>OX457144.1:16106705-18745854 GCA_949752895.1 Dendrolimus pini | reverse complement strand
GTTCGGCTGTGTAAGTCAATAAAAGCTTTTAAATAAAAAACTGGTGTTTTCTTCCAATCCATAAGTGCGTAACCCCGCTCGCTACACACCTCCTTCACGTATCTGTCAACCAAACTCGACACTAAATTCACCACTTAATTCGTCTCTGTCCTCTATTAACCTCCTCTAATAACTTTATAGTATCGCACTTATCGTTTCACTGTCTTGGACTGAACTCAACTTTAAACTGCAACTTTCAACTCTAAAAACTGCCCGGTAGGCGCGCCCTACGCTGTTTATATACCTGGAAGAATTTTCTAGAACCCGTCTATTTATCTCTGTCTTTCCTTTCCCGAACCTTCTGTTCGGGAACTTTCGTTTATTTATTTTATTTTATTTTATTTATTTAAGGAACAACAAACAGCTACAATATAAAATATGAAATAAAAAAAAGTTACAATACAATGTGATAATAATACTGAAGCCAACGACGTTGTCCACATGAAAACATTTACAAAATTAATAAAAACACAAGAGGTACAAACACAATACAAAATTAGTTCACAAACATATTACAAAAAAAAAGAAAGAAAATGTAAGATTATTCATTAATGAGAAGAGATGTGTCAAAGTTAGAATAATAAGAAAAAAAATAAAAAATATATATATATATATATATTTTTTTTTTAATTCTAGCTCAAGTGTACTATCAAAGTCAGTTAATGCAAGCAAAATAGACCTTTTAAATTTGGCAAGAGAACATGTAAAAATATCAATATTTATAAATAAAGAATTATATGTATCAATCATGCGACGTACTGGACAACGTAATCCTGAGTTAGTGCGACATTTGCCTAATGCAAACAGCTTCTTTGATCGGATCTCACGTTGATGGACACTTCTAGGTACGACGTAACATAGTTTATTCACTAACTCAATACAATCAAAATGGTTATTCACAATGTTGTACAATGTCACGGCTTCTAAGTACTTACGCCTAGATGAGAGACTCAGGAGATTATATTTAGATAGTAGCTCTTTGTATGGGAGATATGATTTATGTAATTTATAATTTATGTTTCGTAAAAACTTTCGTTGCAGTTTCTCAATTGCACTAGTATAAGTTTTATAAAAAGGATTCCAAATGGGAACGGCAAATTCGAGTTGCGAACGGACAAGAGTTTTGTATAAATATAAATAGGTGCTGGTTTGTTTGAATTCAGTTGCGGCTCTGAGTAGGAAGCCAAACATTTTGAAAGCTTTATTAACAATACTATCAATATGCATATCTAAACATAATTCACTGTCTAGTATAACACCTAGGTCCCGCAGTGACTTCGTTTTAATAAGTGGCATGTTACAAAGGTGATATTGAAAGTTAATTATGTTCTTATTCTTAGTGAACGTAATGTATTGGCATTTTGGCAAACTAAGTTGGAGTTTGTTAATATCACAGTAAAATTTATACATCTATCCCTTTCTAACATCTATCTATCTCTTTCTCTCTTTTGTCGTCTATCTCTTTCTAACATCTATCTATCTCTTTCTTTCGTTTATCGTCTATCTTTTTCTAAATATATCCATCCTTGTCTTTTTGTTCTAGATTGTTCTGGATATTTCCAAAAGTTCTAAAACTAGCTAGACGGTTCCACCATCATTCGCCACACTACCCCCTCCTAAAACGTGCTCGTCCCGAGCATCGTTAGAACCATGAAATTTCGCAAGTCGATCTACATGCACTATTTTCGCAGGACTCCTTGATGATTTCCGAATTCGATAGGTAACATCATTAATCCTAGTGACTACTGTGTAAGGTCCTTCCCAACTTGATTGCAATTTTGGAGATTTTCCTTTACGTCGAACAGGATTATGAAGCCAGACCAATGAGCCTTCATCAAAGTCCTTAAAGTGAGCACGTCTATCGTAACGGGTTTTCATCCGTTCACTGGCTTGCAGATTTTCTATTCTCATATAGTCATGAATTTCTTCCATCCTCCTACGTAAGTCTTGTACATAGTCCGAAACACAACTTGGAATATCAGGCGGACATCCCGAAAGAAGTTGTACTGGAAGTCGAAGTTCCCTTCCAAAATTAGCACGCGCTGGCGTTGTGGAAGTGCTCTCATGAACAGCCGTCCGATACGCTAAGAGAAAAAGGGAAATGTACTCATCCCAGTCTCGTTGATGAGAGTCCGCAACCTTTGCCAGATGCCGTTCTAAAGTTTGGTTAAACCGCTCTACCATTCCATCAGATTGTGGGTGATACGGGGTAGTTCGAGTCTTGTGTATTCCAAGTATCTTGCAGGTTTCCTGGAAGACCTGAGATTCAAAATTGCGACCCTGATCACTGTGAATCTCCAGGGGTAAACCAAATCGGAAGAAAACTTCTTTCGTTAATTTATCCGCTACTGTAGCTGTTTCCTGATTCGGAATTGCAAAAGCTTCCGGCCATTTAGTAAAATAATCCATAACCACCAAAATGTAACGATTTCCTTTATCTGTCGAAGGAAATGGTCCCGCCACGTCAATTTCAATCCGTTCCCAAGGGGCACCCACGTTGTATAATTTTAATCTACCTCGACTTCGTATTTGGGGTCCTTTCACAGAAGCGCACCTCGTACAATTCCTACACCATTCCTCGACGTCTTCCCTGCAATGAAGCCAGTAAAATTGTTGACGTTACTTTCATTAAAGTCCTTTTCACACCAAGATGTCCTCCTGAAGTGCCGTCGTGATACGCCCGTAAAATTTCCGGGATCTTAGACTTGGGGGCTACTATTTGCAAATGACTTCCATTACCAGATGGATTCTCCCACTTTCGACATAATAGTTCTTCATTAAGCACCAGACTATTCCATTGTGCCCAATAGGCCTTAGTTGTTGCGCTAAAACCAGCAATATCACTCCAATCAGGTCGAGATCTATTAGCCTTTTTCCAAAGCAAGATGGGTTTCAGATCTTCATCTTCCTCTTGTGACTTTCGTAGAACATCTTGACTCCACTCATCATTAAGAGCGTCTGTTCTTATTGCTTTAATGTGAATAGCACCATCTTTCTCCTCTTGTCTAATACAATGCCTGCAATCCTCTGAACACGGTCGCCTAGATAAAGCATCAGCATTTCCATGACTTCTTCCACTTTGGTGTTCCACCTCAAAATCGTATTCCTGCAGTTGTTCAATCCAACGCGCAACTTGACCTTCCGGATTCCTAAATTGCAGCAGCCACTTTAATGCCGCATGATCCGTTCTGACCAGAAACCTCCGTCCTAATAAGTACTTCTTAAAATGCTGTAAAATTTTGACTACTGCTAGCAATTCTCTCCGAGTAACACAGTAGTTTTTTTTCTGACTTTGACAAAGATTTACTAAAGTACGCTACGACAACTTCCTGATCTCCTTTCTTCTGGGAAAGTACTCCGCCAATACCCGTATTACTTGCGTCACAGTCAACTATGAAATCGTTGACCCTGTCTGGATAGCCAAGTATTGGTGTATTACATAAGCGCTGCTTCAGTTCCTCGAATGCCATTTGACATTCCTGGTTCCAAACAAATGTCCGTTTCTTCTCGGTTAATTTATGTAAAGGGGTTGCCACTTGTGAGAAATTCTTCACGAACCGTCGATAATAAGAGCAGAGCCCCAAAAATGCGCGAACTTGTGTTTTATCCGTCGGTATAGGCCATTCCTTGACTGCACAAACTTTTGTTGGATCAGTTTCAATGCCGTTTGCAGAAATAACATGACCCAAGTAGTTAACTCGTCGTCTAAAGAAGGAACATTTCTTCAAACTCAGCTTGAGATTTGCGCTTCTTAATTTCTTTAACACCATCTCCAACTTTTTCAGATGATCATCAAAATTTCGACCTACAATAATGATGTCATCGAGATAAACCAAACAAGTTTCTCCTAGCAAGCCCTCTAGGACTCTTTCCATTAAACGTTCAAATGTAGCCGGAGCATTGCATAGTCCGAATGGCATTACTTTGAATTGCCATAATCCTTTACCAGTAGAGAACGCAGTTTTCTCTTTATCCCTCGAGTCCATCTCTACTTGCCAGTATCCACTCTTCAAATCTAGGGTAGAAAACCATGTCATACCATCCAAAGTGTCGAGAGTGTCATCTATTCTTGGTAAGGGATAACTGTCCTTTTTCGTGACATCATTCAATCGACGGTAGTCCACGCAGAACCTAGTAGTTCCATCCTTTTTCTTTACTAAGACCACAGGAGAGCACCACGGGCTAATAGATGGTTCGATTACCCCATTTTGTTCCATTTCCTTGATCATGTCATCAATTTCTTTTTCTTTAGCAAATGGAACTCGAAGAGGTCGTTGTCGGATTGGATGTTCATTCCCAGTATTAATTCGGTGCCGAACTAATCCGGTTCTGCCAATATCCTTGTCGTCTCTCGAAAACATTTCAGAGTATCGTTGTAATAGACTTTCGGCCTTTGCCATCTGCATGGCTGTTAAATCCTCTTTACAACCTTCAATAATTTTACTGAGATCTATTCCATCATTTTCCCGGAAGGTATACACTCTACCTCCACTGCCACCTTTCATTGGGATTTCCATGGCTCCACACTTAAGAATGCCCTTCTGTATGTCAAGGTTACATTGATGATTTCTGAGGAAATCCAGTCCAATTATGCAATCATCCATAATGTCGGCTATTATCGCTTGTTGCCAATAAAGCTTGTCACCAACCTTGATAGCTACTTTCTGCTCCCCTTTTACTGGTACACGCTGGCCGGTAGCCGTCGTGAGCTGAACCGTCCGTCTTTCATGAGTTACTTTACCATTTTTCCTCATTAATTGCGGTCCAATTACCGTACGTGATGCTCCAGTGTCTATGGTCAGTAAACAAGCAACTCCATTAACTATTCCATCAACAGTTAGACTGTTACCATCTGAGCTTTGATAAATCCTTATTCTTGGGGTTATTCGTCTACCAGCCAGCGCCCACCCCGCAGCTCTGACTCTAACTAGTTTTCCTGCGATTCCGACGCCTGTGCACTAGCGTCAGTTCTTTGTCTTCCATAAGGTCGATGAGGGCACCTGGTCCTTATATGTCCTCGCTCTCCACAGCCATAACATCTGACAGTAAAGGTCCTTCGACCTCCTGTGGAATCATCGCTCGAAGTGATCTCACGTAGGCGTCCGCCCTTTGAATCTCGGCGAACAGCTTCCACCTCTAAAGCGTGCGCCAAAGCCTCCTTCATGTTGTCGTGGTGGCCTAATCGTACAGCAGCTCTTATCTCAACGTCAGATATACCGTCAACAAACGTTTGAAGAAGTATGCTGTTGACAAGTGTTGAAGGCGAGCTCTGATATGCTTTTCGTACGAGCTTCTCCACCTCCAGAGACCACTGCTGAAGAGTTTCATTAGCCCGCTGATAACTCTCCCGAAGTTGAGCTCGAAACACATGCTCTAAATGAGAGTCACCAAACCGCGAGTCCAAGGCTTCCATTAGCTGTTCATAGGAGGAATCCTCGCTAACAGCTTCCAAAACATTCATCGCTTTATCCCGAAGTCCCAGGACAAGCGCAGTCTTGGCTTGAGCATCATCCCATCCGTTCATCTGAACCACTGCTTTGAACTGCCGCCTATAAGCCGCCCATGAGGATGCCCCATCATAAGGAGGTGCCTTGAAGTTCAACGCAGATGACGTCGTTACTATGGGCATTGACACACCCCTAACCTTTATTCTCTGCACATCTTCTTCTATGGCCGAAATTCGTTCCTCATGCCCAGCGAGACTTTCTTCATGTACTTGAAGTTTATTACGTACCTCCTCAATTGCTAGTGCACTTTCTTTGACGGCCTCTAAGATGCTTCTTTCGCCGATCCTCTGATCTTCTCTCAAGGCACGCAACTGCTCCTCTTGATGGCGGGCTAGTTCGTCTTGCATTGCGCGGAGCTGTTATTCTTGGCGACGAGCTTGTTCCTCTTGCCGACGAGCTTGTTCCTCTTGCCAACGGGCTTGTTCTTCCTGACGGCGCTCCTGTTCTTCCTGGCGGCGGGCTTGTTCTTCTCGACTGCGGGCTTGTTCTTCCTGCATCGCTCGCAGCTGCTCGAACAATGCCCAGAACTCCGATTTAGGGGGCTGCGTACTTGATGGGTCTGTTGAAGTCCCCTCAACAGGATCGGTTAACTCTCCAGGGTTTTCTTCCACAGAGCTCTCCAGTTCCAAATTCTCTTGTTGCTGGGCGGCAGCCCTAGCTCGAGTGTTGACGCCGTCTCTTGGCATTACTGGCATTTTATCTATTATCCCACTTCTGACACCAAATTGTTACGTACGAGCGGGGGTACGCACTTATGGATTGGAAGAAAACACCAGTGTTTAATTTAAAAGCTTTTATTGACTTACAACAGCCGCACGTAGTACCTCTCTGCAGGGTTGCCCCTATACGCACGACCAACGAGGCACAGTCCCGACGATAAGTTGTCACACCCTCAATACCATCGCCGATATTGCGCGGACCACCTCCAATATTATTGCGCGTAGTTCGCTTCTGATTCCTCTCTCGAACTACGCTGCACACCTCCTTCACGTATCTGTCCACCAAACTTGTCACTAAATTCACCACTTAGTTCGTCTCTGTCCTCTATTAACCTTCTCTAATAACTCTTTAGTATCGCACTTCTCGTTTCACCGTCTTGTACTGAACTCAACTTTAAACTGCCCGGTAGGCGCGCCTTACGCTGTTTATATACCCGGAAGAATTTTCTAGAACCCATCTATCTATCTCCGTCTCTTCCTTCCCGAACCTTCTGTTCGGGAACTTTCGTTTATACATCTATCCCTTTCTAACATCTATCTATCTCTGTCTTTTCTTTCCCGAACCTTCTATTCGGGAACTTTCGTTTATAAATCTATCCCTTTCTAAGATCTATCTATCTCTTTCTTTCTTTCGTCGTCTATCTCTTTCTAAATATATCCGTCCTTGTCTTTTCGTTCTAGATCGTTCTGGATATTTCCAAAAGTTCTAAAACTAACTAGATGGTTCCACCATCATTCGCCACAATATGTAATTAAAGTGAACTATAACCTTTATTGAACATATTTGTTATGAGAACATAGGTACTTATACACATAATAAAAAGTAGTTGTTCTTATAAATACATTTAATACACAAAACTTTTTACAATTATATTTATTAATCCACTAATTAGGTCTTATATATCTATAATCACACGCGAAAGAAAGAAAACTAAATGAAACGCTCACTATAATGACATTAAATGTGCACTTTATTTAGTTTTCGATATCGGCTTCTTCATACGCTTCGTTGTCTACATCATGCCTGATTATTGTATCCAGCAACTGAGCAGGAGAAGACAAATGGTTTCGGTGCATACCCCATCCCAAATACCACACTATTGACATGACATGGGAACAACAACCTAATGTACGTTTTCCAACAATGCAAGAGCAATAATGACCTAAAATAGCATCCCGACCCTGAAGCCCTCGTTCTCACAAAATATAGACATAGTAAGTTCGGCTCGAAACATGCCTGGATTGGATTCTTCCTCTCAAAAGCCATGGGTCGTTACAATCTAACTTAAGTTTTGTGAAATCTTCCAGGTTAGGTTCTTTAAATATTTCAATTAAATAGGTTCCATTTTTTATGTGCTTGCTCTACTTGATATGTGCCCAGGGCATAAATGATCATGATCATCATTACTTAAAACTGGAAACTTATCTCCGCCAAGATCAGCGGCATTTATAGATTGAAAATGGTCCCGTCTTCTGTTTAGTTTATTTTCTGACACATATTCACTTAAACGATTTTGATTACCAAACGTATTACTGTATATATACCATCTACTGAATAAATGTAATCGCTGGCCGCAAACTTAAAAAATCAAGCCACTTTTACCTGAAGCCCAATGTGTCTAATCACCCCGTGAATTCTATTAACGACGTTTTACAATACTTTAAGTTCACGCAGCACGATTTTGATCTTCTCGGCTCCGATAATAATATAACTTAGGACCAAGTTTTTTAATATTCTTGTATCTCAAGTATAGAACTACTAAATAGCAATAGTTAAAAAAGTGGCTGCTCATAAAAAAAAACAAGCCAACCTCCGATCAAATTTACCCAAACGGCCCAAACCCCTTTAAAAGTTTCTTCTTTTATACGAAACATGCTCTATGGAACCCTAAAGACAAAAATTATTTAAAAATTATTAAGTTTTTCCCTCGGCGACATAGCTTGTTTCATATGTGTATTTTGTTTAGTAATATAAGGTGAAACGAAGTTAAAAAGCTTCTCAAACAAGTCTTCACTCATTCTAAAATAATTAGCGTAATCATTTAAATCGTCGCCCAAGAGCATTTCTTGTGTGATGTTCAAATGAGTGTATTGGTTTCGTTTTAAAGCCCACTCTTTCTAGCCCAAGAGCTGATGACGCATTTTGAGAAGATTCTTTAGGCAAACTGAAATTTCGAAAAATTACAAATTCGTCAATTGGCGAATCTAGTCCTGGAAGTCTTTTAGCGATTTAGCGGTTATTTCGCTACTGCGCAGCATATAACATTTGCAAAAAAATATCAAAAAAATGTATTTTAGGCAACTTGAATTCTTTTTTATCTTTTAATTTATAATTTCTAGAATTTAAAACAAAAAATCCAAGACGTTTTTGTCGGTTATTAAGTACTGCCAAACAACTCCAAAATAAATATTTTTAAATTCCCAAAAAATATTCTTTAGGCAATCTGAAATTTATATCACGTATTTATTGAGTAATTTCAATAATACCTGCAAATCGCCAGACGATTTTGCCGGTTATAAACAATTCTCAGACGTTAATAAAGTATGTAAATAAGTGCGATAAAAAAGTCTTACGCGCAGCCTTAAGTATGACAAGGATAGCTAATCGCGGCATGCCGGATGCTGTCGGGGCCCCGAGCTCCTCGAGCTGTGATTGGCTATTGAGAAACCTCGTGTTTTCTCAATAAAAATGGGAAATGAAAGAATAATTCAATCTATTAATCCGTCATCCTACAAATCATTGTTCCTATCAAGTAAAAAATAAAAATTATTCACCATGGCCTAGTTTCTGATATTTAATTTTTTATAGTTATTAAAAGAAATGATTAATTACTAAGATTTTGCTTAGAACCTTTTTTTTAAATTTTGTTTATAAAGTTTTATCATGTTATTTTAAATTACAATCTAGCGAGATTATTGAAAAGTCAGAAACTGGGCTCCGTATATTAAAATATCGCATATTTTTTTCCAAAAATACAAAATTGTATTAAATATACATAATTAATTTTAGATTTTTTTTTTGTTTAATTTTCCTTTTTTTTTCAAGACTAAAATACTTGAATTTTTAATTTAATAATTTATGAAGCGAACGAAGTTAATAATTTTTATATTTTTAATCAAGTTTCAAATTTTAGCAATAAAACAGAAAAAAAAAATCTGTTTTTAACGCAGCGCTGTAAACAGGACGTTTCTCAATAGCCAATCACAGCGCGAGGAGCTCGGGGCCCCGACAGCAGCCAGCATACCTCGATTAGCTATCCTTGTCACACTTAAGGCTGCGCGTAAGACTTTTTTATCGCAATTATTTATATACTTGATTAACGGCTGGGAATTGTTCATAACCGGCAAAATCGTCTGGCGATTTGTAGGTATTATTGAAATTACTTAATAAATACGTGATATAAATTTCAGATTGCCTAAAGAATATTTTTTGGGAATTAAAAAATAATAACTCTGGAGTCGTCTGGCAGTACTTAATAACCGACAAAAACGTCTTGGATTTTTTGTTTTAAATTCTAGAAATTATAAATTAAAAGATAAAAAGGAATTCAAGCTGCCTAAAATACATTTTTTTGATTTTTTTTTTTCAAATGTTATATGCTGCGCAGTAGCGAAATAACCGCTAAATCGCTAAAAGACTTCCAGGACTAGATTCGCCAATTGACGAATTTGTAATTTATCGCAATTTCAGCTTGCCTAAAGAACCTTCTCAAAATTCGTCATCAGCTCTCCGTCTATTCGCCCAACGCTTTCTGCAACGTTTACTTTTCAACGCAAATGCGAGTACGAAACCTAAAACTGACTTTCTTCTATTATCCATATTTCAGAAACACAACTACATTCCAGTAAAGTCAACGGCTTACTGAAGTGGTAATATTGATATGTGTAATAGCCCAATTCAGTCCTATTTGCTATCTTGTGATAATATCGAGATTCCAGATATTATTGACTGTGTAATATACCCCAATTGTATATAGACGGTAGTCTTACATTTCATTTTTATGTTGGCAGCCGCGATGGATTTGTACTGTGTTTGGTTGTTTTATTACAAGTAAAACTTCAAGTATAATGTTTAAAATAATATCTTGTATTATCTGGAATTTCCAATCAGTAATGTATTCAATTCTTTTCAATCATAACACTTTAATGAAAATAGTTTACCATAGACTTCAATCCGCTATCGGTTGTGCCAATTGACAGGTTTCATGTACTGTAAAATTGTTGGGACGGATGGCGAGCTGTTCTAAAATGCTTCTCTAATATTAAGTGTTAGTGTTTAATATATGTTAAAACCGTAAGGTTCTCTGATTATAACTATGTGACCAGGTGCTGTTCTTTTATTACCATGAGCCCTTCGGAGTTGTTGCAAGCATTACAGTTATTTTGTTTGACTTGGCACCAAAGATGTTGTAGAAAATATTTTTTGTTTGTTTTTAGTTAGTATACAGTCGATTTCGTAAGTAGTAGCGTAATGGCTAGCACACGCGTCCCAAGCTCAAAGGGGGCGGGTTCGAATCCTGGCATCACTTGGGCAATTTTCTGACCTAATATGCGTGGTAATTGTAACAATATGTTCTAACAACGGTGAAGGAAAACATCGTGATGCAACCTGCACATCGAGATAACCCATATATCAAACCTGCCAAGTTGCCTTTGAAAAGCGTGGCGGGTATACTGTCCATTCCCCTACAGTGGGAGGTACCAGTATATATAAAGTACTCTGTGGTGGGAGGGTTATTATTAAGTCTGTTGTTTTGTCTGTGTTTCATATAATACATATATGAAACACGTTGTACGTGCTTAAAATATTTGAATGTTATTCTCAATGTTTTTGGGATCGACTCGACTAATCAGATCCTGATTACAAACATTAAAAACAGTCTAGAACTTCCTCCTTCTTGAAGCTGGTTAAAAATAAGTGTCACTGAAGCCAAAATAGGTGGTGAGATATTTGCTATTAAAATCATGAAAATGATCACCTGTGCAACGGGGAGTGCTCCGCTCGCCGTCTTCGGCCGGGGGTGCCGGGATCCCTTCTCTTGGGGAGGGGCAGGAAAGGGCAGGACAAATCAAACTACCGCTTTGAATACTTAACATAATTCATGTTTGGGTGTATTGCGCAATACATCATAGTATATTTGGTAGAAAATCGACAACAAAGTATAATATTATATAAATAGTTAAAATATCAACAAGTTCGTATTTACAATGTACAAAATATACAAATAAAAACAAATCAACAACGTAACGCTACTACTGCGATGTGGTATTTGGTGTGTTGGGGGTGCGGGGGTGTGCGGGGGTGGCTCAGGGCAGCGGCTCCACGTAGTTCTCGGGCACGAGCCCCGCCTTCCCGTTGAGGGTGCCGCGCAGCCAGCCGGGCTCCCCGGACGCGCACACGTTCGTGATGATCTGGTTCGGCTCGAACGAGAGCTCGCCCTCGCTCTCGCCGAGGCACGCGTACAGCGTGCGCACGCGCCGCGCCCCCGCCCCCGCCCCCGGCGCCCCCGCCGCCGGCGCCGGCGGCGACGCGCCCCGGCTCGACACCGACTCGGCGCTGCTGCTGCTCGACCTGCCCGCGCCCGCTGCAAACGGTATAGCGACTTAGGTTAGATTGTGTCGCGTAATAACACGGCACGCAACTTGACCACGTTATGGCATAGTTTGGGTATATTCGCGAATGGCACGTTGTGCTCGATCCAGCTTATGAGTCTGAAGGAGGCAGTTGAGCAGACTCACCCCCGCGTTCCGCTTGACAATCAAAGAGATGTGAAAAACGATTTTTGTGCATCTTAGGACTTTGGCCAAGTCACGTGCCGGAGACTGCAGTGAATTGTATATGAAATAGAAAGCGTCACCGTCTGCTGCGACTCACCTCTGTGCGGCGCTA
Organism: Dendrolimus pini; assembly: GCA_949752895.1. Classification (NCBI taxonomy): domain Eukaryota; kingdom Metazoa; phylum Arthropoda; class Insecta; order Lepidoptera; family Lasiocampidae; genus Dendrolimus; species Dendrolimus pini. Next base: position 18,733,699 of record OX457144.1, on the reverse strand, counting down.
GTGGCGGCACGAAGTGCTGCTGCAGCTGGTGATGGTGCGGGGAGTAGTAGCGCACGCCCACGCCCACGCCCAAGCCCACGCCCACGCCCACTCGATCGACCACGCTCTGCGGGACAAAAGGGAGAGCCGTGGTTATGACTCGTGTCTGCCACCGTGACACCGTGCCACCGCACCCGGTCCGAGCCCAAGGCAAAGCACTTACGATGTCGGCGCGCGAGGCCAGCGCCACCGCCACCGGCGTCGGCGTCGGCGTCGGCGTCGGGGACGTCCTGCAACAAACAAACACTCGTAAATATCGACACTCACTTGCACCATAATAGCTTACAATAACTCATCTGTCATCACTCACGCAAATTTTCATGATAATAACAATAATAAACAAATTGGACAACATTATGGTAATCCTTTATATTATTATAATACTAAACTTTTGGAGCGTCTGTACAAATGCATTTTTTTTTAAATTTCTTCTCTGTTCGGGATTAATGTAAAATGAATATTGGACCGATTTCGATGCGATTTTCACTAATCAACAGCAAATGATTTAAAATGTATTTAAACGATAGTTTACGTTCTTTTTTAAATGCTTAGATATTTTCTAGCTCGGGAATCTCAACTCAAGTGACATTATTTTTTACAATGTTTCAGTCAGTAAACTACAGATAATAAGAGCAAAGACAAATTTCTGAACAATTTTGCGGAAAATTAAAATACGACAGCAAAAATATTTTTGAAATACGTAAAAATAATTTTTAAGTGGTATCTCAAACGATGATATTGATACTAAGATTAAGGTTTTTTTTAAAAACGAAAATTCCTTTTCAATCATTTGACTACGGAATCCAAAAAAAATTTGATCTACAGTCAGAAAGAAGTAGAAAATTATTTTACAACATATTTCTTGGGAAAACATCAACCGAGTGCTATACGACTGGTGAGTACGGCATGGAGACAAACTTCTCTTCTATAGAAATACGAATGAAAAAGGAAAGAGATCAGACGCGATAGTAACAAAGGAGACAAACCCGGCGATGACGAACCCGGAGAGGCAGATGATCATTCCGCGTAGCCAGCACCACGACTCCGACGACGAAACGAGTCCCTCACTACACTGTCACTGTGAACGAGCGGCGCTGCCGGCGGCGCGCGGCGTGCGATCGCGAATGCGCCGAGTGCAACGGGCCGCGCGTATATATATGCCGCGGGCGGCAGATGCGCCGCGACACGTGTGCTCCTGCGCCCGCGCACCTGCCACCTGCCGCCGCCGCGCATCTCGCGCGCCGCCTCGAATCACGACCCCCGCGGCCCCCCACCACCCTATCCGACCCCCGAATGGCTATTCAAATCATAGTGAGCTCTCATGCGAAAAATACTTTATTGACCGCACGTCGCGAGTCGGTGGAATTTACTCCCTCAGAACATGGCTAACAATCAAAGAAATGCTCACATTAATTGCGTATATTAAAAAAAACTATATTACTATTAGACGACCTCCGGAAGAATTATTGTCACAATCGAATACTCTTTTTATTTATTTTCATTTTTAGGGAACATAATCATAACTAAAGGTAACAAAAGAACTTCTACATAATATTCTGTCTTGCTCAGGTGCGATCTATATCTGCAGTTGATTGACATAGAAATGTGATACATGCATACCACAAACGAAATCTTCGCGAAAACAATTTTTGATATATTGAAAAGGGATCGACCGAGAAGATAAAATTTTAAAAATGAGCCGCATGACATTATGAAGAAGGCTATTATTATAGTATTAGCACATTTCAAAGGGTTTTTTTTAATATTTTTGCTTTTTATTTTTGTATTTATAATTAAAATTAAAAAAAATTAAATCAGTATGTTGTATGAAAAAGAATTGTCATTTAATCTACATTTTGAATGCAAATTACATGGAATTATTTTCTAATCTTATATAGTAGTAATATACAAAGCTGCAAAGTTTCTTTGTTTGTTTGATTGATTGAATGCGTTAATCTCAGGAACTACTGGTCTGATTTGAAAAATTCTGTCAGTGTTCGATATACTATAGGTTATCATCCCACTAAAACCAATAGGAGTGGCGCACCAATGAAGAATGTTTCCAAATGGGGGGGGGGGGTTTAGGAAACAAATTCCACGCAGACGACGTCGCGGGCACACCTACTTATTTATAATTTTCGAGAAAGGGCATAATTAAAATGTAATTAACGTTTACGCCGCCCGAAATTGACTAATTTCTAGTATAAATATACTCATATTTTTTAATAAGATTTTGAACGAATATGTCACAACCTAAGTAAACTAACCCTGTAGACGAGTGGCATTAGTGCAAAACGAATACAAAAGAAAAAGTATGGAAACGACATATCGTTACGGAAAATATTATGTGATTGCCATACGTTTCATGCCATTTATGTATAGGGCGAGCTTGTAAGTAAAACTTTAGTCGGCGAGTCTCGATCAACGATAACGGATGCTTGCGCTCACGAGACCTCTGAATAAGTAATTCGAACGCAGCGACAGTTGCTCCCGTTCGCCGGAGACGCCATGGGCTCTCGGCGGAGGCAGGTGCGCATTCCATCTCGGGCTTCGTTGCGCGCGCGCAGCTGCCGCGCGCCGCATTCCTGCTCATCTCCGGTGCCGCCACTGGCCGGCCGACCCTGTGTCCGCGACACCGTCGCGCCTTATCCGAACATAACTGTTTCCACTTCGAATAATAACGTTCCGAATGTTGGCCCTGACCCACTTCCGATCGCTGCGAGCGCCACCTAATCGCATTCCGACGCGACGCTTCAATCTTTCACTCTATGTCGTCGTCAAGATATAAGCCACATTAAAGGTGTCGCACTTGGGGCGGCCTAATTTGCGACGCGCACTTCCAGACGGACCGACGCCTCTGTCCGTTTGCCAACAACAATAAACAGCCGCATTGTTGTTCAGTTGTCAACACCGAAACAAAAGAATACGAAAACAAGGATCATTTAACCTTTATAAAAAACACCCGCTGTGGAACTTTCTAGTAGCTCGTCATTGTGTTGAATATCCATCCGAATCCTAATCCGAATTCCATAGGTGCAAGTGCAATAAGAATCATATTCGGACGAAATCAATGTTTAAGATCATTTGTCATGTTTTTTGCGCGGCACAGCTGTCGGCTGTCGCGCACACAAGAAGGTGCGCCGCCCGCCGTCTGCCGCCGCGCGCCGCTATCTCGGCACCCGACACCCGGCACCTGGCCTGGCGCACTGTGAGCCCATACAATACCCCGATGCGACGCACTTAACGTGGCTTCCACACGGTACAATCTTACTAGATTGACAATCGAATTGTGTAGTGTGGAATCCAAGGTCATTGTTTGGTCGGGATCTCTCGATTCAATTGTGTCCAATGAATTTTTTCATTTAGTCATTAAAACAGCGAGTGTATGCAATGCGTTGTCGTGTTATAATTGTGATTTCAAAATGGACGACAAGGAAAACGGCAACGAGGATATTTTAAATCTTGAACGACCATTATTTTGCCCATAGTCTTCTATTTTTTTCCTCATCTTCGTTTTATAAGACATTGTGCTTGACGCGAGTCTGTGCATCGGAAGCTACAAAATTAAACTAAAACTGGCGATCTTCTCTTGTACGTACGTATGGACGGCCAATCAGATTATAGCCAAATCAATCGGAAATCTGTCAGCAATCAAATCGTAACAAATATCATCTCTTTTGCTATTATGCCAATTTGTACGATAACATTTGTGCAAGTACACTGCAACAGCAGGTGAGGTGTGTAAGAATAAGCCTAAATGGCGCTCTGTTGTTCGTGCCTACCCCGCAAGGAACCTGGCGTGAAGTTATGTATGTAATATTTGTACAAAGATTTAGTAGTTTGTATAAAATACATAGCTTGATAATGATAACACATTTTTTTTGATAATGTATATAACTCGTTGAAACACAACCTTACAAGACTATGGCATGTATGTACATGTATATGAATGCATATATAGGTATATGTAATTAACGCGTCTTTGCGGGAGTAAAACAACCCGTCCATTATAAATACGTATAATTTTCTCTTTTGTATGTAAATTACTAAATGAAGAAATATCCTACGCACAATGAGATAATTTTGGATATAAATAACATATCCTCAATTATGCCTTTTCTCTCCATGTAATGAAATGACAGCAGGCGAAAAGCTTTGTTTCGCCACATATTTATGCATGCCCGAGTCATATTAAAACTTATCAAGGCTTATCATATCCATAATATATATAATCAGTATTTCAGGAGCCCAGCGATGTCTAAGCTTTAAATTTTTCAACAGTGATTAGACATCTCGGTGCCTTTTTTACGTCTTCATGTTACTTTTAACCAATAGCTTATTCGTGAAAACCTGTCATTGGCTTTCTTGTATCAATTATAGTTATCTATCTAATCAAATGTATTTATTTAGCTGTAGGTTTTCCATAAATAAATAATGAGTTAATCTTTGAAATGTTGAAAAGAATGCGTTGTGCCGTATGGAATACAACCCATACGGCACAACGCAGTAAGAATTAGAAGTGTCAGAGTGGTCGCTGTAAATGCAAGTACACTTCGAGTGGCGCAGGGCGGGCTGTTTTGACAAAAACGCAAGTCTTCCTGGCCCCAGTGGTTTGGCTTGTGTCACTCGGTCAACGAGTGAGGTCCAGCAATTATATCTATATATTAATACATGAAGTAAAAACACAGCAAAAACGTTGTACCTCTTTTTACGAAAATTGCACGGAACGAGGAGTGAAATTTCACACACTTATTGTTTATATAATAAGATCAAAAATGCAGAATGCTAATAATTTTTTTTAAATTATGCATAAAAAATACATTAAACCAATAATAAAATATTACACACACACTACAATGTATTCACACGCATATATACTCTTTTGTTTATTGTTACCTTGGCGAAATCTGTGATTATAGAAGTATAGTCTTTGACATTAATTATTATGGTCGAATTTCGACCACGGGTGACCACTCGTATGTATAGATATGATGGGAACTTTTTAGTTGATCACATGCTGGTTCGTGTTAAATATGTAACTGTGTCAGTAAAACTTATTGCAATAAATTTAAATTATATATTCTTCTCTGTACAAGCAACTCCATTTCCCTTCCATCTTCCATCTACACCACCAAGAAGACAGATGTTGATGTGATCCTCTATCTTTTGAATTATGGACAGTACGAGCCGCTATACGCCAGCACCAGCAGGGGGTCTGTTGCGTCGCCCTTGACCCAGTGCCGCTCGTCGGGCCTTGTATTGGGGAACGCTAACTCCGGCATTTGTGTATAACCGGCTGGCCTTTGGGATATATAACCAGTAGGACAACTATGGTCGCAGGGCGCCGCCTCTTTGGATTGTCCGAAAATCAGTAATGAATAGTCGTACAATATTGATAATTAAGAAATAACAATTGGGTATTTATGCAGAAAAAGTTAACTATTTCACGAGGTGTATTTGTATTGTATTATTATATATATGGTAATGGGAGCCCGATGATGGCGTGATACCTACGAGCTTCAGTTATTAGTGAATGCATTCATTTAAGGTGAGCGCAATCGCGGGATAACCAGCTGTTGATATTAACGCCATCCACGGAGCTTGCGTGTCGGCCTCGTCTCGAACACTGCCGTTATTTGATCAAACTTCTTATTAACCGACTTCGAAAAAAGGAGGAGGTTCTCAATTCGTCGGGATGTTTTTTTTTTGTTGCTTTTTTTCATGTATGTTCGCCGATAACTCCGTGATTTATCATCCGATTTACGTGATTCTTTTTTTGTTCGACGCGGAATAGCTTCCAATTAGTCCCCTAAAATTTTTAAATAGTTTGGCCCAGTAGTTTTCATTTTATGAACATTTTTTATGAAGAAAATTTCCTTTTCGTTCCATATGTACACCGATTACTCTGAGATTTATGATTCTTTTTTTGTTCGACGCGGAATAGCTGCCATGTGGTCCCTTAAAAATTTGACAGTTTGGCCCAGTAGTTTTCATTTTACTTAAAAACGTTGTTCTCGTTTCTTGGGACCTATATTTTTTAAGAAGCGCGGCACCATTCGTAAGTCCTCCCATATATAGCTATACACTAAAAAGTAACAAATAAAAACTTCGTTTAAAAAAACCGACTTCAAAAACTAAAAAACTAAAATGAATAAAATAACTTATTTATAAAGCTATTATTATTAATATATATCGCGGGCTTCAAGCCAGAGGGGCGTATAAAAAAATGCGGTATTTTTAATTTCGTCTTTCATGTATATTTTATCGATACACCACCTCTGTTTTTTTCTTAATAGTAGGTTAATTAAAAAAGAGCATTTCACGTAATCAAGGAAGTACTTTCATAGACACATGCTAATCTTCAGTTATAGAGATACATTGAAAAAAAAGTTTTTTGTATCTCCTGGAAAGTTGGCTTATACGCCCCTCTGGCTTGAAGCCCGCGATATTATCTAAAACATCTTGAAGTCGGTACAAAGTAAAACATAAAAATTACTATATTTTGAAAATTACTAAGCACCGGCTTTAAGATGTTTTAGATAATATATATTAATAGCTTTAGAAATACGTTATTTTATTCATTTTAGTTTTTGAAGTCGGTTTTTTTAAACGAAGTTTTTATTTTTATTGTACAGGGATATATTGAAAGGACTGTCCACGGAACATAACGTAACAACTGTCAACGATTTTAACGCTAAGATAGTCTATAGAAACTTTGTAGCTTCTTTTTAATTCTATATTCTAAGCCATCGTTTCTCAAGCTGGGGTGGCGACGTTTGCGGGGGTTGCGTCGGATATTAAACGAGGTCGCAGTCTGTTATAAAAAATTGTGTGTCTGCAGTTCACACGCAGTAGAAGTGAAACTTCAAGAATATACTCACAGATCATCTTTCTCTCACTTTTGTTGATATCAATATAATTCCTCTAGTCAACATATTATAATTCAAAAAACTCAATCTAAATTATACTTTAAATCACTAGCATAAAGTTAAAAATTCAATGCTCTGTTAAACACAATATCCTTTAATCTACGTATAAAATAATATCTGCCTAAAGTATATACACTATACAGATACAGCTAAAATTCAGTTGAAATCTTTAAATTTCATTTAAAAGGAAAATTAATACTAACGGTTAAAGAGAATTTTTTTATTTCGTTAATTCGAAAAAATATGGTTGAATTTTAAATGTTTATCTATTTTGTTTCATCGATTTTCAAATTGCAAAGATTCTAAAGAAGTTTCACTTCAATATTAGAGCTATATACAAATCATACGTATTAATAAACAATTAATTGAAATATTATCATAATTTCGTTGTGCAGATGTCGCAATAGTTTTTCTTAACTTTTTGGTTTTTTCGTGGGTCGCGACATGAATATTGTTGAGAAACAATGTCCCAGGTAAAACGGGGTCGGGACATCTGCGGAGATCTCATTGATAGATGGGCATTCGTTCGCCTGCACAATACAAGCCATGCCTAAACACTTACCGCACCTTACACATTGCATAGATAAGATCAATCAAAAAACAAGAGCAGGCCAGGACCGGCAGATGCTTCGTTGAGCCGGCCCTGCCCCTCCTCCCCGCCTCTTGCCCCCAAAAGCACGTGCAACCACGACAAACAAACAAACAAACAAAAAGTTGAAAAGGTTCTCTACACCGGAAACAGATCTGCGTGTACTGTTGTTTGCGTACACGTGTAGGGTGTAGGGGTGACGGCACACTTGAACCCGCTCACAGAATACTAAGGTACTAACCTGTTTAGTTGTTACAGTGGATTTCGGTTCTATAATTCCGTCGCTACATACTTTATGTCGCCTAATTTCTACTTTAACTTTAATAATATTATGCACATTTTACACATACATGGGTGTTTTGAAAGAGAATGCAATATTCCATTATTTCAATCTATAATTCTGTAATAACGGAAGTTTTGGAAATGAAACAAACCTTACATCCATGTTTCATTTCCAAAATCCCTTCGATGTTAATATTCTACGAGGGTGAATTGAAAAGTGCTTTGAATCATATTTTTTGAGAAAAAAAAAGTTTTTCTTGAGTCTCGAAAAACTCCTCTGCGGCAGCCATAACCGCGTCATTATTATGAAATTTATTTGTTCCACGAGTTTCCTCTTTTCATTTTGGGAATAAGTGAAATCACTTGGGGCTAAGCCCCGGAGAATATGGTCGGTGGTCAAGGAGATTGAAGCAAGCACAGCGAATTGCGTTGAGCGCAACTTCCGACCGATGATCAGTTTCCACGTTTTATTTTAGTTGCTTCACGCATTTCGGGAATTAAATTTACATAATAAGGTGTCCAGTAATCGTCTGGCCTTTTGGCATGTAATCAATAAAAAGGAATCCTTCACTATCCCAAAACAAGACATGCTTAGTATCTTAGCTTCAAGATCGAAATGATGGACCTACGTCTCATTCTTGGTAACAAGGCGACGGCAAAAATGATCCGAATCACGTTGGGAAATTTCGAAAACAAAAACGGCGCTTTTTGTTTTCATCGATTAACATCTTGTCCACACTTTTTTGAACCCCAGTGGATCAATTAAAATGGATTGAACGCTACCAAAAGATACCTTTAGGATCATAGTTAGTCAGTCTTCCAAAACAAGATTCTCAACCTTATTGATCTTTTCTTCCGTAACGGAGGTCGAAGGCCGTCCAGAACGCAACCGTAGAATAGGGTACAGCGTCATCCCCTAATTTCCGAAAACATTTAATTCGTAGACATTTTTTGAAGCCGAAGTATTTTATCACCGCACATAACATTGATCCAAGCCAATGGCAGGTTTTCACGAATAAGCTATCGGTTAGAAGTGACTCGCACACGTAAGGAAGGCACCGAGATCACTGTCGAAATACTGATCGCAAACGGCTCGATATCGTGGTATTTACTTTCATTATTTAAATCATTACTTGCTTGTAATAGAAATGAATGTTGTCAGTAATTTGTCAAACTAAGAGGTGCATTAATATGTTGATTAAATCGTATAGATTTCGCTGAACTATTAAAGTGGACTTTGCTTGGAAGATGAGGACATTCAACATCGGAGGAAACAATTTTTAAAAGAAGTAGTAATCAACGACATTTCGTCGGTCTTTAATATTTATTTTAGAAAATACATGGAAATTAAAAGATAAAAGTGGTAGGACTGTGTCGATAAATGGTCATCCCTCCATAACTCGCGAAAATCGTTTAATATTTAAGATAATTAATAAATCTAGATATAGTAAAAAGTACACTTTTACTTTTATGAACATTAATCCCTTGCTGAAAAGAAACATGATTTCGTTAGTTTGATGGTTTCGGGACTCTCGTGTCCCGCCTCAATTAGCGCGACATTCGAGAAAAAACACTGAAAATTACAATTAACAGAAGAAAATTTAACTCTGAAAAGCTTTTAAGTCTTAGTCAACTAGATGGCGACACCTGTGAATGTCTTGACACGTTGCTTTTTAAAAAGCTTTTATTAAACTTGCAACTTTTGCTAGTTATTTAGGTCAGAATTGAAATTGTGTATGCTCGTTCAGTTTGCAGGTTTGCACTACAAACGTGTATAATAATAATACCATATTTAGACACTTGTCGATTTCACTAAGCAATTCTCCGAAAGCTGCCGCTTTAAGCCCTCTGACGACAATATACAAAAATACCAAAATAATTTTTACACAAAAAAAGTATAATGAAATGAAAAGAGCAGACCCTGAATCATGTCCAGCAAAAACGTAAAAATACGCGTAAATAATTAATATCAATATATAAATTTTCAAAACAAGTTTGTTCTTATACTGGCCGGAAAATATACACCACTTAGTTTTCTGGTCTAATGCCTGCACATCGAGATAATCGATGATCCCAACCCGCCAGTCCGCCTTGGCACAAACGTCACGGGAATGGGAGGGTCCCGCAGTGGGATGGGTGGGCTCCGAAATGGACAAAATAAAGTCAAATACATTAAATTCACGTTTCATTTTCTTACATTATGCAATTTTATATTAGAGAAGGTTGTCGCGACATGTTCCTGCGGAGGGTCTGTTCATCCACTTGACGAGACGATGCACTGGCCTCTCAGATTTAACTGAAACTTGCTCAAGCAGCATATAGAATAAAGGAAATATGTCTGATTCATGCAGAGTCAGTGGTTTCAGAGTAAAATGGTTTCGGCTTGCATGGTCAGGACACAACAGGAAAGTGGACACTCGAATCAACCGACAGACTCTTTATTACCTTGTGAAACAAAACTAGGCTTATGACATCAAATATGATCAAAAATGGCGTCAACATTTTGACTAGAATGTCTTGTATATTTTGTAAGATTTTATCTTCCGATTTAGGTGTTACGGACCACTCTCTCTCTGATTGCCTTGTTGGCCAAATGATGATCTAACCAAATACCGTTTTAAATAAGTATGAGTTTTATATATGCTCGTAAGTGTAATATGTACTTAAAGATGAAGGAGATTTGTTTAAATGTGATCATAGATGTTGGCGCCACTCATTTCCCAATTAGCAATCGTGTCTTGGGTTTGTGGCGTGTTGCAAGCCCCGCCGCACGCCACGCCACCGCCACGCCACCGCGACGCACGTCAATACTATCGCACCCGCCTTCATATAAATATACATCCACTTAAACTACTAACGAGGACATTCGCCAACCATTTAAAACTTTATTGTCAGTGTATCTGCGTCCCTTGCGCCCCGGGGCTCGTGTACAAGGACTTTGCCACCTTTATCGCCGTCGTGGGCTGGTGGCCGACTGCGAGCCTATATTCTCTGGGCACCTGTTCTTAATTGGGGAATAAGGGATGGCCACATATTGAACACATAACCACACCCGCGGAGATTGCCTGATTGCGTCTCCAATACACACAGACAGATATGAATATATATTTGTATGATTAATATGTGATAGTATAATTGGGGCCTTAAGTTCAGTAATAATAGTAGTGTTTGGTGTTAAGTTAGCTGTTTTCACTACAGTCGTGTTGTTAGTCCAACTTAGTATAAAAATACACCTTATGCAGTTAATCGTATTTCATTTAAGTCACATAAGTGTTTAAATAAAAATAGACCTAAACTACCAGAACAAGTAGATTGTTACACCAGAAGTGAACGTGGCATATTTAGGCACGAGATGGTTTGGCGCATGAGGCTGTAAACTGTACTATTAAGGCTGGAGCAATGCCCAAAAGCAGTGTCACTCACCCGACGAGGCCGTTGTGGTGCGGTAGGGCGGGGGTGGGGGCGTCGGGGGCGGGCGCGGCGGCGGCGCCCTCGAACACCTCCCGGTAGTGGTGCAGCAGCGTCTCGACGACCACGTTGTAGAACTTGAGGTCGAGGATGGAGGCGACCGTCTCCCTCTCGGGGCGCAGCAGCGTGGGCCCGAAGCACACCGCCAAGTTCGACTCGCACATCAGGTTCTTGTCGCAGCGGCCGGCGACGCTGCACACGCACGCGTGAGTTAGTGTCGGGGGGCGGGGGCCGGGGGCCGGAGACCGGGGGCCGGGGACACTCACTTGCGCAGGTGCCGCATCACCAGGTGCAGCATCTCGCGGTTGGGCGGCGGCAGCGCGCGCACCAGCGCCGCCACGCCCTGCACGCGCTCGCTGCGCCGCTCGCACTCTGCGCACATATACACATAATGCACAACAGAACATCGTAATATGTGAGATCCCCCATTCCAAATGTACACTTAGTTCGGCCTCGATCGCAGTTGAAACTCAACTAACTATGCATCACCGGGCCGTTATAAAGCTTCAATGCAAAACAACGTGCCTTCCAAGAGCTAACAACGAAAATGAACAATAGAACTGTTTATAATGTCGTGCTAAGGTCAGCAAAAACAGAGGGAATAACAGTATAGAGGGATAGTGATTAACAATAGTTGAATTAAATTTCAACAGTTAAAAAATTACATGCGCAGATGGCAGTGAATAATTAAAACAACCGTTAAAAAAAATTAGAGGTTTAATCATCAAAAATAATAAATAAGTTTTTTTGATGCTGAGGTCAAGAACGTAGGATACGTTTTATCCCGAAAAATGGGATAGTATCTAGGATAGAAATATATGTCTCCGTTTGGTTGGTATGCTTTCACGGAAAAACTATTGGGCTGATATTATATAGGCTCTGAGGGAATTTTCATCCAGCTCGAAGGACTAAAAAACTGTAGTGTGTATACAGTTTTAGTATAAGAGGGAAAGGTAAAATGTACGAAGTACCAAACCTCACGAACGTTGTAATGAGTAATAACACTGATTTTATTATCCAAAATATACGAATATATATGTTGTTAAGCGTTATTAAGCCGCAGTTGTTTATTTGTAAAGTACTGACTATTGAACATACTTTGTACGTGTAAGTTCAATATCTAGGATGAATATAAGATACTTTTCATCCCGGAAGAAGTATGTAAAAGTTATGCCGAAAAATAGGATAAGTTTTGTGATTTTTGACTATTTCGTCGTATTAAGTTTTATCATTTATTCATAGTGACATGAAGTGAATAATAAATGTGTCGCGAACTGACTGGCCACCGCGATGAAGTCGTCGTGCAGGCGGCGCGTGAGCAGCGGGTCGGGCAGCGCGCGCAGGAAGCCCTTGAGCGCGGAGGTGAGCGTCTTGGTCTCCCACTCGAGCGGGTCGGCGAGGTCGGGCGGCGGGCGGCGCGCGCCGCCCACCAGCCGCGCCACCTTCGACGAGACGCCCGCCACGCGGTACAGGCCCTGCTCCTCGAGGCCGCGCGCCTCGATCGCGCCCACCAGCCGGCGCACGAACGCGAAGCCGGCGTCGTCGAGCGCGCACTCGGGCGGCGCGAGGGGCGCGAGGGGCGCGAGGGGCGCGGCGGCGGGCGCGACGGGCGCCGCGTCGAGCGCGCGCATCCAGGCGGCGCGGTCCGCGTCCGAGAGCGCCTGCAGCGTGAGCGGCGCGCGCTCGCGGTCGCGCTCCGCGGGCACCGCCTCCCAGCAGAAGCGGCGCTCGGGCGCGTCGGCGCACGCGCGCGACCCGCACACGCACACGCACTCGCCGCCGCCGCCCGCGCGCACGTTCATCTGGTTGTACGGCGTCAGCGAGAGCACGCGCCCCCTGCGCTCGTACGTGCAGTACTGCTTGCTCCACGTGGTCGTGCCGAACGCCTCTGCGGGTGGGACAGCGCCGACGCTCGATACATTCACATGGTAGACACTTACATCACTATACCTATTCATATTATAAATGCGAAAGTAACTCTGTCTGTCTGTCTGTCTGTTCCGTTTTCACGTAAAAACTACTGGACCGATTTGGCTGAAACTCAGGATATATATATATTTTTTCGATGCCGAGAATGAACATAGGATACTTTTTATCCCGAAAAATGGGATAGTTTCCGGGATAGAAATATATTTGTCTTTCTGTTTGTTATACTTTTACGGAAGAACTAATGGGCCGCTTTGGCTGAAATTCGGTACGTATGTAAGTTAAATACCGAGGGTGGACAAGGGATACTTTTTATTTTGGCCTTTTCGGTCATTTTGGCCATGTTGGTTATTTTGGCCTTTTTGGTAATTTTGACCATGTCGGTCACTGTGGCCTTTTTGGTCATTTTGGCCATGTCGGTCATTTTGACCATTTTGGTCATTCTGGCCATGTCGGTCATTTTGGCCATTTTGATCATTTGGACCATTTTGATCATTTTGGCCTTTTTGGTCAATTTGTCCTTTTTGGTCGTTTTTGCCTATTCCCTCATTTTGGCCATGTCGATCACTGTGGTCTTTTTGGTAATTTTGGCCTTTTTGGTCATTTTGATTATTTGGTCCTTTTTGGTCGTTTTTGCCTATTCCGTCATTTTGCCCATGTCGGTCACTGTGGTCTTTTTGGTAATTTTGGCCATGTCGGTCATTTTGGTCAATTCGGTCATTTTGACCATTTTGGTCATACTTTTTATCGCAAAAATAGAACTAAAATAGATGAAAGTTTGAATGAGAGACTAATCGTTTCTCAAGTTTATAGATATAAAAAATCATATTCTATAGAAAAAAGTGCGATAGTGATTCGAACTGTCTGTCTGAATACCGAAAATGGACATAGATATTTTTCATCCCGGGAGATGGGATAGTTTGCGATATAAATAAATAAATAAAAGGAAATTTTGTGAGGGCAATTAGCACCAATATAAAACAATGTAACCTGTTTTAACGCCGGCTGTTTAAACAAGAGGTACGCACTAGAGTTTGACCCGCGGCAGGGCCGCGGGGTAAACTCTAGTATTTTAAAAATTAACCAACAGAATATTACGCAGATATATCGATATTTTGACGCATAATATATCTAGATTATTATTAATATAATTGTACAGTTTGTACACTTGCTCCAGGTTGTGATTGTTGATGCTAGCAGTAGTTGGGGAATGCTAGTGCTTTCTTGTAGAAAGTAAAGAAGATACACCTTATCCTTTCAGGAATTTATTCTCATACTAGTTGAGTTTAGATACTGATCCCTGGGTTCAACTCAGTGGTAATTGAAGTCGTAGATTAGACTAATAGCAACTTGAATATAAAGTGTTTGTGAGCATAATTTATACCAATATTAAAGAAGCCCCTAAGTAGGCCGCTGCTGCGTCAGCGACCTGCTGCACGTTGAACCGTGCAATAGTAGTTTAAAGAATCAGACAATGTTTTTGAATTTAATGATATGGTAAGTGTTCATTTAGAAACGTTTACATGAATCTTTATGGATAATATTGTGGTTTTCATTTTATATAAGTCAGAGAATAACAGTGTGTGTTGCTAAATAACAAACTCAGTTTATGAAACATAATAAAATAGTTTTGTGTGTGGAATGTGGATATTTCACAGTAAGCAAGTACCACAACTTAAAACATTCAACATATGGACTAGTATGAACTCTTTTTTTCATGGTAATATTTTAAAAGAGGTGACACCCCACTCCACCTCATATATATATATATTAAAATAATAAAAAAATATGTGTAACGCCCCAGGCCAGAGCTTGAAGAAAACTATTCTGTCGTAATTTTCTTTAAATTTGAATCAATAGAACTAGAATACCTTGACACAATTTACAGATCTTAAGAGATTAAAAAATAGTTTAGTATAGTATTAGCGAAAATAATTGTTAGCATTATTGTGGGTTTGATGAGAACAATGCATGTCGATACTCACTTTTCTCCATGAGGAAGAGGTAGCCCGCCCTGGAGACGCCGGCGCCCTCCTCGGCGCCCTCCTCCTCCTTGCTCTGTGCCAACAAACAAACCGGCACACGTCACAAGCGCCACCCGCCCCCCCGCGCCCCCGCGCCGCATATTCCGACCGAAGCAAACGACCATCGCTATCATGTCTATTGTCAACTAAAATATTCGGTTCAGAATAGGCCATCACTTCTCAAAGTCTTTTTAGGAATCACGGCACATGATCAAGATGAGCCAGAACCACCAATGGTCTGTCGCCACTCAACATTAAGTCTGATCTGTTTGCAAATAAATAACTACTGAATTGAATTGATGATCTGAATTAATCTTCCGTGATGACGGCTACTTGAAACTGGCCGAAACGTCAGAATACTAAAAATCAAATAAGTTACGTTAATATCGCAGTTTTATTATGTATACTCGTCGCGAAACCTTAAGAAATGTTACTGAATTTAAAGTTTATGGAGGTAATCTTAATCGGAGCCATTGGACCACTCGTGGAAGATTATTAACAAAAGACACTCAGATGTACGCCTTCGGTCGGAACGAGCGCCGCCGCCGCGAGGCCACTCACCATCTGGCGCACCTCCATCATCTTCTTCATGAGCGACTCCGTCTGCTTGCTGGTCTCCTCGAAGTTGCTCCGCGTCTGCAACGGGGATTAGCGTCACTCGGCCACTCGCATGCAACGCAACCCGGTTATGGCACTCGACACACGAGCAAGAAGGCGCACGAGGGGCGCAAGCGCTCACCCTCTGTATCCTGAGCTGCAGGTCCTTGACGCGCGGCTCGGCGTCGGCGTGCACGTCGTGCGCGGTGTGGTGGAACGTCCACCAGCCGAACACGAACCCCAGCAGCGTCTCCACCAGCTCGAACTTCTTGCGCTCCTGCACCGCCTGCAGCTGGAACACGTACTCGAGCGACGCCTGGCAGAAGTCGCGTTCCGCCATGTCCATCGCCGCGTCGGCCTGCAATCGTCAAAGCAAGCTCAGCATCGCAGTTGACTTGCGTCTACCACCATCCCCAAATATCCACTACCCACCTACCTCCTGGAATACATTCTCCTGCTTTTTGGTAGACAGGGACAGCGTCCTCTCCTGGGTCTGGCAGAACTTCGCCGTCTTCTTGTCGAACTTCTTCTTACCCTCCTGAAATCCCAAAATAATATTAATTTATTTCAACAACCAGTGTAATGAACTCGAAATTAAATGCAACAAATTGACGAGTGGCATGCCAGTGAGGAGCAATCCGAAATATGCAATTACAGCGATATTGAGCCAATAAATTGTGAGAATGTGTAATTTGTGCAAACTGTGGCTCACGAGCCAGCAATAAATTCCACATTAACAATCATTTTCTAGTATTCGCCGGCGTTCGTCTCATTACACGCACGCGCACTTGCAATCCATGCGGTGTGCTGTGCATTATTAGTGCTGGTGGCTTTTCAAGTTAAAGTGCCACTCGACAGGTAGCAAACAGGAAGGTTTGATCTATGAGGAACATATTATAAAAAAATTTAATCAACGGCCTACCATATTTAAACCATGAAAAACTTATCGAAAGAAATTGATCGAGAAAGAATATCAATGAATTAAATTGAAGTTATGTTATATTTTTTTCTTAAGTTTTCGCGACTTGTACACATAATAAAACTACGTTTTAACGGTTTTAAGCGCGGTAATTTATTTGATTTAGGTTTATCCGACGTTTCGGCCGGTTTTCAGTGGCCGTGGTCACGGAAGACAAAGATGACATTTGTCAAACGTGTATTGTAACCGCGCTTAAAACCGTTAAAACGTAGTTTTATTATGAAGTTATGTTGTTAATTAACAACACAACTTCAATTCAAACAATTCACCAAAGCATTCTCTGTTGTACAGACCATAGAATACAATGTGTAAACACTTTTTATAACTTCATTAAAACCTTGTCACATTTTTTATGACGTCATGATTATGACTTAAGAATGATAAAGATAAATGGACATATTGTATAGGTTTTTTGTGTATTATTTAATACCTTTTTAAATCTAATTTTCCAATATTGTATCAAATATATTATAATTTTCTTAGAACATGAACTATTTTTATGTGGAAACTTAGCTGATATGTGTATTAATTTGTGTTTTATATTGTAAGAATTATAATTATTGTATGTTTCCCAAATAAATGGAATAAATAAATGTTGAAATACAATACAATGCAATTAAGGTTGTATATTACAAAAGAGCGGGATCTTCTGACACAAGTAAACACAAGTCAATTAGAACGTGCGTTTTTTAAAACTAAATATTTTCATTTTCGAAACGAAAATCGCCTATTGATTTCAATAAGTGGGTCACTGGGGAACATCGTTATGGTTTTCGAAGGTTGGCCTGTGTGGGGTGGGTCGTACCTTGACTGCGCCGATGTGCTCCTTGCGGAACTTCTCCAGCGGCTGGATGATCTGCACGTCGGCGCGGCCCAGCTGCAAGACGCGCGTGTGGAAGACAACTCATTACTACAATACGATTAGACATTCGCACATTACAGTCATTCATTCATTACACAAGCGAAAATAATACCATTGTTGACCACAAACCATTCGCACCTTGTCAATTTATATGTGAGCTAGTTTAACCTTTATGGATTATCTATATTATTTCTTGCCCTTTCTTCTCCTTAACAGCAACAACACGTTGCGAAGCGGAGTACATAGACTAGGAAGTAAAATTAAATTTAACCTATATGTATGACCTTCTAAAAGTGTTCTCAAGTGGAACTTATTTTGAATGAAAACTTTTCAAATGTTGAATTATAAAATTCTAAAAATGCCGTGTCTGTACATAAAAGTTATTAAGAAAACAACTGGAATACAAATATAAACGATGGAGAAAACAGTGCATTTTTTTTAGATTATTGACTATTTGTCGGTTGCCTGTTTGTTAGGAATTCACGTATAAACTACTGGGCACTTTTCGACGCGGTTTCCGTTGATCAACAGCAAATCGATCGACTTAAAATCTGCACTACTTTTTACATTTTTCCGGAAGCGGTTTGTAGTTGTTGGGGTGCATAAATGCGATAAGTGCACTGAAACGATCTTATTTTTTGATCATCATAAAACAGGATGTTGGTATATCATATGACTGTTTGTTTGCCACTTTGCTACGAAGTAGGCGTCGTCAGTGGTCAGTGGGTGCTAATGAATGCACCTTGTGTTGGTATTAACACGTTTCACTTTCGATGCATGGCGCATGGTGCTAACACATTCATATCGATAGTATACTGGCGGAGTCCCGACACACACACATTCACAGATTTTTACCTCCAAATATCGTAATTTCGAGAATGGAGTTTTCCCAATTCTCAAGTTATATTTTAGCGGGTATACACAGGATATTTTTCATTCCGAACGATGGAACAAATCCCACGCACGGGTCACGAATCCAAGGTGCTCACACTTGAATTTCAATGTTTTTGTTATTTGAAAATCATTACAAAACTAGAGCAGATTGTGGGGGGCTCCCGGGGCGCGACTTGCGACTGGCCAGCAATTAGCATAAGTGAAAATGATGACCTGGCGACGGGTGGAGGACGACGACGCACCGGCCGCTCGCCGCTTTCCCCACTTTTCTAATCAGACCGGTATGAGATATTATAATTAATCCAATTATTTTACTTGATTCCGCGCACGACCGGAGAAAGAGTACAACGTGTGTGCGGCCAGCGGCCTATCGTAAGAGGCGACAAAACAACCCAGGTGGTAGTGTATTTGCCCGTCTGAATGGCTTTTACCCCTGGTCTACCACCACAATGATCAGTCTCCCTTTAGAAAACTCAGCATAAAGCTGTGTTGGAGTTTCCTCCAGAACAGCCCTGAGCGACGTGCCAACCCGATAGAATAGGTATGCCGTCTATCTGTCTGCTGAACTCATGCAATAAAAAAACACTTGACCAATATTCGTTTCGTAACGTTGATTGCATGGCGCTAGATTATACGATAATTAAATCAATTGAATGAATGTAAAAGTTCAATTGTAATGCAGGAGGGCGACGTGAGCATTAGCAAATCACATATTATCGTGTATGGGCCGAACACGTCACCGGCATGAATATTAACGAGAGCCCCGCGCCGCCTAATTGGGCGACGCGGACAGCGGTCACCGGCGGTGCGACATTGTATACACAGCGCCATTATGTCAATGGTTGCGATACAACAGTACGTGGAGTATTATCGCGAGGACGTGCCCCGCATGCGATGCTCGACCGATGCGCCGTTCGGTTCGTAAGGCTCCTAAAATTAATAACTAATAACTGAACTGGGGGCACTCTTGTTGCCATCGTTGCCGCATCTCTTGGGGTGCATGCAGCGTGGCCGTGCCGTCGCTTCCATTAGACTCGCTCTTGCTCACTCTGTGGCACCAAATGTAGACGAGTTCGGTCCGAGCAAATGGCGACTCGGTTAGGGAACGTAATTGATAGATTGATGCGGAATGCTTGTGGATGTTAAGTCGTTTGTTTGCTTCAAAGATGCTTGTCTGCAGATGCGAAGTCGTAACGTGAAATTGAAGTAGACAATTTAGAAGATTGTCATTTGATATTTTCTTAAAACATTTTTTTTGTTCTTATAAAAATGTTATCAAACTATTGTAAGTGTAGCATTTTTAGAGATAAATATATTCTCTCTTTCTTTTCTTTTTTCGTTCTTTATTCGTACGTTGGATCAAAAAGCGTGTCGCGCTTCGAAGTCGCCCGCATGTGCGCCAATCGGAAGGCGAATAATCTCTTGTAATTACATTTCGCTGTAATATTTTGTTTTTATTATTTTACTAGGATATGCCCGCGACTTCATCCACGTTATAACTAAAATTCCCGCGGGATTCCCCTGGATACAAAGTATCGTAGTATTTAAAAAAGAGTAAGTAAAAAGTATTGTAAGCTATCGTTTTAGTGAAATAAGGTGGATTTTATGCACCCGAACAAAACTACAAACCGCTTCCGGGAAAATTTAAAAAGTAGCGCAGATTTTTATCAAAGAATTTGCTGTCGAACAGCGTCATTGTTCTTATTATCTGTAGTTTATTGATTGAAACATTGTAAAAAATAATGTCACTTGACTTGAAATTCCCGGGCCACCAAATATCTCGGTATTTAAAAAAGAATATTGGTTATCGTTTTAGTGGAAATAAATTTTAAATCATTCATATAGTTCTTACTTGAATCCCAATCAAACAGACAAAAATCTAAAAAAAATGCATCGTGTTCCACATCGTTTATACAGTCTATTCAAATTGTTTAATTTTAAATAGCTGCACTGTACAGACACGGCGTGTTTAAAGTTAATTTTTAATTGTTTACCTAATAACATTATCATAAATACGAATGTGTACGTGTTTACAAACCGGAAACATGTAAACGACTTGTTGAAGTGAATTTTGACCTAGATTGTGCGTTGCGCAACGGCGGGCGTTTGCAGCGTAATGAAACGTCGCGAACCCATGTTCGCGCGCGAAGGGTGCACGTGCGCGCTGCAGTGCGACGGCTCCGCTGCGCCGCGCGCCGATCGCCGACCTTCGCCGCCGACTTTCAAGGTCCAGTGGAGCGCACTTGCTGTAACGCAACGCTGGAGGTGGTAGGTGAACGGGGACCGACTCACCATCCTGTCGCGCTCGTCCTCGATGGTGCTGATGAGGTGCGCGAAGTGGTGCAGCGAGCGGCCGATGACGCGCTCGTCCTCCGTCATCGAGGCGCCGATGCACGCGAACTCGAACTGCTCCATGCTGGCCGCGAGCGCGCGCTGCGCCACGCCCAGCCCTGCCGGCCCGCATAACATTCCTTCTTATTCATGCTAGGCTAGTTACCATAGTTCTAAGCTTCAGGCATTCAGTTTTCTAGAATCCTATATTGCATCTTTCATGTTTAACATGGTAGTTATTATGACAAATGTTGTGGCAGATACGGCTGTCACCAGAATATTTTTTTTACTTTAAACCATAAAAAATGCAGAAGTTCTCGATTGTCAAAGAGAAAACATTGAATTCATCAACTCACTAACGCCCCGACAATCTTGAGGCAACCTTTCCTTTATTAGTGCATGTCTGAATGTTACTCGATCCCAACCAGTCTTACAATTATTAATAATTGCCGGTTCTATAATATGTTACTTTTCATTCACTTGCCTTGCCATCGGTTAAAATTGGACATTATCTGTGTAGAGAACCAGTAGTAAGCAAACGAATGTTTAGTAAGAGTGTAAAATTGTACACTTGTTCTTGCTTGAGGTGGTGGAGTGCTGGTGCTTTCTTGTAGTAGGCTGAAGAAAATACACCTTGTTGCTTATTTATAGTCATGTTATTACATTAAAGTAGCCTAAAGTAGGCCGCAGCGTCAGCAAAACGCTGTACGTTGAACCGTACAATGAGATAATATAGGAACTGGACATTTTTTTTCGCCAACAAAACTTTTCGAAAGTGTACATTTTTGGAATTTCAATTTCGATGAGTCAAAGCGTTATTTATTTTGGAGATGTAGAGACTGACCCCACGCACGCGAAACCGCGGGGGAGGTCACTTTGCAGTCACCACACCAAACCAATCAATTGGTATTACCATATTGTAAGGTGTAGCGAGTGGAGTCCTTGTTGGCTCGAATCGGGTGCTTCAACGGAGAACGGTGTGACGACGCGCGATTACGACGCCCCAATCGACTTCTTATCATTATCAGGCGTCCATCCCATTGCGCGATTATGTTATTACATATCATACTCACATAGTTCTTAGTATATTTTTTTTAAAAAACCTACTTCACTCTAAAACTCAAAAATAAATATTTAACCTATTTTTCTATATCTTGAAGTCGATGTTAAGTAAAACATATTATTTTGGTTTGTTTTGTAAAGTCAGTTTAGTATAGATTGTTTTTTTAAGTATTTTTTTTTAGTTGCGCAAATACTTTAATAACTTTAAAAATGATATATTAAGCACCTGCAGAAATTGTACAAATTTGCCACCTCACTCTTCAGTGTATATACTCTTTAAAGAGAGTTTTTCTCGAATTCCTTAGTTTCCACTAATGAGATCCTAACTTGGTGATCATGCGGCTACCTAGGGAGTATACGCTTACGAAAGTAATAATTTTCGAGTTTCTCTAGTTCATTGGAATCCACTCATCTGATCCTGACTTTGTGCCCATGGGACTGGGAATCGAGTAACAAACAGAAAAAACATAGAGACAACTTGAAGACCTCCTCTTTTTGGAAGTCGATTGAAAAGAATTGACTTCATTCAGGTGCAAATTATTATATTTTTTTTGTTCATTACGAAGCTGACAGACTGCCCAGCTGATGGGGAGTGATCACCGTTGACTATAAACGTTTGCAAAACTTGGAGCGAAGCCAACGTTAACGCGTTGCTAGGGTGGGATAGAGGAGAGACGGGATAGATGATCAGACAGGCCGAATGGAATAAAAGGGATGCGATAGGAGAGAGAGAGAGAAAGTGGCCCATTCCCACTCATTGCACGAGATACGATTGTCTCAAAGCTAAACGTTTAACGGCGGTATTCTGTGAGAGCGTAATCAACATGCCTCTGCCACGTTCAAGATAATGTTTAAAGATATTATTATTTTTACTTTCCTCTTTCACAATTTTGTTTTACGATAAAGTTTGTTTGTCTTTCGATAAAGTTAAACATATCTCAGTGACAAAATACTAGTTAGATAATATTATACTAAATAATACGAACAGACCGGTCTCGAGACTTGTCTCTTATTTACTTACATTTACTTTCAATGAATGCATTCGAACGCCAGCTAAGCAATGAATAATAACTCAAGTAATCGTCAATCGCCGAAAACTTCCGAATGTTGATAAAGAGCGTTATCGATAAATGGGGACATCCGAGAATATATATACAGAAGCCAAGTGGCCTGTGCGATGGAGCAGAGGTCGCGCCGTGACTCACTCGCGTCATGTCGGGATGGTGACGTGCACAATATAAGTAATGAGAATGACAAACGATGCGATGCACTCGTAAGTCGTACGCCTCATTAGCGTGTTGGCGCTTAGGCGCGTCCGACACCCGACCAATAACGACACTCTTACTGTGCTATGGGCTATGGGAGTGCATACACATCTATTTATTTGCACTTTCAGTTTCAATTTAAAGAAAATCATATATGGAACCTTAGGCATAGGTTCAACATTTGTACTGGGGGTCTATCGGCAAAGAGTTTCTTTAAAGAAAGAAAAGAGAATCATTTCATTTGGAACAAATTACATTAGATGGTGTAGGTATAATTGTTAACAAATTTAAAACTAACATAACATAATATTGTCCTGAAAGGGGCATCAGCCTCAGCCCTGATTGCCCACCGAACCCTTAAGGTACTTACAAAGACATTTGTAGGAAACTTTGACACTAGCCATGATCAGAAGGCTGGCTCATTTTCGCCCAGTGAAATAGCATTGTCATACAGCAATGCAAGTAATGCACCCAACCTTGTGGGCATGCTGCCCTCTGGCAGTGGTTTGCTGCATAATAATCTATAAGTTTAGAGTTACTTTAGATTATGGTATTTTTATATTTATTAGGCAGTTTAATGTATACTAAAATTTTGTAAGTATTTGACTAATGTGAATATGAATTCAAAGATTCCTTGTATCTTTACTATATATACTAAATTAGCAAGGGATTGAATTTGTAAAATGAATGGGCCTGGGGCACAAATTAAGACCAACAGATTTTGAAAAATTCGTATAAGGTGAATATTTGTCTGTTAAAGTACCTATTACATGAAAACTACTATACCGATTTAAATGAAACCTAACACGGAGCTAGCTTATATCTAAGTATTATTATTATTATTATAAGTAAAATTGTTTATGTAAGATAGAGGAGTATAACTAATAAGCAATCAGCAAATAATTCAATTCAAGATTCAATTATGGTTGCACTGCAGTCTGATTTTTTTAGTAATGCTGCTGTAATACACTAATAGCAAATACATTATCATGGCAGAGCAAATAAAGTTTCCCTGGGCTGACTGTACTTTGAGATACTGAGTCCAATATGAAAATCCATAACACAAATTTTTATTACTATCAAATTGTAAGTGCTTCAAATTCTGACTAAAAAAGAGTAAAATTCCTGTATCTACACAATGAAACATGTTTAAGTCTGTTATGAATATATTTACAAGTACAGTCATGGCTTAGAACCCTCCCAAGATGGCCTAATTAAATGAATTAAAAAAATGCTTGTAAAGAAAGCTGCTGCCTGATGAGTATTATACAATTGGTTTAGTCTGGATGGGATGCCTGAAGCATTTCAAAAATATATTATAGGTTCAAACCATATCCAAACAAACAACATAGACACTGTCAAACAATTAGTCACTTGTTATTACCCATTTTCTTGCATGAATTACAGGAAAATGACATCATAATAAAGTGCAGACACTAAAATAATTTGAGTTGGGGATATAATAATATCTTATCATGAGCTTTTTGAATCACAAGTTCCATATCCAGACCTTTGTGTCTGAAGGTCTCAAATAAAACACAAGTCATCAATGTCTGCATGCAAGAGAGCCACACTTGAACTAAGTCAACAGTATTTGGTATGTTTAATTAAATCATATTAGTCCAAAATGTACATTTATTCTTAGGAATCTGGAAAATATCAAGCCCTAACTACAATGTCTGATTGCTTAGATCAGTGGTTCCCAAACTTATTTGTATACCGCCCACTTTGAGAATAAATTATTTTTTAGTGCCCCCATTTTTTTCACCTACTTAAAAACCAGTATAACGCCAAATAAATTGATTATTGAGAGCTATATTAGACACTCAATCGTACTCAACAAGTAAGAACAAGTGTTCTATCAACCAGCCGATTGAAACAGTAATGCACAAATCGGGTTATTTAACAAAAATTTGTTAAAACATGATTGCCCGCGGTTTATTATTTACGAAAATTACCTATCTAGGAATACTAATAACTATTAAAATGCAAAAGTGTCTCTTACTTTTTTATTTGTTTGTTTGTGTCTACTTTCATTTCGAAATGGAGCAACCGATTGACATAATTTTTATTTCATTTATTCAATAAAACAGGACAGATGTATGAACTACGTGGAGAGAAATATCGAACCAAGTTTGAGCAATCTCTTAATTAATATTAGTTGATGTTCACAAGTTATAGTCGAGAGTCGAGAGTTCAGTCCGTGTCTAAGAGTCCTCATACTTAGATGAAATTACAAATCGCCGCCCAGGCCTCTACACAACGCCCCCATTTTTTTTCTGGGTCTCTTACCGCCCCCTTTTAGGCTTACAGCGCCCACAAGGGGGCGTTATCGCCCACTTTGGGAACCACTGGCATAGATTTAACATATTACTGGCCATATATATCACTGGCCATTATCAGTATAAACACCTATAGTTAGAGATAATTATTACGATATGATATTTGGCCCATGTTAAGTTGTGTAATGTTTGTGTGTAGCACAAAATGTGATTTTTATAATAGAAATATTGATTGTAGGGACGCACATACCTATACAGTCATGTAAATACAACACTTATGTAACTGTATCGAGTGGTGTGCATCTTTCCCATTTCCCATCCATTTTATTGTATAGAGTCTGTCCACTCCGGTAGTCCGCAGTGCCCATTGGTGTACCAATGTGAAGATTAAAATATTACAAGAGTACACCCGCTTTTACCTTATCTCCAGCAGGATAGGGAACCCACATTGGCATCACACATCACTGCCCCACACGTAAATGTTGTATTTACATAACTCTATGGATATGTGTGTTCCTACATTAATATTTTTTATAAGTTGAGCAATATCATTGACATTGCAATATATATAAGACCAAGGCGAGTATTCATGGATCAAATAAAAGAAAAAGTGGGTGTTGTGTCTTACATCGAAGTAAAACAACTGGCCCATAATAGACAATTAGAAGACGCTCCACAGACAAGAGCATGCTCTTAAATGATAAATGAATGAAAATGAAATGAAATGAATATCATTGAAAAAATATCAAAGAGATGAAAGGGTTCTTTTAGTACAGTTGAAAAATGTTAAAAGATCTCGACTCTTGATTGAATGAAAATTTTTATAGTCATATAGCAGATATTATTCCAATGTTAACACCCTTCTAGTAATTGGCACCCTCAGGCAATTTATTCAAGATAAAAAAATTTAGCCATACTATATTAATTATAATGTATGTCTTCTAAGAGCATGGGCCATAAAAATGGCCTTGACTTTTGGAGCGCTAAATGTGGACTGACACTGACTGGCGATTGTCCCTGTCTACACCATATCAAAATGCACCCAAGGACAAGCCCCAGCCAGCATAGGACTCTTTTAAGGAATGAGAACTAAAGGTATTATTATCATCATCATTGTATGGCTACGAAATTCAAACAAAGGATGTGTATTAATGATTTGAATACATTTATATTTTACCAATTATTGAAGGAGCAATGGTATAGGGTAAATACTAAATAGGGTACACTGTTTCAAGTTAATGTAATGGAAAAATGAAAATGTATTACTAATTGGGTATTTAAGTTGAAATCAACTAAAACACTCTTTACTCCTTCATGAGAATAGTAACATCACAATTGTAATGAATCATACACCTCGCTTATTAATTAATGTTTAAACATTAATTAAAATTATTTCTATAATTAATTGTTTAAAGATGATAAGAAGATATTTTGAGGCCTGCTTTTATATATGAATACTGTTTTAAAATTTATTTAATGTACCCTGTTTGCACTTTTCCTCCGACTTAATTTGTGACTTGTTTCATATTTATTTGTTTTATATACTTGTCAGAGAAGGCCTCGTTCTCGTGACATCTTCTTTAGTTTTTGCAGGTTTAGTGGGCGTCATCGGGATAAAATGCGAGCATAAAACACAATAGCCACGGTTTATACACTCTTAATTTAGATTTGATCAATACTATGACATAGTTTAGACCGATCAGCGGGCTCAGGGCACCGCTCATACTTCTAACTTAACACTTTCTTTAAAATTCTCCATGGTCCAACTCGACCTATTGCCATCAACCAAATGTGCCACAAAAACTCATCCGTCTACCGAAGTAGATGATACTACTCAAGTATAGAGGGCGTCTGACCCCCCTCCGAGCCATATGCTCTGCTCTGATTGGTCGTTTATTAAATTACAATATTCATGACTTCTATTAGGTTAGAACGATCTTTAAGTTATAGAAACATTTAACAAATCAAATTAAATTAAATTAAGAATTCTAGAAGTAATTAAAATGTAAACAAATGATATTGTGCGTTATACATCCAACAACAATCCATCCAATTATAGCTTCCCTCCGACATACTTAATAGTTTTTTATCCACAATATTATAAGACAAAAGAAAGAATGGTCAATTTATGTTGTTATCACCAGAAATACCGGTGGGAGAGGAGGGGGGGGGGGGGGGGGGGAGAGGGTGTTGCGGTCAAGAAGGCCAGTCAATGAAACAAAGCAACATGAATGGCAGAACACCTACTTGAGTGCTTGAGTGTTAAGTGCTTGCAAGTACATGTTTTGTGATAGCAACCACAACAAGCACTCATTTTATTATATCACTCTACGTTACCATTTTAAAATCTATTTGAGTATTCACTTTTGCTAATATATTTGTAAAAGTTGTATTGGTCACTTTAAAGTGTGACATTTGCAAATACATGAATATGCAATCACAAGGCTATTTGAATGGGGAAACTTAACAAATATAAGTGTTATTCTAATCAGAGTAAAAACAAGAAAAATTTATATTACCAACAAAATAAAAAGTATTAATAACACTTAAGAACAAAGAAATAAAAAAAATCTTATTTACTCAAGAAAGAACCATACTTATTTTGTCCATATGTAAAAATCATAAATTTATTTAGAACTTCTTAAATTGAGAAAGTATCATCATAAAGTGTGTTAATATTACTGACATTTATAATTATGATGTATTAGTGTAAGACTGCATTGTACTTAGCTGAGTTTAAATAACACAGCAAATACCAAAACACTAGAAAAAGCAGTACAATTTAAAGTAATTTAACAATATTTTGTATTGAGTGGATAGGCGCACTCAGGTAAAGCGCTAAAAGGTGGGTGCACTTACGCTTCGCCGCCTGCACGACATCCTTGACTTCCTTGATGAGTCGCTTGATCTGCTGACTGGTGCGCTCAAGCTCCTTCTCGTGCCGCTGCAGGTTCTCGCGGAAGTGCGGGCTGTCAGCTAGGCACTCAGTGAACTCCAGCGGCTGCAGGCCTACGCCCATCGTCACCCAATGGCGCTTCGATCGCTCACGGTCACAACACCATGCACTTTCACCGACCGCCCTTTATCAACAACATCGCGGGACGCACTTTTTCCACTCAAATGGACGGAACTAGTACACCAATGTATGGCTTATGCCTACTAGTTAAACAATACTCTTAATAATACTATAATTGACAAATATTTCGTTGGGATATGTATTGGAAGCTTGCTGCGTAGTGTAGAGCTGGAATGTCGCTACTCGCTTGTCTGTTTGACGTTTATTATTGTCATCTGCATCAATGTAGTAAGTACTATCACAAAATACAGGCCCGATTTGACAGTTTTCATTATAACATATTTAGGGATTGCAACCTCCAAATCGTTTGCCGATTATTACGAGAAATTGATTAAAAATTATACGACTATCTGGTCATTTGACTTAATTTAAAAATAACTTTTTGTGTCACACGAGTACCCCACAAAATCGATATGGAACTCGAAAGTTATGTTAGCGTCCCTCATGCATTTATCATGCATCATCTGTATAATAATTATATATTTATTCAATCGTCATGTTTTAAACACACATGTACGATCGGCACAACTGATTTATGACCCACTTTGCTAATAATTCCTTTAAAACCGTCAAAATAGTAAGGTTTATTGTGTGTGTTGCACTTAGGACGTTATAAACATTAATAAAAATGCGTCACTAGCCTCAGAACTACGCAATTTTAAACTTTGTTATCATTGTACTAGATATGTTTTAGATAAAACAGTAATGATTTGAAATAATTTGAATCTCGAACTGAAATCTGCCTTATAATTCTAACTCTTTTCATTATAGAAAAATTATTATAATTTTAAAAATAAAATGTCATTCTGAAAGTATATCAGAAGTCAAGTAAAGTCAATGAGAAAAAAATTAGAACTCAATATCTAAAAATTAAATTGTATAATGGGTAGTCTCGCAGAACAAAGAGCTCGGATTGTAGTGCTCAGTGAGGAAGGCTATGGCATTCGAGAAATATCACGAGTGTTAAATATAAGTCGGAACACAGTGAGAACATGGATCAGACGGCACGCTGAAGAGGGCATTCTTGAAGTTAGACGAAAACATAATCATGGCGTTCGTCGAATAACAAACCAACAAAGTACAGATATGCAGCACCATTATGAAGAACATCCTTTTTCTCGTACCGAAGATTTCGCGGCACGTTACGACGTTTGTTTACAAACCATAAGAAATCATTTACACCGTATTGGACTGCATTACCGGCATTATGCTAAGAAAGTACACTTAACGAATGCACACAAAACTGCAAGATTAAATTTTGCTTGTAATTATTTAGACTTTGACTGGACTAATACCATATTTTCAGATGAAAAATCATTTAGATCTTCTCAACATGGTCGCTTAACTTTGTGGCGTTATAACAATACGCGATACACAGAGGATCACGTAGTACCCAATCAATTATCTGGTCGAATTTCAGCTAACATGTGGGCCTGGATGGGTACCGGGGGTATAGGTGAACTTTTCCAAATTTCTCCTCGTCAAAACGCATTAAACTATGTCGATTTGTTGGAAGAATCAATGTTACCGACAGTGCGAATAGTGTACCCACTTGAAGAAGTCCCTGTATTCTCCTACGTTCACGACAATGTCGAGTACATACCGCCAGAATTGTCTCGAACTGGTTTACCCAGCATGAAGATGAAATTACTCTAATTCCATGGCCATCTAGGTCACCAGACCTCAACCCAATAGAAAATTTATGGGGTTTGATGGTTAAAATGTGGGATAACAGAAACGAGAGGACAAAGGATGCAATTGAGCAGCACTGTAATGAAATTTGGAATTACATGAGGGGAACCGACATCTGCAATCGTCTAATAAGGTCGATGCGTAATCGACTAACTATTAGACGTCATTGAAAACAATGGTGCTTATACCCGGTTTTAGGTTTAAGTAAAGTAAAATGAGTGCCATTTCTAACTTTGAAATACTACAACCAATTAATAAAATTAACAAAAAAAATTTTTTAATTTTCTTTCACATTAATGTTGTTAATGTTTTATTTTCTTGTGTATTTCTGCTACCTAACGTATAACGATAACCCTAATATCTAATGTTGTATATACAAAAGGTTTGGCCTGTGTCACCTTTGGCTTGTCGATTTATGACCGGTTCCGATATCTCACTATTCACTCCACTTCACTTCCCCTGCTTTACCGTAGGTTGAATTTTGACATTGCTTGTATAGAGATTACTTCAAATTTTAATCGTTAGTAAGGCAAATAAACGGTCGGTAAGATATAGGAAACGGCACTTAATCCAATATACTTAATGATAGAGATAATAATAGCACGTAATAGCATTTGTCAGATGTTACACGAGTATAGACGAGTCTTTCCGATCTGTTTAATACAACGTAGTCAGTAACTGTCAATGTCTAATAACATGATAACAAGTTCGTTACCAAGGAAATGTATGTTCAGGCGAATTTCAACCTAATTGTATTTCACGACTGTAAGAAAATGACCTTATGGTCATGTTTCAATTTGTTTGATTGTACAATCATGTAGTATTGTTTTAGTATAAATACCAGCGATGTCCGAGTCGAGCTATTTGACTCGAGTTGCTTGAATCAAACCACGAACGAGTCAACTTGAGTTCAGCTATTAGTAACACGAATCACTACAATGTAGTAAGAGAATTACTATATAACATCATTCAATTATGAAAACAAATTAGTAACTAATTTCATAATCGATTATCAATATTAGTAATTCAAAGTAGTTCAATTATATAAATAAGTATAATCGCGCACCACTACCAAGAACTGTTAGAGCCTGTCCGCACAGCGATATTTCACAGCACGATTTTTCTCCCGTAATTCTGCAACACATTGAATATTATAGGAGCCGCACTGACGATAAAAAAATCGCGCGAGAAAAAAATCTGTGACTTGATGCAAATTGATCGCGAAGCGGTGCGATTTATTTTCGCGCGAATATTTTGTACCGTATAGAGTACAGTTTGTGGACGCGGGAAGTGAGCAGAGTACGAAGCTGGACGAATTTTGTGTGATTTGGACGATATTTATGGGCGAACAGCATTTATGACTGGTATGTAATCGTGTTATTGTTTGTTTTTAATCTGCCTGAAGTTAAAATTTACTGAAATTACGATTTGGAGAGCGAAAAAAGGCATTGTTTACATTGCAGATTTTTAGGTTAGATTAACATTCTAAGTAGGTCATAATTAAAGTACGACCAATATTTTTTGATACATGGGATGATACAACTCAGTCCATTCAGTTTTTCTACCAATTCTGAATTTGAATTAATTGCTTCATGTCAATAAGTTATTATTCCATTCGTTTATGTATATTCCTTTTTACTACTTATGTTGTTTATTCTATTTTTACTTCTTTTTTCAGGAAAATCGGTGAGTACCGTTAAGCGGATAGTCAACGAAGGTCTTAGAAATGATGCAAAGTTTGAAACTCCCGGGAGACACAGGAAAGGCCGGCCAAAGAAAGAAATGGATGATTTTAATATTTGTGCACTGCGGCAAAAAATCCAGTTCTTTTACACAGTGCAAAAAGATATTTTTTGTCTTTAGTTGCATGTTTTTGTGTGTGTCTAAAAAGGCAACATTTGGCATACCAAATTTATTGAATGGTACCGTGAGATGCACAATCAATGGAACCTTTTGATATTTCAGGTACTGACGCTCAGAAAATTGCAGGTGATCACCAGAACTGACCTGGACTATGATTGTAGTCTTGAAGTTATAATAATAGAACCTAGCCCCATCTATGCCATTGATGTACTTTTAGGAGAATATGATCACACAGTGGTACGGCTTCCGCCGTATCACTGTGATTTAAACCCTATTGAGCTTATTTGGGCTAACCTGAAACACAAAGTAGCAGCACGAAATGTTGAGTCATGTGACGTGAAGCAGCTTACTGAAGAGGCCTTCAACAGCATCACACCTGAGATATGGAAAAACTGCTGTCATCACGTCGAGACGCTGGAAAAAGAGTACTACGAGCGAGGACAACGCCTGTATCAAGACACAGACGAATTGATTATTCGCATAGGCGATGATAGCAACAATGATGATAGTAGCTGCTGTAGTGATGACAGCGCTGCTGATGAAAGTGGCAATAAAATATTCCTTGATATTGAATATTTGGAATCTGATGATTAGTCAGATGAGAGAGAGTGATTAATTATTTTTTAACTATAATAACTTTATTTTGGTTCTGTGAAAAAATATGTATATGTATAAGTAATTTCTTATTTATTTACTCATTTTACTTCGACGGACTCCCTAGCCTTTGTCCCAACTACGTTGGGGTCGGCATTCAATCTAACCAGATTCGGCCAAACATCAGTATCTTACACGAAGCAACTGCCTTCTGACCTCCACAACCCAGAACGAGGCTATACGATGTTCAATGGTTAGACCAAACGTCAGAGATTTTTGGCTACTGGGACTCTGACTACCCGTAAGTTACGGATAGGTTACTTTGACAATCGTTACGGGTCGTAACGATTGTCAAAGATGTTACAAATGACAACCGGGACCGATGGCTTAACGTGCTCTCCGAAGCACGGAGGAAACTCAAGATGTTAAGGCCACCCATCCCAGACCAACCACGGCAAGCGTTGCTTAACCTTGATAACGACGGATCTTTCTGGCCGTAATTAATTAATATTATTATTACCTCATACATATTATATTATTACTTAAAGGAACTATTAGTATCAAAATCGTTTTGTCACTCTATAAAGAGTTGCTACATGCACGACAGCAGCGCCATCATTTATTTTCACGATTTAATAGACAGACTGCAAGTATGGCTATGTTCGCACTGTGGAATAAAATTCGCGCGATTCGCTCAGTCGTGGAACGTCGCTATTGAAAGTTGTAGTAAATTATCGAATGATTTTTTTGTCATTCTGCAATAGCCAAAAAACTTTTTACTGTATTTTCCTAACTCTTGATATTTTATGTAGAAAAATCCTTTCATGGGTCTCAATGCCGTAAGTGGGTGAATCCAATGTTCATGACATCTTTTAATACGTCTATTTCGCCACATTTAGCATTAGATAAATTAAAATTTTAGTTCAGATGTCCATTTTACACGTGCATCTCAGCCAAGAACTGAATTAAACTGAAAAAAATAGTACGAAATTTTATTCGCAGTGCGTACTAGGTGTAATTCCGGTCGCGGAATTAAATTTAATTTAATACGCGCGAAAAAAAATCGTGCTGTGAAATATCGCTGTGCGGACAGGCCCTTAATGTCAAATTAAACACCGGTGTTGCAATGCTAATAACCCTAAAATACTACAATTTCTTTACTGCAGCTGTTTCAAACCCGGAAATAAAAAAGTACCCATCGCACTCACGTGCAAACCAACGTTGAAATGAGAATCTGGACAACTTAAAATATACTTTTGAATATAACTCCGTTGGCTCAGCGACCCAAAGTGCGTCTTGGCCTCCGAAACGAGAGCACGTAATTTCCCTCTGACTCTGTCCTGTGCAGTGTCTTGCCAATTGTGGTGCGGTCAGGTCAGCTTCCCGCTGGAAGCTGACCTGACCGCATCACAATTGGCAATTATTTCAAACACTGTTTCGTCTCTAAGTTTTGAATAATATAACTATCAATTAAGATCGTAATATACATTAAATTATTTATTGCCGTCTTACTAAGTAAATATTAAAATTTTGAAATACCAAATAAGCCTATTTAAAACAAGGATTTAAATTTAATTATTGAAAATATTAATTAGTGAAAAACAAATCAATATATTCTATTAGTTCTTAATCCATGCCTGTTAAGGTCACAGTTTAATAAGTTACTTGCCATTGGAGTATATTATGGTCTAGATATTATATTACGTGACCAGCGTGTCCATCGCAAACTCCATTTCGTTATAATGAACATCACTTAAAACCCATTTAAAGTACATTTAGTGTAAATTGAGTCATTATAAAGAGGGATCATAAAAAAGGTTAACACTTTTGTTTATATTTTTTCGTCAAATTATGAGCTGGGGTATTATAATAGTGTAATTCCGCTATTACTGAGGCCTGCATACACATGCTACATACACGATTTAGCATTGCAGTCCTACATTGGACGCAGCTTGTAGGGCTCAAAGAGGCATTCTGTTTAGTGATATCAGATGCAATGCAGACTACAACGAAAGGTTAACAAAATTCCCCTGTTTTCGTTAATTAGCTCTGGATAAATAAAAAAGGATATTAATCAAAATATTTCATATCTTAAAAACCATTCTGCGAATATTGTTCAAGTTTTCGTTGAAAGTATTTTTGGAACTTGGATATTTATCAGAATTTTCCACTTGATAGTTTATATTTGAATACAATTTTCTCGACTCGGTAGCCAACATCTCACCACATAGACTTCAACAAAAAGTAATTCAAGAACATCGTTATCAAATGATTCCGCATACGACTACGTACCCATATTTAAAAAATCAACCATTAGATACATGATTTTTATTTTTTCGAGATTTCACTAAACTAGATAGGTACTCGAGCTGCCCACTTCCTTGCTTATTGCCGTGGTACTGGGCATCATGTAAACGAGGCAGCAGCATCAATCTCATCGTCAAGGCAAATACGGCTGTATAAGATTGAAAATTGAAAAGATTTTTCTTTTGGTTGCATAGTATACTTACTGTAATTGAATTTTTTTATTTAGTAATAGTTTTCTTGTGCAAAATACAGTAAAATCGATGAAATAACCAAAATGAATTGAATACACATATTTTAATATATTTTGTTAACAAATTGTATATAATATAATTGAGTGACGAAGGTTCATTGCTTGGAAGCGGCGGGCTCCGCGCCGGACGCCTTCTCGTCGTCCTCGTCGTCGTCGTCTTCGTCGGACTCGTCGTCCTCGTCGTCGTCGTCGTCGTCGTCCTCCGAGCCGGAGCACGAATACGAGTAGTCGCCGCCCTCGTCGCCTGCAACACACGCTTATTCCGTCAACACCCTTATTTCATACGCAATTCGGTAGTTGACAATTTTGAGAAACAGGTTTATTTTGAGCCTAGTGGTCTATTTTAGCCAAAATATTAATATTTCAGCATAAAAACAACATTAACATATTTAATTTAGCAATTTTATAAATATTTTGACATTTCGTCACAAAAACGCGCCAAGCTGTCATGGCGTCTCGCATGACGTCACAGTGTGCAAAACAAACATCTGTTTCGATGAAGTGTTATCTGAGAAGTCATTGATAACTTCTTGTGTTTTGCACGCTATGACGTCACGCGCTCTGATCGGCGTTTATTGTCACGTGGCTAATGGCTGCAATATAACAATTTTATTTCTCAAAAAAATCAATTGATATTTAATATTTTAGTTAAAACAATTTATTTTTGTCATATTTAGATCGTAATCTACGATATATATCAAAATCAGCCTATATTTTTCATACTGCCAACTAGCGAATTACGTAAATGTTAACAATACAAGCAGGCACTGAAACGAGTGCATTATATTTCATCTGCTGCTATAAGTGTATTCAAGTCATGGTACCACCATCTCTTGTTCAAATCACAATACACATTCTTGATACATACATATTCCTTCTTTTTTTTGTAAACTAGTATGTATGCATATCTATTTCTGTCCCCCCAATTTTGCCTTCGGGCATGGAAGACGTCGCTATTTTGTCATCGGATTTTTTCGCGGTGTTAAAAAGAAATAATAAGATTCTTGACAAGTGCGAGTTGTTGAAACATACTAAATGGCGGTCATCTGAAAAGTATTTGCTATTGTTTAAATAATTGACTAATAAGGGCGTTTCAATTTCCATGCATATGTTGCATATACATCTCAGTCAACAAGGGTTTGGGTGAGTCTATCTAATTAATGTATTTATCTATTATTATTTGACAAACATTTACACAACACCTGAAGCAACAAAATTATACTATTCTCTTGAGCGGCTTCTTGTAATTATTTTTTTTACTTTAGTATTCTGCACACAGTAAGAGTAAAATGGCAAGAGACACAGGAGAGCAAATGAATAATTAAAATGTTTCATGTGTACTCATTGTTAGTCTATTGAAATCGTGTGCTGGATATAGACATTTTTCACAGCGTGTCAGCGTCTGGAGGCTCAACAGATAGACTCCTCCACTTTGCTTTTGCTCATTTATCCTTCTGTCACCTCTTGCTGATGGGAGAAGTCACGTTGGTAACTCGGTCCTCTATCATTGTATAATTGACGAGTCTGATCTCCGTAATGCTCTAGAAGTTGAACTGAGTTTACCTCCATAGCTGTACTCGCCGTATCCGCCGGCGGGGGCTTCGTCGTCGTCGGCGGGCGCGGTGCCCTGCCGCCCGTAGCGGTGCGAGCGCGCTGCAACGATTCCACTTAATAAAATCAACGCCACCAAAGCGCGTATAATGTACACGAACAGATACATTTTGTATGAGCAGGGCATTCTAACTTAGTAGAAGTAAAAAGAGCCAAGTAGTACATTGTTTAATATTTAGTTATTATTCTTTGTGTCACAATATTTAGAAGAAGAAGTATATTAAGCACTCACTGGACATGCTGAGGTCGGCGGTGAGGTGCGTGGGGTAGGCGCACTTGGGGCAGGGCGGCTGCTCCCTGCGGCCGGCGCGCTGCTGCGGCGCGCCCCGCCGCCGCACGTGCTCGTCGCAGAAGCACGTCTTGCAGCGCAGGCACGAGTACTGGCCGATGCGGTTGCACGACTGGCCTGCCGACACCAAACCTCCCGTTCATTTCGATCCACGTGCGTTGTACTACTCACAGCAAAATCATTGCATCCACTCACACTTGTACGTCTCGGACTCGAGCACTTGGCAGGAAGCCTGGTGCTCAAACTGGTCGTCCTCGCAGAGGAACCCCTGGCAGAAGCAGCACCGGAACACACGGCCCCCGTGCTCCCAAACACCTGCATGACACACAGACATGTCACATACCTATGAATATAAACCGCATGCCACTTACTCGACCATGAACTTCTATTCAAAGTCATTGCAAACATAGTTATACATTGTATTTTTCATAATATTATATTATTAAAAACTGTACTTTAGTTAAATTGATATAACTACTATGGCATAAATCGAAATTTGAAAATTATTTCTTATAATTATATTTTTTTATTAAGTCCTACATTGTTTGATGAGCACCAAGATGAATATGTAATCTACAAAAATAAAGTGGCAAAATAAAGTTAAAAATAATAGGTAATCAAAAGTAGTAGGTGTATGTATGTCCATGTGCATGTGTTTGTTTGTGTGTGTTAAAGAAATAACAGTGCAACATCCCTCTTTCTAAGGGTGCAGTTGCAAACCAGAATCGGACACTCGTGCCTGGCATTACCTGAACTACACCTATGTGGTACCATCATGAAACATATTGTTTGTTACATAATAGTGTAACATTTTTTTGTCTAACATGTCTCACAATGTATCCAAATAAATGTTTTTTCTTTCTTTCCATAAGATAGAATATAGCCATAAAGCAAAATAATAGATCTCTTTCTAAACATTATGGTCAAGTTATATACTTGTATATGCCGCTACACAATTTTGCAGTAAAATGGCAAAAAAATAGTGATGCCTTTGAGGTGCTTGATCTTCAAAAATAATTTCAGAGAAAATTGGTTAAAGCAAGATTTATACATTGTTTGAGATAGTGTTTTTTTTTTCAAATGCTATTTTAGTGTGCCTGTCCACTGGAATGGGGCAAGAATGCAGAGCAGTAATCAATAGGGTTGGCTGCTTGTCCAATGACACATTTTTTGTGCTTGTCCTATTGGGATTTCGCTGTTTCTCTGCTCCGCAGCCTCACTCCTCTTCAATGGACAGGCAGCCTTACGGTTTTATAGCGAAATGACAAAAACTGTGGATGTTTGTTACTTCTGTGAAACCATTCAATGTGTGTGATTCAACACAAACTATATTTAGAGGTTCTTTTTTATTATAATTACCTTTAGGTATAACTTAGCTGAAAGAGGAAAGAAAATGTATGCCCTGAATGCAACCAGAATTTAACATTAGGACAACTATAAAATGATGGTGGTATATTAAAATAATAATAACATAATATTAACCCCTTTCACACTCAAGACAGGTAGCTTCCATGAGGGGGCACGAGCAGGCATGTGTGGTGAGGCATTTGCGTCCGTGGCACACCCACGCCTCACAAAAGTCACAGATTGCACCCTAAACACACAAAATACAAATAAGTACTCTTTACAAATGTGGAAACAACAAACTTTACACTTACACAGATTTAATTAAAATTTTCCTTCCTATAACTAATGTTTGATTACACTAAAGTCTACATGACATATTTTCAATAGAAACTTATATTTAAAGTATTACTAATAAACAAAACTTCAACTAAGGAAACCACCACTGATAGCAACCAGAAATACATGATTTATTTTTTATTTAGGGCTTACATTTTTACACTGAACTGACTATTATAACATTGGGCTCTAGTGTTATCAATTGTTTCAAACCAACAATCATAACACCAGTGTAATAGTTTATATATAATATATAATAGGTTTATGACCTACCAGAAGTACACAATCTTATCTGGAGTTCCCCAAGCAAATTTCTCTCACCTGCATTATACTATCTTTAAATCAATGATATCCTGACCTTTAAGATACTTCACTAAAACTAGGTAAAAGGACATAGCACTGAAGACAGTGCCTATTTTGCTACTTTTATGGACTATAATAATAAGCATGTCAGATGTAAACCATAATGGACAAGTTCTGTGTGTGACTGTGTGTGTGTGGTGTTCTGGAACATGAGTGTGAGGAAGAATAATAATAATTGGCAGACAAACACACACATTGCATATCCTCAAATTATGGTTGTGTTATGGGTAATATACAACAGACTACTTTGGGGCCTATCCCAGACACCTAGAACATAGTAAATAACTGTCATGTTACTAATTTTTTTTGTGTAGAACAGCTGATGCTTTGAGGGCACAAGATCAAGTAGCAGGCAGTTGATCATAAACACTGAGATGGAGGACAGTTTTTAAGACACATAATAAGTACCCACTGCTGACCTATTAACCTTTGACAAAAAAGATTGAGGTCTATGTTCACTGTAAGCTCTCCAGATACACTTTTGATTGACATTCAAAAAGTTGTCCATTCTCAATCTCTGACACACAAAAGGCCACTTATTCTCATGATTTCAAAAACATAGCAAAGAATAGGTAGGTAAATGCAATTAGTCTAACAACAGTATCTCACCACCATGCCCAAACCAGTTGTGTAGACACCAGGGTGCCTCACCACGCAATCCCCAGACTTGAGCATGCACTTGACTTTGCCACAGTGAGCACATGTTGGGAGCCTTTGGAGTGCCTGACAGAAGTAACAAAACGCACGGCTCTTTTGCTTCCTGAGAAATGACAAATTATATTATACAATTTCAGCAAATAAGATGATGGAGTGATTAATTTAAACCAGACTATTAACCATTAACCATAAAAGTTAGTGAAACATACACAGGACATTTATAAAATTACTATGTACTGATGTTAGCAGGAAGTTTATATCACGAATAGGGTCACGACAGTCACGAGGTAGAACTATACCAGGGAGTGGAGATTATCGAATAGTTTACTAAAATTTAATTGGGAAACTACTTTTGGCACTTGTCGCAGTCCATGGGCACGTTGCAAGGGTGCTGAGCTAAGTCAACGTGTTCTCGTGCATTGCGAATCTCTTTCTGTCGCAACTTTTGTTTTTCTGCTTTTTTGCGCTGGCCTGTCTTTTTCTTAGGCATGGTTCAAAGCTAAATAAATGTCTTTATTGTATTTTCTTCAGTAATTTTGTATACTAGAAAAACAAAATATATGCAAAATGTTTATAACTAAATTCAACTGTCAGTTTGACATATGACTTGAATTTGATGATTTTGGCTGTAACGCCTTTGGCATTGATTTTGCTAAAGTCACCGTAAATACTAAAAATGACAGAGTGTGAGTCAAATATAAATCCTTATCCTAACTAAAACCCTCCCTAGTTTTAAGTTTAAGGGCTGAATGTAAATTTAAAAAAATCGTAGCTTGTAGAAAAATAACCGAACTGTGTTTTTTTACATTTTAAAATTGCTTAAAAATACCCAAACTTATATTCTAGAAACACAGTTTATTTATTTTTTTTAAATTTATTTTCCCGCTGTTTATTTTGGAATTTAAAACATAATTTTTGAACGAAATTGAAGTATTGCCCGGCAAGTACAAAAAGAAACTCAATGACACAAATACAAAGGAAAACAAATATGCGTTTTTAGTTTTTAGAGAGCAAGTGTTTATAGTTCACGACTTCACGTTCACGGTTTGCGTTCGCACTTCCTGCGCTATCAAAAGAAACAATATTTATTTTTATTCTCGAATTAATTTAAAACGGCCAGCGAAGTGAGCGCTACTTCGGGGATTTCTTCAGCTTGTTATTGTTGCGTTATGCGTTTGTGAAATTGAGCATTTTGTTGTGCGCAGTTTGTCTGATAACATAATTATTTACTATATTTATAAACGTAAGCTAATAAAACGAAGTGGTTTTATTTTCTTTGCTAGCAGGAGGGTGAATAGCCTAGTTTACGCCTGAATTATCTGCAAGGTGTGAGCATCATGATATCGCCTAGCACTCTGGTAAGTGTTTTGCTCTCAATTAACTTTCATTTTCCAAACTATCTCTTAAGTAACTTATAAAAAAAAGGCTTCCATTAAAAACTAAATACACAGTCATTTACACGTTAGATGGATGGACAGGCTGTCAACACAAAAGACATTAGTATTTTTATGTTTTTTGTTTAAAATTCAGTATTAAACACGAAGTTCAAAGCAGCCCATTTTTAATTTAATAATTTAATTTGTATATGTTTCATATAAAATGTTGGTCATTTATGTAACTTATATTAAGAATATTAGGTATATGTTACAATAAGGGAAAAAAACATACAATCGAACAACACACTGCACAAGATAGACTTCATAATTTATTATAATTAAACTAATGGTTTTGGACTTAATGGACTTTTGTTGTCCTTCCTAATACTCCATCCAAAGGTTGTCTGGAAGAAATCGCCATGGGCGATAAGACCGCCAATTATACTTGTATTTAATGTTCTTGATTTTACGTAGCATTTTTGTACAATAAAGTATATTCTATTCTATTCTAATGGTCACCTCAGCATATCAAATCACCAAATATATATCACACACATCAACAAATTATTTTAAAAAAATGAGTGTAATAATCAATACTTTATCAATAAATTAAATTTTAAAAAGGTAGGTTTGTAGAAAAGAAGTTTTAAAGAAAAACAGAAGTTCAAACCAGCCCATTTTTAATTTAATTAAACTAACAATAAGAAACAAGGAGGATGTAATCACTATGCTTAACATAAATATTAAAAGCAATAAAAAGGTTTTCATGTCTAAACCATGTCTGTATTAATAATGTCTTATTCAATCATTTTTGATAAAGTATATCATTCAATGTACTCTTTGAAGTATTTTCATTTGAATACTTGTTAGGTTTCTGAAGTCAAGAAGTTAGCATTTTTTATGTATGTAGAATATATCTCTCTATCTTTCATTGATATAGAACCAGCGGGTTTTTGAGGCTAAATGGACACAGCATCCTAAAAAGAGCAAACAATTCTGAAATCATATTTAATGAAATAACAATAAAAATTTCTACCAAAAAAACCGACTACAAGAGTATTTAACTAAAATGCAAAAAATAAAATTTTCTTCAATGTCTTGAAGTCATTGCCAAGCAAAATATAAAAGTACTATATTTAGCAATATTTTGTTGTGACAATATATATGGTAATTTATATGTTAAGTGCACCAACACCAACTGATCTTATTTATTTTAATTACTCTTGAAGTCAATTTATTTTTGTTAGAATTTTTTATTTTATACTTTCAACTTACATATATAGTATCCCTAATATGGTAGCTTCTCGAATACGAAAACGATAAATGACTGATAAATGGAAGTGGTTAGAAAACATTGTTACACACAGCACGAAAGTAAATTATGTATATGCACTTAAGAACCTCTAATAAGTGTGAACAAATGGACATAGTTACGCAAAAAGGATCCAACAAAATGTTACTTTTGAATTATTAAAGGTTTAGCTGTATTTCCGCATTGATGTACTTGTCTGTGTCTATGGGTTCTTAAGAAAATATAAGCGTAAATGTATATTTTTTTATACAAATAAGTTTAACTGCATCAATGCGGAAATACAGTTAAAAGTTTAATCTTTATAAATTCAAAAATAACATTTTGTGGGTTGGATCCTTTTTGTGTAACTATGTCCAAATTCAAATTAATGAAGCATTGCTAGGTTCAGTTAATAAATGTATATCAGTTAGCTCTGGCACTCGCCGGCTGCTGCTGCGGCATGGCTCATGCATTTTGGTTTACAGAAAACTAAAATTAAAATTTAACACATCAGCCTAATATCAAGAGGTTATCTGCTATATCTTCAGAACTAGTTTGCTAGTAATGAAAAAAAACCATTTCGAAGCTTCCCTGAATCCAACACATAGAGAATAATCAAAATTGGTTCAGAAACAAAGTTATTGCTAAACATACATAAAAAAAATATTTACACGACGAATTGCGAACCTCCCCTTTTTTGAAGTCGGTTAAAAAACATGAAAAATTTGCATTTAGGACGAAAAAAATATAAATTTGGAAAAATATGTTACTAATAAACATAAAATTATACAGCAAATAAAAAACCCAGACTAAACGGTTTATGTAATTTCAACATCAAGACATCGTGAT
Source organism: Dendrolimus pini (assembly GCA_949752895.1). Taxonomy (NCBI): domain Eukaryota; kingdom Metazoa; phylum Arthropoda; class Insecta; order Lepidoptera; family Lasiocampidae; genus Dendrolimus; species Dendrolimus pini. The sequence goes on along the minus strand of OX457144.1, from coordinate 18,690,269 downwards.
GCAAACGCACCCCTAGAAAAGTACCTACGAAACACTTTAAACAAATATTATTCAGCTAAGAACAATAGGGGAGCTGACACATGTTGCCATAAATTATAATATTTTTACACAAACAGAATAGGTTTTAAAATAACTTTTGAAATGTCTTGATAGATATAATTTTATTTACTTTTCAAACAATAATTAATGCGCTATTTGACTTCATTACGACGTTGGTAGACACTCTTGCAAAATCTATGAGGCTGCGACATAGTATCATTCTATAAAGTTGACTCAACAGTCCGCTCCCCTGTTGATGAGTGCTTTGGTGTTGGTGGCGGGTGCAGGTGAAGGGCGTGGGCGTGGGCGTGGGCGGCAAGCTGGCGGTGTTCTTCAAGTGCGTGTGCGTGTACTTCGTGGCGCAGGGCGTGGGCGCCGGCGGCGGGCCCTCGCCGCTCGCCGTCGCCGCCAAGTGCGCGCCGGTGCTGTCGCTGCTGCTGCTCGTGCTGCTGCACCAGGCCTCCTTGCCCTACCACAAGTGAGTGTAAAGAAAGCCGCTCAAGTGATGTGATGATGTGACGTTGATCTATTTAAGTTTTATCATGCAATCAGCATAGAATAAGCATAGCAAGCACGGTTCTTGAGTGGCCACTTTGTCCTACAAACAGTAACACTTTGGTCCTTTTTAGAAGTAGTAATCCCAGCCGTTCTAGTGACCGTTCAAGTTCATAGCGCGATTACAAGTTGTTTATCATTTTGATAAGAATGCAATATCGGTCGTAAGTATGCGTACGCGCCTGTTGACATTGAGTGCGGGCAGGGGCTGGTACGCGCGGCGCGTGGCCGCCGGGCTGGCGCTGTCGGCGCTGGGCGACGCGCTGCTGGTGTGGCCGCAGCACTTCGTGGCGGGCATGGCGGCGTTCGGCGGCGCGCACCTGGCGTACCTGGCGGCGTTCCGGCTGCGGCCGCGGCGGCCGGCGCTGGCGGCGGCGCTGTACGCCGCCGCCGGCGCGTACCTGCGGCTGCTGGCGCCGCCGCCCGCGCTGGCCGCGCTCGTGCCGCTCTACGCCGCGCTGCTGGCCACGATGGCGTGGCGCGGCGTGGCGCGCGGCGGCGCCGCCGCCGCCGGCGCGCTGCTCTTCCTGCTCTCGGACGCCGTGCTCGGCTACAGCCTGTTCGGCGCGCCCGTGCCCCACGAGCGGTGGCTGGTGATGTCCACCTACTACCTGGCCCAACTGGGCATCGCGTGGAGCGCGCTGGAGGCGCCGCGCTCGCACCCGGCCGCCCTCCCTCCTCGGCCCTGAGTTTAGCGCGAATGAATCTCAATTTTACCCTAATGTAAGAGTGTAGGGGATTTTGCCCGTTCTCATATAGGTCTATTTTTAAGATGTACCTAACTACTACTTTTGTATTCTTCCTTCGTAGTGTTTAGTCGTAAGCAGTGTGATGTCTATAGATCTAGATATTTTGCTACATAATATGTACTCATATATGTAATGTAATGGAGGAGGGGCCGGCCGCGAGGGGCCGCGAGGGGCCGCGTGCACAAATACTCCGCCGCGTTGGATCAAATCAATCTGTGATATACGACCGATGATGTCTTCTTGATTCGTTTACATATATTTATATATTATAAGTTTCTAGGACGTCTCCGCCCATCTTTTTAGTTCGGCTCATGAAGAATTTGGGTAACGACGCCCAATGCTCGATTGGAAATCATGTAGATGAGAAGAGCAATTACTGAGTTGCAATTGGATCTTCCGTCGCCGTCACTCTTGGTTCCATTCTCGTTGAGAACTCACTCTTTAGCTCACGCATAGATTTAAGATCTCTTTTGTTTTTTTACTATTGTTTCGTCTCGAATGTTGTGCTATAAGCTCTAAAATGAATAGAACAGTTTTGCGCTTGCACCTCTGCGATCAACGTCCACGTTGCGCATGCGCATTCATTGAAACCGTAATACTTATACCTGTTTAATGCACATGTTTGAATCTATGACCGAATTTCGTTAAGGTTTATTCTAAGTGTTCTTCCACCCAGAACCAGCTTAATTTTTTGAAAATTGGGATCGTTACGACCAGAGGTGGACCTGGCTTATATAATAAATCACAAACTGTCATACTCAGAGTCTCATAATGAAGCAATAACATAAAATTTCTCCAATGGTGTTAAGATTAAGAGTTGGCTAGATAGATAACACATTGTAATTTAATATTCAAATTATTTTGTTTGGTCGGAGTGCTAAAAACACGTTACTATGTATGAGTGTACGGTTTCAATGAATTAATTAATTAGCCTAACAATGCAGTTTATTAAAATGAAGTTCAAAAGTCGAATACACCTCACTTGAGGACAGAATATTTAAGTATATTGTTTATATTCACATTAGTACTTTAAGCATTTATAAATCACATTGTCTGCACGACATGCGTCGCAGGTGCACTGGCGGCCGAAGCCTATTCTTACCAACTGTTGTTCATTTGCCTTACTATCAATTATTTGACATAGTCATTCCATTCAACCGAGGTTAAGGCAAGTGAATGAATAGCAAGACATAGGAACCGGCCGTAACATTTATCCTTTATGGTAGAGGTCGCTTAAACCGACACGGTGGCCTATAGTTTTGACAAGAAAGCATTGTAACTGCATTTTGTAATTCTAATTTTAGTAATCAAATAAGTGTTATTTGTATATACTTTCTAAATCCCCTTTTATTCCTATCCGTTCATTTGCCACTGGTAGAAAATCAAAATCATTACTTCTATGGAGTTAGTTTTGTCAGTGGTCGAAACGTCGGAATAATAAAAATAAAATAAATTATCGCACTTAAAACCGTTAAAACGTAGTTTTATTATGGAATTAGTCTTTCAACCAGTAGGTAGGAAGGCAAATGCATGGATGGTAAAATCTAGCAATATTTATTAATGTTTATAATCATGAATTTTAATTTTCGCAATATTTTACATTTTAATATACCTTTTTCATAATTATGTAGATATATGTAATATTGTACACATCTCTTTATAAAAATATATAAAACGTATTGTTTCATAAAGTCAAATATTTATTCAAAAAATTATAGTCGGAATTAGTGGTGTTTTAGCAGCACCCCAGCAGAGCCTCTCGACGCGGAGGTCGACGCCCTGCGCCGGAAGGACGCGTCGTCCCCGACACGGCAAAGGCAGATCTTTGGGTCTATTTAACGTACAGAAATACAACCAATAAAAAAAAATTGAAAAAATATTAATATGAGTATGTATATAAAAAGATCTCCAGTTGTTTTTTTTTGTCTTGGAAATCAAGTTGATTTTTGTATTAACATCAATTTTAATACTAAAAACTAAACTATCCTATAAATAAACCTAAGTTTAAAATTATATAAAAAACCTATATTAAAGCCTTTCCAGACCATCTCGGGAGTATACTTTTTGGAATAACAAAAATAATTTGAAAATCGGCCCACAATTGACAGAGAAATCGAGTAACGAACATACAGACTGATTGAGAATGTATTCCTTTTTAAAGTCGGTTAATAATCTCCTTTTGCTGTAGATTTTGAGTTTTTTGTGTTGTAATTTTGCCCTGTCGCGGACGATCAATATCGTATCGTAATGAATGTGATGACAAGATCTAAATGTAGTTTATAAGTGTAGTACATTTTTAAATCCTATGGGTTTATATAATAAGTTGAGTTGTTAAATAAGCATATATTATCATTGGAATTATAGTTCCTACTTATGAAATAACATTCACGACATGATAATATAGGTACTGAAAGTGTTTGAAACATATCATAGCCTACGTTCCATTTGAGACTCGCAACGACCACGTTCGCGATCGCGAATTTTCCCGTTCCACTTGCCGGCGTTACAATCGTAAACCCAAGTGGAACGGTTACTCGACACACTCTGGACATGGGTCGTTGTGAGCGTTGTGTGATCGAAAATGATGACGTCATTAGTGACGGTTTCGCCACGACCACGACGACTACGGTCGCCTTGTGGAACGGCTAGCGGAGCATTATGGGCGTTGTGAGCTACTTATGGAACGCACTGTTAAAGATGCCCTTTTGCTATGCGAAGGTGTGACGAATACGCGCGCGATTTGTGAGAAGCTCCTCCATAGGACCACGCGTCGTCGTTTCAGTTCAAAGTCAAAGTGGTGTTTATATTTATCGATTACCAAAATCGGCGGTTGTTGACGGGCAGGCCGAATAACCTTATATGTAGCGTAGCGTTGGAAAGGATACGGTCGCTTCAAGTGCTGTAGCTTCGGTTCTAGCCGTTGTTATTAAAAGAAATAACAAGAGAGGTGTGTCCCCTTTGTTACTTATAAACCGAGAGGATTACTTAAAAAAGAGGGGCTTGCTTTTACGGAAAACTATTGGACTCATTTCACTGAAATTCGGTACATATGTAATTTTAATACCGAGGGTAGATAAGGGATACTTTTTATTTCAGATAGTAAGATAGATTTATGTTAAGGTTATCCCAGAAAGTAGGATAGGTTTTTTTGTGATTTGCCATTTTTGTCATGTTAGTTATTTTGATAATTTGTCATTTCGGCCAATTTGCCTATTTCGGTCATTTTGATCTGTTTTAGTCATTTTGTAGTTAACAGACAGACTGGGATAGATAAATAAAACTAGATAGAACGGGTTGAAATAGAGGATGAAATTTTGTATGGGAGACCAATCGTATTTCAAGTTTATACATATAGAAATTTATCACCTATAAAAATGCGATAGTAACTCGAACTGTCTGTCTGTTAAGCTTTCATGAAAAAACTACTAGGAGTACTGGATTGGTTTTGCTGTAATATTGTACTACAATTATAGTAGTTTTAATACCAAGTTGGGATAGTTTGCGATATAAAATGAGGTGAATCTTCTGGGGGCATATAGTACTAACATAAAAATGTAATACAATGTAACCTATATTAACACCTGCCTCTTTAAACAAGAGGTAGGCACGCCCCAGAGTTAGACGGGGTAAACTATAGTATTAAATAATTATAACAAAGATTTAAAATGTTTCACCCTCTAATGGTGGATGTGCTGTCGAGGTGATTCGTCTTGCCCGCGAGCCTCCGCCGCCGTCAAAGCCCGAGTATGACGCAGTCAATTTAGTAAGCTTTGTTCTTTACACATAATTAGGATAGAGAATCATCATATTTTATCATAAATGTATGCATACGTATTATTTTTACATTTACGATAAGATGGGGGTTTGATTTATTTATTAAATTATTTATCCCTAAAGATAAAGTTGTATTTTTTGTCTTATACCTGGTACTGCGCGTAAACATAGGTATTTAGTCGGGTGTTGCTTGCGACGCGGGAGGGGGAGGCCCTTCACATAAAAAGAAATCACAAGATTTCGCTCCTTCGAAAACGGTCACTAAATGAAAATATTGAATAATTGGGTATATTATTGCCATGCCATTCATTGGTTTGCTGAATATTACGTGTTTGTTCAAAAATGGTGACGAATGTTTAAGAGATCAAATTATTTGCATAATTATGGCAGAACGCCTTTAAGTGTTGGGCCACATTATTTTTATATCTACGCCCAAAAATTAAATAGTATTTTATTCATTAATGTTCACTTAGAAGTTATAATATGCTCCCATTACAGGAAAAGTGAAATCTATACTATATTATAAAGAGGTAGTCTGTGAGTTTGCTTGTAGGAAGTAATCTCTTTAATTTCCGAACCGATTTAAAAAAAATCTTACACCAGTAGAAAGCTACATTATTTCTGGGCGACATAGGCTATATTTGATTATGATTGGGGGCACTGGTCAGCTATGAATAATAAACTGTATTTAGTATGAAAATATTTATTAGAATATACTTATGCATTATAATAACAACATAACAATAATTGTATACATATATGGAGGTCGGTGCCATAATTATCATTCATATCAAGATCTATTGAATGTTGTTTCAGTTAAAAAAGAAATGTCTTTAAAATTAATTATTGGTAAAATCCGAAGCCATTTTACAAAAATCGGGAACCTCATAAAATGGTTAAATCTGTCCATAAACTATGTGGATGAAATTTGTTAGTTGGGTTTCCACTTTCTCCCTCGCCTTATAATGTTTAAATGATGCAATGCAACATTTTAAATTCCAGATGAAAATGCTTAAATAATATACTTTCAATGAAAAATGATTTGTACAAAATCCTTTGAGTAGTTTTAGTTTTTTGAAGTGTGTAATATTTTCGATTAAATGCTTTATTTAGGTTTCATAGCCAAAGTGCAGAGACAGTGGAGATTCGTTGCCTCTAAGGAGTGCAATTATTAGTTATTTGATAAGGTTACAAACTGAATATTACAAAATAATGATGAAGATCCAGTATTTGATGCAATCATAATTTAGGGGATTTATAACATGTTTAGTAGAGAATATTTAAGGTTCATTTTTTATGAATCTTAACCAAACACAATGAATAGGTACATACATATAAATATGCATACTTTTGTATATAGTACAATCGAGGTCTCTCAATAAAATACAGAACATGTATTTTTCATAAGTACATTTTTTATCTAATAAGGGCTATATTTTTCATAATTTGCGTGTTACTTATACATTGTAAAAGCTTGTGTAATATTAGCCCGTGTCGTTGGAGTAGCAATGGGACACTTATTGCCATTTCATCCCTGACAAATATCGCCAGCTCAGCCAACCACTGCACAAACACAATTTCAGCATTGAAATTAGCGGTTAAATAGTATTTACAATCTGTTGAAGCATTTGCAAGTTACCACCACAAAAAGAGCTATTTTCATATATTTTGAAACAGTTGCACCGGGGGACATCAAGTATTGAAGGTAGCCCCTCGATGGCCCCCCCAGGACACACTCGGAGCTGTGGTGGTTGTTGGCGCCGCTACTCCCGGCGCAGGTTGTCGAGGCGCGCCTGCAGCTCGGCGTCCGCGTCCGAGAGCGGCGCTCCGCCGCCGCCGCCCCCCGAGCCGGACGCCACGGCCGCCGGCGCCGCTGGCGTCTTCGCTAATTGACCAAACTACAATTAATACCCATACTACCAGTTCAAATGCAGACATTTAGTCTAAAATCAATGCAATTTCTTACCGGAAACAGCGAGTGAGCCGGACGCCTGAGGCAGACCAGACAGTTGGTCGTTGAGCTGAAGGCCCAATTCATCCAAGATTTGGGACACCACTGCATCACTGTAACACAAAAATAGGATTCGTTGCTTCATTTATCCATTTTGAACATAAGTATAAATCAGCAAAGAAAGCTTAAATTGTGAAGGATGATAAGTTAGGGAGTCCTGCAACTGTGAATACTAAATACAAAGTGGACTCTACATTAGTGCTGAAGTCTGACCTCCCATGTTTTTAATTCCACTTCATTATTGTTTTCGGAATGTTCACATGTATGTAGTCCACCTGACATCCATGGGTACTCACCTTTCTTCCTCATCAGCATCACCCTCCATGGCTTCATCGATTGAATCATTCATCATTTCCTCTTTCATATCCATAATCTCTGACTGCTTTTCAAATTCCTGAAAACATAATAATATAGCATAAGTTTAAGGATAAAAAAAATGGATTTTGAAGCATGAAAATTAAAGAGTATAAATGGTGGGTATTTGTGATTGATTAATAAAAAATAAAAACTTCGTTTAAAAAAACCGACTTCAAAAACTAAAATGTATAAAATAACTAATTTCTAAAGCTATTATTATTAATATATATTATCTAAAACATCTTAAAGTCGCTGCTTAGTAATATTCAAAATATAGTAATTTTTATGTTTTACTTTGCACCGACTTCAAGATGTTTTAGTTAATATATATTAATAATAATAGCTTTAGAAATAAGTTATTTTATACATTTTAGTTTTTAGAGTCGGTTTTTTAAACGAAGTTTTTATTTTTTATTTGTTATTTTTTAGTGACTAGCTATGTATGGGTGGACCTACGAATGGTGTCGCGCTTCTTAATAAATATAGGTCCCAAGAAACGGGAACAAAAAAATGATCGTAAAATGTGAACTACTGGGCCAAACTATGTAAAATTTTTAGGGGACCAATTGGAAGCTATTATTATTGGAAGAATCACGTAAATCGGATCATAAATCACGGAGTAATCGGTGAACATACATAAAAAAAGATCCCGACGAATTGAGAACCTCCTCTTTTTTCCAAGTCGGTTAAAAAGGTTCTCAGAAATATTCTTTTCCCTGTGAACAGTTATGTTGCTGTTATACATTGATATGTAAAAAACCCAAGATGCACAAACAACGCCTCAAAACCGTCCTCCTACAATGAGCGCAACTTTCTAAATAGTGCGCTCATTTCAAATAGTCTCGCGTCGCCCGCGTCTAGGTGTAGCCGTTAAAAATGCTCTCACAAATTGCAAGAATATTACAAAAGGTTAAAAAAGGATTGGATATCATATTTTCGGTAAATAAAAGAGTTTATTGATTAGTTTTTGTTGTTTTTATGTCTGAATATAGGAAGCAATATGTGATTTTGATTTAATTTGTCTAAAAACTTTACTCAAGGTCGCATAATAAAAATCACCTGTTCTTGTCAATGGACTCGATTTTTATTGTTGTGTTTATTTTTTTAATTAATAAGTTTATGTACTTTTGAACTTTTTTGTATTTAGTTTTTGACAAATATGGTTACGTTATATAATTTGATATAGGAGAAAAGGTAGTCAATTTGAGGATTTTTTTAATGTTCGTAAATATTATAATGTATATGGATTAATAATGGGACAACTTATGGGTTCGCGACATGCGGCATGCTAATGTCAGAAGTGTCGCGTAGTCTGTGAGTGTCGCTTTGGCGCAACATGTCACATTAAAAACTTCTTGAAAACTTAAAAGCGTATTTTTTATATTTTAGTTTTCCTCGTGATCCACTTCACTAATGCCGCAAAAGGTTAATTAGCAAGGAAAAATTCATTAACAACTTAAGGAAAAAAATATATATTATTTATATATTTCCAATACATAACTTCTTTTATTTCATATCCCACTCAATGCTTCGGCTTAAGTATGTCATTCCTTGACCTTTGGATCAGGGGTGAACGTCACATGTTTTAATAATAAATACCTTTAATATAAATAAATGATTATTACAGTTAATATTTGGTGTATTGATATATACATGTCCTATCCAAAAAAAATATTTATGCTCAAATAAAAGTATAATTATGTGTTTAGAACACAATTTAACAAACTCTTAAAATACTAAAAAAATGGCACAAGAAAAATATATAATTAATATATAATTAAAGTTCGTCTCCACTCATCCTTGTCCTACCGAGAACCATTGGTCGTAATGCTTTTCGAACACTGCATTGTAAAAACAACTTTATACAATTTGCGTAAGGTTGAATTTGCAAAAATATATGCTTCAGCATAACTATAACTTATTATTATATTATATACTTTTATTCGACAATGTGTATCTAGGGTTTTTTATATATCAATGCTGTTATAAGAAAAAGTTGAAACATTTAAATAACAAAACCTGTAGTATCTTTTGTATCTGCGGCATGTTGAGCTGCCTGTTCATGGTGGCGAGTGCGCGCGTGACACCCTTCATGGCCTGCGCCATTGTGTTCTGCGACTTCAGTGTTTGAATCTTGAGGGACACGGCCTGGATATTGGCTTTCATCAGCATGAACTTGCGCACGTATCGGCGTGTTCTCACCAAATCTTTCGCCATTATCTTTACTGCATCCTAAAAACAAATCATTACATACAAATTACTAGTGTGATACAGGGCTTTAATCCTTCGAGACTAACCTCCACTAACAATTAATAAATGCTCATGTTGTTAAAGAAAACAATTCATGTAGGCATCAACGCCTATGTGAGATGTTTCCTGATTATTATATCTCATAATTGTTTATATATTTAAACTAGTCTTTTTAACAAAATCCATGTTTATAAAATAATAATTTCTTATCTGTTTTACTATATATATCAGATATATCTTTTTTACATCCTTATGTGTGGTATAGATATGCAGCACATTTATTTATTGTTTGAGATATGAATTAACTTTAAAAAAAAACAACCACAAAGGCTAAGGCAGGTGCAAAGCGAAAGCAGAACACTTTAGCCTTCTAACCTATATTTTTTTTTTTAGATCTGTTCATAATATAAAAATGTGCCATATAACTATACCCCACCCCAAGGGTGTAGTAAAATCACAAATAAATTAGAGTAAACTGTTACACTTGTTTGCCATTTAAATATATAGATATGTGTACTCAACTCTCAAAATGTCATAACAATGTTCCATAACAACTTTTTAGTGCACAGAGGCACATCTGGCATCCTTAGATGAATCTTAAAAATCATAACAGTAAATTTAAATACTTTTCTATTCAATTCAATTACTTTTCAACTAGGCTGGACAATCCCAAAAATTGGTTTAAACAAGATCCATTGCCTAGTGTTTGAGATGTGAACCCTTCTATGTGGACTGATTTAGTCAAATTTTTTAAAGTATTTTGTAAGATAATTTAGACAAACCATTTGTCCTTCTTTGGCCAATTTCTTAATGTCGGCAATGACTTTCTTTTCCTGTTGCTCCATCTTCATTCGCTCCCGGTCGAGATCCCTCATGGCCTTGTTCAGGGCTCGCTGATTCTTCCGAAGCATCTCCTCGGGAGTCATACGATGACCAAATAACCACTCCATTATTCTGTTTTGTCTTACTGGAACCACAAAAACTGCAATTTATTAACATAAATTCCATATCAATTCTGGCGTAGCCCACAAAAGCGTCGTAAATATTTTACAGAGAAACTTTAACCTGATATTAATTTACTCTGGGCTAGTTATATATGACACATAGCCATTTTCAAAACTAATAATACTAATATTACTCCCTCATTGGAATTTTTAGCCGATTCAAAGCACAGCTCCATACCGTTACCTGATTTATAAACAATAAAATTGAAGAGATGTTTTAATCAATCTGAACTATTCAGATATTTACAGTGATGATTCACCATCACAAACTTAGATATTTTTTTATGTTTAGAGTTTTGGGTATAATGCACAAAATATATGTATTCTGTAATAATACACAAGAGCATAACACGAAAACGACAAAAATAAGGAATTATTTGAAGTATATACAATGAAATGCAAATAGAAACATTATTTATGTATTCAAAAAACTTTGATGAATTTATTTTTTGACAAACTTCAAACTATTATATGTCAATAATTGACATAATTATTTTTTTCTTTTTCTTTATGATATGGCTAGGCACGGTTTGTGCATTCGGCCAGAGTCACGTAGTAAATGTTTATTTGACTATCATAAAACGAAGGAAACAAATCACGAAAAACAAAATATTATAGCGAAAATTTTGAAAACATGTATCAGAATAATTAGTAAGTATATATTGAACTAAAATTGGTTCAACTTTACAATAATGGACACTGAATTTTAAGTAGTGGAGGCGGGGAGGGGAAAGGGGGGGAAGAGTACTTCTCCCTCCTGCAACCCCCATGTCTAGGAGACATGTAGTTTTTGAGATATGATTTTTTTTGTAAACATAACTTTACTAATTTTTTTCAAAATGGTGTACTTATTTCTTGTGTCTAAATACGAGAAATGCAGAAGAAAAAATAGTGGTCAATTTAAAAAACATTTAATACAGTCTAAAAACGCGGACTAAAGCCCACAAGCCTAGCGAGCAAAGCAAGTGTGTCATGACAGCGGTCAACAAATGTCACAACCGATTTGTAACCACCATTTAAATAGTTATCAATAAATAAATGGTGACCAGTCGGTTCTGGCTGGCGCTTTGGTCTAAACACTTTTTTTTTTTTTATAACGCAGGGGGAATGTCTTTTCTTGTGACACTGCCTCGGGCCCGGGGGGGGGTTGACCGAGGGGTGTGTGAGACTCCTGGCGTCCGGAATCTCCACGCATGACTACGAGAGCGTAGTAGTCGCGAGATTCCGTCCGCCAGACTACCCACTAAACCTAACCTGCGCCCCTAGTCCCTCGCGCTTTTATGGGGCGTCACAGGATATAGACCATAGGTACACAACTGTGACGCCCCTACGCATGGCTAATCCCAGGGTGGCCCTCGGGGTGGACCACCCTCTTCACCAGCAGGGGGGGAAGTCCCGTGAGTGCCCCCGGACTCACGGGCCGCTGCTAATGGAATCCTTAGGGTGGGAGGAGATGGGCGTACATGCGCAAACGGCGGCCAGTACGCCGCCGGCGGATAGGGTCCGCCAGCGCATCCTCCTCCCTTTCCCTCTCGGCGACCTCCTTCTGGAGCATGACCGCGTCACAGAAGGAGGCCATTTGGTCTAAACACTAACCCAACCCAACCAACTCATCGTTTAAGTCACTGGTCGCGAGAAACACTGTCCTTGCACCAGTTCGTAGTCGCTCATTATTAAAAAATAAAACGGCGGCAAAATATTCATAGTGCCGCCTAATGCATAGATGTTTGTAATAAAAATAAATCGATTACAAATACTTCTCATTCAAACTCGTAATTATAAGCAAGAACAATAATTTTCGTATTTCAAAATGGATATTATTGGAATATCGAATGATATTCGAATTAAAAAATCAATATTATTGACACATACATTAAAAAAGTGACAATACTGTGATTTATTATTATGTACTTTAAAATTATAATAACTAATTCAAAACTTGTTTACTAAACTAAAAAACGGTTTTAGTGTTTATATATCATGTGTAAGTGTATTCCTAAAGACAAATCAAAGTTTTTTTCAACAAAAGTGACATAACCTTGTTTATCAAACATATTTTTGTTTTTCCCATTATTCATATTCATTTAGGGGTATGCGTATGTATACCCCTAAACTTGATTTTCGTAAAATTCAGTGTCCATTATTGTAAAGTTGAGCCCTAAAATTAAAGCTTTATTTGGTTATTTACAATAAATGAATTTAATACACTATATACATCAAATTTACAATCCAATAGAGATATACAAGTTGGAGACATAATTATTATGTCGCGATATAATGTATATGTCTTCACAAAGACATTTGACTAACTCGTGTCACCACTAGTTTGTTTAAATAAGGCTTCCTTTGCAGGCAATATCTATCCAGAAGTTAATAAAAAAATGTCAGCACTGTTGTTCATAAAGAAACAGACTGTAAAAAGAAATGCAGTTCGAGTACCCTAGCTGTTACCTCGTCACGTACAAAAAAATTTGTGCTAAAAAGCAATTGTAATTGCTGCTTGTATTGACTATAACTCGTTTTCAAACAAAATTCATGTTGGCAATCTACTGATACTGCTGGAGTCTAGCTACTTAATTAAATATAAAGAAAATGGTGGATATTGTGTCTAATAACTTTTAGTACTTACAGTTAAAAACAAGGTAGAAGATTATCAATCTGAGATGAATGTTCAAAATTTGAAAATTGTTTTTATTTCTAAAATTTGTTATTCTATACTATACCATAGAATTTTCAATTAGTGTGGATAATTAAAATCACTCCGTGTTAATAAATAAGGCTTCAACAACATGATCTAAGGTTATTGAAAATAAATGATGGTAGGTAACGTAGGTAACGGTACAAAATAACGCAACTTTCAACCTGCATTTATGAAAAGTTCTATTGAGTAGCTAAACTAACAACAATGATGTAATTTCATCAACCTTACTTTAATAGATACGTAACAAGTATTGGAATTTTATTAGCAGAGAATGATACGGTGCAACATATATTACAATGATTGAAGGTTCTGTAATGTTGAGAAATAAGTTTTCGGAACCCCATTTCCTTTAGATTTTAAGCTTTCATTCACTTTACTTGATATTGTTTCACAGTAAAGTTCTTACTATTTCAATGACATCTTTGTTTAATATATGCAAACCACATCGTTCTTTTAAATCGCATTAGACTTGTGGGTTGGTCCGTTTATGTCTAGAAAATTAGAACACCAATGCAGACGAAGGCACATTCGTGATGTTATTGTAAGTTTAGACTATAATGTAAGAGAAATAAAAAAAATCAAAATAAGTAAAAGTATCATGATCGTTTTCGATCGAAGATAGTATAATTTAGATAGTTCTATACGGGTTGCAATATCTTGTTCGCTGGTTGCAATATTACGCATTTTTTTTATCTTGCAATTGGCAAAATCAATGTCAAAGGTGTTGTAGCCATTATTTAAAAAAATAGGTATGTCAAATTAAATTTCGCGCCGTTGTTTAGTTGGGATCACAGAGTACATTGAATATATGGAGAGGAGTTGGGATCTTTATATTTATTTTTGTTTCTCTTATTTGCATATTTGTTTCTTTGTATTTACAAAGTACTTTATTATTGAACACTTGGCAGGTTACATCAGTTAAATAAGTTAACAATAATGAGTGACGACGATGTGGTTATTATGGAAGTAGATGAAGCCGAGCCAAAACCATCCAAATCAAATGCTCCATCTAAATCAACCTCACACCTTCCATGGATTGAAAAGTACCGGCCTCAGATCTTCAGCGATATAGTTGGCAATGAAGACACTGTTTCTCGTCTGAGTGTTTTCGCTAAAACTGGCAATGCGCCGAACATTATTATTGCTGGACCGCCAGGTGTGGGCAAAACTACAACTATCCTATGCTTAGCGCGAGCGCTCCTTGGGACGGCATTCAAAGATGCAGTTTTAGAGTTGAATGCATCGAACGATCGAGGCATAGATGTCGTCCGTAACAAAATCAAAATGTTTGCTCAACAAAAGGTAATGCTTGCTTTCCAAATTCGGTCTACAGTAATCTATTCCAAATTCGGTCTACAGTAATCTACTATTTTTATGCTCGAGTTAGGCATTGTTTATTTCAGGTGACCCTTCCTCCAGGTAGACACAAAATAGTAATATTGGATGAGGCTGATAGCATGACCGAGGGTGCCCAGCAAGCCTTGAGGAGGACTATGGAACTTTACTCCAGCACAACTCGCTTTGCACTTGCAGCCAACAACAGTGAGAAGATCATTGAGCCCATTCAGTCCAGGTGTGCTGTGCTCAGATACTCCAGGCTCACAGATGCACAAATATTGGCAAAGGTAGGGCTTTTTACTTCATTTAATTATGTTTAATTAGTAATACTAATATCAACAGTCAAATCCCTTACATCACTTCTGCTCGGCCTTCAAGCGGGTGCATGGTCTAGTGACGGCAGTGATAGATCATAACCTAAGAGACCTATCAAATATATAAAGAATTTAAAACATCTAATATTTTATTTTAATAAATTAAAATGTTAATCATAATGTTGGGAAACTATTTACTTATAAAAAATATATTTTTATCCCTGTAATTTCAAAATTATGATTTCTTTATGAAGTTCTATACTTACAAATATATTCAAATGGGAAAGTTTTGACACCTAAAAGCCATTTTTATAAAAACTAGAATTTTCCCTGAAAATAAATTGATCCTGTAAAACCCTGTTGTTATCACATTTTTATCTGTTAAGGGTATGGTACATCTTCTGCACCTGAAACTGAGCTGCATGCTTCTTCTAGCAATTAAATTTCTGTTATTTTCTACTTTAGAAAGGTGGTTGGAAACTTCTGGTCAGTAATTTTCTCTCTATATCTTTTCTTGTAATAATCCCTAATAGGTTTAAGAGCTATTCTGTATTAAAATACAAATAAAACACATACTCAATCAAAAAACCTAGAAAAATACTATTGCAAACAGGTTTGAGCTAACCTTTTAGATGATGGGGGTGCATGTAGTCTTTTCTTAGAAGAGGCTACTTGAGAGGAGACATAGTTGACAGAATTGATTCCATGCCACTCAACCGATTGAAGGTTAATGTTTATTATTTTGCTACCGAAAGTGAGAAAATAATAAACAAAAATGAGTAATACCATTTTTTTTTCTTCAGGTTATAGAAATATGTCAGAAAGAAAAATTATCTTACACGGAAGATGGTGTTAGTGCTATTGTATTCACAGCTCAGGGAGACCTGAGATCAGCCCTCAATAACCTGCAGTCCACGGCTCAAGGGTTTGGCCACATTAGTCCTGACAATGTATTTAAAGTGTGTGACGAGCCGCATCCCTTGCTTGTCAAGAACATGCTCCTATCTTGTGCCAAACAAGACATACATGAAGCTTATAAGGTAAGGACAACATTAAACACAAGTATATAATGATCAATCCCTAGAAAACTGGAAACTGATTTGTCACAATTATAATAATCTCATATAATTAGTAACTAACTTTCTAATAATGTTTTTCTTCTAATAAGCCGAGACTGTTAATCTGCTGCCACATTATTTGTTGGATGTTTATGGGAGCATCTTAATATATTCCAGGTGATAGCGCAGCTGTGCAAGCTGGGATATGCGGCCGAAGACATCATTAGCAATATATTTAGGGTGTGCAAAACTCTTGATGTCACTGAAGACATTAAGCTGGCTTTTATCAGAGAAATAGGGCTTACACATATGAGGGTGGCTGATGGCTTGTCCTCTCCCCTGCAGCTGGCTGGCTTGTTGGCTAGGATGTGCCGTGTAGCCGCTGGTGGGGATACTGAGTGGTGACATTTAAAATTAAGGATGAAAATGGAAGTTGTAAACATTTATGTAAAACACATTTTTACTGTTTACATGTCTGATACTAACCCAACAAGTCTACCTACTAGTTTGATTTGTAATCATAATAATCATTATTTCAAATTATGTCATACAATTGATATATTGGTTAGTAACATTGCACAAAATAGGCATAATTGAAACTAGTTCTAGCTCTACATTTGAGAACGGGCACATCGAACCTGTCAGCCGGGACTTAAGATATAAGACAGGTATTTAAACCTTCAATATGTGTTTCATTTGTCATACACTTAATAAGTTCTCGAGCTATCTCCATAATTATATGTTTACAACTTTTTTATTTGATTGTGTAATGTATTTATATAGACTGAAATAACTATAATCACTATTATTATGTGAAGATACGTGTTGTTTACTTTCCAGTTGAACTTGATAAGAGAGAGCACTTTCGCTGTTTGATAATGTGCAATGTTTTTCTTTCTTATTAGAATGTAATAATTTACATTAATTAAACTGAGCATTTCTAGTTTTATTTTTGTGATTTGCTTTTTAAAACAAAGTCGATCAGAAGTATTACACCTGTTATTGTCATTAATAAGAATATACTAAAACAGGCTGATATGATGATACATTTAATGCTGTAAGCTAGTATCAAAATGTTTTAAATTCGAGCTAATTACAGTTTTTTCTATAAATCATTTATTTGTCTGTTAACTACAGTTGTATTCTATTAATAAAATACAGTGCAGAATCTGTTTCACGCCATATAAGTGTGAAAGAAAAATAATAGTTACACTGTGTAAGGATGTCACTGAAATTGATTCATTCAATACACAATATGTTAAATCTGTAGAAACTTAAACAGTTCTGATGTGCAGTTTGAAACATGAAAAAAAAACAATCATTGACTGCTTTTGTATAAACATAATTAATTAAATTATAAAAGTCGCGGAACGACCTGTGGCGCCATCTAGTTTCAGCTAATCAGAGATCAATTTATCACTGAGCATTTGTCGTTTCAAGCATTTTTCGTCATAATTTGTGATAATTTATAAAAATAAAGTCGGGTTTTTCTTAAAAATGTTTATTCTTATTATTCGATTGAATATGATCCATAACAATAATGTATAAACATAAAAAGCATCCAATCTTATCGCATGTTAATAATAATATGTATAATATAATAAAGTGGAATGTACGTCGTTGCCGCTAGCTCTCGATGAGCTTGTTGTGCTCCGCCATCAGACTCTGGAAAGCACCCGCCATTATCACAACACTCGCACTCGAGCATATATTTCATCACCTGACCAGCCAATTCTCTAGTTGTTTAATTACAATCGTCTACCTCCTTATCCCTTCTATAAAATCTACATTTGTTGTTATAACAACATAACAAATCTATAATTTTTGTATGACTAACAAAAAAGTTTATAGTTGCCATTCTATGTCTTTCTAGCCATTTTTTAAAATCCTAGATAGAAAA
The DNA here is from genome assembly GCA_949752895.1 of Dendrolimus pini. Taxonomy (NCBI): domain Eukaryota; kingdom Metazoa; phylum Arthropoda; class Insecta; order Lepidoptera; family Lasiocampidae; genus Dendrolimus; species Dendrolimus pini. The sequence goes on along the minus strand of OX457144.1, from coordinate 18,672,219 downwards.
TTAACAGGAGTTTTTGGCGGGAACTGAAAGGTGATGTTGTGCTGTGCAGTTTTATTTTCTAAAAATGTGTAAATTTACTCTAAAATGAACAATAGTTGTAGGATATTGATAGTTTTTGAGTAGTGATTATGTGTTTTGTGAGAAAAGTGAACTGTATAGTCAAATGTGGCCTTTTGAGTTGTCACAAGAACTCCGTTGAATGGCACTAGCTGATTACCTACAGTTCAGCTGTGCTACACATAGGCTTAAGAAAATGAAGAAACTAAATGTATATTATAAACTAAGATCTGGCTTAAAGGCCTAGTTGCCAAGCCATAAATATAATAAAAAGAAAATTAAACATTTCTTGTATGGATAGTGATTTCTTAAGTTTTCGTGACGAGTACACATGATAAAGCTACGTTTTAACGGTTTTTAGTGCGGTATCTTATTTGATTTTTATTCCAATGTTTCGGCCACTTTTCATTATTTTAACATTACTCATTGATTTGATTGATGCCTGAAACGTCGGAATAAAAATCAAATAAATTTCCGCGCATAAAACCGTTAAAACGTAGTTTTATTATATTACTTGCATGGAGTTTTTAAACATAGACATATTAAACCTTCAAGTATGCTAATATGTAAACAAAGTGCCGTTCTAGTCCCAGAAAGTACGGACCTAAGAAGTGTAATGCTACAATATGTTTATTTTAATTTTCCATTATCAACAACTATAACACATCATAATCTTCATATCGAAACATTGGCGTGTGTAAAACCTAGTATAAGATGTGCTTCTGTTTGCCAACACTCTCACCCTTGAGGAACCTCAAAGGGGTGTTGCAAACAGGACCAAATCATAGTGTTAACAGGGTAGCGGACAGGTTACAATAAATTTTAAAATTATTATAGTGAAATAAAGAAACAGCTGTTAAAATATGTTCTTACTTTAAAAATAATATAATAACTATTTGATTTGATATCAAGTGTCCCCGTTGATTTGACTGTCCACTACCCTATTGGATTGTGTGTCGGGGGGTGTGGGGGTGCTCCGCGGCGGCGGGGGCCGGGGGCTGCGGCGGCGTCAGTGCAGCACCCGCTGCACCTCGACGGGCGCCTCCTCGATCATCTTCTGGTGCTCCTCGCTCAGCGCCTGCCACAACCGCGCACGCGCACGCGCACACATACAGTATACACCCAGACCGCGTTCAAATTTAACTAGTTCACAATAATGCTCTATATCGTTTTAAACCATCCCACCCACATCGCCAGAGGCCGCCTATTATTTTGATCAAATAATATGGTGTTACGTACATTTTTTTTATACAATTATGTAGTCAAAAGCCTTCATTTAAAATACAGCAATTTTTTAAAACTTATTAAATCTAAAGATATCTCATCTTTTTAAAGTCGGTATTGAAATTTTTCTAAAAGCGATGTGGACGGGTATTAATGTGTACCCAGTAACAGAGCGCTCTAATGAGAACGGAAGATCAAGTATGCCAGGATTGAAACTGCCACCAAGCAGATACTTATAGTACAAATCTGCTATACAGATTAATTTGTATGTAACAGCCAGTTACGCAAAGCTCAACGGGCCTGAGTGTATCTCATGCATTCCTATCATACAATAATAAGCCCACAAACCAAGAAGACATGATTAAGTTGTTTCTCAGGAAAGCGGAAAACATGGTGAATATCATTGAAAACTAATTTAGTGCCTACAGAAAAAAGTTGTTATCGATACTCAACAGAGGGTTATAGGCAAGTTGCTTACTTATTTTGTTTCTGAAAGTTCTTAAGAAGACACACGGAGTGCAATACTTCATCGAACCTTAAGTATAAATGCTCTCATTTGATTCAACAACAACTAAAGGGTTTCAACATTGTATAGTTTTCGTACTGTACACTCGGAGGTTAGTGTTCCTTTTTCCGCGTGCCTGAGAGACGAGAGTACAAAAGATGCATATTGAAGAAGTGTGGCTCACCTTGAAGTACTTGACCGTCTTGACGCGCAGCTCGAGCGTGGCGTCCTCGTCGCAGACGAAGATGGTCTGCGGGTGCTGCTGGAAGGCGGACACCGTCCACATGTGGTTCACGCCCTCCTCCACCGCCTTCGCCAGCGCCAGCGACTTGTGCACGCCCGTTATCAGGATCATCACCTGCCCACACCACTTCTATTATACCTATATGGATTCGATCTCACCTCTAGCAAAAGCTTGGCTTTACATCTGTAAGTTGTGCTCGCCTCTGGCTTTAGGATGGGATAACATTGTTACGAGGCGCGACACTCCAATTAAAATCCCGTTAGAATTACTATAAAGTTTATTAGAACTACACAAACACATATCACACAGGTACAAATATAACCGAACATAATAAGGCCAAACGTAATGCAGAAGGTCGCTATTCCATAAAATGCGCAAAGTCCGTCAGTAAAAGATTCCCGATTGTAGTACACACGTCTCGGTTCGCTCGTGGTTATCGCTCGACTGGCCCGTACCTCAATCGAGGCATTGCTTTATACTGCACAGATGCATAATGTCTGCCCGGCCGAGTGGACCGTATTTCCTAGAATCAGTTTGTACTACAGTTTGTATCCATAAAAGATTACAATACACAATGGGCTGTTTTGTAATCACAAATTGTAAACACAAAGTAAACAAAAGAAGTCGAAATGGCGAAAGGTAACCTCCTTGGCGTCCATGACGGTGCCGACGCCGACGGTGAGCGCCTGCCGCGGCACCTTGGAGATGTCGTTCCCGAAGAAGCGCTTGTTGGCCTCCAGCGTGTCGTAGGCCAGCGTCTTGACGCGCGTGCGCGACACCAGCGAGGAGCCCGGCTCGTTGAACGCGATGTGCCCGTCGGGCCCGATGCCGCCCACGAACAGGTGCACGCCGCCGGCCTCCGCGATCAGGGCCTCGAAGCGGCTGCACTCGGCGACCAGGTCGGCCGCGTTCCCGTCCAGCACGTGCGCGTTGCCCGGCTCGATGTCCACGTGCTTGAAGAACTCGTTCCACATGTAGTAGTGGTACGACTCCGGGTGGTCGCGGGGCAGGCCTGTTTCAGGAGACATTTCTCAATGAAAGTAGTTAAAGATCACACCCCAACACGAGGTTAAGACATTCATCTCAGCGGGGGGCAAATGCGACGAAACATTACTGGCAATCACAACTTGTAAAGTACCTATTGTTTCCAAGTATTCGCTTACCAACATACTCGTCCATGTTGAATGTGGTCACATATTTCAATGATAATTTCCCCTCCTTATGGAATTGTATGAGCTTCTTGTACATGCCGAGGGGCGTCCCGCCGGTGGGCAGCCCCAGCACGAAGTGACGCCCCGGACCCGGCTTGAAGTGCGTGATCCGCTGCATCACGAACCTGGCCGCCCACTCGGCGACCACGCTCGCGTCCTCCAGGATTATCAGACGCATTATTTACCTATATACAATAATCAAAGATTTATTAAGTAGTAACTTGTACTAAGTCAATTTTGTCCTTGCTTTACTTCTTTCTCGTGTTCTATAGTTTAGATCGTGAAACCATCGGTGTTCTTTGCACACATTGGTGCGAGCTCAGAAACTGATCTTAATAAAATATGTATGTAAATATGTATATGTTCTATTCAAATCGTAATACATAGTAAAACTTGTTGTTAGCATTTTTAAAAACAAGTCTCAAACCATGGATTGAATATTTGTGAGTGTTTAAATACGTGCACGTGTAGAATATGTCTAGGTGTGTTTATATGTAAGATCAGCTGATACCAACAGACAGATACCAGAGTGGGAGATTAAGCATTTCTTTTTAGTTGTAGCTACCAGAAAATGTCAATTAAATTATTTAAATGACACAAGTAGAAGATTAAGATTTATCAACTGCATGTTTGTTGTTTCTTGATTCTTTAACCCTTTTTATTATATTTGCCCGATAAGTCGAGTCATGTATAATTAATGTATAAAAAAAACATTGTATTCATGTCAATATTAATAATTACCTCACGAGGTTATTGCGACTTTATCAATGAAAGTGATAAAGTGTCATTGATCTCCATTAAATGAGGAGTGTTTTCAGTGTGTCTGTAACAACACTCAGACCACTTGACAGAAACGTGGATGTCATTTTTTCATGCATAACATGTTGCTTAGTGGCTGTTTTACTGGCACAATGCAGTTTACTATTGCCACTTGCAATTACAATGAGCCAACTGTGACTGAAAACATTGAATAGGAAGCTGCACCCACACTGTGCAGATTAATGATGTGTGAAATGCAATTAATCATATAGTGGGTTTTACAGTAAATTTTATTAAAAATGAGGACACACAAGCCCAAGTTCTGGACAATTAATTGGCTGCTCCTAAACTACTAGCTCGCTTTTCATTCACTGTCTTGTGGGGTTCAAATTCATAATGAACCATCATCTATGAATGAACAAAAATCAATGTATGTGTGTGCATTTACCATATGTATGGATACATATGGATGCAGAGAAAGTTAACCCAGAATTAAATAATTATTAGACCTAGGTAGATATTAAATTTTTTAAGATAAATCTATTCTCAATAACAAACTGAGTTCAGTCCTTGATCATTATGTTTAATATCATATCATGAAATAGTTAAATTAATTTTCTTGCTCTGACAGACTGTGACTCATGATTTTTGTCTGCAAATGTATGCTAAAAAACTTTTATTGTGATTGTGATATACTGATCACAAGTTAAAAAATAAAATACACTTTTGCAACATTAAAATATTATATTTTTCTCTTTGGCAAAAATGGTGTTCAATATTATTTATAGTAAATTACACAGTGCAAATATTGCACATTATTATAATCAGTAGTTATCTTCTGTGGTAGTTTTAAGACAATACAATTAACATAATGTTAATGAACAAATTGTAAATGCAGTTGTCACCAGATTTTTTCCAAGCTATTAAAAAGGCTGTATTTATATCAATACTGTATTTGCACAGCCGAATTACTAGATAAATTTTCATAAAAAACGAGTCTTTTTTATGAAAAATCACTTATTGCTTTGTTGTAAAGTAATAAGTAAGAGTAGCAGACTGCTATATTTTAGGGATGTATGTAGATACAACGAGAATGGTCTTGAAGTTAGAATTTAGGAAGTTAAAGCACAAGAAATCTTAATAAGTAGGTACTACTTAATAAGTATATAAAACATGTTCAAAAATGCATCAAGAATAATAAACAATTGAAATGGTACTGGCCGGACATAAATTAAGAGATAATAAAACAAATGGACACAAGATAATGGAGTGGTACCCAAAGTTGGATAAGGTGTAGAGGATGGCAATACAAGAGATGGGAGGACAATCTGAAACACATAGTAAAGACAATGTGGTCTCAAAAACTGAAGGAAATGGGCATCAAAAAACTTAAGGGAGGCCTTTGGTGAAGGACAAGCTGGGAAGAAGTCAAAGTTGAATGCCAAGTGTATTAAATAAATTTAATTTAAGTTCTTTCCATAATAAAGGCTATTTTTATTTTATTTTTTATATAAAACATGACAAAGTAATCTAAACTTCTTTCGGCAATAATAAAGGTCTGAATAAGAGTACATAAATTATAAAGAAAGGGTAACTAGTTCGACTGTATTAAAATTTTACAATAATGTTCACACAAGATACCTACCCAGCCAGTTTTGTAAGTTTTAATACCTATTTGTCACAATATCCACATTGAGCTGCGTTTGCAATTTTAATATCTAGAATATTCAGTGGGAAGTTTTCATTTCAACCCTCCACCAAATGTATTAAATTATATTAAAACTCCTGGTTTTTAATACTATACTGTCAACTTTTCAATTTATTATTATAATTAGGTATACAAAAACACCGTCACTTTTTGGCAAGTTAATATTGTGTCAATGACCTTTTGTACAGGGTCGCTTACCTTTTACAAAAACTGGAGTGCAAAAAAAGTAGTAAACTTATAAATAAATCTTCAATTAAACTATCTTTTAATACAAACAAAACACGACTAGAACCTTTGCAGTGCAATTATTTATGCTTGTATTAATTTTTAAGTGTAATGCGAACGAGCTCGATTATTGGCAATGACAATTTACAGTTTACACTTCGCAATAGCCAATGACATTGGCAGCTGACATTCAGCTGATTAGGTTGTCATGGTGATGCAGCCACGGCATGATGGAGCTTTTGGCGGGAGCGATCGAAACCAACCAACCAAAACATTTTTATCTGAACTTCAGCGAAATAGAAATATTGTTTCTGAGGTTATTACGTGAAATCGCCATCGCGTTGCCAAACTGTTTAAACTAAAGCGACCACGCCGCTGCTGCACTTTCGCTGTCGAGTGATAGAAATTCACAGAATAACAGCGCGGTGACGGCGTGTCGGCGATGTCTCTACAATCCCTTATACTTACTGTATCGACGTAACTTTTTGAACACAATTTAAAAATTTGGGCATAGAACAACGCAAATACATCTCTTATGTATTAGGATTTAATAATGTTTGAAAGATATGTCTTAAATATTATAGTACAATATAAGTTTATGTTTAAAATAAAGCTTTGTTTGGACAGGGTTGTAACGCTTATAATGAAAGACGATAATCCAATAAATGTTGTTTATTTCTAATAATATAGTAATACTTATCGGGAGATTATCCATTTAATGTCAATAGGACTCTGAATTATCAATAACTAATATTAAGATATTAATCTATTAAACAGCAACAAATATGTTCACAGGCGATGCCAATGCTTCGACCGATCGTTCTATTTGTAACGAGTTGAGGGGCTGCCTATATTACAAATCGTTTATTCAACGAACCATATGAGAATAGTCAGAAACTGTGGCTCTTTCAGTACGTATGTTTTGATTATGAATGGCTTGGTGTGTTCTTAAGAGGCCCGTTTGCTATCCTGCATGGCATTCCGCCGTATAATGTAATTGTAGGATTGTAATGTTGTTTGCGTCCGGCGATACACAGCAGGATACCTCTTTAGCCGTCCTGCCCAATGAAGGATAGTGAATGGGCCTCATTAATTTCAGTTCTTAAATCGGCCATTGCATTATAGAACACGGATCTAACAACATTCACTTTAGAAAGGGATAACTTTAGTGAACCGTTGAGCGTTCTGTCGAACTTTGCCTATGAACACCTACTCGACACGACAACAATAAATGGTTACCTTACAGGTAAGACGAATATACATTGTATACACATCAAGTTCGTATCAGAGGGCCGAAAGGGTCATCCGCAGATTACGTGTTTCAAAGGTTAAATATATTAGATTTCGAAATGTGACTCCCACCCCTTGTCACACAATCAGGGCGTTCCATTAGTAGCTCACAACGCGCAAAACGCTCCTAGAGCTGTTCCACTAAGCGACCGCGGTCGTTGTAGCCGTGGCGAAACGTCGCTAATGACGTCATCATTTTCGATCACGCAATGCTCACAACGACCCATGTCCAGAGGTGTGAGTCGAATACCGGTTCCATTTGGATTTACGATTGTAACGCCGGCAAGCAAGTGGAACGGGAAAAAATCGCGGTCGTGAAAATAGCCTTCGTTGACCTCTTCGCTTTAACCTGTGACGTAATTTAATGATGGCCCCTAATGAGATCGTTTATGATGAACATGACAAGTATCAACACAAAGTGGAACTTTATGTGATGTCTTACAACTACCAGTATATCTAAACACGTGACAATTTCACTAGGGATTCTCCAAAGGCGACCGTTTTAGGCCCTCAGAAGGGCATTGTTCTTCAGTTAAGTTTCATTCAGGTTTATAGCATTAATATAATTTCACATTTTGGCTAATGTTAGCTAAAATTTAATACATACATACATACATACATACATAACTTCACGCCAGGTCCCTTGCGGGGTAGGCACGAACAACAGAGCGCCATTTAGGCTTATTCTTACACACCTCACTTGCTTCTTTGACATTCATAGTTCTTGTCATGCACGCTCGTCTGTTTAGACGTCTAAAATTTAATGATTAAAATATTTTAATAATAATAAAAATACACTCTGTAAAAGTATCGAAGGACTACAGAAGATGATATAATAGCTACACAAGTGTTTATTCTTACTTCTTAATTGATGTCGGCAAGTACTCCTCTTGACAACTACTTTTTCAGTTCCACTCTGGCCATGTTCCACATGAGACTCCCAACGACCATGCTCACGCCCGCGATTTTTCCCGTTCCACTTGCATGCGGGCCTTATAATCATAAACTCCAGTGGAATGGATTATAGAGCTTTGATGTTATAATAATGTACAAATGTCATTGGTTCAAGTGATGACTGATCTGAAAATTGTGCTTCAATCAACAAATTTTAAGCGTTGTGAGCTACAATAGGAACATGTTCTATGTTAGCTCCCAATTAAAAGTAAAAATGTTATGGCTGGCCATGTCTAAAGGAAGCCCATATTACACCGCATATGAGATATTAACGTAAATTATAAAATCCATCAAGTCCCTCTTTATACTTGTTTTTATAATATTTCAAATACAATTCTATTTAAAATGGTGTCAGACGGCAGTACAGATTTTATTTTGCATTACTTGTTCATTTGTATCTGTATTGTACCAAAATTAACAATTATGAAATATATGATCGATCATTTTAACCCCAACTTGGTGTGTTGAAATGGCAGGATTAGTTTTAATAACAATTTAAACGAGGTATCCTGTACGAACATAGAGAAGTTGTTTATTATATTGCATACACATTTCTAATATAGCTGCGAGGTTATTTTAAAAATTAAAGTTGCGATCGGAAACCCGTCACCGCAACTGGTAACAGAGATTAATTAGAGCAAAGAAAGTCTCGCGACTAAAATGGAATTAGTCGCAGCGGATCAGCCCAACTACGTCGTTTCTATCAAGTGTTTTAATGTCGGTGTTACATTATATTATTATTCGATCTACTATACCCTTTCCAAGCATTTATTTCACTTTTGCCGGATCAAAGTAATGTCCTAGTGTGACTTGATTGCTTATTAAAAACAATTTCCTTTACAAAATATATGAGACCGATTATATAAATATTAACTTCTCTGTTTAAGACAACGTCTGTCATTATTGTCATGTCATTCAATTATAAGGAAAATATATGGAAAGGAGAAATTTCTCTAAAATTGGAAAATAATGTAGTTTTATTTAATTATTTATATTACAAAACTGAACATATCTATGTATTTTTTGCTAAAAATACTATATTGTGAAATAAATATACCTACATTTCCATCCATTCAGTCAAACCATTTTTGTAATAAAGCAATAAAAAAACGTGTGCGTCTCGGGACGCCCGACAGAAGGGATCACTTGCGTGAGAGAGATGGAAGCCAGACAGACTGGCGCCTTAACGCGTTACGTAACGAAGCGAAGTTATCACTGCAAAAAATGTACTAAAGAAGAATATTTGTATTTTATTTTAAAAACTATTTCTTTCGATTTATTTACGTGTAGTGTCGATGTTTTAATAGTCTGTGAATTCATGACTCACAGAACGTCAGCCACAACAGTGACGTCATCACATTCATGTTGGCTTCACTGCAAAGAAATATGAACTTGATAGAAGTGCAATCGTCAAAAGTAAAATAATCGCTTATATTATCTTTTCAACGTTTCACCGGCACCCTTCGTCCGCGAGACTCCTTTCGTGAGACGAGTCTAATAAATGTTCATATTTAAAAGCAATTAAGGCCAAGAAGATATTTTAACACCCGCTCTTTTATATAAACACTGTTTTAGGCTTGATTAGGAGCCAAGTCCGCGAGTTTTCCCGCTTCATATTTACAATGACATCGCATACACAGCTAACAAGTAATCGTCTACTTATAAAAATATCTAAATGGATAAAATAAACTATATTTTGTGCATACCAATAGAACTCTTACCACTAAACACTTATCCTAATCAACCTTTAATTTAAACCAAATCAAGATATACAGTCAATTGTTACGGTGCGAGTGCACTCCAACTAAACTACGACACGTTCCGCACTGACAGACAGTTCCTATATATATATATATATATATATATTCACTCATTCACCTTGCAACTTGTCGACATTTCACATAAACCATACAAAAAAAATATCGTTTTTACAACGGCAACGTTGAAGAATGAATGAATGAATGAAAGAACGAATGATATGCTTCATTGGCCAATTCCCATAAACATACCCGTATGTTGTTACTATTCATTTATTTGTTATACTTATTATTATTTCATTTTAACCGATAATAAAGCAAATGTACAGTCGGTAAGATATCGGAACAGGCCACTGGTGACAGGTGGTTATCATCGCCCATTGACGCCTGCTCCATTAAAGTAAGATCAAACTAGGCAAGTAAATAATTAGTAAGATATAGAAACTGGCCATTAAAAAACAATACAGTATGTGGTCTTACGATTCATTCCAGACAACCTTTAGATGTTATGAAAACGCAGATTAATGGCCTGTTCTTATATCGTACTTACTATTCATATACATATTTTATTATTAATAGAAATTCACCTTTTGCATGGAACTTATGTGAAATTGGTAAAGCAAATGAACGCTTAGTAAGAAGTAGGAATTGATCAATCGATATAGACCATTATGTGCTAGACCACTGATTCATGGTGGGTTCCCATAGTCTACTCAGAATCATGTCATGAGCTATTTATTCAAACTGTTCACATGACAACACTCATATCTGTCAAATAAATAGTCACAAACATGTTTCTGTAGAAAATTCTCGGTAATCAATTGGCTTACCATCACTTGAATTTTGAGATTTCTTTGGAGCTTAAATCAAGTTAGTCGTTAAGATATAGGAACAGGTCATCAACTGCGTCCTCAGACTTATCCTGTAAATATCAGTGCCTCTGTGTGTGGACCACACATATAGTGAGTTCACTTCGATTCGAGCGAGTCGGCAGAAGAGTCACTTCACTGGGTTACATCTCAACCTCACATGCAAACTAAGTAGATCATAGCAACACCATTCACTTCATGCTGCTAACATTTAAATACCACATTCATCTGTTTAACTAAAATGTTAGCAAAGTTACAAAAGAATATAAAGTTTCAAGAAAACGCAGGTTAATTTAAAAAAAATCTACACCACTTAGATATACAATAGAAGTCTCACTCTCATTCAGTGTATATAAATAAAACTAAGCCTAAGTTCCAGGGAAGGCCTCATCCGACGCCTCGAAGGAACGGCAGGCGCGCGAGCAAGTGCGCGCACTTATCGCTCGACCACCTTTTCGCCCGTGTAGCACTTTCCAGCATCTACAGTGCAATTCATAGGGTAATTATTTTCGAATCATAATCTGTTGGTTAAATACAAAATTATCTTAACGGTTACTTGAAACATATGGTTGATGCAAAGTTATACACGTGTCATCTACAATTCAATGTCAAGTTGACATTTTGACGTTTTATAAACTCGCATCCACGACATCCGAATAAATGAATTTGGTTAGGTTACCATAGAGTAAATAATAACCATAAACCAAATAAAAATTAATGAAAAGTGACCAAAAACGTCGGAATAATAAATATCAAATAAATTAGAGAATAGAGTCGTAGAAGATCGTCGAGCCACAAATACACGCACTTCTCGTGCGACCGCCGTTCGCTTCAGTATAACTCTAAAGTACCACAATAATGGTATATTAACAATTAGGAAACAGTATTCTACAATAACATATAACAGGAATACTCAAACTATAACCTATTAATGAGACATAACCTAGCCTGGGTGGAGTTTAACCACGTCTGAGAATTCCACGCCATTAACCTCTCTATCCATATTAAAATAAAAATTATATACTTAATATAAATGTGCTAATTTATTATATTTTATTATTTAATCATATTAACCAAATAGATCACTATTAATCTCAGAATCGATATTTGCTTCAACTAAATGTATGTGTGGCTGTGCAAATAAATAAACATATTTTTTTAAAGGGTACAATTTAAATGCTCACCAAAAAAAATTTTTGTCCCTTAGATTAAGCACCAAATAAAATATATTACTTCATATAAATTTAATCCACTCTATACCGAGGTGCCTAAAAAACAACGTTTTACTTTCCAAAATAAATATACACTCATCAGAATTGTACGTTTTGTATTTAAATTCTTTTTTCTTACCAAAATGGATAAATGCCCACCAAATATTGTTTTACTAAAACACTAACATTCAAACCGAAAATTACAGTTCTAAATAGTTTAAGTGTAATCAAATTATCCAACCTGAATCCAAAATATATTATTGTTAAACTAAGATTACAGTCGTTTCCCTTTACTTATTTACCCTGCGACCAGCACAGCGGCCACGGGCATGTGACGCACAGACCGCAGGACGCAATCCCGTCACGCAACGTCACACATTGTCACGCTGAAGTACGTGGAATCACCTCTTGAAGCTAGGAATATCCCTATTGGTGAGAAGAGAAAGAGAGTGCGCCCAGCTAAATCTAAAAAACCTCTGTTGATTCAATACTTATTTTCTTTTGTTAGTTTTTTAAAAAGTTTATGTGATTGACTGCTTTTAACTATTGTGTTCTTTAAAGTGCCATTGATAAATCTTAAGTACAAATAAATCTTATAAGTACCTATAAATATAATGAAACATAACTTCGTTTTACTTTTGTTTTTTTCTACTAGAGATTCATTTTTTACCTACTTCAATCATTTGTGTTGCAGTACTATTGAGAGTGAAGTATTTATTTGGCCATATTATCATGTTGTAATCAAATTCATAAAACAATAAACAAGCAATATATATTATCATGTTTGGAATACGAAATATTATATTTGGTATTAAAACTAATTGTATGTTGGAACGTTTGCTTTTTTGCCTCAGCAAAAATTACTAAATTGGAAGTGGAGAAACAAAATATTGGTAATATCTGTTTAACGATAATGTAAAATATTTGGTCTGAAATAAGCTTTAAACGCGTTTATATATTAATATGGCATAGCATTAAAAGGAAAATAGCTTCATTTCTACAATACTTCTGGAAACACAATTTGGTGGGCATTTATCCATTCTGGTAGGTATTTCGAATTTATTGGTAGTAAAATAGGTGCATTTCTGGTAGGCGTTTAAACACAAGCCTTTTTGAAATAGTGATGATATCTTGCCATTTAATTCATATATTGCAACGTTCTCAACATTTCCTTATTAATACAAACATTAAAGTTCACGAAAACAGCGAACGCACATTCATCAAATTTGGTTCTTAAGTACTTTCGATAGCGGGTGTGAAGATAAGAAATGTTTTATTCTGAAATATAAAATGTGGGAAACATAAACAAATCCAAAGAACACAGGCAAGTCGCGAAAACACCTTTAGTAATCAATCATACTTTAACGGTGGCCAAACTATTTTTAAACTTCACACTATTCACTTGAAGCCAATGTCGAGTTTGAGGGCTTACTCTAAAATATTTCGTCGAACTCCATCGAGTTTTTCGGCTGGATTCGATGAAGACGAACAAAGGAAAGCGCTTTAGAGTAGGCCGCCTGCATCCGAAGCGCTGCGGAGGAATGCCATACTGTATTCAGTTACTCATCTCCAAAATATGTTTTAGGAACAAAAATTTAAAATATTCGCTGAATACATCATAATGCCAAACAAATTTAAACACTCACAAATTTTAAATATACATCCCTTAGATGACCTATCACAAACAACAGTCAACTCTGTTTTACAACACTCTTCACTGTTTAAAATATTTTGTCCAAAATATTTTTAGAAAGATTTCAAATGTAAATATCAAATTAAATATTTAATTAAGATTAATTAATTAGAAGTTTAATTAATAAAAACAATTAACTAATTTTTATTAATCAAAATTAACAAACTAAATTTAATTAATTAAAATTAACCGACTAAATTTAATTAATTCTAATTAATCGACTAAACTGAATTAATTAAAATGAACCAACATTCAATGAATGAACAAAGTCTAGTTGAAATCGGCTCAGTGGGGCAGGGGCAGGTAGCGGTGCGCGGGGGGCGTGGGCGGGGGCGCCGGGGGCCCCCGCGAGGGCGGTCACTCGAGGCGGGGGCGCTTCGCGGGGGGCTCGCCCTCGCCGCTCCAGTACGCGTACTCCGGCAGCCACTTGAGCAGCTGCGCGTCGAAGAACTCCTCCAGCCGCTTGGCGTCCTTGTATATCTGGCTGTCGGCCTGGAACGCCCATCGAACACAATATTACATTTTATAATATACAATTTTCAATCCCATCCATACATACATAAAGTTTCATTGAAGCTTACCTATATAATTATTAATAAAAAAAATTTATCATTAAGTAAAAAAATAATATTTTGCAACAGAATCGTGGAAGCACACTTAGATTAAATTGAATGTGATGGAACCAGTGTGAAAGCTTGCTGGCCAGGGTTTGTCTCTCGGCGAAGGCGCGGGGAAAGCCCCAGTAAAAGATATGTCAATGAATGCATTTCCCTATATGACTCGATCAAATCCACAGCACAATAACAGACTGCAACATATTTTTTCCTTGATCCACCCACGCCCAGGTTTTGCAATACTTTCATGCACTAAGCGGCCAAAGTCCTTAAAAATGTTTCCATAGCGAAGACCCAAGACTTTGACCTTTGAAATTGTACCTTTCAGTAATCTCATAAATATGTTTTTTTTTCTTGTATCAGATGAACGCGAAGGAAAAAAGGACAAAAATAGATTACCTTTTGCTACACGATTGGGTCAACAGCACTAAACTTAAAACAACATCAATTTATTTTAAGTATTTTCAAAAATGAAATTAAATTTAAAAACCAAATTAATAACCTTAACAGACAAAAAAATAATTTCTTTAAAAATAATAGAAACATTTTATTGTTATTTAATTAAAACATTCGAAGCAATCATGAAGTGATAGTCCGATGATAGTGATTATAAACCCAAAGGTCTATTAAAAGATAAGTCTTGAATTATGATATGTTTCACTATATCTCAGACCCATATAAAGTTTTTATGAAAACAGTAAATATAGAATATAAACAACTATTTTTGATAAGCATATTAACACAAATCGTAAAGATTTTATGAATAAATTAAGTTTAATTTTCACACTCAACAACCTTGTTCAATGTTTAGTTAAGAAAAACATTTTTTTTTTATTGGAACTATTGCTTAGTCACACATAAACAAAAACTTCGAAATGCGTTTGGATATAGTACTTTATAGAAAGGCGACAATTGAAACTAGCAGCAATGCTTAAAGGTTACTACTTATTAAGTAGTACCCTGGGCGTTTATTTGATTGAATTGGAATTGGATTCGGCGCTGGGCTTTATTCACAATTTGATTGAAGTAAGTGTCGGATGTCGGGCGAGGAGCGAGGATCGAGGATCGAGGATCGAGGAGCGAGGATCGAGGAGCGAGGAGCGAGTGCCGCTTACCGGGTTGTACTTGTACGCGTTGCGGAAGAGCAGCCGGCAGTCGTGCACGAACTGGGCCACGTGCGAGTAGCGCGCCGGCGAGCGCGGCTGCAGCTTCATGCGGATCATGTCCAGGCACATCGGCCGCACGATCTGCCAAGCACACGCGCGCTCATACTCAAAACAAGGTCCACTGGAGAACACTTTTTTACATTAATGGTGTTGTAACAAACAGAAATTATTGTCACCGTCGCAATGATGACGTACTAAGAATTAGATTCCTTACATGTTGTGTGAAATATAAATGTTAATAGCAAGTAGAGTTGACTTTTAAACGGGAATGCGTGTAAGTGTTGCGCGGCTGCGTACCTTGGAGTGGTAGTCCAGGTTCTCCGGGGGCACGGGCTCCCGGAAGGGCAGGCTCAGCTCGTACTGGCAGTAGAGCTCCAGCGTGACGCGCTCCACCAGCTTCTGCGCGAGCGGCGGCAGGCCGCCGTCCGCGGGCGCCTCCTCGCCCCCGCCCCCGCCCCCCACCTCCGCGAAGTTCACGCACAGCAGGCACTGCCACGTCTCCGTCTCACTGCGACACGCGCGTTACTTCGTCACGTCACGTCACATTACAAAAGGAACAATAGTCTACTCTTAGCACGAGAACTAGTCAAAAAAGTGCTAAAAAAAAATTTAATCAGTAGCGCAGTGTTTGAAATTTTTTAACATGCCATGTCTGTACCTTGAAACGATTAAAAGAAAAAACTCAACTGGAATATACTATGGAGAGATGGAGAAGCAATTTTTATAAGATTTCTTGCGATTGGTTCATCTCGTTTGTGAAAACCACTGGACCGATTTCGACACGATTTTCTTCAATAAACAGCAAACTATTAGATTTTAAAAAAACGATTTTCAATGTGGTTTTTTTCACTGATGGATAGCAAATTGTATGTAATAAAATGTGTGCTATTTTTTAACATTTTCCCGTCAGCAGTTTGTAATTGTTCAGGTGCTTAAAAGTTAGCTTATTCCAGACACAGCTTTCACTAAAATTATGGTTTACATACTTTTATTCAATGCTGCGGTAGTTTGTGTTCCGGAAATCCCGTGGGAATTTCAAATTAATCATGGACGAAGTCGCGAGCATAGACATAGCCTAGCACGAAACAAAAATGGTGGTAATAATTTTACTCTCAATTTGCTGTGCATCGATATCGACTAATTGGTATGTGATATCACATCACTAATACTAACAAACTAATAGTCATAGTTCATCCAGCACTCTTGTATCGGACACCGGTGTTTGTATAAAAGCAAGAGGAGCGGACGCCGCACGTCAGTCTCACGGCGACCTCGGCCGGGATGAGACCACTCGGCAAAGTCGCGGGCACGAGTCGCTTGTACTAGTGACTACCAAGCCGAGGGGCAAGTCGATCCATACTTGTTTCCGATGTAATTTGTTTTGGACACTTACAAATCACCTGGCCTATTCCCACAGTCCTTCAGGCTATTGCCCCAACAAAAATAGTTGTTCAAAACAATGCTATATGGATCTAAAGTTGGTGCCTTTGAAGTTTTAGGGGCAGTATATCCACCACGCTCCTCTGGGGGGTGCATGGGGGTGAGGGGTGCAAGCGAATGGTGGTACTGACTCCGGCAGCTTCTCAATGGTGGGTATGTGGCAGTACTGGTGGAACACCTTGGGGCACTTGTCGCAGCACATGAGCTCGCCGCCGTCCATGCACACGGCGCACCAGTCCTCGTTGGGGTCGGAGGCGCCGCCCGCCGCCGCCGCGCCCGCCGCCACGCCCTTGCCTGCCCATATATGCATACAAAATATAATATCATCTGAACCCTAGTGCAGGGTCTTGGCAACCATCACACTTCACAGCTTGTGTTTCTTTGGAAAATCTTGTAACACAATTATGTTGTATCTGGTTATTTAATAAAGATTTTAGTATTTTATTTATTATCATCCTAATGTTTAAACCTTGCACTATTGCTCTAAATGATAGCATCAGTTCCAAATGAACGTGCAAAGACAGTTTGTTGTATAGTCTTGGTTGCATCACAGATCAAAACTTTACAAGTTAAAATATTAAAAAATAAACACAAAGGCTCCACTTCCCTTAAGTCTTCTAAAATGTGGACTTTTAGACATTTTGCAAATACTTGGCACTATTGATCAATGTGTTGCATTTAATTTAAAAATCAATATTTTTACATTTTTATGAGATTTAAATATAAAATACCATTGGAATGATCACAAAGTAAACACGGGTGATTCACAGTTACCTACTACAAATACAACCGAATACAAAAAGTGCGAACCATAAGGCAGAAAATCATAATATATAAAATGCATATGGACAGTCAGAGATTCCCGTTCCCGGCTCAATCGGAGTAACTTTATATGTTAGTAAAATAGACATGGCTTCCCGGCAGCATGCCCCACAGAAATAATATCTAGATAGAATGGTTACGACGTCTTATTCGCTTGCATTTCGCGCGTGTCATTTTTTAACAAGCCCCGCCCACAGCGTGACGTCAATATCTTTGTGTGCGCGGGCACTAGTGAGGAGACACACTCATTAGATTATCGATAGTCATATCTGCGGCGTGTGATACATTATTATTATGTATATAATAATAGTTTAAAAAAACTAAAAAAAACACGCTTTTATAAAAAATCCAACTAAAAAAATAAAATTTAACATAATATAAAAAAGCGTGGGGTGTATTCAATTAATAATATAATATCTTAAAAAGCGCTTTGAATACACCCCACGCTTTTTTATATTATATTAAATTTTATTTTTTGTTTTTTTAGTTGGATTTTTTATAAAAGCGTGTTTTTTTTTTGTTTTTTTAAACTATTATTTATTTTTCATTTTTTAGTTGATTTTTGTTTAAATGTTTTTAAATACAAGCTTTTGAGATCCTGCATATCATGTAGCAGCAGAGTGCTAGCCAAGACAAGTAAAACGAGCCCAAACACGACGGGTCTATCTTGTTTAGTACAGGAGTTCCTATGGCCACCTTCCGACTCCATCATCAGATCAGCTCCATGGTACCATATTATTGCATTGTCACGCGATATAAACATACGGGCCCAAACACGAAGGGTCTATCTTGTTTAGTACAGGAGTTCCTATGGCCACCTTCCGACTCCATCATCAGATCAGCTCCATGGTACCATATTATTGCATTGTCACGCGATATAAACATACGGGCCCAAACACGAAGGGTCTATCTTGTTTAGTACAGGAGTTCCTATGGCCACCTTCCGACTCCATCATCAGATCAGCTCCATGGTACCATATTATTGCATTGTCACGCGATATAAACATACGGGCCCAAACACGAAGGGTCTATCTTGTTTAGTACAGGAGTTCCTATGGCCACCTTCCGACTCCATCATCAGATCAGCTCCATGGTACCATATTATTGCATTGTCACGCGATATAAACATACGGGCCCAAACACGAAGGGTCTATCTTGTTTAGTACAGGAGTTCCTATGGCCACCTTCCGACTCCATCATCAGATCAGCTCCATGGTACCATATTATTGCATTGTCACGCGATATAAACATACGGGCCCAAACACGAAGGGTCTATCTTGTTTAGTACAGGAGTTCCTATGGCCACCTTCCGACTCCATCATCAGATCAGCTCCATGGTACCATATTATTGCATTGTCACGCGATATAAACATACGGGCCCAAACACGAAGGGTCTATCTTGTTTAGTACAGGAGTTCCTATGGCCACCTTCCGACTCCATCATCAGATCAGCTCCATGGTACCATATTATTGCATTGTCACGCGATATAAACATACGGGCCCAAACACGAAGGGTCTATCTTGTTTAGTACAGGAGTTCCTATGGCCACCTTCCGACTCCATCATCAGATCAGCTCCATGGTACCATATTATTGCATTGTCACGCGATATAAACATACGGGCCCAAACACGAAGGGTCTATCTTGTTTAGTACAGGAGTTCCTATGGCCACCTTCCGACTCCATCATCAGATCAGCTCCATGGTACCATATTATTGCATTGTCACGCGATATAAACATACGGGCCCAAACACGAAGGGTCTATCTTGTTTAGTACAGGAGTTCCTATGGCCACCTTCCGACTCCATCATCAGATCAGCTCCATGGTACCATATTATTGCATTGTCACGCGATATAAACATACGGGCCCAAACACGAAGGGTCTATCTTGTTTAGTACAGGAGTTCCTATGGCCACCTTCCGACTCCATCATCAGATCAGCTCCATGGTACCATATTATTGCATTGTCACGCGATATAAACATACGGGCCCAAACACGAAGGGTCTATCTTGTTTAGTACAGGAGTTCCTATGGCCACCTTCCGACTCCATCATCAGATCAGCTCCATGGTACCATATTATTGCATTGTCACGCGATATAAACATACGGGCCCAAACACGAAGGGTCTATCTTGTTTAGTACAGGAGTTCCTATGGCCACCTTCCGACTCCATCATCAGATCAGCTCCATGGTACCATATTATTGCATTGTCACGCGATATAAACATACGGGCCCAAACACGAAGGGTCTATCTTGTTTAGTACAGGAGTTCCTATGGCCACCTTCCGACTCCATCATCAGATCAGCTCCATGGTACCATATTATTGCATTGTCACGCGATATAAACATACGGGCCCAAACACGAAGGGTCTATCTTGTTTAGTACAGGAGTTCCTATGGCCACCTTCCCACTCCATCATCAGATCAGCTCCATGATACTATATTATTGCATTGTCATCGACCTTTGACAGGTGTGCAAAGTATGAATTAAATCTGATCGTTCAAAGTAGGACAAAATCGAGCTCAAAGGGGTCGGTTACTGACATACTGACATACTGACTGACATACAAGTGAAGCTAATAAAAAGCGTGTAAAAATAGTGAAGCTAACTGATTTTTGAAGTGAAACTTCTTTATCGGCGTGGGGAAAAAAATTACCGTCACATTTTTCTACAATCACCACATGGATTGTTAGACGAGCATTGTAATATTTCTTTACTTTATTGTGTTTTAATTAATATACGAGTTTGATGATTTACAATCATTTATTTAGTATCCTACATATATATATATATATATATGTATTAAAGTGATCAGCAAAATCATAATTTAACTTTATTTAACCAATTTCTGTAAAGTTGCATATAGTAGATCATTTTTCGAAAAATAAGGTCATAAAGAAGTTTCACTTCTTACGTGTGTACACTAGTACACGCACACATGTTTTTTGTCTATATTTTATACGATTGAATTTATCATAATTATTAAATCATCAAGGTCATCACTTTAAGGATATTTTGGGGTTTTAGGTATGTTTGACTTATTCGATCTTTTTAGAATTAGTAATAGCTTAATAATGAAAAAATAAAATCACTAAAAAATTATATATCCGGTTATATTTTCCGTCAAGTTCCCATTAAAGCAAATATTTTATAGTGAGTTTATCGATAGTAACATACAGTTTAATCAGTTATCATTTTATAATGATACCATTAATAGTCACTGAAAAAATAACTTTTACGTAACGGGATTCAATTCCCTTACTTTATAGGGTTTAACTCTTTTATGGCTATATTAGTTGAAACACAATAACAAGAATAAGTAAGAACTCTTCTCTAGGTGCCAGTGCAGTTTTCATATACTTAACGGTTAGACCTTTTAATAACTTCAGCGCTTACGAAATTCCTTCTTCATATATAAATAAAAGCATATTATAATTATATCATATATTACAATTATTATATATCATATGTTCATATATCACGAAAGAATTTATTCTGAAATTAATTTTGGTACAAAACGACCTAAACAAATTAACTTATATATATTTTGTTTTAGTTTTAGTCAAAAAATAACTTCAAGTTATGCAACAAGCTTAATAATATCGTCAGAGTAAAAAGTAGGGACAAAACAAAACATGAACTGAGACTCGAATGAATATTTAATTAATTCATCGATAAGTCATAAGACTCAACGATGCACGTAGTGTCAATCTCTAGCATTCGATGACCAATCACAGCGATTATCTGACATAAGCAGGTGTATTGTGTATTTCGTTCGCTTACATTGCGCGCAATCATTATGCTTCTGTATACGAGCGTTGTATGTGGACAGCAATGGATGTTTATCTTAACGAAGAAATATGCAACTCATGATCGTATTTAACGAACATAGTAAAAGTAGAACCATTATTTGGTTTCTCAAAAAAAAGACTTTTTACTGAATTTCAATACTAACTGATGATATGAAATATCTCCTAACTTCATATTTGCTTCACTACTTTTGTTTTTGCAGTTTGCCACAGCACAATAAGGCATATTTGTATCGATTTGTCTATTTTTTTACGTTGCCAGCGCTCGAGCGGGACTCACTTTGCGTAATGAGAGCGCGTTTAGAAAAGTATGCAATATAGTGCATGGTTTTGGCACGGGTGCCACGCCCACTTCGCCGTTCTATCTCGATTTATTTCTGTGGCATGCCCTCTATTATTTGGAATTCCCAAACTAAATGACTTGTAAGGATGTGCAATAAAATTTGAACAATAGAAAAAAGGATTTATGACATCTGACTGGAAGAAAGACTATTAGACCGATTTGGATGTAACTCGATACACATGTAATTTTAATATGGAGGGTGGCCATGGGATACTTTCCATCCCGGATAATGGGATAGATTTGAGTCTAGTTATGTGATAGACGGGGGTTACCGTGGTGGTGGTCCGTGTCGGTGGAGGAGTGCACGTGCGGCGCGGGCGAGGGCGAGGGCGCGGCGCCGCCGTGCGCGTGCGCGTGCGGCGCCGCCTGCTCGGCCACCACCTGCACGCCGTTCGAGTCCAGCTTGGCGATCGTCGCCATCAGGTCCTGCACCGACTCCGCGCACACCTTGTCCAGCTCGCACGAGGCGCCGCCCTGCGCACGCAACGGGGACGCGTCATGCCATCGCCACTGGGGCCATCCACCCAACGCCACTGGGGCCAGTGTACTCACGTTGAGGCTGGGGCTGGGCGTCTTCGGGTTGGTGGAGGTGACGACCGAGGGGCCCGAGTGCAGGCGCGCGCCGGCCGGCGCCGCGTGCGCCTGCGCCTGCGCCGGCCGGCTCAGCGTGATCTTGAAGTCGGCGCCGGCCCCCGCGCCCCCGCCGCCGCCCACGCCCCCGCCGCACACGCCCCCCTCGTAACCACCTTTAATCATTATTCATTATTAAACTATATGAAACAGTGAAAAACATAACATAAAGTAACATAATTAGATTTTTAAACAATCAATTACCCTTATCAGAAATTGAAATAACTTCATTTGAAAAAAAAAACCCACAACTTTCTTGTTACACTGAATCATAAACTACCCTCCATTAGAGACTCATAACGGTCACGTCGTTCACGACCGCAATTTTTCCCGTATCACTTGCTTGCCGAAGTTACAGTCGTAAACCCATGTGGAACGGTTATTCAATCCACCTCTTGACATGGGTTCTTGTGAGCATTGTGTGATAGTGATGTTATGATGGTTTAAACGTATAATACTGATATTTAACGGATAAACCAAATTGATCTATAGTCTCCATCTACCCCCATTAAAAGGAAGCATGGTAATACAGTAGAACCTCGATAAGTCGAAAACCCTTTCCTTCAACCTCAAAACGTCTGTTGTTCGAAATGTGAACTTTTCACACAAATGCTGTACTTGTTTCCCTTTTATAATTGAAAAAATAAATCGTACCTTTGTATCTCGAACGCACCAATATTTGAAAATGTTTAACTTCTACTTATTAGTAGAACTCATAATGAGTTAGAATAAATGTTAACGTGTACAAGTGGAATGTTTCCTTACAAAATCTCTTTCACTGTACGTCACATACGTAAAAGTAAAATGTGTGAAATCGCTCTGGCTGCGACGGGGACATAGGTACCGTTGACGAGGGTGTGCTGCGGTATGTGCCACTTGGCGTGCGCCTGCTGCTGCTGCTGGTGGTGGTGCGGGTACTGCGGCGGCGGCGCGTGCGGCGCCGGCGACGGCGTGCGCGGCCCGCCGCTGCGCCGGCCGGAGAGCGCGCCGCCCGCCGCCGCCGCCGCGGCCGCCGCGTACGCGTTCGACGCGTACGCGCCCATCACTACACAAAGGAAACATCGGTACATACATACAGCCTCTATTGCTACCAATGGCAACACTATTTTTGTGCTAATTTCAAGCGCTGCTCATGACGGTTTCAGAATACAAATTTACAGTACAGTTTGAACACTTGTTCTTGCTTGTTGTGGTGGAGTGCTGGTGCTTTCTTATAGTAGGGTGAAGAAAATACACTTTGTCGCTTTCAGGGATTTCCTCTTGTAGTAGTTTGGCTTGGACGCAGCTCAATAGCGACTCACCCACAATATATTTGTGAGTGTTATTTATACTAATGTTATTATATTAAAGTAGCCTAAAGTAGGCCGCAGCATCAGCCAAACGCTGTACGTTGAACCGTACAAAATTTTTAGTTCATTGGAATAGTGACACTCAGAACCAATCGAACAGGTACAAAAGAAAATGCGAATAGACTATGTAATGGTAATAATGAAGATTGTTCATGTAAACAATTAGGTATTCATAGTAACCATCAATATACTTATATTATACTTATATTAGGACTCGATATAGTACTGAGCAAGTATATAATTATTTTGAGTAAATACGATGATACGGACCTTAATATTTCAGGAGCTAAGCTCTGTTTAAAAACTTTTACGATTTCGATGGTGACAAGTATTTCGGTGCATTTTTTATGTCTGCAGATTACTTGCAATCAATACTGTCATTAGCTTTCTGTTATGGATGGAAACTATTTATTTAAATATACTCAACTGTAGGTTTTCCATAAATCTATACTATAATAAATCTGTAAACAGTGCGAGGTTTTACATTACGGTGAAAAATTTGAAAAAAATCAGGGGAAATAATTCGTACCAGGGGATTCTAAAAATGTAATGTTTAAAATTTTTGTGTACCTGTTAGAGTGTCACGCACGTGAAATTAATGAATGGATTTAAATGAAACTCAATATAAGGCTAACCTAGGTCGTAACTTATAATAAATACCTTTAAACCCGATAAATGACGTCGTTTCCGTGGGATAGACGAAAACAGCGAAAGAGATGGTGCTGCGATCATATCTTTTTTAGAGAATGTATAAGAATAAAACTCGACATAGTGCCAGCTTATAGTCCAAATTAACACTTAAGATACTTTTTAACCTAATATAATAAATAATGTCGTTTTCATGGAATACACGGATTAGCATACTAGATGGCACTGTAGTCGCGTTTCTTTAATTCACTAACAAATACCTACATTGTCACAAACAACATCTCATTGATTGTATTACTTCAAATCAGGTTGGTTGCGACTTGCCTCTCTGTTTCGCTGCGCAGTTGTGTAGACTACATGGACTTACATTTTTTTGTTATTGTAGTGAATTTGGTAACAAGAAACAGTAAAGTTTTTGGTAGAACACCCAATTAAAAATTAAATACATATAATTCCCTTACTCTGCTGGTAGGCGTGGTGCATGGCCGCCTGCGCGGGGTGGTGGGGGCGCGCGGGCCCCGGCGCCGCGGCGCCCGCGCGCCCGCCCCCCGCCGCCGCCTGCGCCTGCGCGTTCAGCAGCCCGCGCAGGTTCATCTCGTTCACGCCTGCAACCGCCACCAACAAACACTACGTTCACGTCACAGTCTCCCTTTCCACTTTCCATGTCTGCTGTGCTTCAGCAATAACAAAATAAACAATTTTGTAAAAGAAAAAAAAAGGATTAAAAGATAATCGCTTAAAATCACAGTACAAATTTTAAGGCACTATTGATGGTTATTGACCTCCCGTTGCAAAAACAACAACACCTTGGTGCTTAATAACATTTATTTTGTCTAGGAAGCGCCAATAAGCACATGTGGAATATACTCGCCGTGCAGGTGGTGGGGGTGCGTGGTGGAGGTGACGTGCGGGTGGCGGAGGGGCGTGTGCGGGGCGCGCGGGCGCAGCGCGTGCTGCAGCGGCAGGTACGGCGCGAGCGCAGTCGACGCGCCGCCGGCGCCCGCCGCGCACGCGCCCCCGCCCGCGCCCGCGCCCGAACCCGCGCCGCCCGACACCGACTGCACGTACGACTGCCGACCGTCAAGGAACATTTACCCTATGTGTACTATTTTCTATATTAAACTAGCTGTCCCGGCAGATGTCATCCTGCCCGGAGAAGCTTCAATCGATATGCGACAGCATTAAAGTTTACAATTAACGAATAATAAATAGAGATTGATCGTGGGAGGTTGAAAATTTAGGACCCTTAACATTTAGGGGAATGAAAAATATATGTTGTCCGATTCTCAGACCTACCCAACATGCATACAAAATTTCATGAGAATCAGTCAAGCCGTTTCGGAGGAGTTTAACTACAAACACCGCGACACGAGAGTTTTATATATAAGATAGAAGTGTAACTTGAGATAGCTAGACTACAACAATATTATGTACTAAAATCTATCTAAAAAAATCTAAACATGCCGTGTCTGAACATTAAAGCTACCGAAAAAAAAAATCTATAGAAAATTAAAATCAGATCTGCGCTACTTTTTATCCCGAAAATTCCACAAGATTTTTTCTGGGAATAATTCTAAATGGCCAAATTAAAAAATAAATCTAATTTCAATGTGGGGTTGTACTGACCAATAGCGAATTTTAGTTTATTCCGACACGGTTTTTGCTAAAACCATAGTCTCTTTGAAATCCCGCAGGAATTTCAAGTGAAGCGTGAACGAAGTCGCAGACATGTCCTAGTTATCTTACACAATTGCTTGGAACAAATATCAAAATTATGAAGAATCGTCAAGTTCGCGCCATTAGCTTGTGACGACATACTGTTCTGAACATAGTAAAAAAATTTCAAAGCATAATGTTTGTTATCTGTGTAGTGCCCTCAAAGGTCAATGTCCGTGTCCCGCTCTGGGTTTAGATTACTCTTTATACATCTATATCATTAAAAGAGTTGTGAATTGATGGTAAGCATATTCCTAACCTTCCTCACACATTCACTAGAATAAATCTTATTTCATCATCATCATCCGAGCGTTAAATCCCGGTTGCGTTCGGAGCGTTCACTCCGACGCCCAGGGTCCGCTTTCCTACTTTTCCTACTCCACTTCGCGCGGTCTTCAGCATCCCCCGTTTTGAGACCATTGGCACGCATGTCATCCTTCACGACGTCAAGCCAGCATTTCTTGGGCCTTCCCCTTCGACCGGGACCTGGCGGAGGCGGCATGGCTAGACATTTGTTCCCCACGTAATTAGAATAAATCTTATTTATCAGTGTTTAATATCAACTCAAATATGTGTTTATTAGGTGCAACAAGAATGACTTTGTTAGATTTCTCTGTTTGAAATATTCGCATGATAGGAGTATTTAAGAGGCAATTTATGTTAAGCAGAAAATTTATTGACCAACGACTATAATTGAATAATGTTTTATATTTTCTTGTGATGTTACTATACTAATAAAGCATTTGAATTAAGAGAATATAAAAAGTCTAAAAATCTTTATGATCTTATGGCAAGCGCACGCGCACGCGTCCCAAACTCAAAGTGCGCGGGTTAATCATTTCTATTTGCCATATTTATAAATTCAATTATAATGCCATTATTCTAACAAACATCTACAACATTAATAAAAATTATGACGACACCTAAATGAACAAATTATGTCAAAAAAGCAATGTAAACCATTTAAAAAGGAAAAATTGAACCATGCAATGAGGTAATAAGAGATATGATGTTTAATTGCATAAAACCAGAAATCATGTTGATTTTGAAAATGCCTTCTTAATATGACAATGGACACGAGCAAACGATTGCTTACAATCAGGTGCTTCAAAGGATTAAGTTCTGTGTCCATTACACTAATTTTAAATGGTCCATTTTGAACAGTTCTTTGAATATGGCAATACATAATATGATGCTGAGTTTTATAGAGGCAACACATAACACAACAGAGTCAAGAGCTACGTATGCAGGCTTCGGATGCTGCGCATGCGCACGACGTCTCACCACTGACCTGGTACCGCGCCAATGTCTGAGGCATGGAACAATATTGGACACATCACTTCGCTTATACCAAAATCAAGGCAAACTGCCACACTTTGATGTAAGATTATATATTTCAGTCAAATGAAAATAATGTACACTTGTACATAATTTCATTCAAAATTCTTTGTAATAATTGCAGATTAATCATTTCGCCATCGACACGTTCGTATGTGACCGTGGAGTATGTCGAATTGGCGCTCACCTGGTGCATGGCGACGTGCTGCAGCGCGACGACCGCGGAGTGCGGCTGCTGCGGGGGCGTCGGGGGCGGCGGGTGGTAGGGGCCCTGCGCCCCCGCGCCCCCGCCGGCGCCCCCCGCGCCCGCGCCCGCGCCGCCGCCGTCCACCTTGCCGTCGACCACGATCGCGCCGATGCTCGAGAGCACTGCAACGGGGCGAGTGGGTGAGTGCGCGGGCGTGATGAGTGAGAGCGAGGCGCACGAGGCGCACGAGGCACGCGCACTCACCGCGGACGAGGTCCGGCAGCTTGTCGAGCGCGAGGCTGATGCGCACGGGGATCTCGGGGTTGGGGATGTCGGCGCGGCGGCTCTTGATGCGCTGCAGGTGCGCGCAGACGGCGTGCTTGGCGTGCAGCAGCGCCGTGTCGCTGCCCTGCTCGAGCGCCGCGCCCACGAACTCCACGCAGTGGTCCGTGATGGCGGCCAGCTGCTCGAGCGCCTCCTTCTTCTCGCTCAGCGTGCGCTGCTTCGCGTCGCACACCTCGTTCAGCCGCAGCACCAGCTGCTTGCCGCGCGTGTTTATCGCGTTCGTCAACCTTTATTCACTCTCCGATCAACATGGCATTCATGCGTATTACGGTCATACACGAAGTACTTGCTTACATTACGGTATACATGATTCCGACAGTCGACTTTATTACGAGCTGACAAATTAAAGCAATAAAAGAACGTACACAGCTTTTACTAATCTTGCCAATTTTAAAGGTACTTTTTATTACTTAATTGTTGTTGTTATTGAAAGTACAACTGCTATATAGAGATATAAACCAAAGCCAAGTGATTTCGACGCTTAAGGGAGTTTGTCGTTAAATTGGGTGATGTTACATGGAGTTTAGACTGTAATTCAATTTGACTTTCTAGCAATTGTAAATGCGCCACAGAGCCACCATTCACAACATTATTAGATTTTCTAAAATATAATTTGATATAGTTGAAGTTATTTATGAAGGGAAGCAATGTCGGAATGACGAGACATGCGAGTGAGAGGTGCACTGACTTGACGACCGTCTGCGTGATGTCGTGCACGAGCGCCTTCTTCTTGTCGGCGATGAGCTGCTGCCGGTCGCGGATCACCTTCATGGCGGAGCCCAGCAGCACGCGCTTGTAGCTCACCTCCGACATCAGCGACGAGATCGACACGCGCGCCTGCGCACATAATAACGGGTTTTATCCTATATTATACATACTAAGTATTCTCAACGTCGTTTTTATACAAACAAAGATCAATCTGAACTGTACGGATTGACGACACTATTGACGGCTATGTTGGCAACCGAGCTGATTGCCATTCCAGTTCAAATCAAATCATTCATTTGCGTAAAAACATGGTTAGTAAAAACATTGGTTGAGAATATGTTATTTTGTTTCACATGTTTTTGCCCTTTCAAATTCAAATAGTATTTAAAAAGTTGAAATCAACTAATTAACAATAGCAGATTTAACCCACTCAAGCCACAAACATTAATTTTACTTTTTTCTAGAATTATACAGTAATTGTAGATAATATGTCAAGTGCAGAGTTATTAATATAAAATACAATGTCAAAAATGTAAAAATGAAATATTAGAATAATAAAAATTGTCAAGGTATATATTATGTTATGTCAAATTTAATTTAAAATTGGTCACCAAGAAAATTTTTAACGTCGTAATAGCACTTTTCGGATAATATATTTTGTAGCCTCTTTTTAAACAAATCTATGTTATTATCCCTAATATATTTGGGTACTTTATTAAATATCACTGGCGCCATGCAGCATATATTTTTCCCTATTAAAGCGGTTCTACGGGCAGGCATACAAAGCTTGTTATTGTCGCGTCTATTGCGACTTGCTTTTTTAGTCGATTGAGCTATATGTTTACTGAGCGAATGAGAGATTAGTTTTAAAGTGAAATATTCATATCTCATTATTATGTCTCAATCGCGAGCTACCCAAGTCAAGTTGAGATTGAATATAGTGAGAACAAACATACGATACTTTTTAACCTGGAAAATTACATAGTTTTCACAGATTGGATCAAATTTTTCTGGTTACTAAATGTGTCCCAGCACACATTTCGATTTTTCGCAGGTTTACTGCACATTATGATTTAGTTAGGTTAGGTACATTTTAATGGTGTAAATGTAATACGCTACACACGCACCAAATATTTTTATACGTCAACAGTTTTGCCGTTCGTTGTCGTTCACTTTTGTTGTGACTTTCGAAAAACTGAACCGTTGGCAAAGTTTTCTTGTTGTTAATTTGTTTCCTTAACAAACTCTCTATTTTTTTTTTACATAGACCACAAATAGTGGCAGTGATACCCAGTCAAGTGGAGAGCAGAGGTATAGATAACAAAACTACGTTTTAACGGTTTTGAGCGCGGTAATAAACGTAGTTTTATTATGTATACGAGTACAAGGCGCAAAAAGTTAAGAAAATATTAGCAGAGCATAGTTCGATGCAAACTTAAGTTTGCCTCCATTAATGTCGGCTCGGAACATCGCACATTCCGATGCGCTGAACGCGATTTTAGGTATTAGAGGGACGAGGTATATCCTCGCTCGCTTTCTCGTTTACGGGATTTCCCCGACGCTCGGCTCACTGGGGCTTCAATAGCGCTTTCGGAGATATATAAAGCGCTTTTTAGGGCGCCCCAGCTCCCAATTCTATTAAACAACTTCTAGCGCAAAACCTTACGCTTTTTGTAATATGCACATATCGAATTAATTTTAGAGTAAATATCGATACCTCTGGGCTCAAAGGGCGTATAGCACAAAACAGCTACTGTTCAGGAGAGCCAAAAAACTTAAAAAATAAAACAAAATTAGCTATAACTTTTTTGTCTCATTGATTATATAAAAACAATCTATGAGAAAAATACTTACATTTTCCTATATTTTAAGTAAATATTATTAAATGAAGCCTAAATATAATAGTTTCCAAAATAGTTTTGCTTTACTACCTAAAAAAAACTACAAAATGTCCTTTAAACCCATTTAAAAACAGCTAACGTTATTAACTTAGGCAGTAAATATAACCTAGCGTAAAAAAGTTGTATAATATTAGGTAGTAAATGATAATAGCAATGTTTAATTGTGTTGTAAATCACAAAGTTTGCATTTAAAATTGTACAACTTTCATAATAAAAAGGGTTAAACGGGGTGGGGGGTACCCCATCGAGAGAATGTGGAAGTATTAACTTCATCATCAGCACTAGAAGTAATAAACATCTTTGGCTTACAGCATTTCATAAAATTTTCTTCTTCACTATCTTCAATAATATTGCTATTTTACTTAGATTATTTGGATCGAGAGGATTACTAACATCATTTAACATACCGGAAGCAATTGGTTCCGTTGATTCTCGATCTGAGATAGGTTGGGGAAAAAGTCTTTTCGCATATAGTATGTATGAACTTGTAATTAGATCTCTTTGGCTATACCATTTGTATCTGGCTAGTTTTGGAATCATTAAAAAGTTTTAATTTTAAAGAAGACAAATTCAAATTAGGAAAATGTGTGATTTTCATTTGTTTTTCTTAATGTTAAAATGAGTGAATCTAATGAAGATATTCAATTCATTTTAAAATTTTACTATAAAAAAGGTAAAAATGCAACACAAGCCGCGAAATAAATTTGTGATGTTTATGGACCAAATGCAGTATCTGTGAGAGTAGCGCAAATTTGGTTTAAGCGTTTTCAATCCGGAAATTTTGATATCAAGGAGGCACGTCGCTCTGGTCGCCCTGTTACGGACAAAATTGATGCCATTTTTGAAAAAGTGGAGCAAGATCGGCGTATTAGTATTTACGATGTAGCTGGAGCACTGGGAATTGACCACAAAACGGTTTTGGTGCATTTCAAAAAAGCTGGGTACACAAAAGCTCGATATTTGGGTGCCTCATGAGCTCACTGACAGAAACCTAATTAACCGTGTACTCATTTGTGATTCTTTATTACGACGTAATGAAACCGAACCATTTTTGAAGACGCTGATAACTGGTGATGAAAATTGGATCACGTACGACAAGAACGTGCGAAAAAGATCGTGGTCAAAGGCCGGTCAGGCTTCACAGACTGTGGCGAACCCCGGGTTAACTCGCAACAAGGTGATGCTGTATGTATGGTTGGATTGGAAGGGCATTATTCATTATGAGCTGTTACCGCCAGGCAGGACCATCGATTCTGAACTGTACTGCGAACAACTGATGAAATTAAAGCCAAAATTTGAGAGAAAGCGGCCAGAATTAATCAACAGAAGGGGTGTGGTTTTTCACCATGATAACGCTAGACCTCACACATCTGCCGTATAGTCCTGGCCTTGCACCTTTAGATTTTCACCTGTTTCGGTCTTTGCAGTTCTTTAGGCAGTGTCAGGTTAACATCACGAGAGGACTGCCAAAACCACTTGTCGCAGTTTTTTGATCAGAAGCCCCAAATTTTTTTATAGCAATGGGATCACGTCCCTACTTACAAGATGGCAAAAAGTTATCCAACAAAATGGCACTTACATACTTTAGGCAAATGTAAATAAACTTTATAAAAAAACTTTTGAATTTTTATATAAAATACGAAGAAACTTTTTCCCCAACCTTATATATTTATTATCTTTCAGTAATAATTCTTGAAGAGATATTGTGTGTGTTCTGAAATTGAAATAAGTACAAAAACGATTCAAAATAATATTCTATTGAAATTCAAGTTGCCTTCCGGCTGAACTAATATATAAATTATGCCCTTTCATTTGATACCCCACTCGAGTGTATTTCCTGTTTTGGGTTGTTTACCCCCCCCCCCCCCATCATTTTAAACGGCTCGACTTATTTTCTTCAAAAATAGAAAAAAACTCTCTTGAACAGGTGTTTACAAACAAATACAAAAACTAAACCAAAATCGATTCATCTGTTCAAGAACTGTGATGCCACAGACTGATAGGTAAATAGGTAGTACACATACACACGTAAAACCATT
Organism: Dendrolimus pini; assembly: GCA_949752895.1. Taxonomy (NCBI): domain Eukaryota; kingdom Metazoa; phylum Arthropoda; class Insecta; order Lepidoptera; family Lasiocampidae; genus Dendrolimus; species Dendrolimus pini. The sequence goes on along the minus strand of OX457144.1, from coordinate 18,639,456 downwards.
GAGTTATAAAACATAAAGTACCTAACACGTCTTTTTTGTTGGAGATTAAATATTATCTAACCTGAATAATAATTATAAAAACTATTACTTGAAACTGTATGAGCAAACTCAAAATATTAAATGGTAAAGGACAATAATGTAAAATTATTTACTATAGTAAGATTGTAAACCACAGTCTTAAAACTTAAACACACTGGATACCTACTCGTAAAACTGATATTAATTAAATTATTATCAATTCGAATTTGAAGAAATTAAATCGAAATTAGTCGTTTTATTATTATTTTAATACTAAAAACAAAAACAGACAGACATCTTTTTTAATAGATACCATAACTACATGAAAATAAGGGCTAAAAATGTTGTATTACATAGTAAAAGATAAAGTAAACTTTAGTGTAAGGAAGTAAAGAACAAATGAGACGAACAAAAAATTATGTTTAATTATTTTTTTAGGTAGTAAGGTACATTTAAATCGTTATCTTTTTAATATTTAGGGCGTGAAGTTGTTGTCAGAGAACAGTTGTCAAACACAATGTGCTTTACACCCTAAAATCAGCAAAATACTTTATGCATTTTCAATAGTTTTGAGGTAGTATGGTACAGTTGCTGATTATGCTGAATGGTTGTAAAGAACAATAATGAGCATTAATGTGTTATACGCCTTAATACTCATAATTGGATTCCTATACAACCTAGGACATTTTTAACTTGCGCAGTAATGTAATTTACAGCCCGATTTCCTGTTTCATTTTGGTTTAGCAGCCCAAAAAGATGGGGCGTAAAGAACATTTTTGTGCGAATTTCGCAACTTCGTATATACCAATCGATAGAGAATGAAAAACTGAATACGATGGTATTATTAACTCCATATGCCCCAAAATGTGCTTTACGCCCTTTGAGCCCAGAGGTATCGATATATGCATATTTGGACTAATATTATTAAGAGGAAAGATTAGATTGTTTGTTTGCATTGAAGAAGCTCTGAAACTACTGAACCGATTTGAAAAATTCTTTCACTGTTGGCAAGCTACACTATTCCCGGGTGACAAAGGCTATATTATATTTACAAAAAAATTAGGGATCCTTACTAAAACTCCAATAACGCAAGATGTAAAAAATACCTAAAATCGCGTGCACTACGAAAACTATTGATGATAGAATGAAATAATGTACTACGACTTTGCAGAACACATCATTATCTACAAAAAATGTCGCATGAGCATATGTCTAACTATTATAGTTATGCCACAATAAGTGTTCTTTTATTTTAAAAAATTAATTAAAATTCCGCCGCTAGAAAATGCTCTTTATTTGTATCTTGGTATTAATCCTTATCAAAATTAATTACTTCATATTCAAGACTGCTTCAATACCTTTATATAACTTTTTGAATTATTCAATTCGGACATCCCATTCGAAAGATATGACGAGTTTAAAAATGTAAGTATTAGACCACGTGATTGTGACACTTTTTCGTGAGCGACAAATCGTAAGACCCCCCGTCTATATACAAGTTTCACTTCAAAAAGGTTAAAACTAGAGCCTTAAAATGGTAGCAATGCAAAGTGGTGGTGGTGGTGGTGGGTGTGCCCTCACCTGCGCGGCCATCTCCTTGGTGAACTGGTACTTGTGGTCGCGGTGGCGCTGCAGCTGGCAGTCGCGGCACGTGAGCCGGTCGCACGTCTCGCAGAACAGCGCCAGCCGCTCCTGGACACGGCGCAAACTATGCTCATACTTGTACTATTCATCAGCATAGCAATACAACTTCACGACGAACAAACCTGAACATGTTCGGCGCAGAACATGTCGTGCGCGCTGGCGGCCGACACCTGCGCCGCCTGCAGCTCGGCCACCGCCTCCTCCTTCGACTTTATTGTGTGGTCCTTTGTTATTTTTAGCCTAAAACAAACAGTTCATTATGAATAACCCTATTTTCTCCCCTCAACATAAAAGTTACCTGTCATCAAGACGATAAATAATAACAAAGTATATATATAAATTATAAAATTTATTTACACAAAGAGTTAATAAATATTAAAATACCTATATAAAAAATAAATATGTTTTATTAATACCACATTGTTTATTACTTTATTATAATGAGGATAACACTACTTGGAAACTTAAATCCAAATTAAATCATTCATAAAGGTAGCTTCCAATTATCCATGAGGTTTAATGTACTAGTATGTAGTACATGTAACTCAATGCCGAAAGTATCGAATATTAAACCTGTCATATTTATGAAAACTACGTTTTAGATTTATTTCATCCTGTGTATTGAGAATGATGAATTTTAAAATAAATTCAAAAACTGGTTTATGAAATATAATCGAGAAAAGGAATAAATAATGTATTATTGGCTTTATTTTGCTTATAAATTCCGTTATACACACCTCTGATGCGCTTGCACACAGTTATCACATATGAACTCGGCGCAGTCGACGCAGTAGCTGGTCGCCGGCTCCGTGTCGTCGCAGCTGTTGCATTGCTGCTCTCCGCTGCTCACCCCTTTCAAGTATCATTCAAATTACTTTCGCACGTTACATAATATGGTTGTACTGATAATATCAAACCAAAAACAAAAGAGAACAACATCACAGTGGATAAAATTGTTAGTTAGTCTTAGGGCTCTTACACACTACGCGTCTTGAAGCTTAGCGCCGCTAAAACTGAAACGCTGCAAAATCACGAGAAACGCGCTACAGACGCGCGTGAGCAACACTCCTTGCAAAGCAAAGCGAGACACGTACTGTATCGATGTAACCCCACCCCATGTCGTCCACGGCCACGCACGTCGTAGAGGGCTTAAGGTGGGACTTCATCTGAGATATTGTTTAAGATTTAGGCTACTTCAAGCAGATATGGCGATGGGTTTAATAATTATTTGAAGACATTGACAATGACAGATAATTATTGTATATACATTATACACTAATGTGGCTGTATATTAACTGTGTTATTTTTAATTCTCTAAAGAAGATGCTAAATGCCATAGCCGCCTAATGGTCTTGTTCATATTGAGTTACAGTATGTTTGTTTGGCTTTCTATAATTCAATATGAATAAGTCCATAAACCATTGACACTAACACAGATGAAACCCCAGCATTAGGTTTAATTTAATATAAACATTGTCCATATAAAATTTGTTGTTATTATCTACATTTGTGTCTGTAAAATAAATAAATTATAATGTACGCATTAAAATGGCCCAGACTTTTGGAGGGCTTGGTAAAAATCTAAATGTGGTGTGACACTGACTGGCAATTATCCCTGTCTACACCATATAATAATGAACCGCAGGAAAAGCCTCGGCCAGTGTAGGACTATTGTGGGAAATAAGAACAAAAAGTACCGGGCTATTGGGGTGAACTGCAATTTTATAACTATTGGAAAATAGAGTTACCATTGGTGCCGGTCTGCTCCAGGGCCATCTTCTCGAGGACGAACCTCTGGTCGATCATGTTCGCGGGCTGGCACTGCAGCCGGCACGCGGGGCACGTCACTGTCACCCGCTCGGCACCTGCAACAGGGCATCGATCAAACGCACCTTCAATTATTTGTTACGTTTAGCGTGCAGTTTATTAAAAAAAACCTATTGTTTAAAAGTGAATAATAGTTGTGGAAAGTTGTTTGTTTTTCATGAAGAATTGTAAGTGGTTGCATGTATTTAATAATTATATTGAAAATTCTTGAAGTAATGAAACAAATGGCAAGTCTTCAAATTATGCAAAACCACCTCCTGTCTTTTTTCCTCTCCTGCACAGACTCTTGCAAGCAGAAGAAAAATACTTGCGATGTCAACTGCATCGCAATAGTGGTCATCATATAAAATTCGCCATACGTATGCAACACGGACGCAAAATCAAGGTTTAATTTAAGCTTTGTAATTTTCAATTAATTCACAAAGCGTGTCAGGGAACAATAGACGCTAACTACTTTGGTTCTTAGAAAGCACATGCAGTGCCTCGTAAGAGCGCACATCTTCTCACATGGAACATTATTGCTCTTACATATCGGACAGGGTTTGCTGTGCCTGCTTCATTGGACATCATTAAGAATATAAAATCTATTATTAATCACAATCAAACATTGCCTATGTCACTTAGGAATAATGTAGCTTTTCACTGGTGAAAGAGTTTTCAAAATTGGTTCAGTAGTTCAAGAAATCACTGTTTACAAAAAAAACAGACAAATATAAGCTTCGCACGTTGATATTGCAATGGTACCTTGTCACAATAACAGCTGCGTGATGTTATACACTGCAAAACAGTACAGTTAACGAAAATATTTATTTGTTAGTATCAAATGAACTTGACCTACCTAGTACGTAAATAACATAGGGATATATAATTATATATATATTTTTTTTTATAAATATCTAAGTATAAAGATATGCAAGAAAAATTATAGGTATTTATATTATATATACATTTATAGGTGTTTAATAATTTCATTAATATTTCCTATAAAATTGCCTATAATATGTTTTAAAAAAAATGTTTACAATGAATCAATGTTTATTCATTTAATAATTCTAGACTAATTCTTCAATTCCACTCATATCATCATCAGAATCAGTTTCAGAGACCTTTGTGTCAGATTCACTGTCATCAGCCGTCTTAATTATAAATAATCATCAGTTATTCGGTCTTTACGCCAGTATTGTTCTTCAAGTCTCTTCACGTGATTGACTTCTTTCTTCCAATCACCTGGAGTTATTGACGCTAACACCTCCAAAGTCAACAATTCAATTTTGCTCTCTAATATTCCTTAATAATAATCCACTTTAATTATCATTTCACCAGCAAGGCTTTTAATTACTTTCTTACCATTTTAACAGAATAAGTAAAATAACAATAACAAAAACAATAAAACAGGATAACGAAAACAAAGATCTAGAGTAACTAAGACGGTAGAGGTACTCAATACGCATATGCACTGCCCAACGTTGCGATGCGAACCGTTGCGATGTGAATGGTACTGACTGTTCGACTACGTCACCAAGATGGCCGCCAATCGCAATATCAACGTGCGAGGCTTATACCTCTTTATAATATTGTACTGTTTCCAAATGTTTATTTTACTTTTGTCTTTTGCATGTCTATGAAGTTACATATTTTTTGACAGTGGGCTTTCCACATGAAAAATTACATAATTGTCGTGGGTGAGATAACAGTTATATTCTATTAGTCTTGTAAGGACACCATACATAAATAAATTGTAATTGATTTAAAAATAAAAAATATTCTACTATAAAGAAAAATAATATAGCAGTTATTAGTGCTCTTTTAAATGGCTTATACAACATATGTAAAATACATTAATTGAAATATGGGTATATCTATTCTATTCTATTGCATCAGTAAACCATAATGACATTACTAATCAATCCGTCATTGAGCTGTTAAAAGTAAAATAAATGCTTGGAAAGTGTACATAGATATTTTCATTTTTATAGTTATACCTAAAAACATGCCTTTTTACCCAACCCTATAAATTTTTAAATCACACTAAAAACTGAACTTGCTTTGTTGTCATTCAAATGTTCCAATATTTCAAATACATATAAAATAGGTCAAATGGAAAGGAAAGTTAATGATGTGATGAGGTGAAAAACAATCTAATTGGCTATACAACTGAATGCTAGCTACAGATGTAACAAAGGAGAAGTAAAAAGATTACTCAGGTAGAGGCTTCCTCTTAAAAGATAGTCACATAGTTAGGAGCATGGGAGTGCTACATTGAGAAACAGAAGATTTTACTTTATAAGACAGTATAGAAAAAGTAATAAATAAAATAAATATTCATATCCAATTACCCCTTTTAAAGTATTCTTAAACTATAATTTGTAGTGAAATAAAAAAATTGTATTAACAGCATCATCATACCCAAGAAATCACGGGAGCTGGCCTGTTTCTCTTCAATTTTGGACTTGATGCAGGGCTCGCAGGCTGAATGGAGGCATTCCATGAGTTTTGGTGTTCCGTCTGTACTCGATAGCAGGGTCTGGCACAGCACACAGCGCAAGCTAGTGAGCTGGATGCGTCCTGTGCTCGGCGAAGCCAGGGAATCCGCACTGCCTTTGGCCTCAGCATTTTCCCCGTTCTCCCCACCCTCAGCATTTGATGAGCCTTCAGCAACTGCTCCTGCCACCTCAGAAATGCTGCCCACCTAAGCACATTGGTTACACTAGATCAGTTTAGAAAGTCAAGTTGAAAAATCAGAAATCTTCAATGAATACAAAAGAATGTCATCCACAATACTGAACCTAAAAATAGCCAAATTTGAATCAATTTATGTGTACTGAAAGGTTGCATAGATATTATGATTTAATCATAAATATGCTATATCTGACTATTCAAGTGATCTTATTCAAGCCATTTTCAAAAAATACATCTTTATTCTTAATTTTTCAAAGATTTCCACTTCATAATTTGTAAGTTAGTTAGTGATTATAATTCAGCAACTTATAATGTGAATTTTATGATCCATTCACAATTTAATAGCATTTCATAAATAGACTTGTTAAATTATAAATTTACAGAGCTATTATAGTATTCTTGTTGCAAGCATAACTTGATACAAGCATGAATTTATACATTAAAAAAGGTCTTGAGTTCCATACATGGGAATAACTTTACTGCATTCAAAGAAAATCCTTTAACTAATCTACATTTATAGATTTATAGTGGTAAGACATTTAATTTAGGCCAGATATAGAACTTCACCAGAAGCTATTATATTTCTTGCACCAAGAAGTAGTATTGATTTTAGAACGAAACTCTACTTTGGTATATAATTTTAAATGTGAAATGAAATCTTCTAACATTTTTATAAACTTTGCAAGCTGTTTCAACATCTGTCCTACAAAATGCATTTCTCACTTATTTAAGTTCATAATTTTTGTATAAAGTATTTTAAATTGCACCACTTCCATATGCACCCAATCACAGAATAAAGAATAACTTTCTACTAAAAATTCTTAATGACAAAGTGAAATAATATTTTCACTTAAGTTTTCTTGTTTACATTTATTTATTTACAAGTGATTTATTTACTAAGGACTTACATTGTGATTGCTGGTGTGCGCACCACTGGGGTCAGGTAGCTCGTCGGGCACCTCTTCTTTGATGCTGACGCCGAGCAGCGGGCCCAAGTCCATCAGGGCCCGCTCTATCTCCTCGCCACTCGGCTGAAAATTTACGTTATCCATTAAGACACTGTATGTGCCTTTTGTGCTATTTCGTTCCCGTCGTATGGGAACCCATCACTTCCGTTCACTGAGAACTTTCACTCGACGAAACTGATACAGGGGCACGTCAACACCATTTAATGAGGATCGAGATTTTCGATTGCGATACCAATGTAGCCACTTGGAAATGGTTCTAATACGGACACAGGTTCATTGATATACACTGAATTTTAATTTAGACAAACTCTACGTAAAAAGTTCAATTATTAGCATTTAAACTAGGTCTAATAGAGAGTTTATCAACAGTTAAATTCTTTAGAAATATTTAACATGCGTCCATTGGGCAGCCATCAACTATCCATAGACATTATAGAATTTAGGTATATAAATTATGGATTTGCCATTGAAATTATTATTGAAAAAAACTAAACTAAAATGAGTAAAAGAGAAACAAATAAATATAAATTGTATTTTAAAGTTACTTACTTATCAAGAATACGAACTATATATATAGAACTATTTATAGGGACATACATAGCCACTGGCCCTGAAATAGAATATACTTATCTCACCCTAAAGAACAGTAAGCATACATACATACATACATACATAACTTCACACCAGGTCCCTTGCGGAGTAGGCACGAACAACAGAGCGCCATTCAGGCTTATTCTTACACACCTCACTTGCTTCTTTGACATTCATATCTCTTGTCATGCACGCTCGTCTGTTCTTCTTCTTAATAACAGTAAGCAGTCTTCTTAAAAAAAAACCACATGGATATGAGTGACGAAAGATTGAGGATATTTAGATCCATAAATATGATAAAATTAACTAAAAAATAAAGTAGCCGCGATGCATGTTTCTAATATGGCCTGGGTCTATGGGCATGGTTAAATTAAAAAATTGAATATGTGTCTATTGCACAGTATTGACAAATCATTGACGTCCACCTTTGACATATAATTGACAGTAGCTTCTAGTGACAACACGTCGAAAATGGCTGACTCTGGGCCTAGTAAAAGTGATATTGAAGCAATTTTTCAAAGATTACGAAGCATTTCAGCTAATAAAGTGCGTTTAATGTTTTGTTCGAATGACGCTAGATATGATTTCATTCATACCTTTACCATGTTTGATATGTACAGGTATGTTTCGACTGCAACGCGAAGAATCCTACGTGGTCGTCGGTGACGTACGGAGTATTTATCTGCTTGGACTGCTCAGCGGTGCACCGCAGTCTGGGTGTACACCTCACATTCGTGCGCTCAACACAGCTGGACACCAACTGGACGTGGAAGCAGCTGAGGAACATGCAGCTTGGCGGGAATGTCAACGCTGTATGTGACTACTTGCCCATCACATGTCTTCGTAAATTCTTCTAAAGATTTAAGGCTGGGACAATTCTAATTACGCTTTCAAATTTGTCAAGTTATATTAATATTGTTTGAAATATTTGTGTTTCTTGACATGAAGAGTATTATATTTTCTATGCTTACTTTATTCAATACTTTTATTAGGTTGTTTGTTGACAGACACAATATTTCCGTACACATGGGTTAGTGACAGAAGATGCAAGGCAGAAATACAGCTCCAGGGTGGCCCAAATGTATCGTGACAAGCTAAGTGCCATGTCTGACCAGGCCATGAAGACGTATGGGACTAAGGTTAGCCAGTTCTTTCCTTCTAAAGTTCTAAACAAAGCAGGCAATTTAAATAAAAATAATGAAGCTATGATGTTTAACATGTAAGTGGTGTGACCTCTTGTTTCTAGATCAGATGACATTTATTTATTGTAATGGTTTGTCCAGGTACAGCTATCAAGAAAAGCATCTTCTAATACTCACAATTGGGCCAAATGTGGCTGCTAATAATAATTTATCAATCTTGAATTATTTTTGAAATCACTAATTTTATATATATGTATATATATATCCCTATTAATATTATAAATGCAAAAGTAACTCTGTCTGTCTGCCTGTTCCATTTTCACAGAAAAACTACTATACCAGTTTGGTGGTTTGGAAACTCAGTATATATGATATTTTTCAGGTTAAAACATTTTTCTTGAAAATGACTGGGTTTATATGGATGTAATTTCGCAGGAAGATGTATTTTTTTACATGCTGCTGCACTATGCCGCAACCATTGAAACTGAGATTTGGCTTCAGTTGTAAAAGTGTGTGTCTCTGCCTAATTTTTGAGCTAAAGCTTGGAACATAAAAAGTATATAAATAAGTGGTAAAACTTAAAGAATATTTATGATTTTGAGTTAATACGTTTCAGGGTTTTATACCCCAATAAGAATATAATGTTGATGTTGGACATCTCTATACAAAAGCTGTCACTTGCATGAACTGCACACATGGTTAATATTATTTATTAATATTGTAAATTCTTAGACTTCAGATTTTGCGAGATCAACTTGCATATGACCATTTCTTTTACATAAAACTGCACAACCACAACATCTTCCTCTCAATTCCCACAAAAGACTATTTCCAATTGATTTAACTTAATGTTATAGGTTGTCCAAAAATATAGCTAATGTAGCTGTATAATTAGTATGTCAGGAAGTCAAAATAAATTCCTGTGGACCATTCTGTATGGGAGGTTTTTTCGCCTTCTCCATTATAGGGTAAAAAGGATATTATTGTCTTTTCTTTTTCTTTCTTATTTTTCTTTGTATCTATTTATTACTCACCTCAGCAATGGTACAGACACAGCTGAACAAAGTCCATTTGTGGCTAAAGAAATGGAGAATAAAAGCCAGCACTTCAAAATCAACACAGGTCACTTTCACCCTCCGCCAGGGAAACTGTCCTCCAGTCATACTAGGCAATGATACTCTACCTCATGCACACTCGATCAAGTATTTGGGCCTTCACCTAGATCGACGGCTCATCTGGAAGAAACATATCCAAGCAAAAAGAGATGAAATGAACAACAGATATAGGAATCTGTCCTGGCTCCTAGGAAGATCATCCAAGCTATCGATGGAAAATAAGCTACTCGTTTATAAAGTAGCTATAAAGCCAATTTGGACTTATGGCATACAACTTTGGGGGAGTGCGAGCCACTCCAATATAGAAATCCTCCAACGGTTCCAGAGTACCATATTAAAGTCAATAATAAAAGCACCCTGGTTTACAACCAATGCCGAAGCACACAAGTACTCTGCAGTTCCCACAATAAGGGAGGAGATTGCCAACACCTGCCTCCGATATAAGAAACGTTTAATGGTTCACCCAAATGAGCTTGCCCAGAAGCTATTGCATAGCATCCCACAAAGGCGCCTAAAACGAGTGCACATTCTTGACCTGGATGCAAAATATAGCTCCAATTAAATTAAAGAAAGCAAATCATTGGATGTTGCTTTCTTACACATCATCATGACAACCAAATCATCTGCTTATGGAACAATCTTCTGATCGCAGATAAAAGGACCAATAACAAAAAAAAAAAAAAAATTATTACTCACTAGCTGCGCCTGCGGTTCCACCCACACGGTGATGGAAAATCATTACATTTTGGATTATTCACACTATCTTTATAAATTATAGCCTTTGTGTAATTCTGATGTGTAAGCTATATTATTGTAAAGTTTCGTCAAAATCCATTCTGTAGTTTTTGTGTGTAGAGTAACAAACATACATACATTCTTACAAACTTTCACGTTTATAATATTAGTAGGATAATCTATTATTTTATTTTTATACTTTGTTTTGTATGGGAGGTTACAAACACTTTCTATAATAAGTCTTCTCTCATACATTTTTTCAGCTCTTTAATCCGTCTGCCAGAGTTATGCATTTTCTAGGTTAATAGTAGCCTAATACATATTGCGGTGCTTCAATGAAATCCCTTTTGAAAGATTATAATATACTTCATTTCCAGCATATATAAGCAGCCACAGATACAATACGTCTGGAATTTTAGCATTCAACCAGTACCATTAAACATTTAGTTGCAATAAGGATTTAACTTTGCAATGCATTACTTAGCAGTTGTAACTCGTGACTTTCATTCTCTATTTGTGATCAAATTTTATGAAAATGAGTTCACTTGTAGGGCTTTCACATTATGTATCGGATACAGTGTGGGATGTTTATCACAATTCCGTTTGTTGTATAGCTGCACCTGGATCCTGTGGCACCCGAGGTGAAGGATCCAAAGGAGCCCGAGGTAGACTGGTTTGCGGAGCACGGCGACACTCACACTAACACTAGCGAGCTTGCATTCACCGCGCAGGTAACACCCGGCGCGTGCGCAACGCCACATTCATACTCATTATTACCCACTCGACCATTTGCAAACTGAAGCAGTATGGTAGATTAGACACTCAACATTACTCCAGTATTGCCTGGTTTTGCTGATTGTTCTAAGTCCTTGGGAGCCCAGTGGAAGGGATTCAATAATAGATTATACCTTGAAAAATTCAGGTGCCCACAGTGCAAACAGTAGCCACAAAATGTAGAAAATGGTATAATTTAATCAACCTTCATTTGACATCTAATAGCTGATCATTCTGGGAATCTGACCAACAATAAATAGTCTTGTGCCATTGGCAAGAATAGATAAATATAAAATTGAATGTGAAATCTCAATTAAAAAATGTCATACAAGCCCTTAAAGCGTTCAGTCGTTTTGTGCTGCAGTAGTTTCAATGAAATACAATATTTTTTATAATACAATTTTGTATATACCGTCAAATATTCGAAATATTTCAGTTTTAAAATAATTGGTAATGCCACCTGGCGGTAAAACGTCATCCTACCCCAATCTTCCTCACCCCCCGCGCGCATACGCCGCTTGCCACGCTCGCTGGCACCTACGAGTGTAAATCGATCCCGCTACGAACGCACGCGTGTGAAGTGATAGTTATTGCAAAAGTAAGGGTGATCAGACCACAGCCGGCCGGCCAGGAAGCCTACAGCAGCTGTCGAGTCCAGGTAACCTAGACTTTCATTTCCCAAAGACGTTTGCCGCCCAGTTACAGTCCATTGCCGCCGTACCAATAATTCTCTTGGACTAAAAGCCCATAGGCGCCAGAATTACGTTATAATACAAGCAAAAGCTAAGCTTTAGCCACCATTTTATCTTAAGCAACATTTGGACCTAACCTTAGTGTGTTTTTTGTTGCTAAAGGCATTTTATACTATCATTTTGTTTTAAGACTTAGTTTCAGTTGGATAAGACCCTACTGAATCAAAAACTGAAATTTTTAAAACTAAATAGCAGTTTAAAATACATTTTGCAACAAAAAAAAAACTACTTAGGTCCAAATGTTGCTGAACATAAAATGGCGGTAAAGGCTTGTATCATCACAAGGTTAATCTTAAAAAGTACTTTCGTCTAGAAATGTTTTCATCAAGGCCCACTAAGTACATTTGCGATAGGATCTTTTTGATTAAGTGTTTGTTTAGAATTCTGTAGGCAAATGAATGATAAAGCTAAACAGTTGATGATCCTTTATAGAACAGTTCATTGTGAGGAGGACTGTCATAATGAACCATGTCTATATCATCATTATAATTGTTTGTTAGTTATTAGCAGTGGACTGGATTCAAACTGAAATGAGTAAAGTCCCAGGCACGGCCTAGTGCTGATGTAACTCTCACATCACATTGTCATACAATTTCACTCATTGCAAGCCTGTTTTTTTACAGTATTAATGTTTGTATTAATCTGTTTTTTAATTATGTACTTGTTTTGTTCCACAATAATTGCCCTCATGTTACTTTTTTTGGCAATTTTGCATGATTGTGATGATGTATGCTAATTAGAGTTCTTGTGAGAATTTAATTGATTTTAGTGGCTTTAGTGAAGAAATGTGTTTCTAATACGTCTTCTACAACTGATAAGGCGGCGTGGCCCACTTATGTTATTATGCGGCTGTAATTTTTGCGGCATTTTAAATCGTTTGCAAAGAGCAATTAAATTTGCATAATTATGTATCAGAAGTGATTCGCTTAGATCAGTGGTTCCCAAAGTGGGCGATAACGCCCCCTTGTGGGCGCTGCAGGCCTAAAAGAGGCAAAAAAATGGACATTGGCAGGTGTAGGCCATAAGAGTTAACTTGAGACCTCAGCGCCGTTGTGTACTACCTACTGCGCTTAGGTCTCAAGTTAACTCTTGCGGGTTATAGTAAAAGTCTCGTTTAGAATGAATGTTTAATCTCCGCTAATGTATCTCTCAATAATCAATTAATTTAGTTTGACGTTATAGTGTTTTTTAAGTAGGTGAAAAAATGGGGGCGCTAAAAAATAATTTATTATCAAAGTGGGCGGTATACAAAATAAGTTTGGGAACCACTGGCTTAGATGTTAATTTTGGTTGTAAGTAAATTTCGTTTATTTGGAAACAATAAACGAAATGAATGAAATCATACTTCACAGTCATGATTTAATATAGTATTTTAGGTTCCAAATGTCTAAAGACAAAATAGAGCCCATAGAGCTCATAATGGTATCTGCTGTTTATTTGCTGTGTGTCACAGCTGCATTAGGAGCTATTGTAGATAGGAATATACTATTGTGAAAATGGAGTACATTAAACTATGAGTAGTTGTCAAAGATGAAAGATAATAAGGGTGGGGTATAGTTATAGGGCACATTTATTTATTTATTATGAACTTTTTTAATATAGATCAGAAGGCTAAGGCGGGTGTGAAGCGAAGATCTGCCTTAGCCATCGAGGTATATTTTTCAAAAACAATAACCTTTTCAAATAAAACATAATCAAAAAGGATCAGTAATATTTTCAGCAGAGCTATTCTTGATAATTGGCTTCTAGATAAAATGCAGTAAACAGGACTGGTATTTATGAAGCTTTCATTATAGAATGGTCGGGAGTGTAGTTGTGATCTAGTGTCACCCAACAAACACTGTCTGAATCTAAGACATTTGTTGGTCCAGGCATCAGCAAAGGGGGAGACATTGAGTTCCGAGGCGAGACTGTGGGACTCTGGATTAACTATGACTGCCTCATCCGCTGCTGACGGCCCCAAGTTGTCCAGCGTTGGAGCCAAGAAACCCATAGCCAAAAGAAGTGGGGTGAGCAAAAATCCACTGTCTAAAATTGTTTTTTTTTTTTTAATATTTGCTCTTAGGCAAACTGGCCAAAGGACTATCTGACGGTAGGTGACTACTGTCGCCCATTGACAACACTAAGGGAGACGATGCTCTGCCTACCTCGTTGAGACTTTAGGTATCTGTTCACACCCTTTTTGAAGAGTCCCATATTTTAGTGCTCTAGCACATCAACAGTAGGGAGTTCATTCCATAACTTTGGACACATATGGCATGAAGGAGCATCCACCACGTACTGTGGAGGACTTCCAAGTGTCCAGGAAGTGTGGATGAACTTGATGATGTGTGTAGAAGGGCGACGTAGGTACCAAATGAAATGGCTCATGAGAGCACTCCCCATTGTACAGACGGTAGAACACGCTTAGAGTGCTAACGTCTCTTCTATGGCTGAGAGACTCTAAACAGTCTGTAATTTCGGGATCGTCGACTGTCCGGACCGTTTGACGCTGCAAGGATTATTGTATTACAAAAGAGTCATTAAGTGTATCTTCAAAATAATTAGAAAGGAAAAAAAATATGAGGGCCAAGCAACTTATTATGAATAAATTGTATTTAGCATGTGAAACAAAGGCACATAAAAGAACACCTGTAAAGTCAGCAACATTGACAAACACTTAATTCCAGAAAGAATTTAATTTTCTAAATGTTTAATTAATAGCAAATCATTAGCATTCCATATTTAAAACGAAGCAATGGAAAGTTTCTCTTTTAGATAGCTACATCATTTTGTGTCAACCAGTTGATTTCATATATTTACAAACAGATGTTGTCTGTGGTTCACTGTCTAATTTTCAAAGTATTGCAATGCTTCCCACAAATTATTTGATATTATATTTGGGAGCCTGTGGAGAAACACACAGACAAAAATTATATTCTTAAGCCAAAATATTTGTGTGAAAGAAAATAGGTTTATTTTTTGGACCAACTTCTTGGCAGGTTTCTAGGTTTTGGTGAATCCAAAAGGTTATTCTTAGTGAACACATTTATTTTATATTGTCATGATTTTTTTAACAAGTAAATTTTTCAAAGTATTCATTAGTGCATGTGTGTGTGTTGTCCCTCAGTTGGGGAGCCGCAAGGGCGGTCTGGGTGCCACCAAGGTGGCCGCCAACTTCGAGGACATCGAGCGCGAGGCCATCATGGCAGAGAAACTCAAAACGGAGGTATGGAGAAGCTTGCTCATTCTACATATGTGTCTTAAAGCTTTCATAGTTGGCATTCTCATAACAATAACTGTCAATGCTTAATTAATACTTATATCTTATTAATATTATAAACGCGACAGGAACTGTTTGTTTGTCTGTTTTGTTTTCAGGAAAAAATTAGCGATCAATTTGGCTGCAACTTGTATATACATATACAATACTGATGATGAATATAGGATACTTTCATCCCAAAAAATGGGAAAGTTTCCGGGATAAAAATATATTTGTTTCTCTTATTGTTATGCTTTCAAAAAAACTATTGGGCCGATTTAACTAAAATTCGGTATATATGTAATTTTAATACCGAGGGTGAACAAGGGCTGCTTCGATAGTGGGATAGATTTATGTAAAAGTTATGTCGGACACCAGGATAGGTTTTTTCGTGATTTACCATTTTGGTAATTTTGATTGATAAGTCGATTTTGTTGATTTATTAATTTTGGTGTAAACATGTAGTTTTAATGCCGAAAATTGGCATAGATACTTTTCATCCGGGGGACGGGATAGATGTAACCTGTGTTGTTACCCCTTTAAGACTAGTACTGAATAAAAGATGTGAAAGATTGAGTTTTGTGGCAGGCGAGGGCGGCGGCGGCGGAGGGGGAGGGCAAGGCGACCCTGGAGGAGGTGGAGCGCGAGGTGGCGTCGCTGCGGCTGGCGTACCGCGAGCCCAAGGACAAGGCGCCCGCGGAGCGGCTCGGCATCGCCGGCGCCAGCAGGGCGGCCCGCTCGTTAGTATTAACAAACATTATACAATTCTAATGGTAATTTCGATGCGATTCCGCTGATCGATAGCAAATTTAAAATCTATGCTTTTTATCCCGGGATTTTTTTTCACTGATCAATAGCAAATTTTAGAGGTATATCCTAGTTGTATATTCCAATTTTGTTGTTATTTTTTAGGTGTCAGTTGGCACCGACTTCAAGATGTTGTAGAAAATAATTATGTTTTTTTTGTTTGGAGTTGGTTTTGTGTTACTTAAAAAATCTACATTTTAGTTATCTACTTGATTAGCTTTAATATTTTATGTGCCTGTAGAAATTATAGTATTGCACATGCCTACATAGGCGCTTGGCGCTCTGCAACAGGGGTTGGTCGATTTCCCCGGGATTCATTTCTTAGATTCTGATTTGACGATAATGGAACCGCCTCAGGCCTATATTCTTTCCAATAGAGAAAAAACTTGAAAATCGGTTCTCAATGGACAGAAAAATCACGTAACAAACACATACAATCGAATTGAGAACCTCCTTTTGAAGTCGGTTAAAAAACAGAATTAAACAAAATATTTCTGCGGCAATGGTGGCTTGACGTAGTGAAGGATGACATGCCCACCAATGGTCATATTACAAAGGATGCTGCAGACCGCGGAAAAAGTAGAAAAATGGAATGGGATGGATGGTCGGATGATAGTGATGTTAATTTCTCGTGAATGTCACAGGTAGTGAGCATTTACATGTTGCTTTCATACTCACTTCACGCATGACTGTGGGGTATGATATTATTATAGTTATCTAGAAATTTATATAAGATGATAATTATAAATTTATTGTAATAAAAAGTTGCTAAGCACTCTGCAGTATGTAAACACGTAATCGCATTCGCGCTGCTCTTCGACACCTGTACGGAAGCGTTTTGTTTGTATGTCATAGAGGCGTGTCCCATTCGGCGACGTCGGACATGACGGCCATAGAGCAGGAGGGCGGCGGAGGGGGCGCCGGGTGCCCCCCCTCGGCCCCCTCGCACCTCGACGACATCGACGACTTCACATCCTCGTTCACCATGATCAGGTAACGGTTCACCCATACGCGTCATGGAACGAGTCGGTATTAGGCGGTTCTGAATGTCCTCGGCATATAATGTATGATCTGAATTGAAATATAATAATGATATCGAGGGCTTCATAACAAATGGGCGTATGTGCAAAATTGGCATCTTTTTGTTATTTACTAAACTTTATGCATGTTATAATTTAGGAAGTCTTACTAGTATGCACGTGTACCTAAATAAAAGGGTATTCCAAATTTCAGCTTTATACAATCAACTAGTTTTGATTTATTCTCAAATTTGTCCCTTGTGTAAAACTGCACTTTTGTCTGTACGCTCGTTTATTATGAAGCCTTCGATATAACAGACAAACACACATACTGTATATTCCCAAATTAAGCAAGTAAGTTACGCTTGTGTTAAGGGTAATATATAATGGATTACTCTGGGGTTGATCCCAGACACCCAGACCGTAGTAAATAACCCCCTGCGAAATTTAATGTAAATGTGGCGTGACGCTGTTTGGCGATTATCCCTGTTTACACCATATAATAATGCACCCGAGGTCAAGCCCCGGCCAGGGTGGGACAGTTTGGGAAATGAGGACAAAAAGTATTGGGCTATTGGAGTGAAGTATTAGTGTTACTAGGGTTTGCGAATGTGGGGACTATGGCGTCCGCCCATCGTAATGTTCGGGGATCGTGGAAAATGGGCAGACGGTGACTCGCTACTCCCTGCATGGGTCCCAAAAAACGCCATAGAAGACAGGGGCAACATGGGTCTGAGTGGCTAAGGGGTGTAGATGACTGAAACTACTTCTGACGTGATGCCAGTCATCACTTCCACCCTTGGAGCTGGACTCCGTGCCGGCTGGCTGAGGCAAGCACGGAGGTGGGCCTTGCCTTGGCCCCCGGAGTCGTCGGATATGAGAAGTCGCTACTTATTGTTTATTATTTACGTATTTATTTATTTACAAAAATTTTACATTTTTTTAAAAATATATAAAGAAATTTTTTTATAAAAAAATAAATAATATTATTCTTTTATAAAAATACATCAGAAATAAAATATATATTTAATAAAAAAATATAAAATCTTGCGGATCACCGCCAGCGGGGCCTCAGGTCCAAACTACCGGTGGTTAGGGCTCCAGAGATAGGAACCTCCTCACAATTCGTGCCGTGTCCAAGAGTGCTGCCTTCTGTATCTGGCCCTTCACCCAGCCTCCCAGCGAAAGCCTCTCTAGGTGACGGTCGAGGCTTTTCGCTATAAGACCATTGACGGTGACAACTATCGGCACAATGCTCGTTGACTCCAGCCGCCACATAGCGGTAACCTCGTGAGCAAGATCTAAGTATTTACTTAGTTTTTCTTTTTCTTTCTTCACGAGGTTATCGTCATGCGGGATACTGATGTCATCGAGTATTGCTCGTCGCGCAGATCGATCTATTATTGTTTATTATTATTTTCATCCATGTAAGTGTCGTGTCGTGTGACAGAAACGAGCCGTACAGCAACAGCCGCGGCCTGGACAAGTTGTTCGGCGAGAGTGAGCGCAAGTTCGACGCCGTGCACAGCATCGAGCCGGAGCCGGCGCGGCCGGTGCGCTCCATGTTCGCGGCGCCGGCGCCCGCGCCCCCCGCAGCCCCGGCCGCGCCCAAGCCCCGCGGCCGCCGCCCGGAGCCCCTCGACGACGACTCCGCCGTCAAGAAGTTCGGCTCGGCCAAGGCCATCAGCTCGGCGCAGTTCTTCGGCGACCAGGTACGATTATTTTAATACTATGTTAGGGTTGGGTATACATATATATCCCCGGATGATTTCCTGGATTATTTTAATGGTTAATGTGTTTAGGAATATATTTAAGACTTATTTATAACAACTGAAATTGGTTTTGAGTGGAAAAAATACATATTCAATTAATTATCGAAGTCACGACAATGATCTGGTAATTTGGATAATAATAAAGTGTGTATTAACTTTAGTAATATACTCACGTATCGTATGACACTACTAAAACTGTTTTTAAACATCAAATAATCACTTAAACTGATTTTAACACGCTTGCTCTTCGAACCATCGAAGCGAGCGTGCCGCGGCAGCGGCGGCGAGTGCCAGAACCAGTCGGTAACCATTCACTATTTATCTTATATACACACGAACAGTCGGTTAGGTTAGGTGTAAACGACATAAACAACCAAAACTACTACAACTGCTTTTGTTGTTTTATTTCATTTTTAACAATTTTATGTCGTGTTTTCGGACTATTGTGAATACTTTTATGTTAAATATTCGATTTTCATTGGATTTTGCAACTTTGGACCTATGATATAACTGAAATATTAGTGAAAAACAGAAGTGAGCTTAGATTGATAAAAACATTAATAACTCAGGAACTATACATTTCCGCCACATGGGAGTTGCACAAGGGGTAAGTTTTCCTCCCCCTCCCCCCTCATTACTCATGATTCCGGGGACATATATGTAAATCACACCCCTATGTTATATACAGCGTTAACTCTATATAACACGGAAGGGACGGTATATTTTATAGCGTTATAAATGTTTTTTTGAAAAATTGAGAGGTCTGTTATTTTTGTCTGACAACTGTCTGAGCAGCGTGGCATAAGAGGCAACAAAACTACCCATAGCCAAGTGGTAGGAGATTTGCCCATCCAAATGGCTACCACCCCTGGTCTAGTTCATAGTCTCCCCTTCAAGACCTGCAGCACATTGGAGAGGTCCATTGGCGACGATAACAACTTTCCAGTCTGTCTGCTGTGTGCTGCTGCTGTGTTGCATATTAAGAGCGATGCTAACACCATATTAATATTAAGTGATGAAAGGCTCTCTTAAACTGTACTATAATTTACAGGTTTAATTCTATTTCAGGGTTACTATCCTTTTGTATTTATTGTGTGGCCATGTTGGGGTGTTCAACTGTCATTACTTGCCCTCCACCTGGGGTGTTTCGTTGCAACCGAGTTTCTTTGTCCAGGAGTCGGTCCGGGAGCGGGACTCGAAGCTGTCCCGGTTCCAGGGCAGCACGAGCATCTCGTCGGCGGAGTACTTCGGCGACGGGCAGCGGCCGCCGCGGCAGCCCGCCTTCGCCGTCTCCGCGCCCGACCTCGACGAGGTCACTACTCATAAACGATCATTCAAAAATACATTTTTCATTTCTCACATTCTAATCTAATTCTAATTTATTAAAATTAAATACAAAATGAATATTAAGTAATAGTGCAGCCCACATCGCTGTCTAAAAGTTAAAATATAAATACATATATTATTAAAGGGATTTTGATAGTTGTTTAACTAATCAGTTTCTATCTACTTTCCTCGTATTCGAAATGAAAAGCAGTGCTAACCTCGGGTGAAAGGCATATTTAGGCACTCGAATTATTAGCGCCATCTCGTGCCTAAATATGTCACTTTCATTTCTCGTGTAAGCTACTATTAATTACGTTTATTTAGGCAATAGCATTCATGCCACAAGATGAACATAAAAGCGCACTGGTGTGCAAGTAGTATGTGCAATAGTCCGCATTTTACAGATGAACGACTGTGGCTGTGGCCTGGCGCTTAACAACACATCTATATTAATATACGTTCACAAATAAAATCAGTGTCATAACAGCGCTCGTTGGTTTTGATATTTCGTACATTTTACCCTTCCCGCCGATACTAAAAACACTACAGTATTTTGGTCCTTCGAGCCGGATAGACGATTAATTACATTAAGGAAATTGAATTGAGATAATATGTGAGTTTGTCTGTGTGTTGGTTCTAGGTCCGCGAGTCAGTGCGCGCGGGCGTGACGCGCGTGGCGGGGCGCCTCTCCTCGCTGGCCAACGGGGTGGTTTCCTCCATCCAGGAGCGGTACGGGTACTGATGCAATGGCACCCAGTCCGACACATACCATACAAACCGACATTGTTACTTCATAAAAAATAAAGTCGTTTGCAATACACTCCTAAACCAATTTTATATTAAGACTAGTGACTAGTGATTGTGCCAGCGAAAGTTCGTTCGCGTAGTTTGAGTCATGCCACCTTGAACGAACATGTTGTCATAGCAACCTGTCATCACTACCAATTTTGAAGTCACAGGTTGCCAAGACAGCATGTTAGTGACCGCAGCGCCATCTATTTGGCTTTATTTCTCTATTACCTCAGGAAAATTATTTCTCCAGCTGAGAAACATCAGTGTTTTTCTATATCCCAAATATGTAACCTATATTCAAAATTTCATGATGATTAGAGGATGAGATGTTTTTATTCGATCAAGTTAACACAATTTTGTATGGCACGATTTACCTTTCCTTTCACAGTCACGAGATGGGGCTTACTTATCCCCATACAAAATTGCGTTAACTTGAATGTGATTGGCTAGTAAAAAAATCTAGCACGTAACAACGCATATTTCGTGTCTGGTGACCAAGTTATCGGGAAAATATTCCCTAGGGACAATGGGAACTTAATTGGTGTCTGCAACCTAATTAAACTGAATATGCAGGCGACGATGAAGGGTGAAAAATATGTCACGGTATATTATGTTAGTAATATTCTTTAATATTTTATATAGATTGTGATTTTTTACATAAATGCTTCCGAATTTTGTAAACAATGTACAAAAACTGAAGAACTTAATTTTAGCTAATGTTATTAGAAATACAACGACGTTAAAATCATTTAGCTCACCGAACAGCATCATATAAGCGCCTCCATCTAGCTATACTTCGAATAAATTGACAAAAATATAATTATAAGATATCTCGTCCTTATTCATGTAATAAATCAGGCATTAACAAAACGTAATTTTAATTAACAATTACAATTTTATTGATTTCGATATGAACTTCATTTGGGAGCGGTTTAGCCGCGGATTCGTATGCGCAATGTTTAATACTTGTTAAGTAGATATTGAACGGTTCAATTTGGATGAATTAACCAAAGTGAGCCATATAAACATAAACTTGAATCATTTTGTCATTAAATACTGTGGTGTCCTTCCAGCTCTGTATTTTTCAACGAAATTGACGTTTGGCAATTTTAATCTTAATAACAGTTCAAATACTTCAGCCCTTGTGGTGGCTAACTTGCACAAATAAACCCGATGAAATCTTCGTAGAAAACACTTTACCATGAATTGTGATTGTTAATTTGATGACTGTTTGCCATCACTGATTATATCTTGTAATAATAAAAACACGAATATTTCCTAAGTACGATATGGACATGTAAATATTGTATTATATTATGGTATATGTATGTATAGAATTCAGACGCGTAGTGAGGCATGTTCGCTCGCACTAGGCCATAGGTTTTCTATTCATTTCTATTTAATATTAGTATTGATTTGAATCATTATTATTTTTATAATACTTGCAGTAGATATATTGGTCAAAATACAAAAAATATGCGACGGTAAAGACGCACCACATTCAGAGTTAAGATTTATAACTGTTCAATTAATTAAGTTTTTTGTTGTTGTTCAACTATGAAATCGGTTCCGAAATATTAAATTGTTATAAAATCTAAATATTAAATTGTTAAAAATAAATGAATGATTCACCTATTAGTTTAGTGCAGTATATACATAATTGCCATTACTGTAATAGAATATGGTAACGCAATAGTAATTTTGTATATTAATAACATTCTTTAACTAATAGTTCTTCATGCGGCCTCTTTTAGGTTACCAGAAGTTTCCTGTTTTAACTTATTTTCTACACTTTCAAACCCTATTTGAGGGTGATGGCTTTTTAAAGTTTATTTCTTTAATTAAAACAATATCCTATATTCTAATACATATTTATATGTACTGACTACCTACTTAATTTTCTTTCGCGCAAAACTGATATGCATCTTTGAATTTCGTACACGTCATTCTGCTGCAAGGTAAATACGAACAGAAGCTGCGAGAGGTATTTCGTTTTCATTCGGTCGCTCTCTAGAGTCGTATTCCATCTCTTTCGCACTGCCCCGTTAAGTATAATATGCGACTACCAGTTGATTATAGCAACGCTAACTTATGGAGCTAACTTCAGTCGACACGCATTCAAGTTGTTAATACTTCGTTGAGAACCTAACCTAGTTGAACGTAGTGTCAAGTTGTTTGAGAATGGTGTATTAGTTGGCGAAGGCAGATGTTGCAATTGCATTGTGCAGCTCACAATATTTTCAAAATAATTATGTTTAAATGTCAACCGGAATATAAAAGAAATCCAAATTATACTGGGCTCTTATATATATATATGTATATCTTCATTGTTATAAGTATTATTTTGCATTCCTGTCAAACGAATTGTGTAAAGTATTTGGTATATTTATTTATAAATAAAGGTTAAGGATTTATAAATTAAGTGGAGCTCTCGTTTTGAAAATGATGTTATGAGAAAAATTGCCAGTTGTGGAGCATTTAGACTAATTTATTTTTAATACAAATTTTTAAAGGTTTGTTTTTATTTTTGTAATTTGTTTCACCATTTGTCATTAATCAATTATTTGTTAGTGATTATTATATCATAAAAATATAAATAGCTTGTGCTGTAAATGCTATAGTTCGCGCGTTAATAACTAATTGAAATTCATATTTGTCTATTATATTTAGTTTCTTTTTAAACTATCCTGTTATTAGTTAAAAGACATCGACATAACATTTTGTCCATTTTCAATAATATATCTTAGATTTATATTCTCCTATAATAGAAATGATATAAACCTACAATCCGCGGTAAGAACGGATAGGTAATTGAAAATGGCCATTATTGTGCTTTGTATTATGTTGGATCTTTGATTTCATTTTAATATATCACTACTTCCTGTTAAGTCGTGTGGATGTATTTTATTTTTAGAATCATACTTTTTTCTTTTATTATTATTTAAGTTTTTCACGAATATGGAATTAAATAAATTTATTGGTTATAATAACTTGTTTTTTTTTCAGTTTATAAGGTTCCATAGACCAAATGCGGATGGATTTTTTGTTTGAACTGATATTCTTTTTTCACTTTTTACTGAAAAAATCAATGAACTCCTATCTCTCTCGCACATTAGAAACCGACATAAGCTGATTAACAATAATACTGTAAGTGGTGTAGCAAATAATAGCACTTCTAAATGTAATAAGTACAGATTTTTTTCCCTCGTTTAATGATAGTCAAATAAACATTTACCATATGACTCTGGCTGAATGCACAAACCACGCCTAGCCAAACCGAGAAAAAAAAGTTCAGACTTGCCAACTCGTAATGGATCGAAAGCCAAAAGATGGTCCGGTATTTATTTTTACATCAATATTGGAATACAACTCTAAGATACGATACTCTACTACGATATAATTAATATACCATACATTGGAATTTGGTGTATATTTAACCACTAGCTGACCCGGCGAACTTCGTACCGCCATATTTTCTGAATTCCTAAAAGACTTTCAAAAACAAAATCACCCGGATCGCTCCCAGTGATTAGGAGGATTCTAGAACCCGACCTCAGCGCCATCTACCGGTTCCAATTGTGGATATCAACCATCCCGGGACCCACTCAAACACACACAGAATATTTCATCAAAATCGGTAAAGTCGTTCTCAAGTTATGCGCTTACTAACACATTTTGCGATTCGTTTTTAACCGACTTCAAAAAAAAGGAGGAGGTTCTCAATTCGTCGGGATCTTATTTTTATGTTTTTTTTTATGTATGTTCACCGATTACTCCGAGATTTATGATCCGATTTACGTGATTCTTTTTTGTTCGATGCGGAATAGCTTCCAATTGGTCCCCTAAAAATTTGATATAGTTGGGCCTAGTAGTTTTCATTTTACGAACATTTTTATGTTCCCGTTTCTTGGGACCTATCTTTTTTTTAAAGCGCGGCACCTTGCGTTGTTCTACCCATACATAGCTAGGCACTAAAAAGTAACAAATAAAATAAAAAAACTTCGTTTAAAAAAACCGACTTCAAAAACTAAAAAGTATAAAATAACTTATTTCTAAAGCTTTGTATTATTATTAATATAAATTATCTAAAACATCTCGAAGTCAGTGCAAAGTAAAACATTAAAATGACTATATTTTGAAAATTACTAAGCACCGACTTTAAGATGTTTTAGATAATTTATATTAATAATAATACATAGCTTTAGAAATAAGTTATTTTATACTGTTTAGTTTTTGAAGTCGGTTTTTTTAAACGAAGTTTTTTTATTATATATAAGATAAGATGACCCGGCGAACTTCGTACCGCCATATTTTCTGAATTCCTAAAAGACTGTTTCATGACACAAAATCATAATCGGTCCAGGTGATTAGGAGGATTCTAGAACCCGATCTCAGCGCCATCTACCGGTTCCAATTGTGGTTTTAAACCATCCCGGGACCCACTCAAACACACACACAATATTTCATCAAAATCGGTAAAGTCGTTCTCAAGTTATGCGCTTACCAACACATTTTGCGATTCGTTTTTATATATAAGATTAGCTTCTGCCCGTGACTTCGTACACGTTAAAAAACACCCGCGATTTTGAAACATTCTTCATTGGTGCTCCGCTCCTATTGCTCTTAGCGTGATGGTTTATAGCCTGTAACCTTCATCAATAAATGGGCTATCTAACACTGAAAAATTTTTTCAAATCAGAGCAGTAGTTCCTGAGATTAGCGCGTTCAAGCAAACAAACAAAGAAACAAACTTATCTGCTTTATATATTATATATATAAGACAAAACTCTCTCACTGACACCACACCCTGTCAAATTATCCGCTTCTGTTATGTTACGTTGCAGAGAAATTACTTTTAGTCTGTTATAAGCTGTTTAAGTAATTAAAGCTTTCTAACTATCCCACGGGAACTCTTTAATTTTTCGGGATCAAAAGTATCCTATATGTTGACCAGGGATATAAGCTATCACCATACAAAATTTCATGTAAATCGGTCTAGTCGTTTCGAAGATTAGCCGTTACAAACAGAGAAACAAAAAATCCAAATTAGTTCTATTTCACTTCTTACATCCCCCTGACTCGGTTTTTAGCATTTTTTTGAATTGTACAGAAATTTGACCTCTACAATTTTATTATATATATAGATATAGATTGTGAGTCATGTGTTGTGTTGGTTTAACTAGCAAATCGTGAACATTAATACACCTTTAACATTATGTAATACCGTGGGTACTTGTTTCAGTGGAACGAATTGTTTTACCGGTTAAAAGAATAGTCTTTAAAAAAAAAGATTTATTTCATAGAAGGAATAATACTACTTATTTAATTAAAAATGTAGGATAATAAAATATATGTCTAACTCTAGAGGTGGCGCGATCCGAACTGCCTCGAAATGTGTGGTGCAGTCGGAGAAGTACGGGATGCTGAGAAAGCATCCCGTCAGCAGTTTAGGTTACGATTTAGGGATGCAGCAGGACGTTATCCAAGCTATTTGCGACTTTCACACATCGCTTATCTCGATGTGTCGGCATCGGCATGTGGTAATTATTATTTTTAATGGAGTGTAACAGGCAGGCTGACGCTCACCTGATGGAAAGTGGTTTCTGTCGCCTATGTACATCTGCAACACCAAACTGGTATCAACGAGCAGTCCGTCTAGAATGGCGAAATAGAACCTAGCCGCTAAGATTGTTATGGTGGCATACCTAGCCTAGGGCTGGTAGTCTTTCCAGACAGGCAATTCTAAAACTAACATACTAACTCGTATCCTTTGAAAGTGAATAGAGTTGAGCCATAGAGTCAGAATAATTATGTGGTAAAGTTGATGTTATCTTTGGCTAACTTTTTTAGCGACAATACAAACATTTTCCAAAGACACTTTAGTGGGCACATAGTAGCAAAGCCGAGCATCAAAACCCCTGTCCCTCAAGTACAATACCCTGCCCCAATCCAACAGCGCTTTAGCTTTCCTTCCCACCGCCTGCCGATACTCCTGACTCAATGGATACGTGTTGTTCTGATCATTGCCAGGTGTTCCGTTCTGCTCTTCTGAATTGCGTACCGTGATATAATGATTACTTGTGTCATTAACTTCTATGTCATCTCTAGATTTTAAACTATCTTCTAGATGATTGGATTCTTGGTCCTTCGATCCGGATTCAGACATTTCGGCTTTTGTCTGTCTGCTTCGCCGTTCTCTGCTTCGGCCGTCTCCACACGTGGCCCATGACACTATCCCCAACATCGTGTTTAGTTCTTCACCATTGATACCCAGTTCCTATAATAGATACATTTGCGAATTTATTACAATTTTTGTAGTTTACGAAATTTCTATTAATATAATTTTCTGCCACCCGTTTCTTCACACAAGACTTGGGCTTTGTATACACAGTATCTTTTGAATCTCGCAAGATGTTAAAATCAAGTTAAAATTTCTGTTTTCCTAAAATTTGTATTAAAAGCTATAAACATATACATACACGCAACACATATAAACATGTATTTATCATTTATTTTGAAATTAGAGATGGAAATAAATCTTATTTCTTGAAGTAAATGTGAAAGTGAATTTCCTTGTTGGGTACAAGCAAATTAATGGGTGTGATGGTGTGATCTGATCTGAATAACATTTTGTAGTTTTTTATTTCCTTTCATTTTAATTGTCCGTTTTAATACAGATATTGAAAAATGCCAATTTATGTGTATTGACAATTGTTAGCTCTTCTTTTGCCCTAAGCTGAGAGTATTCAGCCGTAGAGAGGTGGCCAAGTACCTGCAGTTGGCGATTGGCGATGTAGGAGGCGTGCTGGCAGCGGTGGTGGCAGCAGGTGGCCACCACCACGCCCCTGCTCTTGGGGAGCACTCCGTCGGCGGTCATGCAGCGGAGAGCGTAATCTACAAAACAATACACCCTGGTATCACTCAATTCGTAATACAGTTTATACAGTGCTCAAAAGTATACATAATTATATAGTGGCAATACATTTTTCTTTAAAATTGACATTAGTAATTCAACATTTTACTTTTTATTAACATTAGCTCATAGTGATTTTGTGTATGTCCTGTGTAAGTTTTTAACACTTAATAACATCTATGTTTAATGTAGTTAGTTTAACTTTATGTTTGTCCACAGATTTGCAAAAACTCGTACAAATCACCGACCAAAACCTTTTTTGCAGATTGCATTGAATAAAGCACCTGTCTTTTCTACTTTGAAATTGGCAAAATCAATGCCAAAGGCGTTGCAGCCATAGCATAAAAAAAAAGATTAACTCCTTAATAATTGTATATATAATAACAGCCCATAAACGCTACATGGCAGGGCCAGGGCCTTCGACTATCGGGGAATGGACAGTATACCCGTCACATTTGTCAAAGGCAGTTTGGCGGGTTTGATAAAGCAATTATCTTGGCGTTCAGGTTCTATAACAATATTTTCCTTCACCTTGTAAGCACATGGTAATTGCAGCACTCTGTAACTTGGTTAGAACAAGAAAACTGCATACGTGGTGCATGCATTGTGGCCGGGAGTTGAACCTGTGCAATCTGAGTTTGGGACATGTGGACTAGGCATAACGCTACCACTACTTATTATGTCTGTATATCTCCTAACATTTTCAATTATTATCAGCATATTCTTATAGCAATAATAGGGAGAATAGACTAAAAAAATATTTAAATAGTACGTGAGTGCCTTGTATCAGGATTTGAAATTAAGTTTCACTGTCCAAACATGCTCTTATAAGAAATCCTTCCCCTAATGCCCCACATTCCGTTTATCCTAACTTTATTATATAGTACATGACCCTGAAGAGTGTGCTATGATGTTATTGCTGTGATTTAAGGTTCTTGAATAAATATAACTTCAATCTTAAACTGGTTTTTTATTTTCACTTTTCTAAATATCTTTTTGTCGTACAAAAATGGTCTCTTCCTAACTCTATTCAAAAACGGTGTCTGCTTTCATTTTTGAATTCCCACCAATGAGAGCTACTTTTATACACATCTCTCATTGGTTGGACATATCCTTACGTCCTGGCTAACACAGGCATATAGGCATTGAATTACAGAGTAGATCATTAATGTAGTTGATAAATTAAATTTAATTAAATAAATAAAAAAATTGAAATGGATATTTATATGTAATTTGTTTTATGATTAGAAATTATGATTTAAACATGAATGGAAAACATACCGTAGATTAAAGAAATTTGTTGCTATGTTATTTATTAGTAGCACTTGTCAAACGTCAAAAGTCAAATGTCAAGAGATTGACCTTGAACTTGACCGACTTCTGTTTACGAATGAGAACTAGGTTAAACAATACTAGTTTTATTTATTATGAAAGTTTCCAATAGAAATAAAATAGAATACCATAAATATAAGAGCAAAAAATTGAATTGGAAACCCGAGCGTATGGTAACCAGGATCATAGTATATTTTACGCAAATATAATATAAAATTAGCTACGACTAAACGTGGTAAGTGCATCCACTACAAGCCAATAATTTATTTTGTTTAGTTAGTCTAAGATGATTGTGTACTTGTCTTCAGGTTTCCGGAAAAAGCATACCAAATAATCGTCTTTGTTATAATTTAACATATTTTATTATCTGCTACTTTTATTCTGACATAGGCATAAACAATATAAAATTTGAATGACAATAATTTGAAAACTGTTACCAGTAGCAACACCGCACAGATGTTTCGCAAAGCCAACAACATTTGTACACTCTGCAACAGCTGGGACAGAATCCAAGGCCAGGTGCGCAAGGTCTGCTCGGATCCTCACTGCAGATCTTTCCTTTAGCTTGTTATCCCGCTTATGCCTTAAGGACGCACGGTCAACCAACACCACGCAACTATTCGAGTTTGATGCACACCAGGCACAGGAGGCATAGTATGAGAGTTGACCTGTTCCAAAATAAATATTATGGTAAAAAGGGATTGTGAAAAAATTCTAGAAAGAACAAGTACACCCGAAAAAGAGATCAACATTTGGAACATTTAAAGTCAAATCTTATACTAATATATAAAGCTGAAGAGTTTGTTAGTTTGTTTGATTGAACGTGCTAATCTCAGGAACGAGTGGTCTGATTTGAAAAGTTCTTTCAGTATTAGATAGCCCATTTATCGAGGAAGGCTATAGGCTATCATCACACTAAGACCAATAGGAGTGGAGCACCAATGAAGAATGTTTCCAAATGGGGGGGTTTTGAAAAACAATTTCCACGGGGATGACGTCGCCGCACAGCTAATTCTGTAATAAAGATATAATGTGTGTGGAAAGTCGTTTTTGGGCTTCTATCATAGGGGGAACAGCTGTATACTGTCCAAGGCGGCTTGGCAGGTGTGACACGTCAGTTATCTCGATGTGCAGGTTGCAACATGATATTATCCTTCACCATTGTTAGCACATTAGATCAGAAAACTGACTAAGTGGTGCATGCGTTCCGGCCAGGGTCGAACCCACGCCCTTAGAGTGCGAGCCACGTGCGCTAGCCATTACGCTACCACTTTTTTTAGACTTTTTTAGTTAGTGAATGAAAAGTATTCTTTGTGTATTATTTTAGCCATTTTTCTAATTTTTACCCACCAATATATTTCGTAAGGTTAATTGAATGTTTATTTTGAAAAAGAATATTTTTCCATAAATGATATATCTTAGTGATACAATAGTATAATATAATAGTAATAGTGAAATAAGACTAATGAGTAATTTAAATCTGACCTAAAATAATTTAGACTTATGCTGGTGTGCACCAACATTTAACTGGCGTTAAAATAAAATAATCCCTGTTTATACATAAATTTTTGGTGATTATTTTAATCATCGGTTAAAAGTCGGCGCACACCAGCCTAAGAATGTGTCCAATAACACATTTGCTATTGTCTTTATTAAGGAGATGTCAATTTGTTCATAATTATATTTTTTGTAAATTTTTAGCACATAGCACTACACTTTATTATTATGAAAGTATTATAACACTTACTCAAACGGTTTTGTCCTTTTGAGTCTTCTTAATAAATCTGTATTTTCAAGGAGCGTGGAGGTGGCCTCGTAATTTACATGGTGATGAAGCCGTTACTGGTGGGCTTCAGCATATTTTTTAATAACGTTAATGATGAGATCTACATTTAAGTCTCAATACAGATTGTCTGATTTTATGTACCAAGGAGCATTGACCATGCCCATACGTACTTTATTTTGGAAACTTTGTATCATGTTTAAATCGGTTGGCTTGGTGCAGCCCCATATTTATCATAGGCCCAAAAAAAAAATTGTTTATGATACAAATTTTTTTTACATAGCACATGCAAATTCACATTACTATAATAAATCTGATTTATTTGGGTTACCTTTACCAGCCCCAAGTTCAACATAGCAAGTGGAATCTTCAACCAGCCCTTCCCGCTGTATGAGCCACAGCAGGCTGGATGCCTGCCTAAGGTGCCTGCGAGAACTTTCTGTTCTTTCAGTCTCATTAAATTCAGGGAGAACAGTTTCGTGTATGGGCTGTTCTTCAATTGATTTTATATTGTCTTTAAGATGTTCTGTAAGTCAACATTTCTAACATGAATATGAATACAAAATTATATACAATTTTGGCCATTTCATATTCATTGGGATTATTATAAGTGTAACAATTGTATTTTCATAAGTTTTCATGACTAGATTGCATAATAAAACTAGTTTTATTGTCTTCACTAGTCATGAAAACTTAAGAAAAGACATTGAGGGCTTCATAAGAAATGGGTGTATAGACAAAAGTGCATTTTTATGCAAGGGACAAAATTGTGAATAAAACAAAACTAGTTGATTGTATAAGGTTGAAATTTGGAATACTCTTTTATTTGGGTACACTTGCATACTGGTAAGACTTCCTAAATTGTAACATGCATAGATTTTAGTAAACAACAAACAAATGGCATTTTTGTGTATATGCCCATTTGTTATGAAGTCCTCAATATGTTTGGTTTTACACCCTTGAAACTGAACATATGATAATTTGTCATTTTTATTATTCTGGTGTTTTAGCCACTTTTCAGCAGCCATAGTCATGGAAGACAAAGATGTCAAGTGTCAATGAATATTGTTAAAGTTTTATTTAGCCTACCACCAACTTGTTCATTTTAATTATTTAGTTATTATTTTGTTTATGGTTATTATTTACTCTATGGGAGCCTAATCTAATTAATACTCTGAGAAGAAATCTCTAACATGGAATTAGAATAATTATTATACATATAACCCATAAAGGGGACCTTTTATATTTTCAATGCCTATTTCATATGGGTTGAAAAGCTTTTAATATCATTAATAGTGCTTCATTAATCACAATAGATCAAATATCATGGCAAATATTATGTTCTGGAAGTCAATGAAGGCATAAAACATTTTCTGTTACCTAAATTAGAGTTTTTGTGTTAAGAATCCTCATTTAATCTAATTTTGAACTCAAATATGTTTCCAATGTGAAGAAATAAAAGTAAATTCTTACACATTTATCAAGCTTAGTGATGGTAATGTGAACTTTATCAAACTTCATCTAATATTTAACACAATTATTATAAAAGGGCACATACTGCACATGTACTTCCTCACAACACCAGCATGTAACAGATACACTCTACATTAGTATAAGTTTAGTATTAAAATTAGAATAAATTAGTATAATAAGTTATTCATTCCTCAACACAAAAATCACTCAATTAATGTCACACACATTAACAAAAATAATCAATAAGTGTGTATAAACTCTAAAAATGTTCTTAGAATGAAGTTGTAAAAAGGGTATGGTACTTGAGTCTGAAGAGTTGTTAAAGAAACACTTGACATATTATATATGTGATAAGTAATAATTTTACTTACTATCATACAATAAGTTGACTTTATCAACCACCTGAATGATTGTTTCTTTTGCAATCCCACTCAGTGGTATCCTGGGACATGTCTCACCCGTGAATGCTGGTGAATTTATATTCTTCATAATATAAGGAGGCTGGTCAATTTCCCTTGCATTGCATATTGACAAATGTTTCTCGAGTTTACTCACATAACATGTACTGTGAATAGATAACAATAACAGCTTTTAATAAAAATTCCTTACAAAAATAAAAAATATAGTTAAATCATAATATTATACTTACTGCTTTGGGTCATTTGGACAAGGTATTCTCGTATCTTCCTACAAATAATGAGAGTTTATTTTAAAAACATTTCTTTCTACCTATATGAGTCCAAGACAGCTGAATATAGTGTATGATAGAATGTGAGCCTTATAAAGTCTAAGGATAGAATAGAACGACGATACGACGAACGATATTGGAAGTCTACCTGCCCATCGTTTGTTCTGGGATCCGGTTCATGTTCGCCACAATATTGACGACCAGGTTTCACCGTCATTCGACAGAGCCGTTTTTTCCGAACTACAAAAAACTGGCATTGTGGTTCTAAAGACGTAAAGTCCAAGGATGTATCGCTAATCATCTTCTTAATATTTCTAATTCTATGCTTCGTATTCGTAAAAAAATAGAAATAAAAGATAAAATGCTTTTATATATTTTGACCACAATATACTCTTTGTTTTTTTTAAAGTTATTCATGACCATAGAATCAAAGTCTTTCAGTCGGAAACATGTTAATTAATAGGTCTTCGTATAGTAGCGCAGTTGTATTGCAGGCTACAACCGACGCCATTCAATGGAGTTCTTGTGAAAACTCGAAAGATCACATCTGACTATACAGTTCACATTTCTCACAAAAACACATAATTTCTACTCAAAAACTATCAATATCCTGCAACTATTGTTCATTTTAGAGTAATTATATACATTTTTAGAAAATAAAACTGCACAGCACAACGTCTCCTTTCAGTTCCCGCGAAAAACTCCCATATACTCTTTGTTTTTTTTTTTTTTTTAAATTTATTCATGACCATAGAATCAAAGTCTTTCAGTCGGAAACATGTTAATTAATAGGTCTTCGTATAGTAGCGCAGTTGTATTACAGGCTACAACCGACGCCATTCAATGGAGTTCTTGTGAAAACTCGAAAGATCACATCTGACTATACAGTTCACATTTCTCACAAAAACACATAATTTCTACTCAAAAACTATCAATATCCTGCAACTATTGTTCATTTTAGAGTAATTATACACATTTTTAGAAAATAAAACTACACAGCACAACGTCTCCTTTCAGTTCCCGCCAAAAACTCCCTATACTCTTTGTTTTTTTTTTAAATTTATTCATGACCATAGATTCAATGTCTTTCAGTCGGAAACATGTTAATTAATAGGTCTTCGTATAGTAGCGCAGTTGTATTGCAGGCTACAACCGACGCCACTCAATGGAGTTTTTGTGAAAACTCGAAAGATCACATCTGACTATACAGTTCACATTTCTCACCAAAACACATAATTTCTACTCAAAAACTATCAATATCCTGCAACTATTGTTCATTTTAGAGTAATTATACACATTTTTAGAAAATAAAACTGCACAGCACAACGTCTCCTTTCAGTTCCCGCCAAAAATTCCCTATACTCTTTGATTTTGACCAGCGTTGCCAGATGACCATGTCAATTAAACCTCAATTTTTTTTCAAAAACCCCAAAAATAAGCTTTTTGAGAAAAAAACCCCCAAAATAGTTTTACTTATTTTAAAGAAGAAAAAAGCAAAACCACCGTCGTAGCGAAAACGTCACTAATGACGTCATCATTTTCCCTCACGGGGCGCTCACAACAACCCGTGTCAATAGGTGCGTTAAATAACCATTCCACTTGAGTTTACGATTGTGACGCCAGCAAGTGAAACGAGAAAAACCACAGTTGTGAACGTGATCATTGTCAGTCTCTAACGGAAAGTAGCCTATGGGATACGACGCATACGAGTAGAGACGGCATAATAAATAAATAACGTAAATGAACGAACCAATGAATTGGATTATTAAAATGAACATTGAATTGAAGTATGA
Organism: Dendrolimus pini; assembly: GCA_949752895.1. Classification (NCBI taxonomy): domain Eukaryota; kingdom Metazoa; phylum Arthropoda; class Insecta; order Lepidoptera; family Lasiocampidae; genus Dendrolimus; species Dendrolimus pini. The sequence continues at coordinate 18,604,272 of OX457144.1, read as the reverse complement.
TTTACTAGTGGAGTATAATTCTAAGATAAAGTAATAATACCGTATTGTGACTTAGATATAATAATTGTATTGATGAGAATTGTGTTTGTAGATGAATAATTGATACTTAAAATATCTCTCCAAAATTTCTCACAACAAAATATTTCCCCCGAAAGTCCCCCAAAGAATCTTTATCCCCGAATCTCCCCCAGACGTGAAAAAAATACCGAATTTTCAGGAAATCCCCCCATCTGGCATCCCTGATTTTGACCATAGATAATCAGTGTTGCCAGATGAGCATATCACTTGACCCTATTTTTTTGAAACCCGAAAAATAAGCTTTTTGAAAAAAAATCTCCAAAACAGTTTTTACTTATTATTTTAAAGGAAAAATAAAAAATCTGTTTTGGCGAAATCTCAATATTGTCATTTTCGCTCACGCAGCGCTCACAACGACCCGTGGGTCGAATAACCGTTCCACTTGTATTGTTAAGGTAGTGACGCCGGCTAACAGGGGAACGGGAAAAATCGCGGTTATGAATGTGATCTTTGTGAGTCTCTAATGGAACCTAGCTTATAGGATACAATATATATGAGTAAAGATGGTATAATAAATAAATAACGAACGAACGACTGAATTTAATTATTAAAATGAACCATTGAATTGAAGTAACATACATTAGTAGAATATAATTATAAGGTAAACTACTACTACTACTGGTACCATATTATATCTTAGATATAATATTTGTAGTGATGAGAATTAATGGTACTTAAAAGAACTTTAAAATTTCTCTCGACGTAATATCTCCCCCGAAAGTCTCCCCAAAGAATCTCAACCCTGAATTCCTCCCTCTCAATGTCGAAAAATTATCGAATTTCAGGTTCCCCCATCTGGCACCACTGAGTAAGCCCATAAAGGTTTTTATTTTATAATATTTATGGCTCGGCAACTAGGCCTTTAAGCCAAAACCCATAAAGTATATTATAGTAGAAGTAGGGATGCAATACCGTTGAGTAAAATATCGAAGTACCAATCAATCAATGTCTCGATAAATATATTAACGCAAAACATCGATGCATCATAACAACTAGATTTTTTTAGAATTTACCTTACGATCTTAAAATTGCAATTTGTGCTTCTATTTCTTGTGTAATAGTATGATAGTGCATCATGTGAAAACTACTGACAATATTTTAATGGAATTCAACTCTTTAGGGGATCATCGAAAGATAAGTGAGAATTGGCCAAACCACTCCCAAGAAAATTAACGTAAGATACCCGGAATAAAAATTATCACACAGTTTATTTCATAAAGTTCCTATCGATCAGTGAAATAATACAAATAAACATTTTATTAATTCCCAGAAGAATTCCTCTCGATAAAAAGTAGCACAGATTTTTAGTGTAAGAATTTTCTGTCGATCAGTGAAATTCGCTTCGAAATCGGGCCAGCAGTTTTTACATGAATCCCAAACAAACAGACAAACACACAAGAAATCTAAAAAATGCACCATGTTTTCCATCGTTTATATAGTTAATTCCTGTAGTTTTTGGAACGAAGTTCCTTATCGCGCGTTGCGAAAAGGGACTAGACGGAAAAAATTAAGACCAAAAGTTGTAACGACACCTTTTGCTATAGTTGTAAGCCGTGCGGCGTTATCAATGCGTATGTATTTAGCAAGCCGTGCGTGTTGTACGCTGTTGTGTTTATATATATATATATATATATATATATATATATATATATATATATATATGTGTGTGTGTGTGTGTGTGTGTGTTTGTGTGTGTAACTTCGTTCCATCCGGGTGTCCCTTGACACCTCTCAGGTTTTTTTAAAATAACTTCAATAAACAGAAGATTAGAAATTTATAATATTATTATACATATTATAAAATTAAAAAATGCCATGTCTGTATATATATATGTCATTTAAGTTATTTAATTTAATCTGGGACTTTTTATATTCCCCGGTTTTCCTAACTTCGAAATCACATTATTAGAACTTGCTTGATCAGTTGCATTTTGTAGTTTTTATAATTATGACACATCGTTTGGGTGTGATTTACATATATGTCCCCGTAATCATAAGTAATGAGGGGATAAGGGGGGAGGGGGGGGGGAGGAAAACTTACCCCTTCTGCAACTCCTATGTGGCGGAAATGTATAGTTCCTGAGTTATTAATGTTTTTGTCATTCTAACCTCACTTCTGTTTTTCACTAATATTTCACTTACATATAAAGATAAATAGTGAATGGTTCCAGTCGGTTCTGGCTGGTAACCATTCACTATTTATCTGGCTTCTGGCGCTTTGGTCTACGCAAAACCTAACCTAACCGACTGTTTAAAACTCCACATATTTAAATTTTCGGATACATACAGTCTCCTATTTAAATAAATCCCGTCCTCTTCAAAATGTACACTTTCCGGTGCACAAAAAAACGTATCAGCAACAAAATTATCAAAATTATCGATCATTGTCGTTAAATTCAAACTTCGATAATTAATTGAATATGTATTTTTTCCACTCAAAACCAATTTCAGTTGTTATAAATAGGTCTTTAATATATTCCTAAACACATTAACCATTAAAATCATTCAGAAAATCATCCGGGGATATATATGTAAACCCAACCCCATCGTTTAGTAGTACAGATGTAATTATGTATACCTTTAGTAACATTACTTATCCCGAGTTTTTACGGGAATGTCTAGGATTAAATGCATGTATATTTAAAAAAAAGGTGCATTTCGGGACGCCCGAGAGAAGTGATAACTTAAACTATCTAAGTTGAAATATTTATTATTTATAATATAAATGCTATTATTTCTCAAAGATTTATAAGTTAAGAATAGCCTAACCAATTTTGATGATGGTGCATAATGGATAGAACTATAATCTATGTAATAATCTTTTGATTAGTAATCATTACTTCTTTACTTCCAAATAAAAAGCTTCAAGACTAAATTATTATTTTAGTCGGGTTTTTATAACTTTAATTAAATAGATACTATTGAAGTCTTATTTATATTGAGATTAGAAATATTAGATTACGTTACTACTTTTGTATAAAGAACCAGTTTAAATTTCAGAATTTTGGCAAAACATGGCTTGAAATGACATCGATATATCCATGTTCTCTGATCGCGAACATCTATAGCAAACAATGACGTTTGGAAAACATCGATGTATCGTTTAGTTTATCCCTAAATAGTAAACCCTGTTTTAAGAACGTCAACAAATTTTGAGGTTAGGCGTCGCATCATTTTGTTTCCATTTGTTTTTCTTCGTGTATTATGTAGTGTTGGTTATTGGAAATGAATTCTCCGAGGAAAGATAATGAAGAGCCTGCCGAGCCAGGCCAGTCTACACCGCCGGATAGAGGCGCTGGGGCCACCGAGGCGTCTGCTGGCCCGCGGCCGCCCGCGAAGCGGCCTGTATCTTGCGTCGGAGTGATCGAAATATCTGACACAGAAAGTGACGATTCGGACGTGTGCGCCGTGAACTCCTACCAGGCCTCTGCTGACGAGGTGAAGAGAATACGAGGAGGTGAGCAGTAGACTAAATCTTAACCGTTGTTTTCTTATTGGTTTACGCGGGAAATTTCAATTATTTTACGTGATAAACACACACCTTAGGAATATCAAAGTTACCTCTTAAATTACAGATTATTCGTCTTCGTCGTCATCGTCAGACTACAGCTCAGATTCGGAATCCGCTTGGGACGATGATTCCATAGTGATTACAGATAATAAAATTAATATAAGGGCATTAAAGGCACAACTAAATCCCAGAGCAAACAGAATGGATGATCCAAAACTAAATAGTAAACTAAAGGTACTTTTATGTATTATTCTTTTAATGTTTAATGTAAATGCTTAATCCAATTAATGCCATCAGTGATTTGTGTTATTCTGTGTAATATGAATTCAAGAGTTTAGGAGACAAAAGTCTCCAAAAAACGTTAGTATATGAATGGTTTATTGTATAAGGTATACTTGGGCACCTCATGTTAATTATGTTACTCTTGTGGTTTTACATGTCAATTTATTAGTGCTGATGCAATTTTATAAGCTATTATATACAGTCAAAGCAGTTTCTTAAGTTCTAATTATTCTTATTTGCAGACAGAAGAAATAACTGAGAGGCTAACAGACCATTGGAAAGAATTCAAAGACTGGTCCGGCAGCGAGGTGACACTCACCTGCCAGCCTTTTAGACTATGCCTGTTGCACAACTTTTTAAGTAATCCAGAGATAATAAATAACATTGTAGATGATATGAATACCCTGGACTGGTCTCGGAAAAAGATGGACTTGTATGAATTTCACCAAACTACTGATTTGGCCAGTTTGACCTGGCAGAGGAGTATAAGGGGAATATATGAATTGCTGAAGACTGAGGTCATGAGTTGGGTTAGTGATTATATTGTTCATTCTGATCCAGTCAGTGAAAACAACAGAATTTGATACTGTATCAATTAATCCCTTGGGCTCAGTGAACCAAAATGTATTATTGCCTCTAGTAAAAGAGAATATCACATTTTCATGTTTTGGGCAGTGTCCTGTCAATTATAGACCTAATACTCGCATAAGCTAGTCTGTCCATAAATCCTACCATTAATTTTAATCATTTTCTGGGTTGTATATTTTAAGGCATTCCAGCTCACTGGAATGCTAAAGTTTAATTCTTGGTATGGCTGTTCGACCAGCTGTGCCCCTAAAATTGTTATATTTTGGATAATTCACTCTATATCTTTATAAATTGTAGCTTATATGTCATTCTGATGTGTAAGCTATCTCTCTCTCTCTCTCTCTCTATTTTCTTTCACCATATCCCAATTAATTGGGGTCGGTGCAATATGTCTTTTCCTTCCACACTCTATTCTGACATACATCTTCTGTCACACCACAAATCATCATATCATCCTTCAAGCCGTCCATCCATCTTTTCTCTGATGTGTAAGCTATATAAAGTCTCATCAAAACCCATTCAGTAGTTTTTGTGTGAAAGAGTAACATACATCCATACTTCCATACATTCTTACAAACTTTCACATTTATAATGTTAGTAGGATATTTTCATTATTAGAAGAGAAGTACTGGCGGTTTTAGCTGATGTTGTCCTGCCCTGAAAAAAAAACTAGTACCTTATTCCAGTGTCACCTACCAGCTTACCGAGCTTGGAAAATTTGATATACAAAACATTTGTTTGATGTTATTATTACCTTATCTTTTGTTATAGCCTAGCTAATAAAAACACTTCCATAAACCTAAACATGAGGTAGTTGTACAGAGTGTATACACTTTTTGTTTGTAAAAATGTGATAGTCCCTACAGTTTACTATGGTTGATAAGAGTATATATATGTAAATAGTTCAATATATCAATCTACATAGCGTTCAAAAAGTGTTCTCCAGAAGAACTTATTTTGAATAAAAACTTTTGAATTTGAATTGAAGGCACTTCATAATTTGGTTTTTTTTTAAATTTCAGGTATCAGAAATAACAGGGTTAGAGCTCAAATCAGTGTCTGCTTCTTGTTCATTATATGGTCCAGGAGACCACTTGCTAGTCCATGACGACATGTTGTCGGATAGGCGGGTTGCATTCATATTCTACTTGGCGCCGTGGAAGCCCCCGACTACTATCACGCGGCATATGTCATGTCAAAATGGAGCTTCCGGTGACAGTGATATTATACAGGTATTGACAATTATTCTAAGAATAGTGATTAAAAAGATGCATCATAAATGTTTATCTCTTAATTAGGCCATAACTATACATTTTCTTTATCATGGTTTGCAAAAGCTATGCCATTATCTTAGGTAAATTGTATGAAGAAGACAAACTAAAATTCAACCACTTTTTTAAAATTTATATATTGCTATGAATAAATTATTAAATTATGTAACACATTTATTCTATGATATAAAATTCTAAACATACCGTGTCTGAACATTAAGCCTATTTAAAAAAAATACCCACTGTAACCGACTGTATAAAGTATAAACAATGCAGAACATGATGCAATTATTTTTACATTTCTTGTCTGTTTATTCGGGATTGATGTAAAAGCAAACTAGAATTTTTCAGGGAATTTTCCCAGATCTATACATAATTTCTAACACTGCAATAACTATTTTAAAGAATGCGTCTAGATATAATAGTTATGTTGCGAAGAGTTTGTAGATCCCAATATGTGTAGCCTGCTTAATTTGTAAATGGAGACAATTCAAATAATGTAATTATATGGGTGTATCCCTTGAAATATAGACATTATTATTATTATAGCAGTTTAAATAAATGTTATAGGTAGATGGTGAAGAGTTGGAAGGTTGGAACAAGTACATGGGTGGTGCTCTGGAATTGCTGTCCAAGGACGAGAGGGGTCAGCCCACGGAGGTGGTCCACTCTGTGTACCCAAGGAATAATATGCTAGCATTCTTTAAAGTTGGACCCGATTCATTTCATCAGGTAAGACAATTATTTCACTGTTTATGGGAGTTACATGAATATATAACAAGTTAAATATTGAATGAATGAAAGGAAGGAAGTTATATACATTGTACATCGACTGGTGCAAAGTAAAAAGAGATATCTGCAAAATAGCTACTTTACAGGAGAGCGAAAAGATGGTCGAATTAACTTCGTAGTATTTGAAAGAACATACGTAGCTGGCTTTTTTACATACGAAAATTTATTAAAATAATGTGATATATGCAAAACAAATAATGTCATATTTTAAAGAATTTTTTTATTAAAACGATTGTACAATAAACTAAAAATCATCATTTTGTAGATAACTTTATTTACTTTGCACCCGTCGATATAGAGAATGTAGATTTGAGCAGCATCTTGCAGCTGATCAAGGAGGTTTTTCAGTCAGGTGATAACATGTGCCAAACCATCTCATGCCTAAATAGGTCACTTTCACTTCTTGTGTAACAATTTACTATCAATGATATATTTTATTTTTTTATGAACATATTTTACTTTAGGTATTTTTATTTTCGTTTAGAATATTTTAGTTTATTTTGTAACATCAGTCATTTGCCAGTGAAAGTTCCGTCGAAATCCGTCCAGCGGTTTCAGAGACTTGCTGGAAGACCCAGACCGACAGAAAAAATTATTAAATTCCGAATTATCTCCCTTGATTTATTTTATATTTTTATTTTAATATTACAAATAGACATTTCTTTCTTTCATTCTATTTATATAATGTACTACTTTTATGCTACTTAATATATATAATTACATAATAATAACAGCCCACAAATGTTCCCACTACTGGGCTCCTGACTGTATACCCGTCACGTTTGTCCAAGGCAGCTTGGTAAGTTTGACACATCGGCTATCTCGATGTGCAGGTTGCATCACGATGTTTTTCTTCACCGTTGTTAGCACGTGGTAATTGTAACAATATGCACATTAGGTGAGGAAACTGCTTAAGTGGTGTTTGTGTTCCGGCCAGGATCGAACCTGCGCCCTTTCAGTTTGGGACGGTATGCTAGCCATTACGCTGCCACAATTTCCATTACATTTTTTTTAACTATATTAAGATTAGCTTTATTATATATTTTTTATTATTCTGTTTTTTTTTTGGAATATTTTATCCACACGGATATGTCAACCCCATCACCCCGTCGTACCCTAATCTGACTTACTCTACATTAATTTTATTATAAAAAAAAGAAAAACAAAGGCAGTCACTGATGAAGGAGTCCAATCAAACCACCCAGCTGTTGATCTGTAGTATATTGAAAGATACAGTTACCATTGAGGCAATGTTCGGCTCGTCAAAGTCGACTGTTCGCGAACGTTAGTGTGAGTGCGAGTGCGTGCGCAGGTGGGCGAGGTGCTGTCCGTGGAGCTGCCGCGGCTGTCCATCAACGGCTGGTTCCACGGGCCTGCGCCTGCGCCGGCGACGCCGCCGCGCCCCGCGCCCCCCTCGCCCGCGCCCCCCTCGCCCGCGCCGCCGCTCAAGCCGCACACCGAGCCAGTTAGTATCCTTATAGAAACATACTGACAGCCAGCATGGCTTAGAAATTGAGTAATTTACAAACTAGATGACGCTAGAATCGCAGTTTTCAATTCACTAAGAAATACCTATATTTGGCAATGAACAACATGTTGTAAAACTTCAATCTAGTCTAACTAAACTTCGACTCACCTCTACGTGTTGCTAGGCAGTTGTCTAGACGAGTGCTTTTCAATCTTTTTGAATACGCGACCCCTTTACAGGTTGAAAATTTTTGGCGACTCCCTTGAGCCATAGACAGGCAGAAAGTTAGTAATTTAAATGACTATGTTTATTTCTTTCCCTATTTTGTTACCAATATTCATTATTATGGCCTAGAAAATGCTGCTGAGCTTAGAAAGTACCTAAGTATGAGGTATAAAACTTAAATTGGCTTTTCCCTTTTACCGACGACCCCCCGAGCAAGGCTCTGCGACCCCCCTAGGGGTTGCGACCCACAAGTTGAAAAACACTGGTCTAGACTATATGGACTTTGTTTTATGTAAAAAAGCGAATTAAGGTTTTGTGTAAGTAAAATAAACTTATTGCGTAGGGTTTTTGACACGTGGGCAACCCCTTGTGGGGCATGTATGTGCCCCCACTGTCTTCTGTACCATTCTTGTACGACGATATCACAATTGAAAGACCAGCCAAAATCATTGTCTCAAAATAAGAGGTTGTAGCTGTTAAAAGACGACTAGAATAGCATTCTGTAAATACCTCAATGTTTGGTTTATGTGAACACATGTGGTTTCACCCATCGGTAATATCGTTATCCCTGTTTTTCTTCAGAGTACAACAAACAGGCTGACGGTCCGACTGTGATGGAAAGAGGTTGCCGTCGTCTATGAACATTTGCAACATCAAGGTGTGCCGGTAAATGTGCTGCCGGGATCTGGATGGAGAGCCTGGCTGTGTATGATAGAACACAAATCAAGATTCAGATGAACAAATGCCTTATGTATGTGTGCATGTGGAAATTGTTACAGTATACACACGTTAGGTTACATATTGCCTAAGACATGGTTTATCTGATGGAAAGTGATTATAATCGTCTATGGATGTGTATAACAAAGTGCGTGATGTATGCATCGCCAGCTTCAAATAATTCCTTTACGCAGGTGCTTTACCTGTTGAACAACATCGAAATACTGTCTATCCCTCCATGTGATTGGCTTAGGCTGTGCACAAACGGGCCACCGATTACAGCCAGCGAGTCCCTACAGAATATATAGAAAGGGTGTCCGGTGGCTGTGCTCTGTGGCCTGTTGGCGCCTAGCCTTAGACTCGCTCATCTGAACACTTTTTATTTCGACTTAGTCTGCATACATTGTTGGTCCTTCGAGCCGGATCGCGTTTCAATCTAAATTTGGATATCATTGTAGGTACTAATGAACCAGTGGATCGAAGCGACGTACATGTTGTCGCGGTCGCGGGTTCAAATCCAGGCGCAGATGGAGAGGGAAAGCGAAGTTTGTTTGAGATCTCTACTCTTGCCACACAAGTACGAACAGCTCTTGGAGGCCTTAAGACAACCAGGTATGTCTCCTTCCTAAACTTCTTTTTACTTATATATATTAGGTTTCGATTTTTTTTTTTTTTTTTTTTTTTTTATAGTTTTTGGCTTCTTTACAGTTTCTACACCATTACATTGTAGGAAACAAATTAAAACTACAATACTAAGATTGGTGTTTAACCTATTACAAACAAACACGGCTTAGGTTGAGAGTAAAAAAAATATGGATAAACAAATTTAGACATATATTTAGATAAATACACAATCACAAGCACACATTTGTAGCTTAAAGGGGGATTATTAAATTAAAAAGAAAGTTGTTACAATGTGAATTAATTAAATGGAAGCATATTGTGTAGTATTCGACGAAACTTAAGTAGTGAATCGGAAATAACCGAGATTACAAGATTCAGTTTGGATTATGAATGTTGCAAAGTGGTTGAAATGTCAGTTTATATGTAATATAACCTTTGCATCTCATTAAAAAAATATAACATTTACGGAAGTATTTTGCTACATACAAAGTCGGCGTGCAGTCTGTCCAAAGAGTCAGAACGACAAGTCTCTTTGGCTCACCTTGAAAAATATTGCTCGCACTTGTGTTATAAATTATCAGATAAAATGGTCTAATTAGTTAATAAGTGGCGTTTTAGTTCCTTAATAGTTTTGTGGGGGTTATTTTTAAGTTGGGTGGTGCGTCTATGTTGGTGATCCCGTTGTATGGGGTGACGCACCACTGGCGAAAGCCCATGCTCCAGTCGCCCGACAGTTGTAGTATAATCATTTATTCATTGTTCGTAGTCTAACCAACTTTACTGCTCTGCTGCTGCTCACTGCACAATATTATCTCGCCTAGAAATTAGGCCTACTGGGGATATCGTTTTAAAAAACGCGATTCCACACTACCTCATGGTGGTGGGGAGAAGGGTCGATAATAAATTAATAATCACATAGGAATGTTACGACAATGATAAATTGTATGAATAAAAAAATATATAATAGAAAACTAAGTTTAATGGTTTGTTTTCATCGTATTCAAGAAGCCAGTCAACTTTGGAGCGTTGTAAGATGCAGAAAAATTAACTAAATTAAACAAATTTGTAGTGGAAATTATTAGTTAAAAAACCTATAAGATTGTTCTGGTGTCATTTTATTGTAAAATGACCTGAAGAAAATAGATCAAATATTTTCAGTTATTTTGCTTATAAATTTTTTATTTTCCATTTTACGGTACAAAATAATAAAAATAAAATTGTAGACAATTTAATTTGCTACGAATGAGGTCTTATAAAATTTTATGTACTGTTGCTAGTTTACGAGATACAGCGCGAAAACCTTTTGTACACTTTTTTTCCAAGATGGTCTTCGGGGGACAAGGGGCGACCCCACAAACTTGAACTTAAGTATTACAAAACCCCCTCTACACATGAAAAAAATTAAATTGCGTTCTCTGAAAAACGCACGCTAAATTGGTGGTAAGCTATAAGGTAAGGTAAGGCATCCTAAACTTAAAGATCGCGGGTTCGATCCTGGCCGGAACGCATGCATCACTTAGGCTGTTTTATGACCTAATGTGCATGTTGTTACAATTACCTCGTGCTAACAACGGTGAAGGAAAACATGGTGACGCAACGTGCACATCGAGATAACCGATGTGTGAAACGTGCAGACGTGCCGTGGGAGGGCTGCGGGCCGGCGAACCAGCGGCGCTACTCGCGCGTGGCCGCCGCGTGGGCCGACGGGCTGGACAAGGAGCACCCGGCCAGGGTGCTGCTGCGGCTCCTCACCAGCCCGCCCTTCTTCCGGCTGCTGGTGGACTGCACCGACCTCACGCTCACCACCTACGACAAGCTCGAGCTGCAGAAGTGGTCGCCGGGGGACTTCACCGTGAGCCCACTTTCAACATTTATTCAAAGACTTACATACGAGTTCAAATTTACTTCCTGTTTAATGGGAAGCAGTGGCAAGAAACTCCCCAACAACATTTCTAGCTTGTTGTAGCTACATTTTTTTTAACCTACAAACAACAACCAACAATAGTAACCTAGAAATGTGATGAATTACCAATATAAAAACAGGAAATCAATGTCACCATCACAGCATATGCTCGTGCATGTTATATAAATATTAGAATATGTAATAATAATACTTTTATGTCTAATTATATATTACATATATATTACATGTATATATATACTTTTACTAGGCAGTAGCTTTATTTTACTTACATAAAAACTTTATTCAGGTTTCTAAACTAAGACCACATAATATAGTCTAGGTGAGTTACAGCTAAGCTAATTTGAAGTATTACCATAGAAGAGATGTTGTTTATGACAACGTAGGTATTCATTAGTGAATAGAAAAACGCGATTGCAGCGCCATCTATTTTGCTTATCTGTCCATTATAAGTAAACGACTTCATTTATTAGGACAAAATGTAGACTAAACGGTAACTCGGGTTATAAGCCAGTATTATGTCAACTTTCGTTTACATGTTTAGTAGTTTCCAAAAAATATGCGATCGCAACGCCATCTTTTTTGTTGTTTTCGTCTATCCCACGAAAAGAACGTTATTTAATGGGATAAAAAGTATCCTAAATGACGCCCCGGGATATGAGCTAGCTCTATGTCGAGATTCATTCAAATCCGTTCAGTAGTTTTCAAGTGATGCTCGAACAGACAGACAAAAATTATAAACATTGCATTTTCGGAATCTCTTGGTCCGAATTATCTGCCCTGATTTTTTTCATTTGTTTACAATTTAAATTAAGTAATACTCAACAGAATGTTTGCATTTTTATAAATAACATAAATTGGATATTGATTTAGTTGCTGCCACCTCGTGAACACTACCAGCGGCCGCGGCTGGAGGCTGTTCTGTACTTGGGAGTCCCTGACAGACCCCTCTGCGGGGGCACCACCACCTACATCGCCCCTGAGGAGGGGCCTCATAATCAAGGTATAAAAAAAAAACCCACTAAACTGTTTACTAAACTAACACCACATAAATACTTCTTCTTTATTTAGATGATCTCTGTAGTTAACTGCTACAGCATTTATCTTATATAGCTTTTGCCACTTTGTCGCCCACGGTTTTGTATAGTTTCGGAGCTTGAGGATGATGAAATAAGAATACTGAATTCTTTTAGTGAGGTTTTACTAGTCTTCAAGTTATTCTAGTACATTGCGATTTATAACAGTAATAATTACAATGGTATTTGTTCAATCCTTTGTAGACAGCGTGTGTGCGTCAGAGAGAATAGAGAGCAGTGCCATGGCAATGTTGCCAGTCTTAAAATATGTTGACCTGTCGCAGACAGGTCATAGAATAACTGATCTGATCACTGGAATGCAAAAGTCTCAAGTTATATTCCTAGTATGGTCAATTTCATAAAAGAACTTTCTATTGTTTATCATGATTTGAGCTTCATCAGACTAGCAGTTGTGATATGTGTTTATGCACACTATAATCAGTTAGGAAATTGCCTAAATGGTGTGCACTATCCAGCCAGGTGACCATATACGAACCAGCAACCACAGCCACTGGTGGCCAGTGACAAGCTGTTGACAATTTATTTCATATATTTATACATTTTGTAGGGACTTGAAATTGAGCAAACCATTGTATAGTTTGAATATGTATGTGACAGGCATGTCGTCGCTGGAGGGCGAGGGCGGCGCCCTGGTGAGCCTCCCGCCCGCCAACAACGCGCTGAACCTGGTGTACTGCGACGCGGGCGCCGCCTCCTTCACCAAGTACCTCAGCCGGATGACGATGGCCGACGACGACCACTTCTTCATACTCACGTGCACCTACTACGAGTGACGTGTCTGCGGGGGACTGTCAGTGCGGACACAGTGCAGTGCAGTGAAGTGCAGTGCAGTGAAGTGCAGTGTAGTGCAGTGCAGTGCCACCATACCGGCTCACTCGAGTGACGGCACTTCATGTGTAACCCGTACACATAAAGAATGGGTTTGGAAATGGCAGCTCATCTATACCTGTAGACAAGTGGCAAATAGAATAGACAATGTATGAGAGTGACCTTGTTTACACTAAGTATTATATCATTCCCATACACTTTCATTCTATTCGTTTAGTACTGTCAGTGTGTATGGTACCAATAGTGACAAATATTGTTTTATTAAAAAAAATATTTTGGGTGTTTCCAGTTCTGTATCCTAATTTTAACTAAATATTATGTAACAATGAAAGTATACATAACAAAATACTCAACTAAAATGAAATAATTAATAACATTTAAATATATAATAATACAGTAGACCCTCGCTAATCCAGTGATCGCGGTAATACTCATTTACATACTCGCACTGCCAGCTTCCTTGGTCACTTTCCTGCTTGCTGCACTGGTTTTAAATGTAAACAAGGCATAGAAGTATAAAATACACTTGTTGCAACGTATTTTTTTTAGTCCTTACTCGTGGTTGTGGGCAGTTTGCGAGGGAGAAGTGAATAGCGGCGACATTATTTTCGAACCCATTCTTTATGTGTATGGAGAGAAAGAGATAGATAGAGAGAGAGCAGATGGTTCTTTGTATTATATAGATGTGGGTAGGCTCACTCTCCCTGAGTGGGAGCTAATTTAAAAGTGCATTCTTGACAGAATTCCTGCTGCCATTGTGTATTAAAACAATACACAACTGATAAATCCTAAGATTCATCAAGTAAGTTTTTTATATTGAACTATAACTAAAAGTACTTATAAATATTTTAAAACCATGTCTATTTTTCGAATTGGGCGCAGTGCATCTTGTGATTACTCACAGTTCTCAGTTGCACCACAATCCTATGAAATAAATCGTGTTTTAGTATTCAGTGCATATTTGACAATAACATGGTAACTAATTAGAGATGGGTTTGTAGTGGAACACTTATAAGCCAATAGATGGCGCTGTGCAACAATTGAGATCACAAATGTACAAAGAAAGAATATAATATACAGATTTCTTACAGTAATAGATGGGCCTAGGCCTGCGAGGGACAACACTGGCCTCACTGGACGATCTTCCTTTGTGACGGACGGGACGGGAAGCATTCCAACTCGCTCGTCCACCCTACAGGTTATTATTGTTAAAACTCCACTCCAGTTACTGAATAAAACCAAAAAGTATCAAGTTTATGACATAGTCGTCAGCTGTCCTCTGTCAGATGGCGAATCAATATCCAAATCTACACCATATGATCTAAAATGGGATCGTGAAGATCAAGACGAGATCAAGAAATTTCTTGACATTTGTGATTGTGAACTATGTCAAGCCATCCATGAGTCAGTCAAACTTTTTTCTCATCTCAAAACAGGCAGATGGCCCACTTAACGCAAAGTGGTTATTGTTGCATATAGACATTTGCAACACTAGGAAAAAAGGCAATGCAATGATAATCTTTCGGATGGGATAAAAGGGATGGTTTGCATTCTATCTCCTTCTCTTGTTTTTCTGTGAGTGGGAGGTTTCTGAAACTCGATGACATACATAGCATCTATTTTGTGTGCAAAGGTAGATAAGGGGTTACTGCATCCAACCCAGCTCCTCCTGGAAGTTCACCAGTTCCTTGATGTCACTGAAGACTTCTTGGAGGCTTTCTGGGGCGTCTAGATACTTCGCCCTGCATTGGGTCACCTCTCCGTATGCAAGTAGGACAGGCTTCTTCTGCCTTCAGGCATGCTCTGCACAGGGGGCTGTCTGTGACACCTATATTGAAAAGATGTCTGTTAACATTGCCATGTCCGGCGGCTGCACTAATAACTAGACTCAGCCGGGATCAACTGAGCCTTAAGATATTCCTGGAAAAACGCAGGTCTGCTCAAGGAATTGCCAGTTTGGCTTGCCTGCAATCTTGCAGGTTGTCCCAAAGATATTGATCTAGTGCCCTTGTCCTTTGATTTATGTTATTTCTAAACCAACTGTGTGGCAAAGGCAGGAAATGTTGTACAACTGGTTGGGTTTCGGATCCTCTCCTCGTCAGTTGTTCTGCCGCATCATTTCCTCGGGCACCACTGTGTCACTTGATCCATTGAAGGGTCAAGGTTTTGTTTGTTTGCGTCCCATAAACATTTATATCCCTTTTTGATGATTTTGCGTGCGGAACCAAACTAAACCATATAAGAGGCAGGCCAAAGAACCTACCAAAAGCGGTCTCGCGGTGGATCCGGCTATTCACCCATTAGTCAAATAGCTGTGAGATAAAAGGGTATGCACCTTGCACAATTTGTCGTGTCCAATGAGCAGGCACCAGTATAACTCAATCTGACGTCTTTTATTTTTTTATTTGTTTTTTAAATCTTCTAATTTGAATATATTAAAGTTTTATACACGTCATGGCGCTGATGAATTAATTTTGAGCTCTTATTTAGCGAGCGGGTTTTGCCATGTCTCTTTTTTGGACGGGGAGCGGGTCTCTACCTGGAGAGTTTTTAAGGAGGGGGAGATTTTGAATGCGGAATAGGAGGGATCAAAAGAATCAAATGAATGGCGCGTAAAATAGCCACCAAATGATTTTTTCTGCTAATTCTGTACATATTTATGTTTAATAAGTGTGTTGATATCAATTCATATTAATTTGACTGTGACATTTAGGTAACAATGGAATTTTGAATGAAATGTAGGAATGCCATCTGTGTGAAGTAAGGAGTAGGTTGGCTCTTCTTAATTTGTTTGGCAGATGTGCATTCAAGTCGTTCTGTCACTCACAGACACAAAATAATGATATTTTCAGGGATCAAATAGAAAACTTTTGCACAATCATGTTTTTAAGTTTTACACATGTATATGCATAGTTATTTATAAAACGACTAGCTCTGCCCGCGGCTTCGTTAACGCAAAATTGACACGTCGTTATATTTTGGTAAAACCAATATCCTTAACGTGATATCGTCATACTGAAATCATTATTATAACTATTTGATACCATGCAAACACAGAAAACCGGTGTGAAACAGCTACCCTTGAAACTTTGCTGGGTGCTGTTCTCTTAGACCAGCGGTGGTAGCCATCCAGTTGGGGAAATACCCTACCTGACAGTGGGTGGTTTTGTCGCCTCTTAAGACAGGTCGCCCTAATGTAGGAATTATTATTCCGGCATCGAGAGAATGTGTATATCCTCAAATTAAACACGTCACGCTTGGGTTATAAGGCAATATATAACGGACTACTCTCTTGGGCCGATCCCAGGCACCCATAATAAATAAGAGAAAATTCCAAATTTTACCAAACCAGGAATCGAATCCGGAGCCTCTGCATTGCATTGATGTAGGCCGGCAAGGGGTAGACTTGCCCCCTCAACCACAAGACGTGTGTAAAATGTGTAGTGATATGTCATTTCCATGCATTTTCTATTCTATTCATTAAGTGCTATCGCCACTTGTCTACAAAGCGTGTTCAGGGGCAGTTGTATAGTTATTCTCAATGGCCTTGTAGTCTTTCATCTTAAGAGAGAATGATATTACTGGTGTTTATTATCAAATTTGAAACAGCAGATATTTCTGATTTTAAATCAAAATCATATATATGTATTGTAACAGCTTGTAACCGTGTCTAATGCAAAATAAATATGATTTGATTTGATTTGAGTTTTATAAAATACCACATACTATTTTCTCAAGTTTTCGCAACTTGTATACATAATAAGACTACGTTTTAACGGTTTCAAGCGCGGTAATTTATTGATTTTAGTTATTCCGTCGTTTTATTATAATTTTATAAAACGTAGCTTTATTATATCACATACTGTGAAAAGAATGGTCCATATAATAGGCTATTTTGAATTATTTAATCTTCCTTTGATGAATTGTTGCTCTATCACAAAGAGTTCGAAGTAGGGGGATACGTTGGAATATGGCTATTAACAGAGCACGAAATAACGTCTACAGCCGCACTCCGAGAGCTTAAACAACAATTTTAATAATATTTATTTAAAGAAAATTGGCACCATTATCAATCACTAAATTAAAATAATTTGGTATAGGATCTTGTCCATTTTGGTGTGGATTTTCCGAGAATGTGGAACACTCCTAAGCTACGTTGAAGAATTAATATAAAGCCAAGACACGACAAGACAATTATATACCTAATTAGATATAGACAACAATTTATTGTTCCCCTAAACATAAATTACAAGAATGCACCACAAGACAATAGTTACTTGGTAAAACAAATGGCGGCCTTATCGCTAAAAGCGATCTCTTCCAGGCAACCTGACTCAACGGAAATTCTTAAATTATCTGTAATTAACAATGCAACAAAGAAAAGGGGAAAAATATAAATAAAAATGACACCTGGACAGTAGATTACCCAGTCTAAAGTATTGTAGACTATCACATACATCATTGCGTAAGACTAACATAATGATTCCCAAGTGAATCTTTAAATATGGCAAAAGATTTAGCTTTTCTGACGCCAGCGGGCAAAGAGTTCCAAAGTAAGCCTGCACGCGTACACCTAATTGTATATAGCCTAAGTTCTTTATTTTGCTATTAATTGAAAAAAGATTGAATCGAAATTCAGTCGCCGATATTTAAGATTTAATGGGCTATTATCAGACTGGGATTTTTGATTGAATCTTTTGTGCAACAAATAAAAGTAAATTTTGTCTATCATCGAAATAGTACGAATCCTTCAATAAGTTTCATGAATTTACGTAATCGTACAAAACGTTCATTTTTTGTGTTCAATCAGTTATGGCTATATTTTAGATTTTATTATCACAATGAATAATGTTTAATTTATAAGTAGGTCTCTGTTGTAAATATAAAATAGACTTAATAAAAGAATGAGAACTGTGTTCGGATTTATTATTTTGATGCTTTTCATTTTTACCCTGTTGCCATTCAACGGAGTTCTTGGGGCAACTCGTAAGCCTACAGTTGACCACAGAGCTTACATTTGTCACCAACATACCTAATTGTTATTCAAAAACTGACAATATCCTACAGCTATTTTACACTTTAAAGTTATAATTTAGATAGACACACTTTTAGACAATAAAACTGCACAGCACAACGTATTGTTACGTCTGTTTCCTATTGGGGTAGGCAGAGACGATGGATCGCCACCTGCTACATCCTGACAAACACTTTTCGCTTCATCAACTTTCATAAATGTTTTCATACACGCTTATTTAAACTGGTTTTTATCTGACCTTTCTTCAAAATATCTTCGATTTGAAAACGTACGTCTCGGTCTACCGGCACCGACTCCACCAGTCACATTACTGTCATACATATACTTGTCTTGTGATTCTGCTTTCATTCATTTTCTCTACATGCCCAAACCCCCTTCACATTGCTCTTTCAACTCTTGTCAAATGAAATTGTGTTCAAATAACAAGTTTCCACAAAAACAGTTAATTTTGAAGTTTGACGTCCAACAGTATTAGAGTTGAGCGAGTCGGTTAAATATAAATTGCGAGGCGTGTGTATACGACAATGTCGCCAAAGGAGTGCATGAATATGAGATGCGCCAAGGAGGCGGGTCAACAGCGCTGATCCTCGGATATTAAACCGGAACTAATAAGAGGGTGCTGCGGGCGGCTTGTGCACTCCAAGTCACAGCCGACATAATGCATCTTTACTAATATTGTAAAGATGAATATCGTGTTATTGTGTATACACGTTTATGAGATTCCCAGGTTATCTTGAAAACGTCGAGCTCAGTCGAAGAATCGTTACAATAGCCATAAGTCTGGAAGGAGTATATAAAATTCAAAAACACCGCATGTGTAACGTACGAGACAGTAGGTCTATTCTTTATTGTATGTACACAAAATAGTTACAAATAAAACTCCATAATAATCCTAAAAAGAGTTTTCTTCCAGTAAACTTGGGTCTAGCGAGAGTGGGAAAACAAGAGGCAGAGTTGTGTACATGAAAGTTATTACATATAATAAAAGTACACATCGAAAATAAATTTTACATTTCTTCAAATTTTTTTTTCTTTTGTTTCTACATTATAAATTAATACAAATATGCATATATAAAATACATCCCTTTTAAATTATAAATGTGAAAGTAACTCTATCTGTCTGTCTCTCAGTCTGTCTGTTCCGTTTTCACGGAAAATCTATGGGACCGATTTGGGTGAAACTAATATCATATATTTTCGATGCCGAAAGTGAACATAGGATACCTACTTTTTAACCCAAAAAGGTGGGATAGTTTTTGGGATAAAAATATATTTGTCTATTTGTTTGTTACGCTTTTAAGGAAATACTTTTACTTACTTACTGTTGTTCGTGCCTACCCCGCTAGGGACCTGGCGTGAAGTTATGTATGTATGTACTTTTATTTAAAAACCGGTTTGGCTGAAATTTGGTATATATGTAATTTCAATTTCGACATGGTGGACATGGGATACTTGTCATTACGCATAAAAGGTAGGTTTATGTAAAGGTTATCCCAGAAAGTTGGATAGGTTTTTGTGAATTGCCATTTTGGTTAATTTGGTCTTTTCGTCATTTTGGTCATATTTGGTCAATTTGGTCATTTTATATCTCCGGAAGCCTAAATGCGATGGCAATCAAATGCATTAATTTATGTGATTTTCGAGGCTTTGCTGAATCGAACGCAAAAAGAATAACAAAAAAGTTATGGCTAAACATATGTATATAAAAGTAAAAAACAATATTTACACGACAAATTGAGAACCCCGAGAACCTTTTTTTTTAGTCGGTTAAAAAAGAGAAAAAAATCAGGCGGACTAATTTGAAGACGCGGACTCCGAAAATGAAAATTTAGAAAATTTTGCCACTTTATTTTTCTGTCTATTACGCTTGTTGGAGTGAATATTTAAATAAAATAATTGATTATATTTGTTACATTAAATTATAAACAAGTACAATAAAGAAAACTTTAATAAAACTCGACCCAGAGTTAGCTGATATAGGTATCCCGAGTAAACTCAAACTCTACACGTATAAGTTTCGCTGGTACATTACTCAGTCACTTTTTGAGGTTTGTTTTGTTTTATTGCTGGCTGGTTTCACTTCTGTAATATCTTGTTCCCGGCGACTGGCATCTGAGGGACAGGATGATTTGCTTGGAGTCCCTCATTAGTAACTATCATTTTATTAATATTTTATAAGTATGGTTATAGCACAATGGGGTTGAAATATCTTTATGAATAAAATCTTCCCTAAAATAGTAGAAAAATGTATTTCATTTAAGAATGATTGCTCAAACAAAAGTTATTCAGGCTAGAAAAGTAACTTGACAAACTCGTAATTCTGGTCCAATGCCCACATGCTTATTTCCACTCAGCGTGTATTATCTCGGATCGGAAAATTGTTGAAGCGAAATTAGCTTTTGCCTTCGGCGGCCCCGGCCTCCCCGGCATTGCCACTCCACGCGTTCAATATTTCAAATAAATAAGTCGCACTCTTGGTGTTTGCACAATAATGGATACGATTTTACTTAGGCCGCCTACACACAGACCCAATTAAGGACAAATAATGTTTGGTCGTTGGCGTTCTTTGCCAAAGCGGTGCTTGGCGGTGATTACACCGGCACACAGAATTTTATAATTTACTCCAAATTTATAGGATTTAGAATCCAAACGGATCTCAGACTTGGATTCAGCGCGTCGAAATAGATTTTGACCATTTTTTTGTATGCCAATTTTATTATCAAAAGAATCGAAACATTCGTTCGTTTGACAGAACGTATAAATAAAGCCAACCAAGCCAATAAAACTCCTTCGTTGGCCCTGTATGGATCCAGCTTTAGATTTGTTGGGTTCTATATCTATATAGGATATTGAAGACGGTAGTATATGTTACGTCACGTACTTGGAATAATTGCTATGTAATCAGCAAGGTTAAAACTGAGTAGTACATGTAGGTGCCAAGATCTGTCAATACAGAAAACAGACAGATCCTTTGTAGATGCACTACGAAAATGTTTACGGTTTACATGTTTTCACGTAGCAGTTAAGATTTCTGTGTATAAAGTTTTAAGATTAATGTTAAATTAATCAAGTAGTAATTACTTAGATATAAAACGTTGCCATGCAGTGCATTCGACCAGCGTTTGAAACGCAGTGTCTAGAGATCCCACGATCTTATGCAGATATTTATCGAAGCATCCCGTAAGTAGGTATCTGTGACAAGCTAAAGGTAGGGGCTTTTCCGCGTGGGGACGAATTGTCTCCACTGTCTCAACGCCGGCCTCAGGAGATTCTTAGCGAGATTGGGAGCATGGTTGCAGTGTCCCGCGGACTGATTGTGCAACACTGGATCACGGATCCATACACAGCTTCGCTGGTTCTAGTAATTTGTGGACTGTATAGGTTATATATGAGAGAGTGAGAGGTATGCCGAATCCTGCAAAAAAACCAATGGGGTAATAAGCACCACTAACCTCGGAATCCACCTCCAATGGGGCAGCTAGACAGCTCCTGAAAGTGCACGGCACGAACAGGTCCTCGAATGGCACTTCGGGTTTGAAGAATGGCACATTCACACAAAATAGCAAGCACGGCTTGTATATGAAGTTCAATAAAAAAGCTCCAAGAATGGGATGTGAAACGTTCACGTGCACGGAGAAAACGGAACGTCCGGACTGAACTCGCTTGCGTTGGAGACTGGTTCGCCACCACGCAATGGCGGCGAAACCGAAAGCCAGCGGCACTTATAAAACTACCCACGTTGGCATAAATTGTGAGGATCCAACACTGATCGCTTCTAGCTCTGTCCGGTAATACACGCCGCCCGTAAGCACCTCCACCTGAGATGCCAGGGCGGATCACTCGCAAGCACCGCACTACTTATTTCAACTCCCACAGTATTGAAGTAATTACTATCTATACTCCGATGGCTCTCAGACTTTGTGTAACAGGTATATGAGGAAGTAGTACCACTAGAAAATATATTAATTTTGACATAGATGAAAAAGTATTGTATGTATACAAAATCGAAACTATTCAACGGAAATAGAGAGCACGTAAAATGGTGCAAACTGCAAACGAGAAGTTGCTGATTTAATAATGTTTCTTAGAATATTATATAAACTTGCAGCGCATTTCACAGACATTTTTCTATTGACACTAAACTTTAGTTTCAAACAAATTTTTAAACTCAGGGCGAAGTTGTATCGTTATTCTATTGGTTATTTTGTTTAGAGATAATTTAAGTTGAACGGAAAAGAATAGGTTAATATTGTTGTGTCGAAAGACATTCCAATCTTACAAATATACTTAGACGAGAACAAACTTTACTTACTTGTAGGTAGTGGAAATCGTGTCTAATAACTGGGTTACGGTGGTTTCTTCTTTGATGATTCCATATCATGCTTAAGAGGCCAATTACTCTCTTGTAGTGCAGTCTTGCGGTGGGAGGAGCTTGTAGGGCTTAAGAGGCATCCTGACCGGTGTTGCAGGACGCAATAA
This sequence comes from Dendrolimus pini, assembly GCA_949752895.1. Lineage (NCBI taxonomy): Eukaryota > Metazoa > Arthropoda > Insecta > Lepidoptera > Lasiocampidae > Dendrolimus > Dendrolimus pini. The sequence continues at coordinate 18,581,357 of OX457144.1, read as the reverse complement.
AAACTGCAACAATATTCACAGTCCAGCATTACGTGGCGGACTGCTAGACGGAATGCCATGCAGGATAGTGAATGGGCCTCTTAACGTAAACAAATTAATTTGTCATAGACAATATTTTAAGAAAACGAATATCATAAGATTGGGGCTACGTAAAATTAGGGACTCACAACGACCACGTTCACGACCGCAATTTTTCCCGTTCCGCTTGCTTGCCGGCGTCACAATCGTAAGCCCAAGCCGAAAGGTTATTCGACCCACCTTTTGACATGAGTCGTTGTGATCGTTGTGTGATCGAGAATGATGACGGCATTAGTGACGCTTTCGCCACAACCACAACGACCGCGGTCGCCTTGTGGAACGGCTAACGGAGCATTTTGAACGTTGTGAGCTACTAATGGAACACGCTGAATAATAAGTAGTGTCTTTAATAATAGTAGTTATATTTGAGAATTACTTAACTAAATACAAAAAAATAAACTAAATTATAAATAAATTAATATAAAGAAATAATAAATAATAGTACGTGATATAGAATTATTTCCCTCTAAAGTTTCAACGTATAAGACAATATGCGAAGTCAGTGGCTTTCGAAGTTAGCCGAGCTCGCACCTCGGCAGCATGTCGTCATACATTGTTATACTCCTAGTTCATTCAATTAACACATCACAATAATTATTATATTTTGTTGTACTAATATTTCTTCACAATACTTATATGAAGTTTGCAGGCTCATTAAAAAGTAAAAAAAAGTGTTATTCATAATTGAAGTCTGAATGTGATTACTGTCAACACTAGGTATAATGTTAGTATTAGTGACTATGTCACACATATATAGCCCAGGGTTTAATGCGTTATTCAAGACGCGACATTGTCAGAGACGTTAAACGTTGACAGATAATTCACGTGTTTAATTAAGTAGCTAATCATTAACAGCGTTATTTTTAACGCTATAAGTCGCCTTTGAATACTAACACTAACACTCCATTATATCTCAATAATAATATCAGCTCAAAAATGGCCCACTGCTGGGTTCGGGCCTTCCATTATAGGGGGAACGGACAGTCCATGTGCAGGTTGCATCACGATGTTTTCCTTCACCGTTGTTAGCACGTGGTAATTGTAACAATACGCACGTTAGATCAGAAAACTGCCTAAGTAGTGCTTGCGTTCCGGCCAGGAGCGAACCCGCGCCCTAAGAGTTCGGGACGCGTGCGTTAGCGTATACCACGATTATATCTCAATGGTTTAATGCAATTACTTAGAGCAGTCTCAATAGCCATATATCTAGTAATAGTAAATCTTTATTCGTGCTCATTTCACAGATAGTGGCCACAAAAGTGCAGTAAAAATGTATATTAAACTTCTTTGGAGATCGTCCGCTGGCCATAGTCCCATTGGGAGAATACTTCGTGTCTTTTTCCACTGACCATCCAAATGTGTCGGAAACACGAAGATTAGTTAAAATATTCAATCTTCTCCTATTCAAAGCACTTATACTACGTTTCAAAGCATTAATACTTCATTACATTATAGATTTAGATTGCAGTCCATATCCTACTAATATTATAAACGCGAAAATTTGTGAAAATGTATGGACGTATGTTTGTTACTCTTACACGCAAGAACTACTGAATGGATTTTGATGAAACTTTGCATTAATATAGTTTACACATCAGAATAACGCATAGCGCGCGGCGCGGCGCTTGAGGGACTCCTGTTCAGCTGCAGCAGAACCGGCGGTAGCGCACGTACTTAAAGATGGGACGCCGCCAGAGCGTCAACGTAAGTAGCATCCCACACTAAGAGGCCGCCCATCTTCCAAGGTACTAACGTCATCCCATCCGGTCTTCTGCCAGCGTCGCGGCACAAGCCGTTTGCTTCTAGAACGGCAGGTACCCCGGTGGTCTTTTCTTTGAATCTATATATACTATATAGATAAACAAAATTGAATTGTATGTTTGTAATGTCAAAATTGAAAGGTGAAAAAACAGTGGGGACAATCTGGACAAGGAACTTCTGAAAATATAATTTTTTAAGAAATTTTGTCTGCCTATTTGTATGCTCCGACTAGTCTCTGAAACGGCTGCACCGATTTTGACGGAAGTTTCGGGCTACTTTTTATAGAGTTGCGCAAAATAAAACCTTGCGGACGAGTCGCTGGCACAGCTAGTTAAATATAAAACTATTACTTGTTTCTAATATTAGCGGATGAATATCAAGATTAAGAGATAAAGTGGTGCATTGGAGAACAACACGTCCCTCTTGCGCCAGCCACCCGATGTCTGGATGCATTTACAATACTGGATATTGCATTTTTGCAGTTTTAGAATAGTGTGTGCATTACACAAATTTTATTTTTATGACTAAAATTAAAACAAGTAGAAGAAGTATGTATGTAGTAACCTACAGTGTATTTGTTATGTCAACGAAAATAAGTAACATTATATTTCTTTGCTCTATATTTTCATTGTAAACTGTAAACGACAAGGAACAAACGACAAACACATATTGTTCTATCCCCAAAATAAACAAATGACGCTTGTGTTATGGGTGATAAACAACGGACTACTCTGGGGACGATCGATATTGCAAGAGAGAAAACGCAAACACATAATACTTGGGCTTTGCATATTTTTATTTTTATATGTAACTATAATTCTTAAGATGAATTTACACTTTGATGTGTATAGATATGCCAGGAAAGACTTATTTGAAATTTAAAAAAATACAGAATTCATATAAATTATAATACATTTCAGAGTATAATTCCAAGTACGGTGTTCATAGTGGAGAAAACTAATATTTCCTAGTAAATTTTTTATTGGTCTTTATGATTTGTGTATTTATTTAGCCAGGGTCAAGTTAGAATTTGGTTGAGGTTTTACCAAATCGTAGATCTTTGACTTCACTAAATAGTTGTGATTTTTCTTCAATATTCTATAACTATTGTTCACTTTTAACCAGTATTACTTAATTATTTGAAAATAAAAGGGCAAATCACTCTTCAGATTGTCGCCAAAAATCCGAAGCCAACTTACGAACTTACAAACGAACGAAATTTCAAATGACAAGTTGACATTGGCCAATAATTATTAATATTAAACTGCCTAAAAACGTATTTAGGCAGTTACATATGATCAACTAAATTTTATTTAAAGGCGATCGTTATACAAGCGACCCTTAGTCTTATACATTTATGTGTTTATCTCTTTTTAGTCTCGCTTTTTTGTTTCATCGAGTTTCTAATCAGACCAATTCTAAAGTAATTTTACTTCAATAAAATAATAATGCAACTGAAAAACGACCACCTGTATGGAATCCCCGCTATCGCCCGAAATTCCTTAAGGACGTTGGTGCTGTTCACGAGCATTAAATGTCAATAGTTTTGTAGGGAGTAGCCCACTCGGTCGGAGGTGGTTTGTTTGTATAAAAAGTACTCACTTAAAGATTGAATACATTCTGGTTGCCATATTCTGCGAGTATATTGTATATTGTAGTTTGGCGATGTTTAATATCTCTCTTATATGAATACGAATGCGGACACAGGTTATAATAAGTTCTAGCAATATCGATTCTATCTATCTATAATATTAGCTGACCCGGCAATCTTCGTACCGCCTCAAAATTAATGAATAAAAAACTTTGATTTTTGAACGATGGTACGAAAATCAAACTTTTCACATTCAAAACTAAAAAAAAGAAAAAAGAATCACTTAAAATTTAATTGATTTCTAAACGATGGGACGAACATCAAATGACAGGTAGGAATAGTTTCTAAGGGAAGGCGAAATTGATGTTTTTACTATATTCCAAGCATTTTTGTCATATTTGCTCACCTTTTAAACCTTCCATGGACTTCCACAAATAACTCAAAACCAAAATTAGCCAAATCAGATCAGCCGTTCTCGAGTTTTAGCGAGACTAACGAACAGTAATCGATTTTTATATATATAGATAGATAATTATTTTTTTAATTGAAGTCATTAAAAAAACCAACTGGTATAGACTATATAAACGATGGAGAGTATAGCAAATAGTGGGTTCTCCGATTAAAACAGGCTTTTAAATAAAATTCATTATAATGTACAAATTTAACATTTTCTTATTTATCTATAATTATTACAAACTTTTACTCTTTCCTTATGGACTAGAGACGTCAATTTTATATTTACATATTATATTCGTTCTACAGATAATTATGCTTTGAAAGTGGTGTTTGACAGCGAAGTACAAGCGCGTGTAGACGACATCGCCGCGCCGCCATGCCTTGTATATTTGTTAAGAGATATTTGCTATAAACGATGCTATTCATAAAAAAGGGCTAGGCCTTATTTTAAACAGTTATTCAAAAGTTATTTATTGAACTTGTGCAAACACAAGTTCAATATTTTTATATTTAAATAATATAAGTTTTATCTTTTATTACTTACCTAAAATTAATTATACATTTCTATAATACCTGCCAAAAGACCAATAAGTTATTTAGTTTTAATTGTAACCTTATTTGTAAAAGTTATACGAGGTTTATTGGTTCATTAAGTGTATAATTATTATAATAATACGTTATTCTTAATCGTATTTACAATGTGAATGTAAAAGGACTCTATAAACCTCGTAAAAAAGAGGGTAAAGTGTTCATTTATAAAAACCGCTTCTATTGTATAATAAATAAATACTCTCTGCAAAATAAAGAACAATACCTACCGACATTTTTATAAAAAAACAAGAATAAACGAATTAAATCTACAATATTTACCCTGTGTGCTACCTGCAATTACCTACGACTAATACTATAGTTTAATTAAAATACTTCCTCAACAACGGTTCGTTACAACGTCAATTTTCAATATTTTTTTAAAATCGACATGAAATACAGACTCAAGAAAGAAGGAAAACTTCGACTACCGACTACGGCAGTTAGTAAACTAAATGAATGATACTTTACTTCAACTTTATAACTACGAAACATCTCATTATGACTTATGAAATGCATTCAGCTACTATTGGCGTTATCAACTACTCGACGCTTGAGTCTAGTACACAGCTTTATCGGATTTAATCAATTTAGATTACAGATAATCGCAATTACTCATTAATAATAATATTATAAAAAGAACGGCTTATGTCATTGGACGATGATGAAGCCCTATGTCCTATTATCCTATATCCACTTCTATATATGGTACATATTGGTAAGATGGTAAGTACTGTAACGACTAACCTCCTTAAAAATGTAATGTTTTAAATTAAAATCCTAGAATGCCTCCAAATACAAGAGAAGACAGAATTGTAAGAGACTGGTTCAGAGCATAAATTCATTCATTCATTCAGCAACGAAGAGACACTTTTACATAGATGTGTCCTGCTCTCTCTTGTTTTGTGAGGCGTTCTATGATATTAATTGTAAACATTATATATCTTAACATACATGACTACTAAGGAGGTCAGTCGTTACAGTACCTACTCTAAAGTCTTTATAAAAATAGATGCAAGCACACACAAGTTAGTTAGTTAGCTAGTTCCACCATCAGATGATAGCTGATGGTGGAGCAATCTAGTTGGTTTAAGAAGTTTTAGAAAAAGGTAGAACATTCTGGAACTTTTGCTTCCACAACACAATGACACATACATTTTAGAAAGGGATTGATGATAAGCGAAAGTTCTAGAATAGAAGATTCGGGAAGGAAAAGACAGACATAGATAGATGTTAGAAAGGGATAGATAGTAAATAAAAGAATAACGAAAAGAAGAAATTATGGGTTCCAGAAGACTCTTGCGGGTATTAAGTAGCGTAAGGCGCGCTTACGACGAGAAGTTTAATAAAAGACAGTGACGAGTTTAGTGGTGCATTAAGTGAATAGTTTAGTGCGCAGTTAAGTGAAGCGTGAACTGAAGTGAAGTGGAGCCTCTTCCAATCTTCTCTACTATGTGCCAGTTGTTTCACTCGTTTGTACACACTTTTTCCTTTATTTGACCCATGAATGCCATCCTTGGCCTTTTCCCCCCTTCTCCTTACTTCCACTTTGGCTTCTATTAACGTGCATGAGAAGGTATGTCGTAGCAAATGGCCGAACATCTTTCCCCTTCTTTCATTCAGAGTTTTTGAAATCGTGCGCTTCTCCTTTACCATATCCAATACTTCTTTATTGGTCTTCTTTTCTTTCAAATTGTGTTCTCTCCATACGTCTCCATCACCACATTTCAAATGGTTCTAATTTGTCGCGATCTTTCTGAGTCTTTGGCCATGCTTCACACCCATGTAAAGCAATGGTACACATACAAAATTATATGAAACTTTTCTTGATAGGTTAAGATCCTGCTGCAGAATTAGCGCACTCATCGAGTGTTTGCTAAAACCCAAATTTTTACGCATATTTATGACTAGGAGAATATACATCTACCAGGTTGCATATCAAAATGTGGCCACGAGTATTATTAGATAACTGTACTTATTTCGTGTTGAGAGCTATTTACAGAGTAGTAGATGATTTGCAGTATCTTTAGCCCAGCAGTCCACATGTGACAACGCTCATGCAGCTTCTACTGTCACTAGACTGTGCTTCGACTACCCGTTTTTTCTTCTTCCCGTCTACGTCATATACTTTCTCCTCCTACAAAAGGAATAAATTGTTTTATAATCAATTAAATACTAACAATAGACTAAGTTATAAGTAAGTTAGCGTAAGTAGGTAACAAATCGCTGCTATAGGCACATGTGCCCAGAAGGCTGGGTATGGCAATGCTGATCGTGGCGCGAAATATGAACCAGCCTTCTGATCACGGCTGTCATCAGAGTTTCTTACAAATGTCTTTAAATATTAGTCACTTAAAATTCATTTTAATAATTGTAACTATGATGACAAGTGGAGGCATAGTTACAATTATTAAAATGAATAATTTATTTCACAGAATATACAGAAGGTCCAATTATAACTAAACCACCTCGGTCATGCGTTGAGTAAAAGGGGGCCTAGTTGAGCCATTTTTCAGATAATCTTTGTCAGTTCCTAAACGATATGCCAGAATCATTTCTTATGTATTTTGATAAATAGGTAATGAATGTTATAATTGAAAAATTATAACAAGAAAAGAATCTTGTTCGCATGCCACAGTGTGTGTTTTATTTACTTTGGGTAATTGGGAAACTAATAATGTAAATTCTAGATAAATATGGCAAAGATATGAGAATTGAAAGTATTAGTTTTTGAGTTCAATTTCTACTTCAATTTAAAGCTAGTAGGACTTAAGTAAATACTATTTAGGTAATATAAGTTCACTACCAATTTGTAGTATGAAATTGAAACAAAATATGTTTCAAATGATTAAATTCATATTACGTAAATTTTAAAATGTGTTTGGTTGTTTAACATTTTGTTTCGTCCCTCAGGCTGACAGACAAGTAGGCTTTTTTTGGCTAATGGATGGGCTTACACAAAATAACTATGTGAATATTTCTAGAATATAAATATAATTATAATCCAATAAAGTACCAGTCATGGCCAAGACAAGAATCTTCTAAGAAGAGTTCAAAGAATAATGATAAAAATAAATCAGAGAGGCGAAAACATTGACTAATTATTTAACACTATCCATGGTGATAGCAAAGGCGAGCCGTTGCGATCGCTATCGGACGAATGCCTTTGTCTGGCGTCTTCAAATGGGATACATTCATCTACTGTTGTTTCACAGAAGATGTCTTAGCTGATTGGATCTTGTTATCACTCTGTCATGTTTAATTCTAGTTAGCTTTCAGGATTCTATTATCTGTTTAATATACAAAAGAGATAAATGAATTAAATTATAATTATTTATTTTATTTGCAACGTCGCGATATACTCGTACCAACTGTTACAAATGAGTCTGGAAAATTGAGAGGTACAAGTATAATGTGGCGTAGGTATTTAATGAGGAGGGGTGAAAGTCACGTGATAAAAAGAATTTTAAATTGGAAGATTGATGCCTATAAATGTATAGGTTGACAAAAAAATTTAAAAACTTCGTTTAAAAAAACCGACTTCAAAAACTAAAAAACTAAAATGTATAAAACAACTTATTTCTTAAGCTATTATTATTAATATATATTATCTAAAACATCTTAAAGTCGGTGCTTAGTAATATTCAAAATATAGTAATTTTTATGTTTTCCTTTGCACCGACTTCAAGATGTTTTAGATAATATACACTCATTTGCAAAAAAAACGGGCACCTAAGCAATGAACCATTTCAAATGTTAATATTTCTTTGTTTGATAATTATAGGTAGTTTTATCCACACAATTTGCTAAATTAATAAGAAAATAATCGTTTTCATCAGTATTTCATAAAATTTAGATACAATTTATGGGAAATAATGCTAAACCTCGCTAGTAGTGTATATTCGCTAGTAGTGCATATGCTCATGAAGTAAAAATAAAAAAGATTTTTGTTTGTTTTTCTTTAATAAAGTAAAAGCAGATAAATGTTTAGTATCGAGTGTGACCCCCTCTAGCTAAAATCACAGCTTGAATTCGTCTGGGCATGCTATCGAGTATATCCCGGATACTTGCTTGCGGAATACGTTCCCACTCCGCAGTAATCACATTCTTCAGCTCTCTGATGGTCTGCGGAGCCGGGTGTACTGATCTCACACGCCGTTTCAGAACGTCCCAGACATGCTCTATGGGATTGAGGTCGGGACTTCGAGCTGGCCAATCCAAACGACGAATGCCGACCTCTTGCACATACGCATTAACATCGCGGGATCGGTGGGCGCGAGCATTGTCGTCCATAAAAATCGAGTCTTCACCTAGAGCGGCCAATGCGGGTTGTGCATGAGAAATTAGAACTTCCGTTATGTATCGATGCCCAGTCAGTGAGCCGTTTTCAATGAAGACTAACTCTGTACGATCCATTGAATTTATTCCTGCCCAAAACATAACAGAGCCCCCACCATAAGGTGTGATTTCTTCGAAACATGCCTCTGCAAAGCGTTCTCCTTGTCTTCTTAGCACTCGCCGACGTCGATCTTCACCGAACAGAGATATCCTGGCTTCATCAGAGAACAAAACCCTATTCCAATCGTCTTGAGTCCATGATTCACAATTTCTAGCGAACCTAAGCCTGTGAACTCTGTGCTCACGGAGTAATTTGGGGCCGCGGGCCGGGCGGTGACTGCGTATATTGGCAGCGAGAAGCCTCCTCCTGACCGTCCATAGACTAATATGCACATTTCTTACTTCTTGGAGGTTGTTCTTAAGATCCACATACGAAGATTTGCGATTTCTCAATGCGCGACTCACAAGAAAACGATCATCCCGTGGTTGGGTACATGGTTTTCTTCCAGAACCAGGCCTTCTCTCGACGGAACCAGTCTCCTGATATCGCTGCCAGGTCCTTTGGACTGTCGAGCGACTAACATTTAGCCTCCTAGCCACGAAACATTGGCTGCAACCCTCTTCAAGCAGCGCGATAATTTTGGTAGCTTTTACCACTTTATCTACCATTTTTGATACAGCCAAACAGCATTAAATAAAGCTTTGACAGTCAAGGATATGAAATTAATCGATAAAAATTGAATAAAAGTTATGAAAGTCGATGTTAACTTCTGGAACTTCGCGCCAAAAATGTAGGATAAAAAGGGGTTTTCTGTAAAAATGAACATCAAATGAAAAATTGAATTTAGAACGTACTTTTTTAAATACCACAGCATTTTTAAAACCGGCCAGTAACGTGTACAAACGATTGAAACCTTTTTGGTATTGTATCTTTTTAAATATGAATGAAAATCAAAACCGCCCGTTTTTTTTGCAAATGAGTTTATATTAATAATAATAGCTTAAGAAATAAGTTATTTTATACATTTTAGTTTTTTAGTTTTTGAAGTCGGTTTTTTAAACGAAGTTTTTAAATTTTATTTGTTACTTTTTAGTGTCTAGCTTTCTAGGTGCCGCGCTTCTTAAAAAATATAGGTCCCAAGAAGCGGGAACAAAAAAATGTTCGTAAAATGAAAACTACTGGGCCAAACTATGTCAAATTTTTAGGGGACCACATGGCAGCTATTCCGCGTCGAACAAAAAAAGAATCACGTAAATCGGATCATAAATCACGGAGTTATCGGCGAACATATGGAACGGAGTGAAAATTATTTCCATGAAAAATGTTCATAAAATGAAAACTACTGGGCCAAACTATGTAAAATTTTTAGGGGACCAATTGGAAGCTATTCCGCGTCGAACAAAAAAAGAATCACGTAAATCGGATCATAAATCACGGAGTTATCGGCGAACATACATAAAAAAAAGCAACAAAAAAAAAAAAAATCCAACGAATTGAGAACCTCCTCCTTTTTTCGAAGTCGGTTAAAAAGAGATGAATTTGTGGTGCGACAGAATAGAGGAATATCGAAGGAAAAGACATATGCCGAGTTTAAAGAAATAGGAGAAAGTAACAGATAAGAGAGATACAATTAAGTCTGAAAACTTGAACACAAAAAGTTTATTAAATACATGTAATGAAATTTTTAGCAATTAGGAAAATAATTTCTTAATTCTTATTTTTAAAAAGTCATCGAGATTTTTATACCACAGGACGTTTTTCAAATTTTATGTTAAATTACGAAATTAGTAATATTGTATGATGGAATAACTTTACCTACATTTTGATATGTTATTTTACTTTAACCTCTTCTAGCATCTATTTTATTTCTGACGGCTCTATGACGGATCAATTAGTAATGTCCTAATAAGTTATCGACTCGATTTGATATAAAAATCGACTACATTTATAAATAAGTTTAAAGTTACATTCAACTCATTTATATATTTTTGCTAAAAATACTGTATAGTGTAATAAATATACCCACATCAATGAACACATTTTATTTATACTTAATAATCCATTTTTCAGCAATATAAAAAAAAATTATAAGGTAGAATTTTAATTTAAAAATTGTTATACTTAAAATCGGCGCTATGTTTATGTTTTGGGAATCCGGCCATTTTTTTATGGAAATTATTTAAAATGGCCAGTTAAAAAATATGTGTGCGTGTACTAGTGTACACACGTAAGAAGTGAAACTTCTTTATGACCTTATTGTTAGGAAAATGATGTACTATATGCAACTTTACAGAAATTGGTTAAATAAATAAATAGGGGCCAAAAAAAAATCGATTACCAATGTGATTTTTTCTGATAGATAACAAATTTTACGTAATAAAATATGTGAAATTTTTATTTCGGCAAAACCGCATTTCAAGTGGACATGGACGAAGTTGCTGGCATATCTTAGTACTTAATATACCAGAGATTAGAGTTTTTACGCAAATCACTTTAATGTCATGTCATAAAAACAATTATTAGCAAGATAATTTATATTTTTAATCAAGTTGGATATTATTTTTAAAATTGAAATATAGATTGTAAAATGGTAGCTCGTGAAACGTACGAGTATGTGAATTAGATTTATAGGTTGGCAGCACAACGATATGGGACCAGATGCCTTTGGTACAGTTGGCACCACTGCCCCGACGAACACTTACAGTAATCACACAATTAGAGAGGGCAGATGTCGTTCCTTCGAACGTTCTCGCAGCTAGCACCTCTAATGTTGATGCGTGTTTCGTGTATTTATTGTATAACGACTTGGGAATAAGGAATATCATCATATTGCTTACTGTTAGGTGGAAAGGTTTCACCCATTATTGCTCTGTAATGTTTGCTACATAATTACGCAACTGGGTGATTTGGGGAGATGGCACATATTGAAATATATGCTAACATTATTTTCGTATACTCGCATGTGAAACCAGTGAAATTACGTTCGCACCACGATAACGACATAGTTGTTAGTGTATTGCAACGGTGACACAAAAAAAACGTGACCGCAGTGCCAATAAAACTACGTTTTATCAGATTTAAGCTGGGGGAATTGATTTTATTATTCCGACATTTCGGCCACTTTTAGTGGCCGTGATCAGGGAAGACAAAGTTGTCAAGTGTCAACGAGAATTGTTAAAGTTTTATTAACCTAGCGCCAACTTGTTCATTTTAATTACTTAGTTGTTATTTTGTTTATGGTTATTATTTACTCTATTGGAGCCTAATCTAGTTTACCACCGCTTCGCAACATGTTGTGGCTTGAAGAGAAGAAGCGGCGCAAGAAACTTCAGCAAACATGTCTAGCTCTAACCTAAAGATACAAGTATATCAGAGTATTATAAAAGCGTTATCTTTCAATGTTTAAAGTAATTAACAATGTCGCACCTTAAATGACGTATTTAACTCTTGGTTATATCTTTGTATTAGAGACATTAGATAAATAAGGAATTACCTCAACTATTTCGCCGATTTTGTACTTGGCCATGATCGTGGTGGCGTCCGAGGAGTGGCCCACCTCGTTGAAGGCCTTCGTGGCGTCCTTGCCGGCCTCGCCTAATATCGCATCCCGGCCACCGGGGTGCTGAAACAATATTTTAATTCAAAAAATGCTATTCGACACTTCAGGTGATCAGTTGGTTGGTATCTTGAAAAATGGATCAGTTCGAGGAACTAGCGAGGGAGCATCCCCCCGAGCTAACCTCTCAAAAATTAGCCCACGAGGGGGCTGTGACTTTTTCGTTACCGTCTTCTATGACGGTGACCTTGTCTTGTTGTATATAAGTAGGATACAATATAGTAATATTAATCAATTAGGATAACTCCAATTTAAGTTTTTAGTAATTATAAAATATTAAAAACAAAAATTAATTTGCGTGTGTAATTTTCATTGTATGGGAATGAATTGGAATAGATAATACGTTGAGATCATATGATCTATTTTATTTTGCAATAGAAAAATAACACGTTTGAAAAAAAATACAAATTAAGTTCAAGTAAAATTCTAAAGTTATTTTAAATTACATTTCAATAAAAATAAGGAATAAAGAAACTAAAACTAACTTAAAAAATACAATTAAGATCTAAAAATAAACTAAGTTATAAATATTTAGTACAAGCGATTTAGATTGTGTAATAAAACGCTGCCAGATGGGAGCGTACCCAGAAGGCTGCCTGTATTGCCGCGTTGTATAGCGATGCTATTTGCTGAATAAATGTTTTTCAAAATTTAAATCTGTACTAACTTTTTTTACATAATCTAAACATTCTGTTTTCCAATATTTGAATTTTTAATAAATAATATGATTCTCTATTTCCTCTTTCATTTATTTTCTTTTGTCTTATTTAATCTTTGCTGATCTGTGAAAAGTAATTTCAGTAGAAGCCTTTCAGTAAGATAACATAGTTTAAGAAAGAAAACTAGGGACGCGCACTTGAGATGAGACCCGAGGTAGCCGGAGACATTCACATTATGGCTAGCAAATAGTGGAGCCAACCCATGAAGGGGTGTGTGGCCATTGTCCCTCCGGGCTGGAGGTGGATTCCCAAGCAACCCCCCCGCTCGGACAAAGGACGCTCGAGGATCGGACAGGGGTTTTAGTGGGTGTCGCTAACTGCAGCGTGGTAATGGCACTTCACACGTGAGGTGCTAGTGTCAACCCGAGCTGGCGAAACCTACACACGTGTCGGAACCGTTCCCCATAAGATTCTCAAACGGGTTTCATATACACACATACATACATAACTTGACGCCAGGTCCCTTGCGGGGTAGGCACGAACAACAGAGCGCCATTTAGGCTTATTCTTACACACCTCACTTGCTTCTTTGACATTCATAGTTCTTGTCAAATGTTAAGGTGGATTCCTGCTCCAGGAGAGCTACTACTGGATAAAATAACTAAAAGAAAATTTGGACGAAATTAACTAATATATTGTAAAACCGAAACTTGACATAAGAGTGACATGTCTGTATAAAACTTATAAAAAGAACGACATACTAAAGAGGATCGATACAAACATGCCGCCCACCAAGGACTTCCCAAGTCCTTAATCCCGAAATCTCTATACACATCAATAACAAACCAAAACAACAACTTCTTATACCAAGAACCTAACATTGAACTCATAATACATAAGCACAAATAAAAAACTATGTGTTATTGGCAAAATACATAAATTAAACATCGCTACTCTTAAAACTAGAACCCCTACAACCTTTATTATCTGAACCAGGGTGCTTCGTTTTGACTATGCCAAGTAACCGCATGACTGTATAGAGTCCACTTCATCAATCAAAACATTACAATTAGGTTCTGGTTTAATTTGACTTCTCTTGTATCTCTCTCTAACATGGAGATTCTTGAAAGTATTTGCCGCAGAAATGCTGTACAAGCTTGTGCATAAACTGCTATATGCAATACATAAACACATTCATATAAAAAACCATTACACTCGATAACTCAGTGTTTATTTAGCCTACAGTCTTATACCTACTTAAACGTCTCAAACATTACTTGACAAATAACTATCCGCACAGTATTTATTACATTTATATAGCTTCCAAATCAATCATACTCCTAACTTGTCTAATATCATAGATATAATATAATACAGCATTATCTAAAAACCACCATGAAGATTACATTTAAATAATTCGCTTATAATAAAACCGTGCAAAACCGTGTAACAAACTAACATTATATTTTAAATCATACTCTGCTTTGCTGTAATATATTTAATATTTACTTTAAGCCAAAATATCTTTATTCATTATCATTAATTCACTTAAGAAAACGTACTCTACGACTACTCACACTTCTCTTTGCATATACATAGCAAGACATGTAACTTCTTCAAAAAAGGCTTTATACTGACTAAGAGGCAAACATTCAAAACTCTATCAATAACTCTAGCACATCACATGTAAGATCTCTACACGTATGTTCAAACCCTTGCCGAAACTTCGTGTAAAATCTAGACCAAGCAACAAGCCATGCTACTATTTTAAAAGATAAATATTTCTTCCTAACAGTGAGTCTCTGAAGTGAATTAATGATAATGAATAAACGGGTTTCACCTGTGTAAAAAAAACTTAAGAAAAACTAGACTAATGCCTATTGCCAATATTACCAGAAATGTAAGAAAAAAGTAGATCTTAAATAAATATATAGTATAGAATAAGCAAATATGTAGAACAACCTCAAAAGCTTTTGTATAGTTGTAAAAATAAGAAAATGAAATAAAAAAAATACAGAAAAGAATAAAAAAGCAATAATATTATTAATATAAATTATCTAAAACATCTTAAAGTCGGTGCTTAGTAATTTTCAAAATATAGTCATTTTTAACAGACTTCAAAAAAACCTCCTTTTTTTGAAGTCTGTTAAAAATGAGGTTCTCAATTCGTCGGGATCTTTTTTTTTATGTATGTTCACCGATTACTCCGAGATTTACGATCCGATTTACGTGATTCTTTTTTGTTCGACGCGGAATAGCTTCCAATTGGTCCCCTAAAAATTTGACATAGTTTGGCCCAGTAGTTTTCATTTCATGAACATTTGTTTATGAAAAAAAATCCACATTCCATTCCATATGTACACCGATAACGCTAAGAATTATGATCAGATTTACGTGATTCTTATTTAGTTTGATGCGGAATAGTTGCCATTTGGTCCCCTAAAAATTTAACATTGTTTGGCCCGTTTGTTCCCGTTTTTTGGGACCTATATTTTTTAAGAAGCGCGGCACCTTTCGTTGGTCTATCCATACATAGCTAGACACTAAAAAGTAACAAATAAAATAAAGAAACTTCGTTTAAAAAAACCGACTTCAAAAACTAAAAAGTATAAAATAACTTATTTCTAAAGCTATCATTATTAATATATTATATCTAAAACATCTTGAAGGCGGTGCAAAGTAAAACATAAAAGTTACTATTATATTTTGAAAATTACCAAGCACCGACATTAAGATGTTTTAAATATTATATATTAATAATAATATCTTTAGAAATAAGTTATTTTATACTTTTTAGTTTTTGAAATCGGTTTTTTATGTTTTACTTTGCACCGACTTCGAGATGTTTTAGATAATTTATATTAATAATAATACATAGCTTTAGAAATAAGTTGTTTTTTACTTTTTAGTTTTTCAAGTCGGTTTTTTTAAAAGAAGTTTATTTTATTTTATTTGTTACTTTTTAGTGCTTAGCTATGTATGGGTAGAAATACGAAAGGTGCCGCGCTTCTTAAAAAATATAGGTCCCAAGAAACGGGAACATAAACATACATACATACATAACTTCACGCCAGGTCCCTTGCGGGGTAGGCACGAGCAACAGAGCGCCATTTAGGCTTATTCTTACACACCTCACTTGCTTCTTTGACATCCGTAGGGTGCTTAGTAATTTGCAAAATATAGTATTTTTTATTATGTTTTACTTTGCACCGACTTCAAGATGTTTTAGACAATATATATTAATAATAATAGCTTTAGAAATAAGTTATTTTATACATTTTAGTTTTTTAGTTTTTGAAGTCGGTTTTTTTAAACGAAGTTTTTATTTGTTACTTTTTAGTGTCTAGCTATGTATGGGTGGACTTACGAATGGTGCCGCGCTTCTTAAAAAATATAGGTCCCAAGAAACGAGAACAAAAAAATGTTCGTAAAATGAAAACTACTGGGCCAAACTGTGTCAAATTTTTAGGGGACCACATGGCAGCTTTTGCGCGTCGAACAATAAAAGAATCACGTAAATCGAATCATAAATCTCAGAGTAATCGGTGTACATATGGAACGAAAAGGAAATTTTTTTCATAAAAAATATTCATAAAATGAAAACTACTAGGCCAAACTATGTAAAATTTTTAGGGGACAAATTGGAAGCTATTCCGCGTCGAAAAAAAAGAATCACGTAAATCGGATCATAAATCTCGGAGTAATCGGTGAACATACATAAAAAAAGATCCCGACGAATTGAGAACCTCCTCCTTTTTTTATGAAGTCGGTTAAAAATAATAGAAAAAAAATATGTCTATTACATTATAGAATGGGTATGTGGTTTTCGTGTACTGGATACGGTGATAAGACGAATAAAACACTTGGTTACCTGGTCGATATATCTGCTAACATCGTAAACAGAGTCCTTGTATACGATCCAGGTGCCGTTGTTGTTGCTCCCGTTATGCAGAGCCACTTCTGCTTTCGTGTACTTCATGGTTTCTTCCGTTTTCATTCCTTCACTTAGTCTGGTGCCGGTTTCTTTCTACAAAACACAACAAACAAGTAAAATTTATTGCTACGCTATACACAGCTCTAAAATTATTATTAATGATAAAATTTTACACGAAATCTATACTAATAGTATTAAAAAGAGGCAAGATTTCTATTTTTGTATGTTTGTAACAAATAATCTCAATAACTATTGGACTGATTTCAAAAATTCTTTCACCATTCCAATGCTACATTATCCCTGATTAATATAGAGTATATAAAAAATAGGGATCACCACAAACACTTCAACAATGTAACCCACCAATTAAAAAAACAGTATTTGGCGCTGGAATCGGGTTCTACAGTTTGAAGAAAGAGGTGTGTTTGAGTGGGCCACAGGGTGGTATTTTTTAGACCTGTGATAAAGTGTACTTAACAGATACTTGAAGTTTAACTTTGATCTCCTATTTCAACCAATTTAAGACTGTTATTGAAATAAATATTGTTACGTGCGAGCGGGGGTACGCACTTATGGATTGGAAGAAAACACCAGTTTTTAATTTAAAAGCTTTTATTGATTTACACAGCCGCACGTAGTACCTCTCTGTAGGGTTGCCCCTATACGCACGACCAACGATGCACAGTCCCGACGATAAGTTGTCACACCCTCAATACCGTCGCCGATATTGCGCGGACCACCTCCAATATTATCGCGGGTAGCTCGCTTCTGGTTCCTCCTTCGAACTACGCTAAACACCTGCTTCGCGTATCTGTCCACCAAACTTATCACTAAATTCAGCACTAAATCCGTCTCTATACTCTATTAACCTTCTCTGATAACCCTTTAGTATCGCACTTGTCGTTTCCACCGTCTTGGACTGAACTCAACTCTCAACTCTAAACTCTAAACTGCTCGGTAGGCGCGCCTTACGCTTTTTATATACCTGGAAGAATTTTCTAGAAACCATATATCTATCTCTGTCTTTTCTTTCCCGAACCTTCTGTTCGGGAACTTTCGTTTATGCATCTATCCCTTTCTAACATCTATCTACTCTTTCTCTCTTTTGTCGTCTATCTCTTTCTAACATCTATCTATCTCTTTCTTTCGTTTATCGTCTATCTTTTTCTAAATATATGCGTCCTTGTCTTTCCGTTCTAGATTTTTCTAGGTTTTTCCAAAAGTTCTAAAACTAACTAGATGGTTCCACCATCGTTCGCCACACTATTGACCTATATCCAATGTCTTGCTTAATTTCGGTAAGATTCGTTCATACAATTTAGCCATAAATAATAATATATTAATCCGGAAGAATAGATGATAAATAATTTCCTCATATAAACTTATTAAATATATTTTGTGGCGGAAGAATATTATTTTGATTATTAATCCGACAATCAATCATAAGCAATTTCGAAACAAAATGTAATTCCGTTTTGTTTGGCCTGATAAAATAACTGAATCATTATTTTATCAGTCCAAATACGATGAAAATATATTTTTCATGATTTTTGTGACATTATATTGTTACATGCCGACAAAAAGTGAATGCACATCTGCCTGCCATAAACCTGATTCCCCCCGCATTTGGAATTATTTTATTAACTTTGTGTTTAAAATTTGCAATTAGACAATAGCCTATTGTTATTGTACTTGTTTACCCGTCCCAGGTGTGCAGATTACGGTTTCTCGGAAACCTCAGTCCACGCGGTCCTTTGTTGTATTGTATATAACGATGCCCGAACGGGGGCAGTCAAGCGAGGATTACGATACGAGCAAGACGTACATTCGATAAGTGATATAGTGACGGACTTTGCGTATTATTCAATCGTGCAGTTTGTACTAGTAGTCTCTAGTTATATTTGTACCTATGTCATGCGTGTTTTTTCTAATAAATTCTATAGTAATTCCAATGGCATTTTAATTTGAGTCCTGTAGCTCCTGTAGCGTATTAATATTGATATTGATGCAAACCGACACCTGCAGGTGTTTTGCTACCCCTTTGAATTTGAGTAATCTATTGTTCGCGCTAATCTCTTTGTTCACGCCGCTGTTAGACATCATAAAACCTTGTTTCCTCTGTTGGTATTTCATGCGAATTCTTGGAAACTATTAAGCTGACTATTTAACGATTTCAAGAACCAGTGGGCGGCATGTTGCTAGGAGGCCATGTCTAATTTACAAATGGATGAGTAGTAGAATTAATTTTGTTATTTATTATTTAACAAAATTGGGTCGTTTTTGTCTTACGCCAAAAGGAAGGTTAGCACTGAAAATCAGCGTTGTGTCGGATATAATTCCGGCACAGCAATATGCTGAGTGCAAACCTTGTGTGCTGAAAATGCGGCGTACAAATTCTCAAAATATGCTCTGTGTATAATAATTTATAAAAAATGTAAATACCTCCCCTGGCAAGCATTAATTATACACTTTAAAAAGTACTCACGAGTTCCAAGTGACCGTTAGTGCCGCACAATAGCAGTGACACACCTGTCAAACTGAACCATTTACCTAAAAGTCGCGAACTCGATACAATTATTACCCGATAAGATTACGATAACTTATCAATACGTTATATTCCTTATCATTTGCACGAAAGATCGCGGATACGTCACTAACCGGTAATATTAAGGTTGTGTGTACACTTGAATAAACTCAAAATAATCATCATATAATTCACATAAATCCTGGAACCTGTTTTTAGCGCCACCTATCTGATTGATAATTTAAGAACTCCCGCCAAATGACAGCCCAAAACAATTTTTTAGAGATCGATCCAATATGTTAAGATTTCATAAATCGTCAAAAACTGATTGTTTTAATTGTTTTTTTTTCTGGTTACCGTATAATTTTATATACCAAAAAATAACACGTTTCTGGAAGTTTCAGTTCAAAATTTGTATTCTAAAATGTCGCTCATATTTTTTGCAATGCATTACTCTAAAGTTTGAACTAGTAAAATAAAAACAATTACATACTCGTACATCTTCTGTAACACCACATATAATCATGTCCTTCACACAATCCATCTACCTTTTATTGGTCTACCTTTACATTTGTACCCATCCATTTTGTATATTATATATTATAAATTACCGCTCTTACTGTAGTATTTTTAATAAAAGATATTTTATAATGTGCAGTGGCTTTTATATTAAACTACAATCAAGGTATCTTAATTTAGCAATGTTAATAGTAATGTCTGCTTGGCGAAGCTCCCCGTACGACTTGCAGCCCGTTCCATTAGTAGCTCACAACGCCCAAAATGCTCCGCTAGCTGTTCCACTAGGCGACCGCGGTCGTTGTAGCCGTGGCGAAAACGTCCCCAATGACGTCATAATTTTCAACCACACAACGCTCACAAGGACACATGTCAAGAGGCGGGTCGAATAACCGTTCCACTTGGGTTTGCGATTGTAACGCCGGCAAGCAAGTGGAACGGGAAAAATCGCGGTCGTGCACGTGGTCGTTGTGGGTCTCTAGTGGAACGTAGCCCACAGGGGTGTCCAAGGTATCTGTTCCGGTTGACGCACCTGTCAACTGCTCTGCCAATGACGTTGACAGGCGCGTTCTGTTTCTATTACACTTCAACCATTAAGACGTAGTTTTATTATAATGGAACTATTTAAATTTGGCAGTCGATCAAAAGTGGGGCCAGTATCGGTCCATGGTGAAAGTGGCATAGATACACAAGTGTTTGTAGTGTGTATGTTTGTCGTGAGCGCCCCCTGGCGGCGATGTTTCCAATCTCTAAGGTCAACATGTCTGCGCAATGTTTGCCCAAATACCCGCGAGTGATTATCCATTGTCGTAAACAGGCCTATTTCGTATTAAGCCGAGTGTAATCTCCTCCACTTCACTCCAACTTACTCATATCTTTATTAACTCTGTTCTTATGATGTTGATAGAAGTGTATGTATGTACTAATTACATAAAAACAAAATATCTACTAATAAAATGTTTTATTTAGTGACTCTGATCACGATCATTCTAAAACTTACTTGGGCTTTCTAGAAGTCGTGGTAGCGTATGGCTAGAGCATGCGTCCCAAACTCAAAGGGTACGGGTTCGATTCCTGGCCGGAACGCATGCACCGTTAGGCAGTTTTCTGATCTAATATGTATATTGTTACAATTACTATGTGCTAACAATTGTGCTAATATTTACATTTTAACACATCGATATAACTGATAAGTCGGTGTCAGGGACTCCCGCATCCGCGGCAGTCTTCATGTCCGTGACATAGCAGACAAACTGCAAGAGTGTCGCTTACGCTGGTACGGCCACGTTTTACGCAGACTGGCTAATTACGTGGGGAACAAATGTCTAGCCATGCCGCCTCCGCCAGGTCCCGGTCCAAGGGGAAGGCCCAAGAAAGCCAACAGGCTTGACGTTGTGAAGGATGTCATGCATACCAATGATCTCAAAACGGGGAATGCTGAAGACCGCGCGAAGTGGAGTAGAAGAAGTAGGAAAGTGGACCCTGGGCTGGGAGTGAACGTTCCGAACGCAACCGGGACTTCGCTCGGATGATGATGACATCGATATAATCGATGTGAGTGAAATTGGTTAAAGCAAGTGATTTTAGAATAGGAAGCTGATCGCGTCGCAATCCTGTACGAGGATAGAGTCCAATAATTTAATGTATCCAACTACTACCCACACAGACACAAACCACGCGTATATTACATAAGTTTACACACAGCTTTAAAAAAATGCGTCACTTCCTTTGACGGTTTTGTTTATGTAGGCTCTGTTATTATATGTTGTATGTTATTATATGTTATACTTTTTAATTTTAGTAATTGGCAGACAAACACATATATTGTATATCTCCAAATCAAGCAAGTTAAGCTTGTGTTGTGGGTAATATACAGCGGCCTACTCCAGGGCCAATCCCCGACACCCAGACTATAAGCAAATAACGGAGAAAGTTCGTTTCCGAAATTGACTGTACCAGAAATCGAACCTAGAGCCTCTGCGTTGTAGCGAGGTCGGCCGGCAAAGGTAAGCCTCAATTAAAGCCTGAACGTTTGTAAATAAGCCAAATATGTAAAAAAGGGTTTCTCATTCATACAATGTAGGCGAAGTCGCAGTCAGAACCTAGTAATCAATATTTGCCTAGGTTATAAACTCGTCGAAGGCTAGCCTTTAATTTTAAGTGTCTATAAAGTAATATCATAAAATGTAAGCGATGATTGGCCGCAAGGGCCTCCCCACACGGGGCTGACGGCATCGGCGTAAATGCTCCACTAATAAACCCACTAAACCGCATTTGATTATCCACACTAATTGACTCGAATTGTCCTATCAAATAGTTTTATAGAGCACAAAGTCAAGCACTGGTGGTGGCGTGCGGATTTGCTTGATCTTTTCAATGTGTTGATCGAGTTTTTTTTTATTGTGTGAGCTCTGCGGACTAGCAGACGGTCCACCTGCAGCTCTCTAAAGGGAGGCTGGAACGTTGCCACTAGTGTTGTTATGGAGGCATACTCTAGACCAAGGGTGGTAGCCATCGATCCACGAGCAAATACCCTACCTGGCTGTGGGTTGCTTTGTCCCCCCCCTCTTACGACATGCCGCCCCCATTTAAATTTTATTCTTTCTCTGTTCCTGCACAGATAAGATTAATTTATGTATTTGTTCTTTGTCTGTAACATATTTTAAAAATCATAATCGCAACTATTGCTAATTAATTTTAGTGTTTGAAAATGTATCAAACTTTATTATAAGTTTTGAATTTTATTATTTCTAATAGTTGGGTTGGGTTGTAATGTAGCGTTACAGATCCGAGCAACCGAGTACGAGAAGCAAACACTACATATAGTACGTAACCTGTAAACTGTAATGATACCTTCTGTAATATTTTGATACAACTTTTAATACAATGCTCAAAATCGAATCATAAATGTTTAGATAAAGGCGAATGCTCATCATTGAGGGAAGCAGTATTGCAACGTAATTCTCTAAATCGAACCATAAATGTTACGTTAAAAGCGAATGCTCGTGTTGAGGGATCACCTTAAGACGGCCCTGCTTGTACCTACATTTAATGCGGTCTTCCAAATACGTATTTATATTTCAAAAAACCCGAAAAAATCAAATATACAAAGCCTAACTCACTTCTATATTTGTATGTATTAAAATAGATGGACATCCACTTAATGTGAGAATGCTTTACGATTGACACAAATGTAGTTACAGCATTTTTTATTATACGGTTTAAGAGTGTACATTCATTTAACGCAAGTGTCTAATAACAAATCATTTAATTTACTTTCGTCATTATTTTAAAATTACAAGTTTTTATTTAACTTGCAATGGATGTATGTATGTAAGTTCGGGTGGAATCTTGCAAGTTAAATTTGACCAACTTCCCGGTTTCCGATTGAGTTAAAATTTTGCACACATGTGTATATCGCATGACAATGCAATAATATGTCACCATGAAGCTGACCTGATGATGGAGTCGGAAGGTGGCCATAGGAAATCCTGTACTAAACAAGATAGACCCGTCGTGTTTGGGCTCGTTTTACTTGTCTTGGCTAGCACTCTGCTGCTACATGATATCCAGGATCTCAAAAGCTTGCATTAAAAAATCTTTTTTAAATGAATAAGTTAAAAACCTATTTGTCTATTACACAATAAATCTGCAGAAGATTCGAGTTTGTACATTGCATTTGAAAATTAGGAAAAGAAATTACGAGGGCTAATTAGAAGCAACAGATTCCGAAAATACAATTTTAGAGTTTGTTTGTCTGTCTCTGATGGGCCATTTTAATATTCCTACTTCATACATCATCAAAATACAAATATTCAAGATATCTTTAGTAAAATTCATCCATTATCCTACATATTAGTGAAAGTATAAAAGTTGATATCTTTAGGAGACCATTTCAAGAGAGCAAACTAGGACAGACACATACAACCCTATATAGCCTGATAATGCTACAAACTCCTTTATTTAAATATGTAAGGGGACTGTTTAAAGGGAGCCCCTCAGCCCTGAAGCACCTTTTCCTGTCCGACGTCACACAAAAGAGTTCAAATTGGAATTCCATAAGTCAACTTTGGCACATCT
Source organism: Dendrolimus pini (assembly GCA_949752895.1). NCBI lineage: Eukaryota > Metazoa > Arthropoda > Insecta > Lepidoptera > Lasiocampidae > Dendrolimus > Dendrolimus pini. Next base: position 18,557,215 of record OX457144.1, on the reverse strand, counting down.
AATTAACAAAACCCTTCAAAGTATTATCAATTCAGTGCGCCCAAATTAAAAGCCCTTTTATTCTCAATTGTATAATTGTGTAAGTTATCAGGTAAAAATGATTAAAAGACAACACAATCCAATACATATATACTCGTACACACATAAACGTATGAATAAGTACACAATAATATTAGTAGTATTTTTTTCTTAGTAGTTAGTAATTTGACATCAATTTGGTCCTCTTAATAAAGGACCAAATCAGTCCACAGTCGAAAGGACAATGAAATACACCAAGAATTTAGTGTATTTTTTATTAAGTGGTGGCTGATGCATCTACCGCCCGACAAGAGGACCTAAAAGGCTGCAAATATGCATCCGTTGCTAGCATATATATATATATATATATATATATATATATATATATATATATATATATATATATATTTGTGGTTTTTGGTGTCGAAACTCTGGGGCCATGGGGTCCAGCGCCCATCGCCATTATCGAGACCTATCAAAACGGTTGATAGATGTCTCATTAGTATATAAGATATATTTAATCGTCATTAAATTACCATACTGCCAGTAAACCTGTATTATCATTTACCGCTTCAAGTAAATAGGGCTACTACGCTTACAAAGCCTAGTTAGTGTTACATTTATTTCTTTTTAAGGTTAATAATTAATTTTGTTAAGTACCCTCTTATTTCTAAACGATACAATCGGCCATTTTCTTTAATTGAATAATAATGTTATATTTTTATTTATTTTGTGATTAGCGCCTGTTTTGAATAGAGTACTTCTGCATAATTTAGCATAATTTTATGTAATAACATTACACTACATTTTATTTTCATGTTGGCAGACGCAATAGCCCATAGCAATAGAATACCGCGACAAATCTCAATATAAAGCTGTATATATTGTTACGAGTTCAGCGGGACTCGAATTAAAATGCAGTTGGAATTATTATAGAGTTATTTAGAAATATACAAACGTCAAACACGTATAACACAGGTACAAATATAACCGAACACAGCAAATCCAAACATAATGCAGGTGTTAATTCAATAAAACGCGTAAATTCCGTCACTTATAGATTACCGAATGTACACACATCTCGCTATGTAGATGACCTAGCCTTATTGGGAACATGCCGGGAAGACGTCACTGAAGCCGTCATGCTTCTGGAAAAAGAAGCGTTAAAAGTAGGGCTCAGGATCAATCACCACAATACCGAGTATTTCCACATGTGATGCTATAAAAACACCCGTGTGAACAAAGAGGACTTGCATGTTGGAGATACCAGCTACAGAGAAGTGTCCAAATTTAAATACCTGGGCTGTACTTTAACAGACACTAACACCCGCGAGGAAGACATAGACATTCGAATTCAAAATACCCTACGTTGTACCGCGCCGCTTCATAAGGTGTTAGTATCCAAGCTTCTCAGCCGTAAGACCAGGATATGTATATATAAAACTGTCATACGTCCAATATTGATGTACGGATGCGAGGCTTGGACGCTAACTGTTGAAGGGATGGCGAGGTGTTCTAAAAATGTTTGTGTAGCGTCAGTATGAAATATGTGTAAGCCGTAAGGAAGGTCCTAAAGTTTATAAATATAGTGATCAGTTACTGTTCTTTTATTACCAAAAATTCTTCCGAGTTGTTGCAAGTATTACATTAGTCTTAGTGTGATATTAGAGTTCCAAGAAACATAAGTGATATGCTATCAATGTACAGTACACCATCCTGCGAACATTTGTTTTGTATTAATTGTTTATTCACGACCTTTGATATTACGAAACTTATTTACGGATTAATCTAAGATCCGATATTTATTTAAGAAAATAATTAAAGCAGGCGAAGTAGTGTGGATAGCCATGGTTATAACTGTATTAATTTATTTTATCAACAAATAAACAACCATTCATCGTGTTCACAAGTCATTTATGTGTGTATTGTATGTAATATACAACAGATATTTTTGGAGATGCTTCTAGAGTCACTAAAGTATAAACAGAAAATTCATTTAAGACAGTATCATGCAGCTTTTCTATGTTTCAATAAACCAGGTGGCTAATGGTCAGAGTTCTAGGGTACAGAATTCTTTCTGATAATTAAATAATAATCAATCAATCAATCAATCAGTCTTTATTTGCAAAACATAGGTACATGAATAGGTGTTACATAATATAAAGTTTCCAGTATGTTTTGTCATTTACATGACGTGCAAATACACTCGCATTACCCTAAACTAATGTTTACAAATTAATTTAATTAAACATACATGTCAAAAAAATAAAAATGAATTGTTAAACATTTTAAAAACAAAATTTAAATTAGTGAAAATATTAAACTTAAAAATGTCAACATTATTATCTTATTTTATTGTATTGTCAACAAATAATGATAACAAATAAATCGACAGGCAAACACTTCAAGTGTCTTGTGTATTCCTAAGCAATTTACGCTTACGTTATGGGTGACATAATACGGACAGCTATGAAGTTGATACACCCATAAGGAAAAGTTCATATACGAAATCTACTACACCAGGAATCGAATCCAGGACCTCTGTGTCTCAGTCAGCTAGGCGAGCTACTCTTAGACTGCTAAACCACTGAGGACTTGTTACTTTAGAAAATCGTGTAGGCAGGCAGGCATTTTACTTGCTGATGGCTTATGACCCGCCAGGCTTACGTGTCGTCGTCGGTGACGTCACGGTTGCTGGTCGACGGGGGAGGAGCCAGCAAGAGGCTACGCCCCTCTCGCCCCTCTCGCCCCCGCACCCACCGACTACTATATAAGCCTCCGAGCCTCCGAAGAGTGCCAGTGAGGATCACCACAACCGAGTAGGAGTACGTCGTCTCATCACAAAAGTTTACGTCGAGTTTACACGGTAAGTGAGCCTTTGCTTTTTAGACAATATTTTAGGTGGATTGAACGAAATTGTTAATTATACGACTTTTTGCATAACCACGAATAATAAAATTATTCAGTATACTAAAATAATATCGGAAAAAAATAATAAGTTCAACGATTAATTAGATATATCAAGAAAAGTTGAGAAGTATTTTTTTAAAATTACTTCTCAGCTGGAGAAGAAAGTGATTATTTGTTTCATATGCTACTGCTTCAACTGGGATAATGTTATAACATTATTGTTCATTTTACGCAATAGAGCGATGGATTTAATGCGTTATATGTGATGTGATATTGTTATTAATCTATATATACTAATGCAGCTATTAGTTAACGGCGTTATTTTTAACGCTATAAGTCGCATTTGGCCATAACAATAACTATAACATTATCACAGGTGAAGCCTGAGCATTATAACATTTTGTTGTACAGTTTTACGTCAGCCTATAGACTAAACTGATCGAGTAGACATATATGTTTGTATTTCATCAATAGCTAAATTCATTAGGTACTTCAGTTTAAACTATCAACTATTCTATGCAGCTATATTTTCAGTCTGAATTGAATAAGAATGCCGTGGAAAAACAAATTGAATTTTCCTTATTGGCCGGGAAAAGTCCCACGTGTTACAGAGTAATCATTGATAACTACATCCGCTATTAGTGCTTCCGTTTATTCTTCCAGCACAACTAATAATTAATCCCACATATATCGTTATTTAGTAATATTTGACATTTCCTTAGCGGTTACGATTACTTAAAGATGTGTCTTAATTATATTTAGTCATAAACACATGAAATACACATGAACTTAATGTAGGGCTAGATAGTTTTGAATACATTGATATATATTGTATTGGATTACAGATTGAAATAGTATATAATCCATCGAGGATAAACAATTTTTCTTAATTATTATGATAAACTAAAAACTGAATTAATATATATACAATATAGTAAAAAAAAAAACAAATATTAAAGCCCGTCTAGCCTCACCAGACCACTGTCGCTGGGCATCGTACCTAGAAGGCTGGCAGCATTACCTCGCTGGATGCAGAGGCTAATCCTTAGAGCGAGGTAACCTCGAGCCTTCTGGTCTCCTGTTGTATCGACAAGACTTTTTTTAAATATTTTAAAATAATTTGTGGGCACTTGGTCCCCATGGGCCCAAAGTTTCCACCCCGACTAGTTGTATGTAAATTAAAATACATAAATTTTGAGTTATTTTAGTGCCCTAAACCACAGTGATTTTTTTGTTAAGTCTATATTAGATGATACACTTTTGCCTTTCAGATTCATATCAACATTAGTAAAAAAACAATAAATCTACATCATATCGCTGTTAAAAAAACCTTTACACAAAAAACTATTTTATTAATGCCTATTAATTAAATTGTATTTTATGTATAACGTTTTAAGATTATAAAATGTATGGTTAGTACCTGGGTCAATTAGTTTATGTTACGTAGAACACATATCAACATAGAATTGAGCCATTCAATGCCATTAAATATCCTTGTGTCCTTTTAGTTCTGAGCCTTTCAACCAAATTGGTTTAATGTGGTTCATCCGTCTAACATGAGCAAATTATTGCGCACATCGCCACTATGTCAAATGCAGTTTTAATAAAAAAATATCCGATTTTAAAACTGACAAAATAATCTTTATTTTCTTTATAAGATTATATAATAAACTGATCTCAAAGTAAACCAATTAACAACCACCATTGTGGTAAATTGAATTTAAAACTAATTACTATCGTCAAGTTTATCCACACTTTGATAAGCTGATGTAAGATGTATCTTCAAATTAAAATAATATTTACTTTGCAATACACTTACTTACTGAAAGAACACAGTATGAAAGTCTGTGTAATATTTGAAACTATCTTGTGAATTTTAAAATGCATTATGTAGGTATTTGTAATTTGTCCAAATGGACACTTACTAGGGCAGCAATTAAAAGGATTATGTCTGCAATGCAAATAAAACTTAAACGTTGCAATGCAGCGTTGTATGTTTGTTGTATGTGCATGCAAATTTACAAGGGACATGTTTGCTCTAGTTTTAACTTGTTTTATATCCCGTAAGGTGTGTCGACACTTTTTGAAAAATAAACACATCTCAATGAAATTCTACTCTTAAAAAAAATAGGAAAACTCTTCATTATATTTCACGTGTCAAAAACTGATGGCAAACTTCGGACGCCGACATTTAGGAGCTCCCTTCAAAATTAAATAAAACTATAAAATCTAGAGCCAGACCGCTGTCTGCTGGAAACGTGCCCAAAAGACTGGCTACATTACCTCGCTGAATGGCAACGATAATGCGTTGTCTGAGGTATAATAGACCAGTCTTGTGGTCACGAGAGACATCTAACAGGCGTTTCGCTGTCTCGATAAAGTTTGTCCCCTAGGAGGTCCCTTATACGTTGTAGCTCTTCTGGGATCAAATCCGATATTTCCAAAATAAAAGTGTACACAGCCACAAAAGTAGTGCTATAGAAAATTAATATATACAGAAATTTTCAGGTCGTGAATAGGTAGGTTTTTCCGCTAAAAATATAAAAGAACTAAGCAAGGATCATAATTTCTATATAAGTATATTATAAATTACATACTATTGAATACAATGTAAGAAAACTTAACTTATTTGTATTGTATTCTACCCATAGTCCCTCAAGACTATAAGTAGAATACTGAGCCCAGATCACCGTCTTCTATGGGTAAGGTGCCCAGAAGGCTGGCTACGTTTCCTCGCTGGATCGCCATACTGATCCGTTGGCCGAGGTAGGCACCAGCCCTCTGATCACCTGAAGAGTCGATGAGTCGTTTTGATAAATTTTGGTAGAGGCTCATGGCCTCAGGACCCCACGGTCCAAGCGTCTCGACAGCAAACGGCACAAACATATAACTCTCACTGAGGGTTGCATATTTCCGCCGCTTGAGCGATTCCGCTGTTTCCGCCGCCGAACCGGCCGATCTAGAAGTGTTTGGTAAATGGGATGCGGCCAACGTGTCTACGCAAGTCGCATTCCACACCAAAGGCTTGCCACGCTGCCAGGGAATTAGAGTCATTCCGTCAGGGCGCCTGCCATCATCACGTGCAATACCGTTCGGCTCCAATAGAGCCGGCACGTTAGCGGTGGCAAGCGCCCTCCGTAAGACATCATTCAGGGCGGCGTAGCGTGACCATCTGCCGGCACTGCGGCGGCAAGAAAGACCGTGGTATCCCGGGTCGATTACCTCTATACCACAGACACATGTGTGTGGTGCACATATGCGAGAACCTAAGCGCAGGTTTATAGCCAAAGAAAAGGAAGTATTATCCAATAATGTACCTATGTTTGGGGAGGGGATAGCTTGGAACCAAAAACCAGACTCTTTGCGAGAAACGGCAAGGATGCGGGCACGTCCTGTAGAGTTAGTTGAATTTAGAAGTTCTTTTTTTTTTTTTATGGCAGGAGATCAGCAGACAGGCAGACGGCCCACTTGATGGAAAGCGGTTACCATCGCCTATAGACATTTGCAACATCAAAGGTGCTACAAATGCGCTGCTGCTCTCTTAACGGATACTGGAACCTGATCCCTTATGCCGGAACACAACACAAGGTTGTTATGGCGGCATACTCTAGACCAGGTGTGGTCGCCATCCAGTCGAGCAAATACCCTACCACCTAGCTGTGGGTTGTTTTGTCGCCTCTTACGACAGGCCGCCCGGCCGCAGGAAATTGTATTCTTTCTCCGTTCCTGCACGGATAAAAACGGTTCTGTGTTTAATCCTCTACATATAGGTTCATCCCAGCATCGTTGCGAATTCATGATCGTGGGAATGTCTTAACTAGGGCAGACCATTTTCCAGGCGTTTAGTGCTTCATTTATAAAAGGATGTATTGACATTATCCCAGTGTTGCATAATTTTTTTAAATAATGAGCCAGTGCTGTAGGCGGATGAAAGAAAAGCCGGTAGAGCAACGCTAGAGATTTTGCGGATGCCTAAACCTCCAAACCTAATGGGTAGGGAAGCTTGGATCCAGTTGTTGTCTGAGAGTTCTGAATTTAAAATTTTACTAAGCACATCTTTAATGCGAATATCTAGTGGTTTTATAAGATTAGAAAATTTCCAAAGCGGGGCGCATCGTAAAACATATGTTAATTTTGGTACAAACAGACAATGTCGTATAATGTGATATGCAATTTGAGAGTGAATATCGAAAAGTTTAGAATATGACAGATCAAACGCGGCTGATTGCTCAGACAGATAATTTGGAATGGCGTCATCTAGAATAGGGGCTCCAAGCAAGCGAAGAGAATCCTTCTCCAGGACCTTAATACCGGGTGCGACGACATTGAACATATTGCTAATATTGTCGCTTTCGTTTTTAGACAGGCTATCGGACAAGAAAATTTCGCATTTTGAGAAATTTAACTCTAATCCTATTGAATTAAATTTTGATATCAGGATAAGTAGGTCTTGGAGTACAGTTTCTGCGTCGCCGCCTAGAGTCCCATCGTCTAGATACCACACATTGAATTTAGATTTGAGGGATTCGATGACCGGATGGATCGCCAAGCTGAAGATGGCCGGACCTAGCGGGTCGCCCTGTTGACAGCCCACAGATGATAGAATAATTTTGTTTTTATACATAAGTTTTGTGGGTTTTGAATAGCTTTCATGAAGGTAATTTGATATTTCTGGAATATTAGATGTTACTTCGTGTAACATGACGGACCTGTCGACAGAGTTAAAGGCATTCTTTACATCTACTTTTAAAATAACTTCTCCGCATTTATTATTTATGAATGACCGCAAAGAATGCACGGCTGCTTCACAGCCTCCTTTAGAGCCGAAACCTAATTGTAAGGGTTGGAATTTGTTTTTTAATTTTGTGGATATATGGCGGCAACAGACCTTCGAGGCGATTCGTCGTAACGAGTTGCCTACGGCGATCGGTCTAATACCGCCATCTTTCTTTTTTAGAGGTATTAAATTTGCGCCGTATAGAACTTCCCTGATTCCGTCGGGAACCTTTCCTGCAAGCATCAGGTTTATAATTTGGGTAATGTGTTTTAGAAGAGTTTGGCCAATGTTGCCTGTACAACCGCTAATAAGGTCTTTCAAATGTTGTGGAGAAAGGCCGTCTATTCCAGCAGCAGAGCCAGTTTTAAATGACATTATTGCTGAATAGACGTCTTTACTTGATGCTTGTAGGAACTCTGTTTGTGAAGAGGGAGGATCTGGCGGAGAAGTCGGTGAAGTAGTTGGAATAGGATGCTTGTCTTTTAGTGACGAGAGTGTGCCTGCTGAGTCTGGTGCTAGGCTATCGTTAGAAAAAAGTAAGCAGGCTGCCCCTTTCAGGTCTCCCTCGCTTACTTTATTTTCAATCTTTTTTGATAGATTTACTGAGAATTTATTGCCTAAGATATGGGACGTATCTAAATTTTCAATTGTTGGACGGCAGCAGTTCTGTTTGATAGTTTTAGTTAAAGAATTGTTTTTATCAAGGCCGGTCGAATGGAAAACTCGGAACGAGAAAAATAGGTAGCTTTCCCAATTTGTGGGAGAATTTTCAGCTAAAATTTTTGCCAATATTTTTGTGAGATTTTCTGCCACCGTGATGCGTGCCCCCGGGGGATACGCCGAATTAATGGAGTATTATTTTTTAAGCAGGCCAAACGTTCCCATAAGGCGGTAAAACTAGTCTGAGGATTGGAGGCCGAATCTGTTAATGTGCTGGGGCACGCAGAACAATTTGTTTGGGTATTTTGGTGGTGAATTTTTGAAATATGGATATTTAGACCCCTGCTCCCCTTAAAGAAACGCGGGGTAGGGCAATGAGGGCATTGAGAAAGTGAGGTAGAAGTATTATGGGCACTGGAGCATGTTTGCGGCATAGGTTTCACGTGGTATGTGCACCGTCTAAATATATTCCTAATAAAAAATAAACCGGGAGATTTGGTGACCTAAACTCAATAACAGTGATTTTATATAACACTAAACTTAAAAAATAAATACTAGGAGGACGTTGTGGAGCAGGCCTGGAGACGGGGATCGTACCTCTAGGGGCACGTCTTCATACCGGTCGATGCTCGACGCAGCGTAGCCGGTGGTTTGGTATGGACTGAAAAGGAAAAATAATAATATAAATAATGATTGTATTTAGAAGATATGAAGCGCCTGTAGATCTTGACGCGGAGGCTGTCCGTCAGGCGGGTGAGTTTGATGCTCGGTGCGTGCAGCGGCCGATGCGTCGAACCCCGGATGAGTCTGAGAACAAAGACACTGATGAGTTGAGGATTCGTGAAGTAGATGAAGGGGGATACTGAGCAAGGATCATTGACACAACTATTGATTGATAAAGATTACTTTGTAATCTGAAAATAGATAATTTGATGTATTCATATTAGTAACAGAAAAACTGCTCGTAGATGTTTTCTCTTCTTTTTTCATCATCCAACAGTCTAATTGAATCTAACACACCGCTTCCCAACGTGTTATCGCTGTTCAAAGGAGAAGGAGCGGCAACTTGCGTCCTTCCGTGCAGGTATGGAAAAAGAATACTAATTGCTGCGTTGGGGCGGCCTGTCGTAAGAGGCGACAAAACAACCCACGGCCAGGAGGCATTTGCCCGACTGGATGGCTACCACCACTCGTCTAGAGTATGCCGCCATAACAACCTTGAGTTGTGTTCCGGCATCAGTTGCCAGGTTCCAGTTTCTCCTTCAAAGCCGCGGCATATTGGCAGCACCTTTGCTATTACTAATGTCCATAGGCGACGGTAACCACTTTCCATCACAGTCGGGCCGTCAGCCTGTCTGCTGTGCTTCAGCAATAAAAGAAAAAGAAACTCCCCAGCAATACGTCTAGCTAAACAAGGTTTTTTCATAATTATTATTTATATTTATTATATTTCAGGCTCTTTTAAAAAATCGAAATGTGTGCTGGGACACATATTAGAAGTGAAACTTCAACGGACAAGTGGAAAAACGAATCGCAACGGACAAGTGGAAAAACGAATAGCAACGGATAAGTGGCAAAACGAATCGCAACGGACAAGTGGAAAAACGAATGGCAACGGATAAGTGGAAAAACGAGTCGCAACGGACAAGTGGAAAAACGAATCGCAACGTACAAGTGGAAAACGAATCGCAACGGACAAGTGGAAAATCTTCAACTGACAAGTGATAAAATGAATCGCAACAAAATTTTGACTTGAAGTTTTACGGGCAGGTGTTAAAATTTTGTTGCGATTCATTTTATCACTTGTCAGTTGAAGATTTTCCACTTGTCCGTTGCGATTCGTTTTCCACTTGTACGTTGCGATTCGTTTTTCCACTTGTCCGTTGCGATTCGTTTTTCCACATGTCCATTGAAGTTTCACTTCTAATATGTGTCCCAGCACACATTTCGATTTTTCGCAGGTTTACTGCAAATTATGATTTGGTTAGGTTAAGTACATTTTAATGGTGTATGTTATACGCTACCCACGCACCGACAATTTTTTACGTCAACACTTTTGTTGTTCGTTGTCGTTGAGACTTTCGAAAAACTGAACCGTTGGCAAAGTTTTCTAGTTGTTAATTTGTTTCCTTATTGGAACATCCCACTTTCCGATGCGCAGAATGCGAATTTAGGTATTAGAGGGACGAGGTCGTCGGAGACCGAGGTATACCCTCGCTCGCTTTCTCGTTTGCGGTACTTCCCCGGCGCTCGGCTCAGCTCACCAAGTCTGCCACTTTAGCGCTTTCGAAGCTAGATATAGCGCTTTTTAGGGCAACCCAGCTCCCAATTTTATTAAGCAACTTCCAGCGCAAAATCTTACGCTTTTTATAATATGCAAATATCTAATTAATTTTATAATAAATATATTTATGAATATCTAGACTAATATTATAAAGAGGAAAGATAAGATTGGTTTTTGCTTGCATGAAGAGGCTCCGAAATTACTGAACCGATTTGAAAAATTATTTCACTGTTGGCAAGCTACGCTATCCCCGGGTGATATAGGGTATATTATATTTACAAAAAAATTAGGGATCATTACTAAAACTCCAATAATGTAGTCCAAGGTATAAAAAAAATACCTAAAATCGCGTGCGCTGCGAAAACTATTGATGATAAAATAAAATAATGTAGTACGACTTTGTAGAACACATCATTATTTACCAAAAGTATCGCGACAATATATATCTAACTATTATAGTTATGCCACAATAAGCGTTTTTTTATCATAAAAAATTAATTAAAATGCCGCCGCTAGAAAAGGCTTTTTATTTGTATCTTGATATTAATCCTTATCAAAATAAATTACTTCATATTCAAGACTGCTTCAATACCTTTATATAACTTTTTGAATTATTCAATTCGGACTTTCCATTCGAAATATATCACGAGTTTAAAAATGTAAGAATTAGTGACGGTGATCACGTGACTGTGACATCTTTTCGTGAGCCAAAACTCCATAAGACCCCCTCTATATAGAAGTTTCACTTCAAAAAGTAAATATAGAAGATTACTTACAATTACTTTTCAAATAATATAGTTGTAAGAAACAAAAGATATTGTTTCCGTCGCAACAATGGCACGCTGAGAATTCAAACTGCGACAAATCTCGTTACATGTTATGCAAAATATAAACGTTATACAGAAGATAGTATAAAAGGTTGGAGCGGGCAGCTATGTAGATGCAGTTTTGTCATTTAAATATTCTTCAATAGTGTAGTATCCCTTTCAAAGCAAGGCACTTTTCAATTTAGCCTTAAATTTACTAAAGGGCAGATTTAACTCTTCATTCAGGATTTTATTGAAGAAGCGTATACTAACCCCCAAGAAAGAAGACACCACACTTTTTATTATCTGAAAGATGGCAGTATCAGTCTATTATTATGCCTGGTGATGATTAAAAATATATTGGCAGGTGACCGTCATATTCTAAATTCCTTAAAGCGTTCTTTGAGAGACTCCCGAGGACCGAGATTGTCTTTTTTGTAACGAAAATGTAGTCTCTAAGTCAAAAGCGTTGCCCCAAAGTAGAATACCATATACATTTTATGATGTTTAAAAGCCTTAAATAACTTAAGTCACATCTAAATTTAGATTCCTTCAATAATTATCTACTTGTGATAAAGTGCGAAATAATCTAATTCTAATTAACTAAATTATAAATTAAACTAAATACTTAAAATAAACTAAATTATAAAGAGGGAAGCGTGCCAAGAAGGCTGACTGCATTGCCACGCTGAGCGCGAATGCGCGAAATACGAACAAGCCTTCTGATCACGGTGGTATCAAAGAGTTTCTTACAAATTTCTTTAAAGGAATCCTTTGCGGATGGACCCCACGGACCTAAAGTTTCAACCCCAAACAGCATAAGTATGTAACCCCTTCCTAGGGTTCCATATTTGCGCCATTTGAGATCTTCAGCCGTTGAAGCAACGTTGCCAGCCCCTGACTTAGTCACTGGAACATGTGATATTAGATAATACAGTAGAAAATGTTATAAATTAATCATCTATAGACATAATTTAACTAAAATTGTATCTAAAAGTGTATCTTGTAAGAAAAACAAGGTAGAATATGTAAGTAACGTAGTTGTAGCGTTGAGTCGTAGCGCGTAGCACGCTACAGCGTAGCGATTGTATTATATTAGGCTACGCTAAACCCGTCCTAGATTGAGTGAACGCTCTTGAGCCTGACGCGTTCTCATAAATCGCGCTTGGAAGCCTGCCTCTCAACATATTTGGATAAAGTCACATTTTAAGTGAACTTGTGTGTTTTTATTTCCATTCAGACGAAATGACCCGTTTTGAAGTTATTCCTCTTTTTACTTAAGCGTGTTTGTACTCAAAATTTTGTTGAAAACGGGGTGAGTATACGATAATACTGAGAAAGGTTCCATCGAAATAAGAAATTTCACCGTTTTCGTCATAAGGCTACGGAATTATAAAATCCGTTTAATTAAAAGTACCCGAAGTATATATGTCATAAATTATTAATCGGGTAATGTTCAAATTAATTTTCGTTGCACGTATTAGAAAAGCTACAATTAAATATTGATGTAAATAAAAAAGCTTTGAAAAACACCTTATGATTTTTCAAAATTTTACTAACGAGACGTCAAATGGCGTCGGAATTTTTTAATAAAACTCAGTGTAGTGGTGGCCCTTAATATTGAATTATTTTCCGGTGTTATTGAATCACTGTGTAGTGCCGTATAGACTGCACTTTCTTGTCAAGTTTTATCCCTTTAGCCCTCCCTGGGTTGTTATGGAGGATCCTTAATCGTAATCAAAACGTAGGATATGGAAAACAACCGTGAGTTTCCGAAGTTTCAAATCCAAACATTCTTAATATATCCAATGGTTTTCTAGAAAAATAATATTAACTCACTTTATTCCCAGTGAAACACAGCTAGGTAACATTATTACCAAGTTATTTTAGTTTTATTACAAACTATATTAATGGCTAATTCCGAAACTAAGAGAGAAACCAACGTCGTCGCAACGTCCATCAACGCAACGTCCCGGTAATTAACCAAAATGATTGTAGTATACAAATTCTAAGGTTTTTATTCAAAATAAGTTCCACTGGAGCACACTTTTTGAAGGTCATACATATAAATTAAAATTTAATTTTACCCCTTTGTCTATGTACACCGCTTCGCGACGTGTCATTGCTGTTAAGGAGAAGAAGCGGCAACAAACTCACCAGCAACATATCTAACTAAAAATTGACTAACTCAAACTTTTTTAAATTAAATAGACAGATAACACTTTATTGTACACCATTACAGAAAACATAAATGAACTTATAGTTTAAAAATATTGTAAATGTGCACAATGGGCCGTCTTATCTTCTCTTATCTAAGAAGCGATCTCTTCCAGACAACCCGTGGCAAGAATAAAAATATATTATATTGGTCATAGGTGGTATACATAAATATAAGAGCATATGCAGCTACTTACATATATTTAAAATAAATTAAATTGTATACAGAAATATGTTACACAAGAGGAAAGAAAAATATTAATATAATTTTAATAATGACAAAGACAGAGAGACGAGCATAAAACAGGTAAAGTTCTATATTTACCAAAATGTCGATAGAACCCTAAAAATATGAACAACACTTTAATCTTAGAGTAATAAGGCAAAATGTCATATCGTTTTGGCCACGCATCCCTACAAGCAGATGGGTAAACAAGCAGCGCACGCGGACAAAACAAATAAAGACACAAGCCGACAGAAGGGTTCGCGGCCCCACTCTAATTCCTTATTTCGCCGGCCTTATCCCCATCTCTATCCCATTCCGATGGGAGCACCCCCCAATCCACCCCCCCCACCCTGCTACTGCACTAAACAAATCAAGTTATGTCCTCTATTTGTAATGTTGTCTGCAAATAATGAGATCTGTATGCCAGTATCACACCTTTGGATTTAGCTTTCATTTCGCTTATACTCGTATCTTATTAAAAACAACACACAGTTGTGACACGATTTCTATTCAACAAAGTCTTGTACTGTAGTTATCTGGATTTTGTTCTCGACATAATATTATTGTTACGACTCAAGTCCCGACAAAAACAAGCATGCGTTTACTAATTATTCTAGAGAACAGTCCATTGTTTTATTGTACTCGTTTATGGCCGTTGCGGTCGACTCATTAACCAGGTGTTTCGGATTATGATACGGGTGCATTGCATTTGTGCAGTATAAAACGATTACCTTATTGAAGGAGGGGGCAGTTGAGCGATTTGAGCCTAACAAACTCTATAGTAATTCTAACGGCATGTTAATTTTGAGTCTCGCGACTCGTAACATTATTATAGCTACTCCCCGTGCGCAGAAGGTCTACCGATAGCCTCATGATGTCACGCGTCGATGGTCAGTAGGGTTGACAAAAAGGTTACATAAACATTTGTTATAATAAATTTATTGTATAAACTTTACATAGGTAAGTAAATACAATAATAGGGAGTAGTCATCGGCAAACCTTCTGCGCGCGGATTATAAAGGCTTATTTATATTGGTTCAGCTACTGACTTGGGGAGCGGACTGACTTTAAATTCAGGGTCAAATTTTAGGACTTATTTTGTTTATTTTATTTAATATCTCTCAGTATTGTTAAAGTGTGTACTTGCCCTAAATAAAACAATTATTTCTTTCTAGTGTTTTATGATTGTAATAATGTCTCTTTAATATATGTACATCAAGCTTGAAATGTAATTTAAAATGAATGTGTTGTTACGAGACACAGACAATGAGAATACTTACTTACTTCGTTTATCGTATTATTTTGTTTTAGGATTGTAGAAGATTGAAGATTTTCGATTATTTGGGTCGTTTTTCGTTTCAAAATGATAATTCACATTATGAGAACCCATTGCTTTTCAATAAATGGATTTCTGAACTAACTGAAAACCTGCTTGATTATGCATTTAACCAAGAATTATTATAAATTAGCTGTCCCGGCAGACGTCGTCCTGCTCAGAAAAGCTTTAATCGATATGCCGACAGCAGCGCCACCTACCGGGTCCAATTGTGAACCAACTCAGAATCCTTTTCTGGTTCATGCACAACAACTTTGCTAGAGATCATCATATGATCAAATGTATAGTTTACGATTCTATAAAGGACATACAGACAAACATTCATTTTTATATATAAGAAGAAGAAAGAAGATAAAAATTAATTGAATATATCAATTTAGCGTTAAAGGAAATAGTTAAGACATACGAGAGAAGAATATTTCTTATTTTAGCAATCTATTTTAAGCAGGTGCGGAAATGCGAAGGCCGTTCAGGCGATTTAATTAATTGATTGAAGTGACTAAAAATACGACCGCCTTTTATACGACCAGGATAATATCCCATTTTCAGAGAACCAAGTAGACTAGGTAATTAGCAAATTTAAAAATATCTGTCCGTATATTTCACATAGTTATGACTGGAAGCCGATGTCAATAGACCTATCTATAAATTTAAAAACAGCTTTGTTTGTTTCCTTTTCATGGTCCCATGGTCCCATTTACCGGCCTACAAAATAAGTGTTCTCCACTTTTGACAAGACCAATAACTTCTTATGTATTTCGATTATCTGATTTTTATTTATTACATCAGTTCAACAGACAGACAGGCGACCCATCTGGTGGAAAGTGGTTACCATCGCCTATGGATATTTGCAACACCAAAGGTGCTATAAATTGGAATTCTAAGGGAGACTGGAATCTGGCTACTAACGCCGGACCACAACTTAAGGTTGTTATGGGGGCATACTGTAGATTAGGTATGGTAGCCATCCAAACGGACAATTACTCTACCACCTGGCTGTGGGTTGTTTTGTCGCCTCTTACGACATGCCGCCCCAACGCAGGAAATTGTATTCCTTCTCGGATCCTGCACGGATTAAACTGAATCCGAACCTGGGGTCAGTTTGGTTCAAATATCCTCAAAATTTTGAATCTGGTTTCCAAATATGGATAAGAATAGAGGGGTCTAGTCAAAATACAGATCAGTTTTTTTGTAGGCCGGTGAATTATCGTGAAATATGGTACATCACTCCTCGTCACAGTCCACTGCTGGACTTAGGCCTCCACAAGTCAGCGCCACTCATCTCTGTCCTCTGATTTCCTAATCCAGCGCCTATCGGCGACCTCGCGTAGGTCTTCAGTCCATCTGGCTCGAGAGCGGTCCACACTACGTGTACCGAGACGCGGTTTGCACTCCAGGACTTGTCTGCTCCATCGGTCCTGCGGCAGACGTGACCGGTCACTGCATCTTCAACTTGACTTGCTATGTCGGCTACCTTGGTTCTCTTACGGAAACATCCAACATAGCTCGCTCCATAGCATGCCGAGCGACTTGAAACTTGTGAACCAGTCCTGCCGTCAGTGTCCAAGTCTCGGCTCCGTAGGGCGGACGCACTGATCGAAGACTTTTGCCTTCAAGCATTGCGGGGTGGTCGACGAGAAGACTTGAAGTTTACCGAATGCTGCCCAGCTCAACTGCATCCTCCTATTGGGTTCCGCCTCGAAGTGTGCTAGTGGCAATGGTCGAATGGTATATCACTGCTTTATCAATATTACATATTATTGTGTCGGAAAATAGGATTTTCCGCGTAATGAAGTTATTAATTGTTGGTTCATTGGTAATTAAAATTTTGAATCCCCATATTCCAAAGCAGAATTAAATTTTAAAGATAAAAGCTATGAAATTACATACCAAATTTCATCAAAATCGGCCCATTAGTGGTCATCAATCAAGTCTATAATCGAGTAATATAGAATATAACAATTAAGCTGAAATTTTCTAGAGAATCAGTCACTAGCTCTTTTATTCCTAATAGTTAGTTACACAAGCTTTATAGATTCATTAAAACTCATGTGCATACAATTATAAAAACACTTTTTTAACCATCCTATAAACGTCGTATAACTGTAATGAATAAAGGGGTTATTTCTTTCAATTACAATCTTATCTTTAGCCTACTGTGTTAGTAATACACTTCAATACACTTTCTTTGAATTTCCCTAAGGGATACGTGAGGATATCTAAAGCAGTGTTCACTTCACAAATCTTTTAATTCTAATCTATAATAATAAATATTATTAATAAAATAAAAGTATTTACTATCAATAAAAGAACTAGTAGTTCATTTTATGGATACTTAAAACCAAAATGAAACCCTAAACTGCAATTAAATGAAACTAATATTGATTTGCCGAAAATTCAAAGTAATTGCTCACGGCAAAAGACTTCTAAGAAAATTCGCACAAAGAGCTCTAGATTAAAAATAAAAAATACACCAACTTTGTGTATCCGGGGACAATAATTTCCCTGTCATTTACAAAGCCGCCAAAAAAAGGTCATATTAAAACCTTAGTATCGGTTTGTCGGCAAATTATCCCCCTCTCTTCGCCTGCGCCCGCCACCTCCCGAGCCATATTAATGGTGCTTCGAATGAAGATTATCTTGAAATATTGTCTCGGTTATATTTGATTAACACATGTAATAAACTCTAATAGGATGTTTGGAGTCTTACTGATAAATTCTTGAATTAATGAAATGAATGGAAACTCTTTATTGTTCACCATAACTTAAACCTAGACCATTTAATATGAATACATTTCCATTAGAACAATGGCGGCCTTATCGCCGATCTCTTCCAGGCAACCCGGTGTCCAAGGAGACATTACAAGAAAAAAAAAAAATTGGTGGTTTAACTAAATTAAAACTAATTCAATCGTAATTAAAGAATAAACAAAATAATAACTATAATAAACTAATATAGATATACACAAAGTTGTTTGTCGGTATCGTCGCAAGTGGAGACCCATGGTCTTTGCTCATCTCCATACAAACAGGCATGAGAATGTGTGTATGTATGTAGGTAAGAAGTCTGGCAAAAAAAACCTTTTACTTCATGAAGCTGTTCTTCAGAAGCAGAACGTGGTAATTGTTAGTCAGAAAACTGTTTATACAGTTTTGTTAACTTTCAAACAATTATTGGAATACTACTAGAACTAGAACTTTTCCTATTACCACTACAACAAAACTTAGATTAATGAGAAATTTGAATATAGATAGCTATCTAGAGAAATCCCATTTGGTACATGTTCGTAGCACGTGCTACGCTCGGCGTAGTATTTATACTGTTGTAGTTGTTAGCTACGCGGTACAGTTGCGCACTTGAGATTTCTGCTTGCTTAAACACCTGCACTGCACTATAGTATGTCATTACCAATTACACACAAAATTCATTTTAGTGCGAGGAAGTAATGATTAAAATAATATAAGTAAATACGACGATATCAGCCCGTTTGTCAGTCATTTCATGAGTTAAACGGTATTTAAGCTTAAATGTTTTCATCTCGTTGTCTTTCTTTTGGCAAGTTACTTTCTAACCAATAGCTTATTCGTGAAAACGTGTCATTGGCTTTCTTTTGTTAATTGTAGTAGTTTATTCAAGTGTATTTAGCTGTAGGTTTACCATAATTAAATTAATAAGAATCCTAACAATCAACACATGTAAAATTATTAGTTGTTCCTATAATGTATATGTTCTCTAAGAAGGGCTTTTTGAAAATTCAACTCTTAAGGTGGTGGACTAGCGGATGAAAGTTTGCTTAAACTACAACTATTTTAATCGATGCGGGCTGCAAAGTGGGTTCTTGTCTTTGAATATGTAAGACCGTGCTTACGCCATACCGGACAGATTTGTTGTCTCTCCTCCAATGAATTAAGTGCTTATTTAATCATATTTAGCAAGTAAACATTATTATTTATTTTATTTAATTTGTTTGGGAAACATACAATAATTAATATTCTTAAATATAAAAGACAAAATTAATTTATTATTCATTAAAAAAAAATATTATAATAAAAATAAAAATTAGCTCGAACAGTTAAATTACAAAAAAAAAATTGAATTATACGAAAATTACATAAAATATCTATTTAATTTACATGAGGTCAATATAGAACTAAAAAAGTTAAATTGAACCACTTATCTAAACGCCACAGGCCGAAGCCGCGTGCAACGCCTAATAAATTACTTTTATATAAAATTTTATGATAAAAATGTTCAAAAAATATAATTTCAACGTGTGATAGGGAAATCTATTTGCGGTAACCGTAACAATTACACGAAGTATTCATTTAAGTAATGACTCAATAAGAGCAGACGCTAAGCTGCCAAGTTGCTTCTAACTTGTCCAAGTAATTGAAACAGTTAAAAAATTTAAATCTCATTAGAACGGATCGCGCTCCTGGAAATCGGGCCGTTTCTATAATAACCGGGATTAATACTGATCAAAATAAATTATTAACATTAATCACCCACTTTTTAATTAAAGTACTGAAAGGATTTACGCGATAAAAATATATTTTTTAACTACATGGCTAATTTTGTTTAGTTTTGTTTTCGACACAACATTGTATCAGACATATAAAGAATGTCGTGGACACATATATATATGAGAGCGAGAAGAATAGATGTTGAATGAAAGAAAAGATAAAAAACATATGATAGAATCAAAAGACAAGAGACGATCGGATGGAAGCGTGGATTCAGTAGTAGGTTGTAAGATAATTATGTCATGGACTTGTGACGCAAGTAAAATTAAAGATGTGTGTGTCTAATATATTATTAGGTTTTTGCGACTTGTATACATAATATATAATAATAATAATAAAATAAAAATAAACGAATCGTATGTTGTGGTTTGTAAGGTAACGTACATGATTAAAAAGAAGTAGATTGAAAAATAAATAAGTTCCAATTATAAAAACACAAATAACTTCTTATTTAAACAAAATATGGTTGGGACAGTCAAAATATTTTAAGATAATGGTCCCGCCAACTAATTCTGCGGCCATTCAGTGAAGCCTTTTGTCTGAACAAAAATAAAGATTAATATCGCATTGTCCCGGCGCGGAGGCAGCGGCCATAGATTATAATACTATATAGGTCGCTTTTGGTCATTTGCCCGTTAGCCCGTTTTGTATTACGAGCTTATTTACACTTTGTTTCAACTTTGTTATAGTAATTCAAGAATTTGTATTTTTTTATTTATTTATACGGCCCACTTGATGGAAGGTGGTTACCGTTGACTATGGACGTTTGCAACACCAGGGGCTGCCGGTTGCTGGCCTATAAGAAATTTTATAACGCCCTTCTTAAACGAGCCCATGTCGTAGCGCAGAGGGAAAACCTCGGCGGGAAGTTCTCTCCAGATCATTGTTGTACGCGGAATAAACGCCCTAGAGAACCGTTGCGTAGTTGAGCGTGGGAGCTCAAGGCAATGAGGGTAAACAATAAGGATATACAGTGGATTTCGGTTATAACGACGAAGGGACCACTATATTTCCGTTGTTGTACCCGCAAGGCGCTGTACAATTGAATTTTTCAAGGGTGCCTTCAAAGCCAAATCTCAAACTACACCAAATAGCGAAAAATACTTTTTCGGTTTTGATGAAAACTAAAGTAAGGTATCATTATATTTTTGAAAAACAATTACCTACTACTACTAGTCTATAACACCGCTTCACAACGTGTTATTGCTGTTAAGGAGAAGAAGCGGCAAGCAACTCCCCAGCAACACGTCTAGCTAACAATTGTTATTCTTTATATTTCTTAATCAATTTATATCTCAAGTTTTTTTCTTTATAACTTTTATACAGAAGTATATAACAGAATTTCTTTTCCAAGAATTAATAGAGTAACAGATTGAATACGGCATACTCGCGCTAACGGTGAAAGGAAACATCGTGATGATGCCTGTACATCGCGATAGCACATGTGTCCAACCCACACATTGCCTTAAACAAGCGTAGCTATATACTGTTCCCCTATAAAAATTAAGAGGCCAAAACCAAGCAGTGGGACATATATAAAGTTAGCTAGGCGGTAGGGTATTTGGTGGCACTTGCCGCCATAACAACCTTGAATTGTGTTCCGGCATTAGTGGCCAGGTTCCAGTCTTCCTTTAAAGAGAGGCAGCACATTTAGTATCTAAGTCCTTTAAGTCTCAAAAGAGACATAGGCGCTCTAAGCGCGTTCTACCGTCTTTACAATGGGGAGTGTTCTGAGGAGCTGTTTAGTTTGGTACCTACATCGCCATTTTACCACCGCACTACTCGCCGGCGACTGGGAGATCATCCACACTTCCTCGACACCTAGAAGTCATCCACTGTACGTGGCGCTCGCTCTTTTATGCTATAGGTATGTGAGCAAGCTGTGGAATGAGCTCCCTTTCGCGGTTTTCCCAGAGCTCTACAATATGGGGCTCTTCAAAAAGGGCGTAAACAGATTTTTAAAGTCTCACCGAGGTAGGCAACGCATCGGCTCCCTTAGTGTTGCAGATGTCCATGGGCGACTGTTTGCCTATACGCAAACATAAAAAAAAACACAAATGTCCATAGGCGACGGTAATCGCTTTCCATGAGGTGGGTAGTCTGCTTGTCCGCTGAACGTATACAATTAAAAAATAAAAACTTCGTTTAAAAAAACTTCAAAAACTTCAAACTTCAAAAACTAAAATGTATAAAATAACTTATTTCTAAAGCTATTATTATTAATATATATTATCTAAAACATCTTAAAGTCAGTGCTTTGTAATTTTCAAAATATAGTAGTTTTTATGTTTTATTTTGCACCGACTTCAAGATCTTTTAGATAATATATATTAATAATAATAGCTTTAGAAATAAGTTATTTTATACATTTTAGTTTTTGAAGTCGGTTTTATTAAAAGAAATTTTTATTTTTTATTTATTACTTTTTAGTGTCTAGCTATGTATGGGAGGACCTACGAATGGTGCCGCGCTTCTTAAAAAATAAAGGTCCCAAGAAACGGGTACAAAAAATGTTCATAAAATGAAAACTACTGAGCCAAACTATGTAAAATTTTTGGGGGACCAATTGGAAGCTATTCCGCGTCGAAAAAAAAAGAATCACGTAAATCGGATGATAAATCACGGAGTAATCGGCGAACATACATAAAAAAAGAGCAACAAAAAAAAAGTTCCCGACGAATTGAGAACCTCCTCCTTTTTTCGAAGTCAGTTAAAAAGAATTATATAGCTTAGGTCCAATTCGAAAATGAACTAGAGTGAAGTTTGCGTGTTTTCCTTCTTGTGCAGGAAGTATCCTGTTCACATTATATGGTGGAAACAGCAAACGTCTTTCCGCATGAAGTAACTGTTTAATGTTTGATGGCTGCTTTGTTTATGTAACATGATGACAGGTAAACAAAATTGATTATACATTATAGTATGTACCAAATATGTCGTAGTAATATGGGGAAAATTAACATGCGCATTTAGATAAGCTGTATAATCAGGTCCTTAAAATGCTTATTACAAATTAGCAACGACAACTTCGTTAGTGTTACTGTGATGAGTTTGTTAGTTGAATGCAACGAAGGGTACCAAAAAACCTTATCCGCAACGCCACCTTTTGAGTATCTTTATCCCATGGAAAACCATAAACAAAAATTAAAATTAACAAGTTGGCGGTAGGCTAAATAGAACTTTATCAATACTCATTGACACTTGACATCTTTGTCTTCCGCGATCACGGCTACTGAAAAGCAGCCGAAACGTCGGAATAATAAAAATCAAATAAATTACCACACTTAAAACCGTTAAAACGTAGATTTATTATGTACACAAGTCGTGAAAACTTAAGAAAATATCACACGATTTCAATAAAATTTAAATAAAAAAATTACACGTCTGTAAATACGGGGATCAAATGTTTTTTTTTTTGGTAAAATTTTGATTTAAATTTATCTAAATCGTCTTTCCTGAAAAGACGCATTTTATATTATACAAAAAACAGAGCGCTGTCAAAACATTAAATTTAATTAAACACCCATCTTGATTACATTTGAAACTAATTAAATAAACATTCATACATGTTATTATTTCCAAAGTACGAAGTCCCATCTCCCGTATATGTAGCATTTAAATGAAAGGCCTTTAAAGAGAGGTCCTTGTACACTGGTACTTTAATGAATAGCGTAATCGACTAGTATAAGTTGACCTCGTGATAAATACTTTGGAATAGGTGACAGGCCTCTTCATGAACTTGAAGCTGTCACAATCAACGTCCAGAGCAAACAAAGGGGGCACTTGTCTCCGTTTTTGTTACACTGCGTGCTCATAACCGCATATTGTGTCAAATCTTTTGTCCTCGGCGTACAATTGCGGTGATGTACTGCGAATTTGTGTTTTAATTGTCCACGCATCCATTACGGTGTAATGGCGAATTAGTGCTCAAGACAGGTGCTGCCCTTTGTTCACCGTTATGTGTATCTACTATTGTTTTGTTCGCTTTGGAATCTGTTTGATTTTCTTTAATTTTTACAATTCTAATTAATTGCTATTGGAAAACATTTTCTTTTTTAATTTACGCCTTAAGAATAGATTTTCATAAAAGGCCCCCAGTATTATTATTCGTGCAGGGACGGAAAAATAATACAATTTCCTGCGGCCGGGCGGCCTGTCGTAGGAGGCGACAAGACATCCCACAGCCAGGTATTAGGGTATTTGACAGATTGGATGGCTACCACCCCTGGTCTAAAGTATGTCGCCATAACAACCTTGACTTGTGTTCCGGCATTAGTGACCAGGTTCCAGTCTCCCTTAAGAGAGTAGCAGCGCATCTGTAGCACCTTTGGTGTTGCAAACGTCCATAGGCGATGGTAACCGCTTTCCATCAAGTGGGCCTGCTTGTCTGCTGAATTTCTGCAATAATGAAATAAAATAAAAATAAATTTTATTACAAGTAAAGTATTTGAGCGTAAACTCAGATTTTTAGACTTGTGTCTGGAGTAATAAAGAGTATTTCTTAGAGTCTCTGAATGGGGAAGACAAAACCTTGTCCATTTCAACCCCAAGAAACCTATATGTGGAAACAATTAAATGGTTATAGATATTTAGTAGTATATACTTAGTTGTAAACTGTTTGTTTTCCGAATAAAATAAAATAAAGAAGACACAGGTCTGCGTATAGATTACAAGTTTCTCGGGACAGCTTCGTTTTACAAGCGAACGTGGAGAACGGGTCGCTGAGAGTCCCACAGACCCTCGATGCAGGCCTTATGTCTGCATTTCCTTGCCCCAAAGGGCCCGAGGATGGTGGCCAAATGCACTCCCCGTGTGTCATCGAAAAAAAGGCTTAATGATGTGGGGAATTTATTTTTGTTTCTAAATAAAAATGTGCAAATACCTTTAAATCCGTTAAAGAGAAAAACAATTGCGTTGAAATTCGTTTTAATTGAGTGGCCCTCTGGTGGATTGTTTTGCATGTCGCCACGCCCCGGCCTAATGAGCGGCCTTTTGAATAAATAAACGCAATTTAAATCCATTAATCACTGATCTTCCCACCTAACTGCTCAAATGTTCCGCTGAATTTCAATTATTGCGGTATTAAAATAATCTTCTTTTTAAATTATGGACTCAAAGTAGTCTTGCTAACATACAAAATTGATGAAAGCAAACAAATAGATATTAAGAACATAATATATAAGAGTGTGTAAAAAATAGTTTTAGTAATAAATGTAATAGTAGCTAAGTTTTAAAAAAGAAAAGAAAGATAAATAAACCCCTTAGCTTTCCCGATGTTGAGTCAGAGTAATAAGAACATGAATAAATAAAAGAAAACAACAACCTCTCTCTTACACACGATGGAGGAGAAGGAGAAAAAAAACACATAATTGATTATCAATTTTCCGGAATTGAGACAATTGGGATTGTTCACTTTTTTCAATCTAGCTGTTTGAAAAACCATTTCGAGGAATAGTGTCCCTAATCATTTCTGTCTAGTTAAAATTCCAAAAAACGTACGATCTTCTTGTATTTTGTAAGAAATGCGTTTGACCTTTATTTGACCTTACTAAATCCAATCAGGTGGGCCGTCTGCCTGTTTGCCTGCTTCAGGTGTAAAAAAAATTCTAGCTGTACATTATTTGATTTAAGTTCTGTAATATGGATTTTCCCTAAAGACCACTTTAAAAAATTTAACGACAACTATAAAAAATAATAATGGTTGAACACGAAAAATTATAAGCCTAGCGACAAAAAACACTAAAATGATCACGATACGTAATGAGTAATGACAGTGACATTTAAATAGTAGCACAGATTACTATGATTATATATAGATAAAACTTACTTTTATTATTTTTGTTTTCTAGGCAAAGAAATCAATGTAAACTTGTCCCTTATGACGTCATCGGAGAAATAATTTTAAAATCGAATTATAAAAAAACTAACGCTTAAAATACAAATATACAAAAATATTCAAATTAGTATCTTAAAACACCCTATTTTACGCAATAAAAATATAAAATCAGAGGGTAATTGTATGTGAACAATCCCCATTCCTCGAAGCAACTGAATCAATCAATGCAAAAATGCAACTCTCGACGAAAGTTACATATATGTTTGTGCCGTTTGCTTTTGAAACGCTTGGATCCTGCGGTCCTGAAGCCATGATCTTCTACAAAGATCTATCAAAACTACGCATAATAACGGTTGCCTAATTCTCTAATTGAAACATTAGTAAATCCTCTTTGAAATTGCGTTTTATATTGAACGACACTATCCAAATATCTCTCTTACATGTATTAACTCTTTCAAAGGAATTCGTGCTGTAAATTACAACATATATAAATACAAATGTAGCGCTCGACGTGTGGACTGCCGTTGCACATTATTTTGGACTTAAACGGTCTGTCATATAAAAGATAAAATATTGGCGGGACACAAAAGAGTTATTGACAAACACCAGCAGTAATATATCGGAGGCTGGAACATGTCAACGGGCGCTATGAGCCCTTCTGTGTACACATGGCTAGTATCTTTTAGTAAGAATATTATATTATAGAGTCTTAATAAAAAGATTTTACGAACTCTTAAACGTAATGTCTTACTACTACTAGAATATTTCGTTCTGTGTGACTTTCCTTGTTTATAATAGAATATAAGACGCCAGTTTCCTATAAGGGTAGGCAGAGAGAATCGTGAAAGAGAATACAATTTCCTGGGTCCCAGTGGCCTATCGTAAGAGGCAACAAGACAGTCCACAGCGAGGTGGTGGGGTATTTACCCCACTCGATGGCAACCATTATTGGTCTAAAGTATGTGACCATAATAACCTTGAGTTGTGTTCCGAAATTAGTGGCCAGGGTCTGTGTCACTTTAGAGAGCGGCAGCGTATTGGTAGCACCTTTGGTGTTACAAATGTCCAAAGGTGATGGTAACCGCTTTCCATCAGGTGGCCTGTCTGTTGAACTCCAAAAAAATCTATTTCTATCGTTCCGGTCATTCGCTTCATCTACTCTATTAATTTTTTCACACATGCACGTCAATTTGGAGTGGTTTTTACCTGATCTGCTTTAAAATGAATATATCACAGAAACATAGGTAACATAGAATAGTATAGAAAAATACGTTTCTAATATTGATGCGGAACTTAGTAGACAATAAATACCTATACAATTAAATTGTTCATGAAACCATAAACAAAGAAAATTAAGACATGTTAATTTCAAACTAAAATTTCAAACAAAAACTAATATATGTGCCTAATTTTTGTCTAGTAGGCTATGAAAAGGAGATTAAAAACAAACTTAATAATAATAAAAAAAATTACGAAAGTACCTTTAGTAAGTAAGAATTTTCAAATAAATTAAAAACCTGATCTTAATTCAGATTCGTATAAAGTATCAGATTTGAAAACGGATTTGTGTGTCTTAACAAGGGTGACATACGACTTTATTTTTTATACTTAGCATTAAATCACGGGTGGTTTCTATTCAGCCATTTCTGAGTCTTTCTCTTACACGTTACACGGTCTTTTGGTGCTTGTTGGTATCTTCAACACATATCCAGAAGAGTAATATCAATAAGACTTTTGTCCGTGCAGGAACCGAGAAAGACTACACACAGCCAATTAGTAGAGTATTTGCCCGACTGGATGGATACCACCCCTGGTCTAAAGTATGTCGCCATAACAACCTAGAACTGTGTTCCGGCATTAGTGACCAGGTTCCAGTCTCCCTTAATAGAGCAGCAGCGCATTTGTAGCACCTTTGGTGTTGCAAATGTCCATAGGCGATGGTAACCGCTTTCCATTGAGTCGGCCGTCTGCCTATCTGTTGAACTCCTGCAATAAAAACGGCTTAATACTGTCTACTAAATCTTACTTTAATTAATATAGAACATAGACGATCTTTTTTTAAGGGAACGAATTAACAATCTACAGATAAAAGTTAACGGAGGAGTAAATTATAACCTGCCTGAATTCAAAAGTGAAACAGTTCAACTGTTTTAATCACTGAACAGTAATTAGCATTTGTAATTTAGTTAATTTCGAATTAATCTTTATTTGCAGAGGTACAGTTGGTAATACAGTGTGTAGACGTGTTAATTTAAGTCTTGGTAGCGTAATGGCTAGCGCACGCGTCTCAAACTCAAAGGCCGTGGGTTCGATCCTGTCCGGAACGCATGCACCACTTAGGCAGTTTTCTGACCTAATGTGCATATTGGGTCGCCTTGGACAAGCGTGGCGGGTAAACGGTCCGTTTCCCTATAATGGGAGCCCAGCCGTGGGACATTTATGGGCTGTTATTATAATATGTTTTTTGAATAATAGAACATAAAATAAACAAGAGAACTTGTGGCACCATCTTGTCATGTAGGATTTAGGCGGTGTTTAAAGTAAACAATTTTATTAAGTTTTTTTTTACTTAGCATTCTTTTTTATTCATTTTTCACGTGAAACACATATTGTGTCGAACTATCACACATATGTCCAGGCAACGGCAAACAATTTGCAAGTGTCGACTACACTGGTACAGTCACGTTTTGCGGAAACGGACACGTTACGTGGTGACCTGTATAACGTATAAGCCGAGAATAAACAGATCGGCAGACACACGTATATATTATGGTATATTTCCAAGGAAGGCAAGCTATCATTGGCTTGAACTTCATACAACTCTATTCCCATAGCCTATCTCTTATACATTACTAAAAAGTGTAATGTATAACAGTGTAATGTGTAGGTCGAAAGTGCCATGAATTTATTGGCGCTTACGTTTTTTATTCCTTAATATATGATTGCTGTATTACTATCTCTTAAGTTCGGCGGTATTCCATCATGTATCTAATGAAATAGTAACTCGTAGTCCGATCAGGCACCGGTGTTATTCATAATATTATGCGGCACGGGTAGTTGTGTGCAGAAGGTTTGCCGATAGCCTTATGATGTCACGCGTCAATGGTCAGTAGGGTTGACAAAAAAGGTTACACACTAGATGTTGCAATAAATTTATTATTGTATATACTTTTCATAAGTATATACCTACGTAGAGTATATTAAATAACTTATTTACATTATAATAACAACAATATAATTATTTACTTTACATAAGTAAGTCCGGCTCGAAGGATCAAAAAACTGTAGTATGTTTATGTTTTAATATAGGAGGGAAGGGTAAAATGTACGAAATACCAGCCGAAAAAATATATGAATATTATATTAATATGATTTTTAGGAATTAAGCCGTAGTTGTTCATTTGTAAATGCTGACTATTGTACATACTTTGTACAACAATAATAGTAAGTAGTCTTATATACTTCGAGATATCGCTACTTTATTGAGGACATGTCGTTTCTGTCTGGCCCTAATAGAAAGTGTAGGTCCAGGATTGCTTGTTTGCTGTGATTTTACCACCTCAGTTGCTTTTGCACTAAGTACACCTATAGAAAACACGATATTCTCTTAAATCCATTCGTTTCTACGTTGAATGTGGTCTAAATTTACATTAAAACCACAATAAAATCCAGTAAAGCTGCTTAGAACGAGTTGAATGTAGTCAAATCACTTTCCTTTCGTGATCTCTCAAATATTTAAAGCTCGCTACGCAATAGAAGGAGAATATGTTGTACACGAACATACATTGAGTAGTAAAAACAGTCTTAGACCGATAACAGCTGTGTATCAGATATAAATGTTGGAAAACACTTTATTGGAAAGCATTCAATAAGTTTGCATTGTTTATCCTGATTGTAGTGATGGCCTATGTTGTTGAGTAGGCTAAGCCTCTGCCGGCCTATTTCATTGTAGCACAGAAACTCTGGGTTTGATTCCTGGCATGGTAAATTACGTAAACAAAGAACTTTTCGTTATATACTAAGGTCTCTGGGACAGCTTCAGAGTTGTCGGTTGTATATTACCCATAACATAAGTAAAAAAAAAACCTTCGGAGATTAAGGTCCAATAAATTGGGTCCCATATACTAACGGAAAATGTTGTCGAGTTGAACTAAATAGTTAAACTGTTAAATAGGTTTATTTATTTTTGCATGTCTTTAAAAGAATAAATCAAGTTTTTAAAATGTATTTTTAAACTACCATCTGCTTGCGAGTTCGCGATTTTTGAGACAAGCGGACGAATTGACGGGTGGCCACTAGTATTGTAAATATTTTACTTTTGTACAATCACATGTTTTTACTATATACTAATTTTATGTTTTACTGTGCTGGCTGTAAGGTTGTGGAAGGCATTAGCAATCAGCATCAGAAGGGCAAAGCCACTTACATCATTTAATAAACTCCTCAAAGATCACTCACTATCTATGTGTATGTACATATATTTGTATATAAATATGAATGTGTATTTTTATTTACTATAAATATATGTACTCGTACATATGGTCGTATATACCTAACCCTTATTAGAAGTGTGAAATTATCTCCAGAAGGTTGCCTGGATGAAATAGCTGTTAGCGATAAGACCGCCGATTGTACTAGTTATATGATTGTTAACTCATTTGTAATATTTTCTTGTGTGCAACAAAGAATATTCTATTCTAATTTTCATCAAGATAGGTCGTGCCGTTCTTGAGTTTTCGAAAGAAATACATACACACATACAAAATCTTATAAATAGTAGAATTTGCGAAGTATGTCACAAAACGAGTATTTATTTTAATTTTCTGAATAAATTAGACACCAGAACGTACAGATTTATATAGCAGTGAAGATTCGTGAAAATGTAAACCAAAATATTTTCATAGCCGGTGTTGAGTGTTGCAAATGATAGCTTTTAACCACGTTACAGTCATTGCCGGGCGCTAATGAGAATACCCTCGTACCACTGCACAGGACGTAACGCTAGCTCTACTCACTTTGCATTCCATTTGCGGCTTTGGCTCGTATAATCGATACCGGCGCTACCGAAACGGAAATGTATGTTGCGTTCATGTAGTCTATTTATGTGTATAGGTAAAATGGTGCGGGGTTAATAGTTAATTTCTTATTGCATTTCTTAGTAAGTATCTAATATAAATTAAAATGGCTTCTTGCCGGGAAGAGGCTTCGGATTCATTAATTTTTCAATCGACAGTTTTATTAACAAAAATATATTTTGTGCCTTTACCATGGAACAAGAGTACTAAAGAATGACACACGCCTAGTATAAAACCTAACTTGTTGCGTTCGGAGTCATTGTACTCAATGAAACAACCCTTAGCAGTAGACTGTATTTATTTATAGATGTTACAACAGTAACAGGTATGATCAGCACTACTGTATAAAATGGCACGTTCAAGATCAATCAACACAAGAAGCACGAATTGTATCGATTACACCGATCACCGAGTGGCACTAAAAGAAAGAAAGAAAGAAAGAAAGAAAGAAAAATATTTATTTCAAATTGCGACTTACACATTACATACACAATAAATAAAATGACAATAAAAGAAAGCCGCAATATATGAAATGAGGTTGGCACTCAGTCTTTCGCTGTGCCGAAACATGTTTCGACACAACACTGGTTTTCAGTGCCCACCTCCATGACCTCATATATCCCAAGACCCACTTTGTAGATAACCTAGTACATTCAAAAAACAATATATATATAACAATTATACAATAAGATAGTCTAGCAAAACAACAAAATACTAAATAAAAATAATACCTATAACTAAATCACTAACATTTAAATTATTCAACAAACTCTAAACAACTATGAAATACATTAATTAATTACTGCCCTCAGGTAAGTAAAATGACATGTACCATTTATATATAAGGAGATCAAATAAACTATAAAAGACATCGGAATTAAATTAACTAAAAAAAAAAAAAAAAGTGTACGTAATCATGATATTAAGTAATAAAATATTAAGAAAAATAAAAAATCAATTCTTAGATATATCTAGGGTCTTCTTTCTGTAACTGTATTAAATATCTTTTATAGTGCAATTTGAAGGTAAGAATTGATTTCAGGTCTCTAATTGGAGGAGGAATGTCGTTCCAGCATTGCGTAGCCGCATGTTTAAAACAACCTCTAAAAGCAGCCGTTCTATGCTTAGCTGTAATTAGTGGCCTGGTAACAGATCGAATAGTATATTCAAACTTAGTTTGCCTCCAATCAATTTTATTATATAAATATGAAGGTTTGTGGCTGGAAATCACTCCAAATAGAAGGCAGGACAAATGTAGTCTTCTTCTTGCTGCCATTTTTAAAATGTTATTTTTATTTAGAAATGGAGTAATATGGCTTCTATGAGGGATTTGGAAACAGTACCGTGCACAAGCATTTTGAATACGTTGGATCAGGTGTTCAGTCCTTTTTAGAAGAGAAGGCCCATACACAGTATCACAGTAGTTAAGCTTAGATAAAATTAGACTTTCCGTAATACGTACTCTCACATCCTCATTAATGTACTGTCTAATTCCATACAAAATCTTAAGTCTATAGAAACAGTTTCTCATAACATTATTAACATGTTTCTCTAAACGAAGCTCAGAATCTAGAGTGAGTCCTAAGCTGTAAGCAGTATCAACCATTTCTATTGGCTCATGTCTAATTTTAATAATCGGGTTAGATTCTTTAATCATTTTTACATGTACTTGTGTATTTTTACATGTGACTTCCAAGTACTAAATATTTTGACTTTGCTGGATTCAATACTAGACAATTTGCATCAGACCATTCAGCAATTCTTCCTAGATCACTGTTCATATCCTCCACTGCCTTATCTTCTTCCTTCGGATTGAAGTGTATATACAATTGTATGTCATCCGCGTACATGTGAAATTTACAATTTTGAATACAACTTGTAAGATCGGCAGTATAAAGAATGAACAACAGTGGTCCCAATATTGAACCCTGTGGAACCCCTCTTGCCAGATTCAAAGGCGTAGATGAAGTGTACGTTCCATTAGACTTTTGTAATTCCACTTGTTGTGTTCTGTTTGTTAAATAACTGTGAAACCATTTGATAGTATCCGTTGTGAATCCATAAAAACTAATCACAATACACTGGTATTCACAAGATTCACGAATCACGCTGAGAGTCCAATAGCTGTAGAGTCTGCCGAATACTTTCTGTTATTCCCGTTCTTCCTTGTGTGTATTACTTGTTCGGAAACAGTTTTATTCCTTGACCGACCACGAACAACTATATGCTCGCACTGTGCTTACTAAGGTACCACTTAAAAACAGACGCTTAGCAGCTAACCGAGCGAGCTACATATTTGCGGTAAGCGTGGCGTTGGGTACGGGATTTCCGGGAGGACAGGCGGGTGATTCTGTTCGCATCATAACTAGTAACACACCTTTTATCCGTACAACATATTTATACCCAAATAAATACTAATTAAGCCAATTTAAACTTATCCAATCCGATCTTATTGTATTCATTCAAAGTCGTTACTGGAAAATAGTTGGGTATTGATTATGCATATTCTTCGCATATCTTATCTGATGGAAGTTTGCTTTGAAAATATAGAAATGAGGCAGACCAACATTCGTCTAAGGATTGGACGGGCTTGTATTACCTACCTATTTTCTATCTATACTAATAAAATAAAAATGTCTGTCTATAACTTCAAAATGAATACCAAAATTCATAGGTATGATAGATAACCTTGAAGATGTCGAATGACCTTTTCGGTGGGTTTGTAGTAATGTAGTTTATTAACGGCGTTATTTTTGACGCTATAAACAACACGTATTTGGCAACACTAACACTAGCATTGTTCCATGACGCTAACACAGGATTTTTAATTTCAGTTAAGGATTTGCATATATTGGCCATTCTTTATGAAACTTTTTCTATTTTCTATCAACAGAGAAACGTGAGGAGATTAAGTGCGAGTTTGAAACTTTTTTATTTTTTTATTGATATTGCTACTGAATGTTGACGCAACACTTCAATGGCAAATAGAAAGTTCCGAGCAGTGGATATAGTATTTAATAAATATGCAATCCTTGGTAATATAGGTAGAATATATTTTGTTAGTTTTTTTTTTATTGCAGTTCAGCAGACAGGCAGACAGCCCACTTGATGGAAAGCGGTTACAATCGCTTATGGACATTTGCAATACCAAAGGTGCTACAAATGCGCTGCTGCTCTCTTAAGGGAGACTGGAATTTGGTCACTAATGCCGGTACACAAAATGTTGTTATGGCGGCATACTGTAGACTAGGGGTGGTAGCCATCCAGTGGGGCAAATACCCTGGCACCTAGCTATGCGTAGTCTTTCTCCGTTCCTGCACGGATAAAAAAATTGTTTGCTAATGTGACGTATGGATCGTGTAGTTTTGAAGAGTGTATGATACTTCTGATCACTTCTTCAGGTAATTAGAAGAAGAAGAAGAAGGCTGATCGCTTGGTTCTACATTGGGCAACGGATCAGCGTAGTTAGTAGTACAACTCGCCACAACAGCTTGGACCATCTTGGGCCATCAGTCGAATATAAGTCTTCAACTCATCATCATCCGAGCGTTAAATCCCGGTTGCGTTCAGAGCGATCACTTCGACGCCCAGGGTCCGCTTTCCTACTTTTTCTTCTCCACTACGAGCGATCTTTGCTATCCCTTGTATTGAGACCACTGGTACGCATGTTATCCTTCACAACGTCAAGCATTTTTTGGGATTACCCTTTCGACGGGGACCTGGCGGAGGCGGCATGGGTAGACATTTGTTCCGCGCGTAATATAAGACTTCTACTAACGCCAATGCAGTGGAAATCTTGTGAAAGGACATCATTTACTGGGATAAAATGTAACTT
The DNA here is from genome assembly GCA_949752895.1 of Dendrolimus pini. Lineage (NCBI taxonomy): Eukaryota > Metazoa > Arthropoda > Insecta > Lepidoptera > Lasiocampidae > Dendrolimus > Dendrolimus pini. The sequence goes on along the minus strand of OX457144.1, from coordinate 18,522,714 downwards.
AAGTGTTGGGGTCGGGATATAAGATAGCTCTGTGTATCATTGTGAGTAGTATTCAAACAGGCAGATAAAAATTGTATATATTGTATTGTATATATTTGGAAAACTACTGATCCGAATTCGCCCCCTGATTTTTTAAATTAAGAAACCCGCAATTGGGTTGAATGAAAAATGAGCAGCTGAACTGTTCGCTGGCTGACTCTGAGCGGCGTATCGTTAACTCAACGTCGAGCAGTGCAATGTAACGTATTAGCCGCGAAGTTCTTGCCTACTCTTGGGAGGAAAAAGGTAAACAGTAAGTGCGTAGTGAGTGAATTGCGCCTCCAACCGCGCGCATCGTTCGCTGCCAATCGGCCGCTCACTCAGTGAGTCCGCCAGCAAAACATACGTATGTAACACTCCGTTTGCAAATGATAGGGAGACAACCTGGAAGTAAAAGTTAGCTGCTTAGCATTCGTGTTATGGGGACAGAGCCATAGGCGGTTGCAATACCGGTGGTGAAGGCAACGCGTTGCCAGTCTTTAGAATTATTTTTCTCTCATTTTTGAATTTATTATACAAATTCGATATCAAGACAAATTTTATGGACACTCATTTTCTTTATAGTCGCGCTCCCTTACTGCCCCAAGCTCAGCTCAAAGAAAACCCGTCCACAATAGTATCGAATACTTTTACATAATTTCACCATGAGACCTTTGTCGCCGGTTGTACCATTCCGTCAGTTTTCACACCGTAATTAATTCAGGGACACGTCTAATTATTCTATCAAGAATATCTGCTTTATGCTAACCAAAATGCTGTTTGTTTTGTTGGTTAGAACTTTTAAATTGATACTCTTTACAATTATTCACTGTTACATCAAATTAATGTTTATGAAGTAACGTGTAGCAAGAAATATATCCGTATCAATATATTCAAAATAAACCTAGGAGTACATAGGCACATTGTGTATTTTAAAATGAGTATTTTTATATAATTTAAATATATTTTAAATTAAACAAAGCAGATAAACTCTATAAAGCACTATTTATTATAATATACCAATACTAATGCTACGTAAAAATAGTATTACTATAATATAATAATACTAATGTTACGTAAAAATAGTATAACTATAACATAAAAATACTAATGTGATGAAAAAATATTAATTTATACAAAAACAAACTGAGTTACATTTTAGCAAAAAAAAGAAATCAAATGAATATGACCACTTCTTTCTAGAGCATTTATTTTAACTTTTCGAAGAGTTAAATGTAATTTAAAAGGCAGTGCTAAGGAATTGATTGTTTTTCTATTAATATGAGTTTTATTTTATACAAAGTAAGCTTACAGCATATGTAAACCATGTCGGAAGAATGATGAATGTTATACAAGCACTCAAAAAATCGGGCACATTATTATATTAATGTGTACTTTGACAACAAACATCCCATAGGTATGTTTATACAAGCCAATAACCGTGAAAGAATGTTTGTTTGTTTATAAGGATTGCCGAAACCGATGAAGAGACAAATAGAACTTTTTAAACAATTAACATTATTTAAATAATATACAGCGCAAACTCTATATAACAATACTGAAGGGATTGTGAACTTTATGGCGTTATAGAGAGTTGTTGTTAAATGGGGAGAAGTCTGTTATTTTTATATGAAGTCTTTTGTTGCAACAGTAATTTTGTTGTATTTTTTACTTATTTTATTCATATCTTGCGATATTGAGGGATCTTTTTTATTTGGGAAGGAAGTACTATAAAAAATTCGGTACTTCGGAATTTCTTAGAAATTTCGGTATGCATGATACCGACAGTCGAGTTTATTAAGGCCTATGATAATGAAGCGATAAAAGAACGTACACAGCTGCGCAGCTTTTACTATTTTTGGCAACTTTAAAGGTACTTTTTATTGCTTAAGTGTTGTCGTTATTGAGAGTGGGTGTAATGCTATATAGAGTGAATCATTGTATAGAAGAAAAGCTGAACCAACCAAAGCCAAGTGATTTCAACGCTTACGGGAGTTTGTATATAAATGTAGTGTCGTTACATGGAGTTTACACTGTATTTTCAAAATATGCTAGTGCCAATTAGCCCCCCTGATTTTAATCTCAATTTTTTAAATTAATTGTACAAACTCTAACCCTTTTAAGGTGCTCTGTCATTGCGAGCATTCGCCTTTCGTGTAACAATTATAATTCGATTACGAGCATTACGTTACAATACGGCCACCCTGACTGACGAGCATTCGCCTGCAGCAAAACATTTATGATTCGATTTTGAGTATTTAGTTGATTTCACAATGTCAACCGAAGCGGCCGTTGTATCAAAAGTTGAATCAAAATATTATGGACTAGCTTCTGCCCGCGATTTCGTCCGCGTGGTACGGTTTTTAAACTATCCCACAGGAACTCTTTAATTTTCGGGATCAAAAGTATCCTATGTGTTGACCAGGGATATAAGCTAAAATAAAAATAAAATTTCATTTAAATCGGTCCAGTCGTTTCGGAGATTAGCCGGTACAAACAGACAGACAAACAGAGAAAAAAAATTGAAATAATCTAAATTAGTTCTATTTCACTTCTTACATCCCCCTGACTCGGTTTTTAGCTTTTTTTTCATTGTGCAGTAATTCGACCTCTACAGTTTTATTATATGTTTAGATTGTACCAAACATAGCGTACTGTAGTCCTTGATTCTCCTCCCTCAATGTAATGCCCGAATCTGTAATGTTACATTATACGCGAATGCTCGCGGTGAGAGACCACCTTTACAGATATATCATTCTTATGTCATGATACTGTTACGAGCTACAGGACTCGAATTAAAATGCCGTTGGAATTTATTAGAACTATACAAACACGTATAACACAGGTACAAATATAACTGGACACAGCCAGTACATACCGCACGATTCAATAACACTTGCAAAATCCGTCACTATATAGCTCATCGAATGTACACACGTCTTGCTCGTATCGTAAGCGTCGCTTGACTGCCTCACCCCTCCGTTCGGGCATTGTTTTATACTAAAATATCCAATACAACACTCGACCGCGTGGACTGAATTTTTCAAAAAACGTAATCTGCACATCTGCGGCTATAAACGAGTACAATAACAATAGGATGTTTTTCTGATTACAAATTTTAAACACAAAGTAAACAAAAGAAGTCCAAATGCGGGAAAGGTAAGAAACTGCAGGTGTGCATTCACTTTGTCGGCGTGTAACAATATTATTTCCTTCGTCGTAAATGTTAGTACTTTTTAAAAGTCAACCATTTGTCTATATCAAAATAACATTTCTTTAGTATTTGATTGGATTGCATAAATAGACTTATTCGTAAGTTTGATATACAGACATCGAGTGATGTATGAGATGCAATGAAAGATGCGATTCGAGGCCTATGAATGAGCGTAGTGATCGATTGTGATCCCTCCCCTCCATTAGGCGTTATGACTGACAAATCTCGTGTTCTAGATGTTTCACTAATCATTATATTAATACGTGATAAGTCGTGGTAGCGTAATAGCTAGCGCACGCGTCCCAGAACCAAAGGGTGCGGGTTCGATCCTGGCCGGAACGCATGCTCCACTTAGGCATTTTTCTGATATAATGTGCATATTGTAACAATTACCACGTGCTTACAACAGCGAAGGAAAAACATCGTACTGCAACCTGCACATCGAGATTACCTATGTGTCAAACATGCAAAGCCGCCTTGGCAAGCGTGACGAGTATTTCTACCCCTACCACTATAATGGGAAGCCCGAGCCCAGCAGTGAGACATTTATGGGCTGATATTATTATTATATATTAATACGTGAAGCAAAAACTTTGTACCCATTTTTAAGAAATATCGCGGACGGAGGAGTATGAAAATTCGCATACTTCTAGTTTATGAATGAGAAGGAGTGCAGAATGCTATTTTTTTTTAAATTATGCATTAAAAACACATTAAATCAATAAAAAAACATTACACACACTACCATGTATTTGACACACACACGCATATATACTCTTTTGTTTTTTATTAAAGTCAAATTAACATTGTAGCCTTGGCGAAATCTGTGATTATAGAAGTATAATAGTCTTTGATAACAGAACCTTAATAATGTTCAAACTTATAATTTAAATATCTTATGGTCGAGTTTCGACCACTTACCGTAATTTACCGTAACTTTGCACTTTTTCTTGTATTTGTTTGACAATAATTAATCCCGGCTATTTTCAGGGCCTGCCTACAATATTTTTGCTATTTACTAAGTGGAATAATTATTACCGTCCATTTCAAATCGATCGACTTCATTTCGTCGTTTAACTGCGGCTGTTTTTCTCAGTTCTAATTAAGCAGCGACTTTTATTATTAATTTAATTGAGTTTTCTTTACAACATCATAAACAAAATTAACTTGCTACAGTTGATTGAATTTTTTATCACTCAACTTATTTGTACTTACAATATTGTACTGTGATCAATAACCGAACGAACAAATGAATGAATGAAAATAAATGACACGAACGACTTCACTCTAAAATATATTTATTAATTTACTTCTTTATTTATTTATTTCTTTTCTTTGTCTAAATTGACATTTTTATTTAATTTTTGAAATACTCGTATTTATAACACTATTTATTTAAAATTATTATTATCCTTATTTCTTCTATATAAGTATGTATATGTGTGTGTGTGTGTATATATATATTATTTAAGATTCTACCTTCATGCTTTGCAATGATGTAATGTCTGCCGTAACAGTGCCTTAAGAGCTCAGCGGAAGATCAGCACTGGTTTGTAAAAGACCAGCTTTATGCTGAAACTGATCCCCTTTCAGGACAAGATTATGTTGCTGGTTTTAAATTTGTTAACAATTATACCTACACTATCCAATGTAATTTGTCCTGAATGAGTTTTTCTTCTTTATTTCTGTCTAAATTGTTATGTACTCGATATCTATATATAATGCATGCTGTGTTCGTATCAAGAAGGCCATTCAGCAAACATATTCTCTGTGTTCTAGTTTTGTTCAAGAGAACGTAAATGTAGGTTAATACCTACATTTAAATAAATTAAATTAATACATTTAAATACTTATTAATTATTATTTTGACTATTTAGTTATCATTCAATATTAAATTAACATTTGACATTATTTACAAACCATAATTACAATATATTTTTGCAACAGTATTTTTTTAATTGCCAAGATTTTTTATATAAATATATTTGGTGTCAAATTCTTTACATTTTTCTTTAAATATATACTATATACAAAAAAACATATATTCGAAAAAAAATTACAAAATTGGTGTCCGCCGGCAGCAGGATCCAAGCTACCTGTGGTTAAGCCTCCAGAGACAGGACCCTCCTCACGATACGGGCCGTGTCCAGCAGGGCTGCTTCTGCATCTGACCCTTCCCCAGATATCGAGCGAGAGCCTTTCAAGGTGTCAGTCAAGGCTCTTCGCTATTAGTCCATTCACACCACTATCGGTACTAAAAAAACTATAGTTTATTATTTTGTTTTTTTACGATTTCACTACAGACTTCTATTACTCATATAGAAATCTAGATTTCTATAGATTTAGTAGTGTACACGACACAATGCTACCATGCTGCCGCCGCATTTTTGCAACGGACGTCAGCAGTAGGGTGGTGGTTAATCATATAGAGAGAAAATTACACAATGACAGCGCCGTAGTGACATGGTGGCAGTAAAACAAGCGTCCAGGATTCGTTTAGCCGAAACAATTACGGACCTTGAAAAGGGCTGATTGAATACAAAAATATTCGTCGTCGAATAATCCTGTTAATTTAATTTTTGATCAGCAGTCATTGAAACCCCACGGGCGTGACGGCAACTTCGCCGGATTTCCATACAAATTGCAATGGAATATTTGGACATACTTCTGGCACATATTAAGAGGAATTTAATTTTTGATTCATATTCGAGTGCTATCAAACAAAAAACGATATTAAACTCCATAGCGTCGAGAATGGGGTTGAATTTTGATTGAATTTTTAACAGCTTCTACTGTTTACAGATATTGGATTTGCGGTTCGCTCGATTACGATCAAATCCTGGACGATTGTGTAGCTAATTGTATGACATTCATTAAAATTTAACTAGTGGTCGCCCGTGGTCGAATTTCGACCGTAATAATTAATGTCAAAGATTATACTTCTATAATCACAGATGTCGCCAAGGCTACACTGTTAATTTGACTTGAACAATAATCAAAAGAGAATATATGCGTGTGTGTGTCAAATACATGGTAGTGCGTGTAATGTTTTATTTATTTATTTAATGTATTTTTATGCATAATTTTAAAAAATATTAGCAGTCGTCGCCTCTTCTCTATATAAACTATATGTGTGTGAAATTTCATACTCCTCCGTCCGCGCAATTTTTGTAAAAAGTGTACAAAGTTTTTGCTTCGCGTATTAATATATAGATACATACATATTATCACTCCTGTTTCCTATGGGGTTAGAAAATTCTTTCGCTTTATCAACTGTCATTAATCTCTTCATATATGCACGTTTATTTGAGGTTCTTCTTATCTGACCTTTCATTAAACGTCTGATATTTGATCATGGTGATTACATCGTGTTCTTTCAGCAATAACTCTTGTCATCCACACTGCTGTTATATATGTACTTGTTTTGTGCCTTTGCTTTCATCATTTCTCTCAATATACTCAAAGCTTTCTAAGCATTCCTTTTTCTACATCTTCTATCCACAACGGTGTCTTATAATGGTGTTTCTTAAAATGTCATGTTTCATATAACGCTCTTATATATATTCAAAGGTATATAATAATATACATACAAGAGTGAGCTCAAGATGTTGTTTGTCCAGACGTTTAATCTTTAACGTCCAATCAACACAACCAAAACTAATTAGGTAACTAGAAACTAAAGAACAATTTGGTTAACTTCTGCTATTCTCTTAGAAAACTTACTAACCGGGTATATAAAAGTATGTAGATGCAAAAAAAGGAGCCAAATAGCGCATTAATTATTCTTTGAAAAGTAGAGAGAGCAGATAGCTGCTATTTCAAGGAGTAATTTAGGCTACTTTTAAAAATTAGGTTTCCGCCAAAAATACCACGAGGTAATATATCAAATTTTAGAATTTATTGTAACAGTTGCCAACGCTTTAACTTCACCCCTGGTGTTGTTGCAAACGTCTTGACTCGATAGCAACCACTTTCCATCAGGTGTGTCGTCAGCTTCTTTGCCATCTTCTTAATAAAGAAAAAAAACTATGTATTTGCACCTATAAATACGTTGAGATCGATATTTCCATACGACCACTTTCCGCATACAAAGTTGAATAGTTGATTATATGACAAGTTCGTGATTTGGGTGTCTCGGCCCCAAGTTTCCGAGCCAAGTGTAACTTGACCGAAACGTGACTTACTGCCAGACTTCGTAACTTATGAACTGATATGTAGGTATAGAGGTATAATGTCATGATAACTCGGAACTTGTCCCAGCCATTGTCATACGGCTAAAGATAGCGTGAAAATTTGCTTTACTGTCTTTATCTTATCGTGAAGAGCTTAACTATACAAAACACAACATTTTTTAAATCTTTCATCTAACATACCGTATCTGTACATTAAAACTGTTAAAATAAAACAACTGGGATAGACTATATAAACGACGAAGAAAACGATCCATTTTGTTTAAATTTCTTGTCTGTTTGTTCGGGATTAACGTAAAAACTACTAAGCCGATTTCGATGCGGTTTTTGCTGTTCGACAGCAAATTCGTAGCCTTAAAATTTGCGCTATTTTTTATTCTAGGAATCCAGTGGGAATTTTTCTGAGAATGATATAACACTGCCAGATTATAAAAAATACAATTTTAATGTGATTTTTCACTGATTGATAGTAAATTTTACGAAAAATGTGTGATAATTTTTAGTCCGCGAAATATAAAAATCTCTCACTTCTCTTTTAAGTTCTCTCAATTATTTGCGGTCGGTTCATACGTCTTTTCCTTCCACACTCATCTATTCTGATATACGTCCTCTGTCACACCATCAAATAATCATGTCATCCTTAACACAATCCATCCATCTCTTTTTTGGTCAACCTTTTCTACCTAACTACCTTTAATTTTGCAGTTTAAAATTTTTTTGTCACGTGACTTTCATCCCTCCTAATTGTATGCCCGTACCAGCTTAATCTTCTTCCTCTCAATTTCTCAGTCACGGGTACAACTTTCAAAGATCCCTTTATGTACCTACTCATTTCTCACCTTATCCATTCTTATAACACCACACATCCATCGCAACATTCTCATCTCAGCTGCACAGCAAAAACTTTGTACTCTTTTTATGAAAAATTGCGCAGACGGAGTACTGTGAAATTTCGCTCACTTATAGTTTACATAGAAAAGAAGCGACAAATGCTCATATTTTTTTAAAACTTATGAGGATTTATTGCATGTAAATGCATTAAATCCATAAAAAAACATTATATACACTACGACATATTTGACGCACAAACGCATATATACTCTTTTGTTCATTGTTAAAGTCAAATTAACAGCGAAGCCTTGGCGAAATCTGTGATTATAGTTTATAATATATAGTCGTTGACATTAATTATTATGGTCGAATTTCGACCACGGGCGACCACTAGTTTATAAAATTATTTATCATACGAAATACGAAAATGTATACTAATATAAAATGTTATTCCATGACATAACAAATTTTAATCACACCAGACTTTTCGTGGAATTTTGTCGTAAATAAATCGATGTCAACAAACCAACCACGTGCGAGAGGGGATGTTAATTCAACACTTTCTAAACAAGTGATCGAAATTTAATTTAGTTGCGTAAACATTTGCTTAATTAAGCTTAAGGTGTATCAGGTGAATTTTATTTATCACCTTTGTTTGCTCTTAAATCGTATATTTTGTAACAATTTGAGAAGGGTTAAAGAAGGTACCTACTATAAAGGTAAATTAATGACTATGCCTATGATTTACAAGATTAATATTAAAGTAGGTATTATAATTTTAACCACGCCACACGCGACGAGAAAAAGGTTCACTCGACTATTATCATTATACATAATCTACAACTAACATGGTGGTGTTTTGATCTTTCCGAGATGTGATCACACATGCGTGGCTCAAATAGGTTATACTAGTGATTGACCGTGGTCGAAATTCGACCATAAGAATTAATTTAAATTAAAAGTTTGAACATTATTAAGGTTCTGATGTCAAGGTATACTTCTCTAATTACAGATTTCGCTAAGGCTACACTGATAATTTGACTTGAGCAATAAACAGAAAAGTAAATGCGTGTGTGTATCAAATACATGGCAGTGTGTGTAATGTATTTTTATGCTTAATTTTTAAAAAAATTTGCATTGTCTCTTGTTCTCAATATAAACTATAAGTGTGCGAAATTTCATACTTTCCGTCCGCGCAATTATCGTAAAAAAGGGTACAAAGTTTTTGCTGCGTTTTTGCTTCACGTATTAATATGGTACACCATGTAATGATCGAAAAGCGGAGCTAAGTATACAGTACATAGCAATTAGTGTTGCTGTAAATGACTAAACACAAAATTTAACTGTTATTCTATTTACTTTATCTCGTAAGAAATTACGCATATACTTTCACAGTCGCTCGTATAAACTAAAAAATTGACTTTAACGACGTTCTTATTATTAATTGTTTGTTTTCTATACAAACTTTGCCACTGTGCGCATACCCTAAGGGGTACAATATCAAAATTAATTCTTCTGACTTTTAGCCTTATCCGTGTAAAAAATACAAATTCCTGGTGCTGGAAAGCTCGTCGAAAAAAAGCGAGGAATCTATCATCGGCCAGGTAGTAGGGTGATTGCCCTCCTGGATGGTTACTACCCTTGATTTAGAGCATGCCACCATAACAACCTAGAGTAGTAGTAAGTTACAGTCCCCCCCTTTGAGCCCTTAACACCTTTGATACAATGTTATGTATTGTGATGTTCATAGGCGACGGTAAGCACTTTCCATCAGGTGGGCCCTCAGCCTGTATACTGTACTCCAACACTTATAAAAAACGTTTCTTTAGCTATTAGAACTGGGCTACAATAGGATACGCCGTGTATCCTTAAGAAGTCATCATTACAATTTGCCTCTCTATCTTTAGGTCATCGTGCCAGCGAACTATTATTTATTATACTTCTGCCCTTAGTGATGGTATATCAACTCATGACGTGCTTACTTCCATCCATGTTTTATATCAAAGAATATTCGTAACTACCCTCCATATACTACAGATACAATCAACAATTTTTAAACTATAATTGGTTAGACACTTCTGTCTCTTTCGTATTATTTATAAAAAAGTCCTACAGAAAAGTTAATGTTTTATTATGTTATTTCCAGTAGTGCAGAGCGCAGATTTAAAGGTGTGTTCACATGATTAGAACATCACGATGTCGAATAAAAACGCATCTTATCGCAGTGATAAAAGGGCCGTAAACACGCGATCTGCGGATATCCGACGCGGTGTTGGGATAAAGCCGTTAATAAAAGTGGTAGTAACATCGATATGGCTCTGTCCGCGCCGCGCCGCGCCGCGCCGAACCGCCCCGCACCGCACCGCTCCTTACGTGGCGATCGTAAACGGGCGGATTGACTCTATATAGGGTTCACGTCTCTGGAAATTTATTTAGCAGATGGTTGAATGTTTGCGTTATAATTATTACGTAAATAAGAAAAATCACTTCAATTTTGTAGATGACACATGTAAGAAATATATTAAACACAGACGTTAAAAATACCATAATCTTATAAAATATTATCATATGAATGAATGAATAATTTATTGCTAAAATGTATGTACACCAGATGTTATAATATGCGTTGTTTTAATACATTTTGCATTATTAGGCGTGTAATGTCCGAATACATGTCAGAGTTACAAAACTAAATTACATTAAAAAAACGTATATGATATACAATATTGCAATAAAATTATATGTCTAGTTACAAAATAGTTATTACTCATGTCTTTGTCATTCTCACATTCATTTACAGTATAATGAACTTTGTTCAATAAATTTTTCTTAACAGACTTTTTACACACATTTAAAGGCTGAACTTGTAACATCTCCGGCAGTTTAATAAATAATAGGTGCCATACAGTAGATACTTTTGCACAGCATGGCCGCTTTTGAAGAGTCTGTTCCGAACATCGGAGAGTTGGGGAAAGTTCGGGTTACTCTTGAAGAATACTGTAGTTTCAAAAATATATAAATCATTTTATTAATTATCTAAATAATAAAATTGTGCGATATTTGACCTGTATAAAGTCTTTGAAGCGGCGACGTTTTTCTAGATGATAAAATAAACTGACGGACTCATAAACTGCATCAAAATTCAGGATTACTTTGAAATGATTTTTTTAAATAAGTATGCAAACTTTTTAGATTAAATTATATAAATATGGAGAGACTGGCTCTTAATCTCAAAAAAAGGAAAATTTAAATATAGAACTGCAGTAAAACAAATGAATATAGCCGGGAAAAGAAAATTTACTCGTAGTATCAGATTTGCGTGTTATTTATAGCAAAGTTTTAAATTGATTCTCATTGATTTTTTATTCTTTTGTCAATTGAATTATTGTTACCAGCAGAATTGTTGTGTTAGTTTTTTAACTCATCGAGAGTTTTTGAATCATAATATGGATACTTCGTCCGAACAAGCGGCTCAAATTGTAGCATTGGTGCAGGAGGGCTTGGATCAACGAACGATTGGTGGAAATTTAAATTTAAACCAGTCTACGGTTTCTAGAATATACAGAAGGTTTGTGGAGACAGGTTCTTACAGAAGGAGACGTGGTACAGGCAGGACTCGAGCAACCACCGGTCGTGATGACCGATTTATTGTTACAACTTCCCTGCGGAATCGTTTCCTCACGTCTGTTAACATCAAAACAGAGCTTAATGAAGTGCGTGGAGTAAACTTGAGTGCACGAACAATAAGAAGAAGTTTAAAGGAAGCGGATATCCCCTTTTAGACCAGCAAATGGTCCAAAGTTGTCTGTAGCTCACAGACAAGCTCGCTTAAGATTTGCGCGTGATCACCTGAATTGGACAGAAGAGCAATGGACCTCCGTATTGTTCACGGACGAGTGTAGGACATGTTTATATGGTGCAGATGGTCGCAGAACAGTCTATCGTCGACGTGGGGAGCGATATGCTCAAAGTTGCATTGAGGAGCGTGTTCCTTTTGGAGGCGGTTCGTGTATGGTCTGGGGTGGCATATCGATGAAAGGGCGAACAGAACTTGTGTTCATAGACATGGTCCGTCAAAACGGTAATAGAGGGGGTTTGACTGCACATCGCTACATAACAGAGATCTTAGAAGATCACGTGGTGCCGTACATGGGATTCATAGGCGAAAATTTTACTTTAATGCAGGATAATGCCCGGCCGCACGCTGCTGCACAAGTTCGACAGTATTGCGAAGAGGTTGGGATACGTACAATGAATTGTTAAGCGAACTTAGTGAAGAAAGTAGTCGAGCCGTAAATTGGCATACTTGCATGTCTGCCACTAGCTTTATGCCTGAGCATAGCATAGAGTGCTTTCTCAGCATTTCAAGTATTTGTTCTCTGAAGTGATGAATGATGACTTTTTCTAATATGCAGATAAAATAGCTTCGTACAGGCTGTAAAAGCACATTTTATTACCTGTCGGCATTTGAACTAATTGTAATTCTTTAATGATCGTCTTCTTTTGTTTAATTATTTATTGGCATACGTTTCTAGAGAACGGCTAATTGTTATATTACCGCTTGCAGCTGAATCATTAGCCAGGTGTTGCAAATTATGTTGACTACGATACGGGCACATTTGTATTTGTGAGGTATAAAACGACGGCCTGATGGAGCGAGGGGGCAGTTGAGCAAGAACCATGATCAAGGTAGGACGTGTGTACATACATTCTTCAATCTAATAGTGACGGACTTTGAGCGTTATATTGAATTACGACCTTCTGTATTACGTTTGGATTTGTTGTATTCGGTTATATTTGTACCTGTGTTATACGTGTTTGTATAGTTCTCATAAACTTTATAGTTTTCTAACGGCATTTTAATTCGAGTTCCGCTAAATTCGTAATAATATATTATTAAAGAGAGACATAATAAATTGTATATTTGTTATAGTTTTAATAGCATCATAATTAGTAACATATTCAATAATATAATCATTATATCTATATGTAGTCATAAGGTTTACAAATGGCTTGTAACTAAAACTACAAAAAAATTGTATGCCTGTCAAGGCGAAACATGTAATTTTATCACTTAGCATAACATCTGCAAAAATATCCATGTTTCAAACAAATAAATTACTTTGTCTCTGACGTTATTAAAATAATAAACATTAAAATTAAACACAATTTTTATTACTAAATTTCATGTTAGTCATAGAAGTCCCGTAAATATACAAATATTACTGCAAACGCAATAACGTCTACATTTTTTGCCTGTACGTAATAAGGTGGCAGCCCTGCATAGTGTGAATACCTTCCTTGCGTGTGCACTAACCTTTACTATTCGTTTATTACAACTTTTTGAAGCGTCTCTATTTTACTATCGTAACCATAAAATGTAACAAACTGTATTTTGAATGCTTTTACATTACGATATATTTAGGAGATGTAATGTAAATATGTAATACAGGAGGTGTAATGTGCTAGGTGTTCATGTTGCCGCCGTTGGAATTGGCTGATAAGTCGTCGTGGCAATACTTACGAAGTTTCGCTAGGGCAGATAGTTATGTATATTGAATCCGTTTGAATCCGTTAAAACGTAGTATTAATTAGGTTTATTGTATAAAAGGAGTCAAGTTATCAGTTAAATTCAAATACATTTTTCAACTGATATTTTATTAAGTTTATTTTTTCATTCAAGCCTTGTATATTTAATAGATAGCGAATTCAACTTGGTCATGGAAAACTTGTTGGTTTTCTCTAAGTAAGTTACGTATCAAGTACACCTTAATCAATTTTCCACTATGTGCTCTCAAGAAAACACATATATCTCTTTTTTATTAAAAAAAACTGGTTGACAAACATAGATCGTAGTTATTATATTCCCAAACTAAGCAAGTAACCCTTAAGTTATTGGTTAGATATAACAAACAACCCTGGGCCTGATACCAAACACCCAGACCAAAGTAAATAATTATTTAATAACTTTTATTTCAGAATCGACTTACAAATTTAACTTAGGAATTGAATTCAATAACTCTATGTTCAAAAGGCGACGAATGGCTTAATTCACTTAACCACAGTGCCAGTTGATATTATTAAATACTTCCAATTTTTTGTCAGCAGACAGGTAGACGGCCCACTTGATGGAAAGCGGTTACCATCGCCTATGGACATTTGCAACACCAAAGGTGCTAAAAATGCGCTGCTACTCTCTTAAGGGAGACTGGAACCTGGTCACTGATGCCGGAACACAACTCAAGGTTGTTATGGCGACATACTTTAGACTAGGTGTGGTAGCCATCCAGTCGGGCAAATGCCCTACCACCTGGCTTTGGGTTGTTTTGTCGCCTCTTACGTCAGACCGACCGGCCGCAGGAAATTGTACTCTATCTCCATTCCTGCACGGATTTCATATACACAAGTATATTCTTTCACAGAGATTAAACAGTTTATTTCTTGTATGTGTTAAAACAAATGTTCTGGATAGAAGGCTTTATACCTATTGCGATATCCCTTGTGTCAATAAAGGTTACATAATATGCAAATAGCTGAAACATATTAATGAAACCGTCAACCAAAAATTGCAAAAATTTATTTGTATAATTTTTAATTTCTAACCCAATAAATATCCCTCGGGGTTGAGGTTGAGGGGAGGCGGCGGCTAAATGTCATGCGGGAAATCAACTTTCAATTTGCCCAGATTCTGTTTGTACTCGTCACTTTTTCAGTGTTGCCACATTTAAAACGTAATTTACGTATCCTGAAATAGCCACTTCTGGTGATTCACATTGTGATTATAATGAATGAATGAATATGCTTTATAGTGTTTTAAAAGATACAATTAACTGGAATATAATTTTACAATACTATTCGAAATCTGAGGTATAGACGAAAAACAAAACATTTCCAACTCTGTATGAGCATAGTGTTTAAATTATTAAATATAATATGGTATTCTAATACAATATTATACTGAGATAGACCACTGTGATGCATCTTCATAAGAAGCATTTGTCGGTCGCGTAGAGCGTCACGCCTTACGCTGCCTACTGAGTTTAATAACAGTCCAACGTCTAAAATTTTAGTATTTTGAAATCACATACAAACGATAATAAATGCAGCAAGCAATAACTAAGAGCCACTTATTTAATATAAAAACTAGTTGTGCCCCGCGGTCTCACCCTTGTGATGATGGAAAATAGTTATATTTTGGACAATTCACACTATATCTTTATAAATTATAGCCTGTGTGGTATTCTGATGTGTAAGCGATTTGCGTGAAAGAGTAACAAACATACATTCTTACAAACTTTCGGGTTTATAATATTAGTAGGATAAGGTTTTATTGTTGGCAACACTGTGTCGTCCCTAGAATGATGCTAAACTCATGTTACAACAAAATTGGCGAAATTCATCTATATAAATCAGTGTAATTGTATAATATTTTTGCCTCCTATCCTAATAACGATTTATACTCAATCCGCTTGGATGTAATTCAATTTGGAAATTGGGATAAATAAACATACCTTTTCAGTTTTGGTGTGATACGTACGATCCCACTGTAGCGAATGTCCATGCATATTCGAAACGAGATGAAAGAATGCGTCCAAATTGGACATACAAACATAACTCTAAACTTACAAACTATTGTAATAATTTTCAAGCAAATATAAACGGGATTTAGTTTGAGAAATAAAAATATTGAAAAACATTTTCACAACAACAAACTTTCATTTATAGCTCTAAAAAGAAAGTCCATGATCCAAACTTGGTCAAGAGAGTTAGAAACTCCTGCAGCTGGCATTGATACAGTGGAGGCCGGGCGTCCTCGCTAGCTGGGATGGGATGCTTCGATAAGTATCTGCATGAGATTGTGGAATGTCTGCTTTCCAATAAGTACCGCCAAAGTGGCGCATAAGTATCTGCGTTCCATGGTCGAATGCGAAGCATGGACACCGCAGACATTTGCAGTAATGTCTCAAAAGGAGGTCGCTGAACGAGAAAGGGAGAGACGTGCGCATGCGACTCGCAGGTACCGCGTGAGTTCGTTACAGGGGTCCCTTAGCATCTGGGGATGCAGAAGATCTATAGTAGAATTATTTGCTCCGTGCAGTTTCGTTCATAAATAATCGGAGCGCTGAAGCGAGTATTTCGCTCTCTCTTCCACTCACGGGCCTTATGGGCAGGCATAGTGATACGCATTATTGTTGTCGATAAGCGTTATCGATAGTGTATTAATTTTGTCATTTTGTGGGTTAGTGATATAAATGAAAGAAAAAAATAGATAAAACAACGTATTTATTAAAATAAGAATAATAATGATTTAAAATAAATTATTAATTAGGTATCTATGTATTAAAAAACTATAAGTACAAAAGTTTAGAATGTAACAAGTTATATTAAAAATAAATATAAATACTTATATCTAAGTTTAAAATTAACAGCAAAAAAGATAATAATGATTTTTATAAGAATGATAATCTTTCTTTGATAAGAATGAGTTTTTATCGATAATGGCGTTGCGCCGCGCAACATGCTCACCACCTTAGCCAGGCTGAGGCCTAGCTTTGATCTATGACCCAAACTGCACGGAGCAAATAATTCTACTATAAACTAACTATTATTGACGAAGTGAGTTTGCTCTGCTTCCCGGGGACTCTCAAGCACTGTTGCGCAGGATCAGCCTGGTCGTAACTATGTTATAAGTCTCATTTTTCTTATCATAAGCGCGGGGCACATGGGAGGCAGGTAGGTTTAATGGAGTAGTGGCCCATAGGGAACATGCCGACGGACGATTTTGTTATTCCACGTTTCTCCAGTCTTCAGTGGTCTAACTCTCACCCGCTTTGGCCTAATTCCTCAGCAAAGGACCCGGTAGTATACGAAATGTATTCCCCCTACTTTAATAAAAAAAGCCTCATTGGATTGGCTTTTCAAATGTGGCATGTTTCGATTAAGTACGGGCTGCATATATTTGCGACACATGTAAGCAACGAGAGGACTGTAGGTATGTACATGGATTAGGCTTAAACTATTTGCACGATGCAACGAAGCCATGCTAGTCGCGACCCCCGCAAGATAGACTTGTACGTCATTTGAACTATTTGCGATTCGAATTACCAATGACATTGTGCGACGATCAATTTTACACATACACGGCTGGCACAGTGATATGGAGTTTAAATAAAATAGAGTGACACATTCCTATTATAGTATGTATGTTGTTTCGTCACTATTGAACAACATTATTTTAACACACTTATAGTTTATATAGAGAAGAAGTGCAGAATGCATTGATATCAATGGCAGAATGCTAATAGTTTTTAAATAAGTTTAAAAAAAGATTACATAAGAAATACATGAATAAATCAATGCAAAAAACATTACGCACACTACCATGTATTTGACACACACGTGCATATATACCTACTCTTTCGTTTATTTTTAAAGTCAAATTAACAGTGTAGGCATGGCGGAATCTGTAAATATAGAAGTATAATCGTTGACAACAGAACCTTAATAATGTTCAAAGTTATAATTTAAATTATTTATTATGGTCGAATTTCGACCACTGGGCGACCAATAGTTTCTTTAAATAATTACTATTTCAGTATACAAATATAACAACCCATAAACGTCCCGAAAAAAGCGTACGTCGTAAGTCAATGTACAATAACAAATTCATAAAACTCGTTTTAACCGTTGAGATGTAGTTATATTATAACCAGTGTATAAATTCAAATTTCGCCTATAAAAAGTATGGGGATAAAAATAACACGTGTTATAGTTCGTATTTCTATATATTGATACGTAAAGCAAAAACTTTGTACCCTTTTTACGAAAATTGCGTGGATGGAGGAGTATGAAATTTTGCATACTTATAGTTTATATAGAGAAGAAGCGACGAATGCTAATATAAAAAAATATGCATAAAAAATACAATAAATCGGTTAAAAAAAATATGTGTGTGTACTTATGTACACGCGTTAGAAGTTATACTTCTTTGGCGTATCGTATATATATATATATATATATATATATCGTAAAATTTTATCTTTTGCCTTATTCTACGTTTGTAGAAAAAACGACACTAACAATAGAAAAACTAAAATGTTGACTATAGCTAACTTCAAGGTGTCGGTTGACTATAGCTAACTTCAGGGTGTCGGTTTGTTGTGACAGTAAGCGCGCGCATCGTGAAAGTATAACTTCAAAACTAAAATGTCGACTATAGCTAACTTCATGGTGTAGGATTTTCGTGTGACGGTGTGCGCGCGTATCGTAAAAAATTACTCTCATCATTTTTCCCTAACGCGCCTAAAGAAGTATTAACTTCAAAAAACGTTACTCAGACTAACATGTATTTGACACATACACGCATATATACTCACTTGTTTATTGTTAAAGTCAAATAAACAGTGGCGACTTGGCGAAATCTATGATTATAGAAGTATAGTCTATGACATTCATTATTACGGTCGAATTTCGACCACGGGCGACCACTAGTTTTATTTAAATAGAGATGACAAGAACAAATAGACATTGTAAAACAAAGGAACCGGGTGTAGAGTTTGAAGTGTGGCGTCAAAACGTGCTCCGTGTGCACTGACGGGGATCACAGCAAACGTAATTCAACTCATTGCGGCCCCTTCCATGGGATTAACGCTTTGTGGCCCATACAAGGGTAATGTGGATTTGGGCATCATTCAAATTGATTCATGGGCGATGATAATTGCGGCGTAATAATCTTCAGTTTGTACTGCAGTATGTAAAAGTGACATTTCAATAAAATACTACACTAAAATAAAACTGTAAATACTATTATTATAACTTTTATACTTTTAATAGGCGGAGGCAAGTTTGTTATATATTTTTATACCCGTAGCAAATATACTATTGCTATAACGACTTGTTTTACAGTAAATCATAATAAATGGCTGTCGCTAGTTCAGATCCGGATCGAAAGACCAATATCTAATTAAATGTTTTTAAAACAAAATTCATAAATCAAACACCTAATTAAAAATAAACTAAGTTATAAATAAACTAAATATTATTATATTATTACACAACGCTCGAAACCGTAAAATGCTCGTCAAATTTACTATGGTCTGGATGTCTGGGATAGGCCTCAGAGGGATCCGTTGTATGTTATAAAGTGTGTATTATCTGTCGTGTATGTAATAAAAAGACATAACAATAAGTTTGTTGTTCTTCCACCACAATTCGAAAAGCTCATGATAAACTATTATTATGTACGTATTATGATTTGTAACGGATAATTTTGATATCAATAAACTGGTCGAATTGACATAACTTCAAATGAGAATGAAATCTATAAAATTGTAAATGTGTCTCCAGGGACATCACTTCGCGCAGATAATAAAACAATAATGGCAAAAGTTGGCGCCAAACGGCACTGAGACAAATTTTAATTTCGATAATAGTTTTAAAGAAATGAATATTTTTGCGCTAGTAAAATATACTAAAACCATTTGTCGATTCAATAATAACTTTATTTTTATTACGTTAGATATATTTGATGTAACATCTTCGAGTTCATTCTAATATTATGTTGAAATCGAGTTTTTTCCAATTTTGGATAGATCTGTATGTTTTGTTTGTTTTTCAAATAAACAACTTGCATTGCTCCGACATTTGTCTCGTATCTACGCCTCACATATTATCCTTATTAATATTATTAATGCGAAAGTAACTCCGTGCGTCTGTTCCGTTTTCACGGAAAAACTACTAAATCGATTTGGCTGAAATTCGGTATATATATAATTTGAATACCGAGGGTGCACAAGGGATACCTATTTTTCATTTCGGATAATGGGATTTATGTAAAGGTTATCCCAGAAGTAGGATAAGTTTTTTTTTGTGATCTGTCACTTTGAATATTTTGGTATATTTGGTCGATTTGGTAATTTTAGTCGAATTGGTGTAATTTTGTAAAAATGTAGTTTTAATATCGCACAATAGGCATATATACTTTTCAACCCGGGAGATGGGATAGCTTGCGATATAAAATGAAGTGAATCTTCCGGGGGCAAACAGCATAATACAGGTTACATTGTATTACATTTTTTATATAAAAATGTAATACAATGTAACCTGTATTAACGTCTGTTCTCTAAACAAGAGGTACGCGCTAGAGGTTAAACTCTAGTAAACAATTAACTAAAGATCATTTAAAATTAATTAAAATATTACAATAATAAATGGACAGATGCGTTAATGTTTAAGATGTTTGTAATTCCTATAAAATCCTTCACTATGCGACTGGCACGCACTTGGCTTGGCTTGGCTTTACATGAAGTACAGTAAATCGAGAAGCTAAATGATCCATTTTAACGAAGTACAGGGAAAGTTGAGACACCAAGTTTACCACTAATCTAACTTGCTAAACCGTTCGCAGTAATTTAAATTGTTTCCAGCTTTTACACTTAAATTCCTTTCTGGCGTGCCTGTATCTGATAATAGCGGTCTGGTAAGACTATAAATATCTACTAAGAAACATGAATACTTTATGTACAGACATAAAACTACATATAATGGCCGGTTCTTATAATCTTTATTTGTAAAATACAGTTAATAGTTGTAAATAAGATGGTGACATACTTCTGTAACATACTACTCTATAAAACTTATAAAAAAGAGAATTTAAATATAAATAGAATATGAAATATAAAGAAAATCAATTTTTAGCTAGACGTGTTGCTGGGGAGTTTCTTGCCGCTTCTTCTCCTTAGCAGTAATAATACGTTGCGAAGCGGTGTACATAGACTAGGAAGTAAAATTAAACTTTAATTTATATGTATGATCTTCAAAACGAGTTCTCCAGTGGAACTTATTTTGAATAAAAACTTATGAATTTGAATTTGACAAAAGTCAAATGTCTTCATTGTATTTGACCTACACATGGTCATACAAATCAATTAGAGTACACGTCAAACACAACAATTCTAAGCTTATAAACATAATTCAAATAATTAATTAATACAGAAATAAAACAATGTCAAGAAATAAACATAAATCGCATAGCCAAAAATACGTAGAAACATATTATTGTGAATATATAATTCTCTTAATAAAAAATAAAAATAAGTAATTTTTAGAGAAGGTAACATATTTTTAATATTTTCACTTTAAAGAAAAGCGCCTCCCGAATTTTATCAAAATGTTATGCTCATTCGTCAAGTGTTGCCACACTTGAAAACGCGTCACCTGTAAATGTTATCTGAGTTCAGTGAATTGGACACTTTGCCCTACGTAGCTCATTAGCACCGCATTAGTTCGGCGGCCCCCACTACCCACCCGCCTCCGGCAATGTGAACATTAGCAGGAATTCAATTGCACTCGGTTCCTTGCAACCGGTACGCCGGCCGGCGGCGGGAGAGAAATGGCCGACATTTTCAAAAGTCACACTCAATTCGCTTATTGAATTTTTGTAATGGTTTTGTTTGGGAACACGTTAATGAAATATGTATGTGTTTAAGTTATTTGTCTGTTTTTCACGAGGTTTTAATCTCCCTAATGTTGGGGCTTCATCTGCGTTAGTGTTAATGATTTAGGCGTCTGATTTAAACCGTTAAGAAATAACGCCGTTAACGCAAAGACACATTAGCGTATATAAATACGTTATCTATCAATATTTAACGTCATTAACAATGTCGCATCTCAATTAACGCCTTGAACGCCACTTTTAAAACGAAATGTATTTGACGTTAAAGTTGATTACATTGTCTCTGCTTCATGTGGGATAATGTTAGTATTAGTGATTGTGTCACTCAAATGTAACTAAGAGCTTAATACGTTTTTAGTGATCTATATTGTTAGTGATTGCAAATGACGATAAACATTGACAGATAATGTATGTATATATATATATATATATATTAATGTAGCTAATCATTAACGGCATTATTTTTAACGATATAAGCAATACGCAATTGGCCAAAACACTAATATTATTTAGCAGGGGCATATGAGCTAAACATAAATACATATCTGATAAAACGAATTCAATTCAAACAGAAGATTTTTGATTTTTTAAGGTAGTAGGGTAGCATTTTTTTCAAAAACAAGACATTGTTAAATTGTCATTTCTGTCCCTTCGCTAGTTCATCTGCTTTGGGTGTCACAGCTATCTTTTTCAAAAACTTTCAAGACCACGGGCCATAAAAATGGCCCGGACTTTTGGAGGGCTTGCGTGGGGCCATGGGGAGGCCAACACGTAGAGGCCCCTTGACAAATTTAATGTAAATATGTGGCGTGACACTGACCGGCGATTATCCCCGTCTACACCATATAATAATGCACCCAAGGACAAGCCCCGGCCAGTGTAGAACTATTGTGGGAAATGAGAAGAGAAAGTACCGGGCTATTGGGGTGAACTGTTAGTGGTACTAGCGGTCTGGGAATATGGGGACTATGGCGTCTGCCCGTCGCAATGTTCGGGGAACATGGAAAAATGGGCAGACTATTATTATGGTTTTAATAAAAAGTAAAACTTTTTTAACATGTCGATACACCTCTTATAATTATTATGAACAAGTGAAATATTATATATTTACTTTATATGCCGGTACAATGCTGTAATGAAATAGAGTAACAGTGACATTCGTGCCCTCTAAGGGTGTCACCCGACACGCTCTTGACCGATTTGGATTCTTACTGTTAAAATCAAAACAGCGACAGATCTAAATGCTATATTTTAATCCAAAAGTAAACATATTTACAGGGATAAAAATTCTACGGGTAGACTGAGAAATCACTCCCACGCAAGGAGTTAATAAAAACATTGTTTATATGAAAAATGATGGACGTCATGGGAGTTAAGTGGGTTGTCATCGCAGCGGACTGCTGTGTCATTAATCTCCGTGATGGTATCTTAGACTGGGTCCGATAGGCGTTACTCCATGACAACCATTTTCCGTTTACGTCTTATCTTCCAAAAAACCTTCTGGATTTAAATCGGGAACATTTAACAAATACATTATGTTTGCCATTAACGCAACTTTTTAATTTCATAAAACTCATTACACCATAATTTCTATATAAAATCTAAACCATATGCAAGCTGCGAAATCACACAATATACGTACAGAAGTCGAAACAGAGTTAAACACATTATTTTAATAAGTTTTTAGTGTCATTGATGTCGTCAAACATTCTATAATACCTTTCAAATTCTGTGTTAGTCTTGCGTTTTTTAATTTAAGAATACAGATGCAAATGTTACAATAAAGTCTACCATTATTTACATGTAAAAAAACTGTCTTCTAACTAAAAAGCAAAAATAAATGTTTAACCGACTTCTTTTTACAACATCTTGAAGTTGGTGCCAAACAAAAAACAACAAATGTGCAAAATATAGTAGTTTTTATGTTTTTCTTGGTACCAACTTACAAGTCGGTTAAATATTTATTTTTTGCTTTTTAGTTTGAAGTCGGCTTTGTTTTTGTTAAAAAACATTTACTACTTTTTACTTACGCAAGCAATTGAATATTTTTAGAAATAATATATTATATTAAGCGCCCGTAGAAATTGTACTAGCCCGCGTATACAAGCTTTTATTTTGAAGAACGGAGGCGCTCCAAATTCTTTAATAAGGCTTACTCTCGATTTCCCTGGGATCCACTCATTAGATCTTCACATGGTGACTGTGGGACCAATTAGGGAGTATGTACACTTTTTAGATCACAAAAAATAAAAATCGGTCCGCAATTGACGGAGAAATCGAGTAACATACATACATAGAAATGTAATTATTGTAGTTACTGTTTATAGACTAGTCAACAAGTGCCTTTTGGACTAACTTTTTTCAGCAGTCTCCGAAAATTATAAATGAGGTGTCATTCGATTCGGAATGGCATCTAGATGATTTTTGAAAAAAATGAAGTTCCGCTTGCAAAAATTGTAAAAGCTATTAACAATTAACAAAAAAAGGGGGGTTTAGTTTTTTGAAATTGAATCTTTTTTCAAATCTGAAAAATCTTTATTACTTTTTGAGATATTTGCAAAAAACTAAACCCCCTTTTTTTAGTTAATTGTTAAAAACTTTTACAATTTTTGCAAGCAGAACTTAATATTTTTCAAAAATCATCTAGATGCCATTCCGAATCGAATGACTCATCATCTCATTTATAATTTTCGGAGACTGCAGAAAAAAGTTGGTCCAAAAGGCACTTGTTGACTAGTCTATTAGGTGATAATCAATGCGCTCTTTGAGTCCTATTATTTGTTTAATTATGATGTCATAAGTTGGAATGCTCGTACAAAATCTATAAGGCAACTACATTTTGTAAGATGATAAGAATTTTGATGAATTTGATTAAATGATTGGATCAATATGATATGTCCAAACTGTATATCTTAATAACTTTTTGTATATAATTTATTATTCATGTTGTTGTATTTTTTCTTCCAAAGATAACGTAGGATTTTATTGAACGCTATAGAAAGAGTTGTGCAATTTAATTTAAAGTGCAATCTCAAATGTATATTTATTCTAATTAGAAAACAATTACTAATAAATTGCATGAACTCACTTTATAGGATTATCTTACTAAGTTATCATTGAGGGAAATATCCGTTAATATAAGCGGATTAAGAACCTGGGCATTCGCGCAGTCAATCGGCTAGGATAACACACAAAATAACTACGAACTCTAATATAGTTTGGTAGGTAGATATAGCTTAGTGCCTCTTATTACAATAATCTGGATACGAGTCATGGCCCACGGTCTGTACAAATTAGCTAGCATTTTTAGCAATTATGCGTTTTTTTTAAATAACAGATGTAATAATAACAGCCCATAAATGTCCCACTGCTGGGGTCGGGCTTCCCACTATAGGCGAACCCGCCACGCTTGTCCAAGGCGGCTTGGCAGGTTTGACTCCTCGATTATCTCGATGTGCAGGTTGCATGGCGATGTTTTCCTTTACCGTCAGAAAACTGCCTAGTGATGAATGCGTTCCGGCCAGGATCTACCTCACGCCCTTTGAGTTAGGGACACTTGCGCTCGCCATTACGCTACCGATAGTAATAGTGAAATAATACATCGTAAATAAACAAACATAACGAGATGTCTTATGTGTGATACCCGGCAATCTGTTTTAAACATGAGACAGTTATAAAGTCCTTATGGGCATAACCCAGAAATGGATAAACTCGACCCCAGCAGTTGCCAGTTCAAGTTTATTATAAAACATGTAGAATATTTTAAATTTTCATAATAATGCGAAATACATTTTTTGTAAATAGAAATATAAGCGCGTAACTTTGAAGAATTTTAACGGGGTAGAACTTTTTTGAAATCATTATTTTCATTACAGATTTTAAGGGCGGCTTGATTGGTCTGATACCACGCTTTTACAGAATATCGGCGTCAAATGTTTAGCTTTGAGCTAATCGTGTTTCATATGGTGAGAGAGTTCCGGCGGTTCTCTTAACCCCTCCTATTCTACCCGCCCACTATGACATACGCCTATACCGTGTCTACATATAGACCTGGTTCGATTTGAGTGATACCACGCTTTCACAGAATATCGGCGTCAAATGTTAAGCCTTGAGCTATGGCGAGTGAGAGTTCCAGCAAACCTCTTAACAAATCCTCCCATGACATACGCCTTATGGCAGCCCTCCTATTTCATCTATTTCTCCGATCTCCTCTATTCCATCTTCAAGGCCAGCAATCCGTTGGCATCATCAGTGGTCAAACGTCCATAGGCATCGTTAACCACGTCGAGACAGGTGGGCCGTGTGTCTGTTTGCCGGCTACCAGCAATGTAAAAGAACTTCTACGAAAATTGAAGAATTTTCTCAAACCTTTATAATCTTCAGTTTTTAGACAATATTTTGACAGTTACAAAAATATCAGCCTGTGTATAGAAAGTTGGCGAAAAGGGTTTTATTTAATCCTATAATAGCGGCTCAAAATAACAGATTTCGAAAACCCACGCCTGGCATTAACTTATTTTCAGTATAGGTAAGTCGCCCGACCGGACGTAAGATGAAATTATGACCACTGGTGCTTGTTAATTTATGTTAACCTGTTTCCTTGTGGGTAACTTTGTCCATTTACGAAAGCTACTTATTAAAAAAATACAAAAATAAAACCGACTTTATAAGTAACTAAAAAGCAAAAAAAATTCTACATCTTAAAGTCGGTGCCAAATATTGTACGTGTTCGTGTGGACGAACCCTTCATCAGTCTTCCAAGAAGATCACACGATGTCGAAACATCGCGCAAACCCATAAAAGATCCTCGAGACGTACCAGCGTGGTCTTTGGAGCTCCATCGCGGAGAACCCCAGACGTATTAAGTAATTGTAATTTATTAATAAACGAATTAAAATATAGTGTATTTTTAAAATATCCTGTGACTGCCAAATAGCGTAACTAGTAAAACATAAATAAACCTTTCAGTTCTACTTATTACAGACAAAACTCATAGTGCGTAAGTGATTATTTAAATAACGTAAGTAAATACGATGAAATCGACCCATTTCAATCAGCAATCAGTATTTCAGCAGTCAAGCGGTGTTTAAACCTGAAATTTTTCAACAGTGACTAAGCATCTCGGGGCCTTTTTTACGTCTGCATGTTACTTTTAACCAATAGCTTAATCGTGAAGACCTGTCATTGGCTTTTTTTGGTGTCAATTTTCTCTTTGTCAAAATTTCAAAATTTTTCTTTGTTGATTTCTACATTTTAGTTACGTAAATACTAGAATAGCTTTGTAAAAATGTATGAAAAACGTTATACCTATACATACCTATAATAATAATCCAGGATGGCCCAGATTTTACTGCGATACACTCATCCAATTCTGATTTTGTGACAAGGGGACCACCTCAGGAGAAAACTGAAAATCGAAAAATAGAAAATCGATCCACAATATTCTCCTCCTTTTTTGAAATGAGTTAAAAATACACTATCCTGCAACCGTTTGACCTTAAAACTGTACAATTTTCAACAAGCCAACAAATTCCAACGATTTATATTATAAGTGTAATGGCGGGAAGACAAGACACATTTAGCCAGCATTATGGCGGCCTGACGCTTTGACAGCTCAATCAGGAGACGTCACAGATTAATAAAAGTTCCTTATGTTTTCTATTTATATTTTTAATGGAAGTTGTATCGGTCTTTTGACTTATTTTGGATTAGTTCTAAATATTGCCTTTTTTGATAATTTTTATAATGAAATGGTTATTATTATTTAATAATTACATGATAGGTGGGATCGTTTTGATCCATTGAGTAAATTATATTTTGATTGAGAAGTTAGTAAATGAATAGGTCCTTTACAATTAGATTTGATACCTAAAACACGTAGTAGTTATAGTTCATTTCATGGTACATTTTTTCATTGTTTACTAAAGTTGAGGCGAATAATTTACTCAAAGTAAATGTGGTGATGATTTGAGATTTTAGATATAGCAATAAGATGTTAGGAGTCAAGAATCAAAATGCACATTTAAAATAGTACAATTTTGATCTTTAGAGCAATTTCAAAACCTACCAATTGATCAGTGGCGTAGCTTGCCTTAGAAGGGCCCTGTATCAAAATGTGGTGGGGGGCCCAAGGGAAGGGTTTTTTTATATAAAATAAACAAAAAATACTCGAATTGAATTTAAATAATTATATATTGATTATAAGTTATTACATATATCTAATTCTTCTATGAGCTAAGTTAGACAAACAATTCAAATCATGGATACACTTTTCTTGCTTTATTTCGGCAAACTTATTTATCAAATCATCCATAGCTGAAGACGATTTCAATTTTTCCAGATTTTCTGTCTCGTAGCCGTTTTTGTTGACCTAGCAGTTATTCGGTATTAATGTATAAAAGATTATAGATAACATTTCAAGATTTTTTGCTTCATTTTCGGGGCCCATGTAGCCTGGGGGCCCCGTACGAATGATACGACTGATACGGCGGTAGCCCCTGCAACTGACATTGTTTTTTTAATTTACTGGCTGTGCCCGCGACTTCGTTAGCGTGGATTTTTTTTTTCGAAATTTTTAAAAAATGAAGCCTCAGTTACTTCTTATAATATCAGCTTTCTGCCAGTGACAGTTCCGTCCAAATTGGTCCAGGTATCTCCGAGATTAGCCAGAGGCGATAATAAAAAAAGCCTGGGAACACTGGTCTTGTAAAACAATATAGGCGACGGTAGCCACTCTCCATGAGATGGGCCAACTTCACAATCAAAAAAAAATTGGCAGTTATGGAGACTACCGATAGAAGTGAAAACTTAGAACTTTTAGTAATAACATTTGAAATTTCATAATGCTTGTATACAAGCATTATGAAATTTCAAATTTATAAATTATAATTACACTATTTCAACAATGTTCCTATGTAATATATACATTGAACTTTTCACTAAATCCATTCAATTTCACTTATAAGTACTAATGTTGCACAATAGGTCAGCTGTATGTATAGCTACAGATATACTGCTAAAAGCATGTTGGTGACGCGAACGCACGAGATTTCACCTATCCAAAGAGCGTCTAACGCGCACAGCACATGCGCCACTCATGAGAATGTCGTTAATGCGAACCCATAACTTTTTCCTCTACCAAAAAGTGCCCAACGCGGCTAAAGAAGTTTTCAGTTTTAAAAAATCTAGCAGTGCCGTAAATAGCCTTTTATGCGCCCTATGCGAGCTTCTATAACATCGCCCTTTTTTATATTATAGGCACACTAGCTAGAGCAAAGCCTAAAATAGGCCACTTTACTTCGTTCTGGGTGATAAACGCACAAGGACCTTGGTGTTGGTGGACCAATTATCTAAAATATTTTAGATGAAAAATTTATTTTTTTAACTCAGAACAAATACGCTCGTTCGCTGCCAAAAATATGAGCGAGATGTTTTGTCTAATTTAACAGAATTTTTGACGATACTGTCATGTAGGTGCGTATGCGTTGGAATCGAGCGCTAGGGGCGCGGCGGGAACTTATAAGGAGCAAACCGAACAAATAATAGTCCTGCCCGGTCCGGCCATTCTTGCGCCCCTCAGAGTCTACGCCCTGTGCCTGGGTACCGGTGGCACCGCCCTATTTGCGGCACTGAATTCTAGCACTTGCTAGGTTTGAAATACACAGCTGAGTAGATGTTCAAAAGTGAACATAAAGAGTAATACATTTTTTATTTAATTAATTAAGAGTAGCATCGTTGCACTGCTTAATGAAGGCACTGCTCGTGTTTATTTAAACGCGCCCTTATACTTAATTGCTGTTAACGCTCCGTTCGACGAGACTGCGCCTCATTTGTTTTATTAAAAAATGGCGGGGCATCTCTCAAGCCGCCATTTTGGCGATCTGCACTTCTGATTTATTAACGCAAACGCTCTTCTTTCATAATCGTTTATCTTTGCTGTGTTCAGTTTAAAGTTACGTGATTGATAATGAAATTTAAAAAGGAATTAATCATAACTCAAGTTTGCTGATGTTTTTCGAGTTATTTTAAGTTAGGTTTTTGTTTAGCCTATTTAGTTCTTTAATATTCTTTTTCGATAGTCTAAATTTGTGAATTTAACGATGACTAATCTTATTTTTTAAATACTTCACACGATGTGCATATCTAGTTTGTGTCTAGTATTCATGACGATTGTTGTGTAAGTTTTAGAATAATCTTTAAGCAAATAGACTTATAGGCTAAAGCCGAGAACTTATAATCCCCTATCTAATACTACAGTCTAGTCTTAGTAGATTAGTTAGTTATTAGATCAGATTCACATTTAAAACAAAAAATCAATAGAAACATGTAACATAAATATGGTAAGACTAAATAAAAAAATAACACATTCTTATTTGCTTGTTTAGCGTACAAGTTTGTATACTTACCTGAAAACTATTATTATAAATGTATTTTAAATACTATATTTATGAAAACTATTAATTATGAATACTTTGTCAAGGTCCTAGATCGCATCGATGAAATTTAAAAGTCTATATTACCATGGCATTAGTGTCTTTATACTGATCAGCAGTTTCAGGTAAACACCACTCACTCACCCTGCTCACGTGAAGGGTCGATGAAGCATTTAAAGCTCTATGTAGAGGCTCATGGCCTCAGAACCCCAAAGTGCAAATGTCTAAGCCGCAAACGCTTTAAAAAAATAAGTCTCACGATGTCTCGTATATTTTTTAAATGCACTTATCATACTTGCTCACTTTTTATGAATTCAAATTCAAAACTTTTTATTCAAAATAAGTTTCTCTGGAGAACATTTTTTGATGGTCATACATACAAGCTAAAGTTTGAATTTACTTCTTATTCTATGTACACTTCGCAACGTGTTATTGACTCCCCAGCAACACGTTCAGCTACAAATACTCATTGTTCATATTGTGGCGAATGATGGTGGAACCATCTAGTTAGTTTTAGAACTTTTGGAAATATCCAGAACAATCTAGAACGAAAAGACAAGGACGGATATATTTAGAAAAGGATAGACGATAAACGAAAGAAAGAGATAGATAGATGTTAGAAAGGGATAGATGTATAAACGAAAGTACCCGAACAGAAGGTTCGGGAAAGAAAAGACAGAGATAGATAGATGTTAGAAAGGGATAGATGTATAAACGAAAGTTCCCGAACAGAAGGTTCGGGAAGGAAGAGACGGAGATAGATAGATGGATTCTAGAAAATTCTTCCGGGTATATAAACAGCGTAAGGCGCGCCTACCGGGCAGTTTAAAGTTGAGTTCAGTACAAGACGTTGAAACGACAAGTGCGATACTAGAGAAGGTTAATAGAGGACAGAGACGAACTAAGTGGTGAATTTAGTGACAAGTTTGGTGGACAGATACACGAAGGAGGTGTGCAGCGTAGTTCGAGAGAGGAACCAGAAGCGAGCTACACGCGATAATATTGGAGGTGGTCCGCGCAATATCGGCGACGGTATTGAGGGTGTGACAACTTATCGTCGGGACTGTGCATCGTTGGTCGTGCGTATAGGGGCAACCCTGCAGAAAGGTACTGCGTGCGGCTGTGTAAGTCAATAAAAGCTTTTAAATTAAAAACTGGTGTTTTCTTCCAATCCATAAATGCGTACCCCCGCTCGTACGTAACAATATTTATCTATCTCCGGCTCCTTTTTAACAAAATATGTTATACAATTACTTTTTGAAGTAACACTTCTTTAGACGCGACTAGGAGGTAACTGGACGACAATGCAACGGAAGTCCGTTACGGCAATATGGCGTCGCAATATGGCGTACCATCCGGTTTTCAAATATTTTTTTGTCAAAAGATAGATTATAAACAAATCAATCAAAAAAATTGAAAAAATTTTTGATAAAAATAATAATTAGTAAAAAAGTTTTACTTCAATCGCGTGTGAACGTTACACGCACTCTTTTTTTCAAGAGTTAATGGAATTGAAGCAAAATTTACATTAGAACATTAGTGTATGATTACTTGAGCCGAGCCTAAATAGTTAAGAATGCTCAGAATGTCAAAGTTCCAGCGGTAGTAATGCTCTAAAAGTAACTTAATCTCAACATGTCCCACTTAACTCCACTTAGCCAAAGTATATCGTGTTGCTTAAGCTCTAAGTATTTATTTAGTTAATCTTCAACTTGATATTGTGGTAAGCGGCTGTTAGGGCTGCTTTCACAATTTATTTACTACATTTGTATTCTAATTGGCTAATTTAAGTTTAACTTATTGTTTACGATATCTTGGGGATCATCCTAGTTTATTAGTATCTGCAGTTTGATTTTCAGATTGGAATTTTGGGTTTGTTCTGGGTGTAGTCTTTCCAGTTAATTAGAAATAATTAGGTCATGGTAAAATTAATAAGTGGATAACATATTTTTTTTAACAATAAGTGTTATAAACTATTATAATTTTAAACTGTATTAGTAAAAAGAAAATTTAACTTGAAGTACTTCTAAGTTTAGAATATTAGATGATTTGTGAAATTGTTCATAGGCATACATAGATACGTATGAATTTGACAAATCAAAAAGCAAATAACTTGTAATCTTGTATGTTGTACGTCAGATAACTGTCTGAACGCCGTGTTACATACAAACGGTTGCCAATAAATTCATTCATGTTATAACACTGTGTTAAATTAGAAAGATTTGCCCAAGTTTCGCCATTTAAAATGCAAAAAACTTAATTACACATTATTTTAATCTATGCAGCTATAAATTTGGCCGAAAAAGAGATAAGTAACTGTATTCTTAAAAATGTATACAAGACTAGCTCAAGCCGATCGGTACCTACTAAACATCTTCTCTTGTCGGGTACATTGTAGAAATTCAATGCTTTATCTTCGTTGATTTAGTAACTGCTTATTGAAGTGATAACTTCTTATGGGAGGGTAAACCGCTTCGTTACGTAACGCGTTACGGCGCCAATCTGTTTGGCTTCCCTTTCTCTCACGCATGCAGCAGCGGTAGGCAGACTCTTCCTCTCTCACTCTAACCCACAGCGCTAGCCATTTTTCGGTAATTAGATTAAATAATGATACAAATAATGTACATCACAAAATTCTAATGTCTAAAAGACTTTGTTAATAAACAACCTTTTCTTACATTATCATATTAATATACATAAAATTTAAGTAATAACCTAAGTTTTCTCAAGTTAAACAATTTCAATATTAAATAGTTCAACTTGATTAGTTTAAGTTGTGACTTCTGTCGGGCGTCCCGAGACGAACACATTTTTTTAAAAACAATAATATAAAATAAAATACCAGAATATAAATATAATCTAAATAAAATAAAACTGAAGTTATAGATTATGTAGTAGATTACTGACAATGGGAAGTTCAATGCTTCAGGACAAGAAGGCTGACTGCATTGCCACACTGTATGGCAATGCTAATTCACTGGGTGAAATATGAGCCAGCCAGTCAAAGAGTTTATAATTACAATAATTAATAATAGTTTTATATGTTCCCTGTTCATGGTTTTGAATTGGAACTAATTTTGTTGTATTCTGGTAAAAAGGAACTTGATCTTCCACCCAATTTAATATTATATAAATTTTTTAGAGCTAGGCATGTTTGCTGAAGAGTTTCTTGCCCCGCTTCTTCTCTTCAAGCCATTACATGTTGTGAAGCGGTGGTAAATTAGATTAGGATCCCATAGAGTAAATTATAACAATAAACAAAATTAAAACTAAATAATTAAAATGAACAAGTTAGCGGTAGGCTAAATAAAACTTTAACAATATTCGTTGACAATTGTCGTTTTTGTCTTCCGTTATCATGGCAACTGAAAAGCGGTCGAAACGTCGGAATAACCGAAATCAATTAATTAACGCGCTTAAAACCCGTTAAAACGTAGTTTTATTAAGGAACTTGAACCTGAAAATTTAGGTTATTTCCATTTGAACGACGCGAACGAAGCCACGCGGTAAAACTGCCGTGAAACTATATGAGAGAGAAGTAGTGTTGTATTATTTGTTAAATATAGTTGATTATTAGTAAAATATCAATCCAAGAGCCAAGAGATTTGTTCAAATTACGAATCTCGTTATAATTATAATAGTGTAGAAGAGGATTAATCCGTAGTCATCAATTCAAAGAGGTTGAATTCAATGGGAAGCTTTACATCCCTAGTCTTAAGATGACACAAGCTATTAGGCTGTTCTAAATTTAATTTCACTCGTGAAAGCGCTGCAAGGATCGATTTTAAATTGCCGTAAACGATAATCGACTTTTCATTCGATTATATTCACTAAGTAATTTGATTGAAGTTCTCATGATCAATATAGGTTGCGCAATTAATCGCAACAAGATATTCTATTATTGCGTTGTATCAATAATATGTTTTTTTAATTTTTACGTTCCCTAACAAAAAATTGAAGGAAAACTAGTGAATGAGAAGTATAGGATATCTGCAGCATATGTTGCTTGGAAGTAATCGTTTTTAGCGATAAGGCCGCCAATTATTTTAACAAGAGTATTGTAAATATGCATTTTCTGTAATTGTTTATTTTGATGAGCAATGAAGTGTTATCTATCTCGGCAAACATTGACTTAGTAATTGTCATTAAAGAGTGATTTTTTGAATTCCAATTAACGATACATTCTGCTAAATCATTTTAATCCGTAATTTATATGTATTTATAAATGCTAGACCTAATTTATCTTCACTTATAGGTATACTTACTATACTTATTATACTGATTCATAGCAAACATTTTTTTCTTTCAATGTAAACCTGCTATTATTTATGTTATAAACAGATTGACACAACAAAAATACATTCACGAAGAATTGTTCAGTAATTTAACTTGAGAATGTGACAAGCCGTTAAAAGTGTAGTAAGTAAGTAAAAGTAAAACCGCTTTCCATCAGGTGGGCCGTCTGCCTGTCTGCTGTACTCCAGCGATAAAAAAAGTAAATGTAACATTTTTATATAAAAAAATGACATAAATTCGTTTGACACGAGGCATGTTGAGATTTTGTCACGTTGCCTACACCTGCTTGTGCCCAGAGACTTCCGCGTGATACGTGTTACAATAATTGCTTATTTTAGGGTACCACTTGACTCTTGCAAATCTTGTACATTAATAAATAATTACATAGGGAAAGCATATTAATTAGCATCGAATAAATATTTTTTTAAATGCTGAAGCACAGCAGACAGGCCTAGCTGTGATGGAAAGTGGTTACCATCGCCTATGGACGCTAGTAATTCCAGAGTTCCTGCCATTGTGCCGCCGGCTGCGGAGGAGACACTGAAACCTGGCCACTGATGTCAGAACACAACGCAAAGTAGTTATGGCGGCATACTCTAGACCAGGGGTGGTAGCCATTCAGACGGGCAAATACCCTACCGCCTGGCTGTGGGTTTTTTAGTTGCTTCTTACAACAGTCCGTTCGGCCACAGTGATTAGTGTTCTTTTCCGTTCCTGCGCGGAGAATAAATATGTGGGTAAGGTTTTTATTGTATTCAAAATTTAGGACTCGATAACTTGTTCCGAGCATTAAAACCCCAATACAAAGTTTAATAAATCGGCATTATGAACTTTAAACAATTGATCTACTAATTATGAATGTTAAACGGAAGTTTTTGTGAACCGCAAAGTGGAGCAACAAGTCGGCAACAAATTGAAAACTTTAAATTCGCCCAATTCATAATGGAGGAT
The DNA here is from genome assembly GCA_949752895.1 of Dendrolimus pini. Classification (NCBI taxonomy): domain Eukaryota; kingdom Metazoa; phylum Arthropoda; class Insecta; order Lepidoptera; family Lasiocampidae; genus Dendrolimus; species Dendrolimus pini. Next base: position 18,487,329 of record OX457144.1, on the reverse strand, counting down.
TTTTTATGTTTCCACTTAATTTAACGGAGAAATACGTTTTCAATAGATCCCCTTCATAATGGATGAATACTCTTTGTTACATTATTAAAGAAGTTAATATTCAGTTAAGTGTAGAAATCATTGGATTTGAGCCTGAAATTATTAGACTCGTATTTCTTTACACTTGTGGTTATACTTTTTGATTTATTTACTAACTTAAAAGATACAATTAAAAACTACAAATAAACTTAGTCATAAATAGTACAAGCGATTATAGACTGTGTAACAAATCGTTGCCAGATGAGAGTGTGCCCAGAAGGCTGGTTGCATTGCCGCGCTGTATAGCGATGCTTATTTGTTAGGCGAAATATAAGCCAGCCTTTTGATTACGGGAGGCACCGAAGAGTTTCTTGCAAATTTCTTTGAAGAAACTCTTTGCCGATGGACCCCACGTACCTAATGTTTCCACTCTAAACAGCACAAATATGTAACCCCTTCCTAAGGTTCCATATTTGCGCCGTTTGAGAGCTTCAGCCTTTGAAGCAGCGTTGCCAGCCTCTAACTCAGTCATTGGAAGATGTGAAGGCGCTAGAGTGTCAACGCATGTCGCGTCCCACACAAGCAGCCGTCCCATCTACCAAGGAATAAGTGACATACCATCCGGCCTCTTGCCATCGCCTTGTACCAAACCAATCGGTTCTAATACGGCCGGTTTTAGACGAAAAAAGTGTTAGCGAAGAAAGAATACTGACCGCTGTATATTCTTATAAAATTTCGAACTTTAATGCAAAAAAATAAGATCTAAAATAACATCCATTAGTGTAATAAACGCTATTTTGCAAAAAATAAATAAATATGTATATTTAATAAAACTACGTTTTGACAGTTTTAAGCGCGGTAATTTATTTGATTTTTATCATTCCGACGGTTCTATAATAGCATAGACGCAAGATCGCGGGCTGTCTTTCTTCTATCGGATACATTTCGGGGAGTGTTCCTTAGAATTGCACGAGCTGTTACCTCCATCCTCATTTTATCATCAGACAACCAGACGTACCTGTTTGCGCCACCGTTACATGGTGGGAACACCACCAGTCGGAACCAAGTGTTTCGCTTCATCTTTTCTGGTGCGCACTGCCGAAGAGTGTAGTCTGTTTTTCCTGATACATACAATCTTGATGTCTTCAAGTCACGAGGGAATAGGTATCTTCTATATAAGCGTGGTCCATCCTAGACCGCGTCATCACATCCACACAAAAAGCTGTTACGACATTTTAAAAGATCGATCTTGGTTTTAAAGATGAAGACCATGTCCATATATACCTGTGGCAACATAAAAGCACCTATTTGTAATCCGCAATTGATTTGTGGCGCTTGATACTTGGGATTCGTTCGATCCAAATGCGGGTTTAACCTTCCAAATATCAATCACGGCGAGGTGTACGCAATCGATAGGGTCAACCACCCATTAGCCCAGTACCTGCTTATAAACGGCTGTTCAGCAAATTTATACTTCTTAGGCTGGTGTGCATAGACATTTAACCGACTGTTAAAATAAAATAATCGCTGTTTAGCCATATATTTTTGGCGATTATTTTATTATAACCGTCTCGTCGGTTAAATTTCGGTGCACACTTAGCCATACTCAAAACTATTGATGTTCATAATTTGTTGGTTATTTATTTCACACCAATGTTGTTAGCGACTAGAGTTGTCAACCACACTTTATAATAACGTGTCCTTCTTTATTTTTGGTAAATATATTTTTGCATAAAAATAAAGTATGTGAAAATACTCTATTTCCAATATTTACTTTGATGCATAAAATAAAATACTTATATGGATGATTACTGAACAATTATCGATCCAGCTTTCATTGAAAGAGTTTATTCAGTAAATAATCTAAAATGGCGAGAAGAAAAGAATAATACATGTATAAAAAATGATTTATTTGTTTATTTCAATTTCAATTGGGAATGTAAAGATAGCTTCCAAAAATTTAGGGATAATGAAAAGTACACAAAAATAGTGTTTCCAAGAGAAGGAATAAATAAAGTTTAAAAATACTTTTTTTCTTCCGAATACTTTATTGTTATTCTAATTAAAAAATGTAATACGTTATATTTCTCAAAAAATCCTAGTAGTTGGCAACCCTAGTAGCGACAGAAAATTTTCTACCACATAGTTGCTTCTTGAAAGTGGGTAGCAAAAACTTTTCGAAAGTGGTTTATTCAATAAAACCTATTGTTTCTTATAAACGTTAACGTAGCACAAAATCAAAAGAAAAGCTTCTATGTACGTACCATACGTACTTAGGACATTACCGGTTTGTTTTTTCGGTTTTCAAGTACTAATTGAGACATTTTTAATATAGCTGTATTTTTTGAGTGATAACTTCTTATGAGTTGGTAAAACGATTCGTTACGTAACGCGTTACGGCGCCAGTCTGTTGGCTTCCCTTTCTCTCACGCATACGGCAGCAATAGGCAGGCTCCTCCCCTCTCACTCTTACCTACAGCGCTAGCCGTATTTCGGTAATTAGATTAAATAATGTACATACACAAAATTCTAATGTACGTATTCAAGCATTATAACTAAGAATAAAATATATTTTATAATTAATTAAAGATTCTATTAATAAATAACCTTTTTTACTTCCTTAAATTTAAGTAATAACTTGAGATTTTCTCAAGTTAAACAATTTCAATATTAATAGTACAACTTAGATGAATATAAGTTATCACTGCTGTCGGGCGTCCCGACACGCACACTATTTCTTTTATATACAGTACGTGTTATAGAGACAAATTTTGAACAAATAAAGCCGCTTAAAGCTCTAGCGATTAACATGTTCAAAACTATCAAAACAAAAGCTTAAACTCCAACCATAAATTTGCATAGCATCAAAACAGATCGCAGTAACTTTTGTAACGAAAAACCTTTGAAACAATGTTAATCTATTTTGGGCCCAAAATAAGTACTTACGAACAAAAGTATGTACTTGAAAAATAACTCTAGGAGGGTTGTTAATGCATACTTAACAAACATTAAGCCTCTCACTTGTTAGTCATTTGTCTAATTATAGTGTAAATGTTGTGGTTTGGGTGTTTTGTGAAGCGGACTCTTAGGGTTGCTTGAGGTTGCTAATGAGCTCACTTGCAACTCCTGGACGGGAAGGACTCCTAAAAGGCTTACCAATTTTTATTTAATTATTACTTCGTAATGTACTTGGCTGATTTTAAAGCTGATAAAGTCATTATGGTTGTTTGCGTTTGCAACTTAATAATCACTAATTAAGAAACTATAAACAATTGTCTGTTTGTCTACAACCACTGTTCTTATCAAACTTCTTGTCCATCCAAAGGTTGTCTGGAAGAAATCGCTAATAGCGATAAGGCCGCCTAATAGTATTGTTAGTTGCAAGACTCGAATTAGAATGCCGTTGGAATTATTATAGAGTTTATTAGAACTATACAAACACGTATAACACAGGTACGAATATAACTGAACACAACCAGTCCAAACGTAATGCACGATTTAATAACACGCGCAAAGCCCGTCACAAAATAGATTACTGTATGTACACACGTCTTGCTTCGCTTGTGGGTATCGCTCGGCTGCCTCGTCCATCAATCGAGGCATTGCTTTGTACTGCACGGATGCAATATGTCTGCTCGGCCGCGTGGACCGAATTTCCTAGAATCATACTTGGCTAATGACTGCAATAAAAGGTTATAACACGCAATGGGCTGTTTTTATACATAAAGTGAACAAAATAAGTCCAAATGCCGAAAAGGTAATAAAATGTGTTTCTACAGGGCTGCAGGTGTTAATTTGTCTTTGTCGGCACCTAGGTTGTAACAATATTGTAAAATTTTATTTCTGTAACAGAGATTCACATCCATTCATTCACCCAAACAATTAACAGTTTTCAGATATTGCAATCTATATATTGTATATTTTAAATAAATAAATAACTATTTTTTATAATTTAAAAAAATGTAGTTCATACGAACAATTCTCACTAAATCCTATCGCTTACGATATCCAAGTTGTGCTGAAAATCTTATTTCTACAGATTGGGACACATTATTTTGGATAGGCTTGAATTTCATACGCTCAAAATTGTCTTAAGTAAACGATACAACAGACTTCGAGGATAAGCTAAGTAGCAAGATGTCGTTAGTATTCGCCACAAATTGATTTTTGAACAGGCCCGCTTCTGGAGGGCTCTCGACTCAGCCGATGCAGTGGAACGGAGCGATACGTCTTCGAGATCTTACGTACCTATTTGTTTAATTTTAAGACTCGATTCGATTTAGATTGATTTTCTTCTATTTGTGTTATAGTGTATTCGGAAGACACTTATTTTTTAAATTGTACGGTCCAATATATTTAATGAAATAAACGGTATGTGGTGTATGGTTGGATTATAGGGTAAATTATACCATTGTTGACACCCCAGCCAATGATTCAAGATATTAAAAAATGTTAATACTTTTTTTAAACTTTGGAACGACACAATAACACTTTTTTTATTGTATAAGTTCAGCCGACAAACAGACGGCCCACTTGATGGAAAGCGGTTACCTATGCCTATGGATATTCGCAACATGAAAAACGCTACAAATGCACTGGTGCTCTCTCAAGGGAGACTGGAACCTGGTCACTAATGCCGGAACACAACTCAAGGTTGTTATGGCGGCATACTCTAGTCGATGCTGGAATCCTGTTCGAGATTTTTCAAAGCAGGGTAACGTCTGCCGAAACTGCTAGAATTTTCAATAAAATAATAGCGTGCCCAATCTATTTAATGGTGTGGCAATAATGTTATAGTTTCCCTATAAACAAATTGATTCAAGAATATAATAAATAAATGTAAATACGATATTGTATTGGTAAAAAGTCGTGGTAGCGCATGCGTCCCTACCTTAAAGGGCGCGGTTTGGATCCTGGACGGAGCACATGCACTACTTAGGCAGTTTTCTGACATAATGTGCACATTGTTACAATTACCACGTGCTAACAACAGTACCTACATACGACTGTTTTCATAACCTGCATACTAAAAATATCGATGGACCAGTTTCGCTGAATATGGTTTACGGCGAATCGTCTTCTAGAAAATAATCAGAAATTTCCGAAATGAAAATTACCAAAGAAACTCAATATATATGATCTGCTAAATTTAGATAGATTTGTAAAGGAATACTATCTAAGTTAATATATTTGTTCGCGCTGCTTAGTTTAAAATCCTGTCCTATCAAATTATTTCCACAACTACCCGCTTTTCCTAACCCGCATCTTCCGTTTCATACGACTATCCTTGTCGTACTTACCGCTGTACTAATACTGCTTGTCTTTACGAGTTAGTCTGCTGTCAGAGGCACGCAGGATAGTCTCCCATCTATCCATACCAGCAATCCTACCACCGCCATTTCTATACGCGTTCAGTTCCTATTACTGGGCTGTCGCGTTGACAATATGATTATAATAATATTTATTACTTGCTTTAATAAAATTTTCTACAGCCAATGTCTGGAAGAGATTCTTATCACCCTTTGTTGTACTATCCTTTTTAAATTACCTTACAATGTTCAAGGGCATAAAGTGGATATTGATTTTTTAATTGGTGTACAATAAAGATTAAATGAATAATAATTTAAATTGTTGTCTTTAACCTTGTCTAAAGGTAAGTAATTAAATTCTTGGAATGACTTAAGCCTACTTTGATTATCACTATAACACCCACTTGAAGTAGATAGACTCTTGTCTAAAATCCCACGTGATATCTTTTCTAAGAAAGGCTATAATTAGTCTTCAGCTCCGTCGGTACTTCGGGCCCTTGCCGATCAATATTGCAGTATAAATAGGATGTGATGACCTAAGCCACTGTCCACTTTGTGTAGGCCTCTTGGCTAATGCCTGATTAAGGGCCAACAGAGTGGTTCATTGTGACACGGGTCTTGCTTTAATGGAATATGGTAGGATTTTATAGGCGTATATAGATATGTGTATCAGCTGTACCTATATTTTACAATGGGAAGCAAAGTATTCTTTAAAATTGTTGGAGTACAACAGAATAGAGTAAATAAAGGCTAATCTGATGGCGTGTTGAGCCGATATTAGATAGTTAATTTTTGTGTTTCAATTTGGATCAATCAACCAAAGTAAACCATATAATAAACTTTAATAATTCAATAATATTTTCTTAAGATTTCGCGACATGTATACATAATAAAACTACGTTCTAACGGTTTTAAACATGGTAATTTATTTGATTTTTATTACACCGACGTTTCGGCCACTTTTACTACTATTTTTACACTTTTATTACTATTTTTTCTTCCACTCACTTCAATATTATATTTGTTATTTGCTGAAGAATTTCTTGCACCGTGTCTTATTTTCAAGCTACAACATGTTGCAAAGATGTGGTAAATAAGATTAAGCTTCCATAGAGCAAACAATAACCATAAACAAAATGAAAAGTAAATAATTAAAATGAACAAGTTGGCGGTAGGCTAAATAGAACTTTAACAATACGTTTGACATTTTTGTCTTCTGTGATCACGGCTACTGAAAAGTGGCCGAAACGTTGGAATAATAAAAATCAAATAAATTACCGCGCTTAAAACTTTAAAACGTGGTTTTATTATTAATAATTCAATATTATAGAAAACCTTTTTTTTAAATTCCCGTATACTGAATACAACATACTGTCGCAATTTTTTTAAACAAATAAAGATATAAACTACCTATATAATAATAATTTTTCGTTTTCAGTATAAACAAGAAAATACGATGAGACAATTTGCAAGATGCTTTTCAATTTACTAGCGGAAATTGTTCCTTACACATCCTCCAAGCCACACTCTTTATCATTATTTTCGGGATATGGTATATCAATTTAAACATGTATGTATATAGTTTTATCTTTAGCTTTTGAGCTATTTCAAGCCATGCGGTCTGGTGGTAAATATATTTGTTAAATACTTTAAATATTAATTTCTTGTGGACTGTAATTATTTTAATTAGAAAAGAAAACTGCGCGTGCGTGATAACATGACGATTGTTATAATAATAGGGGGGAAAACCCACGCATATATTCTCTTTTGTTTATTGTTAAAGTCAATTTAACAGTGTAGTCTTGGTGAAATCTGTGATGTGTGTGAGAATTATGGTCGAGTTTCGAAATCTGGGCGACCACTAGTAAAATTTAAAAAGAGCGATATAAAACAACTAAAATAAATAATACAACATTTAACACAGGACATAAGTCAAACAGTCAGGGTAGATCAAGCACACCCTCCACATGCACACCATCATATAGCACTGGTATCGTGAATAAGATCTAATGAAACTACTTAACCTCCATCAAATGAGCAGCAAACATTATGAAATATTTAGTATTCAAAATTGATAGAACATTTCATTTATTCCGTAAAAGTCCATTCGAAGTTTATGTATAATTGAAATTGAAATATGAAAGTACAGAAGTATCGAGACAATTGTTACTTCAGAGGCTTGAATCAAGCTCGAAGGCACGCCAGGAAGCGGCGGAACACCCCCTGACATGCACACGTGTCGCTGATTACATTTGAATACATTTGTATCGTTTTGGATACAAGCGAACAGCGACGCTTTGAACGCTGACTTCTTAAATCTTCTTAAAGAGATGTCTCGTATCTCATCCCCACAAGTCACTTGGTTCGACAATGATATTTAGATGCATACGTTTTGGTCAATTCGAAATCGAGAGCTCAGTAACCATCCGGCTCAATCTTATCTTATATACTTATATATAAAGCTAAAGAGTTTGTTTGTTTGTTTGCTTAAACGCGTTAATCTCAGGCATTACTGGTTTGATTTGAAAAAATATTTCAGTGTTAGATAGCTCGTTTATTGATGAAGGCTACAGGCTATACATCATCACGCTAAGACCAATAGAAACGGCGCACCAATGAAGAATGTTTCAGAATCGGTGGGGTTTTAACTTACTTTTTTTTAACTATTCTACGCGGACGAAGTTGCGGGCAGAAGCTAGTTACAGGATAAAGTCTCAGTAATTTAGTGGTTATATCGTATTCATAAGAATGACGTGGGTTCGAAGCCAGCTGTGTAATCACTGTCTTCTATCGGATACATTTCAGGGTGCGTTCCTTGGAGTTGCACGAGCTGATTCTTCCGTCCCCGTTTTACCATCGGCAACCAGACGCACCGTTTTGCGCCACCGCTCCATGGTGGAAACACCACAAGTCAGAACCAAGCGTTTCGCTTCACTTTTTCTGGTGCGCACTGCCGAAGAGTGGAATAATTTGCCGAAGTCTGTTTTTCCTGACAAACACAATCTTGAAGTCTCCAAGACATGGGTGAATAGGTATCTTCTAGGTAAGCGTGCTCCATCCGAGACTGCGTCATCACTCACCATTAGGTGAGACAGTAGGCGAACGCAAACCTATACATCGATAAGAAAAACCTAGACAAAGTTCTTTGCAAAAAACTGAAAACAGCCAGTTGCTATCCATCATTTTGTGTTGGGTTACAAGTTAGTAGTGTGGGTTCAGTGAACTCGTCAGGCATTTCGGCTGGCTGCTCGCAAGTGGCTCTTGAGAGGGATTAACTTCCTTTTGCGTGTACATCATGTTATTTCCTGTTCGTTGTGTTTTGTTAGACAGTTGTTGTTGTTCTTTATACAGTTTCTAACCAAATGTGGACAACTGTTTAAAATAAAACTATTTTTGAACTGAATACTTCTTTGGGCAGGCTGGGCACTGTTGGGATGGGGAAAAGCAATGAACTCTCGTGACCTTCACGCTAAGATACGTTGTTTTCACTTATGACTTGCAGTCCTAAAACTGACAGTTTTTTTTCTATACTTTTTATACGAGTTGTAGTTTTGAAACAATACAATCTTGTAACTAAAAATACTATGGAAGAATTGGTAACAACGCATAGGCAAGATTTGGTCTTGGTAGTAACTTAGCTACTTTTAAAATTAGGGTTCCGCGAATGATATAATAAACAAAAACGTGTGCGTCTGGGGACACCCGACAGAAGTGATAACTTAAACTAATCTAAGTTGAACTATTTAATATTGAAATTGTTTAACTTGAGAAAAGCTTAGGTAATTACTTAAATTTTATGTATATAAATATGATAATGTAAGAAAGTTTATTTATTAATATTTTTTTTATTAATTTTAAAATATATTTTATTCTTAGTTACAATTCTTTAATATGTACACATTAGAATTTTGTGTATGTACATTATTAGTTACAATATTTAATCTAATTACCGAAATACGGCTAGCGCTGTGGGTGGGAGTAAGAAGGAGGAGCTTGCTTCCGGCTGCCGTATGCGTGAGAGAAAGGGAAGCCAGACAGATTGGCGCCGCAGAGCGTTACGTAACAAACCGGTCTACTCTCCCATAAGAAGTTATCACTTCAATAAATTAATAAATCTGTTGTGGGTGTCAAGTTTGTACCAAATACGAGTATGGCAGAAGTTCACATATTGCTCTTACAGAGGAATGCCTCCGTTCTGGCGTACATCCTCTCTTACTTCACAAAATCCATCCATATTGTTTCGAGTTACGCAGGACTCGAATTAAAATGCCGTTGAAATTACTATAGAGTTTATTAGAACTGTACAAACACGTATAGAACAGGTACAAATATAACTGGATACAAACAGTATGCACTACACGATTTAATAACACGCGCAAAGTTCGTGACTATATCAATTGTCGAATGTACACACGTCTTGCTAGTATCGTAATCGTCTGCCGATCTCTCCGTTCGGGCACCCCTGTATACTCAGCTTACGAGCGTGTAAACAATGCTTTCCACGAATCATACTTGCGCCATTGTCGACGCAATTCCTAGGAAAAACATAATTCTGCCCACCTGCATAATTATGCCTGCGAACGGCCATAAACAAGTACGATAACAATAGGCTATTGTCTAATTGCAATCTTTAAACGCAAAGTAAACAAAAGAACTCCAAATGCGGAGGGCCATAAAACTGTGTTTTATGGCTGGCTGGTGTGCTTCGTGGAATTTTGGCTAAGTTGTAACAATATTTTGAAGTGATAACTTCTGATGGGAGGTTAAACCGCTTAGTTACGTAACGCGTTACGGCGCGTCCCGAGACGCACTTTTTCAAGCTTTTATTTAACTTGCAATGGATGTATGTATGTAAGTTCGGGTGGAACCTTGCAAGTTAAATTTGACCAACTTCCCGGTTTCCGATTGAGCTGAAATTTTGCACACATATGTATATCGCGTGACAATGCAATGATATGGTACCATGGAGCTGATCTGATGATGGAGTCGGAAGGTGACCATAGAACTCCTGTACTTAACTAGATAGACCCGTCGTGTTTGGACTCGTTTTACTTGTCTTGGCTAGACTCTGCTGCTACATGATATCCAGGATCTCAAAAGCTTGTATTTAAAAACCTTTTTAGAAAGCTTATTTTTTTAACTTCATTCACATATATATAAGTAAAAAGCATCCATATGACATTCGTATGTTGATATTCGTATTCATATTTCAGATACGTTTATGCAAAACGGGTCTTGATACGGAGATTTGCCCACAAACGGCCTCTGAGCATTCGGCCCGATTGCCGGATTAGGGCCCCAACATCCACCCCCGCTCCTATTTCATATCAAAATACAAAATCAAAGTTTTACTTTTACATCTATAAACTTGCCATTGTAACATATGACGGGAAATTATTTTACCTTCCACTTTAATTTTAATCTTGTCTTCTATCTATATATATATAATGAAAATGGTGTTCGTTTGAGGCTCAATCACGCTTAAACCACTGATCGTATCGACATGAAACTACCACCATTCGATGCGAAATTTTTCCTAGATGGTTTATGGCTATTTATCTATACTCGAAAACTACTGGACCGATCATCATGAAACCACAAGGCGGTACGAAGTTCGCCGAGTCAGCTAGTTATATATAAAAATGAATGTTTATCTATATGTCCTTTATAGAATCATAAACTATACATTTGATCATGTGATGATCTTCAGCAAAGTTGTTGTGCATGAGGCAGAGAAGGTATCTAAGTTGGTCCACAATTGGACCCGGTAGGTGGCGCTGCTGTCGGCATATCGAATGAAGCTTTTCCGGGCAGGGCGACGTCTGCCGGGACAGCTTATTATATAAAACTATTAGAGCTAGGCATGTTTGCTGAAGAGTTTCTTGCGCCGCTTCTTCTCTTCAAGCCACAACATGTTGCGAAGCGATGGTAAATTAGATTAGGCTACCATAGAGTAAATAATAACCATAAACAAAAATTGACACTTGCCATCTTTGTCTTCCGTGATGACGGGCACTGAAAAGTGGCCAAAACGTGGGAATAATTACCGCGTTCAAACGTAAAAGCGTTAAAACGTAATTTTATTATGTATACAAGTCGCAGAAACTTAAGAAAATATTGTAAAATATTTATCTCTATCAGTGAAAAAATCGTATTGGATTTCCAATTTTATTCGTTCTGGCCATTTTATTTTTATTATTCCCAAATAAATTCCCGCAAGATAGAGAAGCATAAAAGTAGCGCAGATTTTAAGTCTAGAAATTTGCTGTCCATCATCGAAAGCAGCATGGAAATCGGCTTAGCAGTTTTTACGTTAATCCCGAACAAATAGACCAAATATCCAAAAAAAATGCTTCATGTTTTTATCGTGTATATAGAGTTTTTTACTTTTTTTAAAGATTAAATGTAAAGTAGGATTTTATAATATTATAAAATATTTAGTAAATTAGTGTCGTTATAAATATACTGTACCTATCTCCAGTCACATCGTTTAGGGAATCTCGTATAAAAAAGGTAAAGTGCTGAAAACTATAATAAGGTGCTGCGAATACGTGTTTATAGTGTGCAAATGTCAGTTGGCAGCGTAGGGCATAGGTCAGGGAGCCACCCGATCGCCGTCTATATTTATATCATACGCAAATGGGCTGGAAAATCGATACATACCAAAACAATAAAGAAATCTACGCAGTCTGATCATATACATACGTGTATGGAATTTAATTTGCTTAAATATTTGTACATTTGTTAGTTCTCTCTTCACAGATTTGGTATGGACTGATTATTTTCAAATTTGTTATGAGCTCAGACAAACAAAATAGATCGACCGAATTTCAAGCTCTTAGAATAAGTGAGTCTTAGACATTTGCAACACCCAAGGCGCTACAAATGCGCTGCTGCTCTCTTGAGGGAGTCTGGAATCTGGCCACTAATGCCAGAACACCTCAAGGTTGTTATGTCGGCATAATCTAGACCAGGGATGGTAGCCATCCAGACGGGCAGATACCCTACCATCTGGCTGTGGATTATTTTGCCGCCTCTTACGGCAGGCCGCCCGGTTGCAAGAAATTGTATTCCTTCTTTTGAATAATTAAAAAATGTTTAGAAAATATATAATCTGCCTAAAGTAGAAAGTGCTTTCGTATGCACGAGATTTCAAAGAGCCACGTGACATTTTTAATTTAAAAATTTACATTTTGATTATATCCCAGTTCTATATATTTTAGAAGAACCTCAGCTTTTTGATCTTCTTGTAATCTTCAGCATCCTGTAAAAGTTCATTTATATTGATTTAGCTGCTGACTTCAAATAAAAAGGAAGCCAATGCTGACGTACACTGGCATCATGTAAATTGGATTGGAGTCAGTACAGCTCTACCAAGACAGTAGATGGATCAATGTAACTGGTTGTGTAATCTCTTAAGATATTGTGCTAGCGTTTTTCGGTCCTAGTAATAAAAATGTTTCTCTGTCTTTGCAGATGCGTTGCTGCGTGTTCGCGCTGTGGGTATCAGCGCTGACGACCCTCGCGGTGGCTGCGGACGAGCCACACCATGACGCTGCATCACCACAAGTAAATCACAATTATCCCTTAATAAATTCTTGATCCTAGCTTTTAATCGCGTTTGTGTTTGGAACGTTAACTTAGCCCAGGGTATGTTTTTGTACTGTTTCTTCTGTCCCCGTGGCTTTTATAGCGAGACTACCCGCATATGCATATCATCCACGATATGATCGTATGTCATCAAGTCAAGATTTCTTGGGCCTACTCCTTGTATCTGTTAATTTTGCTTAGTCAATGGAGTGTCAGTCGTGCAATAGAGTGGCGTGTCACTCTATTAGTGTTAACAGAATATCGAAATGAGTCAAACCTATGATGGAGACTATAGTGTCCAGCGATATCTAGATAGAGATAGCAGAAGTGGACCCCTGGTCCCTGCCAAAGCCTCAAGCTCAGAATCAAGCTTCATGTACGCCGTCTGTGGTGATGTAGGCTAAGCATTTGCCAGCCTGCCTCACTGCAGCGCAGAGGCACTGGTTCGATTCCTAGCATTATAAATTACTTAAAGGTACTGTCCGCTTTTCAGTTATGCTCTGGGTGTCTGAGATCGGGTCAAAAGTGATCCGTTGTGTATCACATAACGCAAGCGTGACTTGTTTAGCTTGGGGATATACAATATGGTCTGTCGATTATTTAGATTAACAATTGATACCTGAAACCGGTAGGTGGGTCCCTGGATGGTTTTGATTCACAATAGGATCTGCTAGGTCGGCGCTGGGATTGAGTCCTAGATTTTTATTTTTTTAGGGTAGATCAACGTCTGGACCTCTAGTTTACTAAAGTCGTGCCAGGTGGAAGAGCACTTGACCGTCAAGATGGCTCCTGGTCTAAAGTATGCCATCATAACACCCTTGAGTTGTGTTCCGGCATTAGTGGCCAGGCTCCTGTCTTCTTTTAGATAGTAGCAGCTCATTTGTAGCACCTTTGTGTATGTTTGGTGTTGAAAATGTCTCATGCATCATGAAAAATTGCAGCGCTTATACTATGACGTAAAGTCTTGATCAGACTTTTTTAGTTGATACATGACAGTTAAGAATGAGCAGAAAATGATTATTAAAGTTTTATAATTTTACTTTATAATTTGATCACCAGATTCACACTCGTGTTGTGCAATAAAGAGTTTCGTATCTTCTTTCTGCAGTTTTCAATGGAATTGAAAATAACAATGTCGTGCACCGTCACCAGTTTCCACGACACTCTATTTCCTTCGCGACACTCGCGTTCGTGAAACAACAGCTCGAGCCGGAAGTGAGTGGATGACCTTTACACCGGAATCATACGTGTTCTCAGCTAACTGGGTTATGTTAGTTTCTTTCGTATGAGAGCATAGGTTTTTGTTAGACACGTAATTTTGTTGTATAAAGAAAAGATACTAGTAAACAGATAAAACCATAACGTTCCAAAATACAGGCTTCGTCTAGTTTGGGCCCAGTATAATAGAAATACAATATCAGTCCATAAATATCCCACACATCACCCACCACCCGCCACGCTTGTCCAAGGCTGTTTGGCAGATTTGACACATCGGTTATCTCGATGTGCAGGTTGCATCACGATGTATTCCTTCACCATTGTTAGCACAAGGTAATTGTAACAATATGCACATTAGTTCAAGTTTGTTGTGCTTTAGTTAAATATTTAGTTAACTTGCCAAACTGGCGGGTTAGGCCTTTATCATTGTTCACTTTACAACCGCATAAATTCCATATGTCCGATATGAAATGACCACATTATTTCATAGTATGTATCAAATCAGTTTGCAAACGCACTCATTTTGATCTCGATAAACTATGTATTCAACTAGGGATGGATGGACTAAACTTTGGGTCCGTGCAGGAACGGGGAAAGAATACAATTTCCTGTGGCCGGGCGGCCTGTCATAAGAAGCGACAAAACAACCCACAGCCAGGTAGTAGGGTGTTTACTCGTCTGGATGGCTACCGCTCCTGGTCTAGAGTATGCCGCCATAACAACCTTGAGTTGTGTTCCGGCATTAATGGCCAGATCCAGTCTACATTTCTTAATAGCTGGAACTTGGCCGCTCTAGAGCAACAGCTCATTTGGTGTCGCAAATGTCCATAGGCGATGGTAACCGCTTTGCTTCCGGTGGGTCATCTGCTTGCCTGCTTAACTCTTGCAATAAAAAAAACGATTATTTGGTAAGTTTGTCAGGTAAGTTAACAGATTGTCTATTAAGTAGATGTTTTTCCACACCATGATAAGGGCTCAACTCGTCAGTTTCGCAAGTGAATTCGTTTCTAAACTAATGCAATGTAGATCAGGCTTTAAACTTCGAAATTGTATCTGAAGTAAACAATCCCATTTCCTGGGATAATTTATATTCCATTATAGCTGCAATGCAAAACTAAAAAGTATAAAATAACTTATTTCTAAAGCTATGTATTTTATTATTATTAATATAAATTATCTAAAACATCTCAAAGTCGGTGCAAAGTAAAACATAAAAATGACTATATTTTGAAAATTACTAAGCACCGACTTTAAGATGTTTTAGATAATTTATATTAATAATAATACATAGCTTTAGAAATAAGTTATTTTATACTTCAGCGCCATCTAGCGGTTCCAATTGTGGATTCAAACCATCCCGGGACCCACTCAAACATACACATAATATTTCATCAAAATCGGTAAAGTCGTTCTCAAGTTATGCGCTTACCAACACATTTTGCGATTCGTTTTTATATATAAGATTAGCATCTGCCCGTGACTTCGTATGTGTGGAAAGGAAGTTAAAAAACACCCGCGATTTTGAAACATTCTTCATTGGTGCTCCGCTCCTATTGCTCTTAGCGTGATGGTTTATAGCCTGTAACCTTCATCAATAAATGGGCTATCTGGCACTGAATTTTTTTTTCAAATCAGACCAGTAGTTCCTGAGATTAGCGCGTTCAAGCAAACAAACAAAGAAACAAACTTATCTGCTTT
Source organism: Dendrolimus pini (assembly GCA_949752895.1). Classification (NCBI taxonomy): domain Eukaryota; kingdom Metazoa; phylum Arthropoda; class Insecta; order Lepidoptera; family Lasiocampidae; genus Dendrolimus; species Dendrolimus pini. The sequence goes on along the minus strand of OX457144.1, from coordinate 18,471,496 downwards.
ATTTATTATATATAATATATATAAGATAAAACTCTCTCACTGACACCACACCCTGTCAAATTATCCGCTTCTATTATGTTACGTTGCAGAGAAGTTACATTCAGTCTGTTATAAGCTGATTAAGTAATTAAAGCTTTTTAACTATCCCACGGGAACTATTTAATTTTTCGGGATCAAAAGTATCCTATATGTTGACCAGGGATATAAGCTATCACCATACAAAATTTCATGTAAATCGGTCTAGTCGTTTCTGAGATTAGTCGGTACAAACAGACAGACAAACAGAGAAACAAAAAATTCTAAAAAAAATCTAAATTTCTATTTCACTTCATACATCCCCCTGACTCGGTTTTTAGCATTTTTTTTAATTGTACAGAAATTCAACCTCTACAATTTTATTATAAGTATAGATTATAGCTGCAATATAAGCTATTACAAACAGCCGTCCAACTTTAAAGCTGTGATAAATTAACTGCATGAAGTATTTATTCATTGCAAATACAACCATTTATTTCAATTAAAATTTATTTTTAAAATAATTCGTCTGCGTGGAATAGTTAAAAAAAGCTTGGACTTAGCTTGATGATATATAGACAATAGCCTTGCTCTATAAATAGAGAGATGTGCCAGTCCTTACATGCATATTATCACGCCTTATTCCTATGGGGTTAAGCACAGACAATACATCACCACTTGCTACGATCCTGATGAACAACTTTAGCTTCATCTACTTTCATTAATCTCTTCAAACATATACTTTTATTTGAGATGTTTTTAAAGTAACCTTCTTCTTCAGTCAATCAATGTCCACAGCTGGACGTAGAACTTCCCAATTCTGCGCCATATATCCCGGTCTCCCGTCTTCCTCATTCAACCCTTATCGGCGACCTTACGCAGGTCGTCGGTCCAAAGTAACTGTAATACTTTTATTCATGCTAATATGAAAGTTTAAGAACAGACGAGCGTGCATGACAAGAGCTATGAATGTCAAAGAAGCGAGGTGTGTAAGAATAAGCCTGTATGGCGCTCTGTTGCTCGTGCCTACCCCGCAAGGGACCTGGCGTGAAGTTCTGGCGTGAACCGATTTTGCTGAAAGTTTTATTTCAATACCGAGAATGGGCTTAGGATACTTTTTATCTCTAAAAATAGAATAGTTTTCTGGTTAAAAATAAGTCATATACTCGACAGTGAACAGCGCCTACGTAAAATTATTATGCAATGTAACATGTGTGAATGTTTGCTTTCAAAATGGACTAGGGTTTACTTAAACATAATTCTTTTTACATAACATATTAAGCTCCGAGAAAAATGGAACTCGTATGATATCATGCGATTGATGTATTTTCAAAGTGTTCGTGTAAACAACAAACCTTTGGCGAATCCGTACCAAGACAGAACGCACAATGAAGTAAAGGGAACGCTTGTAAAACCACCAACAAACGCTTAGCACAGTTTAAAAGAGAAAACATCTGTTAAACGGACCAGTAAAGGTCGTGCTTGTATTTATATACTCAATTTATATATACAATATTCTTTCTAGTGAAAAGAACTTTATTCGTACGTATATTATGTATATGTAATTTTCTTGTTGGTATTGTATTTTCCTTTATCAACAAATTGATTAATCCTATTCTGTATTTTTTTTTAAACATGGAATGGTTTAGTTTAGGCGTAGTTCTATAAGCCCAGATTTCACCAAGGCGACACTGTTCATTTGACTTTAACAATAAACAAAAGAGTATATATGTGTGTTACAACATTTAAAAAAAATATTAGCATTCTGCACTCCTTCTCTATATAAACTATAAGTGTACGAAATTTTATACACTTCCGCCGCGAAATTTTTTAAAAAGGGGTGCCAAGTTTTTGCTTCACGTATTACTATATAGATACTGGTTTCCTCTACAAAATTCAGTCGTAAATTCTGTCTGGAGGGCGAGAATATTTAAAAATAAGGTCAGAAATGAAATAAGCTATTAATTATCACCATGATCTATTTATGTGAACGAGTTTTAACAATTAATAATATGAAAACACATATATACCACACGATTAATTCATTCAAAATAACAAAACCTACTACAATTATGTAAAGTGTTGGTACACAATAAAAATCAATCTCAAAATCACTCTAATCTTTTTTACAACAATCTGGGCCCAACAATCTCTTTATCCTTAGTTGGAAAGTTATATCGTTTACTTTCACACAATAACCTTAAATGAGATAAACTTTGCAAACTTTTATTTAATTTAAATTTCTTGTTTATAGCTCAATGAATAAGATATTGGCGATATGAAATGTGATTGTATTTTACCGTCTTCAATAAGTAATTTCATCTTTCTACTTGAAGAACTTTTATGAGTAAAGTTTGAATGTGTCAGAGTGATTCCATGGTTGTTAATGACAAGAGGACAGTACTTTTTAAAAATATCGTCATCTAAGCGGTGTCTGCCTTTGGACGTAGGTCACCCTAAGTATGCGCCATATACCCAGAAGGTTTGAGGACTTACTAATAGGAGGGAGTGCTGTGGGAGAGTGAAGGATTCGCTACGTTGGGGTGAAAATAGCACCTCTAAGGAAATGTCATGACACCGAGACTTTCGTCTTATGAGGCTTATTATACGAAAAAACGGAAGCAATAACAACTCTGATCCATTGCCGGGGGGAGAAATAGCTCCCGACGTCATCACTCCCAAGTCTTCCTCTCGACGGCATTTGTGGTGGGTGAGAAACCTTCCCCAGGGGAGTTCGCGGTTGCCGAAGGTCGATCCGAGACATGTTCTCCACTCCCTAACTCGTGTAATTTATAAAATACCTGAATGCAAATTTTTCTTTCATAGCCTGACAACGAACTCGAGCTGACAGAAGAAGACAAAAGAGCATGGTCAAGCTTACACGGCGGATGGGGTAAAAGAGGCTGGAACGACATGAGCTCAGCTTGGGGCAAACGGGCTTGGCAGGATCTCAACTCCGCATGGGGCAAGAGGGGATGGCAAGACTTAAACTCTGCGTGGGGCAAACGCGCCTGGGAGGATATGCATTTATCGCCATGGGGCAAACGAGGCTGGAATGACATGAGCTCGGCTTGGGGCAAACGAGGCTGGAATGACATGAGCTCGGCTTGGGGCAAACGAGGCTGGAATGACATGAGCTCAGCTTGGGGTAAGCGCGCCTGGCAGGACCTTAACTCGGCGTGGGGCAAGCGCGCCTGGCAGGACCTTAACTCGGCGTGGGGCAAGCGCGCCTGGCAGGATCTTAACTCCGCTTGGGGTAAGCGAGGCTGGAACGACATGAGCTCAGCTTGGGGCAAACGGGCACCTGTAAGTATTTTTCTAGTGATAGTATAGTCTCTAGATCTGCAGTCAAAACTTAATGCTACGAATAAAGATGAGTTAATACTGATATATATTTGCCAATATTAGTTAATCTTATCTTATCAAGCAATAGTTATGTAATAGTTTAACAAATATATGAATATCACTAATATTTTGTGGATTCATACAATAAGGTTTAACGAATATCCTACGAATATTATGAGTATAAATTCAAAACAAAATATAAATTACGGGTATAATGCTAATAATATAATAAGCTAAATATTTGCCTAAATGGCCAGTACCTACTAAACAGTTTAAATGATTGTTTTGAACAGGAAAAATGGGCGAACTTCCACGGATCATGGGGCAAGCGATCCAACGAACCTGACTACGAAGACATCGAAGAGGCCATTGAACAGCTGGTTCCAGTACAACAGGTACTTTAATATGTTACACTGGAGTAAACTCTTGCAGTAGCGAGAGGTAGAGATAGGGGTTAAATCATTATTACACTATAATAAGTTCTACAGCTGAATTTATAAAAAAATAAACAGTATTTACACAAAATCCATGACTGAGATGTGAGATTGCAATCTTCAGAGTGCAGATTATATTGGATTACTATTAGTTACTATAATATTTTGTAATACACAATTATTTTTTGAGGCGAGGGAAAATGCTACCGATTTACGCACAGACTGGGGCGGTGCCAGGTAACGGACCAACGTCGGTCGGGGGCGGCATTACTGCAGCAATAGTATGTTTTTAGAAGTAATCCACCCGCGATCGACTCAGCTAGTGTGGAAAGACTCAAAGAAAGCTGCACGGGCAGCAACCCCCATATCCACTAAAAACCCCTTCCTCCCTTTTGACCCTGCGCTTTGTTGTGTAGGAAAGGCTGAGACTTAGAACAGAGTTACGCCCAGCCGATCCAGCGTAATAAAGTGCATGGAATGTGCCCCGGGAGAACACACCCCACTTCGTTGTACGGGGGTCGATGGTCCTTTGCTCCCTAGCAAGCTAAAGGCCCCCCGCAACGGAACCTACCTCAGGGAGGGAAGTAATTCGCGTACCTGCCTCTCCGGGTGCCAGCTGAAGGCCGGCGACCTCGAGTAGACGCATACGCACGCGCAGTAACACTTCTCTCCCTGTCTCGCTCTGCGGCCTCCTTGAGAGACATTACTGCCTCACAAAAAGTAACCGCAGCCCCCCAGGTGTCGCTGCTATGCAAGGATGCTATGCTATGGAGTCGACCGCTCCCACGTGTGTCTCGAGTACGAAACGCTGCGGCGCCCATGCGGCGCACTCGACTAGCGTATGAAGCGCCGTGTCGGGCGCGCCGCATTGGCGACAGTCCGGGGAAGGCAAGCAGCCCACAATGCGATACAGATACTTGTCGAAACACCCGTGTCCGGTAAGTATCTGCGTCGTCCTGAAGGTCAGGGTACCGCTAGTGCGGTTGACCCATTCCGTCAGCTGTGGCCTGATTGCATCCACCGTATAGTCGCCGGCCGCAGGGTTTTCGAGCTCTTGAGACCAAATGGCGATCATGGCTGCGGTTTCCCGCTTCCTGATCGCCTCGATTTCGACCTGACAGAAGGTCAGGCCTCTAGCTAGGGCATCCTGTCGGGAGCGACGCACCTTGGAGCCAGTAGGTGGCGCTGAGATCGGGTTCTAGAATCCTCCTAATCGCCGGGAGCGAATTTGGTGATTTTGTTTTTGTGTATTTGAGTGGGTTCCCGAATGGTTAAGATTCACAATTAGAACCGGCAGGTGGCCCTGAGATCGGGTTCTAGAATCCTCCTAATCACCTGGACCAATTATGGTGATTTTGTTTTTGTGTCATGAAACAAAGTCTTTTAGGAATTCAAAAAATATGGCAGTACGACGTTCGCCGGGTCAGGTAGTCAATACTAAATGTGCGAAATGGGATTTTCGTAAGAAAATTACCACCCACCAGTTGGTGTATGTTATGTTTTTGTACTGAATTTGTATAATAATTCGTTGTAGATCGAAGAAGAAAGGATGGAAGTGCCCGAGAAGAAGGCGTGGTCAGCTCTTCACGGTGCGTGGGGCAAGCGGCCTGTCAAACAAGCACAATACAACAGCGGTAATTAATATATTTCAATCATTTTTCTTGTAGTAAAGATATCCGCGTTTAACCACGACCACGTATAATATAAGACATGATGCGATCAAACATGGAGCACGCTTACCTACAAAATACCTGTTCACACGAGACTTGAAGACGTCTGGTTGGTATTTTCCTGAAAATGCTTACTTTGGTAGTGCATTCCACAACTCTGCTGGACGCAGAAGGGACTTGGTGTTTGCACTATGAAACGATGGCGTAGATAGGAGCGCCTTAAACAATATATGAAATATAGAAAGCGGCGTTATGCAGATTCACAATACACTAAACGCACGTCACGTTTTCCCGCGTCCTCTATATCATTGGATAGATTTACTTGTCAGAGTAATTGACGTCGAAAATGTTTTACGCTGGAATGCCCTAGGATGATTCCGAACGCGGCGCACAACGTTTTATCCGTCAGGTGTGTAAGAGAGACTATTGTAGTGTATTTTCATAGTAAGCCTTCCTCTGTCGCGTACAACATCACGCCGTACGCAGCCTACAGAGTATGTAGGCTAGCTAGTAACTAATGTAACAGACAAATGCCTAAAATAACGCCTGCATCTTACCATTAGCGCGTTCCATTAGTAGTAGCTCAGAACGCCCAAAATGCTCCGTTAGCCGTTCCACAAGGCGACCGCGGTCGTTGTGGTCGTGGCGAAAACGTCACTAATGTCGTCATCATTTTCGATCACACAATGCTCACCTCAACCCATGTCAAGAGGTGGGTCGAATAACCGTTCCACTTGGGTTTGCGACTGTAACGCTGGCAAGCAAGTGGAACGGGAAACAATCGCAGTCGTGAACGTGGTATGTTTGGAAAATAAATTCAGCAGTTATTATCTATATATCTTTGAAGGTATTTTAGGGGATGCTTAAAATGGCGAGTCTTCGTCTGGCCATGTTCTTTTCAGCACTGGAATGGGTCGTAGTTCCTTTCTATAGTCCTAGGTTCTGAAGTCCATTAGCAATTCTTGATTAGAATAGACAATTTGTTTCCATTTCCCACACAGTCATATCAAGCCACTGATTGGGGCTTGTCCTTAAGTGCATTTCTATAGTGCATATAGCGATAATCGTCAACTAATAGCACACTACATTTAGATTAAATTCACAAAGGTTTCTATAGGTTTGTCCTTCTATGGCCTCACGCAAGCCTGAAAAAAGTCCGAACTTTTTTTATGGCGAAAGCTTTATGTATTAACCCTATTTTTTTATTGCACGAGTTTAGCAGGCAGACAGGCAGACGGGTCACCTGCCGGAAAGTGGTTACCCTCGCCTGTGGGCATTTGCAACATTAAAGTGTCAGAAATGCGATGTTGCTCTCTTAAGGGAGACTGGATCCTGGCCACTGATGCCAGAATACAACTCAAGGTTGTTATGACAGCATACTCTCAACTGGCTATGGGTTGTTTTGTCATCTTTCACGACAGGCCGTCTGGCCGCAGAAAATTGTATTTATTGCACGCTTAAGGAACAAAACAGATCTTTGATCTCAAATATTTGTGTCGTGTATAGTTCAGGAGATTTGATAATAAGACACCATGATAATAAAGTTGCGAGCACAGTGAGTCCAAAAACAATCCAGATTGAGAAATAAAATCTAAATGATGGACATTTTCTAATGGTGCACTCGACGGGCCACAGAACGAGAGTGAATGGGTTCGGAAATTAATTGTCCTGTTACAGGCGGCAATTTGATTGATTCCAGTCGCTTCTTTCTCGTTCAATTGATTTGTTCACGATTATTAACTCTGTATTGTGTAATTTCTTTTTTTATTTACGAATTAAGTCTTTATTAATAAACTACATGTACTTGATGCTTCGCTCACGTGGAACTCTGAATTTATTTGCCCTGGTGCTGCTAGTGATGTTCGTGTTGTCACGACGTGTGCGTTAGTCAGATGCAACGGCAACACCAAAAACACCTGACTAAAGCTATCTAACTATTTTGCGGAAACAACGTAATTTGTCGCTATAAAAAGTATCTTATGTGTGGACAGTTGTTAGGTAGATTTACGTGGTGTTATAACAAACAGACAGTCAAAAAATTGAAAAAAATTCAAATTCGGAATATCCTGGTCCGAATTATCTACCCCCCCCCTTATTTTTTCACATTTTTATTTCGTAGTTACAAACAGACACTTCAATTTTATTTATCTAAAGGTATATATAGACTATCGTACTCGGCAGTCGTTGTCCTGCCTTGAAAAAAAAAGAAACAATTAGAACCCGATTGCAGTGCCACCTACCGGTTCTAATTGTAAATCTTAAATCCTCAAGTGAATTTCAGAATGGTCGACACACACAAAAAAAACATCAATTTCGGTCCAACCGTTTAGGAATTCAGTCACATGCACACAACGCACACAGAAGAATTATATGTATAGCGGCATGTTGACATATTGAAAAGTGTTTTTATACAGCAAAAATAATGCCATGAGCTGCAATGATACACCATTTTGAACTACATATTTATTAAGTTTATTAACAACGATATCATATTATAATACAGTCTTTACATATTCGGCTAATCAAATACAAACTGCCTAGTAAGACAATAAAAGCGCAGACATTAATTTAAAAATAATGTCAGATGGTATGTTTTGAAATGGCACAGCTTATATAGACATACATAATTATATAGGTACTTATTTCAGTGTAGAAGTAATAAGTATATACTAGTGGCCGCCCAGTGTTCGAAATTTGACCATAATAAATTTAAATTATAAGTTTCAAAATTATTAAGGTTTTGTTGTCAAAGACTATAATACTTCTATAATCAATCCCAGATTTCGCCAAAGTTAAACTGTTAATTTGACTTTAACAACAAGCAAATGCGCGTGTGTGTGTCAAATACATGGTAGTGTGTGTAATGTTGTTTTTATTGATTTAATGTATTTTATTTATTTCGATTTAATGTATATTATTAGCATTCTGCACTCTGTCCGCGCAATTTTCGTAAAAAAGAGTACAAAGTTTTTCCTTCACGTATTAATATAAGTGCACATTTGCGGTTTGAACTAACATGTTGACCAATTTTGTATCTGGATACAACAAAATAAATGTGCCTGGATATAACAAAATGGAGCTAAATAAAACAGCACCTGGAAATAATTGAGGGGACTATCCCTAAAATATTTAAAGGAACCAACAACAGTCGATGTTCGTTCTCATTTCGCAGTAATGAAGCATTTCTCAATTTGTCGTGTAATTTAGTTGGTCGGGCGCGGACGCGGCGCAAATTGTGCCGCCGCCCCACCAAATACCTGCCAACAACCGACGCGACGGTGTTGCCACACTAACGAATTAAAATTGGCCACCGTCTTCACAATTATCGCACAGACAATTATTTATTCATCATTAACTAGTAATCGATTGAAATCTAATGTTTATTTATATTATACAATTTTGAGTTACATAATTCTTTTAGTCTTTACAACCATGTCTTACTAAACGTGTACATTGTTTTGAGTTCTAAATAAAAGTGTAGTAATAAAATTCTAAGCAATGCTCCAAAAAAAATTGTGTTACATTAATAGCAAATTCAACCACGTCTTGTTCCAATGACATAGGTTTATATTTTGTCCGGGAAATATACAGTAGTTACGTATTTTTCTCATTTGAAATCGAGACTTCTTCTAGAATACGAGTCTAGATTCAAATATTTAGAATATATCAGGATTATATCGATTTTAGAGAATACCACTGACTATCCCTATTTGTATGCAGTTCTTATTAGTTTATCATTAACCGTAGAATTCCGTTGAATATTAAAAAATGTTAAATTAATCAAAAGCATATATCCTAAATCATTCGGGCAACTCGACCATAAATAGTAAATCACATATGAAACAATTTTGGTAAAGTTTGTTCAGTGTTATGGCAACACTGTTTCTCAGAGAAGAACAAATTAGATAATGCTCGGTCGCATTTTTAATTTAAACATCTGTAAATCAATATGGCGGTCGTCGGCGCCTCAACACAATGGTTTCGCATTAAATTAATCATATACGGCTTAATAAAAAACGCTTTTTATATCAACCGCAAGTCTTTGTGGACGGTTTATTACAGGCGGTAATGTCGACGGTAATATATCTTATATAGAAATTAAAATCCTCTTAGTAACATTTATGTCTATAAACAAAATCAGTATTTTTTTTCTTTCAAATTGTCTTATAATAATTTCCAAAAAAATATATATGTCGGTCTTTTTTTGTCACTTCTTTTTTAGGATTTTTGTATTTGGATAATTATGTCCTATTACATATACATAATCCAAAATTATTTGGAAAGGTTACGAAAATTGTTTCTTTTTCAAATTATTTCATTTTATTCAGTTTTTATGTCGTTTTCGATATTTTTGAAATTTCGTTTAGTCACACTGTGTGCACACAAAAAAGTCCTATGTATATATAGTCATGAGTATATCTATAATTTTAGATTTATTTGGTTAGGCTATAATTTATTTAACAAGACAGATTACACAAACATTACGCTGCAGACACAACACTTTGTTACTCACCAAATAAACAATTACAAAAATCACGAAAAATGGAATTGAAACAAAAAACGTAGTAGCTTCTATTGCTTCGAACGAATCACAAGTATCTTCTAATTCAAACACATTCAAAATCAAGTAAAATATAATAATTTGTATTATAGGAAACACATCGACTTTCACCAAGACCATTCCTGTAATTCCAAAATAGAGAATTAAAATAATATTTATAGTAAATGCTTACAAGATACCTAATTTGTACTGCTTGTAGGTCTACGTTTCGGCTGTGAAACCAAAAGGCACGACTCCATTCACGCTTTAAAAAAAAACTTTTCTCCTATATAAGATTTTTGAAGTTCTAGATTAAATTGCTTAAGAGGCCGTACACGGTACACCAGACGAAGGCCGGAACGATACATCTCCTACCTGGGTCTAGCAAATCTCGGCCAAATGGTACCTAGGTCTAAAAGAAAATTAATTTTTTTGAAAATAAAACTGTAAAACTCTCGCATGTCCAAAGAAATGGCTTGTATTTGGAGTAACGGGCCCCACCGATAGGGATCTGAAATCTATTTTTTATCTGTAAATTTGTTCCTATATGTACCTTTATTGTTTTGGTTTAGTTTTATCAAATGTATAAAAATGAAAAAAAAATTGAAGGGTGAATATGTACTTCTATGTAATTTTGAAATTAACCATAGTTGTAGTATAATATACAAATTTTGTGAGAAAAGAGAACTGTGTAGTCAAATGTCAGCTTTTGCGTTGTCACAAGAACTTGCCTGCCATTATGACGAAAACTGCTTAAAAATTAAAAAAAAACATACAAGGCAAAGAGTTGTTTCTACTTTTAAAAATAGAATTTTACAGCTTTTTACAAAGACTTATAAACCAACAGGAGCGTATTACTGGAAGAGGGAACCGGGCTGGACGAACTTAAGAGGCATGTGGGGCAAACGTTCACCACAATTGGAAGACTTAGACGATGATCACGGTAACATAGAAGGACACGCTTCTAGAGCACTGTGTCTTCAATCATTCTGTCTCCTTCACTATCACTATCTAGATTTCTTCTCATGCTCTCATTTCTTGACGTAGTCATCTAGATTTCTTCTAGACTATTTGTTCTTTCTTCTATCTTCAAATAAACAACTCGTCATATTAGTGGTTTAAATGGCATATCTTTCTGTCACCGTATCACTAAAGCTCGATGTAGTGTTGGTGTCTCTTCTAGTTGTATATCGTAGTTCTGTGACTAGCGTTTGTTGTAAATAAGTAGTTATTTTATGTTAATTTTAAGATTTTTTAAAATTTTGGTAGACATTGTTTTTTAATTTTCAAATTCTCCTCAATTAGGGCCTGAAACTAAATTTAAAGACTTGCTCCAAAATTGGTTTTCTATAGAGTTTAAAATATTGCATATCCTTATTGCCAAACATCAGCTTCTAGCGTATAACGTTCTTTTTTAAACTATCCCATGTCACTTATCAGAGCTTAGAATGGAATATAATAGATAACATTTATTGTATAAACTGTCACAAACATAAAATTATAAACGTTTTGAGTTCTTTGTTGGAACGACAGTTTGTCCTTTCGGATGTATAATACAGGCAATCGTAATGGTGCCTGGCCTTTATTACATTAATTAATCAATAAATCACCTAATTAAATTAATAGAGCTTGTGAAAGAATGAAATTATAAAATGAAAGATGTTATAAAACTATTGCAATTTTGAGCATGGTAGTTGTTAATAAAAGGACAAAGGTTTGGACAGACATAATGGACAACTTATTACTATAAGTATATTTATTTGTTTCGAATTTAACTACAATAAAACAATGGGAATAACTTAAAAATAAATAAATAATAAATAAATTAATATAAAGAATGTAACAAATCGCTGCCAGAGGGAAGCGTGCCCAGAAGGCTGGCTGCATTGCCACGCTGTATGGCAATGCTGAATCGATGCACGAAATACGAACCAGCCTTCTGATCACGAATGGTATCAAAGAGTTTCTTATAAATTTCTTTGAAGGACATAAGGTTGAATATTCGGCTAGCAGTGAGTCGAATGAAGCGTTGACAGACTGATCCAAAAGCCTTACATCTAGAGGACAGAATATGAATGTATTTGTTTCAAAATTGCTTATTAAAAAGCATGAGTGTACCACCGCTTCCAAAGCAATTTTAGTTGCTGTTAAAGCAGAAGAAGCGCTGTTACAAACTCCCCAGCAACATATTTTAACTTCACCATTATTATTATTCGTATTTCTTTAATGTACTTTAGACAAATATAAGGCTTAATAAATAATTTATACGAATGGTTACTGGAAGAGCTCAGTGCGGTCGTCTCAAAAATCTTTCGTCGTATAATAAGCCTTCTCGCACAAACGTTGCTAAGCCTTACACATACAGTAGTATTAATTAATGTACAGAATGGAAATAAGAAAGACAGAAATAAAGAACGAAAGAAAAGAAAGAAAAATATTTGTTGTCGCAAATAAATGCTCACACATAAAATCCAAAGCCTCCAGCAAACCAGAATCAGCCCAAACAACCTACTATTTTCCTTCATGTAGGTAATTTCAAAACAGTGTTAAATACTTCTAATAATAACAATATCTTACATGTATCACAATAGCGTAGACGGATATATTAATGACAATACAATATAATAAGATAATAACATTGACATGTATATTAAATTAAATTAATTTGGAAACATTGCATGCAAGTATTTGCGCGTCATGTAAAGGACAAAACATACTTTGAAACTTTATATTTTGAAATACCTATCCATGTTATTGCAAATAAAGATTGATTGATTGAAAATGAAATAAATTCTCTGAATCAAAAGAACTGGTATACAATCCTGTGTAGTGAAATGAAAATATAAAATTGTACGCACTGGTAATATGTAAGTTTTGGAGCCAGTGAGCTCGACTGGCGTTTTTGTGCCAGTCGGCCGCGCGAGAGCAAAGAAAACAAGCGACACAGATCATTGGGCATTGTTCGGAACAGACGTGGACATGAGCGTGGAATGAGAACATAATCAATACATGTATAAGGACCGCTTTCCCAGGCAATGGTTATTTTAATTTCAAATCCGTACCCTATAGAAACCATTTTATTTTTTCTATTTGCATGTATGTATACTCTTCTCCGTGCTCTAAGTGTGTTATCTACGGAGTTTCGTACACATTGGTTCATTTTTAAAGTCTTATATTATTTTATCGAATATCAACAGTGGTAACAGGGAATATGAATGCTTTTCTATTATATTTGGAATAATTGGAATGTTGGAAAAGTCCACTTTTATATATATATAAATATAACTTAAATATGTAGTCTTCTACATTTATTTACATCAAACACCTAATTAAAAATTAATATATTATAAACAAATTAAAATATACAATAACTCAAACTAAAAATAAACTACATATACAAACTAAAATGAAACTATTAAATCCAACTAATCTAAACTTAACTAAAAATTTAAGTTGCTTAAAGGGAAATATTTCTATCTCATACATATAAGTTAAAATTTAAATTTACTTCTTATTCTATGTACACCGCTCTGCAACTTGTTATTGCTGTTAAGGAGAAGAAGCGGCAACAAACTCCCCAGCAACTTTTTTTATAAGTTTTATACAGAAGTATGTTACAGAATTACATTTGAAGAATTAATGGAGTTGTAGCAAAGAGTGCATATTCAATAAGACAAGATATAATAAAATGAAAGAAAAATATTATTATAGTTATAATGTACTCAACTTTTATGCTGCAACATATCTCCATAAATTCCTTACAAGCCTGGCAAGATAAAAAACGTTAAACAATATATAGTATAAGAGGTTGGAGCGAGCTGCTATGTAAATGAAGTTTTGTCATTTAAGTATTCTTCAATAGTGTAGTATCGCTTTTTTATAAATAACATTTTCTAATGATTTTTAAGTTAGTCGTTCTTTAAGCTTTCAGATTGCGGCCGTGATTCATGAAGTTTACACTTTAGTGCAAATTTTGCAAAATTACAACTAATACTAGCATTGAGTTATAACATGTCTTATAATGACCTAAGAATACTATTTAATTTTATAATTAAACTAAATCAAGCGACAATCACGAAATGTAATTAGCTAGACGGGAACAGATTATTGGTTCAGAACTTGTTCCCATTGGGCCAGATCTCGGCTTTAAACTTTATAAGAACAAATGCAAACAATTGAAAAGTTCCCAAACGCGGCTGAAAGTTGCCTCGACTGGGAGTTAATCACGCGGGGCGTCGTTTATTAATGGCGTAGCATGGGGCCAAACTGGCAGTGGAATGTGGACGAAATTTTAAATCGGCACTATCTACGCAAACGCTTCCTTTACAACAGATCGACTTAGTGTTGCGTAGCGCTTTTACACAAAACGACACTATCCACACAAACTACCGCTAATTTATTCAATTACTACACATAACGATGCAATTAGAGTAGCAGGACGTAGCTGCATTAATCAACACTATTTTCGTAAAATATATTAACTCTTACAACAAATCGACTCAGAGTTGCACAAAACAGCACTATCCACGTAAACTACGCTAACACATCCCACTGCACACGTAATAAGCGTAATGTGAGGTGGCTACACAAATCGACACTATTTATGTAAATTATGATAAGTCGTTTTCTGTGTGAAGTAAATGTATGCTTGGTGTAGTTTACGTAGATAGTGTCGACATGCCGTTACACTTTCTTATGAGGTTCACATTTACGTTGCTAATTTAAAAAGGCCACTTTAATAATGTCATATTATAAACCGAATTCACCTATATGATTTTTTAAAAACTGAAACAATACATGTCAACAACAATTATAAATTATTCTAGAACCCATTTGGAAAATCTGATCTACTCTTTAAATAAAATTTTTAATAAGATCAAAAAACAACAAATAACTGTTTGCACTATACCTCTAGCTGTTCATCTAGGGTAAAGCCGTCAATAAGATTTGACCTACAACACCATTGGCTCAAATGAACACGGTGAAATGTAACCCAAAATTCCGAACTGAAAATATTTTCCACATATTTTAAATGAAGTTATTTAATTAATACGCCATAAATTTAAGCTTATATTAATTTTTTGCAAATTAGTCCTGGATTTTTAAGGCCGTTATTCATATTTAAGACACTTTATTATATTACTGTTTTAATGTAGCGACAAATGGTACGCATGTTAGCAAATGCTATGAACATTTTGTTGTTATAGACTTCTAAGCATACTTGACTAAGTAAAATGTTCCTAATAATTCGGGGTCCCATAAAATGAAATCATTTCGTATTTAGATAAACTAGTGGTCGAAATTCGGCCATAATAAATTTGAATATTATTAAGGTTCTGTTGTCAAGAACTGTAACTTCTATAATCACAGATTTCGCCAACGCTACACTGATAATTTGACTCTAACAAAAGACAAAAGAGTATATATGCGTGTGTGTGTCAAATACAAGGTAGTGTGTTTTCGTTATTAATTTAATGTATTTTTTGTTGTTGTTCAACATTAATGTACTTAGTTTTAAGAACGTAGTTTTAATTTTTGCTGAACAATAGTGTTTTCATTCATTCATATTAACTTGTAAATATTTTCTAACGTTTCAGAGAGCAGTGCAGCGAGAGACGAGGCCTAGACTAATGGAAAATGTGTATAAATATATCATAAAAACATATAAAGTAAATATAATACTAATTTATGTGTTAATGTAAGGACTATCTGTCTGTCCGTCTTTGTACTCTTAATAAATAAAAAATAAAATAAAAAAAGGCAAATGAACTGTTTCAAATCCTTCATTGATGTTTATTAATAAATTTGTACATTCATTTTGCTTATTTTATTGATTTAAATGAATATTTATAAAAGGTAATACAGTAAAAAATATTTTTGTCAGCCATTTAATATTATCTAAAGACTAAGCAGAATTATTATATTTGTATGTTTTATTTTCAAATAATTATACCAGGACAAAAGAGATTTTATTGTATTGTATTTTTATAAATTCTGTATTATTGCATTGTATTAGTTTAAGTTTAGTACAAGTTATTAATTTAAATTTAACATGAAGTAATTAACTTTGACGGTTAAAGTTCCTAATTTTTATTCACAAAATTGTGATTTTATTTACATTTGATTTAAATAAATTAATTTATATTAAATGTTATTATAATACTCAACGAAAACAATACTCAAAAAAATCCTCAAAATCGTACCAAATTTGTAAAATGCTCGTACAAAATCTAGCTCTTAGTGTCACCTTCTAGTCTAAAAAATACTGAATATATATGACGTTGGTTAAGAATATTTATTTTTACGGGGAGTTTGATAAAACATGAATTATTAAATTGTGTTAGGGTAAAGTCGGGTGGTGTAACATGGTGTATATCGAAATGCTAATTATATGGTATTAATAGTGAGTTTCAATGTACATTGTAATGACAGGCTTCGTACAGACACGTTGTCAAATAAAGGTTCATTTGGAAGCCGAATTTTGTTTTATTTACCTTCATTTCCTACCATCTTTCCTCGACATTGGAGCTCAGACATGATGATCTTTGGGTATCAATGTAATGTTGTGGGGCTAACGGGCTGGCCACGAACTTGTCGCTGCGAGCGATCGCTAAGCGACGAGCGACCAAGACAAAATCAAATCAAATACCTAATTTATTGCATAAAAACATGGTAGTTATACATCACAGAGTACTTTATATATACGGGTAATACATATAGGTGTTCGTTTTTGAAACTTAGATTTTATAGCTACATACTTATTTCAATATTTATTTAGGGTTAATTATTATTACTAATGTTCATATGTTGTATAATGTTCATTCTTATAATCTATATATATAAAAGAAAGTCGTGTTAGTTACACTATTTATAACTCAAGAACGGCTCTACTGATTTGGCTGAAAATTGGTGGGGAGGTAGATTAGAACCAGGAGACGGACATTGGAGGAGGACTTTTTATCCCGTTGGAACCGGTAGGTGGCGCTGAGATTGGGTTCTAGAATCCTCCTAATCACTTGGACCGATTTTGGTGATTTTGTTTTTCTATGTTTGTCTGGGTCCCTGAATGGTTTTAATACACAGTTGGAACCGGTAGGTAGCGCTAGGGGTCCGCTAGTTATGTATAATCTTAAATTTAACAAAACTCTAAACAAAACACAATTTTAATTTACATATGTTTCTCATGATAGTAATATGGTACAAATAATATAAATATATTTAAACATTTGACATTCAAAAGTATTAAGATATATGACGCTACAGCTCATAGGACGCAGCACCAACCTCTTTATGACGCTATGCTCAAGTCCGTGGCTATGCCGTAAGTACGACAAGAAGGATAACAAACACAAAATTATTAGCACGTGTGTACGAGACACTGCGGCTGCTGTTTAACTCACATCACAGAAAGGAACGTGTTTTGGCGGCGTGGTGATGTCGAGTCTGCCGTGCTTAAGATGTATCAAGTATGCCACGACCCGTCGCACGCGGCGTCCAGATAATTCGTGTGCTCGTCGCTAAGCCGGATTTCGTGGCCAGGCCATCAACGTTGACTTGTTCATAATACAGATTTTAATTAATAATCATAAAATTGACATAAAAACATATGTTATTATGATTAAGATAAAAGAATAAAACCTAGGCACTGAAGAATGTTTGACACACGATAATTCTAACAAAACCAGACCAGTGAAGCATGTATTACATACTACGATGTTACTTTCAAACTCAATTGTCAAAATTTGTTTTAAACTAATTGCCATTGGAGAACATTTTCTGAAGGGTCCGTTTGTTGGGTCTCTAAAGTGATAGATCACAAACGTCTCCACTCAGCTGAGATGAGAATGTTGCGATGGATGTGTGGTGTTACAAGAATGGATAAGGTGAGAAATGAGTAGGTACATAAGGGGATCTTTGAAAGTTGTACCCGTGACTGAAAAATTGAGAGGAAGAAGATTAAGCTGGTGTGGGCATACAATGAGGAGGGATGAAAGTCACGTGACAGAAGGGTACAAATGTAAAGGTAGACCAAAAGAGAGATGGATGGATTGTGTGAAGGATGATATGATGATTTGTTGTGTGACAGATGACGTATGCCAGAATAGAGGAGTATAGACGGTAAAGACATATTGTGCCGACCCCTAATAATTGGGAGGAAGTGAAAGAATAGAAGAAGAATGTTATAAAGTAAATTAAACATTAATTTTATATACAGTCTAGTACAAAGAGTTAATTTTTATGTATGTACATCCATTGCAAGTTAAATAAAAGCTTGTAAATAAATAATAACAGACCATATATGTACCACTGCTGGTCTCGGATCTCTTATTTACAGGGGAGCTTACAGTATACCCGCCACGCTTGTCCCAGGCGGATTAGCGGGTTTCACACACCGGTTATTACGATGTGTAGGTTTCATTACATTTCCTTCACCGTCAACCACGTGGTAATTGTAACAATATGCATATTACCTGCCGCGCGCAGAAGGTTTACCGATGACTACTTTAGCATTGTATTGTATCACTTACTATTATTGTATATATTTATGTAAAGTATATATAATAATAAAATTGCAATAATTATTTATGCAACCTTATTTGTCAACCCTACTGACCATCAACGCGTGACATCATGAGGCTATCGGCAAACCTTCTGCGCACGGGTAGTAAGTCAGAAAACTGCCTAAAGGAAGCATGCTTTCCGGACAAGATTCGAGCTCGCATACTTTGAATGCTCTAACCACTAAGTTACTATGATTCTTTATAACAGACGTATTACAATTTAATTCTGTAGGTGCCTGTGCTTACATACATAATATTTTCCAAGTAATCTCGATATAGCGACCGACCACTATCCAAATGGAACAATCACATGCAATTTGGCTGATTTGTGTACACTGTGTCGACACTGTGTACACAATAACACGTGATTGTTTTGCGTACAGTGTTATATATTAAGTTCGTATATATCTATGTCTATACATATCCGTGCAAAACTTGTTTTTTACGGCCGGGTGGCCTGTCGTAAGAGCGGGGGCACACGATGCGTTGCGGCGCCGGAGCGGTGTCCCTGCGTCATTTTACATAGAAATATCTGTGGCATGCACACGATGCGCTGCGGCGCCGCACCGGATTCGCAACCACCGAGACGAGGCGGGGAGGGGTGAATGCGTTGCGACGTCTCAGTTGTTTATGCGTCACACGCACGGGCACATAGTAGGGCCAACAACAGACGTCTTTTACGATCCATTTTTATTAAGCGACTGTCCAACGCTGCTGGGGCGCTGCGACATAACAACGTTGTGGCGCCGCACCGATCGTGTGCCCGCCGATACGGCGAAATCTTTGCGGTGCGGCGCCGCAACGCATCGTGTTCCCCCGCTCTAATAGACTACAAAACGACCCACTATCAGGTAGCAGGACATTTGCCCGTCTGGATGGCTACCGCTCCTGGTTTAGACTATGCCACCATAACAATCTTGAATTGTTGTCCGGTATTAGTGGCTAGATTCCAGTTGTAAATGTCCATATGCGACATATGAGTCCATATGCGTCTGCCTGTCTGCTGTACTCACGCACTTAGATTTATTTTTTCTCGTATTAAAGTAATGACATTTCAAAATTATAAATTAAACTAAATAGGTACTTAAAAACAAACTAAATAATAAATAAATTAATATAAAGAATGTAACAAATCGCTGCCAGAGGGAAGCGTGCCCAGAAGGCTGGCTGCATTGCCACGCTGTATGGCAATGCTGAATCGATGCGCGAAATACAAACCAGCCTTCTGATCATGGGTGGTATCAAAGAGTTTCTTACAAATTAAAGAAACCCTTTGCCGATGGACCCCACGGACCTAAAGTTTCAACCCCAAACAGCATAAATATGTAACCCGATGTTTGAGATCTTCAGCTTTTGAAACAGCGTTGCCAGCCCCCGACTTAGTCACTGGAAGAAGTGATGCCGCCAGAGTGTCAAGGCATGTCGCATCCCTCACAAGCGACCTCTCATCTTCCAAGGAATAAGTGACATTCCGTCCGCACCAAGCCATTTGGCTCTAGGATGGCTGGTACGCCGACGCTGACAAGAGCCCAGTGGATGATGTCATTGAGGCTTGCATCATAAATTATATTAGGTCAGTCAGAGAAAGAGAGCCTAATAAAACTAGGCTGTGGCAAAGGCGAAGGGTCATGAGTTCAAACGATACACGAGGCTCAGGGTCTTACCTTCGAGACAGTGGTGATCGTGAGGTCCAATTCCAAAAAGATGGACCTGTACAAGAGCATCCCTCATGCGGTTGTGGCAATTTCGCGGCACACTGGTAAATGTATTTACTACACAGCCGTGTGCGAAGAGGACGCTACCGCCACCTTCGTCCTCAAATCGGAGAAAGTCACAGCCGATGAGATCAGAGATTACAATATAAAAATGGCGATACGCATGGGAGACAAGACGGTGGTCCAACGTCTAATGGAGGGTCAATAATCCTTCTCCTAAACCATCCATCATCACTAACGCCAACTAAAAATGTCTCATGTCACGACAATTAAATAATAAATTATAACACCACACAAAGTCACAAACACACAATCAAAAACAACAAAACTTATACACTTACTCACACCAACGCGCAATACCACTGCATTGCATTACACGCACAATTCACAAACAAACCAAGACACACAAAGAGCCTAAAAATTAATAACCTAGGCACAGAAAGAAAAAACAACATACATGACACTAGTTAAGATAATATATATATATAGGTATAGACATAAGGCACATAATATATATATATATATATATATATATATATATATATTAGGATGATCCAAAAAAATTTTTTTTTTTATTTTCGTCATCCTCATCGCGTTTTTTTAATTCCCATAAGAATAACACAGGAAAATTTTTTTTGCTTCTGATTTTTATACCTTTGAAACGACTGGTTGACTGATAAATCGCTGTTCTAATCTTTATAATCAAAAAATGTTATCAGACCTTTTTGTAGAGCGTTCAATTCTCTATAAAGATTGGAACAGCGATTTATCAGTCAACCAGTCGTTTGAACGGTACAAAAATCAGAAGAAGCAAAAAAAAAATTCCTGTGTTATTCTTATGGGAATTAAAAAAATGCGATGAGGACAATCTTAATATTAATATTAAGGGCTCATCTTTTCACAGATTTTTTTACACCTAAAAGAAACTTTTGAGCCTGTTTGGAAAAAAAAAATTTTTTTTTTGGATCATCCTAATATATATACTATTAGGTACTAGCGGTCCCGACAGATGTTCTCCTGCTTTGAAAGAATTTAGATCCCGATTATTTCAATCAATTAACGCCTACTATGTTACTTGGAGAATGTAGAATTGTAATGGTAAAAGATTTTTTGAAATCAGTCCAGTATTTTTTGAGTTTATTCTTAAAATTCAAAATTAAAATTCAAAATTCAAAAACTATGTACCCCTTTTAGGAAAATTGCGCGGACGGAGGAGTATGAAATTTGCACCCTTATAGTTAATATAGAGAAGGAGTTCAGAATGCTAATTTTTTTTTAAAATCTTATATATATAAAGCTGAAGAATTTGTTTCTTTGTTTGTTTGAACGCGTTAATCTCAGAAACTACTGGTCTGATTTGAAAAATTCTTTCAGTGTTGGATAGCCCATTTATCGAAAAAGGCTATATATCATCACGCTAAGACCAATAAGAGCGGAGCAGCAATGAAAAATGTTTCAAAATCGGGAGATTTTTTTAACTATTCAAAACGGACGAAGTCGCGGGCAGAAGCTAGTTATGCATAAAAATATATTACCTAAATCAATAAAAAAACATTACACACACTACCATGTATTTGACACACACAAGCATATAATTATACTCTTTTTAACCGACTTCGATAAAAGGAGGAGGTTATCAATTCGTCGGGATCTTTTTTTTTCTTTTCTTGTTGCTTTTTTTTATGTATGTTCGCCGATTACTCCGTGATTTATGATCCGATTTACGTGATTCTTTTTTTGTTCAACGCGGAATAGCTTCCAATTGGTCCCCTAAAAATTTTACATAGTTTGGCCCAGTAGTTTTCATTTTATGATCATTTTTTATGAAGAAAATTTCCTTTTCGTTCCATATGTACACCGATTACTCTGAGATTTATGATTAGATTTACGTGATTCTTTTTTTGTTCGACGCGCAATAGCTGCCATGTGGTCCCCTAAAAATTTGACATAGTTTGGCCCAGTAGTTTTCATTTTACGAACATTTTTTTGGTTCCCGTTTCTTGGGACCTATATTTTTTAAGAAGCGCGGCACCATTCGTAGATCCACCCATACATAGCTAGACACTAAAAAGTAACAAATAAAAAATAAAAACTTCGTTAGTAATTTACAAAATATAGTAATTTTTATTATGTTTTACTTTGCACCGACTTCAAGATGTTTTAGATAATATATATTAATAATAATAGCTTTAGAAATAAGTTATTTTATACATTTTAGTTTTTTAGTTTTTGAAGTCGGTTTTTTTTAAATGAAGTTTTTATTTTTTTGTGTATTCTTAAAGTCAAATTAACATTGTAGACTTGGCGAAATCTGTGATTATAGAAGTATAGTCTTTGACAACAGAACCTTAATAACGTTCAAACTTATAATTTAAATTAATTATGGTTGAATTTCGACCACTGGGCGAACAGTAGTTGGTATATTCATAGATGTAGGGTGAAGTTTTTAATCCACTTTTTCCAGGTGAGAATGTATTATGCAGAACTCATTGGTCTGCGACAAATTGGGCTAGTGTGGGACTTGCAGCGATTGCCCTACATTCACCAAAACCAAGCCAACGTTATTTCCAATATGTCAACATTTAGAATATTGGAAAGAGCATTACGGTGTTCATTTTGGCGGAGGAACTGGGTCCCAAGTTTTCTCTCTAGAAAAAAAACGTGTCTAATATATGTCTCGGCTAGGGTTCCACACGTACTATCATATATAGTATTGTTACGAGTTGCAGGACTCGAATTAAAATGCCGTTGGAATTATTATAGAGTTTATTAGAACTATACACACACATACAAATATAACCGAACACAACTAGTCCAATCGTAATGCAGAAGGTCGTAATTCAATAAACGCGCAAAGTCCGTCACTAAAAGATACCCGATTGTAGTACACACGTCTTGCTTCGCTTGTGGGTATCGCTCGACTGCCCCATCTCGAAATTGGGGCATTGTTTTATATTGCACAGATGCAATATGTCTGCCCGCCCGCGTAGACCTAATAACCTAGAGTTTACGTTTAGTTACCTCAGTTTGTACTTTAAAACCGAGACACCTGGCAGTGATCACAATACAACAATAGGCCATAAAAGATTACAATACACAATGGGCTGTTTTTTTAATCACAAAGTAAACAAAAGAAGTCCAAATGCCGAAAGGTAATAAAATGTGTTTCTACAGGTATGCAGGTGTGAATTTGTCTTTTGTCGGCGTCTAGGTCATAACAGTATCGTACTATATTTTAGTCAATTGTACTATCTATTATAGAAAAATAATGTAGTACGAAATAAAATATACTTTGTTCAGATTCGTATGATTATTTTAAAAATAGAGTAGAGTAGAGTTGGTACACCACATGTGTACATGTGTACATGGTAGACCACGCCGTACACATCATGATCAACTAACAGAAGTTTTACAATGAGGTCAGGTAAAAAGCATCTCACATGAACGTGCATGTATGAAGAGCCTAATGAAAGTAGATGAACAGAAAGTTGGTTATGAGGATCATCGCAAATGGAGATATATAGTCTCTGTCTACTTCCATGCGAAACCAGCGTGATAATATGTATGTATGTATATTAAAAAGTAATAGACTTCTGTTGGTGAAAGTTGAAGTAGTAACAATAAACACCTACACACATCTCATCACAACAAATACCTACACATGGAAAATTCAATAACGTAATATATAAAATAATGAAAAATGAAAAAATATGTGTACTATTTTTCCCCTAATTTTCCCAAAAGTACCTACTATATTTTTACATCTTAAAACCAAAAATATTATATATTGTTCAATAGATGGCAACCCTAGTTTCGGCACTTAACCTTGGTTGGTAAAATCGGGTAATTGCCACGGAATAAGGAATTAACATGAATAAGGAATAAGAAAGAATTAACATGAGCGAATCTAATTGGATCTATAATAATTAATACAGTTATTAATTACTAACTTTGTTTTAAGCCTTATTAACATATTTTTGGATGAATGATATTTGTAATTTTGTATTTATGTGAATAAATTCAGATAAAAAGAGAAATGAAAACCAAAAAATACACTATGTAGCAGATCACCGCCAACGAGGAGCGTGCGCAGAAGGCTGGCTGCATTGCCACGCTGTACGGCAATACTTATTTGCTGTGCGAAATATGAGCCAGTCTTCTGATCACGGGTAGTGGCAGTAACGTAGCTTGCCTTAGACGGGCCCTGTATCAAAATGTGTTGGGGGGCCGAAAAGAAGGGTAAAGTTTAAAAAAATACTCGAATTGATTTGATTATAAGTTACTAGCTGACCCGTGCCCACTTCGCTGGGCATCAGAAGAAAAAAATATTAATCACAATCAAATGTAGCCCTGTGGCACTCAGGAATAACGTAGCTTTCCACTGGTGAAAAAAATTTTCAAATTCAGTTTAGTAGATCCAGAGATTACCCCCTTACAACGTCACAAAGTCAACTTACCCCTTTATAATATTAGTATAGAATACTTATACTTAATGCTCCTAAGAGCTAAGTTAGACAAACAATTCAGATCTAAGATACACTTTGCTCGCCTTTTCTTGGGGAAACATTCATCAAATCATTCATAGCTGAAGACAATTTCAGTTTTTCTAGATTTTCTACCTCTACAGACAATAATAAAAAGTCTGATAGGCATTTCTATTGGTATTGTGAATAACATTTTATGAATTTTTGTTAACACACTTTCGGGGCCCGTGTAGACTGGGGGTCCCGTATCATTGATACGGCTGATACGGCGGTAGTTAAACCCTGAGTAGTGTCAAAGCATTTCTTACATATGTCTTTAAAGAAATTCTTTGCCGACGGACCCCACGGGTCTAATGTTTCAACCCCAAAAAGCCCAAACATGTAACCTTTTCCTAAGGCTCCATATTTTCGCCGTTTGACGTCTTCAGATGAAATGGCGGCGTTGCCAGCGCCTGACTTGGTCATTGGAAGATGTGACGGGGCTAGTGTGTCAATACAGGTCGTATCCCGCACTAGTGGCTGCCGCATCTTCCCAGGGACGAGTGACATTCCGACCGCTCTCTTGCCATCGTCTTGTACCAGGGCCAGTCGGTTCTAGAACGGCCGGTACGCCGACGCTGACAAGAGATGATGAGGATGATGTCATTGAGGCTGGAATGACGAGATCTTCATCCTGCGCTTTTTAAACATGACAACCTATAGTGTCCAAAACGGTCTACCATAACTCCACATTGATAGTGATAGTGATTTCCGGCACAGTAATAAGCTGAGTGCACATTGTGTTCGCTGAATCTGCATGTGCAAACAGCCCATAAAAGTCCTAATTCTGGGCTCAGGCCTCCCATTATTGGAGATCGCACAGTATACCCGCCACGCTTGTCCAAGGCGGCTTGACAGGTTTGACACATCGGTTATCTCGATGTGCAGGTTGCAGCGTGATGTTTTCCTTCACAGTTGTTAGCACGTGGTGAATGTAACAATATAATAGCAACCGATCAACAAAGCTAGCTGTTATGGACACGCCGATCAGACACAACAGGCCGTCCATTTTACGCTAGTCTCGAACAAAATGTTAATTATGAACATTGAAATACTCGTGAAATTGTATCTTTTTGTCTGATCATGTCTCTCGCACCGGTTGTTTGGCTGAGAATTTAATAATGCGCAGACATCTTGAAATTGTGAGGGGAGCACAGTTGATATCTCTATTAATTTACACTCAATTCTAATAAGTACATTTAAAATGTCGAAATGCTGTCGCTGAGCTATGAATTTCTGTTTTATTTCGACAATTATTGTGACTCAAGGGACGGTGGTTATGTCGCTACTTCGGTATATCTATAAAGAAAACACTAAATCAAATTATTAAATTAACCATACACTATATTTTTACACATTGCAACATTAATCATGTTTTTCTATGTAAAGTTAAAAGAACTTAAATAAAATTATACAAAGAGTTTGTACAATGGTTAAAGAAAGAAAAAAAATAGCGAAGCACTTACATGTGTCTTAATAAAGCTTATTTTGAAAATGGTTAAAATTTGATTATATGAAGAAAAATCCCGACATAGCGCTGATTTTCAGTGCCAATCTCCACACACTTGGTCCAATAACTCACATCTCTATCTATATATATGAGTAAGTATATTTTTTTATTTTTTTTATTTTTTTTTATTGCAGGAGTTCAGCAGACAGGCAGAGGGCCCACTTGAAGGAAAGCGCTTAACATCGCATATGGACATTTGCAACACCAAAGGTGCTACAAATGCGCTGCTGCTCTCTTAAGGGAGACTGGAACCTGGTCACCAATACCGGAACACAACTCAAGGTTGTTATGGCGACATACTTTATAGACCAGGAGTGGTAGCCATCCAGTCGGATCCTAACTATCTATTTATATTAAGAAAATACAAGTGTTCTTACGATACGTTCACTCGGAGACATCAATTTCTAAGCCGCACCAAATTTTTGCAGGCTACGATTTAGTCAGAATATAATTTATGTGAATAAGTTGACAAGTGCCTTCGGTTTTAAGATTCGACAAATAACCGAAATGGGCAATACTTAACATCCGATCCGGCAAAACTTGGCTCCCTGTGAATGTAGCCTTAGTCGATCCAAATACAAGCAGGAAAAACCGCAAGCCATAGCACTAGTTGTTATAGTTTCTCTTATTGTCTTAAAATGGCTTACCATGCCGAAAGTATTTTTACAGCGTAGTCATAAAAAATATTATTGTCAATCGTTATTTGGTGTGCAGTATAAATATGAAGGTTAAATAAGTCAATTATAATGGCCTACTGCTCTAATGAAAATTTCTATATTTCAGTAAAATAATTAAATCAGAATTTTTAGTTCTTTAATATAGTCCACTATAGCTACGTTGCATTAGAGACAACGACCACGTTCACGACCGCAATTTTTCCCGTCCTACTTGCTTGCCAGCGTTACAATCGTAAACCCAAGTGGAACGGTTATTCGACCCACCTCTTGACATGGGTCGTTTTGGGCGTTGTGTGATCGAAAATTATGACGATAGCGTTGTTTTCGCCACGACCACAACGACCGCGGTCGCCTTGTGGAACGGCTAACGGAGCATATTGGGCGTCATGAGCTACTAATGGAACGCGTTGTTCAGGTATCGGATGACAGTTGCTCACAATTAGGTGTGTAATACATTGTATGTCCTCAATGAATTTTAAAATATTTTATACTTTCATATAAAACCATGTCTTTTAAAAAATTTAGAAAACTATGCGAAATATAAATAATACATACGACTTACGTCCCAACTTTTTTACAGCCGCTGTTAAATCTAAATTGCTTTTCAATAAATTTTAATTTAATTTACATAAATTTGAGCTAAATATTTACTATCATCAGAGACCAAAAAAATACTGGCTGGTAGAATGCCACAGAAAAATAAACTCAACATTTCATATGTGACATAGGTGATGATGTTTCATCAGATTTAGATATGGATTAAAGCCGCGTTTTCACAATCAGAGTTGGCTCGGACCGAGTGGGCTCGGACTCGGATTCATATTATGTAAACACCTAATCCGAGCGTACTCGGACGCCGACATCTAATCCGAGTAGACTCGGACTCTGCTCTATTTTTCGAGCTCACTCGGATCATTTTTATGAAAACAAAATGGCGACAACTTAAAATTGTGCGTTGTTTAATCTCAAATGATTTTTAAACGTGTTTTTATCTTCCTCTTCGACTTCACGAAGAAAATTAATTTTGATGCACCCATTTGGTCACGTCTTAAAATTCATTTCCGTGTCCAAATTTTTTTTTCTCTTCGGTTTTTTCCCCTTTCGTGATTTTGAACTTGCGCTATTAACATATCTGCTACAACTTATACCTCGCTATACCTCTCAGCAGCAGATCAGTCGATGACATCTTGATTGTGCAAGGAGACAAATGACCACGATACGAGTGGCTCTACTATCGTGTGTAAACCACTATCCGTGTACACTCGTATGAAGCCGACTCGTACGAGTGCACTCGGTCCGAGCCAACTCTTTTTGTGAAAACGCGGCTTTAACGCCTGATTTTACTAGAAAAGTAGCTCGTTTAACTAATTTTTTTATTTACTTTCTCATATTTGCAATGAAAAACAGAGTGTTAACCTAGGGTAAAAGGCATACTAAGGCACTCGAATTATTAGCGCCACCGCTACGCTTGTGCGTTAAACCACCTCGTGCCTAAATATGTCACTTTCATTTAACTTTGTATCTTTCAATCACATCGTCCCCATTTCAGTTGGTTTTGTTTTTGTTAAAAAAACATTCATAAACTATGCTAAGCTGCAACGTTTTATAAGACGATTAAAAGTATTTTAGATGATTAGATACAGAGATAGTCTTGCAAAATTGTCAAAGAACAAAGCTTAATGTGCAAATGGGGCTAATAAGGCCACACTGTCCATCTGCGTAATGCAGTTATGGCTACTGCAAGCACTTAGCTCCGGATCAGCTGACCGCTGTTTATATGCTGGACTGCACATAACGTGGGATTTCCTTAATCTTTCTACTATTATCTTAGATCATTAATAGAATGACGGAGTCTTACACTCTTAAAGTGAAGCTGGCTAAAGGATGCCGATCGCACATAACCGCGTTACGAGAACTCTGTATTAAATCTAATTCTAATATTATGGTAATTTTACATCAAGAAATTATTCTATTAAAACATCAGTTCCGTAATAAGCTTAAATATATTAGATTTTGAAATATGACGTCACGAAATTTTGGACCCTCCCCACCCATTGTCACACTTCGTCGACCCGCCTTAAACGTGTGATGTAAGTGATGGATATGTATAAGGTTTTTGATAAGTATAAGGCCTAGAAATAAGTTTACAGAAATAAATGAAAGAATTTAAATAAAACAATCTCCTGTTTCATTATAGTGTACCGGCTTGCATCCATTGCATGGCCGATCACTGTAAAATTGAAAGCAATTATACCTGTGCGTTTAGCTACACTCTTATACCTAATACATAAGGTTGATATTATAGATATTTGCGTTACGTTATTGTTTGTAAAATAGGGGTAGTTGGCGTCTAAATTGTTTGATTGCTGTAACATAAATCCTCCGCGGCCCACTAAACGCACACACTGCACTACACTAAAGTGAAATGGTGGAATTTTATGACATGAATAGATGGTGGTATAAAATGACTGTCATTTATCGATCTGTTTGTTATTGATGGTAGATGTGCATTTAGATTGAAAGGCGAAATGTGAAATTAAAGTTATAATAATGATAATAACCAGCCTATAAACGTCTCACTGCTGGGCTTGAGCCTCTCACTATTGGGGTACGACAATATAGACGCCATGCTTGTTTCTTATCTTAATATATATATATAATACGTGTCACGTTGTTTGTCCGCGATGGGCTCCTAAACTACTTAACTGATTTTAATCAAATTTGCACACCGTGTGCAGTTTGATTCAACTTGAAAGATAGGATAGCTTACATCTTAATTTATAGTTAATTGGTTAAGCGATACGGAGTTCGCCGGGACAGCTAGTATATTACATATGCTGTTATACAGATTTAGACGTAATACCTTGAGCCTAGTTCAGGGTGATAGAAGAAACGCCGGTTTATTTGTATTGGGTATCGGGCAGTCACCGCTCGCATCATACTTTTTTTTAAATTAGGGCTCCAATGCCTTCGGCCTTGATTTTGCCAATTTCAAAGTTAGAAAGGACTGGTGAAATTTTAGACCACTGAAATTTGGTCGGTGATTTAGACGCGTTTTTGTGAGTCTGTGGACGACACAAACATAACGTTATTAACTACATTACACATATATATTATTGAGCATTAAAAATGTAGAAAGGACTACACCATACTACATGTAGTCTATTACAAACAGGACGGTGTGGGTGACACCTGACAGATGACATCGACTTCGGCTACATTCCATTAGAGACTCACAACGACTACGATCTTTCCCGTTCCACTTGCTTGCTGGCGTCACAATCGTAAACTCAAGTGAAATAGTTATTCGGCCCACCTCTTGACATGGACTTGACATTTCGCCACGACCATAACGACCTCGGTTGCCTAGTTGAATGGCAGACGGAGCATTTTGAGCGTTG
Source organism: Dendrolimus pini (assembly GCA_949752895.1). NCBI lineage: Eukaryota > Metazoa > Arthropoda > Insecta > Lepidoptera > Lasiocampidae > Dendrolimus > Dendrolimus pini. Next base: position 18,441,105 of record OX457144.1, on the reverse strand, counting down.
TGAGACACTACAGGAACGCGCCCTTGATGTAGTCTAGAGATGTGGCGTTCTGCATATCATGAGCTTATATTAGATTGACGATTATTTTAACAATAACCGATTGCTTAAAAATGTTTATGGCTGTATGAAATATGTATGTAATATTGAAATTATTAAAAAATACTCGAAATTTGAAATTTATCTTACCTCACTGTCAGTTCCAGGGTTTACTTACATAAAGCATATAATACGCATTATATAAAAAGCGACAGGCAACACATTAAATAAAGATGGCGTCGTAATAAAAAGAACAATAAATACAAGATAAGCCTACATACTAGATCTGCATAAGTCTAGACGTAATTAATTGTTTTACGAGATGAACCTAATATCCAAATGACGGAACTGTCCAAAGTGCCAATAACTTTGAATGACGCTCACGTCCCCTCAATACATATTGAGCAATATTTTCACGCTCGTTAAATCGGGATAAATCAATATTTGTAATCATACTACATGATAACCCAATACATGATAACAAGGGGGGCGATGATAGGACACGGTGCACTTTGTATATGTAGGGATGTAGACAAACAACAAGGAATACATTATATTTTTGATTGTAATAATCTATACATATAATAAAACTGTAGAGGTCGAATTTCTGTACACTGAAAATAAATGCTAAAAACCGATGTAATTTTTTTTTAATTTTTTTTGTTTATCTGTTTGTCTGTCTGTTTGTACGGGCTAATCGCCGAAACGATTGAACCGATTTAAATGAAATTTTGTATGGTGGTAGCTTATATCCCTGGTCAATATATAGGATACTTTTAATCTCGAAAAATTAAAGAATTCCCGTGGGATAGTTAAAAAACTTTAATTACTTAAACAGCTCATTTTACAACTTATGCATCTAATTCAGTATTGATATTACCGGTATCATCGTACAATAAACCAATTAATACATTAAAAGACGAGATTCCGCGAAAAGGTAAAATCTTACAATAACAGTGTCTAGCATAGCGTATTTCATCATCATGTTAAATAAACTAGATGTCGCTGATAGTATTCTACATCGCGACGCGGACGAAGGCAATCAGCTAGTATTAAATAAACCTAGGAGTGATGCAAATTGACATTATTGTTTAAACAGAAACAAAGGATTCTTTAATTTTAACATATTAACTAGTTTGTAGGCATTGTTTACTGGAATATTCACCTACATAACAATTAAAATTCATTCACCTGATTATTGATAGATAGATAGATAACACTTTATTGCTCACCAAAGTGTACAAAAAAACAAAATGCATAATTACAATACATGTTGGCAAAACAACAGGCGACCTTTAAAAGAAATTCTTAACTAATCTGGCGATGTAGGTGGAGCAGAAAAAAGATAGGACTGTACAATTTAAATATACATACTTACACTACTCTTTAAATTTAATACATACATAGATCCTGATACATTTATAGAATACCAATAAATGTGTATATACGAAAAAAATAAAATAATTAACATTATATATGACAAGCATTTTTATCCGTGCAGGAACGGAGAAAGAATACAATTTCCTGCGGCCGGGCGGCCTGTCGTAAGAGGCGATAAAACAACCCACAGCCAGGTGGTAGGGCCTTTGCCCGACTGAATGGCTACCACCCCTGGCCTAGAGTATGTCGCCATAACAACCTTGAGTTGTGTTCCGGCATTAGTGACCAGGTTCCAGTCTCCCTTAAGAGAGCAGCAGCACATTTCTAGCGCCTTTGGTGTTGCAAATGTCCATAGGCGATGGTAACCACTTTCCATCAAGTGGGCTGTCTGCCTGTCTCCTGAACTCCTGCAATAAAAAAAAGCATTTTATATTAAGAATAGATAAATAAGTAAATGTTTAATATATTAGTCATACTTTATATTCTAAGTGAGTTCCGAAATTTGATTATATTTGTAAGTTAGGAAAACATAACTACACTAGAAAAATACATACATGTATATACACGGAGCACTTTAAATTTATGACATTAGAATCATAATAAAACTACGTATTAACGGTTTTAAAAGCGGGATTTTATTTGATTTTTAATTTTTATTATTCTGACGTTTCGGCCACTTTTCGGTAACCGAGCTTACTGAAGACAAAGATGTCAAGTGTCAATGAGTATTGTTAAAGTTTTATTTAGCCTACCACCCACTTGTTCACTAAAAATTATTAAATTTTAATTTTGTTTATTGTTTTTATTTACTCTATAGCCTAATCTAATTTACCACCGTTTCGCAACGTATTATGGCTTGAAGAGAAAAGAACGGCGCAAGAAACTCTTCAGCAAACATGCCTAGCTCTAATAATTTTATATAATATTAAAATGGGTTAAAGAAAAAATAAAAGAAAATATCAATCGAGTTGGTTTGTGTTCGGGTGACATTAGAATCACCAAAATATGGATTATATTTGATCAAATTATTTATTTATATACGAACAAGACATAATCTGAATATTTTCTTATTGTTAATGAAAACAAACATTTGAAGTGGCGAGTTGAATGCGACGGCATAGAAAATATCGGAGTAAACAGGGCTTCTCTAATTCAAATGAATTTTGAATGTATAATAAATAAGTTGAAATTAACTTGCCACTAAGTATCTTGGGGGCACTGAGCCAATGCCAGTGTTGCCAGAACATCACTGAAACTAGAGGTTTCATTTTAACCGTTGCATTTAAAAATAAACGCATTGGATTTTAGAACTGTTTTATTGGATTTTATAGCTTGCTAGACCTTTAAGCCAAATCTGTTTTGAATATCCGGCACGTCACAGGTTTTTCACAATTTATTGGATTTTTAGAAGTTATGCTGTGTTCCACCATCACTGACCTCCATATATACAAGTACGCTGGACCTATGATTAGCCGAATCATAGTTAGACGATTTGATTTTCGCCATTTTGGCGCTGATCGCAGAAGTGGGTGGAAACTCACTGGAAACGGAACTAATAATAGAGATGGGACAATGAGATAAAATACATCGATAAAAGACATTTCCAACATGTGACGGTACGCATCATCATGTATTTATTATTTTCTCACCTATGAATTTTTATTTATTTATAAAGGAATGGCTGTTCTCCATATAATGTATTCCCTCCTTTATTTCGCATAATATATGTATTTACTACTAATCTCTTTGTATGATATAATCGAATTTTTCTTTGTTCGAAATTTGACAGACAAAAAGAGAGGACTTGAATATTCGGTTTTGACAGAACAGGACAATGAAAAAATGATTCTCGGAAAAATTTGGTTTTTATATAATTTCATATGAAGAAAAACTATTTGTGGACAAAATGATCAATACTAACAATAAATAATTATATCTTCGATATGTGTGCTACAAACTTCAGTGTTATGGATTTCACCAAAGGGCTAGTCTACGACTTCAAGTCACCAATTAATACATTAATAATTTTACTAATCATGTAGATTTGTTTAATGTCTTGCTTGTTGTGTTTTTCTATGTTTCAGAGGTTCTCCTGGACTGTTGTAATATAGAACTACTAATAACTATATACTAATAATTTTCTAACATTAATCTATACTGTGTTTGTTGCTTTTATTTCTGTTTTCAGATGATCTAGAGGCTGTTTTATGTTTGATTGTTACTAATGATATATCTAATTATACTAATCTGTTTTATCTGTTTTAAACTAATCTGTTTGTTGAATATGTATTTTATAACTAATTTTCTGTCTTTATTGTTGATTTCTTTTATGTGTACTAAATACATTATTTTGTGGGCAATTCTAATGTACTTTCTTTACAGAGATGTTACTTATAATATTGTGTTAATAAATATTTCAGAAATTATGAAATATTTGCATTTAATGAGTGTCTGTATGTATAAACCTGGAATTATCCTTAAAACTTAGCTAATAAACTGTAACTAACTACAGCAGCTTATATTAATTAGTTAGTATAGAGTATGGTATATCTTGTTGTTAGTCTTTAGACATATTGGGACCCGTGGGTTCATCTCTTCGGACTTTTAATTCAATAGGAACGTTCCTTTGACTTACATGAGCATATATGCTAACATTTATTAATATTTATTGTGAAGACTTACACAACTATATATAATGGTAGACAGACTTGTTTACTATCTATTACTGACCTTCCTATTTTAGTACTTAACGAATTACTGTCCTTAAATTGTAAATTATATGGAGAATGAGCTATGCATAATTGAATTGATTTGATGTAAGTCTTGATTGACTTGTGCGTTATTAAGAGATAAGAATTGTTTGTACATTGTTATAGTTTCATAGTTAATTAAATTATTAAGGATTAATTGTAAAGTCTGAGTGTGTTAATATAATACTTAAGAGGTATGACACATAGTCTCTTGCGAATGAAAATACTAATTTATTTAATTTGATTTAAGGGGTTCTGAAATATAACCTTGGTGTTAGAAACTTAATTAAATAACATGACTATTTCATAGTCGGGAGCTACTAAGGGTTTATGATGATTCTTTTAGGCGACTATTAATTTGTTAAGGGAGATTAATTATATGTCAATGGGATTTATTTGTAGGAGTTCTTGTCTTGTTGTTGCATACATGTTGTTGTACCTGGCTGCGGTCTCTTGCCTGAAGGGGTGTTGATTGTTAATGTCCATTTGCTCTTGTCGCAGTGAGCTTGGAGCCAGACGTCGTATCGAATCTTGATTGTTTTGAACATAGATAGGTTTATTATTGACCTGGGTCCGTGATATCGTAGTCTTTGATTATTATCTATTATTTAGTCTATTCATATATGTGTATATATTTAGATATATTTTATAACACTACATTATTACACCACACTCTACAACAATCATGCATTCCATATGGGAAGGCTAATTGACTTTAGAAAATTTAAAGGTTGATTTTTAGGTTTACTGATTTTAATTATTTAAATACTTTCTTGTTTAAGAAGGTTTGCCTTCGGCATTTGGCATGGTTTAGTGCAATAGAGTGGATCATTTTAATTTTAATTATATTAATGGGGTTTACCTTTGAAATTATTTCTTTGGACAAATTTGTAATTAAGTTACTTATATTTAATTTATTGTTTTCCAATACTTTACTTTATGAAGTATATACCTACATGCAAGTAACTCTGTTGACACTGGATATATGCTAAATAGTAACATAACTGTAATGATACAACAACTAGTTAGATGTGAAAGCACATATTGAATGTTTCCATGAAGATTCAGGTTAGAGCCGGGATTAATAGACCTAGTAACCTTGGGCAAAGGGATTCACGACCCCTTTGCTTATTGGGACGACCTACCTTTGGATGGTTATTCGACAATTATCCAGGATTACCACGCGCGCAGCTTTTAAGCAAATTTAGTTTGTTTTTATAATATGTGTATTCACGAGACTAAAATGGTTTCACATATTAAGGTTAACTGATTTGGTAACTGAAGGTCTGGAACCAGTTAAGCCGCGGATCAGCCTAGAGGCGCGTGGGCACTTGCTTTTAGGGATAAGCTACCGTGTTGTAGGAGGATCAATCGTATCAAAATTTATTTTCTTTTACGATATGTGACTTCATGAGAGTCCTAGATGTAGTTAGGCCAGGCAGACTTGACTGGATTGGAAAGGATGATTACTAAAAAACTACATATGAGCAGTGTTACTGATGTTGACGCCTTTGATGCAGAGTATCACCATTTTTATGTTAAATTCAACTTTAAACTTTACTTTTACGGTGCTATGCTCTCATCTCTTTGGTGCTAGGGTCATTAGATGGATGTAGGGTTTTGCCAATTCACTTTAACTTTAAATTTCATTTTAACTTTCACGGCGAACCTGAAACCTGTCTTCGACAAATAGGAAACAAACAATACGAGCGTAAAGGAATACTCCAGTTCAATACCAATTTAATTTCACTTTTACTTTACGGAGAACTTTCCCTGAAACTCTTACACTGAAACCTGTCTTTGACATAGGGTAATGAATAATATGAGTGAAGTTGTCTCTCGCCTAACTTTAACTTAAATTTTACTTATAATTCATAGAGAGACATTCTGAAACTCTTACTCTGACAATTTAGGGATGGGAATTTTATGAGATGTAGAGAGTATCACTATTTAAACTTCAATTAACTTTTATCTTTAATTTACTGTGATATTCTTATTACTGCATCAGGGGAGGTCTCTGAGGTGACGTTCCTCATAATGACAATTTTATTTGATATTTTGAAAAGATGACTTTAAGATGAAATGTTCACTTAAGTCTTTTGGCTTTTCCAACTCATTTTACACACAAGGCACTCCAAACGGGTTTCTTTTAAATGGATAGATCGTACTGCTGGGAGTTTCTTGTCGGCTCTTCTCACCAGCAATAGTACGTTGTGAACCGACGCTAGTTTTAGATAATGTTTATAATTGATTCAATAAATATTAATTAAAAAATTGGAGGTTCTTCTTTATCTCGATATGAGCTCTTTTACTGATAGCTAATGCGGTGGCATAACAGAGAGGTGGTTAGGAGGGGTGCCTTACACAAAAATATATAATTTGTTATGAATCTACATTAGATTATCTTTTGGCAAAATAAAGGCACGGGCGTACTCAGGTGATGAGCTTATATCATGAGTAATACATTTATCATAATTCATAAAATGCATAGCATTTTACACTTACAATATACTACTACAATATTATATATATATATATTTTACATCAACCTTTGATAGTCTTCCTGACCTCTGATCGATACTCTTATATAACCTACCTTGTGAACATAGGGTTAACGGTATTGCGACGAGGGTTCCTGCTACTAACGGGTGGTTAAATTTCAAGGGCCGATGTTGATTTTGAATAAAACACAAACTATTTAGGAAATTATTGTAATTTTATTTTCTTATGATATATTGGTATTACTCAATTATGTATGGAATAAAATATCGGCCAAATGGGCGCCGCGACCACGGCGGCACACCTCCATCCGATGGTCCAAATTTTCGATGACCCTGAGGCATAATGGAGGTTCTATGCCGTTAATGTGCCGAATTATCTTATCCTTTAGCTCTTGAATTGTTGTTGGCTTATCGACGTACACCTTTTCTTTCAAATAACCCCAAAGAAAAAAGTCCAAAGGTGTCAAATCACATGATCTTGGCGGCCAATTGACATCGCCATTACGTGAGATAACACGGCCATTGAATTTGTTGCGCAAAAGAGCCATTGTTTCGTTAGCTGTGTGGCAAGTGGCACCGTCCTGCTGAAACCACATATCGTCCACATCCATATCTTCCAATTCGGGCCATAAAAAGTTCGTTATCATCTCACGATAGCGAACACCATTCACAGTAACTGCCTGACCGGCCTCATTTTGGAAAAAATACGGCCCTATGATGCCGCCAGCCCATAAACCGCACCAAACAGTCACTCTTTGTGGGTGCATTGGTTTTTCGACAATCACTCTTGGATTCTCATTCGCCCAAATGCGGCAATTCTGTTTATTGACGAATCCACTGAGGTGAAAATGTGCCTCATCACTGAAGATGATTTTCTTCGAAAATTGATCATCCACTGTTGCCATTTATTGCCAGCATTCTGCCCATTCACGACGTTTGGAATGGTCAAGAGGCTTTAGTTCTTGAGCCAATTGCACCTTGTAAGCGTGTAAATGCAAGTCTTTATGCATAATGTTCATCAGCGACGAGCGTGAGAGGTGCAATTGTTGGGCACGACGACGAGTTGAGGTGGACGGCTCTTCAGCCACACTATCGCGAACAGCAGCAATATTTTCTGCAGTACGAGCTGTACGAGCATGCACTGGTGTTCTCACATCTTCTACAGACCCGGTTTGCTCGAATTTTTCCACGATTTTTGCGATTGTACGCACATTTGGACGATCAAATTGACCAAAAAAATCACGAAGTGCACGATATGCATTTTGATTTGAACGCCCATTTTCATAATAAGTCTGGATAACTTTAACACGTTGTTGGATTGTGTATCTCTCCATGGTTCAAATTGAGTAAGTCTGAAATAGAGAAATGCCAAATAAAATTCGGAAAAAAACTTGGCGTTTAGGTGTGGTTCACATTCAACATCGGCCCTTACAATTTAACCACCCGTTAGATGATTACGATTTATGGCCAATATTACAAGATTTATTCTATGAATAAATTTTATTAATTTCCAATTTATAATTTTTTTATTTCTCACTCTATGCTTCGGCTTGAGTATGTCATTCCATAGTCATTAGACTCAAAAAGGGGGTTCGTTACAAACAGCAACAAACTATTCATTGGTGAGCCCAAATAATTTGTCGCGACAAATTTTTTTGTACAATTACACCTATAATTTATAGGGAATGGTTTTTAACTGCTGCTTACAGACGGATGTCTATATATTTGTTGATTATTTGTTTCAATAAAATATGAAAGTGACTGTTAAAATTATCTGACACTAAAGTATCCTTGAAGTGGTTCTGTAGATTAGGAAACAATGTTTCTGTTTTATGTATCAGATCTTTTAGCACCCTTGCAGTTAATACTGCGGGAAAAATTGGTTCTATAGGAGGATTTGGACTTTGACGCCTTCGACCTGATAACAAAATTTCTGATAATCAACAATTAAACTACAAATCAAAAGTTAAAACATATAATGCAGTAAATAAGTACATAATCGACCCGATACCGGTAATGATGGAGCTATTATATTTTTCAGCTCACTTGATATTAGCTTGCTTTGTTTTTCGTCTGTGCAAGTATGCCACTTGTAGTCACCTATCCAAGTGGGGACCGTGCCTGGGGTTGCTTTACATGCGTAAGCGCTTACAGTTCTTACGCCCACTGGGCCAACGAGCTCACAATATCAGCTAAGCAATATATTTGTGGTCAGTGTAGAAGTACGTACAACTGAAGTTGGTATCATTCTGTTTCATAATTAGTCTTCTTTTTACTTCTACAGCTATTGTCTCAGGTACAGGGGGTGCGGGGGTAACCATCTTTGTTCCAGATACAGAAGGTGTAGGTAAAACCATACTTTTATGCTTTGAAGATGCGTGTTCTACAAAAACATAATTATGATATTTTAATTTAAAATAAAACAGCCTTTATCGTAATCTTAATCCATCAGACGGAAGAAAAAAAAACAATATCAATTATTAATATACTATTTTAACACATGGTGTAAGGGACAACTTCCCAAGTAACTGAAATGGTGTATAGACTATCATTCAAAATCCGAATCTACTGAATTTTCATCAGAATTAAAATCTTATGTATGACCTATCTATTTATACTAGAAATAATACGGTGTTTTTATACTTACCGGCGCTGTTACAGAAAATTGTTGGAATATTGCACTTTTTCAAAGTAGTGCATGCGTTATGTTTAATAAAACAGTCATCAGCGAAGTGCTTTGAATAGATGTAATCATATTTCTTCGGACGCAAACTAGGCTTTTCAATGTTTTTCAGCCATAATTCCAGTCTTCTTTTGTCAGTCGGAAACCTGTGTATTATTTTAAAATTATATGTATTTGATAATAAAAATCGGTCATCGGCGGCGTTCTTGAATGTAAATAGATATTGATAGGAAAAACATCGATAAGTTTTATCGACAGGTAACTTTGACAGCACTATTAAATTTTATTGTTTATAAAAAACCGGTAATACAAATATGTTGTAAATACGTATAATAACATTAGTGACAGATTTTAAGTGTCTATAGAAGTTTAATTTGTTGAATATTAGCCGCAAATTCACTTACTTGTGGAATGTAACCCCACATCCCTTCTGGTAACGAGTTTTGCATAACACACACTCTTTCATAGTTTACATATGAATGACCACCAATTATGTATGTATCAACTAACTTAATACGACACAACAAAGCTTAATCGCGTTAAACCTCCAAAAACACTTTGAAAACACGGGAGACTATCCAAACAAGACAGCGGCCATTTGCAAGTTACGTCAGATTTAGTTCTCTTCCCACCCATTGGGGGCGCTTCAAATAGGCACAATATAGAGATGTCATTTCATAGGATTAGGGTATCATAGGTCCAGCGTACTTGTATATATGGAGGTCAGTGTCCACCATAGAGATGGGTGACCAATCGTCAAAAGCTTAGCCATCGAGCTAATGTTGCTTTAATAAGTGGCTAAAAATAAGCTGATAGCTATATAGGCTAAATAAGAACTGACGGCTGGTTGGTTTTTACAACGGGTAGTGTTGTTATAAAATCTCTATTTTATTAATAAATAACATTGATTATAAAATAAAACACACCTCTCGTGCCAGAATTCTGACCGCAGAATATAGTGTTCCATCAATGGTGCCCAAAGATACCTTACCACAGATAAAATTCCCAAAACATTTCACAAAGCCCACTGTATTACTACGAAGACTCGTATTGAATTTTTGATCAATTTTTCTAAACAAATATTTTAAATAATAATTTTCTAAAAGTGAGAAGAAAATTACCTCTATCATGAAGGTTCAAGAATTTCCATACTTTTAGATTTTTCTATATTAGTAACGCTAATTCGGTTTATCAATGGATGCTGGTGTTGCAAGCTTTCTTTGACAGATTACAGTGCATTATATTTTTGTCTAGACGCGCTTCGGCTACTCGGCTGCAAATTATTGTTCTTTCCTATTAACATACAAATTAAACAACAAATTAGCTAGGTATTTCGTATAATATACAAGCCTTTAGTGAAAATTTATCTGACTGATTATGAAAAGCGCTTAAAAAACCGTTGTGTGGTTTAAGACGACTTAGCTGGTATAAAGACAGATGCGCTCTTTATATATAAAAATCAATCGCTTTCGTTAGTGTCGCTAAAACTCGAGAACGGCTGGACTGATTAAGCTAATTTTGGTTTTGAATTATTTGTGGGAATCCAGGGAAGGTTTAAAAGGTTAGCAAATATGAAAAAAATACTTGGAATATAGTAATAACAACAATTTAGCTTTCCCTTTGAAACTATTCCTACCTGTGAAACATTTGATGTTCGTCCCGTCGCTTAAAAATCAATTTAATTTAAAACTCATTCAGAAATGAAATGAAATTTAGTAGTGATGTTTTTGTCATGTTTTAGTTTTGAATGTCAATCGTTTGATGTTCATTCCGGTTAAGTTTTACCATATTTTTTACTACAGATGTAACATTCTGCAATTATCTTTGATTGATTCTGAGGTGGTACGAAGTTTGCCGGCTCAGCTAGTAATATATAAAGAAGATGTTTGAAGTAACACTGAACCCATTACGGTAAAAATGGAGGAATTGTAAGCAACACAAGCAAAAAGGCTCAAGAAATTACAAAACGGAAAATGCTCTAATAAACACCACCGGCCGTGGGAACTTTCGACTCGGCGTGATTTTAATAGGCCTGGCCAATCATAACGTAATTATATAATTATTGAATGATAATACAACTTATTATTGATAGCAGTTGCTTCTTTTAAAATGAAACTCGATATAGACTGGAATGTATGATTATTATTTACATACATACATACATAACTCACGCCAGGACCCTTGCGGGGTAGGCACAAATAACAGAGCGCCATTCATGCTTATTCTTACACATTATTATTAACCTTATTTATAATTAACTTATACATAGAAGAAGTATGTATTGGTGCTATTACGAATGAGCAAGTAAGTGCGCGAGAGAGTCAAGTGAGAGTGGTGTGAGAGTAGGAGTGCACGATATATATATCGATATTGAATAAAATATCGATATATGTACACGATATATCGATTCTTCCCGATATTATCGAATAATCTAGTATCGATATGTACAATCGATACATTTTATCCGATACATCAAATATCGCTAGAAATTATAGAATAAAGTTTTACTTTTTACACGCTTTATATTAGCTTCACTTGTATGTCAGTATGTCAGTATGTAACTTGAGCTCGATTTTGTCCTACTTTGAACGATCAGATTTAATTCATACTTTGCACACCTGTCAAAGGTCGATGACAATGCAATAATATAGTATCATGGAGCTGATCTGATGATGGAGTGGGAAGGTGGCCATAGGAACTCCTGTACTAAACAAGATAGACCCTTCGTGTTTGGGCCCGTATGTTTATATCGCGTGACAGTGCAATAATATGGTACCATGGAGCTGATCTGATGATGGAGACGGAAGGTGGCCATAGGAACTCCTGTACTAAACAAGATAGACCCTTCGTGTTTGGGCCCGTATGTTTATATCGCGTGACAATGCAATAATATGGTACCATGGAGCTGATCTGATGATGGAGTCGGAAGGTGGCCATAGGAACTCCTGTACTAAACAAGATAGACCCGTCGTGTTTGGGCTCGTATGTTTATATCGCGTCAAAATGCAATAATATGGTACAATGGAGCTGATCTGATGATGGAGTCGGAAGGTGGCCATAGGAACTCCTGTATTAAACAAGATAGACCCTTCGTGTTTGGGCTCGTATGTTTATATCGCGTGACAATGCAATAATATGGTACCATGGAGCTGATCTGATGATGGAGTCGGAAGGTGGCCATAGGAACTCCTGTACTAAACAAGATAGACCCGTCGTGTTTGGGCTCGTTTTACTTGTCTTGGCTAGCACTCTGCTGCTACATGATATGCAGGATCTCAAAAGCTTGTATTTAAAAACATTTAAACAAAAATCAACTAAAAAATGAAAAATAAATAATAGTTTAAAAAAACTAAAAAAAACACGCTTTTATAAAAAATCCAACTAAAAAAACAAAAAATAAAATTTAATATAATATAAAAAAGCGTGGGGTGTATTCAAAGCGCTTTTTAAGATATTATATTATTAATTGAATACACCCCACGCTTTTTTATATTATATTAAATTTTATTTTTTGTTTTTTTAGTTGGATTTTTTATAAAAGCGTGTTTTTTTTAGTTTTTTTAATTTAAACTGATTTATGGTTGGTAACTTGAGTAAAAATAAAACGTAAAACCCTGAATTATTGAATAACTAGCCTTCCCAGTAACGAAAGTTTCGTTGTTAACAAAATACTCTAAATGACTTCAAATTAAACTCCACTACATACCTAACCTACAATGTATATTCGTCTCAACAGCTAAAGAGCGATTTCTGAGTTTCTCCAATAAACTCTCAGTTTTATTTTTTTGTATATTTTCAGCGCTGGTCGATTATGAGATATACTAATGAAATGATTCGATTATAAAATAAGTAAGCTAGTAATTTCATAATCGATTTTCAATATTAATATTCGAAAATAATTCGATTATGACATTAGTCATAATCGCCCCCCGCTAAACAACATACTACTCCTACTCTTAGTAAGGGCAGCACTAGTATTAAAAATGGTATAATCTGTGTCTGTGGGTACTCGTTTCGGTCTCAGTACAAAATAACTTACAAATAAAAGCTATCTGTTTTGATTGTTTTGTTTGATACATTTTACGAAATGTAAATACAGTTATATAAAAACTAACTAATAAAAATAAATAGCACAATATATAAAAGCGGCTACAATTCAATTGTATAGAAGAAGCAAGCTGTGGCAATAAATTGATTACCTGTTTTATATATTACATTTTAATTTAAATTTTGTTTAAGCAAGGTCTCGACAAAAAGTATTGGGAATTATAAATAATTAAACTTGATTTGTTTCTTATTCCCAGCTATTTTTACTTATATCAACCTGATCCCTATCAAATACTTAATATTAAAAACTAACTAAGTAAGAAAATTACATTTTGTTACGATATATCGAAGATATCGATATATTTCTACGATATATCGCAAAGTATCGATACAACATTACGATATATTATATCGAAAATAATATCGATATTTTTTTTGTATGAACATCCCTATGTGAGAGTAGTTTAACGAAAAGAGAGGCTTTTCGTTCCGTCCTACGCCTAGCTGCTAATTGTGCGAGCTATGGGCGTCGGCGGTATGCGGGGCGCGGAGAGGTGTACTCCGGCTTGCTCTCTGTCCACAGCAAGAATTAATAACTGGTTCCTACATCTTACCGACCGTTTAGTTGCCTGAATGAATGAATGATGCCTTATTATCGCTTTCAAAATTGACATAAGCTTCATACTTCTAATGTCAAAATTACCGATGGTAAGGCAAGTGAATGAATTGTAAGACATAGAAAGCGGCCATTAGTCAATACTTTTGATCCCAGACGAATGAAAGAGCCTATGTGAACAAAAGGGTCAATAGAAGTGAAGCATTTTTTACAAACTTATGTAGTATTTGGTTTTTCCTAAATTGCAATAGTATAGGAAAATATATATGATCCCCCTGATGTCCTGATGATATACGGGGCCGAGACGTGGATACTGACGGCAGGGCTGATCCACAAATTCCAAGTCGCTCAACGGGCTATGGAGCGAGCTATGTTGGATACAATTAGAAATAAGGATATCCGTAAGAGAAGCAAGGTAACCGACATCAGCTCGCAAAATTTGCAAGTAGAAGTGGCAGTGGGCAGGTCACGTCTGTCGTAAGACCGATGACCACTGAAGCATATGAGTCCTGGAGTGAAGACCGCGTCTCAGCAAACGCAGTGTCGGACGCCCTCCAGCCCGATGGACTGACGACGGTTGGCGCTGGAATAGGGAGGCGAAGGACCGGGATGAGTGGCCCCGACTTGGGAGACCTACGTGCAGCAGTAGACTGTGAATGGCTGACAACGAAGAAAATATATATTAAGACACATTGTATTAGAATGTAAGATTTTATTAAAAAAGAAATAAAGTGACATACTAAAATATTTTTATTATTATTTTATAGTCTAGTTTAATTCTTAAGGTAGATTAGTTTGTAATTTTAATGTCTTTTTCAAAGAAAATATTTAGAAATACGTGAAAAAATTAAAATCAATTTATTTCTTTTTTCAGATGTCAAAACATTTATTCTTTGAAAGTTAATCCGGTGTTACGTGACTGGGCGGAAAAGTTGCAAGAACAGCGATTCCACGAAAAGTCTGAGAAAACTCAGTGTGGCAATTTGGGACCAAATGCCTTATATTTGCCGTCAAATTGATAAAGTACAAAAAACATTTTCAAACTTGATTTTAAAAGAATATTTAATATAATAAATATCTTCTATAATTGACTTTTTAGAATAATCTAACAAAAATTCAAGGTGACTTAATACGATAATTATTAGTATTGCATTGGATCTTAAGAAAATGGATCAACTTGTAAAATCCGTTAGATTGGGATGTATTTCGAACAAGTCCACTGAAACTAGAGTAAGATATTTGTACATTATTATAAATACAGTCGACCTCGATAATTTGACAATCGAGGACCTGACAAAATTTCAAATTACCTAGATTTAAAAACAACAGGGAAAAGAGATTGATCACCATTCGTGGTGTATTATTTTAAACATTTGTTTAATAATAACCCATAGAAGACGGTGATCTGGGCTCAGTATTCTACTTATAGTCTTGAGGGACTATGGGTAGAATACAATACAAATAAGTTAAGTTTTCTTACATTGTATTCAATTGTATGTAATTTTATAATTGTTCTGTTTATTAAAAACCTTTATAATAAACAGTAAAAAGTCGAAAAATATGGCGCCACGCGCCTTTTTTTTGGGTTTTCACAGAAAGGTTTCAGACAGGTCATTACTGGCCTCTCTTACTGTCCAATTTAAAAATTAAGTTAATCAATCAAAATTACACACAGAAGTATAAATATTATTCAATAGCATTGAATACCGTTGTGTTCTTAAAGATTTGTGTTTTTAATCAAATAAATTTAATTTCGTTCATCTGTCTCATATTCAAATTCAAACACTTTTATACATATAAGTTAAAATTTAAATTTACTTACTATTATACGTACATCGCTTTGCAAAATGTTATTGCTGTTAAGGAGAAGAAGCGGCAAAATGCAGCTTGTCTTGCTAAAAATTGTTTTTCTTTATATTTATTATTCTATTTATATGTAGGTAAGTATGTAACAGAATTGGTTTTTGAAGAATTAATGTAGTTGTAGCAAGCAGTGCATCTTAGTAAGACAAAGTGAACGCAATTTTGTGTATACAGGTTTTAATATGTTGAATCCATGTGACCTATTTCATAATTTTTTATGTTAAATAATACTCATAACTCGTGGACTCATACTAGTGTAGTGATATATCTAATTTTTATACTAATTATTAAGCAAACAAACCGAGAGATACGACTCTTACATCGAGATTATCAATGTATGAAACTAGCCAACTTACCTTAACCGCTAACCACCAGAGAGAGTATCCCATTGTCATAAAAGAAAGCCTTTACAGCTACTACAAGTTAAAATAATCTGAGAAAATGGAAAATAGGTGGTCCCTAAATAGTGTTTTAATATTACACGATCAGTTCAGTGGGTCAGTGGGGTTACCGTTAAAAGCTCATCTTGTGAGTGTTGCCACATCCCTTAAGTGTTGTTAGTTCCATACGACTGAGGGAAGATTTAAACAGGTTCTATTTACATTATTTAAATTAAACTTTTAAATTCTGGGAACTGGGACTGAACAAGCTTTTAGGCTGGTGTGCACCGACTTTTAACCGATGTTTAAAATAAAATAATCGCCAAAAATGTATGGAAAAACAGTGATTATTTTTGGTTAACCGTCGGTTAAAAGTCGGTGCACACCAGCCTTAGTATTGTATGACATAGAATTAAGTTGCCTAAAGTTCTAAACAATTGTGTGATTAAAATCCGTCCTGATATATAAAATATGAAAATGATTTCGGTTGTTTGTTTTTTGGTGCCCTTTTGAATTTGATACAATAATCTTATGTTTTAACGGTTTTAAGACGGACGTTTCGGCCACTTTTCAGTAGTCGTGATCACGGAAGACAAAGATGTCAAGTGTCAATGAGTTAAATTACAATTACAGAAAAAAATACATAATAAGCTCAAATACTAAAAAGTACAATGGGCGGCCTATTGCTTAAAGCATTCTGTTCCAGGCAACCTTTAGATGCACAAGATCAAACAGCAAAGATAGCGTTGACGTGCAATCGAAATAGATACTACTAATTAGATAAAATAATTATTATAGCTATAATAATATATACGTACATGACATACAAAACCAATAATAAACACGTTATACAGTCCATTGATTGCGGCTAACACCCTTTTAGCTAAAGGTACGTAACACCAATGTTTTTCTACTATTCTCCTGCTGAAACGATATCGAGAAGATATTGTAATTTTAGTAGAATACGGCTTTTTGATTGACACTATCGCAATGGCATCGTACTCTGGATATCTTTGCCCCTACGATGAGATGTCGCACTCACAATACCGTCGCCGATATTGCGTAGACCACCTCCTGCTATTGCAGTGCTCACCTCCGAATTTGCCGCGCGTCTAGATCTCCTCTTAAACTATGTCAAATTCCTCCTCCACTGAACTGCCCACTAAACTTTTCACTAAACTCTTCTTCCAACTCTCTCGTGTCGAACTTGTCTCTTCGCTGCTTCAAGTGAACTACTCGATAGGCGCGCCTTACGCTGCTTATATACCCGGAAGAATCTTCTGGAACCCATAATTTATTTACTGTATGTCTCTTTCTTAACACTGAACAGATTGTCTTTTCCTTCCTGAACCTTCTATTCTAGAATTTCGATCTTGATTTCGTTATTCTTGTGTTCATCATCTACCTCTTTCTGAAATGTATCTGCCCTTGTTTGTTCTTTCTTGAATGTTCTACATTTTTCTAAAAATCTTAGTCCGGCTTATGCTGCTAGAAAGTTCTACCCTCGGTCGCCATAATATGAATAATTTCGCAAAGAGCTATAAATCTAAGGGAAAACAGTAATATATTGCTTGCCTTACGAAATAGCAAAAACAGTATTGATAATGTCAAGTTGTGAACAAATTATTTAGGCCTATGCTAATAAGGGTTTTGTGGAAAGGCTGCAATGAGATAGAAGGCTTTGGACTTCGACAACTTGTTTCTGGGCTCGGCGAAATTAAAAAATAAAATTCACGAGTAATACAACCTTTTGTCTATAAATATACATAAATAGACATAGTCAATAAATAGTCTATTCTCATAAAGAAATACAATTAAATACTAAACACAAACTAGTTACAAAGAAGTTCTCCGTGCAGGAACGGAAAAATAATACAAATTCCTGCCACTACCTACAGCCAGGTAGTAGGGCATTTGCTCGTCTGGATAGCTACCACCCCTGGTTTAGAGTATGCTGCCATAACAACTAGTTTCCAGTTTCTCCTTCAAGGCCGACAGCACAATAGCAGGAGCTCTGGTAGTGCTAATATCCATAGGCAATGGTAACCGTTTCCCATCACAGTTGGGCCGTCAGCCTGTCTGTGTTCATAAGGCGACCAACTATTTTTTGTTCAAAAAGAGTACACTTTGCAAGTATTTCATAGGTGAAAAAAAACATGAAAAAAAACCGATACAAACTTTATTTTCTTTTACAAACATACTTTTCTTCGGAGTGGATTTTTTTGCTAAATGAGGATGTTCGTCTAATAATGTAGCCACATCCGAACAACTTTCATTTTGCATATTAAATTTGACTGTTAAGACAGCAGATAATATTTTTACAGAAAGTTGCGACTTCTCACTGCTCCAATAATCATTCTCTAGTGAAAATACCCTTTCAACAGCAGCATTAGTGCCAGGACAACATAAGGAAACTTCTAATAAAACTTTTAAATTTTCATGTGGGATATGTTCTACTCTAAAATGCCGAAAGATTTTTACCTATCTTTCAAGTCAAGTTCTATATTCTCATCGTTCCTTATGAGTAGTTTCAGAGTAGAGGATTTGAAAAGAGTACAGTTTGCGAAAAAAGAGTACAAAACTCAGTAAATGAGTACAGTTGGTCACCTTAGTGTTCAGCAATAAAAAAAAAGTTAATTTAAGAAGGGATGCGTGTCCAGAAGGCTGGCTGCATTGTCACCTTGTATGGCAATGCTAATCCGTTGCTCGAAATAGGAAGCAGCTTTCTGATCATATGTATTTTAAAAAATTGGGTCGTTATAGTATTACACCAAAAGGAAGGTTTGCAATGAAAATCAGCGTTGTGTTGGACATAATTCCGGCACAGCGATATGCTGAGTGCAAACCTTGTTTGCTGAAAATGCGACGTACAAATTCCCAAATTATGCTCTGTGTATAATAACATATAAAGAATGTAACTATGTCGCTATTTCTTCAAATAAACTTTTTCATTCTTTATGTCACATCAGAGTTTCTTACTTTCATTGAAGAAACCCTTTGCCGATGGACCCCACGGATCTAAAGTTTCAATACCAAAAAAAAACTTCATTTATTAAATATTGCCATATAACCTATTACGTGTACTTAATATACATATAGTATAGATAGGAAGAAAAAACCAATTTTAATGTTAAACAATTTGCCAAACTCCAACAAGATTTCCCGAATTTATTATTGTTAAGTCCCCAAGGAAGACAGCCGATTGGTTTACGTGATACGGGTATTCTGAACAATATTAAAATTAGGCCAAGAGTTCACATACAACGATGGTTTCCACACAATTGTTTTTCCAATACAATGAATATTTATTGTTCTTGCTATTTGGTGCACAACACGTGCTATTGAACTGTAAAAAAGCACAATCTTTCACCACGTGGAGCGAAGATGTGGTCTAGGACGGAGCACGCTTACCTAGAAGGTAGGTACCTATTTACACGGGACTTGAAGACACCCAGGTTATAAGCATCGGGAAAGACAGACTCCGGCAATGAGTTCCACTCCTTTGCGGTGCATGATGAAGCTAGATGCAAAGCGCTTCGTTCTTATATGTCGAATATCCACCATAATATAGATGCCGTATGCCGGTGCGTCTGGTTGTCCGATGATGGAAGGGAGATGGCGGGATCAGCTCGATTATATATTGATTATAAGTTATTACTTATACTTACATACATACACTTCTCACCTTTTCTTCGGTAAGCTTATTTAACAAATCATACATAGCTGAAGATGATATCAGTTTTTCTAGATTTGCTGCCTCTATAGCCGTTTCTGTTGGCCCAGTAGTTATTCTCAAATTTTTTATTAATCTGTATAAAAGGTTATTTTATAAATTTTCGCTTACACACTTTCGGGGCCCCTGTAGCCTGGGGGTCCCGTATCATTGATACGACAGAAGCTACGCTCCTGCGATACATATTTATCTGAATATACTCTAAGTTATCGCAAGATCTGTATATTACTTTACGTTTTATTGTACATCATTGTATACTTGCTACTACTTGCTTGTAGTGGGCTGTCCACGTGATATCCTAAACTATACCTACGAAATATTGAAAAATATTCAAATTCAAAATTAGTTCCACTGGAGAACACTTTTTGAAGGTCATACATATAGGTTAAAATTTAATTTTACTTCCTAGTCTATGTACACCGCTTTGCGACGTGTTGAAAGGAGTCTCAAGGCTGATTTTAATGAAAATTAAAGAGAGAGAGAGAGAGATAACACTTTATTGCACACCAAAATATACAATTACAAAAACAGACCATATTTACAATATTCAAATTCAAATTCAAAAGTTTTTATTCAAAATAAGTTCCACTGGAGAACACTTTTTGAAGGTCATACATATAGGTTAAAATTTAATTTTACATCCTAGTCTATGTACACCGCTTCGCAACGTGTTATTGCTGTTAAGGAGAAGAAGCGGCAAGAAACTCCCCAGCAACACGTCTAGCTAAAAAAAAATTTTCTTTATATTTGTTGTTCTATTTTTTATATTTAAGTACTTTATTGTGTTTATGTATTTTCTAGGCAATACAATATGTGGCCTTATCGCTCACAGCGATCTCTTCCAGGTACCTAAATAAAAGAAATTTGAATCAGGCGATGTAGGTGGTGCAGGAAAAAGGCAATAGATACATAAATACTCAAACTAAAGAAATAAATATTCAAATGTATAAGCCAGATTATAATGTGTTAATCAGACTTAGCTATTTGTGGACAAATAGTGTATTCTGATCAAATTTCTAAATGTCGGTACGGATTTGACGTCTTTGACAGTAAGCAGCACCATATTCCAAATTTTGAAAAAACTTCACAAATCCAAAATACTAAAATAATTCCAAATACGATCAAATACTTAGAAAAAATATTTTCGCATCCGTCATATTCAGGAAATACATGTAGATTTCAATTTTGAAATGATATATGAAAATATAGAATCGGCTGTATAACCAACTAGCGGCCCGGCGCGGTTTCACCCGCGTCTTGTCCCGCTCCCGTGGTATATAGCGTCATGTTATATAGCCTGTGACACTCCCTGTTAACGTAGCTTTCGAACAGTACAACAATTTTTGAAATCGGTTTAGTAGATCCAGAGATTACCCCCTACAACGTCACAAACTTTACCTCTTTATAATAATAGTATAGATAAAAAACATATTATATTATCTACTGTAAAAATCGTACACTGTTTAATAATATCGAAATCGTTACGCGTATATCTCGCATTACAATATTGAAAAATCAAATCGCATCGGTTCATTTACGAATTCAGAATTATATGGTTTTAAAATAAAATATCCGAAACGAATATATGGTTTAGATACGATAAAGGTACACCACAACACAAATATCATTGAATAACTGTCACACACAATAACCAATAAGCGTGTACAAATTCTAAAAAAAATCTTTTAAATTAATTTGTAAAAAGGGTACAGAACTAGAGTCCGTGGAGTTGTTAATAAAATCCTACAATTGAGAAGATAGTGTCCGGTTATTTTGACGAGATAGTAATATAATGTGACCAACTATTTTTTGTTCACAAAGAGTACAAAATGCAAGTATTTCATAGCTGAAAAAAAAGAAGAAAAAACAATAAAAACTTTATTTTCTTTTAAAAACATACTATTCTTCTGAGTGGTTTTTTTTTGCTTAATGATAATGTTCGCCTAATAATGTAGCCACATCCGAACAACTTTCATTTTGCATATTAAATTTAACGGCAGATAATGTTTTTACAGAAAGTTGAGACTTCTCACTGCTCCAATAATCATTCCCTTGTGAAAATACCCTTTCAACAGCAGCATTAGTGCCTGGACAACATAAGGAAATTTCTATTATTTCTATTATAATTTTAAATATTTAATTAATATACAAATGAGTAGTTTCAGAGTAAATGAGTACAGTTGGTCACCTTAGTAATAGCAGAATTTGGCCCCTGGTGTCGCAAACGTCTAATGGAGACGGTAACCACTTTGGGACCATCAATAAATTACGTCACTCGAATTTCATTTTTTTTCGACCCCACCCCAGCCCTTGTCACAGTCGTGAGCCTTAGTGTGACATCACATATTTAGCAATTTTACGACAGAAAATTATTATATTAAATACATAATTTACACACTATATGTAGGCACACACAGTCGGAAATACTTCGAAGCTTTTCGTTAACAGTTCAAATTCGTCTTTTAAAGCTTAATGTATTCGATTTTTAAATGTGATATCACGAATTTTAGGACGCTTCCCACCACTTGTCAAACAATGACATGACATCGACCCCCCTTCGATCATCCCTTTAACGTGTGACGTAATCTGAACCGTCTGCCAATTTGATTTCTGGCTAAATATGTGCTTTATCACAATCAAGTAGTACAAGTACAGCGAGGTGTCTAACATTTAAAAGACCTAGTTGATGTCTATTTGTACGTCCATTTACTTCACAAAGCGGCTGTTCGAGAGGGAAGGTAGGGCAAACGCGTGAAGAGGCCTGCGAGTGACGTGTAGTGGCCCTAAATAACGCACAACTACCCGCATTACTATATTAATAATGGAACATTGAACATTTAGTATAGTTACGTAGCACACAGCTCTAATATGGTAATGTTTACATACAATTTTGAAAAGAGTAAAGTAAATTAACGGACTTGGCAGACGCCATGCTTTCAAGAAAAAAAATTAGAAAGTTTCTAATAAAATAATATGTCAGATAGGAGGAATATATCAATTATTACAGTTATTAGAAGTTTAATATTTTGCGTACAGGTTACGCCATCTATAGGAAATTAAGTCAACATCTAATATTTTTTCAAATGAATAAGGATAAGCAAAATTAACAAATTAATATTGTATAGTAATTATTACTTCACGGTTTTAATTTAAATTTAATTGAAACTGAACAATAGCGTATATATAATCTTATGTTTATGATTGTGTGAAAAATCATGCAACCAGCGCCATCTATTGGAAACCATTACAATCACTAGATGTTATCAAATTGCTTTAGTTTAAGTTAAAAGTACTAGATGGGGCTTATGAACTAATGACCTAAATAAGTTTCTGTTTAACGTTATTTTTACAAAGCCTATTTTAGATACCAACATTCTAAATAAAGTTTTCAATCTTACTTAATGTAGATATTTCCTGACTTTTTCTATTATCAACAAATTGTAATTGTAAGTCTGTGACCCTTGGATGAGTAACATAATATATTCTATGTTGCGGCCGCATTGGTAAGGCGGCGCAATATTTATGTTAAGGCAGACTATACATTTGCCACATGTTTAGAACTTTAAGTTTATTCAGGAAGAACGGTTTTCGCGCGCATCGCCATGATAATAGTATCAGCACCTTGTAGGTATATTTTGTTTAACTGGAACGGGCATTGCCTTTTGTCAAATCAAAATCTTAGAATATCCTACAGTCCTACACGGACATGTGACTCAAACGTTATTTCTGAATAAGATCTCTGGAGTTTCTTTACAAATATCGCCTTAAAACTGATTGAAACATATTGAATATACAGACAATAAACTAGCAACAGGGCCCAGGCCTTCCTATTCTTAGGAGGAACAAATAGTTGCCCATTACGTTTCTCCGACGCGATTTGATGAGTCGATGTCATCGCGATGTTTAACTGTGTGCAAGTTGAAAAAATTTAAGATGCACATTAGCTCAGAAAAACTGCCCAAGAGGAGCTTACTTTTTAACTGACTCAAAAAGGCGGTTCTCGCTTCAACTGTTCTTTGTGTTTGTTACGCGATTTCTCTGTCAATTGTCGACCGATTTTTTTTATTCGACAGACTTTACTCTTGAGATGGTTCCATTGTCACCAAGTCAGGATCTGATGAGCGCATTGAGTTATGACGTTTATATGATCTAAGGATGAGCGGATCTCAAGGAAATAAGCAGCAACCTTTTTTGTGTGCGCTTACACCCATCAAAAGGCAAACTTGTATACGCGTGTGGGTAGTACAATTTCTACAGGCGTTCATAATATTATTCCTAAAGCTATTCAAGTATTTGCGCAATTAAAAAGTAGAATTTCATTTAACAAAAATAAATGTTTCTACATCTTAAAGGCGATGTGAAGTAAAACATAATTACTATATTTTTTTAAGTTTTGCTTTGCAGCGACTTCAAAATATTGTAATTATGTTTTTCGATTTGTTTTTAATAAAAAAGAAATATTTAGGACAAGATTCGTTCTTGGTTACTTTAATTCTATATCGATAAAAGAAAATTCTGTGCAATCAGTTACACAGCATTAATTTGGCGTCCTACATTTTAAGTGAACACAATTTAAACCAATATAGCTTTACCTATGATCTGAATTGACAAGATCAAGGTGTACTTATAAAAGGTAACAGATAAGGTGTTACAATTAGAATCGTTGCGCAACGCTATCGCGGCGATGGAGCAATCAAAAATGAAAGTCGCACGTATCCAAATCGTTTATTCAAGCAAATGAACATAATATGAACAAACTATAACATTAAATTTATCTACTTAATGATATTTACATTCCATACCTCGCTTACCTTAATAATTAGTAATTATATTCTACGTACGTACATCTAGGACGCTTATACTAGCAACAATAAACGTGCACAATACAATTTCACCGCCCCTTACGCGTGCTGTATATATAATTATCATTCAACACAATCTAAAAAATAAGTAATCTGACACGTCCGGGTGGTCGCGCGCCATCTTGCAAAAATGCACATTCGCGCCAATTCTATTTTGCACTTTTATTATTATTTCTCCTTATGCAACAACTAGCTATTGATAAATTATTATTTATCTATCAATAAAATTGTCATACTTTTAAATTGGAAGTGCCCTATCGTACGCAATTATGTGCAGTGTATTTATAAAAAGTTAATTTACCGCGTCATCCACATATATTCACAGGCGTATATATTATTTTGCATTGCGTTGGTGGGAGCAGTGGACAGCTTGGAACTCAAAATTAGTAGCCTCGGATGGCCAAATTGAACCGCCCCCTGCCCCCAATATACAAATAAATGACAAAACATAAACATTTAACTGTTGTCCTATAAAGCTTATAGTACATAATATTATGTATGAACCAAGTAAAAAATTAAGAAACAAGATTATATTAACCATGTTATATCAAATGGCGGCCAAGTCACTTTGTGACATATTTGTGTAGGGAAAACACTAAAGTAAACTCTTGTATTAGTACTGTTTGTTGTCCATTATACAGTAACAAAAAATATTTTATTATTTTTGTTAACAAATATAATTTGAAATGCAGCTAATAATTAGAATCTAATCAGAATATGTTAACATCTTCAAAACTCATTAATAGTCATTTTGATTTATGAATTTCTTTCCATAAAGTGCATTTAATTGACCAATGACTATGGTGTTTATCCTACTTTGCCGCCATCAAAATGAGGGAATAAATCAAATAATAATGATATATTATTAAATATCTCTAGCACATTCACACTGTAACTTGTCAAAATAATTAACCATATGAAGCCAAACAACCTTTGGAAACTGAAGAGGAAGACAATCTCGTGAGAAACATTTTACAATCATTATGGAATGAATCAATAGATATGTGACTGGGGTATACTAATTAAAATATTAAAAAAATACATGTATATACTTCTATGAGAAACTTCAGCAGTAATTGAATAGACCAAGCATGAACACCAAAGACTTAGTAGTAAGTTATGAAATAATATTCTATGATATATTTGCATTATCCACCCCATTCTAGTGCCTAAGCAGCACTGCACAACAGGCACTTCAGTATATATAATCCCAGTGAGCCGGCCAGGTGGACTGTTCATCTCAGACATCTACTCATTACAATTAATATATAAATTCACTTATTTAGACAGATCACCTTCAAGTTTCCAGTATCAATGTATAAACCAAACACATACCTTTAATAACATTAAATTTAAAGAGTAAATATTTTTTTTAGTAAAAACTCTAAGAGGACATTTTCTACACAGAACTATTATAACATATAAAAACTCATAAACTATATAATTATGATTTAAAATATTCCATAGTCTGAGTGCACTCAAGCATTTCATATTGAAATGTACCATCCAGACATATAACAGCAGACTCATTCTTTGACACTCTTTCCAAACAACCTCAATCAAGCAACAACTGTCCCACTTGTAACTAAGGGCACTCTGAGAATACTCAATGGTCCAGCACTCCTCTCACTGCTGCTGGTTAGACTGAGCAGTCTGGCTGGCTGACTTGGTGATTACAATTGTCTGCTTGCCACCCATTCCAGTCTTCCCCAATTGCAACATGTTGGAGGGCAGGGTGATAATTTTATTCCCACCGACAGTATTTGTGGACACTAGCTTCACGATGGTGGCTCCCGGGGCGATGCTTTGCGCCTGAGCGCCTGACGCAGGTGCTGCAGGCCGATTCATCATCGCCATTTTAGGCATAGTAGCTACTGTCATACCAGTTGATGTTTTAACTAATGTCACATATTGTGGGGCATTGCCCCCTTGCACATTCCCACCAGCTGTCTTTTTGATGATCACTGGCATACCCTGATTGCTCCCAGCTTGCCTTAAAACTGTTGTACCAGCCATTGTGCCGGTTTTCGTAACAGCTGATGATGTTTGATCAGATGACTTTGCTGTGACAATCTTATAGACAGGAGTTTTCACCTGTTGGCCAGCAAGAGCACTCCCTGCGATCTGTATTGTGCCACCACTGGTAGCTATAACAGGCAAATTGCCAGCACCTAATTTCACAGGAACTCCAGTTGCCATTTTGGTCTGCAAATTTGCTACACCCGCTTGTATGGGCACCCCACCTGCTGTTTTTACTAAGACATTGCTTGTGCCAATTTTGACATTGCCTGCACCAAGTTTGAGTGGAACATTTGTTGCTGTTACTTGACCCACTTTTTGAACACTGTTTGCTGTCGCAATTTTACCTTGAAGGCTGGCTGTGCCAATTTTGAGAGGAACTGCGTTGCCAGTAATTTTGACTGGCATGTTGCCAGGCCCTATCTTTACAGGAACAGCACCACTTGTTCCAGTCTTCACTTGCACCAACCGAGGTGTGCCAGTCCCAGACGTAGCTGAGCCTAGGACAATCTGTGTATTTGACTGTGCAGTAGAAACACGTACAGTACCTGGTGTGGTCACCCCACTGACAATTCTTGTGACACCTTGAGGTGTGACTGCTGCTACTTTAATTTGCTGAGAAGACCCTGCTGTCACTGCGGGTGACTTCACAATTGTTTTTGCTTGATAAGTGGTCTGCTTGAGAGTAGGTATGCTGGGTGATAATTTAACAGTTGTAGCTTGTGCTGGAACCTTAATAGTGGTAGGCATGATTTTCTGTGGAGTAGAGACAATAGGTGTTGTAATGGGTGATTGTGCAGCTGCTACGGGTCTCACTGGCACATCAATTGGAGTGGTAGGTTGTGATGAAGAAATTGGCAAGGTGAAACCAAACGCTTTGCTGGCATCAGGCTGGGGAGTAGCAGGTGATGCAGGTGGAGGTGCTGTTACTGGCTCTGCTGCAGTAGGGAATCTTGTAGGTGTAACTTTGCCACATTTCTGTACTTGTAAAACATATGTTGTTATTGTATTGATGGCCGGCCAGCAGAGCTCCAGGAATGTAGTGCCTGCACGTACAAGTGCAACACGACTTGCCTGTGGGGGAACTCCGACTTCCAAATACCACAGGTCTTTGCAACAGATTTGATTATTCCAAGTTTTTCTGTAGCCATCCCTCCCTGACCAAATATAGAGTCTGGTTTGTATTGCAACAGCACTGTGACCAGCCCGGGCTCTGGGCACACATTCCTCAAACTTATCAAGTGCTATATTATCCCAAGTCATATTCTCTAAATTAAGAGAAGCAAGTGTGTTTGTGCATTTCCATTCTTTCTCATGAGTGGCAAGTTTAGATTCATCAGGTACTAATGGGACCCATCCACCGTACACATACATATGATGTCCAATTACAGTGGCGGTATGGAGGGACCGAGGCAATGGTGGGGGGCCCCCCACTTCTGGACGTGACCATGACATACTTTCAACATCTAATACCCAGAGGTCCCCAAGACGTGACCCACTCATACCTCCATAGATGATGAGGGATGATTTCCCAGTATTCTTGTCTGTGTAAGCAACTCCACTATGAGACTCCCGAGGCGGCGGCGACTGACCATAGGTCAATGGTATATCCCAAACAGTCATTGAAGAGTTAGGGTATAATTCTAAGGTGTAAAGGTCATTGAGATACCTAGGTATATTGTTTTTCGGGTCATCGCTCTCATTCGCCAGCCCACCAAATAAATATACCTTTCCATTGAGCAGCGTAAAGCTATGACCAAGGCGGGGGCATGGTGGGAGACCCTGCTTGGGAGGCAGTGGCTTGAGTCGCTTCCATTCCCACCTAGAGGCTTGTAGCTCATACAAATCGTTAGAATACTTGCCGTACTCCACCATGCCGCCAAAAACTAGTAGACGTGTTCCGTCGACCACGAACCCGTATGCGGCGCATCCTGGGGGTACTTCGCCTTTTGTGACCGGGACGAACCATTGATTGGTGGTGGTATTGAAGACGTGCAGCTCATGAACTATTCCTTCGTTTCCACCGCCGAAAACTATCATCAAATCTTTAATGGCAACAGCCCGATGGCCATGGCGAGGTCGCGGTTGAGGGCCGGTGGGATTGTACACTTTAAGCCACTTAAGTACAGTGTTTTCCTTCATTTTTACTATTCATTTGTCACTAAAAGCTTTTCACCGTATGTATCGCTCGGGATGCGTATCTACAGCATAGACAATGAGAAACGTCGTAAATAAGCTTTGAAGAAAATATTCAGGTTACTTGAAGCTGCCTAATACACTCCCATTCGGATCTCTCTTTCGCACTCGTAAACTGCCGCAGTGAGTAAAAAAATATCACCTTACGAAGCTTATTGCGTATAACAAAAATGGCGTTAGCAACAAGCTACCAATCTGACAAAAATCTAAGAATGGCGTCGGACGTCAAGATATTGTCTATGTTTCAATATAGTTTTAAAAATATGAAATAATGTTTACAAAGAATGTAGTAAGTAAATGTAATGTATATAAGACGATTTTGTTGAATTTAATTTTAGGGTCGAAACGAAACGGTGGATGTTATTCTTGTATAATTTATGAACCATAAACGATTAGGAATTGGTTTACTACCCTGAACTAAAAGAAACGTTTCACATTTTTAAACGTTAATTGATGTATTATTAGTTCAATCGTTCAACGCGCAGTACGCCTCGTCAGTCAGCGAATTATAACTCCGTTCACGCGTTTATTTAACTTATGATGTTTCCACGTTCATCAAGTTGCATTTTTGACAGCAAATTTCACATGTCATACTTCATTGTTCCAGACGACATAGTTGTGGCGTTCTGTAAGTCTTCTAATATATACATTATTACGATCTCATTTATATTAAGATAGAGTAAGTTTAAATGCTTATTTATGATTCTAAAAGTTTTTACACTCATTCGAACTTAATATTAGAAACACCAGAAGTCTATAAAGAATCATCATCATAATATATATATTTTATTGTAATTAATCGTTTAGAAATTTAAATGTCATAATTAAAAGAATTAAATCGATTGAATTAATTAATTAGTTTATATTGTTATAATTGCAAGAAAGAAAAGATACAGTATTTACTTAGATTTAAAAAATGATAATTTTGCTTTTATTCCACTTTAAAGATCATGAGTTATTTATTATGCACTACATTACTTTTATCAATGATTTGATATAGGTGCACTAAATTGATTAAAATTTATATGCAGACAAATAATGTTTTAAGGCATCATTAATTGATCAATGTATAGATAGTCTTAAGAGTAGGTATAGTCTTGTGCTTACACGATCATACAAGACTAAGTCAACGCCGCTTTCCAGTTCAATTCGGGCACTTAAGTAATTCGTGTTAATAATTTTATTTGTACTATTCAGTACAGTAGTTCTAATCTATAGAAAGTTCTATTATTTGTAAAATGATTTTTGACACAAAATATAATCAGCACTAGATATGTTTTTATTAAAGTATATAGTATGTCAGGAGCCTTAAGAACAGACGAGCGTGCATGACAAGAACTATGAATGTCAAAGAAGCAATGGCGCTCTGTTGTTCGTGCCTACCCCGCAAGGGACCTGGCGTGAAGTTATGTATGTATGTATGTAAAGTATATAGATCTGTTTATTAGAATTACTGTACTGACCGGTGGCAAATCGAAAAGTTCTCATACCCGAATAGAAGTATAAAGATGAACTAATTCAGTGAATCAGTTGAGCAAGAAAGGAGTTCTTACTAGGATGTTTAAGTAGGCAGAAGACTAATAGCCGGTCTTTGTAATAATCATCAGTTAAATTTGACCTTACTTATATAGTGAATTTTTTTTACTATCTCTTGACTGTGTGGAATGGTACGTGTGTACATAGCCAATTTTAATAATTAATTTGATTTATCTTTATTAAATATATATGATCACTTTGTCAAGAACAATCCTCAAAAACGGATATTGTCTATGCACTTATCCCTATAATGCGCTTTATTCATGTACTGGCTTTATAATGACGCGTACACATTGAGTCAACAAAAGGATTGGTTGGCTTTAACTGACTCAATGTGTTTACGTAATATTCAATATGTTTTTAAAATGAACACGATCAATTTTGAAATATGAATTTGGTGAACAATGTTTAATTTTGGATTATAGCAGTTGATAGAATAGAATATGTTTTATTGCACACAATGTTACTAAATAAAATCATACATACAATCATAATGATAAGTATACAATGGTCAGTCTTATCGCTGGGAGTGTTTTTTTTCCTGACAACCTTTGGATGGACAGAAAGTAGGTATGGATAGGGGTAGGTATGAAACTTAACCAAGAATTGTGTACTAGTGTTTCAACTATTTAGTTAAATGACTTCAATGTGCTTTTTAAGATGCCACATGACTTTCTCGTTTGGCATCAGCCAAATACTTACAATAATAATTCGGATTACGCTTATGTTCGAAAAACATTCATGAATACTGGATTTCATTATATTATATTGTATAATATTTACTGACAAATAAACGAAACTTAAAAGAAAAACTATCTAAAATAACATTTAATTAGAATATTGAAGGTTCTTTAATATTGAGAAATAACTACCGACTTTTGTTGTCCTTCCTATACTCCATCCAAAGGTTCTCTGGAAGAAATCGCCATGGGCGATAAGACCGCCGATTGTACTTGTATTTAATGTTCTTGATTTTATGTAGCATTTTTGTACAATAAAGTATAGTCTATGCTATTCTATTCTAAATAAGTTTTCTGAAACCCATTTTTTCAAATATGAGCTTTCATCTCTGATTAATTGATGTTGTTTTATAATAAATTTTTATTATTGCTTTCATTTCAAGGAATTATTTATTTTCTTACTATTAACCACATTGTTCCTTTAGATTCACAAATTGCATTAGACTCGTGGGTTTGTCCATTTGTTACAAAATTAGAACGAGGCAGACAAAGTCACATTCAGAAAGTGCATGGTATAATAGAAATAAAAATAGTTAAAGGTATCAAGATCGTTCTCGATCGAAGATACCACAATATTTACGTTGCTGACCTCCTGTATTTTCCACGAATTTTTTGACGCAAAGTTAAAAGCTGGCAGCACTAACTCGTTAGATACAAAGCATGGAGTTTTTGGCGGGAACTGAAAGGAGACGTTGTGCTGTGCAGTTTTATTTTCTAAAGATGTGTATAATTACTCTAAAATGAACAATAGTTGCAGGATATTGATAGTTTTTGAGTAGAAATTATGTGTTTTTGTGAGAAATGTCAACTGTATAGTCAGATGTGATCTTTCGAGTTTTCACAAGAACTCCATTGAATGGCGTCGGTTGTAGCCTGCAATACAACTGCGCTACTATACGAAGACCTATTAATTAACATGTTTCCGACTGAAAGACTTTGATTCTATGGTCATGAATATAAAAAAAAAAGATACAAAGCATCAGCTTACTGGCCACCTGTTTTGTCAACTAGTCGCTTTTTTATAGTTTTTAAATAATTTGGCCCGGATGGAACCAACTTCTTAATACAACAAGTTGTGCAGGGTCGTACTTAAAAAGACGAAATCAATAAATAAATAATTTTATTGAACTGAAAAATGTTACAAATTATACTTGCAGTTACATTGATACTTAATTGAAACTAAACGTTAGAAACATAAATAACTACATTATAATGACTATATCATAATTATAAGTAAGTATTTAAATCGACATTAACAATTTTGAACCTGTTGTTTATATTGCCCGAGTTGTTGAAAGTGGCGCTGTCTTCTTAACTAGGTTATAAAATAACCTGAGTTAAGGAGAAATAGTACACTAGACTCAGATAGGATGATACTATATGGGGGGGGGGGGGGGGGGGCTAGTCAAAATGTAAATCAATGGATTCTGGTCGATCCTTCCTTATTACTGTTTCTTTTTTTAATATATACTAACATTTGCTTTTTGGTCTATTTATGGGAAATTTGCACTTGTGCTGTACATAAATTACATTATATTATAGTTAACATGTATTTGTGTAATAAATAAGCATTTGATCTTGTACATCGTCAGAAAAAATCTGAATCGATTGGACAGAAGAAGCAATGATGGAGAGAGGTAATGAATAACGCGCATGTTTTATTTTGTGTCGGTTGGTACTCATGGGTAATAGCGCGGCAAACAACGACCTTCAAAACTTCATTAAAAGTTATTGTACCGTACAAAGACATTTTTTATTATTCTATGGTCCTGTCCTGTACCTATGTTTTATTACATACTTTGTTTATGTTATAATATTACACATTTAAAATTATTAAACATTGTTATTATTAGGTTATACAGTAAATAAAATATTTCATACTAAATAATGTCAAAGACTACTTTGAGAGATTAAAAATATAATCAAAGCAGTTTTAATTTGTCGGACAACAGATGGCATAACTATTATTAAAATCGAGTAAATGTTATTTAATTTCGTCATATCTTTTCAGTTCTGTCTGCGTTTCTCAAGCATTGAGGACCATCAGCCGCGCGAGGAGGCAAATTACGGCCGGTGTGTGGGATTCGTCTTGTCGGGGTGGCCCTAGCATCCCCCGTAGGAATGCCATGGACACGCCACGGTTTGAGATACCCACTAAACTAGGTTGATCCTCGACCGTCCCTTGTCCGGGCTGTGGCTTCACTTGCGCATTCAACTCCAGGCCGGAAGGACGATGGGCTGTTCTTTTACGGGATAGGTCTCTTCGGCACTCACCTCAAGGTGATTTTCATACCACGACTGTACAAACTGGAGTCTATTACAAATTAGTTATATTTATTGTAGATTTGGAAAAACACAAGTAAACAATATTCTACGCTCTGAAAAAAATCTAATTTAGATAATGTAGTTTGTATTGTTGATTATCAATAGGAATTTGTTCAATGGACATTACTAATAAGTTAAGTAAGTTATCGCCTGATATGTTAAGAAAATATTACAAAAATATACAGGAATATTAACATTATATCAGAAAGGAAAATTAATTTCTTGTAGTAAATAAATTCATCGAGATAATTCCGAAAGGATTCTTGAAGAGGTTTTACTGGAATTTTGTGATCTTCGCCAACTAATATTAATTGAATGTTATTAAAAAAATAGCCAAGTGCTGTTCCGTGAAGTACACAACGAATGATTTCTTGGAGTTGGGGCCCTCCAGAATGGAGGATGTTTTCTTTGGGGCAACAAAGGAAACGCTTTCATATATTATTTGGCCCAGATTGGAAAACATATAAGTGATTTTAAGAATTCTATTGTTTTGTTGTGTATTTTTGTAATTTTTGTTTTGGTGAAGAATAAAGTGTTGTCTATGTCTATATTTTATTATAAAGTGTAACTCTATAACGACACTGAGGGGACTGTGCATTTTATGGCGTTATAGAGAGTTGTCGTTAAATGGAGAGAAGTCTGTCATTTCTGTTGTATTTTTTTTTACTTATTTTATACCTATCTTACGATACTAAGGCATTTTGTTGATAAAGGAAGTACTTAAAATTTGGGTATTAGTGAATTTCTTAGAAATTACGGTATGCATGATGCTGACAGTCGAGTTTATTACGGGCTAGGATAATAAAGTGATAAAAGAACGTACTTTTTGTAATTTAATTGTTGTCGTTATTGAGAGTGGGTGTAATGCCACATAGAATGTATTCAAGTGCCAACTGATTACGACGCTTAAGGGAGCTTGTAGTTAAATCGAGTGACGTTATATGGAGTTTACAGTGTTGTCTATTTCTATTACTTTTGTATTATTAGCGGGTTTAGTTGTATTGAACGAAATAATCGTGTGGTGTGTTTTCATATTATCAATTGCTGAAATTCATTTACATAAATCGATTGTGGTAGTCGATACCTTGTTTTATGTGATTTTATTTCTAAGATTTCTTCTAGACAGAATTTAGGGGTGATATTTTACATTTTGTAATAGGAATATATAACGCTTTTTTCAAGTAATCTCTCAACTCATTACATTTTACGGCCCTTAAGGCTCCGTCGCCTTTCAGAAATTATTACTTAAAAGTCAGTCACTCATTCTAATATTAAATTCAAATTTAATATATACAAAAAGTTTGTATATCCATCAAAAATACATTAAAATAAAATAACAAACACACAGACTACCATTCATTTGACACACACGTATATAATTATACTCTTTTGTTTATTGTTCAAGTTAAAAGAACAGTTTAGTCTTGCCGAAATCTGTGATTATAGAAGTATAGTCCTTGACAACCACTCATTATGGTCGAATTTCGACCACGGGCGACCACTAGTGATAATAAATTCATGAAAGATATCACAAAGTGTAACGAATGACCCAAAC
This sequence comes from Dendrolimus pini, assembly GCA_949752895.1. Lineage (NCBI taxonomy): Eukaryota > Metazoa > Arthropoda > Insecta > Lepidoptera > Lasiocampidae > Dendrolimus > Dendrolimus pini. Next base: position 18,405,883 of record OX457144.1, on the reverse strand, counting down.
CGACGCGCCGTTGGCCGATAACTCCACGCCCCGGGAATTATTGCGAGTGAAAAGTAATATTTCTGGACGAAGGGTCATCTGTCAGTAAGCCCATTACTTGGCGCCAAAATTAAAGCCTTTTGAATGACCAGCTTAGTCCCTAAAGCAGCTGTTGGGTTCTATAGCGTTCAATTTACTGCGGACTGTAATTTTGGTTTAAACTTAAAGAAACGGTGACGTGTGTATTCCTCGATGTTACTATACCTCATATAATACAAATAATGCAATTTGAACTGGCAGCAGCCATATTTAACTTTATTGTAAAGGCCGCATAAAGTTGTAAGATCAAGTGCCACGGGCCGTAACTATTTTTTATTTAGGTGTTTTTTATTACTAAATTGTTTTTTTAACAGAAACAACTTCACACTAAAAACCAAAAAATAAACATTAATCCGACTTCTTCCTACAACACCTTGAAGTTGCTGCCAAGTAAAACATAAAAAAACAACAACAAATTTACAAAATATAGTATTTTTTTATTACAATTTTTGCTGAATTGTAACTGCCGTCACACAATGAAAAGCAGTTATATCGTCTATGGATACTAGCAACACCAGAGGTGTTATCAATTCTAATCCATTATTTTGTACAACTGTGTATAATGTGTCAGGCGAGCCCCTCACAAAAGCCCGGCCGTAGGTTAAGTATCGCTGCCCTAGAGGTATCTGTTCAGCGTGGCCGTAACTACGTTCTAAGTGTCACGCTCTTCCTGCCATAAGCGCGGGGCACATGGGAGGAGGGTGCTTTTAGTGGAGTATTGGTAGGTTTTCGAGTCTCCACACAAGCCGGCGATTTGATTCTGGTACTCCATTCGTGGTTGACACCTCTCGTCGCTTGGTCTAGTCCCTAGTAAAAAATAGCAATCAAGTGGCTACTCTGGCTTGAAGGTCTAGTTGCCAAGCCACTTGATTTTTATGCAGATTAATTGATCAATTTAACATTTAAGCTTAGTTTTACATACAGTTACTAGCTGTGGCCGCGACGTCGTCAGCGTGGAATTTGTTTTCAACATCCGATTTTGAAACATTCTTCATTTTTGCTCAGCTCCTATTGGTCTTAGTGTGATGCTGATGATATATACCTTATAGCCTTCCTCGATAAATGGGCCATCTAACACTGAAAGAATTTTTCAAATCAGACCAGTAGTTCCTGAGATTACTGCGTTCAATCAAACAAACAAACTCTTCAGCTTTATATATTAGTATGAGATTAGGATTCGCGTGTGACTTCGTCTAAGTTGGATAGAATAAGCTATTTATACGGTGGCCTAACAACTTGAGACCATCATTTACCTAAATCAGCAGCCTCAACGGGGCGGTCATATATCTAGTCTCTCAGGAAAACTTAGTTCAGCTGTATATGCAGTCACAAGAGTTGAGCACTTCACTGAAGAAGAGACTGCTAAACCAGTTTATTTTAGTTATTTATAACCCTGCAGAGAGGTATGACGTGCGGCTGTGTAAGTCAATAAAAGAGTTAAATTAAAAACTGGTGTTTTCTTCCAATCCTAAGTGCGTACCCCGCGCGCACGTAACAATATGAAAATTATTTCGGTTGTTTGTTTTTGGTCCCCATCCATTCATGGAATTTGAGATAATAGTGTTACAACCGACAAAGACCAATTCACACATGCAATTTATTACCTTTCTGCATTTGGACTTCTTTTGTTTACTTTGTGATTAAAATTAGTAATTAGAAATAGCCTATTGTGTATTGTATGTATTCTCTTTGGGCATATTGATGTATTGTGATCACTACCAGGTGTCTCGTATTTAAAATACAAGCTGGTGCTAAGAAATCGATCAATCTAAGCGGTCGAGTATTGTGTCAAGACATATTGTATTTGACAGTATAAAGCAATGCCGCAACGGAGGGGTGCAGCAGTCTAGCGATGGTTACAAGCGTAGCGTACAAGACGTGTGTACATTCCATAAGCTATATAGTGACGGGCTGTGCGTGTTATTGAATCGTGTATTACGTTTGTACTGGTTGTGTCCAGTTATATTTGTACCTGTGTTATACGTGTTTGTATAGTTCTAATAAATTGTATAGTCATTCCAACGGCATTTTAATTCGAGTCCCGTAACTGGTAACAGTATCATGTCCTATATTATTCTACTTTGGGGTAACGCTGTTAAACTAAAGACTATATTTGTGTTACAAAACTGTGCCGGAAGACAATTGACCACCTTTGCCCCCAGGAGTCTCTTAGAGAACGCTTTATGGAAATCGGTATTCGACGGTCGCCTGTCAATATTTTTAATAATATAATTTATATTCGCAATAATTTGAGTGTCTACAAAAAGTATAAGTATGTTCACACCTTCAACACCAGGTATATCTTAATATATATAAATCTCCTGTCACGATGTTTGTCCGCGATGGACTCCTAAACTACTCAACCGATTTTAATCAAATTTGCACACCGTGTGTAGTTTGATCCAACTTAAAAGATAGGATAGTTTTTATACCGTTGGAACCGGTAGGTGGCGCTGAGATCGGGTTCTAGAATCCTCTTAACAACGGGGAGCGATTTTGTTTTTGTGTATTTGAGTGGGTGTCCCCGGATGGTTTAAATCCGCAATTGGAACCGGTAGGTGGCGCTGGGATCGGGTTCTAGAATCCTCCTAATCACCGGGAGCGATTTTGGTGATTTTGTTTTGTGTATTTGAGTGGGTCCCCGGATGGTTTAAATCCACAATTGGAACCGGTAGGTGGCGCTGGGATCGGGTTTTAGATTTTTATTTAAAAAAAAAAAAAGGACAACGTCTGCTGTGGCCGCTAGTAGGTATATATAATAGACTGGATATTTCTATATTTTATATTACAAAAAGTATTGTCATTTTTCATGTCGGTTGGTATACGTTTCTACAATAAGATTACTAATTAAATAGTAGATCTTCTGCCTTTCACTAAATTCAAAACCAAATTTAAAAGCATCTTGCTTAAAAAGGGATATTACACAATTGAGGAATATTTAAATGACATTACATCATTTACTTAGCAGCTCGCTCCAGCCTCTTATACTATTGTCTGTATCACGTTTTTAACTTGGCAAACATATAAGAAATTTGTGCAGATATTTTTCAGTATAAACCTTTAGCACGTCTCGGTATTATTTATGACTACAATAATATTGTTTCATCCTTTTATTGTGTTTGTCTTACTAAGTATTCACTGTTTGCTACAACTCCATTAATTCTTCGATAAGTATTTCTGTAATATAAGTCTCTATAAAACTCAGAGTAATAGAGCTTGAGATATAAATTGAATAATAAATATTGTTACGAGTTGCGAGACTCGAATTTAAATGCCGTTAGAATTACTATAGAATTTATTAGAACTATACAAACACGTATAACACAGGTAAAAATATAACCGAACACAACAAGTCCAAACGTAATGCAGAAGGTCGTAATTCAATAAAACGCGCAAGTCCGTAACTATTAGATTCCCGATTGTAGTACACACGTCTCGCTTTGATCGTGGTTCTCGCTCGACTGCCCCCTCCCTTAATCAGGCCATCGTTTTATACTGCACAAATGCAGTCGATGTGCCCGTATCTTAGTCGATATAATCCGAAACACCTGGCTAATGAGTCGGCCATAAATGAGTACAATCAAACAATGGGCTGTTCGCAAGAAACGTATGCTAATAAATAAGTAAACAAAAGAAGACGATTATAAAAGAATTAGAATTAGTTCATATGCCGACATGTAATAAAATGTGTTTTTCTTTTCAGATATGCAGGTGGTAACAATATAAATAAAACAATTTTTAGCTAGACGTGTTGCTGGAGAGTTTCTTGCCGCTTCCTATCTTTAAAAGCAAAAACACGTTGCGAAGCGGTGTACATAGAATAGGTATGTACATAGAATAACTGATATGATGATGATGATGATGTATGATCTTAAAAAACTGTTTTCCAGTGAAACTTATTTTGAATAAATACCAATTTTTAGATTTGAATTAACTAAGCTGCACTATGTAACAGTCGTATCTCATTCTCTCGCAGGTTTAGTCCTATAGATTTATGTGTTTATCTATTTTTAGTGTCGCTTTTTTGTTTTATCGAGTTTAAAATCACGATTCTAAAGAAGTTTCACTTCAAAAAGCCTTATAAGTTTACTTGAGCAAATCTCACAGGGCGGGCTAACACAGACTGAATAGTAAAGCTATCCTTTTGGTTGGTAGGTGTCGTCGTCGTCCATTCGTAGTCCACTGCTAGACGTAGGCCTCCCCAAGACGGCGCCGCTCATCCCTGTACTCTGATTTCCTCATCCAGCGCCTACCGGTGACCTTACTTTGGTCGTACGTCCATCGGGGTGGTGGGCGTCCGACACTACGTTTATCGTTACGCGGTCTCCACTCCAGGACTCGTTTGCTCCATTGGCCGTCGGTCCTGCGGCAGACGTGACCGGCCCACTGCCACTTCAACTTGCTAATTTTGCGAGCTATGTCGGTTACCTTGGTTCTCTTACGGATATCCTCAATTCTAATTTATCCACAAGAGAAACACCCAACATAGTTCGCTCCATAGCCCGTCGAGCGATTTGGAACTTGTGGACTAATCCTGCGGTCAGTGTGCATGTCTCGGCCCCGTAGGTGAGGACGTACGTCAGGTTGGTAGGTCTAATGTCAAGAAAACATGAATAAATTTGTACCTTCCCTATCTGTTGCCTGGTTGATAAACATATGCATATTTAGCATAATAATGTTGGCATTAATGTATTCTGAGTGCCCATTCACTTCCGCCGTCTCTCGTAGAAACTTATTGCATAATATACATTAGTTACAATAATTTGTAATTATGCTTCTTGATATAATCGAAGAATAATTTATGAGCCACTCTACAGTTTAAACTCATTTTATTGAATTATTCACAATACTTAATACTGCTTTAATCCCGATTGGGGGGTTCTATAAATAATAATGTTACGAGTTACGGGAATCGAATTAAAATGCCGTTGGAAATACTATAGGATTTATTAGAACTATAGAAACACGTATAACACGGTACAAACGTAACTGGACACAACCAGTACAATCGTAATAAACGATTCAATAACACGCGCAAAGTCCGTCGATATATAGCTTATCGAATGCACACACGTCTTGTCTCGCTTGCGACCATCGCTAGACTGCCGATCTCTCCATTGGGTCATTGCTTTATACTGCACCGATACAATATGTTTGCCCGACCGAATTTCTTCGAATCAGTTCGACACACCTGGCTAATGACCGCCATAAAAGATTACAACACACAGTAGGCTGTTTTGTAATCACAAATTTTAAACACAAAGTAAACAAAAGAAGTCCAAATGCGGAAAGGTAATAAAGTGAGCTTTTATGGTATGCAGGTGTGAATCCACTTTTGTCGGCTTGTAGGTCGTTACAATAAGAATAGGGTGTTCGGGACTACATTTGAACTCATATTTGGTACATATCTATATGCATATTGTTTATAACTCCAATTAAACTCGTTGGCTTAGCGATCGAAGATATCTCTCAGCTTCTGAAATGAGTTTCTTGCCAATTATAAATCTGGAGGTGAAACCGGTTAGTTCACTATATATAAGTCAAGGTGCGTCAGTCAGTGGGGAACAGCATACACCCTACTTTCTTTCCGTGTTTGAATAGCAACGACGACAACAAAACGGTCTGAAAGTTAAGACACTATTCAACTCTGACTTCAAATTGTAGTTGACGTTAAATTCCATTTCAAAAAGGTGATAAACGAGAGATATACGAACTTATGTCATATAGTTTGTTAGTCTGAATAAAACTCAAATACGGTTTTCCCGATTTTCATGAAAGTCCCGGGATGGTTAAGATGGTCCACTAATCTTTACATATATTTTGGAAGTAGTTAGTATTAGTAGCCAGCCTTGCGTATTGACTTAAATAATCTATTTACAATATAAGAGATTATAGAAGGAATGCAATATAACCAAAGCATAACTAAGTAAATTTTATAATTGCAGTGCTAATTAGATTCATGCTTAATAAAATCCCAGTTATTTTCCATCTTGGATTAATAATATACTTTCATAACAGGTCGTATGACGGTTGTATAGATTTTTTAAATACAAAATTTTACATATAGGAGCTGCATACGTTTAGTCATCGCAGCGGACAACGAACTACTGGCTAGCGCAACGCGAGTGCGTACGTATTTTAGTTGCTCTATCTCGGTCGCACATCATCCGTCCCGCTCACACATTGTGCTAGCAGTACCACTTGTTAATATTTGTACTTAAGGCTAGTTTCCTAAATAAATTAGTTCACATCAGCACTCGGCAGTGAATACTACTCTCTGCCATCTGAGGTATCATTTAACCTTCACCTCACACTGCTACAAACAATGTAGCAATATTGGTTACATAATCAGAATATACCTCGACAACAAAATTCGGCGAGATAGCAGTAATGCGAACTATGTATGGCGTGTTGGTGTCACACGTGCCACTATTTGTGGCATCCAATACCCCTGTGAATTCCGAATTTGAGCCCACATAAATATATTTTTATCTCGTGAAGCGGAAAACATGCTGGAAAGCGGAAAATACTTCATAATAATAGGTTTTAATTATGCCATTGTTCGCAACAATTAATGGCACTTCATTCCAAGTCTTGTTTAAAAGTTTTTTACCGACCTCAAAAAGGACGAGGTTCCCAATTTGACTGTATATTTTTTATCGTATGTTTGTCACGCGATTTTCCCGTCAATTGTGGACCGATTTTCAACAATTATTTTTATCAAAAGGTTATACTCCCGAATTGGTCCCATTGTCACCATGTCAGGATCTGATGAGTAGATTCCAAAAAATTTGAGTAACCCACGAAAATTATCAACGACTTCTTCGTAACACGATATCTCCATCAATTGTAAATCGATTTTAAATTTAATCTTTAGGTACCTATATATTCCTGAGGTGGTTCCATGGACACCAAATCAGAATCTGGTTAATTGATCGCAAGGAATTTGTATACGCGTGCCAGTTGAACAATTTCTACAGGTGCTTAATATATTATTTCTAAAGCTATTGATGTATTTGCGTAACTAAAAACGACGATTTTTTTAAAACTAAAACAAGACCGACTTCAAGTTGTTGTAGAAAGAAGTCAGTTAAATATTTATTTTTTGGTTTTTAATGGGTAGTATATAATAGCGACCCATCTCTACCTACTACCATGCTATTACCATAAAATGCAAACAGATAAAGACTTCTAGCGCCCTCTACAAAAGAAGCACATACTGAGGATTTTATAAGTGTTCCGTTGATTTTTTGGTGGGAATCGAATTAAGGGTGATATTGTACTATACAGTTTTATTTCCAAAAATGTTTAATATTATTTTAATATGAACAATGTTATCATCCTAAATGTACAATAGCTATAGGATATTGTTAATTTTTGAGTAGCAATTGTGTTTTTGTGAGGAATGTGAACTGTGTACTCAAACTACCTTTGGAGTTGTCATAAGAACTCCGTTGATTGGCATCGGCCGAATCACAATTTGGCTATAATGAAGGCTTTTAAATAAAGAATTAACAACTGTGTTTTTTAAGATGTGGCTTAAAAGCCTAGATGCCAAGTCACAAACCAAAGACAATGCTCCATTTTCGCCACAGAGTACATTTGATTTTCGCCATACTGGTTACTGAAATAAATTGCAAGTTAATTTGTCAAAAAGTATAATGGAAGGAAATAATGGAAAGACCTTTTGAAGTAAATTATTTAAATTTTTAATGCGTAATTCCCTTTACAGAGTTCATAATATTTCAGAGCGGTTGATAAATATTTCAAATTATTATTGTTATGGACTTAGTGAGGGCAAGGTAGGAAACTGAGTCCTTTGATCGTCACGTGGACCCCACATGGCATGTGTGTCGGTTTTGTAAATTTACGTGTGACAGCAACGGACGTTTCGGCGGTCGACCACATAGACAGCTGGCGCCATCTCTTGGCGTATTCGGGGTTGTTTGTTTCTTTTTTACTGAGTGTTTATGGAATGGAATGGACAATCTAAATTTTAATATATCTCCCATTTTAATCCCTTCGTATACGTTTTTCTGAGGCATAGGTACTGTTTTGAAAACATCATTTATAAAAGAGCCTGCGATAATATCTAAATCATTATGATGAAAAAATCTTTTTAGCTAGACGTTTCTTGCTGCTTCTTCTCCTTTGAACAGCGATAACACATTGCAAAGCGGTGTACATAGAATAGGGAGAATATTTAATTTTTCACTTAAATGCATGACTTTCAAAAAGAGTTCTCCAGTGGAACTTATTTTGAATAAAAACTTTTGAATTACATTTTATTCTTTAAGTATTAATATAAATACTTACACGAAAATTATAATGCTAGTTTAATTAACATTATGTTTGTAACTATTAAAGCGTAAGGGTAACCGCTTACCATCAGGTGGGCTGTTTGCCTGCAAAAAGATACTCTTCATAACACTTGGAAGAAAGTTAGACTAGATTATACGGGTCTAATATTTACAGATGCCTATTTTCATCTTGATTAACATATTCCAACTTTCCATTAAGTTTTCAAGTTTGCCCTGAAGCCACACGGACGCCTTTGATAAAGTTAATCTAAGTTAGCCGTAAAATAGTATCTATATCACATTTCTAGTAAAATAATACTAGTGGGAAGATTATCTATGTTGAGTATAAGAAATTATAACATACTAGCGTTTATCCACGACTTTGTCCACGATGGACACATAATGAAGATTACAGTTATTTTCTAAATATAAAATTTAAGGATAATTAGCTAATTGTTTCACGCCGATATTCTGTGAGAGCGTGGTATCACATCTACCATGTCAAATTATTTAACACTAGCATTTGACCGCGACTTACTCTACGTTGGCCAGGTAAAGATTATAATTATTTTGCTACACATAAAATCAAAGCTTATTTTCAGTAGGGTAATAGATTTTTCTGTATGAAAATACGGGACTCCTGTATTTTCATACAGAATTCCCGTAACAACTTAGGATACGTAATGGCATTATAATAACAGTCCACAAATGTCCCACTGCTCGGCTCGGGCCTCCCATTATAGGGGAACAGACAGTATACCCGCCACGCTTGTCCAAGGTGGTTTGGTAGGTTTGACACATCGGTTATCTCGATGTGCAGGTTGCATCACGATGTTTTCCTCCACCGCTGTTAGCACACCATAATTTGTAACAATATGCACATTCGGTAAGAACACTGCCAAGTGGTGCATGCTATCCAGCCAGAATCGAACCCGCGCCCTTTGAGTTCGGGACACGTGCGCTTTAGTGGAAATCGTGTCGGAATAAGCTAATTAATTATATTCTTTTTAAATGGTAATAATATAATTCTTCTTAAAACTCAGGAAGCCCTACTCTTCGGTCTTATTCATATTGAGTTAAAGTAAGTCTTTAGACCTGTTAAAGATTCTTCAGCATGTCTACAAACTTACTCTCACTTAATATTAACTAAACAGTTTATGATTAGCTGCAAACTCAAAAGTAGTCGATGGATTGACTTCCCTAACAATTAATACTAAGTAGAATTAATTATAGCCTGGCTGGGCTTAGCTTTATGTACAGAATAAGTTAGTTAAATGTCGGCTGTAATTTCAATCGGGTGTTAGTGTAGCGAGCGCTGCGAGCAGCGGTTCATCAAACGGGCTAGGCTCATTTGGAAGCACTAATTGCCGAAAATCAAACGGAAATTTACTCTACCATCGGCCTATTTGGCAATTTGAGAGATCAACCCATATGTAGTTCAGGGAATAATAATCACATTAAAATGGTTAGATTTATGTCTTGTATCCTACGCTCTATTTCTATGGGAGAGTTCTAAAACGTTTTTTTTCTCACGTATAGGTTTGACCATTATCTCGCTTGATTTGAGAGGAGATATGGTCTTAGTTCGAGCACGCCAGTAGTAGTTAACCTCTTAACAATTCAAATAAGTAGGACACCAATGGAAACTTTCGTCTGTATGCGGCCTGGCGGGCTGTCGTAAGAGGCGACAAAACAACCCACAGCCCGTCTGGATGGTTACCACCTCTGGTCTGGAGTATGCCGCCATAACAACCTTGAGTTGTGTTCTGGCATTGGTGGCCAGGTTCCAGTCTCCTTTTAAAGCGCAGCAGCGTATTTGTAACGCCTTTGGTGTTGCAAAAGTTCATAGGCAACGGTAACCACTAGTGGTAGCTTATATAATAATAATAGCTCTATATTACTGTCCCACTGCTGGACTCGGTCCTCCCTCTATACATGGACGGACAGTATACCCGCCACGCTTGTCGCAGGTTTGACACATCGGTAATCTCGATGTTTTCCTTCACCGTTGTTAGCACGTGGCAATTGTAATCATATGCATATTAGGTCAGAACACTGCCTATATGGTGCGTGCGTTCGACCCCGAGCTCTTTGAGTTCGAGACGCTTGCGCTAGCCATTACGCCACCACGACTTACGAAGTAAGCCTATTTGTAAATAAGATAAAAGCCTGTAAAAATAAAACATAGTGCTGGATCCGCCCCCTTCCAAAAATATTTATTAGAACAAACGTCTGGATCAACAAAAACAAATGAAAACCAAGAAGAGCGATATCTTTGAAATAACAAGAGGCGCTTCGAGTGGGTGGATCTTTATGCTAATAAGCTTTCCCAAGATCTCGGCAATTCGGAACAAAATTGATTTATTTCTGTTTTTGTAGATTATTATGATTTTCTAAAATAATAATAAACTCAAGAGTCTCGGTACACAACGTTTACTCCTACCCGCAGGGGGGCTTTGTGGCGAAGCCTTAGGTGAGTGGCGACACCTCGTACCTGTCTCCGGGGGCCAAGACAAGGCGCCCGCCTCCGTGTTTGCCTTAGCCAGCCGGCACGGAGTGGAGATCGCTAGAGCTAAGACTCAAGCTCCAGGGGTGGAAGTGATAAATGGCATCACGTCAAAAGTAGCTTCGGTGAACCTGCAGCCCACCTCTCTACACCCCTTAGCCACTCACACCCATGTTGCCCCTGTCTTTTATGGCATTTTTAGGGGCCCATGCAGGGAGTGGTGAGTCACCGTCTGCCCATTTTTCCATGTTCCCTGAACACTGCGACGGGCAGACGCCATAGTCCCTATATTCCCAGAGCCCTAGTACCACTAACAGTTCACCCCAATAGCGCGGTATTTTCTCTTCTCATTTCCCACAATAGTCCTACACTGGCCGGGGCTTGTCCTTGGGTGCATTATTATATGGTGTAGATAGGGATAATCGCCGGTCAGTGTCACGCCACATTTAGATTAAATTTGTCAAGGGGCCTCTGCGTGTTGGCCTCCCCGTGGCCCCACGTAAGCCCTCCAAAAGTCCGGGCCATTTTTATGGCCCGTGGTCTTGAAAGACAACTCAAGAGTCTCGGTACACAACGTTTACACCTAAGACCCTTAATGAAAAGACGGATCCTACGTAAACAAAAGCATCAAATGAAGTGAAGCATTCTTTACAAACTTGTGTGTAGGATTATGTAGAGGCCGTGTCACGAAAGAAGTCCCACAACTGCGGCGCGGCAATCGCCGTGTTTAGTTTTATCAGAGTAATTATTTGCTAATCCGTATATCAATATAGAATAGATTAGGATAGAATATTTATTTATTATACATGCAGCGACTTAATAGCGAGAATAACAATTGCAAAACGAGCTTTTATTAGTAAAAACTATTTATTTAAGTCTAAAATAGCAAAATCGGTTAAAAAATATATATATATCTGGAGCATAGCTTTATACGGGTGTGAAGCATGGACAATGACACAAAGAGACCGCGATAGATTAGAAGCATTTGAAATGTGGTTTTGGAGACGCATGGAGAGAATAAGTTGGAAAGAAAAGAAGACCAATGAACAAGTTCTGGATATGGAAAAGGAGAAACGCAAAATTTTAAAAAGTCTAGAGGAAAGAAGGGGGAAGATGTTTGGCCATTTGCCAAGACACGATACCTTCTTATGCACGTTAATCGTAGGCAAATTGGAAGAAAGAAGAGGCAAGGGAAGACCAAGGCATGCTCTTAAATGATAAATGAAAGGAATACATCCAGACAAACTTTGGATGGAGTATAAGAAGGACAACAAAAGTCGGCAGTTGCTAAACCAGCATTCGTACAATCTAGATTATAAATAGACTATATTAGAGAATTTAATAAATACAAACAGAAATACACTATTATATATGTGTTAATTTATTGCTAAACAATTAGCAAGGTTATAATCGAGTAGTCCATGTACGTGCAATAGTCAGTCAATACAGAAAACAGATAAGGATAAGGAGAGGCATCTACGTATATGTTTAGGATTTACATAGTTTCACGTAGCAGTTAAGATTTCTGTATACATAGTCTTAAGTTTAATGTTAAGCAATAATTACATAGAGTTCTCGTACAACATCTTGTCGTCTTACTTTGTACTTTGGGGTTGCCTGGAAGAGATCGCTTTAAGCGATAAGGCCGCCCTTTGTTCAGCATTTATTGTATCTAGTTTTTAAGAACGTAGTTTTAATTTTGGGGAACAATAAAGTGTTTTCATTCATTTATTCATTCATTAGGGCTCAGTCGCCCGAGACCCCTCTCGGGTCTCCCCATGGGCTCTCGCCTGTGCTGCGTTGCCCTCATCCAACGGGGTAACAACATCGACGCACCACACACATAAAAGTAAACCCATAATATACATAAGTCGTCTCTAATTTTATATATCTCGGAGAAGGCATCGTTCGCGTGACATTTTTATTGGTTGCAGGTTTAGTGGGCGTCATCAGGGTAAAATGCGAGCATAAAACACAATGGCCACGGTTTATACATTTTAATTTAGATTTAAACAATATTTTGACACAGTTTAGACCGAGCAGCGGATTCAGGGCACCGATCATAGTTTAACTTTTAAATTCTCAATGATCCAACTCGATCCATTACTATCACTCAAATGGGTCACTCCCCCGTCCACCTTAAGTACAGATGGCGTTTTGACCCCGCTCGAGAAATATGCTCTGCTCTGATTGGTCGTTTATTAAATTATAATATTCATAACTTTTATTAGGTTAGGACGATCTTTTATAGAAAGATTTAACAAATCAAATAAAATAAAATTAAGGTGTAAAAATTTTAAAGTAATTAAAATATAAACAAATAACTTTGTGCGTTATACATCCAAATAACAACCAACCCGACTCATAGTTCCCTCCGACATATATATATAGGAATCGTATTTGTTATTATAAAGTAACCATATGACAGAAGTAGTTAAATGTAGTAATCGGAAGTCGTATAACCGGATGTCGACGTTCAAGCATTTATTATCAAGCTAACGGATATCGGAAATGGGATAACCGGAAGTTGAAAATTATACGGATAGCGGAAGTTTGTGTTATGGAGGAAGGAGCGCGCTAAGAGGACCTTTTAAATACACGGTATTCGGGCACAGGATGGACAGTCTAGAACCAGCACTCTACAACCGTCATTCTACGTTCATCGGTTGAACAGAGCAGAAGCTCTGTTGGACAAGAGTTGCATAGTATATTATGGTCGATAATTATTGTTAGATAATCGCAGTATTCTTTGAGGGCAGATTGCTGCTCGACACCTGACAAGCGTGGAGACAACTCTTGGAGTTGTCCCAATATTTCTGTGTATTATTGTATGTATGTATTTAATATTGTAATTGTAATAATTCTGGTGTAATAAACTTTGTTTATAACATTTTAGATTATTATTGTATTATACTTGGAGAGTGTCATCCGCTCCCGCCGTGAGTGAAGCCAACATATACATATATATTAAAGCTGTTAGTTCATTTCTGGGCTACTTTACGTACTAAATTCTATCAAATAGCCGACCTGTCACTTTTATAGTCCCTTTATTTTCCGTGGGACTTCATCGGGTGGACTGTAAACTCATTGGCTTGCGTATGAGTGGGTTATAAAAATGTTGCTACTGGAAAATACTTCACCGTTTTGCGTCAAATTTTGGTATATTTTTCATTTACTAACTTTATGATGTAGATTGTATGTTTTTTTTATTGCACGAGCTCAACAGACAGACAGACGGCCCACCTGATGGAAAGAGATTACGTATTTAAAGCGTTAAAAATAAAAATAAAGTGTTTATTATTTAATGTTGAACTATGGGTTTCAAGTTATGGTACCGCCATCTCTTGTTCAAACCACAATACACATTCTTGATACATACATATTCCTTCTCTTTTTGTATAATAGTATGTATGTATGTATATCTATCTTTGTCCCCCTAATTTTACCTCGGTACATGGAAGACGCCGCCATTTTGTCGTTGGATTCGTTTGCGGTGTTAAAAAGACAGATATGTAAGAAATAATAAGATTTTTGACAAGTGCACTGCAGATTCCGCAAGCACATAAGGCCATTAATGAATAGCCACATTAGTGTATATACATACGTTATCTATTAATACTTAACGTCATTAATAATGCCGCATTTCAAATAACGCATTAAATCTGTGTGAAGCGGGCTATAGCTATAAGTTTGCCCCAGATGAAGCCCCACCATCATGATAACTATAAATACATACATACATATTATTATTTTCTTTTATGCCTCTTAAATTTATAAATAAAATAAAAATTCTTCTAAGACAAACTTATTAAGACAAGATTAATTTTCTATTTGAATATCTCAAAGTCGGTAAACAGCATAAGTAATCCTGAGATGCCTACACTTTTAAACTTGGCTAATAACGTCTTGAATTGCAAACGAGTGGGGGAAGTTTCGCGTTGATTATCATACAAAAGGAACTCGTTTGCCCAAAGGTGGGATACGTGGGAATAATGAAGCTGTGGCGTAAGGCATTAGCGATAAAGTGTTACATTTATTTACTTGCATAGTTTTTCTTGTCATGTTTCTTTTTATTAAGGTTAATAATTAATTTTGTTAAGTACCCTCTCATTTCTAAACGATACAATCGGCCATTTCCTTAATTGAATAATAATATTGTTATATTTTCATTTGTGTTCAGCGCCTGTTTTGTATAGAGTAGTATTCTATAAATTACCATAATGTTATGTAACAATATCTCTATATAGAAATTAATGTTTGTCTGTATGTCCTTTATATAATCGTAAACTATACATATGATCATATGATGATCTTTAGCAAAGTTATTGTGCATGAGCCAGAGAAGGTTTCTGAGTTGGTTCACAATTGAACCCGGTAGTAGTACGACGTCTGCCGGGACAACTAGTTTATAATATTTTTCTTAAGTTTTCGCGACTTGTATAGATAACAAAACTACGTTTTAACGGTTTTAGGCGCGGTAATTTATTTGATTTTTGTTATGCCGACGTTTCGGCCGCTTTTCAGTCGCCGTGATCACGGAAGACAAAGATGTCAAATGTTAATGAGTATTGTTAAAGTCTTATTTAACCTACCGCCAACTTGTTCATTTAAATTATTTATTTTTAATTTTGTTTATGGTTATTATTTACTCTAAAGGAGATTGGAATCTGGCCACTAATTTCGGAATGCAAATCAAGTTTGTTACGGCGGTATACTCTAGACCAGGGGTGGTAGCCATCTAGTCGGTCAAATGCCCTACCACCTGGCTGTTGGTGGTTTTGTCGCCTCTTACGACAGGCCGCCCGGCCGCAGGAAATTGTATTCTTTCTCCGTTCCTTTACGGATAATAAGCTCCCCAGTCTGACGAACAATAATTAATGCCTAATCGCTGGCAAGCAATCGCTTCTTAATTAATCCATCTGTAGATAATACAAGAGATGACGTCTCCTGAAAAGATATATTAGAGAGAATACAAGCTTAAATAAGAGCTAACGAAACATTGGAATAATATTAGGTTTTTTAATGTTGTTTGTTAGAGTGCACTTACTCCTCGCCTTGGTAATAACGGCTGTATTCTCTCGAGATTTGTTTTGCGTATATCCAGTTTTAGAGTTTCGTATAGAGGCTGTAAAAACAGTATATTTATTAGGTAATTCATGTGTTTACATATTTATTAGTCTTGTGTAGTTCATGAATGATGTACTATTAGGAACAGGTTCTTTGCACTGTATTCAAAGAAACGTTTCACATTCGTTGTCAGTCACAAAAGATAATGACAACATTTTTAATTATTTTTATATTTAGGTTTATGGCTTGGCAGCTAGGCCTTTATACCAAATTTCAGATTACAATATAGTTTCTTCATTTTCTTAAGCCTATGCATAGCTTAGTAGAACTGTAGGTAATCAACTAACGTTCCAATTCAGAGGAGATCTTGTGACAACTCAAAAGGCCACATTTGACTATATAGTTCACATTTCTGAGAAACACACATAATCACTATTCAAAAACTATCAATATCCTACAACTAGTGTTAATTTTAGAGTAATTTTACACATTTTTAGAAAATAAAACTGCACAGCACAACATTTCCTTTCAGTTCCCGCCAAAAACTCCATAATGACAACACGACATAGTTTACCACAGACTATTAAGACTTCTTTTTCTTTGAAACAGAATTTTACATTTGATCAGAATCAGGGTTAAGCTGTTTTTATAATTACGTGTGATTGTATGTATCTAAATTTTCAATAAAAATAGTAAAACAGGATAGGGAAACAAAATATAATGACAACGTGACATAATTTACTACAGACTATTAAGGTTGTTTTTAAACATTACTGCCCCTTAAAATATTTTAATACTATCAAAACACGTAAACCATATACTACTGAATAATATAATATATAATAATATCAGCCCATAAATGTCCCACTGCTGGGCTCGGGCCTGCCAGTATAAGGGGAACGGATAGTATACCCGCCACGCTTGTCCAAGGCGGCTTGGCAGGTTTGACACATCGGTTATCTCGATGCGTAGGTTGTATCACGATGTTTTCCTTCACCATTAGGATCACGTGGTGATTGTTACAAAACGCGCATTAGGTCAGAAAAGTGACTAAGCGGTGCATGCGTTCTGGCCAGGATCGAACCTACGCCCTTAGAGTGTGAGACATGTGCGCTAGCCATTACGCTACCAGGACTGAATAATACAAAACTGAAATTTCTCATACATATAAAAAAATCTCAGACAGTCTTGTGTAATTCAAAAACGCTTAACTATTAGAAACGTTGATCCGTTGGTAACAAAGAAATTCGAAAAGTTCTAATGACCTAATACTATTAAAGTGAACTAGTTCAGTAACATAATCAGCACTTGGATCATCGAACAAGAACCAGACTAATTAATATCATAAATATTATCTTAGTTCATTTGATCTTGAACCACCTCATTCTTTCGAAAGAATAAGTCTTAGTAATCTCCTGAAACCATTTCTCAAGAATGGAACTTTTTTAAGTTCAACATTTTCAACAGATTAAAAAAAAAAAAAAAGTTTGATATACATATTTATTTATTTATTCGTCGACCTCAACTCAGCCCCAAAAACCTAATGTTATAGTTTTCCAATAGCCGTTTGTTTGTCTTGGGCGTTAAGTGGTGCTTAAACCAATATTGAGACCATTGAATACAGATTAATGGTGTAGTATAGGTAATCAGCTGGTAGGGTTTTGTGAAAGATGTTCTTAATGGTTCTTTTTAATAGGTGAAAATGTACTTTAAAATCTCTTGTCTGTGGTTGAGCGAAAGGGTGCTTTTTTCTTTCTTTTTAACCGACTTCAAAAAGGAGTTCTCAATTCATCTGTATTTTCGTTACATGACTTCTCCGTCAATCGTGAACCGATTTCCAACATTTTTTCTTTTAATCGAAAGGTTATACTCCCGAATTGGTTCCATTGTCATCATGTAAGGATCTGAGAGGGGATTCCAAAGAATTAGAGAAACCCACGAAAATTGATAACAAACTAAACACGATATCTCCGTCAATTTGAATCCGATATTCACATTTTTTTCTTTAGCTGTAAGTCTATACTCCTGAGATGGTGTTATGGTCAGCAAGTCATGATCTGGTGAGTGGATTCTAATGAAATCGAGAGTAACCATTACTAATTAAAGAACACTGTGCGCCTAAATTCTTGTAAAAATTACAAGATTTTTACGCATATAGCTATTATATTTTCTACAGGCGCTTAGTGATTTATAGCCATGTTACGCAATTACTCCGTCAATTGTGGATCGATTTTTATATTGTTTTTATTTACAAATTTTATGTAACAAAATGTGTGATATTTTTTATCCCGGGTATCCCACGGGAAAGTTTCCCGGGAGCGGTTTATAGTTGTTTGGGTGTATAAAAATTAACTTATTCCGATACAGTTTTCACATAAGCATAGCTTATATGTATTTTGTGTTCCGGGAATCCCACGGGAATTTCAAGCGTAGATGAAGTCGCGGGCATATCCTATCATACAAACTGTGTAAGATATTTCTTATGTTACTAAAAGTCACCTTGATTTAGAAAATACATGTTCATTCATAATTTTCTTGGGCAAATAAACTTCGTTAAAGTGAGTATTGTGCTTGATTCCTTTGAAATAAATATTCCGTGCCTTAATCATGTTTCTTTTGAAGCAATTAAGAGGGCTTCCTAAAATACGTTTATTGTACCTTTATACAAGATTTCTTTAATAATTAACATTATTTAGAAAATGAATATGCTTGAGAAATTTCGCTGCCGTTCAAATATTTACATGGTACTTAACTTTTCAAATGTATTTATTTCACCAATAATTACATGTTGCGTATATTGTAATTCTAACTAATATTGTATAGACATAATTAAAAAAAACTTCGTTTAAAAAAACCGACTTCAAAAACTAAAAAGTATAAAATAACTTATTTCTAAAGCTATTATTAATTATAATATGTTATTTTTAATATATATTATCTAAAACATCTTGAAGTCGCCCAGTGCAAAGTAAAACACAAAAATTACTATATTTTGAAAATTACTAAGCACCGACTTTAAGATGTTTAAAATAATATATATTAATAAAAAATAAAAACTTCGTTTAAAAAAACCGACTTCAAAAACTAAAAAACTAAAATGTATAAAATAACTTATTTCTAAAGCTATTATTATTAATATATTTTATCTAAAACATTTTAAAGTCGGTGCTTAGTAATTTTCAAAATATAGTAATTTTTATGTTTTACTTTGCACCGACTTCAAGATGTTTTAGATAATATAAATATATTAATAATTATAGCTTAAGAAATAAGTTATTTTATACATTTTAGTTTTTTAGTTTTTGAAGTCGGTTTTTTTAAACGAAGTTTTTATTTTTTATTTGTTACTTTTTAGTGTCTAGCTATGTATGGGTGGACTTACGAATGGTGCACTGCTTCTTCAAAAATATAGGTCCCAAGAAACGAGAACAAAAAATGATCGTAAAATGAAAACTACTGGGCCAAACTATGTCAAATTTTTAGGGGACCGCATGGCAGCTATTCCGCTTCGAACAAAAAAGAATCACGTAAATCGAATCATAAATCTCAGTGTTATCGGTGTACATATGGAACGAAAAGGATTTTTTTTTCATAAAAAACGTTCATAAAATGAAAACTACTGGGCCAAACTATGTAAAAATTTTAGGGGACCAATTGGAAGCTATTCCGCGTCGAACAAAAAAAGAATCATGTAAATCGGATCATAAATCACGGAGTAATCGACGAACATACATAAAAAAATAATAGTTTAAAAAAACTAAAAAAAACACGCTTTTATAAAAAATCCAACTAAAAAAACAAAAAATAAAATTTAATATAATATAAAAAAGCGTGGGGTGTATTCAAAGCGCTTTTTAAGATATTATATTATTAATTGAATACACCCCACGCTTTTTTATATTATATTAAATTTTATTTTTTGTTTTTTTAGTTGGATTTTTTATAAAAGCGTGTTTTTTTTAGTTTTTTTAAACTATTATTTATTTTTCATTTTTTAGTTGATTTTTGTTTAAATGTTTTTAAATACAAGCTTTTGAGATCCTGCATATCATGTAGCAGCAGAGTGCTAGCCAAGACAAGTAAAACGAGCCCAAACACGACGGGTCTATCTTGTTTAGTACAGGAGTTCCTATGGCCACCTTCCGACTCCATCATCAGATCAGCTCCATGGTACCATATTATTGCATTGTCACGCGATATAAACATACGAGCCCAAACACGAAGGGTCTATCTTGTTTAGTACAGGAGTTCCTATGGCCACCTTCCGACTCCATCATCAGATCAGCTCCATTGTACCATATTATTGCATTTTGACGCGATATAAACATACGAGCCCAAACACGACGGGTCTATCTTGTTTAGTACAGGAGTTCCTATGGCCACCTTCCGACTCCATCATCAGATCAGGTCCATGGTACCATATTATTGCATTGTCACGCGATATAAACATACGGGCCCAAACACGAAGGGTCTATCTTGTTTAGTACAGGAGTTCCTATGGCCACCTTCCGACTCCATCATCAGATCAGCTCCATGGTACCATATTATTGCATTGTCACGCGATATAAACATACGGGCCCAAACACGAAGGGTCTATCTTGTTTAGTACAGGAGTTCCTATGGCCACCTTCCGACTCCATCATCAGATCAGCTCCATGGTACCATATTATTGCATTGTCACGCGATATAAACATACGGGCCCAAACACGAAGGGTCTATCTTGTTTAGTACAGGAGTTCCTATGGCCACCTTCCCACTCCATCATCAGATCAGCTCCATGATACTATATTATTGCATTGTCATCGACCTTTGACAGGTGTGCAAAGTATGAATTAAATCTGATCGTTCAAAGTAGGACAAAATCGAGCTCAAAGGGGTCGGTTACAGACATACTGACATACTGACTGACATACAAGTGAAGCTAATATAAAGCGTGTAAAAAAGCAAAAAAAAGATCCCGACGAATTGAGAACCTCCTCCTTTTTTCGAAGTCGGTTAAAAATAAGAAAGAAAAGGATTTATTCATTTAAGAAAACAACGATATTATGTATATCGTTGTTTTCGAAATAGAAAAAAGAAAAAAAACATGTTAACTCACGATGGCCAAGACGGAGTATAATACAATACATACAATATTGTTACGAGTGCGGGACTCGAATTAAAATGCCGTTGGAAATACTATAGAATTTATTAGAACTATACAAACACGTATAACACAGGTACAAATATAACTGGACACAACCAGTACAAACTGCAAGATCCAATAACACGCGCAAAGTCCGTCACTATGTCGCTTATCGAATGTACTACACACGGCTTGCTCGTATCGTAATCCTCGCTTGACTGCCTCTTCCCTCTGTTCATCACTGAAAACTTGTAGTACCACCAAGGCTTGGGAACGGTTTAATATTAACCGGTTATAATCAGTTTTAGTCAACTATCTCGTTCGGAACATAAACTAAAAATGGTTTAACTAAACTTCAATTAACCGGTTTACTCCGCGAGAATTAGTTGCTTTGTATAATAATGCTATGCTATTTCGAGTATAAATATTTATTTGTATACGACTGAACACAAATGCCTAAAACATTTTTTTTAATTGCTGAACCGCAGCAGACAGGCTGGCGACCCAACTGTGATGGAGGGTGGTTACCGTTGCCTCTGGAAATTAGCAATACCTAGAGGTGCTGCCAATGAGCTGCCGGCCTTGAAGGAGAAACTGGAACCTTGCCACTGGAACACAACTCAAAGTTGTTATGGCGGCATACTCTAGACTAGGGGTGGTACCCATCCAGACGGGCAAATGCCTTTCCACCTGGCTGTAGGTTGTTTTGTCGCCTCTTACGAGAGGCCGACCGGCAGCAGGAATTAGTATTATTTTTCCGTTCCTGCACCATTGATATATATTTTTTATATATCAATGTCCTGCACGGATAAATGCAAAACTGCAAGACTGTACATACATTTATTTAAATATAAAGTGTGCCTTTAGGGACGATTTTTTTTTGTTAATTTTTATTTATTTATTTGAAACTGAATACTCACGTAACATGCGAACTAACAGACAAACATTCTAAAGGTTATGTCTTTGTAATATGCGTATCCAAATAATTAACCTCAGCATTTTCTTTTTAAATGAAAAATGAAACATTAATAAATTAAACTTTTCTACAAATGTATTAAATTATAGATAGATAAATGAAAAGAAAGTTCTTTTCTTTAAATTACTGTATAGGTTCGCGTTTGACTATTATCTCACTCAATTTTGAGCGGAGATTAGGTCTAAGACCGAGCACGCTTACCTTATGGGTGCTGCATACAAGTCATCGCAGTGCCAACGAACTAGAGGTGGGCGATTATGAGATATACTAATGAAATCATTCGATTATGAAGATATCTCGATTATGACAGATTAGTAGTTACTAATTTAGTTGTCAGTACTTGTGAGTTAACAACGCTATACGAGCGAGCGAGACACGTTGGTCGGATAAGACGATCTCACGATCGTCATTCATCGGCGGGCGGATGAGTATTGCCCCGCGCCCCCGCACTTTGGCTGTGTCCTAGCTGTTAATATGAAATTACAAACAGACACTTCAATTTTATTTAGTTGTATAGATATAGCAAGCGTACTTAAACATAAATAAATAAAACTACTTTTTATGGCGTATATGTATTAGATTTGTCCAAAATCCGATTAAAGTAGTTTTACTTTTATTTTTGTAAATAGGTAAGTGTTCGAGAACATTACATATATGTAAACTTACCGTTATAAAACTCCACCAAAAACAAATACGCTAGCCACTCGCACCACCGAAAACGAGACGACGCAAAGAACGACTCACTGTCGTTGGAATGTTACTAATAGTGTCGAATGATATTACAACTAATATTAGTACTACTAATCAAATCGTTGTAAAAAGTTGAGACATTGAAATGTTGGTATTGGATGTTACTAATACCAACATTACAATGTCTCGCTCGACTTTCGACTTTTTTCAACGATTTCATTAGTAGTACTAATATTAGTAACATCATTCGATTATGAAAAAAATTAGTAACCAATTTCATAATCGATTATCGAGACTAGTAATTCAATGTAATTCGATTATATAAATAAGTATAATCGCCCACCTCTACAACGAACTACTGACTAGCGCAACGCGGGGGCGCACATATAAATAATTGCTCTATCTCGCTCGCACATCATCCGTCCCGCTCACACATTGTGCTAGCAGTACCACTTGTTAATATTTGTACTTAAGGTTTGTTTCCAAAATAAATGAGTTCACTACATTTCACATCAGCACTCGGCAGTGAATACAACCCTCTGCCATCTGAAGTATTATTTAACCTGTACCTCTTGCTGCTACAACCTATCCACACGGGACTTTAAGACACCTTGGTTGTAGGTTTCGGGAAAAACAGACTCCGGTAGTGAGTTCCACTCCTTTACCGTGCGCATAATGAAGGTGGATTCAAAGCGCTTTGTACGCATTGGTGGTATGCCCAGCATATAGCGGTGCCACATGCCAGTGCGTCTGGGTGTCCGATGACGGAAGAAATATATAAGGAATGAAATATATAAATAACATCAGATGTAATAAATAATTACCAAGCAGAACTAACCTTGAAGATGGCACCTTTAGATATAAAGATATAAGATCTTGTATCCTTTGAAAGTTCCCAACAGCAGAGAACAAGTTTCATTAATATGGCTGCAGATAGACTCTTTTGGAATAAAGTTAGGCGGCTGTAACTCATACTGTACTTTATCCATTGAAATTGAGATGTTTACTTCAAGCTCAAATTTATCCATTACTAGTTTAAATTAATTTTTTTGTATACCATAAAATATGGGGGTCTAAGGGTACATAAGAACATAAAAATAATTAAGAAATTTTGCTGAAACCGTATAGTACTCGTTTTATATAAAAACTTTTTGCTACCAAACCCAATCAGCTTAACCGATGGAATGTAACTGATTGGATTTGTTGACAAAAGTTTTATTTTTGTATTTTCGGGCGTATCGAATCTTATTTGTTCAACTATTGGAAAGTTTTTCAACACTAATTTAATTTTTACCTTGAGCTACATATAAGAGTATACAATTTAGTATTTTTGTTTTATTTTAATACTTGTACCTTTTATCAGTGAATTAGATTTAAAAAAAACTAAATTATTATGATAAACTAAAAACTAAACTATCTTAGAAATAAACCTAACTTAAATATATGTATATATATATATATATATATATATATATATATATATATATATATATATATATATAATAGTAAAAAACAAAAACGTATATCAAAGCACGTTCAGCTACACCAGACATTTTATCCGTGCAGGAATGGAGAAAGAATACAAATTCCTGCGGCTCGGTGGCCTATCGTAAGAGGCAACAAAAGAACCCACAGCCAGGTAGCTGTCCGATTAAATGGCTAACACCCCTGGTCTAGAGTATGTCGCCATAAC
The DNA here is from genome assembly GCA_949752895.1 of Dendrolimus pini. Lineage (NCBI taxonomy): Eukaryota > Metazoa > Arthropoda > Insecta > Lepidoptera > Lasiocampidae > Dendrolimus > Dendrolimus pini. The sequence continues at coordinate 18,381,448 of OX457144.1, read as the reverse complement.
AATCTTGGGTTGTGTTCCGGCATTTGTGACCAGGTTCCAGTCTCCCTTAAAAAATAAAAAATGACTACTGTCGCTGGGCATTATACCTGGAAGGCTGGCAGCATTACCTCGCTGGATACAGAGGCTAATCCTTTGAGCGAAGTAAACTCCAGCCTTCCAGTCTCCTGTTGTTATCGTCCAGACGTTTCTTAATATTTTGAAATAATTTGTAGGCTCTTGGCCTCCATGGGCCCAAAGTCCCTACCCCAAACGACTCAAATATGTAACCTGTTCCAAGGGCTGCATATTTGAGTCGCTTGAGTATATAATATTTAAATTCTGAAGTTGAGTGTTCCCCACACGGAATTTTCACGAAAATTTTGTATTCATACCGAGCGGGTATTTTCCCGTTTTTATTGAAACCGATTTTGCTTATAGCGACAATTATGTGATTATAGCAATATTTGCAATTCAGTCAGAAAAATCGCAGAAATCAGGAAAAACAGCGCATGTTACCCGACCAAGTTTCGAACTTACGTCACTTGAATGATTTACTAAGTTACCAAGATCTTTATGAGTAAGAAACACAAATGCTCACAATATATATTGGGTAGGTAAAAAAATGATTATTCAATCATTTTAAAATTTTTACTAGTATCATTTTTCTCTTTTTTCTAGTTTCATACGGTATGTCTGTTTGTATGTCTATTAGCGGTTCCATAATAATGGTTTGTCTGGAAGAATGAATGAATAAATTTATTGCACATACATTAAAGTACAATGGGCGGTCAAGATATCACAAGATATCGTTTTACGTGGTTATTTATAAGTTAAGCTTTTATCTGATGAACAGTGAAAAGTTCTATATAATATTCACGTAATTTAATTAAAAAAGTGTTAAGTAATTGCAGCTCTTAATTAAAAACAATTTTTACTTTTTCAATTTTTTAGCACAGTTTCCTACGCTTTGAGCAAAGCTTATTCAGTAGCAAGCCCGTGTCGGCGCGCTACGAACGCGTAGAAACGTAGCGCTATAAATCCGTAGCAGACTACGACATGCTACGCATATACTTTACTGTAATATTAATTTTAAAAATTCGTGAGTAATTTTAAAATAAATGAAAAACTTTCTAAGTGTAATATATTATGTAAAAAATAATATCAATATGTAAAATACAAAATTTGAATAATATAGTGACTTAACTGTATTGAATATTATACCAACTAAACAGTGGTTAAATTAAACATTCCAAAGTGTTATTACAACTTGAATTTTCTTCCACTAGCTAGTCTTATATGCTACTAATGTGTCATATTAGTAAATATAATTTCCTTTGTAGATTTACATTACAAATATAAATAAAATCCTCATATTAAATAGATGTGATTTCTAAATGTTATATCCACTTTAAAATTGTAATATTAAAGGCAAAGTGCTTTTTGAAGTGTTAAATTAAGGGTTCTTTCCAACCAAGTAAATTAATTACTGTAATAAAATATGTCCGTAGTGTAAAGTTTTTCTTTGTAAAGTGATATATTGAGTTAAAAATTTAATCTAATAACTACGTTAATAAAGACGTTTATTGTCTTATATATGCTAAAGAACAATTGTTGTATTATGTAATATGTACAAAATTCGCTAAAATTATTTTTTTATAATTATTTCCAGTATCTTAATTAAATAAACTAAAATTTACAGAAAAGTGTGTACTTATATTGCTTAATTGTGACTAAATATTTAAAATAATAATCAATATATTATAAGCAAAACTTATATAATAACGATTTTTTATATCTTACTCTATATTAACATATAAATTAAAACTATAAAAAATTTAAACATTTACAATTATGAATTAAATGACGTATAATACTGTGTCCAAAAATGTGTTATTTATAGTGTCAAAGAGTAACGCGTTAACGATTAACAATAACTTTAAGGTTTAACGTCATTAACAATGAAGTTTCTCAAGTATCGCATGAAAACCTTAGCTACATCTGCATTATACTTTTATTAGTGCGTTAGTTAAAGCACTACGACATTAGGATAATAATTTAAAGTTAAAAATAAAACATCAAGATTACACGGCATAAAAATGGGGGACACATTTTTTAGACAAAATGAAACGAGTATTCAGTTCTACCAGCGGTGTGCGAATCTAACTGCCTTCGACTGCAGCGAGGAGGAGATGCTCTGGCTGATGATGGGACCTAAGCGGCTCCCCCTCCAGAAGATCATCCCTATATCCCTTCTCCTTCTGGCCATATTCTTGACGGGACTTGCCGGGAACGTTGCAGTGTGTGTGGTGATAGTGAGACACCCAGTAATGCACACGGCCACCAACTACTATTTGTTCAGTCTGGCTGCTAGCGATCTACTGCTGGTCTTGTTTGGTAAGTTTTTATTTAAACCATAATATAAATTAATGATAGTAAATTTTATTTACAATACCATAAATAATCTAATACAATAAAAGAAAACTTTTACTTCTTATTGTTACAACAGAGGTGCAGACAACGGAAAATTTACATCTGCGTCTATTGAAACACATTTTATTACCTTTTCGGCATTTGGACTTCTTTTGTTTGGTTTGTGATTGGAAAAACAGCCCATTGTGCCCATCTTATATGGTAGTCATTAAGCCATGATCACCAATTAAGCCGTGATTCTTGGAAATCCAGTCCACGCGGTCGAGCAGACACATTGTATTTGTACAGTATAAAGCAATTCCCCAAGGGAGGGATGGACACTCAAGCGATAACCAGAAGGCGAGGTAAGACATGTGGACATTCGGTAATCTATATAGTGACGGACTTTGCGCGTGTTATTGAATCATACATTACGTTTGGGACTGGCTGTGTTCAGTTACATTTGTACCTGTATTATACGTGTTTGTATAGTTCTAATAAATTCTATAGTAATTCCAACGGCATTTTAACTCGAGCCCTGCAACTCGTAACAATATTATTTCGACCCATAGTCCCCCAAGACTATAAGTAGAATACTGAGCCTAGGTCACCATCTTCTATGGACAAGGCGCCCAGAAGGCTGGCTACGTTTCCTCGCTGGATCGCCATACTGATCTGTTGGCCGAGGTAAGCACCAGCCTTCTGATTAAACTATTAGTGTGAAATTATAATTATTATTTATCTATATAAATAATAATTATAATTATTATATAAGCCAAGACACGGACACTGACAGTGGGATTGGTCCACAAATCCAAAGTCGCTCAACTGGCTATGTAGCGAGCTATGTTTGGTGTTTCTCTTATAGATAAAATGAGAAATGAGGACATCCGTAGGAGAACCAAGGTAGCCGACATAGATCGTAAAATTAGCAAGTGGCAGTGGGCCGGTCACGTCTGCCGCAGGACCGATGGCCCATGGAGCAGACGAGTCCTGGAGTGGAGACCGCGTCTCGGCAAACGTAGCGTGGGACGCCCGTCAGCCCGGTGGACTGACGACCTGCCAAAAGGGGCTTAATTAGGCAGACGGGAGACCGGGATATGTGGCGCGTATTTGGGGAGGCCTTCGTCCAGCAGCGGACAGAGATTGGCTGAAGAAGAAGAAGAAAAAGATTTATGTAGAGTCACGGAACGAAAGTGTTCGTCACCTTAAAGTCGACATTCACTTGTACGGGTACAAGAAACGATACTGCCAACATTTCAATAAATTTTAAGTTTGTAAAATATAAAAATGTAGCAAAAGATAATTGCAATTTTAAAATAGCAGACGCTGCGATTACCAATAACAACCAAAGAGGATATAATCGGTAGGCTTATCATAAATATTAAAACTAATAAAAAGGTTTTACATATCTAAACAACCTTCTTAAAGACAAGATAGAAAATCAAACAACTTTGGTCTAATTTCAAACAGTTAAACACAATTTTCTGTGTGACTTAGTTTGAAAAAGTAACATGTGCTCGCGGAAAGTTAAATGAATCAATTTGAAAACTTTTCATCCGTGCAGGATGTAACGAACCCCCTTTTTGAGTCTAATGACTATGGAATGACATTCTCAAGCCGAAGCATAGAGTGAGAAATAAAAATATTTATAAAGTGAAATTAATAAAATTTATTCATAGAATAAACCTTGTAATATTGGCCATAAATCGTAATCATCTAGTAGCAGGAACCCTCGTCGCAATACCGTTAACCCTATGTTCACAAGGTAGGTTATATAAGAGTGTCGATCAGAGATCAGGAAGACTATCAAAGGTTGATGTAAAATATATATATATAATATTGTAGTAGTATGTTGTAAGTGTAAAATGCTATGCATTTTTATGAATTATGATAAATGTGTTACTCATGATATAAGCTCATCACCTGAGTACGCCCGTGCCTTTATTTTGCCAAAAGATATTCTAATGTAGATTCATAACAAATTATATATTTTTGTGTAAGGCACCCCTCCTAACCACCTCTCTGTTATACCACCGCATTAGCTATCAGTAAAAGAGCTCATATCGAGATAAAAGAAGAACCTCCAATTTATTAATTAATATTTATTGAATCAAATATAAACATTATCTAAAACTAGCGTCGGTTCACAACGTACTATTGCTGGCGAGAAGAGCCGACAAGAAACTCCCAGCAGTACGATCTATCCATTTAAAAAAAAACCCGTTTGGAGTGCCTTGTGTGTAAAATGAGTTGGAAAAGCCAAAAGACTTAAGTGAACATTTCATCTCAAAGTCACCTTTCCAAAATATCAAATAATATTGTCATTATGAGGAACGTCACCTCAGAGACCTCCCCTGATGCAGTAATAAGAATATCACAGTAAATTAAAGATAAAGGTTAATTGAAGTTTAAATAGTGATACTCTCTACATCTCGTAAGATTCCCATCCCTAAATTGTCAGAGTAAGAGTTTCAGAATGTCTCTCTATGAATTGTAAGTAAATTTTAAATTAAAGTTTGGCGAGAGACAACTTCACTCATATTATAGATTCCCTTGTCAAAGACAGGTTTCAGGTTTGCCGTGAAAGTTAAAATGAAATTGAAAGTTAAAGTAAATTAGCAAAACCTTACATCCATCTAATGACCCTAGCACCCAAGAGATGAGAGCATAGCACCGTAAAAGTAAAGTTTAAAGTTGAATTTAACATAAAATGGTGATACTCTGCATCAAAGATGCCTTCTTTGGTAACAATACTCAAATGTAGATATTTTTAATCATCCTTTCCAATTCAGTCAAATCCACTTGGCCTAACTACATCTAAGACTCTCATGAAGTCACATATCGTGAAAAAAAATAAGTTTTGATACGATTGATCCTCCTGCAACACGGTAGCTCATCCCCCTAACCAGCTAGGGCGTCATCGAGGTGCCCACGCGCCTCCAGGCTGATCCGCGACTTAACTAGTTCCAAACCTTCAGTTACCAATTCAGTTAATCTTAATATGTGAAACCATTTTTAGTCTCGTGAATACACATATTATAAAACAAACTAAATTTGCTTAAAAGCTGTACGCGCGGTAATCCTGGATAATTGTCGAATAACCATCCTAGGGTAATTTGTCCCGGTAAGTAAGGAGGTCGTGAGTCTCCTTACCCAGAGTTACAAAGACCATAAACCCGGATCCTAGTCAAAACTAACATGGAAACGTTCAATATGTGCTTTCACCCATCTCGTCACTTCAGTTTGTAATAATATTTAAATGCCTATTTTATACACATTTGGTAACAGTAGAGCTGCTTGTTTAAGAAAATATAATTAATCAAAAGAAACCTTTAATGAAAATTTAAATTGTAATCAACAACTCCTTTGCACCAAACAAAGCCAAATGCCAAAGTAGACCCCCTCAACAAGAAAGTATTTAAAATATTAAAATTCAATAAAACTAAATAAACTTTAAATTTTCTAAAGTCAATTAGCCTTCCCATATAGAATGCATGATTGTTGTATAGTGTAATGTTATCATGTAATGTTATAAAACCATATATAAATATATACACATATAAAAATAGACTAATTAATAAATTATAAATCAAGACTCCGACTTCACAGCCATAGGTCAATAATAATCCCTTCGATATCAGAACCAATGAAAACTCATTACGCAGGCTGACTCCAAGCTCACTGAAACAGAAATAATAGGACAATAACAATCAACGCACCAGTTCTAATCAGCAAACACAACAAGTAAGAGTCCATAATCAGGTCCAACAACGTGTGTGCAACAGCAAGACAAAAACTCCTATAAGTCTCCATTGACATATAATTAATCTCCCATAGTAAAGTAACTAATAATCATATTACTTGAAAGAATCATCAAAATCTCCCAATAGTTCCCGGCTATGAAGAAGTAATATTATTTAATTAAGTTTCCTAAGACAATATTATATTTAAGGATCCTTAAATGAAATTAGATTAATATATTTTATCCGCAAGAGACTATGTATCATAACTCCTAAGTAATGTATTAGCTCACTGAGGCTTTATAGATAACCCTTAGTCATTTAGTTAACTATGAAACTAAAACAATGTACAAACAATTCTTATCTGTTAATAACACACAAGTCAATTAAGACATACTTTAAATTATTTTACCCTTATATAGCTCGTTCTCCATACAATATATAAATTAAGGACAGTAATTAATTAAGTTCTAAAATATATAGAACAGTAGATAGTAAACGACCCTACCTATCTTTACATAAGATTAAGTAAGATTTCATATTAAAGGCTTATGTATTTCTATATCATTTATGCCTAGACAAATTATAGAAACGTTCCTATAATATTATAGTTTTGAAGAAACGGACCTAAGGAACCCTAATACTTCTAAAGACTACCGACTAAGTGTAACAAAATCAATGTTATTTATAATATGTACTACTAAGAATAGAAGTTAATTGTAACTACACATTACTATTCAGGCCCTTAAGATTAATTCAAATCGTATGCATACGAACAATTATTATTAAACTACTAATACATTACAAAAGACAAGAATGCGTGGTCACGTTAGAAGAACGTCTGAAAACATAACAAGCAAGATATCAGGTAAGTCTACATGGTTAGTAAAACTATTAATGTATCAAATAAAACATGAAAACTTAGCTTGGTTCTTTGGCGAAATTTATAACATTCGTTTCCGAAATTTACATTGATATTATGATTGATTTATTTTTAACAGCGATTAGTTTATCCATTTAATTCTCAATTAGATTTTCTCCATCTGAAAATATATAAAACACAAATTTTTCCGAGAATTCTTTTCATTGTCTTCCTCTGTCAAAAACCAATATTCAAGTCCTCTCTTTTCTCTGTCAAAGTTTCAAACTAAGAAAAATTCGATTATATCATACAAAGAGATTAGTAGTAAATACATATATTATGCGAAATAAAGGAGGGAATACATTATATGGAGAACAGCCATTCCTTTATAAATAAATAAAAATTAATAGGTGAGAAAATAATAAATACATGATGATGCGTACCGTCACAAGGAACGGAGAAAAAATAAAATTTCCTGCGGCCGAGGGGTCTGTCGCAAGAGGCGACAAAACAACCCACAGCCAGGTGGTAGGGTATTTGCCCAGTTGGATAGTTACCAAACCTCATCTAGTGTATGCCGTCATAACAAATTTGAGTTGTGTTCCGGCGGTAGTGACCAGGCTTCGTCTCCCTTAAAAGAGCAGCAGCGCATTTGTAGCACCTTTGCTGTTGCAAATGTCTGCCTATATGCTGAAATCCTGTAGGAGTTCAGCACATAGGTACAAAAAAAACTAGCAAACATTTTCATATCTCTACTGTACAAACTAGGAAGATATAAACAAGAAGTTAAAGTTGTTATTTCTTCCCTTAACGTTATAATATTTTAAACGAGGTCGGTCATTATACGCCACCTGTATGCCCTTTGTCTTAATTAGGGGTTCTGTAAGGGGTTGTGGCAATAAACATTAATAATAGTTAACCAAGCAATATACGTCTTTAAAGAGTGTATAAATGACACGGTTACGCTTTGATACATTCTTGGGCCCAGCTTGTAAAAAGATGAGAGTGATTTCTTTTTATTATGTTGATATTTTTATATATAATTGTAGTTGATATCGCCAAGTAACCACCTTTCAGCCTATACATCTTTTCTTTTATTGAAATAAATTCCTTCTTTAAATTTGACGGAAATTGTTTCTTTTTTCGCACATTCATTCTCGTGTCATAATAAATCATTATATTAATACGTGAAGCAAAAACTTTATACCCCTTTAACAAAAATTGGGAGAACGGAGGAGTACGAAATTTCGAACACTTACGAGTATAGTTTATATACAGAAGAAGGAGTGCAGAATGATTTTTTTTTAATAATGCATAAAAATACTGTTATGACCTATGTGCCGACAAAAGACAAATTCACACCTGCATACTTGTAGACATTTTGTTACCTTTTCGGCATTTGGACTTCTTTTGTTTAAAATTTGTGATTATAAAAACAGCCCATTGTGTATTGTAATATTTTATGGTAGTCATTAGCCAGGTGTGATTCTAGGGAAATTCAGTGCACGCGGCTGAGCAGACCTATTGTATTTATACAGTATAAATCAATTGTCAATCAATTGCCCCAATTGAGAGATGAGGCAGTCGAGTGATAACCACAAGCGGAGCAAGACTTGTGTACATTCGGTAAACTATTTAGTGACGGACTTTGCGCGTGTTATTGAATCGTGCTTTACGTTTGGACTGGTTGTGTTCAGTTATATTTGCACCTGTGTTATATGTGTTTGTATAGTTCTAATAAATATTCTATAGTAATTCCAACGGCATTTCAATTCGAGTCCTGCAACACGTAGCAATAAATTAAATCAATAAAAAAATATTACACACACTACCATGTATTTGACACACACAGGTATATGTGCTCTTTTGCTTATTGTTGCCTTGGCGAAATCTGTGATTTTAGAAGTATAACAGAACCTTGATAATGTTCAAACTTATAATTTAAATTAATTACTGTCGAATTTAGACCACTAGGCGACCATTAGTTAAATTAAATCGCCCCGCATATGGCAAATATATAAAACAAACAAATTAATATAACTTAATAATATAATATAAAATATACTACACTCGCAATATTACCCAAACGTTTATATTTCAAAAATATGTAATATGCTATATGTAATATGCCGCTTTATAAATAAATAAATACACAATACTGCTAAATAATTAACAAAGGTGAAAGCGAAGTGGACCGAGGAGCATATGAGCAGCTGCATTTCATGCCCATTTACCAGGTACATGCGTGCTCATTCTCAAATTCCCATAAAAAATTTCCCGTTCTCCTTCTTTCTCATTTTGAAACAGTTTTCTTATTGCTAAACCCAGCGCCGCCGCAACAGTAGTGGGTTTAGTTATTTCGTATGAATCAATAGTGTGGTGTAAGTGGTTTCACATAAGTCGATTATGTATTAGGTATAGACATAAGGCACACACTGCACATGTACTTCCTCACAACACCAGCATGTAACAGATACACTCTACATTAGTATTAAAATTAGAATAAATTAATATAATAAGTAATTCTTAAGGTACACCACAACACAAACATACATTCATTAAATGTCACACACAATAACAAAAGTAACAAATAAACGTGTATAACTTCTAAACTTTCTCTAAACTCCTAAATGAAATTGTAAAAAAAAATGGTACGGAACTGGAGTCCGAAGAGTTGTTCATAATTTTCCATGTATACACATGTATAATATTAGTATTGTAATTTTAATATAATTCTCTGACTTAGTCAGATTAAATTCAGAGTCCATAACCCCTGGAGGCTTTAATTTCACCAGCGTAAATAAAGCCTTCAGCTGGAGTTTGTTGGTATTGCTTGTAATAGTCTATGAAACGATGTTGAACAAATAATTATAAATATTCAAGAGGTATTTCGTACATCCAATAAAATTATGCAAAATATAGTCACAACACGAGAATGTAAGTTAATGTAGCGTAAATTCGAATTTTCATGTTGTTTTTAATTAAACAAATATGTCAAGGTTCAACACCAGTGGTAATTTTTATATCAAGTAGTGTTAACTAAAGCATTTTTTTTTATTGCTGGAGTTCAGCAGACAGGCAGACGGCCCATTTCATGGAAAGCTTACCATCGCCTATGGACATTTGCAACACCAAAGGTGCTACAAATGCGCTGCTGCTCTCTTAAGGGAGACTGGAACCTGGTCGCCAATGCCGGAACACAACTCAAGGTTGTTATGACGACATACTTTAGACCATGGGTGGTAGCCATTCAGTCGGGCAAATGCCTAATACCTGGCTGTGGTTTGTTTTGCATTGAACTGGTACCCAATTCTGCTGGCTTGGCTGTTTTATAGTTATAACTAGATAGTCTTATAGCTGATAATGGCTACCTGTCTTTCTTACAAAAATATCCATTATGACACCGGTTGGCGACCATCCCGACGCCAGCGGTCGACTGTTCTGACACGCCAGCGGCGTCCATCCTAACGCCAGTTATCGACCATTCTGACGATATTGTAATAGCAGATTAAGATCTTGTTTATTTGTTTGTTATAAGATTTAAAAGTTATTTTGGTATATTTTTATCCATGCAGGAACGGAGAAAGAATAGAATGTCCTGCGGCCGGGCGGCCTGTCGTAAGGCCGAGGCGACAAAACAACCCACAGCCAGGTGGCAGGACATTTGTCCGGCTGGATGGCTACCACCCCTGGTCTAAAGTATGTCGCCATAACAACCTTGTGTTGTGTTCCGGCATTAGTGATCAGGTTCCAGTCTCCCTTAAGAGAGCAGCAGCGGATTTGTAGCATTTTGGTGTTGCAAATGTCCATAGGCGATGGTAACCGCTTTCCATTAAATGGGCCGTCTGCCTGTCTGCTGTACTCCTGCAATAAATAAAATGTTTTCATTATGTAGACCCATATGTTTATATATACACTATACATACATTAGCAGACCTAGCAGACGCTGTCTTTCCTTTAAAGATAAAATTTAGCACCCATTGTAGCGCCACCTACCGGGTCAAATAGTAAATCTGAAAAATCTAGGGATACTCTTAAACACACACGAAACATGTCATCAAAATCGGTCCAGGGGTTTAGGAGGAGTTCTGTGACATACACACAAAGAGCCTCTGAAATACAACGAACAATATACAAACCAGAATATAATGACGTCTTTTAAATTAATAAAAAGGCATATATTTTCGCTATATGTCATCTCTACGATCAAAAGCTTGTTGTTAGTGTCAAAACTGTCATATGTCAGCTTTGACATAGACAGTTAAACATGTCACGATGCACTTTGGAGTTATTACTTCTTGGTGATAAATTCCGCTTAAATTAACTCGGACGTCACAGTTAACTTCCATTGGCTCGTAAAATATACAGTAGTAAACCAATAAAGACTATTTATGTACAAGAGCTTAGGGCACGGCGAAGGATTTTCTATACGGCGAGCTGAGTAGGAATTATGGTGCTAAAAAGCTTATATATATATATATATATATATATATATATATATATATATATATATATATATATATCGAGGGCTTCATAACAAATGGGCGTACAGACAAAAGTCCAGTTTTACACAAGGGACAAAATTGTGAATAAAGTAGTGGATTATTTAGGCTGAAATTTGGAATCTTCTTCCCTCCTTTTTAGGTGCACTTGCATACTGGTTAGACTTTCTAAATTGTGACATGTGTACTTTTTAGTAAACAACAAAATAATGGCATTTTTACGTATACGCCTGTATGTTAGTTACTTCCAGTGGCTTAGTAACTAAATTTATGTAACAATTTAAATGATCTATAATACAAATAAAAATTACAACAAAATTTTTGTAGTAGTCCCAAAATTTTCAGTGAAGCGACTTGTTAAACATTCATATAACTTTAATTGTCTACAGAACGAGGATTCCATATGCTAGGGACTTCAGAACATTTTTTCCTCTAGTGAGTGTTGTGTGATAAAAAACGCTGAATGATAATTACAGAATATTTCAACTTTAGTGAAAAATGTGGTCCAAACTTAACTGGAACAAAAATAATACGTTATAAAAAAAAGAATTTTGACTTCCGAACGACGGGACGAACATCAAACGTTTGACATTCAAAACCAAAAAAATAAAAAAATTTACAAAGAGTTAATTGATTTCTAAACGACGGGACGTACATCAAATGTTTGACAGGTAGGAATAGTTTGTAAGGGAAAGCGAAATGGTTGTTTTTACTATATTCCATGATTTTTTTTTCATATTTACTCACCTTTTAAACAAACTCTCCCTGGGCTTCCGCAAATAATTCAACACCAAAATTAGCCAACTCAGTCCAGCCGTTCTTATAGTTTAGCGAGACTAACGAACACCAATAGATTTATATATATATATATATATATATATATATATAACTAATAATAGTAACTACAATAGTTACACATACATATATATAATACAAATAAACATGTATAAATAGTATTTGCAAAATATATTGTTACAATCTGGGTCACCTGCATATCTGTAAACAAAGCACATTTACTACCCATCGGTGTTTGAGCTAATAACATTGAAACCTTTTTATGACAGTCTTCTTTTGTTTACTTTGTCTTTAAAATTTGTGATTGGAAAAACAGTCCATTGTGTATTGTAATTTTTATGCTAGTCATTAGCCAGGTGTGATTCTTAGAAATTATGTCCACGCGCTCAATCAGACATATTGTATTTGTACATTATAAAGCAATGCCTCAACGGAGGGCAGTCGAGCGATAAGCAAAAGCGAAGCAAGGCATGTGTACTACATTTGGTAATCTATTTAGTGACGGGCTTTGCGCGTGTTATTGAATCGTGCATTACGTTTGTACTGGTTGTGTTCAGTTAAATTTGTACCTGTGTTATACGTGTTTGTATAGTTGTAATTAATTCTATAATAATTCCAACGGCATTTTAATTCCAGTCCTACAACTCGTAACAATATTTATAAATAAATATTGAACATATATATATATATATATCTATATACATATATTATATGTGAACCTAGTATTCCAATGTCACCTCAAATTTATGTACCATGTTTTAAGCAAATAAATAAATTTGCATTTGAATAATTTGAAATGACTTTAATAAGAATGTGAGGTGGGTGAGTTAATAAACGAGTTCTGTCGACACCACAGCATCTCGTCTTGAGATCAGACAGCGAGGTATCTGTGGAAATAACTTTTAAAATTAAGCTGTAAATAGATTAAAGGGCTGGTGATTACCCTACCTGCCTACATTACTTTACCAACCTATCTCACCGTCTACCCCAGTCGACAGGTCATTACGGTGTTGCAATAATAATTAGGTAAGGTTATTATGTTTCAGTGTAAAGAAAATCATAATAATCTCTAAACAGATTTCGGTTACAACGACTGTTGTTAAGTTACTGTGAACATAAAAACTTTGATATTCGAGCTGATAATGTGCTCGCGTATAACGTATTTTAGTTAGGATTGTACACTGTATTAGTGGTATTTATCGTAACCTGAAATAATAAGTCTATAGAATAATGTTACGAGTGCGGGACTCGAATTAAAATGCCGTTGGAATTATTATAGAATTTATTAGAACTATACAAACACATTTAACACAGGTACAAATATAACTGGACACAACCAGTACAAACGGCACGGTTCAATAACACGCGCAAAGTTCTTCAAAAGCAGGTCTTGATTGTTTCGTAATCTTCGCTTGACTGTGTCACCCCCTTCTCGTTCGGGCATTGTTTGTATACTAAACTGTACAATACAACACTCGACCGCGTGGACTGCATTTTCCAAGAAACCGTGATCTGTACATCTGCTTAATTATTTCTGTGTACGGCCATAAACGAGTACGATACACAATAGGCTGTTTTTTGTAAGTAAACAAAAGAAGTCCAAATGCGGGAAGGTAATAAATTGTGCTTTATGGCAGGCAGATGTGCATTTACTTTTGCCGGCATGTAACAATAATGTTCGTGCGAGCGGGAATGCGTACTTAGGATTGGAAGAAAACACCAGTTTTTAACTAAACGCCTTAATTAACTTACACAGCCGTACGTGATTCTTCTTCGCAGGCTTGCCCCTACACGCACTGTCCCGACGATACGATGTCTCACTCACAATACCGCCGCCGATATCGCGCAGCAAGTTCAAGTTTATACAAGTTAAAAATTACCGTGTATAAAAAATGCGATAGTAACTCGATGTGTCTTTCTAAGGAAAACTACTAGTATATTGGATCGGTTTTGCTGTATTTTTTTTTTAATGTAGTTTTAATACCGAAAATGGACATAAATACTTTTCATGCCGGGAGATGAAACTATCCCTAGTTTGCGATGTAAAATGATAATTATGATTTAAGAATGAATAAACACATTGTAGTATATTTTTTGTTTTGTGTGATATTGTATTATTTAATTACTTATTATAATTTTAAATAAATGTTTCCAATATTGTATCAAACCTCGTATATTATAATTTTCTTATAGTTTTATGAGCCAAATACATAACACGAATTATTTTTTCAGTGGAAACTTAGTTGATATCTGTATTAATCTATGTGTTTCATATTGTAAGATTATAATTATTGTATGTTTCCCAGATAAATAAAATGTTATTAATCTTCCGGGTACAAATAGCACTAACATAAACATTTAGTAGTAATGTTCAACTACGTTAATAAAAACTAAAACTTCGTTTAAAAAAACCGACTTCAAAAACTAAAAACTAAAATGTATAAAATAACTTATTTCTAAAGCTATTATTATTAATATATATTATCTAAAACATCTTAAAGTCGGTGCTTAGTAATTTTCAAAATATAGTAATGTTTGTTTTACTCTGCACCGACTTCAAGATGTTTTAGATAATATATATTAATAATAATAGCTTTAGAAATAAGTTATTTTATACATTTAGTTTTTTAGTTTTTGAAGTCGGTTTTTTTAAACGAAGTTTTAGTTTTTATTTGTTACTTTTTAGTGTCTAGCTATGTATATGGGTGGACATACGAAAGGTGCCGCGCTTCTTAAAAAATATAGGTCCCAAGAAACGGGAACAAAAAAATGTTCGTAAGATAAAAACTGCTGGGCCAAACTATGTCAAATTTTTAGGGGACCACGTGGCAGCTATTCCGCGTCGAACAAAAAAAGAATCACGTAAATCGGATCATAAATCACGGAGTAATCGGCGAACATACATAAAAAAAGCAAAAAAAAAAGATCCCGACGAATTGAGAACCTCCTCCTTTTTTCGAAGTCGGTTAAAAACAACTTTATTACTACCGAGTGTTATAAAAATTTGCTTATATACAAGGCCGTAGACCTGTGGCGAAATGGTGGAATGAAGAAGATAGGCTTTGTATCAGGATGAATTATTTAATGTCTGGTTTTGCAATAAAATACAAAAAATAATTTCGAGTAGCTAATATAAGAATGACAATGTCAATATATTTAAAAATGTATAGAAAAATATCTTATAAAAAGGTTGTTCTACAGACCGTAAACAGCATATATCACCAATGTTTTAACAAAAAACATTTATCTATTATAATGATGGCTTACAAAAATCTTGTTCATTGTTGCAAATTGTAATTTAACATCATTCGATATCCAATTAGAGGCCTCCTACAAATAAATCAAACAATTTGATACAACACTTGCTTGGTTTGAACTCTTGGGAGTTGGGTTGAAGAGTAGGAACAGTTTCTTGCTGATACCGTGAACGCAGTATTAATATTACATCCAGTATTTCCACGGCGCTGCTTCGACAAAGTAATTGTGCTTGATGTGGCAGAGCGATACACTCTCGAACTATTATTATATGCTCTGAATGTTTAATATACCGCAGTATCTTAATAATTTTTGGATGTAGTGATTTGGAATTAAGTGGAATGTTTTTTTTTAATTTCATTAGTTTAGTAGACAGGCAGATGGTCCACCTGATACGTAAAACAGTTACTGACGCCTATGGACATTTGTAGCATCGCAGTTGCTACAAATGTGCTGCCACGCTCTTAAGGCAGACTGGAACCTAGCTACTGATACCGGAACACCACTCAAGGATGATAAGGCGGCATTCTCTAGACCTGAGTTTGTAACTATCCAGACGGGCAAATACTCCACCACCTGGCTGTTGGTTGTTTTGTCGCCTCTTACGACAGGCCACCCGGCCGCAGGAAATTGTATTCTTTCCCCGCTACTGCACATAAAGATTATATAAAGAACTATTACTCGTTAAAGTGAGGTCGTTTAACTTGATACAGACACCTTAGATGTCAAGTGATATTTAAAAATTTTGTCACCACCTTTTTCTACTGTCCTATTGCCTAATCGAATGTATTGAGTTACATCCTGCTTATACAATTTTTTGAAGGTAAAATTAAATGTTCATTTAGGTTTTTATTTAGGCACCAGAACACAAAATATGTAAATTTTAGAAAAAAATCTTTAGTTTACGTGATAATTAAACATAATTGAAACTAAACTACATGTGAACAAGCTCATAGTTTGTAAATAATACGATTGAATATTAATATAATATTGAATAAATACATGCAATGAACGCTGGAGTATGTTACCAATAGGTGTGCAATGGGTGACTGTATTTATTTATTCTGTACCCGGATCAGATCGTACCAATTCGAGCACCTAGAAAGACGCCGGAGGGCGATTCCAAATCACCTTTCAAAGAGAAAACTCAATTTCGTCTTCTGGGCGCCTATTCATTTCGACATAACCAAAACGCGAAAGCGTTTTGGATTCCGAGTGGTAAAGGAGGAAAACTGTTCAACGAACAAGAGTACTGTAGTGAAAAATGATAAACCTACTAATTACATGCTTAATCCTGTTTGACTGACCGGATGGAAAGCGGTAAACCATCGCCAACGAACATTTGCTACACCAAAGGTGCTACCAATCTGCTGTCGCTCTCTAAAGGAAGACTGGAATCTGGCCACTACTGCTGTAACACAACTCAAGGTTGGTTTGGCTGCATACTCTAAACCAGAATTGGTAGCCATCCAGGCGGGCAACTCTACCACCTGGTTGTGGGTGGTTTTGTCGCTTCTTACGATGGGAACACGCACAACTAACGACGCACAGTCCCGATGATAAGGAGTCTCACTCACAATACCGTTGCCGATATTGCGTAGACCACCTCCTGCTACTGCAGTGCTCAACTCCGAATATACTGCGTGTAGCTCGCTTCTGGATGTTCTTTCAAACTACGCTACACTCCTCCTTCACAAAACTGTCCACTAAATTCGTCACTGTTTTCTATTTAACTTCTCTTCCAATCTTTCGTATCGCACTTGTCACTTCGCTGTCTTAAGCTGAACTCAAAAACTGCCCGGTAGGCGCACCTTATGCTGCTTATTAACTTGGAAGAATCTTCTGGAACCCATAATTTGGATCTTCTTTTCGTTATTATTTTATTTACTCTCTATCCCTTTCTAAACATCTATCTATCTCTGTCTTTTCCTTCCCGAACCATCTATTCTAGAACTTTCGCTCATCCTCTATCCCTTTCCAAAATGTATCTGTCTTGGTCTTTTCCTTTCAGAACCTTTTTCTAAGAGTCTTGAGACCGGCTTACGCTGCCAGAAAATTTTACACTCGGTCGCCACATTATTATTAGCTTAGAAACTGTTCATGATCACCATCATCATCCGAGCGTTAAATCCCGGTTGCGTTCGGAGCGATCACCAACGCCCAGGGTCCGCTTTCCTACTTTTTCTTCTCCACTTCGCGCGACCTTCGGCATCCCTTGTGTTGAGACCGTTGGTACGCATGTCATCCCTCACAACGTCAAGCCAGCATTTCTTGGGCCTACCCTTCGACCGGGACCTGGCGGAGGCGGCATGGCTAGACATTTGTTCCCCACGTAACTAGCCGGTTTCCGTAAAACGTGGTCGTACCAGCGTAAGCGACTCTCCTGCAGTTTGTCGGCTATGTCACGGACATGAAGGCTGCCGCGGATGCGGGAGTTTCTGACGCGATCCTTTCACGTGACGCCACACATCCACCGAAGCATATTCATTTCCGTGACACGCAGCTCCTGCTTGTGTCGCTCAAGTACAGGCCACGCTTCACTGCCATATAAAAGAACAATAATAAATGGATTTGTAGACCTGTCCTTTTAACTTAACCGGCATTTTGGGGTCGCAAATGACAGCTGTCACCTCACGCCACTTTGCCCAAGCTGCTGATATTTGGGCCTTGACGTCATGGTCGATGTCCCCAGCTTAGAAACTGTTCATGATATATGGAATAAAGTAATTTAAGGTGAAAAAACTATAAAAACCGTTCAATGTGGTGAAATGAGTAAAACGCTTTGCCAATATGTGTTAAATATTCAATATGTTTGTTTATTTATCTGTACTATATTGATATCAAACATTTTATCGATATCAAACAGAATAAGGACATTAAGTTGGTATTATGTGATATGGTGTCAATTGCAAAGAGCTTTAGCTTGTTACTTATTTACAGTATCTTATGTATAGTATACAAGCTTATGCCTGCGTTCAGTCAATTTGATAGGAATTAGGGAAAGTTACACCCTTTTTGTAATTTTTCATCTGACAACTAAAACTTTTTTCTGAACTGAATGTTCAGAACACAGATTGTATTATTATAATAGGAGAACACTCAGTCTGAATTCTTATTGGCCATATTAATACATACATGCAAACAGGGTTGCCAGATGTGTTCGAAAAAACCAGACAAATTCGTTTTTTTATTGTATTGTATATTTTATTTTATTTATTTTATTTTATTTTACTGAAAACTAACTTTTTGAAGTGAAACTTCTTTAGAATCGTTGTTATTTGAAACTCGACAAAACGAAAAAAAATGATGCTATAAAGAAATATATAGGACTAAGCTTGCGAGAGAATTAGATGGAATACATTGTATTTAATAATTAAAACACTGCTCACAAAGATAGAGTTGGAAATATTTTTAATTTTTTCGTTAATACTTCGTTACTATGTTTAAAGCTTAAATATATTATAACGCTATAATATATGAAATGTGGCGTCACGAAATTTAGAATCACTTTCACTCCTTGTCACACTTCGTTTCAGTATTGCTGCGTGTGAACTGAAGCACATCTTTTTTAGTTAATAAATTTGCATCGAATGCTAAATTAAGGTACAAATCTGAAAAACCATTCTTTATCAGACAGTAATCTTGTGTGCAAAGTTTTTTTTATTAATAACAGTCCATAAATGTCTTACTGCTGGGCTTGGGGCCACCCGTTATAGGGGGAACGGACTCGCCACGCTCGTCCAAGGCGGCTAGGCATGTTTGACACATCCATTATCTCGATGTGCAGGTGGCATCACAATGTTTTCTTCGCCGTTATTAACACGTGGTAATTATAACAATATGTACAGTAGATCAGAAAACTGACTAAGTGGTGCATGCATTCCGGCCAGGATCGAACCCGCGCCCTTTGGGTTTGGGACGCGTGCACTAGCTATTACGCTACCGGGCCTACGACTTTTTGAGCAAGGTTTAGTTATAGCCAAGTATTCGTTTTCGCCATTTACAATCTTACGGAATATCTGTGTTAATGAGCATCGTATGACGTCCGCAAATTAATCCATTACCACAATGCCAGGCTTATTGGCAACAATGGCCCCGACTGTGACAATCAACCGATCCCAGTGGAGCATCTTGGAACCATTCTTAAGAACTGGCATTATAATTATGTTAGCTTCACGAAATTAATGATCTGGGGAACTTCCTGCCGAGGTTTTTCCTTTGCACTACAATATGGGAATTTTTCTAAGGGCGTTATAAAATTTCTTAGAGGTCAGCAACGCGTTGGCGACTCCCCTGGTGTTGCAAATGTCCATAAGCGACGGTAACCCCTTTCCATCAGATGGGCCCGCAGCCTGTCTGCCGTACTCCAGCTATATAAAAACAAACACCGCATTAGTATGAAATCATCTCGATTAGACTCTAATCACATTTAGAATAGGGTGTACCATACTTTTGGATACTTTGACTGCTTAGTTACCTTTGCCGAGGTGGTTTTTAACATAATAATTATGTCTTGAATGAACTCATGTATATGTGTCGTTCGTGTATCGATATGGACAAGATTTAGATTTTGGACAAGAGAGCTGATTCGATCTCTTAGACGACCTTGGTTGTATCGATATTAATGATCATATTCACATACGACGTTCTTATCTGTTTGACCATGTAGGCCGCTCTTTTCTATAAGGTGCTGACTTAACACACAACGGCATGTTCAGAATGTTACAATATTGTTTCAACTCAGCTCCCGACAATCACACAATCCACCTGCAGGTATGCATAGATTTAAATGTTGGGTTGCCGGTTCATATATTGACAATAGTCTTATAAATCTAAGATTATATAAGATAATAATCTAATCTTAATAAAGCCGAGTAAATAGTAATAAGAGTGAGAAAGTATATATATTTAAAAATGAAGCATGAAATGTCTGCTTCAACATTTATAGTATTATTAACTTCTGTGTAAGCCTGATTAGTTTCTTTGAGGGAATTTATTGAGAGCTCACTGTCTAGTATAAGTGATCCGCTTATGATAGGATCGCGTCTTCTATTCTGCTAGGATATACCCGCGACTGTGTCCACGCTCGAGTTGAAATATCCGCGGGATTCCCAGATCGTAAAGGACGTAAGCTATCATTTTAGTGCAAACTGTATCGGAATAACATTTTTTTATGCACATCTAAACTACAAACCGTTCGCGGGAAAAAAATCACATATTTTATTACATTTTCCAATCTGGAATTCGATTTTTCCAATCTGGTCATTCTAAATTATTCCTAGAAAAATTCCCGCGGGATTCGCAGAATAAAATGTACTGCAGATTTTAAGTCTAAAAATTTGTTGTCGATCAGCGAAAGCGCATCGAAATCGGCCCAGTAGTTTTTACGTGAATCCCGCACAAACCGACAAACACAAACAGACAATAAATCTATAAAAAAATTGCATCGTGTTCTCGATTTATAAAGTCTATTCCAGTTGTTTTTTTCTTAATAGCTTTAATGTACAGGACACTACGTGTTTCGAATGTTATATTATAATAATAGATAATGCAATTATCCTTCGTCTAACACTAGCTCGGATTCGATCGTCTCTTGTCTTTTTTTCATCACCGTCTATTGTTTATCTTTTCAAAAACCTAGAACCTAGAACCATGAATTTATTCTGAAATATTCACAACCCCACATACACATGGTGGAATTTGTTAATGCCACCTGGAGGGAAAGTACTTCAAATAATAGCAAATTTTACTCCAAAGAAACATTTCTTAATTTTTGAAATGAAATAAAACTGCATTCAAAGATTTTCGAAAATTCTCTTGCTTTACCCGGGAATCGAACCGACTAAAATCTGTGAAAATTACACCCTGTAATTTTATTGCATTGATCGTTAGGGTCAGTCACAAGGATGAAATCTCTCTAACATACTTGGTAAATTTAATGAAAGTTATAAGATCGGAGTTATTATTATTAGTTATTCAAGAGCCTTACATCACGTCCAATATCATAGCACTCTCTTCACTTTCATGTCTCTTTTTCACTGAATCTTTTAGTTTTAAAGGTTTTTCCTCAAATGTAATTAATTTAAAGTGCGGTTACAACTCTCGATGGGTTTGAATGTGACCTAGATATAATAACACCTACGCCGTGGGATTTCAGGGAATGTATCCTGAAATAACTTTACCCATTTGTGTAGTCGGGGCCAGTTTGATTAGTGTAATGAGGCCGATCGACACTCTGCTTTATGTCCGTGCTCCATCTGGAATAATGCTATTGTTACCGACTGTGCTACTTAGATGTAACTACGGGTTTATATGCGTTGATTTTTATATAGCTGGAATACGGTAAATAAGGCTAACGGTTTACCTGATGGAAAGTGATTACCGTTGCCTTTATATAATAAATTAATAATGTATTTATAATATTGTTACGAGTAGCGGGACCCGAAATAAAATGCCGTTGGAATTATTATAGAGTTTATTAGAACTATACAAACACGTATGACACAGATACTAATATAACCGAACATAACAAGTCTGAACGTAATGCAGGTCGTGATTCAATAAAACGCACAAAGTCCGGCATTTATTAGATTTCCGATTGTAGTACACATGTCTCGCTTCACTCGTGATCCTCGCTCGACTGCCTGCTCCCTCAATCGGGCCATTGTTTTATACTGCACAGATGCAATATGTCCGCCCGGCCGAGTGGACCGAATGCCAATAAGTTAACAAAAGAAGAAGAATGAAGAAGATGACCATAAAGGAATTTCAATGTTATTTGTTCAAATGCCGACGGGTAATAAATGTGCTTTGTTTCAGATATGTATATCTGATGTGGATAATAAAGTGTTATCTATCTATGTATAAAACTGTAACAGCTGAAGCTCAGTGGAACAGCTGTATTTGTGCCCATTAATTGTACCTAATTAATGTGCGTGCTCAATCTCATATTCCGACCTAAATTGCCCAACACTTCCTAAATGTAGCATCAGCGCAACAGGTTCCGTTTCCCCAGACTTGCTACATAATCCAAAAAACGGGGCCGATTTAATCTGTACTCAAAAAATATCTCATCTAAATAGATATTGATTAGATTCCTTTGAGCCCCTTCCAAAAGTGGATTTCATTTATTTAATCAATTACTGTGATTGGAAATGGAAGGGTGCACATTCCCCGGGGTTGAATACAATCCAATTGGTAATATCCATCTTGTGATAAAAATCGGCCAAGGGTGTGTCGGCACTCGTACATTGATTCCATAAAGGCAAGGAACGTGCGTGATCTTTTAACATGGTTACAAAATCCTAAGAATAAACTCCACTATTTCCAAAGTTGTGGGATTTTGTTCGAAAATGTTGTCGATGTTTTTTTGAAGTGATAACTTCTTATGGGAGGGTAAACCGCTTCGTTACGTAACGCGTTACGGCGCCAGTCTGTCTGGCTTCGTTTCTTTCTGTCGGGCATCCCAAGACACACACGTTTTTTTTAAGTGTATCAGATATATTTTTTCGGAATTTCTTACTTCATAGTCAAAACAAAAAGTTACCAATCTTGTTCACCTATAGTACGAAAAAAGTCGCTTTTCGCTTCTGTCTGATTGTCTGTATATCCGCTAACTGTTCCTAAGCCTCGCAATGGATTTTTAAGCGGTTTTCATTATTAGTTAATAATGTTCAAGGAAGATTTGTTATTTGTTTGTATATATTAGCTTTTACCCGCGGCTTCGCAAGCGATATCTATATATTAATACATGAAGCAAAAACACAGCAAAAACTTTGAACCGCTTTTTACGAAATTTGCGCGGATGGAGGAGTATGAAATTTTGCCCACTTATAGTTTATAAGAGATAGAGAAGGAGTGCAGAATGCTAACATTTTTTCAAATTATGGATAAGAAATAAAATAAAAAAAATAAGAAAATCATTATACACATTACCATGTATTTGTCACTCGCACGCATATAAAGTATACTCTTTTGTTTATTGTTAAAGTCAAATTAACAGTGTAGCCTTGGCGAAATCTGTGAGTATAGAAGTATAGTTTTTTAGTGTGAGTATAGTCTTTGACAACAGAACCTTAGTAATGTTTAAACTTATAATTTCAAATAATTACGGTCGAATTTCGACCACTAGGGTGGGGGATGACAAGTATAAATAACTTAAGTTTTCATAAGTAAAATAGAGCTACCCAATATATTTGTTGCTACGCCGCGGGGTAACTTCTAGTATGGGTTATAAATTTCTATATCTCCTCCCCCTCAGTTATTGGAAATACTTTGTAAACAAAATCTAGGGAACAGCTAGTTGAAATTAATAACGCGGCGGGTGTTAAGCCGTCACCTAGATATGGTGTTGCCATATATCCAGTTTTCTATATGTTTGTTCGGTAAAGAAAACCTTGGTAAACCGGACAAAAGATTGTCCAGCTTTAAAGCATTCATTATCTGGCGAACTCTCGTATCTCGTACTGCAAAAAAGAGAATTGTGCCGTATTTTTAATATAGCTCCTAGTTGCATTGAATTCAAAGATGACTTCTTTATTAAATGCAGTGACATTGTCATCATCATTATCATTCGAGCGTTGATCCCGGTTGCGTTCGGAGCGTTCACTACGACGCCCGGGGTCCGCTTGCATGCCGGCGGAGGCGGCATGGCTAAATATTTGTTCCCCACATAATGCAGTGACAATGAGTGCAAAAGTAAAAAATAGATTGGTTCTTAATTTAGTATTTGAAGTTAATTTAGTGACTAAAAAGTTATATAATAATAACAGCCCATAAATGTCCCACTGCTGGGCTTGGGCCTCCCATTATAGGGGGAACGGGTAGTATACCCACCACGCTTGTCCAAGGCGGCTTGGCAGGTTCGACATATCGTGCCTAAGTGGTGCATGCGTTCCGGTCAGGTCCGAACCCGCACCCTTTGAGGTTGGGACGCGTGCGCCAGCCATTACGCTACCACGACTAAAAAGTTAGCTTTCAGTAAATTTATAATAATAAAAATTAAAAAGTTGTCCGGTTTCTTTCGAACACATCTGGCAACCCTATCTAGAGCATGAAGCTACTTGAACTAATTACTGCCTGCGTACATTTTAATTATTATAGATATACTAAAGCGTAGAGGAAAATACTAATGACAATACAATAAAATAAGATAATAATATTGACATTTTTAAATTTAATATTTTAACTTGTTTTTAAAATGTTCTTCAATTCATTTTAATTTTTTTGACATGTATATTTAATTAAATTAATTTGTAAACATTAGTGTAGGGTTATGTGAGTGTAAGTATTTGCACGTCATGTAAATGACAAAACATACTGGAAACTTTATATTATGTAACACCTATTCATGTACCTATGTTCTTGCAAATAAAGACTGATTGATTGATTGAATTATCACCCCAGATTTAAATCACTGTTGCGTTTGGGACGTCTGCAAGGGCACCCGGAATCCACTTTTTTAATTTGATTAAAATTGTATTTATATATAAACTAATTGTTACATTTATTATACAAATCAAAATTGACCATTAAACGTTTAAAAAATAATAATAAATCGACGACTAGAACCTGGCCACTGACGCCGGAACATAATTAAAGGTTGTTATGGCGGCATAATCTATATATCATATCTGTGAGTTCCAGGGCCGTCGTCCGTCCGGGCTGGTGGTGAATGCGCGAGCGAGTCCACAGCCCGGACGAAGGACGCTCGAGGATCGGGCAGGGTTTAAGGGGGTATCCCTAAATTATCTTTGCAAGAACGACGAAAGAATAAAATTTCCTGCGGCCGGGCGGCCTCTCGTAATAGGGGGCAAAGCATCCCACAGCCAGGTGGTAGGGAATTTACCTGGAAGGCTACCACCTCTAGTAAATTTTTTTAAATTTATTTTTTATTGCAGGAGTTCAGCAGACAGTCAGACGGCCCGCTTGATGAAAAGCGGTTACCATCACCTATGGACATTTGCAACACCAAAGGTGCTACAAATACCCTGCTGCTCTCTCACGGAAGGCTAGAACCTGGTCACTAATGCCAGAAAATAACTCAAGGTTATTATGACAACATACTGTAGACCAGGGATGGTAGCCATCCAGTCAGGCAAGTGCCCTACCACCTGGCTATAGGTTGTTTTGTCGCCTCTTACGACAGGCCGCCTGCCGCAGGAAAATGTATTCTTTCTCCGTTCCTGCACGGATAAATGCATGAGTTCCGTAGATAGACAGAGGGCCCACCTAATGGAAAACGGTTACCATCGGTTATGGACATTTTTAACACTAAAGATGATGCCACCAATGTGCCGCCGCTCTCTAAAGGTAAACTGGAACCGGGTCACTAATGCCAAAACATAACTTAAGGTTATCATGGCAATTTAGACTTTTTTTAAGGCGGGGGAAATGCATTTGGCACACTACCGGGTCCTTTACTAGGGATTAGACCAAAGCGACGAGAGGTGAGCCACGTATAGCTACCAGAGTCAATTGACGGCTTGTGTGGAGACTCGACTACTCAATTCTCCACTAAAACCACGGGAGGAGGCTCCCATGTGCCCCGCGCTTATGGCAGGAAGAGCGCGAGACTTAGAACGTAGTCACGCCCACGCTGATCCTAGCGCATCAGTGCTTGAAAAGCAGTAGAAGCAGTGCAAACTCACTTCGTCAACTCTTCGTCTAGATCAAATGTGGATATCCAGACGGGCAAATACACTACCGCCTGATTGAGGCGTATTTTATCGCTTCTTACGATAGGACGCCCGGCCACAAAACATTGTATTCTTTATCCATTTCTGCACTGATAACGATATGATATATATATATATATATATATATATATATATATATATATATATATATATATATATATCGAGGGGTGAAAGGCTATTTGGTTTAAGCGACATTTTTGCAACTTTACAGGAGAGCCATCTAAAGTTGAAAATTTTGGAAAAAAAAACATAACAAAAAAACTTCTTCAGCTATTTGAATGGAGTAAACTTTATTTAAATTCAATTAAAAGCATCGTGTTGGTGATGCTCATACCAAATAAAACGGATCTTTAATTACAAAGATAAATGTCGCTTTATACAATTTGCCTTAAGCCCTTATTTTTCAGAGTATGGAAAAAAGATTTAAGTGACTTCATAACTACAATTGAATACAGGGAAAAAGAATTAAGCGACACTGCAGTATATTTTCAGAGTAAGCCAAAAAGTATGAAGTGACGTAGCCCAAAAATAATAGTAGAAAGCTATTTATCTCAATTACGGATTTAGATTAAAATGACTGGAAGCCTAATTTACTTATGTGACTTTATAGTACTGAAAATGTAACGTTTGATATTACATTTTTTTACGTCTTATACTATCAAAGGCTCTTAAAACAACCTGGATATATCGTTATAGGCTATACAACATGACACTATATAACCACGGAAACCGCGCCGAGCCGCTAGTATTAATAAATAAAGGAATACATACATCAGTTAAAGTATTTATGTAGAATAATAATTAAGTAGAACAGTCTCGATGTGGGAACATCAAATAAAATTAGGTATTATTTATTCAGTATCACTTAAGATTAGCTGTCATAAAACTTACTAAAACTATAATTAATCACAACCAATAATTGTTAAACTTCAAACTAATAAAAACAAAATAAAAATCACATACATACATACATACATAACTTCACGCCAGGTCCCTTGCGGGGTAGGCACGAACAACAGAGCGCCATATAGGCTTATTCTTACACACCTCACTTGCTTCTTTGACATTCATAGCTCTTGTCATGCACGCTCGTCTGTTCTTAAGGCTCCTGACATCACCTTCTGCTAATACACGATCAATTTCATCATGGAAGGTGTGTCGTGGCCTTCGGCGACTTCTGCATCCATCCACTTTTGCATTGTATATCTGTTTAGTCATTCTTTCCACATGCCCGAACCACCGGAGCATTCCTTTCCTTACCTTCACCCCGACACTCTCTTTCAGACCAACTCTCTTTCTTACTTCGGTATAACGAACGCGGTCCGCGAGCGTCACTCCGCAGATTTTGCGCAGTGCTCGCATCTCGATTGCGTTTACTCTACTTTCATGCTCTCTGTTCCATACCCAACTCTCGCTTCCATACGTGAGCGTAGGTACCAGCACCGCGTTGTGTATGGCAAGCTGGGCTTTCTGGCTGAGGTTCTTAGCGCCTAGAAGTTTACCTAACGCTCCATTCACACTATTCCCCAAATTTACTCTTCTTTCTATGTCAGCGGTGTACCTTCCATCCCTGCTAAAAGCACATCCAAGATATACAAACTCATTCACTTGTTCCAGCATAACATCATCGACCATTATCCTTGCATTCGTTCTGGTTTCTTCTCTTTCAAACACCATAACCTTTGTTTTCTTCGCATTCAAATGTAAGCCTCTCGCCTGACAGTCATCTTTCATCATTGTGACTAGTGTTTGCAGTTCTGATGGCGATTCGGCTAAAAGCACGGCATCATCCGCATAAAGCAAAGTGCTAACAACTAGATCACCCTTCCGCACCCCAACATCCATCAATCTTAATCTCTGGAGACAGTTGTCCAGATATAGGATGAACAGCAAAGCCGACGGCACGCAGCCCTGCCGGACGCCAATATTGACGTCAAAACAGGGCGACAGGCTGCCGTCCACCCGCACGCATGCCATACAGTCCTCGTAAGTGGACTGCACAGCACGCAGCAATTGGCCATTGATCCCATATCCGGGCAATATGTCCCAGAGGTCCTTCCGCACAACCCTGTCAAATGCTTTCTCTAGATCCACAAAACCGCAGAAAACCTTCCGGCCCATAGCCAGCTGCTTCTCCACGATATTGCGGAGCGAGAAAACTTGATCCATACATTCCATTTCTGAAGCCCCCTTGTGCATCCCACAGTAATCCATCGGATACCAATCTCATTCTCCTTTCAATAATCTTCGCATACACTTTAGATGCTGTGTTGATCAAATTGATGGCCCTGTAGCTGGCGCACTCCATACGTGACCCCTTGCCTTTATACAAGGGCACGATGACAGTGCGCCTCCAGTCCTTGGGAACCTTTCCCGTCCTCCAGCACAAGTTGCAAAGGACAGGAAAGCGTCCCGGACGCAGGTTCCACCATATTTGATCATCTCAGCAGACACACTATCGATTCCTGCTGCCTTTCCATTTTTCAGACTTCTTATCGACCATTCGATCTCTTCCAAAGTGATCTCGGATGCTGACTCCTCGAAGTCGGTCACAGACTCAGTCGTGGTGCCAGCATCCGAGATATTATCATACATTTCTCTAAAATATTCACTCCATCGCACTAAAACCTGTTGTGGGTTAGCAAGAATGTCCCCTGCTTAAAATAAAAATCAAGAAAGAAAATTTGTAGTAACTATAAAACAGTCAATGCTTGATAATAATCATAACGCAGTTGGAAATAACGTATTTATTTATCATTTTCTTCGACTGTATCCTCTACATCAGTATCCAGTAGGACATCTTTAGAATTGCAGTGTTGCAGATTTAAATAAATATGGTATCATGTGACATGAATAAGATGTATCATATTAAAATTTAATGATTGAACGACCGACTCGTATTTATGTTAAAATTGAAAAAATGTTTCAAATTTCTTCACTTCATTTTATCGCCTGTATTAAGTGACATCCAATTAAATAAATAATAGCAACAAAATGTTTCAACAACTAAACAAAATATGTGGAAACAAAACGACTATTTGGTTTAAGTAGCACCCTGCGTGGTAAATAGATGCAGCTGAAAGAGCTTAAGCGACGCTCCGTGTCGTATTTGGGTGACGGACAAATGGTTTAAGTAACATCACACCGTGTAATTAGTGGAAGTCAAATTGATTCAAGTTACACCTTAATATAAATTTAAAATAGGAAAAACGCTTTAACTCTTATTGAATTATTTATCTGAGGAAGGGTAATTGGTTCATGTCTCGGTTCTTTATATAATTGTATGGTTCAAGTATATTACAAAAAAAAATATGCAAAATCCACGTTGTATAATACACTGCTACTTTGGAAACAACAGAAAAATAGTATTGTTTCAAACGCCAAAAAAATGCTCTGATTTTAATGAATCCGGCATCATTCGACGGAGAAAAATTCGCTGATTCCGAATATGTATATAACTCAATATCGCCCTAGATGTCGCTTAAACCAAATAGCCTTTCACCCCTCGATATATATATATATGTCGGAGAAGGCCTCGTTTTCGTGATATGTTCTTTATTGGTTGCAGGTTTAGTGGGCGTCATCAGGATAAAATGCGAGCATAAAACACAATGGCCACGGTTTATACACTTTGAATTTAGATTTAAAACACATTTCGACATAGTTTAGACCGAGCAGCGGGTTCAGGGCACCGCTCATACTTCCAACTTCAATACTCTCTTTAAAATTCTCTACGGTCCAACTCGACCCGTTACCATAACTCAAATATGCCACAAAAACTCCTCCGTCTACCGAAGTAGATACTACTAAAGTATAGAGGACGTCTGACCCCGCTCCGAGCCATATGCTCTGCTCTGATTGGTCGTTTATTAAATTAAAATATTCATAACTTTTATTAGGTTAGAACGATCTTTAAGTTATAGAAACATTTAACAAATTAAATTAAGAATTTTAGAAGTAATTAAAATGTAAACAAATGATATTGTGCGTTATACATCCTAACAACAATCCATCCAATTATAGCTTCCCTCCGACATATATATATTTTTATAAAGGGAAATCCGTTTGAGGACCGTGAGCCGCGCGAGGGCGAAATGTCGCGGCCCGTGTGTGGGATTCGCCAGGTTGGGGTTCAACTTCTAAGTCTATATTTAGTTATGAAATAGGTACCTAGTTTTATGAGCAAAACTTTATTTCAAGCCTTTTGCCCCCACATAGATTAAACAAAGCAAATTAGTATATTCAGGACACTACTAGCAAAACCAATTAATAAAGGTCACGACGTAACGGAAAAGTTAGTTTCCTATGACATCTATGGACTACTACCCCAATTTCTATTTGTTTAGTAATTTCCCTACACTATTAATAGTTTGGATAGGTTGCGAAACGCAGAGCCTATTTGAAACAAACTTTCATATACAGTTGGTAATATCTGAGAACTGTTATTTCGAAATTCCAGCATTTATTTTGATATCACAAACAGTCATTGCAATTGTAATTGTAAACCTATAGGCTCCTAACTGTTTTGCAACGCATCAATTTAACGCCCAAAGTCCTTAAAAAAGGTTTCCATGGCGAAAACTCAAGACTTTGAACTTTAAAAATTGTGCCTTACGGTAAGTAAGGCACGTGTGATTTTTTCATGTCTCAGGTGAACGATGACAAGGGAAAAAAGGAGAAAAATATAACCTTTTAATAGGTCAAAAGCACTAAACTTAAAACAACGTACTTCTTACAACTTAATGTTTTGAACTACCTTCAAAAATATCAAAAATTAAATTAAACGTAAAAATCAACTTTATAAACAAAAAAATCCTTTAAAATTAATAGAAACATTTACTTCGTTATTATTTATTTTAAACATTTAAAACAATCATGATATTCCTTATTAACCCAAAGGCGTATTAAAAGGTTTTAAATTTTGAATTAAGATAATTTTCACTACTATATCTCAGATCCATATAAAGTTTTTATGTAAGCAGCGAATATAAAATATGAGCATCTATTTTTGATAAGCATATGAACACAAATCATAAAGATTTCATGAATAAATTATGAATAATTTTCACACTCGACGATCTTGTTAGACGTTAAGTCATGAAAGACAAATTGCTTTTGTTTCTGTTGGCACTTTTGCTTGGGTACACGCAGACAACAACCAACGAACATGTGTTTGGATACACTACTTTATAGAAAGGCGATAAATTGAAAGTAGCCCCATTGGTTTAAGTAAGGGTACTTAAAATAGTACCCTGGGCGTTTATTTGATTCACCATTTCATTGAAGTAATTTTTAAAGAACCGTTGGTGCCAGGAGGATATATATCATCAGTAGCCTCTTTAGTGAGGCCATCGGCAGACTAATTACCTGACAAACTTATATGTGAACGGATCCATGGAATTTTAATTAATTGATTGATTCTTGACAATACATGAAGGGATTTTAAAATACTTTAGGTAGGTACTGTAAAATGCTGTCTCAGTAGTCCTCAAAAAGTGAAAAATTGTCCAAGTCAAAGTAATTATATCACTTTCAGAATCGGTAACAATAGCATATTTCCCTGTACCATAAGTGGTTATGTAATAAACGGCCTCCGCTATGGCTAATAATTCCATGTGCATTATGGAAATATTAGCTTCAAATTTGAATTTTAAAGAGCTGTTTGCAGGTTATATGGGCCAAAACCACATTAATTTTTATCTTTTCCCATCTGTGTATATAATAGAAGTTAACATATATTGCACTTAGTAAGTCCGTGCATTTAGTTGGTCCAATTATGAAAGCAACATCTACACTGCTCCCATGAGTGCAAAGAAAACATCTCCAACTGTTTGCTTGTGTGGATAGACTTGTTCTTTAATAAGTCATGAACCAGACGTAGTAAAAGTTTATGCTTCTGGCTCCAACAAGAACCTGGCAAGGGGACATGGATAATTTCACTAGTTGAGAATGACTTACTTTTTAACCAAAATAATACCTACGACATCGCAATGGCTGTAAATTAAGTTCGCATTTCGTGAATTGCTGAGCTCCACAAATCCCCCAATAATCCGCATGCATTGGTTTTGAATACGGCCCTGTATGCTTAAATTTGTTCGACAACTATTTCCATATAAAGACTTGTGTAATCTAACCTACCGCGAATCGTAGTAATATAGACAGGGAATATATAAGGATGGGCTCCCCAACTTGATTCGCATAATGCTTCAAATAAATGAATGAATTTGAATAATTTAATTTTCATTTCATTAATATGCCTGCCTTGTCTTTGTGATCCGTCTAACCAAAGCCGTTAATACTTCATACAATCAACGACCTGTAATTGAATTCCATTAACAGGACATCGATATATTCCTTTTTGATCCCTTTTAAAAAGAAAAAGTTGATTTTAAGTTGATGAAATTTCTAACCCTATGGCATTGAGCAATTCTGATAATATATTTGAAGCCAGTTGTAATTGACTTTTTCCAAATTCCAGATTATCACACATCACATAAAGCACGAAATCATCCGCATACTGGGATATAATACTTTGTTCCGTGCAGGAACGGTACAGTACAATTTCCTGCGGCCTGGCGGCCTGTCGTAAGAGGCGACAGAACAACCCACAGCCAGGTGGTAGGGCAGGGGTCACCAATTAGTATCACTCGGGGCCCGTTATAAGAAATGAAATCATCAAAGAAAGGGACCATCGCGATCCACACAATATTTTATAGAAATAAAAATTAAACAAATGTAATTACGGAAATAACAAAGGTACTTTCTACATATTGTTACGAGCTACATAGGACTCAAATTAAAATGCCGTTGGAATTACCATAGGATTTATTAGAACTATACATATACAAACACGTATAACATAAGTACAAATATAACTAAACATTATTAGTATAGACTGCACAATTCAATAACACACGCAAAGTCCGTCACTATATAGCTTATCGAATCTACGTCTTGCTCGTATCGTAATCCTCGCTTGACTGCCTTACCCCTCTGTTCGGGTATTCTTTTATACTAACTATACAATACAACAAAGGACCGCGTGGACTGAGGTTTCAGAGGTTAATAATTGCTGCGAACAGCCAACAAAGTAGAAAACAATAACTATAGGCTATTGTCTAATTTCAAATTTTAAACACCAAGTAAACAAAAGAACTCCGAACGCGGGAAAGGTAAAAAACCAGGTGCGCATTTCTTTGTCGATATGTAACAATATCAATGACAAAAATGATTTTTTTTTGGAGCTGACTGTCTAAAGTTTGGAGTAAAATTGGTGCAAGCTATTGACATTAAATCCTGGAGACGTTCATCAGCAAGTCGAGATCGAAATTTATTCTTAATGAAGTTTACTTTGATTTTATAACCTAAGTAAAGGAAGTTTATCTCATTTTTATTAAATTTCGCTCTCTGTAGTGCAAGTTGCTGTTTTCTCGCAGTCCGCACAGACCGGGTCGGCGGTCCGGATGCGGACCGCGGACCGCCATTTGGCGACCCCTGTGGTAGGGTATCTGCCCGTCTAGATGGCTACCACCCCCGGTCTAGAGTATGCCGCTATAATAAACTTGAGTGGTGGCATTAGTGGCCAGGTTCCAGACTCCCTCAAGAGAGTAGCAGCGCATTTGTAACGCCTTTGGTGGTAACCACTTACCATTCAGGTGGGCCGCCTGCCTGTCTGCTGAACTCGTGCAATAATTTTTTTTTATTTATTGACTTCATATTTACCGAGGAGTACCTGGGAATCGCGACGACCAGCAGTTTCGAAATGCCAGCTGCCGAACTGCTTATTAAACGTACCACCGTCCCGCCTGACGGTAAATACTTTGCATCAGGTAGGCCTTTTCTCTACTTGTCTGATTGAGGAAACAAACAAAAAAATACGTATTCAATATAATCTTCAAACAAAGCCTGTAAAAACACCTGTATATAAATACGTCTTACATATCATGAAGGTAGATTACATAAAGTGGGCTGTACATTCCCCCGCGGATCGCGGACAAAGTACATTCGCCCGCGGATCGCGGCCAAAGTTCGCAGCTGGGATTCGCGCGTGAATGCTGCCCGAAAAATATGCCCAGTATACTCGCAACGTTCACGGTTTCGATCGCAATAAATTATGTTATTACGTGAAGCAAAAGTTTGTACCCCTTATCACGAAAATTGCGCGGATGAAGGAGTATGAAATTTCGCACACTTATAGGTTATATAATGAAGAAGTGCAAAATGCTTTTTTTTATTAAGCGTAAATATTACATTAAATCTTAAACAACAAAAAATTATACACGCTGCCATGTATTTGACACATACACGTGTTAGAATCGTATTTATTATTGTAAAGTAACCATATGACAGAAGTAGTCAATAATCGGGTAGAGTATTCATTAATATAGTAATCGGAAGTCTTATAACCGGATGTCAACGAAGAAGCATTTATTATCAAGCCAACGGATATCGAAAATGGAGTAACCGGGAGTTGGAGGTTATACGGATGGCGGAAGTTGGTGTTATGACGGAATTGAAGTGGCGCCAAAGTATTACAGGATGGTGTCGCTGCAGACGCACTTATGGTGGTGCACTAAGCATCCACCATTTTTATCCAAATTAATCATAATCATGTTGATTCATTCTCCATAGCAACAACCCGAAGACGGCCCTGCATCAAGTACGGTCCTGCACTGCGATGACTCAACGGCATGGGCCACCTGCGTCGTCAACAACAGGCGACGCGGCATATAAGGGCGCCCTCGGCATGCAGGATATACATATCAAGTTCAGCATCGAGGCTTCACGCTGCTGCGTACTCGCGCCCCTTCAACGGTGTCACTCTGCCCGTTGAAGCCCTATTGTATTTCAAAGAGCCATTCTCAAAAGTACTAACTTGTATCCCTCGAATAACATAAATAAGTACTCCGTAATACTAATTGTAATAAATAACATCTGCAACGAACCTGCGTATCAATTTGAACCTGGGACGGAGGAGTAAGAAGAGGCTTTGCAACACTGCACGCAATTGTGGATGTGATCAGAGACCACACACACACACTACGAGGATCTTATAAATACTCCGTGTTGGGGCAGAGGGGGTTTAGTCTACACCTAATCTTCAACGAGAGTCTACAAACCATAGTCAACTAGTCTAAAACCAACAGTCCAACGGTCTACAACCAGCAATCTATCACGACGGTAGAACAGAGCGAAAGCTCTGTTGGACAAGAGTTGCATAGTATATTGTGGTCGATAACTACTGTTCGATAATCGCAGTATTCTTGGAGGGCAAATTGCTGCTCGACACCTGACAAGCGTGGAGACAACTCTTGAAGTTGTCTTAATATTTCTGTGTATTATTGTTCTGTATTTAATATTGTAATTGTAATAATTCTAGTGTAATAAACTGTGATTATAATATTTCAGATTATTATTATTATAATGCTAACACACGCATATATACTCTTTTTTTATTGTTAAAGTCAAATTAATAGTGTAGCCTTGGATTAAATCTGTGATTATAGAAGTATATTCTTTGACAACAAAACCTTAATAATGTTCAAACTTATAATTTAAATTAATTATGGTCCATGGAATGGATGGAATTTCGACCACTATTCAAGATCGTTATTCCTCGAAACACTCATTTTCGCTCGCTCACATCCGCTCGTCACTACGTGCACGCTACTGTGAAAACAATGCGAATGTAGATGCGATAATGATCTTCGCGTTCGCGCGGTGCGAACCAAGCGCGACTCCTTTGTCGCGGGACAAAATACCGACATCGAGCGCGGAACACCGCGAAGCGCGAACGAGGGCACGGAACCGTCTACACTCGCATTTCACGGCATTCGCGCCGCGAGTGTACATTGCGCTTTAGTCGTAATAGGTTCCCATTCATTCTATGTTGCTTCCCACAATCAGTTACCCTCAGATGAAATGCCTGAACGTTTGTCATACTTTTTACCTCATTACTTTTTCCCCTATCGGCGTACCTATACTTACGAGCTCTTACGAGCACAGCTTTTTCCCGGTTCTAGTAAAAACGTGAGAATCATGAGTTTTCTATATTGCCTTAATTATGTTGTAATAAAGTATCAAAATTGGTTATTTGATTAAATCTGAATTACATTTCTAAACTGTTAGTTAGTTAATAGTTAGATAACAATGAAAATAATTTGTTTGTAATTTTCATTATTATATCGTTTTTATACTAAGCTGTATATTTCAGTTTTATTTACTGAACCAGTT
Organism: Dendrolimus pini; assembly: GCA_949752895.1. Classification (NCBI taxonomy): domain Eukaryota; kingdom Metazoa; phylum Arthropoda; class Insecta; order Lepidoptera; family Lasiocampidae; genus Dendrolimus; species Dendrolimus pini. Next base: position 18,344,973 of record OX457144.1, on the reverse strand, counting down.
TATATTTAGTTAATTATTATTATATTTCAGTATTTACGCGACTTTAGTATATTAATAAGGAAAAAGTTGAACATGAACAAAGTAGGTATTGTGGTATAAATGATTTATTTTGTTTGTAATGAATATAATATTTTCTTAAGTTTTCGCGACTTGTATACATAATAAAACTACGTTTTAACGGTTTTAAGCGCGGTAATTTATTTGATTTTGGTTTATCCGACGTTTCGGCCGCTTTTCAGTGGCCGTGGTCACGGACGACAAAGATGACATTTGTCCAACTAGTATTGTTAAAGATTTATGTAGCCTAACAACTTGGCGGTAGGTTACATAAAACTTTAACAACGTAGTTTTATTATATGTGGTGAATCTGAAGGCCGCAAATTGGGAACGGCGGCGCGTGCAGCGGCGCGTTGCTTTGAACGTGCACGCTCGACTACTGAACGTATGCATTTCTCTCTTGGTGTATTCGTAGCAGCGTTTTTAGCGTGTAGTTAAGCGGCGTGATTAATGTTTTGGAGTTTTAACTAGCGTTTACAAGTGATATTTTGTTCAGTGTGTCAAGATTTCCCAGTAAAAGAAGTGTCTAGTTTGACACAATCCTATTTTTGAACAATGGATGACTTGAAAGCCATAACTCCGGCCGTGATTGCACTTCGCTAATTATCATTTCGAATGACATTATGTTGACATTAATACTATCCCGGAAGGATCGCTCGCATTCGTAGATTAAACAAAACAAACAACAACAATTATACACGAATGTCTCGTAATATCGTTCCATTGACGTGATGACACTTGCCCTTGAATGGCGGCCTCCGATTGGTCAACGTACTTGGACGCCCCGCTCGCACGCACGCTCTAGCGAAAACTAGTTGCGTGCACGCTGAACGCGACGCTGCACGCGACCAAAGAGTATATTGAATATATGGAGACACGCGACAATACACGCTGGAACGCCCCGCTACACGCCCCGCCGTTCCGAATTTGCGGCCTAAGTGTTCCGCTACAATGATATTTTCATGTTATTCGGAGTATGGCTAACTTTTAAGATTTGCATTATATTTTACGCAAGACAGATTTGAATTAGAGAGGAGCGACGACGAAATTGCATGCAATCTATTAAGAAAACTGCGCTAATGATTAATAATTATAATTAAACTATTCCTTCAGTTCAAAGTTAATTACTAATCATTTTAATGTGTTTCATCTTGGTATAAATCTAAGTTGAGAACTACCATTACTTGAATACGTTCTCGTTGTCATAAGTTACCGACACGATAATTTACTTAAGTAAATAATTAATGTAGAGATTTACCCATCCCACCCATTTTAATATTATATAAAATTATTAGAGCTATTCATGTTGCTGGGGAGTTTCTTGCGCCACTTCTTCTCTAAAAGACACAACATGTTGCGAAGCGGTGGTAAAGCAGATAAGACTTCCAAAGAGTAAATAGGAACCATAAGCAAAAATAAAACTAAATAATTAAAATGAACAAGTTGGTGGTAGGCTAAATAAAAAAAAAACATTTCTGTCTTCCCTGATCACGGCTACCGAAAAGTGGCCGAAACGTCGGAATAATAAAAATTACCGCGCTTAAAACCGTTAAAACGTAGTTTTATTATAAAATAAATATGCTGCATTCTTAACTTAAATTATAAACAGTATATAAGTGCGTGAGAGTCCATGATTAATAAAGTAGTTAATAAAGACACGTAACCAGCACATCGAGATAACCGATGATTAAAACCTATCAATCTGCTTTATATACGCGTGGCCCGTATAATGAACACGAATACTCGTAGATGTCTATATATATATATATATATAAGAAAGTCGTGTTAGTTACACTATCATATATATTACTCGAGAACGGCTGTACCGATCTGGCTGAAAATTGGTGAGGATGTAGATTAGAACCAGGAGACGGACATAGGATACTTTTTATGCCGTTGGAACCGGTAGGTGGCGCTGAGATCGGGTTCTAGAATCCTCCTAATCACTTGGACCGATTTTGATGATTTTGTTTTTGTTTGTTTGAGTGGGTGGATCCCGGGATGGTTTAAATCCACAATTGGAACCGGTAGGTGGTGCTGGGATCAGTTCCTAGATTTTATTTTTTCAGAGCAGGACAACGTCTGCCGGGGCCGCTAGTATAACTATATTTGTCAGTTTTTGTTACACAGTGTAACAACATAATGCAGGCTGGAAAAATAAAGTAGAAAATAACAGGGGCGCCTTTTATCGCAAATTTGTCTAAGCTCTAGCAATTCCATTATTACTTCAATAGTCATTTCAATACTTATTAGTGATTTTTAGTATGGCATCAAGCATCGATCAAGTATCAAGTTGCTTTAGTTACGACATTCGCATTTTGTCAACATGTTTATTTTAATAATAATGATTATAATTTTGTAAGTAAGAGCTTTAAGACCCAGGATAGTTAACAAAAGAATTATTTGATTAAAAGAAGCTAAACTAACCATTACAAACCTATCATGTCGGCCGTTCTATGGTAAATATCGTCGAATTATAACGAAAAGATTTTTGGTTCAAGTTTCATCTTTGGTAAACTTTAAAAGTCACTGCTCACGTGACACTTGCTATTGCTAGATGAGTATTTAGTTATTTTTAGCGGATTTTAGACTCTGATCAATGTTAAAATTCAAATAAAACGGATAAATTCGCTTTGTTTATCATTCACTGACCAAAGTTTTATCTATGTCACTGACCTTGACTACAGATAAAATAGAGTATTGCCAGAACGAGATAGGGAGAGAAATGGAATTGCGCGTATTCATGCACAGGCGCCGGCGTCAGCCGGGAGCCCGGAGGCGCAGATATGCGCATGACTTCCCTCCCTGAATAATACCGCTTCAGAGAGGGCGCCCCTCTCGTGTCAAGGGAGCAGAGGAGTCTTCACCCCTGTCCTCGAAGCGAGTTAGCTCTTCCAGGGGCTTTCTCAGGCACTCATTGCGCTAGGATCGATGTGGGCGTACCTATGTTCTAAGTCTCATGCCTTTCCTGCCATAAGCGCGGGGAGTCGGAGGAGGGTGGTTTTAGTGGGGTATTAGCCATTGGGCATTTGTCCAATGGTTCGAGTCTCCACACAAGCCGGTCAATTACTGTTTGGATTGCCCTCAGTGGAATGCCTCCATGACTGACAACGGTCTAATCCCTCAAAGGACCCGGTATGTGCGAAATGCATTTCCCCGCCTGAAAAAAAAGAGTATTGCCAGAAGGCAAAAAAACGCGTCCGTTTCGGGACGCCCGACAGAAGTAATAACTTACAACAATCTAAGTTGAACTATTTCATATTGAAATTGTTTAACTTGAGAAAAGCTTAGGTTATTACTTAAATTTTATGTATATAGCGCGTGGGTTAGAGTGAGAGAGGAGGAGTCTGCCTATCGCTGCCGTACGTGTGAAAGAAAGGGAAGCCAGACAGACTGACGCCGTAACGCGTTACGTAACGAAGTGGTTTACCCTCCCATAAGAAGTTATCACTTCAAGAATTAGTTCTCGTTCTAGATGTTATGGCCAGGTTATATCTATATATTGCTGTTCATATTTGTATGAAATACTGAACATTTTGTATATAGATTCTTTTTACTATGAAACTCAAAACGCCTGAATAAGTAGTATTCCTTTCAAGCAATGCGAACGACAGCTGTCAATGTCAATTGGGCACACCAATTCCCGTATTAAATATTATTACCAAAAGATGTACTATTGTATAAGAAATTCGCAAGCAAGCATATACAACGTCCAATATTACTCTAGAGATGAGATAGTCTTCAATACTCGATATCGATAAGTCCTTATTTGAAATTTAAATATTTTCTTTACACGAAAAAGAAAATAAGTAAATCACGTGATATAGAAGAATTTAAATATAGTAGATAAAGCGAAATCTATTGTCTCTGCCATGGGAAATAGGTCTGAAAATGTATGTCGGCACTTAGCTTAATTTTAATGGCGAATATTTTTATAATTCTAATTTATCACAGAAATTTATAATTAAATAGAAGTAATTTAATCCAAAACTACCATATCTCAAAAGTAAAGGACTACAAAAAGTTCGCTACCAAAACTACATAGAAACACAAAACTTTAGTCTGTATCACTGAGCATACTCTTTCTATTTACTTACTTTGCTTACATTCTATATCGAGTTTTATTTGAAAGAAGCAACTGCCACCAATAATATTATAAATAAATATGAGAATGACAACGATATGACTTATGATTTTATTGCAATATTTTATAACATATTTGTTTATAATGTAATTTAGCTTTAATATTCTGATATGTATTCGGACATATCGAAAACATTTTGAAGTGATAACTTCTTATGGGAGGGTAAACCGCTTCGTTACGTAACCCGTGTGACGCCAGTCTGTCTGGCTTCTCTTTCTCTCACGCAAGTGATCACTTCTGTTGGGCGTCCCGAGACGCACACGTTTTTTAAAAATCTATATCACATCTTCAAATTTTTCCACTTTGTCCAAAATTTGAAGGAATGACACTTTTGGACTGACTTCCAAAGCGAATGTGTTTCATTTATTGACTTAGATAAAGTAGTTAAGTAGCATGATGATCATTATTCAAGACCTGACTACCGATATCTCTATAACGATGTCTTTATATAATGTACATTGTTAAAAAATCATTCATCCGTTACATTAATGGCGGATACTTCTAATTTTTACTCTCAACTTCACTACACCAATGTATTGTATGTAGAATACATTTGTTGGATTTCATGCGTGTCAGATAACTGCCTGCCATACTTTTAAAGACGGCCTCTTTGCTTCAATAATGTGTTCTCTTAAAAAATAAATTTAGAAGAGAGTGTTTTAAGCTTCAAAAAATAATTGTGAAGATAATATTGAAAAAAAAAACAATAATCCTTACGATACAATTATTTTTTAAGATTATAAAAATCTTTTCTAAGATACAATTTTAGATAACACATTGAAAAACAAACCAAATTGAACTGTTAAAGAAGAAGAGGTGGCGCAACTCCCCTGTGACATATTATTGAAGCTAAGACGCGAGACGAACAGACTGATAATGTCGGACGGATATGACGAGTGTATACAGCATCTGTTTTTGTTAAAATCACCACGGAACTCAAATATTTTTTTAATAATAATAATTTATTGTAAAAAAGGCCAGATACAATGACAAAGAATGCTTAAGTTAATTTAAATCTATGTATATATGTTAACATGTTATTTCCCTAACCCCCAATCTAAGTTTGCACCTGTGTCTTGGAGGTTAGTTGTAGGTTTTCATGGGTGTATGTAACAAAATATTATTAGGTTAACTAATTAATTTAAAATTAGCATCCAATTTGACTAAGCAGATATTCGGTTTAATTCTAAGTTGATTTTTGTAAATTCTCAGCAAGTTTTTTAAAATTTTGAATAAAGTAAGGGAGTAAGTAGATCGAAGCGCATGAGTTCGCAAGACATAATGTCGGCTGGCAAAGGTTGTACGTCTAACAGGTACATCACATACTGAGTGACCTTGGCACTTCAGAAAAACATTTGAGTCTAGAGGGAGGCCTGAGTGATGTCGCAAAACTACATGAAGTATGTACAATTGCCGCACTGTTAATACATTAGAGTCAATGTAGTTGGGTGGTAGGATAGTCCATTCATTTAAACTGCATTACTTTCAGTACTGCTCTCTGGACCGGTTATATATAACAGTAACTATATAACAGTAGTTTTTCAAGCATAACCCTAAACAAGAATACAGTAAGCAATTATAGATTCTGCTAGACTACAATATGAATTTTCGTTACAATTTATGTTATTTATCGATACAATACAACAGGCAACAACAACGGCCCATCCTTACGCCGTATATTGCGAACTTGGCGTTTGTAATGGGATAACATATTTCCATCAGGTTTTATTGTTCGATATATAGGCTTCTTAAATTGATATGAATTGAAACCAATAGGGAAACTACGAGGCTTGGTCGGATCACTCCAATGATATCAGTGACGTATTTTATGGAGTGGTGTAGTGGAAAATATGTATTTAACTATCTGTACCCTCGACTTTGGTCGCAATTTAAGTTTAAAATTAATATTACAATCTATTTTAATATAACAAACCTGTAAATGGTTCGAGTTTGTAAAATGCGTTTAAATGAAAGAAAGACATAGTGTTACAACCTAGACGTCGACAAAGACAAATTCCACGTACAGATCTTTAGAAGCACATAATTTAATTACCTGTCGGCATTCGAACTAGTTGTAATTATTTTATGAACGTCTTCTATTGTTTACTTATTTATTGGCATACGTTTGTAATTATTGTAGAGAAAACTCTATTGTCCTATTGTAAACGCTCATTTGCATCATTAGCCAGGTGTTGCGGATTTTGCATTTGGGAAGTATAAACCGACGGCCTGATGGAGAGGGGGGAACAGTTGCGATACGACTACGATACGGGCGTGACGTGTGTACATTCGGCAATCTAATTGTTACGGACTTTGCGCGTTTTATTGAATTACGACCTTTTGCATTTCGTTTGGATTTGTTGTGTTCGGTTATTTTTGTACCTGTGTTATACGTGTATGTATAGTTCTAGTAAACTGTATAATAATTCTAACGGCATTTTAATTCGACTCGTAAGAATATCTTTTTTTAGAAGTGAATGTTTAATGTTTGGTTTTATGCCGGCACAGCAGTAAGCTAAGTGCAGCTAAGTGCAAAAAACCTTGTTTGCTGTAAATGCGGCGTACAAATACTCAATATATGCTTTCATGTTTTAACTTGTAATAAATCCAACGCAAAATTGAAAAGGTAGATGTTGTAAGAGATCTAAGTATTATACTTAAGCTAGCCTATAACCATGGTCTCACACATTGAGTCGTGTATTGGAAAGGCATATAAAATGTTAGGATTTATGTGTCGTACTCGTAACGGAAAGGAATTTCAAAAATCGAGTATTAAAAACTCTTTATAATTCTTAAGTTACAAGAAACCTAGATAGTCCAGTCATCTTAGGCCAAATTAGGTGAATATCTTCGAAAATCGACTTACCCAGTATAATACCACGTAACAACTTGTATTTTGGCGTCCTAAAACTGTTCTCAAAATTCAAATATAATTGTATGGTCGCAAAGTCAAAGGTCACAAAAATTGTTTTTTTTTTTACATTTTTTGCAAATATCTAGTTTTCTATGGGTTTTACGATATTTGTTTTTATTATTAATTAAATTCTATACAACTTTTGTGTCTAAAATTTTTTCATACTTTGAACTGTTTTCGAGATGGCGGAGAGCGCGCGATCAGAGAATCATGTGAGGTCAACTGGTAGTCCCGATCAAAAACTCGAAATATTAAGGTTATAAATTATTGATAAATAATTATGATTTATTATTACATTGGAAGAACAGAACGAGGACAACATGACATGTTCGGCTGCTAGTAAAATGAGATGACCGAGGCGAACATTTCCGAACTAGCAGTTTTGTACGAGACAAATGAGAGAATGACGCTCACATCCTCACCGGCTTCATCGCTTCAAATGTACTGTCGCGATACAAACCATACAAATCTCGCCTCATTTGAAATAGTACATTGTGCTGGTTCAGTACAAAATGTCATGTTACTCTTACAAACTCATTTTAAAATCATGTCCTACCCAACCCTAGTTAAGACATTCATCGTAGTCGTTGTTAAACAAATCACTTGAAATGCAATCTACGAATCGATTCGCCGAAACCTCATTTCATTAAGCACTGATATTAATCCACCCTTTCAATTGATAATCAAAAAGGGCTCTTTATGCGAGCTTTTAATTGGATATTCTGATTTAAATATTGTAATGATTTTTGCTAAGATTATAATGGCAATCGGATTTCAATAAGATATCTGATACAAAAACTCCTTTGTGTTTATTTTATCAAAATCAGCCAAGTGCGCGTCCAATACATGGTGGTGTTTTTTAGTAGTAGTAGAATCAATCTCAAAAACAGACATCGATATAATTAATAGAGGTAATAAATATTATTAATTAATATATAAAGGTAATAAATATTATTCAAGTTGGATAAAAGGTACTTAGTAAAATAAATAGGAAATAAATAATTAAATAATGACGATTAAGATCCCTGTATACAACTATATTTATGCAAGTATAAATATTTCATTTCATTTCAATCTCTTTAGTTAATTTCACGTTTATGGTGTGGCAACACACTAAGAGTCCAAAAATTATTTACCTATGTTTCGATGTGAGATCTTCCATGTTATGTTACGCACCTCACCGAATAAATATAGATGCAGGGGCGTAGTTACCGCCGTATCAGCCGTATCAATGATACGGGCCCCCAGGCTAACGGGTCCCGAAAGTGTGTGAGCAAAAATTCCTAAAATGTTATTCACAATCTTTTCTGGCTCGAAGGACCAATATGTGGAGAACACATAAACTGTATATATTACTATAACTTGGACATAATGTAACAGAAGATTTTTTATAATATTAATATTCATTTCTCGATACGATACAATGCAAGGATGAATATAGAGTGAAGATAAAACAAAAGACGATGATACACCACTTTGGAGGTGAACATCTCCTATTATTATATTATATACCTAGTTAGAATCTTTACAAATTTGGAGAAGAAAATACACCGCTATTTAGATAAAGATGCTCCTATACATTGACGTAGCTTGCCTTAGACGGGCCCTGTTTCAATATGTGATGGGGGGCCCAAGGGCAGGGTAAAGTTTTTTTTAAAGAAACAAAAAATGCTCGAATTGAGTTGAAGTATTTATATATTGATTATAAGTTATTACTTAATGCTCCTAGAAGCTAAGTTAGACAAAGAATTTAAATCAAAGATACACCTTTCTAGCCTTTTGTCGGCAAGCTTATTTATCAAACCATCGATAGCTGAAAACGACTTCAGTTTTTCTAGATTTTCTGCCTCTATAGACAATAATGACAAGTCTGATAGTTGTTCCTGTTGGCCCAGCAGTTATTCTCATAAATATCACTAATCTATAAAAGATTGTGGATAACATTTTAAGCATTTTTGCTTATATACTTTCGGGGCCCCTGTGGCCTGGGAGCCCCATATCATTGATACTGCTGATACTGGATTAAGATAAATTTCCATAACAACCTCAATATCTTCAATATCAACCTCAATATACAAAGCTTCTAGAAACAAATAACAACATGAATATATATTTATTCAATGTTTTAATTTGTCGTAGAATAGAAGTATGTGAATGTTTTACTGAAAAAATACACAAGAGGCCTTTGTGTTGACTATTTGTTTGGTTTCCCAGATGAAACCATTATGTTAGTATTCTCGATGTAGGTACATGTTTCCTCAAGAATTTCCGTATCGATTTAGGGATGGCTCGATAAGTGTGATAATAAAAGCCTCTCACAGGGTATCGGAGAGAAACTGTTAGGCCCCTCGTACACAGGGCTACGCAAATCTTCAATACCTGACAACTTTGGTCTCTAAGCGACGCCCGCAATACAAATTCATAGAAGTTGGTACACAGGCACGCGTCGCCGATATTTTGTTCGTTCGTTGCCGACACAGTCGCGTGCTAGCTGCTGCTGTTAGACCGTCGCTGTAAATGACGCTGCGATTTTCAAGATGGCAGATGGATTGATTGGCAATGATTGAATATTAAATTTGTTTTGGAGGTCAAAACACACCCTTGTTTGTATTTTTGCGAATTTGTAGGGGATTTGTAGGTTGGTAATTTGAAAATGCCGTTGTTATTAACACAAAGTTTATTAGAACTACACATACGTAATTCACAGTTGTTACAAGTATAGCCGAATACAACAAAAACAAACTGTAGGGCAGAAAATCGTAATCACATAAATCGCGCCAAGTTTGTCGTTCTAAAATGCTCGCTCCGAAAGTGGACTAAGTAACACTTTGTTCGCAGTCAGAACACGACTGACGCAGTTCCCGACCCTGACCAACTCTCATCCATTTGTAAATTAGACATGGCCATCTAGCAATATGCCGCCCACTGGTTCTTGAAATCGTTAAATGATCAGTTTAATAGCTTCCAAGAATTCGCATGAAATACCAATAGAGGAAAGAAGGTTTTATGACGTCTTACGGCGGCGTGAACTCAGAGATTAGCATGAAGAATAGATCTCTCAAATTCAATGGGTCATAAGATCCCTGCAAAGGATTAGTATCGGCTTGCAACAGTATATTACAATTTTAAAGGTTTCTCATGTATGTGTCACTCTGGTGTATATGTAGAACAAGTAAATCCACTAAATATATAATGCTTTGAATTTAGCATCTGTTTGTTATAATGCAGTATTAAACAGTCTGCACTTCATACTTCTTTCTATATATGAATGTAGCCAGTATGACTTATTATGCCGATTTCATCGCTTTCGGCAAAGATAGTAAGCCAAAGTTACAGATTCATCGTCATTTGTGTCAGACATTTTGTAAATTTAATTAGTGTGAGCCTTGTAACCGCTATACTTACATTGGCAGAGTAGACAACTCGCGTCTTGCGATTCAGTGCCGTGTGCACGGACTGTGCGCTACCCAGATATTCGCGCACAGTTTACAAAATTAGTATTGAAGATTTGCGTAGCGTTGTGCCACGGGCCTTAGCCTTGAGCTATAATTGTGTTTCGTAAAATGAGTGGAAATTCCAATGGGCAACTTCACCTCCCCTATTTCAATTCCCCATCCCATCCACTTCAATTCTTTGCTTTTATCCAATCCCCTTGGGTCCATGAGCATTGCATACGTCTATAGGCGACGGTAAACGAGTTTCGTTCCTTGAAGGCAAGGCAAAACTTGCCTCCAAAAACATCAGTCTGCGTCAATACCTTGTGCTTTACAAAGCCTAGGTGAGACCGCATATGGAGTACTGCTCACACTTGTGGGCCGGGGCACAAACCTAACAGTTAAATCCCCTGGACGGTATTCAACGTCGAGCTGTTCGCATTGTCCCATACTCACAGACGGTTTAGACGCTTGGCTTTCTCGTGTATGCTACGTTTCTCTTGCGTATCGTAGGGATCTGCAATAAGCTCCCAGCTGAGGTTTTCCCACAGCACTGCGATATGAAGTTTTTTAAAAAGGTTGTCCTCAAATTTCTTCGAGGCCAGGAGCACGTTGGTGATATCTCTGGTATTGCAAACGTCCTTAGGAGACGGTAACCACTCACCGTCAGATGGGCCGTGGGCCTTCTGCCCGTTTGCCAGCTTCGCAAAAATCTAGCACCAAAAACACTAACGGTCCTATTCATATTGAGTTCTTAAAGAACCCTACAAACATACTCTAACTCCATATGAATAAGACCGTAAAGGCTCTTGTAGGCGCTAAGAAATTACACCGTGTTTGCGGCATATAGCACCAATTCATCATGTAACGACTAGAATTTATTCGGATCTACCGATGAAAATTTTCGTATCTGCTCCAGACAAGATAAATAGGAATGTGTAGACGATGAGATTGTTTTCGGGTAGTCGTAGGGTATGGTAGGATGCACTAGTCAATTTTCACCATCACCGCAACAACACAGAGCGAGTCGGATCTAGCGCAGACAAGATTTTTCTTGGCCAGCGCCGGAGCAATGTACACAGTTTGTTACGGACATCCCGTCGCATCACCAGAAAGCATGCCTTTCCCGGCAACATTTTCTCTTCCACCTTCATTGGGCCGGTGTTTACCAGAGGGCGCTACACACATACATGTATCTCATAGGTCGCCTAAATATCGTCGCGAGGCCACGCTCGCTGATAAATAGTCTAATAAAAACTACTGCATTGTGCCCTAAAACAACTCCCTAAGGTGTCAACTGTGTCCCGAACATCCAGTGTAGTGTTTGTATAAAACCAGGACGCGCGAATCCGGCCAAAATCCTACATCATTCCTTACACGGTTCCAGTGACGGCAAGCGTTCATTTTTTCTGCTTAGTTCACTAGGATTTGCGAGGCGGCATCAGGTCTAATAGAGAATCAGGGTTTGCTCCGGCTAATTAGCCATTCATATCTTATCACAGTTCGTGTGTAGAAACGACACGAATTCTTGCGTAGAGCCGGCGACTTTTCGTAGCGTGTTCAAGTAGCCTAAGGGCCGAGCCACACTGGAATGGCAGCGGCCCCCGGCGTCGCCGCTGGCGGCCTCGCGCACCCTCCAGACTTCACGCGCCTAGTCTCCTCTTGACTAGTTTAGTTTCTTCATTCGGCAATGCTCGTGTGTTTGGAGTGAACATGATGGAATTGGTTATTATAGCACTTATTGCGGAAGAAGAAGAAGAAGAAAGAAACAAACAAAGGAAAAAAGAAAAAGGGATATATGCCGCGGGCAGAACCACCGAAAAGACGCATATTGTAGGAGTTCAGCAGACAGGCAGACGGCCCACTTGATGGAAAGCGGTTACCATCGCCTATGGACATTTGCAACAGCAAAGGTGCTACAAATGCGCTGCTGCTCTTTTAAGGGAGACTGGAACCTTGTCATTAATGCCGGAACACAATCCAAGGTTGTTATGGCGGCATATCAAGACCAGGGGTGGTAGCCATCCAGTCGGCAAACGGTAGGGCGTTTGCCCGACTGGATGGCTGTGGGTTGTTTTGTCGCCTCTTACGACAGGCCGCCCGGCCGCAGGAAATTGTATTATATCTCCGTTCCTGCACAGATAACGGTCTTTAAAGTATGTATATTATTTCACACTGAAAGTGCACGCCGCGACGCCGCCAGCCGCTGCCATTCCGGTGTGACTCGGCCCTAAGTCGGCAGCCCTACTGCCGTTGAAGTGGGGATGATATAGACGAGGCACAAAGCATACATGACTATTTATATTGTTACAGGTGTGCCGAACGACTTGTCTGTGACTTGGCACCAGTACCCATACAACCTGGGGATTGTATTCTGCAAACTTCGAGCACTCATATCCGAAGCGTGAGTATCGTACATTTATTAGGTACCCTGTATAATTTAATCTGATTAAAATTAATTAAATTATAAATTAAATCGCTGCCAGAGGGAAACGTGCCCAGAAGGCTGGCTGCATTGCACCGCTGTGTGGCAATGTTGATTCGTTGCGCGAAATACGAACCAGCCTTCTGATCACGGGTGGTATCAAAGGGTTTCTTAGAAATTTCTTTGAAGAAACCCTTTGCCGATGGACCCCACGGACCTTAAGTTTCAACTCCAAACGGCACAAATATGTAACCCCTTCCTGGGGTTCCATATTTGCGTCGTTTGAGATCTTCATTTTCTACAAGTATAGTAATTTTTATATTTTCCTTCGCACCAGCAAATTCTTTTTTATTCTTTTTAGAATTAATAAGAAACAGATTTCAAAAATAAATTAATTACAAGTTAACTAAAAAGCTTATAATAGTTACTAAGCTATGTACGCGACTTCGTCCACGTTTGATTTGAAGGACACAAAGTATCGCAGCATTTAAAAAATACTATAAATTTAGGGATGACGCTAATGGTTGGAGGAGCGAGATGAAATGCTCCTCCGTCTCAAAGAGAAAGACCTTCAAGGCTATTGTTGTTCCTCGCAGGCCGAGGCCCAACTATTATTGTTGGAAATTTGTAAATATTCTTTGCACGTTTGAGCGTGTCGCGGACGGGCGCAATGAAGACATTGGCTTTAATTTCTCAGTCGGTATTTAATATCTGGATTAACAATATTACAAGAAAATCATTTTGTATTAAGCGTCAAGAAAAATGACATTGTCAATTTAAAGAAAATACGTATAGTAAAATAAACGTATTAAAAGATTGTCCTAAAAGTGAAAACTGTATCGGAATAAGCAAATTTTTGTGAACCCAAACAACTTCAAACCGGGATTCCCGGGAGGAAAAGTAGCGCAGACTTTAAGTTTAAGAATAAGCTGTTGATCGAAATTTGCCCAGTAGTTTTTACGTAAATTCCGAACAAATACATAAGAAATCTAAAAGAAATTGCATTGTATACTCTCTATCGTTTATTTAGTCTATACCGGTTGTTTTTTTTCAATAGCTACAGACAAGGCATTTATAGAATTATATTATATTAGATATATAGATAACACTTTATTATACACCAATAAAAAACGGACAAGTGGAAAAACGAATAGCAACGGATAAGTGGCAAAACGAATCGCAACGGACAAGTGGAAAAACGAATCGCAACGTACAAGTGGAAAACGAATCGCAACGGACAAGTGGAAAATCTTCAACTGACAAGTGATAAAATGAATCGCAACAAAATTTTAACTTGAAGTTTTACGGGCAGGTTTTCAAATTGGACAAGTACATTAACAATCTGCCCGTAAAACTTCAAGTTAAAATTTTGTTGCGATTCATTTTATCACTTGTCAGTTGAAGATTTTCCACTTGTCCGTTGCGATTCGTTTTCCACTTGTACGTTGCGATTCGTTTTTCCACTTGTCCGTTGCGATTCGTTTTGCCACTTATCCGTTGCTATTCGTTTTTCCACTTGTCCGTTGCGATTCGTTTTTCCACTTGTCCGTTGAAGTTTCACTTCTAATATGTGTCCCAGCACACATTTCGATTTTTCGCAGGTTTACTGCAAATTATGATTTGGTTAGGTTAAGTACATTTTAATGGTGTATGTAATACGCTACCCACGCACCGACCATTTTTTACGTCAACACTTTTGTTGTTCGTTGTCGTTCACTTTTGTTATGACTTTCGAAAAACTGAACAGTTGGCAAAGTTTTCTTGTTGTTATTTTTGTTTACTCAACAAACTCTATTTATTTATTTATATTTTTTTACACATACCACAAATAGAGGCAGTGATGCCTTGTCATGTGGAGAGCAGAGCTATAGTTCGATGCAATCTTAAGTTTGCCTCCATTAATAGCGGCTCGGAACATCGCACTTTCCGATGCGCAGAACGCAATTTTAGGTATTAGAGGGATGCGGTACTCTGAGGACGCGGTATATCCTCGCTCGCTCTCTCGCTAGCTTTCTCGTTTACGAGACTTTCCCGGCGCTCGGCTCACCAGAGCTGCCAATTTAGCGCTTTAGGAGCTAGATATAGCGCTTTTTAGGGCAATCCAGCTCCCAATTTTATTAAACAACTTCCAGCGCAAAATCTTGCGCTTTTTATAATATGCAAATATGTAATTAATTTTATAATAAATATATATGAATATCTATACTAATATTATAAAGAGAAAAGATTAAATTCTTTGTTTGCATTAAAGATGCTCCATAACTGCTTAACCGATTTGAAAAATTCTTTCACTGTTGGCAAGCTTCACAATCCCCGTGTGACATAGGCTATATTATGTTTACAAAAAAATTAGGGATCCTTACTAAAACTTCAATAACGTAACCCAAGGTGTAAAAAATACCTAAAATCGCGAGCACTGCGAAAACTATTGATGATAGAATGAAATAATGTACTACGACTTTGCAGAACACATCATTATCTACAAAAAGTGTCGCGACAGCATATGTCTAACTATTATAGTTATGCCACAATAAGTGTCCTTTTATTTCAATAAATTAATTAAAATGCCGCCGCTAGAACAGGCACTTTATTTGTATCTTGATATTAATCCTTATCAAAATAAATTACTTCATATTCAAGACTGCTTCAATACCTTTATTATAACTTTTTGAATTATTCAATTCGGACATTCCATTCGAAAGATATCACGAGTTTAAAAAGTATTAGAACACGCGGCTTTGATGATTTATATTGACAGAAAAAAAGTATTTCAAAAAATATTTCAAATATACTTACACACCGCGGAGAATACCAACAGAGCAGATGTAACTCCTATAATATATATTTTGTCTGTATAGTGTAATACACTACACACGCACCGACAATTTTTTTCTGTCAACACTTGTCGTTCACCTCGTTGTGACTTTCGAAAAACTGAACCGTTGGCAAAGTTTTCTAGTTGTTAATTTGTTTTCTTATTGGAACATCCCACTTTCCGATGCGCAGAATGCGATTTTAGGTATTAGAGGGACGAGGTCGTCGGAGAACGAGGTATATCCTCGCTCGCTCTCTCGCTCGCTTTCTCGTTTGCGGGACTTCCCCGGCGCTCGGCTCGGCTCACCAAGTCTGCCACTTTAGCGCTTTCGAAGCTAGATATAGCGCTTTTTAGGGCAACCCAGCTCCCAATTTTATTAAGCAACTTCCAGCGCAAAATCTGGCGCTTTTTATAATATGCAAATATCTAATTAATTTTATAATAAATATATTTATGAATATCTAGACTAATATTATAAAGAGGAAAGATAAGATTGTTTTTTGCTTGCATGAAGAGGCTCCGAAATTACTGAACCGAGTTGAAAAATTCTTTCACTGTTGGCAAGCTACGCTATCCCCGGGTGACATAGGCTATATTATATTTACAAAAAAATTAGGGATCATTACTAAAACTCCAATAATGTAGTCCAAGGTATAAAAAAAATACCTAAAATCGCGTGCGCTGCGAAAACTATTGATGATAAAATAACAAATAAAATAAATTACTGAACCGATTTGAAAAATTCTTTCACTGTTGGCAAGCTACGCTATCCCCGTGTGACATAGGCAATATTATATTTACAAAAAAATTAGGGATCATTACTAAAACTCCAAAAATTTAATCCAAGGTCTAAAAAAAATACCTAAAATCGCGTGCGCTGCGAAAACTATTGATGATAAAATAAAATAATGTACTACGACTTTGTAGAACACATCATTATTTACAAAAAGTATCGCGACAACATATATCTAACTATTATAGTTATGCCACAATAAGCGTTTTTTTATTATAAAAAATTAATTAAAATGCTGCCGCTAGAAAAGGCTTTTTATTTGTATCTTGATATTAATCCTTATCAAAATAAATTACTCCATATTCAAGACTGCTTCAATACCTTTATATAACTTTTTGAATTATTCAATTCGGACATTCCATTCGAAAGATATCACGAGTTTAAAAATGTAAGAATTAGTGACGGTGATCACGTGACTGTGACATCTTTTCGTGAGTCAAAACTCCATAAGACCCCCTCTATATAGAAGTTTCACTTCAAAAGTTTCACTTCAAAAATGAACTACTAAAATTATAACGCGGTCTTATCGCTAAACAGAGATCTCTTCCAGACAAATACGTAGCATCTAGTAACTACTTACTTTTTATATATATGATATAAATGATATATATATATATATATATATATATATATATATATATATATATAATGTATGTACTTATTTATTATTAAAAATAAGTAGTTCGTACTATAACTTGATATAATTTTATAATTATAATTATGCAGAAATTTTATATATTACTAGCCGTCCCGGCAGACGTCGTCCTGCCTGGAAAAGTTTCAATCATATGCCGACAGCAGCGCCACCTACCGGGTCTAATTATGAACCAATTCAGAAACCTTCTCTGGCTCATGTTCAACAACTTTGCAAAAGAACATCACATGATCAAATCTATAGTTTACGATCCTATAAAGGACATACCGACAAACATTCATGTTTATATATAAGATATAGATATATACTTAATTATTTCATATTTAGTCATGTGTTCGTTTTACTTCGGGTAAATTGGAATTCGTATAGGAAAAGACAATATTGTAGTATTCAAGATACATTTTCAGTAATACACGATCGTTTGATGAAGAAACTTGTATCGTGCGAAACGAAGTCCTCCAGCGCCTCTTTACGCCCCATTCCCGCGGCTTAGAACCATTTCATAAGGCAAACGCGAGCACATATTTACAATTTTATATTTTCCTATAAAACGTATCGGATTCGTGTGACAAGGGCTGATAACTAAAACCCACGGGACGTTTATGGATCTGTGTTGTGGAGATAACGAAGAGCCGGCCAAGTGCCTGTCGAACACTGAAGGCTTCTTTTTGTGTTTATAATTTTTATTGCGTGAGTTTAATAATAATATTTATTTCGGGAAATGTATGATAAGTGAGTATCCATTACATAGCTTCTAACTCTAAATTGTTTCCAAATATGTATCTTTTTATGAAATACTAGTTGCACCCCACGGTCTCACCCTCGTGATAATGGAACCTATTATACTTTTTAACCTATGATATTTTTGATAACTCACACTGTCTTAATACATTATAGCCTATGTGTTATTCTGATGTGTAAACTATATTATTGTAAAGTTTTATCATAATCAATTCAGTAGTTTTTGCATGAAGGAGTAACAAACGTACATACATCTATACATTCATTCATTCATTCGAGGCTGGTTCACAAAAAATGGTGGAAATATGGAGGGTAGAGGTAAGGAGGATCATCTAGTATGGGGGATCAGTTGAAAAAGTTGTAGTATGTAAGCATTTGTATTGTTTATTGTTAGGGGGGCCAGCGCACAATAATTAAGTATTTGCACACGTAGCAATAATGTAGTATAAAAGGTTTTCATTTTGTTAAACGGGATCAGAATAAATACAGCATACACATCGGGACAATGTAGTTTTACTACTGTAACCACCTCAGTCCGCCGCAGCCACCGCTCCATACCACAAAGTGTCCACCTGTAAACAACAAATTATGGTTCGAAAACTCGTCAAAATAGCGCTAGTGTAGGAAAAGGAAATGATATGAATTTAGCAGTTATAAACGAAGTGAAGTGTGCTGGGTTGAAAAATTTAAAAATTATAATTTGGAAAAGTATTGAGACTCTCTCGTATTGAGATTGTGTATATACATTTTTGACCAATTGAATTTTTGAAACCTATTTCACTAATTAAGATAACTAACTAAAGTATCTGAAAATTCCAGCATGAGGAGACATGCAATAGTTACATTCTCGTAAAATGCGCGGTGACAAAGAGGAAGTATTTCTTTCCTTCTTTAATCTAGTATCCTAATCTAATTATTTGTGGCGCTATTTTTAAATACTTTACACTTGCTAATATGGCGCTACCTTAATTTGCTGGCCTTCAGTGGACATTTTTTAATATACTGAGATGGTTCTCCTTACCTCTACCCTCCATGGGTGGAAAGAAAGAGATAGATAGATAACACTTTATTGCACACCAAAATATACAATTAAAAAAACAGACCATGTTTACAATATTTTCTAGGCAATACAACAGGCGGCCTTATGAAAGAGAACATAGATTATTCAAGCATGGCACATTATTGCACTGTGCATGTATACGTTATGCCCATAAGTAAAACTCGCGTAAGTAGATTGCAAGAACTATATGAGCTCCCGACTAATTTTGTCTATATAGACCCAGTTAACTCTATGTAGACTTTATAAACGCGTGTGTACATATGACAGCGCCATCACCGTTAAACTGTGAAGACTAGCTGCAACTGCGCTGCCGCCGCGTTGTCATCACGCCACCACCGCACCACCAACATTCGTTCGCTGTCCAGCGGGCGCATATACATACAGATACCTAGAAAAATCGAAATGTGTACTGGGACACGTAGAATTGAAACTTCAACGGATAAGTGCAAAAACGAATGGCAGGTTCGGTTCAAATTGGATGTACTGGTCCAACATAACAATCTGCCCGTAAAACTTCAAGTTAAAATTTTGTTGCCATTCGTTTTGCCACTGGTCCGTTGCTATTTGTTTTTCACTTGTCTGTTGAAGTTCCACTTCTAATATGTGTCACAGCACATATTTCGATTTTTCTCAGATTTACTGCCAATTATGATTTGGTTAGGTTAGTTATATTTTAAGAAATGCATTTTTTATTTAAACATATTCTATTTTAACATTTTCTTAAGTTTTCGCGACTTGTACACATAATAAAACTACGTTTTAACGGTTTTAAGCGCGGTAATTTATTTGATTTTTGTTATTCCGACGTTTCGACCACTTTTCAGTGGCCGTGATCACGGAAGACAAAGACGCTTAAAACCGATAAACGTAGATTTATTATATATAAAATGAAATGAATGAATGAGTTTATGAAATAAAAAATCTGAATTCGAACCAAGAAAAACATCGATAGTCTACTCTAACAGTATGCCGCCTCTTTACTACGTCTACTCTAAACTCTAAGCGGCGTACGCTTCGCACCACGGCCGTAACGATTTTTCGTGACAGACGTCTATATAGAAGTTTCACTTCAAAAGCAGTGCGGTACCCTGAAAACTAGAAAAGTGACCCTTAGCCTCTGGAGATCAAGAAAAATTAGACATATGTAAACGAAAGCGTATATCTTAGAAATCGGTTTGACCTTCTGTTGGTTTATTGCAAGCAATTTCAAAGTTAGCCTCTTGGCATTTGGTCCGTAAAAGAATCTCGGGGCAATAAAGAGGGGCTCGGATTTTAATATAAGTAAAACGAATGCCTCAAGCTATCAGACGTCGTTATGTCTGATCATATACATTTGTAAATAAACAAAATGGTTTTCGGAGAAATGAAATGTTAAATATAAAAAGTACAAGCTGTGCCTGCAGCTTAGTCCGTTTTTTGGGGAACCTTAAGTAAATTTCAAAAAGGCTAAGTTACTGCTTATGACATCAGCTATCAGCCAAAGTCCCGTAAAAATGATGAATGAATGATAAATGAATGAAACAGATTAGCCGGCACATCTAAACAGGCAAAAATTTTCGATATTGGTACCATGTATCATTTTAAAATGGCTAGATTAAAAAAAATCGAATTGCAATGTGATTTTTTTTATCCCGGGAAGCCCGCGATTATCCTGGGAGCGGTTTGTAGTCCGAGTGTATAAAAATAGCTTATTCTGACAGAGTTTTCACTGAAACAATAGCTTACATTTTAAATCCTGTGCAATAGTATGTGTCCCGGGAATCACGCAGGAATTCCAAGTGATGCGTGGAAAAGTCGCGGAGATATCCTAGTATATAAGGCCCAAATTGCTATCAGTTGGGGCCGTGCCCAAAACGCTGGCTGCATTCCCGCGCTGGATGGCACATGCCAGTAATTAAAATCACTTCTATCATAATATTTTATGAAATAGTATTAAAATGTATTTAAACAAAACAGAGCTATGTTAAATTCTCTGTTGTATACAGTATTACACGACCAACAAAACTAGACTAACGGGTGGAATGTGGCTTTTCCGCCCGCATACCGCCTTAGACCCCGCGTACCTCCTAGTACCATTCGCAACTGCAATAAGTTGCACGCATTTCGCTCTTCATTTCTATACTTAGTTACTGGTTGTTAAGGTTTTGAAGTGATAACTTCTTATGGGAGGGTAAACCGATTCGTTGCGTAACGCGTTACGGCGCCAGTCTAGAAAGAAAGAAAGAAAGAAAGAATGAATTTATTTGAAGAAATAGCGAAGTACTTACATTGCTAACATGTATTAAAAATAACATATATTGAGAATTTGTACCCCGCATCTTCCACAAACAAGGTTTGCACTCAGCTTGTTGCTGTGCCGGCATAATATCCGACACAACGCTGATTTTCAGTGCAAACCTCCTTTTGGCTTAATACTAATAATAATAATACGACCCGAATAATTTAAATTAACTTAAAAACTATTTACTTTGTAAATTATAATATATACATACATTTAAAAAAAATACTATAAATATTTGTTAATATTATGATTTAAATAATAAAAAAATCAAAAAAACAAATATATATATATATATATATATACATATGTATAACTGATACTTGTCTATGTTTTAACATGTATATTTCCCATAAAAAAACGTATATCGATTTACGCTACATTGCTCTGTACTCAGTTTTCAGTACAAGGACTTGTATCATATCTAAGTAAGTTGTTAAATCGAATATATTTCTCAAATACTTTAGTTATTCAAAGGCTTATCAATGAATATGCTGGATCTTCTTTTTGTAAAGTAAGTAAATGTCTTTTATAATGGAACTTAAACGAATTTATCGATTTCAGGTTTCTGATGGGTGGAGGAATATCGTTCCAGCAATGAGTGGCAGCATACTTGAAACAGCCTCTGAAAGCAGCTGTTTTGTGCTTCGCTGTTATTAGTGGTTTTGTAACAGCTCGCAGGGTACCGTATTGTGACTTATCCCTCCTCCAGTCTATTTTATTGTAGAGATATTTAGGGTGTTGCTAAGTGATCACACCAAATAGCATACAAGATAAATGTAACTTTCTTCTAGCTGTCATCTTCAGTATGTTATTTTTGTTTAAATATGGAGTAATATGGCTTCTTCTAGAAGAGAGGTATATCAAAACAGTAACGGGCATAAGCATTTTGTATGCGCTGTATTAAATGCTCCGTTCTTGATAAAAGGCAAGGCCCATACACTGTATCGCAGTAATTTAACTTAGAAATAACTAAACTCTGTACTAATCTTTTTCTTATTTCCACATTGATGTATCCTCTAATTGAATATAATATTCTTAATCTATAAAAACAATTTTTCATTATCTTACTAATATGCTTTTCAAAACGAAGTTCGGAGTCAATGGTCAAGCCTAGACTATGTGCGGTGTCTACAATTTCAATTTGTTCATTTTGAATTTTAATTATAGGAATAGCGTTCTTTATTGTTAGTACCTGGTGTTTACTTCCTAGTATCATAAATTTTGATTTTACTGGATTTAAAACCAGTGAGTTGACTTCAGACCATTTTGTTAGCCTTTTTAGGTCATCATTTATATCATCAACAGCTTTGTGTGTTTCATTAGGGATGAAGTGTTTATAAAGTTGGATATCATCAGCATACATATGAAACTTACAGTGCTGGATACACTTGGCAACATCCGCTGTGTAAATAATAAATAGTAGCGGACCTAAAATAGATCCCTGAGGGACTCCTCTTGAAAGATTCAGTGGATCTGATGCAGTAAACGTTCCATCTGCTTTTTGGATCTCAACTTGTTGTCTCCTCTCTGTTAAATAGCTACGGAACCATAGAATAGTCTCGTTGGTAAAACCATAATATGCTAGCTTGGACAAAAGTAAACAGGTGTTAATTGCATCAAATGCGCGTGAATAGTCTAGTAAAATAAGTAATGTACCCTGTCCTTGGTCTCGAGCTTCAGTAATGTTGCCTACCACATCACATAATGCTGTTGCTGTGACCTATCCCTTTCTAAATCCGGATTGAAAGTCAGGCAGTATCTGATTTGTTTCTAAGTATTCAACAACCTGACAGTGGACTACCTTTTCCAAGACTTTAGAAAGACATGGTAGTATACTTATAGGGCGCAGATCCTTGTAACTGGTGGGATTATACAGTCTGTTGGCTTCCCTTTCTCTCACGCATACGGCAGCGGTAGGCAGGCTCCTACTCTCTCACTCTAACCTACAGCGCTAGCCGTGTTTTGGTAATTAGATTAAATAATGATACTAATAATGTACATTCACAAAATTCTAATATACATATTCAAGAATTGTAACTAGGAATAAAATATATTTTATAATCAATAAAAGATTTACCTAGTGCCTACCCCGCAAGGGACCTGGCGTGAAGTTATTTTGATTTAATTAATAAATAACCTTTCCTTACATTATCATATAAATATACATAAAATTTAATTAATAATCTAAGCTTTTGTCAAGTTAAATAATTTCAATATTAAATAGTTCAACTTAGATTACTTTAAGTTATCACTTCTGTCGAGCGTCCCGAGACGCACAAATTTTTTGTTTATTATTGTTTGTTTTTTATTTCTGAATTTTTCATTATATTGTTTTGCGTTGATGACCTTAGACCATTAAACCATGGTCTAAGTTGATGACATTTGAAATGGGTAAAAAAATAGATGAACAAATAAAAATTAATGACAATAACCATGTTGGTATTTTTGGAACTTATTTTGAATAAAAACTTTTGAGTTTAATCAATATGAAGATTTTCGAACCAACGTGGCTACCGAACCCTAATTGAGAACTCAAATAGTTATAAAATTTTATTCATTACATTTCTTCATAAATGCCCTTCAAATATGTTAAACATTACTCAAATATTTGAGCAAACATTTCTCTATACGAAATGCTGTGTATCGCATGAGTGAACACATCCGCTTTATGCATTAAAAAATGTATAAAATGCATGTTTCAATCGAAATATTTATGCGCTACGTTCGAGGAATAGATTTCCATTTAACTAACCCTCGTATTATAGCACCCACAACATGAACGGTGTCTCCTTACCGCAAGCATTCGCTTGTAATGTAACGTGATAGATCCGAGCGTTACATCTGTATTGGCCATACGTTAAGGAATTGGATCACGTAATAATATTAGTGTCTTCTATCCGCCTGTCCTTCACACCTTTACAGCTCCTAATAAACCTCTCCTTATCCCACAATTCCCCAAGTAAAAATGTCGCGCCACCTAGCGGACGGCCCAGTCGTCGATCTATTACGGCGGCACAATAAAACATGTGCGTGCGCCACCCTCTTGCTACCTTTAGAAAGTGCTGTGAAAATTATTAAAAAACTATATAAATCAAAGTGCTGTGCTTCCTGGCTTCTGTTATCGGCATCGAGACAAATAATCGGTGAATCCTTTTTAGTATCCTATCCTCCGTCAATAGATGGTTACTTATATTTATTGCGTGATCGCAACAAAATTTTAACTTGAAGTTTTACGGGTAGATTGTTAATGTACTTGTCCAATTTGAAAAACTGCCCGTAAAACTTCGAGTTAAAATTTTGTTGCGTTTCATTATGTCACTTGTCAGTTGAAGTTTTTCCACTTGTACGTTGCGATTTGTTTTTCCACTTGTCCGTTGCGATTCATTTTTCCACTTATCCGTTGCCATTCGTTTTTCCACTTGTCCGTTGCGATTCATTTTTCCACTTGTCCGTTGCCATTCGTTTTTCCACTTGTCAGTTGCGATTCGTTTTTCAACTTGTCCGTTGAAGTTTCACTTCTAATTATTTTTTAGAGCAGGTCAACGTCTGCCGGGGCCGCTAATTCAAATATAAAAGTTAATTTGGACAGATAGTGTACTTTAACTCGTCTTTTAAAAATAGAGTCCGATGGACTGTCTCGGATCACATGAGGCAGGGCGTTCCATAGTTTGACGGCATAAACAGAAAACGAACCGTTGTAACATGCCGACGAATGTATGAGAGCTTTAAGAAGAAGAGATTTAGTCGTTATGCGAGACATGTCTGGGGGAACTAGGAATTCAAATCGTTCGCGAAGATAAGAGGGAGTATTGTGTAGAATTTTCAATAGAAATGTCGTAAAGTAATTTTAATGTTATTTCAAAAGTTTATATTACCTACAATGCGTTGTAATGCGACACACAAACTAACAACGAAGCCTTGGTGATATTATATATATATTTTATATACTACCCTTATGAAATCCGAGTTTTACCAGCTTAGTCACGTACGATCTGTTACAAACTTCGTTCCCGGAATAATCTGGAAACTGACAGATTTGGGGAAAACTTTTGCAAAGGTACTGCGAAAGTATTTCGGGCAATGATTGATTTTAACAAAAATAGGGCAAGTGCTAGTTTGACGATGTACAATAAAGGTCTCACTCTCTCTCTCTTTCTTTATCTCTCCTCGCAGTTTGACTACGACGTGACGTACCACCAGAGGCGCTGCAGCAGTGTCATCTTTTTGGCTATATTTGTCATCATCATGATCCGAGCATTAAATCCCGGTTTCGTTCATAGCGTTCGCTCCAACGCCCAGGGTCCACTTTTCTACTGTGGCGACCAAGGGTAGAAATTTCCGGTAGCGTAAATCGGTCGTAAGACTTTTGGAAAAAGGTAGAAGATTCTGGAAGTAAAAAACAAGGACGGATATATTTCAGAACGAGATAGACGATGAACGAATGTTCTAGAATAGAGAGTTCGGGAAGGTAAAGAAAGAAATAGATAGATGTTAGAAAGGGATAGGATGTTCAACGCAAGTTTTGGAATAGAAGGTTCGGGAAGGAAAAGACAGAGATAGATGGATGTTTAGAAAGGGACAGATAGTAAATAAAAGAATAACGAAATTATGGGTTCTAAAAGATTTTTCCGAGTATATAAGCAGCGTAAGGCGCGCCTACCTGGCAGTTTAGAGTTGAGTTCAGTTCAAGACAGCGAAGCGACAAGTGCGATACGGAAGAATTGGAAGAGAAGTTTAATAGAAAACAATGACGAGCTAAGTGGTGAATTTAGTGACAAGTTTGGTGGTCAGTTAAGTGAAAGAGGAGTGTAGCGTAGTTTGAGAGACGAACTAGAAGCGAGCTTCACGTGGTGATATCGGAGGTGAGCACTGCAGTAGCAGCAGGTGGTCTACGCAATATCGGCGACGTTATTGTGAGCGAGACACCTTATTGTCGGGACTGTGCATCGTTAGTCGTGCATATAGGGAGGGGCAGCCCTGCATAGAAGTATTACGTGCGGCTGTGAAGTCAATAAAAGCGTTTAGTTAAAAACTAGTGTTTTCTTCCAATCCTAAGTGCGTACCCCTGCTCGCACGTAACACTACTATTTCTCCTCCACTTCAAGTGGTCTTCGTTACCCCCGTTTTGAGTATGGGACCTTTGGTTACGCATGTTATCCTTCACAATGTGTAGCCAGCATTTCTTGGGCCTTTGACCAGAAGCTGTATGTTTAGGAATTCAGTCCCCACATAAGTAGCCGGTCTCCGTAATTTTTGGTTTCACACGTCTTTACCACGGAAACTTCGTCATTTATCGGGATAAAAGTATGCTAAGCGTTAACCCATGATTCCGGGATAGCCGTCAAGGCCATCGGATGTATCTCTGGTTCCCGTAGTCCTGACTTACAGTGATGAGATGGAACACAGGAGTGGTTTAGTTGGTAGGTTCGAGCGTGCCTTTAGGAGTCCAACACTATTGCTATCTCTCCAAGTTGTGTGGTGTTCATAAAAATGACATCCACAACCTTGAGTTGTGTTTCGGTATTAGTGACCGGGTTCCAGTCTCTCTTAAAAGAGCAGCAGCGCATTTGTAACACCTTTGGCGTAGCAAATGTCCGTAGGCGATGGTACCCGCTTTCTATCAGGTGGACTGCCTGCCTGTCTGCTGAACTTACAAAAAAACAGGACCATCGAAACAATAACATCCCACTGTTGGGCTCAGGCCTTCCATTTTCAGTAAAGGACGATATACCCGCTACGTTTAGGCGGATTGGCGTGTTTGCCATATTGGTTATCTCGATGTGTAGCTTTCATCGTTTTCCTCTACAATTCACACGTGGTAATTGTAACAATATTTAGGGCGGCTTGCATGATGTTCCTTAATTTTATTTAAGAAACACTAAACGCATTTACCACCCTTAAATACGATAAGCGTCTTGGACAACGCTAAATTTACCGGTAAATACGTTTACAGAACTGTCAAAGTTAATCATCCAAAAATGGGTATTTAACGCCTTAAACGCGTTTAAACATTGTCACTCGTATATTTTTATGAAATTGTCACTTATAAAAAGTCAATTACAGATTGTCACTCGTATTTATTTGCTTTAATTATTTATCTCAATTCTAAATACCCATTATTCGTACAAACTAACATGGTAGCAGAGTAATAAAGTTAAGGAATTTGATCCAGTAAAGATATTTTAAATAGGAAAGAATAAATACAATATTCTAGCATTATACTCGACCTGACGTTCACAATGGATAAGGCGATCGCAGAAGCTTCAAGGTAAAAATAATGCACCTAGATGGTAAAAATTATAAGCCTTGGCGGTATCGTATTGAGACAGCGTGCAGGGCAATACCCGGAGCTGAAGAAATTTTGCAAGGAAAACTTCAAAAGCCCGATGAGATGCTAAAATCAAATATGAAATTAATTTACAACAATTTCTAAAAATTTACTGTGCCGTTTTTACTCTGATAACGACAAATATGACGGATGAGATTCTAAAACAAGTTATGCGATATAAAAGCGCTAAAGAAGTATAGGATGAGCTAGAACGCCTATATAATGGAATCAACGAAAACAAACTTATGATCTTTGTCTACAATTGTTTGATAATAAAAAGGACCCTGAATGGGAAAGCAATATCTTTTGCATTAGAAGAA
This sequence comes from Dendrolimus pini, assembly GCA_949752895.1. NCBI lineage: Eukaryota > Metazoa > Arthropoda > Insecta > Lepidoptera > Lasiocampidae > Dendrolimus > Dendrolimus pini. The sequence continues at coordinate 18,317,006 of OX457144.1, read as the reverse complement.
CATTTCAACAAATGTTTTCATAAATTAATATTTATTATTCTTTATGAATTTGTAAGTTATTAAAAAGTCAATTACAGATTGTCACTCGTATTTTATTTGCTTTATTTATCTCAATGCTAAATACCCATAAAATCGAAATTAAAACCGCACAGCAAAAGATCATTCTTCAGGTTGGCCCCAAAAATTCCGAAGTAAACTTAACCAGACGAACAAAATTTCAAATGTCAATTTGAGATTGGCGAACTAAAATCCTTTTTACGCAGAAAATAACTAACATTAAAGCTAAATTTCGTGTGTTTGTTCGATAAAATGTGACGTGAACGTGAAACGGAACACACCTGGCTGTTTTACCGATGGCATAAATACATTTTACTAAATGACATGGGAGAGTGCCTCATGCAAGACAACATAAATGCATTTACTCTTAAACGCCTTTAGAGAGTTAAATAAAATTAACTGATTTTATTTAAAGACGATCGTTGTGCAACCGGGCCTAACATTAGGTTAGAAAACTTCTTATGTGGTAAGTGCTTTCCGACCAGGATTCCAACCCTTCTAAGTTTGGGACGTGTGTGCTAACCGCTAATCTAATGAAGCTTCGGTAATCAGGAAAACCTTTTACAGGGCGGTGTTGGACTATCAAATTTGTCGGATTATAGAGTACTGCCACAACCCTGTAATCTAGTTTTTTTTAAAGATTCTGCCTGAACTACAAATCGGATAAACCAGGAGCCGAATTACCTAGAGTCCACTGCATAATTCAGTTGATGATAATATATTATTTTGTTTATTAAATTTTGATATAGTTATGTAATACTAGTGGTTACCCAGTGGTCGAAATTTCTACCATAATTAATTTAAAGTTTGTTTGTCAGAGACTATATATAATCACAGATTTCGCCAAGGCTACGCTGTTAATTTGACTTTAACAATAAACAAAAGAGTATATATGCGTGTGTGTGTCAAATACCTGTTAGTGTGAGTAATGTTTTTTTATGCATAATTTAAAATAAATATTAGCATTTTTCGCTTCTTCTCTATACAAACTATGTGCGCGAATTTTCATAATTTTTGCTTCAAGTATTAATATATATAAATAAAAATCAATTGCTGTTCGTTAGTCTCGCTAAAACTCGAGAACGGCTGCACTGATTTGGCTAATTTTGGTTTTGAATTAATCGTGGAAGTTCAGGGAAGGTTTGAAAGGTGAGTAAATAGAAAAAAATGCTTGGAATATAGTAAAAACAACAATTTCGCTTTCCCTTAGAAACCTGCCAAATATTTTTCGTCCCGTCGTTTAGAAGTCAAATTAGATTTAAAATTAAAGTTTTTTTTCCATTTAGTTTTGGTTTTGAATGTGATGTTCGTCTCGTCGTTCAGAGAAATCAACGTTGTTTGATTATTGACTTTTGATTGAAATCGATTACCGGCCAACTTTGTGCCGCCTCTCGGGTGAGGTAGTATAATGATAATTACTAACATTGTAAACTATTCGTAAGTATTTTGTACGTATTTAGTCACAAAATATTTTTGTTGAATTTATAAACAAAGTCAAAAATCTAACGCAGTTCTTAATCATGGAAGAAAATCAAAGGAAAGTTGACTTAATTACATGGTGTGATCCATTTTTTCTCAAAAGAGAGAAAATTTAATTTAAAAAAAAAATATCGCGTCCAGAGGAATTTGATTATGATTCGAGTCTTCGTCGAGAAAATTGTTCATTGTCATCAGGAAATTTTCCGTGTAAGAAAAATTTGTAATTTCTCTTTTTCACATTTTCAACGATATTAATTTGTTGTAAGTTATCTATATTAATAGTGGTAGCATAATGGCTAGCGCACGCGTCCCAAACTCCAAGAGCGCGGGTTCGATCCTGGCCGGAAAGCATGCACCACTTAGGCAGTTTTCTGACCTTATGTGCATATTGTTACAATTACCACGTGCTAACAATGGTGAAGGAAAACATGGGATGCAACCTGCACATCGAGATAACCGATGTGTCAAACCTGCCAAGCCGCCTTGGACAAGCGTGGCGGAAATACTGTCTGTTCCCCTTGTAGTGGAAAGCGCGTGGGACAGTAATATAGAGCTATTATTATTATACAAGCTATCTATTAAAAAAATGTTAATTTTATATTTGATTGATATAGGTAACACGTTTTACTATAAATTCAACAGCAATCTTCTCTGATATATAAAAATGAATGTTTGTCTGTATGTCCTTTATAGAATCGTATAGGTAGGTACTATACATTTGATCTTGTGATGATCTTTAGCAAAGTTTTGTGCATGAGCCAAAGAAGGTTCCTGAGTTGGTTCACAATTGGACCCGGTTGGTGGCGATGCTGTCGGCATATCGCTGGTAGCTTTTCCGGGCAGGATGACGTCATCCGGGGCAGTAGGTATTCATAAAGTTCATTAAAATACCGTGCCTACCTTTCTTTTAAAATACATGAAAAACATATAGTCTATCAAACAAAGAAACTACGCTAAAAAGTAGAGACTAATATTTAGTTATCGACATATACATATCTATATATATGTAAATACGTGAAGCAAAAACTTTGTCCCCCTTGATTGAAAAATGCGTGGACGGAGGAGTATGAAAATTCGCACACTAGTTTAAATAGAGAAGAAGCGACGAATGCTAATATTTTTTTTACAATTATGCATAAAAATACATTAAATCAATAAAAATAACATTACACACACTACCATGTATTTGACACACACACACTCATAAAAACTCTTTTGTTTGTTGTTGACATCAAATAAACAGTGTAGCCTTGCCGAAATCTGTGATTATAGAAGTATAGTCTCTAACATTAATTATTATGGTCGAATTTCGACCACGGGCGACCACTAGTATTACATAAATATATAAATAATTAAGACTATACTGTTTTTACTTAGAAGAATACAAACTATATACATACATTACAGTTAGGATTTTTATAATTATCTACAATACACTATATATCTAAATGTTTTAGTTAACTTAAGGAACGTCTAAAGTTAATTATTAAAGAAAATGTTTAAATTACCCAGTTAAAAATTTATTCAAAAACCATAATTTTACATATGACACAATATATCAATTGTTTAACCATTTATTGAATACATGTGTCAATACAGATCCTATAGCTAGACTTAATTTAAATAAGTCTTTTAAGTATTTTTTATTTTAAGAAAAGAAATTTAAAAAAACGTAATTGACAAAATGTGAGTGCAAATTAGTTGAAATTTGAATTATTTGTAGCTAAAGTCATCAGAATTACGCTTCTAGTCCCGCAGCGACACCTTCGCTGAGTTCCGAGCTAATTTTTGCAAGCAATGCAACTACTTCTTCTTGCAATGTAGGCACAACATCTGCCAAAGTTGAGACAGTATTTTCAATTGTTCTTTCGCGATCATCAGCACTCATTTCCTCGAAGTATTCGCCAGCTTGACCAAAATTTTCAGGTTCCAGTTTCTCGATGATATCCAAAAGCTTGGGGTTAGGAAGAGAACTATTAACAGGCACGCATCCACCGAATGAGTTTGGAGTATAGTTAGGAGAATCAGCGCCGTTATCACCGAGTGGGCCAGTGCCATCACGGTTGAATGTGTACGTTTTATTAAGAGGACGGTTAACAGCGATTTTGTTGTAATTGGAGCCAAGTCGATGAATATTCCCATCTCTATAAATGAAGTCTCGCAATTTAAATAAGCCACCAAGACCACCAACAAATCCATCCGGCAAATTGCCAGGATTAAACGCCAATGATTCAATTTGTGCAAATTGATTTACAGGATTCTTGTTCAAAACCAATTTTCCTATTCTTGTTAACGGGTAATCCTTTTCTGGGAGAAGATTAGTGACATCGAACGGATCAAACGTTGCATTCGTAACTTGTGCAAGAGATAAAATCTGGGCATACATTGTCCAAGATGGATAGTCTCCTCGTGCAATAGCGTTATAGAGACTCCGAATCCCGTAGTCTGGATCTTCGCCAGCAATTGTCGCCCCTTCTGATGCGGTCAGATTCTTGATGCCGCCATCGGGCAAGAAATGAAATCTCATGAAATAACTGTCTCCCTCTGTGTTAGCTACCTGCATGGTATGGATGTTATAAGCAGCCATGTGTTGATACCCATCTGGTATACCAAGATCGGTCAATAAAACCAAAAAGAAAAAGAATGATTCTGGATTTTTAACGATAAAGTCCCATATCATGTTCCAATCTCTCAGACCTGTTGCAGGATTTCGTTGTATGACATGAATAAATGATGGAAACAGTAAAGGATCTTTGTACGCGTACACTGGAGCATTCGTACAGATTAGGTCCATGTTTCCTTCTTCTGTGTAAAACTTGACTGCAAACCCTTTCGCGTCCCTTATTGTGTCCGCTCCACCTTTTTCAGTCATGCCAGTTGATATCCTCACTGCTACCGGTATTTTATTACCAACTATACTGAAAAGTTTAGCTCTGCAGTATGAGCTTATATCGTCCGTTATTTCTAAATATCCGAACGCACCTGTCCCTCTTGCATGTACTGCTCGTACAGGTGTTCTTTCCCGAACGAAATGTTGTGCCATATCCAAGAAGTAACGATGACGTAGAAGATCCCAATTAAGGGCCGTCCTGGCCATTTCTGTATTGATGGGCACTCCATAGCTTGTGGTAATTATACATGACTCATTCTGAAAATTAGATAATTTAAGTTTAATTTGTTATAATAGGATGCTCGTGATGATTGCCTAAGAAAACGTAATTTGACTTGCCGCTGAAATTTTTGATCTATATATCTATATATAATAACTATGGAGCTAAATACAAATATATGGTGATTTTTTAAGTGAGTCTTTAGGGTCAAATTTTTAACTATGTAAGATAGTGAAAAACACTCAAAGGTTTTTGACAAATCAATTACCCTTGTTAGTAGCCCAAAAATTCTGAAAGGTTATCACTGATTCATTCATTCTCTACATATATCTTCTTTTTGTAATTGTGATTACCTGGACATCGTTAATAGATCTAAGAACCATTTCATGTAAAAAATATAAATAAGTCACATACTTAGAAAATTATTATAATCCATTGAAATCTTACAATTTAAGGACCGAATGCATGTTTTAGAGGATGCAATTTTATTTTTAGAACATGGGTGGGGGGTCAATAGAAGCTTAATCTCAAGTTTGTGGGGGTCGACACCCTTGTCCCCCGGCCGCCATCTTGGAAAAAGGGTGAAAACACTTTTTTCGCGTATCTCAGAAACTATGCGTCTTACAAAAAATTTGTAAACTCATAATTTGTAGCAAATTGTTTTGCCTACAAATATGTTTATATAACTTTTTGCCCTAAATTAAAAATTAAAGAGTTATAAGCAAAAAAGTGAGATTTTTTTTATTCATTCCATTAGGAATCTCCATTGAACAATCCCCATTAGGGGATTGTTCACTTTTTTTCAATCTGGCTATTTTAAAAACCATTTCGAGGAATAGTGTCCCTAATCATTTTTGTGTAGTTAAAATTCCAAAAAACGTACGATCTTCTTGTATTTTGTAAGAAATGCGTTTGACCTTTATTTGACATTACTAAATCCAATCAGGTGGGCCGTCTGCCTGTTTGCCTGCTTCAGGTGTAAAAAAAATATAGCTGTACATTATTTGATTTAAGTTATGTAACATAGAATTTCCCTAAAAACCACTTTAAAAAATTTAACGATAACTATAGAAAATAATAATGGTTGAACACGAAAAATTATAAGCCTAGCGACAAAATACACTAAAATGATTACGATACGTAATGAGTAAAGACAGTGATATTTAAATAAGTAGCACAGATTACTATAATTAGATATAGATAAAACTTGCTTTTATTATTTTTGTTTTCTAGGCAAAGAAATCAATGTAAACTTGTGCCTTATGACGTCCGCGGAGAAATAACTTTAAAATCGAATTATAAAAAACTAACGCTTAAAATACAAAAATATTCAAACTAGTATCTTAAAATACCCTATTTTACGTAATAAAAATATAAAATTAGAGGGTAATTTTTTGTGAACAATCCCCATTCTTTTCTTTACCATAGAACTTACCAAATTTAACTTAACGAATGTTAAGCAGGTAGAAAAGGTACCCCGTTTTCCCCGCCACCTACGAGGTAGAATCCGTAGGCGCGTCCCCGATCCCAGAAATCCCGCGGGAAATTATCTGACAAAGATATAAAATGGCCAGATTTTAAAAAGAAACGAATGTTGAATGCAATTTTTTTACTGATCGACATCAAATTTAATATAGTAAAATGTGTGATATTCTTTATTCCGGAAATCCCGCGGGAATTTTCCAGAGAGCGGATTGAAGTTATTTGCATGCATATAAATAAACTTATTCCGACACAGTATCCAGTAAAACAATAGCTTACATTCTGTTTTTAAATGCTGCGCAACTTTGTGCCTGGGAATCCCGCGGGAATTTCTTATAGATATTTTATTATGGCTGAATACAAAAATCGTGAAATAATTTTGAAAGGAAATAGTAATTATTTAATCAAATATACATACACTGTGATTTTCTGCATATGTTTCCACTTGTATCCCAGCATAATCTACCTCTGCTGCCAGTGGGGAAACTAGCAACGTTAAGAAGATAAACGCAGGCAACATTTTACTTCCTCTTTTCACTCTAGTGTAATTCTTGGTGACAATACGTTCGTTATATACCCATTTCTTTGTTAGCATTGTATTTGTTGACTGAGCACATAAGATATATTGTTTTATCAAGTGGTAAAGTAATTTCTCAAGCAATTTCAATGTCAGTTGCTAATTAAATAAAATTTGTTATTATTGTTACATGCTGACAAAAAGTAAACGCACATCTGCCTGCCATAAAGCTGGTTTATTACCTTCCCGCATTTGGACTTTTGTTTACTTTGTGATTAGAATTTGTGATTTAGAAAAACATTATATTGTTATTGTACTTGTTTTAAAGCCGTCATTAGGCAGGTGTACCGAACTAATTCTTGTTGTTATTGTTTGGCGTCGAGGCATATTGTATTTGTACAAAATAAAAGGAATGCCCGAAGGGAGGGGTGAGGCCGTCTAGCGAGAACCACGATCAAAGCAAAACGTGTACATTCGATAAGCAATATAATGACGGACTTTGCGCGTATTATTGAATCGTGCAGTTTGTACTAGTTGTATCGAGTTATATTTGTTATATAACTGTTTTATACGTGTTTGTATAGTTCTAGTAAATTCTATAATAATTCTAACGGCATTTTAATTCGAGTCCTGTACCTCATAACATTCTTTATCTATTCATCTATATGCTGACCATAATATCTAGAACAAAAACTATTTTGTTTTTGTTTCAGGCAATATATAGTAAAGGTCAGTGAATCATAAACAAAAAAGAAAAAAAGTTTATTTGGTCTTCACATAGCCAGACGCATGATGATGAAGTACGTATTGTTACGAGTGCGGGACTCGAATTAAAATGCTGTTGGAATTGATATAGTTTATTAGAACTATACAAACACGCATAACATAGGTACAAATATAACTGGACACAACCAGTATAAACTGCACAATTTGATAACACGCGCAAAGTCCGTCACTATATAGCTTATCGAATGCACAAGTCTTGCTCGTATCGTAATCGTCGCTTGACTGCCTCACCCCTTCTTAGGGCATTCCTTTTATCCTGTACAAATATAATATGTCTCGACGTATAACAATAATTTCCAAGAATTTGTTCGACACACCTGTCTAATGACTGCCATAAAAGATTATAATACACAATAGACTGTTTTGCTTAATTACAAATTTTAAACACAAAGTAAACGAAAGAAGTCCAAAGCGGGAAGCTAATAAACTGTTCTTTATGGCAGGCAGGTGCGCATTTACTTTTGTCGGCATGTAACAGTATTGTACTATGTAACTATGTGTAGTTCAACCAGCTTCTAAGCATTTATTTATTTATTTGGACAACAAAACAGATAACAATCAGTAATTAATTTATATAATATAGTTTGTAAATTATTACATCTAGATTGAGATCCAAGCGTGCTGACACATCCATATTAAAATTATATTTTCGCAAACAAAATTATGTGAATAATGTCAGTAATAGTGATTCAATAAAATAATATTAAAGACATTATTTTTAGTAATACATTATAAGGTTATATTAAGAAAAAGAAAGCATTAAACAAATTACTAAACAAGTGAAGAGGTGTGATCTTTCAGCGTAGAAATTATAATTTTTTTTAAAGCTAAAGGTTTTGTATTAAATATATCATTTTTTTTGTTTTTTGAAGAGAGTTCGTTGTAGACACGACACATTCTTGTCAACGGATTGTAGTATGATGTGTTTTTTTTTACAAACTTCCAAGATGAATGTTTTGTTATGTACACGTTTTTTACATTTGGTGTTAAGGGACAAGATACTTAATAAATAAGACGAATCCAATTGACCATGCAGTAATTTATGCAAATAGACTAGGCCATGTTGTGTGCGACGAAAGTGTAAAGGAGTAACTTTAAATTTTACAAGTCGTTCAGAGTAGCTTGTTAGACTGCGTCCAAGACCACTTTTATAACTTAAAATCCTAAGACATTTTCTTTGAAGGTTTTCGAGAGTTTTAGAATGTACAGAATAACAGGGTGACCAGATAACACAAGCATACTCCATAATACTTCGAACCAAACTATAGTAATTGTTAGATAGCTCTGAGGTTTCTTAAATTCTTTTGTACATCTAGTTATAAACCCAAGTAATTGAAGGCCTTTTTTTGATTTGTACATATATTTTACTTTTTACAGCTCGATGATGGATCAATTAGTTTTGTCCTAAGGCGTAACCGACTCGATTTGTCGTAAAAATCGACTTCTATAATAGTAAAAAAAAACCGATTTTGAAACATTCTCCATTGGTGCTCCGCTCCTGTTGGTCTTAGGGTGATGATATATAGTCTATAGCCATCCTCGATAAATGGGCTATCTAACACTGAAAGAATTTTTCAAACCAGACCAGTAGTTCTAGAGATTAGCGCGTTCAACCAAACAAACTCTTCAGCTTTATATATTAGTATAAGATACAATAAGACCGTGATAAGTCTTGTAGCTTCTACAAAAATTACACTGAAAGTGTTTTAAAAGAGCAAATACTTTAACTATTCACAATAGGTTACGTGAGATCATCATGAAATACTTGTCTGTATTAATTTAATGATGATCTCACGAAAGTGAAAAACAAGGTAATTAATATACATATTTGTAATGTATATATAATTTGGAACACACAAGGTAAATAAATAAAACGTTTTAATTTATGTTATGATCTTATTATTTTATATGCAAATTAAAATTAAATACTAAAAACAGGTAATAATTAACTTGACATTTGTAAAGACAACCCATAAACGTTCCGCTGCTGGACTCGGGTCTCCCACTGTAGGGCATCGGACAGTATATGCGCCAAGTCGTTTGGCAGGTTTGACAGAAGTATATAGGGTCTGGAATCAGTTTTGACTGGGCATGCTAGTGCCACCCCGACCTGGCGAACCCCACACACAGGTCACGAATTATCCCCCAAGCTCCTGCCCTTAGGTCCTCAACCGAATTTCCTCTGGTCAATAAAAAAAGTGTACTGTCAGCACATTTATATATATAACAATCAATTGCTGTTCGTTAGTCTCGCTAAAACTCGAGAACGGCTGATTTGGCTAATTTTGGTCTTGGGTTACTTGTGGAAGTCCAGGGAAGGTTTTATAAGGTGAGTAAATATGAAAAAAATGCTTGGAATATAGTAAAAACAACAATTTCACTTTCCCTCAGAAACAATTCTTACCTGTCAAACATTTGACGCTCGTCCCGTCGTTTAGAAATCAATTAAACTTAAAAGTCGTTCAGAAAAAAATAAATTTAAAAAAAAGGAAATAAAATTTCAAAAAAAAACCGACTTCAAAAACTAAAAAACTAAAATGTATAAAATAACTTATTTCTAAAGCTATTATTATTAATATATATTATCTAAAACATCTTAAAGTCGGTGCTTAGTAATTTTCAAAATATAGTAATTTTTATGTTTTACTTTGCACCGACTTCAAGATGTTTTAGATAATATATATTAATAATAATAGCTTTAGAAATAAGTTATTTTATACATTTTAGTTTTTTAGTTTTTGAAGTCGGTTTTTTTAAACGAAGTTTTTAAATTTTATTTGTTACTTTTTAGTGTCTAGCTATGTATAGGTGGACCTACGAATGGTGCCGCGCTTCTTAAAAAATACAGGTCCCAAGAACCGGGAACAAAAAAATGTTCGTAAAATGAAAGTACTGGGCCAAACTATGTCAAATTTTTAGAGGACTACATGGCAGCTATTCCGCGTCGAACAAAAAAAGAATCACGTAAATCGAATCACAAATTTCAGAGTAATCGGTGTACATATGGAATGGAGTGAAAATTATTTCCATGAAAAATGTTCATAAAATGAAAACTACTGGTCCCAACTATGTAAAATTTTTAGGGGACCAATTGGAAGTTATTCCGCGTCGAACAAAAAAAGAATCACGTAAATCGGATCATAAATGACGGAGTAATCGGCGAACATACATAAAAAAAAGCAAAAAAAAAAAAAAAATGATCCCGACGAATTGAGAACCTCCTCCTTTTTTCGAAGTCGGTTAAAAAGCTTTTTTCCATTTTTTTGAATTTGAATGTCAAACATTTGATGTTCATTCCAGTTAAGTTTTGACCCTATTTTTTACTAAAGTGAAACATTCTGCAACTATCATTCAGCTTTTTTATTTATTGATTCTGAGGCGGTACGAAGTTTGCCGGATCTGCTAGTAAATAAATAAATAAATACTTAATAATACTTTTTATATATCTTTAAAGACGGATACTTAATGTAAAACGATATTAAAATAATAAATATTTAAAGTGTAGCTAGTGTGTGTAGTATATTGAAAGTGTAGCTCAGCTGGCTGCCAAAAAGCTGATTATACTTTCAAAGGTGAGACGGTACTTCACTGCAGAGCTGCTCAATCTTTACTGTGCTCAAGTAAGATCTTGCATGGAGTACTGTTCTCACCTTTGGGACGGCTCTGCCAAAAACCAGCTTGAGGCGCTAGAATCAATTGAGAGAAGAGCCAAGAGGTTGATAGGTAGCGACCAGCTTGTCGATACAAGGCTTCAAAGCCTAGAGCATCGACGCCGGGTTGCTAGTCTATCGGTTTTTTATAAAATTCATTTCGGAGAGTTTGTGGCTGAACTGTTCGACCTGATTCCCCAAGGCGCTCTGGTCTACGTTACCGTTTCACAGTGGATACGCTGCCGGTGCGTACTAAACGTTTCGCCTCCACGTTCCTTATACGTACCGCAGAATTGTGGAATGCACTACCAGAGTCCGTGTTTCCCAAAAAGTACAATCCGGGTATCTCAAGTCTCGTGTGAATAGGTACTCGTAGTATCTGGGTAAGCGTGCTCCATCTTCGACCGCATCATCGTCCGGCATTGGACGTGATCGTGGTCAAACGCGAACCTATTAAATATAAAAAATATTTGTTTGTTTCATTAATTAGGAAGCTTGGTTCGGCGATTAATTAGATATACGTGGATTATTTGGTTGTTGGAGAAATTGTCGCCACAGATGCGTTTTCAAGAAAACATTATTTCTTGGTTACCAATCTAAGGGCCGCTTGCATAAGGTTGATTAAATTTATTTAAGAAACACAAAATGTATTTAGCACCCTTAAATACAATTAGCGTCTTGCACAACGACAATTTGCCGCTATATATGTTTAAAGAAACGTAAACGTAAAACGTATTAAGGCAGTTTAATATTATTAACTAATTTATTTAAAGGCGATCGTTATGCAAGCGGCCCTAAGAACAATAATTTGCGTGAACATTTCTAGTGTTACCACTCTAAGAAACATGAGTTGCGCCACCTTTTAGTGTTGCCACTCTAAGAAGAGCACAAATTGCACAGCTTTTTAGTGCTGCCATTTGAATAATGGTTTTTTGTCATCTAGCGAGACCTTGTCGTAGACAATATGGACATTAAACATAATTTTTCACACCAAATTCTAAGTTTAGAAGTAAACAAAGACTATTACAAACGCAAGAACATCTCGAAGCTAATTTCCCTGTAACTTGCTTAGCTTGGCGATATACAAGGTGTATTTGTCTGCCGATTGTTAATATTGTTACAACTCACGTCCCGATAAAAACAAAATCCACCTGCATATCTGAAACAAAGCACATTTCATTAGCCAGATGTTATGGATTTTAAAGTCAAACTGATTCTAGGAAATGCAGCCAACGTTGCCGGGCGGACATATTGCATTTGTGCAGTATAAGACAATGGATCGGGCCATTGTCTTATATGAGGGAGGAATATGTCTGAGGGAGGAATCAGCCGAGCGAGAACCACGAGCGAAACGAGACGTGTGTACTACAATCGGGAATCTAATAAGTGACGGACTTTGCGCGAGTTATTGAGTTACGACCTTCTGCATTACGTTTGAACTTGTTATTTTCGGTTATATTTGTACCTGTGTTATACGTGTTTGCATACTTCTAATTAACTCTATAGTAATTCTAACGGCATTTTAATTCGAGTCTTGCGACTCGTAACAATATTGTTATCAAGTCGTAGATCTTGATTTTAGTTAAGCTTATTGTACAGTTAACAAGGTCAATAATTCTGTCAGTAACACGAGTAGTAATTAATTGGCTGTTCGTCGGCGGGGCCCGTTGCCATGGCAACCTGGCACTGACGTGTTGGGACACAGAAGCCAATAACTAAGGTGCAAGTGATAGGCATGCTGACAATTGGTACTTGTGTGGGGCGCCTAACCTCATCCAAATATAATACACGATATTATCACTCTATATTCTACTTTCTATATCCTAAATACAATTAATCGACTTTACACTTCACTTTAACCTTTACTAGTACATAGAATGCGATCGAATAATCGTTTCCATTAGTTTCCAACAAACACTAATCTTTTTCTATATTCTATACCACTTACTACCACTTCATAGTATGGGAGGCCGAACTTCAGAAAAATATAATAATAATATTATAAACCCGTAGGGGGCTTTGTGGCGAAACCTTAGGTGATAATATTATTATGAAATGAAGCGAATATGGAAGCCTCGGGTGAGTAGCGACGCCTCGGACCTGACTCCGGGGGCCAAGGTAAGGCCCCTACCTCCATGCTAGCCTTAGCCAGCCGGCACGGAGTAGAGATCGCTAGAGCTAAGACTCAAGCTCCAGGGGTGGAAGTGATAAATGGCATCACGCTAGAAGTAGGTTCAGTGAACCTGCAGCTCTCCTCTATGCACCCCTTAGCCACTCCCATGTTGCCCCTGTCTTATATAGCATTTTTGGGTCCATGCAGGGAGCGGAGAGTCACCGTCTGCTCATTTTTCCGAGTTCTTCGAACATTGCGCTGGGCAGAGGCCATAGTCCCCGTATTCCCAGACCCCTAGTACCACTAGCAGTTCACCCCAATAGCCCGGTACTTTTTTGTTCTCATTTTCTATAATAGTCCTACGCTGACCGGGATTGGCCTTCGGTGCATGTTTATATGGTGTGGTGGCGAATAGGGACAATGGCCGGTCAGTGTCACGCCACGGAGTTCCGACTTCAAAGTAAAAAGCAAAAAATAATTATTTTCTACAACAGCTTCAAGTTGCTATTTTAATGTTTTACCTGGCACCAACTTCACGATGTAGAAAATATTAATTTTTACTTGTAACTTTGAAGTCAGTTCTGTTTTGTTAATAAATATTCTACGTTTTAGTTGCTTTGATAGCTTTAAAAATTATGTGTTAAGCCCTGTTTAATTATGTGTTTAACGCCTGTAGAAATTCAACTAGCACGCGTATACAAGTCTTAATTTTTGAAGAGTGTAAGCGCTCGGCTCTTTTCAACATGGCTTGCTCTCGACTTTCTTGGAATCCACTCATCAGATCCAGGCTTGGTGATACTGGGACAACCTCTGGTATATGTTCTTTCGAATAAAAAAAAAACTTGAAAATCGGTCCACAATTGTCGGAGAAATTGCATAACAAACATACAAAAAAATTACAATTTCAAATAAACATTGTAGGTAAACATCATTAAATTGCTTTGTATTACTTACATGTCCTTGTGGAAGTTCAGCGCTCGTTGTGAAACCAGCATTATGCTGAGCATGGGCCTTTTTCGGACAACATAATTGATGTTATATTTCTATCCATGATGGAACGGAGAAATAATAAAATTTCCTGCGTTGGGGCGCCTTGTCGTAAGAGGCGACAAAACAACCCACAGCCAGGTGGTAGGGCATTTGCCCGATTGGATGGCTACCACCCCTGGTCTAGAGTATGCCGCCATAACAACCTTGAGTTGTGTTCTGGCATTAATGACCAGGTTCCAGTCTCCCTTAAGAGAGCAGCAGCGCATTTGTAGCATTTTTGGTGTTGCAAATGTACATAGGCGATGGTAACCGCTTTCCACTAAGTGGGCCCTCAGCCTGTCTGCTGATCTCCTGAAATTGTCCTTAATCAATATTTTTCTTTCTTCTTTCTATCACCCTTTTCTTTCTTCAAAAACATACAGCTGACGTGAGAACCTCCTCCTTTTGGCAGTCTGTTAAAAGGTTATCTTTACTTTACCGGCCTCATAATAGCTTTGCAGTAGCCGATGACAGAATCTCAATGTTCAGGAAACATGTTCAAAACAATTTGCGCGAACATCAGCTTCTACACAAACCCGTGGCGAATGGCCAAATGGCTATTAATCCCCCCCCCCCCCCACAGCAATCACAGGGCGGCATGTACACAGGTATCCTCCCTTCCACTGCATTGACACTTTGTTGACCTCCAGCAAACAAATGTAATTACACGTTAATGTGTTTACTTTGTTTTAATTGGTTTTTGTCAGCATGTAATGTATGTAAGCTTTTTGTTTTTAGATTACAAATAAAAACAAGGGTTATTGAAGAGGAAGTTGTAATATTATTGTTATTACATTGTTACAACTCGGGTCCCGACAAAAACAAAATCCACCTGCATATCTAAAACAAAGCACATTTATTACCCGTCGGCATTTAAACTAATAACAATGAAATTCTTTTATGTTCGTCTTCTTTTGTTTACTTATTGGCATACGGCCTATTGTTGTATTGTAATCATTAGCCAGATGTGACGGATTTTAAAGTAAAAGCTGATTCTAGGAAATTCGGTCCACGTTGCCGGGTGTTCATATTGTATTTGTGAAGTATTATAAAACGACGGCAGGAATGGGAGAGGAGTCAGTCTAGCGAGCATTACGATACGAGCAAGACGTGTACATTCGACAAGCTATATAGTGATGGACTTTGTGCGTGTTATTGAATCATGCAGTTTGTACGGTTGCGTCCAGTTATATTTGTACCTGTGTTATACGTGTTTATATAGTTCTAATAAACTCTATAGTAATTCCAACGGTATTTTAACCGATTCGAGTCTTGCAGCTCGTAACAATATATTCACAATTTTCACAATACGTTTTCGTAGACACTCACATTTCACACGAGTTTAAAGTTTTAAATCTTTAGCTTTAGGAGTTCTTTAGATAATGATGAAAAAGATTTAGGTGATAAAGACTGTACAGGCTTTCAACGAAAATGGTTTTCAACAAGATCTTTTAAGTAACTTTTGAGATAACGACGCTTAACTTTCAACCTTTTTACCTTCCATCTGACATTTTTACCCAACTACTTTTTATAGCTACTACTTCTCCATATAAAAATTCTACCTCTCATAATATAAGTTTTTTTATATACAGATATATCCTATTTGTAGTGATTTTTTTAAAATAAAAGAAATCGTAAGTATAATAGGAGCCTTAATGAAATGAAATAAAATGAAATCATATTTATTTGCATATGGCATGGTACATAAAAATACAGGTCTTAAGTTTTACATATATGAGTTCACATGTTTTACGTTCACACTATTTACGTTGACCACGGAAAATTCAATTCAATTAAAGTATTGATGTGAAAATATAATAATGTCAAATAATTAAATTCATATAAATGACACACAGCCTCATCTAGATCTTGTTCCAATTAAAATAATCATGCACCGAGTAAAAACACCTCTCCAATAACCAATTGTGAAGACTGACTTTAAATAAATTCAAATTAGCACTTTTTATGGCAACAGGCAAATTATTAAATATTTTAACACTCATAAAATTAGAATTTTAAGAACAGACGAGCGTGCATGACAAGAGCTATGAATGTCAAAGAAGCAAGTGAGGTGTGTAAGAATAAGCCTGTATGGCGCTCTGTTGTTCGTGCCTACCCCGCAAGGGACCTGGCGTG
Organism: Dendrolimus pini; assembly: GCA_949752895.1. Lineage (NCBI taxonomy): Eukaryota > Metazoa > Arthropoda > Insecta > Lepidoptera > Lasiocampidae > Dendrolimus > Dendrolimus pini. The sequence goes on along the minus strand of OX457144.1, from coordinate 18,300,647 downwards.
AAGTTATGTATGTATGTAAGTATAATATAGTAAATGTATAATATATGAGTGTTATTGGATATAATATATGAGTGGTCTTAAACAATGGAACTAACTAAGTAACAAATTAAGTAATACGTATATTAGATGTCGAATAGAATACTTTCTTAAGTTTTCGCGACTATAGTAGAATTATTTTCTCCGTGCAGTTTGGGTCATAAATAATCGGAGCGGTGAAGCGAGTATTTCGCTCTCTCTTCCACTCACGGGCCTTATGGGCAGGCATAGTGATACGTATTATTGTTGTCAATAAGCGTTATCGATAGTGTATTTAGTTTTGTCATTTTGTGGGTTAGTGATATAAATGAAAGAAAAAATAGATAAAACAACGTTTTTATTAAAATAAGAATAATAATGATTTAAAATAAATTATTAATTAGGTATCTATGTATTAAAAAACTATAAGTACAAAAGTATAGAATGTAACAAGTTATATTAAAAATAAATATAAATACTTATAACTAAGTTTTACGCATGTTGTGGTCTCCAGTAACTGAAGGAGCACATTGATTTAAAGTGTAAGGTTATTTATATTTACAAATTGTTATGTGTATCCTTTGTTGGAGATTCTAATAAATAAATAAATAAATAAATAAAATTAACAGCAAAAAAGACAATAATGATTTTTATAAGAATGATAATCTTTCTTTGATAAGAATGAGTTTTTATCGATAATGGCGTTGCGCCCGGGCAACATGCTCACCACCTTAGCCGGGCTGAGGCCGAGCTTTAATTTATGACCCAAACTGCACGGAGAAAATAATTCTACTATAGTATACATAATAAACAGTAACAGTACAGGCTGTATAAAGAAGCAAAAATCCGTATTATTATTTAAGAGACATTAAAAGAAATTTTTATAATGAAATGCTTTTATAAAATCCAGGATTATTTAAGTGATAAATTCTAATGGTTATTAAATTAATCTATTCTTATTTAATTAATGCTTTGCATACATTTAATATTACCTAATTTATTTGATTATTATTGTCAATTAGTTTCAATGTAGATTTAATTATAAGATCTGGATATTGCACGCCTAATAAGGCAAAATGTATTGAGACAATTACCACAAAAAAAACACCTATCTACACATACATTTACAGCAATACATTATTATTCTATTAATTACTAAAACTACGTACGGTTTTAAGCGCAATAATTTATTTATTTTTTATCATTCCGATGTTTTGACAAAACCAAACAGCCAGACCTCAAGACACTGTAAGCTCTTTCTGTGTGCATCGGAACACAAGCCAATGATTGATAATTTATTTTTATTTTTCCTCCCACCCGTTTTAATATTATATATTATTATAAAATTATTAAAGCTAGGCATGTTTGCAGAAAGAGTTTCTTGCGACGCTTCTTCTCTTCAAGTCACAATATGTTTCGAAGTGGTGGTAAATTAGATTAGGCTCCCATAGAGTAAATAATAATAATCATCATAAACAAAATTAAATCTAAATAATTAAAATGAACAAGTTGGCGGTAAGCTAAATAAAACTTTGACAATACTCATTGACACTTGATATATTTGTCTTCCGTGATCACAGATACTGAAAAGTTGCCGAAACGTCGGAATAATAAAAATCAATAAATCACCGCGCTTAAAACCGTTAAAAAGTAGTTTTACCAGTTAAATAGAAGGTTCGTGGTAAAAATAGTGGAATTTGGTCACCTGCATTGAATTTGGTCATCTTGGTCTTGTTCATCTTCATTATCTGATTTTAACATAGACTTTCGTTTCAGGGCTTCCTATGGCTCGGTGCTGACGATAGTAGCGTTCTCCTTGGAGAGATACCTGGCCATCTGCCATCCTCTGCACCTATACGCGATGGCTGGTCTCCGCAGGGCGCTGAAGATCGTGGCAGTCATCTGGATACTCTCGCTCCTGGCTGCTGCCCCCTTTGCATTCTACACCACTGTCAGCTATCATGATTATCCTCCTGGTAAGTACACAAGGTTTTAACATTGTAACCGTGTTATTATTCATATTGAAGTGAAACTTCTATATTGACGGGGTTATTAGGATTTCTTCTGTGACGAAAAAGTGTTACGGCCGCTTGGAGAGGCGGCATGAGTTTAGAATAGACGTGGTGAGGGGCAGAGTACACTATGGATGCCTTTTTTGGTTCCGAATCGAAATCAGTTTTTTTGTTGGATAAAATAAAATGCTTAAATAAAAAAATGCATTCATTAAAATGTACGTAACCTAACCAAATCATAATTTGCAGTAAACTTGCGAAAAATCGAAATTTGTGCTGGGACACGTAGTAAAATGAAACATCAACGGATTGTGAATGTACTTGTCCAATTTGAAAAACTGCCCGTAAAACTTCAAGTGAAAATTTGGTTGCGATTCGTTTTTCCATTTGTCCGTTGACGTTTCACTTGTACTATGTGTCCCAGCAACTGGATTGTCCGGACTTATTGCTTTCTTATATTTGTTTTATATATTTTTGCTCTTTTTTTCAAACTACATATACACCTTACATTTACACAACCTTCTGAGCTAGTTAAACATTTGTGCCTATTCATCATCAACTCAATTTGAATAAGACCGTAAGTGTTTAAGTTATAATAACATTCCTTTTTAGGTGGTAGCGCCATGCTGGAATCATTATCTTCATTACCAGCTCTTATGGCCGACTAAAAATGACAGTGGACAATTAGGACAATCATTAAAAGAATTACAGATAATTTAATCACAAAAGCTAGATAATATGTGTTCCTAATAGGATTATAGGTTCTCCGAATATGCCCCTCGTATCGATACTTATGTGGCGAAACAAACCTTTTCGCCCACTCCCTGGCAGGCGAGATTTATTTAGAGTTAAGGATTGACAACGGTGATGTCATGTCAAGATACAGACAAAAGTCGTCACTAAAATGTACATATAGTTACGAGCTACAGGAGTGGAATTAAAATAAATGCCGTTGGAATTACTATAGTGTTTATTAGAACTGTACAAATACATATAAAACAAGTACAAAATGAAACTGGATGCAACCAGTTCACACTGCACGATTCAGTGCGATTTAACACGCGTAAAGTCCATCACTATGTCGCTAATCGAAAGTACTACACGTCTTAATCGTATCGTAGTCGTCGACTGACTGCCTTAGCCCTCCGTTCGGGCATTGTTTTATACTAAACTGTATAATACCTACAAAGGGGCCGCGTTAAACCGCACATCTGGATAGCTTCCACGCAATGCAATAAAAACAAGGATTAAGTCGTTCGAGACTAATTACAGCCATAAAATAAGTACGATAATAATAGATGTTTTTAAAGTTTAAACACGAAGTAAATAAAAGAATTCGTTTTTACAACATGCCAGATGTGCGGTATTGTCGGAATGTAACAATATTTTCATTCTTTTGAATCCTATATATATATAAGTTATTATTACTTTCGGCTATGTAAATATATAAAATTATATATTTGGCAAATGAACGGGTATTTATTCCTGCAACGACCCTTCACTTATATAGTGTGTATTTCAAAGCTTAAGTAGACTAATATGAGCTGTCACTCTGCTTTGAGAAGGCTTACTGGGATGTCATCCATTCTTAACACGAATATAAGGGTTAAACCTAAGCAACTACACGTCAATACATTCATAACATCCCTTCTATTGTGTAGGTACTATAATACATTCAGGCAAATACATAAGGAAAGTGGATATTTACAAATTCAAATTTTTACTTAAGTAATGTTTATTGTAGTGGAAGCGTAATGGCTGGTGCACGCGTCCCAAACTCAAAGGGCACGGGTTCAATCCTGGCTGGGACGCATGCACCACTTAGTCAGTTTTCTGATCTTATGTACATATTACCACGTGCTCCTAACGGTGAAGGAAAACATCGTGATTCAACCTGCTCGTCGAGATAACCGATGTGTCAAACCTGCCAAGCCGCCTTGGACAAGCGTGGCGGGTATAGTCTCCGTTCGCCCTTTAATGGGAGGCCCGAGCCCAGCAGTGGGACATTTATGGGCTGATATTATTAGTGTATAGTTTAAATATTGCAACAACTGAATTTCCAAGAAGAGTTAATTGACATAATCCTATAATAAGCAGAGGTATATAGGTAGGGGTAATCCCTAGGAATGTAAATTATCTGTAATCCTTTTATAGTTGCCTTCATTATTTACACTCATTTTGTTGCCGTTAATTTTCTAAGATTAGTCTATTGTTAGTCCTTAATCTGTCTGTCTTTGTCCGCCGTCGAGTCGAAGACATCATAAAGCTTTTATTGTTTAAATTTAATCATGATTAATGATTTGCCAGAAATGGTGAAACATTCTTTATCCTTACTCTTTGCAGACGACTTAAAGCTCATTTTGCAAGAAAAATCACAAATAGATTGTGAAAAATTGCAGGACGATATTGCTAGCGGAGTCACCGAAATAGGTTATGTTTCAATACAACGAAATGCTCAATACAATACAATAATTGCCATAAACAAAAGCTAGAATGCTTCTTCTATACGATTACAACGGTAATATAGATATTCTAGTACGAGTAATAGCAGAAGATACTGTAGTACAGTGTTCCGCAAACTTTTTGTGTTCAAGATACATCTAGGAAAACGAAGATTTTTGGAGGTACACCACCAATAAAAATAATTTATAAGTAATATTAATCAACATTTATTTATTAATCATCGAAAAATATTTATCGTTAATCAACAAACCTAAAGTTTAAATTGCAGCACAACCTTATAGGTGCCATTCGAACCTCGGTTGCAGGCTGCGGCTGCACGACGCCGGCTGTGGCTGTACGACTAGTTTTCTATGTAGTGGTATAGATTTCTGTGAAAACATTCCGAACGCGGCTGCGGCTGCAAGTGCCGCTGCTGCGATCGCAGACCGGTAGTACTGCGGGTGCAAGCCGATCCGTACGTAGTTACGTCACTCCAACCTTATTAAATCGACAATAATTCCTAAACTGATCGTCATCATACTTCAAGTGTTTCTTAATTAGTATTGAATAACTTCCATCAGTGGGTCTACATATTATATAAGGACTTGTGGCTACTCTTCTCTGGCTAGTGTCATCATCATCCTCTTCCTCTTCTAATAAAAGATAAAACATGAAACTATTCTCACGACTATGTCGCACGTCCGACATTCTGAATTAGTGGCCGCCACCTGCTGCCTGCCGCAGCACGTGCAGCCAGCCTCGGAATCACTCCCGGCTGCGAATGCAGGCAGCGGCTGCGTGTCATACGTGTGCTACCTGCACCCTCAGCTTGCAGCCGAGGTTCGAATGGCACCTTATTTTTCCGAGGCACACTAATTAATGACCACGGTACATCAGTGTGCCGCGGTACATACTTTGCGGAACACTGCTCTAGTACGTGGAACGTGGAGTAGAACTCTCACTACATTGTCTAAAATAAATCTTTCAATACATAATAATTATTATAAATAAAATAGTTTTAATAAATAATTTAATAAACTCCCAGATACGAGGAGTACACAGGGATCCAGCAGCTTTGACTTTTCAATTAAAAAACTTTTAAATATTTAGGATTTATTTTTAGACAATGTAGCGAGTTCAAAATACTACAGCAGTTTAAGCTTTATATAATGCGTTGGTAAGAAACAATATAGATATACTTATACTTAGAATCTTCTTTCCAGGGTCTGGAAACGCCTCCCTGGAGTCTGCCTTCTGTGCAATGCTGGAGCTACCTTCTTGGTATCTCTGCGAGCTCAGCAGCCTGCTATTCTTCATTCTCCCTGGCTTGATCATCCTTTGTCTCTACGTCAAAATGGGACTGCGTATTAGGTACGTGCTTGGGTAGGTATCTTCTTACACTTACTTTTATAATCCGATATTTATGACTTAGACTTCAAACTATTTAATCGGGAATATTAAAGGCAGTCAGTCAGGGGAGATCAACCGCGACGTCAAGGCCCGTACAGCAGCTCGGGCCAAGTGGCGTGAGGTGACAGGTGTCATTTGTGACCCCAAAATTCCGGTTAAATTAACAGGACATGTCTATAAATCCATCATTAAACCTGTCCTTTTGTATGACAGGCGTGGCCTATACTTGAGCGACACAAGCAAGAGCTGCATGCTGCATGCAATATGCTGCGATGGATGTGTGGAGTGGCGTGAAAAGACCGTGGCTACAAAAGTGTCGCTTACGCTGGTACGACCACGTTTTACGGAGACCGTCTAATTATGTGGGGAACAAATGTCTAGCCATGCCGCCTCCGCCAGGTCCCGGTCCAAGGGGAAGGCCCAAGAAATGTTGGCTTGACGTTGTGAAGGATGACATCAGTACCAATAGTCTCAAAACGGGGGATGTTGAAGACCGTGTGATGTGGAGTACCAAAAGTAGGAAAACGGACCTTGGGCGTCGGAGTGAACGCTCTGTAAGCAACTGGGCTCTCTGGGCGCTCTGTAAGCGCTTTATTAACAAAATGCCAGTATGAAGTCACCACTAGCTTCCATCGAAGTCCGTACCTGGATCAATAAATCTAAAAGCTGGTATGAATGAATGAAAACACTTTATTGTTCACTGTATTGTTTACTTACGTAAAAACTTAATTAAGTTTTTTATACGTATTGAAAAGTTACCTTAGTGATGGTAAAAACTGCTTAAAAATCCGATACGTGGTTTAGGAGCTAGCGGATGTACAGACGGACAGGCTCGACTAGCTGGGCCTCGCCGTGTCACCCGCGTGATGATGGAAATTCCTTATATTTTGGATAATTCACACTTTATCACTACAAATTATAGCCTATGTGTTATTCTGATATGTAAGCTTTATTATTTTAAAGTTCCATCAAAATCCATTCGGTAGTTTTTGCGTGAAAGAGTAACAAAAATACATCCATACATTGTTACAAACTTTCGCGTTTATAAAATTTATTATAGAATATAAGATTATAGAACATAAAATTTTATTGTTATTGTGTATGTCTCTGAACTCCTAAACTCCTAGACCGATCTTGATGAAATTTTTCGTATGTATTCGAGTGGGTCCCGGGATGGTTTATGGCACTGAAATCGTTTCTAGATTTTCATTTTTTCAGATCACGACAACATCTCCCGGGCCCGCTAGTATTATACAAAGATATTCAAAATTACAATTATTTATGTATCTTGTTAATTAACAATAAAGACTAATGAGTTTCTTGGAGCTATCATAACTTCAATTATGATTATCTATGGAAATCTATTCGCTTTTATGCGTTCGCAATCTCATTCCATTTGGCTGGTTCATATAATGCCACTAAATCACAACTTTATGACGCGTGCCGGAAAGTGGGCGGGTCTAATGACGCAGCGGAGTGCTTCGGATTGCCATCGCGAGAAATTTCGATGGCCACGTTCAATGGAGCACAAAATTTGCCGTTGACTCAATCCGTGCATAAAAGCACGATAATGCTTTATCTATACTAATATGATAAAGAGGACATTTTTGTACTTTTGTTTGTTTGTAACGAATAAAGACAAAACTACTGGACCGATTTCAAAAATTGTTTACCAGTTCAATGGCTATGTAAACCCTGATTAATGATAGTTTTGTCCAGAACATTTTAAAAAATTGGGTGTACTTACGGTCCCATGCCTTTATATAAGGTTGGGGAAAAGTTTCTTCGCATTTTATATAAAAATTCAAAAGGTTTTTTTTAAAGTTTTTTTACATTTGACTAAAGTATGTAGGTGCCATTTTGTTGGATAACTTTTTGTCATCTTGTAAGTAGGGACGTTGCTATAAAAATTTTGGAGGCTTCTGATCAAAAAACTGTGAAGTGGTTTTGGCAGTGTTCTCTCGTGATGTTAACCTGACACTGCCTAAGGAATTCTGCAGAGATCGAAACAGGTGGAAATCTGAAGGTGCAAGGTCAGGACTATACGGCGGATGCATTATCCTCCGAGACAAACTCTCGTATTTTTTGCTGAGTGGCTAAAGATGTGTCTAGCGTTATCATGGTGAAAAACCACACCCTTCTGTTGATTAATTCCGGCTGCTTTCTCTCAACTTTTTGCTTTAATCTCATCAGTTGTTCGCAGTACAGTTCAGAATCGATGGTCCTGCCCGGCGGTAACAGCTCATAATGAATAATGCCCTTCCAATCCCACCATACACACAGCATCACCTTGTTGCGAGTTAAGCCGGGTTTCGCCACAGTCTGTGAAGCCTGACCGGCATTTGACCACGATCTTTTTCGCACGTTCTTGTCGTACGTGATCCACTTTTCATCACCAGTTATCAGCTTCTTCAAAAATGGTTCGGTTTCATTATGTCGTAATAAAGAATCACAAATGAGTACACGGTTCATTAGATTTCTTTCAGTGAGCTCATTAGGCACCCAAATATCGAGCTTTTTTGTGTACCCAGATTTTTTCAAATGCGCCAAAATCGTTTTGTGGACAATTCCCAGTTCTCCAACTACATCGTAACTACTAATTTGCCGATCGTGCTCCACTTTTTCAAAAATGGCATGAATTTGTCCGTAGCAGGGCGACCAGAGCGACGTGCATCTTAGATATCAAAATTTCCGGATTGAAAACGCTTAAACCAAATTTGCGCTACTCTCACAGATACTGCATTAAGTCCATAAACATTTTTTTTTCGCGGCTTGTGTTGCATTTTTACCTTTTTTGTAGTAAAATTTTAAAATTTATCGAATTTCTTCATTAGTATCACTCATTTTAATAATCAGAAAAACAAATGAAAATCACACATTTTCCTAATTTGAATTTGGAATTGTCTTCTTTAAAATTAAAACTTTTTAATTATACCACAACCAGCCAGATACAAATGGTATAGCCAAAGAGATCTTATTACAAGTTCATACATACTATATGCGAAAAGACTTTTTCACCAACCTATTATATTGGTTATCGTCACTTATCTCGCAAAAAATACTACACAGTTTGATACGAAGGAGGAAAGAAAAATTAGAGAAGCCACAAGAAGGAAAGATTTAAAAAATAAAATAATGCCATCTTTAAGTGTTGTACAACACAGTTTCATAATTATATCAGGCTGTTGAAATTTTCAACAAACTACCTACTTATCTAATGCTAAATATATACAAAATGCAATCTTTTAAGCGTAATGTTAAGACATTCCTTCTTAAACAAGCATATTATTCAGTTGATTAATTTTTGCTTAAATAATAACATGATTATATAAAAATGCCTTCCTAGTGACATATTTTTGTAAAATTAATAATGTTTATTGTAAATTAGATGTTTTATCACTACCAATTTATATTTCAGACACAAAGTTTCTTGTTAATGAATTAATATAAATAAAATGAAAATTTAGGCTATGTAAAAATTAGATATCCCTACTAAATTTGAATAATGTAACAAATGTAAAAATACTTGGGCACTGGAATGGGGGCCCGGGGTGGTTTAGATTCACAATTAGACCCGGTAAGTGGCGCTGGAATCGAGTTTTAGATTTTTATTTTTTCGGGGCAGGACAACGTCTGCATCTGAGACCCGCTAGTACCGGGTGAAGTTAATATTGTTACAAGTTACGCAGGACTCGAATTAAAATGCCCTTGGAATTACTATAGAATTTATTAGAACTATACAAACACGTATAACATAGGTACGATACTAATAGTACTAATTTCACAATTCAATAACACGCGCAAAGTCCGTCACTTTATCGCTCATCGAATCTACATCTTGACTGCCCCTCCCCGCAATGGGCCATTGCTTTATAATGCACCGATACCATACCTGGCAAGCTTCGGCGCAATACAATAACAACAATAATCGACACACCTGCCTAATGACGGCCATAAAACAAGTACATCTAAGTCTATTGTTATCAATAGAATGTTTTTCTTAATTACAAATTCTAAACACTAAGTAAAGGTGGTGTGCGTTTACCTTTGTCAGCATGTAACAATATTTATAAACGGGCAAATCCACTGCAACTTAGCTGTGGGTTGTTTTGTCACCTCTTATGACACGCCGCTCCAAAACAACATGATGTTATGATAGAAGAATAAAGATCCCACTTATATCAAGTTTATATAAACACGAACTAACAAAGCGACCGCAAGTTTCCAAGTAATTTATCCGCAATGAAGTTTTGAGCTGGGCCTGCTCTAGACGGGCCGAGAGGCCCAATTATACTTAATTAATTAAGTACGACAGATTATACTTAATGTAATCGTTTAAGTAATTTAAATTGAAACTTTGATTTAGTGTTTACAATAGAAAACTGTGTTTTTATGTAAATAGAGTTCCGGTTAAGTCACTTTATTTGAATTTAACTATGAGTCTTGGGGCCCTGTAAACGATCAAACTGATGGTCAAACTTTACGTGTCTAGCGACTGTACATACGATAAAATAATTTGACAAACATGTTGAGCTCTACACGCAATTTGAATTTACAAGGCGCTTCACACGTTTGTCTAAAAGGGTGCAATATTTCACGGTTAAGGTTACATTATATTTAGCGGGAGATAATTTTATTATGTGCGAGGGGCTGCGGGACGCCTTCGAAACCCCACCCTATCATCGTATTAATGTTTAACAATTTAAATGTTTATAAGCATAACCTGGCCGTAGCGTGTAGACGCTAAAATAACATGGGTAAATTAACCTTTGATTATAACTCACTGACATTAGGTACAGTATTGCCAGAAGGCAAGAAAATTATGTACACTCTAGAACATTAATTAATTTTCTTATCTAATATCATTGAATTATAAACAAAGGTTACCCCTGTTATTTTAATTTTAACTCTGATCCCGATCTAAAATTGGCTAAAAATGACTGTTGCGGACAGTGTGCACCCCCCTGACCCGCCCGCCGGAGCACACTTCTCCACGCCGCGCATACCGCCGATGCTCATAGCTCACACAGTTAGCAGCTAGGCGTGGGACATTCAAGCGGCCTTGATGGCTGGAAATGCGGTCAACCATGCCGCAGACGGAGCCAACGCGAAGCCCGTAATGGCCACCGAATGCCGCTGATTGGCCGACGCGAGCCGCCGACATACCCCTATGTGTCTGGCGGCTCCCGTAGCCCGTCACCGGGGGGTAGTTGCCCCCTGCGAAATTAGACCGGGTCAAAGAGCGTCAGCTCGAGGCCCCATACCGGCTCTGCCTCCCTTAAGGTAGAGACGATGACCTACTCAAGCTGGAAATGCTCGCTCACGTACTTGCTCATTCGCTTCACATTGCTCACATACAATAGCAACTATACACACTCTCTGTTTTTTCTTCTATGTATAGTTTAATTGTAAATAAAGCCAATAATTAGTCATACAGTAACATCATTATTTGAAAGAAGCAAGTGCACCCATCATAACTATAGTAGAGCTGTTCTAAGAAATCCTAATTGAAGTTTCGTTTGAATACTGACGAACTAACTTTGTAACAGGACCAAAATAATGTCTATCAAATTACAGCATCTTAATTACTTATTTCTTTAGAAACGTTACACATGACAACTTTATACTTGTCAATGTTTCTTTCTTTTTAAATGTTACTGACGTAACCTGAAGATTGACGTGTAATCGAAAATTGTAAACATAAATGGTAATTAAGCTAAGGATAAAAATGTAAAAGAAACGTAAAATATATTTTTTTATTAATAAATCGTTATCGTATCATAATCGTTTATTCGTTTAATGCCAACCGATTCAGTAATGTAACTTCCTGTTTCAACCCCAATTTCTTTATTGCATTGATAGATCGCGTAACTACTAAAATCAGTTTGATAGACCAAATGTGGCTTTATTAAATGGCCGAATTATAAATACAGATATAACAATACGTAGTTTCACATGAGCAGTGACTTTTAAAGTTCACCAAGGTTATAAATTACGTTTTAACGGTATAATAGTTTCGATAATTTATTTCATTTTTATTATTCCGACGTTTTGGCCACTTTTCAGTGGCCGTGATCACGGAAGACAAAGATGACAATTGTCAAGTGTCAATGAATATTGTTAAAGTTTTATTTAGCCTACCGTCAACTTGTTCATTTTAATTATTTAGTTCTAATTTTGTTTATGGTTATAATTTACTCTATAGGAGCCTAATCTAATTTACCACCGCTTCGTAACATGTTATGGCGTGAATAGAAACAATCATGCTTAGCTCTTATCTATATATAATAATAATAATAATAAATAATAGAAAATGATATTGAGACCTTAGTCATCGCAGATCAGAATTTAACAACCAGCACATATATCCAAGAAATACAAGACAAATTTACAACAACCCTAACACAATACTCTGGTATGGACCCAGCCGCTCGACCAAAACTCCCTAAGCTCAGATATAGCCCTAATCTATTTCGTTTAGTTAATTTGCTTAATGAACATATACTACCACAATTTTTAACTAATGACGTAAAACTTATAGACATACACACACTAATTTATTGCACAGCAGTAGTTGTCTCTGAAGAACTAAACTACAAAATTACAGAGTACACAGGTAACAGACGACAAAGAAATAACACGAAACCACCATGGCAGCAAAGGCTAGAAAAAGACATAGAAAAACTGAGAGCAGACTGTGGAAGACTTACACAATACATAAATAACAACAGATCAAATAAAGTAGTTAGGAGAGTCGAGGCTATATTTAAAAGTAATATTACATATACCACACACGAAAATAGCAACCAAAAACCCGAAGAATTCTTAGACACCTTAAAACAGAAATTGGCACTTAAAGTTCATAGGCTCAGAAGATACACGAAAGCACAAAAACGCAGAAATGACAATACTATATTTGCTAGAAACGAAAAAATATTTTATAGAAACCTTAACAAATCGACTCACAACACAATTGATGAGAATAACACCAGTCACGCCTACAAAAGAAAATCTAGAAACCTTCTGGTCCAGCATATGGGAAGAGCAAGTTGAACACAACGACAAAGCGACTGGGGTAACAGAAGAGAAAACAAAATGGGAAGGAATAGACGAAATGGAATTTAAATAAATCATAGAGTTAGATATCATACGCATAACAAATAAATTACACAATTGGAAATCTCCTGGTATAGACAAAATACACAATTTTTGGTACAAAATGTTAACATCATTACACAAATCTATAGCAAAAAATTTAACAAATATAATATTAGGTGAACAGAATATACCAGATTTTATTACAACGGGGATAACATACATGCTACCTAAAGTTCAAAATTCACTAGAACCCTCTCAATATAGGCCAATCACATGCCTACCCACAATCTATAAAATACTGACATCAGCAATCACAACAAAAATTAACTCACACGTACAACATCATAATATCATGGCAGAGGAACAGAAGGGATGCAGACGGGGCCACATGAGATGCAAGGAACAGCTAATTATTGACTCCACAATACATAAACATGCCACCACAAAAAATAGAAATCTTCATTGTACCTATATTGATTATAAGAAAGCGTTTGACAGTGTTCCACATTCTTGGCTAATAAAAATATTACAGATTTACAGAATAAGCCCTAAAATTATAGATTTTCTACGAAATATAATGCCCCAATAGAAAACCACGCTACAAATTAATTGCAATCCTAATCCTATCACAACACGTCAAATTAAGAAAGGAATCTACCAAGGTGATTCACTAAGCCCGCTGTGGTTCTGTCTCGCCCTTAACCCCCTGTCTCACTTGCTGCAGCGTTGCCGGGCTGGATATTGCCTCAAAAATACCACAGGAAATACATCAATATCACACCTCATATACATGGACGACATTAAACTATACGCACAGTCAGAAAAAGAAATGAAAAAATTAGTAGAAGCAACAGCAGAGTTCAGTAAAGATATTAACATGCAATTTGGTTTAGACAAATGTAAAACACTTCACATTATTAGGGGATACAGTCCGGCGACTATGTAATAAACGACACAGATACAATAACAGCAATGGGATCGACTGACTTATATAAATATCTAGGTTATACACAACTAAAAGGACTAGACCACGTTAGAATTAAAAATACGTTAACTACAGAGTACAAAAAAAGACTAAACGCCATTTGTAAAACCCAACTTTCTAGTAAACACCTTGTAAAGGCTTTAAATACTTACTTACGCCATTCCCATATTAACCTATTCATTCGGAATTATAAAATGGACAAAAACAGATACAGAACAGTTAGAACGAGCTACACGCACCACACTAACAAAACACAACAACTTACACCCTAAATCTGCCATAAAACGGCTAAAAATTAAACGACAAAATGGAGGGAGAGGCCTTATAGACATCCAGCACCTGTGGCGAAAACAAATTATTAGGCTAAAATCATTTTTTCACACAAAATCACATTCTAGTAAAATACATAATGCAATCGTTCTAAACGACAACAACTACACTCCACTTAACCTAAATGATCAAACAGATACACTAAACACCAACAGTAATAACCCACAAGAACAAAAAATTGAAGAATGGAAGAAGAAAGTGCTTCTTGGTCGGCATCCTCACGACCTAGAACAGTCACATATAAACACACTAGCATCTAATAAATGGCTTAAAGTAGGTAGTTTATTTCCAGAAACTGAAGGATTTATGATGGCAATACAGGACCAGATTATTAACACAAAAAATTACAGAAAATACATAATTAAGGACCCTACAATAACAAATGATAAGTGTCGCAAATGTCATACACAACCAGAAACCATTGAACACATAACAGGAGCATGCACTACCCTCACACAAACAGACTATACACACAGACACAACCAGGTAGCAAATATCATTCATCAAAAACTTGCAGTCAAATATGCACTCATACACAAGACACAAGACACAAACACTCCATATTACAAATATACTCCGCAAACCATTCTAGAAAATACAACACACAAGCTCTACTACGACCGCGCCATTCTCACTGATAAGACAATTCACTACAATATACCAGATATCACTTTACAGGACAAAATTAATAAAATCACTTACCTTATTGACATTGCTGTTCCTAACACACACAACATACAAAAAACAATAACAGAAAAAATAAGCAAGTACACAGAACTCAAAGAGGAAGTGAGCAGAATTTGGCGACAGGAAAAGTATTCATAGTACCCATAGTTCTCTCCACAACAGGTGTTGATGCGTTACTGGATAGATAAGGATAAGGAGAAAGGAACACTCACTTTGCTTGCTGGGGTTGCTGGTTCTCTTCTTTAAACTTTAAACTTGTATTCTTTTCTCACGTTAACGTATATATTTAGCGGTTGCACAGCAATACTGAATTGAACTGACATCTTGACCATATGCGGAAGCGCAGCGACTCGTCTCGTTCACGCGTGTGGTGTTGCGGATAGGGAAAAGAGGGAAAGGACAATGGGAGGATATTTACTTTATTTTTATTTAATTTTTTAATTTCGCGGTGTTAATGGCGCCAATAACAGGCGTTATCCCCAACCATCTTCTTCATAGCCTAAAACTATTAGACCTTAAAGAAACCCTCTACATAGCTCTCCAAAAAGCCGCAATATTGAATACTTGTAGAATAGTCACGAAATTCTTGCAGATAGACGAACACGAAATTGCCCCACATAATAACATACCGTCAATTTAACTCTAATTTCCCTCACTACACGCTGCATCCACTTGGTTTAGGCCCGTGGATGTGGTTCAAACTAGCCAAAGTGCTAAGAAAAGGTTACCTTTAGAATAATAATAATAATAATAATCCTGCAGGGGAGCTTTGTGGCGAAGCCTTAGGTGAGTGGCGACACCTCGTACCCGACTCCGGAGGCCAAGACAAGGCCCCCGCCTCCGTGCTTGCCTTAGCCAGCCGGCACGGAGTGGAGATCGCTAGAGCTAAGACTCAAGCTCCAGGGGTGGAAGTGATAAATGGCATCACGCTAGAAGTAGGTTCAGTGAACCTGCCGCTCTCCTCTATACACCCCTTAGCCACTCCCATGTTGCCCCTGTCTTATATAGCATTTTTGGGCCCATGCAGGGAGCGGAGAGTCACCGTCTGCTCATTTTTCCGAGTTCTTCGAACATTGCGACGGGCAGACGCCATAGTCCCCATATTCCCAGACCGCCAGTACCACTAACAGTTCACCCCAATAGCCCGGTACTTTTTGTCCTCATTTCCCACAATAGTCCTACACTGGCCGGGGCTTGTCCTTGGGTACATTATTATATGGTGTAGACAGGGATAATCGCCGGTCAGTGTCACGCCACATATTTACATTAAATTTGTCAAGAGGCCTCTACTTGTTGGCCTCCCCATGCCCCCACGCAAGCCCTCCAAAAGTCCGGGCCATTTTTATGGCCCGTGGTCTTGAAAGAGATATATTATAATAATAAAGCCCTTTTATTCCGAATGCATGCAATTTAACATTTTTTCTATTTCTATTTTGTTTCTTATGTTATAGTATATCACGCAGTTCGGCGTGCCTCTTGGCATAGGCCTCCTCCAGCTCTTTCCATTGAACTCGGTCTTCGGCAACTCTGGTCCAGTATGGTCCCAAGGTTAGACGGATATCGTCGCTCCATTTTGTTTTTGGACGCCCCTGTCTTCTGACGTCCCCTCTTGGGTACCATAAGGTTACTTGCTTGCTCCATTTATTTATTTTGCAACGTAGCATATGTCCCGTCCAACTCCATTTCAGATGATCTATGCGAGTTATTATATCTGTTACTTTTGTCTTCCTCCTTATTTCCGAATTTTGAAGTCTGTCACTAAGCCTGATATTCAACATGCTTCTTTCCATTGCTCTTTCTGTTTTAGCAAGTTTTTCCCTGTGTTGTCCGTTAATGTCCATGTCTCGCAGCCGTATGTCATGCAGGGGAGAATACAAGTGTTGAAAGTCTTTCGCTTGATATGTATGCCTAAATCTTTATTCTTCATTATTTCTTTCAAGTACCAGTATTTCTTCCAACCGCAGGCTATTCTTTTGTTTATTTCCTTGGACATGGAGTCTTCAGGAGATATGATATGTCCTAGATAAACATATTCTTTCACATATTCAAACTTAGTTCCATAGACCTCTATGTCGCTTTCTGTGGAGTTGGTCATTAGTTTTATCTGCATTAATTTCTAAACCTACTTCCCTCCTTTTTTCTGCTATGTCTTTTATCAGGTGTTCTAGTTTTTTAGGATCTTCTTCTAGCAAGACAATATCATCTGCAAACCTCAAATGATTGAGGGGGCTTCCATTGATTATAATACCGTAATTATCCCAGTCTAATCTTCTAAATGTGTGTTCTAGCACAGTATTAAACAGCTTAGGAGATAATGGGTCTCCTTGTCTCACGCCTCTGTTTATTGGAAAGGAGTCTCCTTTTGACTCTAATTTAATACTGCTTTTGCTTTTTTTGTAGATGGACTTAATCTATCTATCCTATATATTACACTATATACGTGGATTTCAATAATATATAACTTATTATTGAAATCCACGTATATAGTGACTCATCACGATATCTCAGAGACTATACTCGTAATACCTTCCTTTCGCCAAGTAGAGGTCGGCTAAGAACGGATATTACGGCACTCGAAGCGGGCTGGTATCAGCTAGTAATTTTATATGGGTGGAAGGAAAAATAAAAGAAATTATTAAGCAAGTTGGTTTGTGTTCCGGTGCACGCCGAAAGAGCTCACAGTGTCTTGAGGTCTGGTAGTTGATTTTTGCTGGGTTGGGGTCTCAATCATGGGTCGAAACGTCAAAATAATAAAAATCAATTAAATTGCCCCTCTTAAAACCGTTAAAACGTAGTTTTATTACGTATAAACCTCGCGAAAACTTGAGAACATATTATGTTCACTAAGGTTGTTTAACAGATTTAAGCAAAAAATGTATTCGTATTTACTTAAAGATATTTTAGAAAATATTTGTTGGCTTTTTAGTACGAAGTCAGTTCTGTTTGCATTAAAAAAGACACAACACTCCAGCAAAGTTAATCTGTATAAGCTTTTTTAAAATGGTTTTTAAATACTAGCTTTTGAGCTCTGGATATAATGTAGCAGCAGAGTGCTAGCAAAGACAAGTAAAACGAGCCCAAAGACGACGGGTCTATCTTGTTTAGTACAGGAGTTCCTATAACCACCTTCCGACTCCGTCATCAGATCAGCTCCATGGTACCATATTATTGCATTCTCACGCGATATACATATGTGTGCAAAATTTCAGCTCAATCTGAAACCGGGAAGTTGGTCAAATTTAACTTGCAAAATTCCACCCGCATTTACATACATCGGTACATCCGTTGCAAGTTAAATAAAAGCTTGTAATAATTGACTTTGCTCGAGTGTTGTGACAATCGTGATAACTCGATATACTGAATCGATTAAACAGGCCTAAACACTAATCTTTATTGGAATTACAGGTCAACGCATACTAGTAAGCCAGGCAGTCCTGGTACCCTCGACGGCGTCAACGGCAGCGTCCACGGCGAGGCCAGGCAGGCGCAGTCCAAGAAAACCATCATCAGGATGCTTGGTAAGGCGAATGCGAATCAATAACAATTTGATACTTTCACTTTTACGAAAATTGCCTGGACGGAGGAGTATAAAATTTCGCACACTTATAGAATTATTTAACAGAAGCATTGAACGGTAATATATTTTTTATTATGCATAAAAATACATGAAATCAATAAAATAAAAAATATTACACACACTACCATGTATTTGACAAACACGCATATTATACTC
Source organism: Dendrolimus pini (assembly GCA_949752895.1). Lineage (NCBI taxonomy): Eukaryota > Metazoa > Arthropoda > Insecta > Lepidoptera > Lasiocampidae > Dendrolimus > Dendrolimus pini. The sequence continues at coordinate 18,281,935 of OX457144.1, read as the reverse complement.
TTTTTGTTTATTGTTCAAGTCAAATTCCCAGTGTAGCCTTGGCGAATCTGTAATTATAGAAGTATAGTCTTTGACATTAATTATTATGGTCGAATTTCGAGCATGTGCGACTTAACGACTAGTATATACACATATATAATTAAATATAAGTATTGTTAAAGCGGCTGTGGTGGTGGCGTTCTTCGTGTGCTGGGCGCCATTCCACTTCCAGCGCTTGTTCTTCATATACGGCACCCAATCGACGCATTACCACACCATTAACGAGTATCTGTTCTACATCGCGGGGGCTTTCTATTACGTCTCTGCTACGGTGAACCCCATTCTGTACAACGTCATGAGCCACAGGTGAGTCAATGACGACCTAGATGCTTATGAAATTGTTCATACATTATTCATCTAGTCTATACCTTACAGTAGCGTAGCTTGTTTTAGACGAGCCCTGTATCAAGATGTGTTGGGGGGCCCAAAGGAAAGGGTAAAGTGTTTTTGAAGTGTTCACTTCTTAAGGGAGGGTAAACTGCTTCGTTACGTAAAGCGTTACGGCGCCAGTCTATCTGACTTGAAGTTATCACCTCTGTCGGGCGTCCCGAGACGCACACGTTTCTTTTTATAAAAGAAACAAAAAATGCTCGTATTTAATTAAAATAATTAAGTATATATTTAATATAATGTTACGAGCTATAGGACTCGAATTAAAATTCCGTTGGAATTACTATACCAATACGTATAACATAGGCACAAATATGACTGGACGCAGCCAGTAGAAACTGCACGATTTAATAACACGTGCAAAGTCCGTCACTATACCACTAATCGAAATTACTACACAACGTTATTGTCACTCGACTGCCTCACCCCTCCGTTCGGGCATTGTTTTATATTAAACTGTATAATACCGACAAAGGGGCCGCATTCACTGAGATAATCCGCACATCTGGCAAGCTTCCATGCAATGTGTACGGTGCAACCGTACAGACCGCACAATCAGCGTTTACGCGAGCACGCGTCATTTTCGACAGTCCATCAAATTAAACAGTTCACGTTAAAGCACCGCGGCTCGCGTACGTGTAACTCATAATATCATATCATATCATTCCATATCTAGTATTAAGTAAATAGCAATAAATCATAGTTTAAGTTATTTTATCTAGTTATTATTTAACATCCTCAGATGTACTAACACCGTACATCTTTATGGTCCTTCGAGCTTTACGTTAAGCAGGACCTACTTCGCGAGTGTTTAATACGTAATAGGAGTACCAGCGCGGTAGGAACTGCCACGTAAGTGAGCTAGCAGCATCGGTGAGTCCACATTGTCAATCTTATCGTTCTAAGAAATCTAATCGTTACTATCACGAGAAAATGGAAGATCTCGTTTTAACACAAAATCAAATCATGGGAGCCATGGAACAGCTCCTGGTTAATTTCAAAAAAGACGGTGTCGAACGCAAGACTCCGGCTCATATAAAAAAGCGGATAAGCACATTGGAAACGTATTGGCATGAGTTTCAGTGCAACCACATAAAAATTTGTGAATTTGAAAATAAATCACATGATTATTTTATAAATAGGTACTATGAAAGAACGTCAAAATTTTACTCAGAAACACGTACCTATATGATAAATTATTTGCCATCGGAATCTCAGGAGAAAGGAATCATCAGACCTGAAACGCCAGGATATTTAACACAACCATCATCAAGCGAGCAGAGACATGCGCAGGGGGTAGACAGGGCACCTCAACCATCCGCGCGTTCGGAAACATCCTTTCAGGTTCCGAAGACTCAAGGTTCGCCTAGTAGACTGGAAGAATTATTAAGAAAGCAAAGTAGTAATTTTAAAGCCTTCCAAAGAACTATCAAGAGCATAGACGTGGAAATCATTTCCCAAAAATGGGAATTCGAAGACGCAATGACCTCAGTGCAGACACGATGGTCCGTTATTGATGCTCTGCATTGGGAAATTGACAGCGAGCTTTACGAAGAGAATGAAGAATATGAAGAAGCATACAACTCGTGTGAGCAAAGATATCTTCAAATCAAAAAAGAAATAAATAGCAAGATGTGGTCAGAATGTCATCGCGAAAAGTCTACTCCACATATCGACATCCCGACGTTCAGCGGCAGTTATCATCTGTGGGTATCCTTTAAGGATCTATTTTTAGAAACTATTCACAGAAACAGATGCCTATCGAACGCACAGAAGATGCAGTTCCTGAAAAACAAGCTTAAGGACGAAGCTGAGAAATTGGTGCAACATCTAAATATAAGCTCGGATAATTATACCGTTTGTTGGGAGTTACTGGATCATCGCTACAGTAACCCTAAGCTAATATTCAACTCTCACATGTCTATTATCATGAATCTTCCGATTATACCGCAACAATCAGCATCAGCAATCAAAAGGCTCCATGACACAACAAATGAATGCTTAAATGCTATAAAAAACTTAGGAGTTGCTATTGATACTTGGGACCCGATGATAGTTTATATCTTATCACAGAAATTAGACCAAGAGAGTCACAATGACTATATCGAGTCATTAAAAAATCCAAGGGAGTTGCCATCCTTACAGGAATTTTTAACATTTTTAGAGGCGAAATTTACCGCCTTAGAATCATCTAAACGTAAGCAAGATCAATCAAAACCCATCCAGCAACAACAGCAAATATCTTCATCGAACGCATTCAAAAAATCATACAAATTTAAATCATTTATTAGCAATCAAAATCCATTATTTAAATCGCAAAACAATAACAAAAATACCTCGGCAACAGTGCATAATTGCCCAGTTTGCAATAAAAATCATGTCGTACCGAATTGCGACACTTTCGCAGGGTATCGACCTGAGGTACAAAGGCAAACTATTGCAAAGTTATCCTTATGTAAAAACTGCCTTTATAATCATTACGGCAGAGATTGTTTTTCGAACAAAACTTGTCATAAGTGTCATGCAAAACATCATACTTTTGTGCATGAAGCATTTACTTCACCGATGACATCGCAAAATTTCGCAATATCGGATAACTTTTATAAACAATCGAAAAGTAGCACACACGTGTCACTGGAGGACACGCAGGAAATTCTCTTAGCCACATCCCTGGTGACAGTGCAAGCAGCAGATGGCACTAAGATTATCATGCGTGCTCTCATCGACCAAGGATCCCAGACATCGCTTATAACAGAAAACGCAGCTCAAACACTAGGTATCCCACGCCAGCATTGTAAAGGAGTAATCTTAGGTTTAGGAGCGCAGGGAAATACTTGCAAAGGCATCATGAATGTCAAAATATCTTCTATCTATAGCGATTATTCGCTAAATACCGGAGTTTTTATAATAAAACATGCGGTTAACAATTTACCCAATAAATCATTTTCTAAGCCAAACTGGTCTTTTATACAAAATATACAATTAGCAGATCCAGAATTTTATCGTCGTAGATCTATAGACCTGTTATTAGGTGCAGACGTCTACTCATCTATTATCATGGGAGGAATTATCAAAGAAAACGACTCATTACCGGTAGCCCAGCAAACACGACTGGGATGGATCTTATGTGGCAACGTGAAATCATATCAATGTAATGTAGTCATGCTTGATGTAGAAAACTTGCATAAGTTTTGGTCTATCGAAGATATCAACGAAAGCATAGATATTTCGGATGAGGATTATCAATGTACTGAGCTTTATAAATCCACGACTACTCGTCAGCCAGACGGGAAGTACATTGTTCGCCTTCCTCTACACCCAGATGCAGAGGAAAAGCTAGGGTTATCTAAACCAAAAGCATGTGCCCAATTTTATCAGCTAGAAAAAAGGTTACAAAAGGACTACATATTATCAAATAAATACAAAGAATTTATAAATGAATATATCGATATGGGTCACATGCACTTAACAACAACAAGTAACATGAAACCTGCCTACTATTTGCCGCACCACGGTGTACATCGCGCTGATTCGAATACTACGTCACTGCGAGTAGTATTTAATGCATCGGAAAAAACAGATACGGGTTTAAGTCTTAACGATGTTATGTATCGGGGTCCAAATTTGCAACAGGATATTTTATCATTAATATTAAAATGGAGGAAATACAAATATGCCTTTACTGCAGACATCGAAAAAATGTTTAGGCAGATTTTCGTACACGAAGAAGATAAGCGTTATCAACAAATCGTTTGGCGCGAAAATCCCAATCATCACCTCAAAGAATATACTTTAGCGACTGTAACATATGGTACTAAAGCCGCACCATATTTAGCAATGATGACACTTAAACAGTTAGCTATAGACGAACGCAGTCGTTATCCAGTAGCAGCGAAAGTTTTAGAGGAGCAATTTTACATGGATGACGTACTTAGTGGCGCGTTTGACCTCACATCGGCAAAGCAATTGCAAGAGGATCTTATAGAACTTCTCAAATCAGGAGGATTTAACCTTCGTAAATGGTCAGCGAATGAGATATCATTATTAGAGAGTGTTGATAAAGCAGAAAGCATACCTAATACGTATGACTTTAAGTATCAATCGTCTACAAAAGCACTTGGTCTTACGTGGAATGCCCAACAGGATAAGTTTAAGTTCATGTGTAAGTTAACTACGCAGCCAGATGCGAAACCAACGAAGCGAGTACTATTAGGCGAAATATCCAAAATTTTCGATCCACTTGGATGGTTAGCACCGGCAGTAGTACAACTTAAACTATTGTTCCAAAGCGTGTGGTCGATAGATCTCAAATGGGATGACGTCATACCAGAGGATATGTACACAAGATGGATCCGACTGAGAGCAGATATCGAAAAGATAAAAGATATAGAAGTTCCAAGATGGATAGGAAGCGAGCAGGATGATAGTATCGAATTACATGGGTTTTGCGATGCATCCCTAGCGGCATACGCATGCGTTGTCTATGCGCGAATAGTTCGTCAAAACCAAGTAAAAATCACACTCTTAGCGGCAAAAACTAAACTAGTACCGATCAGCAAAACTTCCACATCAAAAAAGAGTGACATATCATTGCCAAGGCTTGAGTTAAGTGGCGCACTCTTGCTTTCAAAACTAATGACAAAAATCAAGCAGAGCTTAAGCGACTACAATCTACAAATTATAGCATGGTGCGATTCTACTGCAGTCCTTGGGTGGTTACAAGGTGATCCGAGTCGATGGAAACCCTTTGTAGCCAATCGCGTGAAAGAAATCACTGCAATCATACAACCAGAGTGCTGGTTTTATATCAAATCTAGCGAAAACCCGGCTGATTGTGCCAGTCGTGGTATGTTCGTTGAAAATTTAATAAAACATGACCTGTGGTGGAAAGGTCCTTCTTGGTTACCTTTATACGATCATCAAGCATATCAAAAGCAATCAATATTTAAAACGGATTTAGAGTCTAAGAAAATACTATCAAATGTCATTATAAAAAACAATAATATTCAATTAAACTTCATCAGCGATTTTATAAATAAGTATAGTAATTTCACGCGGGCGTCACGCGTACTTACATGGATAATGCGAGCATTTTCTCGTGACCGCCAGAAAAAATCTTTTTTGTCAATTGATGAACTGCGCAGCAGTCAGTTGAAAATCATTAGTTCTGTGCAGAGTTTAGAGTTCGAAAAGGAGTTGAATGATCTTCGAACACAGGGTAAGGTGGATCAAAAAAGCAAGCTGTTATGTCTTAATCCGTTTATAGACAGCGAAGGTCTACTGCGAGTTGGTGGTAGACTGAAAAATAGCAATATATCTTACAACATGAAACATCCTTATATCATACCTCATAACGGCCATCTAACTAATTTATTGATTGACTTTGCACACAAATCGACTTTTCATGGAGGAGCGAGATTAACTCACTCTTACCTTCGTAATCAGTACTGGATAGTAGGCGGGAATAGAGCAGTTAAAAATCGATTGCGTCGTTGTGTACAATGCAGGCGACACAATCCAATCAAGCATACACAACTCATGGGAAACCTACCGGAGGCTAGGAGCAACCCCACGAGGCCTTTTTATCATTGCGGAGTAGACTATACAGGCTACGTAGATATCAAATCTAGCAAAGGCCGCGGCATCAAATCTACCAAAGGGTATGTGGCTGTATTTATCTGTATGGTTACAAAGGCGGTACATTTGGAGTTGGTATCCGACCTTACATCTTCAGCATTTTTAGCAGCATTACGTCGATTATCGGCGAGAAGAGGAAGCCCACGTCACCTATACAGTGACAACGGCACTAATTTTGTAGGAGCAAGCAAAATATTAGCGAAAGAATTAATTAACCATCAATCAATACTATCAGACGACTTCTACGCGGAACTTCATCAAATGAACATTGAATGGCATTTCAATGCGCCTTCTTGGCCTAGTGCGGGAGGGCTATGGGAAGCAGCTGTTAAAAGTTTAAAATATCACCTGCGTAGAGTCTTAGGTGATCAAAAGTTAACATATGAAGAGTTCACAACTCTGCTTTCTCAGCTTGAAGCTTGTCTCAATTCGAGACCCTTAAATACATTAACCGAAGATCCACAAGATTTGGATTATCTTACTCCTTCACATTTCTTAGCGAGCGGTCCAGTATTGACAATCGTAGAGACTGAAAGAGATGAAAGGACTAGGTGGCAACTTACACAAAAAATATTCAACGACATCTGGAAACGATGGCGCGCTGAATATTTAACACAATTATCTGCCAGAAGTAAATGGCGAACTTTACAGTCTAATATAGAGTTAAATGACGTCGTAATAATACATGACGCCAATCTACCACCAGGAAAATGGTCATTGGGACGTGTTATCAAATTACATCCGGGAACGGATGACCACGTTCGGGTAGTCAGTGTGAAAACCAAAAACGGGATAATCAAGAGACCCATCATAAAATTATCAAAGCTTCCAACAAACAATCCAGAATCAAATAAAGAAACCACTACATCATCCACAAGCACACGTATACTTCAAAACTCAAACAGTGTCTTACGAATCAATCCTATATTCCTTATTACTTTATTAATATTTTTCCTTACTTCAGCTGTAATTGCAAGTAGCGAATACAATATCACAAAACTAAGCAATAATAAACATATATTTTTCGACAACTTGGGAGATATGCGCTTAATTCAAGACCAATGGAAATTAATTGCATACTACGATATGCAACCCTATTGGCAAGGATCAAAGGTGCTTACGAGCTATATTACTCATCTAGATAAAATGTGCATTAATTCAGAAAACAACAACCATTGTAACATTGTTTTACTCCAACTACGTCACGGGTACAAGGAATTAGAGTTCTATGACCGAATGTTACGCAATCATAAATTCGATACTCCGAGGCGCATGCGACGAGGCCTTGTAAACGGAGTCGGCTATATCGCGAACACATTGTTCGGTGTTTTAGACGAGCGTTTCGCTGAACAGTACGAGCGCGATATTAATTTAGTCAAAGCTAATCAAAATAATTTATTACATCTTTGGAAGAACCAAACATCAGTTATAGAAGCAGAAAATAATTTACTACAAAGAATAGGAAATATCATAGAGAAGCAACACAAAATCTTTAATCAACATCTCAATGATCTAGATCGAGTCACCAATGATTTGAAGAAAGAGATAATTAAAGTAGAAGCTACAAACGACTTCATATTAACAAGCATAATAGCTAACAACATTCTTTTGAATCTAAAAAATATCCAAGACGCTTTATTAGATAACATCACAAACCTCAAGCACTTCAATATTCATCTTCTTACTCCTTCCCAACTACAAAATGAACTTAGCATAATAGGAGGACAGCTCCCAAAGGATCTGGCACTTCCAGTAGATAATCTGCAAACCGATCTACAAAATATCTATAAAATACTAAAAGTTAAAGTTAGAATGACGCAGCAATACTTTATTTTTCAAATACAAATTCCTTTAATAAATAGAGAGAATTATGATATTTACAAAACATTTCCACTTCCACATCAAATAGACAAACACATGGTGAACATCATTCCGATATCAAGTCATATAGCGATGAACTTAAAAAAGGATACATTTATACCTATGTCTACTAGCGACTTTGATAAGTGTATATCGTATAACTCAAATACTTATCTTTGCGAACTTCAAACGCCCGTCTACCGCAGACACTCAGATGATAACTTGTGTGTTACAAGTAAACAAAGCCACGTGTGTAAGATTACACTAAGTGAATGTGAGACGACGTGGATAACAATTAAAACCAATGTTTTTATAATCAGCTGTTGTGGACAATGTCCCCTTAGATTTATATGTGGTGATCAAGTTACCGGCGAACAGGTGACTGGCCTCAACGTCATCACTTTGTGGAATGAATGTGTCATCAAAAGCGATTCATCCACCATCACATCCCACAAAGATTTCATAAACCAAATTAATATTGAGCCGGAGATACTAGCTCCGAAAATCGCACCTGTCAACCATTTTATCAACATATCAATACCTAACATCAGACCAGAGCTAGACTATAGTTCTATAAATCACTCGCTATTGAATCTTGGAAAGCGAATAGAAGACATGAAAGCGGCATCGGATCAGGTTGACGTGTCTTACCACGATGTGCACCACTACGTCGCCATTTACTGCCTGGCGGTGGCAGGACTGGCAGCAGCAGTGGGCCTAGGCTGCGCCTACCGGCGGCGGTTTTTCGCCGCGCCGGTCGCGCACCAGCCCGCCATCAGCAGCAGTGTACAGTGAGTGCGTAAGTGTTAGTGGGAATGTGAAAACAGACACAAGTGTAGTTTTAAGATCGACGTAAAATTATCGGGGTCATTTTTGTACTTAGTTTTAAGGATTATTGTTTTTTCATCTTGTGATTAGGTTAGCTCATATCATACATCTTCCATATTTCATCTTGCTGTGCGGGAACATGTACGGTGCAACCGTACAGACCGCACAATCAGCGTTTACGCGAGCACGCGTCATTTTCGACAGTCCATCAAATTAAACAGTTCACGTTAAAGCACCGCGGCTCGCGTACGTGTAACTCATAATATCATATCATATCATTCCATATCTAGTATTAAGTAAATAGCAATAAATCATAGTTTAAGTTATTTTATCTAGTTATTATTTAACATCCTCAGATGTACTAACACCGTACACAATGCAATAAAAACAAGGATTAGTTCGACAATAATAACGGCCATGAAATAATTACAATAACAATAGGAAGTTTTTAAATTTTAAACACGAAGTAAACTACAGAACTCCGAACACATGAAAGGCAATAAACTGCGTTTTACGACAGCCAGGTGTGCTTTCTTTGTCGGTATGTAACAATAAGTTATTACTTATATTTAATGCTCCTAAGAACTACGTGAGACAAACAATTCAAGTTACAGTCATCAAAGATACAGTAGTCCCGCCTTTTTATCGGCAAATTTATTTATTAAATCATCTATAGTTGCAGACGATTTCAGTTTCTCTAGATTTTCTGCCTCTAAAGACAACAATGACAAGTCTGATAGCCGATTCTGTTGGCCCAGCAGTTGTTCTCAAAAATCTATAAAAGATTGTAACATTTTAAGAATTTTTGCTTACACGCTTTCGGGGCCCCCATATTATTAATACGGGTGACACCGCGGTAGCTACGCCTGACGCCCCCTAATTTATTCCCATCAAAATATGATTCGTAAAATAGCTTAAACATTTTAGGCTTGATATAACTAGTAAATTAATTAATACGCAAATTGTAATAACAATTAATTTTATCCTAGAAGATAGAAAGTACCTGATAAATACTTACGTCGAAATTCGTTAGGAGAGTCTCCCAATTACAGCCGTAACCGAACGCTTTGTCTTAAGGCACAGCCTAATCTATAATTCATTTTTATTTTACCTCCCACCCATTTTAATATTATATAAAATTATTAGAGGCATGTTTGCTGAAGAGTTTCTTGCGCCGTTCTTTTCTCTTCAAGCCATAATATGTTGCGAAGCGGTGGTAAATTAGATTAGGCTCCCAAGTTGGATTATTTTGAATTTTTTTTGTTAACTTAGGTAATAAGTTTATAACTTAAAAAAACATTACATTTGAAATGTGTAAAAAGAGCTATTAATTTCTTCAACATCAACATCCCCCCTGTGTTTAACTTGCAAAATATATTTGTAAATTTTACAGATTCACTTTGCATGAATTTAATTCACTAAACATAATTTAAAGTTGCAAAGGGGTACAAATAAATTAACAAGCAATATTTTGTCTCACTCTCAAAGAGAGAGGAAATATGTTGTTGTGTATTAATAATAAGAATAATTTAATAATAACAATAAGTTCCCATTTTCAGTGTCGGCCACATTTACGTTACATTTGTCAAGGGGCCTCTACGTGTTGGCCTTCCCATGGCCCCACGCAAGCCTTCCAAAAGTCCGGCCCATTTTTATGGTCCGTGCTGTCTAGAATAATACAATAATAAGTTCTTATTTCTCACAAAGTCCTACAACGCCCGGGGCTTGTCCTTGGGTGCATTATTATATGGTGTAGACAGGGATAATCGCCGGTCAGTGTTACCCCACATTTACATTAAATTTGTCTAGAGGTCTCTACCTGTTGGCCTTTCTATGGCCCCACGCAAGCCTTCCAAAAGTCCGGGCCATATTTATGGCCCGTGGTCTTCAAAGACATATTGTTACATACCGATAAAGAAATGCACACACCTGCCAGTCGCAAAGTGCAGTTTATTACCTCCCCGTATTTAGGAATTCTTGTTTACTTTGTGTTTAGAATTTGTAATTAAGAAAAACATTCTATTGTTATTGTACTTGTTTTATGGCCGTCATTAGTGTCGAACTAATCCTTGTTCCTTGTCCAGGAATGGATCGGTACATTATAAAGCAATGGCCCAATGCGGAGAGGGGCAGTCAAGCGAGGATTACAATACGAGCAAGACGTAGATTCAACAAGTGATATATTGACGGACTTTGAGCGTGTTATTGAATCGTGCAGTTTGTACTGGCTGTGTCCAGATATATTTGTACCTGTTTAATACGTGTTTATACAGTTCTAATAAACTCTATAGTAATTCCAACGGCATTTTAATTCGAGTCCTGCGTAACTAACGTATTTGACCTATGAACAACTGCTAAGCAAATATTGTTGACTATTGACACTAAAGAGAAAACGCAAATACATAGAAGCTGTTACATTGTACAATATCGTAAATAATGTTTTTGACTGTATAGAGCTAAGTAACACTCTGTGCTATGCTGTTTCAAGAACTGTCCACAGGAGAGAGGTACGCACGGGTAGATTGTTTGCCATAAGTGCCTGCCGCACAAACTCTGGCCTTGGCTCTCCTCTCACACGTATGGTCGACACCCATAATAAACTCTTTGAACACATAGACATATTTGCCAATTCACCTTCTAAATACAGATTCTTGGTTCACATAACACTAACCCAACAGTAATTCCGTCTCTATTTTCTCCTTGCACTTCTTCTTCTTTTACTAACTTTCTTTTCCTTTCTTGTATCAATAAGTATATACATATTTAATATTAAGCCTAGCGATTACCAAAATTACCAAAATTGCTTTAATAATATATTTATATTTTAACTTGTGGACAGCGCTGTGGGCTGCATTATTGATTCATAATTTATTTAAGTTATAATTTTGTGTTTAATTTTAATCATGTAGCTGTTTGTTGTTCCAATAAAATAAAAAATAGACTAAAACTCGTTACAATATTATAATAATAATAACAATTGATTGTAAAAAAGCTGGACATAAATGTACAATTATTTTGAAAGTTAAGCCTTCACCTTAAACGTGGCTCTTTCAGGAAAGTGGTAAATAAACATTTCTCCAATGTTTGCTATCCATTTGAATGTTTACGTATTCTTGGAATAATGAAACACTTGAAGAGTTTATTACAAATTTTAGTTGATTTCAGAAGTTTGTAACTCTAGTGAGTGTTCGGACCATTTTTCTTTCTTTTCTTTTTTTCTCTCGCATAACGGGTATTTGCCCGTCTGGATGGTTACCACCCCTGGTCTAGAGTATGCCGCCATAACAACCTTGAGTTGTGTTCCGGCATTAGTGGCCAGGTTCCAGTCTCCCTTAACAGAGCAGCAGCGCGTTTGTAGCATCTTTGGTGTAGCAAATGTTCATAGGCGATGGTAACCGCTTTCCAACAGGTGGGCCGTCTGTCTGTATTACAAGACCATTGGAATATTTGAGGGTTGAAGAAGGTAATGTGGTACTTCAATAACAGCTGTCCCGTTGGATGAGGTGACGCACCACTGGGTGAGCCCATGACTCAATCGCAGGGAGAGTTAGGCGCTTCCGCTGTACAAAATGAGACGAGGAATCTGCACCATATTTATTAAATTTTCACATGTTTTGGCTTTTATAATACTTCTGCAAAAGCCTGGCGTAACAGTAAAGAGACAAACATTCCTTTAAAATACAACGTGAGTTGCTAGGTTTTAAAATTGCACAGCTGACCTTTTTTTTATGGCAGGGTAAACCGCTTCGTTACGTAACGCGTTACGGCGCCAATCTGTTTGGCTTCCCTTTCTCTCACGCATACAGCAGCGGTAGGCAGACTCTTCCTCTCTCACTCGAACCCACAGCGCTAGCCGTATTTCGGTAATTAGATTAAATAATGATACTAATCATGTACAATACACAAAATTTTAATGTATATATTCAAGAATTGTAACTAAAAATAAAATATATTTTAGAATCAATAAAATTATTAATAAATAACCTTTCCTTACATTATCCTATAAATATACATAAAATTTAAGTAATAACCTAAGCTTTTCTCAAGTGAAACAATTTCTATATTAAATAGTTCAACTTAGATAAGTTTAAGTTATCACTTCTGACGGGCATCCCGGGACTTACACTTTTTTTTCATATTTATTTATTGTGGGTTTGGTTTTATAGGTACTTACATAAATGTCTTCTTCAGATACCGCATAGCATTCCGTGAGACCTTGTGCTGCGGCAGAGTGAGAAGGACGAAGCGCAAACACCGTGAGCATTCCAGCATTAGGGAGACGATGGTGAACCACACCTCGGACGGTGCACTCGTCCGCATCAGGTCTCAGCTTACCCGCCAAGGGGACAGAAGCCATCGCTCCAGCTCGTACCATGATACCTCCATGAACGAGTGGAAAAACTTCAGAGAACCACGCAAAATGAACAGTGTAGTGTACACTAATAGAAACACTACCACATCTACACTATGTAATAATAATGAAGCGAATGAGTTGTTATTTATTGATTATAAAACTGATGACATTACTTAGATCAAAATAATTTTAAGTTTTTGATGATTTGTGTTTGTTTTTCATTAATAGCCTTACTTATAATCGTTAGTTAAATTTTAAGAAACTGCTTAGCGACTGATTAACGAACATCTTACACATAAACTCCTCTTAAGGATAAGAGGTGGTGGTAAAGTAACTCATAAATTACTGTCAAAAATAACCAACATCAAGGGGTAGTTTAAGCGACTGCTAAAAGGCAAGATGGCAAGTTATATTTGAAACAGCCATTGATTAGGGGCTTAAGAGTCTCTTATTTTAGATATGGCTAATCCTTTCTAAACGAGATTATTATAAGTAAGGCCCTAAATGTATATATATTTTACCTAGGGAACCCTTACTACGTGACCCGTTCAGAAAGTAACGGGTGCGCCAGAGAAACTTACTTATTTGAAAGGTCAATAAAAAAAAAAGTACTTCAGTTATTGTTTTAAAATTTTTTTTATTTGAGAATACAATATCCCAATTTTTTTTTATGCAGTCTTAAAAATGACATCGGATAAATGGCGACCCCCATTGCGCATACACTGATGAAGTCGATTTTTGAAATTCGTATCCACTCTTCGCAGCATATCAATCGGTATGTTGGCAATGGCGTCGCGAATGTTGTTCTTGAGGTGTGCTATGGTCCGTGGTCGATCGACATAAACCAGGGATTTCAAATAACCCCATAAAAAGAAATCGCATGGAGTCAAATCTGGAGAGCGTGCCGGCCATTGGAGATCGCCTCTGAGAGAGATGAGGCGGTCGGGGAAATGTTGTCGCAACAAATTCATTGAGTCTCGTGCTGTGTGTGCTGTGGCTCCATCTTGCTGAAACCACACGTTCCTAACGTTCATTTCTTCGAGTCTTGGAAGAAAAAATTCCTCGATCATGTTCCTGTAACGAGCTCCATTCACGGTAACTTCGCGTTCGTTTTCTTCAAAAAAATAAGGACCAATTATTCCCATTACCGACACCGCACACCAGACAGTAACTCGCTCACAATTAAGTGGCTTCTGGTGAAGCTCACGCGGATTTACATCACACCAATAACGCATGTTTTGCTTGTTGACGCAGCCGGAAATGTGGAAGTGAGCCTCGTCACTGAAAAAAACGACCGCGTCTTCAGGCAGGTTTTCAATCAGCATTTCACATGCATTTTGACGGGCAACAAAATCGCGTTCAGTTAATTCTTGCACAACAGCCAATTTATAGGGATGAAATTGAAGGTCTTCATGGAGAATTCGTCGAACAGTGGTATCAGAAATTCCCATAGCAGCTGCGTGTTTGCGAGCCGAACGCCGGGGAGAACGCACAACTGACTGCCTCACTCTTTCGATATTTTCCGGAGTTCTGATGGTCCGTTGAAGTCCATTTCTGGGTTTAGCGACACTTCCACACTCCCGAAATGAGTTAACCCACGACAGAATCGAATTACGGCCAGGAACGAGTCTGTGAGGAGGAATTTCAAAGCGAGCGCGGAAGGCACGTTGCGTAGCAACAAGTGAGCGACCGTTAGAAAAGAAGCTCTCAACTGCGAAGGCCCGCTGCTCTCTAGACCAGAGCATGATGGCAACTGACTGGAGGGAGAAACAAACTTGGGAACTTCCCCCTCCAGATGCGCCCCCTCTTGCCCCTCTACCCGCCCAACTCACCGCGCGGGAATTTTTTCAAATAAGTAAGTTTCTCTGGCGCACCCTGTACCACGCTTGGTCACGTAGTCCTCTATAGAAATCTCTCGCTTTTCATGCTATATCCAATATGGGGCACAGCGTAAAACGCTTTTTGAACGGCTAATTAGCCAAGACTTTTTTAATTTTTCTTATTGCAAAAACCGATTTAAAAGCATATGTATGAATTACGAAATACTACGTGAAACCTAGAGGGGTCTTGGCATATACTACGAGTGGTTATAGAGGGGGGACATTGGTAAAATAATTAAAAAATGGGTGATGAAGTATGGGTACGGTTCCCTAGCTTTTTTCAATTTTCAAGTGATTTCGACGCTTAAGGGAGTTTGTCGTTAAATCGAGTGACGTTACATGGAGTTTACATTGTAGTTCAACTACGTTGGCCGAACTTTTGATCGCGTAACGCGTCACATCATGTATTTATTGTTAGTCAAAATATATTGAATGAAGTCGTTAGACGAAATTTTCGGCACAAAGCCAAATGTCACTTAATTTCGCCTTATAAAACACAACGAGCGTGTTTAGCCGAACTCTCAGCGCAGTACTTTCGGCAGATGTGTCATTAGAGCTGCCAACCATATTTTATAATAATGTGTCCTACTTTATTTTTGGTAAAAATACTTTATACCTTTGCATAAAATTAAAGTATGTGAAAATACTCTATTTCCGATATTACTCTGATGCGTAAAATAAAATACTTATGAACAGGACATCTATTTAATAAACAATGATTTGTTTGTTTATTTAAATTTCAATTGGCAATGTAAAGATAGCTTCCAAAATTTAAGAATATTGAAAAGTTGTTAGTGTGTGCTAGAAGCACATAAAGATAGTGTCTCCAAGAGAAAACAAAAATTTAGTTTTTTTTTCTTCCAAATACTTTTTTTTTTTTCTCAAATGTAGTTGGCAACCCTGTTTGCTAGCCAAACGCCCACTCGCCTTCATGAATTACTAGACCTTAATATTATACTGTTTTATTACATTTTTTTATTGTTGTCTATATTAAAGACAAATAGTATATGCGAAGATTAATTTATTTTATTGTAAGTAATGTGCTATAAATAAGTATATTATAAATGTACTAAACTCAAATCATTGATGTAATTTTTTGTGAATAAAATAATTTATTATACCTAAACGTTGTATCGTGTTGTAATTCACAAAAATCATAAAAATTCGTCCAGCCGTTCTTGAGTTATAAATAGTTTAACTAACACAATTTTGTTTTATATATATATATATATATATATAGATATATTAATATATCTTTATTTGAATATAACTATTACCTATTTTTAAATGTACAAAGTATCGAGGATATTTTTAAAAAAATTACAATATTTCTTGAAATTTGGTTCAAATATATCAACATCTTTGTTGTTAGTCGCCACCTCATTCTAATAAAAATGTGTGCTGGGACACATATTAGAAGTGAAACTTCAACGGACAAGTTGAAAAACGAATCGCAACGGACAAGTGGAAAAACGAATGGCAACGGATAAGCGAAAAAATGAATAGCAACGGACAAGTGGAAAAACGAATCGCAACGTACAAGTGGAAAAACTTCAACTGACAAGTGACAAAATGAATCGCAACAAAATTTTAAATTGAAGCTTTACGGGCAGGTTTTTAAATTGGACAAGTACATTAACAATCTACCCGTAAAACTTCAATTTAAATTTTTTTTGCGATTCATTTTGTCACTTGTCAGTTGAAGTTACGGCCCAAATGGCCGAAATGACTGAAATGGCTGAAATGGCCGAAATGGCCGAAATGACTGAAATGGCTGAAACAGCCAAAATGGCTGAAATGACCGAAATGGCTGAAACAGCCAAAATGGCTGAAATGACCGAAATGGCCGAAATGGTCCAAATGGGCGAAATGGCCGAAATGACTGAAATGGCTGAAATTGCCGAAATGACTGAAATGGCTGAAACAGCCAAAATGGCTGAAATGACCGAAATGGCTGAAACAGCCAAAATGGCTGAAATGACCGAAATGGCCGAAATGGTCCAAATGGGCGAAATGGCCGAAATGACTGAAATGGCTGAAATTGCCGAAATGACTGAAATGGCCCAAATGGCCGAAATGACTGAAATGGCTGAAATGACCCGAATGGCCGAAATGACCAAAATGGAAAATCACAAAAAACCTATCCCACTTTTTGGGATAACCTTTACATAAATCAATCCCATTATCCAGGATAAAAGGTATCCCTTGTCCACCCTCGGTATTAAAGTTACATGTATACCGAATTTCAACTAAATCGGTTCGGTAGTTTTTCCTTAAAAGGATAACAAACAAAAAGACAAATATATTTTTATCCCGGAAACTATTCCATATTTCGGGATAAAAGCATCCTATGTTCATTCTCAGACTCGAAAAGGTATATATAATGAATTTCAGCCAAATCGGTCCAGTAGTTTTTCCATGAAAACGGAACAAACAGACAGACAGACAATTACTTTCGCATTTATAATATTAGTAGGGATAATAGGGAAGGGATAATATGAATTCATTGTAGTTCCATAATACAATGAAATAATTTTAATAAAATTTACCTATCTAAAAACTAATATCATTAGAATAAAGTTTAACTGTATAAAATTTAGTTAAAAAAAGTGAAAAAAAAGAACCATTAGTGTGAGAATCGAGTTCTCTACCTTCTCACTACCATAGTATTAGAAAGCCACTAGGCTAAACTACTACTACACTACACTAGGATGTTTTGTCTCGCTTCCTCTTGTTCTCAGCCGCGTGAATAGTGTGATTTACGTAGCGTATGTTCGGTGATATACAATATTTTACCACACGCAGCGTGCCTTAAACTGGCGCTGTCCCATCGAAGTAAACATTGGCTGCGCGGGGGTAAACTATGTGAAACACCGATTTGAATTAGTAATATACTTATACAGGCTCTTAACAAATGCGCATGTTTCGTCATTAATCTTCATTCGAACCTCAAATTATGTTAACAGAAAAATATTTCCAAAAAAATAATTCAAAAATATTTCGTTTGCTCAGTTTTGATGAAGAGGCTCCGAAACTACTGAACCGATTTGAAAAATGTTTTCACTGTTGGCAAGCTACGCTATTCCTGGGTGGCATAGGCTATATTATATTTACAAAAAAAAATAGGGATCCTTACTAAAACTCCAATAATGATACACAAGGTGATTATTTTTCCCTTAAATCGCTTGCGCTGCGAAAACTATTGATGATAGAATAAAATAATGTACTACGACTTTGTAGAACACATCATTATTTACAAAAAGTGTCGCGACAGCATATGTCTAACTATTATAGTTATGCCAAAATAAGTGTTCTTTTATTTTAAAATTTTAATTAAAATGCCGCCGCTAGAAAATGCTCTTTATTTGTATCTTGGTATTAATCCTTATAAATAAATTACTTCATATTCAAGACTGCTTCAATACTTTTATATAACTTTTTGTATTATTCAATTTGAACATTCCATTCGAAAGATATCACGAGTTTAAAAATGTAAGAATTAGTGACGGTGACCACGTGACTGTGACATCTTTTCGTGAGCGAAAAAATCGTAAGACCCCTCTATAATATAGAAGTTTCACTTCAACAGTCCATTTTGACAATGGGGTTGAAATAAGATATGTTTGTTGTCTTTATGGACTTCTAACGCGAAAATATTAGTACTGTGTGATCTTTTCATGCGTGCAGGTACGGAGCAAGAATACAATTTCCTGCGGCCGGGCAAATTTATGTGTTTTGGTTGAATATTCGTTTTCCGTCTTTCAGAGACACAATTTGGATAAAATAGAATGTCATTTATTGCATAAACTGTCACATACTTGTAATTTAAACATATATATGTTGTGTTCTTTATAGGAATGACAGTTTTCCCTTTCGAACATAAAATAAAAGCAGT
This sequence comes from Dendrolimus pini, assembly GCA_949752895.1. NCBI lineage: Eukaryota > Metazoa > Arthropoda > Insecta > Lepidoptera > Lasiocampidae > Dendrolimus > Dendrolimus pini. Next base: position 18,263,052 of record OX457144.1, on the reverse strand, counting down.
TTATAATGTTGCCTGGATGAGGCTTTTACTTGAAGATCATTGTTTAACTTAAATATTTACGGATATTTGACCAACTAGTTAAAGAAATCATACAGATTCGTGCAGGAACGGAGAAAGAATACAATTTCCTGCGGCCGGGCGGACTGTCGTAAGAGGCGACAAAGCAACCCACAGCCAGGTGGTAGGGCATTTGCCCGACTGGATGGCTACCACCCCTGGTCTAAAGCATGTCGCCAAAACAACGTTGAGTTGTGTTGCGGCATTAGTGACCAGGTCCCAGTCTCCCTTGAGAGAGCAGCAGCGCATTTGTAGCACTGTTGCAAATGTCCATAGGCGATGGTAACCGCTTTCCGTCTAGTGGGCCGTCTGCCTGTCTGCTGAACTCCTGCAATAAAAAAATCTTCGGGCCGTAAATCCAATGTTGGAAGATATTCGATAAATTAAATCAGGAGAGTCAAATGAATCAGAGAGAGAAGTATATATATATATATATATATATATATGTCGGAGGGAAGCTATAATTGGATGGATTGTTGTTGGATGATCTTCGGTAGACGGAGGAGTTTTTGTGGCGCATTTGGTTGATGGCAATAGGTCGAGTTGGACCATGGAGGTTAAGTTGGAAGTATGAGCGGTGCCCTGAACCCGCTGCTCGGTCTAAACTATGTCATAATGTTGATCAAATCTAAATTAAAAGTGTATAAACCGTGGCTATTGTGTTTTATGCTCGCATTTTATCCTGATGACGCCCACTAAACCTGCAATACCTAAAGATGTCACGAGAACGAGGCCTTCTCCGATATATATATATATATATATATATATATATAGATTAAATAAAAAAAACATTTTCTGAGAAAAGCCTTTATTTAATATATAGTAAATAAGTAAAGTATCAAAATTAACCTATAATCATTATTACAAAACATTGATTATAATAATAAATGCAAGACATGACCAGGATAAACTATATCGAGGGATCCGTAGCAAATGGGCGTATACGCAAAATACCATTTTTTTGTTGTTTACTAAAATGTTACAATTTAGACATTCTTACCAGTATGCAAGTGTACCTTAATAGACGGGTATTCCAAACTTCAGCCTGAAACCATCAACTAGTTATGATTTATTCACAATTTTGTCCCTTGTGTAAAACTGCACTTGGCGTACAGACACGCCCATTTGTTATGAAGCTATATATACCATCTTTGGCACCTTAATTGTATAAAATAGTCTTTTTGTTTTTGTGCTGTAATAATATTGTTCTTTTAGAGAATTTCGGGAAGGAACAGTAGTACGCATTCATTTTTCACTAGCTATGCCCGCGATTTTGTCCGCGTGGGACTTTTTTCGCGGAACCATATAAAAGTAGCTTGAGTAACTTAAAGCCTCATCACATCAGCTATCTGCAAGTCTAAGTCGCGTCAAAATCGGTCCAGCCGTTTCGGAAATTAGCCGAAACATCCAGACTGACAAAAATTCTAAAATTTGCATTTTTGTTTTTTTTCATATTTTTATTTTAACATCAGAAATAGACACTTCAATTTTGTTTATCTGTATCGATAGATATAGATTATTGTATTTTCCATGTGTATGTTTTGCATTGGCCAACAAAGATCTGTTATTATTAAGAATCTGAACATAAAGCACGATTTTTGAACGAAAAGAATTTGCGATGAAAATATAAGGTAACTAGGATCGGTACGCGACTTTGTCCATGCTGGATTATAGTTATTTTGGCAGTAATTAAATTCAAGTTTTTTAAACAGGGCAACGGATTTTTTAGTATGAAAATAAATAAGTTCTGAAGATTCTCGTAAAAGCTTGGTTGTTAAAAAAGTATAATTATTTCAATAAAAGCATACATGACTAAATATGTTCTACTAAAGATGTCTAATAAACATAGAAAATATTATATCAAGCATATCCTAATATCGAGTGTTTTCAAAGTAAAGAAATCCGAAAGAATATAAAATGTCCCGGGTTATATTGTTTTAATCTACTACCCTCACCCTCACCTCTATATAACCTCTTTATAAAACTCCCGAGAAAATTCTCGATTCCCAAAACATAAATTACATCACTTTTAGACATTGGTAATTAACATTAAATTTGTCAAGGGACCTCTAAGTGTTGACCTTCCCATTTCATCCCAGTCCGGGTCATATTGATGGCCCGTGGTCTTTAAGGACATACAGTAACATATTATTTCATAGCTACAACATAAAACAAAGTTCAGATTTTTTAACATCTTGAATAAATTCATAATACCAATCAGTTAGAGATGCCAGCAATGGTTATAGTTTGCTTAATTTAATAAAAAATCATACTTAAAACTACTTGTCACAATCTTTAGACCTCCGCTTACCTTATGTTACCTTACCGCTTCAGTTGTATCACTACTTATAAGTACATCCCTATTATCCTTATTAGCATAAAAGCCCAGGACTGCCAGACCTTCGTCATTTTATAAAACTTAAGACTATAAGATTTTGGGTTGTGGTTACTTGGGCAGGTAACAGGTAGTAAAGGTGTATAAAATAGTGCCTTAAATTCGTTAAAGTATAAAGCTTAATTTTTTTACATTTTCTTCGGAACACTTATGACAGTTGAAACCCCCGTCCAGACACCCCTAAACTTTAATAAATTATACTTTCGTTATAGTATAAAAGCTAAATTATATATAATTATGTTACTTGGGGATCCTCCTACTATCTGTTACCAGCCCAAGTAACCACAACCCAAACTCTTATACTCGCTGATCATTCTTATCTGTATAGGGGACATGCACAGAAAAACTTTCAGGTTTTATATAATGACGAAGGTCTGGCAGTCTTGGGCTCTTGTTATTTATTACTATTATAAATGCGAAAGTAACTGTCTGTCTGTTCCGTTTTCACGGAAAAAAACTACAGGACCGATTTGGATGAAACTCAGTATATTATATTTTTGATGCCGAAGATGAACATAGGATACTTTTTATCCCGAATAATGGGGTAGTTTCCGAGGTATTAAAAGGAGGTATAAAGTTTGTGGGTTTGTTTATTTGTAGAAAGTAATCTATTGAACTATTAAACCGATTTTGGAAAGTCTTTGTTGACCAGTGGCAAACTATATCACACTTGAGTGCCTTAGGCTTTATTTAATTATGATTAATAATATTTTTAATATTTTAATGACGCCCAGTAAAGTGAGCACGCGTCATTTATTATTAAATAAAGGCAATGGCACTTTAAATCACATTCTAAGGATAATTTTGATACAGTTGACTAGATTTTAACTTCTGTAAACATAACCATACAATTTAATGCCGGATTTCTCATCTTACTATCAATTTACCTGTATTTACAGTGGTGGATTTACACTAGGGCAGTCGGGGCTAGTGCCCAGGGCGGCAAATTTTCTAGGGCGGCAAATTTGGAAAGTGGAAAAAAATTTCTATACAATATATAATTAACTAATTCTTTGAAATAAACATTTTATCTTTCAAGAAATATAATTTAAGTATTATGTATCAAATTAATTATTATAATATAGGAAATTAAAGTAAAAACTATTCAAATAGTTTAATTAATTTATTTCCATAAAGGTTTGAAAAAATTAAAGTTGATATTTTTATTTTCTGTAATTGATAAATTAATGTAGTTTTTTTGAAGAATTAAAAATATTTTCAAATGATGTATGTCTTTTTGATAACAGAAACTTTTATTGATTAATGAATTTTTCTAAAATTGGAGAATTATCCAATAATATATAATATATTATTATAAATATAATATATATTAATAATATATATTTGTTTATTATGTATTATATATAATACATAATAAATTTCCTGCAATCAATTAGTTATTCTAATTCTTAAAAAATAAGATATCAAAACTATTAAAACAAAATTTAAGTCATAGGGCGGCATTTTCTTCAGTGCCCCAGGGCGGCACAAATCTAAATCCGGCCCTGTGTATTTACTACCTACTGGTTATTTTTTATACACTATACATCATACTAGTAGTATCAATTTTCAATGAATGGTAAAGTAAAAAAAAGCCCATCGGCAAAGGGTTTCTTCAAAGAAATGTCTAAGAAACTCTTTGATACCATTCGTGATCAGAAGGCTGGTTCGTATTTCGCGCAACGAATCAGCATTGCCATGCAGCGTGGCAATGCAGCCAGCCTTCTGGGCACGCTTCCCTCTGCCAGCGATTTGTTACATTCTTTATATTAATTAATTTATAATTTAGTTTATTTTTAAGTATTTAGTTAAGTTTTCCTCATATATACCTATTTTATTATTGTAAATATAACTGATAGTAGGAATATTCCTAGCCTGTAGAACTTTCTCAACAATTATACTGGCACACAAAAAACAAAAATAATCTGTAGCTAGCGATGAGCAGTACACGTGTCAGCCGGTACATTTATCACGTAAAAAATACATTTGTACTGATACGGCTCAAAATTTGAAATGTACCACTTCAAAATTTTTATTGCCCTACCTACTATTCAAAAGTAAGAGGAAGGGCGTAACGAGGCTTGTGCTACAACAGTACAGTAACGCTTCTACGGATATTGACAAGACAAAGAGGGACAACATGACGATGTCATAGTATGACTGTTAGTAGAATGAGATGACCAAGGCCGAGCACATCCGATTCTTAACGGACATTTACGAACTAGTTTTGAACGGGACCAATAAGAGAATGACGCTCACCACTTCACCGGCCTCATCGCTTCAAATCTCAGAATACAGAATATCCAGAAGCCGTGAACGCGCCTAATACTGAAGCAACAAAAACTACTCCTGAATAGAGTAGTTTGAAGCGCAGCCGATCAGTTGCTCTGTGAACGCCGTATCGCGTAACGTGTTTTACCGGTGTCTAATTTAGCTAAATTATGCCGTCTTGTGTCGTTCCAACCTGTGAAAATGCAGCAGGTCTAAAGAAAGAACAGGAAGGGATCACATTTCACGTGTAAGTATCGTATTTAGTTATTGTTTTATTTATTTACTGAATAAATTGTTCAGTTTGTAATTGTCATAGAAAATGATGCGTCCATCTTATAAGTGTTGCCAATATAAAAGTTTGAATTTCCCTTCTTTTTATTACCTACTGAAGACTTTTATCCTTTGTGGTTTTAAATTAATAACTGATAAAAAAAAACATTTAACCGACTTGAAAATAGAAAGGCTAGGTATCAATGCGACCAGTATATATACATGATATTGTTAAAATTGCATAACATTCATAATAGGTATTATGTTAGTATGATACGATTACTAAACAAATGTACAAAATTTGTGTGGTGTGTGGTGTGTGTGTGTGTGTATGTGTGAGGGAGAGAGAGAGAGAAGAGAAGGGGGGATGAAATTAACTAACATTATAACTATTGATAATAAATAATTAAAGTCCCTGTCGTTAAATTTATAATCACATTTATTATATAATATTATGAGTAATAGAATAATAACTATTATAATCTTTCAGCATTTAGCCATGATAGCAGAAGAGTCTGGATTATGCTTGGAAAACTCTAAAAATGTGAGTATTAATCATTACTTAGTTATAGTATTAAGAGCAGTTTACCAGCGCTACCGGCTTTAGACCTGACTATGGCAAAGTCACAGGTTATAATTTTGCCAAGCTATGTATATATTATTTTTATGGTAATTTGTCCCATGATATCTTCTAAACGAGAAGTCGTATTTAATAAATAAGATATATTTGGGAATTTTGCGCTGTTCCACTGGTTATAGGTTTTATAACGTAATATTAAATCTAACTTGGCGACATACAGTGGACATAATAGGTTTCAGGTGGACTTACAGGCTAACATTTTTTTTATTTCAGACTAAACAACCACATTCGCCCGCTAAATCAAACTAGGAGATTGGTAATGTGATTATATTCGATGTGGACGCGCCATATTTGACACGCCAAAAAAGCGAAACTAAGGTCCCAATTACGCCGCAAACAAATACTTTCTTAGAAGCATTTCCGGCGAATAAAGACATTGCAACAAAAAAATAGACGTCTTGCCAAAAAGAACGAATCTTTAAAGAGTATTCTGAGGAATTTAAAAAATAATCGCTATGTTAACAATGATGTTTTTGACCTACTTTCAACAAATATTGTAGCAGCTTATATTTTTAATAATGTATACAAAAAATGTGTTCTAAAAAAGAAAAGACCAAAATACAATGCCAAGATAAAAAAGTTTTGTCTAACACTTAATTTAATAAATTAAATGTTTTTATCTAAACCGTGTTTTATTTAAAGAACTTCTATTTCTTGAAATTATTAGGGCCATATATATATATATAAAATATGAGTATCTCTATAGAAAAAGTCAATTTTTATTTTATTATTATCGTACTTCCAATATTACCAAAAACGGGTCAACATTGTCTGAGCTAGCAACATTACGCGGGTGGGAAGTGCGGTGTTCGCGGGACGCTTGTTTTGTTTTTGGACACAGCATGCGGTTGGCAATTACAGTTGAACGCGGATTCTGTATATTTCTGTATTCTGAGCTTCAAATGTACTGCCGCGGTAAAAATCGTAAAAATGTCCTCGCCTCATTTGAAGTAGTACATTGTACTGGTTCATATACAAAATGTAACATCTCTTACAAACTTATTTTAAAATCATGTACTGCCTAACACTGTCTGTAAATTCGACCAGACCCATGTAACTACATGTATTTAGACGCGTTGAATCTGAATCTGGGGTCCGATTAAAGCGTATACCCTCTACATTTCGAGTGAATCACAAAATTCTGCAGTTATGGTGATGATTTTTTATTGATTTCGATCGAGTAAATTCTTCGCTAATTAGATGCACTGAATTGTTTGACCTGTACATCCTTCGACGTTTGAGTGAACAGTGAAAACAAAAGAAATGAAATTTTTATCAGTTTCTCACAATTTACTCGAGATTTTGAGGGTTTACGAGCCACTCAGATTCCTATTCAGCGTGTCGAAATATATGTGGGTCTCCTAAAATTTACAGACCACTTTTTGTGTGTTGGTGTTATTAACATTAATATTAAATATGCTAGTTATTCTTCTTCTTCTTTCCGTAATTCTTCCACAAACACTCTAAACATGCCCCTAAATAAGTTCGTAGTATCTCTGCTTATGCCCAATATTTGTGCTGTACTGGCAGTGAGTTGATCTCTCGCTAGTGTGAGTTGTGTTCTTACGTTCTCCACCACATTCTCGTCTCCAGTCAAAGAAGCTAAATGAACAGGCACATCTACAAATGCTGCCGAGGTCATTATTTCAAATATCTTCTCAGGAGCAACCTCCTTTGCAATATCCATAATCATACCAACAAAAACTTTGTTCGCAGGCCCTAAAGAAGCTTCCATAAAGTTGCTATTCTTTATCATGTTAACAAATTCGTGTATATTACCTCTATTCAATTTATCCTTGATGCATGCAATCAAAAACTCCGTAAGGTAGGTTAGGCCGTCAGAAATTGCCATTTTAAGCGTGTATCTACTAGAACCGCTGGAGGTACTTTGTTGGCTTGGGTCGTTCTGTTTTAAGAGCAACTCAAATACAATATCCCTGCAATAGTCTTGGCAGGTCAGCTCTCGCAATTCAGGGTCATGTTTTAGCTTGTAATTAAAAACTTTCCTAATCTCAAGGGGACAGTTAAAAAGTAGAACGTTAATAAGGAAATCCCAAACAGCCTTGTGCTTTCTGAAATCAATCATTTCTCCATGTGCCATGGATTTTAAAATATCCACTAACACTTCAACAATAAAATATTCAGCAAACATGAGATGGAAAAATTTGGGAACATTATCCATAACACACTCTATTGACCCTGATCTCTCTTCCCCATTCTGAATGCGTGCAATAGTTTCTTTCATTTCATTTATTTCTTCTTCTCTTAATAACTTATTTAAATCGTCATCTTTACACACCGCATACAATAGCAATTTTTTATGTTTTTCTAAAAAATCATGGCGTAGCTGTACTTGCTCGGATTCTATTACGTCTTCGTTTGCAATGGTTTTCTTCAAACAAACTCCCCTTAAAGTATCTTCTAGAAATTTCTTATATAATTGGACGGAGTTTGTAACTATGTCCCATTTATTACTAATTTGATCTCGATCGACTATGAGTTTAATTGATTCATTCAACTGAAGCTGGAAATAGTTTGCGGCTATATACATGTACAGTGGCGTGCCAGCTAGCTCTACAACTTCGTCCATATGTATCGAGTTTTCATCTGCCAAAGAACTCAAAGTGCCCCATGCATTCATATCAAAGTCCCACCGTTCCTTAAGAGTTTCTCTGACAATGGTGGAGTTTATATAGTTTATTTCGCTTTTGAAAAAATCTACAGCAAGGACATACATGAGATGAAGTGGAATACTTATAAGAGGTATGATTTGACGTTCACTAGTTTGAATATCCAGTTTCTTAGATATATATTTTAGAAAAACACTGACGTTACTAAATTGTTCGTTATTTAGTTTTTCAAGGTTTATGTTTGTCTTAAAAAATTTAGTAAGAAAATTTATTTGGCCATCCGCATCTAAGGGCATAAGTGTGTAACTTTTCCCGAATTTCCGTTCTAGTACCGCTTTAGGAACCGGATAAGATCGACTTGTTATCCACAGCCTATTACTTATTTCTATTGTATTTAATAGCGCCAAAACTTCTTTCTCATAAGGTGGACAAACATCATCAAAATCATCAAAAAGAAATATTATTTTTCTATTGTTGTAAAATTCAACAAACAGTTCAAGTTCGAACAAAACCAAAGGGTCAATTTTTCCAACACTTTTTATTTTCACTTTATTTTCTTCGTTTTCTACTTCAAAATTTACGTGCGATACCACATCATTCTTTAATACTACTTTACATAGAATTTTAAATTTATCTTGAAATGTTACTTCTATTTTTTTATCTTGCCATCTACAGAAACAGTCGGAACACTCAGAAAAATTTATAATTGGAATCCAAATTTCAGGAGAATCTTTTTTAGTTTCTGAAGCTAGATATTTGAGCAGTATTGATTTACCCATTGCCGGTTTACTGGTTATAACTACAACATTTTCTTCTATATCGAACAGTGAGTCAACATCGTAAGTATCATTTAATTTCAAAGTTCGTGTACTACCATTATTATCATTTTCATTGTTATGGTAAGTGGATACATATATTTTTCTTCCGATTTCAATTTTTTCTTTACTAATAAGCTTCCAAAGGATTTTTGGTTTGACTAAGTGTTTATTATCATTGTTTATAATGCATGATAAATCAAGTTTTTCGCCTTGGAAAATTATTCTCGCTTCATCAAATACTTTGGTTTGTGATTTGTTGATCAGATCACATAAACTAATATACTCATCATTCACAGCCACATACTCATTAGGATAGCGGAGCTGAATTTCCGTTGCTAAAATGTTGTTCGTTATAATAATTATTTTGTTTCCTTCTATTGGCTTGAAATTGTTTATAATATGAGTAAGATTTTCATTAATACCATACTTTATATTAGTCGTTTCATAAACAACTATTAGTGTATTTATTTTTGTCAACTTTAATTCTGATAGCATTTTATCAAAATCAATTTTTGGTAAACTTAAAACATAATCAAAATCGATAAATATATAATTTGAGTCATTAAAATATTGCATTAATTTTATTCCACTTAAAATATTCATCTCTGTTATCACATTTATTAGTTTTTTACTGTAAGATCCCAGCTGTAAATTTTTTACGCACTTAACATTATATTCAACACCAACTTTTTTTAATTTATTCAAATACATTACATTTAAAATTGTTAACAAAGGATTTTCAATCACATATTTGTTGATTTCATCAAATATTTTTCTTTCGTTTGTTAAATATGGTACTTGACCAAATGACATCCACCATTTCTGTATTTCATCATGAAACCTCAGAAAAATGGCATCTGAGTGTATCCTGAATAGATTATCGCCTCTACCAACATGATATCGTCGGTCTATTTCTTTTTTAAGAATACTTTCAATTTTATCTTCTTTACCTTGAGTAGTATAGAACCAAAGACTATCCAGAAACTGTTTTATTATTAACTTATCATTAATATTGGCGTAGAACGAAAGCCTTGGAAAGGCGGCGGTCTTTATGTTTAACTTGTAACTTGTAATTTCTTCTTTGCCATGTTGTAGGTTTTCTTCGTAATCCCTCTCGCCAACAATAATCTCTGACCTATCGGTGTCATGATTTTCCAGTTGTATTTTATCGGGTAGTTTTCTTTTTAGTTTCTCTAAAAATGTACAGGCTGTGTCTGCTGTACAGCAAGCTTCAAACCGTAAAAATCCAGTGTTATTATCTGTAACAAGCAGATTTCCTACAGCTCCTCCGATACCACCATTGATATCCAAAAAACCTTCTTCCAGCAGTTTTTCGTGACCAACTATATTATCATCGATTTCAATTACTTTCGTTTTTTGAAATCTCTTGAACAATATTTCAAATTTATTTGCCAAGTGGTCCAAACGTTGATTGAATTTATCTTTTTTGTCGTTCAAATTTATTTTTTGTTCCTCCGTAGACGATTTCTTTTCTATTTTATTTTTAACTTCTAACGTCTGACTCAGTTGCTCTTTATCGTTGGAAATATTTACTATTGCGTTTTCATTTTTTTTTTTAGTTTTGCATTTCTTACTTCCACTGTCCGAATTTCCATCCTTTTTATTGTCCTTACTACCGCCGCTTCTTATCGTCATATCGAAATTGCCAAACGAATTAGGCAGTTTGAATTCTTTCTTTAATAACTCTTCTTTACATATCGTCTCGATGGCTTCATTTAAAATAGATTCGTTAAACTGTATATCTTTTAAGTATTCTTTAAATTGTGTAACATCTTCTTGTTTGAATGATTTCATGTTCTCTTCAATTAATTCGAGTTTATTTAACTTTTCGTTATGTGTTAGGACCGTTCCAAATAATTTACTGAGTGTACTACCAGAAGGAGAATTTTTCATTTGCTGGAGTAGTTTTTTTGTTTCTTTCTTGCGCAATTTTAAAGTTTTAGCATGTGTAGTCACAAGTTCTCTATAACATGATTCTCTTAAGATAGTTACACAGCGTTCGTAAGTATAAAAGAAATCCGGACGAAATTTTCCATTACGAAACATTCCTGAAGGCGCTTTAGAAGAAACGTCTATTACTTTTTGAGCTAACACTACGTGATATGTTCTGATAAGCTCATCCGTAAGCATGTTACTAAACTTTCCATTATTTACGATAAAATCCATTAAGGTTACACCCAAATTTTTTATTTTTTCTTCTATGATGAACTTAGTCAAGAACTCAATATCAACGTCGGTGTATTTAAATTGGAAAATATGATTATTTTCAATATTCATCCCGCGACCTTCGTCTATGTCCGTATTCAGTAATTCGTTTACTTTACAACTTTGTTTTTTAAAAGATTTAAATGAATCATCTAACATGTCTTTACTTGGAGTGTATAATATACAGCTACACTCAACATCACTGAAATCACCAGCGAACATTGGGTCATCGTTTTTGTTATTGAACTTAGCTTTTATTTTTAGATAACTGTCTAAATATTTTGGTAAACCAAAATCTCCGGAAATGTTGCGTATATCGTTAATTGTTAGTTTTCTAGTTTCTGGGTCATCCCTATGCTTCGCTTGCAGCAACACCAATATATCTTTATCATAATCTTTAATTTTATATCTAAAACAGAGGTCATCAAACGCACCTATTCCATTTATATTAGTACCGAGATAGAAATGTTGAATGTCTTCATCAGTTGAAGCTTTAAGCATCACAAGACTTAATATTTTTGTTTCATAAAGCTGGCCAGTTACTCCTGACGTACCAGATCTTTTATTATAGGAATATTGTGTTACTTGATTAATGGTTGTATTTTTTGGCACTGAATTTTTATATTCTTTATCAAGACTTTGAGTTTTAACTTTTATTTCTTTGTGAACTTCTAAATCTTTTTGGAATTTCAACTTAGCTAGAAGTGCAGCTTCTATCTCCTTTCCTACGTCGGAATTAATATTTTTTGCTAAATCTAAAGGAGTTTTGCCGTCTGCATTTTCATTAAGTACTTGTGCTCCTCTGTATAGTAACAAACTGACAATTTCTATTGCTTCTAAACTTACTGCTATATGTAGAGCTGTGTTTTTGTTGTCATTAGCATCTTTGAAATTGACGTCGGCTCCTTCAATAATCATTGTCTCAATTTTCTTTCGTTTCTCTTGAATAGTACTATTGTCTCGTATACACGCAGATAATAATGTGTTTTTGATTAATTGGTTATAGTCTGGTAATGTCATGTTTTATTTTTGTCATCAAGTTCCCAAATTTCAATTTTTAATTTTTAGTGTCAAATAGATTTGTTATAAAGTGCAGTTGTAATCGTTATTTATAAGTGTGCACTTTTGAATTATTTTAAACATCTTGGCTGTGTTCAGGTCTTATATTTTAAAAAATATCTATTATTTGTTTTCTATTTGTTGTCATAGACTATCTAATTACAAATAATTTTCTGTAAACTAAATATTAATTTTATTCTAATAAAAATGTACACTGCCAGCATAATAAACTCTTTATATTATCACTTCCAATAAACTGCATATATCTATACGTATCGGTTTTGATATTATTATAACATTTATCGGCAACAAACTGTTATCTCTATTAAGTATTGCTGATATGCTATCAGTCATTGTAAATGATTTACCGACCAACTTCTTTATAAATTTGATATATTTTGCCTTTCTTAACAATATTCAATGTGGCATAATCTTGTGTATGTTTATTGGTGCATGAAGACTTCAAGTTCTTAATAGCCTTGCTTTAACTACTTCGAAGTTTGTAGAATTGTCCAGAAGTGTATTTACTTTCTTCGTTCATGCATTTGACGTTGATTCTCTAGCTTAGGTATTTATAGCCCAATCAGCCACTGTTGCTTATTTCTTCCCAGAAATATCTTGTTATTGACATCGAATAAGATAGAGTTTAGTTCTTGGTACGTTTTCATGCAATCTGAAAAGTTAAAAAAAATATTATTTAAAAAACATTTGTTGGCTTCTTTTATGTATGTATTATTATAACACTGTTGCTTATTTGAGAGAAAAGACGTGATGGTGTTGAAACATGATGTCAATTACGGATTAGACTCACATATTAAGGGTAATAGGGTGAACTTTACCATTGCTGGCACCCCCATTCCCTCTCAATGATGGCACCCTGTTAATACTATTAAGAAAATCTCAATATTTTATTTGAAAAAAAAAATTCACTAACAATAAGCCAGCATAAACTCGTGAAGAATGGAAAAGAGAAACTAAGTAAATACTTAGATCTTTCTCACGAGGTTACCCCCATTTTTTTTGAGACGGGGAAATGCATTTGCTCATTACCGGAACCTTTACTAGGGATTAGACCAAAGCGACGAGAGGTAACACCGCGAATGGGCACCAGAGTCAAATCGACGGCTTGTGTGGAGACTCGACTACTCAATAGTCCACTAAAACCACCCTCCTCCCATGTGCCCGCGTTTATGGCAGGAAGAGCGTGAGACTTAGGCGGATCAGCGCTTGAGAATGCCTCGGGAAAGGCAAACTCACTTCGTCAACAGGGGTGAACACTCTTCTGCTCCCTAGATGCTAGAGGGCCCCTGCAGCGGTATTACGGGCGGTCTTGTGCATATCTGCGTCTCGCGGGGACCCCACTGACGTCGGTACCCGCGAGACGCATGCACACCTTTCTCCCGACGAGGTTACCGCCATTTGGCATCTGGAACCAACGATCATTGTGCCGATAGTTGTCACCGTTAATGGTATTATAGCGGAGAGCCTCGATCGTCATCTAGATAGGCTCTCGCTAGGAAACTGGCTGAAGGGCCAGATGCAGAAGGCAGCACTCTTGGATACGGCACGAATTGTGAGGTTCCTGTCTTTGAAGCCCTAACCACCGGCAGTTTGGACCCCACGCTACGCCGCTGACGCATCTCAACTTTTTATATTTTTAAAGGAATCCCTACTAATATTATAAATGTGAATATAAGTTTGTTTGTTACGCTTTCACGCAAAAACTACTCAACCGATCATCATGAAACTTTGTACACATATTCTTGGAGGTATTAGAAGTAACATAGGATACTTTTGATCCCGAAAAATTAAGATTTCCCGTGGGATATTTAAAAGAACTTTTCACGTGGACGAAGTCGCGGACAGCATCTAGTATTTTTATAAAAGAATAATTGCATGTATCTAAACATACTTATTATATACATATTATATATCCTCAAGGTAAGCAAGTTACGCCTGTATTGTGACTAATTTGTAACGGATGATAAAGGAGTGCAACGTAAGAATAATATCGTATGACTACAAAATAATAGTTTTATATATATAGAAAAGAACTAGTTAGTTAACTGTTAGTTACACTATTTAAAACTCAAGAAAGGCTATACCGATTTGGCTGAAAATTGGTGGGGAGGTAGCTTAGAAACAGGAGACGGACATAGGATACTTTTTATCCCGTTGGAACCGGTAGATGGCGCTGAGATCAGGTTCTAGAATCCTCCTAACCACCTGGACCGATTTTGGTGATTTTATTTTTGTGTGTTTGAGTGGGTCCCCGGATGGTTTAAATCCACAATTAAAACCGGTGGGTGGCGCTGGGATCGGGTCCTAGATTTTTATTATTTCAGAGTAAGACAACGTCTGCCGGGGCCGCTAGTTTATAATAATTGTGCGGTAGTTGGTTTTCACAAACGAGTAGGGGAATGTAAGCCCGAGGCGAAGTCGAGTGTTTCCCATAGTCACTAGTGTGTACAAAAAAATATAACAAACATAGCCTACGTTTAATATTTTCTTAAGTTTTCGCGACTTGTATACATACTAAAACTACGTTTTAACGGTTTTAAGCGTGGTCGTCCGTGACTACGGCCACTGAAAAGCGGCCGAAACGTCGGATAAACCAAAATCAAATAAATTACCGCGCTTAAAACCGTTAAAACGTAGTTTTATGATAGCCTACGTTTGTTTATTTTGCGATTTCATAACACAACTTTAAATCGCTATACAGTAACTATACTACATCTCTGGAGATTTGTGCCATGTAGACCAGCTAGGCCCGGTTAGTATATCTTACCGACCTGCATTTTCTTAAAATTGAAATTTGATTTAAGCTCCACGCATAAGGGGCCTTACTTATAATAATCTCGTTAAGAAAGGATTAGCCATCTCTTAAATAAGAGACTCTTAAGCCCCTAATCGATGGCTGTTTCAAATAAAACTTGCCACCTTGCCTCGAAGCAGTTACTTAAACTACCTCTGGATGTTGGTTATTTTTGACAATTATTTATGAGTTACTTTACCATCACGTCTTATCCTTAAGAGGAGTTTATGGGTAAGTTCTTGTTAATCAGTTGCTGAGCAGTTTCTTAAAATTTAAGAAACGATTATAAGTAACGCCACTAATGTCAAAATACAATCGATGATAGAGAAAGTGAACGAATGGTAAGTGATATAGGAACCGACCACCGGTGGTTTCCGAGAAAGATGACTGTGACATATACAGACAAACTGATAGACGGACTAACGGACGGACATGGCGGTCACTCAAGGGCGTGGCTACTGCCATATCAGCTGAGACGATGATACGGGGCCCCCGTGGGGCCCCAAAAGTGTGTAAGCAAAAATTCATAAACTGTTATCCATAGTCTTTTAAAAATAAACAAATAAAAAATGTAGTACGTCATGTCTTTATTATAACTATAGTAATATTTTTCTTTACTTTTATTGTGTCTCTGTCTCATTAAATATGCACTGTTTGCTACAACTCCATTAATTCTTCAAAAGTCTTTCTGTAACATACTTCTGTATAAAACTTATAAAAAAAGAACTTGAGATATACTCGTAAATAGAATAAGAGATAAATATAAAGCAAAAAAAAAATTTGCTAGACGTGTTGCTGGGGAGTTACTTGCCGCTTCTTTTCCTTAGTAGCAACACCACGTTGCGAACCGGTGTACATAGACTATGAACTAAAATTAAAATTTAACCTACATGTATGACCTTCAAAAAGTGTTCTTCAGTGGAACTTATTTTGAATTTGAATTTAATTTGAATTTAATTTGAATTTAATTTGAATTTATAGGTTAATAACATTTTTGAGAAAAATTGGTGGGCCAACAGAAACGGCGATCAAATCAGTCTTATAATTATTGTCTATAGAGGCAGAAGATTAGAAAAACTGAAATCGTCTTCAACTATAGATGATTTGATAAATAAGTATGCCGAAAAAAAGGCTAGAAAAGTGTGTCTTTGATTTGAATTGCTTGTCTAACTTAGCTCCTAAGATCATTAAGGTTATACTACTACTTATAATCAGTATATTGTTACATAGGTACCGACAAAGGTGAAAGCACAGCTGCCTGTGGTGAAGCGCAGTTTATTGCCTTCCCGGATTTAGACATTCTTTTGTTTACTTTGTATTTAGAATTTGTAATTAAGAAAACATTATATTGTTTTTCTACTAGTTTTATGGCCGTCATTAGTGACGAAATAATCCTTGTTGTTATTGTATAGCGTGGAAGCTCGCCAGATATGGATCAGTGCATTATACTGGCCCAATGCGGAGAGAGGCAGTCAAGTGAGGATTACGATTCGAGTAAGACGTACATTCGATGAGCGATATAGTGTCGGACTCTGCGCGTGTTATAGAATCGCGCAGTGTGAACTGGTTGTATCCAGTTATATTTGTAACTGTTTTATACGTGTTTTTAGAGTTCTAATAAACTCTATAGTAATTCCAAAACGGCATTTTAATTCCTAGTCCTGTGTAAATCATAACAATATAATTATTTTAAATCAATGTGAGCATTTTTGTTTGTTGTATAAAAAGCTAAGCTTCCTTTGGGCTCTTCAATACATTTTGATACAGGATCCGCCTAAAGCAAGCTACGCTACTGCGGTCACTTAGGGTTCCACTTGCCAAAATATATGCGGAACCTTCAAAAATAATGATTCGTTATTAAGTAGTACATTGTATGTAAATATCTAAGATGCGAACATCCTGTCTGTAGATAGGTCCACACGTGTGATGTCTGAATTTAGATTGGTTTATTAAATTTGCAATGACAAATAAAGATATAGTATAGATATAATAGATATATTCTACGACCTCAATTTCTTGTCTTCAAATATTACATTCATAATTACTATAACTCCTGTTTTCTATGGGTAAAGGCAGAACACTTCATCTAGTTTTATTAATTACTTAATACATGAGTCATTTGCAGTATTTTAACCGATGTATGTATTTTGTAATGTTTGTAGATAAAACCTAACTCCCGTGAACTTGTAAATCGGGTATGTGTTTACTAAGTCTTCTTATTAATTCGAATTGAACACTTCTTCAATTTAATACTTTGTTTTGCTGAAAATACTAATTTTATAACAACTTACTTATTTGAAATTGTCATTCAAAAATATATTAATACTAGCTGCTATAATTAGACATTGTTGAAAAAAAAAATAGAACCCAGCAGATAGATTGCAGTGCCACCTACTGGGACCAGTTGTGAATCTAAACCATTCTCAAATCCACCTGCATACACAAAAAAATCATTGAAATCGATCCAGCCGCTTAGGCTTACATGGTATTAAATTTTTATGTTAGTTTCCCCGAAAATTCACTTTATTTTATATCACAAACTATCTCTCTTTCCTAGGACAAAAATATCTATGGCTTTTTCGGTATATGGTGTAGTTTTACTACATAAAATTACACCAACTCGACCAAAATCACCAAATGGACCAACATGACCAAAATGGCTAAAACGACCAAAATAACGAAAATGACGAATATGGCAAATCACGAAAAAACCAAACCTATCCTACATTCTGGGATAATCTTTACATAAATCTATCCCTAAATCTATCCCATTATCCGGGATGAAAGTATCCTTTGTCCACCCTCGGTATTAAAATTGCATTAGCGAACTTAGCCAAACCGGTCCAATAGTCTTACCGTGAAAACGGACAGACGGACAGACAGACAGACAGAGTAACTATCGCATTTATAATATTAATCCTATCAGGATAATCAGCCTGAACCGATTGTAGTTCATAGTGTTTCTTTTCTTAGTGTAATTATTTTTAGGGACTTATTTATAGCATAGTTTTAGTATTAATGAATTGTACATTTAACAATTAGGTAAATCGATGTTGACACTCGTATAATATAATTAGCAACAGTTGTAATAAAGCATCTACATAAATATTGTGACACCCGGGCTGTTTCATTTCACTAGAACATAATTTGACACTTCACTAAAATTATGTTTGCGCAGTCTCTTGTTTTAATGATTCTATGTACACAGATGTCAATTAATTAAATTTAAGTGAATATTGTTTATGAAAAGTCGAATGATTGCAGAATTCTTGATGTGGCAGAGCGATGCTAATAGCATTATCTTAATTACAGCTCTTAGTGTACGGCCTGAGTGGCAAAGCGTCCGGCAGGGCGGCATGCGGGCAATAGAGCGTCCGAGCGGCCTAGAGTTGCGTCGGACACGTATGAGCCGGTACATTTGTCCCGTACAAAATCCATTTTTACTGATACGGTAGAAAATCTAAAACTTGTACTCGGTGTACTGCTCGCACCTCAAATGTAAGAGAAAGGACGGAACGTGGCTTATGCTATAACAGTACAATAATGTCTCTGCGGATATTCACATGACAAGAGGGACATGACATGTACGATTGCTAGTAAAATGAGATGACCGAGGCCGATCAGCTCCGATTGTTAACGAACATTTCCGAACTAGAAATTTTGTACGGGACAATCGAGGGAACGCTCACCGCCTCACCGGCGTCATCGCTTCAAATGTACTGCCGCGGTACAAACCATACAAATCTCCTCGACTCATTTGAAGTGGTAAATTGTACTAGTTCAGTACAAAATTTCAGGTTACTCTTATAAACTCATTTTAAAATCATGTCCTACCGTATTCTAGAGTGGCCTGAGTGCACGCTCGGCGTTTATCGTTCACAAACTTGTTTAAACCTGTATGCGACGTCCCGCATGACGTACATCTCGGCTGCTACTAGGGACACCCGCTAGCGTTTCCATGTTTCTGACACGAACGCTGCACGCTCCAATAGAGCAGGCACTCAGGTCATACGCTTAGTGCCGGCTCGGTTGCTGTGATACCAACCTCTCACTGAATATCGTCATGAAACAGAATTGAGCTAATCGTCATCCGAGTCACCATATCCCACTTAATTGGGGTCGGCACAATACGTATTTTCCTTCCACACTACTCTGTTCTGTCATACATCTTCTGTCCCATCACAAATCATCATATCCTTCACACAATCCATCCGACTTTTTTGTTCAACTTTTACATTAGACACAGAATGCGGTAATACTCGGAAAGCACTCTATTGAATTATATTCTAATAGATGATTCGGGACAAATTGTTACACGAGTATTTTATTTAAATTTTTAACTAACAAAGTATTTTATTGTTAGTTTAAAAGAAATTATTTATGTTTCACTAATTAAATATTACATAAGTAGAATTAGTTTTATTAATAATTATTATTATGTAACAAAATTGGGTCGTGGTCTAACGCCAAAATTAAGGCTTACACTGAAAATCAGCATTGTGTCGGATATAATTCCGGCACAGCAATATGCTGAGTGCAAACCTTGTTTGCTAGAAATGCGGCGGACAATTTCTCAAAATATGCTCAATGTATAAGGTATGTAATTACGTTGCTATTTCTTCAAATAAAGTTTTTCTTTTTTTCTTACATTTATTATCATTCACCATGAATAATTAATCGGTAAGAAACAATTTGGAAATAAATATACTAATTCATTTTCTTCGTTTCTCTTTGTTTAGTTTAACAAAATTGAATAAACAAGGGGAAGTACACAGGCATGCGTCATTAATATTTTGCGATGACTAATGACCACAACGATACTAAATACCGATTGTAAAGTGAATTCCCGAAATTTTGGAATAATTTGCTTTTAGGTTCGACTTACCAGACCTTGAAAACCTTTTATATACCTATTATACTTTTGTAAATTTTATAGTAGACGGCAGGAAGGGACTGGTGATGCTCTGGGAATTTATTCGATGGACGTAGTTGTTTCTATACAAATATTATAGAGAGTTTGTGACGTTGTAGGGGGGGTAATCTCTGGATCTGCTAAACTGATTTTAATTTTTTTTTACTGTTGGAAAGCTACGTTAACAGGGAGTGTCATAGAATATAACATGACTATATACCACGGGAGCGGGACAAAGCGCGAGTGAAACCGCGCCGGGCCGCTAGATATATATAAAATGGTGAATATATAAATTTTATGTAATTGTATGATTAGGGTAAGATGGGGCTGACATGGTGACATTATCACTATAAGCCCCTAAATAACTTAGATAACAAAAATATAATAGTACTTTTGTTTTGTAAATACATGAATACTGTACTATGTAACATTTTATGTTCATATTTCATTTTCTTCTCCCTTCAAATATGACTTTGTTTTTTTATTGCTGGAGTTCATCAGACAGGCAGACGGACCACTTAATGGAAAGCGGTTACCATCGCCTATGGACATTTGCAAGACAAAAGGTGCTACAAACGCGCTGCTGCTCTCTTAAGAAAGTCTGGAACCTGGTAACTAATGCCGGAGCACAACTCAAGGTTGTTATGGCGACATGCTTTAGACCAGGGGTGGTAGCCATCCAGTCGGGCAAATGCCCTACCACCTGGCTGTGGGTTGTTTTGTCGCCTCTTACGACAGTCCGCCCGGCCGCAGGAAATTGTATTCTTTCTCCGTTCCTGCACGAATCTGTATGATTTCTTTAACTAGTTGGTCAAATATCCGTAAATATTTAAGTTAAACAATGATCTTCAAGTAAAAGCCTCATCCAGGCAACATTATAAACTGCTTTTATTTTATGTTCGAAAGGGAAAACTGTCATTCCTATAAAGAACACAACATATATGTATATGTTTAAATTACATGTATGTGACAGTTTATGCAATAAATGACATTCTATTTTATCCAAATTGTGTCTCTGAAAGACGGAAAACGAATATTCAACCAAAACACATAAATTTAGCTTAAAATAATCTTTCAGAAATTATAATAAATTAAAATAAGAAAATTTACCCTAAACTCCTAATTAAAAATAAACTAAATTATAAATAAATTAAACTAAAAATAAGCTATATATACAAACTAAAATTAACAAGGTGATAACAGACAGAATGCGTTTTTAGATCATTTTCTCAACAATTTTTACAGTAGTTATACACACTTTATTGCGGTGAAAAAAATATATGTCAATCTTGATCATATTTCTGACGTAAACTTTGTACTCAGAACGCATTTACGATAAATTTTCTCGATAGAAAATAATTGCAAAGTAACCTCTAAACGAGTTATTCAATCTTGGTTATTGTTATTACTGTTAATCGTACATCGCTAAAATAAATAACAGTAACATATTATATTGTAACAAATTCAATTATAGATTTTTATTGGATTACTTAACTTAATTTGGAAGTAATTAATTATTTTATTAAAAATGACTGCAAAAATCCCGCCTGCCGGTCCCAATGTATGGAATTTATCATAACGCCCGAGGCTTTCGTCTAAACTGCACGCGCTGCTCTGCTCCGCGACCGCCATTGAAAAATAATTTTAAATAAACGAAGGAGCAATAATAACAAGAATTTTGAAGCGGTCGCGCTATACTTGTTTGGCGTATACGGTAGAGGTCTGGTCTAAATCACTAGCTGTGTGGGTTCGAACCCTACTAGTTTCACTTGATCTAGAAGATTTTTTTATTTTGATATGAAAGTTGATAAAATGCTCTTTTTCTCTTCCTAAATAATTTTATAAAATGCAATAAAAATACTTTTCTAAATTTTTATATTTCATTTCATCTGGACTTTTATACTATTGACAATAAAACGTATTTAAATCAATCTTACCGGTAACATTAAAATTCGAAAGCGCCATCTATGATTCTTCATAGAAAATTACGTTGACACGTGGATAAGTAGAGTTATAATTATTACAAAACTTTCAATACTTTCTCCAATGTTATTGTGGTAGAGTGAGTTGATACTAGTACACGTACGATTAGAGTTCATGGTTCGAGTGCTCATTTCATTTTTCTGTCTAATTTTTTTATGTTTTATCTTTTATCTATTATAATTTATTTTAAAGTTCTTATCTATACAGATAAACAAATGGTTTGTTTGTAATGTCAAAATAAAAACTAAAAAATTGGACCAGGAGATTCCAAAAACGCAAAGTGAAGTGCCTGTTTGAAATCTCAAAATAAATTTAAAAAAAATCGGACCAGGAGATTCCGAAAATGCTATTTATAGAATTTTTGTCAGTCTGTCTGTGTGTCTGGATGTTCCGGATAATCTCGGACACAGCTGGATCGATTTTGACGTAATTTTAAATGGCAGATAGCTGATGTTATAAGAAGTACCTTAGGCTACGTTTTTAGGGTTCCGCGAAAAAAAATCCAAAAGCATATTTGTCTTTCTGTTTGTTATCCTTTTATGGACAGACTATTGAACCGATTTGGATGAAACTGGGTACATATGTTATTTTAATATCGAGGGTGGCCAAGAACTACTTTTCATCCCGAAAAATGAGATAGTTTCCAATATGAAAATATATTTGGCCGAACGGGCCTAAATAATCAAACGGCCGAATGACACAAATGGTCGAATTGACCGAAACGACTGAATTGGCTGAAATGGCCGAAATGGCTGAAATGACTGAAATGGCTGAAATGGCCCTAATGACCGAAATGGCTGAAATGAATGAAATGGCTGAAATTGCCCAAATGGCCGAAATAGCTGAATTGACTGAAATGGCTGAAATGGCCGAAATGGTTTAAATGGCCCAAATGACCGAAATGACCGAAATGACTAAAATGGCCGAAATGGCCTAAAAGGCCCAAATGGCCGAAATGACCGAAATGGCCAAAATGACTGAAATGGCCCAAATGGCTGAAATGACCGAAATGGCTGAAATGGCCCAAATGGCCGAAATGACCAAAATGGCCGAAATGGCTGAAATGGCCCAAATGGTTGAAATGACTGAAATGGCCGAAATGACTAAAATGGCCGAAATGGCCGAAATGACCGAAATGGCCAAAATGACTGAAATGGCCCAAATGGCTGAAATGACCGAAATGGCTGAAATGGCCCAAATGGCCGAAATGACCAAAATGGCCGAAATGGCTGAAATGGCCCAAATGGTTGAAATGACTGAAATGGCTGAAATGGCCTAAATGGCCAAAATTACTGAAATGGCCTAAATGGCCAAAATGACTGAAATGGCCCAAATGGCTGAAATGACCGTAATGGCTGAAATGGCCCAAATGGCCGAAATGACCAAAATGGCCCAAATGACCGAAATGGCCCAAATGGCTGAAATGACTAAAATGGCCGAAATGGCCTAAATGGCCTAAAAGGCCCAAATGGCCGAAATGACCGAAATGGCCTAAATGGCCAAAATGGCTGAAATGGCCCAAATGGTTGAAATGACTGAAATGGCTGAAATGGCCTAAATGACCAAAATTACTGAAATGGCCTAAATGGCCAAAATGACTGAAATGGCCCAAATGGCTGAAATGACCGAAATGAATGAAATGGCCCAAATGGCCGAAGTGACCAAAATGGCCGAAATGGCTGAAATGGCCCAAATGGTTGAAATGGCTGAAATGACCTAAATGGCCAAAAATACTGAAATGGCCTAAATGGCCAAAATGACTGAAATGACCGAAATGGCTGAAATGGCCCAAATGGCCGAAATGACCAAAATGGCCCAAATGGCCTAAATGGCCAAAATTACTGAAATGGCCTAAATGGCCAAAATGACTGAAATGGCCCAAATGGCAGAAATGATCGAAATGGCTGAAATGGCCCAAATGGCCGAAATGGCTGAAATGGCCGAAATGGCCAAAATGACTGAAATGGCTGAAATGACCGAAATGGCTGAAATGGCCCAAATGGCCGAAATGACCAAAATGGCCGAAATGGCCGAAATGGCCCAAATGGCTGAAATGACCGAAATGGCTGAAATGGCCCAAATGGCCGAAATGGCTGAAATGAATGAAATGGCTGAAACTGCCCAAATGGCCGATATAGCTGAATTGACTGAAATGGCTAAAATGGCCGAAATGGTTCAAATGGCCCAAATGACCGAAATGGCCGAAATGGGTGAAATTACTGAAATGGCCCAAATGGCCAAAATGACTGAAATGCCCCAAATGGCCGAAATGGCTGAAATGACCAAAATGGCCGAAATGGCTGAAATGGCCGAAATGACCAAAATGGCCGAAATGGCCAAAATGACTGAAATGGCTGAAATGACCGAAATGGCTGAAATGGCCCAAATAGCCTAAATGGCCAAAATGACTGAAATGGCCCAAATGGCCGAAATGGCCGAAATGGCTGAAATGGCCTAAATGGCCAAAATGACTGAAATGGCCCAAATGGCTGAAATGACCGAAATGGCTGAAATGGCCCAAATGGCCGAAATGACCAAAATGGCCGAAATGTCCCAAATGGCCTAAATGGCCAAAATGACTGAAATGGCCCAAATGGCTGAAATGACCGAAATGGCTGAAATGGCCGAAATGACCAAAATGGCCCAAATGACCGAAATGACTGAAATGGCCCAAATAGCTCAAATGACCGAAATGGCTAAATGACTGAAATGGCCCAAATGGCCCAAATGGTTGAAATGACTGAAATGGCTGCAATGACCAAAATGGAAAATCACAAAAAACCTACCCCATTTTTTGGGATAACCCATAATATTGATTACATAAATCCATTATACCGAATTTTAACTAAATCGGTTCGGTAGTTTTTCCGTAAAAGGATAACAAACAAAAAAAGACAAATATATTTTTATCCCGGAAACTATTCCATATTTCGGGATAAAAGCATCCTATGTTCATTCTCAGCATCGAAAATATATATCAAATGAATTTCAGCCAAATCGGTCCAGTAGTTTTTCCGTGAAAACGGAACAAACAGACAGACAGTTACTTTCGCATTTATAATATCAATAGGGATAATATGAATTCATTGTTGTTCCATAATACAATGAAATGATTTTTATAACATTTACATCTAAAAACTAATACCATTAGAATAAAGTTTAACGTATCAAAATTAGTTACAAAAAGAGAAAAAAAAACCACCTGTGTGCGGGATCGAGTCTTCAACCTCCTCACTACCTTAGTATTAGAAAACCACTAGGCCAAACATGTTTAGTACCTTGTATCGAATTTTCAATACCTATTATCCACGTGAACTTCTCTCACTTTATCATGTTTTGTCTCGCTTCCTCTTGTTCTCAGCCGCATGAATAGTGTGATATCGGTGCCGTGCAATGTTCGTTAGCTACGTATACACCTATTTATGTTACGTAGCGTATATTCGGTGATATACAATATTTTACCACACGCACGCACGCCTTAAATTGGCGCTGTCCCATCGAAGTAAACATTGGTTGCGCGGGGGTAAACTATGTGAAACGCCGATTTGAATTAGTAGTATACAGGCTCTTAAACATCTATAATTATTCTACAACAACTATTGCTAATTTTAAGTTTTTTTTTTGAAAATCGAATTCCCACCAAAACCGCCTATATTTCTTATTGTTTTTAAACTACCAACTGATACATGCTTCCCGATTAGCAGTCGAACCCAAAGAAATGATATCAGTCAATTTTAAACATCAATAATTTCATAAAAGGAAACAATTACTTTATCTCGTTTCAAATTCCTTAAGAAAACAAATTAAAATAACATAAACAAGTAAGTACTGACCTTTACTGAATTATATGTATGAAAATACATTTAAGTAACTATATATCACTTTACATCACTAATGAAGTAAATTTAAAAACAAAACAGCTTTACATGCGTCTTCCGTTCACTGGTTTCATTTAAAAAGTTGAATTTGTTAAAAACATTAAAGAATCTAGCCTAAAAATAACTGAGTCCTATCAATCTGTTTACTTGTTAAAAAAAAGATCTTAAATAAAAATGTACAGTATTAATAAATGAACTTAAAGTTCATCGCCATAAGAGTTTGTTTTGAATAAATGCTGTATGTGTAGTGATGCTATACTGAGGTATCATCATAGCATAATCGATAATGAGTACATATAATCGATTTGATTAAATAATTGATAAGTAAAGACATCATTACCTTTATCTTGCCGTCTGCCTATTTGCCTGCTTCACACAATAAAATATAATAAATGTCTGCTTTACTAAACACTAAAATTAAAAAAATCTTTACTTAAAACTGGTATAATATTATTTATATATCGATATCCACATTCAGATCCAAAATGTTATCCTTAACATCCCAGGGAACTACCAATTTTAATCAAATTTAGGGAAAAGTACATTCCCCATACCTAACGTGACCATTTATTCTTTGACTCAAAACGGGACATTGGTTTATTTAGGTTAATTATCTAATTAAATTAGGTAGTCAATAAAAAAAAACACTCTTAAAGTTTTTTATTCAGAAAAAGTCAGTTAGCTTAAAAGTTACGAATTAAAAAATATATATACCGAAACTTTTGGTTATATTTATCAGAGTAACAAATTTGCTTTAATATAGCTGGTGGTGATTTTAAGTAAGAATGAAACTCTTGGCACGTTTTTTTTTCAACATCGCCTTTAGGACTGAAATTTGTAACTGGGTCTTCTCAGATGGCCACTTTCAAAATACTCTTTCTACTGGAGCATTTGTAGCATATTCAATTAAAATAGAAAAGTTTTCATGCTGAAGATTGTTGGCTTGAAAATGTTTGAATACTTCCACCCAACGGTTTTCCGTGGAAACATTTAGGTTATTCCGTCTGGACGGCTCGACTACTCAAATTTTCGCGCGGTTTCAGAAAACGGGACAATTTTGCGTCCCAGAGTTGATTTCGGGGACACCGGGTCTCGTAGCTCTAAAAAGGGGCAGTCCCGTTCAAAACGGGACGTCTGGTCACGTTACCCATACCCATATATGGATGGCGGAGCGAGATGGAAAATTACTTCATCTGAAAGGACATATCTTCCAGCCGAAGCTAATGTATGCCTGGCTGGCCCAGGTCAGACCTTCATTGTTGGAAATTTGTGTATATTCTTTGTATGTATGGGAAATATCTTACATAGCTACTTACTTCAGTTTAAAATATGGCAATCTGCCGTTGTTAAACTGACTCATAATTTAGAGGCAGCTTTTAAAAATCCTTTCATTATTTTTTTTCAGATATTTTATGTAAGTACCGTATAAACTTTCAAATGTTAATAGTGAGATAAAGGAATCTGCCTTTATTACACTGACTCACAATTTATAGTTACCTATTAAAAATGTTTTCATTTACTATAATTTTCATTAATTTTATTACCTTAAAAATGTGCGAATATCGATATTTTTTCACGTTAAGTCCATAGCTGTGCAAAAAAGTCCAGTGACTAGTATTTGACCTTGAACTCTCTAGACGCTTCTAAGTGCTGCCACCTATGATTAAAGTCCATTATTTCTTTTGCGAGTTGGCAGTTTATTTCAATCGTTTTAATTCAACATTGAAACAGATGGCGGTGCGCATGGAATAATACATTGATCTGTTATTAAAATCTAGCGTTTTGAGAAAATACTCTATGGACATTCTAGATTATTCTTGTATATTAAAAAGAACTGATATGAAAATATTTTGTTTTAATCATACTTTTTCATTACCAGATGATTTTTTTTTTTAATAGCATTTTTTTTATGACTGACTATCTCCTCTGCCCGCGACTTTGTCCCTGTGGAATAATTAAAAAAAGTGAGTTAAACAACCCCCGATTTTGAAACATTTTTCATTAGTGCTCCGCTCCTATTGGTCTTGCGTAATAATATATAGCCTTATAGCCTTCCTCGATAAATGGGCTATCTAACACTGAACGAATTTTTCAAATCAGACCTGTAGTTCCTGAGATTAACGCGTTCAAGCAAACAAACAAACTCTTCAGCTTTATATTATTTATTGTTAATACATTTGAGATTGTAAGATCCTGAAAATCCCAATCGCTTTAACAACAAAGCAGAATCTCATATCTCGTGTGCTTGAATTTCTAGTGGACTCAATCCAAAATATTTACTCAGGAATATTGAAGTCAGCACTGGCTCTACAGCGTTGTAGTCACTCCAAATCATTTTACATGTTAACAGCATTGGGTCAGCGCTGATTTACCTCAAATTTAAAGTCAGTAACTCAATGTAAATCAGTCTTAAAACTTTTTTAGTTTTAAAGCGGATGCTCTAACTATTGAGTCACCATAACTAACAAGAGAAATCAAGTATTAAATCGTATTCAATCCTGCAACTTTAATAACGATTGTCACGCGTAACGCGGTTTCACACATCACGATCGAGACACTTGATTATTTATTGACAGCTGTGAAATTGACAGACATGTCTCTAATTATTTGTTATCTGTGCGTGCTGTTTGTTCTCTTAGTGCAGGTATTTTTTTTCTATTTGTAATGTTAAAATAAAAATGTGAAAAATAAGGGAGATAATTCGAACAGGAGATTCCGAAAACGCTATTTTCAGATTTTTTGTCTGTCCGTCTGGATGTTCCGGGTAATCTCTGAAACGGCTGGACTGATTTTGACGGGACTTTCACTGACAAATAGCTGATGTTATAAAGAGTAATATAGCTTACTAAATAACATAACATAAAATTTCCATTAATTAATAAACACACTAATAATCAATGACTAGTGTAAAGATTATGGCTAACTATCATTATTATTTAAAAACATGGACCAAATAAAAGTATAGACGAAGACTAAGTGGAACGAATTTATTTCCTTAAGCTAGCATTACTTTGGGAATCGGAGACTTCTTCCTGTCTAAGGACATCGATAAAAAATATCCAGAAGTCCAGATCATCATCAATAAATAATTTCCAGAACGCTAGCAGCGACTGCGATGCCAAAGTAAGTACCTATATTTCACTCACTTTTATCACAACTTTATTGAGAAGGTGAAAACAGATAATAATTACTGATAACTTATTGCAAGTCATGACTTTACCACCGCTTCCATAGCAATTTTAGTAAGAGAAGTGGCACACGAAGAACCAAGGGAAATACATTTCGTACACCACCGGGTTCTTTACTGGGATTAGACCAAAGCAATGAGAGTTATCCACTGAAGATAGCGCAGATAATATAGTCGATTGCCGGCTTGTGAGTCAGCAAGGTACCCCTCTTTTTAAGAGGTAACCCAGGGGCTAATACTGTACTAAAACCCCTTCCTCCCATGTACCCCGCTCTTATGATAGGAAGAGAGTGGCTTAGAAAGTTACGCCCACGCTGATACTACGCATCATTGCTTGAGAATGCCCCGGGAAGCAGAGCAAAGTCACTTCGTCAGCAGGGATTGGATCCTCCGTTCCCTAGATGCTGGGGGACCCCTGACGCAGTTGGGCTTATAGCAGCTAATCTTGCCAAACATGTAAGGTGTTTACGGAGATATGTTGCAGTATAACATTTTAGTACCTACGTCTCGTCTTCATTATAACAATAAAAATATTCTTCTATTCTCTTATCGTGTCTTTGTCTTACTGAGTATGCTCTGTTTGCTACAACTTCATTAATTATTCACAAAGTAATTCTGTCACATACTTACTTCTGTATAAATCTTATAAGGAAAAATTTAAAAACTTCGTTTAAAAAAACCGACTTCAAAAACTAAAAAACTAAAATGTATAAAATAACTTATTTCTAAAGCTATTATTATTAATATATATTATCTAAAACATCTTAAAGTCGGTGCTTAGTAATTTTCAAAATATAGTAATTTTTATGTTTTGCTGTGCACCGACTTCAAGATGTTTTAGATAATATATATTAATAATAATAGCTTAAGAAATAAGTTATTTTATACATTTTAGTTTTTTCGTTTTTGAAGTCGGTTTTTTTAAACGAAGTTTTTAAATTTTATTTGTTACTTTTTAGTGTCTAGCTATGTATGGGTGGACCTACGAATGGTGCCGCGCTTCTTAAAAAATATAGGTCCCAAGAACCGGGAACAAAAAAATGTTCATAAAATGAAAACTACTGGGCCAAACTATGTAAAATTTTTAGGGGACCAATTGGAAGCTATTCCGCGTCGAACAAAAAAAGAATCACGTAAATCGGATCATAAATGACGGAGTAATCGGCGAACATACATAAAAAAAAACAACAAAAAAAAAAAAAAGATCCCGACGAATTGAGAACCTCCTCCTTTTTTCGAAGTCGGTTAAAAAGAACTTGATATATACATAGACGTGTTGCTGGGGAGTTTCTTGCAGCTTCTTTTCCTTAACAGCAAAACAACACGTTGCGAAGCGGTGTACGTAGAAGTAATTTAGATTTTAATCTACATGTATGACGTTCAAAAAGTGTTCTCCAGTGAAACTTATTTTGAATAGAAAATATCGAATTTGAATTTAGTGGGTAGTTTGTCGGTCCTCTACCTTCATCGGAAGAAAAACTGGGGCCGTCAGGTACAATAGTTCCACATACACACGTGCAGGCGGAACTAGGGGTTGTATTCGGTCTCCCCTGTAGAACAAGACGTTCCCCTGCGTTTACAAAAAAAGGGTTGACAATAATAATGATATCCAAGTTTCTCCCCATAGAATAATAATAACGCAGCTATTTTATAAACTAACTTTAAGGATTAAGGACAGTTACTTTAGAACCAATCGCGATGGTATGTGTTTTTTGATGTTGTTCTATATACGAGTATACAAATGTTTTTTTAAGTGTTCCGGAAATGGCTGCTCTGCAGGGGTACGTCAATCCGTTTGCTTAGTTTTTATTAATTAAAGTCATTTGCTGTAATAATATTTCATTCTGAAGACGAATGTCTTCGAACAACACGTCCTAATATTAATAACTAGCTTCTGCCCGCGACTTCGTCCGCGTGGAATAGTTTAAAAAAAGTTAGTTAATAAAAACCCCCGATTTTGAAACAGTCTTCTTAGGTGTTCCGCTCCTATTGATCTTAGCGTGATGATATGTAGCCTATAGTCTTCCTCGATAAATGGGCTATCTAATCAGACCAGCAGTTTGCTGAGATTAGAGCGTTCAAGCAAACAAACAAACAAACTCTACAGCTTCTTTCCAGTACTTACTTCCTGGCAAAACCACTGTAAATCATCAATACCAGTTATTGCATGTGTTCTTTTGTGATGCTCTGCCTGTAGGATTAAAGTATCAACTATCCATGTGTTCCGGATTTTCATTTATCCACTGTCGACTCGGAGGTGTCTAAACCGTCCACAACCGCTTTCCATCAAGTGGGCCGTCTGCCTGTCTGATGAACTCTTGCAATAAAAAATACAATAGTGGGAGCTACGAGCCCAGCAGTGGGACAGGTATGGGCTGCTATTATAATAGTATAATTCATTCTCATTCAGCGTGTGCATGTACATTGCTGTAGTTTACAATTAATGTATAATTAAACTGTATTGTATAATTAATTCTGGCAGACCAATCATTTACAAGCGTGCCGACGAATTGTATCCGTTTACGGTCACACACACACGTGTTTACCACAGGTAAAGTCTGCTCGACTTTATGAATTACAGGAACAGTTCATTTTCAAGAAAGCATTATTTTTTACAGCTGAACGACCAATTGAATTGTTTTTCTCAAGTAAGAAGATTATATTATCTGTAATTATGTGAAAATAATTCAGTCCTAGTTTATTTTGAGACCCTAGCTCTACCCTTATATAACAAACACTCACACAGATATTATTGCATTACTTTTTTATCTAGGCGTTATTCGCCACCGACTTATTTCAAGCCGTCCCAAAAAATCTATCTCATTTACCGGGATAATAAGTATCCTATGTCCATTCTCGATAATATATAATAAATCGGTACCGTGATCAAAGTGCTGCAAACAGACACACTTTCGCATTTATAATATTAGTAGGTATGGATTCTGATTTTCATCCATATAAAAGGCAGCTTTAAATTGCCTTGTTTTGACCTAAAGTGCGTATTGTCGATGAAGAAAAACATCAAGAGGTTTGCACATCATTACCGTTGTCTGAAACCCGACAATCCGCCTTAGATTAATGCAGCGGGTATGCAGTTCGGTCTCCTAAAATAAGGAGGCTGGAGCCAAGCAGTGGGATGTGAATTCGACTAAGGTCCCAGTTGGGATTGTTCCCTTTTTTTCAATCTGGCTATTTGAAAAACCATTTCGAGGAATAGTGTCCCTAATCATTTCTGTCTAATTAAAATTCCAAAATACGTACGATCTTCTTGTATTTTGTAAGAAATGCGTTTGACCTTTATTTGACCTTACTAAATCCAATCAGGTGGGCCGTCTGCCTTTTTGCCTGCTTCAGGTGTAAAAAAAAATCTAGCTGTACATTATTTGCTTTAAGTTCTGTAACATGGATTTTCCCTAAAGACCACTTTAAAAAAATTTAACGATAACTATAGAAAATAATAATGGTTGAACACGAAAAATTATAAGCCTAGCGACAAGAAACGCTAAAAAGATCACGATACGTAATGAGTAATGACAATGACATTTAAATAAGTAGCACAGATTACTATGATTATATATAGATAAAACTTACTTTTATTGTTTTTGTTTCTAGGCAAAGAAATCAATGTAAACTTGTCCCTTATGACGTCATCGGAGAAATAATTTTAAAATCGAATTATAAAAAAACTAACGCTTAAAATACAAAAATATTCGAATTAGTATCTTAAAATACCCAATTTTACGTAATAAAAATATAAAATCAGACGGTATTTTTTTGTGAACAATCCCCATTACACTATCAGGTATGTTCACCCTCATTTCCTTGAGCTCCCATGTTCAACTACGCAACGTAGAAGAACATTTATTCCACGCACAACAATGATCTGGAGGGAACTTCCCGCCGCGGATTTCCCTTTGCGCTATGACATGGGGTTCTTTAAGAAGGGCGTTATAAAACTTCTTAGAGGTCGGCAACGCGTTCGTGACACCCCTGGTGTTGCAAACGTCCATAGGCGACGGTAACGACTTTTCATCAGGTGGGCCGTCTGCCTGTTTGCCTACTTAAGGCAATAAAAAAAAAGGTATTAATTATATTAATATGATCTTATATCTGTCAAATTCTATGACCACATTTAAAAGATACTGTTCTTCATTTATACATACTCGTTGTCACCCAGTGGTCGAATTCGACCGTAATGAATTTAAATTATAAGTTTGAATATTATTAAGGTTCTTATTGGTGGCAGTTGCTTGTTTTTTGGAATTTAAACTCAATAAAGAAACCAGAACGAATGCAAGGATAATGGTCGATGATGTTATGCTGGAACAAGTGAATGAGTTTGTATATCTTGGATGTGCTTTTAGCAGGGATGGAAGGTACACCGCTGACATAGAAAGAAGAGTAAATTTGGGGAATAGTGTGAATGGAGCTTTAGGTAAACTTCTAGGCGCTAAGAACCTCAGCCAGAAAGCCCAGCTTGCCATACACAACGCGGTGCTGGTACCTACGCTCACGTATGGAAGCGAGAGTTGGGTATGGAACAGAGAGCATGAAAGTAGAGTAAACGCGGTCGAGATGCGAGCACTGCGCAAAATCTGCGGAGTGACGCTCGCGGACCGCGTTCGTAATACCGAAGTAAGAAAGAGAGTTGGTCTGAAAGAGAGTGTCGGGGTGAAGGTAAGGAAAGGAATGCTCCGGTGGTTCGGGCATGTGGAAAGAATGTATGATGAAAGAATGACTAAACAGATATACAATGCAAAAGTGGATGGATGCAGAAGTCGCGGAAGGCCACGACACACCTTCCATGATCAAATTGATCGTGTATTAGCAGAAGGTGATGTCAGGAGCCTTAAGAACAGACGAGCGTGCATGACAAGAGCTATGAATGTCAAAGAAGCAAGTGAGGTGTGTAAGAATAAGCCTGTATGGCGCTCTGTTGTTCGTGCCTACCCCGCAAGGGACCTGGCGTGAAGTTATGTATGTATGTATGTATGTATGTAAACTCAATATAATGGACTGCATGATTATTATTATTAGAAATAGAAATATTGCGAGAGAGAGAGGAAAATTATGCGAGAGAGTCGAGAGAGAGAGAGAGAGAGAGAGAGTGGTAAGAGTATTGTATGAAGAATTAACAATTTTTGGCTCCAAGGCCGCTCCTGTATCCCGCGTAACGTCCGACGCCTAGCTGCAAATTGTGCAAGCTATGATCGTCGGTGGTATGCGGGGGCGGAGAGTAGGTGTGCTTCGGCGGGTCATGGAGGTGCTCTCTGTCCTCAACAGTTCTGTTGTCGAAGACTATACTTCTATAATCACAGATTTCGCCAAGGCTAATTAATTTGACTTTAACAAAAAACAATATGAGTGTGTGCTTCAAATATATGGTAATGTGCGTAATGTTTTTATTTATTGATTTAATGTATTTTTTATGCCTAATTAAAAATAATTAGCATTCTGCACTCCTTCTCTATATAAAATATAAGTGTGCGAAATTTCATATTCCTCCATCCGCGCAATGTTCGTAAAAAAGGGTACAAAGTTTTTGCTTCACGTATTATTTATGCATTACACTTACGATCATAACATAAACGTCATACTTTATCAAGATCAGTCACACAGGTTTATTCCTATTACTGACACCAGGCTCTCACCATAGTTTATAAGAAAAATTGTTACTAATTTAATTATTGTTAGTGTGAAAGTAAATAAATAACTATTACTATTATATATGTATGTCTTTCAAGACCACGGGCCATAAAAATGGCCCGGACTTTTGGAGGGCTTGCGTGGGGCCATGGAAAGACCAACACGTAGAGGCCCCTTGACGAATTTAATGTAAATGTGGCGTGACACTGACCGGCGATTATCCCTGTCTACACCATATAATAATGCACCCAAGGACAAGCTCCGGCCAGTGTAGGACTATTGTGGGAAATGAAGACAAAAAGTACCGGGCTATTGGGGTGAACTGTTAGTGGTACTAGCGGTCTGGGAATATGGGGACTATGGCGTCTGCCCGTCGCAATGTTCGGGGAACATGGAAAAATGGGCAGACGGTGACTCGCCACTCCCTGCATGGGCCCCAAAAAATGCCATAAAAGGCAGGGGCAACATGGGTATGAGTGGCTAAGGGGTGTAGAGAGGTGGGCTGCAGGTTCACCGAAGCTACTTCCGACATTAGGCCATTTATCACTTCCACCCCTGGAGCTTGAGTCTTAGCTCTAGCGATCTCCACTCCGTACCGGCTGGTTAAGGCAAGCACGGAGGCAGGTACGAGGTGTCGCCACTCACCTAAGGCTTCGCCACAAAGCCCCCCTGCGGGATGATTGTATATTATTGTTATAAGATCACAAACT
The DNA here is from genome assembly GCA_949752895.1 of Dendrolimus pini. Taxonomy (NCBI): domain Eukaryota; kingdom Metazoa; phylum Arthropoda; class Insecta; order Lepidoptera; family Lasiocampidae; genus Dendrolimus; species Dendrolimus pini. The sequence goes on along the minus strand of OX457144.1, from coordinate 18,227,555 downwards.
ACGGAGGAGATACTATCAAGATGGATAACGATTTAGTCGTGTTTTCCACTATGAGTGCAATGTTATTAGTTGCATTAAAAAAGAAGATAAAACTCTCAAGAAAACAACAAAAAAAGACCTATTTGGGTTAGATCATAGGTAGCAAGGCGATCAGAGACAGAGGTCCATAACACCTTACTCCAAGAACTTAGATTGCAAGATAAAAACTCTTACAAGACATTCCAGTCGAAATTCTAGCATTTTGACGCTATTTTTGAGGTTAGACGGATGATATGATCATATTTGTACGTTTACTGTCAAACAAGATCCCTTAACTATGATCATAAATGATATTAATCACTTTTTTATTGCAAGAGTTCAGTAGACAGGCAGACGGCCCATTTGATGTGAGGCGGTTACCATCGTCTATGGACATTTACAATACCAAAGGTACAATAAATGCGCTGCTGCTCTTTTTAAGGACTGGAACCTGGTCACTAATGCCGGAACGCAACACAAGGTTGTTATGGCGGAATACTCTAAACCAGGTCTAATCCCCACCCAGTCGAGCAATTATCCTACCCTACCACATGTAGTTATCACTGTCATAGGTTCTTCATATAAAAATTACTCATACTTCTATGATCATATTTTTAAGATAGTTTAATAATAGAGAGCATGAAAGTAGAGTAAACGCGGTCGAGATGCGAGCACTACGCAAAATCTGCGGAGTGACGCTCGCGGTCCGCGTTCGTAATACCGAAGTAAGAAAGAGAGTTGGTCTGAAACAGAGTGTCGGGATGAAGGTAAGGAAAGGAATGCTCCGGTGGTTCGGGCATGTGGAAAGAATGAATGATGAAAGAATGACTAAACAGATATACAATGCAAAAGTGGATGGATGCAGAAGTCGCGGAAGGCCACGACACACCTTCCATGATCAAATTGATCATGTATTAGCAGAAGGTGATGTCAGGAGCCTTAAGAACAGACGAGCGTGTATGACAAGAGCTATGAATGTCAAAGAAGCAAGTGAGGTGTGTAAGAATAAATCTGTATGGCGCTCTGTTGTTCGTGCCTACCCCGCAAGGGACCTGGCGTGAAGTTATGTTATGTTATGTTTTTAATATGGCCCTTATGAACAGATTACAGTAGTACTATTATTTTCAGTGTACCGGACCTTCTTGTTCAGTTGGAGTGAGTATTCCAAATATATTACTTGACAAGTTATTTTACTACCACCTTTCAGACGAAGTTCGGACTGTATCATGGAAGAAGAGTTCTAATGACAATAAATTAAATCTAGTATAAAAGAAACGGAATTCGCCAGTAAAAAACAAAAATAAATATTTTCTACATCTAGTAGAAGCTGGTGTGAAGTAAAACCTAAAAATGACTATTTTACAAATTTGTTGTTGTTCTTCATGAGATGATGGTAACCGCTTTCCGTCAGGTGGGCCGTCTCCCTGTCTGCTGATCTCATGCAATAGAATAGCATACACCCTAAGATAGTAAGTGGCCTGCAGTGCATATTGTTACAATTACCACGAGTTGACGGTGAAAGAAAATATCGTGATGAAACCTACTCATCGAGATAACCGATGTGAAAAGTAATAAAATAAAACATACTGTCATGTTATGATAGATAGAGAACACTTTATTGATCACCAAAATAAACAAATATATTAAACAAAATGCATAATTACAATAATTGTAGGCAAAACGACAGGCGGTCTCTTCCAAGTAACCTAGCTTCAAAGAAATAATTAACTAATCTGGCGATGTAGGTGGAGCAGTAGATACTTAAACTAATTTATAAATTGAATACATATATAAATATAATAGTAACATATATACAAAATAATCTAAATAAATATATTTGTTATATACATAATAAAAATAATTCATTAATTTTATAGTGTATTGGCTTTCGCTGTATTGCAACGGTATGTAAACTACTCATAGTGAATACATACTTATTTATAACTAGTATTGCCTGCAACTTTAAATTCCTGCAACATTCCCGGGACACAAAATACCGTAGAATAATAAAGAATATAAGCTGTAGTTTTAGTGACCACTGTAACGGAACAACAACATTTTATGCACCCGAACAACTACAAGCCACTCCCGGGAAAATGCTCGTGGTCCTCCTGGGATAAGGAGTAGGTAGTAGTGGTATAGTAATCCGACGCTGCGAGGATAGCCGATCATGACGGTGGCGCCGGTCTAAGCCACGCTAGTTTATTATGCTCTAATTTCTTCATACTGTTCTGTACATGCCGACAAAGGTAAACGCACACCTGCCTGTCATAAAGCGCAGTTTATTACCTTCCCGCATTTTGGAATACTTCGGTTTACTTTGTGCTTAGAATTTGTAATAAAAAACATTATACTGTTATTGTACTTGTTTTATGGCCTTCATTAGGCAGATGTGTCGCACTAATACTTGTTGTTATTGTATTGCGTCGAAGCTTGCCAGGTATAGTATCGGTGTATTATAAAGCAATGGCTCAATGCGGAAAGAGGCAGTCAAGCGACGATTACAATACTAGTAAGACGTGTGTAGTACATTCGATAAGCGATATAGTGACGGACTTTGCGCGTGTTATTGGATCGTGCAGTTTGTACTGGTTGTATCCAGTTATATTTGTACCTATTTGCACAGTTCTAATAAATTCTATAGTAATTCCAACGGCATTTTAATTCGAGTCCTGCGTAACTGGTAATAATACGTTTGTTAGACGTAATGTCTCAGTTGCAGCCAGTTCTGTTTGGTAAATTGGTTAGCTATAAAAAGTATCACACCTTTTATTACATAAAATTTACTATCGATCAGTGAAAACTTTTTAAATCTGGCCGTTTTAAATCATTCCCAGAAAAATTCCCGCGCGATTTCCAGGATAAAAAGTAGCGCAGCTATTGATCAGCAAAAAGTGCTTCGAAATCAACCCATTAGTTTTTACGTAGACTTATTGAAACTCTTATTTCAGTGTTCAGGAGTCATGTGCGGCGCTGTCGTAAGTAACAGATTTCAGACACTTGAAATGATCTATTCTAGCCAATTCTAGGTAAACTGAGCGTGTAAGGGACAAACCAGACTGCCCCTCTGGCAACGCCAAGGGCGGAGAAGAGTCGTGACGACGATATCCAGTCGACATCGCCTATTGCCGTGCAGCTGACTGGCGGGGTACCGTATCGCCCACACGGACGGCCTTACTTATAATAATCTCGTTAAGAAACGATTAGGCATCTCTTAAGTAAGAGAATTAGAATCAGATCCTAATCCATCAATATCTTTTTTTTCACTTATATACGTATATTACCTTTTGTTTACCTAAGAGGAGCACAGATAAACGAAATTCGAATAATTAACGTAGGTTGTACCCAAAATATTCGGCTAAGGTTTTCACTGATCTGCTAAGCAGTTTGTTTAAATGTAAGAAACGATTATAAGTAAGGCCCATAATGGTTAGAGGGCTGGAGGTGCTGGGTGACATGTATGACCCACAGACTGCAAAGCCACAGTTCGGACGATGGACGCTAGAAGGAATGGCGAGGGATTGTAACGAGCATCCTCGGCCCTGGCGTAGACGTAAAATAAGCGCAGTAGTCCACGTAATGTGAAGAATTTCGTAAATAGCACTCCGTTTTAACTTTTTCATATCAGTTTTACATATTGAAGTGAAACTTGTATATGACGGGGGTTTTAGAATTTTTCAGTCACGAAAAACTGTTACGGCCGCATGGAGGAGCGGCATAAATTTAGACTACTCATGGTCACAGGTGGTATATTTTAGAGTAGACTATGCGTTTTTTGGTTCTGGATCGAATTCAGTTTTTTCTTTGATAAAATAAAATGTATTTAAATAAAAAATGCATTCATTAAAATGTATATAACCTAATCAAATAATAATTTGCAGTAAACCTGCGAAAACTGATGCCGTCCCTCAACGCAGCTCTAACGCTGTTTCGTCACATAAGAAATCGTAATAGGTACCCCGTCTATATAAAAGTTTCACTTCAAAACTATTTCGTTTTTTTACAACGCCGACATTAAATTTTTCGCTATCAGTAACTTCCACCGCCATATTTGATCGCGTTACGCGCTCGGCTGACTCACAAAGGGGACAGTGATAAATAAATTGCAGCCATTTAATAACTTTTTGATATACGACCGCAAATTCCATCAGCCGTATGAAAAGGATCGTTGGAAAAAACTAATAAGCAGATGTGACTTATATTACACTAGCAGATAGTAACTTTGCTTAAGGGGTAGTCAGAGACATGAAAACATGAGAAATTTCAATATTTTTTATTTGGTAGTAAATTATTCTATTATATACTTTCTTCAGACTTGCTATTACCACTTCACAGTTATGAACAATCAACAATGATAATCAGATCAATCGTTGATCATATGGGAAGAAAAATAAAACCACTAACCTTAACTTGGCTATCCGATGTAACATGCTGGCCCGCAGGTTCGCACGTTGCACACAAGGGGTAAAGAAGACGCTTTTCCGAGCATACTGTCAGTCCTTCTACACGTGCAGCCTGTGGGTCAGTTATACGCAGCGGAGATACAGCGACCTACGTGTCCAGTATAATAGTGGGCTGAGGGTGTTGTAGGGGCTGTCGAGACGTGCGTCAGGGATGTTCACAGAAGCGCGAATCGCTTTGCGGCCATCATTAGAAAGAGGTGCGCATCCCTACTGGCCCGCGCTCGCGGCAGCACCAACAGCATGATCAGTCTTTTTGTAGATCGATGGGACTCGCCACTGCTACGTAAATGGGTGCAACTGCACATCCCGTTTAGATGCATGAGTTTGTTTGTTGTCTGCCGTCTCGCGGCCCAGTGGCAGAGACCATAATAGTCCTAATTGAAATCGTTTGGCATACATGCCCCTTCGTGTCGTGGAGTAGGAACATTTATATTCATTATTGTGAGGCGGGTGTAATGCCATAGTATTTGTTTACTTAATTAGTATTAATCTTTGTAAACTAATTCGATGTTTTAAAAATTGTTAACAGTGGAAATTTATAATATAAAACTGTACAATATGGAAATACTGGAAATTATTATTATTAACCCCCGAAACTGCATTTCTCCCAATTCGGCAAACCTGGATACTTCTGGCAGCGGTCGTTGAGGATCAATTTGGTTGCACACACAGTGGTATTATAGTCTTTTTTCACACACACAAATATGGTGGTTAAATATTATAACAAATTTGCTCATATGGCTGCGGAGCGGATCGGTAATGCGATATTCGACTTATTATTACAATATTGGGGCGGTGGAGCGGTTTTGTCCCTCCAGTGTAATTGCGTAACGACATAACGTCGTTGGCCAATGAGCCTCCTTAGCAGGGCACGGATTGGAAGGTGTCGGCGTGCCTGACTTCATTCCGATCATATAATCAAATAAATAAACCAATCGAAATATGGAAGAGCAATAGACTGTAGACCACCAGTGGTTATTAACAGTATCCCAACAATGTATATTGAAGTACTTTGACCACATGCGCGAAAGAACCCAGACAATTTTTAGAGACTTGTACTCACTGGGAAAGTTGAAGGCAAGAGACCACGATATACATCTTCAAATGTCCAAATACATGGGTTGTCTAGATTGATGACCAGCTGGACATGTCTCTAAACTCGGAATCCATCGTGCTCAGAACCGATCTCGGTGGAAGAAAGCAATTGTTCACTGCCATCAGTTTCTCGATCCTAAGCAGTGAGGGAATTATCTATAAGAGAAAAAAGAAATACAGGCTAGCCCTTTGGTCACGCGAGACATCTTTTAACTAGTTTACACTTATTTTTTTATCTTAGGCTTGTCTATAAACAAATGTAAATTTCCACTCTAGTGCCACATATAGTTAACTACTTTTTACACTTAAAATTTTTGTGTCTTAGCCACTAGTCTATAAACAAATGTACGAGTATTCAAACTATTGTCATAAAATCAATGACTTTTACACTTAAATTATTTTATTGTGTTTTGGACACTAGTCTACAAATGTACGAGTATTCAAACTATTGTCATAAAATCAATGACTTTTACACTTAAATTATTTTATTGTGTTTTGGACACTAGTCTACAAATGTACGAGTATTCAAACTATTGTCATAAAATCAATGACTTTTACACTTAAATTATTTTATTGTGTTTTGGACACTAGTCTACAAATGTACGAGTATTCAAACTATTGTCATAAAATCAATGACTTTTACACTTAAATTATTTTGTTGTGTTTTGGACACTAATCTACAAATGTACGAGTATTCAAACTATTGTCATAAAATCAATGACTTTGTTATGTGTGGTAACCCTATGGTTTTCCACACATATGAGGCAAGCCTGTTGTTTCTCACACAGCAATTTCAAGGAAAACACCTCATGCAAGCCACCTGTGGGTGACTCACGCATACACGTGGGAAAATGCTGTGTAGAGAAATTCCTCCGAAGCCTCGGAGCCACCCTGCGGACCGACGAGAGACAGACGCGGTAGCAAGCGGTAATAACTGATCATCGCGATCAATTAATTTTAAGTTACTATTGTATAATTAATTTAATTAAAGTATAGTAATTATATTTGGGTTTTTTAAAACTCCTTCCGACGGCCATCTCACATAACTACTTTTACACTTAAATTATTTTGTTGTGTTTTGGACACTAGTCTACAAATGTACGAGTATTCAAACTAATGTCATAAAATCAATGACTTTTACACTTAAATTATTTTGTTGGCTAGTCTATAAATAGAGGTACGGGTTGTCTGACTTTTTGTTTTCACTTTTTTTTTTAGTGCGAAGGCGATGGCTGTTCCTCTAGTGTAAGTCTTGTTTACATGTTTTATAAACGACAAATACTAATATTGCTTATTTTAAGCCGACAAATGGCCTGTACCTTAAACAATGAAGATGGAATTTCTGGCGCCGTCATTCATCTTACAAAGCAAAAGATTAGTAATAATTGTTATATATTTTAGAAAAATATATTGGTAACATTAAATAATACACTTGAGACCTACTTAAAATTTTTCATCCGCTTTTTTATTGCGAAGTTTGTAAACAGGCCTTTACGTCAGACACTTTAATTCTATTATACGAATAATAGAATTAAAATGTCTGTTCTATGCTAGTTCTATGATTCAGTTTTATTTATACTAGTGGTCGCCCGTGATCGAAATTCGACCATAATAATTAATGTTAAAGACTATACTTCTATAGTCACAAAGTATAGTCACAGATTTCGCCAAGGTTACACTGTTAATTTGATTTGAACAATAAACAAAAGAGTATATATGCGTGTGTGTGTGTCAACTACGTGGTAGTGTGTGTAATGTTTTTTTATTGATTTAATGTATTTTCATTATTTTTTAGTAATATTAGCATTTGTCGCTTCTTCTCTGTAATAATAAATAATAGTAAAAATATAAGTTATAAGTGGGCGAAATTTCATACTCCTCCGTCCGCGCAATTTTCGTAAAAAATAGTTTGTACTATTTTTTTTGCTTCTTCTTGAAATCTCTATGGAAAAATTTGAAATCCAGTGTACTTCAGACTCATAAAGAAACAATGCTTCCAGTACATTTATGTCATCCCGAAAGCATAAATAAGTCTTTTTTGGAGGTTCCTGGGGAAAATAATGTTAACATACGTCAGCTAACATTTTTTGAATTTCATCGGTACAGAGCAGGCAATTTTTCTTTGCAAAAAACTACAACAGACAAAATTTTAAAAATCGTAAATTCTTTAAAGTCTAAGGCGTTTGGAATAGATGGAATTAACATAGATATGATTAAATCAATAATGCCTAATGCACTCAAAACAATAACTTATATAATTAATCTTTCAATTGAATCGAAAACATTTCCAGATATGTGGCGACGAGCTATTGTTCGCCCTCTTCCAAAGAAAAATAACCCAGTAAACAATAGGGATCTGCGCCCAGTTAGTATATTGCCATGTCTCTCTAAGGTTTTGGAAAGGGTCATTTATTTACAGGTCATTGAATATCTGGAGACGAGTAACATTCTACCCGATTTACAGTCTGGATTTAGAAAGAAGCATGGCACAGCAAGTGCACTATGTGACGTAGTAGGTAATATAACTGAGGCGCGTGATCAGGGACAGGTCTCTGTACTTGTTTTGCTGGATTATTCTCGAGCATTTGACGCTATCAACACATCCTTATTATTATCTAAGATGGCTTTTTATGGATTCACAACGGATACTATCAAATGGTTTCACAGTTATTTAACAAACAGAACACAACAAGTGGAATTACAAAAGTCTAATGGAACGTACACTTCATCTACGCCTTTGAATCTGGCAAGAGGGGTTCCACAGGGTTCAATATTGGGACCACTGTTGTTCATTCTTTATACTGCCGATCTTACAAGTTGTATTCAAAATTGTAAATTTCACATGTACGCGGATGACATACAATTGTATATACACTTCAATCCGAAGGAAGAAGATAAGGCAGTGGAGGATATGAACAGTGATCTAGGAAGAATTGCTGAATGGTCTGATGCAAATTGTCTAGTATTGAATCCAGCAAAGTCAAAATATTTAGTACTTGGAAGTCGTCAACATGTAAAAATGATTAAAGAATCTAACCCGATTATTAAAATTAGACATGAGCCAATAGAAATGGTTGATACTGCTTACAGCTTAGGACTCACTCTAGATTCTGAGCTTCGTTTTGAGAAACATGTTAATAATGTTATGAGAAATTGTTTCTATAGACTTAAGATTTTGTATGGAATTAGACAGTACATTAATGAGGATGTGAGAGTACGTATTACGGAAAGTCTAATTTTATCTAAGCTTAACTACTGTGATACTGTGTATGGGCCTTCTCTTCTAAAAAGGACTGAACACCTGATCCAACGTATTCAAAATGCTTGTGCACGGTACTGTTTCCAAATCCCTCATAGAAGCCATATTACTCCATTTCTAAATAAAAATAACATTTTAAAAATGGCAGCAAGAAGAAGACTACATTTGTCCTGCCTTCTATTTGGAGTGATTTCCAGCCACAAACCTTCATATTTATTGGTGGTAGTTGCTTCTTTATTTTGGAAATCAAACTCGATTTTATTGGACTGTATAATTATTGTTAAATTAAAAGAATACATAAAGTAGTACAGAGCGTAATTATTTACAAGATACATAAGAGCGATGCTGAGAGGTGAAGTGTAGAGTAGCAGAGAGAATTTCGCCTGCCAGGGTCGCTCCTTAAGTCCCGCATCCCGCCCGACGCCTAAGTGCTAATCGTGCCCTCTGAGGGCGCCGGCGGTATGCGGGGCGCGGAGAGTAGGTGTGCTCCGGCGGGCGGGTCAGGGGGGTGCTCTCTGTCCGCAACATCCTCCCCCCGGCGCAGATCCTCGGAGCCATCTCTTCTCGTCAGGACGATGAGCCTCCTTACTGGTCTCCTGAAGATGCCTCCCCGCGTTCGCACGTCCGCGCTCCGTATTACGTTGTCCTGTCCGCGATAAGTGCGCTCGATTTGACCCCGGGGCCATACGTTACGTGGCAACAGACCGTCCACGATGATAACGACGTCTCCAACGCGTATGTTTTCTTCATCACATCGTCGTACGTCGTCCCTCGGTGTCAATGTCGGTAAATACTCGCGTAGCCAACGAGTCCAGAACATGTCCGCTAAAGCTTGGGTTGCGATCCATGTCTTCTTGTTTGCTAGCTCGTTCGTTCCCGTGATTGGCAAGCCTACCGCCGACCCGATTAGGAAGTGGTTCGGGGTAAGCGCGTCGTCGTCTTCAGGGCTCACCGACACGTGAGTCAGCGGGCGCGAGTTTATAGTGTGTTCTATTTCTGTGATGACAGTCGTAAGTGTTTCTTCCCGGGGAGCTTGTTCCGCCAACGTTGCGTGGAGTGCCGTCTTCACCGACCGAATTAACCGCTCCCAAGCTCCCCCCTGGTTTGGTGCGCCGGGATCGATGAAACGCCACGCTAGTTGTCTCCCTCTCACGTGATCTGGCATCTCTTTCTTCCACTTTGCGTACGCCGTTAGTAATTCTGCATCCGCTCCATGGAAATTCGTTGCATTATCAGACCATATCACTTGTGGCCAGCCGCGTCGTGCTCCCATCCTTCTTAGGGCCATGATAGCCGAGTCTGTGCTAAGGCTCGCTATAAGTTCCATATGGATGGCACGAGTCACCATACATGTAAACAGCATTCCCCATCGTTTTTCTCTCCGGCGTCCAATGGTCACCCACATCGGGCCAAAACAGTCGATTCCGCAATTTGTAAAGGGCCGTGCGTAGGCAGCTAGACGATCCTTTGGCAGGTTTCCTTTCACCGGTACGGTCGGCGCGGTTTTCTTCAACCGACAGATTGTACACTGCCGCAAGATGTTTCGCACAGTAGGCCGCACTCGTAACACCCAGTACTTTTGCCGCACGTTGTTTACGACGTGTTCTCTTCCTATATGATGATGCTGTTCATGTTCGCCCCTGATGATCAGCCGGGTGAGGTGATGCGACCCGTCTAAGATCGGTGGGTTTCCAGTAAGCTCGCGCAGGGTGGCCGCATTGATCCTGCCGTTTAACCTTATTACCCCGTCCCCCCCGTATTCGGGGTCGAGCTTATAAAGCCGGCTGTCACGTGACACGCGTTCTCCTTTCTTCAAGCGCTCGTAATCCTTCGGGAAGCTTTCCTGTTGCGCTTGACGAATGAGTAAACGTTCAGCTTGCTCTATGTGTCGCGTTTCCATAGTGCGAGTCCTCCGTCGGCACTTGTCGATAAAGGCGAGTGCATAGGCGGTCGCTCGTAATAATTTTCCGTATGACGAAAATCTTGTGACGCCAACAAGTGGCTTTTCATTTGTCGTGTAATTCACCACGACTTCGTCATCTTCGGTTTCCGTCGGCTCTTCCTTCGGCCATTTCGTCGGGGGCCCACGAAGAAATTCCGGGCCTTTAAACCAGCGGTCGTCCGTTTTCATACTCGAGACGTTAATCCTGGTTGCGTCGTCGGCGACGTTGTAACTTGTCGGCACCCACCGCCATTGCTCAGACTCGGTTATTTCGCCGATTTCGCTCAGTCTGTGCGCAACGTATGGGGTATATCGCGCCGAGTCGTTTCTTATCCAGTGGAGAACGGTCTTCGAGTCGCTCCAAAAGATGACGTCATATGGCTTGAAACAATGTTCCTTTTTTATTTCCGCCGCTAACCTGGCTCCTATTAGCGCGGCCTGTAGCTCCATTCGTGGGATGCTCTGCGCCTTCATCGGGGCCACTTTCGCTTTTCCTGCGATTAAAATGACGCCGACGCTCCCGTTACGCCACTCAAAGCGCCAGTAAGCCGCTGCTGCGTAGGCCTGCTCGCTTGCGTCCGTGAAGACGTGTAATTGTACGTTTATGACGTCTTTATCCCATCCATAGCACCTTCTTCTCACCTTGTGCGCAGGAATGATCCTGCGCAGACGGCGTGACGCCGCGCCGTAACAAGGCGGCGTAACGATTCCGTCTTGTTGCAGTGGCAGTCCGCTTTCAATGAGACTGTTCACTTTTGTAGTAACCTGGGCAAACTCGTTCTGTGCCCATATTACACGCGCCGTAGTGTCCGTCACGGTAATCTTTCCTTCCCGGAATCTGAACGGGATACCGTGTACGGCGTCTAGTAAGTCTGGCCCATCCAGTAACTGTCTATTCGGATTAGCAACCGCGAAATGAGACATGTACCATATGCGGTTGCTTCCTTCGTTGTCTCTTTCGCACGGCTCGGTATATCTCTTTCCTACTAATAGCCTGTTGATCTGGGCTGTATATGCTTGCTTAAACTGCGGCGATTGGTCCATTTTGCGCTCGATCCCGCGCAGGCGACGCACCGCCATGTCATAGCTCGGTGGCATGGTGACGTCATCGTTTCGCCAGGGCAGTCCGACTTCGAAACGGCCGTTGATTTTCTTAACGGTTTTTGAAAACATCTTCAGCGCCCGTTGTTCTTCAGCTACAGATTTCACCTTATTCGATATTCCGAGTGTGTTGATATCGAAACGAGATTTGATCATTTCGTATAGTCTGTCCTTTTCCCGCGGCTCTTTGCCTTGCCACGTTCGGACGTGTAATACTGTGTTGTTTCCCGTCTTCACTCCTTTCCCGGGTGTGATGCCGTGTATGGCCCAACCCATGAGTGTCAGAGAAGCGGCTGGTTGGCTCTTCTTTCCTGCCAACAGTTTTCTAGTCACGATCAGATGCCAGTTGTCAGCTCCAATCAATACGCGCGGTTTAGCGTTCATAAAACACACGTCGTCTGTATGGAGCGTCTTCAAATGACGTAACTGTCGTACGACTTCAGACTTAACGGAGTGAGTTCCCAGTCCGAGTTTCTTCACAGTGCGCGCCTTGATAGGATGGTAGTGCGGTTGCGCTCTTCCGCGCACCGCGACGCTCACCACCCTACTCTCTGCTTCCCGCTGGCTCGACGTGATACCGTGGATGTTCAGTGGCCGCCTCGGGCCATCTGCCCCCAGCATCCCGGCTATCTCCTCGTCGATGAGCGTGATCGTGGACCCCTCATCCAGCAGCGCATATGTACTCACTTCCTCTCCGTTAAGCCCCTTGACGGTAATCGGACACACTTTCAATAACACTCTGCTCTCGGTGTTAGAATTGTGCGCCGACGCCGTCATGACCGACTCCTCTCTGTCGGCCGGTTGATTGACCGACTCCACTCGGTCGATCGGTCCACTGACGGCTTCGGTTTCCCTCCGCTGGTGTAGAAGTGCGTGATGCGGCTCGCGGCATTCGTTCACACCGCACTTTCTCGCCTTGCAACGGAACCGTCTGTGTTTACTTAGTAGGCACAAAAAACATATTCTCGTTTCCTTGGCCCACTCCCATCTGGCTGGCAACGACATCGAAGCCAGCTTGCCGCACTGCGTTGTCTGGTGGTCAGCTCCACAACAGTAGCACACGATCTTGGCTTCCGTTGTAGTGTACACGCGACGACGCTCGTTCATCCGCGGCGGCTTCACTTTATTTTCTTTCGTGACGTTTACGCTCGTCGTAGGCAGTGATGACGTCATGAAAGAATACTTCATTGCTCTGTCTGCTTCGCCCGTTAGAAACTTCGATAGTGTCATAATCTCCGGCTCGTCTCGGCTCGAGAATTCATCTGCAAAGTCGCACCATTTCGTTCGTAGATGCGGGCTGAGCTTCTCGACGACCTGTCGTGTCAACATAGGGTTAAGTAGATACCCCTTGTTGTCGACGCACGAGATAACCGTCACTATATTCTGCAACTTGGTGGCTAGGCTGTTGAGTTCGCTGGCAGACGAACCCGATCGTGGCAACTTCTTGATATCTTCCAATGCACGACTGATTATGATCTCTGGACGTCCGTAGCAGCGCTCCAGTGTCTTCATGATGATCGCAGGATCCACGGCGGTATACAGCAGGGCTGTCACGCACTCTCTTGCTTCGCCTTTAAGGCAAGTGCGTAGGCGGCCTAAGTTCTCCGCAGGTGAGAATCCGTGTACGCTCGTCGACTCCCGCATGGCAGCTTTAAACGGCAGCCACTCTCCCGGGGCCCCGCTAAAGGTAGGCAGCTCCTGGCACTGTCGCGGTGTCGGCCTGTTGCGAGTCATGCGTTCCAACACGTCGGCTAGGCGGTCGATTCCACGATCCCTGGATCTGGTCGGCGTCGGTGATCTTGCGTTGCGCGGCGTTCTGAACGTCACGCGAGCGGTTTGGTCGTTCGTTTCCGCAGACCGGTCGCGCCCCATTGGATACACTTCCCTCGCTCTTCCCCGGTGGTCGCGGTCCGGCTTCTCTCGTTCCAAGCTCGGCCCCGTCACCTGCGCTCGGCGACTCCCCCCGTATGCGGGTGTTCTTCAACCACTCTGTGATATTTCTATCTGTTTCCACCCCATCGTCTTCGCACACGCTGTTTCCCTCTGTCTGCTCCTTGAGGGCGGCTATATTCGCAGCGACCCTCTTCTTGATCAGTGCCACTTGTAACTGGAGCTCTTCTCGTCGGATAGCGGCGATTTGTTCTTCTGCTTCCAGTTCCACTTGCCTCACCAAAGTGGCGGCGCTTAGCTGCGAGCGGTGTGATCGGACGGACGGCGATCGCGATCGGCGTCCTGTACGAGTCGCGGCGTGTATTTGCGCGGTCGTAGTCTGTTGCACTCCGGGCGACGCGGGTCGCGATACGTTCGGCGCGGACGCGGACGCGGATATATGCACGGACGGCGACGCGGGGGTCTCTTGATACGCTCTCTGCATTCTATCTTCGGCGGTCTTGCTCCTAGTATTCGGCATCTTCGGTCCTTGCCTTAGCCTAACACGTATGACCGATTACCCTGACCTGTGTGTGTATATGTGTGTGTATAACCGATCCTAATTCACTACACTAAACACTGAGACCTTAGACCGACCTAACTGGAAACAGCGCACCGTCTACGACCTTGTTAACTGACCATTTGGCACCGTTAGGTGGACAGTCACTTGGTCACGGTACGAAGTAACGTTATTCTTTCTTCCGGTCTTGATCCTGCAGACGCGTAGCCTCGGCGTCCGGGGCAGGAACTCTTGGTCTCCTGGCACGTGGTCCGGCAGGAACTCTTGGTCTCCTGGTACGTAGTCCGGCAGGAACTCTTGGTCTCCTGGTACGTAGTCCGGGCTGCCCACGATGATCTTCTATAATGATCTTCTTTCTTCTTTAGGGTACCGCTACGAGACCGTATAGAGTTGGTCTTTCTTCTTTCTTGAGATTTCGATGGAGCAAAAGACACTGCTCGTTTCTTCTTTGCGATTCTTCTATCCGGCGGCGAAGTACCAAAAAACTATTGGTGGTAGTTGCTTCTTTATTTTGGAAATCAAACTCGATTTTATTGGACTGTATAATTATTGTTAAATTAAAAGAATACATAAAGTAGTACAGAGCGTAATTATTTACAAGATACATAAGAGCGATGCTGAGAGGTGAAGTGTAGAGTAGCAGAGAGAATTTCGCTTTTTTTTTTTTTTTTTTTTTTTGGAGCTGACTCAGCTGAATAGCCGCAGATGGCTGTTTCAGCGATACCGGGCTTTGGGGGCTTCCCGCCTCCGTGGGAGCGGAGGCGTTCAGCCCGGAAGCAGCACGCTCGAGGAGGCACCTCCTGTGAGGTTCGACCTCGGCTCGACCGCTGCGGGGGATTGACTCTATATTGGGAACAAGCCGTAAAAGGCTGAAAGAGCTAAGCCAACAGGCTGAAGTGATTATTTGGGGACTCTTCATCGACTCCGCCGGCGGAGTCGATCCTAGTCTATCATTACTACCGCTTCGCAACGTGTTATAGCTGGAGGAGAAGAAGCGGTGGAAGAAACTCTCCAGCAACACGCCTAGGCTAATCTTGTATGGCTACTTGTGTCTGTAATGAGTATGGATTGGTGGGTCTTACGATTGTGTAAGAGGATTCGAGCCGGGGGCTCTCCGGCGTCTGTTGTGTCTGCGTCTGTTATGCCAGGCTGATGTTCTGAGCCTCGGGGGGTTCATGATCGCGATTTGACGTGCGATTTTGTCAGGCTCGTCAATGAGTACATTGCGAGGTCTGCGTTTACTCGTGGGAGCGTTTGGAGTGGGTTTGTAGTTGACCGTTTCCGTCACCAGAGGGTTCGGGTGATGGGGGGCGAGGTCAAAGAATCTGCGCGATAGTAAAGTTATATAGTCCTTGATGGAGGGAAGCTCCAGGTCGCGATGCAAGTCGGCGAGCCGCATATAGCGCGGGCCGTCGACTGCAGCACGTAGAAAGTGGTTCTGGATTCTTTGCAGTCTCCAGATGTTAACGTCGCTGGCGTGGCCGAAGACCACACTCGCATAGGTCAAGATGGGGCGGATGCAAGTTTTGTAAAGAGTCACCTTATTTCTAAGGCTCATCTTACTCCTCTTGCCTATCATCGGATAGAGTCGGCCGAGGATCCAGTATGCTCTGTTCCCGACCGCTCTGGTATGCTTGTGGAAGTACAAGCCTCTGTCTAGGGTTACCCCAAGATATTTGACTTCGTTAGCCCAAGGGATAACTTGGTCGAATAGCTTGATGGGCATAAGTTGGTTGGAGGGGCGGGTATTGGGTGAGAGGCATTTGCGGGAGAACATGATGGCTGCACTCTTCTCGGGGTTCACCTCAATCCGCCATCTACGGAACCAGTCACCTAGTTCTTTGATGGCGGTGTTGAGCTGCTTGCAGATTCTGTATCTGCTGGGGTCGCTACTGAATATGGCGGTGTCATCCGCATATAGGGCTAGCTGGGTATGGGGGTGCCGTGGCATGTCGCTGGTGAACAGCGTGAAAAGTAGGGGGGAGAGCGCGGAGCCCTGGGGGACTCCCGCTGAGATGGTATGAGGGGAGGAGCGGGTGCCCTCCACTCGGAATCTGAATTTACGGTCTTTGAGGAAGTCCCGTAGAATGAGTACGAGTCGGTCTGGCACACCGAGCTGATACAGCTTGTATATAAGCCCGTTGTGCCAAACTTTATCGAAGGCTTTCGCGACGTCGAAGAATACTGCGCCTGTCGGCCAGGGTCTTCGTCCGACGCGTTGAAAATGGGAGAGGACGTGCTCCGTGATGCGGAGCACTTGTTGCGGGCAAGAGTGTCTAGCTCTAAAGCCGAACTGCTCGTGGGGGATGAGATTATTGCTGAAGGCAAAATCACTCAGTCTAGTGAGGAGGACTCGCTCATACAGTTTACCCAGTGAGCTGAGTAGACTGATGGGGCGGTAGCTGGCGGGCTTTGAGGCCGGTTTGCCTGGTTTGCGGATGCCAATGACCTCCGCTTCTTTCCAGGCCTTGGGAAATTGGCAGTTATTTATGGCAGCATTGAAGATGCTTACCATAATTAAGATAAGATGGGCGGGGAGGATTTTCAGAAGCTTATGGCTGATTCCGTCATTGCCTGGGGCCTTGCGGGGCTTTAGGGCTTTGATGAAATCCTGTACTTCTTCAACCGTGACCGGTTCGAGTGTGGTTTCCGCCGGGAGGGAGGACCTATGTTCGACCTCGGCGTCTACCTCCGATAGGTGAGACGGGTCGTTGTCGGCAGTATTGGGGGAGCATTGGAGCTCGAGACTTTCGGCGAGGCATTCCGCCTTTTCATCGTCATCAAACGCTTTGGTATTATCGGGTCTCTCGAGAGGTGGCATACTCGAGAGGGTTTCTGCTTTCAGAGATCTCGCCAGCTGCCAGTAAGCCTGGTGAGTTGGGGAGATCTCCTCTAGCAGTCGGTCCCAACGTTGGTTCCTGACCTCCCGGACACGGAGTCTAACTTGGCGTTGGAGTGCCCTGTAGTGGGCTTTATTCTCCAAGGAGGGGAAGCTACCGCAGGCCCTGAATGCTGCCCTCTTTTCCCTCAACAGGTCTCTGACGTCGTCCGGGAGTGGCAGTCGGTGGTCCTCGAGAGGTACCTGCCGAGTGGACTCCCGTACCACGCTTTGGAGGTGGCTGGTGAGGGCTTCGATGGCAACATCGTTGTCCTGGTCGCAAGCAATCGGGTCCGGAATTCGGTCCAAGTCCGGGGAACTTGTTGTTGCCAGCAAGTCCCGAACTTTGGCCCAGTCTATGACGGGTTTCGTCTGTGGTGTCGAGTCAGTCGGGGGGCCTAACTGGAGTACGACCGGCAAGTGGTCGGAGTCGATGTCGTCCCGTGTTTCGATTGAGCGAAACTGAAGAGAGACTCCCTTCAGTAGCACTATATCGAGAACGCTCGGGCTATGTAAGTCTGGTCTGTCCGGGTATCTAGTCGGGGTCAAGGGGGCGAGAATACCAAAGAGGAGCCTGTCCGAGAGGCGGAGAAGCTCCCTGCCATTGGTGTTTTCGTTGGTGCAATTCCAACAGGGATGTTTGCAGTTTAGGTCCCCGGCTATTATAACCGCTGAACCTAGATTAAATAGGGCGTTTAGGTCGTCCTCTAAGATGGGCTTTTGACATTTTAAGTATGTTGAAACTATGACGATGGGCTGATGGCCTGTCATCGATAGTTTGCAGGCGGAGACTTCTAGTTCCTCTAGAGGGGGGGTATCGATGGGGATGCAGTGCAAGGACCGCTTGTAGTAGATAAGTGTCCCTCCGCCGTGGGAGGTTAACCTATCGTGCCTGATCAGGTTGTAGTTAGCGATACGGGGATCTCTAATACTCGGCTTTAAGAAAGTCTCTTGCACTAAGAGAATGTCTATATTATCGGTGACCAGGAAGTCGTGAACCAAGTCGCGTTGATTTCTAAGTCCGTTGGCGTTATATGTAGCCAAAGTCAATGAGCGGGGTTTTTCCCTACTTGTGGTAGCCATTGAAAATGTTATTTAGGGCATGTTGAGCAGGATTTTCACCAGCGGGCCATGGTCCATGGCGATCCGCAGATGGTCCTGCAGGGTGGTGGCGGTTTTATATTTTTCCGCGAGGACAGATACCTCATTCAAGTCGAAGGGAAACGACTTGGCAAACTGTGTTGCCAAGGCGAGATCCTCCGACAAGGAAGAGGGAGCGCCCGAGCGGGGTGGGGCGGCGGCGGGTTGCGGCTGGGGTCTTGGTTGGGGCATCGCCGCTCTAGCCTGAGTAGGCAGAGCGGGGAAGCCTGTCCAAGCGTTGAACGCCGGGAGAGGTGCAGGCACGAATGCCGGACGTTTAGGGGCGGCCTTAGAGGCTGGGGGAGAACGCTTAGCGTTCTTTTTGAATTTGGGGGCGGCCGGGCACCCGCGGTAGTTAGCGGGGTGTCCGGTTTTCCCGCAGAGAATGCAGGCTGGAGGGTCGGGGGAGTCCCGAGTCCGCGTGCAGTCGCTGGTCCCGTGGTCCCCGAGGCATTTGACGCATCTCGGGCGGGAGTGGCAGTGGTTGGCAGAGTGCCCATAAAGTTGGCAGCGGTGGCATTGCCGGGGGGTCTGATTATTATAAGGTCGCTCGAAGCGGAGATTAGTAAGGCCACAGACGCTCTTCAGATTGAAGATTGCCTTGCCTTGTTCAGTTCGGTCTAAGATAGCGAGCACCATGTTATATGGCGTCCTTTCGGAATTTCCTTTGTGCATGCGGTGAACCTCATGCACAGGGAGGTTTTGGGATTGGAGATCTTCCAGAATATAGGAGGTCTCAAGCTCCTGAGAAAGGCCGCGTATGACGACGCGGAGGCGCTTCTCTTCTTCGAGAGCGTATGTGTAATAATTGACATTTTTGTCAATCAGAATACGGGTAAGGGCCCGATGGTCGGCCGGAGTCTGCACGGTAACTTTGATACCGTGTTGGATATCACGTGCCTCTTTCAGCACGATGTTGAGGGCGGGAAGGGAGGACAAGACATCTCTCCAGAGGTGCTTGTCTCTGATTATGAGAGGGGGCGGAAGTCGCTCGCGGCGGGGTTGGCTGTCGGCCTTGGTCTTGGCCTGTTTGGGCTCTTTATCAGTATGCCCTTGAGGCGAGCTGTTAAGCAGCCGCTTCTTGGACTTGCGGTTGGTGACGACTTTGAAACCATCGTCGTCACCAGTTTGGGCGGTGAGGTCGATCTCCATGTCGCTTTCAGACGTGGCTGAAGCGACAGCGGGAGATTCGGTAATGGCGGGGGCTGGGGCGGGTGCGGGCGCGGCCGCGGTAGGAGTGGCCGAAGTGGCCGATGGGGTGGTAGCCTTAGTGGCTACTGGGGTCGCGGGGGCCTTAGGGGCCACGGGGGCAGCGGCTTTAGGAGCCTTCGGTGGTGGTGCGGCCTTAGGGGCCTTTGGGGGCGGCGCGGAAGACGCGGCTTTCGCGGGGGTCGCGGTGGCAGCCGGAGATGAGGGAATTATTTCCATCATGGGGAGTAGTCCCCTCATCTCCTGGCAGTACCATGACTTGAGAGCCGGGTCGCGACTCTCAAGAAGGCGGAGGGTTTGAACCCACCAATCCTGGGGTGTGGCCATCCCTCAGGCGGGAGCAGCCCGAGGGATAAGTGTATGTATGTAACCTAGTCCCCCTGCCGGGTGTAGGCAGGGGGGTGCGCCCTATGGTGAGCCCTAAGCTTGTAGCCCCTTTGCCGATCTTATTGTGCAAAGGGGTCCCTAACTGCTTTGTGGGTAGCCAGAACCACAAAGGATGGGAAAAAAGGAGGAGGTAACCTAGGACGGAATTGGAGATGCCTGGGGTCGGCAAGGGTACTCCCCCTGTGCCGGTGGTTCCACGCCACGTCCGGGTTCACCGTTTCCCTGAAGGGGAACCGGCGGGCGCCCGGGTCACGCCCCAACTAGGTTCGTTAACACCGTTAGGTATCCCCTAGCTGACCTAGTGACAATTAAAATTGAGTAAACAATTAAAATTGCCACGAGGGTTCGCGCAAACGAACTACGCGGGTGTGGGGTGGAAACGTCCCCGCGTCAGAGCGCAATGAAAATTGCGATGACGCAACCTGGTGTGTGTACACTAGACCGACCTACGTGTGTGTGCAATACTCGACCGACCAAAGCGTGTATATACTTCGACCGTATCTAAATACCGAATATCGGGTGGGCGAGCCAGAGTGACGTCACGAGGTGCGGACACGTCCGCACGGTGCGAGCGCCGAGACCGACTGGAGAGAATTTCGCCTGCCAGGGTCGCTCCTTAAGTCCCGCATCCCGCCCGACGCCTAAGTGCTAATCGTGCCCTCTGAGGGCGCCGGCGGTATGCGGGGCGCGGAGAGTAGGTGTGCTCCGGCGGGCGGGTCAGGGGGGTGCTCTCTGTCCGCAACAATATTTATATAATAAAATTGATTGGAGGCAAACTAAGTTTGAATATACTATTCGATCTGTTACCAGGCCACTAATTACAGCTAAGCATAGAACGGCTGCTTTTAGAGGTTGTTTTAAACATGCGGCTACGCAATGCTGGAACGACATTCCTCCTCCAATTAGAGACCTGAAATCAATTTTTACCTTCAAATTGCACTATAAAAGATATTTAATACAGTTACAGAAAGAAGACCCTAGATATATCTAAGAACTGATTTTTTATTTTTCTTAATATTTTATTACTTAATATCATGATTACGTACACTTTTTTTTTTTTAGTTAATTTAATTCCGATGTCTTTTATAGTTTATTTGATCTCCTTGTATATAAATGGTACATGTCATTTTACTTACCTGAGGGCAGTAATTAATTAATGTATTTCATAGTTGTTTAGAGTTTGTTGAATAATTTAAATGTTAGTGATTTAGTTATAGGTATTATTTTTATTTAGTATTTTGTTGTTTTGCTAGACTATCTTATTGTATAATTGTTATATATATATTGTTTTTTGAATGTACTAGGTTATCTACAAAGTGGGTCTTGGGATATATGAGGTCATGGAGGTGGGCACTGAAAACCAGTGTTGTGTCGAAACATGTTTCGGCACAGCGAAAGACTGAGTGCCAACCTCATTTCATATATTGCGGCTTTCTTTTATTGTCATTTTATTTATTGTGTATGTAATGTGTAAGTCGCAATTTGAAATAAATATTTTTCTTTCTTTCTTCTCTTTTCTTTTGCTTCACGTATAGTTTATAAAGAATAATGAAATAGAGATAAGGGTCTATTTTAATTGTGGGATATCACACCCATCAAGCCGGTCTTAAGGCCCCACACACTTACCATACATATATTAGACGGCCTCTGTGGTTGAGCGGGCTAAGCCTTTGACGGCCTACCTCAATGCACCCAGAGGTTCCGAGTTTGATTCCCATTATAGTAAATTTCGGAAACGTATTTTCTCCGTTATTTACCATGGTCTGGGTGTCTGGGATCGGCCCCAGAGTGGTCCGTTGTATATTACCCATAACACAAGCGTAACTTGCTTAATTTGGGGATATACAATGTGTGTGTTTGTCTACCGATTATTATTATTATATTATAATCGCTAGGCTTAATATTAAATATGTATATACTTATTTATACAAGAAAGAAAAAGAAAGTTAGTAAACGAAGTTTGTGAAGAATGGTTGTACGCTTGCTGTCAAATAGGTTCCCTTAACTAGGATCAAAGAGAATATGAATCATAAGTAGTTATTACACTGTCATAGGTATTACAAATTATATGACTCATATTTTTCTTATCACATTTCTATGATAGTCTAACAAGGCTCTAAGAGCTGTATGATCAAGATAATGATTCCAGCATGCCTTTATCACCTCAAAGTATTTACTTACTCTAGAGAAGATTTTTTTTATGGCGATTTTATATTCCACACTGATTTTCACGAGAAGGAAGCTGAGGTTGTCTTAATTTATATAAACGTAGCATTTCATATGATTCTAGTGTTCTGGAGTCGCCTGTCAATCTTGGGTGAGTTATTTATTTGCATGAGTTGCACAAATGGGCGCAATAGTCGTGGTAGCGTAATGGCTACCGCACGCGTCCCCGACTCAAAGGGCGCGAGTTCGATCCTGGCCGGAACGCATGCGCACCACTTAGGCAGTTTTCTGACCTAATGTGTATAGTGTTACAATTACCACGTGCTAACAACGGTGAAGGAAAACATCGTGATGCAACCTGCACATCGAGATAAACGACGTGTCAAACCTACCAAGACGCCTTGGACAAGCGTGATGGGTTACTGTCTGTTCCCCTATAGTAGGAGGCCCGAGCCCAGCAGTGGGACATTTATGGGCTGTTATTTTGTACTATTCTACGCCAAAGAAACATTTTCTCCCAAAAAACTCTCGAAATGGACTCCACAAAGAAAAATATGTTAACAGTCAAATAAAGTAACACAATTATTGGTCATCTGAAAAACAGTCCTAGCTACCTACATTTTCTGCCAGCATAACAAGTTATGACGTCATAACTAAAAGAAGTCAAATAGCGTATTCTTTCTTTCTTTTTATTTAAACAGTTGTTAAAATCATGATATTTTCAAAATGAAATGTTCATTGCTTTTGCGCTCAGTATTAAAATTATTTATGATACTAGTGCGGAAATTAGTTTTTACAAACGGTAGACGAATGCAAGCCTGAGATCAAGTCGAGAGCTTACCACACTCACGAGCTTGTAATAAGTAGTAATAGCCAACAACCGCACGTATGTCATACATTTGTTAACACATTTGCGAGAAAACAGTATAATAGGTAATGAATGAAAAAAACTTCGTTTAAAAAAACCGACTTCAAAAAAGAAAATGTATAAAATAACTTATTTCTAAAGCTATTTTTAATTGTAATATCTTATTTTTAATATAGTATATTATCTTAAACATCTTAAAGTTGGTGCTTAGTAATTTTTATGTTTTACTTTGCACCGACTTCAGGATGTTTTGTTTGAAGTCTTTTTTTTTAAACGACGTTTTTTTTATTTGTTACTTTTTAGTGTCTAGTATGGGTAGGCCTGCGAAAGGTACCGCGCGCCTTAAAAAATATAGGTCACAAGAAACGGGAAAGAAAAAAAAATCATAAAAAAATGTTCGTAAAATGAAAACTACTAGGCCAAAACACGTTAAGTTTTTAGGGGACCAAATGGCAACTATTCCGCATCGAACTAAAAAAGAATCACGTAAGTCGGATCACAAATCTCAGAGTAATCGATGTACATAATTGAAGACGTGAGTGGATGAAGGTGATATGTCGCATATTCGGTTTTTTGCTTTTTTTACGTAGATGAATGTTATAGGTATAAGTCGATACCAAATGACTACAGACCTTAGACCATAGATATAAGGCATATTTAAAAAATTAAAAAGTTGCTAAAGGTGTTAAGTTCAGTTCAGTTTCAAATAAAAGTAAAACTTTTATCTCGATTTACTCAGAATTGGAATTATGCGATTTATCACCTTCATCCACTCATGTCTTCAATTTAAAAAAAACATACCGGCCAAGTTGAGAACCTCCTCTTTCTGAAAGTCGGTTAAAAAAACATAATTATCAGTCGGAAAGTTGCATCAATCTATAACGTTTCTTAAGAGTACCTATTTTACCGCACATTCCATTGTAAGGCTTCGTAAATGCATTTTTGGAGCAAATATAATGTAGAAAAAATAATTTTAAATATTTCTTAAAGTGCCTTCTACTTAATAATATTTACTATGAAGCAGGACATTAACCGGGATAATATATTACGTAAAACATTAAATCTTATTGATCATGACCTCTTTGGGCTTCCTGATGATAATAAATATGCAACGGTTCTCTAGAACATTTATACGCCGCGGCTTTCCCTTTGACCATTATGACATGGGATTCTTTAAGGCGTTATAAAATTTCTTACAGGTCGGCAACGCCTTGGCGACACCGCTGGTGTTGCAAACGTTCATAGGCGACGGTAACCACTTCCCATCAGGGGGGCCGTCTGCCTGTTTGCCTGCTTCAGGCAATAATAAAAAAGTTATTAATTATTATTCTTATTTCCAGTGTGCCGGTATAAACTGTACACGCAACGAAAGCATCTGGTAATAACAACATTGTATTATAAAATAAAATAAAGAAAATTTCATTTCTCTTTTATTTTAACTTACTACACACCAAGCAAACCATATCTTAGTTTATTTAATTTACAAAGGCTAATTACATTAAATCTTTATTCAACTCTATCCTACTTTTTGGGATGAAAAGTATCCTTTATCGTTTCTCGGTATTGAGTTTACGTACTATATACCAATCAAATTAGTCGTGCCGGTAAGTGCAGGGTTGTTTTGTCGCTTCTTACGACAGGCAGGAAGGGATTCCTGCACGGATAGAGAATCAAAAGACTTCAGACAAAAATAACAGACTTGTCTACATTTAACGACAACTCTCTATAACGAAATAAAATCCACTATCTTTTTCAGTGTCGTTATATAGAGTTTACACTGTATTTTTTTTGCCGCACCGTCGGCCGCGCGGGGAATTCCCACGGCCGGTGTGTGGGGCTTCCCCGACGCTGATGTGCGTTGGCACTACCAACGCCGAGTATGCCTCTTCCGCCTTAGTGCCTGGATGACGGAACGTAGCGTGAGCCTTTATCCACGGCCCTTTGGCCGGATTCGTCAGTCCTGGTTTTGCACTTCAAGGAACGGTTTTGGGGCAAGATACTGTTACGAGTGCGGGACTCGTATTAAAAGGCCGTTAGAATTAGTATAGAATTTAATAGAACTATACAAACACGTATAACATAGGTACAAATATAACTGAACGCAACCAGTACAAACTACTACTATACACTATATAGCTCATCGAATGTACGCGTCTTGCTGTGATCGTAGTTCTCGATAGACTGCTTCACCACCTCGTTCGGGCATCATTTTATACAAAACTGTACAGTACAACAATCGACCGTGTGGTCTAATGTTTTCGAGAAACTGTAATCTGCACCTGCGGCCATAAACAAGTACAACAATAAGCTATTGTCTAATTGCCAATTTTAAACCCAAAATAAATAAAAGAACTCCAAATGCGGGAAAGGTAATAAACCAGGTGTGCATTCACTTTGTCGGCATGTAACAATACAGTAGTTTGCCGACGTTTTTTGGACTATTTATCGGCGAGGGTGGCGTCGCGAGGATATTTAGGCAGCCATTGAAGACTCGGCCCGGCCAATGAGACGCATGTGTGTGCGCAGCGCCCTCTGTTTAGAACCAACCGAACTAAGGTGGAAGGAGAAATGTTACCGAGATTATACCGGGAATGTGACGGCATGTCGTAACAGACTTACTTTCACAT
The DNA here is from genome assembly GCA_949752895.1 of Dendrolimus pini. Lineage (NCBI taxonomy): Eukaryota > Metazoa > Arthropoda > Insecta > Lepidoptera > Lasiocampidae > Dendrolimus > Dendrolimus pini. The sequence goes on along the minus strand of OX457144.1, from coordinate 18,201,953 downwards.
TTGTAATACTAAGTATACATGTATGCAGACATTAATATAAGTTTTCTTCACATGATTGAATTAATACAGAAGATTAATCAATTAACTTTCGTGACTAAGCCACAAAACAAAACAAAAATGCGAAAGTTTGTAGTTGAACGCTTGTTAGCAAATTAACTCAAGTTATTATTTGTTGGTGCTATTAATTAAAAGTTGGGAATGCAGTAGGTGGGAAACATGAGGTACAAAATTGTTCTCATGCGATTTTAACTTGAATCTATAATATTTTAAAAATGCTGTGTCGTACATTTAAGGTATTGAGTAAAAAAACAACTGGAATAGACGATAGAACACGATGATTTATTTTTTTAGATTTCTTCTGTTTGTTCGGGAATCACGTAAAAACTACTGGGCTGATTTCGGTGCGGTTATCGCTGATCGACAGCAAATTCTTAGACTTAAATTCTGTCCTACTTTTTATCCTGGGTATCCCGCGGGAATTTTCTGGGAATTATTTAAAATTACGGTATTTTTATATTTCAGGAGTTCAGCGGGCAGGTGTACAGCCCACTTGATGGAAAGCGATTACCATTGCCCATGGACAGTTCCAACACCAAAGTAAATGCGCTGCTGCTTTCTTAGGGGAGACTGGAACTTGGCCGCTAATGCCAGTGCACAACTCAATTTTGTTACGGCGGCATACTCTACACCCTGTGGGTTGTTTTCTCTCCTCTTACGACAGGCCGCCCGGTCGCAGGAATTTGTATTCTTTCTCCGTTCCTCCACGGATAAAACTGACTAACTTCAAGAGTATTTCGCTTACAACATGCATCTCACCATAAACTCTTCAATAAGTTTAAATTACCGCGTCCACCCATTTAGCGGGTCCCAGTGGATGCGACATCCTCACTCGCATTTAGTACTTCAAAACTTCTATTGCACAAAGCGAAACCTATTCCAGAGCGCACTGTTTACTGGACGAGTATGAGGTCAAAGATAATAGATCGTTCTAGTACAGGGTATATTCAAAAACTTTCATGCCTTAGTACCTGTAATTCATTCAATCTATACGTGTTCCTCTATACATCTATACTCTACATGCGAGCGGGGGTACGCACTTAGGATTAGAAGGAAACACCAGATTTTTAACTAAATGCTTTTATAAACTTACACAGCCGTATGTGATGGCTGCCCATACACGCACAACACAACTAACGATGCACTGTCCCGACGATAAGATGTCTCACTTACAATACTGTCACGGATATTGCGTGGACCACCTCCTGCTGCTGCGGTGCTCTCTTCCGATATTACCGCGTGTAGCTCGCTTCTGGTTCGTCTCTCGAACTACGGTACACTCCTCCTTCAATTAACTGTCCACTAATCTTGTCACTAAATTCACCACTTAACTCGTCACTGTCTTCTATTAACCTTCTCTTCCAACTCTTTAGTATCGCACTTGTCGCTTCACCGTCTTGAACTGAACTCAACTCTAAACTGCCCGGTTGGCGCGTCTTACGCTGCTTATATACCCGGGAGAATTTTCTAGAACTCATATTTCTTTTATTTACTATCTGTCCCTTTCTAAACATCTATCTATCTCCGTCTTTTCCTTCCCGACCCTTCTATTCGGGAACTTTCGTTAATCATCCTATGCCTTTCTAACATCTATCTATCTCTTCCTTTTCCTTCCCGAACTCTCTATTTTAGAACATTCGCTCATCGTCTATCCCTTTCTGAAATATATCCGTCCTTGTATTTTCCTTCCAGAAAGTTCTAGCTTTTTCTAAATGTTCTTAAACTAACTAGATGGTTTCACCATCATTCGCCACATTATGTTAAATGTGCAATCCTGAACTGCAATTCAAACACAACAGTATTTTATTTCTACCTGAAGACCTCCAAAGTAATACAAGAAGACTTCTAAAACTTGTTTATTATATTGCAACGGTTAAAACGATCTGTGGGTTGAAAGCAGTTGGAATTTCCTTTGATAAATATGTACATTCATTAGTAAACCAGGAGTGCAAACAAGAAACTTGCTTCAGTGGCTTTTCTGTATTACTCTGAAGAAAATCCTTGTGCCAATGAAATTTTCAGTATTGTAGAGAACGATTCAAATTATAACGTTTACATTTTAACTTATTATTGCTATAATATTAATTGTTGCTTGTTCTTGCCGTAGATCGTATGACATTTGTGATTAAGGAGGTACCTAATCACTGAGCATATTTGACACAAACCTACAGACTGGCAGACAATTTTTTAAATACATATATCTGTAATTATTTTTAAATACATATATCTGTTAATATAAAAATACATTTAAAAAATATATATATAAAAGACGACAGCCACTGGCAGCGGGGCCCAGGGTCCAGGCTGCCGGTGGTTAGAGCTCCAGGGACAGGAGGTTCCTCGCAATGCGTGCCGGGCGTGCGTCTCAGAGGACCGCCTTCTCTATCTGGCCTTTTGGTATTCTTACTGATAAGTGTAGTATTTTTATAAATAAATCATTTCCTTCTTTTCTTTCCTAAGACAATGCGACTTACAAAAAATATTTACTCGACGAATTGAGAATCTTCTTTTTAACTGACTTCCAAAAGGAGGAGGTTTTTAATTCGACTATATTTTTTGTATGTTTGTTACTTGGTTACGCCGTCAATTGTAGACCGATTTCCAAACTTTTTTTCTTTATTCGAAAGCGTACGCCTGAGGGAGCCCCATTGTCACCAAGTCACTATCTGATTAGCGGATCCTAGAAAAATCCTATACTCTTCGACAAGTATAACTTGTATACACGTGCTAGTCGTACAATTTCAACACAACGTACAATGCAACTGAAAAATAGCGCATGGAACGCAGTGACTACTAAGGGAAAGGCAGACATCCCACAATCTGATGCAGATACTTATCGAAGCACCCGTGCCCGGTAAGTATCTGGGTCATCCTGAAGGTCAGGGACCCGCGTTTCCACGTGACCCGTTGCAGCAGGTGTGGGTGCACGGCCTTCACTGTATCAGTGCTAGCCTAGACTAGACTCTAAATCTCTTGACCAGGTTTGGATCATGGTTCTGACCGCCTCTATCTCTACTCGGCAATAAACCAGGCCCCTAGCAAGGGCATCCTGCCAAGAGTGTCACCGCAGTCCATGACACTGTACGGTGTCCCTGTATGAACTTCACCGCCAGGACCCGTTGAGCTCGTCTCAACAAAGTCCTATTGTAGTGGCGGAGTGTATGGTCTCAGACTGGTGCACCGTACAGAGCCATTCTCCGAAGGATGCCGGAGTGTACCGCTCATATTAAATCAACCCCAACAATACCTAACACCTTGCAAGAATCGCTTAGTATGAAGGAATGTATTTATATTTACTTTTAGTCTCTTAAAAATCTGAAGTTGTAAATCGTCCTTAAACTATCTTCTCCTTTGGGAAATATGAACTGAAATAGAAAGTTACCAAAGTAAACAATAGCTTGAGCAGTTTTGAATTAATCAGTAGACTTAACGATGTAAGTTAGTGTTGGGAAATAGTTGAAGAAATGAAATAGACGTTTTGCCCTTATATCATGAAATTCTTCTTATTTTCCCTTGGAATGCTGGACTTTTTCTGTCGTAAACTCATTTTACGTAATTCATTAAAAATATTTTATTAAAAAAAATAAAGAATTCACTCTTAGGTTGAATTCTTCATTATATTTCACAGGAGTCGGAACCGGTGGCAATATTTGGGATTTATCCGTTGCCCAACCAACATTGGGCACGCTACATGGGGGTTGCCAAAAAGTTCACGACACTAACGGTTGTGTCGCTGGCATCCAGGTTTCAAGTATGGCTTTGTGACGTTCTAGGAACATTTGGGGCCTTACTTATAATGGTTTCTTAAATTTAAAGAAACTGCTCAGCAACTGATTCATTAATCTTACCAATAAATTCCTATTTAGTCAAATATTTTGGGTTACCTACGTTAATCATTGAAATTTCGTTTACCCGTGATCCTCCTCCTCTAAACAACAGGTAATACACGTTTATAAGTGAAGAAAAATACATTCATTGTAGGGCCTGATTCTGATTCTCTTACTTAAGAGATGCCTAATCGTTTCTTAACTAGATTATTATAAGTAATTGTAAGGCCGTTAGTGTTAATGGTATGTGTCACTAATAACGCCATCTACTCAGTTTGTATTAGTGGCTCCATCTATTATTAAAGATTTAGAGAAATATTTGCTACCATTACTGTTACACATTATTGTAACATTATTATATTATTGGTACATTATTGTTTATATTTGCTCATATAAACAAGTGTTCTGTTACGTACGAGCGGGGGTACGCTCTTATGGATTGGAAGAAAACACCAGTTTTTAATTTAAAAGCTTTTATTGACTTACACAGCCGCACGCAGTACCTCTCTGCAGGGTTGCCCCTATACGCACGATGAACGATGCACAATCCCGACTATAAGTTGTCACACCCTCAATACCGTCGCCGATATTGCGTAGACCACCTCCGATGTTATCACTTCTGGTTCCTCTCTCGAACACGCTACACACCTCCTTCGCGTATCTGTCCACCAAACTGGTCACTAAATTCGTCTCTGTCTTCTGTTAACCTTCTCTTCCAACTCTTTAGTATCGCACTTGTCGCTTCACCGTCTTGGACTGAACTCAACTCTAAACTGCCCGGTAGGCGCGCCTTACGCCGTTTATATACCCGGAAGAATTTTCTAGAACCCATCTATCTATCTCCGGCTCTTCCTTCCCGAACCTTCAGTTCGGGAACTTTCGTTTATACATCTATCCCTTTCTAACAACTATCTATCTCTTTCTTTCGTTCATTGTCTATCTCTTTCTAACATCTATCTATCTCTGTCTTTCGTTCATTGTCTATCCTTTTCTAAATATATCCGTCCTTGTCTTTTCCTTCTAGATTCTTCTAGTTTTTTCTAAAAGTTCTAAAACTGTCTAGATATGGTTCCACCATCATTTGCCACAGTACAAATAATGAGTGTATGTGTATATTCTAAAATAAGGAAGGTATTTTTTTATGTATTATATTTTAGTTTTCGAGCAGTGCGTCCTACCCATCATGACATACGGTGCCGAGACATGGACATTGACAGCGGGACTGGTCCACAAATTCAAAGCCACTCAACGGGCTATGGAGCGAGCTATGTTAGGTGTGTCTCTTATGGATAAAATTAGAAATGAGGACATCCGTAAGAGAACGAAGGTAACCGACATAGCTCGCAAAATTAGCAAGTTGAAGTGGCAGTGGGCTGGTCACGTCTGTTGCAGGACCGACGGCCAATGGAGCAAACGAGTCCTGGAGTGGAGATCACGTCTCAGCAAATGTAGCGTAGGTCGCCCGACAGCCCGGTGGTCTGACGACCTGCGCAAAATCGCCGGCGAGGGCTGGATGAGGAAGAGGGGAGACCGGGATATGTAGCACGTACTTGGGGAGGCCTACGTCAACATTAAAAGGAATTTGCGTTGCGTACCGGTCCTTTGCAGGTGTTTTATTACCCCTTTGAATTTGAATGATCTATTGTTCGCGCTAATCCCTTCGAACACCTCCCAGTAAGGCGTCATAAATCCTTCTGACTATTGTTTGGATTTCATGCGCTTTCTTAGGTGAAAAGTTAAGAATGTCAAGGACCAGTGGGCACGTTGCTGGGCTATTTTACAAATATACAAGGTCAGTCAGTCTAGGAATTGATTAGTTGTGTTTCAACTGCGATCGAGGCGTTAACTAGTGTATTTTCGGAACGAGTATCTTATAACTACGGACTTTGTGCGAATTATGTGATTACAATTTTCTGCTGTACGGTTTTAACTTGTCGTATTTGGTTGTACTTGTAAGAACTGTGAATTGCGTGTGTGTGCTTCTAATAAACGTTGTGATGATTTCAACGGCATTTTAATTCATGTCCCACACATTTGTAACAGTATTGAAAAATAAAAAAATCTAGCGAAAAACAAACCGCCTTAAAGAGTCACTAAAAAGCAAAATTTAAATATTTTTACAACATCTTCAAGTGGAAGCGAAATAATACATGAAAATCACTAAGTATATTTTGCAAATTTGTAGATTTTTTTAACTGTATTAATTATACATTAATTAAGAACAAAACAAATTCCTTGGAAAAATTAACACTACTAAGATAAATATAATTCATGCAAAACCACTTTCTTAAGCATTCAAAGCAACAACTTATTTGTGAAGTAGAAATGCTAATTAAATTCTCTATTTAGCCACTCAGCTAATTAAGACATTTAAGACACGCTGTGACGCAAAAAAGGGTTGTTAAAAATGTTAATTTATAAAAGTTTCATACTTAAACAACACTTAGACTTAAGTGGCTATTAATGCAAGACTAAGTTGTAAAAGTTTTCGTTGAAAAAATAATTAATTAAAAAGGAGAAAAATTTCTTATGCAGTGATATTACGATTTAACCGATTTCGGTTACAGTAACTGCTATGTATAGACTTAAAGTTTTGCTTTTGGAGTAATATATCACCTGTAGTGGAATACTTACAAGCCGGCTGTAAGATGGCGCTGTGCAATAATTGAGGTCGCAAACGATTCCCGACACGTACAAAGAATATACACAATATTCCAACAATAAAAGATGGGCCTGCGAAGAACAACAATAGCCTCCCTGGAAGATCTTCTTTTGAGACGGAGGAGCATTCCATCTCGCTCCTCCACCTAGTCGGGACATCCCTGAACACCCGTCTCACCCAGGAACATGCGGTCACACATCGGACAGGGCAAACCGCTTACAAAAAATGGACTGATAGCCTGCCAAATTCACCCGGACTCACATGCATTACCACGTCTGTTATTGGTGCTGAACTTCTTAACATGTTATCCCTACTTAACGCAGACCAATATAACACATAAAATTAGATCTCTCTATTACTAATATGAATAATACCGTTTTGCAGCCATCGTCTGCACTAACTAAAATTGATCGCTACCATCCCCCCGTTATGGCTTCCTTTCCCTTGGATGTCTCCTTAATCTTAGCTAATCAACAAAACGTTATAAAATATAATTCATTTAAAACAAATTACGACGACATTAATAATATTGTTAATTAAATAAACTGGTTTGACATTTTAGATAATCTATCTGCTGAGAACTCAACTACTGTTTTCTATGACCAAATATACAAACTTATTAGAAAAAACGTTCCTATAATGAAATATAAAACTTCTCAATTTCCGGTATGGTTTACTCCTTCACTTGTTCGCCTTTATAAAAACAAAATGAAAACTTGGAAAAAATGGAAACCTTATAACAATACGAAAGGTTCTCAATTTTAAGAAAGAATTTAAAAAAAACAAAGCGGTATTGGCTGTAAGAATTATATAGATACGTAATATCTGCTCAAATATTAAATTCTTCTGGAGGTTCGTTTCAAATTTAAAACAGAACGAAACCTTACCGCGGATTATGCATTTTCTTTCACAGTCAGCTTCGATACCTCAGGATATTTGTACTTTATTTTTAATTTTTTTTAACTCATAACATGGCAGTCACTTAACAACTATGCTGATTACAGTCCGTTAATCAATAATGTGCATTTGTCTCTCTAAGATAAGAACGGCATTAAAAAGACATACCACATTAAAAGGCCCGGGCTTAGATACTACACATCCAATTTTTCTACATAAGACTTCTGACTTCGTGTGTATACCTCTGCACATAATATGTAAAAAATGCATTTTCGAAGGTGTATTTCCATCTATTTGGAAAGAGGCTTTTATTATACACGTTTTTAAATCTGGGTCTAAACAAGACATTTGTAACTACCGGCCCATCTCTATCTTGTCTGCCATATCGAAGCTTTTTGAAAGATTTGTGCATCATAATATTTATCCTCTATTGCACGACTCCATCATTGGAGAACAACATGGTTTGGTTAAAAAAGGCTCTACAGCTACAAATCTTATGTTATTTACAAACTACTTATTTTAGAACTTGGATGTAGGTGTGCAAGTGGACACAATATACACAGATTTCAAAAAGGCTTTCCACAAGGTGGACCACCAGAGATTACTAGAAAAACTTGCCTATAATGGCATATCTGGTAATTTATTAAGATGGTTTGTTTCACACATCATAAATCGCAGTCAAAAGTTCACCCTCATTGGTAAGACTTCGTAAGTCACCAGTCACCACCCCAGGGAGTTCCCCAAGGATCGATTTTAGGTCCTTTATTATTTGTTATCTTTATTAATGGGATTAGTTCTTGCTTCCATAATACTAAGTTCCTACTTTATGCCAATGACTTGAAGGTTTTCTATCGAACTATAACTCTATACGCAAATGATGTTTATGTTCATATACAAGAAGATTTAAATCGCCTCACTACATATTGTCTGAACTGTATACTGAATTGTATACAATTAAGTATAAATAAATACAACTCGAAAGTTTTCACAAAAAAAGATGATAAAATCAAGGTTTTAAGTGCGTTGATTTTTATTATTCCGACATTTCAGCCACTTTTCATTAGCCGTGATCACGGAAGACAGAGATGTCAAGCGTCGATGAGTATTGTTAAAGTTTTATTTATCCTACCGCCAACTTGTTCATTTTAATTTTGTTTATAGTTTACTCTATGGGAGCTTAACCTAATTTACCATCGTTTCGCAAAATATTGTAACTATAAAAAAAGAAGCGACGCATGTTCAGCAAACACGCCTAGCTCTAATAATTTTATATAATATTAAAATGAGTGAAAGGATTATCAGTCATGTTGGTTTGTGTTCCGTTGCACGCAGAAAGAGCTCACAGTGTCTTGTGGTCTGGCACTTGGTTTTTGCTGGATTGGGGTCTTAATATTTTTGATGATTGGTTCCGAAATAGGTCGTACTGAAAACCGTGATCACGGCTACTGAAAAGTGGTCGAAATAAAAATCAAATAAATTACCGCGCTTAAAACCGTTAAAACTTATTTTTATTATATTATGAACGTTGTTTTAGAATATACCCAGTTTCTAAGATGTTTCGTCAATTGTGTGTTTATCCTACACTTTTATTATTTTATTTCTTCGTAAAGGGCATAAGATGGATAACATAACAAACAACATAAATACACATTACTTGTGCAAACTATAGTTATATAAATACCCGGAAGTCCTGCTGATTGCAATTTATTCGTCTATCACAAACAAAGCCAAATTGCGTACTCTTTCTTAGTGAGAAAATGAAATTACTGAATTCACACTCATTGACATTTATTTTTTCCATATTACTATAGTAAATCTATATCCCACTAATGTATAATTCCATGGAAATTACGTATATTGTTGGGATAAAAGTATTTATCTATCTATATATATATATATATAGTGTTTTGATTTAGTGCAGGAACGGACAACCCACACAAATTTCTGGGTTGGGGCGACCTCTCGTAAGAGGCGAGAAAACAACCCACAGCCAGGTAGTAGGGTATTTGCTCGTCTGGATGGCTACCACCCCTGGTCTAGAGTATGTCAACATAACAACCTTAAGTTGTGTTCCGGTATGAGTGACCAGGCTACAGTCTTCCTTAAGCCGCTTCACTTGGGAATAATGTAGCTTTCTATTGGTGAAAGAATTTTCAAAATAGAATCACTAGTACTTGTACCGGAGATTACCGTGAACATCTAAACTCACAAAATTAACTTCTTTATAATAATATTATTATAGTATACATGAAATACCCGAAATTGTTAATGGAGAGCCTGTAGATTAAAGCTGATAAATATGTAAATACCTACGTCAAGGCCAAAGTCTTGTACTGCGTATGAAAAAAAAAATTAAGTCGTCATTGACAGTGACATTTTGATATGAATAGATTTTCGCCTCCCGCCCTTTCTTACCCGCTCCCGCGCTGATATATATTTTTCGATTCGCATCCGCTGACAGCCCCCGCAAGCTTAATAATGTAATGATAGTATTAAAGTGTCTTGTTCTTGTTCTGGACCACCAATCCCAAATCCAGTGTGTGTGTGTGTGTGTGTGTGTGTGGGCCGGCTTAAAGAAGTCGCCGAAAACAATCAAGTAAGTAACATACAACGCTCTTATTAAAACAACTAGCACCTATACCTCAGTCCATCTCTGTTTTAAACCAACCTATGAACGTAAATCTCATAAAACTATTTCCTACAACTAAACATACAACCAACTTGACCTTATTGCCTCGGCTCAGATTACCACCCTATGAAATGTATACCCTTACTACCAACAACACCCGAATGAAACTCTTAAGGAATTGAAAAATAAAACCTTTTAAAGGTTTAGAAGGGTTAGATATGAATGCCTTTAACTGGGTCACCGAACAACCACTCTAGTGATACAGACACCAACTGGCAGGCGAACTATGACATTTATCTATACGTAGATGCGTCATACACTACTACATATAGGTCACGTTCTTTTAGTATCTCATAACGCCCAAAATGTTCAGACCGCCGTTCTCTAGGGACCCCTTCCACGCATTTACACTTCGCACCAGGCGCCTCCTGTCCGAATCTACTAGCGTGATATCGTCAGCATACATGAGCAACCATGGGGGTTTCTTATGCACATCTTTGATGTTGTTCGACACTTCGTTTAATATCACGCTGAACAAAAACGGGCTAAGGACAGATCCCTGGTGCACTCCTACGGTTATGGGAAGGGTGTGGTGTCGCTAATAGCGTTCCGAACTATGGAATCAGAATCAAGGCACATATCCCAAATAATATCAATATAGGCTCTGGCACCCCTTTGGACCTCATTGCCCACCAGATCATCATGCGAGGAAAACAGTCGAAGGCCTTCTGCAAATCCAAAAACAGGAAAAGCAGGGCCGTATTCTTCGTGCTGTATTTCTCCATAATGATTCTTATCCTTCATCCTTACATTTCATCATCTCCGTGCGCAATTTTCGTAAAAAGAGGTACAAAATTTTTGTTTCTTGTATTAATATAATGATGCCGGTCAATTACCTTACTTTACTGTCATCAAAATGCAACACGATAAAACACTTCTATGAATAAAGTACCTTTACTTCATTCGTAGAGGTGTTTTATCGTGTTGTAGAAAGCGAAGAATACATTCGCAATCTGAGCAGATAACGCATTTGCTTTCTATCAAATAAATACTCTTTTGAGTGATAAGCTTCCAGCTGAGGTCTTCCCAAGGCGTTAACGTTGTTTATCTTTATTTCCTGGTTAAGTTTTTTATTTATTTATAGCGTCATAAATCGTAACCAATAATCCAGATTTTTAATTAATTTTATAATACTGTTTTCCCAGGACAAGTCCTAGTTTTTGTAGTGTCCTGGGACGTCCTGGATAGATTTTAAGCAGCGTCCATTATTTTTAAAGGGCTCTAATAAGTTAATGTATTGTTACGAGCTACACAGGACTCGAATTAAAATGACGTTGGAATTATATATAGAGTTTATCAGAACTGTACAAACACGTATAAAACAAGTACAAATATAACTGGATACAACCAGTTCACACTGCACGATTCTATGGGACGCGCAAAGTCCGTCACTATATCGCTCATCGAATGTACGTCTTACTCGTATCGAAATCCTGGAGTAGTCACTCCACCCCTCCGTTCGGGCATTGTTTTATACTAAACTAAGTGACCGCGTTCACTGAGTTAATCCGCACACCTGGCAAACTTCGACGCAATGCTATAACAACAAGGATTAGTTCGACACTTATGACAGCCATAAAACAAGCAGGATAACAATAGGATGTTTTCTTAATTGCAAATTTTAAACACAAAGTAATCAAAAGAACTCCAAATACAGGAAAGGTAATAAACTGCGTTTTACGATAGGCAGGTGTGCGCATTTCTTTGACGGCATGTAACTGTATTTTAATATTCGTGCGTCACTTTTACAATTATTACATTTTACAGGTGATCTCACAGCTCGTGAGTGTCGAACGTTCAACCTGTATAATTTTATTCAAATACTTTATTTAAATAAATGTGATTATTGTCATTACTTGCATTTCATCTAACCAATTTTCACTACATATTAATAATTAATTTAACTATTGCAACTCTATTTACTATTGTAATATGTTTTTTTATTGCAGGAGTTCAGCAGACAGGCAGACGGTCCACTCGATGGAAAGCGGTTACCATCGCCTATGGACATTTGCAACACCAGAGGTGCTACAAGCGCGCTGCTGCTCTCTTAAGGTAGACTGGAACCTGGTCACTAATGGCTATGACTACATACTCTAGACCAGAGGGGTTTGCCATCCAGTCGAGAAACTACCTTACCACCTGGTTGTGGGTTGTTTAGTCGCCTCTTACGACAGGCCACCCCAACGCAGAGAATTGTATTCTTTCTCCGTTCTAGCACGGATAAACCCTACGTTAAATGAATCAATTTGATAACTGGAGAACGTTATCATACCATGACAGTCCAAAAGAAAAATAATAATATTTCTTAATACTTTGAACAAGTTGACTGGGTGCTAATCATTGGGTGGGATACCAACAGTGTTGTACACCCTTTTTTTGGCCAGGGGAAATCCGTTTGAGGTCTAAGCCGCAACAGGCACAGAAGCCTGGGGAGATGTTCGCGACCCGTGTGAGTGTAGGATTCGCCAGACCTGAGGTGGCACTAGCGTGCCCATTCAGAATTGGTGCCACGCTATTGTCACTCCCACTGTCATACCCACTAAAACCCCTGGGTGTTCCGTCCTGCGCCTTATGCCAGGGCTACAGGTAATTGGGCTTCCCAACTCCGCGATGCCCTGGCAGGCGTGGGCCACCCTCACGAGGCCTCTTCCTATGCCGGGGGGACTACACCCTCGACGTCGTCCATGTCAAGTCCAGGCGTGGGGCAATGTTGTACACCCTTGTACAGTATTGTAAACCCTTTAAAGAATCGACTGTCACGCATCTGTACGTCACATAGGATAATGTAAACAAAGCTTTATCGCACCATTTTCAAGGACAAATATATGACCAATGCTATTTCATAACGTAACTCGCGAATATCTTTCGGATATCGCAGATGTGAATGAAGCACGGTTTAATTGATTAACAGGGCTTGCGTTTTTCAATTAAGATTAGTGAAATTAAACACGACCCTATGATTCATATTATAACCACTAAAACAGCGGATTGTTTTCGCTTAAGAAATCTAACCTCTTGATTTATATTCCTACGTATAACAGTATTCTCAGAAATGCAAAAGCAAGAACTGCGTGTCACGGAGATGAATATGCTGTGATGGATGTGTGGAGTGACGCGGAAAGACCGTATCAGGAACTCCCGCATCCGCGGCAGTATTCATGTCCATGACATAGCAGATGAACTTTAAGTGTTGCTTACACTGGTACGACCACGATTTACGGAGACCGGCTAATTATGTGGGGAACAAATGCCTAGCCGTGCTGCCTCCGCCAAATTCCTGTCGTAGGGGAAGGCCCAAGAATTGTTGGCTCGACGTTGTGAAGGATGGCATCACTGGTCTCAAAACGGGGGATGCTGAAGACCGCGTGAAGTGGAGTAGAAAAAGTAGAAAAGCGGACCCTGGGCGTTGGAATGAACGCTGCAAACGCAACCGGGATTTAACGCTCGGATGTTGATGACGATGATGTAAGTATTCTAAGAAATTAAAGAAAATAATTGATTTATTTTATTGGATAAGAAAATGCTTTTGCAGTACAGGCTGTTCGCCTGTGGAACTCTCTCCCTTTGAAAATCAGACAAGCTACATCCATTTCTACATTAAAACACTTGATCACTGACCATTATTTGTCCAATAAATAAGATTTGTTGCAGTAAAAAGAATTATATTATGGTTCAGATGTAGATATATGTAATTTGTATTATTATAATCTATTTAATTATGTATGTATAGTTTATTTTATATTTTTATTTACTCTAGAGCTTGTCTGCTTCGTCTTTCATTGGTTCTGCGATAAATGTAGGTCAGGTGTTAAGACATCGTCTTCGTTCGCGTTCAACTATTATCTTATCCGATGTGGAGCGAAGGTATGGTCTAAGACGGAGCATGCTAGAAGGTGCCTCACACGGGACTTTAAGATATTGTTACATACCGACAAAGAATCGCGCACCTGGTTTATTGCCCCTCGCGTATTCGGAGTTCTTTTGTTTACTTCGTATTTAAAATTTGCAATTAGACAATAGCCTATTGTTATTGTTTTCGATTTTGTCGGGCGTTCGCAGGAATAATTACCCAGGTGTGCAAATTACTGTTTTTCGGAAATCCCAGTACATGCGGTCGTTTTTTTGTACTGTATAGTTAGTATAAAACAATGCCCGAACGGAGGGGTGGGGCAGTCAAGCGAGAATTACGATATGAGTAAGATGTACAATCGATGAGCGATATAGTGACGTACTTTGCGCGTGTTATAGAATCATGCAGTGTGAACTAGTTGTAACCAGTTATATTTGTAATATGTGTTTGTACAGTTCTAATAAACTCTATAGTAATTCCAACGGCATTTTAATTCGAGTCCTGTGTAGCTCGTAACAATATCTAAGTTGTAAGTATCGAGAAAAATAGACTCTGGCAATGCGATGCGCACGATGAAGCACGCAAAGCGCTTCGTTCGTATAAGTGAAATTTACACCAGGGATCAATGCTCAAATATTTTGCTAACGATATTAACTTTTCCGAATTTGTTTCATGAGAGAAACACACACACAGCTTGCATCGCAGCTCGCTAAGCGAAATGAAAATGGACCACATCCACTATAAGCTATGCTTATACATTTCATGTTATGTGGATCAGTGGTTCTGCGGCGCAATTAGACTATTACGCAGTACCTACGTGAATCATACCCACCAGCGTGAGTTTATAAAAGTGTAAAAAAATGGTGCTCCATCTCTTATGACCATAAATCCACCCGCTAGCAAGTAATAACATTAATGGTCCGTTTCATAGATTAGAGTCGGAAAAATCCAAATTATAAATCATCGAAATCGCCAATTTCGTGTCCCCAATGAAATCGCAGTGTATTTCATGGAGAATAATAAAATATAATGAATACCCAAAAGACTATTATGGCGGACCATAATCTTAATTTCCCACTTTATATCATTTAAAATTTAATTATAACGTTTCACAGTTATATTAATTACACATAATTAAAAGCATTTAATTTAATTATTATTCACCAAAATTAATATTAAATAAACTGGTGTTTATTAACAAAATCTGTTTTGTATTATTTGAAAATTCTCTGGTACTTTCAAACTTTTATTAACAACTGGGATACGCGCGACTTAGTCCACGCTTGACTTGAAATGTGGGATAACCGGAACACAAAATACCGCAGGATTTGAGGAGACTATACAAGAACGATAGCTTAGGGTCCTTATTAAATACTTGCGAACATGAAAATCCTGGGAATCCCGGATATTTCTCTGAGAATCGATCATAGGGCTAAAATAGCATGAAAATTGGCCAAGTTACTCTTATTACGGATAGTTGGTGCTACATAACAATTTCCATATCTAACTAATCCGATAATAAATTACAATATATGCACTAAAATAAAAGTAAAGGTTGGGGACAGAATCACCGCTAACCGCGAATATGTAGCTCGCTTGATTAGCAGCTAAGCGTCTGATAAAAATATTACTTTTTACTACCATAGCTAGTGCGGAGCAATCCACCGGCATGGTCAATGGTCAGTGGTCGTAGTCAGTTGGTCAAGTTAACAACCAGTTATCGAATCAAGTTATACATACAAGAGAAAAAAAGGTCGACCAGGAACCATTCGGAAGATTATACAGCCATCTGGACTCTCAGCGTGACTTTCGTGGATCTTGTGCAACTAGTATTGATCGTTGAAATCCGGGTAAAACATCGGGGTTCTATTGCTAAGTTGTGTTGATTGATTTGAACGTGGCGTTTAGTACAGCAGTGCTAATTATACCTGTTGTGCACATAGAGACCCGCCCGCACCCGGACACACCTACTCTCCGGACACACCTACTCTCCGCGCCCCGCATACCACCGACGCCCATAGCTCGCGCAATTAGCAGCTAGGCGTCGGACGGAATGCGGGATATAGGAGCGGCCTTGGAGACCGAAAAAATTACTTGCTACATGCGACTCACTATTTTTACATCTTTCGACTCTCTCGTGCACATATTCTGTTTATATTTTGATTAATCTAAATAGTTCAATAATAATAATCATACAGTCCATTATATCAAGTTTAATAACTGCCACCAATAAAACCTATTGCTTGTATGTAAATATACATACAACTTTGGGTTACGAAGAAAGCTCTTTGAAGTAATAACTGATCGATCAAAAAAGTTTTGGGACAGTTAAAGTTAGCTAACTTTGTTAGACAAAGGGCCGTAAGTTTGTTTCTGTGCGACGAAGCCTGAATCTTTAAAATCCATTGAAACCTTTTGAACCCTTTATGAGCTTATTTGAGATAATTTTTTAGATCGACAGACAGACAAAAAGAATATTAAATTGTAGGATTATGGATACAAATGGAAAGGTAGACCAAAAAAGAGATGGATGGATTGTGTGAAGGATGATATGGTGATTTGTGGTGTGACGTAAGGACGAATGTCAGAATTGAAGAGTGTGGAAGGAAAGTATACACTACATATTGTGGTGACGCCAAATAATTGGTATTAGGTGGAAGAGGAAGATAGGTAAAAATTTCATTATTTTTGTTTATTCCATTAAAAGTGTTTTAACAAATAACAACACGACAATACTGCTACAACATCAGTTATTCTTCGAAAAGTAATGTGTAACATTCAGTATAAAATTTATTTAAAAGAAAAATGAACTAGCTAAATAAGAAGAAAAACAATTTTTAGCTAGACGTACTGCCGGAGAGTTTCTTAACGGCTGTTCTTCTGAACAGCTATAATACGCTGCGGAGTGGTGTACATAGAATAGGAAGTTAAATTAAATTTTAACTTATATTTATGACCTTCAAAAAGTGTTCTCTAGTGGAAATTATTTTGACTAAAAACTTATTATTTTGTGGTTCTTTTATTAAAGGGGTTTGGGTAAATTTCTTCGGAGGTTGGCTTGATTTTTTTTATGAGCGGCCTTTTTTTAGCTATTGCTATTTAGTAGTTCTATACTTGAGATACAAGACTATTAAAAAAACTTGGTAGTAAGTTACATCGGAGCCCTCACGCAGCACGATTTTTATCTTAAATAGCTCGGCTCCGATGTAACTCAGGACCAAGTTTTTTTAATAATCTTGTATCTCAAGTATAGAACCATTAAATAGCAATAGCAAAAAAAGTAGCCGCTCATAAAAAAATCATGCTAACCTCCGAACAAACCCCTTTATATTTTGTCAATTTATTTCAAAATGCATGACTAAAAGCAATGAAATTATTATAAAATGATAAAATTAACAATAAGACTCATTTGAAAATAATGTATGCGTTTATTCAGACATTAAAATAATTAAAGATAATCAAATCCAAAGTAACGAAACGTGCCTATCGACCCCGTTTTACGGTATCAGTTTTATGCAAGGTTATTTGTTGCAAGATTCATGTTTTTGTGCATGTCTTTTGAAATAATATAACATATCTAATTAAAGTGAACTATTACCCTAATACTACTAACGAATAAACTGCAGATTAAAAAGTTTTGTGCATAAAAACCCAAAATCGAATAAAAAATAATGTATGTTTTAATTGGTTCAATTTTTTCACATATTTCGGCTCCGATGTATGTTAGACAAAAATGTTAAAACAAAAAGTGTTTTTATTACTGTATAGTATCTACTGTATAAATGTAATCGCTGGCCGCAAACTTAAAAAATCATGCCACTTTTACCCAAACCCCTTTAATTGCTTTTTACTAGCTACAATATCAAACTAAAACTAACTTATAAATATTATTTAATTTTTCTTGTAATATCTCCTTAGACACCGGGTTGCCTGGAAGAGATCGCTTTAAGGCCGTCCATTGTTCTAATGGAAATGTATTCAGATTAAAATGTCTAGTTGTAAGTTATGGTGAACAATAAAGAGTTTTCATTCATTCATTCAGTTTTGTCTGTTGTGAGCAACAAGCGACCAAACACAGGGCTCCGCGGGCTACTGCTCCACCACAACAACGCGCCCGCCCATACCACCCTTACAGCCCTGACCTAGCACTGTGTGATTTGTTTTTATTCCCGAAAATAAAAAAACCTGTGCGCTGCGCTGTTCAAAAATCTTTTGAATTTAATTTTACAAACAACTGAATAGTATTGTGCCCTCGTTTGTTGGTACCATCCAACCCCGACCTAATAACCTTTAGCACGACTTTTCAAATTTCCTGCGGCGAAGAAAAGTTTTTTAGTATGTCCGTTCTTTCAGGTAAAGGAAATCACTGAGACGTAGCTAATTTTCGGGATTTTTCTTTTTGTAGGCCTCGCTATTTATTTTTGTCTATTCTCGGTTCGCAAATTTTTAAATGAATGGCATATTTTGAATGTAAATAAAAATCATCTTTGGTATGGACAACGGTGGTTATTAAATTCTTTTTTGGGGTGAGGTATAGGTTATACATATTTATTTATTATGAACAGATCCGAACTTTTTTAATATAGGTTAGAAGGCTAAGGCGGGTGCGAAGCGAAGCGGAGCTCCTGCCTTGTATTTTTTATTCGCCAGTTTCGTAACTTTTAACAGAAAAAATAAATACTTAATATTATAATGAGGTAAAGTTTGTGACGTTGTAGGAGGGGGGGGGGGGGGGGGGGGTTAATCTCTGGATCTTCTAAACTGATTTTATAAAGTCTTACTGTTGGAAAGCTACGTTAGCAGGGAGTGTCATAGGCTATATAAAATGTCGCTATATACCACGGGAGCGGGACAGAGCGCGGGTGAAACCGCGCCAGGCCGTTATTTGTATATATACAAGTGTTCGGAATACAGATATCGGGCGCCGGCTTTCGATTGTTACGCGATACATACGAGGGCACTTTTTTTTTATCGCGTCGAAAAGCGGGTACACCGGTGATTGCCTTGTAGACGGACGGAGGCTGCTCTCGCGCAATATATCCAGTATTAAATTATTTATTGAGATTTTTTTGATTAATACCAGTTAATGGAACAATATAATAGTTAGTATAGACAGTGAACAAGTGGTTGTGACGATATAGGACGAGGCGCGGGTGTATTTGGACAGACATTTATCTAACCCCCGTAGTGTTTCCCTTGTAGTAGTTTGCTAGGATATTTTATATATTTCCTCTCAAGGGGCGCTCTTCCCTTAAAATACCGACGAAATAGTGTTCACCCTTGTTCCTGTTCCCGCCACCGTCGACTGGGGTACCAGGTAAGTACCTAGTATATAAGTACCAAAAATTACCTTGTGGGTTTGGACCGTCGGGTTACCGATCCCGCCGTGTACGGTACAACAAGCTATGCAAGTTACGCTTGTATTATTATTATGTTAGGTACTATATTTTCACTTGCCCTACTATTGGTTAAATTTTGACATTACTTGCATGGGGCTTTCCCATACTTTAACCAATAGTAAAGCAAATAAACGGGTAGAGTATGACCCGCTTCCAAGACGCGGCGAAAACTAGTATCTATTAAATTAACTCTAGTGGTTGGTTATGTTGAATCCGTTGAGTCATGTACGGGGAATAAAAGATAGTAAGTACACTTTAATCACACACTCTACATGTTATTTACAAATCAGAAGGATTTTTGTTTAGGCGACGGCAAGCAGCAAGCGCGCGCAACTAAATATGTACACGACCACGATTCTCGTGTGTCCGCGTTGAAGACGTGTGTCCACAGCGTGTGTCGAACTGTGTCGTTCGGTTTTTGATAGATGGTGTTTTCGCGCCAAGAGAATCGGCGGGAACGTGTGAGGCAGCGCTGTCATGTAAGGGCGCGTAGTTTTTGGCGGGAACTGAAAGGGGACGTTGCGCTGTGCAGTTTTATTTTCTAAAAATTTGTAAAAATACTCTAAAATGAACAATAGTTGTAGGATATTGATAGTTTTTGAGTAGTAATTATGTGTTTTTGTGAGAAATGTGAACTGTATAGTCAAATGTGGCCTTTCGAGTTTCCACAAGACCTCCGTTGAATGGTGTGGGTTGTAGCCTACAATACAACTGCGCTACTATACGAAGATTTATACATCAGACTTGGCTGTATGGACTAAGACTCCTTTGCCTGCCTTTGTGGCGAATTCTACTTAAAAAAAAGGGCGCGTCTTTTTTTATGTTTATGGCTCGGCAACTAGTCCTTTAAGCCAGGTCTTTTACATGCTACACAGATTAATATTAGCTTCCCGCTTACGTGCTTGCTTATAATGTTGGCATTAATGTTTCCACACTAGTATCTGTTTAATTACCGCGTTACCTACGCTTTAAACCCATTATCAGTTCAGGATGAATATATGACAGGCAATTATTTCTTGAAATATCTAAAATTCATCCCGCGTTATACAAAGGCATTAATTAAAGCGATTTATAGGAAATTTCCGACAGATAACTAAATGAATCGCTGCGTGGTAATTAACGGAACAGTTTCAATTAGTTTACGATTTACTTGTACTGTTCGGGTTAACTAATAAGATTAACTTGTATATTCGGGACGGCCAAGAGAAAATTAGGTTAGGATGTTGAGCACAAGACGAAATGGACTGAGAAAGGGGGAGTCTAGGACGTTTTAGCCTGCTTTCTTAACTTACTTAATAGGGTAAACAGGGGTAATACCATTCACTTGAGAAAACAAGTTTATAATTAAATTAAGAGAAAATAATAGCTGTTAATTTATTCACTAATCAGAGATGAAATGTATAAAACCTTCCTTAATAATTGGTAAGAAAGTCAAAAAATGGACACATGATTTTAGACTGCATTACCCGACCATGGGCTTATGTAATAGGATATTGACATCAGAACCTATGTTCCAAACTATTGTACTAACTATAGTTAAATACAGTAAATTTAAATAGTAACATTAATAAAAATATTTAGCTAACAATAGAATAGTTAATCAACCCAATTTAAATACTTTATAATCTTACAGAACTCCGGAGCCGCTTAGATTTTGTATGAGCGTAGCAAGTTACAATATAATATCTTTAACGAGTTAAATAGCGTATTAATTACCGATTAAAGAGTAATCACAATTATTTATTTCTATCGTGACATTTTAAAAGTATGACTGATAACGAGGTATTTTAATACCCGTTCATTTATGAACATTATTCCAAAATGTATTTTACAATGTATCACCTACCCAATTATATTAGCACGACCGCAAAAGACAAGCACTTCTCTTTATATTGTTTCTGAAGCTTCCTAGTGTATATTTAACCTCTTCCCCACGTTCCTACGCATCGTATTTGCCAGGTTACACATCTGAGCCCAATTACCCCTGTTTCCCCTACTTGTGCTCAATTTGTTGTGTACGTTTCGAGCAAGCAGGTTCGTTTGAAAGTAAGATTTTACTTTAGACACTGTACTCGTGTCTTAGAGTGCGTCTCACGATTACATTACTAATTTCTTTTATTTTTCCTTCCACCCATTTTACTATTATACAATTTTTTTAGAGCTAGGCATGTTTGCTGAAGAGTTTCTTGCGCCGCTTCTTTTCTTCAAGCATGTTGTGAAGCGGTGGTAAATTAGATTAGGCATAAACAAAATTAAAACTAAATAATTAAAATGAACAAGTTGGCGGTAGGCTAAATAAAACTTTAACAGTACTCGTTGGACAAATGTCACCTTTGTCGTCCGTGACCACGGCCACTGAAAAGCGGCCGAAACGTCGGATAAACCAAAATCAAATAAATTACCGCGCTTAAAACCGTTAAAATGTAGTATTATTGTGTATACAAGTCGCGAAAACTTAAGAAAAAATTATACAGTACTAATATCAAAAAAACAATTTCTAATTTTTTTTGCTGTCTGTTTGTCTGGATGTTCCGGCTAATCTCTAAAACAGTGTGACCGATTTTGATGGGACTTTCACTGGCAGATAGCTGATGTTATGAGGAGTAACTTCGGCTTTTTAGGGTTCTGCGAAAAAAAAACCATGCGTACGAATTCGCGGGCGCAGCTAGTAATATATAATACTACACGATCAAATGTTTAAAATAGGTAAATCCTCCCTTGTACAACACACCTTCTCCCCGCAAGTGGAGGCAAAGCCCTCCCATTGGGGCGTCAACTTATAGTCTATCTGATAACTTTCATGAAATATGATTTTTATTATGTGAACAAATATGAAAAAGCACAAATAACGATACAATTTGTTATCAACTTTTAAAGGTTACGGCAATATTTCTGTATAAAGCTCAAAATAAATCAGGTTATAAAGTCCCACTCCTGGGTTTGGTTTTTTTTTTGGTTCTCCACACACACCCTCTATATTTGTCCAACGCCGTTGATAAGTTTCACCTATCGTGTAAAACGCCGTACTTCAGGAAAATACAATGCACGGATATCAAAATTTTTTTCACTTTCAAATTAGCATTCGTCGCTTCTTCTCTATATAAACTATAAGTGTGCGAAATTTCACACTCCTCCGTCCACGCACTTTTCATAAAAAAGGGTACAAAGTTTTTGCTTCAAATATTAATATATATAGATAATTATTACAACTATACTTTCGTGACATCCCTACACCTAAATACATATGTGCCGATTTTATCCACATGTTTTCTTTTACCGTCCATACACAATAATTAAGAATTCGGTTGTTGAGAATTTTTGAGAAATAGGTTTATTTTGAGCCTTATGGTCTATTTTAGCCAAAATATTAATATTTCAGCAAGAAAGCAACATTAACATATTCAATTTAGCAATTTTATAAATATTTTGACATTTCGTCACAAAAACGCGACAAGCTGTCATGGCGTCTCGCATTGCGTCACAGCGTGCAAAACAAACATCTGTTTCATTGAAGTGTTATCTGAGAAGTCATTGATAACTTCTTGTGTTTTGCACGCTATGACGTCACGCGCTCTGATCGGCGTTTATTGTCACGTGGCTAATGGCTGCAATATAACAATTTTATTTCTCAAAAATATCAATTCATATTTAAGTTAAAACAATTTATTTTTGTCATATTTAGATCGTAATCTACGATATATATTAAAATCAGCCTATATTTTTCATACTGTCATGTACCGTATTCACTCAATCGGGAATGCAAGTGAGAACTCCTCATTCTTAATAATAACCTAGGCGGGCCAACGCTTCGAACACAAAGGCCATGATATTGACAATTATATGCCTAATAATAATAAGCTTTGAAACATAATTGCACTGCTTTGATGTATTAACATACCGAAATTAATGCCTAAATTAGGCTGCCACATTCATAAAGCACCAATCAGGTGACGATAACTATATTAACATTTGGGAGCGGCAAAGGGGCATAAATTACTATTGTGGCGACCGAGGGTAGACCTTTCTGGCAGAGTAACCCGGTCTCAAGACTTTTAGAGAGGTTGAAGATTTTGGCAGGAAAAGAAAAAGGCCAGACACATTTTAGACAGTGATAGATGATGTACGAAAGTTCTAGAATAGAAGATTCGGGAAGGAAAAGGACAGTGATAGATAGATGATTAGAAAGGGATAGACAGTAAATAAAAGAATAACGAAAAGTAGATCGAAATAATGGGTTCCAAAAGATTCTTCCGGGTAGGTTATGCATATATGCAGCGAAGGGCGCGCCTACCGGGGAGTTCAGTTCAAGACAGCGAAGTAACAAGTGCGATAGGAAAGAGTTGGAAGAGAAGTTTAATAGAAGACAGTGACGAGTTCAGTGGTGAATTTAGTAAAAAATTTAATGCACAGTTCAATGAGGGAGGAGTATAGGGTAATTTAAGAGGAGATTCAGAAGAGAGCTACATGCGGAAAATTCGGAGGTGAGCACTGCAGTAGCAGGAGGTCGTCTACGCAATTTTGGAGACGGTATTGTGAGTGAGACAACTTATCGTCGGGACATTACGTCGTTAGACGTGTGTGTAGGAGCAACCCTGCGGAGAGAAATCACGTACGACTTCGTAATAAAAAAATAAAAGCTTTTAGGTAAAAACTGGTGTTTTGTTCCAATACTAAGTGCGTACCCCCGCTCGCACGTAACAATAGTCATGAACGTCATTATTTTAATCGCTTTAAACAAGACGCATTCAACAACACTAACATTATCCCAGATGGAGCTGGGATATAGACAAGTAAATTAATAGGTAAGATGTAGGATATAGGTCATGTCAGGAGCCTTAAGAACAGACAAGCGTGCATGACAAGAGCTATGAATGTCAAAGAAGCAAGTGAGGTGTGTAAGAATAAGCCTGAATGGCGCTCTGTTGTTCGTGCCTACCCCGCAAGGGACCTGGCGTGAAGTTATGTATGTATATGTATGTATGTAGGAACCTACCATAAGTAGATCTCTGTCCGAATAATAATAAGAATTCAGTTGGAAGTTAACTACTTAACTAATACAAATGTAAGTAAGAATTTTCATTAAAACCGATTCATTAAGAAAAATACGAAAAACATAAATATACGTCCTATCCGTGCAGGAATCCACAGCTAGGTGGTAGGGTATGTGCTCGTCTGGATGGCTGAAACACCTGATCCAGAATATGCCGCCATAACAACCCTGAGTTGTGTTTCGACATGAATGGCCAGGTTCCAGTCTCCCTTAAGAGAGCAGCAGCGCATTTGTTAACCTTTGGTGTTGTAAATGTCTATAGGCGATAGTAACCGTTTCCTGACTGATGTCCGCTGGACTCATGCAATAAAAAAAATACATACAGATTAATTGAAGAAAAAATACGCCGCATAAACGGCCTTACTTAATTATAAAGTAATTGGGATATTAATCAATAATAAAAACTTTAATAATATCGTAAATTTTATTATCACAATCTATGAAATAAAATTGAATTCATTTACTTTTTATAGTTCTTTTGAGCTGTTAATATTAACATTGTTACCAGCAAAATGGCCGCATCACTTTGGGTTTTTAGTAAGTACCTATATAATCTTATTTTTAGTACAATCCGTCTGTGGAAACTAAAATCTTTAAATCCGTAACCAATATAATTGCAATTTATCAGGTAGTAGGAATTTGCCAATCTGGATGGCTACCATTCATGGTCTAGCTAGAGTATGCCGGTTGAGTTGTTTTCCGATATTAGTGACCAGGTTCCAGTCTCCCTTTATTGGCGATGGTAACCGCTTTCCATCAGGTGGTCATGTCTGCTAAACTCATGCAATAAAAAAAATGAAACAAAAAAAAACAAGCAAATGTATTTTTGAGTCCTTTATTTATTATTAGCCTTTTCATCCGTGCAGGAACGGAGAAAGAATACAATTTCCTGCGTTGGGGCGGTCTGTCGTAAGTGACAAAACAACCCACAGCCAGGTGGTAGGGCATTTGCCCGACTGGATGGCTACCATCCCTGGTCTAGGGTATGGCGTCATAACCATTAGTGAGCAGGTTCCAGTCTCCATTAAGAGGGCAGCAGCGCATATGTAGCAGCTTTGGTGTTGCAAACGTCCAAAGGCGATGTTAACCGCTTTCTATCAAGCGGGCCGTCTGCCTGTCTGCTGAACACCTGCAATAAAAAAAAACTATTTTGACCTTTGACTACTTGAATGATGAATTTTCGTTTTCTGTTCATAGTACGATGATGATGTTATAATAAAGCCCTGATATTACTTTCATAGCTGTAACAACACTAATTGGCTTCCATTCAGCCAACTCTTACATCCTTCTCACGGCAAATATCGAAGATGTCCATGAAATAGCAAAGCAGATGGTAGAATCACCAGTAGTAGGCCAATTGAACAACATATTTAGGCGAGCTGCTACCATGTTCAAGCAACATGTGGAGAAAGGACAAAGAAATCGTGATTTCAATGGTCTGTATTTATTTATTTAATTTTAGAAAGGTTTACAGACTAATACATATTAATTATAATAAAAAAAAGTAATATATAAAAACGAAACCCTATACCTATAATCAAATGTGGTGAGTTGTCACAAGAACTCCGTTGACTGGCACTAGCCGATTACCTACAGTTCAGCCGAGCTACACATAGCCTTAAGATAATAAAGAAACTATATTGTAAACCAAGATCTGGCTTAAAGGCCCAGCTGCCAAGCCATGAACTTAAATAAATAATATTGAATTTTATGTCTTGTCCTTAACAAAACACTGCTGAGGACTGTGTCATTCTCTTTTTTTATACTTGGTCGGTTTGATTCCCAGGGGCAACTCTGAATTTTTTTCAATGCACTTTTACCTACTTTTAAAAATGAAATAATGTTTCTTAAATATCGCGATAAGCTTTTAATATTATATAAATTGTGTAATGTAATAAATTTATGGTTTTGATTAAATTTAAAAGTTTAATTTTTTAAGCGTTCAAATCTTTTTTTCCTGTTAATTTGTTATTTTTCTTTTCTTTGTAAAAGTATTAGAATGTAAAATGTGTTCGCATCCTTACCACGTGCTAACGGCGAAGGAAAACATCGTGATGAAACATGCACTATGAGATAACCGATGTGTCAAACCCGCCAATCCACCTTACGCAAAGCGATACCGAACCGGTTCATAAGTTATATAGATTGTGAAAAAAGGTCACTCTGCTTTTAAAGTGAAACTTTTATTAGATCGTCTCAAACTTTTTGGTCTGTGTGTTGCATGTCGCGTGACGGTCGGCCGCGGCCAAGGCCAATATGGCGGCGCCTATAGTTCGCAGCAACTGACCGTGTAGTAATGTGAAAAAAAGTTTCACTTTTTTTTAAGTTTCATAAAACCACACAATCTTTTTTTTAAAAGACAAAGGAGAATTAGGCCACTGTGGTTCTTTAATTTTCTACAAAATTTGTAAACGTAAAATTTGACGACTTTGTAATAATTATTTTATACTCTTATACCGTCTTTATCTAGAAAATCGCGACCATCGTTTTCGGGCCGAAGATACGGATGACGTACAGGATGAAAAGTATGAAAACAACGGCAACGAAGAAAATCCAAAAGTGGTCAGACGTAACCATGATGACAAAGCTTTGATCGAGTTGGGCAAGAATGCAAGCTTCTATCTCAATTCTATAAAAAAGATATTTAACAGTATCTAAATATATTTAAATACTTTCAATATACGTGCATATAAATATAAGTATAGTTTTTATTTGTAATAACAGTTTTTACATAACATTTCTGTGGTGTTATTGCTTGAGTCTCTAACTCTATCGTACGACGTAAATCTTAAAATATGAGAACTTGTTATTTTATAAGAACAGCGATATTATATTTTTTTTTAAACAATACCCTGACCTAATGGAGAAACTAGGTGAAGCCATATTCTCAGAAGTAATGTAAATGATGCAGTAGTGATGTTAAAATAATTCAAATAAGTACCTTTGAGTTTTTGGCAGGAATTGTTGTGGGTGTAGATTTATTTTTTAATTTTAGTATTACTTTAAAATGTTCAATAGTTGCAGGTAAATATCCTGCAACTAACTGGTTTTTGAGTAGCAATTGTATGTGTTTATAAAAAATATAAATAAACTGTATAGGTAAATGTGACCCTTAGAATTTGGCTGACCTGACTGTAAACTTGATACTTTAACTTTGACAAGGCATTATGAACTAACTTCCTTAGCTTGCCATTATAACGAATACAGTATACTATTGTTACATACCGACAAAGACCGCACACCTGCATGTTGTAAAAACGAATTATTTTATTTACTTCGTGTTTAAACTTAAACACCTATTGTTATCGTACTTATTTTATAGCTGTAATTAGTGTCAAACGAACTAATCCTTGTTTTTATTGCATTGCGTCAAAGCTTGCCAGATTTGCGTCAACGGGGGCCCCTTGGTCGATATTATATAGTTTAGTATAAAACAATACCCGAACGGAGGGGTAGGGGAGTCGGACGACGACTACGATACGAGTAAGACGTTTGTAGTACTCTCGATTAGCGATATAGTGACGGACTTTGCGCGTGTTGAATTGCATTGAATCGTGCAGTGTGAACTGCTTGCATCCAGTCTTATTTGTATTTGTTTTATACGTGTTTGTACAGTTCTAATACAGTCTATAGTAATTCCAACGGCATTTATTTTAATTCGAGTCCTGTAGCTCGTAACACAATATATTACAGGAATCTATTTCACATGTTAGATTCTGTCAAAACAAAAGCACCATAATAATTATTAACACACGAATAAAAAATAATAATAATAATAATTTATGGATGATAACGAGTGGTTTAAATCATTTGATTGATATAAAATATTAGATATTGGCTGAAATTTGCTTACGTAAACTTCAGATCCACATACATTATATGTCTTTTGGACACTATTTAATTTTTCGAGAGAAAAGTATACTATGTTCATCTCTAACGTCAGAATTCAATGTAATAATAATGTATTACATAAAGACAGGGATACTCGCCGGTGAGTGTCACGCCACATTTACATTAAATTTATCAAGGGGAATATATATGTTGGCCTTTCCAGGAACCCACGCAAGCCCTCCAAAATTCCGGGGCACTTTTATGGCCCGTGGCCTTGAAAGGCGTATAATAATGTATTACATAAAAAAAATAAAAATGATTTCTTATGATGGTTTTGCAGTTTTTTAATGATCTTTAGATTTTAGAAAAATTATTGTGGAAAAATGTTTAAATAATTTAAGAGGTAAAAAATGACATTTTATCGGTTCACAAACTCTTCAAGTAAAAAAAAAAAACATTATATTACTGATCGATTCCATTACATCACTAACCCAAAATGTCACTTTGACATATCTGTCAACAATTGTCTATTATCTGCTGTTACTGTCATTGAATATATTTTGATTTCGATTGTTCGCTTTTTCATCCATATCATTGTGATTTCGACTTATCATTGTTATTTTTCGAATTTCTGACTCGTATTTATTCCTTTGTGGTCTTCTAAAATGAATACTGATCTTCAACACGAAGACTTGTTAATAAAATTACGCGCTAAGCTGAACGAACAGAAGATTAAGTTGTGGGAGCCGCCGTATTTGCAGCCAGAGAACTCGATATCGCAAAGCTTGCAGGTTTGTTTACCTTAAGAACCAGGTTTTTACAAGTGTATAAAAACTTGTAAAAACCCGGCTTTAATGTCAAAATTATATATATAACACATTGTAAAACAACAGTTTTTTATACCAGACCAAAATTAAATTAGCCTTTTCTATACCTATCTTACTATCGAATTATTTGCCTTTGTTTGAGATTATGGCTCTAACACATTAACATCTGTTAATTTATTGATAATAATACAAAGACAAAGACTCTTATATAAAGTATCTTTAGACATAATACAGCTGTAAAATCATTTATACTTAAAAATATAAAGAAATCTATTAAGTCACAAACATTCCATGCAAACTATCATATCATCAGATAAATAGATAGGTAGAGCCCCAAGCTCTCAGAGGGAAGCCACTTAAAAGAAGCCAATTTTGGAATAGGTTGTTTTGGGTATCCAATAAATAGTTTAATAGTGTAATTCTTAATAGTCCCCAGATTAATTCTTGCTTGCAAGAAATAGACTAACATCGGAATCTTGGATAAGTCCTATGGCAGTCAATGACACACTGTTGACAAGA
This sequence comes from Dendrolimus pini, assembly GCA_949752895.1. NCBI lineage: Eukaryota > Metazoa > Arthropoda > Insecta > Lepidoptera > Lasiocampidae > Dendrolimus > Dendrolimus pini. The sequence goes on along the minus strand of OX457144.1, from coordinate 18,172,342 downwards.
ACATAATAAAGAGGAAGAATCATAATAAAAGACAGTTAATGCAGTATAGTGTTTATTAAATAGGTAGTTAAAATATTGTAAATCAGAGGTTCTGAAACTGTTTCAGACAAGAGACCCCTATTCCAAAATGAATCTCAAATATCCCACACCCCCACAGCTAAATTATTAAAAAAATCCTATCCCTTGTTGTTTTATATTGATATAAAATACCTATGAGTTTAAATACTGCAGTTGATTATGTGAGTAAACTTGACATCATTTTCTCATCAAAAATTAACAAAACAAAAATAAGAACTTTATGATTATTTTAGTTCCCAGTCCCATTACTATTATCCATATGGATGCAAACCACTTCTATACTACATAAGTTTAAGCACACAAGTTTGTAAATAAATGCTTCACTTTACACCTTCCTTCACGCAGGATATAGCTCACCAAAATAAACAATTACAATAAAATTCATAATTACAATACTTCTTGGCAAAGCAACAGGTGGTCTTATTGCTAAAAGTGATCCCTACCAACCAATCTAGATTAAAAAACATTCAAGAATTTATGTTTTTTTTATTTTTTTTATTGCAGGAGTTCAGCAGACAGGCAGACGGCCCACATGATGGAAAGCAGTTACCATCGCCTATGGATACTTGCAATACCAAAGATACTACAAATGCGCTGCTGTTCTCTTAAGGGAAACTGGAATCTGGTCACTAATGCTGGAACACAACTGAAGGTTGTTATGGCGGCATACTCTAGACCAGGGGTGGTAGCCATCCAGTCGAGCAAATGCCCTACCACCTGGCTGTGGGTTGTTTTGTTGCCTCTTACAACAGGCCGCCCGGCCGCAGGAAATAGTATTCTTTCTCTGTACCTGCACGGATGAGATGGTTCTCCAGTTATAAGCTAAACAAGTACATTATTGCTTAATTTAACATTATGCTATAATCATTACTCCCTATACTAGTTTTAAAGTGTGTTACGGCAGAGTAAGTAAAAAATATCTAAGAGATAGATATTTGTTTAGAAATACCTTTGAAATAATTAGTAAGCATACAAAAAATAAGATCGTAAATTACCAATTAGACAGTATATGTAAATAATGCAGAGAGCAACATTATTTGTTAAGTAAAAATAAAAGTAAAACATTCTTAACTAATCTGGTGATGTCTAATTCTAGTATAACTGTGCATTAAGCTGTCTATATTTCTGGTCATCTGGTGTATTATATTAAAATTTCAGAATTTAGCTGACACATACTCAACAGAGCTATCCATAAACAAAGAGATTCTTCTAGAAGCTTTACATGAACTACAATTGCACTCTTTAGATCGCTCCAAGGCTAATGCGGAATTTAAGGAAACAGGCTTTGCCACATTCAGGGTCAAAGCCACAGTGCCCGGAGAAAAGCCCAGGGTGTTGAAAGTGCAAAAGAAATTGGATGTTATGGGAAGCCAATTGATGGCAACTATTGCTGGGCAGCTTGGTGTTGTGGAGTCAAGGTAAATTTCCAATCAAAACACACACATGCCTAATCGAGTCCTTAGATTGTGGGATTCTACTATTATTCCCCTGCAATAATATCCAGAAGATGTTGTAGATTTAGTAGAATATGAATTTTTGACAATATCACAATGGAATCCTATTTTGGATATCTTCGCAAACCCAAGATATTGAATAGCAGAATTGACTCCCTGGTGTACTTAAACTGTCATCGATTAGTCAATCGTGAGTGATTTTAGAGTCAATCTCGAGAAAAATCTGCCGATGTTTTTTTTTATTTTAGTTAATATTAAATTAGGCTTTGATAAGACAGGCCATGGTTCATACCTTTTTGCTTATTTATTTGTAAGTTTTTACTTGATGTACCACAAAGAGTTGTCTGTCTAGATTAGACTACCCACTAACCCTTCATCCATTTTTTTATCATAATAACCCCCTGATATCGGCGAGAGTGGGCTTTTTCAAAGGAACGCGCAGCACTTGTTATTTGCCCTATGTATATACTTATTATACCAGCACCACGATATACCCTACCTAAGTATGATACACCCAACTTAAGTATTACACAACCTACCTAAGTATGATACACCCTAACTAAGTTAGATACAGATTCGATTTATCGCAGTCTAACAATATTGAATATTTGAGTCACTGAATCACTAGCAGTTCAAGTTTGAACACCTTTTTTATACTATGCTGTAGGCTGTACCAAATATCATAATTTATTTTGACAAAAAAAAATTACTTTAAAAAAAAACTTTGTTTGCAGATTGAAGTTAATAGTTAACGGGAAAGTAATAAAGCCTACATTGAGTCTAGAAGAACAGGGAGTCAAAAATGGCTCACAAATTATGGCCCTTGTTATGGCTGGTAAGTGTTTTAGTTCTTGATTACGATGTTAACTTTTTTGGCAACTTGTCTTTAACATTGACCTTCTCATACAATACATTTTATTTCTGTGTCTAATCTTGTGTCCGAGCCCAACATATTGGGAGAGATAAAATCTCACCGCCTCCATTGGCTCGGTCACGTGGAACGGTTGGGAGAGGATCGTAGCGTGAACGGGGCTTATTTGGGACGATCAGATGGGCAAGCTTGTGTGAGCTTCAAGCCCGTAACTAGCAAGAAATCGCACAGGACAGAAACAGGTAGTGTGTTCTCGTTTCGGAGGGCAAGACACATTTTGGCACGCTGAGCCAATGAAGTTAGGTAATTCTGTGCAACAGTTTATAAAATCTGTGAAAAAGGTGAAATACATTGAATTTTTGGAGCACTAGTGGCAAGATTTCAGCAAAATATTTAGTGATTAGAACAGTTGTTTTGTCTTTAATTTTGATAATATAAGATTATGCATTATACACATCATATTTTTTTAGCAACATTTTTATCTTCGTTGGTTTGGTTGGGTTTAGACCCTACCCTCACCATAAAGATTTAAAAAAATTCTAAAAAATATCAGTGTATGTAAATATAATAATTTGAAAATGTTTAAGATACGATACCTCTCTCCATTTAACGACAACTCTCTATAGCACCATAAAATGCAGTCCCTTTAGTGTCTTATAGAGTTTACACTGCATTCCTAAACACATATCCATGTTAATTTCATAATAACAAAATGGGCAAATGTCTATACCCCAAGCCAAATGTCTGTAGGTTATAGAAACTACTCCGTATAGTCCGGCTGTTTGCCAGGTTTGCAATAACAAAATCTGTCTATATAAGAGACTAAAGCCAATGTTTGCTACATTCTTACTGTGTTGAACGTCCCTCTAGTATTTATAAAATCCCTAAATGAAGAGGTATTGCTTTTCAGAAACGCCAGAAGAAGTTAAGAAGAAGGACACAATGTACATGGAGATGAAAGCGACGAGAGATGACGCTACTCTACTCTCTGAACACGTCGATGACCTTGACTACGATGAAGAATACATGAAAGTAGGTATTTTTAATTTGCTGAGTGTTTAAGAAAATAGAACTATTCTAGAGGACGGCCATCTTCTTTCGCGTTTTGATATACAAAAAGCACCACAAGACTTCCAATCAACATTTCGACGGGTGCAAAGTAAATAAAGTTATCTACAAAATGATGATTTTTAGTTTATTGTACAATAGTTTTAATAAAACAATTCTTTACAATATGACATTATTTTTTTGCATATATCACATTATTTCAATAAATTTTCGTACGTAAAAAAAGCCAGCTACGTATGTTCTTTCAAATACTACGAATTTAATTCGACCATCTTTTCGCTCTCCTGTAAAGTAGCTATTTTGCAGATATCTCTTTTTACTTTGCACCCGTCGATTTTATTTTCTAAAGTATTTTTTTGAAACTAAATCTATTAAAACAATATAGAGTGTGGTAAGTAATAATGATTATTTATTTATTACAAGAGAGCACAGTCCAATACCTGCACCCAGACAAACATACAATAGTGTTATTAGTAATATTTTGCTTTTATTATTATTAAATAGTATCCAACAGTATATCCATAAATTTAAGGCCTAACAATACAATACATAATAATAAATATAAACCAAAACTGGATACTTGTAATCTAGAAAAATAACAGAAATAAATAGTATTAATAAATTAATTATTTAATCTATCTAATACTGAAACTTGATGGGAAATCTAAACGCAACTAAATGATTAAGTCTAAATACAAACATTACATTCCTTTTCGATTTACTAATAAGTTCACTAACTACTGATGACTTACATATTAGCTTCGAAGAATTAAAATTAATTTGAAATTGATAGTAATGATTAACACTGATTTGGTCCTCGTAATGAAGGATCAAACTGACCCCAGTTTTGGATTCGGAGCATTTAAGCAGAGCAATTAATTTTTTGTGGGCTTATATTATTGAATAATAAGAAAGAATATTATATTGTCACTATTAAACAATAAGAAATGATTAATTTATTTCTCTATAGTCAAATCGTTTGTCTATTACGTTCTATGGGATGTGTGGTCATATTTGATATAGACAGTACTGCTGAATATTTAAATGTTAATCAATAATGTTGAATTGTTTTAGTTGGAAGATCAAACAGGTAAGCCTGTGGACTTACCGAGAGCGGAGAAGCGGGCTCTGTTGGTCGGCTTGGCGTTGCACGAGCGCGGTAAGGCTGCGGCCAGACAAAAGGATTATCCACTCGCGTTGGTGCTGCTATTGGAGGCGGACAGGCAGTTGAGGTAACCACGTTAACATTAACATTATTGACAAATATTGCTTTTGTTAAACCTTGTATAAACTACATTTTAAAAAGAGACGATTAATATTAATGAAGTAAAGATATGTTGCTGGCGAGTTTATTGCGTCGCTTCTTCTGATTTAACAGTAACTAAAATTGCTTTAAGTAATCTGAAAAATTCCATTTTGCAAATAAATACTGTTACAGGTTCAGCGAGACTCGAATTAAAATGCCGTTAGTTTATTACAATTATACAAACACTCATAAGACAGGTACAAATATAACCAAACATGACATGTCCAAATGTAATGCTGAAGGTCGTAATTCGCAACTTACACACGTCACGCTTGTATCGTAATCGTCGCTCAACTGCCCCCCTCTCTCCATGAGCCCGTCGTTTTATACTTCACTAATGCAAAAGAATCCGCAATACCTGGCTAATGATGCTAATGAGCGAGTACAATAGGACAATAGCCTATTCTCCACAATAATTAGAAACGTATGCCAATAAATAAGTGAAGAAATGAAGACGATCATAAAAAGGATTGCCGAGAGCGAATAAAATGTGCATCTACAGATCTGTACGTGGAGTTTGTCTTTGTCGGTGGCTAGGTTGTAACAATACGTTAATTTTCAGTGAATGCAGCTCTTCCATCCTTGAAACAGTGGACAATTGGGCAGTGCTCCAGCTGGACATATCCTGGTGCTACCTGTGCCTCCAGAACCTCTCCTCGGCCTCGGACGTGGCCGCGAGGCTGGCGAAAGCCGGAGAAGCCCTGAAACAAACCTACGGTGAACACCACCAGAAGGTCACCGCTTTGAACGACATCGAAGGTAAATATACATTACTGTAAACTCCATGTAACGACACTCAATTTAACTACATTATTGGATATTAAATATCTGTTGTAATTCTAAAATCATCATAATCATTAGTATAATCAATAATATAACAAATAATATAATCTTTGTTTGCTCTATTTACTGACAATGTACGCGTATGTCATTTCATGTTAAATCACAAAGAGTACATTGAATATATAAAGATTAAATCAGTTGCAAAGAAACCATTAAGCAAACCACACGCATTTTAATTTCTCCAAATTCCTTGCATACAAAGACCAAACCTTCGCACCTCAACAATCTTAAAATATATATGTAGTCATAAGGACAACAAACGGCTTGTAACCAAAACTACAAGAAAACTGTATACCTGTCAAGGCGAAACGTATAACTTGAGACAGCGTAACCTGCAAAAATGTCCATGTTTCAAACAAATAAATTACTTTCACTAACGACTAACTCCCTTAAGCGTCGAAAACACTTGGCTTCGCTTGGTTTAGCTTCTCTTCCATACAATGATACACACTCTATATAGCATTACATCCACTCTCAATAACGACAACAATTAAGTAACAAAAAAGTACCTTTAAAGTTGCTAAAATTAGTAAAACTGCGTAGCTGTGTACGTTCTTTTATCACTTTATTATCCTAGCCCATAATAAACTCGACTTTCGGTCATGCATACCAACATATCTAAGTATCTACTTTATCGCCAAGATGACCCAATATCGCAAGATTTGAATAAAATAAGTAAAAAAATGCAACAAGACAAAGACGTTAGACAAAAACAACATACTTCTCTCCATTTAACATTCAACTCTCTATAACGTTTTAAAAAGGGCAGTCTCTTCAGTGTCGTTATATAGAGTTTACAATGCACATGCACTACTAGGATATGCCCGCGACTTCGTCCACGCTTGGCTTGAAATTCCCGCGGGATTCCCAGAATGAAAAGTAGATGAATTTCCATTTACTACAATCCTAAACTAGTTTAATTAATCTCCTCATACATACAAGTTTATTCGTAGTTAACTTTTAATCAAACATAGCGAATTGATTATTGGAATTAATGCATTTGAAAAAGATAGGGGAGGGTATGTACGATGTGTGTATATTTTGATGTATTTTATCAGCGAATGAACGCGTGCTGTTCATGAGGCTGTACCTCCTCCAGGGCATAGTGGCTTACCACCAGAACAAGAGGGGGGAGGCCAAAAAGCTGCTCGAGAAGGCCGAACAGGAATTGAATGTATTGCGGGTGAGTATGAAACTCAAGTCATAGGACTGTTAAAAGGCAACCATCTTTTAATTTATTTTATTTTTTAAATTTTAATACACCATCTCTATCCGTGTAAGAACAGAGAAAGAATATAATGTTGGGGCGATCTGTTTTGTAAAAGGCGACACAACAACCCAGTTAGGTGGTAGGGTATTTGCTCTCCTAAATGGCTACCATATCTGGTCTAGAGTATGCCACCTAGCTAGGAGCTAGGTAGCACATTTGGTGTTAGAAATATTCATAAGCGATGGTAACCGCTTTCCATCAGGTGGGCCGTTTGTCTGTCTGCTGAACTCGTGCAATAAAAAAAGAAATAGTTTCGCTAAAACTCATCTTGATAATTAAGCTTGTGTAGGAGAGGTGAATATTTAAATTAATTTAATTAACAAAAATAGCCCAAACGGTTATAATAAAGAAATATATTATTGTATATGTGTATATATATTGAATATGTATATATGTATGTATTTGTATATTTATTTCTTAAATTAGTTTGAGTATTTATGTTTTCATTGCCTATATCCTGCACCACCTACATCGTTTGATTCAAGTTTTTTTTATTTATGTTGCCTGAAAGAGTTCCCTTTGATAAGGTCGCTTATTATATTGCCTAGAAAATGTTGTAAATATGATCTGTTTTTTTTAAATTGTATATTGTGGTGTTCAATGAAGTGTTATCTCTCTCTCTCTCTCTCCTCTCTCCCTCCCTCTCTCTCTCTCTAATACAGGAGTGTTTAAAAAAAACCATAACGTATTTGAATTCCACTTTTATTATTTGACTCGTAATAATAAATATATAACATCTATAAAGTATGTCGCCATAACAACCTTGAGTTGTGTTCCGGCATTACTGGCCAGGTTCCAGTCTCCCTTGAGAGAGCAGCAGAGCATTTGTAGCGTCTTTGGTGTTGCAAATGTCCATAGGCGATGGTAACCACTTTCCATCAGGTGGGCCGTCCATACAAGGGGCCTTACATGAAAATCGATTGTTAAGGAGTAAACTCGGATAATATGGACACAGGTGGATGAGAACGCGGTCACCGCCCTCGTGGAGCTGGGCTGGTCCAAGAGCCAGGCGAGGACTGGCCTCCGCGCCACCGCAGGGGACGTGGACAGGGCGCATCACTACTTAGAGGAGAGGAAGGCCGAGAGGGAGAAGGAGAGGGAGATGCACCGCGCGCAGAGGTCAGTTGCACATGTTTGTGGAAGAATAATTTAAGATCGGTTAATTTTCTAAACTCTGTTTAATGTATGTAAAGGTAAATTAGCTTCAAGATGTTTTTTGTGTTTGTAGTAATATTTGTGTACTAGAGTTTATCCCGCGGCGCACGCCGCGGGTTAACCTCTAGTGCGTGTCTCTTGTTTATAGAGCAAGTGCTACAGGTTATATATTATATTACATTTTTATGTATTTGCCCACGGAACATTCACTTCATTTTATATCGCTAATTATATATACCATCCCCCGTCTATCTGTCAACAAAATAAATTACAGAACTTGACCAAAAAGGCCAAAATTGGCTAAATGACCAAAAGACCACAGTGACCGATATGGCCAAAATGACGGAATAGGCAAAAACGACCAAAAAGGCCAAATTAATCAAAATGACCAAAGAGGCCAAAATGACCAAAAAGGCCAAAATGACCAAATAGGCCAAAATGACCAAATAGGCCAAAATGACCAAATAGGCCAAAATGACCAAAAAGGTCAAAATGATCAAAAAGGCCAAAATGACCAAATATGCCAAAATGACCAAATAGGCCAAAATGACCAAATAGGCCAAAATGACCAAATAGGCCAAAATGCCCAAAAAGGCCAAAATGACCAAATAGGCCAAAATGACCAAATAGGCCAAAATGACCAAAAAGGCCAAATTGACCAAATAGACCAAAATTACCAAATAGGCCAAAATTACCAAATAGGCCAAAATGACCAAATAGGCCAAAATGATCAAAAAGGCCAAAATGACCAAAAAGGAAAAATGACCAAATAGGCCAAAATGACCAAAAAGGCCAAAATGACCAAATAGACCAAAATTACCAAATAGGCCAAAATGACCAAATAGGCCAAAATTACCAAATAGGCCAAAATGACCAAATAGGCCAAAATGATCAAAAAGGCCAAAATGACCAAAAAGGAAAAATGACCAAATAGGTCAAAATGACTAAAAAGGTCAAAATGATCAAATAGGCCAAAATAACCAAATAGGCCGAAATGACCAAATAGGCCAAAAGACTAAATAGGCCAAAATGACCAAATAGGCCAAAATGACCAAATAGGCCAAAATGTCCAAAAAGGCCATAATGACCAAATAGGCCAAAATGACCAAATAGGCCAAAATGACCAAATAGGCCAAAATGACCAAAAAGGTCAAAATGATCAAAAAGGCCAAAATGACCAAATAGGCCAAAATGACCAAATAGGCCAAAATGATCAAAAAGGCCAAAATGACCAAATAGACCAAATAGGCCAAAATGACCAAATAGGCCAAAATGACCAAATAGGCCAAAATGACTAAAAAGGCCAAAATGACCAAATAGGCCAAAATGACCAAAAAGGCCAAAATTACCAAATAGGCCAAAATTACCAAAAAGGCCAAAATGAAAATTATCCCTTGTCCATCCTCAGTATTTAATTTACATACGTACCGAATTTCAGCCAAATCGGTCCTGTAGTTTTTACGTGAAAACGGAACAGACAGACAGACAGAGTTACTTTCGCATTTATAATATTAATAGGGATTTACAGGACTTCTAAAATTGACATTTAAATTTTCTTGAAATTTTGTATGAAAAATGATGTTTCATATTGTTAGGAGTTACGGGACTCGAATCAAAATGCCGTTGGAATGACTATAGAGTTTATTAGAACTATACAAACACGTATAACACAGGTACATATGTAACTGGACGCAACCAGTACAAACTGCACGATTCAATAACACGCGCAAACTCCGTCACTATATATCTTATCGTATGTACACACGTTTTTCACTTTTAGCTTAATCGTCGCTTGACTGCCTCACCCCGCCGTCCGGGCATTGTTTTATACTAAACTATACAACATGTCTCGACACAATATTCGACCGTGTAAACAATAATTTCCAAAAATCACACCTGGCTAAAGACTACAATAAAAGAGTACTGCACACAATAGGCTGTTTTCGTAATTACAAATTTTAAACACAATGAAAACAAAAGAAGTCCAAATGCCAAAAAGGTAATAAACTGCAGGTGTGAATCATTCTTTGTTGTTCCTAACAATGTTAATATTCATTATTTTCATATTAAGTACCTGCCTATAAAAATATATAAAAAGTATTAGTTTCTATTCTTGCTGGTAATGGCTCCAACGCCTTTGCCATTGGTTTTGCCAATGTCAGAGTAAAAGCGACAGGTGTTAAATATAGGAAGCTAAAAAAGTGTGGTAACCTGAGGAAAAGACAACACAAACGGTCATATTGGACTAACTACTTATAAACAACTTGAGATGTAAATAGAATAAGAGATAAATATAAAGCAAAAACAATTTTTAGCAAGACGTGTTGCTGAGGAGTTTCTTGCTGCTTCTTCTTAACAGCAATAACACGTTGCGAAGCGGTGTACATAGACTAGGAAGTGAAATTAAATTTTTAACCTATATGTATGACGTTCAAAAAGTGTTCTCCAGCGGAAGTTATTTTCAATAAAACTTTTGAATTTGAATTTGAATAAAAATATATTATTAAGCATTAAGGGCCTTACTTATAATCGTTTCTTAAATTTAAAGAAACTGCTCAGCAACTGATTAGTTAATTATTAATCAAATTTCGTTTACCTGTGTTCCTCTTAGGTAAACAACAGGTAATACATGTTTATCAGTGAAAAAAAACAAGATATTCATTGATTAGGGTCTGAATCTGACTGTCTTACTTAAGGGATGCCTAATCGTTTCTTAACGAGATTATTATAAGTAACGCCGTTAAAATGTAGATGTTATGGGCATAGCATCCCACTGCTGGGATGCTGTTATTCTCATCCTATTGCATCTTTATATTATTGGTATGTAGAGAAAATCGTCTCCTGGGTCTATGCGTGGATGGAACCCCGGTGAACCCGCAGCTGGTGGAGGGGCTGATCGGGATGGGCTACACTAGGAACGTTGCCATAGCAGCCCTGAGGAACTCCAATAACCACGTCGCTGATGCCGTTAGGATCATACAGGAGCAACCAGAGCTGGTGAGCCTGTACCATTCTAGGCAGATAGAGAACACTTCATTGCTCACCGAATATACAATTTCAAAAATGCAAAATTACAATATTGTCCCGGTAGAAACATTAGGCCTCCTTATCACTCAAAGCAATCTCTTCCAGGCAACCTAACTTGATGAGTAATTGAACCTGATCAGGCGACGTAGGTGGTGCATATTATTAGGTAGAACTAAAACTACATCTTTAAATATAAAAATCTTGTGTCACGATGTATGTTGCCAATAAACTCCGAAACTACTGAACCGATTTTAATCAAATTTGCACACCGTGTGCAGTTTGATCCACTTGAAAGATAGGACAGCTCACGTCCGGCAATTTTTTCTTCAGGGCAGGACAACGTCTGCCGGGATAGCTGGTGTTTTATAAATTAAATACATAAAAACACTTTTTACTATTAATAATGTTTTCTTCTTTTATGAAATGACTCTTTTTTTCCGTTCGATTAATTTTTTCTCCTTTCGTTTACTTTAGTTACTACACTTTAATAAGGGTATTACAAAACTTTGAGATACTAAATACAAACGCTATTTGTATAAATTTTAAAATAACAATTTATTATATTTTTGACATTTATTTATCTTTTACAAAACAACATCTGTTTAAAAGCTTTACTTCTACAAATTATGATGCTATTATAACTTGTTCAGATATCGGACAGCGATTTGTCTTCAAGTTCTGGAACTCCGAGCTCTGAGGACGATCTGGTGGTAGCCGATGACAACTTAATCGCAGAGGTGTGTATTTTACCCCCTGAAGAAGGAATTTGTGGTCAAATACAGATAATTGAAACGAACGTTGAACTGATGCTTTCTCCCTCTAACTATATAGAATTTGTATTAGAATAAAAGAGATGATATAATTCTCTTGGTTTTCGCGCGGCAATTTTGATGGCAGCTGGTAGCTTGTGGAAAAAAATAATATTAAATGGGTTAAAATGGTCAAAAATATCCTTTGATAATTTTAGTTCCTTTGACTCACTTCATCTCCCGTCTCCTTGCACCATCTATCTTCCTTGCTTCTCTTTTATCTCATCTCTCTTTAACCGCAACCTTGAAGCTGAATACATTACATACATTGGCATTGCCCGTATTGTTGCAAACATCCGTAGGCGATGTTAATCACTTTCCATCAGGTGGGGTGTTTGTTGGTTTGCCCGCTTACACAAATAGAAATAATTGCTGTCGCGAGCGTTAGCTTAGTTAAGTCCTAAGCTATAGAAAGTTAGAATTCCTGAGTTTTATTTCTGACATGGTAAATTTCTTAGTTTGCTATCTTCTGTGTGAGTGTCTCTGGGTTCTGAATGTATGCCAAAACACAAAGCGTAATTTCCTTAAGTAAAGTGCTAACAATGGTACAGTTTATCTTAAAATGTTCTCCATAGAAGATATATATATATATATAAGGCGATGGTAACCGCTTTCCATCAAGTGGTGCTTAGTAATTTTCAAAATATAGTAATTTTTATGTTTTGCTTTGCACCGACTTCAACATGTTTTAGATAATATATATTAATAATAATAGCTTTAGAAATAAGTTATTTTATACATTTTAGTTTTTGAAGTCGGTTTTATTAAAAGAAATTTTTATTTTTTATTTATTACTTTTTAGTGTCTAGCTATGTATGGGAGGACCTACGAATGGTGCCGCGCTTCTTAAAAAATAAAAGTCCCAAGAAACGGGTACAAAAAATGTTCATAAAATGAAAACTACTGAGCCAAACTATGTAAAATTTTTGGGGGACCAATTGGAAGCTATTTCGCGTCGAACAAAAAAAGAATCACGTAAATCGGATCATATATGACGGAGTAATCGGCGAACATACATAAAAAAAAAAAAAAAATAATAAAAAAAAAAAGATCCCGACGAATTGAGAACCTCCTCCTTTTTTCGAAGTCAGTTAAAAAATGATTTGAGTTATGTCTGTTTCTACTTGCCTTCTTTTAGTTGGAAAATATGGGTTACAACATAGAAGAAGCGAAGGCAGCTTTAGTGCTGGCAAGAAATCGCATCACCGCTGCCCTGGACTTGCTGGTCGTCGGTGGAGAGCATATGGATGGTAAGCAGTGTTAAATATGGGGTTTATTTCATAATGTTCATTTTTAGTTATATTAGAGTTAGATAGATAGATAATGACAGGCTTTGCATACATAGTAGTAAAACTACACTGATGCAGAAAAGTGTATTATGTATGGCACCAGTAATAAATTACCTGATAGTATAAAGAAACAAAAATCCGTATTATTATTTAGGAAACATTTAAAGAGTTTTTTTAATAATGAAATGCTATTATAAAATCGAGGATTATTTAAGTGATAAATTCTGATGATTAAGTTTTAATTAATGTTTTGCTTGTTGACATTTAATATTAATTTTATTTTATTTTGATTATTATTGTAAATTAGTTTTAATGTAGATATAGTTATAAGATCTGGAAGTTGCACGCCTAATAAGGCATAATGTATTGATACTATTATCACAAAAAAAACAACTATGTACACATACATTTCTTGCAATCAATTATTATTCTATTCTATTCTATTCTATTCTATAGATAACATTTTATTTTACACCGTTACAGAAAAACTTACGTACTGTTATTAATATCGATCTCTTCCAGACAACCCCGTGGCAAGAATATTACGATTAGAAGTGGCGATGCTGGTGTACATAGTTATTGCACGATTACTTACATTTTAATAATAAATATATAACTATACTATATGTACACAAATAAATATACACAAGTTATATACATATACAAGATATGTTGATAATATGCAACTATTTAAACATATATGCAATATAATATCTATTAATTATATAAAATTACATATCATTGTATTGCAGATAGAATTTTCTGACCAAGTTCTTTAATATTAATACATATAACACAGATACAATACTTATATTTTTACTAGAGTTTACTCTAGTGCGTGTCTCTTGTTTAAACAGCAGGGGTTAATACAGGGTTCATTCTATAAAATAATAATTTAGTGCTGTTTTTTCCCCCGGAAGAATCACTTCATTTTATATCGCAAACTATCCCATCTCCAGGGGTGCAAAATATCTATGTCCATTTTGGGTATTAAAACTACATTCAAATGAAATTACAGCAAAACCGATCCAGTAATCCTAGTAGTTTTTCCGTGAAGCCTTAACAGACAGTCAGATCGAGTTATTAACGCCTTTAGATGACCAATTTTTATATCTATAAACTTGAGAATGATTGATCTTCCATACAAAATTTCATCCAATATTTCAACATGTACTAGTTTTATTATTATACAATAAAAATGATCATAATTACCAAAATAACCAAAATTACCAAAATAACCAAAATGGCAAAGCACAAAGATAAACCTATCCTACTTTCCAGGATAACCTTTACATAAATCTATCCCTTTTTTCAGGATGAAAAGTATCCTATATCGAATATCAGCCAAATCGGTTCAACAGTTTTCTGTGAAAGCATAACACGCAAACAGAGAAATATACTTCTATCCCGAAAAATATCCCATTTTTCGGGATAGAAAGTATCCTATGTCAATACTCGGCATCGAAAAAAATATATATATACTGAATTTCAGCGAAATTGTCCCAGTGGTTTTTCCGTGAAAGCGTAACAGACAGACAGAGTTACTTTCCCATTTATAATATTAATAGGCATGTTTTTTTATTGTTTACTTAATCTACGAAAAAAAAGTCCGGCATTTCAAGTGTTTAATATTCTTTTTCTATGATAATAATTAAAATCTGTTTGTATATAATTTTCAGTGGATGATCCCGACAACCCTACCACCAGCTCCGGAGTGGCGATCAAGGGGAAACAGAAGAAACACAAGGATAAAAAGTAAGTTATTCATATTATTTTTATCTTAATAATAATGATATCAATAATTCGTTTATTTCAGGAAATGGAAATACTTAATTACCATATAATACAATTTTATAAAACTATTTCCATGTTATCAAAGTTCAAATTAATTCACGGCACAACAATGAATTGATAAGAAAATATTAAGGCATTACACCCTATTTTAGTTGTAGTTATTAAGAAATAAAAGATGGACGCCGTCTGTGGTTTAGGGAGTTAAGCCTTCACCGGCCGACCTAACTAAAACACAGAGGCTGCGGGTTCGATTCCCGGCGTGCAAAATTTTCGAAACGAGCTCTCTGTTATTTACTATGGTCTGGGTGTGTTGGACGGCCGCAGAATGGTCTGTTGTATATTATCCATAACACGTATACACATATATTTATCTCGCCTAGTTAAAATTTGAAAGTTTACTCAAACCAACTCTCGCTCTACAAAGCTTTCTGAAGAATGTAGGTACTAAATAAAATAAAAATATAAGGGACTTTCGCATTACGAGAATAAATAAGTTGAATAATCGTACCTCCTTGGAAGTTACTTATGATCGATACATTTGTCTCACTTTAATACCAAAGAGAAAGTGTATTCTTAAATTTCACATTTTCAAAATGTGTTGAATAATGTTGTTATACAACACGTGCCGTTGACGAGTAGACGAATGTATGTATTGTTTATTTTTTTTATTTTTCTAACATTGCAGAAGGAAAGAGAAAGAGTTGGCTTTGAATCGTCTCTCGTCGGCAATAAAGGCCGACGAGGATGAGTACATGGACACTTCTCTCGTCGAAGAAGAAGAGTTTCTGGCGCAGTACAAATCCTTGTTGTAAACACTGCATTAGACGTGGTTTAGAGTCACCGGGACCCCTAGGTCCTCGTTTGTTACCTTTGTTTGTTACCAGGGCTTGAAATACTGGTAAAATGTGGTATCTATGGTAAATTTAGATAACGGTAAAAAATAAATCTATATATATAAAAGAAAGTCTTGTTAGTTACAGTATTTATCACTCAAGAACGGCTGTACTGATTTGGCTGATAATTGGTGGGATAGCTTAGAACCAGGATAGGATAGGATACTTTTTAACCCATTGGAACCGATAGGTGACGCTGTGATCGGGTTCTAGAATCCTCCTAATCTCCTGGACCGATTTTGGTGATTTTGTTTTTGTGTGTTTGAGTGGGTCCCCGGATGGTTTAAATCCACAATTGGAACCGGTAGGTGGCGCTGGGATCGGGTCCTAGATTTTTATTTTTTCAAATCAGGATAACGTCTGCCAGGGCCGCTAGTATCTTTATAAAATTTACCGTTATTCCTAGCCATTTTACCGGTAAAAAATATAACGTTAATACTATTTTTATCGGTAATTTTACCGTTTAACTATGTTTTGTTACCGTCGTCGCTCTCTTTCACTCGCAAAGATTGTCAAACAGCGAATGGTTTTGTTCTTTGTCATAATGATGTATGTAGCATTTATATAAATAAATATATAAACTCTTTGTGGTTAGTGGAGTGCCAAGCACTTGCCCGATGTTTTTCACTTCAGAAATGAAGTAAAAACACTATACATATAATACTATAAGTATATATATGTAATGTATATAAGTAAAAGTTTTTTTTTGACGAAGTATGAATTGCCATACAAGTTTATATTCCTTGTTTCATACAACTTCATTATTTAATACAAATTTTAGACTCCATTTGTAGTCCTTATGACAACATAAACATATTATGATTATATTATTGATTATGACGCTGTTATAATAACAATAAATTTAATTTATTATGTTTTTCAGTTATATATTATTTTATAGGCGTGCAAACGTCAAAAGAAAAATAAATGTTTGGATGTAGTCTATGCCCTTTATTTGTGATATTCGTCTTCGTTATTTCAATGAAATTATCAATGTTATTTGATGGACTGGATCGGTCTTATACATATTGAGTTAAGAGTAAGTTTGAAGACTTCTTTAAGTACCATAAAGAAGCCTTGAAACGTATAACTCAATATGAATACGTGTCTTTATTATTTATACAATTAATCGAATGTAAATTAACATTATTATGATCATAGTGCGATGGAGAGAGATAATGATTTACTGAACGATATGAAAGTAGTTTAGTGCCATACATATGCGTACTGTAAAGTAGGTTTAATTGGATGTTTATGAATAGGGTTTATGAAAATGTTTCAAAAATAACTGGTGCAGTTTTAATTCGGGTCTATCGATATTTACAGCTGTCAAACTGATTTCAATAGTGATGATTTATCATAAATAATACCATGGAAGGAAATTGCTACAATGACGATCGTCTAGTAAATAAAACACAAGTAGACTTTAGAGTTACATGGGTCACGTACGAGCCGGTACATTTGTCCCGTACAAAACCCATTTGTACTGATACGGTACAAAATCTAAAAAAGTAATCCTCAAATATTTTGTCGCGCTACTACTCAATGTACTCGCGCCTCAAATGAAAGAAAAAGGACGGAACTAGGTTTTCGCTACAACAGTACAATAACCTCTCTACAGATATTAACACGACAAAGAGAGACAACATGACATGTACGACTGCTAGTAAAATGAGGTAACCGAGGCCGAGCACATCCGATTCTAAACGAACATTTCCGAACTAGTTTTGAACAGGACGAATGAGGGAATGACGCTCACCGGCCTCATCGCTTCAAATGTAGTAGGGGAGCCCTTAAGCTCCAGGTGGGCCGTCAGCCTGTTTGCTGTACTCCAGTTATAAAAAAAATATGATGTATGCCCTTTCACTGGTGGGGGGGAGCGTGTACAGGTTTTTTTTTAAATAGTCGCAGAGAAATACTCAAGCGCGTCAGATTAGTGTACAGACGGTTCAGCTTGTTGTCCTTGTCGTGCTGACACATAATCTGACGATTGTGTGCAGGAGTTTCCTTAATCTGACGGTTTGGAAAATAATTTGAAGCATAAAAACTGTACTTTTGTGTACCACCCTGTATGAAGGATTAATATATGGTACAGGGTGCAAGATTTCTCCCCTTACGTTATTCTGCCACGCTGGAGTAACTCCCAAAATCCCCGCTTGGCCTCCCCTACTAATGCACTGCCGCGGCTACTTTTCAAACATTTTATTAAACTGATAGTGATGTACCTATCGTTAGTACGATTTAAAATTGATATCGATTTATGTAGTCATACATTACGGAATCGAATTTAATAATGATATAATATAATCTCCTTCATAAGTTATTTGCGCTCATATGTATTTTGAATTAAAACTTAGTTTAGTTTGTTGTTATCGGTTGTTTACAGGCAATCTTATAGGAAACGAAAGCGCTAAAATTTTTATTATTTTTTTACATTTTATTTTATTATAAATAAGTTTTCTGCGCTTACATTTAATACAAGTTATACGATGATAGATATTGTATGTTAGTCATAAGATATGTAATCTAACTTATATACAGGCTGATTTTTTAAAGCGGGCTTTCAGGGCCATATTCTAAACTATACGAAATAGCGAAAAACACTCAAGAATCATACACAAATGTGTAGAAAATAAAACAAAATGGAAGGTACAAAATTGTGTTCAAAAACAAATATTTCCCTTTGTTTGTGTCGTTTGACATTCCTTCACATTGATCCTTGCAAACTACACTATGATTGGTACAATAGAGATAGAGATGTGTTTATTTTTTCAAAATCTGCCGACTTGATCCCTGGTAGTACAAGGGTAGTTGATTTAAAAAAATGTAATGATACCACTTTAGTTTTCGTAAAATCGGCCCCTAGACTCTTTTAAGTGGTTTTCGTTATTTAACATAGTTTAAAATCTGGCATTGAAGACCCACTTGAAAAATTCACCTGTATAGTTGTTGTGGGATAACAATAAAAATGTTTTTACAAAATTATTCGTTTCATTCTATACATTGTAGTCGATAGCCAAGTCGTGAATTCGAATCCTGGAACTTCATTCTCTTCCTATGTCTGTATCTTGGAGATGCGAAGATATTTAAAGTACTATTCCATTGTGATAGTATAAAACTTCGTATTCTACTAAATTCTCAATATCTATTCGATATCGTAGCGGAATAATAGTAGCAAAAATTGGCATCACCCTACGCAAAGATTGCGTTAGCCGAAATGAATATAGGAATGCTACCAAATTTTTTTAAAGTTTATTTCAAAAGTTACCCGTTATAAATACTGATTATCAGGGCTTTTTGTGGGGGCACGCACTGCCCTTACAGGATATTTCGAGAATCGTGATATATAAACCTAGTGAGTGCTAGTTGGAAAATAGAAAATGTGGTTCAAATATTTGGACGAAGGATAGCTGAACCTGGTACGTACTATGAAATGGCTTTGGAAGCGGTGAATAAACTTTCATTTTTTGAGTGGAGCTACAAATAAAAAAAGTTATAGACTTTCGAGACTTGGGTGCCCCAAAAAAGAAGTGATAAAAAAGGCCTGCTGTATAAAGATAGCAATTGTACAATGGGTTTATAGCGTCTTGTATTAGTATTTCACCCGCATTTATAACCACACATAATAAGCTATCGAAGATTCATGCGAACGGTTAGTTACTAGGACATGCGCCTCAAACAATATATAAACTTAAATGGTCAGTGTATCTGCGTCCCTTGCGCCCCGGGGCTTGTGTAGAAGGACCTTGTCACCAAAAGGCTGGCTACGAGGTAAGTGCAAGATTCTATATTCTCCAGACACCAGTTTTTAATTGGGGAACAAGGGACGGCCATATACTGAGCACATAACCCCCTATCCGCGGAGATTGCTTGATTGCGTCTCCAAGAATTAAGAGAATACTGAAATTGGGCAAAACTACGTTTGAGACGATAGTGTTCGGCGATTTTGACCGAAAAGTAATAGAAGAATTGAGCCCTTGGTATTCAGTGTGTACTTATTAGGCACTTTTAGTACAATTTAGCCATTTTGGAAGAACGGAACTCTTGTGGAATAGTTTGTCTGTACGTCAGTATTTTTCTCGAGAATTAGACTATATTAATGAAAATTATACGAATATATAAATCTGTATACTGTACTTAAATTGCGGAAACTACAATCTGAGGGAGTTGATGAGTCGATTTTTTTATCATACATAGGTACAACGCATTCCACTAATAGCTCACAACGCCCAAAATGCTCCGTTAGCCGATCCACAAGGCGACCGCGGTTGTTGTGGTCGTGGCGAAACCGTCACTAATGACGTCATCATTTTCGATCACACAACGACCAATGTCAAGAGATTGGTCGAACAACCGTTCCACTTGGGTTTACGATTGTAACGCCGGCAAGCAAGTGAGTCGTTGTGAGTCTCTAATGGAATGTAGCCACGTACGTAGCGTAGGATTGTAAAATAACTTTTTCTCGAAATTTTAGGATTCTATATCCAAGATTACAAACATAATGATAATCCTCTAAATCGCGTGTTCCGATATGCACTTCGCCGGTTTAATTTACATTAAAATAACCTAAAAAACTCTAGAAATAACTTATTGATTCACAATAAACTCTAAGAACATTACGTCGTTTTTGACATATTCAAACTTGTCCAAACTGGTGTGGGGTATGAAGATGTATTGTCGCTTCAACTGCAAAATGGACTTGTCTAATGCTTCGTTGGACTTCGTCTTCTCCTCCTGCTCGGCACCCTCGTCGTAATCGTGACGTTTCGACGAAGACTTGCGACGTATTTGGAGAGATTTCACAATGTCCATTGCCTGGAATTGTAAAAAAAATACAAAATAGAACTTTTAGTGTGGAAAACGATAGGTAATAATAGTAAAAAATATAGATACTTAGATTTAACCTAAAATGGTGGTACTCGCGGAAATAAAACGGCATTTTTTCCTTAAGTTCGAATCACAACCAACTCGATTTCTTTTAATTATAATAACGTCAAAAACCGAGCTGCCAATATTATAATATTGTTACAACCTAGGCGCCGACGAAGATAAATTCTACGTACAGATCTGTAAAAGCACATTTTATTACCTATTGGCATTTTTAACTAATTGTTATTCTTTAATGACCGTCTTCTTTTGTTCACTTATTTATTGGCATACGTTTCTCGTTATTATGGAGAATAGCCTGTTGTCCTATTGTACTCGCAGATTGGCATCATTAGCCAGGTGTCGCGGAATGTTTTGCATTTGTGAAGGATAAAACGGCGGCCTGATGGAGAGAGGGGACAGTTGAGCGACAACGACGATCAAGGCGTGACGTGTTTACAATTGGGAAACTAATAGTGATGACGGACGTTTGGTTTTGTTGTGTTCGGTTATATTTATACCTGTGTTATATAGTTCTAATAAACTATAATAATTACAACGGCATTTTAACTCGAGTCCTGCTAAACTCAACAATATCATAATCAAATCAAAACAGATTGATTGTCTAGAGGCTGACAAGATAATTTACCCTTCCTATGGCCCCACCTAAACACATTTAATACAGGGCCCGTCTAAGGCAAACTACGCCACCGGTTTCGAGTTTCATCTAAATCTATTCAGTAGTTTTCACGTCATACTTTAACAGACAGACAAATAAAAAAAATTAACGTTGCATTTTCGAAATCTGCTGATCCGATTTCACCTCCCTGAACTTTTTCACATTTGAAAGCATTGTACAAACTCGAACCATTTACACATTATTATATTATAGATAGATTACTATAACATTATATTTACCTGCTTCCGATTAGCTGGCTGGTCTTTGAGTACGATATTGATGGAGAAATCGCAGGGCCAGTCCAGAAGAGGGTCGTATGGACCGGTTACCAGGCGAATGGTACTTGTTATGTTCCTTCCACGCCATTTGCCAATACCATTGAGGTTTAGCTCAGCCTGGAATTGATGTATAAATAGATTGTAAAGTTCATACCAAGCTCCTGAAGAATCTCGTGGCTGAGCCTAATATAATAGGAGAAATAAAAGCTCACCGCCTATTAACGCGAGTTAGTATATAATAATATTGAAGTATGGAGCAAAAGTTATTTTGTACAAGGATAGATGGCGCTAGTCAAGTAACAGATCTCGCTATGGTTTGCTTACATATTTTGGTAATATAAGTATGCAAGCAAGTACCAATAAATTATGTATCAATCTAGTATCGTTTTTTTTTCACTGTAGTGAAGTTTTAGTCTGACTGGTTACCGTCTCCACTGGCTGGGTCACGTAGAAAAGTAGAACGGATGGGAGAGGATCACAGGAAAACATATTTGGGACGGCTGGTAAGTCAGCGTCCGGTTGGCCGACCCAAATATCGCTGGAAGGACGGAGTGGAGGCTGACCTGTCGGAGTTATGAGCCAATAATTGGCAAGAAACTGCACAGGACAGAGCAAAGTGGCATGCTCTCGTTTCAGAGGCCAAGACCCACTCGATACGCTGAGCCAACGTAGTAGTGTTAGTAAGCGTATCAAACCTATGTGTTAACGGTTTAAACATTATTTTTTTAATTAATGTTTAACCCGTTTATTTTTAGAAGGTAATTAAGACACTCTATTTAAGACTGATAATTCGTTTAGCTGCGAGCCTTAGCTTGGGGGCCCCATGTTGTGTACCACATCGTTGCCAGTGTGGGAGTGTGGTGGACCCGTTTGGACACCACGGATTAGCATGTTTACATAGTGTTGGTCGAAGATCTCGCCATGCCAGCCTCAATGACATCATCCGCCGGGCTCTTGTCAGCGTCGGCGTACCGGCCGTATTAGAACCGAATGGCTTGGAACGCGACGATGGCTAGAGGCCGGATGGTATGTCACTTATTCCTTGGAAGATGGGTCGGCCTTGTTTGGGACGCGACATGTGTAGACGCCCTCACATCTTCCAATGACTGAGTTAGAGGCTGGCAATGCTGCTTTAAAAGCTGAAGGGCTCAAACGGCGCAAATATGAAACCTTAGGAAGGGGTTACATATTTGTGCCGTTTGGAGTTGAAACATTAGGTCCGTGGGGTCCATCGGCAAAGAGTTTCTTCAAAGAGATTTGTAAGAAACTCTCTGATGCCACCCGTGATCAGAAGGCTGGCTCATATTTCGCCCAACAAATAAGCATCGCCATACAGCGCGGCAATGCAGCCAGCCTTCTGGGCACGCTTCCATCTGGCAGCGATTTGTTACACAGTCTATAATCGCTTGTATTTTATAACTTAGTTTATTTTAGTTATTGCAATAAATTTATTATTATTAATACTTTGCAAAAGTATATTGTTCTTTTTGTTCACTAACCAATCTCAGACTGATAAAGTCTAAAAATATATTTTGAATGATAAGACATGGATTGAAAGTTTTAATTAGATTTTTTTTAAAGACAAGAACGTCCGTTCGCATTCACGACAACCCATATCCAGAAGTGGATCAAAGTTTGCCACAGAGCATTAATTCTCTCTATCAATGTTTTAACAAGGGAACAGTTTTCAAATAAACTCGTTATTATTAGTAATTCTTTTAAAAAATACCTTTATGTATCTATATATATACACGATAATATGAACTTTGACTCTTTGCAACTACTTATTTAATAGACATCGTTGTTTAATAGACAATGTTATAATCAATTTATTGATCGCCATTTTATCAGGTAAATAATTACATATATATATTATACTTTAAGCAAGGTGTTTGTTTGTATATACCCATTTTTGCATAAAATAAAATCAATTAATGATATACAACTTCGTCGTTAATAACAACAACGCTCCATAATCCGCTCCACTTGAGTTCATGATTGTAACGCCCGAAAACAAGTGAGTGGCACGGGAAAAATAGCGGTCGTGAGCGTGGTTGTTGTGAGCTCCAAGAAGAACGTAACTGTGTATTACGAGTGACGTTCTCCACTAGGCAATTGTTATTCTTCTTTGCCTATCATCATAGAGTAAAAGCAAAAAATAACATGCTTACCTTAAGTGTGTAACCATATTTACTTGTCCTAAACAAAGGACTGCTGAGGACTGTGTCATTCTCTTTAGAGTCCTTCATTCGTGCTGCGAAGTTACTTATTCTCCAGATGAAATGTCCTGGAAATTGTAAGCAGTTACATTACAAAACAAAACATCATAGCCGGGTGGTAGGGCATTTGCCCGTGTGGATAGCTACCACCTCTGGTCAGTAACAACCTTGAAAAATTAAATTTATATGCGAGTATCCTAAAGCTGTACTGAATTTAATACAAAAAATAGGCAAAATCAGCTAAGAAACAAAATAGTATGTGATAAATTACCATTATCACTTCCAGTTTCCTGGTTATCGAAGTTAACCCTGGACTGGAAATCTGCCAGCTCAGTCCTCAGTTTGTGGTAGGACTTTGTCAAAGCCCTGAGGTCCCGCGAGATGATGTCCATTTTGGAGGAGTGTTCTGCAGCTTCGGCCCTGGCGTCCGCTGTCGCCACTTCCAGAACAGCTAATCTATCTATCGACTAAAGAATTATAATATTATTTGTATTTGTTCATAGATTTATAGAATTTTGTCTTCAAAATATTAATAACTAGCGCCCCGGCGCGGTTTCACCCGCGCTCTGTCCCGCTTCCGTGGTACATAACGTCATGTATCCTCCTGGATAAGATGAATAATATTGGATAGGGGAAGGAGTAGGAGGATAAGATAGGTAAGATGGGATTGGGATGGAATAGGAGAATAAGAAAGCCGAGATGGGATTGGGGATGGAAAAAGAGGATAAGATAAGCACGATCAGATAGGAGATAGAATAGGAGCACAAGATGGGCAAGAGGGAAAAGAAAGATAGGATTAGATAGGCAAGATGTGGTAGGGGATGGAATGAGAAGATAAGATAGGACGTAATATGGGATAGGGAGAGAGGGAAGCGGGCCATAGGAACTCTCACACATCGCACGAAACATTACCTCAAGGCTAACCGTTTCATGCCGATATTCTGTGAGAGTGTCGTTACACACCGAGTGAGCCGGCCCTAAGAGATATAATCAAGATGTAGAAAATGAAATGTAAGTATATACTTACGGGCCTCTCAACATTCTCAGTCTGCAACTGCATCCTCAGAGCTGATAGTTGTGCCAATTGTTCCGACGATCTCCTTGCTTCTAGGAGTTCAGCCTCCAGCGCAGCTCTGTTCTCTGCGTTACGTTCCCTTTCTTCCTCCACCGTTTGCTTTATATATCCTATCACCTCCTCTAAAACATACAAAATATTTCTATGCAGAAACTCGTGTTATTTCCGCCAAAGAATTATTGGGTTCACACGCATCACAACAACAAGTTGTCGGAAGATGATTAAATCAAACCAAATTTTGGTTACAAACAGATAAACAATATCATTATTTAAATTAAACACTCAGGGCCTTACTTCTTATCGTTTCTTAAATTTAAAGAATCTGCTCATTAACTGATTAATGATAATCTCACTCATAAACACCTCTTAAGCCGACTATTTTGGGTACAACTTACGTTAATCATTCAAATTTCGTTTATCTGTGCTCCTCATGAGTACACAACAGGTAATACACGTTTATAAGTGAAAAAAAGAGATATTCATTGATTAGGGACTGATTCTGATTCTGTTACTTAAGAGATGTCTAATCGTTTCTTAACGAGATTATTATAAGTAAGGCCGTTACATGGAGAACTTATTTGTATGTATTTTATTCAATTTTACATTCCATATTTACCTTAAAGTACGACAAAGTATCACTATTAGTGACGCAATTATGTATATGTTATTATTTTGATCATCTAAATTAAAGTTAATTAGGCGATTGATACATCGAAGGTCTATATTATAAGAAAGAAAGAAAGAAAATATTTATTTAGAACAATAAAACAAAGTTAATATAAATAGAGAAAGAAATAAAATAAGTCCTAAATTGGACCCAGCCTCAGCATAATGCTAGCCAACAAGGACTAGCGCTGTTCTTCCGTCTGGGACCATAAAGTGAAGTTACGGTGAACAATACAACACATAATAACAAAATATATAGTGTAATGCAGTTTCATTAAGTTTAATAAAATTCACACTAAAAAAATATTATATGTATATAAGGAAAAACTACCAAAATAAATATTGAAAAAACCCCATGTCGGCTCCGTTCCATTAGAGACTCACAACGACCACGTTCACGATAGCGATTTTTCCTATTCCACTTGCTTGCCGGCATCACAGTGGTAAATCCAAGTGGAACGGTTATTCGACCCACCTCTGCTACTAACTTACAAGAATAAAACAAGAAGAAAAAATAGAATTATTAACTCAAATGAGTGTGCGCGTCGGAACGAGGCGGTATAAGCATATTTAAATAGTGCGATTATCTCAATTCTGTCTGCAACAATACAATATGACATGATACGATAATAAGATACAATAAAATTACATAAATATATATAGTAATATCAGCTGATAAATGTCCCACTGCTGGACTCGGGCCTCCCATTATAGGGAGAACGGACAGTATACCCGCCACGCTTGTCAAAGGCAGCTTGGCAGGTTTGACACATCGGTTATCTCGATGTGCAGGTTGCATCACGTTGTTTTCCTTCTTTCTTTCCTTCTGATGAAAAGAAACACGTTTATTTTAAATATTATACGATTCATATACGATACCTATTATATGTAAATAAAATAAAATTTCAATGGACAATACTCTTGTATTTATATATTGCTGACTCGTGAGCTTACCTAGTTTGTTAACAGCCCTGATCCTATTGTCATGGTGGGTTAAGGCCTGCTCCAGGAGCTCCCTTTCATGTTGCTCGTGGACCAGACTGCTGACGGCGCTTTCCAACCGCATCACAGTCGACAACTGCTGGCTTTGTAACTCCTAAAGTGATAATAAATCCAGCGTAAATGTACATCTAACATTTTTCGGTGTGATCTTCCGCATAAAAATAATACCTTATCCCGATATTGTTACGAGTTACAGGACTCGAATTAAAATGCCGTTAGAATTACTATAGAATTTATTAGAACTATATAAACACGTATAAAACAGGTACAAATATAATAACAAGCGCAAAGTCCGACACTAAATAAATATATTACCGAATGTAGTACACACGTCTTGCTTCGCTTGTGCTTATCGCTCGACTCTGATCTCTCCATTGGGGCATTGCTTTATACTGCACAAATACAATATGTCTCTCGGCCACGTGGGCTGAATTTCTTAGAATCACACCTGGCTGATGACCACCATAAAAGATTACAATACACAATAGGCTGTTTTTCTAATTACAAATTCTAAACATAAAGTAAACAAAAGAAGTCCAAATGACGCAAATTAAGCAGGTGTGAATTTGTCTTTTGTTGGCATTCAGGTCGTAAAAATATCTACGAGTACACTATATAAACGATAGAGAATACTATGTAATTTTTTGAGATTTCTTGTCTGTTTTTTCGGTATTCACGTAAAAACTACGGGGCCGATTTTCATGTAGTTTTCACTAACCGACAGCAAATTCTTAGACCTAAAATCTGCGCTACTTTTTATCCTGGGGATCTTCCGGGAATGTTCCCGGGAGAAATT
Source organism: Dendrolimus pini (assembly GCA_949752895.1). Taxonomy (NCBI): domain Eukaryota; kingdom Metazoa; phylum Arthropoda; class Insecta; order Lepidoptera; family Lasiocampidae; genus Dendrolimus; species Dendrolimus pini. The sequence continues at coordinate 18,144,904 of OX457144.1, read as the reverse complement.
TGAAGTTTTTCGGGTGCATAAAAATTGACTTTTTCCGATACAGTTGTCACTAAAATACATTATTTTTAAAATGCTATGCCACTTTGTGTCCCGGGAATCCCGTGGGAATTTCAAGTCAGACGGGGACGATGTCGCTGGCATATCCTAGTTACTTTATCGAATGAGTCAATCGTCGATGAGTACTTGAATGTTTGGGTCACTTATGATTCGATGGAGGTTGGAACTGAAAAGTAGCTCTTGATACAGCGTAATGCTGACTTACCAGCCTCATTGCCTTGTATCTTATATATAAAATACTCGTGTCACAGTGTTAGATACCATACACCTCCGAAACGGCTTGACCGATTCTCATGAAATTTTGTATGCATATTGGGTAGGTCTGAGAATCGGACATCTAGTTTTCATCCCCTTAAATGTTAGGTTAGTATGTTAGTCCACCCCTAATTATCTTTTTTTATTTTTATATATTTTTTTTATTTTTATGATACAACATTAAAAATACATACAACCCTAAATTTTCAACCCTCTACGATCAACCCCCATTTTTTCGGGCAGTACGACGTATGCCGGGACAGCTACTATTTTATAAAGTTCTAATGGCTGTATGTTGTATGAGTAGGTATATTATGTTAATTTAGTATATTTTTTTTTAGTTTTATTATTATGCATTCATTCACCACAATAAATATTTCTCTTTCTTTTTCTGTCTTTCTTTAAAAAAAAGGACTCAAACCTGTAAGGCAAGCTGAACATTCGCCAAGTCATGCTTGAACTGCGCTGCCCAATTAGCTGCTCTGCTGGCCTCGTCGTCTACGGCTGCTCTCAAAGAAACCAAGGTCGATAGGAAGTGCTGACTTCGTTCTTCCACCAGCATCAACTTAGAACGAAGAGTTTCCAACTCTGTCGTTTGAATTTCACGATGACTCGATTCTTCTGTTAACACCAGCCTGTAAATAATACACAGAAGTTTTACTCGCGTAATTTTCACTTGAAAACAGAAATAGTTAATTAATTCAATGTATGAATGAATGAATGAAAACTCTTTATAGATCACTATTACTTAAACCTAGACAATTTAATATGAATACCATACCATTAAATTAGTTAGTAATTAGAATAGAATATACTTTATTGCATAACATTAAGATACAATTCAAGAAGTTTAACTACAGAAGACAATAGGCGGTCTTATCACTAAAAGCAAGTTCTTTCAGACAACCTTAGGATGGATTAGAGAAAATTGTGTAACATGTGGGTTTTGCAATATATATATATATATATATATATATATATATATATATATATATATATATATATATATATATATATATAAGATTTTGAGATGGCAAGTATAAATAAATATAATTAAAGAAAAATCAAATAATAATAACAATAATAAGGGAGTGGCAAATCACCGTCTGCCCATGTTTCCATGTTCCCTGAATATTGCGACGGGCAGACGCCATAGTCCCCATATTCCCACACCCCTAGTACCACTAGTTCACCCCAATAGCCAGGTACTTTTTGTTCTCATTTACCACAATAGTCTTACACTGGTTGGGGCTGGTCTTTGGGTGCATTATTATATGGTGTAGACAGGGATAATTGCCGGTCTTTATCACGCCACATTTACATTAAATTTGTCAAGGGGCCTCTACGTGTTGGCCTTCCTATGCCCCCACGCAAGCCCTCCAAAAGCTGGGCCATTTTTATGACCCGTAGTCTTTAAAGATATAAAATAACTACTATAGATATAGATCATTAAATATATTATAATAATATACCTGCGAATAATAATAAATTTTCCGTCCTTACTTAACTGAGATCCAAGAGACAACATTAAGATGTGTATGTTGACTTACTTGATATTCGTAACTTCTTTCTCTAGGTACGACACGCAGTCTTCCAGCGGTACAGATTCAGGAGTCCAAGTGTGCTTGACAACTGTCACGGTTGGTGGGGCCGGAGCTGGTGTGCCCACGTGGCTGGTTGAGTTACGAGTCTGAAGATTAAATTATAACCTATATATATAATAACATTAGCTGTTACCCGTGACATGTAATACAATTTAATTTGCCTTTTGACGCGGCGACGGCGGCGGCGTGCGCGTATGCCTTTAAATTTTTGAAACTCGCGTCAAAATCGGTCCAGCCATTTCAGAAATTAGCTGAAACTGAACGGACTTCCTCAAATAATTCAAAACGAAAATTAACCAAATCAGTCCAGCCGTTCTCGAGTTTTAGCGAGAATAACGAACAGCAATTGATTTTTATATATATAGATGAACTAAATTCATTCGAAAAAAAAACATTAATTAAATATTACAAAATAAATAGACAGAGCGCTAATAGGGGTAAATGTAAATTAAATGTACCTCATCATCATCATCATCATCCGAGCGTTAAATCCCGGTTGCGTTCGGAGCGATCACTTCGACGCCCAGGGTCCCCTTTCCTACTTTTTCTTCTTCACTCCCCGCGATCTTCGGCATCCCTTGTGTTGAGACCGTTGATATGCATGTCATCCCTCACAACGTCAAGCCAGCATTTCTTGGGCCTACCCTTCGACCGGGACCTGGCGGAGGCGGCATGGCTAGACATTTGTTCCCCACGTTACTAGCCTGTTTCCGTAACACGTGGCCGTACCAGCGTAAGCGACTCTCCTGCAGTTTGTCTGCTATGTCACGGACATGAAGACTGCTGCGGGAGTTCCTGACGCGATCCTTTCGCGTGACTCCACACATCCACCGAAGCATATTCATTTCCGTGACACGCAGCTCCTGCTTGTGTCGCTCAAGTACAGGCCACGCTTCACTGCCATATAAAAGAACAGGTCTAATAATAGATTTGTAGACCTGCCCTTTCAACTTAACCGGCATTTTGGGGTCGTAAATGACCCCTGTCACCTCACGCCACTTGGTCCAAGCTGCTGATATTCGGGCCTTGACGTCATGGTCGATGTCCCCGGACGCGCTAAGTACAGATCCCAGGTACTTAAACTGGTCCGTGCGCACAGATGTGGGATCCGTAACGTTGCAAGCCAAGTACTCCGTCTTCGCCACACTTAGTTTTATACCGCCGTTCTAAACGTTCTCTCGTAAATTAAATGTACCTAACTAGTTATTTCTCCGTAAGTGAATTGTAAATTCTTTTGAGAAATAAGTGTCTTAAACCTTAATTAATAAGGTCTTAGAATGTGGGTTACCTTCTCCATTTTAGGACACTCCTTGACGTGGGTGTCCTTGTGCTTCCTTTGAATCCAAGCTCCGCACCGCAGTGGACATTGCTCCAGTATACTGCCGCATTGTTTCAGATGGTGCTGTAATAAAAGAACAATAATCAAACAATATGGTGCAATCTTATTTTTTTTTATTGCATGAGTTCAGCAGACAGACAGACGGCCCACCTGATGAAAAGCAGTTACCGTCGTCTATGGATATTTTCAACATCAAAGGTGTTAAATGCGCTGCTCCTCTCTTAAAGGAGGCTGGAACACAACACAGGCTTGTTATGGTGACATACTCTAGACCAGGGGTGGCAGTCATCCAGACGGGCAATTACCCTACCTAGGCTGTTCTGTCGCCCCTTACGACAGGCCACCAGGCCGCGGGAAATTGTATTCTTTCTCCGTTTCTGCACGGATAAAAATTAATTGTTGAAAATGAACAAAAACGTCTATTTTGCTCAAAGGTAAAGCATTGCTATTGAACGTGGTAACGCCGCCAGACTTTTGGGAGCGTTCCTGGTAGATGATAGTGATTTGGGGCCAATATTTTATCTATAACTAGCTTCTGCCCGCGACTTCGTCCGCATGAATTAGTTTAAAAAAAATAAGTTATAAAACCCTCCCGATTTCAAAACATTCTTCATTGGTGCTCCGTTCCTATTGGTCTTAGCGTGATGATATATAGCCTAATTGTATTCAACTGTATAAATTGTTTTATTGTATGATGATGATGATGATACCGGCAATATCAATACTTAATTAGGTGCATAAGATGTATAATAAGCTGTTTAAGTAATTAAAGTTTTTTGACCTATCCCACGGCAACGCTTTAATTTTTCGGGATCAAAAGTATCCTATATGTTGATCAGGGATATAAGCTATCACCATACAAAATTTCATTTAAATCAGTCCAGTAGTTTCGGAGATTGGCCGGTACAAACAGACAGACAAACAGAGAAACAAAAAATGGAATAAAAATAAATTAGTTCTATTTCACTTCTTACATCCCCCTGACTGACTGACTGTTTTTAGCAAAAAAAATTCATTATACAGAAATTTGACCTCTACAATTTTATTATATGTATAGACTAGCTGACTCGGCGAACTTCGTACCGCCTTATTCAAATAAATTAATAAACAAACAAATCGAGAAAACATGGCAAAGGGCTCATAGAATTTGAAAAATATATATAGCCTATAACCATCTACGATTAATTCCACGTCGAATGGTTGTGGTTTCATGCTGATCGGTCCAGTAGTTTTCGAGTTTACCTCGGACAAAGAAAACAAACTTTGCTTATATATATATAGATAGATAGATAGCCATAAACCATCTAGGAAAAATTTCGCATCGAATGGTGGTAGTTTCATGTCGATACGATCAGTGGTTTAAGCGTGATTGAGCCTCAAACGAACACCATTTTCATTATATATATATAGATAGATAGATAGATAGCCATAAACCATCTAGGAAAAATTTCGCATCGAATGGTGGTAGTTTCATGTCGATACGATCAGTGGTTTAAGCGTGATTGAGCCTCAAACGAACACCATTTTCATTATATATATATAAAGAAGATAGATAGATAGCCATAAACCATCTAGGAAAAATTTCGCATCGAATGGTGGTAGTTTCATGTCGATACGATCAGTGGTTTAAGCGTGATTGAGCCTCAAACGAACACCATTTTCATTATATATATATAGATAGATAGATAGAAGATATATATAAAGATAGAAGATAGATAGATTATGCTCTCATTTTTTTATTTACTTCTAGTATTTAATTTTAGGTTTCTTTTAAATATATTTAAAATAAACTTATTATTATATTATTTTAAATATTATATATATAATGTTTATAATAAGTCTTATCTATAATATTATAAACACAAAATATTTTTAAAACAAATATTTTCACACATATATAAGTATATTGTGAAAAACAAGCTGTGGCTTAATATAGACATGTGCCGATAAATGCCCTTCAATTTTCCGATAACGAAAGATCTTGTCTGATTCATAATGCTCATATTGATGCGAGTTACACAAATACCAATACGATAACTGGATTCCTCGCGACCACCATCTACTATTTACCTACACAACCCTACAAACCAGTGAAACCATACCAACTAAACAGGCGGCTTAGAATCGCTTAGCCTTCGGAGAGACTTTGCGTCCCTCTGCGTATTGTACCGCCTACACAACGGAGAGTATTCCTAGGAACTGTTTGATCTAGTGCCAACATCTCATTTTTACAACCGCATCTCTCCACATCGACGGGATGTTCACCCCCATTCCCTGGAGCTCCCACGCTCAACTATGCAACGATTTCTAGAACGTTTATACCGCGTACAACAATGATATGGAGAGAACTTCCCGCCGAGGTTTTCCCTCTGCGCTACGACATGGGGTCGTTTAAGAAGGGCGTTATAAAATTTATTAGAGGCCGGCAACGCGTTGGCAACGACCCTGGTGTTGCAAACGTCCATAGGCGACGGTAACCACCGTTCCATCAAGTGGGCCGTCCGCCTGTTTGCCTGCTTCAGGCAATAAAAAAAACTAAATACTCAGCCATTGAGACCCTGGGAACATAAGGACCTAAGGCGCGGTGCGCCAAGCTTTATCGAGACATGGCCACACGTCTGGTGGATGTCTAACTTCACCAAAACGCAGTAGCGTGTTTTCTGTTAGTCTGTTTGTTCGAGATTCACGTAAGAACTACTGGGCCAATTTCGATGCGGTTTACACTGATTGATAGGAAATTCGTAGACTTAATATCTGCGCTACTTTTTATTCCGGGAATCCCGTGGGAATTATTTGAAATGGCCAGATTAGAAAAATAGAAAGAAAGAAAACTTTATTTGCAGAAATATTACATTACATTCGTTATACATTCTTTATACGCAGAGCATATTTTGAAAATTTGTAGGCCGCATTTTCAGCATCAAGGTTTGCACTCAGCATATTGCTGTGCCGGAATTATATCCGACGCTGATTTTCAGTGCAAGCCTTAATTTTGGCATAAGACGAAAACGACCCAATTTTGTTAATAAAAAATAATAATCATTAATAAAACTAATTCTATTATGTAATACTTAATAATAATACTTTAATACGTAAAAGAAATATTTTTTTATTAATAAAAACAACAATAAATAAAGTGCATCAATAAATTAAAAAATAAATACGTAATTTCAAAATTAAAATAAATACTCCTGTAACAAACAACTCGAATCAAATATAATTACAATGTGATTTTAGTTGTTTTGTTCAGGTGCACAGTTTCCACTAAAACGATAGCGTAGGTACATTCTTTATTAAATACTAGGGTGCTTTGTGTCGCGAGAATCCCGCGGGAAAATCAAGTCAAGCGTGGACGAAGTTGCGACCAATCCTAGTTTTGAATAAAATCAATTTGAATATAAAGAAGAGAAGATACGTACTTGCAATTGTCCCATCTCGAACATTTCATTGCAGAAGTAACAAGGGCTGTCCTTGGCATTCTTGGTTCCGTATAAACTGACCTCCTCATTTCGACTTCTGTTCAAACTCATGTTTCTAATATTGCGACAAAACTTCAAAAAACTCGTTTTTGCACTTTTATTGCCGTTTTGCAATTTAACACATTTGCTTATTTAATTAGTTTAGTGGCGCGAAGATGTGTGTTTTCTTTGTGGCATTAGATATATCTAAAGAAATTTATTACACAATATAATCATGTATCTAGAGTTTGTTAATTGTTTCAATTATTTTGTGTTTCTCAGCTCTACTTAGACATACTTTGTAAGATAGGTATTATAGGCAATACATTTTTTTTATGTATGTACATTAGGGTGGTCGTTAAAAATTAAATTCTTTCAGACGCCCAAAAAAATCCTTCCTTTTGACGAAAAACTACGGGAAAAATTTTGCTTTTTGATTTTTAACAAAAATACGTGTTATTTTAATTTTTAATATTCCAAAAAACTATAATTTTATCGAAAAATGAACTCAAATTGGCCGCCGACACGTGTTATTTTTGTTAAAAATCAAAAAGCAACATTTTTCCCGTAGTTTTTCGTCAAAAGGAAGGATTTTTTTGGGCGTCTGAATATAATAACGTTTAAGTAAATAATATATATAACATATATATTATTTACTTAAACGTTGGTAAAATAATTTTAATCTTTGCTATCTAATGTGAATGAAGTCGAAGGCAAATACTAGTTACGTTATAAAAATGTTTTTTTTTTATTAGAGTAACTCTGTGCCTCTTGTTTAAAGAGGTTATAACACAGGTAACATTGTATTAAATTTTTATGTTACTGCTATTTGCCCCGGAAGATTAATTTAATTTTATATCGCAAACTATCCCATCTCCCGGATGAAAAGTATCTATGCCTATTTTCGGTATTAAAACTATATTATGTTCATCAAAATGACCAAATCGACCAAAATGACGAAAATGGTAAACCACGAAATAAAAACCTATCCTACTTTCTGGGATAATTCTCACATAAATCTATCCCTAAAGTTATCCCATAATCCCTGAAGACTATAAGTAGAATACTGAGCCATCGAAGTCAATGGGTAAGTTTCCTAGAACGCTGGCTACGTTACCTCGCTGGATCGCCATACTGATCCCTGGCTCGAGGTAGGAACCAGCCCCCTGTCTCCAGAAAAGTCGACTTATCTATAGATAAATTAAATTTAAGTGTCTGTATGAAATGTCAAAATAACAGCTTGTTAGGTACTAAATGTGTATGAAAGTATATACGAAAACTTTTTAAAATTTTTGTCTGTCTGTCTGGATGTTCCGGTTTATCTCTGAAACGGCTGGACCGATTTCGATGGGACTTTCACTGGCAAATAGCTGATATTATAAGGAGTCACTTAGGCTACTTTTGTTTTTAGTTTTTTTAGGATATTGTTGCAAGCCGATACTAATCCTTTGCATGTTCCTTATTACCCCTTTGAATTTAAGTGATCTATTGTTCGCGCTAATCTCTTTGTTCAGATTGTTGTGCCGTAAGACGTCATACAACCTTCTTTCCGTTGTTAGTATTTCATGCAAATTCTTGGAAGCCATTAAGCTGACCATTTAACGATTTCAAGAACCAGTGCGCGGCATGTTCCTAGGAGGCCATGTCTAATTTACAAATGGATGAGGGTCTATCAGCCCGGAAATGCACCAGTCGTGTTCTGATTGCAAACGAGGCGATTTTTCGATTTATGTGATAACGTTTTTCTGCCCTACGGTTTGGTTGTATTGAATTTAGCTATGAATTACGTGTGTGTACTTCTAATAAACTTGATAATTCCAAGGTCATTATCAAACTTACATCCTAATCCAAATCCCCTACAATTTCGTAACAATATAATATAGAGTGATGTTTTATATATATCGCTAGTACTACGTATAGTTCTAAATATATCACTAATCAAACTTCATTAGCCACTTAAAAAATAAAATATATGCACTGAACTTAACTATCTTTACACTGGTCACAAAATCACAGAATTTAAAATCACATTTGTATCTAAAATGCATAAACACCCACTTTGAAATAACACTAAATCAAAGAGCTCGGTACGTGGTATCCAGTTATCCTATTGTTTCGAAGTGAATCATATCACTGTTATCATGGTAAGCCATTGATACTTGATACAGGGCGTTTAGTGATAACGTATAGATGTGCAAATAACAATTACGTAGAATTTTCTGGGTCAAGGTGCTTTTTTAGATGCCTTTGATTATGTATTTAAGAAACTACTGGAATATTTATTCAGATTTTACTTATCTAAGAATATAAGTCTAAGAATTTTTTTTGTGTGTTTGTGTAGTTCACATGCAGTACAAGTAAAACTTCAGAGAATATATTCGGAGATAATTCTTCTCTAAATTTTAGTATTATAAAAATAATTCTTTTAGCCTACATCTATCAATATATTCTAATCAAAACATTCAATGACTCAAAGTGTAAATTATTACACTTTGAGTCTCTTGTATAAAGTTTAAAATTCAATGCACTGTTACGCATGAATTCCTTTGGTTTACGGATAAAAGTATATCTGCCTTAATTATGTACAGATAGAGATCAAATTCATTTGAAATATTTTACGATTTATTTAAATTGATAAATACTTACCGGTAAAGAGAAATGTGTTTTATTTCGAATGTAACAAGGTTGAATTTTGTATTTATCTTTTCGTAATTTGCAATTTTTTTAAAATTCTCATTAAATTGTAATTTTATGTTTATAAAAATTGTAAATATAGTCTATATATCTAAATATAGATTAATTAGTAGTGTTAGGTTTCAATATAGTCTGTAAGAAAGAATGTAATCCTCAGTTCAATATACGCCTCGAACGAATACAGTTGTCCTTGTTAAAAGCTCCTCCGCGTCGCCACCCACTAATATATTATATATACTAATATATACATCTTATACTAATACTTAAAGCTGAAGAGTTTGTTTGTTTGTTGATCGCACTAATCTCAGAAACTGGTCTGTTTTGAAAAATTCTTTCAATGTTAGATAGCCCATATATCGAGGAAGGCTAGGCTATATATCATCACGCTAAGACTACTACGAGCGGAGCACCAATGAAGAATGTTTCAAAATCGGGTTGGAACGTAGTTCCTTATCGCGCGGTACGAATGGGGGCTAGACGGAAAAAATTCTTACGAAAAGTTGTCACGACACTTTTTGAACTTGCCAAGATAAAATGCAGCTTTATGCCCACGCAGTTAGAGTTTAATTTGGAGTACATTATTTACATGTCATGGGTTGCTGACGTACAGATAGCATTTGCGGACATATAGAGTCTTAATGTCATTAAAATAAGGAGCAATATCGCGAATCTGGTTTAAAGTTAAATTTGTTTCAAGAGTCGAATTGCAGGACGTGATTCGATTTTTAAATTGTTTCTTATATTGAAGTAAATAGGATTCAAACTTACTCATTTACTATTACACTTCGCATTGAACAGTGTGGTGTCGCGACGATTATTTTTGTTGAGTGTATACAGGTTTTTTGTAAATAATCGAAAGGAACTTCGTTCCATCCGGGTGTCCCTTGACACCTCTCAAGTTTTTTTTTTTTAAACTTTTTTTAATATTCTGCGCGGACGATGTGGCGGGCATAAGCTAGTATTATGTATATACTAATATATATATCACTAATATGTGTATAGCAACAGTAATAGCTATACAATATTAATAATAGTATTAATACATAATATTAATATACAAATATACTAATATAAACACACATGTGATTAGGTATTGAATATTTATTATAAAGTGAGATAATGTTCGAGTACCAGTTTTTTATAGTATACTTACTGGCAGGCCTTTTTTGTCACTTATTTTTTGGTGGCACGCTAATTCTCGAAAGTTATAAGTCTATATTTTTTTGTTTGTGGCTCCACTCCAAAAAATTACAGTTTATTCACCGCTCCAAAAGCCTTTTCATGGTATGTAGGTACCATGTTCAGTTATTCTTCGTCCAAATATTTGAACCACATTTTCAATTTTCTGATTAGCACTCATTAGGATTTTGCAAATCTAAACTCAGCTCAGGAGTTTTTGGCGGGAACTGAAAGGAGATGTGCTGTGCAGTTTTATTTTCTAAAAATGCGTAAAATTACTCTAAAATGAACAATAGTTGTAGGATATTGACAGTTTTTGAGTAGTGATTATGTGTTTTGTGAGAAATATGAACTGTATAGTCAAATGTGGCCTTTTCAGTTGTCACAAGAACTCCGTTGAATGGCACCAGCTGATTACCTACAGTTCAGCTGTGATATACATAGGCTTAAGAAAATGAAGAAACTATAATGTAAACCAAGATCTGGCTTAAAGGCCCAGCTGCCAAGCCATAAACCCAAATAAATAAATAAACTCGGCTCACTCAGCTCTTGAAGAGCATCGCACATTTCGTATGAGGCGACACGGTAACTTTTCAGAGAAGATAGATTGGATTTTGTATTTGGATAATTTTGGCCTATGAAAAAAATCTTTTTTTTTTGTAAAGGTTACCAAAATTGATTGTTATCAGTTTATATTGCAATTTCCTGATATTTTAGACATTCCCTTTAAGGGCACTGCGTGCCCAAAGTGCCCCCACAAAAAAGCTCTGTTTACTGGTCAGTTGATATTTTTACATGCCGACAAACTGAACGCACACCTGGTTTATTACCTTTCCCGCATTTTGACTTCTTTTGTTTACTTTGTGTTTAAAAATTGCAATTAGACAATAGCCTATTGTTATTGTTACTTGTTTACGGCCGCAGGTGTGCAGATTACGGTTTCTCGGAAACTTCAGTCCACGCGTTCGATTGTTGTATTGTACAGTTTAGTATAAAACGATGCCCGAACGGGGGAGGGGCAGGCAGTCAAGCGAGAATTACGATACGAGCAAGACGTACATTCGATAAGCTATATAGTAACGGACTTTGCGCGTGTTATTGAATTGTGCAGTTTGTACGGGTGGCGTCCAGTTATATTTGTATTTGTGTTATACGTGTTTGTATAGTTCTAATAAATTCTGTAGTAATTCCAACGGCATTTTAATTTCAAAAGCGTAAGTGAGATAGCATGTTCTATTAAATATCCCCGTAATTAAAGAAGCCAGTTTTTAAATATATAAAATGAAACGTCTACATTCGCAAGATATGTTGCTATAATATTAGCTAAGAGCTGCTGGTAGCGGCAATCACTTTGCATAATTAAGACACAATTTTTTTCACGTGGCATGTCAAGGACGACCTTGGCGCTACACCACTGTGTTGCAAATGTGGCTAGACATGTTTTACTGAAGTTTTTTTGAAGTGAAACTTCTTTAGAATCGGTTTTTTTTGCAGGAGTTCAGCAGACAGGCAGACGGCCCCCTTGATGGAAAGCGGTTACCATCGCCTATGGACATTTGCAACACCAAAGGTGCTACAAATGCGCTGCTGCTCTCTTAAGGAAGACTGGAACCTGGTTACCAATGCCGGAACACAAATCAAGGTTGTTATGGCGACATACTTTAGACCAGACACTAAAAAGAAATAAACGCATAAATCTATAAATCCCTAAGGTGGTAGCTCTATGTTCCTTACATAAAAAAATAATTAGGTATTTTACCTAAAACTTTATTGTTTCTTGTAACTAAGTTCACTACAATAACAAGTCCATATTTTACTAATTATTTGGGTTTTTGGCTTAGCAACTAGGCCTTTAAGCCAGATCTGAGTTTACAATGTAGTTTCTACATTTTCTTAAGCCTATGTGTAGCACAGCTGAATTGTTAGTTGTCAGCTAGTGTCATTCAACGGAGTTCTTGTGACAACTCAAAAGGCCACATTTGACTATACAGTTCACATTCTTGACTAAATACATAATTACTACTCAAAAACGATCAATATCCTACAACTATTGTTCATTTTAGAGTAATTTTACACATTTTGAGAAAATAAAACTGCACAGCGCAACGTCTCCTTTCAGTTCCCACCAAAAACTCTAAAAAGTCCATAATAGTCTACACACAACTGCGCAACCAACAGAGGCAAGTTCAATAAATTGTGAAAAACCTGTGAAGTGCCGAATATCCGAAACAGACTTGGCTTAAAGGTCTAGAAACCTAGCCATAAAATCCAAAATAAAACAGAGGCAAGTCGCAGCCAACCTGATTTGAAGTAATACAATAAATGAAATGTTGTTTATGATAATGTAGTTATATTTTTAGCGAGCCCAACAGTGGGATGTTTATGGGCAAACCACTTTCCATCAAGTGGGCCATCTGTCTGTTTGCTTGCTTCGTGAACTAATAACACAAGCGTAATATGCTTAACCTGGGTATATACAATTAGTGTTTGTTAAGAATATAACAACATTGAATTATCAAGTGGCCGTGTAACGTTTCCTTATTTTTATTTATTTTTAATTTGTCCGGATTATAATCTTGAGCGTCCTATTAGTCATCAGTAGGTATATACATAGAAGCTGACCTTAAGCAAAAAAAATCAGGTAAGTATATTAATAAATTAGTATTGTTTTTTAGAGTTAAATAAAACAAGCTGATGATGGCAAAATTAATACGGTCAACGTTTGCATTAACATGCTAAAAGGTATAATGGAAATTTTATTTTTGTACACAGCATCGTTATAATATTGGGGGAGAGTGGGTTAATTTTGCATTTTTTTGTCATACCCAGAAGGAAACGTTAAACATAGTAAAGCCGCTTTTAAAACTAATGTTATATAAATTACAAGTATATTATAACATAAACCACAATTTTTTATATATTACAACAAATATACAATCTGATAATGTAAAGAGAAATTAACTAAAATAAACCATAACATTAGGTTTAAGCACAACTTAAGTAGAGTATTTCCAAAGTCCATGTTCAAATTATCAAACTAAGTATAAGCCTCCTAAATATCGATTTGTTTATTTATCGTCATATTCACAGATGGCAATAACAATACACACAGCAGTATACGTAACATGGGCGTTCAGAAATTCTGCATACAGTAACCCTACATGCTTTACCACCGCAATGAAACGGGAGTAAGTTGACACCTGCTAGGGCGCTTCTTTGGCCTATGCCTATATCATTTGTAAATCTTGGCGATACTAGGAATGGAAGTGATTTTCATGGATATCTGGCAGTCACTACAAGTCCCTCACTACCCCATTACTGTCCTTTGAACAGCATAATATGATACAAAATATTTATACCTAAAACGGACTACTACCTATTTATCAAAGAATTTAGATCCCGATTTTGGAGATGCTCAAATACGGCAATAATAACACACCATAAGATTGAGCACATGCTAATTTGCTTAACTTTTTAGCACATACGAACTAATTGTTCAATAAACATAATAAAACATTAACTTGTAGCCTTGTAATATTTCCAACATCTATAGCGCCATAAACAATCTCAAAATATCAATTGAAGAGGTCACACGTTAAAACTAAATAAAAACAATAAATCCGCTAGAGGTCAAATTTACCCCGACGTCCTTTGATTTATTAGAACCTTTGCAAGCGCCTGCGCAACCAAATGCGCTCTCAGCTGATTATTTTGTTAGTACCTGTTCATCTTTCGAAGGGGTCGGTCGTTGCCTTCGTTTTTAATTTAATTGATCGCGCGTACTTTTCGACTTTGGATAATTATTATTTTATTTGTGACTAAGTGAAGTGTTCAAAACAGGTTGTATTTCACCAGTTTTTTCAAAAGTGTGAGTAAATTTTTTTTATATAGGGTAGTTATTAATTATGATAGATCAATGTATCAATTAAATGGTGTTGCAATTAGCCTCGATAACATCTTATTTCTGGATAAATAAGTTTCAATAACGCAAAACTATGGTCTGACCTTAACATTATTTAGTTTAATAATAATGCTATAACTTCTCTTTGCAAATGCAAATAATTTCTTCATTTTCATTGACCTTCTATCGTATTTGATAATAGTGTTCTTTATTCTTTTTCTATTAATTTTGTAGACTAGATTATTTGGCAATGGGTGTTTGTTTTAATGTTTCAATTTCATCCAAAAACTAATGATGTGCGTGGAAAGATAATTTAGCCTTCAATACGTTAAAAGTAAATATTTTACATCAGTGTTAAATTAGCTTCTTGCTGCACTAAACTTTGACAGGTATTTATTTTTATACTACTAGTCATTATCTATATATATAAAAATCAATTGCTGTTCGTTAATCTGGCTAAAACTCGAGAACGGCTGGACTGATTTAACTAATTTTGGTTTTGAATTATTTGTGGAAGTCCAGGGAAGGTTTAAAAGGTGAGTAAATGTGAAAAAAATGCTTGGAATATAGTAATTACAACAATTTCGCTTTCCCGTAGAAACTATTCCTACCTGTCAAACATTTGATGTTCGTCCCGTCGTTCAGAAATAAACGTTTTTTATTTATTGATTCTGAGGCGGTATGAAGTTTGACGGGTCAGCTAGTATTATAATAAATTATTGCATAATTTCAGCAGATAAATAGATGGCCCACCTGATGGAAAGCAGATACCGTCGCCTATGGACATTTGTAACACCAAAGGCGCTGTCGAAGTCAAAGTCAAACTAATTTATTTCTTTGAAACATGGACTGATGTGTCTCTCGAAAGGCAGACTGGAACCTGGCCCCCAATGCCGGAACACTACTCAACAACTCAAGGTTGTTATGGCTGCATATTCTAGACCAGGGGTGGTAGATATCCAGGCGGTCAAACGCCCTACCACCTGGCTGTGGGTTGTTTTGTCACCTCTTACGACAGGCTGCCCCAACGCAGGATATTGTATTATTTCTCCGTTCCTGCATGGATGAATCTGTGATAAGAAGTATAATCTTTGACAACAGAGCTTAATAATGTTCAAACTTATAGTTTAAATTTATTATGGTCGTATTTCAACCACTGGGCGACCATTATAGTATAATATCAATCTATACTAATATTATAAAGAGGTTAAATTTAAGAAGTGTAGTAGGGGGTAATCTCTGGATCTACTGAACCGATTTTAAAAATTCTTCCACTGTTGCAAAGATCCGTTAACAGGGAGTCAATAGGCTATATAACATAACGCTATATACCACGGGAGCGTGACAGGGCCCGAGTGAAACCACGCCAGGCCGCTAGTCGTTGATATTATTCCAAGTTTCACAATTTGAGGAATTAATTCTACGAACTAAGTACATGAATTTGTAGCATGATAGCCATATCTGAGTCTTAAAACTGTTATTAGTTCCCTTCTAGTCAAAGTTGTGTTGCCAATCCAAGGAGAAATTAAAGGCTGAAGTGGCTGAGTCGTGCGGGATTTGCCATGCCAGGATTCGAATCCATGACCTGTGCATTCAAATTAACTTGGCCTGCAAACAGCTTGCAGAAAGGTTAGTCAAGAGAAGTGCTCAAAATGTTGTGTGAACTCAACAATGTTTGTGTTACGAGTGAATGAATTTCGTTTGTTGAATTCTTTCCTTAACTCGTATTATTCAAGGATAAAATTCGTGTCGCGTAAGATTTTTGACATTTGTTGGTGCAAAATCGGTATGCTCAGTAAGTGCGAAATTACTTAATTTATTATTACTTAAATTACTTAAAAATCTCTCAATTTAAGGTTATACATATAGATTGAAACATTACTTATTAACACTAAATAAACATTGAAATAGTACCTATAAAATATAAGTATAAAATTTCAATAATATATATCGCCAGCAAATTTTTAGACTTAAAATCTGGGCTATTTTTATCCCGGGAATCTTGCGGGAATTTTCCCACGAGTGGTTTGAAGTTGTTTGGGTACATAAAAAGCGGCGCAATTTTCACTAAAATGATAACTTACATTATTTATAAATAAAGGGTGGATGAAGTCGCGAGCATGTCCTAGTATGTTAATAATATTAGAATGAATTGCATCGAGTCCAGATCTCTAATAAAGAAGAAAACTAGGAAAGCAGAAGTCGGGTTTCGAAATGGATGTTCGAAAGCAACCGGGATTTAAACATGAAATGACGACGATCGCCAAACATTGCATAACTATTACTAAGACCGGTCATAAAGACAGGTGTGAAATATAACATGTTTGAACTTTAGATTTATTATTGCAAAAAAATATACATCTGACTTTGCAGTGTTTCAAATGTCGCGGATGGTTTATTCAGCTATTCACACTGTCGTGATAAACAAATCTACAAACCGCAATCTATCTATCTATTAGGAAACTATAAGGCGGTTGGTGCGAGTACAGTAAAACCTGGATAAGTTGGTCTTAGATAAAATACAGTAGAACCTCGATAAGTCGAAAACCTCCCAAACTCGAAAAAAAAATTGTGTTCTGACAATACCTCCGTTGCTCGAAATCTGAACCCTCTATAAGTCAGTCGAAATAATTAGTTAGTCCCTATAAGCAAATTCAGTACTTATTTTCCCTGTATAACATAGATACAGAACATAGCATAATTATATAATTGTACAACCTCTATAAACATAAATTACTGGATTACTGGATGGCTACCACCCCTGGTCTAAAGTATGTCCATATGCGATTGTAACCGCTTTCCATCAAGTGGGCCGTCTGCCTGTCTGCTGAACTCATGCAATAAATAAAAAATGTATATATATATAAATTGGTCATCATTGTTGCTGGTTAGGTTAACCAGCTATGATCTTCCGCTAGGGCCATTCAAGTGACATACAAAGACACGGAAGCAAATAAAATACAAATTGAAAAGGAAGTATTAAAAAAGAAGAAAAAAAATGAATACTACAGCAATTTTAAAAAGATTAAATACATATAAATTGGGATTTATATCAAGAGAGTTTTAAAAGAGCAATATAAAGACATACAATAGTCAGCATTTTACAAGTAAACAACTGCGGCCCAATGCAATTATTATTATTAAACACAATTATTTATAGTCGTATAATATATTCGGTAATAAAATCAGTGTTATTACAGCGCTCGTTGGATTTGGTATTTCCTACACTTCCCTCCTAAACTATAGCTGTATACACACTACAGTTTTTTTGGTCCTTCGAGCCAAATTAAATTTATATTGTTACAAGCCGCGAGACTCGAATTAAAATGCCGTTAGAATTACTAAAGAGTTTATTAGAACTATATAAACACGTATAACACATGTACAAATATAACCGAACACAACAAGTCCAAACGTAATGACAAGACCATTCATTACGTTTGGACTTCTGTTTCCCTGTTCTTATCAAATGTTTTGTCCATCTAAAGGTTGTCTGGAAGAAATCGCTAATAGCGATAAGACCGCCTATTGTATTGTAAAATTTTGTTTCTGTTAACTGTATCTTTAAAACACAATAAAGCATATTCATTCATTCAAGGTCGTTATTCAATAAAACGCGCAAAGTCCGTCCCTAGGGTTACCGGTGATAGAACACAAGTCTCGCCTCGATCGTGGTTATCGCTCAACTCCTCGTCCCTCAATTTGGACATTGCTTTATACTGCACAGATGCAATATGTCTACCCAGCCGCGTGGACCGAATTCCCTAGAATCAGTTTGTACTTTAAATCCGACACATCTGGCTAATGACTGCCATAAAAGATTACAATACAACCATGGACTGTTCTCTAGAATAATTAGTAAACGTGTATAAGTAAACAAAAAAAGTCCAAATGCCGAAAGGCAATAAAATGTGTTTTTACAGGTATGCACGTGTGAATTGGTTTTTTGTCGGGGCCAGAGTAACAGTATATTAAACACTTGGATTAATAAGTTTTTTAATGTTACGGTACTTTGTGCCTCGGGAATCCCGCGGGAATTTCAAGTCATTTCAGCCTGCGTTTAATACGATCTACCCGAGTTTTGTAAATCAGTAAGATTTTTCTAATCCATCACAAAGAGATTAAAACTAGATTTCAATTAGTGCACAAAATTAGTGTTGTTTCATACTCGGTGCATTTGATTACAAAACAATGTGCATTAATTGGTAGTGTCAAGTGATATTCCCACAAGCGTCGCCAGATCGTGTCAGCCATGTTGTGAAAACAACGCTGCAATCCGCTTATCGTGTGATATATGCGGGTACTTTTAAATTCGCTCTTTTTGCTTGCCAGTTGCATGGCATTGCGAATGTTTGATAAGAATAGAATGTTCCCGTTTGAACAATGTTAAATCAGGCGAGGTTCTAAACGGCCCCGGTAGACGTTGTCCTGCTCATAAAAATAAAAATCTAGGACCCGATCCCAACGCCACCTACCGGTTCCAATAGTGGATTTAAACCATCCGGGGACCCCCACTCAAAACACACAAAAACAAAATGACCAAAATCGGTCCAGGTGATTAGGAGGACTCTAGAACCCGATCTCAGCGCCACCTGCCGGTTCCAACGGGATAAAAAGTATCCTATGTCCGTCTCCTGGTTCTAAGCTACCTCGCCACCAATTTTCCGCCAGATCGGTACAGCCGTTCTTGAGTTATAAATAGTGTAACTAACACGAATTTCTTTTATATATACAAGATGAAAGAAAAAAAGAAAGAAAAAGTTTAATAGACTTAAAAAATACAACGATATACATAAAAAACACATAATACATTTATACAAAAACATATATAATAAATAAACGCTTGTTGTACGTCGTTGTAGTTTTTTAGTCAACGAGGTTGGCAACTCAGCATTGTGCTGCATCGATCGGAATTTAAAAAACCCCGATATAGCGCTGATTTTCAGTGCCAACCTCCATACAACAAATAATTGACAAACACACATTGAAATAATAATTTAAAAAAACATACAACTATATAATTAATAAAGGTAATAAATATTATTAATAAATAAATAAAGGTAATAAATACCACTCAAGTTCGATAAAAGGTACGTAATAAAATAAATAGGAACTAACTAACATTTAAATAATGTCGATTAAGACCCTGCTTACTTGCACACCAGTGGAACTGGTAAAATATACTGAACCATGTATTACTAGGAATAACACCCGTATATAACTAGATTACTGCAAGAATAAATATTTAATTTAATTTCATGTCATTTCATTTCATTTCATGTCATTTCATTTAATTACATTTGACCAGGATCACCAATAGCTTTGTACTTTTGATCAGTTACTGGACTTATGACTAAGGTTTACAATGTGATGTAAAAACTAATTATAGGTGAATACAGTGTGCAATTTAATTTTTTCACGACTGTTAGACTACTGGAGAGGCGGTCTCTACTCCAGGTCTTGGTAAAGGTAGTGTCGGACGCCCTCCATCCAGCCTGATGGAATGACAACTTGGGCAAGGTCGCCGGTTTCTTAAAAAAAGTCCTTGTCGTTATTATCTATATGGAAAATCTTAGTGATCTATTTGTTATTATTTCTCTTGATAATAATTATTTTATTTTATCGTTTTTTTTTTTTTTTTACTTTTTTAATAAAAAATTTATGTTAATTTCATTTCAAAAAAATTCATTCATTTTGTACACCACACCTGTGTAACACCTGTATAAACTACATTCTTGCAAATAAGATATTGATTGATTAAGGAAGACTGAAGACCGGGATGATTGGAGCCTACTTGGGGAGGCCTACGTCCAGCAGTGGACTTTGATTAGCTGACAACGGATTGTTTTTTTTAATATATTTTTATTTGAGCGCTGAGTACGAAGGCCATTTGCTAAAATGCTGCGTACACATTCTCAAAACTTGTTTTTTTACTATGATATTGTTACAACGCAGGTCCCGACAAAAACAAAATCTCCCTGCATGTCTAATTGTAACTCTTTTATGATCGTCTTCTTTGGTTTACCTTGTGTTTAAATTTTGTGATTAGAAAACAGCCCATTGTTTTATTGTACGATTTTATGGCAGTTTGTGGGCGAGTCATTAGCAAGGTGTGGCGGATTAAGTCGACTTAGATACGGGGACATTGCATGTGCGCAGTATAAAACGATGACGTGATGGAGGGGGAGGAGTCGAGAGAGAACCACGAGCGAATTGAGACGTGTGTACTACAATCGGGAATCTAATAACTGACTGACTTGGCGCGTTTTATTGAATTACGACTTTCTGCATTACGTTTGGATTTGTTGTGTTCGGTTATATTTGTACCGTGTTATACGTGTTTGTATAGTTCTAATAAATTCTATAGTATTAGTAACGACATTTTAATTCGAGTCTCGCACTCGTAACAATATGTAAATAGTATTTTTATTTAAATTTTCGATATTTCACATGTATATGTATATATATGATTAATAAAGCGCTAAATCAGCTTCCTTAAAAACCATGCAAGCATCTCCAAATATAGACTAGACACATTAACTTTACAGCGTGTTTGTCCAAAGGTGGCCATTTTAAGATCTCAGATGTAATAACTTTTAACGATAAACATCATACAGTCTTATTAAGAGTTTTCCGCTTATTATTATTATTAAAATCAGATTTTAATTGCAGTTATAATAAAACGATGGCCTGAGAAAATGTATATTTCGGCCATTGTCTCTCATGTTAATGACATCCCTGTCAATATACCTATATATAGAAGCATAAAATATTATCATTAAATATTTAGTTATGATTATATAATGTATGTCTTTGACGACCACGGGCTATGAAAATGGCCCGGACATTTGGAGGGCTTGCGCGGGGCCATGGAAAGGCCAACACGTAGAGGCCCTTTCAGAAATTTAATGTAAATGTGGAGTGACACTGACCGGCGATTATCCTTGTCTACACCATATAATAATGCACCCAAGGACAAGCCCCGGCCAGTGTAGGACTATTGTGAAAAATGACGACAAAAAGTACCGGGCTATTAGGGTGAACTGCTAGTAGTACTAGGCTAGGGGTTTGGGAATATGGGGACTATGGCGTCTGTCCGTCGCAATGTTCGAGAATCATGGAAAAATGGGCAGACAGTGACTCGCTACTCCCTGCTTGGGCCCCAAAAAATGCCATAGAACCCAGGGGTAACATGGGTGTGAGTGGCTAAGGGGTATCGAGAGGTGGGCTGCGGGTTCACCGAAGCTACTTCTGACGTGATGCCATTTATCACTTCCACCCCTGGAACTTGAGTCTTAGTTCTAGCGATCTCTACTCCGTGCCGGCTGGTTAAGGCAAGCACGGAGGCGGGCGCCTTGCCTTGGCCCCCGGAGTCAGGTACGAGGTGTCGCCACTCACCTAAGGTTTCGCCACAAAGCCCCCCCTTCGGGAACTAATTATGTTATTATTATTTATTGCTGAAGCACAGAAGACTGGCTGACGGCCCAACTGTGATGGAAAGTGGTAGTCGCCTATGGACATTAGCAATAACAGAGTTGCTGTCAATGTGCTGCCGGCCTCGAAGGAGAAGCTGGAACATGACTACTGATGCCGGAACACAACTCAAAGTTGTTATGGCGGCATACTCTAGACCAGGGGTGATAGTCATCCAGTCGGACAAATGTCCTACCACCTGGCTGTGGGTTGTTTTATCACCTCTTACAACTGACCGTATGGTCGCAGTTATTACTATATTTTTTCACTCCTGCACGGAATGAAATTCAAACTTAAAAATTTGAGTTTCTCCTGCTTTTCAATGACCTTTAAGGGTTAGCAGAAGATCAGCGCTGATTCTAACAGACCAGTTATGCTGAGACTGATTCGTCTTTTAAGGACAAGTTTGTTTTTAATTTAATATTTTGAATAAAATATTTTAATGTACTTTGTCTTAAATAAAATGATTTTCTTTCATTCTTCTCCAATTAAAGAGTAATGGACATTATACCCGTGAGAGACGTACAAAACAGATTCGCGGGTTTGACACATCAGTTATCTCAATATGTATGACAGTATTGTGGATGGTAGAGTTGGTACCGGTAGACCACGACACACCATGATCAAATAACAGAAGTGTAAAAACGAGGTCAGGTAAAAAGCATATCAAATAAACGTGCATGTATGAAGAGGTTAATGAAAGTAGATGAAGCGAAAGTTGTTTGTCAGGAGCGTCGCAAGTGGAGATCTATGGTCTCTGCCTACTCCCATGGGAAACAGGCGTGATAATATGTATGTATGTATGTTTCTTAATGTTCATCATAATGTTTTCCTTTACATTAATTACGTGGTAAATATAGTTTAAAAAGGTAAAAATATAACATTTTTCCATAATGTACGTTATATTGGCACTATGGTGTTACAATTCCCATGCTACAAAGTTTGCAAGTTGTTTGCGCCGGTAGATTGGTTAATCGTTTTACGTCACAGTGACTGTTTCCACTCGCAATATCAAATAAGAAAAGAAAAATAATTTATAAATGCAATACACAAAAACAAGTAGAATCAACTTCAGATATTTTGAATGAATGAATGATAACTCTATTGTTCGGTATAACTTAATCCTAGACAATTTAATATGATATTATTTCCATTAGAGCAATGGGCGTCCTTATCGCTTATATCTCTTGCATGCAACCCGGTGTCCAAGGAGACATTATAAGAAAAAATAACTAATATTTGGTGGTTTAACTAAGTTAAAACTAATTCAATCATAATTAAACAAAAAATATAAACTACTATAGATATACATAGATTATAATAATATGGTTACGAGTTACGGGGCTCGAATTAAAATGCCGATGGAATTACTATAGAATTTATTAGAACTATACAAACACGTATAACACAGGTACATATATAACTGGACGCAACTAGTACAAGCTGCACGATTCAATAACACGCGCAAAGTCCGTCACTATATAGCTTATCGAATGTAAACACTTCTTGTTTCGCTTGTGCCTATCGCTAGACTGTCTCATCTCTCAGTTGGGGCATTGTTTTATACTGCACCAATACAATATGTCTCGACACAACACTCTACTGCATAATAATTATATCCAATTCTATTCTAGTTTAGATTCTAGTCTAGTTCTAGTCATTAGACTATTATAAACAATACAATACACCATAGGCTGTTTGTTTTATTACAAATTTTAAACATAAAATACACAAAAGAAGTCCAAATTCCGAAAAGGTAATAAACTGCAGATGCGAATTGGTCTTTGTCGGTCGTAACAATAGAATAAAGAACATAGTAATAAAACTACGTTTTAATGGTTTTTAGCACGGTAATTTATTTGATTTTGCTTATTCCGACGTTTCGGCCGCTTTTCAGTGGCTGTGTGGTCACGGACGACATACACAAAACGCAAAAAAGCGGACGACAAAGATGACAATTGTCCAATCAGTATTGTTAATGTTTTATTTAGCCTACCGCCAACTTGTTCATTTTAATTATTTAGTTTTAATTTGTTTATGGTTATTATTTACCTATGGGGGCCTAATCTAATTTACCAACGCTTCACAACAAGTTGTGGCTTGAAGAGAAGAAGCAGCGCAAGAAACTATTCAGAAAACATGCCTAGCTCTAAAATTTTTATATAATATTAATATGGGTGGAAAGAAAAATAAAAGAAATTATTAGTCAATTTGGTTTGTGTTCCGTTTTACGCAGAAAGAGCTCACAGTGTCTTGAGGTTTGGCAGTTGGTTTTTGCTGAGTCTGTGTCTTAATAGTTTTGATGCTCGGATCCCAAACAAGTGGTACTTGCCAACCATCTTCTCTATTGACATTTGGGTGTTTTTTGATTTCAATAGCCTCACGCATCATTCTAGGTATGAATCGATTCTCTTTCGCGAGGATTTGTGTTTTATCGAATCTGATGTAGTGGTTGACTTTATCCAACGTGTGTTCACTGATCGCAGACTTCGTAGACCTTGTGTGTTTCATATCAGCAATGTGTTCTTTTACCCGTGTTCTTATGCTCCTCTTTGTTTGCCCAATATACGTACGTACAAACGTAGTTTTATTATGTATACAAATCGCGAAAACTTAAGAAAATATTAAAAAAACAAAAAATTCTAAATCATAGTCTCTAAGCTTATGATTTTAGGTGTTAAAAAGAATCATAACGATAATGTCGTATCGTATCATAACAATGGACACAATCAGCATAAAAACCAGTCAGTCAAGTAAATTGATGTTCTCGGTACAACAATGAGTCCGTTTTAATATTATCCACAATTAAGATAACTCCAAGTCATCTGTCGTGATCATTGTTACGAGACCTTGGTGCCTTCAGTTTTTGTATGATTAAAAGATTAGCTCGCACGATATTGAAAATGAGACATAAATTATTTTAAAACAGAAATTCACAGATTATCTATATATTATTATACATAAAATAAAATTGTAGAGGTCGAATTTCTGTACAATGAAAGAAAATGCTAAAAACCGAGTCAGCGGGATGTGAGAAGTGAAATAGAACTAATTTAGAACTTTTTCATTTTTTTGTTTCTCTGTTTGTACCGGCTAATCTCCGAAACAACTGGCCCGATTTAAATGAAATTTTGTATGGTGGTAGCTTATGTCCCTGGTCAACATATAGGATACTTTTGATCCTGAAAAATTAAAGAGCTCCCGTGGGATAGTTAAAAAACCGCTACACGCGGACGAAGTCGCGGACATCAGCTAGTATTACATAAGTTTCTTTCGATTTTATGATATTTGTGCTATTAATGTGCTGCCGGACTTGTAGATAAGACTGCAACCTTGCCACTAATGTCGGAACACAACTCAAGGATGTTATGGCGGCATGCTCTAGACCAGGGATGGTTGCCATCCAGACTGAATAAAAAACCCTACCACCTGGCTGTGGGCTGTTTTGTCGCCTCTTACGATAGGCCGCCCGGCTGCAGGAATTAGTATTCTTTCTCCGTTCCTACACGGATAAAAATTAAAGCCAATATTAAACGGTAAATTTCTATCTTTCAATTTCAATGAACCAAAATTTATAGATAGATAACACTTTATGGTATACCATTACAGAAAACTTACATTACATTTCAATTGATTAGTATATAAAGATTTTTTAATGTATAGCCAAATATCAACTCGAAGCACTAGAGGCATTTCCGTTTTCACGGAAAAACTACTGGACCGATTTGGCTGAAACTCAGTATATATACTTTCGATGCCGAGGATGAACATAGGATACTTTTTATCCCGAAAAATGGGATAGTTTCCGGGATAGAAATATATTTGTCTTTCTGTTTGTTATGCTTTTACGGAAGAACTACTGGACCGATTTGGCTGAAACTCAGTATATATACTTTCGATGCCGAGGATGAACATAGGATACTTTTTATCCCGAAAAATGGGATAGTTTCCGGGATAAAAATATATTTGTCTCTGTTTGTTATGCTTTTACGGAAAAACTACTGGACCGATTTGGCTGAAACTCAGTATATATACTTTCGATGCCGAGGATGAACATAGGATACTTTTTATCCCGAAAAATGGGATAGTTTCCGGGATAAAAATATATTTGTCTCTGTTTGTTATGCTTTTACGGAAAAACTACTGGACCGATTTGGCTGAAACTCAGTATATATACTTTCGATGCCGAGGATGAACATAGGATACTTTTTATCCCGAAAAATGGGATAGTTTCCGGGATAAAAATATATTTGTCTCTGTTTGTTATGCTTTTACGGAAAAACTACTGGACCGATTTGGCTGAAACTCAGTATATATACTTTCGATGCCGAGGATGAACATAGGATACTTTTTATCCCGAAAAATGGGATAGTTTCCGAGATAAAAATATATTTGTCTCTGTTTGTTATGCTTTTACGGAAAAACTACTGGACCGATTTGGCTGAAACTCAGTATATATACTTTCGATGCCGAGGATGAACATAGGATACTTTTTATCCCGAAAAATGGGATAGTTTCCGGGATAAAAATATATTTGTCTCTGTTTGTTATGCTTTTACGGAAAAACTACTGGACCGATTTGGCTGAAACTCAGTATATATACTTTCGATGCCGAGGATGAACATAGGATACTTTTTATCCCGAAAA
The DNA here is from genome assembly GCA_949752895.1 of Dendrolimus pini. NCBI lineage: Eukaryota > Metazoa > Arthropoda > Insecta > Lepidoptera > Lasiocampidae > Dendrolimus > Dendrolimus pini. The sequence goes on along the minus strand of OX457144.1, from coordinate 18,118,297 downwards.
ATGGGATAGTTTCCGAGATAAAAATATATTTGTCTCTGTTTGTTATGCTTTTACGGAAAAACTACTGGACCGATTTGGCTGAAACTCAGTATATATACTTTCGATGCCGAGGATGAACATAGGATACTTTTTATCCCGAAAAATGGGATAGTTTCCGGGATAAAAATATATTTGTCTCTGTTTGTTATGTTTTTACGGAAAAACTACTGGACCGATTTGGCTGGAATTCGGTATATATGTAATTTGAATACCGAGGGTGGACAAGGGATACCTTTCATCCCGGATAATGGGATAAGTATGGGGATATATTTATGTAAAGATTATCCCAGAGAGTAGGATAGGTTTTTATTTGAGGATTTGCCATTTTCGTCATTTTAGTCGATTTGGTATATCCACATGAGTATATAGTCGTTAAACTAAGAAAGAATAATTTAATCTATATATATAAAAGAAAGTCGTGTTAGTTACACTATTTATAACTCAAGAACGGCTGTATCGATTTGGCTGAAAATTGGTGGGGAGGTAGCTTAAAAACCAGGAGACGGACATAGGATACTTTTTATTCCATTGGAACAGGTAGGTGGAGCACAGATCGGGTTCTAGAATCCTCCTAATCATCTGGACCGATTTTTATGATTTTGTTTTAGTGTGTTTGAGTGGGTTACCCGCATGTTTTAAATCCACAATTGGAACCGGTAGGTGGCCCTGGGATCGGGTCCTAGATTTTTATAATTTTTCAGAGCAGGACAGCGTCTGCCAGGGTCGCTAGTTGAAAATAAAACTAAATACGGAATTGCTGTTTTAATTGAGTTCTGCAAAATATCTGGAAAGGGGGAGGTGTCGCGAATGTGACCAACTGTGACAAGGACGGGAGAGGCGTCAAACCACGAAATTCATGTGACGTATTTTGTGAACGGTTCTTAAGGTCATTAATCTTCGTAATAGGTAAACGCGTAAAAAATATTCTTCACAATGTGTGGATCATATTTGCATTCTGTTCGCAACCTTGAGAATAGAATGTAAAGTAATGCGGGTTGTTTACACGTCTAAAAAAACTTAATCATTAATATACCTACATTTACATTTTGTCAGTCAGACATATTCTGAGAACTTATGCATTGTTTTCAAGTGTTACAACTGCATCTGGAACAATGTTAGTGATCGTTTCACGCAGGTGTAACAATAAAATTAATGCGTTATTTGTGATTTGATATGATTTACTTTTGACATTTGTACGTCTATCAAGTTGCGTATTTCTTGACAGTAAAGTCCACGTGAAACAAATCACACAGAACGCACAAAATTAATAAATTATCGAGATTACATAAATAAATCGAATATAATCAATTTGGAAAAAAAAATTGTTCTACTTTATTAAGCAAAAGTTCATTGGAATATATATAAAATATTGTTAGCTTGCATCCAACAACAGTCTACATTTTCTTTTATCAGTAAATGCAGCCTGTGTTTGACGGCTGGTAACCGTGTCTTTATTTTTAATAGAGGGTAGCAAAAAATACAATTCAATCGATACCGTGAGTTACCTACATTTGGTGGTTGGTGTTTCGACTTTAAAACCTAAACGAGCATTATCCTGTTTGAAACGCGCACGTAGACACAAGGCCCTGATAATTACGGATCAGACAAATTGGAAAAGGAGAAATTATTATAATACAGAATAGTTGACTCGGTTGTAGGAACTAAATTGTGAACTGCTTATTAAAATGTAAGTAAAAGCCATGCTTAAGTGTTACGAATTATGTTAAAGGAAATAGATAATTATGTTCGTAAATATTAAGTCGTTGTTTTTCTATTGCGAACCCCTTAAACTTGGGACTGTAACTAACAATATGTCAATTGAAATGTGGGTATATGACATGATCATATTTGTACGCTTGCTGTGGAATAGGATCCCTTAACTATGATCATATAAATCACATGCAATAATTACACTATTGTTACATACCGACAAAGACCGCACATATGGCATGTTGTAAAAACGAATTCTTTTATTTACTTCGTGTTTAAACTTTAAAAACATCTATTGTTATCGTACTTATTTAATGGCTGTAATTAGTGTCGAACGACTTAATCCTTGTTTTTATTGCATTGCGTCGAAGCTTTCCAGATGTGTGTGAACCCTTTGTCTGTATTATATACTTTAGTATAAAACAATGCCCGAACGGAGGGGTGGGGCAGTCAAACGACGACTACGATAGGATTAAGACGTAGTACTTTCGATTAGCGATAGTGACGGGCTTTGCGCCTGTTGGATTGCATTGAATCGTGCAGTGTGAACTGGTTCCATCCAGTTTTATTTTGTACTTGTTTTATACGTGTTTGTGCAGTTCTATTAAACTCTATACTAATCCCAACGGCATTTATTTTAAACACTATCATAGGTTCTGCATATAAAAATGACTCGTACTTCTATGATCATATTTCTATGTTAGCCTAATATTTCCCTAAGAGCCAAAGTTCAGAGTTACTTTCAAGGAGACGCCAAAAAGCTAAAGCTCATCGGTTATAATAAAAATGTAATTTACGAAGTAACGACCTATATTTTTATCAAACAGACGTGTTACAGTTATTAAGGAGCATAGTTGTACTTGTCGTGTTTCTTTTTAAACTTAATTAATTTCGTTATGTACTTTCTTATTTCTAAACGATACAGTCGGCCATTTCTGTGATTAGCGCCTGTTTTGTATAGAGTAGTTCTCCATAATTTACGTCCATTTTATTAACCGACTTCCAAAAGGAGGAGGTTCTCAACTTGGCCGGTATGTTATTTTTTATAACAATATTTATCTATAATTTGATGCGGTATTATGTAGATTATAATTCACAGCTCTCCATTATATATAGACGGTATTAACTACATGCTATTTTCATGTTGGCAGACGCGATAGATTTATACTGTGTTCCGTTTATTTTATTACATGTAAAACTTTAAGCAAGCGGTGCTTAACGTTCCTTAAATTTATTTAAGAAACACTAAACGCATTTAGCATCCTTAAATACGATTAGTGTCTTGCACAACGCAAAATATGTTTAAAGAATTGCCAATACATTTTGTGTATAACGTAATTAGGCAGTTTAATATGATTAACTAATTTTATTTAAAGGTGATCGTTATGCAAGCCGCCCTAAGTATAATATTTTATACGATATCTTATATAAAATATTATTTAGAATTTCCAAACAATAATATTTCAATTGGCTATCGGTTGTGCCAATTTGCTAAGTTTGATATCCTGTAAATTGTTGGAGGGATGGCGAGGTGTTCTAAACATGCTTGTCAAGTGTAAAATATATGTTAAAACCGTAAGTTTCTCTAATTATAAATGCAGTGACCAGCTGCTGTTCTTTTATTACCATAAACCCTTCTGCTTTGTTGCAATTATTACATCCGTCTAAATAATATTAATTAATATTTATTGATATTGTTTTAACATAGACGTATCAATAAACATCAAAACTTTGTAAGTTTTAGAATGAAACCAGTTTCCCAAGGCTTATGAAGGAATTACAAATGATCGGTCACGGCCAAAACATTGGCCCACTTGTAGATAGATCCGAATACATTGCCCTTATGCATTATGATCTTCGCCTAATTTAGGTGTTCACGACACGTGCGTGTAGAAGACGGTTGGGTCATTAATTTCTAACAAGATAATTAATTAGTTTAGAAACTATAATTCGACTCTGGGATAAATTAAGTATAATTAATTATAGCAATATCTAAAATTGAGATTATAAATATATTGTTTATAATCTAAATAATAATATCAGCACATAAATGTCCCACTGCTGGGCTCGGGTCTCCCGTTATAGGGGGAATGGACAGTTACAGGTTTGACATACCGGTTATCTCGATGTCCAGGTTGCATCACGATATTTTCCTTCACCATTGTTAGCGCGTGGTAATTGTAACAATGCACCTTACATCAGAAAACTTACTAAGTGGTGCATTAGTTCCGGTCAGGATCGAGCCGGCGCCCTCTGAGTTTGGTTTAAATTATATATTATATAGTAAATATATAAGTGTAGTTAATTTTCATTAAGAAGAAAACATATTAATTATTATAATATTTGCTTAAGTTTTCGCGACTAGTATACACAATAAAACTACGTTTTAACGGTTTTAAGCGATTTTGGTTATTCCGACGTTTCGGGCGCTTTTCAGTAGCCGTGGTCACGGACGACATACACAAAACGCAAAAAAGCGGACGAAACGTCGGAATAACTAAACCAAATAACTTACCGCGCTTAAAACCGTTAAAACGTAGTTTTATTATATTAATTATAGATAGATAGATAGATAGATAACACTTTATTGTACACCAATACAATTATTTAACAATTATTATACCACAATATTAAATAACTTTATTATACTGAAAGAATGACAACCACTTTAATGTGTTGCACTCATGATTAGTTACACCTTCGCTAGATGGCGCTACGGGTATTTAACATTTGGTATTTTCAATGAAAAAAGTTCAACAATTCTAAGGGCCGCTTGCATAATGTTGCTTAGATTTATTTAAGAAATACAAAACGTATTTAACACCCTTAAATACAATTAGCGTCTTGCACATTGCAAAGTTTGCTGCTAAATATGTTTAAAGAACTGTCAATACCTTCTGTGTAAAACGTATTTAGACAGTTTAATATGATTAACTAACTTTATTTAAAGGGGATCGTTACGCCAGCGGGCCTAAGAGTTATAGCATTCCCACTTTATGACTTACATATCCTTTTTTTAACGCGAGCAAAGTCCACGGGTTTTGATACATGATTTGATACATTAAACCTATTGAACTTTTAAATCGTGTGACCTTAGAAGTTCGGTTTTGTGTGAAGGGCTCCATTATTATGATGTTCGTTTACATACTCGTGTTCAAGTCTCCGTGAAGAGGTCAGTCAGATGCGCGCGCGTCGACTTGATATTGACGTCATTGTGCTTATATAAAAAAACGTGGAAATATTTCCTCTTGTCTCTTGAATAGATTGATCTACCTATTCTGTATCTATACAGGTATATAAAGTTGAAGTGTCTGTTTGCGTATCCGTGCAGGGACGGAGAAAGAATACAATTTCCTGCGTTGGGGCGGCCGGTCGTTAGAGGCGATAAAACAACCTACAGCCAGGTGGTAGGGCATTTGACGGACTGGGTGGCTACCACCCCTTGTCTAGAGTATACCGCCATAACAAGCTTGAGTTGTGTTCCGGCATTAGTGACCAGCTTCCAGTCTCCCTTAAGAGAGCAGCAGCGCATTTGTAGCATCTTTGGTGTTGCAAATGTCCATAAGCGATGGTAACCGCTTTCCATCAAGTGGGCCATCTGCCTGTCTGCTGAACTCCTGCAATAAAAAAATAATGAGTAGACGAATGTAACGAGATGAAGTCGAAGGCTTACCATAGTCACGAGCTGGTAAAAATCAACAACCGCAAGTGTGTTATAAAATATTTTTAAACACATTTCCGAGAAAACAGTGTGCAGTGTGTGTTAGTGCAAGTCTGTTTTCCTGCTCGATCTATATATATAGTATGTATGGGTAAATTCCCGCGGGATTCCCACGATAAAAACTATCCCAGGTTTTTCTTATATACAATTTGCTATTGATCATTGAACAAATCACATTGGAATTCGATTTTAAAATTTGGGATTTTATAAATCATTCACAAAAAAAAACCGCGAGATGCCCAGGATAAAAAGTATCATAGACTTTAAGTATAAGAGTTTTCTTTTGATCAGCGAAAACCGCATCGAAATCCTTCCAATAGTTTTACGTGAATCCCGAACAAACAAGTAATCCTAAAAAAAATGTATCGTGTTCACCGTCGTTTATATAGTCTATTCAATTTGCTTTTTTAAAATAGCTTCTATGTACAGACCCGGCATTGTATGTCCCCAAATAAGCAAATTACCTTTCTTTTATGGCAATACACAATGGACTACTCTGGGGCCGACCCCGACACCCAGACCATATTAAATAACGGAGAAAATTCCTATCCGAAATTTATACCACACCAGGAATCGAACTCGGAGCCTCTGTGCTGCAGTGATGTAGGCCGACAAAGGCTTAGCCCGCGCAACCACAGAGGCCGTCAATTATAAACATACATAAATATTCATCCATTAGACAGACATGGGTTTTATTTATACCAAAGTTGCCACGAAACCGTAACACGAAAGGTTTTTAGTTAAAATAGTTCGAGAAAAGTGGTCTTAACCATTGTACGTTTTAAGGCAGTGTTTCTCAATCTCTGGGTCGCGACACCGAGGTGTTCGCAGGGCCTTGCTCGGGGGGTCTCCGGCAAAAGGCATACTTAGTTACTTTCTAAGCTCAGCAGCGTTTTGCAGAGTATAGGCCCTAATAATGAATATAGATAACAAAATAGTACTAAGTTTATGTCCAGCTAAGGCCCGAGGGGGTCAACAAATTTTTTCAACCTGTAAAGGGGTCGCGTATTCAAAAAGATTGAAAAGCACTGTTCTTGTTCTAAGGTATACTTATTAAGTGTTATTATTAGGTAATTATAATGATTACCCATTTAAACCTCATTCCAGTAGTTTCCATTTAATGATATGAAAATCCGCGTTTCATATAAAAAAAACAGACACGTGAAGACGTGACAGGCGACCTCTGTGGCCTTTAGTTCATTAGCGCACTGGAACGTAGAGGTCCCGTGTTCAATGTAGGTATACTCGAGAGATATTACACAAATTACATTATATAAGATATTTATATAGGCGCTATATAAAACTCTATCTCTATAAATAAACTCCCGTTTTCTGGGATAAATAGTATTCAAAACCATTCTTGGTATTGGGAATACCTATATACCAAGTTTGAGCAAAAACGTTCCTGTAGATTTCCATGAAAACGCAACAGATCAATAAAAAGACAGACAGGCAGAATTATTTATAATATTATTATGGATAATGAAACTATAGATTGTCGAGGTATCAACATAGTAAGAAAGAAAAAAAATGAAGAAATAGCGACTTACTTTTATTACTGACATGTATCTTAAAAATAAAAACATATTTTGAGAATTTGAACCCCCCCCCCCCCCGCATTTTCAGCATACGAGGTCTGCACTCAGCTTATAGCTGTGCCGGCATAATATCCGACACAAACCTCATTTTCAGTGCAAACCTTTTAGATTAATACTAAATCTTACCCGAATATTTCGAGATTAGGGTTGACACCTCTTTTGAAGAAAAATTATCAGATTATTCCTTCTTAATCGTAAAAATGTAGTACTTTTGGAAAGGTTAAGGGGTATGACGAAAAAATAGTATACATTTATTTTTTCATTAATTATTTTATATTATATTTATTTCATAATTGAATTTTTCATGTGTATTTATTACTTTTGCTTTATCCAGCAAAGTACTATTATTTTTACAGATTTTTTGATTTGAGACTCGACGAAACGAAAAAGCAACACTAAAACGAGATAAACATATAAATCTATAGGATAGCCGAGAAAATGAGATAGAATACATTATATTTAATAACTTAAACACGCTCATACAGATAGAGTTGGAAATGATCTGAAGTTTTCGTTAGTACTTCAATCCCTATTTATATTATAAATGCGAAAGTAACTCTATCTCTCTGTCTGTCTGTTCCGTTTTCACGGAAAAACTACTGGACCGATTTGGCTGAAACTCAGTATATATATATATATATATATATATATATATATATATATATATATATATATATATATATATATATATATATATTCGATGCCGAGAATGAACATAGGATACTTTTTATCCCGAAAAATGGGATAGTTTCCGGGATAAAAATATATTTATCTTTCTGTTTGTTATGCTTTTACGGAAGAACTAATGGGCTGATTTGGATGAAATTCGGTACGTATGTAAATTAAATACCGAGGATGGACAAGGGATACTTTTCATTTTGGCCTTTTCGGTAATTTTGGCCTTTTTGGCTATTTTAGCCTTTTTACTCATTTTGGCCATGTTGGTCACTTTGGCCTTTTCGGTCATTTTGGTCATGTTGGTTATTTTGGCCTCTTTGATCATTTTGGCCTTTTTGGTTGTTTTTGCCTATTCCCTCATTTTGGCCATGTCGGTCACTGTGGCCTTTTTGGTCATTTTGGCCTTTTTGGTAGTTTTTGCCTATTCCGTCATTTTGGCCACGTCGGTCACTGTGGCCTTTTTGGTCATTTTGGCCATGTCGGTCATTTTGGCCTTTTTGGTCATTTTGATAATTTCGGCCTTTTTGGTCGTTTTCGCCTATTCCGTCATTTTGGCAATGTCGGTCCCTGTGGCCTTTTTGGTCATTTTGGCCATGTCGGTCATTTCGGCCTTTTTGGTTATTTTGACCATTTTGATCATTTTGGCCTTTTTGGTCATTTTGCTATTTCAGTAATTTTGGCCTTTTTGGTCCTTTTGGTCATTTTGACCTTTTTGATCATTTTGGCCTTTTTGATTATTTTGGCCTTTTTGGTCGTTTTTGTCTATTCAGTCATTTTGGCCATGTTGGTCACTGTGGCCTTTTTGGTCATTTTGGGCATGTCGGTCATTCCGGCCTTTTTGGTCATTTTTGCCAAAGTCAAAGCGTAACTATTAAATAAGCGATGAAAATATACTATTAATCTATATATATATTATATATATAAAAGAAACTCTTGTTAGTTACACTATTTATAACTCAAGAACGGCTGTACCGATTTGGCTGAAAATTGGTGGGGAGGTAGCTTAAAAACCAGGAGACGGACATAGGATACTTTTCATCCCGTTGGAACCGGTAGGTGGCGCTGAGATCGGGTTCTAGAATCCTCCTAATTACCGGGAGAGATTTTGATGATTTTGTTTTTGTGTGTTTGAGAGTGGGTCCCCGGATGGTTTAAATCTACAATTGGAACCGATAGGTGGCGCTGGGATTTTTATTTTTCAGAGCAGGACAACGTCTGCCGGGGCCGCTAGTATACTATATATTAGAGTAAGGTTGGGAACCCTAGTCTAGATCGGCCCCAGATTAATCAGTTATATATTACACGTAACACAAGCGTAACTTACTTAGCTTAAGGATATACAAAGTGTGTGTTTGCCCACCGATTATTATTTAAACATACAAAAATATTTAAGTATTCAAATTTATCCGAAACAATAAACGGAGGCGAAACTTCCGAGAAATATCTGAATTGGATATCGTTGTTCTTGGTTGGTTCTTTGTAGTTTTATTTATAATAAATATTTTATGCAAATACTTTTTGATGATTTATATGTTATTTTTATTTTTTATTGTATTATTGTTAGAATCTCCAACAAGATACGTATAACAGATTTGTAAAATTAACATAACCTTAATTTTTTTAATCAATGTGCTCCTTCAATGACCACTTAATGACCACGACACGCGTAAAAACTAGTTATATAAATTTAATGTGTAATATTATTAATTAATTAATTGATGAGGAAAGCGGAATTCCGGATGAATCTGGAGGACCGGGAAATGTGTAATATATAATACAATAATATGAATATAATAAGCTAAACAATATAATCTCTATATCTCTATAAATATTATTAACGGAATAAAGAATGTATGGACGTATGCATGCATGTATATTTGTTACTCTTTCACGCAAAAACTACTGAATGCATTTTAATGAAACTACAATAATAAAGCTTACACATCAGATAACACATTGGCTATAATTTATAAAGATATAGTGTGAACTGTCCAAAATATAACGTATTACCAACACCACGCGGGTGATACCGCAACTAGTATTATATATGCGTGATATATACACAATTACATACGTAAATAGATAAATTAGTTTATTAATAAAAAATAAAAATTTGTATATGTCGTTGGTAGTGTTCTCGCAGCTTGTTACAATAGGTAACATAACATGAATTTAGCCCTTGGGGCACCCAACTCCCTCTTCCTGGAATAGTTGGTCGAGCAACCGCTTTCTCCTAATCCTGTCGGGCGAATAAGGTGAAGGACGGAACACCGAGAGGTGTTAGTGGGCATCTACGACTTAAAAAAAAATTGCAGAGTTCATGAGACAGACAGACGTTCACCTAATGAAAAGCGGTTACCATCGCCTATAGACCCACCAAAGGTGCTACAATTTGTGCTCAAGGTTGTGATAACGGCATGCTCTAGATCAGCCAGTCGGGTTAATACCCTACCACCTGGCTGTAGGTTGTTTTGTCGCCTTTTACGACAAGCCACCGACCGTAGGACATTGTTTTCTTCCCCATTCCTGTATGGGTGTGCAGGAACGGAAAACGACGGAAAACGACTCGGGTTACTTCTGCTTCTACATTAATACTTCTTCAGAGGTATTAGTGCCACCCCAAAGTGACGAATCCCATGCGCCCTCTCTACGTTTCAGCTTAATAAAAAAAAAACGTGTGCGTCTCGGGACGCCCGACAGAAGTGACAACTTGTGTGAGAGAAAGGGAAGCTAGACAGACTGGCGCCGTAACGCGTTACGTAACGAATCGGTTTACCCTCCCATACGCACCGGTTGTAGTACTATTGTGCGGTGGAGATACTGAACATAACCGAGAGATAAAAAAATCAAAACGACTGTCAAAGAGGCCATGGAGGTAATGAAAATAATTAATTATATCGCATAACCTGTTTCTCTTTAGAAGATAATTTTGTACGCAGTCACGTTATTCTTGGTCGGATCTTAGATCTTACTATTAATTCACTTGCCTTACCATCGGTTGAATGTTGACACTACATATATGGACCTTTTGACAAATTTTAACCGATAATGAACAATGAACCAATGACCGGTTGGGCAGATATACGAACCGGCCCTTAATGATATTTAAATGTTAAGAAACCCTTAGGGTTACATACTAAAGTAGAAAAAGTCTCAACCTCATTTCTTAAATTGCGGCTTTCATTATTTGTATGTATTGTTACGAGTTACGGGACTCGAATTAAAATGCCGTTGGAATCAGTTGTTGACATTAATTGTATGGAACTTATGTTAAAGTTTACTTTTTTATACGTAATAATGTGGTATTAATATATTAATAAAATAATAATTGCGGACAATAGTTAGTATAGTAATTATTATTATTATGTTGTTACGAGATGCAGGACTCAAATTAAAATTCCGTTAGAATTATTATAGAATTTATTAGAACTATACAAACACGTATATAACAAAGGTACAAATATAATAACGCAAAGCGCAAAGTCCGTCACTAAATAGATTACCGAATGTAGTACACACATCTTGCTTCGCTAGTGGTTATCGCTTGACTGGCTCACCCTTTCGTTGGGGCATTGCTTTATACTGTACAAATACAATATGTCTGTAGACTGAATTTCCGTGAATCACACCTGGCTAATGACTACCATAAAGATTACAATACACAATGGGCTATTTCTCCAAACACAAATTTTAAACAGAAAGTAAACAAAATAAGACGGTCATAGAGGCGCTTCAATGTTATTAGCTCAAACACCGATGGGTAATAAATGTGCTTTGATTACAAATATCCAGGTGGCCCAAATTCAGTATATTTTCTTATCAGTTTTTATTGGATGAGTCGCAATTAGAAATAAATATTTTCTTTCTTTCTTTCTCATATTAACCATATAAACATAATACAACTATACCAATGAATAAAAGACACTACGACGATTTTATAGAGTTTTGTGTGAACATAGTAAATAAAAGGAACAGACAGATATACCCATATAACTTGTGTTGTTGAAATATTATATAGAATATATTGATCAAGCGTAGAATTTAATTAGCAATACATAAATAGAATTAACGGTAGAGTAAGAAAATAATAAACAAAAAGCACATATGTTATTACGCACAATACCACTGTTTTTAGGAAATAAGAGAATATAGATAATATATAAAATGTATATGGGAAATGTGTAGACAGTTAATAGTATAATAAAATAGTAGTCATAAAATATGTTATAAAAAAAATGATATTGTTGCAACCTAAGCCCCGACAAAGACAAATTACACGTACAGTCTGTAAAAGCACATTTTATTACCTGTCGGCATTTGAACTGCTTGTAATCCTTTTATGATCGTCTTCTTTCGTTCACTTATTTATTGGTATACGTTTCTAGTGGAGGACAACCTATTCTCTAATTGTACTCGCTCTATTATTAGCCAGGTGTTACAAACTAATTCTAGGAAACTGTGTCGACGTTGCCGGGCATTTGCGTTTGTGAAGGATAAAACGACGGCCTGATGGTCAGAGGAGGCAGTTGAGCTACGACTACGATACGGCGTGACGTGTGTACATTCGGGAATCTAATAGTGACGGACTTTGCACGTTTTATTGAATTACGACCTTCTGCATTACGTTTGGATTTGTTGTGTTCTGCTATATTTGTACCTGTGTTATACGTGTTTGTATGGTTCTAATAAACTCTATAGTAATTCCAACGGCATTTTAATTCGAGTACCGCCATCTCGTATAAAGCAGAAATGTTTTGGCCAAATTTTTTGTAATATTAAGAATGAATTAGAAATAAGTTTTTGACAATCAAAAAAGTAACAAGTATAGATGCGAGGCGTGAGTGATTAAAGTAACTATTTCCAGATGATGGTCAGTAAAAGGTGACTAGCTAATAAAGGTAAAAAATAATAAAAAAGACAAATAAATAAAAAGAAACAAATAACCCTGACAAGCACTATACCTATAGCAACTATACCTAATTTTTACTTATTTGTGGTTACCTAGAAAAACTCGTTGAAATCTTCTATGGTGACGAGAGAGAGCAGAAAAAACCATGTTATAAATAAGACTTGTCCTTATGTAATTGAACTTCTTTTGTTTACTTTGTGTTTAAAATTTTGTAATTAAGAAAAACATCCTATTGTTACTGTATTCGTTTATGGCCGCAGGTGTGCAGATTACGTTTTGGAAAATTCAGTCCACGCGGTCGATTATTGTATTGTATAGTTTAGTATAAAACGATGCCCGAGCGGAGGGGTGGGCCAGTCAAGCCAGAATTACGATACGATTAAGACGTGTACATTCGATAAGCTATATAGTGGCGGACTTGTGTTGTGTCCAATTATATTTGTACCTGTGTTATACGTGTTTGTATAGTTCTAATAAATTCTATAGTAATTCCAACGGCATTTTAATTCGAGTCCCGCACTCGTAACAATAATTTTACTGCCATATACTTCAATTAGCGACTAATTAATGTTAATGTTAACGAATAATAAGATGGCCTTTGCTACTTCATAAGAAGATTTAATTCTCGAAACAGAGAGCAAAAACTAAATTACCACGTTCAAAGTACACGAAAACATTTCCATAATATTATTTCATTAATAACCATCTGACGTTAAGTTTTTACCTGTGATCATGTTATGGCTTCATTCTTACAGATTGTACACAGATAGGTAGACACTTAGCTCTTATTTTTTTATTAAAATAATTACAAAACTGCACAGATACAATATTTTTCCGTCCGTCCTATACCATCCTTTCTTTACCACTTATACCCTTATATCCTAAAGGTGAACAACGCGTTATGCTTTTCTTAAAAATTGTTGTTTATCCGTACAAGAACGGACAATTTCCTGAATTGGGGTGGCCTGTCGTAAGAGGCTGGATTTCTCGGGGTTCCTTGCGTTCAACTCAATCGCAAAGTATTTTTGAGCATTATTTATACTAATATTATAATTTTAAAGAAGCTTAAAGTAGGCCGCAGCGTCAGCACAATAGTAGGGGAGCCCAAGATGCTAAATGTGGATTTACTCGAGCGTCGCAGGGACCTGTTTGATTGTGAACATTAGATGCTAAAAAGAAAAATGTTATATGATGTATGCCCTTTCACTGTTGGGGGGCACAGAAATACTCAAGCGCGTCAAATATTCAAAAAGGATGTTAAACCCTAAAAGAACTCCTATTCAAAGGACTGACGATTCAGACGCGACCAAAAGTCATGGCCGATTTTTGAAGATGCAAAAAACGTAACATTGTAATACTCGAGCGCGTCAGATTAATCAATCAATCTTTATTTGCAAAAACATAGGTACCTGAATAGATATTACATAATATAACGTTTCCAGTATGTTTGTCATTTACATGACGTGCAAATATTTACAATCACATAACCCTACACTAATGTTTTCAAATTAATTTAATTAAATATACATGTCAAAAAATCTAAATAAAATTTTAAAAACAAGTTAAAATATTAAATTTAAAAATTTCAATGTTAATATCTTATTATATTGTATTGTCATTAATATATTCGTCTACGCTATAGTATAATCTATTAATATACAGGACAGATCAGCTTGATTCAGCGTGCTCACCCATAATCTGACAATCACGTGGAAAATTGTAATCTGACGGTTAAAAAAAAAGAAGAATAAAAAATACCCCCACTTTATAGGGTACACAATAGAGTGCAAGATTTCTCCCCATATGTTATTCTGCCACGCTCGAGTTAATCCCAAAATCCCCGCTTGGCCTCCCCTACTAAAACGCTGATACGTTGAACCGTCCATCACCCAGGGTCGAAGGAAAGGCAAGTTCATTCTCTCTGCGAACACCCTCAAGATTTTGACGATAGGATTCAACTCACAGTGATAATAAATAATAAACCCAACTACGTTTTAACAGGTTTCAAGCGCTGTTTTTCAATTTGATTTTTATAACTCCGAGTATTCAGTGGTGAGCTGCTCCAAGTTTGCAACATGAAAAAAAAGTTCGATCGCATCCGTCATTTTAGTCCAGGTAATTAAAATCAGCGTATAGTAAGAAAAAAACAAGGCATAAAATGACGTTTTACAAACTCGAATATGTGAATAAAACAAACTTACGCATTTCTATAAAACTTCACCTTGAATTTCATAAATAATTAGGTTAATATTTTTCCGGCGTTTCTGTGTTTGTTTTAGGCTTGTCTATACATATCTATACTAATATATAAACCTGAAGAGTTTGTATGATTGAACGCGCTAATCTCAGGAACTACCGGTCTGATTTGGAACATTCTTTCAGTTTTAGATAGGCCATTTATCGATGAAAGCTATATAAGGTATATATCATCACGCTAAGACAAATAGGAGCGAAGCACCAATGAAGAATATTTAAAAATCGGGGGAATTTTTCAACTTACTTTTTTTAACTACTCCACGCGGACGTACTCGCGGGCAGAAGTTAGTTAATTATATATTTGGTGATGACCTGTCATTCAATGACAAGTGTCGTAATAGGCTAGAGTTTGATTCAAATCAAATAAAATTAATTTGTTCGTATGTTGTTTATTTGTTGAATTTTTATGTAGAGATAACTTGATTTGTGATTTAATTAACAAAATACTAAGTACCAGCTCGCGTCTTCACTCGCGTTAATGTTATCTATCCCACGGGAACCTTACATAATTCCGGGATACAAAGTAATCTATGTGCTATTTTAGACTATAACCTATGTGACAAATTTCATCAAGATCCGTTCAGCCGTTCTGGCGTGATAGAGCAACAAACATCCACCCAAACTTCGGCATTAGTACAAGTATAAATAATATCAGAGTTAATATCATTTAGATAATTTAGAATAACATATGATAATTGCGAAACCGCCGACACCGTGCCGCCGCCGCGCCTCCAAACTGTCCTCCAACTGACTACAAATACATATGTTAATGGAGCGTTCCTATATCTTAACAACCGTTCATTTGCTTTACTATCAAATAAAGTCAAAGTTTATTTATTTCTTTAACATGATTATTTACATATTAAAGTATGCATATGGTATAAAAGTAAATGTGCATCATGTTTGGCCAGTTAGGCATAGCAAAAATTACTGTAATAAATACAACTAAACATCCTACAAACAATGTCATAATAATAACTGAAAAATAATGTCACCAAAAAAATATAATAATAATAATTACTATACTGTAATACCACATTATTATATATATAAAAAGTAAAATTTAACATACGCTCCATACAAGTAATGTCAACAACTGATGGATAAATAATAACATATAGGAACCAGCTTTAAGTGCGACCGCGCCGTTTCGGCCGCCGCTCTTTCATTCACACATACCTACCTTATATTCACATAATAGCAGCGCGGCGGTGACGTGTAATTTCTACTCAAGCGCTTAGGAAAATTACAATGTAATTTTGAAATTAAACTTAATTTTAACTTTTATCCTCTTCCAAATATTAATTTTGTAGGTATTTTTCGATGACAAAAACAAAATGGCGATTATATGAAATATATTTTCATCACAACGGGTACATGACGCAAAGAACAAAAAACTTGCAAAACTAGAATTGGCCGAAGTCGTTACTTTGCTTTTAATCGATAAGCAAAAAGTATAATACAAAAGTAATATTGCAAATTATTATTACCATACCTAATGAATACTGGTTACCGTCGCCTATGGACATAGGGTGCTTTACCAGTAGTGTATAAGTTTGTAAGAGAAACATGTTATTTTGTACTGAACCAGTACAATGTACCACTTCAAATGAGGCGACCACATTTGTACGGTTTGTACCGCGACAGTACATTTGAAGCGATGAGGCCGGTGAAGCGGTGAGCGTCATTCCCTCGTTTGTCCCGTTCAAAAATAGTTCGGAAATGTTCGTTAACGATCGGATGTGCTCGGCCTCCGTCACCTCATTTTACTAACAGTCGTACTATGACATTGTCACGTTGTCCCTCTTTGTCATGTTAATATGCGTAGAGACGTTATTGCACTGTTGTAGCATAAGCCTCGTTCCGTCCTTCTTACTTTTGAGTAGCAGCGCGACAAAAAATTTGAAGTAGTACATTTCAAATTTTGAGCCGTATCAGTACAAATGTATTTTGTACGGGACAAATGTACTGGCTCAGACGTGTATTCATCACTATTTACAAGGGATCAATAAGCACGATTTCTAATTCTAATTCAAAGCGTAATATCAAAATAGCGTAATGGCTGGCGCACGCGTCCTGAACTCAAAGCGCGGGTTCAATCCTGACCGGAACGCATTCACCGCTTGGCCAGTTTTTTGTCCTAATGTGCATATTGTTACAATTACCACGTGCTAACATCGGTGAAGAAAAACATCGTGATGCAACTTGCACATCGAGTAATCGATGTGTCAAACCAAGCCGCCTTGGACAACCGTGGCGGGTGTACTGTACGTTCCCCTACAGTGGGAGGCCCAAGCCCAGCAGTGAGCCAGTTATGGGCTGTTATTATTATTTACATTTTATAATGATATTTTTTAAAGGACATTGATACGCTTTCATATATTCTTGGGCCCAGATTATAAAAAGATGAGAGTGATTTTAAGATTTTTTATGTTGGTATTTTTTTATAATTTTTGTGGGTTACCGTAGTTTTATTATATTCTTTTTAAGTAAAAAGAGGGGAAAGACTGCGAAATTCGCTCACTTTCTAGAACGTCTTTTTCTATTGCATGAGTTCAGTGGACAGGCAGACGGCCTACATGATGGAAAGCGGTTACCATCGCCTATGGACAGTTGTAACACCAAAGGTACTACAAATGCGCTGCTGCTCTCTTAAGGGAGACTGGAACCTGGCCACTGATGGCCAGAACACAACTCAAGGTTGTTATTGCGACATACTCTAGACCAGGGGTGGCAGCCGTCTAGGAGGGCAAATACTCTACCACCTGGCTGTGGGGTGTTTTTGTCGTCCCTTACGACAGGCCACCCGTCCGCAGAAAATTGTATTCTTTCTCCGTTCCTACACGGATAGATCTTTATAAAATATTTTATTTTATTAAGAATCACCAACAGTTTTGTACTTCTGATCAGTTACTGGACTTATGACTAAGGTTTACAATGCGATGTAAAAACTAATTATAGGTGAACACAGCTTGCAATTTAATTTCTTCACTATAATTTAATTAAACTTTAATAATAAAATTAACAAAAATGTGTAAGGTAATGAAATTAGTCTGTATCTAATTAGTGTCTTTTTAGGCTAAACGAATCTTTGTATAAAATGTTTTTTTGGAGTCAAAGTAGATATCAGTAACATCACTTCTGCTGTAGATAATTCTACACATTCTAGAGTTAGGGGAGTTAGTGCCTAGTACTGTTGTTCTTAATGGGGGTTATAGGTTGCCACGGGGATTTCGTAGGGACTCTTAGTGTACACGTGATTTATTGGAAAATCATCAAACTCTTATATTATTTTGACTCGGTTCTTTTTTTACTAAACTTGCGATCTTTAAGAGTATGGGAGATGCATACGTCTAACCATCGCAGCGGACAACGAAGTAATGGCTAGCGCAACGCGGGAGTGCACGTATTAATAGTTGCTCTATCTCGCTCGAACATCATCCGTCCCGCTCACACACTGTACTATATATTGTACTAGCTGTACGACTTGTTAATATTTGTACTTAAGGTTACCATTTCCAAAATAAACTACTTCCCTTCAGTTCACATCAGCACCCGACAGTGAATACTAATCTCTGCTATCTGAAGTATCATTTAACCTCTACCTTCCGCTGCTACAAGAGTATCATCAGCTTTGTAGCGTGCTAGTTAATAGAATGAAATACAATGTTCGATTCGAAGTACAAACCACCATATCCGGTGAAACTGAATATTTGCCATGAGTTATAATCAAATAATCACGTTAGTGGGTACAACTATAATTGTGCTTAATGTTTTGACATGATGCTGCGATCGTCACGCGGGATGCGTTTCGTTATACAATTAATGGCGATGACAAAACTGAATTTGAACCGCAATTTGCTTCGTATTTTAATTTTAATTCCGTAGCTATTTTGATAATAACAAAACTTATGATTTCAAGATGTTTATTCGTTCGTCTTTTAGATGGTAAAAGAGGGTAAAACAATGGTACTGCTAACACCATTGATGGAATTTCCAACAAATAGATTTTATTTATTTCATGCCGCATAGTACTGGCCACTAAATATACTGAATATTTTAATTTAGAACATTGATGTTTTTCTTATTTTTTATCTGTATATTTTTTCCCTCCATTAAAATCGTCATATATTTCGCACGTCCAGCTATATATTATTTAATTTAAAAATAATGACAGTCCACAACAAATTAATATTTAAAGTAGTGCTTAACAACCTTTTTATATGCAGAGGAAGTTCAAAATTATTCCAGCAATATGCTGACAATAGATGTTCAAAAATCTACCACAACAGCGCTGGCGTACGAAACATTGCGATTTGAGTTAAAAAATGCTGATGTGTTTTAAAATTAATAAAACACCAGTGTAGAAAACCTCAATAAAAATCAATCGCCGGCATGTGACTTGGCAAGTTACCTCCCTATGTGGAGAGGTAACCCATAGGCAATTCTCCACTAAAACCACCCTCCTCCCATGTGCCCCACGCTTATGGCAGGAAGAGCGTGAGACTTAGAACGTATTTACGGCCACGCTGATCGTAGCGCATCAGTGCTTGAGAATGCCCCGGGAAGCAGTGCAGACTCACTTCGTGAGTTAGTTGACAGCCTTAAGTTGTGTTCCGGCACTAGTGGCCAGGTTCGAGTCTCCCTTAAGAGAGCAGCAGCGCAGATGTAGCACCTTTGGTGTAACAAATGGCCATAGGCGATGGTAACCGCTTTGCAGGTCATCATCATCAATCAGGTGGGCCGTCTGCCTGTCTGCTGGACTGAATGCAATGCAATGAAAATAAAAAAATCAAAATAAATTTAAAACTTCTAAAATAACCTTATTGTAACTAAACATTAACAATAATGTAACCTTTTGATTGAAACTTTTCAAGGTAGTTAAAATTCGCCTTTGTGTTAATAAAAAAAATGCTAATTAACTTGAATAATTACGGAATAAACCTAAACTAATTTTTATTATATAAATTCTTTGACCCAAAAAGGATAAGATAGAAGGTTAAGAATTTAATTTCTGATTACACAGACAATACTAAGGGAGATTGTCCATTGCCCGCCATTCCAGCACCCAGAGAGAAAAAATCGTCTACTAAAATTACCCTACCAGGAGCCTCTGTGTTTCCGTGATCTCAGCCGGTAAAGTTTCTTTTAAACTCAAATAAACAAGTTTTAATCCAAAGTTCCATAGGAGGGCATTTTTTGGAATGTTATTTATACAAATAAATAAAATTTAAGTGTTTGTATGTAATGTCAAAATAACAGATTTTTACTGAATGCATGAGAAAATATATGCGGAACTTATACCTAAAAAATCATTTTTGTGTGTCTGTCTGTTTGTGTCGGCTAATCTCTGAAACGGCTTGACCGATTTTGGCGGAAATTTCACTGGCAAATATCTGATATTAAGAGGAGTAACTTGGGCTACGCGCGGAAGCGGAAGGCAATTAAATTACACGCATTCCACGCGTGAGAGCGGGACGCTGATATGCCTAAATGCAAGGTAAATAGCGAATCTCAGTTCTTAATCGTCTTCCTCAGCCAATTACAGTCCACTGCTGGTCATAGGGCTCCCCAAGTCAGCGTCACTCATCCCAGTCCTCCGCTTTCCTCATTGTCCATCAGTTCCTAATACCTAGTGTTATAAACTTAAGGCTACTCTTGCCGCAAAAGAAAGTCGGGTGCAAACGAAACAAGTATTCTTTATTATTTATTGATCAGTAATTTACCAAAAAAAAATCATTTAAATCTTCACGATAATGGACGTAACTTAGTTTTTTCATATTTTTCTATAGTTATTTTAACTTAGAAAAAAATCACGAAACCACCCCAAATTGTTGACATGAAATCATTTTATTCCTTCAATGTTTATGAAAACAGGATAAAAAGAATATTTCACCTTTATAAAACAGAAATACATATATTTTTTAATATAACATTGTGTTGTCATTCATGATCCTCTGTCGCCGGTTTTGGTGGGAGGAAAGTGTACTGGTCTGCTCCCTGTCCCGCTCCACGGACGTCACGGTCTTGCAGAAAGAGACAGCCTGTGCTTTGAAGTATGCTGTTAAAGGTTAGCCCGCTCAACCACAGTGGCCGTCGTTTATTTTAGCCCGAAAGATGGAATCTTTTCAAAATGCAAATACTACGAACGAATCAGGAAGAAAACTAGTTCTTGAAATAAACAAGTTGTCGTTCTTAAAAATAAAAAAAACTTCGTTTAAAAAACCGACTTCAAAATATTTTATTATTAAATTCAATATATATTATCTAAAACATCTTGAAGTAGGTGCAAAGTAAAACATAAAAATTACTATATTTTGAAAATTACTAAGTACTAAGTTTTATTATTTTATTTGTTACTTTTTAGTGTCTAGCTATGTATGGGTAGACCTACGAAAGGTGCCGTGGTCAGTAGTTCACTTGCTCTCACTTCTGCACAATATCAGATTCAATCCCTGTACTCCCCCATATTTAAAGGAAATTTTTAGTTTTCTCTATCAATCTCATTCCCATAATTTGCGCTCTAATGAAAATCTTCTGCTTACGATACCTAAACACACTTCGTCCTTTGAAGGAAACTCTTTTGCCGTACAGGCTGTTCGCCTGTGGAACTCCCTCCCCTTGAAAATCAGACAAGCTACATCCATTTTTAGATTCAAACACACTGACCATTATTTATCCATTAAAAAAAAATTGTTGCAGTAAATTTGGAATTTTATTATTGTTCGCGTGTAAGTATAAGTATAGGTAGTTTATATTGTGGCGACCAGGGTAGAACTTTCCGGCAGCGTAAATCAGTCGCAAGACTTTTGGAAAAAGGTAGAAGATTCTGGAAGGAAAACAAGGACGGATATATTTTAGAAAGGGATATACGATGAACGAAAGGCAGAGATAGATAGATGTTAGAAAGAGATAGACGATGAACTAAAGACAGAGATAGATAGATGTTTAGAAAGGGACAGATAGTAAATAAAAGAATAACGAAATTATGGGTTCCGGAAAATTCTTCCGGGTATATAAGCAGCTTAAAGCGCGCCTACCGAGCCGTTTCCGATCAGCCCACTGAGCGCACTTAGTAAGCTTTACGAGAGAGTCATCCTCTCTAGATTTAGAGATTTTGCCATCAGCAAACATCTACTACCCGACGAGCAGTATGGCTTTCGTGCCAGACACTCATGCGTGCAACAGGTGCACCGCATCACGGAGCACATACTATCTCACTTTGCCCATCGCCCCCGCTCTATAGGAACAGCCGCCCTGTTTCTAGACGTAGCTAAGGCCTTCGACGAGGTCTGGCACAACGGCTTGATTTACAAGCTGTACCAGTTCGGTGTACCAGACAGACTCGTGCTCATCTTGCGAGACTTCCTCCTAGGTCGTAGCTTCCGTTTTCGAGTGGAGGGAACGCGCTCGTCTCCTCACCCACTCACAGCCGGTGTACCACAGGGCTCGGCCCTGTCCCCACTACTCTTCACGTTGTTTACCAGCGACATCCCAAAAACTCCAGATGTGGAGCTGGCCCTCTTCGCGGATGACACCGCACTCTATACATCAGATAAGAACAGGCAAATGGCCTGCGTCCGGCTGCAGGTAGCTGTCACAGAGCTAGGCAAATGGTTTCGTAAATGGAGGATAGAGGTGAACCCGGAGAAGAGCGCAGCAATGTTCTTTTCCCCGGGCACGCTTCGCTCCCCCAAACGCGCTTCCCTTCGCCTAAAAGCCATCTCGCTCTATGACCAAGAAATTCCCTGGGCAAAGCACACCAAATACCCCAGGTATGTCACCCTAGATCAGAACTTACGCTTCAACGAGCATATCACTATAGTCCGAAATAGAGCGCGATTTGTGATGGGTCGTCTAGCACCCATGATAGATAACCGAAGCAAAATGTCCCTCAGACACAAGCTTATTCTATATAAAACATGCATCCGCCCGATCATGACATATGCGAGTGTGGTATTCGGCCATGCCAAGCCTACCCATTTAAATAAACTGCAAATCGTGCAGAATAAATTCATGCGCAGAGCCGTCGGTGCTCCCCTCTATATGCGTAACGTCGACCTCCACCGCGATCTGGAGCTTCCCTCCATCAAAAACTACATTACGTCGCTCTCGCGTAAGTATTTCGATCTCGCGCCGCACCATCGAAATCCGCTCGTCGTGTCCGCGTCCGATTACTAGCCTCGGCGAAAGGCTCTCGTGCGACGACCGCGTAATGTCCTTATGGACAAGGTCGACGCTATTACAAAATGGCTGGCCCGGATCAGCCCGCCCGCGGTTAGGACGGCAGGCTGGCAGGCACCGACAGACAGACATAGACGGCGGCGTCTCAGACAACGCCAATCACGATCTCTCCACGTCCTCGAGAGGGACGCCAGGAGACATAGCCCCCCCACAGGATAGACTAGGCGTGTTGCTGGGAAGTTTCTTTCCCAGCCATAACACGTTGCGAAACGGCAGTAAGATAGCGTAGGCCGCCGCGAACCGCCGATCCCGCTCTGCCGGGATCCTTCTTCTCGGGCTTTATATTACCCGACGCCCGTTCTCAATTATTTCATTGTGTCGCCCATTGGCGGGCATCATCAGATTCATCCCCCTCTCATGGCAACAGTCCAGCCGAGGTAAAACTCCCTAGGGAGCTCCCTCAAGCAAGTTGCCCCCGGGCTCGAGCGCCTTCGCCTGGCGAAGGCGCTCGCCCCAAAGACCCCGGTAAAGTTGTGAGGTCTTCGGACCAACAACATAAAGTCAAGTCAAATAAAAAAAAACCGAGCCGTTTTAGAGTTGAGTTTAGATCAAGACGGTGGAGCGACAAGTGCGATACTAAAGAGTTGGAAGAGAAGGTTAATAGAAGACAGAGACGAGTTAAGTGGTGAATTTAGTGACAAGATTAGTGGACAGTTGAGTGAAGGAGGAGTGTAGCGTAGTTCGAGAGACGAACCAGAAGAAAGCTACACGCGGTAATATCGGAGGTGAGCGCTGCAGTAGCAGGAAGTGGTCTACGCAATACCGGCGACGATTTTGTGAGCGAGACACCTTATCGTCGGGACTGTACATCGTTAGTCGTGCGTATAGGGGCAGCTCTGTAGAGAGGTATTACGTGCGGCTGTGTAAGTCAATAAAAGCGTTTAGTTAAAAACTGGTGTTTTCTTCCAATCCATAATAGCGTACCCCCGCTCGCACGTAACAATATTATTTTATTATAATCTATTTAATTATGTAGATCTATATTAGTTTTTTTTTCTCTAATTACGATTGAATTAGTTTTGATTGAGTGAAACCACCAAATATTATTTATTTTTTCTTGTAATGTCTCCTTGGACACCGGGTTGCCTGGAAGAGATCGCTATAAGTGATAAGGCTGTCCATTGTTCTAATGGAAATGTATTCATATTAAATTATCTAGTTATAAGTTCTGTCTCTCTTTTCTTTAACCATATCCCAATTAATTGGGGTCGGCGCAATATGTCTTTTCCTTCCACACTCTTCTATTCTGATATACATGTTCGGTCACACCACAAGTCATCATATCATCCTTCACGCAGTCCATCCATCTTTTTTGGTCTACCTTTACATTTGTACCCATCCATCTTGTAGTTTAACATTCTTTTTGTGTCACATGACTTTCATCCCTCCTCATTATATGCCCATATCTAGTTTTAAGTTATGATGAACAATTAAGACTTTTCTTACATTCATTCATTTATCAATGCCAAAGCCGTTAGATCTAACAACAACAAAGATAAAATAGAATAAAATAACTTTTACAAAAAATATTCTTCAATGGAACTTTGAAGTTTTTTTTTTTTTTTTTGAATAAAAACTTTTGTGTTTGAATTTAAACTTGTTACACGATCACAAAATGTAAAATTAACATTTTCAAATTAAAGATAATTGAAAGAAAAAACGTATCTTATTGTTTGTACGCTTCCATCCTTCACGATGGTAACATAATAGTCGGTTAATTACGAGTTGTTCGTCCGTGTTTTTTTCTCATTTCCTGCTCTATGACCCGACATGTGAGCCGACAGGCGGCGACGCGTGACTAAATACGTCGCATCTTATACGTTTGCAGCTCAATGGTTTTAAATCGATATACGTACTTACTAAGACAGTACTGTAAAGACTAACCTCCTTAGTCGTTATGATATATCAAGAAACATATTTTATCTATATATCAATACGTGAAGCAAAAACACAGCAAAAACTTTGCAGCCCTTTTTTACGAAAATTGCGCGGATGAAGTAAGAAGTCTTTAGTGTTGTAAATGTCCATAGGCGATGGTAACCGCTTTCCATCAAGTGGGCCGTCTGTCTGTCTGCTGAACTCATGCACTATATAAAATAAAAAAACTCGGTCGAGCAAACAAATCAAGGATATAGAAACTCTCGCCACACTGCTGGGCCGAGTACTCGTCAAAAGGGTTTTTATTAACCGACTTCGAAAAAAGGAGGAGGTTCTCAATTCGTCGGGATCTTTTTTTTTATTTTTTTTTATGTATGTTCGCCGATTACTCCGTCATTTATGATCCGATTTACGTGATTCTTTTTTTGTTCGACGCGGAATAGCTTCAGCTTCCAATTGGTCCCCTAAAAATTTTACATAGTTTGGACCAGTAGTTTTCATTTTATGAACATTTTTCATGGAAATAATTGTCACTCCATTCCATATGTACAACGATTACTCTGAAATTTATGATTCGATTTACGTGATTCTTTTTTTGTTCGACGCGGAATAGCTGCCATGTAGTCCCCTAAAAATTTGACATAGTTTGGCCCAGTAGTTTTCATTTTACGAACATTTTTTTGTTCCCGGTTCTTGGGACCTATATTTTTTAAGAAGCGCGGCACCATTCGTAGGTCCACCTATACATAGCTAGACACTAAAAAGTAACAAATAAAATTTAAAAACTTCGTTTAAAAAAACCGACTTCAAAAACTAAAATGTATAAAATAACTTATTTCTAAAGCTATTATTATTAATATATATTATCTAAAACATCTTAAAGTCGGTGCAAAGTAAAACATAATAAAAATTACTATATTTTGAAAATTACTAATCACCGACTTTAAGATGTTTTAGATAATATATATTAATAATAATAATAGCTTTAGAAATAAGTTATTTTATACATTTTAGTTTTTTAGTTTTTGAAGTCGGTTTTTTTTGCATGGAGTATTCGTGGAGGGAATCGTCTCGCCACTGTACTCGTTACGTGTAATCAAGCCCTTATAGGTTCATTCACTAATTTAGAAATGACCTTGATGATGAAGCGAGATGGAATGCTCCACCTTCTCAAAGGATGACCTTCCGCCAAGGCTATTGTTATACTTCGCAGGCCTAAGCCCGAGCGAGTATTATATTTTTAAACTTGCGACTTCAATGATTGCACTGCCATCCATTGGCTTGAAGTGTTCTACGACACTAACGAATTCGTTGATCCTCATGGCAACGCGAACGAAGTTCACTGACAGTGTTAGTACAAAATAATACATACATACATACATAACTTCACGCCAGGTCCCTTGCGGGGTAGGCACGAACAACAGAGCGCCATACAGGCTTATTCTTACACACCTCACTTGCTTCTTTGACATTCATAGCTCTTGTCATGCACGCTCGTCTGTTCTTAAGGCTCCTGACATCACCTTCTGCTAATACACGATCAATTTGATCATGGAAGGTGTGTCGTGGCCTTCCGCGACTTCTGCATCCATCCACTTTTGCATTGTATATCTGTTTAGTCATTCTTTCATCATACATTCTTTCCACATGCCCGAACCACCGGAGCATTCCTTTCCTTACCTTCACCCCGACACTCTCTAAAATAATGCCATAAAGAAAACGTAATCTTAAATATCCTTAACTAAACTCAGTTAGTTTTATTAGTAATTAATCACATTGTACATAATAGTATAAAATAATATATTAACTACCTCTCTAGTGCAGTGGGATAAGCCTTGCCGGTTTAAATCATTGGACTCTGCATTCCAAGGCTCCAGGCTCCTTTCCTGGCATGATCAATTTCGTACATGTACTTTCCATTATTTACTATGGTCTGGGTGTCTGGGATACGCTCAGAGTTAATGCATTGTATACTAACCTTAACAGAAGCGCAATTTGCTTAGCTTGGGGATATACAATGTGTGAGTTTGTCTGATGATTACTATTATTATACTCTACCCATACACCCACACTGGGCGTAGGTGATCGTTTTCTATAGATTAGGTTCCCAGGAGGCTGGCTACCTCCCTGGAGGTAAGCACCAACCCTATTATCACCGCCAAAAGAGGAAGCATGGGAGAGGTGAGCGCGCGCAGAATACGGCGCGCCCCCATCTTCTCCCATGGGGCGAGTTTCAAGCCGCTCGACGAAGCCAGGGCTATGCTTCCCCTGGCAGTGGATGTTGCCATTCGGTCACCACCTGCCAGGGCAGACGTAGTTGGTAGAGCCTCGCTTTTCCCGTAGCCCTGGAATAAGGCGAAAGAAGGAACGAGGGATTATAGTGGTTATCCATGACCGTGGTATGGAAGTAGCATTTCTTGCTTGCGGTGCTAGTGCCATCCCGACTTGACGTATCCCATACACTGGCCGCGGCTGATGGTCCTGAATCGGATAATTCCTCGTAAGGAAGCCCTCAATCTCTATCTCTCTATCTCAAAAGTCGATTAGATATTTTGAGAGTTCTCAAGCTCATGGCCTCAGAATGAATAAAGATAATTTGCCAATAATTAAATTAATTATGCCGGAACGTTAATTAATTAATCTACAACACACTAATGATTCACATACAGCTGTGTAATTGCATTTAAATGAGTTGATGTTTACTTATGTTATTAAATAAAATTGTTTATTTGAAACTACTATTGTATGTGGTTTAAGCATTAGTCGGGCTTTACCGCTACACAGAAGTCCCGGGTTCCAATGAATGAATGAATGAATGAATCTTTATTTGTAAAAATACAGGTAATGGTTATACATAGGATGGTAACAAAGTCAAAATTCCTCACTGTATTTGACCTACACATGGTCATACAAATATTTGAGTGCACGTGAATCTAAAAACAAAAACAAAAAATCACAACAATTGTAATATTATAAAATAATAGATATTCGTAAAATTCAAGTTGAATGGTAATTGATTTTGCAAAAATCACATATCTCTTGAATGTTCGTCACATCGTCAATCGGCCTAGGGGCTCCTCAGAATGTTTTTCGTTATTTCGTATAGTCAAGAAATTGGACCTTTAAGGCCCCCTTGAAAAATCCACCCCTACATATATACATACATAACTTTACCCCAGGTCCCTTGCACGAACAACAGAGCGCCATTCAGGCTTATTCTTACACACCTCACTTGCTTCTTTGACATTCATAGCTCTTGTCATGCACGCTCGTCTGTTCTTAAGGCTCCTGACATCACCATCACCATATAAATACCAACTGTTTAACCATGTTTTGAACAAATAAATTTGATTTGGTTTGATTTGTAATTATAGGTAACAAATTGGTAGACACTTCTCTGAACCATGATTACAATCAAAATTATATTACTTTGTTATAATAATAATTATATTTCCATGTTCCTTGAACATTACGACGAGCAGACGCCATAGTCCCCATATTCCCAGACCCCTAGTACCATTAGCAGTTAACCTCAATAGCCCCGTACTTTTTCTTCTCATTTCCCACAATAGTCCTACACTGGCCAGGGCTTGTCCTTGCATGTATTTTTATTTGGTGTATACAGGGATAATCGCCGGTCAGCGTCACGACACATTTACATTAAATTTGTTAAGGCGCCTCCGTCCTCCTTACGTGTTGGCCTCCCATGGCCCCACGCAAGCCCTCCAAATGTCCGGGGCATTATTATGTCCCGTGGTCTTTTAAAGACAAATAATTATTACAATAATAATCGGCAGACAAACACTAATAACACTAGTCTGTGGCCGATCCCAGACACCCAGATCATAATAAATAACAGAGAAAATACGTTTCCGAAATTTACTATACCAGGAATCGAACCCGGAGCCTATGTGTTACAGTGAGGTAGGCCGGCAGAGGCTTGGTTTATATTATAATAATACTGTAAGGTCACAAATTGAAAAACGTGGTAGAAAGATGATGCAGTTATCAAAGTGTTTGCAAAAACGTGATCACTTGCGTTGTTGTGGTATGCAACTAGGGTTGCCAACCATACTTTATAATAAGATATCCTACTGTTCGCGCCGCGACGACAAATGCACATCACTAAATGTCACATCCCTACAACCCGCACTGCCAACGTAACAGGGTGTAAAAATTACCGCGACGAAGTGCACACACGCACCGGATCACGCGACAAACAAAAATATCCAGTGCAGTGTTAAAAATCTCACCAATGAACAACGGGCGTCACCATCACTAACAACCAACATTAGTCTTCAGCACAACCAGTGCGTCCTAGCAAACCACCTACTTAATTATTATTCTTATAAATATACTTTATACTTTTGTATAACAATAAAGTATGTGAAAATACTCTATTTCGAATATTTACTCTGATGCGTAAAATGAAACACTTATAAATATGGATAATTACTTAAACTATTATCGATCCATCTTTCACTGAAAGAGTTTGTTCAGTAATGAATCTAAAATGGCGAGAAGAAAGGAATAGGAAATCTATAAATTTAATAAAAAATGAATTGTTTGTTTGTTTAAATTTAAATAGCGAATGTAAAGACATTCAAAAAATTAATGATAATGAAAAGTTGTTAGCGTATGCTAGAAGCACACAAAAATAGTGTCACCAAGAGAAAGAAAAACATAAAATTTAAAATAATACTTCTTTTCTTCCGAATACTTTATTTTTTCCCAACTTAAACAGTGTAGTACGTTATTTTTATCAAAAATAGTTGCCAGCCCTAAATGCGACACGTATTTTTAGAGCACATACACACATTGACATGTAATGGCAAGAAAAATTACGTGTTTAAAATATCTTTGATATATCTAGCTAGGCGTCCCCCAAACATTGTCAGGGATAATTATAATCCGTGCACTACAATGACATTGTATAAAAAGATATATAATGTCATTGGTGCAGGAACGGAGAAAGAATACAATTTCCTGTGGCCGGGCCGCTTGTCGTCAGAGGCGACAAAACAACCCACAGCCAGGTGGTAGGGTATTTGCCCGACTGGATGGCTAACACCCCTGGTCTATAGTATGCCACCATAACAACCTTGAGTTGTGTTTCGGCATTGGTGGCCACGTTCCAGTCTCCCTTAAGAGAGCAGCACGCATTTGTAGCACCTTTCGTGTTGCAAATGTCTGTCTATAGGCGATGATAACCGCTTTCCATCAACTGGGCCGTCTGCCTGTCTGCTGAACTCATGCAATAAACAAAAAACACTCAACGGATCTTTTTTGAATAAGTAAGTTTCTTTGAAAGTATTTAACAATATTTACCACCTTGACGTTTTTAGATATTTTACTTCATGCTTCAGTTGGGAAGGCCGAGGGGCACAATTTATACAAGACTAGCAGCCAATGGCCGATCGATTCGCTGCGAGGACTGGTTGAGGCCATGCTCCACAGTGACGATCACTGGTCAGCGGTCTCTTCCTTTTGCCAGTTAGTAATGTCCCGCAAGGAAGCCGCTGAGAGAGTAAGGGAGAGAGCTGCGCACGCGCTCCTTGGAGGCCGTCGTCAGACTGGCCTCCGGAGACACAGGTATGCGCAAAATCTTTTCCCATGATTCCATCGCAAGGGTCCGCGCATTGTGGGGATGCGACGGGTCCAACCTCTGTTGGTAAAGTGGGTCACTCTGCATCCCGGGGCGACCTAAGCTTGTTGCACGGTTGAATGTTGGGTATAGCTTCGCTCGTCATCTCATGTTCTTCCACACAAGTGCCGGGTATGGGTTTAGCGGCGTAGTTGGTTCCGCCCAGTCTTCGCACACGCTGCGCGGCACTTATCGCCGCAGTCCGATCCCACCCCCACAGTCGAGAGGGACTCAAAACTAAAAACTAAAAAAAAATGACTAGCAGCCAATATCTTGCCATCTATTGACTTAAATATAAAAGTCATTAAGAGATATAATTATATAGTACTTTAATGATATCTGTAACTAGATGGAACTTTTAATTTTCCAATCATAATGCTGCATGATAAGTGCTAATTGATATAACCTTCATATTCCGGCGTCTTGTTATTTCATCGTCACTTATTACCATTTGATTGCTTTTTAATTTATAGACTGATATTACACTATACCAATGAGTATGTAGGTACATTGTTGTGTTAGAAAATCTTTTTGGTAGACACACGATTTATGTAAGTACCGGCACGCCCTTCGCATGGAAGACCACCGTTTACCCAGATCAATCTTCTTTTCGGAGCTGGCAGAAAACAAACGAAAACCAGGCGGTCAGCACTTGCGTTACAAGGAGGTGCTCAAGCGTCATCTCATCAAATACATGCAACACAAAACTGACAAAATAAATGATGCATAAACCTTATAAAGATCAAGGTTGCAAAGAGTAACGCTAGTCATTGTCAGCACTCCCTTCATATTTATAGACAAAAAGTTAATCAAAAATTAGAAAGCAGCCACTAACAGTGTTTTTTTTATTAAACTAAAACTTATTTATTTGTCTATTATTTAAAATTTGAATTAACAGTTACTAATTATCCTATCTCTTGGAGTTCGCACTGCATTAGTACCTGTAAGGATTTTTTTAATTGCATAAGATCAGGAGAAATTTAAGGCCCTGATGGAAAGTAAGTTACCGTCGCCTATGAACAATCTGCTGCTGCTCTGAAAAGGCAGACTGGAACCTGACTATGCCGGAACGTAACTCGATGATGTTATGACGACATAATCTATAGCAGTGGTAGTAGCCACCCAGACGGGCAAATACCCTACCACCCGGCTGTGGGTGTCGTTTTGTTGTCTCTCACGACAGGCCGCCCCAACGCATTATTCTTTCTCCGTTCCTGCACAGACGTTATAGGGCCTCTTTTAAGTGCGTAGATTCTTTTATGATTCTTTGATAGAGTAAAGAAAATACTAAATCTACAAAGCATTCATCGCAATTTAAAACAGCTGGGTCTTTATTTGACCATGAAAATAGTAGTTAGTATAACATTAACTGTTTTTGGTCCTTCGAGCCGAACAAAATGTTCATCTTCATTCGAGCCCAATGTTAGTGTCAATTGTTATGTGATTGGACAATCGTAATAATATCCGTGTCGACTCGAATTCGATCCACTCGTATCCAAAGCAAACAATGTTTGTTTGTTTCAAATATTGCAACATTCGTCATAACATTTGTTAATCGTCAACCATTTTTAAAAGAAGAGTTAAAGAACACTATATAACCTAATTAACTGATATATATACGTATATGTATTTTATATATGTATATACTAGGTATGTGTCGATATATGTGTATGTAAGTTTATGTATGTATATCTATCTGTATGTAGTTTATAATGTAATTTTTATTTTCAATAAGTACCTACTTTTATGTAATAACTTTCATGTACTCAACCCTGCCTCTTGTCTTCCCACTCTCATTAAACCCATAGGTTGCTGCAAGAAAACTCTTTTTAGGGTTAAGCTCGCCTTTGCACATCACCCTTATTTTTTAGTTTTATTTGTAACTATTTTGTGTACAATAAAGAATAAAGAACATTAGCCTATTGTTTTTTTTCGTATTTTTGATACGCAATTTATCTTGTCCAGTTCACTGGTTACATTTGCTGTAGTTAAGAAGCCAATCAACTTATAAACCTTATTAAGTCCTTATCGGTGTTTGGTCAGCCACTTACGGCCAGTTTGTATAATCTATTTGACTATTTGTTAAAATTTGACTCAAGTGAAAATTCTTAAAATATATAAGTAGTCTAAAAAAGGGTTTTGTATAATAAATTTATAAATTAAAAACATCCTGACGGATCTTCATACAAACTTTCATCCCCTAAGGGGTTGTACGTATGTATTACAAACTAGAAGCAGATACATAAAATTTCGTGCCTTTTACTTTGAAAAAATGGGATTATCATACAAACTTTCATCCCTTTTTGTTTCAAGGTTGTTCCCAACTCCCTCAGGGGTTGAATTTTAAAAAAAATGTGCGCACCTGCAGTACAGATAGACTGTGTGTTGATGTGTCAGTAAAGACAATTAATTACATATGTACAGATTGTTAAACACTTGTTTAAATAACTAAACGGATTGTAAATAATTAAATGATAAAAGACTGCGCGTGCGAAATATATACGACGATTTTAATGGAGGGAAAAACCAGATAAAATATAACAAAAGAACATCAATGTTCTAAATTCAAATATTCAGTATATTTGATGGCCAGTACTCAGCTGCGCCAAATAAATAAAAACTATTTGGAGATTCCAACACAGATTGGTACAGATACAGAAAGGAAAACAATTCACATGGCTCTAGTTAAGATAATATATATAGGTATAGACATAAGGCACACACTGCACATGCACTTCCTCACCACACCAGCAAACAGATACACTCTACATTAGTATAAGTTTAGTATTAAAATTAGAGTAAATTAATATAATAAGTTATTCGTAAGGTACACAACAACATAAACATCATTGAATAACTGTCACACACTATAACAAAGTGACAAATAAGCATACATGCTTGTACACAACTTCTTAACTTTAATTGTAAAAAAGGGTACGGAACTAAAGTTAGAGTTGTTAAAAAAAAATACAGATTGATGTGTGTTTTTATCTTCTTCTTCTTCAGCCAGTCTATGTCCACTGCTGGACGTAGGCCTCCCCAAGTCTACGCCACATATCCCGGTCTTCCGCCTTCCTCTTCCAGCCCCTACCGGGGACCTTACGCAGGTCATCAGTTCACCGGACTTTCTCCACTCTAGGACACGTTTGCTCCATAGCCCGTCGGTCCTGCGACAGACTAATTTTGCGAGCTATTTTGTGTACCTTGGTTCTCTTACCGATATCCTCATTTCTACTTCTATCCCTAAGAGAAACACCGAATATAGCTCGTTTCATAGCCCGCTGAGCGACTTTATGTCTGTATGTATACAGTGCTGAAATTATAAAGCTTTTAAAGAAGACATTTTTCTTGTTTCAGTGATGTCGAAGTAACCTTTCCAACATGGCGGGCGGGCAGCAGCTGCGCCTGCTGCTCTGGAAGGACTATCTCATACGAAAACGGAAATGGGTATGATAATATAATTAAACAATATTACTACTGAAATAATAGAAAACAAAGTCGATTTCCCCGATGTCTATCTGTACATCCACTAACACCTCTTAAACCACATATTTTATGACCTAATCATAATTAAGTTTTTAGAGACCCGTTCTAGTAGCGTTTCTAGGGTAAATTGATATAATTATCACTGTGTTTTAACGGTTTTAATCGCGGCGTTTTGATTTTTATTTATTTCGTATTTTATTTCGTAATACGAAAAGTGTCAGTGAGTAACGTTGATTGACGTGCTTCTAATTAGCTAACTAAAAAAAAGAATAAAAAGTTCTATACTCTATTAACTAGACATCAACTGCCGCTTAACCCAAAATGAATCCTGGCCGCCGAAATGAAAATATTTCAAGCCTTTATGTTCAGCGCTATCTCCTGCCAAAAGTCTCTTATCATGGCTCATAAGCTATTCATGGCTTGAAGAAACTGTTTGCTGATGTACAGCCTTACCATTTAAACTCCGAACATCACAAATATGCAACCTTTTCCTAAACTTCCATATTTGTGCTTGTTACCGCCAGAATAAGCGAATAACATAATATTTTTTTGAAATAAATAAGCTTTTTTTAAAAGTTTTTTAAATACAAGCTTTTGAGATCCTGGATATCATGTAGCAGCAGAGTGCTAGCCAAGACAAGTAAAACGAGCCTAAACACGACGGGTCTATCTTGTTTACAACAAGAGTTCCTATGGCCACCTTCCGACTCCATCATCAGATCAGCTCCATGGCACCATATTGTTGCATTGTAACGCTATATACATATGTGTGCAAAATTTCAGCTCAATCGGAAACCGGGAAGTTGAACAAACTTGCAAGATTACACCCGAACTTACATACATACATACTTTACATACATACGTACTTACAACATACATAGGTACATCCATTTCAATTTAAACAAAAGCTTGTAAAATATTTGTACTAAGCAATATTAAAAGACCATTTGAATAGCCCCTGACATAAAGTGTGGAGCAATAAATGTTGTTCTCACGAATTTTTAAATGTAATTTATGTAGGCGGCAACAATGCTGTTTGAGGATCTCAAGTAGTAAAGCAGTGTCAATTATCCTTAAGGCCTGAAGCGACCGCTTTTGGAGAATCGTTAATGAAATTGACACGTGACTAGATATACTGAAAGGTGATACCATATCATATCATTTTCATAGTTGAATCTGCGAAAACCGGCCCTTTAAGCCCCGTGGGACACGATGAATTAACTTTTTTATTGTGTTTCTCTTTACTATTGTTTAGTCTGTGTGTTGCAGGTAACGCTTGCGGGAGTGGTGTGGGCGACAGGAATAATGTTCAGCTTGTACGTGGTCAGGATAAATGTGGATAACGAAGACTTACCATCATGTAAGTAAATAAGCTCTTGTGTGTTTATTTTTTTTTTTTTTTGAAATAAAATGTTTAGATTTACTCGCGACGCCATTGTTTCCTTCACTATCAATAAGTGGTAATTACAAAACCTTGAAAATTATTTCGAAAACCTGCCTAAGCTGCCTTCCTTCCCAGTCTGGATTTGAAGTCACGTCATTCGAATGAGACGCAGTTGCTTTAACGACTAGTTAATAGCTTTAGTGCTTAAGGCACCTTTGACGTGGGTTCGAGTCTTAATCACTTAGTATTTTTTCTGACGTGACGTGTATATTGTTAAAATCACCACGAGCTGACGATGAAGGAAAAGATCATGAGGAAATCCTCGATATTGGCACAACAGTGCGGCCTGATAATATGCCTTGGGCATGCGTGGAGGTTATGATGTCCGTTCTTCTGAAACGAGGACTCCAGAACCCAGATAAATGTTTGATTCGTGCAGGGATGGAGAAAGACTTGTAAACTATTGACATGCCTGCACAGATTCAACATTTAGCTGGATTCTATGAGGTAGTAGAAAAGTAGATTATGGGGAATCGGGTTGTATGAAATCCATGCCACTGGCATCTATAGTGTTGCAAATGTCTATAGGCGACGTAATCACTTTTGTTTTTTTTTTATTGCAGAAGTTCAGCAGACAGGCCGTCGGCCCACTTGGTGGAAAGCGGTTACCGTCGCCTGTAAACATTTGCAACACCAAAGGTGCTACAAATGCGCTGCTGCTCTCTTAAGGGAGACTGGAGCATGGTTCCTAATGTCGAAACACAACTCAAGGTTGTTATGGCGACATACTTTAGACCAGGGGTGGTAGCAATCCAGTCGGGCAAATGCCCTACCACCTGGCTGTAGGTTGTTTTGTCGCCTCTTACGGCAGGCCACCCCAACGCAGGAAATTGTATTCTCTCTCCGTTCCTGCACGGATAAAAATTTCCATCAGGTGAAACGACATCCATTCTGCTATCCGCCAGTAATGATAAACGTTATAAGGGCTGATGATTATTACCTGTTTCAGGCCAATTTGCAGCACGAGCTCTCCCTAGTGCTGGAGTGATTAACTTCCTCCAATCATTCATCTGCAACGTCAATAATGAATGCTCGCCGATGGACCAGTTCGAAGAGATACCTGCCTATGGGAAATCTAAGTAAGTTCTGAATACCTTTATTTCATTGACCAAGCTTGTATGCAGGTTTTTACGTCACGTACATGGAATAATTTATCTTCTTCTATCTTCTTCTATCTATCTATCTATATTCTATATATATATATATATATATATATATATATATATATATATATATATATATAATGAAAATGGTGTTCGTTTGAGGCTCAATCACGCTTAAACCACTGATCGTATCGACATGAAACTACCAACATTCGATGCGAAATTTTTCCTAGATGGTTTATGGCTATCTATCTATCTTCTATATATATATAAGCAAAGTTTGTTTTCTTTGTCCGAGGTAAACTCGAAAACTACTGGACCGATCAGCATGAAACCACAACCATTCGACGTGGAATTAATCGTAGATGGTTATAGGCTATATATATTTTTCAAATTCTATGAGCCCTTTGCCATGTTTTCTCGATTTGTTTGTTTATTAATTTATTTGAATAAGGCGGTACGAAGTTCGCCGAGTCAGCTAGTTACTAAATAATTATAAACGGCTAATTAGCCAGCATTACTTATATATTGTTATGAAGTTTATGGTTGGCATTTTAGTTATTAGTGATAAACAACGTGAGGTTATATGAACAAAAACATTTATATCTAGAACTATAGATTTTCTTGACATATGGATTGCAGAAGAAGTAAGTATTCCTCCCTACCTTCCCCCTCCACCCCCATCATCGCTCCAAACACTTAAATCAAGGTGCCGTATATCTATTTTCCACCTAACAGACAGTTCAATTTTTATATATCTGTATAGATATGTTACATTCTGCTCATTGTATTATATTTATTTATTTTCAGGTTAACGCAGATAATGCGCAAGGCGTCCCCATTTATGAATGAAACGGTGCTGGAGGTCGCCTCTTCGATGCCGAATGCGTTGAAACTGCTCGCAACCATATCTGATATTGTTGATGAGCCGACGTTTGTTGAGTTTAGCAGTTAAGTTACAGTTGTATTTATTGACTTGCCCTACTATCAGTTGAATATTGACATTATTTGTACGATACTATACTACTTATGATAGTAGTATATTTTAAACGATAATACTTCTATTATTAAATACTACTACAAAACTACTTTTGTTGCCCTGCATATTGGTTATATATTGGCTTCGAATATTAAAAAACAAGAATGAAATAAAACGTTATCTAATATTTATTGAGAAATACTAGTAATCGTTGTTTTATATTTAATTAATGTACATAGACGTACAAAGAGAGAATAAGATTTTCTTCTATATTATTTTTGGGGAAAATTGCCGTTGTTAAGACCAACAGTAATAGGGGGGGAAGGCATACTTACTCTTTCTGCAACCCCTATGGTCCCGAGTTCTTGAAATATTATTTTTTGGTTAACATAACCTCACCTGTTATTTCACAAATATTACTGAAATGGTTGGTGAAAGGTCGCGACCAGTTTTTTTTTTTTTGATGCGAGGGATAATGCTGACCGATTTACGCACTCTCTGGGCCGTCACTAGGAAACGGCACGCATCCATCGGGGGCGATAACGCTGGCAATAGTATGCTTTGTTTGCGCTCCGTCCGCGATGGCGTGACACAGAGGAGTGTGGAAGACTCAGAGCGATGCCGCACGGGCGAGCAACCTCAATACCCACTAAAAACCCCCTCCTCCCTGTCGACCCTGCGCTTTGTTTGTGATGGAAAGACTGAGATATAGAACATAGTTACGCAACAGTCGATCCAGCGCAATAAAGTGCCTGGAGTGTGCCCTGGGAGAACACACCCCACTTCGAAACGGGGGCAGATGAATCCCTTGCGTTGCCTAGTAGCAAGGGCCCCCCGTACCGGAACCTAACTCAGGGAGGGAAGTAATGCGCGTACCTGCCTCTCCGGGTGCCAGCTGAAGGCCGGCGACCTCGAGTAGAGACATTAGCACGCGCTGCAGGACTTCGCTCCCTGTCCCTTTCTGCGGCCTCTTTGAGAGACATTACTGCCTCACAGAAAGTAACCGCAGACTCCCAGCGGTCGTCGCTGTGCAACATGGCCGTTACCAAGTCGCCAAGCGATCCGACGGCTCCTACGTGCGTCTCGAGCTCGAAACGCTGCTAGGTCCATGCGGCGCACTCGACAAGCGTGTGAAACGCCGTATCGGGTGCGCCGCACTGGCGGCAGTCCGGAGGGTCGCGACCAGTGATTTAGGTTAGGTTAAGTTAGTTTCAGACCAACACCGAGCAGTGGACATTGATTGGCTGAAGAAGAAGAAATGCCACAATAAAAGCTTAATGTATTCATATACCGTAAACCATTATTTCAGAGAATGGACTAAAAGTTGAAGATCTCTTCAAAAATCCAACAAAAGTACGGAAGTATCTGGTAACGCATTTGAAAATCAGAAAGGACGTTGCCAAGAGCGTGATGGAAGCAGACATTAGTTTTCAAGGTGTAAGTTTATATTTTACTACCATGTGCAAGTGAAACTGCATTTCATTGTAAACATTGTACCCAGCGCCATCTTTTGCACTATATTCATCTATTCCAGAAAATGATGTCATTTATCAGGATAAAACATTTCTTAAGTGTTGATCTGGGATAGAAGAACAAAAAGAATGTTAAACTGCAAGATTGATGGGTAC
The DNA here is from genome assembly GCA_949752895.1 of Dendrolimus pini. Lineage (NCBI taxonomy): Eukaryota > Metazoa > Arthropoda > Insecta > Lepidoptera > Lasiocampidae > Dendrolimus > Dendrolimus pini. The sequence continues at coordinate 18,078,980 of OX457144.1, read as the reverse complement.
AAATGTAAGGTAGACCAAAAAGAGATGGATGAATTGTATGAAGGGTGATATGATGATTTGTGGTGTGACAGAGGATGTATGTAGGAATAGAAGACTTTATTTGAAGAAATAGCGACTTACTACTTACATTAACTACATATCATAATTTAAAAATACCTATAGCATATTGTTACAATTTGGGCCACCGGAAAACAAACCACATTTATTACCCGCCGGCGTCTTTTGAGCTTATAACATTGAAGCGCTTTTATGATCGTCTTCTTTTGTTTACTTTGTGTATAAAATTTGTAAGTAGAAAAACATCCCATTGTGTATTGTAATCTTTTATGGTAGTCATTAGCTAGGTGTGATTCTTAGAAATTCAATCTCCGCAGCCGAGAGACATATTGTAATTGTGCAGTATAAAGCAATGCCCCAATACAGAGAGGGGCAGTCTAGCGATACTCACAAGCGAGGCAAGACGTTAATGACGGACTTTGCGCGTGTTATTGAATCGTGCATTACGTTTGTACTGGTTGTGTCAAGTTATACTTGTACCTATGTTATACGTGTTTGTATAGTTCTAATAAATTATATAGTATTTCCAACGGCATTTTAATTCGAGTCCCATAATTCGTAGCAATATTTTGAAAATTTGTACGCTACAATTTGAGTACACAAAAATATATGATGGGTTCACTTCACTACTGCATTTCAGTAATTTCACACTTTTCCAGATTTTCAAAGGGAATCTAAACAGATGTAATCCGCAATCAATATCGACGGTTTTAAAAATACAAAATGAAGATTACTTGAACGATTTTACGAAGAACCTATGCGCGCTGTCGAATAAAGACTTGCAGAAGATATTCATGGACTTAGTTATGGAAATCAATTTTAGCAAATACATAACAATGGTAAGAAAACTGATTTTAAACTTATACCTCTGCAACATTGGGATAATGCTAGGATTGGTGACTGTGTCACACAAATTAAAAGATAGGTTCACGGCCGGGCAGCCTGTCGTAAGGGGCGACAAAAACATCCCACTGGTGGTAGGGTATTTATCCGGGTAGGATTTAAAGTATGTTGCAATAACAACCTTGAGTTGTGTTCCGGCATTAGTGGCAAGGTTCCAGTCATCCTTTAGAGAGCGACAGCCCATTGGTAGCAACTTTGGTGTTACAAATGTCTATAGGCCACGGTAACCGCTTTCCATCAGATAGGCCATCTGCCTGCCTGCTGAACTCGTACAATAAAAAAACGTTAAACATTGACAGATAAAATATGTATGTATAATTAATGTATTCATTAAAGGCGTTACTTTTAACGTTATAAATAAGACGCACACACAAGCACTAATATTCCCAGCCGAAGCAGGGACTTAACAGGTATAAAATAGTAGTGATAAATTTAATATAAAGACATCTAAGAATCGTCAGTGAATTCGTTTGCTTTGTCTGTCTGTCCTGACTGTGCCAACCTCAATCTGTACTCTATACTAATAAAATCTTTCCTCTTTATAGTACTCATATCATATGTTTTTTTTTAAATCGCATGTTCACCCCCGATACTGTTCGGGCATCTGAAACGCATATAATATATGAATAAGGCTAATCTCTTATACTACTTAAAATTATTTAAAGTCTAGTTTAAAATTAAAATTGTATAAGTTGTATATAAAATAAATAAATGCTATATTCTATTATATGTGTATATAAATACATAAATATATTAACACGCCTACGAGTCTATATATTCCACCACATCTATTATCATCTGATATTATAAAGATTGTTTTTTTTGTATGTTCATAACGAATAAACTCAAAAACTTCTAGAAGATGGATTTCAAAAATTATTTCACCATTAGAATGCTATATTATTCCTGATTAACATATTTTTTTTAGCTTTTGTCCACATGTCTTCAACAACTAAGTATGGAACTATGAAAATTCTTTCACCAGTGGAAAGCTACTTTATTCTTGAGCGGCATACGCTATATTTGATTTTGATCAATTTTTTTTGACGCCCAGTGAAGTGAGCAAGTATCAGTGTACGTGCCATTCATTTCATTCGTTCGCTTCTTCCTGTACCGTACTCAAAATATCCCCTTCTACCCACTTTCTTACCAAAAAGAGACGTTGCAAAACTCGCCCACTACTAAAGCATTCGAACTAAATAGGTTCTACCCAAAATCTTTCAATAAAAGCTCAAAATTAAACCACCGTGCTGAAAGGTGTGTTAAAAACTTTATAATCATTAAATTAAATTATGTGAGAGTGTGATACTGGTGCCTGGCTCATGTTGAAAATTGTGCGTTTATCTCACAGCTAGTCGTAATATAAGCAGGTGCGTATAAAATGTATTAAATGGGTCAGAACCCAGAAAGAAACACAGGAGGTCCACTTTTAAATCATTATCTTGATGATAGCTCGCTGGTCTATTTCGATAAGTATGATACCGCGGTTTCACAGAAGATAAGCCTTGAACTAATCGTATTTTGGGAGCTCGTTGGCTTCGACCCTGGCGTTGCAAACGTCTATAGGGGATGGTAACCATTTTACATTAGATGGGTCGTCTGCCTGTTTGCCAGCATCACAATTAAAACGTCTGTAAGAAATCAATATTTTTCTATCAAAATAATTTCAGTTTGGTGATATGTATTATAAGTTATCTGGTGACAATAGACTACTACAAGTTGGAGATCTCATGACAGCAATTGTACGCTTTACAAATCTCCAACACTTTCTTCCCCTGGAACTAAGGAATATATTCACGGAAGACGAAAGTGATTTTAGTTACATAAATTTGTCGTTGTAAGTATATGATTTTTCAAGAGTTTGTTGGGGTGCTTCTTTTTCTTTGACAGTTACAAAATTCACATGTTATATTATCATAAAAGACCTTTTAATGTTATTAATTCAGATCGTTGATCAAGATAGATCTAATTTCTGCCTTATGTATCCTTGATTGATTGGTCCTTGGTTATTCAATTCTGGACAGAGGTTTATTATAATTTTATTTATATATATTACCGTCTAAGTATTCATAGGTTATTATATATAATAATGTACCTTCAAATGTAAGAATATGAGGCGGAGATAAAAACGAGCAACATGACAATGTCAATTTAAAGTAAAACTAACTAACTCCGTTGGCTCAGCAACCCAAAGTGTGACTAAATAAAATATTTATTTGCAGAGTTTCAAAGCTAATAGATTTGTTCAAGCCAACTTTTGGTGATACTAAAAGTTATAGATCTGTAAGAAGTCTCACAGATACAGCTGTTATAAGTTTACAATATATGGATAGAATATTGGCTAAAACTCCCAAAAATGAGACTGATGAAGACACAAATATAGATGAAAATACTGGTATGCCTGATGGATCGAAACGAATATCAGAGATTCTCAGTAATGTTGCAACTGTATTTGAAACTGCTATGGATAAAAATTCTACTATAGATCCTTTTAATGTGTAAGTAATATTAATAACATAGTACACAATACTACATTTATTGACTTTAGGTATAGTGTAAATATGTATTCTTAAGAGCATGATAAGTATTAAAATGAAATCAAATTTCAACACGACAAGTCAAAACATTTACATGGTCTAATTATAATATTTTTTTCCGTTATCTGTTTGTTTCAGATTAACTCAAATAATGAGCTTTGTATTAAAAAATTTACCAGAAAAACAGAAACACGATGTTCTATTCTATTCTACGTTATTAGCTAAATTAATGGAAAGTGCACAAAGAATTATTACAGTCAATATGCATATAGAAAATATTACATACAATGTAACTTTAAGAAACCCTGAAGGAGTTAAAATTTTGAAAGACCTTCCTCCTTTTGTTGTTGGAAAGGCTTTTGATGCTTTATCTGATGCTGAAAGAACACAGGTATTAATTTATTAATTTACTAATGTCTCTTTTGTTATATTTTATAAGAAACGTAAAATTACGGTATCTTATCTTCTACAATGCATATTTTTTCAAATTTTCAGATCTTAACATCAAAAATTAACAACCCAGGCCAAGTATTTTGCGATGCTAATAAATTAGCAAATTTTTTCGTAGTATCAAAGACTGAAGCAGATTCCCTAAAGCTAAAATTGTGCAATGACGCTTGGAAGAACTTAATTATCGACCTCATCCAGTCCTTTGGGATTTATAAAGTCAGGTTTGATGTGAGTATTAAAAGTATAATATGGTTTTGAAATCTAAAGTATTTTCATGATCAGTTTAAAATTATTGTGACACGTTACAAGTACTTTAATATTATTTACTATAATATCTCGATTGGATAAAACTATCTTTTTAAGGACAATAATTCTGGTCGTTAGTGATTTTTAAGATTTGAGATTACACTTAATTGAATCAATGGTCCTAAATATATTGAAGTTTATTTTAAGCAAAAAGTATGTGAAATTCCAGATACTAGTTGTTAATGTCATTTTACTTTTAGATAAACATGATGGCATCACTCGTCATACAAGAAACTGTTGGTGCAGACACAAGCGACCAGTTATACACAATAGAACAGGACTTCGAGATCCTAAAGAACTTCAGTTTTTCCCTTATCAGCTTGGATGCGGAAAAGAAACCCGAGTTGGACTGGTATAAAGTACTTCGTTTGGAAGAAAACTCAGAGCTTATGAAAGTAATGAAGAAGAAGGCACGCATTGGAAACCAGATGTTGTCAGTGTTTTGTAAATTATTATTTAAATCGAATAATTAGCGTAATAATTTATAGTCTCCAGAAAGAAGGCAATTTAAATAACAACAAATTACTTCTTAGTTATTGAGTTTCACAGTGCTCTGTGCAGTGCTACCAGAAAGAGACTTACATAGAAGAAATAATATATATTTTTAACAAAAACACCTTAATAATATTGTATTTAATTTTAGCTTTACGATTTTAAGGGTAACTGATTCTTCTAATAATTTTTAGAATCACTGTCCACGGTGGCTTGGCACAGGAAATTATAAGGCAGAATCCTATTTTAGCTTATAAGTTAGCTCCAGTGTTAATACACATGACTACGTTGGTAAAAGCATTAAATCAGCAACTGGATTCTACGCCAATAGACATTGCTCTTAGTGTTAAAGAAATGTACGGAGATATTATTGTCACTTTGCTGATGACTGGACTAGATGAATATAAGGCAAGTACCTCTAATTTAACATTTTTAATTAGTGATGTCCAAGTTCTTTAGACATAAAATATTATCCGCATGTATACAAATACAAAAATTACAAATATTATGCTCTCAAAAGTCTAGTGCCATTTTCTTGCAGCATCATTATGTTGGCGGATTATTAAATATAAATAATATTAATTTAAAAGCAATCATTTGTTAATATAGATTGTTATTTTAGACTTATAGGTCACTATCAACTCCAGGGTACGATATATTTTGCAACGGAGTTGATACAACAGGATCCTATCTTAATATACCACCCAATGTCGATAAAGAGAAATTAGTTGCAACATTGTGTAACGCAACTATAGCCATCGAAAAGGGATTAAAGAACGATTCTATAGTTGCCAAAGCGGTAAGTAAAATAATAAGCAATGTAAGTTACTATTGCATTTTGTAGTCGCAAGAACGCGAAAGTTCCGAAAATTCATTCAGCTATTATTAAACTTAAAAAACAACTAAACGTTTACTTAAAACTTCAATGTGACACTTCAATACACTTGAGGAATTGTTTCATACAGTAAAATGCATTATATTTTTCATGACTCTGGATGTAAGCTAAAGCTAAATCAAATGACGATAATTGAACGATGAAAGATTTTTTTTCGGCTATGTATATTTACAATTCTCTCTATATATACTCTTTGATCCTGGAGTACAGCAGCTAAGCTGATGGTAAATTAATAATTATTAATAAATAATTATATAATAATTAATTAATGTAAAAGATTACTGTCGCCTGTGGACATTTGCAAAACTAAAAGTACTACTAATGTACTGCACTGCCAGCCTCCAATCTGACCGCTGATGCCTGATTACAAATCAGAGTTATTGTATCGGCATACACTATACTAGGTTTGGTAGCCATCTTTCCACCATTTCTAGGTTAATATTATGAACCGCTACTTGTGACATTTAACGAAGAAATTGGAACTAGATGTCAGTACAACACATTAATAATATTAGGACTTTCGTTCATAACACAGAAAATACAGAAATGCTTATGTTTCAGATCCAGGAAATAAAAAATAAAACAGACACATCAGAAGAATCAGTAGATTGGATAAAACTCATTAATAGTATCAAAAATGTATATATCAAATTAGATCAGGATTATCCATATGTGTTTAATTATGCTAGCTATGGAATGAATGATGAAAATACGAAGAAAGTTAATTATTTGTTTACAGAAGGCAAAAAATTTTGGTTTGGTATAAAAAATTTGCAGCGAGGCTTACATTTGAGGTAATTAAGTAGAATCTAACTTCATGATCCTATACAAATTCTCAAAACATGCTATTATTTTTCTAAATTATATTATGTAAGCAATGTAAGTAAATCGCAAAAAAAAAATTTCTTTTATTACAACAATTTATAGTCTTATTATTATTACTGGCTTATAGATTTGAACGTTTGTTACTTAAACGTTCAAATCTATAAGCCAATTTGTTTTTAAAATTATATATAAGAATTTTTTATTTTAGTTTTGTGTCTATTTTATTATGTGGGTGAGCTTCATATTGATTAGTAATTATTTGTTTTCAGTCTCAAACTGGGATTCAGGTTTCTAGACTTATTAGACAGAGGAATATTCAACATCGCAAATCCAATATGGTTGAAGATCAAATATGCTTTTAGTGTCGCCACGGGACCTTTGAACGTATTGCACGATGTCATCAATTTGATAACAGGTAACACTAAATTCTGCTTAATCGTAACATTTTTTTATTAATTATGTTTTTGTTCAGTTGCTTGTATTACATTCTCCAATTATAAAAGTATTACTTGTATTAATAAACAAAATAATTAAAGTATTACTTGTATTAATAAACTCATGACAACAAAGAGCTCTTAATGTTATACTTAGATTCATACATTAACAGTTTCTGTGGGCTAAACATTGGCTCACTTTTTTCACCCCAAAATCGAACTCGGCACTCCTGAGTTTCAGTGCAAACTAGTACCAGGGTTTCTGGGATAGGTCCCATAGTTGTCCTCTGTGTAATACCCATAACACAAGCGTAAGTTTCTTAGCCTGTGAATATATAGAATGTGTGTGTTTGACCAAAGATTTATTTATTATTTTTTCTTGACTATTTTAAACAAAGACGAAGATTATTATAAATATAGTTTAGCATGTAGAGATCTTTGTATAAAACCACATTGGGCAGTTTCCTTCGGCTCATTTAGAGAAGCAATAAAGTATGGCTCAGATTAGTAGACTATTAGTTGATGATAAGCGATACTGATACGATATTTTCCTATTTATAGTATCTATACATTTTTTTATTCTAGCCTTACTACTGAATTCAACCTACTCTTCCGATCTACCACCGACGACAGTCAATGCCGTAAGCGTAATTATACCGAACATACCACAACTCATAATTGATTCAGTAAACGTTATTATAGCCGATAATACTGAGGTAAGTGACAGTACCGACATCAGACATCTTAAACACTATTCATTAGCTACAGATATTTCTCTAATAGATAACTTTCATGCAAAAACAGTTGCTACATACCTGCTGGAGTTAATTAAGAAAGGCTATTAAATATGGCGCAAGTTATATTTAGAGAGGTTGATGATATTTTTAAAGAAGCTAATGCAAATCAAGTAATTTCACCTTCCTGTATTTCTAGAAGCCAAGCGAATAATAAAATAACAAAAAAACTTTTACTACAAATAAGGAGATGTGTTGTTGTAGATTTGGTCTGCATCAAACCTAGTGCCCTATCGAGGTTAAATCCATATTTTGTATTTTAATTTAGAATCTGTGTCTAACTACTACCGGTCATTAAGTTTGCTTACAATTTAATGCTGTTTATAGTTATTCAAGTTTAAAGAAAGGTTTTTAAGCGTGTTCTGGCCACCAAACGATAAATAAAGTAATACTAAAATATTTTGTCAAATTTAAATATCCACAGCTTGAACCAATCATCTTTCTTATGAACGCTGATCCTGCTTGGCCGTGCTCTGGGATAAGCATATCAGAGTTTATTAATCTAACACCAAAGTCAAAGGATGCTGTAACGGCCATAGAAACTCTTTTATGTATGGATGAAGATGTACAGATGGAATGGGTGGCTTATTTGGACTTTAAAAAAGGACGAATTCCGGTAAGCTCTGGTAACATCACAAATTATAATGTCATCATTTTGATAACCTCTTTGGTTATGTACTCTTTGTATTCTCTAATCTAGATCATTAAAACAGAGAGGTATATTAGATTCTTAGCTTGTACTCTTAGTGAAAGATTTTTTTTGCATGATGATTATCCAATGATTGTCTCGTTCCAGAAATTCCATAATTGGAATTCTACCCAATATGAACCAGAGGTTTTCCTCAAACTTTCCGCAGTATTTGACTATCTAATAAGCGATGCGAAAGCAATCAAAGAGGCCACAGAGTATATTATAAATGATAAGTCTACAGATGACCATGTTGGAATGGTTACAGCTACAAAATATGCGGCCGATATGCTCAATATCACTAGTGAAAACGCTGTAATGAGGTTTGTAATCAGTAAAATATTAGAAGTTCATATATATTCTTAAAAAATCCTAGGTGTTTTTTACATTACGATAAACATTTTTCATGCTAATTTATCTTTAGGTCCGTAGATCGAATTAGAAAGTATAATTTCTTCTGGATTATATAGGGCCGGAATAAATTTGCATTAGTTGATACCTAAAACATGGTTGTTTTGTACGTTTCCATCATTATTCACTTTTGATCACGTTATAATTGTAAAAATATCTTGGAATTCGTTCGTTCTAATAGGATGTTTGAACAAAAGTGTGGATATACGAAGCTGCGTAGAAAGCTAGTACGAATGAGTTTTTATCATTGTCTATTTTCGGGATATTCCTTCCTTTATGTTAAGCAATAGCAAGTCCCAGTTTCAGTTTTGTTCGTTGTCATGACGATGCCGACCATAGTACCAGCGGAACTAAAAAAACACGAGCGTAACGCTAACTTTCTAACTTTCCTCATCTATCCCACTGATATCATTCTCAGAATAAAAAGTGTTCTAAATGTTGATTAAAATATAAGCTAGCTCTGTATTGAGTTTGATTTAATTCTGTTCAATGATTTTCACGTGATGCTCTAACAAAAAGACGCAGGTTCTAAAAATTTTATTTTTGGAATCTGCTCTGAATTAGCCCTCTTTATTATTCATTGTACAAACTCAAACTGCTTTCAGATTTAGTACATTGAAGATGATTACTCAGTGTTTATCTGCAAGTAGGTACTACAAAACGGCTGACATATTATTTTTATCCAAGTAATTATTTTCAGAAAATTCTTTACAAACGTCGACACAGTCCTGAATGCCATAAATACGTCGTCAGTTAACGATGTTTCAACAGCCCAGACATGGCAGAACTATTTATCATGTAGCAATGGAACAATAATCGATGATGACTGCCGGGATATGGGCAGAGCAGCTTGGAAATACTCCTTAAAGACATTTTCAGTTATTTTAGAAAATATTACCAAAGATCTAATGATTTATTTCACGGAGATAAATGGTAAATTGATTTTAAATAATAATCGAACATAAGTATCAAAGATATCATCAGATATTAAAACAGGATACTTGTTTATAAACTGTGTCTATTTTAAGAGTGCTTAACTAGAGTGCCGATCAAATAATTAAGCGATTATAGATTATGGTTCTCGCACAATAATTAGTCACCCTAGAGGCTACTTCACATGTGCATCGGACCAAAGCCGAAGTAGAAATCGGCACCCCCCAACCTAAGTCACAGTAATACCTGCACCGGACCAAAATCGGAATCACACTTTGTCATCGCTCCGTTCGCATGCTTTTATATTCGAGCGATGACTAATCGAGCTTAGTGCGGTAATCATTATCGGTGGTTGGTTGGTTATCTACTCAGTAATCCAACTTATTAATAATAGTACAAAAATCTAACATCAGTTTTAGTTATATGATTATTTATTGGACTCCTCATAAAATTGTGAATCGCTTACGCCGGCGCAGGTGTTTAGTATCACTCTGAAACCAGCCTAAGAAAATAATAATAACTGGCAAAACTGATGTTCTACCAATGAGAAGTGTCCGAAGACTCATTTCATTGCCACTTTTATTAGACACTGTGTGCTAACGCCGTCTGACGGTAAACGTCATCCTCCCCCAAACCTTTCTCACACCCGTGCGCATACGCTGGTCGCCTTCTGTCAAGTGTGTCAGTCGATCTGGCTCTGATCGCACGCGAGTGAAGTAATAGTGTCTCTATTGTAAGAGCAAAGGGAGATCACACCACAGCCGGCCGGCCAGGAAGCCTTCAGCATCTGCCAGTCCAGGTAACCTAGATCCCGTTTCACAAAGACGTTTGCCGCCCAAATACAGTCCATTAGCCGCCACACCACTATGCTTGTTTATTATGCGAGGTATTAACTAGTCGAACATCGAAATAAAGGAAAAACATTTTATAATTTCGTTTTAAAAGCAGATCTATATGTTTTCAGAACCAAATGCGAATTTGCTTCAAATATTTGGCTTTACGAGAAACACAGGACTGTATATGCTATATGACCGACTGGCGGATTTTTTGACTGTCGTCATAAACTCGTACTGGGACTATAATTTCATGAGTCACGTAAGTATTTTATAATTGCAAACTATTAAATGTCCACTTCGTTCACTTACACAACGGTTCTCTAGAACGTTTCTCTTCTGCCCAGTGGCTATATGGCCAAAACTTGAGTTGTATTCCAACATATGTAGCCAGGTTCGAGTTTCCCTTAAGAGAGCAGTAGCGTACGCATTTGTAACACCTTTGGTGTTGCAAATGTCCTTGGAAGATGGTCACCGCTATGCATCACGTGGGTCTGCCTGTTTGCTGAACTCATGCAACAAAAAAAATATGGAATCCACTCCCAGGTGAGATTTTCCTATAACGCTACAATATGGGATTTTTCAAATAGGTGTCATACAATTCATTCGAAACCAGTAGCGCATTGCTAACACCTCTTGTGTTGCAAATGGACGGACCTTCAGCTCTTCTGCTGTACTTTCACAATAAAAAATACCAATATAATTAATGCTCTAGTATAGGTAAAGCTCATCCTCAACCTCACTCAGTCATTATTTTAAACTTTTTTTAGATTCGACGTGCATCTTTTTCAACGTTTTGGGACTGTCAGGGAATAATGGATGCCTTAAACCCACCGCCAGGCAGTCCTATCACAAAGGAGGATATAAACAAAGTTCGACCGGTCATATGTCCTTCTATCCTCTATTGGATATCGTTTCCTACAGGCGATAATACTTTGATTGATATTGCCACTAAACCGGTAAGTGGATCAAAATGACACTATGGATTTCAAATTACTGTTTCAACTTAATTGTTTTCATTTATTACACTAGTCTTATTTGAAAATCAATTATAGTTCTTTTAATCTACGAAGGCGTGCGGACTTTAGTCGTGGTTGAAAATGTACTTACACATTAAGACAGCATGCGTGTCTGATGGAACGATTAGCTGCGAATATGTCGTCCAATTGTACCCGCTTTGATACGTGTTTACCTCAATAAAGTCTGCACACTTTTGTGAATAGCAAGAACTATACCAACTATACCACAATAGTATTTAAATAGTTCAAGTGGATTGTTCAAGACTTAACAATGTCTTTGGCTATATATTCGTGTTATTGATTTTCGAGTTTGATTCTTACTTTTATACAGTTGTTCAATAACTGTATATCCACAGTACATTTTCATTATTTTACAATATAAATTACTAGTTCAAATTCGGTACATTATTTATGTGTAACAAGATTATTAAATGCATCAGTTCCAGAAAGTTGTTTTACAAAATGTTACACTTATTATAACAGTTCTATAATATAATGATACATATACTACATCATCTTCTTTCATACGTTTATTTATTTGGTAACAATTTGCCATTTTGTTTTGTTTTGCAGCAACAACTTCTCTTTCGACGAAACATACAAAACGTATCGAGCAATTTCGAACAAGCTTATATCAACTCAATAAAACTTTTACTTTATATGGATGACGTAGCTAAAAAAAATAAAACAATTATTAAGCCAGAAGATCTTAAACTAAATACACTAAGGCAAAAACTAGAACAAGGAGTTAATAGCTTAGTTAATTATAAAATAGATAAAAATAACTCTAATTATATTTTATTTCATGACTTAAATAAGAAAGCAATTGCATCTCAAACATATTTAACCCAGATAGTTACTTTGGTCAATAAGTTGCATGAAGGATTAGACCAACTTGACATAAATAATTTAGGTATTAGTAATGACGAAGAAATAGCAAAATTAGTAGATGAACTGAGGGTAATTAAAGAGCTTTATAAAAGAAGAGTCGTTGATATAATTTCAATTCATTTTGATTTATTCACTGATGTGTTATGGAACAATGATGGCAGTTACGGTTTCTTGGAAGCAATGGACTCTATGTGTGAAGAAGTAAATAATACAACAGCCAGCAGGGTCATTTTAGCTGCTGAGGAAAGAACTAAACTGCAAATATGTACAAAACAGTATAAAACATTGTATAACCCAGTGATTGGTGTATTAAATGAAGACTATAATGATGCAAAAAAGAGTTTAGACAATCTCGTTGAGGTTTTGCTCACTGAAGGCGACGATGAGGTTACGGATGTATTTGCATTTTTGAACCAGAGGTGAATATGTGGCAAGAATATTCATATAAAAAATAATAGTTTTAATTTATTATACTTGTGATCATAAGTGGTCAGTAAAGTTATAGCTAATTTGCCTAAAGTTAGAGAGAAGATACAACACGATTTCTTTAAAATCTCTAATATTTAAATGTATTATACCAATAGTTTATAATCCTGAGACACAAGTGAATTGAAATGAATTGATTACTAAATACTTATGCGAGTGCTAACCGAAGATTGCAATTTGTATTATGATTTCACTGGGTATTTACTTATTAAAGAACCAGTTTAAGATAAAAATCAAAATTATTATCCTTAGTTAACAATTAGTATCTCTTGGAATAAATTATAATGGTTTTCTTCTATATATGTGTTGTTTTAGAATAAGCATTACAAGAAACTTCTAGACCATCATAATTTATATTTTATAGAGATGATGATATTCCAACAGTACCAGTATTACTGTTTATACTAAAAATATTAATTATTGGTTGATTCCCAAATTAAGAAATACATAACTTTTAGTGTATATATTCCGAAAACATTCTATTAAAAAATTATTTATCTGATAACATATAGTAGTAACACAGAATACGTGCCTCATTAAACATAATGTTGACTTCATGTCAGATTACATGTTTTATTAACATACCTTTATTATTTTTAGGAAAGAAATAATATATTCGCTTAAGAAGTCTGTTAAATATTCTTCCGATCTTGGTCTTGCAATATATTTGAAATATCTCCAGTCAAATGTCAAAGGGTACGGAATTCTTCTGACATTTTTATCTGGGGATGACTGGTGGTCGGCTGTTAAACATTTGTACAATGGGCCATACGCACAGAATTTCTGGGGATTCATTAAGCAAATCTTTCCCATGACTCAAGACCTGCTTAATAACTTCGACAGGATTCATGTAAGTTAATTAACTTTACTAATTACAATAAATTTATAAGGTGTTCAAATTTCATAACATTAGATTACTAATTAGATAAACGAGCCTCCGATATCTACGTTCATAAAAAAGTCGTCTTTCCTCATTCTCGTGTCTTTCAGCGTATCTCAATTATTTGGTGTCGACACAATATGTTTTTTCCTTCCATACTCCTCTATTCTCTACTAACTCTATTCTCTTCTAACGTAAATCGCAAATAATTTCAAATAAACATTGATCTTTTTGTTGATTTGTTTAAATGTTAACAAACTGTGTACAAACTTGAAACGACATGCTTTAATTAGTTATTAAAACTTATAAACACAATTAAAATTTAATACTTTATATATTACTCTTCATAGAAGAAGAAATCGTTAGAAAACATACAAATTATAACCTATAAGTTTCAAGTATTTGTGACATCTTCGGTTATGGCTGGTAAATTACTCGATTTTACTAGGAATGTGAATATATTTATGCTGAACAAGTTATTACCGTGTGCAAAAAGTGAATAAACATTGCGAATTTCAAGAATAGTGACCAAACAGTGAAATATTGACTTATTTTACTTAATATAAATTAGAATCCATTTCATAACTACCGACATAAACTTTAATACACTTCATAAAGAACGACATAGCGCCATCTAACAAATTAAGTATGAACCACTAATATAGACAAGCACCATACGAAACTTCATTAAAATCTCACGATCGACGGCTCTTTCGAAGCAAACACTAACTGGACACTAGAGGGCAGTGTATGTACCTTAACGAAGATGAATGATTTAATAAATATGATAAAACAGATTCAAAAAGACTTACAAGATCAAAAGGAAACAATGAAAAATATGGAAGAAAATATAACGACTACAATAAATAATAATATTGATGCGAAATTTACAATAATGGAAAAAAGAACATCTAATTTAGAAAAAATAATTGAAAGACAACAGATTTCCATCAACCAGTTAGAGAGGGAAGTAAGGAAGAAAAATTTAGTATTTTTCGGAGTCGAGGAGACAGAAAAAGATTATTTCGGCTTGCATAGTTTAATTCTAAAAATTTTTCATAAAATAAAAATCGATTGTCACGATAATGAAATCGAATTTGTTAGCAGACTAGGAAAAAAAGGCAATGTTATTAGGCCAATTAAAATAACAATGACAACTATGAAACGTAAAATAGAAATATTAAAAAATAAAAAACTACTTCAGGATACAACGATTTATATAAAGGAAGACTTTCCACAAGAAGTGTTACAAAAGCGAAAAGAATTGCAACAAGAAGTTAACAAACAACGGAAAGAAGGAAAAAACGTTATACTTCGCTATGACAAAATAATTTCATTAAAAGAGAAGAAACGGGGGGAATTCAAAACAGATAACAAAAATAAGAATGTGCCAAAAAGAACCTTATCAGAATCCCCGGAAAGAGAAAGCATAACGACCAAAAAAGGAAATGCAAATCAAATAAGTAAGAAAAGCAAAACAAATAGTATTACTAATTACATAAGTAAAACCTTTGTTTCGGGTTCTATCCGTAGAAACGACTCCTTACAAAATTCTGATGAAGTGGAATAGCAATCACGGCCCCTCTCCCAAGTTTCTCCAAGCCGGCTGGTCACCGTGGAGAAAAATGACCAAAACCCCCCTATTATAAAATACAATGTCAAAAACAATCCGCTGAACCATAATATATACATAGCGAGCCTTAATGTTCGCACACTGCTGGATGATAGCAAACTTTTAGAACTCCAATATGCTATTAAAGATATAAAATGGGAAATCATCGGTTTATGCGAAATAAGAAGAGAACACGAAAGCATTGAAGAACATCAAGATTTTATTCTATATCATAGTAAAGGAGTTAATGGACAGCAAGGAGTTGGGTTCTTAGTAAGAAAACAATTAAAAAAGGACATAATTGGATTTAACTGCTTTTCTGAAAGAATAGCGACATTAGAACTAAGATTAACAAACAACAAAGCTTTGTCCGTTATTCAAATTTATGCTCCAACAGAAAAGTGTGATGATATAGAACTAGAAAGATTTTATCTATCGCTGGAGACCGCTATAGAGAAGTTAAATGCGAAGTCTTTACTAATCATGGGTGACTTTAACGCTCAGATAGGTAAAGCACAAAAGTGCGAAGAAAATATATTCGGAAGGTACTCTAGCGGCAAAAGGACGAGACATGGACAAAAGTTAGTAGAGTTTGCATTAGAAAATAATATGAAATTTGTTAATAGTATGTTTAGACGGAAAATAACCAAAAAGTGGACTTGGCGATCTCCTAATGGACTATATTTAAACGAAATCGACTATTTTCTGATTAATAAACATATTGAGATTCACAGCTTTGACATAATAAATAATTTAAATTTTAACACAGATCACCGAATGATTAGATGCAAATTAAACATGCAAAGCAAGACAACCAGAAAATTTGCGAGATCAAACACAAATCTTATAAAACAAGTACTAAAGATTAGTCAAGAAGACTCGCAAAAATGGGAAGAAAAGTTCTTAACTTCCCTGCAGTCAACATCTGAAATACAAACCCAATACAACATGTTCGAAAAAGAAATTAAAAATCTTTTGAATAATATACCACATATGACAAAAATTCAAAAAAAAATTATAAACAATCACACGCAACAATTATTACAAGAGAGGAAACAATTATATTCACAGAAAAGGACAAAAGAAACAAATGCCAAAATTACAGAACTTAGTAAAGAAATAAATAGGCAAATAAAAAAAAAAGTAAAAAAGAACATAGAATACATACTTTAGAGAAATATATACAAAACTCAGGCGCAATAAAGAAAGCTTATAAAGAATTAAGAACTACGACGAATTGGGCACTTCGTGTTAAATGTAAAGATGGAGAAATGGTATCAAAAAGATCAAACATAATAAAAGAAGCAACAGAATTCTACCGCGAATTATATTCATCTGATGTGCCGTCGTACATTAAACAAGACATACTAGTGGATATGCATGAAAATGAACCTATTCCAGAAATAATGCTGTCAGAAATTGAGTTCGCAATAAACAGCCAGAAGAACGATAAAACGCCAGGCGAAGACAAAATAACAAATGAAGTCCTGAAGACGATGTCAGATGCTTTACAACGACCATTACAAATACTGTTTAACAATATATTATTTAAAAGGGAAACACCAATGCAATGGTCTAAATCTACAACAATATTACTACATAAAAAAGGTGACAGAGAGGACTTAAATAACTACAGGCCTATAAGCCTAATGACTAATATTTACAAGTTGTTCTCTAAAATAATTTTAAATAGACTGAATAAAATTCTTGACGAAAGCCAACCACGTGAACAAGCTGGATTCCGTAAAGGTTTTTCAACCATCGACCACATCCACGTATTGACGCAAATAATAGAGAAGACAAGAGAATATGGAAAAACACTATACATGTGTTTTATAGATTTTAGGAAAGCTTTTGACTCCATAGAACACAAAGCTATTTGGGGGGCCCTTCTACAACAAGGAGTAGGCTTAAAATATGTAGAACTGCTCTATAGTATATACTCTAAAAGCTGCGCCACAATAAAGTTAGATACGGAAGGTGAAGAATTTGCAATAAAGAAGGGAGTGAGACAGGGGGATCCTCTGTCACCAAAAATGTTTTCGGCAGTATTAGAAAATATATTTCAAGAGATAACCTGGGACAATAAAGGTTTTAAGGTAGACGGTGAATATTTAAATCACTTAAGATTTGCGGACGATATTGTAATACTAGCGGAAAATAGAACACAGCTACAAGACATGATAATGGATGTAACAAGCGAAAGCAAAAAAGTTGGTCTGTATTTAAATGCAACAAAAACAAAAATATTAACAAATGGTAAAAAAGAGAACATCGAAGTGGATAACGAAAAAATTGAATACGTCGAGGAATACATATACCTGGGTCAATCCATTTCTTTTCAAGATAACACTGAAAAAGAAATAGATAGAAGGATAGCAACTACATGGAGAAAATATTGGAATTATAAGGAAATCATGAAAAATAAGGAGGTAGATATAGGGATAAAGCAAAAATTATATGACGTAGCAATTCTTCCGTGTTTAACATACGGGTGCCAAACATGGGCTCTTCGTAAGCAAGATGAAAACAAACTAGCTGTTCATCAGAGGAAAATGGAGCGAAGCATGCTAGGCGTGAAACTTATGGATAAAATTCCAAATAAAAGTATAAGGAGGAAAACAAAAGTATGTGACGTAGTAAAAAAGGTAAGAAGTCTTAAATGGAAATGGGCAGGACACGTTCACAGAATGAACACGGAAAAGTGGACAAGAAAAGTATCAGAATGGATACCTAGAGACGCTAAGAGGAAAAGAGGGAGACCAAATAAAAGATGGGAAGACATATTTAAGGAAAGATGCGGCCCACATTGGACAAGACTAGCAAAAAATAGGGATGAATGGAGAAAATTGGGGGAGGCCTACGCCGCTGAGGCGACTTCCGTCGATGAACAATAATGTATTATTTTATTATTATTTTATTTTTTAGTAAAAGGACATAGATTTTATTACTTTGACATTTTAAAAAAGAAAAAATAATTATGTATTAATTTATGAATTTAATTATGTTTGTAATATGACGGTAGAATAAAGGCTTTTTTATTTTATTTTATTTTATTTATTTTTATACTCCTCTATTCTGACATACGTCTTCTGTCACACCACATATTACTGTATCATCCTTCACAGAATGGATTCTGTGATGAGATGATGATGAGATGGATATATCCATCTTTCCTCATTAAACATATTATAATTAATCGGGAAACAAACATATTGCATAACGGACCACTGGAGGACGAATCTCAGACACCCAGACCAGATTAAATAACAGAAAGTTTCTGTATAATTTACCATGATAAGAATCAATTCACAACGATTACAATACTATGGTTGTGGATAATGATCCTCTCAAAAGATTCAGCCGTCATGTCTTCTGTCACACTACAAATTTTCATATTATCCTCCAAACCAACCCCGCTTCATTTTCTATCAATTTCACATTATTTTTGCTACATACATGATTATTATTCTTCCTTACTACGTGGCAATACAATTTTTAAGTAAGCTTCTCTTTACCAAGAGAATTTTAATTTTTCCAGTTGTTGTTAAATATTTCTTTTTGCAGTTAGTTCGGCTGTTAAGAGATATGAGTATAAACAATACGGATTCATTCTGCATGAATAATATAACGCTGTCAGACTACATCCCCGATACGACAGGAAAGATCTCAGAATTAAAACGTCAAATGTGCAATACTGACAGGATGGAACTGTTTCGAGAAATACCGCCTTTACTTATTGCTTCGCAGGTTTGTGTTATATATCATAAATATGTATATCAAATACATGCATGAAACACAACAGTTAAGTATATCTGTAATAATATAAAATGTCTACAAATTGAGGCTACTTAAAAAAAACAACTGGAATACACAATATAAAGAATGGAGAACACGATGCATTTTTTCTTGTCTGTCTGTTTGTTCGGAATTCACGTAAAAACTACTGTTCCGATTTAGATGCGGTTTTCGCTGATCGACAGCAAACTCTTAGAATTAAAATCTGCGCTAAATTTTATGCTGGGAATCTCGCGGAGATTATTCTGGGAATGATTTAAAATGACCAGGTTGAAATTTGGATATCCAATGAGATTTTTTATACTTTTTTATCCCGAGAATACCACGGGAATTTTGCCGGAAGCGGTCCGAAGTTGTTCGGGTGCATAAAAATTGACTTTGTCCGATACAATTTTCACTAAAACAAATAGCTTACGTTCTGTTTTAAATGCTGTGATACTTTGTGTCCCGGGACTCCCACGGGAATTTCAAGTCAAGCGTGGACGAAGTCGAGGACATATCCTAGTAATATTTATAAAACTAGTAATTGAAATAATTTATATACGGTTTTCAGGGTTATGAAAGCTCACTAAAGCTCTCAAAAGTAATTGACTATGAAGCTCTTAAATCAGATATATCCAAGACTGAAACGAGACTAGACCTTATTAAAGCTGGGCCCGAAGATCCCAAGAGACCTTCATGGGCTACTGATGACGACATTAATAAATTCAAAGACACTGTAATTGATCTATTATCTAATGAGAAGATTACGAAAACGGTATTCTTGGTCCTGACTAATGGAGTTGATGCTGGAACACTCTTTCTCAATAACAGGTAGATGTTTTCAAATACACTTACCTCTAAGTAAATTTATATTATACATGAAGAAAAAAGAGGTTTCCTTATGGCGTTAGCAGTATAAATATTGAATCTTCAAATTTCTGCAAAAACTAACCCATTTTTCGGTTCAGGAATAGATTTCGTTCATCCATGTCATCGGAGCCTGCTAAGATATTCCAACAGCTTTATCATAAAATTTATTACAGTATTTTAATTATAAAAGCGTTATAAGTACCTACCTACCTTAGGATTTAACTTTTACATCGATAGCTTAAAATTGCTATGTTTTCAGCCAGTGCACTTTATGCTCCCAACTAACTACCTGGTTCAAGCAACTGAACTTACAACTGTTCAAGAAGCAAGAATACGACAGTTTACTCTGTCATATGGACACCATGCCCTTAGAAGATATCTATTACACACTAAAGAATGACTTCCATTGGGATATGGCTATCCAAGAGGTAAGTGGTCGATTTTAAGAACCAAGATGTAGTAGACAACTGTACCCACTAATCAACAGAATTTATTATTTTAGTTAATATCGACACGTAATTACACAAAACTAGAACTGAACAAATCAATTAATGAATTTTTGGAACTGGTCAAGCTACATCTTCTAGAGGATATCGCCGCTAATACTACTAAAGTGGCTGAATGTTTAGCAAGGAACGTTACTAAGAACGCGTTTGGTAATGCCACTTTGTGAGTAGTAATTTTATTAACACTGAAAAATGACATTAAGTTCTTGTTTCTTTTTTATGTATTCATATATCCACATGGTAAGCTGTTCTCAACTTTTTTTGTCAAAGTTTTATTTTTCTTATATAAGTATAATTTTAGCAACTCCTACTACTAACCTAATTCTAATTTAATAAAAAAGACGTACGGTGCATGCCTTTAATATCCAATTAGTATAGTACTACTAGTTTATAAGTTTTTCTGTAATGGTGTTTTCTATCTAACGTTAGAATTATCTATATAACCTTCTACCAACTGCACAATTAATGCTATTCTTATTTTAACATGTGTATTTACTCTACTTTTTATTTCTTGATATTCCTAAATATCGCTAAAAGATAGCTCGCTGTAGCTGAGATTAGAATGAGAAAATTTGTCATGTATAAGATTTAAGTGATATTTTTTGCACTACCCTCATTTTGCAAAACAAACTACTCATGCTAGCTCTGGTACTGAACGTTCTTGCTTTTAGGATTGATCATTAGGTTATCGGTATTGCATCTGGGACTTTTTTTAACTGGAGAATTTATTATTTGTGGTGTCTCTTTATCTCAGTACAACGAACAGATCTGATCAAAAATAATTATATAAAATTTTCAGAACTTTCACGATCTTGTCGCACACAATGAGGCTTGTAAGATCGGAGCTACCTCACCTAAGTGAAATAATTAACATAAGGAATATACCTTACTTCAAACAACTGTCCACTGAATTAGTGCACAATTTGAATGTGATGAGACCTCTACTGAGCTATTTGAAGCCTGAAAATGACTTAACCAAAGAACTAATGAAGGAGATAAGGGACAAGGATGTAGTCTCAGATATTCTTAACTCTGAAATTAATTTAAGAGTGGTAAGTTAAAAGCGCATTGAAGTTGACGTTAGACCAGAGTCGCCCGATACCCGACCAGCACCGGATCCTCTTGTTCACAAGCTGTACACGGACGGTGAATGAACCACTCGGTGAGAACCTGGTGCTTGGAGTGATTCACATATGACTTAGTACCAACCAGTTGACAGACTTTCATCTGTGGGGGAACGGAGAAAGAATACTAATTCCTGCGACCAATCAGCCTATTACAAAATGCGACAAAACCCACAGCCAGAGTGGTAGCCCGTCTGGATGGCCACCATCGCTAAACTAAAGTTTGCTACCACAACAACCTTGAGTTGTGTCCCGGCAACAGTGGACAGGTTCCAGTCCTCCCTTCGAGTCCAGCAGCACATTGATAGCACTTTTGGTGTTGCAAATATCTCTAGGCCACGGTGACGACATTTCATCAAGTGCATTGCAATATAAAAATACTTTTAATAAAAAAAATGCTGTGTAGCAATTTAGAGTCTTCGGCAGTTTGATTTCAAAAGTAAATAAAATATTTTTTACTAAATTCATAGATTCGCAATACACCAATAAAACCCTCAGAAGAATACATGCAACTATATAATATTAACTGGAGTGATACATGCGACGAATACAATTGTTCAGCTATTGTAGAGGCAATTGAGAAGAACTTGAACTATACACTCATAGACAAAGATGTAAGTACGGTACTTTTTTTTATATTTATTTAACTATTATTAAGGATTGAATGTTTTATTTCAATATTCTTACTAAAAAAATAACTATAATAATATAATAACTAAACTAATTTAAAAATACACTTTATTTACTTATTAAAACCTATAGTAATAAAAGTTATAAATAAGTTAATATATACTATGTATAATAACAAATCGCTGCCAGAGGGAAGCGTCTCCAAAAGAATGGCCACGCTGTATGGCAATGCTGATTCGCTGCGCGAAATACGAACCAGCCTTCTGGTCACGGGTGGCATCAAAGAGTTTCTTACAAATTTCTTTGAAGAAACCCTTTGCCGATGGACCCCACGGACCTTTCAACTCCAAACGGCATAAATATGTAGCCCCTTTCTAAGGTTCCATATTTGCGCCGTTTTAGATCTTCAACTGTTGAAGCAACCTTACAAGCCCCTAAATTAGTCATTGGAAGATGTGACGGCACCAGTATCGACGCATCTTACAATTTTATCTCTTCCATTTTATGAGGAATAAGTGACATTCCGTCCGGCTTCTTGCCATCGTCGCGCATCAAGCCATTTGGCTCTAGAATGGATGGTACGCCGACGCTGGCAAGAGCTCGGCGGATGATGTCATTGAGGCTGGTATGGCGAGATCTTGGGCCAAGACTTTGTAGATATGATAATCCGTAGTGTCCATAGAGGTCCACCATAGTTCGGTCTGGTACACAATATAATCCTTTGTGATATGTTGTCTAATTTCGTTTTTATGCGAGTAAGTAGTAAGTAAGGCTTAGAAATATTTTGAATTTTATTACACTTATCTTCCATAATATTATGTTCTACTGATTTTAGCTTCCACCTCTTCAAACGGAAGAGTTCTGGCGCTTCACATTTATATCGGAGATTCTTCGGCACATTGAAGTTTTAATATCCCACACCGGTAGACTATTTGGCGTTGCGAGTCACATGGATATAGCACGTGCAATGGACAGGAAACTTGATGCTCTAATCGATGTGGCCATCACAATATTAATGAACGAAAACATGGATAGTATTTTATACAGGTGAGCAATGCTTCAGATTTTTGTAAGTTGTGTTTCTTGCAAATTTTCTAATCAAAATCCAGGCAGCTAAATTAATATACTGTTACAACTTATTTGCAAGAAAGAGGGTGGCGGTGCAATTAACAAAACAGGGAGACGTACCATCACTTCTCGCTTGAAATCCAAGCACATGCGTCTAAGGCTTTTTGTAGGAATAGCCGAATTGATGTTTCTCAATTACAACAAAACATAGTTTTAGAATTTATTCATCATCATCAACTTTTACTTTTCCACTACGCGCGGTCTTAGGCATCCCTATTTGTGAATAGAATAGGATAGAATAGAATTCCATTCCATTTTATTCTAGATGATACTTTTTTGTTTAGTTTTAATAACTAGAATGTAAGTAATTGTACTATGTCTTATGTATACCACTATGTTCATTGTAATCTCAATTGATTCCTGGGATTGTCTGGAACAGATCGCTTTTTAGCGATAAGACCGCCTTTTGTACATAATTAGCCATAGTTTTAGTCTGTAAGTTTATATAAAAATTGGTGTAACCTTTTGGAGGAATTTCAGCTTGCAAGGCATTGTAAATGAACTGCATCCCCTTCTAAAAGGAATGGAGCTGGAACACGATTTGGTTGCCTTGGGTTCTGGTCTTACAATGCTCCACGAGTTCAAGGGTTATCTTCTAGAAGAGGACTTAAAAAGTAAGTTGTTTATGAAACACTTTTCAGTATAGGATAATTGTGTAAAGCATGAATTCGTTGCACAGGTAGTATTTTAAAAAGCAATATACGTGTATATTATAGGTATACCGAAGAAGCAGTCGCATTTGGGAGGGAGAAAGGGCACCTCTGTGAGATACAATTTTGTCCATATTAAGTGTTTTATGATATATGCCTGTGGTTAAGCCGATATTAGACCGATTTATATTATTTATCCCTCTCTTGTCTTTCACCTTCTCCCAATTATTTGGCGTCATCAGAATATGCATTTTCCTTTCAAACTGCTCTATTCTGACAAACATTCTCTGTCACACCGCAAATCATCATGTCATGCTCCACATAATCTATCCATCTCTATTATAGCCTATTTTTACACTTCGCATCCGTTTAACATTCTTTTTTGTCATGTGACTTTCATCCGTCCTCATCATCACATGTTCTATTTGTATCGTTTATTTGGACAAATCGACCAAAGTAATACATATTATACATAAACTTGAATCATTCAATGTCATTGAATACCATCATGACCTTACAGTTTTATGCCTTTTAATCAATTCAATTTGGTGAATCTGTCCATTATATTCTGTGCATTATATTCTTCTTCCATCCGTTATATCTATCTGACCGAGTTAGTGGAGTTGCTAAGATTTTAGTTTCTGTATTATAGTCGACTCAAGTGTAATTTACAACATTTAATTTGTTTTTGAAGTAACTTAAAAAAATAAAATAAATACTAAATAAAACTAAGTTATGAACAAGTTAATATTAAAATTGCTGCCAGACGGAAGTGTGTACAGAAGGCTGGCTGCATTGCCATGCTGTATGGCAATGCTGATTCGTCGCGAGAAATATGAACCTCCTAATCACGGCTGGTAGGTATCAAAGAGTTTCTTACAAATTTCTTTAAAGAAACCCTTTGCCGCTGGACCCCACGGACCTAAAGTTCCAAATCAAAATTAAACATATTTTTTTGTTTTTGTTGTAGTCGCAGTTTCGACTATGTTCCCTGACCCAGATAGAGTGGAGACAGGCTTGGCTAATTTGGGCATCAAAAATACTAACTTCTGGTCCATAGCAGCACCGAGGATACACGCCGGGTACATCATGTTCAAGCCGGTAGGTTGATATGCACCTCTTTATAACTTGCCCTTAGTTTTATTCGCCAACATGGGTTGATACAGACAAATACTGATTTGAGTTCTAAAGTGTTATGAAGTTAAGTATGAACAATTATTATATTATTTGGACGTGGTACTGTCAAGCTGGAATCTTGATTACAGCTAGCTGGGCCGAATCGACAGGTGTGGTAGCATGCTGTCACAGAATTTTGGTGTCAAATGGATATAACCTTGAACTAATAAGGTTTTGTACAGTAACAAATCCGGTGACTAATTTTCCCTTCTCTTTGTCTCATCCTAAAGGCTGACAAAACGTTGGTATCGCTTTCGGTAATGCAAACGTCCATAGGCGGTGGTAACCACTTTCCAACAAGTTGGCCGCCTGACTATTTGCTTGCTTCAGACAATATTTCTTTTATACTAAGGAAATCAAAAATTTAAAGACAATAGTTTTATTTTTTGTCTAACTTATAAACATTCCACGCTTCAGATTCTCACTTCAAAGGAGCCAAATTTCCACATAAGCAACTACGTGTGCCAGATGGAGTATATGTCCAAAATCATAGCACCAGGAAACTTGGACGTGGTCACCAACGATGATGTATATGCGGCAGTCATTGAACAATTTTGTGGCTTGGATGAAGAAGTTGGTGTTCAAATTATCCCGGTGCTCATGCAAAATTTTAATTTTAGTCTTCTCATTGATAAGGTAATATTTCACGTTTTCGTATTCAAATGATATAGCCAAAATTCGTATAGGGTAAATTGTTATTTTGCTATTGCTGGAACCCCCCTCGATTGATTTAAAATATTAAGGAATCTGACGTTTTTTAAATATTTTTAGCCATAATAATATAAATATTATTGTATAGCTACAAAATAATAATTATTAAGATTCTTACTATCTCTAAAAATTTGATAGGGTCTTAATCACTGGTAGGGTCCCAACAAGTCTAGAGCCCTTAATTTCGTACTCTGTACTTAATATTATATATGTGAAGCTAGCTCTGTCTCTGCTACACTTTCATGGAAGCCTCGGTACCGATTTTGCTGATTATACTGGAAAATGGGATAGTCTTTTTCTTTTTCTTTTTTTTATCTTTATTATATAAATGGGGTTTTGTCACTTTGTGATAATGTCACCCCGTCCAATCTTACAATCATTTCTCATTCCTTAAACTCTAAGTACACTGATATAATAACTGAACGAGCACTCTGGCCTCCCCAGAAAATGGAGAAGACAGAATACTCGTCCAGTTACCCACATTGTAATCGACCGGAAGCTGACGCCGCAGCGCCTCGCCCCGGACACACTCCGCCAACACGTGATAAATATCTTCAATTTTTTGGCATTCAAAGCAATTTGGTGAATTCGAAACCTTCATCATATATTTGAACTTGTTTGAAGGAATGTGCCCGGATCGAAGTCTTAGTAGAGCTACAATAGTTTTCCTGTCCAATTCTATGGATGACAAAGCGAACCACGGACATCGAGGGAGCCGACACTGGATGGTTTTGTACCATATGCCCTTCGAAAGTGATCGTTCATCAAAATATTCTTGCCACTGTTCTCTGATATGCACTTTAACACAACTCAATGTCTCTGTGTGGGTTGGGGAACAGTGATACAAGATGCCCTCAGTGGTGGGCTGCCTCGCTGCTTTGTCGGCTTCCTTGTTACCCATGACGCTTACGTGGGAGGGTATCCACTGGAAGACCACTTCCTTTTTTGCAGCATGAAGTTCACGGATGGATTTTAGGATGTTGTAGGCTATCGGGAGACCTCGAAAAGTCGAGGTTAACCGAGCCAAATGCATAAGGGCGCTTTTGGAATCAGATAAAATTACAATTTTACCGACTTCCAAAGTACCCGTATATGATAGAGCTTCGAATACCGCTATCAATTCACAGTGTAATATTGAAACCTGTGCATTTAATTTAAACCGTGCACATACGTTGGCCTGTGGGTCCACTAAAGCAGATCCACAGCCCGACTCATCCTTTGACCCATCCGTGTAAATCTTATAATGTGCATTGTATACCCGATTAACATATTCACAACATAAATCGTGTAATTTGACAACATTGAAATGTCTTTTTCGCGAGACTCATCGGAGGAGACGAATAACTCTTAATAAATATTTAATGCAAGGTAATGTGTGTGCTTGCTCTCAAAATAAACTAGCGTTTAAAATGGGAAACATCCTAGTTTTGTATCATCCCTAACTCGAGAAGTTATAGAATGCTCATAAAAAATTGTCACTGATTTTACCCTTTCCTAGATGTTTCTGACACAAAAACTAGTTTTCCTCAGAATATCTCCTTACCAAATTTCAATACAATCACTTCAGTTCTGAATAGTGTACAAAGAGAGATTCACAAATCTCATGATACTGTAGAAATACGTACGTATACGCTTATTCTTACCTGCATGCCCTCGTCTTCCTTCTAGCACCCCACCGCTTTCCATCGGCTGCTTGTTCATTCCTACTTCCTCGACTCGTTTCGTTCATGTACACAACGATCCTAAAGAATGTTTCTCTTGCGTATCCCTGCTCCCCCTTGAGATTTCGGAAAATTTCTTAGTGGCCGGAAGAGTGTTGGTGACACCAGTGGTGTTGTATATGTACATAAATCATATTTTAACAATAACTACTTTCTATCAGGTGGATGGTCAGCCTATCTGCAATATTTATGCAATAAAAATATATTTTAGGTTACATCAACCCTTCTCCAAAAACTGTATTCGGCATCAGATCTCACCGAAGGAGAAGGTGTGGAAGTTATGGAGCAGTTCCCAAAGATGGCAGCATTGTTACCAGCAGTTCAAGATAGTATAGCAGGTATCATGGAAACATTGGGCAATGATCCTTTGTTCGAAGCATTGAAAGACTTTTCTAATGTTGGCAATTTACTCTATGGTTAGTATTGCTTGACAATATATACCCTCCTACTATGATTCCAAAACCCTGATTAAGTATCTTAAAGCTGTAGGGATTAACAGTCTTAACCATAGGTATCCATCAGTTCATATGGACCTCTGGAGGTCAACATCGAACTTCAAGAGTTCAATGTCAGCGAAAACAAAATCTGGGGTCTGCTACATGCAAATAGGGGGGTCACAATAGTTAATTCCATTTAAGCAACTCGTGACGAAATTTTTAACTCTCCATTAATATAATAAAAAAACATGATAGTGTGCGTTTATACTTACTTACAAGCTACAAAATGTCTATGGGACCAACTAGATACTATACTGAATCCAACGCAAACAGAATTATCAAAATTGGACAAGAAACAAAACAGTTAATAATAATAAAGGAATGTATATTGTTACGTGCGAGCGGGGTTACGCACTTATGGATTGGAAGAAAACACCAATTTTTAATTTAAAAGCTTTTATTGACTTACACAGCCGCACGTAGTACCTCTCTATAGGGTTGCCCCTATACGCACGACCAACGATGCACAGTCCCGACGATAAGTTGTCACACCCTCAATACCGTCGCCGATATCGCGCGGACCACCTCCAATATTATCGCGGGTAGCTCGCTTCTGGTTCCTCCTTCGAACTACGCTAAACACCTCCTTCGCGTATCTGTCCACCAAACTTGTCACTAAATTCACCACTTAATCCGTCTCTGTACTCTATTAACCTTCTCTGATAACCCTTTAGTATCGCACTTGTCGTTTCACCGTCTTGAACTGAACTCAACTTTTAACTCTAAACTGCCCGGTAGGCGCGCCTTACGCTGTTTATATACCCGGAAGAATTTTCTAGAAACCATATATCTATCTCTGTCTTTTCTTTCCCGAACCTTCTGTTCGGGAACTTTCGTTTATACATCTATCCCTTTCTAACATCTATCTATCTCTTTCTCTCTTTTGTCGTCTATCTCTTTCTAACATCTATCTATCTCTTTCTTTCGTTTATCGTCTATCTTTTTCTAACATCTATCCGTCCTTGTCTTTTCCTTCCAGAAATGTCTAGTATTTTCTAAAAGTTCTAAAACTGATTTACGCTGCTGGGCAGTTCCACCCTCGGTCGCCACAATATATTTACACCTCGTCCTTTTTTCAAGTTGGTTAAAAAGGCATAGGATCCACTGAAAGCAGTAAAAATTGGTAGTTAGGAAGATACAAAATAGTTTGGGGAATATTGGTCTTAGCCCATAATCTATAAATCTATGGTGCGACCTGTTCTTTTGTATAGCATTGAAGCATGGCCTATACTTGAGCGACACAAGCAGCAAATGGTCAACAGTTTAATATTTGTATAATATTTTTTAGGATCGAACTTTATGTCAAGCGCCGGGAAAATGCTTTGCGGAAAACCTTTTAATATAAACGTGAATCGATTTCTGAGGTCCATTATCCAGAACAAGGACATGGATTCCACGCCCAACCAGGCACAACTGGAGGCACTTCCGAGTAAGTCACTTTTTTATCTTATATTTAAAGCGAACAAGTTGGGAGAGAAAGATAGAAGAAAATATTTGCCTGGAAAGAGACAATACAAATGCTAACATAGAAATTTCATACAATTATATAGTTGAACTTAATCATATAAGAGATATAAAAGAGCTATTAGCTAAAGCTTTCAAAGCACTGTTAAAGGTGGTGGTGGTGGTGTGGTTCAAACTGTAGTAGAGACATGGAAGATGAACACTAAAGAATTACAATTTCCAAATAAAACAGTTAACTCACAACCCAATCTGCAATCATAGGTGGCACCACCAGTCCGTTTTTATTTTTATAGAAATACTCAATTAAACTTTCAATCGACCTTTTAATATTTAAAACATATTTTTGGACTCGTTTAAGTCAAAAAAGATCTCGTCATGCCAGCTTCAACGACATCATCTGCCGAGCTCTTGTCAGCGTTGGCGTACCAGCCATTCTAGAACTGACTGGCTTGGTGCGTGGCGATGGCAAAACACCGGACGGAATATCACTCGTCCCTTGGAAGATAGGGTGCTTCAGAGAAGGCGTCAAACGGCGCAAAAATGGAGCCTTAGAAAAAGATTACATATTTGTGCCGTTTGAGGTTGAAACATTAGTCCTGTGGGGTCCATCAGCAAAAAGTTTCTTTAAATTTGTAAGAAACTCTTTGACACCCGTGATCAGAAAGCTGGCTCATATTTCGCTCAACAACAATTAAACATTCTCATGCACCGTGGTAACTAAAGACTGTAACGGAAATAAAATGACTTACTCTAAATTTTCTAACCATACGAAATTAAGAAACGATGTACTCAATGTCCTTTGAATTATTTCAGCTGAATTTTGCCGATCCTTGTACACTCAGATAGTAGGCCTTGAAGGTGGCAAAATTGTGTGGAGCATAGTGAAACCACTGCTTATGGGGAAGATACTGTATACACCAACTAATCCAACTATAGACAAGATTATTGAAAAGGTAAAATTATTTCTGTTTTTGTCAAATCATTCATTTGCTAAGCTGTTATTTAATATCGTAAATTTATGTGGGATACGGGAAGGCAAGCAAACGACAGTTTTACTTAAAGCGATGGGCGTCTTTATTTTACCTTTTTTTATTTATTGCATGAGTTCAGCAGATAAGCAGACGGCCCGGCTGATGGAAAGCGGTTACCATCGTCCAAGGACTGCAACACCAAAAGTGATACAAATGCTGCTCTCTTTGTTCCCAAAGACTCGAACCTGGCCGCTAATGCCGGAACACAACTTAAGGTTATGGTAGCTTACTCTAGACAAGGTGTAGTAGGCATCCAGACGGGCAAATACCCTGCCACCTGACTGTGGGTTGTTTTATCACCTCATACGACAGGCCGCCCGGCCGCAGTAAATTGTATTCTTTCTCCGTTCCAGCAGAGACAAAAATATAGCACAGATAAGTATTAATACAAAAACTTTCAACTGGTTTAAGTATATTGAGAGCGTTTTTAACCATTAGTCGTCTACACTCCTCTCTCATACGTCGTTTCTTTAACACCTGGGTACAATCAGATACACCGTCTTGTGTTATAGTACAACAGAAATAGAAGTATTTGATCGTTTAGTTCCATGGCGTACTAATGCGAAGTGCAATCAATAACTTATTTGAATATTTTTTAGGCAAACTTCACTTTCTCGAAGATATCAAGGGTGACCGGTCTCCTCCACTCATTCGCTGCAGCTTTTCCATCTGTAGACAAATTAACTGATCATCGAGAGGGCATAGCAGTGCTACAGCGGGTTATGACCTCATCCAAATTCGAAGAATTGAGAAGTATGCTTATTGGTGATCACATTAATGTACCCGATATGGACGTGGATGGGATTTTTGGACAGTTTGGAGATTTGAAGGTAATTTTACAAAAGCCTCATTTAAATTTGCATTAGCTAAGACGCGAGTTCAGTAGCGAAACTGGCGAGTTAAGCTTTTATCATGGTTTGGACAGAAATCTACTTAGTCGACGACTTATTGAACTACTGAAAACAACAAAACAACTGAAAAATTTCTGTCCAAGAAATTCAGTTCTCAACACATATTGAACGCTCATTTAAATATAACTTATTGTAACGTAAATCGCTAGGGAACACTGAAAAAGGCGTGCTAGCTGGTGCGCAAACGTTAGTGAATCATGAATAATTACTGCCAAGCGCCTGATATCGCCTAAGATTTTACAGCACAGTTAATATATAAAACCTCATCTGACAATAGGCATTCATTACACTTATGTTATGTTGTACAGGGTATTGGCAACTTACTAACAAAAGCGTCTAATCTGCTACGATGTATAAATTTGGACCGGTTTCACCCACAACCTGATGAAGTCGAACTAGCTCATGAAGCGGCGAAGTTGCTACAAGTGAACGAATTCAGTGCTGGTGAGTTATTCTTGGTCTGATTCAAAATTATAGCCAGTATTACCATTTTGGACTCGACTTTAGCGAGATTTATAAAATGTTATGGAAGCCAAATGTTATGTTGATTAACAAAGTAATGCGCGGAAAATAGGTGTATAAAATGGATACGCGAATTTAGAATGTTTTAAACTATTTTATTATATTATTCTTATTATAATAATCTATATATTAAGTATGATCGTTACACAATCACTAAGATCTAAGAAGTAAATATTATTGTATATAATGAATAAAGATATATTTACAATTTTATTTTTAAGCATAATTCATAGAAACTAGTGGATCTATAAAGTGACGCTGCAACAAACCACCTTACGTACTAATACCTAACTCATCTTACGTTTTCCAGGTCTCATTTTCCTGAATACAAAGAAAAAGAATAACGCTTTAACAAACGTTGAGTACAAAATAAGGATGGATATTGAAAACGTTCCTACTACGAAGAGATTGATGAGTTAGTAAGTACAAATGTTGTTTTACTTTTTGGAGTTAATTTTCTGACGTACTGTGTATTTTATGACGTTGAAGCAAAATATCATAAGGAATCCTGCACATCAAGATTATCAACAAGTGGAACCTATACAACAACCAAGACATAGTAGGACATAATATATTGGCTGAAATTAGTGTAGAAAATAAGAGTATCATATTTTGTGAGACTGCTATATCCATGGTTGTGCCACAAGGCTCGCTGTTAGGTCCATTTTTTTAAATACATTAAACACTATATTTGTCCACAAATAGCTGTCTGATTAACAGTATAATCATGCTAATAGATTTATGATAACAACTTATCTATTATTGTATATATGTATGTATGTTTATATGTATTTCTTAAATTAGTTTGAGTATTTATGTATCTATTGCCTTTTTCCTGTACCACCTACATCGCCTGATTCAAATTTCTTTCATTTAGGTTCCCTGGAAAAGATCGCTTTGAACTATAAAGCCGCCTATTGTATTGCCTAGAAAATATTGTAAATATGGTCTGTTTTTGTAATTGCATATTTTGGCGTGCAATAAAGTGGTAACTCTCTCTCTTACTTCCTCTATTTTAGTGATATGTATGATTTAGTATTGTGTGTCATAATTAGAATAAGATAGCTAAGCTGATCTGCTGTAAATTCAGAATTAATATTTTATATTCCAGTATGTGGACACCAGGTCCCGAATCAAACTTTATTGAGAACTTGCGCTACTTTAGAGGCTTTGTCCAAATACAAGACATGGTAGATAAAGCTATTATAGAACTTTCTCACAATTCATCCAGAAGGGTAAAGCGAGAGACAGAAGTGGAAGACGTAGATTGGGGTGTTTATACACAGGAGGAGCCTTATCCGTGTTTCAAGAAAGATTAGTAAGTGACGTCTTTATAATATATTTTATTAACAACCACAAATTACTGATAAGGTTGACGATACGAACAATAGCTAGAGTTGTTGCTTATGGTTGTTAACGAACAAAATTGATTGACAAATCTATACGAATTTTGTAAATGCGAAAGTAATTCGATTTGTCAACTTAACACAAATTTGGCAAATAGATAGATTCATATTGTTACACCACAGGTCCAGCCAAAAACAAAATCCACCTGCATATCTGAAACAAAACACATTTTATTACCTGCCGGCATTTAAACTAAATGTAAATCTTTTATCATCGTCTTCTTTTGTTTACTTTGTGTTTAAAATTTGTGATTATAAAACAGCCCATTGTTTTATTGTACTCTTTTATGACAGTTTGCGGCCTAGTCATTAGCCAGGTGTGGTGGATTAAGTCGACTTAGATATTTGTGCAGTATAAAACGATGACCTGCGCGATAACCACGAGCAAAGCGAGATGTGTGTACTACAATCGGGAATCTAATAAGTGACCGACTTTGCGCGTTTTATTGAATTACGACCTTCTGCATTACGTTTGGACTTGTTGTGTTCGGTTATGTTTATATTTGTGTTATACGTGTTTGTATAGTTCTAATAAACTGTATAATAATTCCAACGGCATTTTAATTCGAGTCCCGCATCCCGTAACAATATTTAGGTTTTGCTAAGATATAAAGAAATATATATTTCGAAGGTTGTACAAAATAATCCCTAAGTAAAGTAGGGGGATTATAAGGTTAACTTTGGATACACAGTACATAAGAACTTCTTATAAATTAGTATGCAATGTAATAACAAAATATTCATATCATTAAAACATGAACTATTTTTCAGCTTCCAAAATTCATTGTACGAGTCCCAGGCGTTGATTGTAGCGTTCTTCTTTGCCCTGGTGTTCACCGTCACTTCAGTTGTTAGATTCATAGTTGCTGATAAAGAATCTGGGAATACTATGGTATGTTATCACAAACTACTGCATTACATTTTAAATAAACCTGTTTAACTGTAGATGATCATTGTTATCTGGTAAACATTGGTTTTTAAGTTTCTCTAGCAAAAGCAGAACCCTTACAATATAGTCCATCAGTTTGTTTATATAAGCATTTTTCGACGTTATAAAGCTATGCTGGTATCATCTTATACTAATATATAAAGCTGAAAAGTTTGTTTGTTTATTTGATTGAACGCGCTAATCTCAGAAACTACTGGTCTGATTTGAAAAATTGTTTCAGTGTTAGATAGCCCATTTATAGAGGAACGCTAGGCTCAGAGAACATATATCATCATGCTAAGATAATTAAGATGAGATTCAGCTTTTAAAGCCTGCTCAGTTGGTGTGATGCTGTGACAAAATATCGCCGTGAAATTGTTAGTCTACTTCGAATTGTGATTCGTACTGTTGCAGATATTCTGTGCACCCCATTCGGCCGACCTCACACCTATTCCGTTTAGTCATCACATTCATATATTAGCTTCCCATTAGACCATCCATCACACACTAGTCTTCACCCATCTCTCAACCAAGATGTTCGTCTCTTAAATATAATAACTTTGTTTTAATTAACCTTTTTTGAAAAGGATTTAACCCGGCCCTCCATAACAGTACGACGGTTGAGCGTTCCAACGGCCTATTTCCCTATCCCATCCTTCTTATCCCATATCTCATCGCTTTTATTCCACCCTAAAAACTGGCAACGCATTGGTTTTACTCCTGCTATTGCAAACGTACTGCATCCGCGATCCGCTGCCGTCACCGGCGGATGCAAGGAACCGGAATACTTTCAAAATTACTGATATACGAAGTGTTTTGCATCTAGCTTCATCATACGCGCCGCAACGGAGTGGAACTCATTGCCGGAGACTGTATTTCCCGATACTTATAACCTGGGTGTCTTTTATGTCCCTGAATAGGTACCTTCTAGGTAAGCTTGCTACATCCTAGACCACATCTTCGCTCCACATAGGGCAAGATTGTGGTCAAACGCGAAAGTATACTTGAAAAAAAAAACGCGTTTAGGGCCGCGATAGGTTTACTTATAAATAGACCCCGCTGTTTCATTATACCACAGTACATAGGCGACAGTTACCACTTTCCATTAGGTAGATCGATCATCTGACTGTTTTCCAGCTCCGCCATAATAAGGCGAGGGTCTAGGTGATTGTACTATTCGTTATCATTTTCCTTGCAGCTAATGTCAGTGATGGGTGTGGATTTGAAATATCACACACTGTCGTGGTTCATCGCGTCCTTTATCGAGGTGACCGTGACCATGGTATGCGTTACTCTGACGCTGCACTTCGGCCTGGTGCTGCCCAGGACGGATCCCACGTTGTTATTCGTATTGCTGTTTATATTCGGTATCTCCGTGCTTTCTTTCTGGTGAGTTAAGTGTATTTTGGTGAAGGCAATAATTTGAGAACATTTGTCAAACTTGAACCATATGCAATAGTGGATGAAAGTTTGTACCATTCAATCGTTCCTATTTGAGATATGATAGTTTAAGTCGTGATTTTTGAAATTCAGACAGAACAACGTCTATCAAGTGAGCTAGTATATTATAAATTCTGTTTTTCCTGTCCAGCTACATGATGTCGAAGATCTTCACGTCGGCAAGCTTTGCGGCGATTTGCACCGTGATTGCATACATGGTATCTTTTATGCCATTTATTCTTATATTATCACTGGAAGCTGTAATTAGTAGTACTATAAAGATGATAATCGTAAGTATACATTAGTTACTTTTTGAAATCAAATTAATAAATATTAAATAAATTAATTCGTATATTTACCAGCCGGTATTTTCTTCTTGGAACCGTGATAGTTTACTGGCGAATCATAAACTCGTGTTTAAAAAAAACATGGTGTGGAGAGCACGTAGACCGTATATATGTACTTTGGCTTGGACGTGAAGTAATACGATAATTTATTGATTAAATAACGATACGGTACAAAGCAAGGATGAATATAGAGAGAGTAAAAAAAAACAAAAAAAACAAAACAAAAGAATGTTGACAGTGTCAAGAATATATAAAAAATAATAATATTTAAAGTGGTTGATTACAACCATGGGTTAAAATTTTAGTAAGGAAGCATTTACCACTTAGGCAGTTATCTGAAAGCCTAGAGTGGTCGCTAAAAGATTCTTTGGAGAATCTTTTAGTGAAATTGACATATGTCTACTAGATATACTGATAGTTGTAAAACATAATGTTCATCATATGAATCTACGAAAATGACCTCTTTAGACCCTCTGGTCTAAAAATAATAGCACCTACACACCTACATATTGTTACAATTACAATAGAACGTCCACGGTGAATGAACAATGATCGTCATGAAAACTACAGACCGCGATAACCGATGTATAAAATCCACCAATTCGTCTTGGACAAGTGTGAATTACCTGTTCTCTTTATAAATGAGGAGGCCTGAACCCAACACTAGGAAGTTACTAGATATGATTATAATTTTCTTATATAGTGCCTATCGATGTCATCATCACTTTGCTACGCGATGCTGTACATTGCGAGGTACGAGGCTGTTGGTGTGGGGGCACAGTGGGGAGACATTTGGTTGTCACCCATCGAAGGGGAGCACATGAACATCATTAGTGCTGTGGCTATGTTGGTCGTCGACGCCGCCATGTACCTCTGCATCGGATGGGTAATCGACCGATATTTTGGTGAGTGTTCCATCCCTTTTATTCTATCCCTCTTAACCCCTACCCTTCATTTTTTACGAGAGCAAATCCGATTTATTGCCATCGGCCGCGTCGGCGTGTGAGTTTCGACATGTTGGAGTAGTACTAGCACCGCAAGAAGAAGTGCTATTGCCACGCCACGGTCAGGGATACCCACTTAATCCCCTCGGTGTTCCTTCCTTCGCCTTATGCGAGGGCTACGGAAAAAGCGAGGCTCTACCAAGTCCGCATATCCTAGCAGGCGGGACCCAATGGTCACATTCACTGCTGCGGGGGTTAAACCTTTCCCCTTTATTCCATTCGAAATTTTGATGTTAGCTAAGCTTACAACGTTTTGCTTCACTCCTGGTGTTGTAATCTTCAATAGGCGACCATAACCACTATCCATTGGCTGGGAAGTCTGCCTGTTTGCAAGTGTCGCAAAAAAAAAAATGACGCACAATGGACATCTGCAAACCAAGGCAGCCGATATGTTGCCTACCTCGTTAAGACTTTAAACATCTGTTAAGGCACCCTTATTTACGTGTGACACAAAAGAGTTTCCGTATTGTTCGCAGCATGTGCATTAATTACATAAACTATACATGATCATCACAAGTAAAACAATTTCCTTTTCAGGCATTAAGGCTATTCAGAGCAACATAAACAACTGTACGACAAATGACGAAAAAGCAGGTGTCAGTATAGTGAACGTGACGAAGATCTACGGCGAAGGCACTAGACGAGCCAAACTGGCGCTGGACAATGTCTCCATGGAACTACACAAAGGTCAAATCACCACCTTGCTAGGACACAATGGCGCTGGCAAAACCACTCTTACGTAAGATATTCTGCTTTCAACTTCAAGAATGCGATATATTTCTGCAAGATCAGGTACCTGATCTACTAATATAAATACTGTTACGTGCGAGCGGGGGTACGCACTTAGGATTAGGAACACCAGTTTTTAACTAAACGCTTTTATTGACTTACACAGCCGCGCGTAATACCTCTCCGCAGGGTTGCCCCTATACGCACGACTAACGATGCACTGTCCCGACGATAAGTTGTCTCACTCAAAATACAGTCGCCGATATTGCATGGACCACTTCCTGCTACTAAAGTACTCACCCCCGATATTATCGCGTGTAGCTCGCATCTGGTTCGTCCCTCGAACTAAGCTACTCCTCCCTCACTTGGACAGTTTCCACTAAACATGTCACTAAATTCACCACTTAACTCCTCACTGTCTTCTATTAAACGTCTCTTCTAATATTTTTGTATCGCACTTGTCGTTTCGCTGTTTTGACCTGAACTCAACTCTACTGCCCGGTAGGCGCGCTTTACGGTGCTTATATACCCGGAAGAATCTTCTGGAATCCATAATTTCGATCTTCTTTTCGTTATTCTTTTATTTACTATATGTTTTTTTCTAAAGATCTTTCTATCTCTGTCTTTTCCTTCCAGAATTTTCTAGCTTTTTTCTAAAAGTCCTTAAACTACCTAGATGGTTACTCTAGAATTCGCCACAATACGAAAGTAACTTTGTCCGTATATCTGTCTATAGGGGATGCTTTTACGGAATATCCACAATATTGATGTTGGTTAAATTGAGTATGACTGTATAAGTATGTGCAGTCTCTTGTAGTAATAATTTTTATCTCGGAAAATAACATAGATAGAAAATAAGAATAAAGCCTATGTAAAAAAAATATTCAATGAAACTTTCATATAATGTTAATTATTTATTATTACAAGCTTTTATTTAAATTGCAATGGATGTATGTATTTTGCAATTTTACCCAATACCCGAATTTCCCTCTCCGCCAAATTGTTGCTCTTAAAATAAACAAAGATTAAAACTGGAATGTATGTAACTTTCTGATATAATTATCAGTATGTAATGTAATGTTAGTTTCATGAGAATGTAATAAGAAATATGAATTTTCCTTACAGCAATATCCTGACGGGTATGCTGAAGCCTACCAAAGGCCATGTGACGATCCGGTCAGAGCGCGGGTTCGGCACGCAGCTGGGCGTTTGTCCGCAGAGGGACGTGCTGTTTGAGTACATGAGTGCCAGGGAGCACGTGGCGCTGTACGCGCAGATCAAGAGCGGGAAGAGTGCTGATGATGTCAGAGATGAAGTCGACAGGTGAGAAAATAGAGACAGGTTTTACTCTATGAAGTTGACTTTAATATCGCCAGGACGAAAGTTGGAGAGCGTATTATGAAATTTTAAAGTCTTTGAGTAACGAAGGTCCTAGAAGATAATATGGATATTGCTAAGGAACGTGGGGTATTGTCATTCCAGAAACAAACAAGGCAAACATAGAATAGAATATAATTTATTGCTAATTCAAGAAATTTTAAGTACAGAAGACAATAGGTGGTCTTATGACTAAAAGCAATTTCTCCCAGCCAACCTTAGGATGGATTAGAAAAAAATGTGTTACATGTGGGTTTTGCCCCATGACAAACATGTTGGCCGTAGATTTACTCGGTGTACAGAGACAGTTAAAATAACGTTGTTAAGGCTTACTGTGCCTCCCTGTACTCGGCAAGTCAGTGGTTCAAATATACCCAAAGAGCTTACAATGCCCTACGAATCCAATACAGTAATTCCCTCAGGGTGCTGTTGGGCGACCCCGCTTCTACATCGCATTGTCTATGTTCGCCGAAGCGCACCTAGATGGGTTTGATGCTTTATGGCGTAAAAATACAGCTTCAGTACTAAGCAGATTGCGTGGGAGCAGCAACAGAATTCTGAGACTGATAAATTTGACTGTCATTTATTACTAACATATACAGGGTGCTTCAAAAAAATGTATACACACTTTGAACTTCCGTAGAAAATTTATTTACCGTTCTACAAAGTTAAATTTCAGGAAAATAGAAAGCTGAAAGTCCAATGTAAATGAAACATAAATAACAAATGTTAATACTGTTCAAATTGGTGACCTGCAGCATCAATACAATTCTGAGTACGAGTCACCACAGATTCTGTACATCGTATCAAAACGTCCAATGAGATTTCTCTACACACTGCTTGAATTTCATTCCAAAGAATGTCTAGGTTACGTGGTTTACGTTTGTACACCTCATCTTTTACTGTGCCCTTACATCACTTTCACGTGCCCCTTGCTTTGAAGATTTGTTAGGAGAGCGTTGAAACAGTTCCAAGACTGCCGTTGATGACTCATCACTTGTAGCTGTTCGAGGCCGACCTGAATAACCTTTATGCACATCACACACTGTTCCATGAACTTCGAATTTGTCTCGTATGCGTGTAATTGTTAATCTTGAAGGTGGTTCTGTATCATACTCCCTTCTCCACTGTCTTTGAACTTCATTTACATTCTCAAACTTCCAGTAACACTTAATAACCTGCTTACGTTCTTCAAAACTCAAACGTACGTCCCCTATGTTGATATTACAAATTCCAACTGATAATATAACATAGAGGGACGATTATGCTGGCACCTGGCGAAGAAATATAACATTAGCCTTGTAGAGCGGGAAAACTACAATAGTTTAAAGTGTGTATACATTTTTTTGAAGCACCCGGTATATAATGATAATAATAATAAAAAATACTAAATACTAAACTTGCACAGGCATAACCTAGTAGCCAGGATCATCCACCAGCAACTTGCTCTTCGATACGGTCTGATAGCGACTGAGGTACCTTATTATAAATATATCCCTGAACCAGTTCTCGAAAATGGTCATAGCACGCTCTACTGGGATCGATCTATTATCACAGACAGGACTCTTGTTGCCAATAAACCTGACATTGTGATAATAGATCGATCTGCGAGACGTACGATGCTCGTTGATGTAAGCATCCCGCATGACTGTAATCTCATAAAAGCTGAATCTGACAAATTAACAAAATACCTTGACCTCGCGCACGAGATTACGGCCATGTGGCATATGGAGTCAACGGTCATCGTACCGATAGTGGTGTCCGTTAACGGTTTAATAGCGAAGAGCCTCGACCGACACCTAGAGAGGCTCTCGCTTGGTAAATGGGTGAAGGGCCAGATACAGAAGGCGGTTCTCCTGAGCACGGCACGCATTGTGAGGAAGTTCCTGTCCCTGGAGCCTTAACCACCGGTAGCTTGGACCCTAGGCCCCGCTGCCGACGGACCTCATCTTTTTATATTTTTTTAATATGTGTCTATTTTTATATATATATATATATATATATATATATGTATTAAAAAAACATAAAAAAGAATTTAAAAAAAAAATACTAATAATATTATTGTGTGTGTTTCTCTGTGTATATGTATTGGATAGTGTCGTCTTGTAATAAATAAATAATAATGGTGAAGATGTGAATGAGTTTGTGGCAGTGGGTGGTGGTTAAATAATACTTCACATGGCAGAGAGTAATATTCACTGTTAAGTGCTGATGTCAACTAATTTATTTTGGTAACGGTAACCTTAAGTACAAATATTAACAAGTCGTCAAGCTAGTACAATATATAGCACAATGTGTGAGCGGGACGGATGATGTGCGAGCGAGATAGTGCCACTATTAATATGTGCACTCCCGTGTTGCGCTCGCCAGTAGTTCGTTGACTACTGAGATGACTAGACGTATGCAGCTCCCATAAGTTAGAGAAGACCACTGTTGAACAGCGTAATGAATTAAATATTTTCAGAATGCTGGAAGTGTTGTCCCTGGGAGCGATATGTGATGAACCCGTGGTTCGCTTGTCCGGAGGCACTCGGCGTCGACTCTGTGTAGCTTTGGCCTTCGTGGCTAAGCCCAGATTGGTGTCATTGGACGAACCCACTTCTGGAGTGGACCCTGCTGCAAGGAGGTCAGATTTAAAGTTACATTCTACGTTTCTGCTCTACTCTCAGTTTCTGATACCCGTTTGTTGGAAATTTGATGTTTAGTATCGTAAAAAGCCAAAAAAATAAAAAATAAACGAACTTCTTTCTTCACGTTTTTATATTTTACAAACTTAACATTTATTAAAATGTTGGCAGTACTGTTTCTTGTACTCATGCAAGGCAAAGTCGTCTTTCTGGTAATGAACCTTTTCGTTCTGCGACTGTACAAGGGTTTTAAAT
The DNA here is from genome assembly GCA_949752895.1 of Dendrolimus pini. Taxonomy (NCBI): domain Eukaryota; kingdom Metazoa; phylum Arthropoda; class Insecta; order Lepidoptera; family Lasiocampidae; genus Dendrolimus; species Dendrolimus pini. Next base: position 18,036,700 of record OX457144.1, on the reverse strand, counting down.
ATTGTTACAACCTAGTCGCCGACCAAAAAAAATCAAATCTGTAAATGCACATTTATTACCCGTCGGCATTTGAACTACATAATAATATTCAAACTATTGTAATTCTTTTATGGTCGTCTTCTTTTGTTTACTTATTTATTGGCATACGGCCTATTGTTGTATTGTAATCGTTTACAATCACCTGCGGCTGTAATCATTAGCCAGGTGTTACGGATTTTAAAGTACAAGCTGATTATAAGAAATTCGATCCACGTTGCCGGGCGGACATATTGCATTTCTGCAGTATAAAACGATGACCTGATGAAGGGGGTCGAGCAAGATCCACGATCAAGGCGAGAAGTGTGTACAACCGGGAACCATAGTGACGGACTTTGCGCGTTCTATTGAATTATGACCTTACGTTTAATTAATTAAATAAATTATGAATTATGACCTTATTACGTTTGGATTTGTCGTGTTCGGTTATATTTGTGTGTTATACGTGTTTGTATAGTTCTAATAAACTCTATAATAATTCCAACGGCTTTTTAATATTTAAATATAACGTCATTTCGTGTTATTCAATTTCCTGATCTCTCTAAACAGGGACATCTGGTCAATGATAGTGAAGTTAAAAGAAGACAGGACAGTTTTACTGACTACACATCACCTGGATGAAGCGGAACTACTTAGTGACCAGATAATTATAATGCATAAGGTAAGTCATTCATTATCTTGATAACAGTTTAAGGCCTGTTCGAGCAGTTTCAGCAAGGTGGTAGGGAATTTGCTGAACTGGATGGCTACCACCCCTGGTCTTGAGTGTGTCGCCATAACAACCTTGAGTTTTTCTCCGATATCAGTACCCAGATTCCAGTCTCCTTTAAAAGAGCAGCAGTGCATTTGTAGCGCCTTTGGTGTTGCAACTGTCCATAGTCAATGGTAACCGCTTTCCATCAAGTGGGCCGTCTGCCTATTTGCTGAACTAATGCAATAAAAATAAAAAAAAGGGCTCTAGCAGTATGATATCACGCTCTCACAAAATATCGGCGTTAAACGGTCGAGTGAGAGTTCTGGTGGCTCACTTTCCTCGCCTCCTAACGCATCTTTCCTACCATTTTATCCCTTCCATCCCATCTCATTCTCCCTGTTCCACCCTAAAAAGTGGCAACACATTGACATCGCCCCCGGTGTTGCTAACGTGCACAGGCAAAGTCAAAGCAAATTATTTGTTTGAAACATGGAGTTTTTTGCAGATGTTATGCTAAGTGACGTAACGATAAACTCCCTTAAACGTCAAAATCACTTGTCTTTGCTTGATTTTATAGCATTATACCCACTCTTAATAACGACAACAATTAAAAATTATTAAATTAGTAAAAGCTGCGCAACTGTGTACGTTCTTTTATGGCGTTGAGACAACCCTCTATAACGCCATAAAATGCAGTCCCTTCGGTGTCGTTACATAGAGTTTACACTATAATTACATTCCACAAATAAATAATATTAAAAGAAGTATTTAACAAGATCTCTTAAGTAAGTATTGTGAAGTTAGGAAATTACGATTTCAGGGTCAAATCCACACGACAGGATCCCCGATCGAGATCAAACGATCTCTAGGCAACGGATATAAACTCACAGTGATCTATCCCAACCAAAAAGAACAGATGAGTGACGAACCCTGGACCCAGGGTTGGGTGGATGACGACTGCAGCCTTGAGGAGAAGACCAAACAGGTTTTAGCTGTCACCAGGGATATCGTGAAAAATGCCAATTTGGCAGATGTTAATGGACTGGAAGTGGAACTCACTCTGCCATTCTTTGATGCCAATGGTGTTAATAATGAGTAAGTTAAATTTACTAATAGCCGGGTATCTGTATATGACTACCCATAAATTTGCCTTCATAATAAAAGCACTTATTTGTCCTACTGCTGCGCTCGGTCGTCCAAAATTCTGAAGGGAACTTACACTGTTCCCGCCACACTTGAATATGGCGGCTTGACGGGTTTGATTTCGATATGCAGGCGTACTTCACCAAATACCATCACCAATGTAATTCTAGCTTAATTTTTTATATTTAGGTCTATGGCTTGGCAGCTAGGCCTTTAAGCCAGATCTTCGTTTACAATATAGTTTCTTCATTTTCTTAAGCCTATGTGTAGCACAACTGAACTGTAGGTAATTAGCTAATGCCATTCAACGGAGTTCTTGTGACAACTCAAAAGGCCACATTTGACTATACAATTCACATTTCTCACAAAACACATAACTGCTACTCAAAAACTATCAATATCCTACAACTATTGTTCATTTTAGAGTAATTTTACACATTTTTAGAAAATAAAACTGCACAGCACAACGTCTCCTTTCAGTTCCCGCCAAAAACTCAATTCTAGCTTAATTATTCTATAAGATACAGATTATGCAGTATTTTATTGTATTTATATGTTTTTTTGAGATTATATATAAATTAAACTATATATTCAAACAAAATAAACTATATATTCAAACTAAATAAACTATAAAATCTAGTACCAGACCGCTGTTAGCTGGATACGTTCCCAAAAGACATTGCCTCGCTGAATGGCAACGGCTTTGCCCGAGGTATGGACCAGTCTTCTGGTCACATGAGACATCCACCAGACGTTTGGCTATGTCTCGAACAAAGGTTGTGCGCCTCAGGCCCCCACGGTCCTAGGGTCTTAATAGGATAGGAAATGAGAACAAAAGGTACACCGGGTTATTGGGATGACCTGCTAGTGGAACTAGGGATCTGGGTCTATGGGGACTATGGCGTCTGCCCGTCGCAATGTTCGGAGAACATGGATAAAACGGGCAGACGGTGACTCGCCACTCACTGCATCGGCCCCAGGTGGGCTGCAGGTTCACCTTGGCTACTTCCGCCGTTAGGCCGATTATCACTTCCATGCCTAGAGCTTGAGTGTTAGCTCTATGGATCTCAACTGCGTGTCGGCAGGCTAAGACAAGCACTGAGATAAAGGCCTTGCCTTGGCTCCCCGGTTATTGGTATTGCCTTGATTATTCGTTGAACTTTCTCCACTAGCATCACTTCTTTTGTAGTTTTAATTACGTAGCCTTATATTCTTCTATTCTGTAAACCACGTGGCCTGCTCTCAAATATTTTGATAAATGTAATGAATTCATTCAATACCTGGTTTATTGCAGTTTCCTCAAATTGTGCACCACTTTGGAAGCAGCGCAGAACACTTTGGGCTTCAAGTCGTACAGCTTGGACTGCAGTAGCCTGGAGCAAGTGTTCTTTGATATCTGCCACCAAACGGACATTCCGCAAAATACTATTGAATTTGGTAAACAAATTTTTGTTTTTAGAACATAAACGCTTTTTTTTTATTAAGTACAGAAAATGGCGGCCTTATTGTTAAAAGCGAGCTCTTTTAGACATCCCCCTAAACTAAGGAAAATATTTAAACTTGGCATGGTGAAGACCATAAATAATATGTAACATTCCGAACATAAATATAAATAATATATTTTATATAATATGCAACCATAAAAATATTACATAATAATACAGAATAAACAGCGCTTTATAAATTAAATATATACAAACATAAGGTAAGAAAAGTTTCATATTGTAAGTGTTGGAATCGCCACCAAAAAGTTTTTATTGCGGCTGATAAAGTTTGTTACTGGCCACAATATACTATTTTTAAATATGGAACCTTGATGTTCTTTTGTTATTTTTTATCTGTATATTTTTCCCTCCATCAAAATCTTCATATATTACACACGTGCGAATTTTTATTATTTAATTATTTACAGTCCGCTTAGTTATTTGATATTTAAAGAAGTGTTGTCACCTTTTTCTTAGAAGACAGCCCTTCGAAGTCGGCCTCCACGTCGAGCATACGCACCGACCGAGGGCCCTTAGTCCCAGCCGAAGGACCAGTGAGGGGAAGTGCTTGCGACCAGTTTGTGGCCTTGATGCGGGCGAGATATTTACATCATATACGAAACAAGTAACATATATTTATTCCAAAACTAGCATATGCCCGCGACTTCGTCCACGCTTGACTTCGAATTCCCGCGGGATACCCGGGACACAAAGTATTGTAGCATTTAGAAAATAATGTAAGCTATCGTTTTGGTGGAAACCACCCGAACGACTTCAAACCGCTCTCGGCAAAATTCCCGCGGGATTCCCGGGATAAAAAGTATCACAGATTTTAAGTCTAAGAATTTTCTGTCGATCAGTGAAAATCGAACTCGGCCCAGTAGTTTGTACGTGAATCCAGAACAAACAGACAAACGGACAAATAGACAAGAAATCTAAAAAAAATGCATCGTGTTCTCCGTCGTTTATATAGTCTCTATTCCAGTTGTTTTTTTTTAATAGCTCCAATGTACAGGGCATTAAAAGACACGTCAAGTTTAAAATTTTATAGATAGATACAAGATAGATAAACTCGCGACCATGTGACCATTTTTTATATTAAAATTCAATCTAAATTACTAGTTCAAAATTCAATAAAACAGTCCTTTGAATTTTGAATTTTACGCACAATCTTCTTTGATCTACGTATAAAAGAATATCTCGACGGGTGCAAAGTAAATAAAGTTATCTACAAAATGATGATTTTTAGTTTATTGTACAATCGTTTTAATAAAACAATTCTTTACAATATGACATTATTTGTTTTGCATATATCACATTATTTCAATAAATTTTCGTACGTAAAAAAGCCAGCTACGTATGTTCTTTCAAAGTTAATTCGACCATCTTTTCGCTCTCCTGTAAAGTAGCTATTTTGCAGATATCTCTTTTTACTTTGCACCCGTCGATCTGCGTTACAGATAGAGCTAAAATTCATTTGACATCTTTTAAGTTTTATTTAAATTGAAAATGAATACTATCGAGTAAAGAGAAATGTGTTTTATTTTGAGTTTGATAAGGTTGAATTTTATGTGATTATCTCTTTTTAGTGACACTTTTTTGTTTCATCGATTGTCAAATCACAACGATTAAAGTAGTTTCACTTCCAAAAGCTTGAGATATAAATTGAATAAGGAATTATAAAGAAAAAAGCTGGGGAGTTTCTTGCCGCTTCTTCTCCTTAACAGCAATAACACGTTGCGAAGCGGTGTACACAGAATAAGAAGTAAAATTAAATTTTAACTTACATGTATGACCTTCAAAGAGTGTTCTCCGGTGGAACTTATTTTTTTTCTTTTGTAAATAAGGTATTTAAGAAGAAATACCTCATTATTATTACCATCTAATCTAAAAAGCTTAGTAAGTAATTCAAATATAATCTAAATTAACTAAGAGTATTCATACTAAGAAAGTGTCCATTAGCACTTGTCTTATTGTCTCTATTAAGGCGAAGACACTTTGTTCATGTGCTCTTTATTAATAGCTAGCTCATTACACTACACTTTTGTTTTGTTTATACCACTAGTTCAAATAGTTTTGTCCTTTTCAGTCTATGTCCGTGTTTACGTGATGATGAAGCTGATACTCTCTGGAATTTATTAATAAAAACTATTGAGTTTGAATTAAATTGAATTTGAATATCACATCGATCAAACTCACATTAAGATATTGTTACGTGCGAGCGGGGGTACGCACTTATGGATTGGAAGAAAACAACAGTTTTTAATTCAACTCTTTTATTGATTTACACAGCCGCTCGTAATACCTCTCTGCAGGGTTGCCCCTATGATAAGGAGTCTCGCTCACAATACCGTCGCCGATATTACGTAGACCACCTTCTGCTGCTGCAGTGCTCACCTCCGATATTATGGCGTGTAGCTCGCTTCTAGTTCGTTACTCGAACTCCGCTACACTCCTCCTTCACTTAACAGACCACTCAACTTGTCACTAAAATCACCACTAAACTCGTCAGTGTTTTCTATTAAACTCTTCTTCCAACTCTTTCGTATCGCACCTGTCGCTTTACTGTCTTGAACTGAACTCAACTCTAAACTGCCCGGTAGGCGTGGCTTACGCTGTTTATATACCCGGAAAAAATTTCTAGAACCCATCTATCTATCTCTGTCTCTTCCTTCCCGAACCTTCTGTTCGGGAACTTTCTTTTATACATCTATCTATCTCTGTCTTTCGTTCATCGTCTATCCCTTTCTAAATATATCCGTCCTTGTCTTTTCCTTCCAGAATGTTCTAGTTTTTTCTAAAAGTTCTAAAACTGATTTACGCTGCTGGACAGTTCTACCCTCGGTCGCCACACTATGTAGACACGATAGTGGTTCCGGCCTGGCTCTTTCTCCTATATTATCATATTATCCAGGTGGTTAGTGTTCCTGCTGTTGATCCTGCCATCCCTGTTCGTGGCGGTTGCGATGGGCTTCTCGATGCTTCGTCCACCGGCGGACAACGAAATATCTCTACGTCTAGACGATCAGCTGTATAATGGATCTACTGAGTACTTGGTGTGAGTGGAATATTTTAAGTTTTTTGCTGGTTGGCTAAAAGGGTTAAAAGGGTAAAAACATTCCGTTTTGCAGACATTATTTTAAATCAAATATTGTTCATTTTCTATTTAAATTTATAATTTTGCGGCGAAGTTCTTTCACGCGGTTTACGAGAGTGAACTGGCAGATTGTTACGTAAGGAGTAAGCGTAATGCACCCTACGGACGAACTTTAATGTAATTTTTATTATGCAACTTCGAACTTTAATGCAATGAAATAAGATCTAAAATAATCAGTGTGGAGAGCTCCAATAGTTCCGATTCCCTACTTTTTCGAAAGACTATTTACTTTCAACACTGCGCCTTTGTGTGCATGTCAGCGGAAATAATTACATGGCGCGCACACATTGATTGGTTCTGTACTTTAAGTCTGAATGCAATTTTGTAAAAAAACTATCTAGGTATTACTACACTAAAGCCCGCTTGCATAACGATCGCATTTAAATAAAATTAGTTAATCATTATTAAACTGCCGAAATACATTTTACACAAAACGTATTGACAGTTCCTCAGCGGCAAATTTTGCGTTGTGCCAGACGCTAATTGTATTTAACATCCTTAAATACGTTTTGTGTTTCGTAAATAAATTTAAGCAACCTTGTGCAAGCGGCCCTAAGATTTCAATATTTAAAATTTCTTTTAATGTAACCAACTTCGTTTCTGGCGGAGGACCCCGACCGCAGTTTTAGTTGTTAAAATATATACAGCAAAACATCAGGCTGCAAGTATCCGCAAAATGCGTCATCTGGTTCCAATTCCCCAGGTCGCAACCATCAGTTTACAACGATTCCATAGACATCAGCCCGGTATTCGCCAGTGACGTGATGTACAGTGTGCAGCACGGGAAACAAACTAAAGACTGGACGGATGAGGTATATTAATAATCCGCATTAAATATATATAATCATTGCCCTTCATATCATCATCATCACAACCAGTAGTCATTGTAATATAAATGTGTTATTTTCTGTATTCATTGTACTTGAATTTAATAATAACACATGTTAGCATTGAACTTTTATTTAATTATATTTATATAAAAGTACAGTTGTTACAATTGGAAATTAACAGAATGAATGATTGAATGAGGACGCGCTAGTGATGTGTACATGTGCATACAGTATATCTAGTGTTGGGACACAACACCCATAAACAAAATGCGAATGTGTATTTGTTTGTTACGCTTTCACATCTCAACTGCTTAACCAATTATCATGAAATCTTGTACACCCCTTGTCAGAGGTACAGAACGGGACTAAGCATACTTTTCATTATGGCACGCAGACGGCACACCTGATGGAATGAGGTTACTATCACCTATGGACATTTGTGTCACCAATTTGGAACAAGAGAGATAAATTGTAATAAAACGCCGCCGCAATGAGTCATTTAATACTTTGGGCAGCCTGCAGTGCTGGCAGGGGGGATAACACGCATTATAGCCAGGTGAGCGACCCGAGGCAGGCAGACTTCTTCGTTGCTTGAATAGTTGTAGCTAATTTGCCTGTCTATATAGTTACCACTCCTGGTCTAGAGTATGCTACCATAACAACCTTGAATTGCGTTCTAGCATTAGTCGCCAGGTTCTAATATCCCTTCAGAGAGCAGCAGCGCATTTGTAGCACTTCTGGTGTTTCAAATTGTCCATAGGCGATGGTAACCAGTTTCCTATCAGATGGGCCGTCTGCCTGTCTGATGAACTCATGCAATAAACATAAAGATATTTTAAGCGCCTGTAGAAATTGTGCGACTGGCTCATTCGTAGAGTTTAGGCACTTTGCGATCTTCAATAAGGGTTGCTCTCGATATCCCTGGGATCCACTTATCAGATCCGGACTTGGTGACAATGAGATCGCCTCAGGAATGCACTTTTTCGAATAAACAAAAATTTTGAAACACAGTTGACGTAGAAATCGCGTAACAAAAATACGAAAAAAACTTAGTCGAATTGAGAACATCCGTCTTTTGTAAGTCGGTTTAAAAAGCCTTGATAAATAAGTTTATTGTGTATTGTTGTTTTCAGGACACGCCTACATGTAAATGTATGGAAACCCACCAGCAGTGTGATATTGGCCGTAACATGACTGAGTCTAGACCGGAAATGATGGTCCTACCAGACGTGAACACGCTCAATACGTGGATTGTCAATTCCTTTGATAATTTTATTGAAAAAAGGTAGGTCACACACTTATTATTACATCCACATGCACAGTTAGGGATAGACGTGGGAGGTGAATATAATGGTGATGTGTACTAGTGGTTGCCCAGTGGCCGAAATTCGACCATAACTAAATTAAATTATAAGTTTAAATATTAGTATGGTTCTGTTGTCAAAGACTATACTTCTATAATCACAGATTTCGCCAAGGCTACACTGATAATTCGACTTAAACAATAAACAAAAGAGTATATATGTGTATAATCTTTTTTTATTGATTTAATGTATTTTTTATGCATAATAAAAATATTAGCATTCCTCTTTATATAAACTATAATTTTAAAATTTTATACTCCTCTGTCCGCGCAATTTTTTTAAAACTTTGTACCCTAAAGTTTTTGCATCACGTATTAATATAATTATAATTAAGACATCTATAAACACTATTAGGCTGCTATTAAGTTTAGGAAACTAGTTGTCGGAGTTGGTATTAATATTTTAATTTAAAAAATACGTCCAACGATGATATTTAATATAATAAATGTAACTTTACCTCCGTCACTTGAACTATCAAAAAATTTGCATGTAAGAACCTATCTCTACAAAGAATGCACATTACATGGCCGCATTCATAAGCTCGACCTGAAGCTACCTCTAGTAGATACAAAGCTATACACACACGGGGTCGGGCGGTCAAGGATTGGGCTCTTCAAGCCGGCCTGACCATACTGAACCAGGGGTCGGTCCAGACCTGCGTGCGCGTGCGGGGTGGATCGATCATCGACCTGTCATTCGCCACTCATGCGGCCGCCCGCAGAGTGACCGGATGGAGGGTGCTGGAGGAGGTGGAGTCGCTCTCTGATCATCGGTATATCAGATTTGAGCTCACGACCCCCTCCTCCGGTCCGAACCCTGTTCACCGTCGCCCCCCTCTCCTCCCGCGTGGGGCCCTTACCAAGCTCGATCCGGAGCAGGCCGAGGAGTGGGCACTATCGGAAAGCTGGGCCTACCCAGTCGAATTCGCGAACCTGGATATGCAGGCAGAGCACATGCGCAAGACCCTGACGAGGGTTTGCGACGCTGCGATGCCACGCGTCTCCAAGCGGCAGCCTCCGTGCAAGAAATCGGTCCACTGGTGGACCGAGGAGCTGGGCGAGATGCGAAAGGCAGTTCGCATCATCAGCCACAGGCTCAAACGCTGCAGGGCGCGCCGTCCTCCGGACTTCGTCGCGGAAAATGGACTCGTGGGCGAGTTTAGGGAGGCCAGAAAGGCCCTTTCGATTGCAATATTGCGATCGAAAGCCCGGGCTCGGGCCGAGCTCCTCGAGACGCTCGATCGGGACCCTTGGGGGCGCCCGTACCGTGGGGCCCGCAACAAGTTGCGGCCTTGCACATCCACGGTCACGGAAACGCTCGAACCCGAGGTGCTCCGGTCGGTTATCGATGGGCTCTTCCCGGATCCGGGGAACTTCACTCCTCCCAGTATGGGTCCACCCATTCCCGACACCCCCACGGACGAGGAGCCTCACTCCATCTGCGAGGGGGAGCTAGACGTCGCCCTGGACCGGCTCCGGGGCAGGAAGACGGCACCGGGACCCGACGGGGTTCCAGGTCGACTCCTCTTCCTGGCTGCGAAACACCTACGCAGCCAGCTGCGGGACCTCTTCGAAGCCTGTATTCGCGCAGGTAGGTTCCCGTCGCAATGGAAAGAGGGGCGTTTGTGCCTAATTCCCAAGGGAGGTCGTCCTCCCAACGATCCGTCCGCCTTCAGGCCCATAGTGCTGCTGAACGAGGTCGCCAAGGTCTTCGAGAAGATCTTGGCGGAGCGGCTTGTGAAGCATCTAGACGCTGTGGAGCCGGGGCTATCAGATACGCAGTTCGGGTTTCGGCGGAGGCGCTCCACGATGGACGCCTTCGAGACGCTGCGAGCGTTGACGGACGAAGCCGTCCAAGCGAAGGACGTCGTTCTTGCAGTGTCGCTAGACATAGCGAACGCCTTTAACAGCCTCCCTCATGAGACGATCAGGGAAGGGCTCCGCGCGCACGGAGTCCCCCCGTACCTCACGAGGCTGTTGGGCGAGTACCTGCGAGATCGGCATATCCTTTGGGAGGGCGGTGAGTCCGCCAATCACGTGCTAGGTCGGCGACGTGTCGCGTGCGGCGTGTCCTCGGGCCGATCCTTTGGAACGTAGGCTATGACTGGATCCTTCGGGTGACGGTCCGGCCCGGGGTAGGGCTGATCTGCTTTGCGGACGACACCCTACTCACGGCACGCGCTGCGTCCTTTGCGGAATCCGTGGACGTTGCCAACGACGGGTTGGCGATCGTCGTAGATCGAATAGCTAGGCTGGGCTTGAAGGTCTCCCCCGCGAAAACGGAGGCCGTCATGTTCCATAGGAAATTCCGGAATCCTCCCCCGAACTTGTCCGTTACAGTTCAAGGGGTGGCGATTAGAGTAGGGCCCAAGATGAAATATCTTGGGCTAGTTCTAGACGGGAAATGGCTGTTCAAAGCGCACTTTGAGCAGCTAGTTCCCATGTGAATTCCGCGGGCGCACTCTCCAGGCTTCTTCCTAACGTGGGGGGGCCGGGGGGTGCGACGCGGAAGCTTTATTCCGGCATCCTGAGGAGTATGGCGCTCTACGGTGCGCCCGTCTGGTCCGATTCGCTTCACCGCCATAACCGAACCCTGCTGCACCACGCGCAGCGGGTTCTGGCCGTGAGGACCATACGGGGGTACCGCACAGTGTCGTGGTCGGCGGCGACTCTCTTGGCAGGCGAGCTGCCCTGGCATCTCCAGGCAGACGTCCTGTCCAGGGTTCGTCGCACCCGGCAGGATGCCCTAGCTAGAGGACTGACCTTCTGTCAAGTCGAATTAGAGACGGTCAGGAAACGGGAAACCGCTTGCTGCCTCGTCGAATGGTCTCGCGACCTCGAACACCCTGTGGCCGGCGGCTATACGGTGGATGCAATCAGGCCGCAGCTGGAGAGATGGGTGACCCGCACCAGCGGAACCCTGACCTTCAGGACGACTCAGATACTGACCGGACACGGTTGTTTCGATCAGTATCTGTTTCGCATTGTGGGCTGCTTGCCTTCCCCGGACTGCCGCCAATGCGGCGCACCCGATACGGCATTCCACACGCTTGTTGAGTGCGCTGCATGGACGCCTCAGCGTTTCGAGCTCGAGACACACGTAGGAGCCGTCCGATCGCTTGGCGACTTGGTAACGGCCATGTTGCACAGCGACGACCGCTGGGAGTCTGCGGTTACTTTCTGTGAGGCAGTAATGTCTCTCAAAGAGGCCGCAGAAAGGGACAGGGAGCGAAGTCCTGCAGCGCGTGCTAATGTCTCCACCCGAGGTCGCCGGCCTTCAGCTAGCACCCGGAGAGGCAGGTACGCGCATTACTTCCCTCCCTGAGTTAGGTTCCGGTACGAGGGGCCCCTTGCTACTAGGCAACGCAAGGGATTCATCTGCCCCCGTTTCGAAGTGGGGTGTGTTCTCCCAGGGCACACTCCAGGCACTTTATTGCGCTGGATCGACTGTTGCGTAACTATGTTCTATATCTCAGTCTTTCCTTCACAACAAAAGCGCAGGGTCGACAGGGAGGAGGGGGTTTTTAGTGGGTATTGAGGTTGCTCACTCGTGTAGCATCGCTCGGAGTCGCCACACTCCTCTGTGTCAAGCCATCGCGGACGGAGCGCAAACAAAGCATACTATTGCTAGCGTTATCGCCCCCGATGGATGCGTGCCGTTTCCTAGTGACGGCCCAGAGAGTGCGTAAATCGGTTAGCATTTTCCCTCGCCTCAAAAAAAAAAAAGCTATGCACACTGCTAGACAGAGAAAGAGAGAGAGAGAGAGAGAGAAAGAACATTTTTGGTTTATGTTCGGTCATAAAGGTTTAAGTAGTCTTTAATATAGTCAACGTGTCATCTTTTGTACTCCCTACTCCATCTGTCCTACACCATCCTAAAGGCTGGCAATGCGTTGGCTTCGCCTCTGGACTGTCAGACGCCTATAGACGACGATAACTGATGATAATGTTGAGGTCCGTTAATTGTGGATGAATAAAATATATATTCTCGAATTACAAGCAATTTTAATAATACATTTTAATTGTTACATCATTATAACTGTACCTGCTGTATTTATACTATACCTCTATTTTCTAATGAGAGACTTACTATTCTTCTTTTCACGCATAATAAGTATATGCAATTGTAACACCAATATCGAACTAACTCGACTTCTAGAAGTAACCACTTTCCATTAGATAGGTGAGCTGCCTGATTACCAGTCTTGGAATAAAAAAACATCTACGGGCCATTGTAACCACTTACCATCAGATAGACCATTTGTCACACTTAATTGTAACTGAAAATATAATTATTAACTTGGCTTCTAATTATGTATAAACTTTTTAACGACTTTCAGGTATGGCGGGTATACGTCTGCGTTGAAAAACAACTTTACCAATCTCATAGCCTGGTACAACAATAAGGGCCATCACGCACTGCCTGCTTTCATCAACTCCCTGAACAACGCGATACTGAGAACCGTTGCGGACGTCCAGACGGCTAATATCACAACTTATACGCACCCTATGAAGATTTCAAAGGAGCAGATAAGCAAGGACACTGTGTAAGTAATGTTTGCTTTAACATATTTAACAAGTAAGCCAAGACCACACTCGACTGACTAAAATAGCCCGTAATAAACTCGACTGTCAGCATCATGTATACCGAAATTTCTAAGCACTTCCTTTATCACCAAGTTGCCTCAATATCGCAAGATATGAAGAAAATAAGTAAAAAAATACAACAAAATTATTGGTGAAGCAAAAGACGTCAAACAAATATAACAGGCTTCTTTCCATTTAATGACAACTGTCTATAACGCCATAAAATTTATAGTTCCTTCAGTGTCGTTCGTTATATAGAGTTTACACGGTATATCTTTTTATAAATTCAGCCATATCTTTTTTGTTTCTTAACAGATTTTAACGATTGTTTTTGTGTTGCATTCAGTACCTATAGTTTCGAGTTTAAGTAAAAAGTGGAGTTACAAAGTGGAGTAATTTTCCGGAGTCTCTTTTTTCTAACAAGTACAATTTTGAAGTCTTCAAGTCACGAGTGAATGGGTATCTTCTAGGTAAGCTTGCTCCATCTTAGACCGCGTCATCACTCAATATCACATGAGACACTGGTCAAACGCAAATCATAAAAAGAATTCGAGGAGAAAAATCGTTATGCTCCCTCTAGTCGACCTATAACAATTTTGAACTTTAATGCAATAACATTACATCTAAAATAAAACAAACTTTGACATTAGAAGGTCTTGTAACTGCCCTAATACGGCCGCATTCGGGCGCTGTCGCCGTGCATATGCACACGTTTTTATTTAGTTTACTATTTTGTTATTGAAATCAGGTATCAGCACGTAGCAGACGCTGGCGTATCCGCCTTGGTGGTGATAGCATACGGGTTGATAAGCGCTGGATCAGCTATATACCTCGTCAGTGCTAGAAGGAGGCAAGAGAAGCGGCTGCAAATGCTGTGTGGGGTCAGCCCCACCCTCTACTGGGGGACAGCACTCACTTGGGATATGATGGTAATACATCGTTATATCGATACCATAGAAGAAAAATACTATAGAAAAACAATCACAAACTTTGTTCGCGTTGTCTTGATGATGACCTATTTAGTAGTGAATTGCAACAGCGGCACCTACCGTGTGGCACAAAGCGACCATACCGCCACGTTTTTGAATATACTAGTATACGTATTTAAATTATTTTCTAAAACAATATCGTTTTTAAAATAATTTAAATACAAACAAGTTCTTTGTTCAGTCATCATTAATTAGAAATTATACGATTCATAAAATGAAATTATGACTGAGTAAAAAACTGGTTTTTATATATATATTTTAATATATCGTTATTTGTTCGTCCTGTAAAGATAGGAAAATGCATATGCTCCATACAGTTTAAATTTCAAAATTCAACCGATGGTAATGCAATGGAAATCATAGTAAGATATATAAGCCTCGCGCAAAAGGTTTGCCGATGATAACTTACTATTTGTTCGCGCCGCTTATTTAAAATCCTGTCCCATCCAATTATTTTCACAACTACCCGCTTTCCTAACCGCGTTATCCAATCACCTTTTCCCAGCCGCCATCTTCCCTTCCATACGACTATCCTTGTCGTACTTACCGCTGCGACTAATACTGCTCGTCTTTACGAGTCAGTCTGCTGTTGACCCTCGTCAAGCGTAGGCTGCTGTCGCGTCTCATACGACAACCCGCACCTCCTTTCCGCTACAACTTGCATATGCAGTTATACCGCGCCGCGTGTGTACATTTTATCGAAGGCCGCAAGAAGGAGACAAGCCAGAAGATTAGCTGCAAGGCTCACAACTTGGTGATCAGCACGCGTAGTTAGTGCAGCCCAGAGGCACGCAGGTTAGTCTCCTTTCTCATCCATACCAGCATTCCTACCACCGCCATTTTGGATACGCGTTCAGCACCTATTACTGGGCTGCCGCGTTGACACTATTATTGTATTGTTTTACTTACTATTGTTGTATATACTTATGTAAAGTATATACAATAATAATATATTTATTGCGACAACTATTCATGTAACCTTATTTGTCAACCCTACTGACCATCGACCCGTGGCATCATGAGGCTATCGGCAAACTAGCGCACGGGTAGTAGGAAGCAGCTATTAATTGCTGTGATTCTTTTTCTACCTGACTTGGTTCAAATATTTAAGCGGACCCTGGGCGTCGGAGTGAACGCTCCGAACGCAACCGGGATTTAACGCTCGGATGATGATGATGACTTGGTGAAAATAATTCACAGATAATGGTAATAAACATGGTGATCACGGCAGCAGTGATGCTGGCGTTCGGCTTCCCCGTATTCGTGGCCAAGAACAACTTGCCTGCGATATGCGTGCTCTTCATATTGTACGGGTGAGTAACTAGTTGAGAAAATAACACAATCAAGTATTTGAGTGATGCCCACAAGTCGTGTCGTTATATAGAGTTTACGCTGTACAATACATTCGTAATATATTTACTGAGATTTGTTTTTGGAATCTCCAACAAAAAGTTTGTATTGCGGTTAAAAAGGTTTAATACTGGCCACAAAACGTAATTTTTGAATTAAGAACTTCATTGATGTTCTTATGATTTTATTTCTTACATATCCAACAGCTTACAATATTTATAACATAGACAATTTCGAATATCAATTTTTTTTCTGCATAATATTAATTTCGTCTATATTCGCAAGTGTAGCAATAACTATATACGGTTTTATTCATATTAAGTTAGAGTAAGTTTGTAGGCTTCTTTATGGTTCTTTAAAGTTCTTTAGATCGTTCCAGTCCGATCACGAATCATCATTTAAAGAAGTGTTTCACATTTGTGTAAAATTGGTCGTCAGGGAATTCCGTCAGTATATATCTTCAAAAATGTTAACTTATTTTTTTTCCTACCGTCCTCCGAATTTAAAAAATGTTTTCTATGGAACAGGTTAAATAATAAAAAATTAAAACTTCTTTTAAAAAACCGACTTCAAAAACTAAAAAACTAAAATGTATAAAATAACTTATTTCTAAAGCTATTATTATTAATATATATTATCTAAAACATCTTAAAGTCGGTGCTTAGTAATTTTCAAAATATAGTAATTTTTATTTTTTGCTTTGCACCGACTTCAAGATGTTTTAGATAATATATATTAATAATAGTATCGACTTTAATATATATTAGTAATAGCTTTAGAAATAAGTTATTTTAACATTTTAGTTTTTTAGTTTTTGAAGTCGGTTTTTTTAAACGAAGTTTTTATTTTAATTTGTTACTTTTTATTGTCTAGCTATGTATGGGTGGATCTACGAATGGTGCCGCGCTTCTTCAAAAATATAGGTCCCAAGAACCGGGAACAAAAAAAGTTCGTAAAATGAAAACTACTGGGCAGCTGTTCCGCGTCGAACAATAAAGAATCACGTAAATCGGATCATAAATCACGGAGTAATCGGCGAACATACATACATAAAAAAAGCAAAAAAAAAAAGATCCCGCCGAATTGAGAACCTCCTCCTTTTTTCGAAGTCGGTTAAAAACTTAAATCTGTATTACTTTGGCTTTGTCAGCTTCGCCTGCGGTACCTTGATTCATCTCACTGAGAAGCTCTTCAACGACCCGAGCATGGCCAACATGATCCTCTTCTGCTCCAACTGCTTCTTTGGCCTCGCCGGTATCACCATCCTGCTTATCCTTGACATCATTTCGGAGTCAGATGTAAGTTTGCATTAAGTTGAATTTTCTGGTTTGTTGGTGCAGCAGCGCTGCGGAGTCAATATACTCTCTCTCTCTCTACTAAACATTCCTTTTTCGACTATATATATGTGTGTGTGTGTGTATATATGTGTTATTAATTGCGTGTATACGAGTATTTACTAAAAATTAAGAGTGTTCATTACTTATATTATCCTAGTCATTACATTTAATTTTTGTGTTGTGATTGTTTATCTCGGACATTCTTAAATATATATTTTTCTTTGGTATACACTATGATGAGTTATTACCTTTTTTTACCACTTTTTTTACTTTACATATATTAACAAAATGGAAAAGGATCTGCAAGCTCTTTTAGCTGCTCTTGAGGCTGAAAACTGCACTTTGGACAGGCCAGAATCAAAACATTGCAAAAACTACATATATTTAGTTGACACATCTGAAGTATGTCGTGCAGCAGTCAAGCTACCACCCTTGTGGCCAGATAGGGTTACAGTGGTTTTCTGAGGCCGAAGCTCAATTCCAACTAGCTGGAATTAATACTGACGATACAAAGTATAATAATGTCTTGAGCCTAATCGACTTTAATATCACTGGGGAAATAGAGGATATCATTACAAATCCTCCAGCTGATGGAAAATATCAGAAATTAAAAGCCACTCTCATCAAGCGTTTTTCCCCATGAGAAGAACAGCGGTTAAGGCAACTTCTTGGGTGTGATGAACTTCGTGATAAAAAGCCTTCGACATTTCTTAGGTATCTCCAGTCAGAGGCTGGCTCTTCTCTTTCCGATGACAGTATACTGCGCCCAATTTGGTTTAGCCGCCTTCCTCAGCATTTTCAAGCAATGTTGGCAGCTTAAGCTTGAACGATATTGCTGACATAGCAGACAGAATAATGGAGGCTCAACCATGGTTTATTCTGTTTCTGAACCTCTTCATACTCTGATTATGGACCGTTTTGTAGACCTTAGTAAGCCCATATTGGCATAGATTTTTTTCTATCAAACAATCGTCCTTCATCTACAAACCAACTTCCGCGAAGTTCCAACCCTCGCCAAAGTAAACATTGTTGGTATCATAGGTCGTTAGTAGCAAAATCCATCAAATGCATCCCACCTTTCCAGTAGAAACTGGAAGACGGAAAACTGAGAGAGTAATCGGTAGCGACAGCAACTGATTGCTAACTTATCCAACAGGCTAACCCTCGTCTTTTTGTAACGGACCAAAAATCACAAAACGTCATTTTTTAATTGATACCGGGTCCGACCTCTGATGCTATTCACTCAACTGGCTCTCAGATCGAAGGAAATCTTTTATTATGAGCTAAGAGCTGCTAATGGTAGCAGTATTAAAACATACGGGAATATGAATCTGATCTTGGATTTAGGCTTACGGTGCCTAATTCATTTGGTCTTTATTGCTAGCAGATGTCACTACTAATTGATTCTGATTTCTTATCACATTACCACCTTCATACATAGTCAACCATCCTATTTTAACTTCAAAGAGCTTAAGTTCGGAAACCCACGTATTTCTCCGAGTGGACGTTATCAGACATCCCTTGCAATCGCCTTATAGAGGTCAATACCTGGTACTCAAACACAAAAACGATGATAAAATAATCTCCTTAGATGTTAAAGGACGGAGCGTAACTGTAAATGTAGACCGCGTGAAACCAGCTTTCATTGATCGTCCCTCAGTTAACAGCCCTCCGTATAACGTGCTGCCCGATGTAGCACAACCTTCTCTACTTCCAACACCTATATGTTGTGTATGTTAGGATTTATGGTGCACTCCTTTCTCCGCGAGGGGGGAGGGGTGTCGTTTTTTGAACGAAATTATTTTTTTTATTGTTAAATTCTTAAAATTAATAACATATAATTAAGAATATTATACATATTGCAATTTATTCAAATATAATTGGAATACATTGCAATTAGTGATATATCTTGTGTTTTTATGACTTCTTATATCACCTCATCATAAAACAAGTAAACGAGCCCTCAGCAATCACGACGTCTTCGTCGACGTCTTATGAGGTTCCAAAAATCCATGGATTATATGGATATCCATTTGAAAATATTTAATTTTTTTCAACATCGTTGGAAAAATTACTGCATTGCAACGGGTATGTCCAAATGGGGACACAGAAAAAGCTGAAATTAAAGCCGGGCTCCTCCTAAATGCTATTGGCAATGCGGCAATGAAAAAATATTTAGAATTTCAATTTAACTGAAAATTACAAAACCTTTTTTGCCGTAAATATTTAAAAAAAATGCATGATGCCATAATTAAAAGATCCTATATCATATATTCAAAATATTTATTCAACATGAAAAGTCAATTATCTACTGAGGACTTTATGACTATCTGCTTATTTTGAGGAAACTAATTAAGCTTTGCAATTATGGAAATGTGGAGCAAGAAATTTTAAGGGATTGTATAGTTGGTGGTATAAAAGATGGAGAAGTAACTAAAGAGCTCTTACGCAAATAAGACCAAAATCTAGACGATGCTATTTATGCTTATATCTCGACCAGCTGAAAGAGCATCGGCTCAAGTAGCACACATGCAAAAAGAAGAAATTGTGAATGAAATTAAATCAAAAAGTGTTACTTTGAATGAAAATTGTCCAGCGTGGGATAAATGCTGTGAAGAGTGTGATAGTTTTGTGGACGCACAGGCCAACGTATGTGCACGCACGGATTAAATTAAATGCACAGGTTTCAATATTACACTGTGAATTGATAGCGGTATTCGAAGCTCTATCATATACTGGTACTTTGGAAGTCGGTAAAATTGTAATTTTATCTGATTCCAAAAGCGCCCTTATGCATTTGGCTCGGTTAACCTCGACTTTTCGAGGTCTCCCGATAGCCTACAACATCCTAAAATTTATCCGTGAATTTCATACTGCAAAAAACGAAGTGGTCTTCCAGTGGATACCCTCCCACGTAAGCGTCATGGGTAACAAGGAAGCCGACAAAGCAGCGAGGTAGGCCACGACTGACGGTATCTTGTATCACTGTTCTCCAACCCACACAGAAACATTGCGTTGTGTTAAAGTGCATATCAGAGAACAGTGGCAAGAATATTTTGATAAACGATCACTTTCTTAGGGCATATGGTACAAAACCATCCAACTTCGGCTCCCTCGATGCCCGTGGTTCGCTTTGTGATCCGTAGAATTGGACAGGAAAACTATTGTACCTCTACTAATACTTGGTTCCGAGCACATTCCTTCAAACAAGTTGAAATATATGATGAAGGTTTCGAATTCACCAATTGTCCTGAATGCCAAAAAATCTATCATGTGTTGGCGGAGTGTGTCCGGGGCGAGGCGTTGCGGCGTCAGCATCCGGTCGATTATAATGTGGGTAACTGGACGAGTATTCTGTCCTCTCCATTTTCTGGGGAGGCCAGAGTGCTCGTTCAGTTATTATATCAGTGTACTTAGTTTGAGGAACTAGAAATAATTGTAAGATTGGACGGGGTGACATTATCACAAAGTGACAAAACCCCATTTATGTAATAAAGATAAAAAAAGAGTGTGATGGAAGAAATCACTTCAAGAAAGCATCCAAAAAAAACTATAAACGACATAAAGGAAGAAAACCCTGATGACAGTATGTTAATATTTGAAATGAGAGCTAACAAATCTTCAAGTCATATGGAGGCGTCATTATTATTTAAAATTAATATATTACAACAGGCGATAAAAACTTTACTAAGTTAAAGCCTTTTTCGCATAAATTGAAATGTTTCAATGGTTCATCTATTGCTAGTTATGGGGTAGCAACTTTTGTATGCTCAAAGAAAATTAAACTATACAAATAAATTTCCACATTGTAGATGTGAAACATGAAAGTCTACTTTCAGAAAAAGCCTGTGTTGCCCTTGGTTTTACTAAATATTATGGTGCAATGAAAGTAGAATTGGATCAATCAGAAGTTGACAAGATTATGCAAAAATACAGTAATGTGTTTGAAGGTTATGGTAAACTTTCTGGAGAAGTCTCACTGGAGTTGGATGACTCTATCCCTGCTCGCATTCAACTAGCTCGTCGCATTACAAAATGTTTAAGAGAGAAACTGAAGCAGGAACTTATTAAACTGGAAGCTGATGGTATTATCATATCAGCCCCCCCCCCCCCCTATCGGTGGACAATGTAACTATTTTACGATATTATCACTAATGTTTCACCACATCATGAAGTAGCCGTGCGTTTAGCTGTTCATATTGTTAAACACTGCCTATTCGTGAACCTGACCACACCATATCGAATGTGGACAGCGGGTATTTACCGTTTCATGAAACATACATAACCACTCTATCGCGCAGATTCTTTGACCGTACTCCCCATCACCCAAACCCTCTGGTGATGGAAACGGTCAATTACAAAGCCACACCGAACGCTCCCACGAGTAAACGTCGCCCTCGCAATGTGAGTACATGACGAGCCCGACAAAATCATCCGTCTCCTCGCGATCATGAACCCCCGAGGCTCAGAACATCAGCCTGGCATAACAGACGCAGACATAACAGACGCCGGAGAGCCCCCGACTCGGATCCTCTTACACAAACGTAAGACCCACCAATCCAACTCACTCATTACAGACACAAGTAGCCATACAAGATTAGCTTAGGCGTGTTACTGGAGAGTTTCTTCCGCCGCTTCTTCTCCTCCAGCTAAAATACGTTGCGAAGCGGTAGTAATGATAGACTAGGATCGGCTCTGCCAGTGGAGTCGATGACGAGTCCCCAAATAATCACTTCAGCCTGTTGGCTTAGCTCATTTATCCTTTTACGGCTAAATCTCAATATAGAGTCAATCCCCCGCAGTGGTTGAGCTGAGGTCGAACCTCACTGGAGGTGCCTCCTCGAGCGTGCTGCTCCCGGGCTGAACGCCTCCGCTTTCACGGAGTCAGGAAGCCCCCAAAGGCCGGTATCGGTGTAACAGCCAACTTAAATTTTTCAATTTCATTTCAATTTTATATTGACATTCTACACTTACTAATAAAAAAAAAATTTAACTCTTCAAAAGATATCTAACAAAATACTTAACAATCGTGTAATACATAATTCGCTTTTCAGGCAACGGACAACGCGCGATGGTATCTCCACAAGATTTTCCTCTTGTCCCCTCAATTCGTTCTTGGAGATGGTCTTCTGGAAATAGCAAAAAACACGGTTCAGTCCGAGGTAAGCTCGTTTTGAAACCTTGTAATTTTAATATTACATCTCTAAACGTAATGCTGGTAATAGACGAACCAACCACATCGATTACTTTGGTTAATAGAACACAACGGTATTCAATGAAATTGAATGATTCAAGTTTATGTACATACAATAATGAATAGCAAAATCATTAATTCTTATTATGAGGGTAAAAGTGATTTTTTCTTAGTTTTTGTGATCCGGTTCTACTTCCACCACGTAGTTATCTTTAAGCATTACCGCGATTCCTACATAGTAAACTTCCTTACTTAGTAGGCACACGGACCCTTGAACTTCTGGAAGCGCTTCACAATATAATTACATCATTTTTGATGACCACGGGCCTTAATAATGGCCCGGACATTTGAAGGGCTTGGGTGGGGCCAAGGGAAGACCAATACGTAGAGGACCCTTGACAAATTTAATGTAAATGTAGCGTGCCACTGACCGACGATTTTCGCTGTCTACACCGTATAGTAATACACCCAAGGACAAGCCCCGGCCAATGTAGGACTATTGTGGGAAATGAGGACAAAAAGTGCCGGGCTATTTGGGTGAACTGTTAGTGGTACTAGGGGTCTAGGAATATGGGGACTATGGCGTCTGTCCGTCGCAATGTTCGGGGAACATGGAAAAATGGGCAGACGGTGACTCGTCACTCGCTGCATGGGCCCCAAAAAATGCCATAGAAGACAGGGGCAACATGGGTATGAGGTTCACCGAAGCTGCTTCTGACGTGATGCCATTTATCACTTCGACCCCTGGAGCTTGAGTCTTAGCTCTAGCGAACATACATAATATTATTGTAAGTTTTCATGGTTTGGTGGCAACCATGAAAACTTACAATAATATTGTACTATGTTACGTAAACATATGGTCCCAACTAACAATAACTACCTACTTCTCTAGTCAATCCGCCTCGGTCGGCACTGGAATGTAGTCCGCTAGTTCTGTGCAAGCTGTTTGACACTCAATGCAATGTTTGACGAGGCAAATATAGCCGATGTGCGTTCGACAGTTTCCGTTCGCTCATCCCAATCCTACAGCTTAGTTCTGATCTGATGCAGACTACTGATGCATCTGACTTTACTTAATACCACAGTTTTACAGCAGAAAAATGGAGGTAAGTCTCAACCCCCTGCGTTTTTCTCTACAAACAGGCTGACTCTGGTCCCTTAGCCATGACTAATTTCAATTGATTTATTATTATTTATTAGGTTTTGGCGTATTTCGGCATGGACACGTATCGCGACCCGTTCAACAGTGACCTCCTCGTTCAGCACTATTCTTACTTGGTCGTGGTGGGGATCGTCCTATTCTTCGTCAACTTATCTGTGGAGTATGGCTATTTCCAACTTGTGTACTCAAAGTAAGTGAACTATAATACATATTTCGAGATACCTATAGTATACAGTATACCAGAGATGCTACCAAATTATTGTAAAGAATTTTGCAAGAGTCAAATTTAAAACTCCATTGGAATCATGACATGAAATACACACACCTAATTTACAATTTATTCTTACAAACAAAACCAAATCATAAGCCAAAAGATCGTAATAGCATAAAACGCGCAGTCTGTTGATGTGAGATTCCCGTTTCGAATATTTATTTAATAACACCTCCATCGCCGTTGAAACTCAAATAACTGTCTTAACGAGCCGACCTTATGTATTTGCTTTGCAATAAACATGCACAACACTTTAAACTAAAGCAGTATATACAGACAAAGACAGTTACTTGGAAAATTAGAGTGAACATTTAAGAAAATCACAAAAATAATTACATAGAATTTAAATACCAAGGGTGAAACACCTATTTAAATAAGTTAAGGATTGTAAGGTTTTTGAGTATACAGCTCCCGCCACGAATCTTGAGCATGTATAAAAAATATATGTATTATATCTTTTGAGTAAAGGGACAAAAACAAACTTCAAATTCAAAAAAATTTATTAAAAAAAAAATCACTGGAGAACACTTTTTGAAGGTCATGCATATATACCTAAGTTAAAATTTAAATTTACTTCCTATTCTATATACACCGCTTCGCAATGTGTTATTGCTTGCTCTATGGCGTCGCAATGAATACACAGAAAGATACAGTTCCCGAAGGATAGAAGAAGATACATTTTAGACAGCCGTACAGTTATTTAATTTAGAGCGCGACCTGAGCCGCGGGCAATAACTAGTCAATATTAAATCGGCAGAGAATAACACACATTGTGTATTTTATATAATACTAGAGTTTACCCCGCGACTCTCCCGCGGGTCAAACTCTAGTGTACCTCTTGTTTAAACAGCCGGCGTTAAAACAGGTTAAATTGTTTTATATTTTTATATTGGTGCTAATTGCCCTCATAAGATTTACTGTTTTTAAATTTATTTATATCGCAAACGATTTCCCGGGATGAAAAGTATCTATGTCCATTTTCGGTATTCAGACAGACAGATCGAGTTACTATCGCACTTTTTTCTATAGATTATGAATTTTGATATCTATAAACTTGAGAAACGATTAGTTTCTCACTCAAACTTTCATCTATTTTAGTTTTATTTTTGGGATAAAAAGTACGACCAAAATGGCCAAAATGACCGAATTGGCCAAAATGACCAAAAAGGCCACAGTGACCGACATGGCCAAAATGACGGAATAAACAAAAACGACCAAAAAGGCCAAAATAATCAAAATGACCAAAAAGGCCAAAATGACCAAAAAGACCACAGTGACCGACATGGGCAAAATGACGGAATAGGCAAAAACGACCAAAAAGGCCAAAATGACCGACATGGCCAAAATGACGGAATAGGCAAACGACCAAAAAGGACAAAATGACCAAAATGGCCAAAATGATCAAAATGGTCAAAGTGACCAAAATGACCAAAAAGGCCAAAATTACCGAAATAGCAAAAATGACCAAAAAGGTCAAAATGATCAAAATGGTCAAAATGACCAAAAAGGCCGAAATGACCGACATGGCCAAAATGACCAAAAAGGCCACAGTGACCGACATGGCCAAAATGACGGAATAGGCAAAAACGACCAAAAAGGCCAAAATGACCAAAAAGCCAAAATAACCAAAATGGTCAAAATGACCAAAAAGGTCAAAATGACCGACATGGCCAAAATGCCCAAAAAGGCCACAGTGACCGACATGGTCAAAATGACCAAAAAGGCCAAAATGACCGACATGGCCAAAATGACCAAAAAGGCCACAGTGACCGACATGGTCAAAATGACCAAAAAGGCCAAAATGACCAAAATGACCAAAAAGGCCAAAATGACCGACATGGCCAAAATGACCAAAAAGGCCACAGTGACCGACATGGTCAAAATGACCAAAAAGGCCAAAATGACCAAAATGACCAAAAAGGCCAAAATAACCAACATGGCCAAAATGACCGAAAAGGCCAAAGTGACCGACATGGCCAAAATGAGTAAAAAGGCTAAAATAGCCAAAATGACCAAAAAGGCCAAAATTACCGAAAAGGCCAAAACTAAAAGTATCCCTTGTCCCCCCTCGATATTTAATTTACATACGTACCGAATTTCATCCAAATCGGCCCATTAGTTCTTCCGTAAAAGCATAACAAACAGAAAGACAAATATATTTTTATCCCGGAAACTATCCCATTTTTCGGGATAAAAAGTATCCTATGTTCATTCTCGGCATCGAAAATATATATATACTGAGTTTCAGCCAAATCGGTCCAGTAGTTTTTACGTGAAAACGGAACAGATAGACAGACAGAGTTACTTCCGCATTTATAATATTAATAGGGATAGGGATTTTTGTATTTTTGGAGCTGCATTATCTATTTATATTATAAACGGGAAAGTTTGTAAGAATGTATTGATGTATGTTTGTTACTCTTTCACCCAAAAACTATTGAATGGATTTTGATGAAACTTTACAATAATATAGCTTACACATTAGAATAACACATAGGCTTTAATTTATAAAGATATAATGTGAATTATCCAAAATATAGCGATTTTCCATCACCACGCGGGTGAGCCCGCGCGGCGCAGCTAGCTGTAAACAACTGAAAGTTGGTTTGTGAAATTTAGTTTAACAGGAAGTCAGAATCTCTGCGTTGCAATGTACTAAGTAGGCAAAGACTTAAAAACGCAACCATGTAGCCGACCTTACTAGGTTCCAGTGGGTGCGTATTCCTTCTCGTGTGGGCGAGTTGGAGCCAATGGAGGTGACGGCGGAGAGGACGAGGGTCCGAGCTACGAGACACGACAACCATCAGCCCCTCAGGGTCAACACCCTCGGCAATATCAACAGAGGTAATTTTTGTGGCTTTTCAATATCTTACTTTAGCACTGTTATATTATAGTAGGGCCGATCAGTCGTGACCCGTCTGAAGTTTGCGCCAACTGTTTGCGCAGAACACATTTTAGAAACCAAATCGTCTTAGTTAGAGATGTACGTAACGTAAACAAAAACAATCGCTTATTCGATTAAATTTTATAATCGATTATTTTAAATAGAATTAATTAAATTAAATGTAGCTATAAAAGTTATTACCGAAAGAAATTGATAACAATTATGATGAAAACAAATTAAAATGTTTTGGTGTTCATTGCGATTTTATTCAGAATTAATATTTTTATTTATTTATTATTAAATATAATAATTAATAAACTTTTACTTTTTTAGCTTAAAAAGATAAAATTTACATTAATTTTAATACTTAAGTTAGTGAAAATTTTAACTTTGTTAGAACATAGACAATAAATGTGTTTATATTTCTTAATTATACTCGATTTGAATAATAACAATTAAACAACACGTCATTGCACATCTCTTTTGTTGCTTTATGCTTATTCGGTAATATGCGAAATGAACCAGGAGGTGTTTTCTGTCTTGCCCACACGTCATCATTATTCGTGTCGCTATCACTCTCTCGAGTACAATCAGGAGTTCACATGCGCATGCGCGAAAGTTCGCAAAGCCTATGTTCAGTGGGGCCACGACTCACGGTTGTAATATTCAAAATTGGCATTATTCACTAACCTATAGGTATCTTATATACATTAGGTGTTAGGACCAGTTCGATCGGTGTGATACCACGCTCTAACAGAATACCAGCCGTGAAACGGTTAGCCTCGAGCTGAACGTGTTTCGTACAATGAGTGAGAGATCAGATTGCCCATTTCCCCTGTCCTGTCTCCTCTATCCCATTCTTCCTCTGTGATCCTTATATTTGATCGCTTCTATTCCGCCCTACAAGCTACAAGCGTATTTTTGCCCCTGGTGTTGCAACCGTCTACAGTAGATGGTAACAACTTGCCATTAGATAGGCCATCTGCCAATAAGAAACAAAACGAGGCTCACAACGACCACGTTCACGACCGCGTTTTTTCCGTTCCACTTTTTTTTTTTTGAGGCGAGGGAAATTGCTAACCGATTTACGCACTCTCTGGGCCGTCACTAGGAAACGGCGCGCATCCACCGGGGGCGAAAGCGCTAGCAATAGTATGCTTTGTTTGCGCTCCGTCCGCGATGGCTTGACACAGAGGAGTGTGGAGACTCCGAGCGATGCCGCACGGGCGAGCGACCTCAATACCCACTAAAAACCCCCTCCTCCCTGTCGACCCTGCGCTTTTGTTGTGATGGAAAAACTGAGATATAGAACATAGTTACGCAACAGTCGATCCAGCGCAATTTTTCCGTTCCACTTGCTTTAAGACGTTACAATCATAAACACTAGTGGAACGGATTACGGATCGTTGATGTCATAAACGACGCTATACACAAATGTCATTGGTTGATTTGAAAATCGCGCCTTTTTCAATGTCAATTGATAGAGAGAAAAAACGCTCTGTGGTCAATGCCCATTTCGACCCAGCTCTAGACATGGGTCGTTGTGAGCGCTGTGTGATCGAAAACAATGACGTCATTAGTGACGATTTCCATAACCATAACGCCCGTGGTCGCCATGTTGAACGGCTGACAGAGCATTTTGGCCGTTGTGAGCCACTACCGGAACGCGACCAGTTATTCCCGTTTCGATGTTACGTGATAATGCTTCAATGACGATTGAATCGCTCCGCATTCACGAAGCAGAGCTTGTTTGTTAGCAAAAATTATTTATAACATTTTATTTTTATAGGGTTTGTCTTATCGGAGGGCAAGAAAAACTCCATACAGCGTGTCGCGTACGCTACCAACGACGTGGTCCAGTGCGTTGGTATCAGCAAAGTGTACCCAGCTTTGGGAGGACAAAGGGTTGCAGTTAGGGACCTGACCCTTGGCATTCCTCCCGGACAGGTAATGGGATAATCTTATTGTTACGAGCTACAGGACTCGAATTAAAATGCCATTGGAATTACTATAGAGTTTATTAGAACTGTACAAACACATATAAAACAGGCACAAATATGACTGGATACAACCAGTAACACTGCACGATTCAATAAACGCGCAAAGTCCGTCACTATATCGCTCTTCGAATGTACTACACACGTCTTGCTAGTATCGTAATCGTCGCTTGACTGCCCCACCCCTCCGTTCGGACATTGTTTTATACTAAACTATATAATACCGACAAAGGGGCCGCGTTCATTGAGTTAATCCGCACATCTGGCAAGCTTCGACGCAATGCAATAAAAACAGGGATTAGTTCGACACTAATGACGGCCATAAAATAAGTACGATAACAATAGGATGTTTTTAAAGTTTAAACGCGAAGTAAACAAAAGAACTCCGGATGTAGGAAAGGCAATAAACTGCGTTTTACGACAGCCAGGTGTGCGTTCTTTGTCGGTATGTAACATTATTTTAGCCAACTTGCGTCATAAGCCTCGATCGCTCAATGAGTGAAGCAAACACAGTTCATCCTAAATACGCGAAGAAGTAGTATGTATGTCTAAGCTAGCAGTCCCTGCAGACGTTGTTTTGCCCTGAAAAAATAAATCTAGAACATGATTTCAGCGCCAAGTATTTTGTTTAGATTGATGGGTTACATTTTTTGAAGTTTTAGTAGGGATCCCTAATTTTTATAGAGCCTATATTAATCACGGATAATGTAGCATTCTAATGATGAAAGATTTTTGAAATCGATCCAGTAGTCTTGGAGTTTATTCGTTTCATAAAAATACAAATCTCTCCTCTTTATATAATATTAGTACAGATTAAATACTTGATGAAATGAATTTACTTGCTAGAACTATGGTACAAAACATCTTAAAATTAATTATTGTTTAACATATTTTTTATATTATTTATTTAACGTATTTTACGAGCAGTACCTATTATAACAGCGGTAAGTACGACAAGGATAGCCGTATGGAATGGAAGATGGCGGCTGGGAAAAGGTGATTAGATAACGCAGTTAGGAAAGAGGGTAGTGATGGAAACAATTTGACAGGACAGGTTTTAAATTTAGCAGCCCGAACAGTTACACTCGTATAAAAAAATCGTAAAGTACAAAAGCCAAATTTACCGGGTGTTTTATTGTTTTAACTTGCAGTGTACAGCGTTGCTGGGCCAAAACGGTGCTGGCAAATCCACGACGTTCGCGATGCTGACCGGCGAAATTCGGCCCACTAGTGGGCAAATTTACCTCAACGACAAAGAAGTGAATCCCACAGAATTATGCCGTGGTCTCATTAGTATGTATTACTTCTATAATTTGCTTACTTATTAGTACTTCCAGAGCTTCTTATGAAATAATTTAGACTATAACACAATTTCTGGTTTAAAAAGTACGCTATGTACTCTATAACAAAAATGATAATAATAACTAATATATATGCATTGTTATTATAAGTTTATCGTGTTGTGTATGATGTCAGAGACATCCAAGGGCCACCTCCTCACCTTTTATATATTACTAGTTGTGCCTGCGACGTCGTCTACGTGGAAAAATCAAAATCCCCCGATTTTGAAACATTCTTCATTGGTGCTCCGTTCATAATGGTCTTAGCGTGATGATATATAGCCTATAGCCTTCCTCGATAAATAGGCTATCTAACACTGAATGAATTTTTCAAATCAGACCAGTAGTTGCTGAGATTAGGGCGTTCAATTTTTTTTTTTCAATCACACAAACATACAAACAAACTTTATATTAGTATAAGAAAACAGCCAATAAAAGTCGGACGGCTCTGGCCTCCTATAGGGGCATGAAGAGTATACCCGTCACGCTTGTCCAAGGCGGCTTGGCAGATTTGACACATCGGTTATCTCGATCTGCAGGTTTCATCGCGATGTTTTCCTTCACCATTGTTAGCACGTGGTAATTGTAACAATATGCAGGCCAGGATTCGAACGCGCGCCCTTTGCGTTTGGGACTCGTGCGCTAGCCATTATGCTGCCACAACACACTCTTGGCAGCGCGTTGGCATCGCCCTTGGCCCTATACACAAGTGGCCTAAACGAATAGAGTGACAATGTATGGGAGTGATGTAATACTTTACGTCACGATGTGTGTCATACATTTTCTATTGCATTGGCCTAATGCCACTTGTCTACACGGTTTGGTATTTTCTTTTTATTGTACGAATTCAGCAGACGTCAGCAGGCTGACGGCCCACTTGATGGAAAGCGGTTACCATCGCCTATGGACATTTGCAACACTAAAGGTGCTACAAATGCGCTGCTGCTCTCTTAAGGGAGACTGGAACCTGGTCACTAATGCCGGAACACAACTCAAGGTTGTTATGGCGACATACTTTAGACTAGGGCTGGTAGCCATCCAGTCGGGCAAATACCCTACCATCTGGCTGTGGGTTGTTTGCAGGAAATTGTATTCTTTCTCCGTTCCTGCACGGATATCGACAATTTTACGACATTAATATTGATATCGCGCCACCTATAGACTTAACTAAACGTTATTGCTAAACATAATTATGATATTTCTAGACGTGACTTAATATTTACTCTTCCTCTCAGGTTACTGTCCCCAGACTGACTCCATAGATCCTCTGATAACTGTCAGAGAGACCTTAGACTTGTACTGCAGACTTCGAGGCATTGCTGACAAGAATGATGTGAGTAACCTATTTCATGAAATACCATGAATTGTTACCAAAGGAACGCATATTTTTTATGTGTGTTAAGGACAACACCTTCATAACTTCACTTGCTGGTCCCAGGCGGAAGAACAGCGGTGGTCTTATTTGTCAGCATATGCTGAGACTGGGTCCAATTTTAGGACTTATTCTGTTTCTGTTACTTTACTTCTTACTTTTTGATAATATGTTGTATTTGTCCTAAATAAAATATGTCTTTCTTACTTTCATATATAAACGTTCAATAAAATAGTATGTGATAATTTAAGTAGAACGCGACCCAAGTTAAACAGTTAAATCTGCGAATGACGATGGATACAAAAATAGTTTTTTGATTATTGTTTAGCATAAAATAAGTTTCTAATGGTATTTAAATAGGAATTTAAGTGAATGGATGATGAAGTCGTTTCTTTGCCTTTCCAGAGAAACACATCATTTTTATTCCTTGAATTCTTAAGTAATAAAGAGTTGTCTCATATACCTATAATCATGTAGAGACGATATGGTGGTTATCTATAAAGCTATTAAAAAGAACAAGTGGAAACTATGTAAACGATGGAGAAACACGATGATTTTTTTTTAATTTATCGTCTGTTTATCGGGCTTCACGTAAAAACTATTAAGCCGATTTCGGCGCATTGGTGACGACACCTCCGGTGTTGCAAACGTCCGTAGGCGACGGTAACCGTTTCCATCAGGTCGGTCGTCAGCCGTACCTTCGCAATAAATGAAACGATTTTTTTTCCAGGTAATAAGAAGAACATTAGACATGTTCGACCTGATGAAGTACGCGGAGGTGAGCAGTGGCGCCCTCAGCGGCGGCAACAAGAGGAAGCTCTGCACAGCAATCGCTTTTATGGCCAGAACCCCCCTGGTGTTGCTCGACGAGCCTACTAGGTCTGTATAAGCTGATGATCAAGTAGAGTAATACAATAGAATAGAATATACTTTATTGAACAAAAATGCAACATAAAATCAAGAACTTTAATATACAAACAAATACAATCGGCGGTCTTATCGCCCTTGGCGATTTCTTCCAGAAAACCTTCTTTCGGTAGTTGCTGAACCAGCACTCATACAATAAATTTAGTTTATTAATTAATAAATAGTGTTACGTGCGAGCGGGGGTATGCGCTTAGAATTGGAAGAAGACACCAGATTTTAACTAAACGCTTTTATTGACTTACACAGCCGCGCACTTACACTTTCACTTACCTCTCCACAGGATTGCCCCTATACGCACGACTAACGATGCACAGTCCAGACGATAATGTCTCTCGCTCACAATACCGTCGCCGATATTGCTTAGACCACCTCCTGCTACTGCAGAGCTCACCTCCGATATTGCCGCGTGTAGCCCGCTTCCTGTTCGTCTCTCGAACCACGTTTCACTCCTCCTTCACTTAACTAACCACTCAACTTGTCACAAAATTCACCATTTAACTCGTCACTTTCTTCTATTAACCTTTTCTTCCAACTCTTCCGTATCGCACTTGTCGCTTCGCTATCTTGAACTGAACTCAACTCTAAACTGACCGGTAGGCGCGCCTTACGCTGCTTATATACCCGGAAGAATTTTCTGGAACCCGTAATTTCGATCTTCTTTTCGTTATTCTTTTATTTACTATCTGTCTCTTTCTAAACATCTATCTATCTCTGTCTTTTCCTTCCCGAACCTTCTTATTCTTATACATACATACATACATAACTTCACCCCAGGTCCCTTGCGGGGTAGGCACGTACAACAGAGCGCCATACAGGCTTATTCTTACACACCTCACCTGCTTCTTTGACATTCATAGCTCTTGTCATGCACGCTCGTCTGTTCTTAAGGCTCCTGACATCACCTTCTGCTAATACTCGATCAATTTGATCATGGAAGGTGTGTCGTGGCCTTCCGCGACTTCTGCATTCATCCACTTTTGCATTGTATATTTGTTTAGTCATTCTTTCATCATACATTCTTTCCACATGCCCGAACCACCGGAGCATTCCTTTCCTTACCTTCACCCCGACACTCTCTTTCAGACCAACTCTCTTTCTTACTTCGGTATTACGAACGCGGTCCGCGAGCGACACTCCGCAGATTTTGCGCAGTGCTCGCATCTCGCGTTTACTCTACTTTCATGCTGTCTCTTCCATACCCAACTCTCGCTTCCATACGTGAGCGTAGGTACCAGCACCGCGTTGTGTATGGCAAGCTGGGCTTTCTGCCTGAGGTTCTTAGCGCCTAGAAGTTTACTTAACGCTCCATTCACACTATTCCCCAAAATTACTCTTCTTTCTATGTCAGCGGTGTACCTTCCATCCCTGCTAAAAGCACATCCAAGATATACAAACTCATTCACTTGTTCCAGCATAACATCATCGACCATTATCCTTGCATTCGTTCTGGTTTCTTCTCTTTCAAACACCATAACCTTTTTTTTCTTCGCATTCAAATGTAAGCCTCTCGCCTGACAGTCATCTTTCATCATTGTGACTAGTGTTTGCAGTTCTGATGGCGATTCGGCTAAAAGCACGGCATCATCCGCATAAAGCAAAGTGCTAACAACTAGATCACCCATCCGCACCCCAACATCCATCAATCTTAATCTCTGGAGACAATTGTCCAGATATAGGATGAACAGCAAAGCCGTCAGCACGCAGCCCTGTCGGACGCCAATATTGACGTCAAACCAGGGCGACAGGCTGCCGTCCACCCGCACGCATGCCATACAGTTCTCGTAAGTGGACTGCACAGCACGCAGCAATTGGCCATTAATCCCATATCCGGGCAATATGTCCCAGAGGTCCTTCCGCACAACCCTGTCAAATGCTTTCTCTAGATCCACAAAACCGCAGAAAACCTTCCGGCCCATAGCCAGCTGCTTCTCCACGATATTGCGGAGCGAGAAAACTTGATCCATACATCCCGTTCCATTTCTGAAGCCCCCTTGTGCATCCCACAGTAATCCATCGGATACCACTCCCATTCTCCTTTCAATAATCTTCGCATATACTTTAGACGCTGTACTGATCAAACTGATGTCCCTGTAGCTGGCGCACTCCATACGTGACCCCTTGCTTTTATACAAGGGCACGATGACAGCGCGCCTCCAGTCCTTGGGAACCTTTCCCGTCCTCCAGCACAAGTTGCATAAGGACAGGAAAGCGTCCCGGACGCAGGTTCCACCATATTTGATCATCTCAGCAGACACACTATCGATTCCTGCTGCCTTTCCATTTTTCAGCCTTCTTATCGACCATTCGATCTCTTCGAAAGTGATCTTATTCTTATGTTTATCATTTATCCCTTTCAACGTCTATCTAGCTACAGAGCTAGATAGGTGCTGTCTATAGCTGGTTTTTCCTTCCCGAACTTTCTATTCTAGAAGTTTCGTTCATCGTCTATCCCTTTCTCAAATATATCCGTCCTTGTCCTTTCCTTCTATAATTTTCTAGCTTTTTCTAAAAGTTCTTAAACTAGATGGTTCCACCATCATTCGCCACAATAGTAATATATCTGATAATATATATATATATATATATATATATATATATATATATATATATATATATATATACATAAATAAACACACATATTATATTATATGTATATACAAAAGTAAACAATAATACTGTAGCTTGAGGTAGTAATCTTTAACTAATCTGTTAAAAGAAGGTAATGATCGTGTCTACTTGATGTTTAGTGGTAGTGCATTCCAGAGTTGAATAGCGTGGACTTAGACGATAAAAGACTTGTAAAAACTTGTGCTGTTGACAGGCGTTTTCATTTTTAAATTCTCTGACAATCCAAAGAATCTTAAATCACTGTAATTTTTAGGAACTGAAAGCGTTCCTTGAGATAATCAGGGGACTTGGAATGAAACAAAATGTTACAACAATACTCTTTATTATACACCAACATTACATAGAAAAAATACACAAAAAAACTTACTTACTAAAAGGTACAGGTAGGTACAATGGGCGGCCTTATTGCTAAAAGCAATCTCTTGCAGGCAACCTTTGAATGGACTACATCTAATTGCATAGATAGCGTTGGCGTGGCGGTTGAAATAGATATTAATATAATAATAAAATAATTATAATACATATATTATAGTTATAAAAAATATATACGTAGTGTTACATCCCTAAACTGTAACTTAAAATGCTGACGGAATGCTTCCTCAACATCCTGACATTTCAAAGCAGTACGGATCTCGCCACCTCTAGAGTTAGACATATAGTTTATCATCCTACATTTTTAATTAAATAAGTTGTATTCCTTGTATGAAATAAATAAATCTTGTTTAAAAAGAGTATTCTTTTAACCGGTACAACAGTACACAGACATATAAAACAAACAATAAACACGTTATACAGTTAGATAGTGCTCCTTCAGAAGTCTGGTAAGGCATTGCCCGACTGGATGGCTACCACCCCTGGTTTACAGTATGTCACCTTAACAACCTTGAGTTGAGTTCCGGCATTAATGACCAGGTTCCAGTCTCCCTTAAGAGAGCAGCAGCGCATTTGTAGCTCCTTTGATGTTGCAATGTCTATAGGCGATGGTATCTGCTTTCCATCAAGTGGGCCGTCTGTGGGCCTGCCTGTCTACTGAAGTCCTGCAGTAAAAAATAAACAATAAATCTTACATAGAAGTGAGTAAATGTCCCAACATTCTTCCTCTCCTTAAAGGTTTTTACAGACAGACAGACTCTAAACCTAAGTAAAATACTTCTTTGTTACATTTCAGTGGTATGGATCCAGCCTCCAGGGCTTGCGTTTCTCGTGGGGTGCGAGTGTCTTGCCATGGAGGGAGGGCAGTACTCCTCTCCACACACGCGCTGGACGACGCCCGGCGGCTGGCGGCCAGGGTGGCCCTCGTTAGGGGGGGAGACCTCGTGGCCCTTGCACCCCTGGACCATTGTTTAAACAGGTGAGAATTAGCATTATCCGGACGGTATGCGTCTCGGAACACCAGACAGACTGGTGCCGTAACGCGTTACGTAACGAAGTGGTTTACCCTCCCATAAGAAGTTATCACTTCAAGTGAGTTCATTCCATAACTTTGACACATATGGCATGAAGGAGTGTCCACCGCGTACCGTGGAGGACTTCCAAATGTCTAGGAAGTGTGGATGAACCCCCAATCGCCAGTCAGTACTTTTGTCACACGACGTAAATGCCTCATCATTTTATGCCCTCATTACTTTTTTAGTCACGGATATAATTATCAAATTCAAATTCAAAAGTTTTATTCAAAATAAGTTCCACTGGAGAACACTTTTTGAAGGTCATACATATAGGTTAACATTAAATTTTACTCCCCTAGTCTATGTACACCGCTTCGCAACGCGTTATTGCTGTTAATGAGAAGAAGCGGCAAGAAACTACCCGCAGCTCGTCTAGCAAAAAAAATTTTTTGCTTTATATTTATCTCTTATTCTATTTATATCTCAAGTTCTTTTTTTTAATAAATTTTATACAGAAGTATGTTACAGAAAGACTTTTGAAGAATTAATGGAGTTGTAGTAAACAGTACATATTCACAGAGACACAAAAAAAGTGTTTATTGCATGGGGCCCTTTGTATACAATAAGCTTCCAAAGTCTCTTAAAGAACTCCCACGTACCCTATTTAAAAAAAATGTTACTGACCACTAAATGCTATTATAATATAAACATGTTTATGGAGGATAAAACAGTATGAACTGACATAAATATATTTGACATGGTTTAATAGTAGACATTTTATTATTTAGATTAATTCTTATTAGAGACAATAATTTATTTTACACTGGCTACTTTTATCCATGGCTCTTAGTCTATGATGTACTCTGTCTTCTCTATCTCTATGTTATGGCGTCTGTACTGTAATGACCTTTTTGCTTTCACTATATCTTTATAATAAACAGATTTAATGTGCAAGCGTGACTTTTACTTAAGTCCTAACAATTCTAAATTATTATTATATTGTACCTATATCTGATTATTATTATTAATTTTTATTGTATTGATTCGTTGACTGTATTTTTTTTTGTTTATAATTCAATATTGTAAATGTTGATTTTGCCCGCCCAATTATGGGCCGAATGCATTGATACTATTAAAAAAAACTTGAGAGGTGTCAAGGGACACCCTGTCAAGGATGGAACGAAGTTCCTTTCGATTAATTAGTGAAGATTTTTTTTTTTTAAGTTATATTTTTTTTATTATTATTAACAAATGTAATGTAATATAAACTTAATCAGTAGGCTCAATTTTAGTAATAATGAGAGAGAGGGAGAGAGACAGACAGAGAAACACGCACACGCCGCACGGCTTACAACTATAGCAAAAAAGTGTCGTTACAACTTTTGGTCTTAATTTTTTCCGGCTAGCCCCCTCTCGCAACGCGCGATAAGGAACTCGTTCCAACTGTAACATCTTTGTACGTGCATTACGTAATAAATATATATTCTATTCTATTCTATTAAATTTACAATAAAATCACATACCAAGGCTGTAATCAGGTCATAGCTCAATATTGAATGAGCTTATACAGTACGCGATCAAAATCATAGAAAAGGTAGTCAAAAGAAACAGAAACCAATAAAATGTTGCGAATATATTACTAAAACGATATATTTGTAAACATAGAATAGTAAGACAAACTGTATAATAGGACTAGATTTAATAAATAGATATAATAATAATAATACAGACACATCATTGGAAAGGAAGACAAAAAGAAAAAAACATATGAAAAATAAATAAAAAGACTCCCCACATATTTCCCTTATATAGCTTTAAAGATAGGTTACAAGAAACAAGAAAATAATATCGCTGTCTTGGAAAATGACAGAGGAGAAGGCGATACATTAATAAAAAAAATTGAATGAATCTGTCGCAGGTTCGGCGGCGGGTACATAGTGCAGTGCCGCGTGTGCCGCTCGGCGCGCGACGCGTGGCGGCGCGTGAGGGCGCTGGCGCCGCACGCGGCGCTGCGCGTCCTGCACCAGCACACCATACATTTCCTGATGCCAAACCACGCCACAGGTAAACGAGTCTAAATTTCGACGTCCAAACCATGTATTATCCCCGCCAATTGTTGAAGCGCTGGAACCTTGTCTAATTAACATTCACGTGACGTCATCCGCAACTCGATATGTACGCGTAGTCGCCGGCCAGTGATGCTAACGGTACCGAGTGTTAGGCTACGGTTACGTCACCAAAATGGCGTCGACCAGGCGCAATAGCAATTTGCGGGGATAATATGCTCCGTTATCCGTTCCACAAGGCGACCGCGGTCGTTGTGGCCGTGGCGAGAACGTCACTAATGACGACATCATATTCGGTCACACAATGCTCACAACGACCCATATCAAGAGACGGGTCGAATAGCCGTTCCACTTGGGTTTACGATTGTAACGCCGGCAAGCAAGTGGAACGCGAAATATCGTGGTCGTTGTGAGTTCCTAATGGAACGCAGCCTGTGAATTGCATCCTAGAATAGGATTCAACTGACAATTGTGTGTTGCTCTAAACTTCGATCGCAGTTATCATTTTATTCCAGGTAATTATTAGGTATAGCAGTTGTTCAGCAGATAGGCAGACGGCCCACTTGATGGAAAGCGGTTACCATTGCCTATGGACATTTGCAACACTAAAGGTGCTACAAATGCGCTACTGCTCTCTTAAGGGAGACTGGAGCCTGGTCACTAATGATAATGATAATGACCACAACTCAAGATTGTTATGGCGACATATTTTAAACCAGGGTGGTATTCATCCAGTCGGGCAAATGCCCTACCACTTGGCTGTGGGTTGTTTTGTCACCTCTTACGACAGGTCGCCCGGCCGCAGGAAATTATATTCTTTCTCTGTTCCTGCACGGACGGAATGAATTGGTATATTTTGAATAATTATCTTCTCTCTATATATTGCCATTATCCAGTTGACAAGAAGGATGTGACAACGCGTCTGAGCGACATCTTTAGACTGATGGCCGAACTGCAATCCACGTGCGACATCGAAGATTATACAGTCAACCAGAGCTCCCTAGAACAGGTAAATGTTTTTTTTTAATTCTGTAGCAGTTTTGGTAGAATCGAAACTATTATACAATAAGCTTTTTTAATTTTTTTAATACAAGCTTTAATAGATCATCTATATATCGCATAGATCCTGGATATCATGTAGCAGCAGAGTACTAGCCAAGACAAGTAAAACGAGCCCAAACACGCCGAGTCTATCTAGTTTAGTACAGGAGTTCCTATGGCCATCTTCGGACTCTATCGCCAGATCAGCTCCTTGGTATCATATTATTGCATTGTCACGTCATATACATATGCGTGCAAAATTTCAGCTGAATAGGAAACCGGGAAGTTGGTCAAATTTAACTTGCAAAATTCCACCCGAACTTACATACATCCATTGCAAGTTAAATAAAAGCTTGTAATAATATGTCCGTTTCGTCTGTCCGTGTATGTCACAGCCATTTTACTGAGATACTTTCTCGAATATGATAAAAGTTAAAAAAAAATTGAAATTAAATTGTGCGATTGGATAATAAAACTACGTTTTAACGATTTTAAGCGCGGGTATTTTTGATTTTTATTATTCCGACGGCCACTTTTTAACCGACTTTAAAAAAAGGAGGAGGTTCTCAATTTGTCGGGATCTTTTTTTTTTGTTTTTTTTTTATGTATGTTCACCGATTACTCCGAGATTTATGATCCGATTTACGTGATTCTTTTTTTGTTCGACGCGGAATAGCTTCCAATTGGTCCACTAAAAATATGACATCGTTTGGCCCAGTAGTTTACAGTTTACATTTTACGAACATTTTTATGTTCGCGTTTCTTGGGACCTATATTTTTTAAGAAGCGCGGCACCTTTCATAGGTCCACCCATACATAGCTAGGCACTAAAAAGTAACAAATAAAATAAAAAAACTTCGTTTTAAAAACCGACTTCAAAAACTAAAAGACTAAAAAGTATAAAATAACTTATTTCTAAAGCTATGTATTATTATTAATATAAATTATCTAAAACATCTCGAAGTCGGTGCAAAGTAAAACATAAAAATAACTATATTTTGAAAATTACTAAGCACCGACTTTGAGATGATTTAGATAATTTATATTAATAATAATACATAGCTTTAGAAATAAGTTATTTTATACTTTTTAGTCTTTTAGTTTTTGTAGTCGGTTTTTTTAATCATTAGCCGTGATCACGGAAGAGAGTGTCAATGAGTATTGTTAAAGTTGTACTTACCTTACCGCCAACTTGTTTATTTTAATTATTTCGTTTTACTCTATGGGAGCCTAATCTAATTTGACGTCGCTTCGCAACATGTTGTACTGCTAATATGCTGCTGGCTTTGAAGGAGAAACTGGAACCTGGTCACTGATGCCGGGATACAACTCAAGGTTGTTATGGCGGCGAACTCTAGACCAGGGGTGGTAGCCATCCAGTCGGACAAATACCCTACCACCTGCCTGTGGGTAGATTTTTCACCTCTTACGTCGGCAAAACGCAAGAATTAGTATTTTCTTTCTTCTGCACGGAGAAAATTTATAAAATTTTAATTTTCCAGATGTTCCTCAGTTTTACGGATAAGGCAGAAGTGGACATGGAGCCGGTGGAAATTGAACCTTTGCCTTCACCCGAAGCCATCACCAGAGTGACCGAAGATGTTGACAGCATCACTGCACTATGATGACTTGCATCAACCTTCTTTAGACGATCAGGAGCCCTATTCAGCTACTTCGATGTCTTGACGTTGCGAAGATATTCAAAGCAAGATTCCATTGTAATAGTATTCTAGGTGTGACCAGAGTTTTCATGTCAGTATGTGGATCCTCTGATCACATCCAGACCTATGTCTATCAACATGATGATATACTTACCTGTAAAGTAGTTGTAACAAGCATATCCGTATTCATCAATACCGGGTTTATTCAGATATGTGGATTAATTGAATACACAGTATTTATTACTGATAATTACAATGTCCTGATATTCACTGATTCTAACGTTATCCAAGGGATACAGTTTAAAATAGAGAATGGCTTTGATATTAAGAACCTCGTGCCGTCGTTGGATCAGTATCAGTATTCGCGAAATACTGACAGCGCGTTCCATTAGTAGCTTACAACGCCCAAAATGCTCCGTTAGCCGGTCGGTCGTTAGTGGTCGTTGTGGTCATGACGAAAACGTCACCAATGACGTTAACATTTTCGATCACACAATGCCGTGAGCATTGTGTGATCGACCCATGTCAAGAGGTGTGTCAAATAGCCGTTCCACTTGGGTTTAGGATTATAACGCCGGCAAGCAAGTGGAACGGGAAAAATCGCGGTCGTGAACGTGGTCGTCGTGAGTCTCTAATGGAACCTAGCCTGAGCAGCGTGTCGTCTCGATGGTAACCTTGCTGCGTCTGTTGCTTCTTTGACTTGACTTGGTGGTCCGAGGACCTCACAACTTTACCGAGGTTTTCGGGACGAGCGCCTTCGTGAAGCGAACGCGTTCGAGCCCGGGAGACAACTTGCTCGACGGACCTCCCTGGGGAGTCTTACCTCGGCAGGACTGTTGCCATGAGAGGGGGATGAATCTAATGATGCCTACTATAGGGCGATACGATGCACTAATTGAGAACGGGCGACGGGTAACATAAAGACCGAGGGGAAGAATCTCGATGAACCGGGATCGGCGGTTCGCGGCGGCCTACGCTATCTTACTGTCGTTTTGCAACGTGTTATGGCTGGGAGAGAAGAAACGGCGAAAGAAACTTCCCAGCAACACGCCTAGTCTATCCCATGGGGGGGGGGGGGGGGGTATGAGCGGTGGCTGCTCGCGGACTGAGGTGGTAACAGTAGTAAAACTGCATTGTCCCGATGTGTATGATATCTTTATTCTGTCTATTCTGTGTCGTTTTTACAAAATGAAAACCTTATATACTACATTATTGCTAACTGTGCAAATTCTTAAATATTGTGCGCGCTACTCTTACATACTACAGGGGCTATGTCTCCTGGCGTCCCGTGACGTGGAGATATGGTGTGTCTATCTGTCGGTGCCTGCAGTCCTAACCGCGATACCGCGCGTTTTGTGATAACGTCGTCGTCTCTTCCTACATGCCCGGGGCGCCCTTATATTTGCGCATACGCTCCACAGGATCGTACTCGCCACAGGGCCGCCTTCGGTTTGTTGCTATGGGGAATTATATAATATGATCATGATTAAATGCAAAATACCTGGTGTAATAGTCTCAAATTCTTCTTC
The DNA here is from genome assembly GCA_949752895.1 of Dendrolimus pini. Classification (NCBI taxonomy): domain Eukaryota; kingdom Metazoa; phylum Arthropoda; class Insecta; order Lepidoptera; family Lasiocampidae; genus Dendrolimus; species Dendrolimus pini. The sequence continues at coordinate 17,994,270 of OX457144.1, read as the reverse complement.
TCTTCTCCGTGCAGGAACGGAGGAAGAATAAAATTTCCTGCGGCCGGGCGGCCTGTCGTAAGAGGCGACAAAACAACCCACAGCCAGGTGGTAGGGCATTTGTCGGACTTGATGGCTACCACCCCTGGTCTAAGTATGTCGCCATAATAACCTTGAGTTGTGTTCCGGCATTGGTGACCAGGTTCCAGTCTCCCTTAAGAGACCAGCAGCGCATTTGTAGCACCTTTGGTGTTGCAAATATCCATAGGCGATGGTAACCGTTTTCCATATAGCCGTCTGCCGGTCTGCTGATCTCCTGCAGTAAAAAAAAACATATAAAACTAAATCCACAAAGTCTTCTCGATGTCGTCACTGCGGAATGATAGTAGAAAAATATTTATATTAAGCATTAGCAGAAATGGCATTTTGTGACTTGCTTATAAATATTGATAAAGATATGGTGTACCAGGGGCACGCCATTTGGGACTAACTAAATATTGAAATCAAGCAAACCAACGATAAGGCGATAGTGTCCGGCGATTTTAACGACATAGTAATTAGCAGAATTGGGCCCCTGATCATAAACACACGTGTATTTTGTACATGCGCCTAATTTACATAAGTTGAGTAGTGAGTAGCAAAATTAGGGAGTTAAGGCTGTGATTTACATTTGCATTTTTAACAACTATGAGTATGATGTTACATTTTAACATAATGCATTTGTGTTGAATTGTAAATGTATATTACTGTCTTAAATTAAAAAAAGTTACATTTTCAAGTTGATAATGCATTTGTGTTGAATTGTAAATGTATATTACTGTCTTAAATTAAAAAGTAATATTTCCGAGTTGATAATGCACTTGTGTTGAGTTGTAAATGTATATTAATGTCTTAAATTAAAAAAAGTTACATTTTCAAGTTGATAATGCATTTGTGTTGAATTGTAAATGTATATTACTGTCTTAAATTAAAAAGTAACATTTCCGAGTTGATAATGCACTTGTGTTGAGTTGTAAATGTATATTACTGTCTTAAATTTAAAAAAAAGTTACATTTTCAAGTTCATAATGCATTTGTGTTGAATTGTAAATGTATATTACTGTCTTAAATTAAAAAGTAACATTTCCGAGTTGATAATGCACTTGTGTTGAGTTGTAAATGTATATTACTGTCTTAAATTAAAAAAAGTTACATTTTCAAGTTGATAATGCATTTGTGTTGAATTGTAAATGTATATTACTGTCTTAAATTAAAAAGTAACATTTCCGAGTTGATAATGCACTTGTGTTGAGTTGTAAATGTATATTACCGTCTTAAATTAAAAAGTAATATTTCCGAGTTGATAATGCACTTGTGTTGAGTTGTAAATGTATATTAATTAATGTCTTAAATTAAAAAAAGTTACATTTTCAAGTTGATAATGCATTTGTGTTGAATTGTAAATGTATATTACTGTCTTAAATTAAAAAGTAACATTTCCGCGTTGAGTTAATTAATATTTGTGTTAAATTGTAAATTCGTAGCACTGTCTTAAATGAAGATATTACACTTTCGAGATGATAATGATTTTGTGTTAAGTTGTAAATGTATTATAGTCTTAAATGGATAGCGTTACATTTCCGAGTCGAGTTGATAATATTTTCCTACGTTAAGTTGTTAATGTATTTACTGTTTGAAGTTGACAAATTTGTAAGGTGATAATATATTGCGGTACTTAAAATGCACTATGAATCTGTGTATGCAACATGTGAAAAAATTTATGTTGTAAATGATTATTATAAGTAAGTAATGCAACGGTGTATGTGTATTGTTTAATGTTAAAGGTTACCATACTTACATTAGTTTTATACTTTTGGTAAGGCTGTGTATTTATAAGTTTGTGGTTAATATTATTAAATGTAAACATTACCAGGCGGATTTATTATTTGGTAAGTTATGCTCATCATTTAATGCCATTTCAGAATTTTAATTTTATATATGAACAACATTGATCTAGTTTGAAGCTGTCTGATTGTTTAATCTATTATGTAAAAAAGGAACAATTGTAGCAAATATTAATCACGTTTACTTGCGTATGTGAAACGATTAGCGCCAAACTTTACCGCTTCTGATTAGTTACAGACGGCTGCGCAATATCCGGTTTTGTATGAAAAACTATCTATTGCGAAGCCCATCTGCTGCTTAAGCAGACTACCAAGTACGCTATTAACCTACTAAAGGTAGAATGTGGGACGCGACCGAGACAAGAGACCGTGACACATGACACACGCTTTATTTTTTTATGACAAAGCTGGCAAAAAGGCACAAGGCTGAGGAACTAGAAAATTGTTACCGTCGCCTATAGACGTTGGAAACACAAGGTACGTTGCCAATGTGTGCCAATCTTTACGAAGGGACAGAGGGAATGGAATAAAGGGGGTAGAATGGGGGATCAAACAAAGGATAGGGAATAGATAGGGGTAAGACAGAGGGAAGGGAAGTGGGCCATCGGAACATCATCACAGGAAACACGGCTAACCGTTTCACACTGATATTCTGCGAGAGCGTGGTATCACACCGATCAAGCCGGCCGTGGAACTAAGAGTTAAAATCATGATAATGATTCCATTATGGGTCAATGGCATGCAATATTATGAAAAACATTTTAAATTCAAGACAGATAATCGGTTCTTATATGTTACTACCAAAATTCATTTGCTGTAACTTCTGGCTATATGAAGTAAACTCCATATACGTAATGTCAATTTTCTATCAATGACATGGTAAAGAATAGATAGTAAGATATAGAGACGAGCGACCGCGACGGGCATATAAATCCGATGTCATGTGTCTCGGTCCCGTCTCGGGTAATAGTCGCCTGTCTCGGTCGCGTAATTTAAAGTCTAACTACCTTAAGATATTATGTATAACCAGACTTGTCTCAATGACGTTATTTGATCTATTAGAAATTTTTAGTTATTAAAATATAGCCTGGTCGAGGCATAATTTATTAATACAAATTTTGATGGTTATATAATTATTGAATGTTATTGTAAGTGGCGAGCTCTGTGATATTTATATTTGATATACATATTTTAATATTTGGTTAAAATAAAATAGAGGTTAAGGAATAAATTTTTTAATTCATAAAAATGTTTTCATTATTTATTTCTGACTTGGTTTCGCTTGCTAAGCTTTGACTCCACATCCTGACTGCAACGCAAAGGCTCTGGGTTTGATTCCTAGCATGGTAATTTTTGGTAACGAATATTCCGTTACTTACTAAGGTTGTATGGCTGTCTCATAAATTGAACAGTTTTATTATTATTTATTAATTCTCTTACAAAGATTAAATTGAGACTTGAGAGTTCAAACAACAAGGGACTATATTTCAAATGATTAATCATTGGACGATATTTCAATTTCTTTCTTAAATAATTTATTAAAATGGTTAGAAAATATCATTCAAGTTTAATATTCTATAAAATATTAAACTTGAATTAGCCTAGGCATGTTTCCTAAACAGTTTCTTGCGCCGTTCCTTCTTTTCAAGTCACAACATGTTGCGAAGCGATGTCAAATTATATTACAACAAAATTAAAACTAAATAAAGTAAACAAGTTGGCGATAGGCTAAAGAAAACTATAACAATACTCATTGACACTTGACATCTTGTCTTCCGTAATCACTGTAATAATAGTAAAAGATAGTGGGCAACACTGCTTGTCATTCTGCGGCGTCCCTTGGTTATAATGGCTCTTCATAAATGTATTGTAATTGTATTATAAATCTGGAGTTTAAAATAAAACACACTTATTAAAGTTAAAGTGTTATCATTAAATATAAACATATGAAACACAAACATGGCGCTGAGGACAGACAGGGCAAGAGATGGCACAAAACCTCGCGAAGAAACAAGCGTCGAACATGTAACCACGCGGCAACATGCGTCACAAGATGGGATCATGGGCATAAAACCTCCAGATTCCTTAAAAGACATGACTGCGGAAGGCTTCAAAAGGTGGAAAAGAAGATACGAAATATACAGAGTAGCGGCGCAACATGAACGGAAATCAGATAAGGTACAGGTGGCATTATTATTACGTGTATGGGCGAGGAATGCATTGAATTATATCAAACGTTCAATTTATCAGGAGAAGAATAATGCCCGGTTTCAATATTTTACCGACAGTTGTCGGGGTTCAACTTTACAATAATGGACACTGAATTTTAAGTAGTGGAGGGGGGGAGGGGGAAGGGGGGAAGAGTACTTCTCCCTCCTGCAACCCCCATGTCTAGGAGACGTGTAGTTTTTGAGATATGATTTTTTTTGTAAACATAACTTTACTAATTTTTTTCAAAATGGTGTACTTATATCTTGTGTCTAAAGACGAGAAATGCAGAAGAAAAGTTAGTGGTCAATGTGAAAAACATTTAATACAGTCTAAAAACGCGGACTAAAGCCCACAAGCCTATCAAGCAAAGCAAGTGTGCCGTGACAGCGGTCAACAAATGTCACAACCGATTTGTAACCACCATTTAAATAGTTATCAATAAATAAATGGTGGCCAGTCGGTTCTGGCACTCGCCGGCCGCTCCCGCGGCACGCTCGCTTCGCTCGCTCGGCTCGTGCGCTTTGGTCTAAACACTAACCCAACCCAACCAACTCACCGTTAAAGTTACTGGTCGCGAGAAATACTGTCCTTGCACCAGTTCGTAGTCGCTCATTATTAAAAAATAAAAAGGCGGCAAAATATTCATAGTGCCGCCTAATGCATCGATGTTTGTAATAAAAATAAATCGATTACAAATACTACTCATTCAAACTCGTAATATATAAGCAATAACAATAATTTTCGTATTTCAAAATGGATATTATTGGAATATCGAATGATATTCGAATTAAAAAATCGATATTATTGACATACTGATTTGGTAACATTTATTTATCGTCGTAAAGTGAAAAAAAGTGACAGTACTGTGATTTATTATTATGTACTTTAAAATTATAATAACTAATTCAAAACTTGTTTACTAAACTAAAAAATGGTTTTAGTGTTTATATATCATGTGTAAGTGTATTACTAAAGACAAATCAAAGTTTTTTCAACAAAAGTGACATAACCTCGTTTATCAAACATATTTTTGTTTTTCCCATTATTCATTCAAAACTTGTTGGTGGACCCTAAAAACTTGTTTCCTAGCCCAAATAAGAGGTCTAGTGTCTATATATAAGGCGTATGTATACCCCTAAACTTGATTTTCGTAAAATTCAGTGTCCATTATTGTAAAGTTGAGCCGTTGTGGGTAATAGTAACTGATTGACTTTGATGCTACCAATAACCGATGGTTGAGAGGGTAGTACGAGCGTTTCACAAGCTCATTGACAATTAGTAATACTGTCGGTTATCAGTAACTAATTCCCTCCCAAGCGTTTTGTTAACGCAACGTTGTTGCAATAGTAGTACACGCGACGTAATTCAATGAGTTGAGGTATAACTACAAAATAAATACATTTTCAAAAGATGAAGTCTTTTCTGATATACTGTTGTCATTAAATATCAATCTTTCAATTAACTTGCTTTGAAATGCTTACAAATACAGAACCATCTTGTGTGAATATTGCATGAACAGAACGCATTCATGACATATCATACGAACTTTTTAAATAATTATTGTTCTAATGTCATTGGACTTTTGTTTTGTTTTGAATATTGCTTCGAATAAAGTAAAAAGTTATAAGTTTGTACTGATAAATAAAAATGGATAACAATGAGGTAAATATATTCTTTATGTAAAATATAATTGTATGAATATTAAAGTAATATGTGATCGTTATGTCTTGTGGTTTGTAATTTCAGAAGTATAAGAAACAAATGACGCGGGATGAGGTATCCTATTTTACGGACCTTGTGAAAGAAAAATCACCTATACACTCAAAAGCAAGTAACGCTTTCCAAAACCAATTGAAAGAAAGGGTTGGGTTTACATATATGTCCGCGGATTTTTACTGGATATTTTAATGGTTAATGTTTAGGAATATATTTAAGACTTATTTATAACAACTGAAATTGGTTTTGAGTAGAAAAAATACGTATTTAATTAATTATCGAAGTTTAAAATTCACGACAATGATCTGGTAATTTTGACAATAATGAAGTGTGTATTCACTTTAGAAATATACTCACGTATGGTATGACACTACTAAAACTGTTTTTAAACATCAAATAATCCCTTAAACTGATTTAAGTCTAAAAATATATGTTTTAACTTTAAATAATGAAGTAACTATAAAAAATACTAAATGAAATGCATTTGCGTATTTTTTTTTGTTTATGGTTCGTTAACTCTTATATTTTATTTTATTTTATGGCTTGGCAACTAGGCCTTTAAGCCTCTTCGTTTACAATATCATTTCTTCATTTTCTTAAGCCTATGTGTAGCACAGGTGCACTGTAGGTAATCAGTTAGTGCCATTCAACGGAGTTCTTGTGACAACTAAAAAAGTCACATTTGACTATACAATTCACATTTCTCACAAAACACATATAACTACTACTCAAAAACTATCAATATCCTACAACTATTGTTCATTTTAGAGTAATTTTACATATTTTTAGAAATTACCACGTGCAAAAACGGTGAAGGAAAACATCGTGATGCAACCTGCACATCGAGATAACCGATGTGCAGGTTGCCAGAACCGACTGGTAACCATTTACTATTTATCTTATATACACACGAACAGTCGGTTAGGTTAGGTTTTGTGTAGACCAAAGCGCAAGAGGAGCGAGCGAAGCGAGCGTGCCGCGGCAGCGGCCGGCGAGTGCCAGAACCGACTGTAACCATTTACTATTTATCTTATATACACACGAACAGTCAGTTAGGTTAGGTTTTGTTTAACCTACATAAACGACCAAAACTACTAAAACTACCACATATACTAACCAAATCTAACACAGCTACCAAAACTACCACATATACCAAAACTACCAACCAAATTTACCACAACTACCAAAACTACCAAAACTTCACAACTACCAAAATTACAAATACTACCAAAACATTCTCTGTCCACCCTCGGTATAAAATTAACATATATATTGAATTTCAGCCAGATCAATCCATTAGTTCTTCCGTAATATAATAAAAGTCAATATGTATACATTTAAAAATATTTTCGGAGCTTAAAGGCCTAGCTACTAACCATAAACTTTAAAAAAAACATTAATTTTGTCTATGATTTTCATGATTCCTGTTTTCCAAGCTACGTGTGTTGCTTTGTTGTGTTTTATTTTATTTTTAACAATTTTATGCTGTGTTTTCGGACCATTGTGAATCCTTTTATGTTAAATATTCGATTTTCATTGGATTTTGCAAGTTTGGACCTATGATATAAGTGAAATATTAGTGAAAAATAGAAGTGAGGTTAGATTGACAAAAACATTAATAACTCAGTAACTATATATTTCCGACCCATAGGAGTTGCAGAAGGGGTAAGTTTTCCTCCCCTCCCCCTTCCCCTTCCCCCCATTACTTATGATTCCGCGGACATATATGTAAACCACACCCGAAAGAAATAGCATGGACTGAGGTGACACACGCGTATAACGCAAGGTTTGGTAGGGTCCCAAAAAAGAAACAACAACTAAAATTAAAATGGGACAATTTAAAAAAAATGGCCCGCAAAAGGCTACAACTTATAAGATACAACAATTTAAAGGTAAACCTAATATCTTGTTTTAATTCTATACCCTCTGTGAAGTAATACTGTATTTTATATCTGTTAAAACCAGAACATATTTTGATTTTGTATCTCAGGAAATATTTACATTTTTCTCAACAAGTGCCATTAGATTTTTTAATCTTCATGAAAATACATTTTATTCGAGTGTAAATAAAAACTATTAATTTATAATTTTTCAGTAATAGAGATTCCATATGCATTAATTAATTTCATTTCACTGTAAAGTTGTACAGGCAAGTTCCTTTGCTTTACTTTTGTAACCCAGCTGTAATGTTTTATCTTCTGATTTTGTAATGTTCACAACCACATATTAAGAAAAATATGGTCTTAATTCAGTATTTCATTAATATAATTTCATACATGAGTATCACTTTACAAGATAGTATAATTTTATTTTACATTTTCTTAGACAGGTGGTGGAAAACCGATATGCATCCCTGTCGATGAAATATTGGATAAGGTGGCTGAGCTTTTGGGTTCAACTGGCTCAGGGTTTGAAGTACCATTTGGTGGTGATGGTACAGAAAATAAAGAAAATGAATCAATTGTCTTGGAAGAAGACAATAGTGAGGTTGCCACTACTGAACCACCTAATCAAGAATCGGTTCCTGGGCCCAGTACAGGTATGTCCTAAAATGTAATCTTCTACTTTATAATATAGCATATGTAAAACAAAGTATATAATAGCATATTGTATATTAGTTTGTAGTTTCAAAAGTTTAAAATTCTAACCGTCCATATCAAAAACGAATCGTTTTTGCTATATTGAAACCGGGCATAAGACTATCACTCTGTAAAAATTTAAAAACTTCGTTTAAAAAAACCGACTTCAAAAACTAAAAAGTATAAAATAACTTATTTCTAAAGCTAATAAATATTAATATATATTATCTAAAACATCTTAAAGTCGGTGCTTAGTAATTTTCAAAATATAGTAATTTTTATGTTTTGCTTTGCCACATGGCAGCTATTCTGCGTTGAACAAAAAAGAATCACGTAAATTGGATCATAAATGACGGAGTAATCGGCGAACATATGGAACGGAGTGAAAATTATTTCCATGAAAAATGATCATAAAATGAAAACTACTGGGCCAAACTATGTAAAATTTTTAGGGGATCAATTGGAAGCTATTCCGCGTCGAACAAAAAAAGAATCACGTAAATCGGATCATAAATGACGGAGTAATCGGCGAACATACATAAAAAAAGCAACAAAAAATCCTCCTCCTTTTTTCAAAGTCGGTTAATAAAACAATTTGAGCTCTGTTTTATACCCACTCAAAATGAAAGTTTAAAGTCCCATATTTTTTTCACAAGAAACCAACTTGAGGGTGAAACATTTGATAATTATTTAACAGAATTAAAGAAGTTAAGTATAGATTGTAACTTTGGGGAGCTAAAGGACAGATTGCTAAGGGATAGAATAGTAGCTGGTATTAGAGAAAGTAGATTAAAAGACAGACTCTTAAGGGAGGTAGATCTAAATCTTGAAAAAACAATAAAAATATGTAAAGCTTCTGAATTAGCAACGGAGCAGTTAAAATACTTGGAAACCAAATATACTATGGATATGATAATAAAAAGAATGAACGGAAAACCCAAGCGGAGAGCCAGGCAGCAACAAAAATGGGTTATGCTGGGCCATCAACTTCATGGAACCATGGAAGGGAGTGTCAACGATGTGGATATCATCATATATATAAAAAGTGTCCAGTTTATGGAAAAAAGTGTTTAAAATGTAAAAAATTGGGACATTTTAGTAAAAAATGTAAATTTATAGATAAAACAGTGCGGCATGTAAAATTGTATGAAAATAATAAAGATAATAATGACTCTGTGTTTATAGGAAATATTACACTAGGAAAAAACTGTAAGTGGACTGAAAAAGTGATTTTTTTAGAACAGGGACTGACAATAGAATTTAAGTTAGACACAGGAGCGGAATGTAATGTTATTTCAAAACAATTATGTAAAAAATGGGTCTTATGTGGAGCGATACAAGTGTTAAGTTATCAAATTATGATGGGAAGAACATAGATACAGTAGGAAAAGTATGTGTAAATTGTCAAATAGGTGATCAAAAACAAATAATTGAATTTCAAGTTACTAAATATCCTTTATTGCCTATTTTAGGGTTACCAACCCTTATTGAGTTTGGTATGGTAAACAGAACAAAAGAAATCAGTGTAATTGATGTCAATAATCCTTTCATTAGAAAGTATAAGAAAGTGTTTATGGGATTAGGTAAAGTAAAAGATTATGAGTATGAAATAAAGTTAAAAAAAGATTAAGTGGGAATACTTGAACCGAACCGACATGTACCATTCAAATTAATGTCAAAATTGAAGTATGAATTAGAAAAAATGGAAAAATCAGGTATTATAAGTAAAATTGAAAAACCTACTGAATTTGTTAGTTCATTGGTTGTGACTTTAAAGCCAGATGGTAGTATTGGGTTATGTTTAGATCCACAACACCTAAATAAACAGATAGAAAGAGAGAGGTTTATGATGCCTACGGTAGATGAAATCATGGCTAAATTATCAGGCTCTAAGGTATATAGTGTAGTTGATGCGCAGAGAGGATTTTGGCAAATTTCTTTATCGGAAAACAGTAAAGAGCTCACAACTTTCAATACACCCTATGGTAGGTATGCTTTTAACCGTTTACCCTTCGGCTTAAACTCTAGTCCTGAAATTTTTCACAAAGTATATGCAAATATATATAAAGATATACAAGGGGTAGTCACTTATTGTGATGATTTATTAATTTATGCACCATCACCAGAAATTCATGATAACATATTGGAAAAAGTATTACAAAGAGCTCAGGCATATAATATTACATTTAATCCTGAAAAATGTCAATTTAAAAAATGTGAAGTGAAGTACTTAGGGCACATATTAACAGCTGAAGGTATAAAATTAGACAGTGATAGGGTCAAAGCTATAAGCGATTTGAAACCTCCTCAAAATCAAAAAGAATTATTAAGATTTCTTGGCATGATCAATTATGTATCTAAATTTATACCTAATTTTTCAGAATTAACAGCTCCATTAAGGCAATTAATTAAAAAAGATGTTTGATTTGTATGGTCATATATACAACAGCAGGCTTATGATAATATAAAGAAATTTCTTTGTGAACCTCCAGTTCTAACATATTATGACAGTAATCAACAACTGGTACTTAGTGTTGATGCCTCACAGGAGGGCTTAGGGGCAGTTATATTACAAAATAATAAACCGTTAGCTTATAGTTCCAAGGCAATGACAGAAACTGAGAAAAGGTACAGTCAAATAGTCAAAAGTTTATCGTTGAAAGTGATCACAAGCCTTTAGTGTCAATATTTAACAAACCATTGTACAAGTGTCCAGCTAGATTACAAAGGATTAGAATGGCTTTACAATCATATGATTTTGAGATAATATATAAACCGGGTAAAGAGTTAGTGTTAGCAGATCATTTGAGTAGATCATATATACAAGGGGACAATAAGGAAACATATGAAGCAGAGGTAGAAGCACATGTGTGTATGATTTTAGACTACAGTTTCAATATGACAAAACTGTAAATTATTTATTGAAGAAACGGCTAGAGATGAAGAATTACAGTTAGTATTACAGTATATTCATAATGGTTGGCCTCACAATAAAAGCCAGGTAGACAGTAAGGTAAAACAATATTTTGCTTATAGAGATGAGTTATGTGAATATAGAGGGTTAATATTAAAAGGCAGTCAAATTGTAGTTCCACAAAAGTATAGAAAAGAAATGTTGTACAGAGTGCATTATTCACATATGGGCATAGAAAAGTGTAAGAGTATGGCTAGAAAATCAATATTTTGGCCATCAATGACAAAACATATTGAAGATTATATAAGTACATGTGATACTTGTAAATCATATCAAAAGGCAAATACAAAAGAGCCTATGTTGTGTAAAGAAATTCCAAACAATGTATGGGAAATAGTAGCGATAGATATTTTTTTCATGTCAAATGTTCCTTACATTTTAGTAGTAGATACTTATAGTAAGTTTGTAGAAATTAAAGAGTTAAAAAGTTTCACAGCTTTTAACACTATAAAAAGCTTAAAATAAATATTTGATAGGTTTGGGGTTCCAAAGATAGTTTATTCAGATACGGGGACTCAATTTACAAGCATAGATTTTAAAAAGTTTGCTAGTGAATGGGATTTTGAACATAAACTTACAAGCCCTAAACATCATCAGGCAAATGGCCTAGCTGAGAGGCATATTCAAACAGTTAAAAGATTGTTAAAAAAGTTGATTAGAGATAAAAGCATATAGAAATACTCCAATATCAAGTAACAATGGTATAACACCATCTGAATTAATGTATAATAGAGTTGTAAGATATATCGCTCATTTGCGAGAAGCTTGGCATAATTCAAAAATAGCAATTTTTGGGTATCATGATTTAAGTTTAAAAATTAAAAAAATGCATTATACTGTAAATGTAAAAAAATTGACTATGTTGAATGTTCTTCTTATTTATTAGTATCAATACAAAATTAAAACTACTACTAAAATGCAAGAACTTATGTTAAAATTCCAAGTTTTCAGCAATGGGGTAATACTTGTGACGTTATTACAAATAAGCCATTATTTTTTATTATTATTATTTATACATAAGTCTATTTTGGTAATAAGTATTTTACTGAGATGGGTTTTAACTGAAACTAAGTCGTTATTGTAAGTAATTGTGATTATTATTTAGTATTTTAATTGTTACGAATCTAAAAAAATAAAAAAATGTGACTACTACAATAAATAATAACAACTCTAAAGAGAGTTATAAAAAGGAGCGTAATATCTGGAAATGGCATTTTTCTTTATCAAATTCAACAAACCATCTTTTTTCTTCTTACTTATTCCGGGTTTGAAGTTTTAAAAAATATGGTTCGAGGATGATTTTTATCTATTTTCACCACTTTTAAATCTGCAATTTTGACAGTATTTCCATCTTCATCTCTTGTTATGTTTACACCCATTTGGAAACACACGTCTTACCAATCAAGAAAATCATCATGGTTCAATAAATTTACCCGAAAAGGCTCAGGTTTTGATCTAGCAGTTTTGATTGCACTAATGAAGGCCTCAGGGGTGTACATTGGACCACCTCTAATTTGCTTTTTAACCTGCCTTTCAATGAGAGAATGTGCACAGTCACCCTCGTTTTGGGTGTGGCCCTTAATTAAATATTTGTGAGTAATTGTTTTTATGTTCAGGTAATGTTGCACAACAAACATATACATAGCTAACATCATTTTATTTTTCTGCTGACCCACACAGTTATCTGTATAACATATTACATCCACAGCGCTGTTAGTTTGTGCAAGTTTTTGTAAATATTTAAAAACACAGGTGCCCAAATCATTAACACCCCTGTTGGTTGTAGCTTCATCCCAGACATAACATTCGACTCCCTTAGAATGAAGGTCGTAAATGGTGAAGTTAAACACATATAACTTGCTTGTATAATAGAATAATGAGGTATCTCCTTTGGGACATTGGAACACAGCTTGCAAGTCATACACAGCGACAACTACGTCTTTATTTTCCTTATCCTTAACTTTTTCTGCACGGCATAGATCTTTTTCTTTCAAATGCTCATCATATTCTTGTTTTTTCTTTGCTTTTTCTTCGCCTTCACAGTTTTCATAGACAGAACAACAATCACAACGATCTTTCTTGGGTTGAAAAAATGAAATATTATATTCTACTGTAAAAATTCTATAGAACAGAGTATAATTTCCAAATGGAATGTTTTTCGATTTACAGATTTCAATATAGTCTTTATGGATATCAACAACTGATCTACTACCGTCTATAAACTCTTTAGAAGTATTGGCTCTACAATAATGGGATTCCATTCTTGGAATGAAATCAATGTGTTCCATTATTCCTTTCCGGATTGCATCATCAACTTTTGCGTGATTTTTGTGTTTCCCTCGATTATCGTCAGCTAAAAGAATCCCTTTAACTTTGTTTTGTTTTTCTAAGACTGTACGTATAGGACGATCTGTGATTCCAAGCGTATTTTTAAAAAACAATTTGCACACTCTTACTTTTTTTTCATGCAAATTAAAGTAAAATGCATTATTGTACCGGCGCTTTTCTCGGGTGCCACCTTCGCGCACATAGCGATACTTAGGTACAATAGCTTCCATACAATTAGAAATATAATTCCACTGTTTTGAAACATTGCCTAGCGCCCAATAATCATGAAATATAGACTTTCTTTCAGCTTCAGTAAAATTTGTGCTGCACTTCAATTTGCAAATCTCCGAGCAGGAATTTCTAATTTTACGCTCTGGTACAATTTTGTTAGAGGTACTCACATAGGACTTTCCTTCATTTCTTAGTTTTCTCAAAACATTCTTTTTCCACTTATTTTCATCTCTTTTACGTTTTCTTCTCTTCTCTGTTGCATTTTCTGTATTTTCTTGTTCTGGAACATTATTGACAACACTGGTTATGAGTAAACCTGATTGTACCGGCGACTGTCTGAATTGTTCATCATTAGCTTCGTCAAAAATTGTCGGAGACACAGGGGCTTGATTTTCAGGTGATTTGTATGGAGGATCCTTCACGGAATCATCACTATCTGTAAAAGAAAAAAAAAGTCAATGGACAAATTGAGATCTTATATTGTCTCAGTAAGTTGTACATCAAACTATACATATATGAATCAAACGCAGAACCTTTTAAACCGTGCTCTAAAAAGTAATGAGTCTCCTTAGCAGTCAAAAATAAAAATTGTGCTTTTCTAACAACGCGGCTAAGTAGGCCTTGACAAATAAAAACGCAAAAAATACCTTCAATGAATGAAGTAGATGATGAAGTACTTGATGTGCTGCTATTGGAAGAACTCGAGGAAGAGGAGCTGTTCAAACGACTGCGTTGCATATTTTCACTATATTCATTTGAACAAACATTGCCACAAACAATGCCTTTGGCATTGTTGTCGTTTTCTAAAAATCAAGTAAACAAGGAAATTAAAACAGTAAACAAAGTGAAGTAGGACCTTAGGTCCTTACGTATAAAATAAATGGCTATTATTATACCTTTTTCATGTGATATTGATTCTGGAGGTTCTTCCACATTTTGATTAATTAACGCCAATATTTTTCTCCCTCTAGTATTATTTAAATATAAATCCATCGTAGACCACTATCAAACAAGTAGGTACCTTAAACACAAAATTGTTATTATTAATAATGACTTAATGTAGAATAAAACAAATAAAATCAAGAATATACTGTAGTTTTAACAACAAAAACAACCTAATCTAAAATGAGACAAAATTGAAATAGTATATTTTGTTTTTAGTTGCTATCAAAAACGTTTAATGACAAACTATGACTCTTGGTAATTATTTGTATTTCCAGAAAGAATGACATAACGCAAAATAAGATGGTGCTTTTCAAATAAAAGGCCGTCATAAAATAGAAAAATGACATAACTATGTCATTTTTCTATTAAAGGACAGCGTCAGATTGTCTACTTACCTTTGCAAAAATAATGTCGTAACACTGAATATGTCGTCGTCGCTGAAATCAAGCGTGTGCCCACTCTAAAACGGTCCCGGTCTAACTGAGATGCTACGGTTTCGAAACAAAGCAGTAGTGAGTGTGCGACGGAGAAAAAGGCATAATCTCTCTCGCTCTCTTATTTTTAAGCATCGTGTAATGTCGTTTTAGCAGCTAAAATAATAAAATTTGCTGGATTCGCCTGTATACTTAACTCAAAATTGCTGATTTTTTAGTTATGTCAAGCTTCTCGCAAATGAGCGATATATTACCTAGTTTAAATAAGGAAAGAAATAATATAAGATTAGAGTTTAGAAAACAATTAATAGAAAACCAAATTAAACAAAAAAGGTATTATGACAGGGGTAGTAGGCCTTTGTCAAGATTGAAAGAAGGTGAAAAGGTAAATATTAAAAATGAAAATAATACATTACCTCATAGAAATGGAATTATTATAGAAGGGAAAAGGCCAAGGTCTTATAATATAAAAACAGATGCAGGACAGGTAATAACTAGAAATAGGAGATACCTATTAACTAGAAAGAGGAGATATTTAAAAACTAACTAGAAAGAGAACATATTTAAAAACTTAAAGGGGAAGTTGTTTATAGAGGAGAGGGATGTAATAATAGTAAAAGATAGTGGGCAACACTGCTTGTCATTCTGCGGCGTCACTTGGTTAAAATGGCTCTTCATAAATGTATTGTAAATTGTATTATAAATCTGGAGTTTAAAATAAAACACAATTATTAAAGTTAAAGTGTTATCATTAAATATAAACATATGAAACACAAACAATCACGGCTATTGAAAAGTTCCGAAACGTCGGAATAGTAAAAATCAAATTAATTACCACGCTTAAAACCGTTATGAAACGTAGTTTTATTATGTATACAAGTCACAAAAACTTAAGAAAATATTGACATGGTTTTCTACTCAGACGAGTAGTTCGGTCAGCAATATAAGTTGTTGGCAACACCAACATAGAATTTTATTACTTGCAACATTGTAATTGCATTTGTTTTTTTTTCACTTCCGATTGGAGTGTAGCCGAAGGCTGACGCCTTCGTATATAAGTGATTATATTACAAGTTTTCACCCTATAACAGTGTTTTAACTTCCACCACTACATCGACCTAGGTCCACCACATCAGCGTGCAACAAATATTTATTATATGTGTGCGAGGATCTGCGCACATGTTGGTCCTTAATATATGAACTAGTTGCCTTTGGAGATTGGGTAGTGTTAAAATGAAACGCGCGCGTGGCCATGTTAGGCGAGAACAGAACTTTATTGGTTTGACACATTGCATACGTCACATATAATGTCAGTTACATTTTTAATTTTATTACATTGGATCAACACTTTCCCTTAATAAAACTTAAAAATTAACTAATAATTGACACTGAACAAATATCCTTAAGACCTAACTTTTTGACAAAATAATTGTGTTTCACATATCCCAAACTTTTGGTAAACAAATCTGCCGGCATTTCATTGGTCTGTAAATAAACTATTCTAACAAAATTATTTGCCACAGCCTCTCTTATGAAATGATACTTTATGTCTATATGTTTTGATCTACGATGAAATACTGGGTTCAAAACTAATTTTTGTGCACTCTGACAATCATTATACAAAACTATACTATCTGAGTTTCCTACTATTTCACAGTATAAATTTTTCAAATAAATTGCCTCCTTACTTGCTTCAGAAAGAGAAACATACTCAGCTTCAGTAGATGATAAAGTTACATTACGATGCTTTCTACATTCATAAGAAATTACTGCATTAGACAATTTTAAACAAAACCCTCAAAATGATTTTCTGTCAGATATATCTGAACTCTAGTCTGCATCGACAAAACTCATTCAATACTACAATTACTGTTAGAAAATACAAGACCAAAGCCTTTTGTCTTTTTCAAATATTTTAATTCTTTTAAAATGTTTCCAATAGGTCTTAATTGACTAAGATATGTAACAACACTATGCAATATCTGGTCCCATTAAAACTGCCAGTTCAATAAACTATCAATATGGATAATCTAAACATAAAGTTTGAGGTATCTATAACTTTAAATTCATCTACACAGGAGTGTCCGCTGACTTACATTCTGACATATTGATTCAAATAATAACTCATCAATATAATTCTCTTGGCATATAGAAATATTTTCATTTCCTTTGTCTATGTTTACAGACATACCAAGACATTGCTTTATCTGTCCTAAGTCTTTAATTTTAAAGTTATCACTCAATTTTTTTGTTAAATCCTTAATTTCATTCTTATCATTTAAATGATAAATATCATACACATACAAAGTTATAATTATTCTGCTAGTACCATTTATTTATTTTACAAGCAAGGTTCATATTTAAACTTTACATATTTTAATGTACACATATCTACCCTTTTATGCCATGTCCTTGAGGCCGGTTTGAGATCATATATAACCTATATTCATTTTATAACTTTCCCTTCATGTAAACCTGGAAATCCAAAAGGCTTTTACATATATATAATCTCATCCAAGTCCCCATACAAAAAAAAAACAGTCTTGACATCTAGGTGTACTATATCTAAATTCAATTATACAAAAATAGCAAACAATAATCTAAACATGCTACTATACTGCACCACAGGTGAAAATTACAATTATAATTACATCTTAATCTAACCTGTACCACTGTAAACAATCTTTTGCCATTAATCAGGCACAACAACTCACTTTATTTTTGCTATCACATTTCTTTTTCAGAACTCACATACACTTCACTAAATTTTCACATATACTCAGTGCATGTATAAGTTGCCAAGCCTCAGTAATCTGTAAACATTGCAATTTTCCTATAACGGCTTACTGGCTACTCTTTCTCCGAGCTTTGTTATGCTGCTTCCAAGATTAAATGGTGAATATCTAAACTTCCTGTGTATATTATCCTTATTCCGGAAAGGTAACCTGCTCTGCTTTCCCTCACTAAATGTCACACATGAGGTTTTGCTACTATCTCTGTTTTTTGTTAATCAATATACCTTTCACAGGATTCTGTATTTTATTTACATACATACTGTTAACATGTCCAAGTCTGCGATGCCAAACATTGTGTCCCTTCGCTGTTGCTGCCATATGACTTTCGGTGTTTAGCCGATACACTCCATTGATGAGTAATGCCGTAGCAACCAAAAGACCTCTTGAATTATAAATACTGCAACCTTCATTCGTAAATGACACACTGTTGCCTTTTCTTATAAGTTCACTAACTGAAAGTAAATTAGTTGCAAGACTGGGTACACACAAAACACCCTCGACGTTCACGTCGAACTTGCTATCTTTTGTGAAAGTCGTAATCTTCACATCACCAGAACAAACCACAGGAACTTTGTTTTCATTTGCAACTATTATTTCCCTAGTGCAAACATCGTAGGACGCATTTTTCATCCATTGTTGATTCGCCGTTAGATGTGTACTGGCCCCTGAATCAACATAACAGTCAGATTTACTGAAATTACCACTCGTAAACACAACATTAAATGCATTTGTTTGTTTTTCAGCTGACTTGTCAATAGAATTTTTCTTATTTCCAACAAAATTCGTGCATTGATTTCTATAATGTCCCATTTGTTTACATTTGTAACATTTGACTGGTTTGACGTTGACAGTCCCAGTATTTTGAACATTTGACGTTTGTCCATCATATTGATTCCTTGCCATAGACAAATTCCTGGATTGATAATGCGAGCGAGTGAATGAACCGAGAGCGCCATTTGTAATATGCACTTCCTCTTCCGGATCCATGTCAATCAACTTGCTTTTAATGGCGTCCGTACTAATTGACATTCCCGAATGCTCAATCGCCATTATCATCGGCGAATATTTTTCACTCAATCCTGCTAGCATAATCGAACCAATCCACTCATCGCTTATATTAAAGCCCGTTCCAGCTAATTTTTGACCTGCCTCGACGATCTGCGTAACATACGCCGTCATTGATAGGCAATTTTCGAGACGAATTGATATGAGATTCCTTAACAGCGTGATTCTTCTCGTTAATCCTGAATCATCAAACAAGTTTCTCAATTTGTCCCATAATTCTTTGGATGTCTGGCAATTCTTAATATGAACAATCGATGGATCTATTGTAAG
Source organism: Dendrolimus pini (assembly GCA_949752895.1). Taxonomy (NCBI): domain Eukaryota; kingdom Metazoa; phylum Arthropoda; class Insecta; order Lepidoptera; family Lasiocampidae; genus Dendrolimus; species Dendrolimus pini. Next base: position 17,974,860 of record OX457144.1, on the reverse strand, counting down.
GATGAGCTTTGCCTTTGTCTTCGCGTCTTCCGCTTCAGATAGTTTTTGACCGGGTTCCAGCTTTATACATTTTAGCATCCCGTCTAAGACAAGAAAGTTTTCTGCCGCGAAACACCATTCACTATAGTTTTCGCGACCTCTTAGTTTCTGCACATTAACTAAGTAACTTTGACTTGACATGGCGGCTGACTGACGCAATACGCGCACGCGACGCCGGTTTTCACAAAGTGATATTTCACAAAGTACGGCGAAATAAAAGTTGACTATTATTACAAAAGAAACTTTGAACAATATATAGTCCGTGAAAACACTTTACAACACGAAATACGCAGGTTTTACATGGATTCTAGGCCCATAACCTGTTAAAAGGAAACGCGCGCGTGGCCATGTTAGGCGAGAACAGAACTTTATTGGTTTGACACATTGCATACGTCACATATAATGTCAGTTACATTTTTAATTTTATTACATTGGATCAACAGGTAGCCGCTGCGACAGTGGTCAGGTGCTTGGGTCGCGATTTAGAATTAGCGCTGCGAATCTCTATTCGCTGTCACCTCTGGTGAGGACAGAAAATCACAAAAAAACTTCGTCATTTGCTTTCAATTTGACGCGATTTTTCGCCGGCCAATTAAAGCTCGGCGCGAGGAGCTGAAGCGGCGCAGTATATTCATTGCGCATACAGAAGCGGCGCAGTGGGTTACTGCGCAACGGAACGAGGACGACATCACTGACATCAGCCAATCAGAGAAGCCGCCGCCGACGCCACGACGGACGACGTGCAATTGTTTTCTGTGGTGCGCGAATCTCTATTAACGCTTTTGAAAGTTTTAATGGTAAAAGTTTTAATGCTAAAGTTTCCGTGTTCAGTGCAAAAAAAATACTTTGTCTGTTTTAAATTAAATAGGGACTGTAAGTTTAAATAATAAGATGTCTATAATTGAAGAATTAGTTGCTAAAAGGGGTTATACGAAAGGTAGCTTATCGAGGCTGTATAATAAAATTAAAGATGAGGATCTTAATACATTGTCGCGAAATGCGAAAAGGTTAATACATTTCTGAACGAAAAGGGTAGCGGGGGTGAGAGAGCGCGACAAGGAAATTGTTTAGATCTAAAAAGTTGTTAACAAAGGAACAAAAACAAGGTTCGCCATCTTGCGACCGGTAGGTAAGCCGTACAGCCGAATTCGGGTAAGTTATTTGTGAATTACTTACTGAATCATGTGAATTTCTATTGTCGGACTCGGTGGTTGGGGAATGACTGCAGGGGAGGTGAAGAGAGGTCATTCAAAGGGACTTATTAATATAAGTCATAAAAGAAGAATGATTCGAAGATCATTCTTATATTGTGTGCTATATTATAGATAGATAGATAACACTTTATTGTACACCAATACAATCATGAACTTAAAGACTAAAATTATATCTACTTATGTACAAAGGGCGGTCTTATCGCTAAAAAGCGATCTCTTCCAGACAACCCCAGGAATGAATTGAGATGATAATGGCGATGGTGGTATACGTAACATATAGTACGAACTACTTACATTTTAATAATAAATACATAAATGATATATATACATATATAAAGAAATTTTATATATTACATAGATATATACTTAATATACATACCATACAAATACATATCTACAAAATATATAAATGAATTTAAATATCATATTCCAACGACAGGTAGTATTTTTTGATCATAGTTTTAAATATCGCTAGCGATTTTGCTTGTCTGATTGTAACAGGAAGCGCGTTCCAGAGCTGTATAGCCTTAACAGTAAAAGAATTGTTATAAAAAGTTGAGTTATGCGCAGGAGTGTTCAATTTAAGTTTAGTAGAAGGGCGTAAATTATGAGAGCATGAAAGAAATTCAAAATTTTGTTTAAGGTAATCAGGAGTACTAGGGACAAATAAAATACTATAGAGAAAAGCAAGGATGTGAGTATTCCGGCGAAATCGAATTGGCAACCGCTTGAGTTTTTTTCGAAATTCAGAGACATGGTCATATTTGCGTAGTCCAAATATGAACCTTATGCAAAAATTTTGGAGGCGCTCAAGTTTATTAAGTTGTTCTTGGGTTAAATTTAGATAGCTGGCGTCAGCATAATCAAGAATAGGAAGTAATAAGGATTCTGCTAGCTTAATTTTGGTGGTAGTGGGTAAGAAATTGCTCAACCTTCTAAGGGATTTGGATGAGAGGTAAAGCCGTCGGCTTAGTTCGGTGATATGAGGTCGCCAAGACAGCTCACTGTCAAATATAATGCCAAGGTTTTTTACCTTATCACTAAAAGGAATGATTGTCCCATCAAACATCACACTAGGTATGGTACTCCAGTCGACCTTGTTAAGCATCCGTGAGCTACCGATGATGATGACTTGCGTTTTTTCAGGGTTGACATGAGGCCCAAATGACTTGCCCCACTGCAGAATGCGTTCAAAATCTAGGTTTATATTTGAAACTGCTTTGTCTAAGGTGGCAACAGGTGATTGCGTATAAATTTGTAAATCGTCTGCATAGAGGTGATAGGCTGAAGTGAGTTCATTAGAGATGCGATTTAATAAAAACAGCGAAAAATAAGGGAGAAAGCACGCCGCCCTGAGGAACACCAGCAGTGAGTTCACACCATGACGAATAATCATCCTCGACGCGAACCCGCTGCCGGCGGCCATACAGGTAACTGTGAAACCAGTCGATTACTGTAGGAGATATGTTAAGAGAGCTTAGAATACCAAGTAATACATCAAAGTTAACATTGTTGAAGGCACTGCTGAAGTCCAGTAGCGATAGCACAGTCAATAAACCATTATCCATACCATAACGAATGTCATCGGTGATTTTCACGAGGGCAGTGGTTGTGCTGTGGCCAGGACGGAAACCAGATTGATAGGGATTAAGGAGAGAATGCCGATTAAGGAAAATACTTAACTGTTGGTGGACTAGGCGTTCCAGGACTTTAGAAAGGAATGGCAGAATAGATATGGGACGGAATTGAGAGAAAGAAACAGGATTAGGTTTTTTAGGAAGAGGAATAATCTGGGCTTCCTTCCAGGTGACTGGAAAGGTACCAGAAACTACAGAGGCATTGAGTATATGGGTGAGGATAGGATTGATGACATCCAGTATGGGCAGAATCATGTTGCGACTAATACCATCGCTACCGACAGCGTTCGATGTAATGGATTTTACAGCGCTCTTAACATCACTATCAGTAAATCGACTTAACAAGAATGGAGGATAATCGGGTGTCGGCAGGGCGGAAAGAGTATTTAAAGTATTAGACTTAGTTACAACGTCAAAGTCAGAAGTAGCTGAGAAATGTCGATTTAAATCGTCAATGTTGAGTTCTTTGGGAATTACACTATTTGTTTGCTTGCCAACTCCCAGAGATCGTAGAAATTTCCAGACTTTAGCTGGGCTTTCACTTTCGACTGACTCGTGAATGTAGCGGCGTTGAGCGTCCCTACACACTCTATTGCAGCGATTACGAATACTCACGAACGCCATTCGGTTGACTTCAGTAGGTTTAACTTTGTATTTGGTTTTAGCCTTTGACTTTTTATGCATCAGTGATTTGATATCATCGGTGAGCCACGGCGCTGGCAGGTGTTTGATTTTTATGCGGCATAAAGGTGCATGTGAGTCATAAAGCCTCAGTAAAGCAGTATTAAACACATGCAACTTTTCATCAACGGTAGCGGCCTTAGCTACCTCAGACCAGTCGAATTCCCGAGCATCCTTAAGAAGTGCGTCCAGATTCATATCACCAAAACTTCGCTGCAGAATAATTTTGGGTTTCACTTTCGGCGGACGTACATTGTAAGAAAGGTAGATCAAATCATGATATGAAAAAGCGTCCGCCGAGCACTGGCCATGTTTGGAGACGTGAGAAGGTGATGAGACCATCATCAAGTCAAGAAGAGAGGGGGTCGAGTTAGGAAAGCGATGCGTTGCATTCAGCGGAAGAATATTGAGATTTAAAGATCGAACTAAAGTTTCTAAGGAAGATGACCGATGGTCTCGTTTCAGAAGGCAGGTATTAAAGTCGCCCATGATGATGGTATGCGCGAATGAAGTTGAGATATTTTCTAAAAGTGTCTCAAAGGAAGGAAAGTAATTGATACGAAGGGAAGAGATATAAAAGACTCCAAGTAGAATTTTAGCATGAGCAAGTTCTACTTCTATGAGTAAATGCTCCCCAGCATCAGAAGTTGGGAGTTGTGGAGACGTGCTTATAATTTTGTAGGGAATATGAGATCGAAGGTAAATAGCAACGCCTCCACCTCCACTCCCGACACGGTCATTACGGATAAGATGAAATCCTGGTAAGGTATACGAGTGAGAGGAAAGGCAGGGTTTTAACCAGGATTCTGACACTAATATAGCGTGCAAGTTACTTTGATTAAATGACGCCAACATATCTGGGAAATGAGCTGGAATACTCTGCGCATTTATGTGTTATTATATTGAAATTATGAGAAAACCCCGAAAAATGAGTTTCTATAACATTTTGGAGTGGTAATAAACTGGAAACACTGTCGTATATACTATCAGAGGTGGAAGAACAAGAACAAAAATCTGATTCAGAATCACTAACACTGTCGTAATGAAGAGCCATAAAGTATAAATATTATAATAAAAAATAAAGTATATATAAAATAATAAAAATTTGTACTTGAAAAATAAATAACAAATAAATATAATTCAATATACGATTAGATCGCAATTCATCTGCCAGGTGTATGGACGAGATAGCGAGCGGTTATAAATGTTAACAACACAGTAAATTAACAACATTCATTAGCAAAACGCATCATTCCCAAAAAATCTTGTTATCCGACCATAAATACAATACCAAAAACCAAAAACCAGTATTAATAAAATAAAAAATGCTTTATGAATAAGGCTGCCATTAGGCCGGCTTCCCTGAACTTGTCTTAATTTGGAAGGCGTCCCGGCCGGGCGGGAGTTACAAAAGGTGTCCGAGGAAAAACCGATATTTTTTATCCCGCGTTGGCAATTTAGTGTTAAGGTTTTTGACAGTGCAGTATGTGTTGTTGTCTTAGCCTACTAAACTAAAATACATTATACATAATGTCAACTCAGACACACTCTGAAAACGTAATAAAAGTGGTGTAACAATGTAAAACTGATTTCTAACATTAAAAATATATATCTAGTAAAATTACGGTTTAACTGTCTTCCCTGCTTAACCGAAAACAGGTTATGGGACCAGATACGTATTAAAAATTAAAAACAAAGTGAAAGTTAGTAACCATTATGTCTAAAGAAGAAACAATCGAAAAACTGGGTGGGGCCGACAATTTTCACTTATGGAAATTTTAAATACAAATACACTTCAAAGCTATTGGCATCAATGTTGATTGTGAAACAAAATACGACGAGTTAAAAGACGCCAAGGCACAAAAAATAATAATAAGTTCAATCGAGAGAAAACTAAAACCGCATATAATAAACTGTAAAACAGCTCAAGACATGTACAAGAAGCTATGTAAGATTTACGAAGGTGAAAAAGAACGAAATAAGTCAAATATTCTTCAAGAATTTTTTACATATTCATGCAGTAAAACAGAAACAATAAGTCAACTAATAACCAATATAGAAAACCTTTCAGTAAGATTATGTAACCTGGGTCACAAAATAGAGGATGACTTACTAATTTCAAAAATATTGACATGTTTACCAGAACGGTATAAATACTTTAATACAGCATGGGAGTCCACTCCAAACAATGAAAAAACAGTGACAAACTTAACAAATCGTCTTTTACTTGAAGAAAAACGAAATACCTTAAATGAAGAACATAATATAGCATTGAAAGCTTCGTCTAACATTAAATGCTTCAAATGCAACAAAAAAGGACATTTACAATACCAATGTAATATGTGTAATATTTGTAAAAAGACAAATCACCTGGAAAAAGATTGTTGTTATAAAAATAAAATAAAACAATGTAGAATTGGTAAGAAAACAAACCATAAAGAAGTAAATTGTTATTTTAGAAAGAAGAACCCAATTGTAAATAAAGACAGCACTATTAAGCATAAATACGAATACAAGAAATACAGAAAATAAAATTGAATTTATAGTCTACTCTGGAAGCACATCGCATATGACTAATGATATAAAAATCTTAAGCAACTTTACAAAAAATAAAACTGAGATTTCAACAGCAAATAATGAAACTATTATGTCACTTGGAAATGGAACTGTTCAAGGAATGGAATGTAAATTAAACAAAACACTTTTTGTCCCCGAACTGACACAAAATTTATTTTCCGTTAATGCTATAACAAATAATGAAGGATCTGTATTATTTACCAAAAATAATGTTGAAATTTATAATAAAGAAGAGTTAATTCTAGAAGGAAAAAAGGAAAATGGATTATATTATATAAACATAAATATAAAATTTCTGAAGAACAGTCATTAATAATAAAAACTAAAGGAACAGCCTTAGAATGGCATAAGAAACTCGGACATCCTGGAAGGGATATATTAAATATTTTACCTAACATAGCTGAAGGAATAAAAATTTATGGAAAAGGAAAAATTGATGAACAATGTGAAATATGCATAAAAGCTAAACAAAGTAGATTACCATTTAGCACAGAAAGGAAAAGAGCAGAAAGAATTTTAGAACTAATACATACAGATGTATGTGGACCATTTGATGTAAACACACATGATAGAAACAGATATTTTGTAACAATAATGGACGACTACAGTCATATTGTAAAGTCATTTTTAATAAAACATAAAAGTGAAGTTTTTCAAACATTAAAGCATTATATTGAGGAAGTTGAAAGAGAAAAGAATGAAAAAGTTTTTTGCATTAGATGTGATAATGGAGGAGAGTACAAAAGTAATGAAATGAGAAAATGGTGTTTAAATAAAGGAATAAAATTAGACTATACTATACCATATACACCTCAGCTTAATGGAAAAGCGGAAAGATTAAATAGAACAATAATGAATAAAGTTAGAGCATTATTGTATGATTCAAAATTGGATAATGACATGTGGGGAGAAGCTATATATTGTGCTACATAACTAATTAATAGACTACCAAGTCAAACACTTAATAACAAAACTCCTTATGAAATATGGCATGGCAAACAACCAAATCTTTCAAACATACAACTTTTTGGCAGTATCGTATATGCTAAGAAACTTGAACAAATAGGTAAATTGGATACAAGAGGTAAGAAACTCATAATGATAGGATATGCAAACAATGGATACAGACTTTGGAATACTGAAAAAAGAAGAGTAGAAATACATAGAGATATAGCAATACTTACCGATTTTTAAAAATAAACCAAAGAATGTTGATAAATACAACATAACAAAGGTGAGGACAGATAAACAAGAGGAAAATGTTATGGAATTAGAAAATCAAACTGAAGAAAAATGAATAAATAGAAACAGTTGTTGATGGTAATACTATAACAGAAGATGAAACACAGATAGAAGAAAGCAATTATCAACTAACACAAGAAAATAATGAAAGCAGGACAGAAGACGAACCAAGAAGAAGTAATAGAACAAAGAAAGTAACTGATAAACTAAAAGACTATGTACTACTGACATATCAAGATGCTACAACAGGCATAGAAAAGGAGAATTGGGAGAAGGCAATAAATTCGGAGAAGGAATCGCTTTCTATAAATAATACTTGGAAACTGGTTGACAAAGAAGATGCAAGAGGAAAGAAAATACTTTCAAATAAGTGGGTATTTTGTGTGAAGGAAGATGGTACATATAAAGCTAGACTTGTGGTAAGAGGATTTGAACAAAAAGGTATAGACTTCAATGAAATATACAGTCCAGTGGTAAGTCAGTCAGCACTTAAAACTTTATTTGCTATAACTGCATCTAATAACCTTGATTTTGTAAGTTTTGATGTTAAAACAGCATTTTTGTATGGTGAAATAAATGATGATGTATATATGAAAATTCCTGAAGGTTATAATGTTGAAAATAATAAAATATGTAAATTAAATAAAGCATTGTACGGTCTGAAACAAGCTCCAATTACCTGGAATAAAACTTTTACAGAAAAAATGTTAAATTTGGGTTTGAAATGTACTAAAACTGATAAATGTGTATTCACTAATGAAAGTAAAACAATTATAATAGCTATCTATGTTGATGATGGACTTGCTATTGCTAAAAATAAACAAGAATTAGAGTCAATACTTAAATGTTTACAAAATGTTTTTGAAATAAAAATTTACAGAAGTCCAAAAATATTTGTTGGTTTAGAGATACAGAAAGACAATACGGGTATTATATTAAAACAAGAAAAATATATAGAAAATTTACTTAAAAATTTTAATATGAAAGATGCAAAACCTTCTAATATACCTTGCAATATTGACAAAAAGATACAGACAGACACTATGCTACAGACAAAATTTTCATATAGAGAATGTGTAGGTGGGTTATTATATTTATCAACACGAACAAGACCAGATATAGCGCAGGCTGTAAATGAAGCTAGTAAATAGAAAACCCAAATCAATCAGATATAATTGCTATTAAGAAAATATTGAAATACTTAATAGGGACTAAAGACAAGGGTATTAAATTCATGAAAGGAGGTAATATATCTATGTTAAATGCATATTGTGATTCTGATAATGCAAATGATGTTAATACTAGACGAAGTACAACAGGATATGTTATTATGTTATCTAATGGACCTATATCATGGTGTTCTAGAAGGCAACCAATAGTATCATTATCTTCAACTGAGGCTGAATATATTGCAGCTGCAGATTGTTGTAAAGAAGTGTTGTATTTAAAGTCATTTTTAAGTGAGATAACTAATAATTGTAATCCAATAATTAATTTAAATATAGACAACCAAAGTTCCATTCAATTGATTAAGACAGGTTCATTTAATAAAAGATCAAAACATATAGATGTAAGATATTATTTTATTCATGAACAATTTGTAAAGGGAAACATAATTATTAATTATTGTCCTACAGATCAGCAGATAGCTGATATACTTACTAAGCCACTTGCAAAGATAAAATTTCATGTTCATTGTAACAAGTTATTGTATAACAATAATAATTAAGTTTTGAAGTTAATTTATTTTGAGAATTGAGAAATTTTTTTTTGTTATTTTTTTATTAAAATACAATACATACATAAGTACTATATAAGATTAATATTAAATAATATAGATATGAATAATTGTAATTTTGTTTAAATAAGAAAAAATATTATTTTTGGTTATACATAAAAAAAAAGGAAATAAAAATGTTTAAATTAAAATTATATATAAAGGACATGTGATTTGTTAATTGATAATGATTATATACTAATATCATAAGAGTGATTTACTAATATTTGATGTTATTTTATAAAAAATTGTAACTAATTTTTTTTTAAATAGGTGTTAAGGTTTTTGACAGTGCAGTATGTGTTGTTGTCTTAGCCTACTAAACTAAAATACATTATACATAATGTCAACTCAGACACACTCTGAAAACATAATAAAAATGGTGTAACAATGTAAAACTGATTTCTAACATTAAAAATATATATCTAGTAAAATTACGGTTTAACTGTCTTCCCTGCTTAACCGAAAACATTTAGATGGCAACCTTATTCATAATATATACTATAAAATAAACCAGCAATACCCTCCTGCAACTAGCATGTTTGATTCGTTTTTCTTCAAAACTGCAATAACAATAATTATAAAATGAGCTCTGAACATAGCATGCTCTAAATTGCTCCGTTATAAAAATAATATTTACTACTAACAAACGACTTTTTCGGAAACTTAATAAAAATTGTACCGAACAAAATGACTGTTTTCAGATGAAAATTGATATTCTTGATTTATTTTGAGCATACTGAAATTGAGGTTATTGTCAATATTTTGGTACTTTTTAATTAAAACTGACTATAGTATATATAACCTAACAAAAAGTTAGTAGTATAGTAAGAACTAATTTGAATGCTAAATCGCTTTTTTGAGATTTTTGCCAACTTATTTTGGCTTGGTAAATAAATAAATTATCTGTTAATACTTTCTGTAACGAAGGCGCAAATCATTGAAACACTGAACACGATTACTCTGTTTACGCCACTTTTTGATCGGTACATTTAATAAACAGCCAACCATAGCCGAGCTGCGGCCTTAATATTGTATTGTATGTGTAAAATATTAATAAAGGTATATTTGGCTTTTCAGAAGCCACCAAGTAGTAATACCTCGCGATATGTACCTTTTTTCGACGATTCTAGTGATGAAGAGATATTTTCAACAAAAAGTTTTAAAAGTTCTGACATTGTTGAAATAGAAGAAAACCACAATTCAAATGAATATAGAGCACCACCAAATGTTAATTATAATAAAGAAATTGATCCGTCCAATATTCTAAAAGAAAAACATACCAAGAATAAAGATGCAAGCTCAATAATTATTACAAGTACAGGAAAACATTATATCAAAGCAAAAACGGAAGTTGAATATCTCAAAAATAACGATGTAAGGAGCAGTGTTAAAGTAATAGAATCAGAAGAAACAATATAGTCAGTCCAAGTACCGGAAAAACCTGTCAAGTATTACAAAATGTTACCTGTCCCTTTTCTAGTGCCCTAAATACACCAAGGCAAGAGTTCAAAAAAAAATCCGTCATCTTTATTCACCTTCACTAGACTTTCCTCAAATAGTTTCTGAGAGCAGAGCTAGTACTTTATCAGAAAATTTCACGCTCCAATTTACTAGACTGCGATTTATCTCTTAATGAGGAAAATATAAAGAAACTACTTCAAACACCGACACAAAAGAGATCAAGTAAAAAAGTTATATCCGAATGTGCAGTTTCCGATGACCCTAATTTGACCGAATCTGAAGAAAAAAGAGAAATAGAGGTTACGGTGGTTATTGAAAATGTTTCGAAGGATGTTGATCGAAAAAAACAAAACAGGTGTGATAAATCAACTGTACTGGTGCCAGATTCAATTAACTATGATAGCGTTGAAAATTATAATAGCGACAACGAGATAATATTTGCCTAGAGTACACAAACCATAACTATCCTATAGCTCTGAAAATTTTGAAAGACCGATTTGGTAAGCCAGGATTAGTGATAGATGCCCATTACTTAGCTTTGTTTAATCTGCGTAAAGCTTCTTCTTCAGCAAAGGACTGTTTAGTAGTTTACAATGAAATTGAAAGACAACTCAGAGTTTTACATGGAATGGGGGAAAACACAAACCACAACAACCTCCGCACAATAATATTGAACAAATTTCCCAATGATATTATATATGAATTAAAGAAAATAGTTAAAACTGAAGATACACAAGTTGATGTCATCCGAAAAGAACTAGAACATATTATATCAGCACAGATGACAACTCATTCTAATCTAACATCATCTGATAACCAATACTCTACTGTACATACACTTCACTTAAAAAAGCAAAACGAAAGAAGAACTCTAAAACGAAGATACATCTCTAAACCTGTGAGGAATATCAAGAAGCGTAAACATAACCTTTGCATATTCTGTAAGGGTAACCACTTTAATGACCAAATAAAACTCACTCAAATAAAATCTATTTCTGAAAGAAAGAAACTTCTGAAGAATCACTGTTACATTTGTTTCTAAGAAAACCACCAGGCTAGATTTTGTAAGGAAAAGAGGAAGTGTTTTCATTGCGGTGCAGCCAGCAAACACAATAGTGCACTTTGTGATTCAAAGAAGGACACATTTACTGGCAATAATTCAAGTGGGCATAATATAATATTACAAACAGCTATTACACACATTTAATCTAAAAACCAATCACTAGTAAAATGCCGGTTATTGTTAGACACTGGCAGTCAGAGATCATATATCACTAAAAGACTAATCAAATTATTAAGGCTATTTTTATTGAAGAAGAACAATCAATGATCTACACGTTGATAACAGTCCTAAAACAGTAAATAGTCCCAAGGCTATAATAAATATAAAATGCACATCTGGCGATGTCAAAGAAATCAGTGTAAATATTGTTCCAATAATAACTCAGGAAATATTGTGGTTTGTGTAGTGTATATGGTGTGTGCATTATCTATTAAAATATATATGTATGTGGGTAGTTGATAAAAAGTTATAATAAAAGAGTTCGCAAGCAACCACTGAGTGTTTATTACATGGTGGCAGCGGTATTAAGTTAAAACCTGTTAAAAACTAATTAAAACGTGATAATTCCATTAATATTTAGTGTATTAATGTGTGTCATTGTTGTGCAATATGGAGCACGCAAGACCTCCGGTCGAATTAACACTGGATGGTGGTCCGGCGAACAGGGCGGACTCCTGGCGTAAATGGTTAACGCAATTCAAGGTATTTCTGAAGGCATCTGGCGTATACAAGGAAGCAAAAGACATACAATCTAGTTTACTAATAAATTTAGTGGGGCCTCAAGGTTATGACATTTTTTCAACTTTCAAATTTGAAAAGTCTGAAGATAAAGATGACATAAAAGTCATTATTAGCAAATTCGATGAATATTTTGGAACGCGTCAAAACACAATAATGGCACGATTTCGTTTCTTCACCCGTAATCAAGAAATAGGTGAGAATATAGATGCATATGTAACGGCACTGCGATTACTTAGTCAGTTTTGTGAATTTGAGAATCTGGAGGACGGGTTGATTAGAGACAAAATTGTGTGTGGTGTCATTGACAGCACGTTACGTGACAGATTATTGAGAACAGATGACTTAACGCTAGAAAAAACTGTAAGAATCTGTCAGGCTTATGAGATATCTATAGAGGAAAATCGTCAAATAGAATGTTCAAAAATTACAACATTTTCTAATTCGGATTATGTCGATGTAATATATGGATCGCGTTCATCATCAAAACAACCCATGCAGAGGCAACGAGACACAGGCGAAGGGAGCGGAACGCGCGGCCGGCGTCCGCGGGCGGAGGGCGCATCGGGCGGGAACGTGTGGCGCCAGGGCGCGGGCGCGAGTGCACCGCGGGCGCAGGGGCGCGGCGCTGACTCGTCGCCGCCGGGCGCTGCGCTGGCGCGGCGTTACAGCGTGCGCGATGGATTGCGTTATCACCACAATTTAACAAATGAGTGTTGTGATTTTTGCGGTATTACTCACAGTGAAATGTTTCAATGCCCAGCGCGTAATGCTAAATGTTACTTGTGTTACAATAAAGGTCATTTCCGTAAAATGTGCCCATTAAAGTTAAATAAAAGAGTGCATGAACTGATACACGATGAAGATGACACAAGAAGTAATTTGTTTTGTATCGATTCGCTAGAGGAATATGTCGCTAATAAAGATAACAAATGGTTTGAAAAATTGACCTTGTGCAAAAATGGAATGGTTGCACTTTTCAAACTGGATACGGGTTCTGACATAAACGTATTATCTTTTAATCTATTTAAAAAACTAGGTTATAACCCACAAAATATTAAATCCAGTAATATAAAAGCGCAATCATTTTGTGGAAATTATATTCCTATTCTAGGGTCATGTGATATGCTATGGTGTTACAAAAATAATAATTATTTAATCAACTTCATTATATCTAATGCAGATTGTCATAGTGTTCTTGTAAAATATACATGCGATAAATTAGGTCTTATAAAAAGATTTTTTAGTATTGACATTAGTATATATGCTGATTTACTTCAAGGGGTTGGTAAACTTCCTGGGAAATATAAAATTGTATTGGAAGATAATGCAAGTCCTTCGATCTGTCCGGTACGAAAAATTCCGATCGGTATTCGCGATAAATTAAAGGAGGAATTGAATCGTATGGAAGATATGGGGATTATTAGAAAGGTAACGCATCCTACACCATGGGTAAATGCCATTGTGCTACCAGCCAAAAAGGATGGCAGTTTTCGGGTATGTCTGGATCCGCGTCCACTTAATCGCGCTGTTCGTAGGGCCCATTACCCGCTTCCGACCTTAATGGAAATTGCAACGAAACTTCACGGGGCTAGATACTTTAGCAAATTGGATGCGCGCTCGGGATTTTGGATGGTCCAAGTGCAGATCTATGCACTTTTGGTACACCATTTGGTAGATATCAGTTTTTGCGCTTGCCGTATGGTATAAACTGTGCTAGTGAGGTTTTTCATTTAAAAATTCGTCAACTTATTGAGGATATAGAAGGAGTCGACTCATTCGTTGATGACATTATAATTTGGGGCCAAACCAAATCACAACATGATGCTAGGCTGACGGCATTATTAGATAGGGCGCGTGAGGAAGGCATTAAATTTAATCGCGAGAAATGTGTATTTGGTGTTGAACAAGTATCGTATTTGGGACATACTTTCAGTGAAAGGGGTATGGAAATAGACCAAGGTAAATTGAGAGCCATAAAAGATATGCCTGATCCGAAAGATCGGGCGTCTCTGGAGAGATTGCTTGGGATGGTAAATTACCTAGCTAAATTTATCCCAAATTACTCAGAACTCTCAAGCTCATTGAGAAGTCTTCTTAAAAAGAATGTAGAATGGTGTTGGGACGAGGTACACCACAAAGCAGTTGTTGAATTAAAACAAAAATTGTGCGAAGCCCCAGTGTTGGCATTATATACCAGCGAGCTACCAGTTGTAGTCAGTGTGGACGCGAGTGCTGGTGCATTGGGTGCGGTGCTCCTACAGGCAGGTCGGCCAGTCGAATTTGCGTCTGCAACACTCACCGACACTCAAGTAAGGTACGCGAAAATCGAAAAAGAGTTTCTTGCTATCGTTTTTGCGTTGGAAAGGTTTCATCAATATATTTATGGGCGTACTGACATTATGGTAGAAACCGACCACAAACCATTAGAAGCCATATTTAAAAAATCACTGGATGCTGTACCTGCACGTCTACAAAGGATGATGCTTCATACGCAGCGTTATGACTTTACCGTAAAATATAAACCTGGCAAATATATGTACTTAGCAGACACTCTTTCAAGAGCTGCACTGTCAGAACCTGTGCGCGGTGAAGTAAGCAGTGATGTATAGAAGGGCAATCATGTTTTGTTATAAGTAATGTCAGATTTAGTGACCAAAAATTAGAATGCGTAAAAGAGTATACTTTAAAGGATAAAGAATGTCAAACTTTAATATACTATATACTAAATGGCTGGCCTAGGTATAAGAAAGACGTTGATCCCTTAGTTCAAATACATTGGTCTCATCAGGAAAGCTTGGCATACATTGAGGGTGTTATACTTAAAGACGACTTAGTATTTATACCTAAAGCTTTACGGCCCGAAATGATTGAAAAAGTTCACGAAGGCCACTTAGGCATGGACCGCTGTAAGCGTAGAGCGCGTGATGTGATGTTTTGGCAAGGTATGTGCAGTGAGATTGAACGCGCGGTGCGGGCGTGCACGGTTTGCATGCAGCACGCGTCCATGCCATGAAAGGAACCCATGATAGTTCACCCGGTCTCGGAGATTCCCTGGAGAAAAGTAGGCTCCGATATTTTTACCTTCAATAACAGAAACTTCCTTATCTTAGTTGACTATTTTTCAAACTTCATAGAAGTGAATCAATTACATAATATAACGTCTAAGTCTGTCATTACGGCTATAAAAGAACAATTTGCTAGACACGGTATTCCCGCTGAACTGGTCACAGATAACGGACCAGCCTTTGCATCAACGGAATTTCAGCGGTTTTGTAATGATTGGTGTTTCAAGCACATTACGAGCTCCTGTGATGTGTGGGCTATCGAAAGGAAACAAGTGTTCTTGTCGACGAGCGTTTATTGACTGCACTTACTACCTAATACAAAATACATAGTTATAACCTACACTACAACTAAAGTAACTTACACACACTACACCTTCGGGGGTGAAAAAGAAAAAAAAATATGTAATTACACATAATTTTTTTTCATGTAATAAGAGCAAAATTTACTTACTGCTAAGTTAAATGCTAACACATGTAATTTAAACTTAAATGTCATGACATGTAAATTCTATTATTCTATAATTAAACATTTATTATCAACTTGATGAAATGGTTTTATTCTATTCTCATGTACTAATTCTATTTTGTTATCTTTTAATAATTTTACATTAGGTCCGCAATCTTCTACAATACTATAAGGTCCGTGAAACACTCTGTCCATATTTGTTCCGGACTCATTTTTTAATAAAATTAAATCGTCTTTTTCGTACATAGTTGATTTACTGTTCTTATCATACGTACATTTTCGTTTTATCTTATCTGCAATTAACTTTTCTCTTGCATCCTTATTTGCTAATTGTAACCTATACCTTAACTCTAATGCATAATTATCGATATTGTATATCGGCTCTACAACATTACTTGTTAGCCTAGTAGGAATATTACATTTTTTTCCAAAGACAAGTTCATACGGTGCATATGTGGTTGACGTATGCACGGTATTATTATATGCAAAAGTCCAAAACGGTAACCAATATCCCCAAGATCCAATGTTTTCATCGCATTGTATACGTAAAAAGTTACGTAGGCTTTTGTGTGAATTTTCCAATGCGCCTAACGACTGATGGTGATAGGCCGTGGATGTTTGTTTATCTATGTTCAGAAGCTTACATACCTCATTCATGGTGGATGACACGAACTCGGTTCCTCGGTCGGTTGCAATTGCCTTGGGAATTCCGTATGTTAACACAAAATTACTTACAAATGCTTTTGTGACTGTAATCGTATCCTTTGAAGGTATTGGGTATGCTTCCACGTATTTGCTCAATTCACATTGGATAGTCAGGATGTAAATATTACCTGCGTCGTCCTTGTCTATTGGACCTATAAGATCTAAATAAATCTTATCGAACGCTGACTCAGCTGTTGAAGTGATAATCATCGGTTCCTTCGCGTTAGGTGTATGTTTCATTATCTGACACTTAGAACAATTTTTAACGAATTCCCTAACATCATATTCAAGTTTTGGCCAAAAATACTTTCTTTTAATATTGTTTACCATTCTTCGAACACCCGCGTGTCCGCTAGTTGGTAGCAAATGATAGTCTTGTAATATAAACGTTTTTTCATCTTTGTCGACAACTTTCCTTACGCCTTCAATTATTAGAACACGTGGTCCGGACCATTCGTTTCTACTATATATTTCACTTATTAATTCCTTTATAAATAATCTATTGCTATCTTCTTTTACTATGCATAGTTCTTTTATTTTAATATTTTCACAAAAATATCTTAGTTCGTTTACAAATACGTCTCGCGTGAAATGTAATTTAAACCTAAGATTAATATATAACGTTTGTTCACTCGGTGCAAACGCAAAACATTTTTCTTCGCATGTTATTTTATCTTTCTTTCTTAATTTGTCTAATTCTTTATCGCTTCTGAAAACTAAGTCTATGGTATCGTTCGGCTTCCGTAATATCTCTGCGACTCGAGGGTGATCAATCCTTTTGTCTGCGGATATATTAGGGTCACTTTGTATACCATCGCCTAAATTTTCCAATCTTTATTTCTGTGCTCTAGTCATTACATTAATACTTTGATTACTCATATCCTTCAATTCATCTGATGTTAAAGTAATTCTTGACAAAGCATCTGCCACAACATTTTCCTTTCCCTTTACGTAAACAATATTGAAATCGTATTCTTCTAGTGTTAAACGAAATTTTAAGAGTCTACTAGATGGGTCTTTCATCCCAAATAAATAAATTAAAGGCTTGTGATCAGTTTTAATTGTAAATTTTCTGCCATATAAGTATGGTCTGAAGTACTTAATACTCCACACTATCGCTAATAACTCTTTCTGTATGGTTGGGTAATTTAATTCAGCTTTATTTAATGGCCTGCTTGTATACGCTACTGGTTTCATATCTCTATTACATAAAACTGAACCTATTGCTTTTCCTGAAGCGTCTGTTTGTAAGATAAATTCATTGTCCCTGTCAAAGTTTGGATACTGTAAAATAGGTGGTGTAATTAATTTATTTTTCAATTCATTAAACGCTTTATCGCATTCTTTGGACCACACAAACGGTTGATGTTTTTTACATAAGTTATTTAATGGGATTGTTATCTCTGCAAATGATGGAATAAACTTCCGGTAGTAATTACAAAATGCTACGAATCTTCTAACTTCATCAGCGTTTTTTGGAACTGGATAATTTTGCAAAGTTCTAGTTTTTTCTGGGTCTGGCAAAACTCCTTCAGCTGATACTACGTGTCCAAGATAGAGAATATTTTTCTTTAAAAAGTCACACTTTGTTGGGTTAAGTTTTAAATTTACTTTTCGGAATCGCTCAAAAACTGAAATTATATTCTTATTATGTGTCTCTAAGTTCCTGCCAAAGACAATGACGTCATCACAATACACAAAACATTTTTCGTATGTTAGTCCTGAAAGTGCTACTGACATTATTCTTGAGAAAGCACTTGGGCTTATTTTAAGTCCCATAGGCAATCTCTTCATTTGATATTGCCCAGTGTTAGTAGTGAATGCTGTAACTTTTCTGCTTTCGGGATCTAAAGTAACTTGATAAAAACCTTGGTTTAAGTCTAAATGAGTAAAATAAATGCTTCCTGATAGTGCGTCCAGTATGTCCGTCATGTTTGGTAACGGGAATTTGTCATCCTGTATATTTTCATTAACCTTTCTAAAATCTATTACCAATCTCCACTTTTTATTACCATTTTCATCTACTTTCTTTGGTACTAGCAATATCGGACTTGACCACTCACTATTCGACTCTTCGATAATATCCTCTCGTATCATTTTATCAATTTGTTTTTTAATCTCTGGTTTTAAAGATTGTGGTAACCTGTAAGGTTTCGTATATATTGGCTTGACATTTGGTTTCAAAGTAATTGATTGGTTCATAATATTTGTTGTTGTTAATGTATCGCCTTCTAAATAAAAAATATCAGAATATTTAGCACAAATTATCTCTATTGATTTTTGTTCTTCCAACCCTAAATGATTTAAATTTAATTGGGGTAGTAATTTTTTTACTCTTTCTACATCCGATTTTGATTTTCCGATTTTACACTGCTCGAAATTGTTTAATACATCTACTCTTGGTTCAAATACTGGTAACTTAATATCTTGCTCACTAGTGTTCAGAATTTGTACTGGAATTTTATTATTTTTTGATCTGACTATACCTCCTGCCAAAAATAAATTTTCTGTTAACTGTTTAGAGCTTACCACAAGATCTGTGTGTTCATTATAATTGCAATTCAAAAAATGTATTGACTCACTACGTGCTGGAATATTTAAATAAGTCTCAAAATCGCTACTCTTATGAATTTGTACCACGCTCTCTCTACCATTTCTTAGTAATGTCAACATGTTATTTGATAAGTCAATGTTCGCGAAGTTCGTTCTCAGGAAATCTAACCCGATAATTCCGTCGACTCGGCATGGTAAAGAATCGAATAAGTAGAACCTGTGACAAAACAAGTCTCCGTTCTCTAACGTTAATGTTATGTCAGCAAAGTAATTCACGCTAACTTGACCACCGATGCCGTTTATAATAACATCGCTTTTGTTTATAGTTACGTTCTCGGGTATCGCCCTTCTATGTAATACTGATAAAGTTGCTCCGGTGTCCAATAAAAGATTATATGTATGACTGTTTATACAAGCTGTTATAAAATTTGTATCATGATTACAAGTTAGGATTTTATGGCCGAAAAAACTGCATTTGCCTGGAATCTGCATTTTCTTGAGTACTACTTGTAGGATTCGGATCTGCTTTCGTATGTGACATAGGTTGTTGCATTGTATATGCCTGGTGAGAGTTGTGACGTCCTCCCCGATATGTTTTATAGGTATTTACGCGTCCGCGATAAGATTGATAATGGGGACGTGACGGCCGTATATATCTATTTGCCTGTTGCTGGAACATTGGTGCTCCAGGGTGTCTATAAAAATTACCATAACCACGATGACCTGCGGTGCGCTGGGATCTGTAGCCGTATCCTTGGGAGTAACTTTGTCTGTATATATTTGATGGAAAATAATTTCGCTTACCCCGATAGTTTAACACGGTGCCTTGCGGTGGCTGCGCTGATTCCTCATCCTCAGCTGCTCTTACCGCGTCCTTGAAGTCGCTGTAGTCTCGCGCTGATATGATCGTGCTCAATCTCCTATTGCGGAGACCATCTGCAAATTTTTTTACGGCCAACTTCTCATTAATTGGCCTCAAAATTTTGTATGCCTCTGGTTTTGAATTGGCTTGCGAAATTGTAAGGTCAACGAACATAGCTTCTAATTTATTTGCATAATCTTTTATAGTCATTTCTTTTTGAGTTATATTATTAATTTGCGTTAAAAGAGAACTTGCCGATTGTTTAGTTAGCAAATATTTTTGTATGTCAGTTATCAATTCCGTAACAGATGCATAATTTTGTTTTAATTTAAGTTTAGCAGTCTTACTGATACGCGTTTTTAAAACAAAAGAGATTAACAAAACTTTGCAAGTTTGCTCTTTTAAGTATGAGTCATACATTTGTATAGCATCTATCATTTTTTCAGTAATTTCCTCCGTACCGTTCATCACGGGGATCAAGGCTGCCGCCGTTTTAATATCGAACTTGTCCATGGTTACACTTTCAATATTTAACTCTACTTCAATATCTGATTTTATTTCGTAACCTAAAATTTTCTTAAAAGTTAAATCGATATCTTTAGTTAACAATTCTAAAAAATAAGCATTTTCCTGCACATACTGTACGTCTAAACTTTTTACTAAATACAAATACTCCTTAAACAATATCTTAGCGTTTTCTATCTTACTTAAAACACTGTCCTTATATTTTTCTCTCCTTTCTAACCCTAATTTTCTTAAATTCGAACAAATACTTTGTAGGTCGTTTAGAATATACTGTAATCGCTCACCCATTTAAATTTTTCACTCACTGTATCACTTTCCACTTTCTTCATCTACTGGCTCCAACTTTCTACGCCATGACATGCGACGTCGAAGACCCTCTACAAGTTCAGCTCTTACTTCTCTCTGTATCCATTTCTGGTGACATTTCCGGTATTGCTTGTAGGCTAGCACGCCGGCGACGAGGATGATAATTACGCAAACAATTCCTACGAAAATTTTAATCATGGACATGTGGCTCTGAAGTTCTTGAACCACTGCCGAATTTCCTTCTCCTCCAGCAGCATTCTGCGCTATGACTATTTCTTCCTTTTCCTGTTTCGTATTTTGTCCTCCCATAGTCTTAGTATAATAGTTTCTCTTTTTTTTTCATAAACTCCATATAAACAGTACAGACGATGATTAGGTAATGCCAAAATATGTTTGTGCGGGACAAATAAATTTATAAAAGTTTGTCCAAAGTTCTTATGCACTTATTTAAAACTCGGCGCAATCAGCTAGATATTACTTTACAAGCGGCGCGCCCGCGACGCACCACTGGCAGGGTCGCCATGTGATGTGTGGGCTATCGAAAGGAAACAAGTGTTCTTGTCGACGAGCGTTTATTGACTGCACTTACTACCTAATACAAAATACATTGTTATAACCTACACTACAACTAAAGTAACTTACACACACTACACTCCCCTAATTATCCACAATCAAATGGACTCAGTGAAAGAGCAGTTCGTACCGTAAAAAACATAATAAAGAAATCGCTCTGTTCGGGAACAGACTTTTATATCGGTTTAATGAATCTAAGATCAACGCCGCGCGATGGCATTTCATCACCATCACAGCTGTTGATGGGTCGTCGACTCAATACTCGCCTTCCAGTTTATAGTGACAGACTTCTGTCTGAACGTGACAATAAACAAGATTTTTGTAACATAAATCGCAATCACAAGGCAAGCAAAAAATATTACGATCAGCATGCACATAATCTTCCTGCGATAAATGCCGGCGAGCGTGTTATCGTCGCAGACGGTGGTAAACGGCGCCAAATGCGCGTGGGAGCATCCGCGCCGCAACCGCGGTCTTACTTCCTTAGAGATGACTCGGGTAGGATATATAGGCGCAATAGACGTCATTTGATAAAAATTCCGGGCAGTCAGCAGGATGATTCACCTCTTTCTTTTCCACCCAGAAGAAAGCCTGTCGATACAGAACCCAGATCCAATAACTTGGACAATCGTTCGCCCGCTCAAAAAAGACATGCCGCGATGAGGGCTCGAGATAAACTTGCATTATTTTTCGATAAATAATACATAGCTTTACACTAATTAGATTATTCATAAAAGTTTTACAGTATATGTTATTATATTTTTAAGGGGGAAGATGTAGTATATATGGTGTGTGCATTATCTATTAAAATATATATGTATGTGGGTAGTTGATAAAAAGTTATAATAAAAGAGTTCGCAAGCAACCACTGAGTGTTTATTACAGTTTGATTTCAGAAATATGTCTGCAATAACGAAATAGAACCAGCAGATGATGGGTCTTTGAGCACTCAAATTGACTTGCTCATTGGCAAAAAATTTTACTGCTTATTTATTAAAGATAAAAGAATCCACATTAAAGAAAATTTATACATTATTGATACTGAATTTGGATGGGTTTGTAGCGGCCAACTCAAATCATCAACAGAATGCATATTGAGTACAACCACATATTTACAGACTAGGAGATTGGATTTACATCTCCAGACCCACCGATTAGAGATGGAGAAATCAAAGAGTTATGGGAACTAGAAACAATTGGTATTAAAGATTCACCCAAAGGATCCATAGAAGAAAGGGCTTTACAACATTTCCATGATACACTTGAATTTAAAATGGGCAGATATTTTGTGAAATGGCCATGGGCAGAGATACAAATGAAAAATTGTCATCTAATTTTGGACTTGCCATTGGAAGACTTCAAAGCCTTCTGAAAAGAACAAAGTATGAATCTCCTTGAAGAATACAATACAATTTTAAATGAACAAGAAAACATAGGTATTATTGAGAAAGTAAAAGATTATATGACAGCTCCTAATCACCCAATACATTATCTACCTCATTATCATGTTGTCAAGCAAGATAATACCACAAAATTAAGAATTGTATATGACGCTTCAGCAAAAATTTCAACAGTTTAAATGAACTTTTATATAAAGGACCCAAATTGTTAGAAGATTTAGTAGGTCTTTTACTTAGATTCAGACAAAATGAAATTGCAGTAGTTGCTGATGTTGAAAAGGCATTTCTTCAACTAGGTCTTCAATATGAAGATAAAGATGTGACACGCTTCTTGTGGCTAAACAATATTAAAGAAAGCTTTATTCAAGAAAATATTGTATGTTATTTTGTAGAGTCCCATTTGGAGTTATATCGAGTCCATTCTTACTCAACGCAACTATTAAATTTCATTTGCAAAAATACCAGAATGAAATACTAAGTAGCAGTAAGTACTACACTAAGTACTAGTACTAAGTAGCAAAGAAGATATATGTAGACAATCTTGTTATTAGTGTAAGAACTCCCGAAGATGCTCATTATATTGAAAGTAAGAAAGCATTTGATAATATATCCATGAATATAAGACAATGGAACTCTAATAGTCTGTCATTCATTCAAAACCTGATGTGTGATGTTGATGGGGCAATTGAGAATGAAAGTGGAAAATAATTTTACTTTGATTTATGTTTTTTCTTATTACATATTATTACATTGTGATTAATATAACAATGTATGTGAGTCCTAGTAACTAAGAAGGCGGTTATTGTTAATATATTGAATGAATATTGGATATATATTGGCTTTAATTATATGACGAAAGTATGAAATCTGTCTTTTTTACTTTACCTACTGTTTTCTCCTGTTTTTTTTATTGGCGAGCTATTGTTTTTTAGTTTTTTGGTGTTGGCAACACTGACTCCTGGCAAGAATGTGTCTTGTCATTGTGCGGCGCACCTATGTTAAAATGGCTCCTGTTAAACTGTATTGTAATTATAAATTTGGATTTAAAAATAAAACAAAATAATAAAGTTAAAGTATTTATTATTAATAAACTAACGGACTCATAAACTGCATCAAAGTTCAGGATTACTTTGAAATGATTTTTTTAAATAAGTATGCAAGCTTTTTAGATTAAATTATATAAATATGGAGAGACTGGCTCTTAATCTCAAAAAAAAGGAAAATTTAAAAATAGAACTGCAGTAAAACAAATGAATATAGCCAGGAAAAGAGAATTTACTCGTAGTATCAGATTTGCGTGTTATTTATAGCAAAGTTTTAAATTGATTCTCATTGATTTTTTATTCTTTTGTCAATTGAATTATTGTTACCAGCAGAATTGTTGGGTTAGTTTTTTAACTCATCGAGAGTTTTTGAACCATAATATGGATACTTCGTCCGAACAAGCGGCTCAAATTGTAGCATTGTTGCGGGAGGGCTTGGATCAACGAACGATTGGTAGAAATTTAAATTTAAACCAGTCTACGGTTTCTAGAATATACAGAAGGTTTGTGGAGACAGGTTCTTACAGAAGGAGACGTGGTACAGGCAGGACTCGAGCAACCACCGGTCGTGATGACCGATTTATTGTTACAACTTCCCTGCGAAATCGTTTCCTCACGTACATCACGTACATAAAATCAAAACAGAGCTTAATGAAGTGCGTGGAGTAAACGTGAGTGCACGAACAATAAGAAGAAGGTTAAAGGAAGCGGATATCACCCCTTTTAGACCAGCAAATGGTCCAAAGTTGTCTGTAGCTCACAGACAAGCTCGCTTAAGATTTGCGCGTGATCACCTGAATTGGACAGAAGAGCAATGGACCTCCGTATTGTTCACGGACGAGTGTAGGACATGTTTATATGGTGCAGATGGTCCTACAACTCCATTAATTCTTCAAAAGTCATTCTGTAACACAATTTTGTATAAAACTTAAAAAAAGAACTTAAATATAAATAGAACAACAAACATAAAGAAAAACAATTTTTAAGACTAGGAAGTAAAATAAAATTTTAACCTATATGTGTGACCTTCAAAAAGTGTTCTCCAGTGGAACTTATTTTGAATAAAAACTTTTGAATTTGAATTTGGTCGCAGAAGAGTCTATCGTCGACGTGTGGAGCGATATGCTCAAAGTTGCATTGAGGAGCGTGTTCCTTTTGGAGGCGGTTCGTGTATGGTCTGGGGTGGCATATCGATGAACGGGCGAACAGAACTTGTGTTCATAGACATGGTCCGTCAAAACGGTAATAGAGGGGGTTTGACTGCACATCGCTACATAACAGAGATCTTAGAAGATCACGTGGTGCCTTACATGGGATTCATAGGCGAAAATTTTACTTTAATGCAGGATAATGCCCGGCCGCACGCTGCTGCACAAGTTCGACAATATTGCGAAGAGGTTGGGATACGTACAATGAATTGGCCAGCACACAGCCCGGATCTTAATCCCATTGAGCATGTTTGGGACAATTTAAAAAGAGCTGTATATGCGAGAAACCCTTTGCCCACGACAGTAGCAGCACTAAGAACAGCACTTTCAGAAGAATGGGACAATATTCCGCAAGATCTTTTAATAACCCTAATAAAATCTATGCGGAACCGATTAGAATCCGTAATAAGGGCACGTGGAGGTAATACACCTTATTAAAACATAAATAAACCCTTGCATAAAGTTTGTGTCTATTGTTAAAACCAATTTTTTTATTAAACCAATTTTCCTTAAATTTCTGTTTTTTCTTCAAAAAAGTCTTAAGGTCCTTTCCAGTACATAAACTTAAGGATATGACCCTACGCTGTTTTATAGTTCACGAACCAATCTAGAGGTTTCAATTTAAATCTGTATAGAAAGTTTGCATACTTGGTTAAAATATTTATTTCAAAGTCGTCTATTACTTTGATGCAGTTTATGAGTCCGTCAGTTTTATATATATATATATATATATATATAAAGTATAATAGTTTGCATTAGCAAACATGTGTATAATATTAAGAGCAACAAGTATATACAAACAAGTATATTGTAAAACTAGTATGTAACAAACATGTATTACATTTAAGAGTTTACATAAAAGAAAAGATAACAAAATAAAAAGACTTCCCACCCTTTATTTTCACTAGTATTAAAATTAGATAAATAAAATAGATAAGATAAAAGAAAAACTCTGTCTTGCACAATGACAGAGGAGACGGCGATAAAAAAAACCATTTCTAGATACTGACAATATTTTGCAAGTAGGAGGACGACTTGAAAATTTAAAAATTGTCTATGATAAAAAGCATCGAATTATTTTAGATGCAAAACATCATTTTACCAAATTTTTAACAAGAAATGAACATGAACGTCTATTTCATGCTGGTCCTCAAAATCTTCTGGCTTCAATACGAGAACGGTTTTGGCCAATAGGTGGCAGAAATTTGGCACGAAGTGTAACGAGTTAATATGTTGTTTGTATTTGTATGAGAGGGATAACATTACAACCTATAATGGGTAACTTACCTGTAGGTAGAAGTAAGTTTTTATTTCCATTTTATTCCTGCGGAGTCGATTTTGCCGGAGCCTTCATGATCTCCAGTCGTAAGGGCAGGGGCAGCCGCATTTCAAAGTGCTATTTATGTTTATTTATATGCCTATCAACCAAGGCCATCCACTTAGAATTGGTCAGCTATTTGAGCTCGGATGCATTTATTTTAAGCCTACGTAGGTTCATCTCCAGACGGGGAAAACCGAAATAATTTATTGTGTCAATGGCACCAATTTCAGAGGTGCATGCAATGAAATGTACAAAGTACTTAGGTTCAGTCGTGATCCTATTAACAACTTTGCTAATAATTAGAGCATTCAGTTTAAATTTAGTCCTGCATATTGTCCTCACTATGGAGGAATTTGGGAAGCAGGGGTTAAATCCGCTGAATACCACTTTAGACGTATTGCTGGTAACGCTTCACTTACTTTTGAAGAGCTAGCAACACTTTTCACGCAGACAGAAGCTATCCTTAACTCTCGTCCGCTCACTCCTCTCTCGTCTGACCCAACTGACCCTACTCGGTTAATTCCAGGCCACTTCCTAATTGGGCGGCCTCTAGCTTCAGTGCCGTCTCTGCCCGTCACAACCAAGTACCCAAATACATATGAACGCATAGAGCAATTACGACAACACTTTTGGGAAAGATGGCGCCGGGAGTTCGTAGCAGAGCTTCAGCAGCGCACAAAATGGAAGACTCGTCATCCTAAAAGAAGAACAACTTCCTCCATTTCAATGGCGTCTCGCTCGCGTCAGTTGTTTGTATCCTGGACCTGATGGTGTAAGCAGAGTCGCTGATGTCCTCAACAATCGAGGCATCATACGAAGAGCCATCAACAAGATGTGCATAATACCAACCACAGACGGTGTCGAAGAAACGAAGACTGCTTAACTTGAAAGCAAGGCTTTCAACGCCGGGAGCATGTACGCGCTGCTCTGTAAATGCACATACATATTTGACATTCTATGGCAGCGGAGAGACGGCGCGCGGGAAGGGAATCTCCAGCGCGGGGGGAGCGCCGGCCGTGTCGGTATTCCGCCACGTCGATACACTTCGCAACAGCTCTCTCGAACAAGAGCATACTACGTTCATTTACCTAATCTAATTTCAAAGTATTGAACCAAATTTCATTGTATATAAGTGATACAAATATATCAAGTGCAATATAAAGTTTGTTGTTTAATTATCTAAAACAAATTACAAAAAAAACTGTGTAGAAACATTTTTAAACTGGCATTCTGTCATTGGCTTGCCGTTCTGCATTTCTTGTATTCTGGAGACGTGCCGTGTCGATGAAATACTGGCGAAACTGATCTCTTACTGCTTTTGCGTCTGAAAAAGCATTTCGGTTGAAACATGCTTCGATGTTACACAATGTATCCTTATCATTATCTGTCCAATTAATTTATTTACTCTCTTTATGTCTGAGTAGAAAATTATGTAAGTAGCAAATAGCAGTGGTCACAATTATAGTCACTTTTAGTGGTTCCAAGTACATTGCCTTATGCAGTACACGAAATTTGGTGGCTATTAAACCAAAGGCACATTCTACAACTTGTCGAGCGGCCGATAATTGCTTATTAAAAATTTGTTCTTTAGCATTACTTGTTTTTTGAGGATATGGTTTCATTAGATTTGTACCAAGAGCGAAGGCTTCGTCACCTAAAAATACATACGGCAAAATTGCAGTAGTATTAGGTAACTGACATGGTTCTGGCAACTTTAACTTGCATTGTTCGTAGAGTTCCCAAAATTTGGTGTAGAACAAAACTCCACCATCGGATATTCTTCCGTTAGTTCCGACATCAATCATGATGAATTCCTTCCTTGCATTAACTAAAGCCATAAGCACTATGCTTTAATAGTCTTTATAATTGTAATATGAAGGACCTGAATCTTCAGGTTTAGTTATTTAAATGTGTTTTCCGTCTAAACATCCAATACATCTAGGGAAATTGTAGTCTTCTAAATTTATTTGCGATATCAATCCAATCTTCCGTATTGGTCGGCATCTAAACAATAACAGTTTTTTACTATTTAATATTTACAGAATAATGATTCATCTGAAGAAAGAAGTGAACAGAACAGTTCTTTGATCATTTCATCTATCACATATGAAAGTCGACCGGTGAAAATAAGAAAGACTTCAGGGACGCTAGCAAAACAGAACGAGCTTGCACACTGCTGGCTCAACCCTCGTCAAATCAGTTTTCACAACAAGACGTTAATCCGGTTGCTCTAGTATGGTCTGAGAAATTAATAATAATAATAATAATAATACCGCCACCTTGAAAGGCTCTCGCTTGGTATCTGGTTGAAGGGTCGGATGCAGAAGGCAGCTTTGTTGGACACGGCCCGTATTGTGAGGAGATTCCTGTGTCTGGAGCCTTAACCACCGGTAGTCTGGACCCGAGGCCCCACTGCCGGCGAAGATCAGTTTTTTATATTTTTTTTATAAATAAATGTATATACATTTTATAAGATATTTATAAAAAAAATGTAAAAGATTTGGATATTAAATATATATGTGAATAATAATAATAATAATCTTTATTGTCAGAAAGTCATTTACATAATTTTTATTATCTACTGGTCCCAAACTAGGCGAAGCCTGTATTTTGGAGACCAAAGTCGATGTTAAAAGCCACAGCGGGCAGACGTGTGTGTTGGTGTGTGTGTGTGTGTGTGTGTGTGTGTTTGTGTGTGTTTACGCATTTTCGTATTACACTATTCATACGGTGATTTTTAGGACATTTTCAGTAGCGTCGTAAGTTAGACTGCTTAGCCATGCCTGAATCAGTTTTTTGGCTTCTTTGATGGACTTCTTTTTGATATCACAGAATTTAACCACTACGTTATAGACGTGAATGCTAACGAAGAGTCCAGTGTGATGGGCAAATGAGCTTTTCACCAAGATATTCGGCAGTCGGTAAACTCTTCGTGTTGTCAACTTGATATAGTCGTCTGATGCTAGTACTAACTTATGTGTTGCCAATGACGTATTCAAAATGAAAAGCTGCCGCACGCTGAGCACTTTGCTGTCCTTATAGAGCAATGTGGTTGAGTAGCGGTAGGGCTTGTTCATCATAACTTTTAGTATGGACCTTTGAGCTCTTTCTACCTGAATTAAACAAGTTTTAGCGGCACAACCCCAGCATGTGATACAATATGTGATAAGTGATTGGCATAATGCGAAATATACTGTCTTAAGCGTATCTATACATACTACATCACGGAGGTTTCTCATAACGCCTATTACCTTCCGAATACGAGCCGATAAAGCTTCAATATGGTTTCGAAAATTTAGTTTCTCGTCTAAAGTGACACCTAGATATTTAATAAATTTTGCTCTGCTTAATGTCTCACACTTACATAATGTATTTGGAGCGCAATAAACATTGTGAATTTTTAGAACAGTTTGAGATACAGGGGCCGAGGCAGCTGTTTTATGGAAGCACATATACATTGTTTTTTTAGTGTTTAATGTAAGGAGGTTTCTTTGAAGCCAGTTAGTAATGCGTACCATCCCGATTTCAGCACTTGCCAGACTTTCTTTCCATGTTGAACCTTGAAAAAGAATTGCTGTGTCATCTGCATAACATATCGTTTCAGAGTTTTCCATAGGAAGGTCGTGGATGTCATTGACATAGGCTACAAAAAGCGTAGGGCCCAATATACTACCTTGAGGCACACCAAAACTAACAGGCAAAGAGCGACTCACTGTTTGACCAATTTTTACAAACTGCCTACGATCAGTAAGATAACTTTGGAACCAATCGAGTGCAACGCCTCTTATCCCCATATATTCTAGTTTCTTTAGGAGTATAGGCGTGGAGACAGTATCAAAAGCTTTCGCCAAATCAAGGAAAACCCCAGTACAACAGAGGTTGTTGTCCAATTTCGATGAAATCGTAGAGGTAAGAAGTGACACTGCACTTTCTGTATTTTTTCCTTTTCGAAAACCAAATTGCCTATCTGATAACAGATTTTGCGTTTCCAAGAAATGAGTAAGTCTTTTATTGACAATTTTTTCTAATAATTTGGAAAACGTTACTAACAACGAGATTGGTCTATAATTTTCTACAGACTGTTTTGGTCCACCTTTATGTATGGGAATCACTGAAGCGGTTTTCCAATCATTGGGAAAAACGCCATTTGCAAGGCTTAAGTTGTATATATGTGAAAAAGGAAGTGCTATTTCGTCCTTTATGTTTTTAATTAGGACATTATCTAAATTGTCCATACCCGGGGCTTTGTCATTTTGAAGACTACTAATTAGGCTCTTGACCTCTTGGTCATCTGTCGGAGTCATAAATAATGAATTAGTGCCTTTATTATGCATTATGACTTCTCGAGTAAGATCAATTTGGGTTTTTTTAATTTTAGACATTATAGTGTTTGCCAAGTTTGGGCCTAGATTTGTGAAGTATTTGTTGCAACGATTTAGCGAGTCACTGGCTTCCGTAGTGTTAGTTCCTAAAAGTTCCGAGTGCACAGCCTTCTTGTTCGGCAGAGAACAAAAGTTTCTTATTGACTTCCACAGTTTCCTAGGATTGCTTTTAGATTCTAGCATTTTATTCTTTATGTATTCAAGTTTCACTTTCCGTAAGAGACTTACAAAAAAATTTTGATATCTTTTATAGGTAAGTAGTAGTATTTTATTTTCTGGCTGCAGTCGTGCCCGCTGATGAAGTTTATCTCGATGCTTCATACATCTTATAAGTCCAGGAGTAATCCAAGGCTTTAAATTGTTTTTACTTCTGCTAAGGCGTTTTGTACTAGTATGCCTTGCTACCACGTCTATTAGAATGTCTGTAAAAACTTTGGTTGCATCGTTAACATCAGAACAGCTATAAACAATATTCCAGTCTACACCTGCTAAGTCATCTTTAATGGCATCTATGTTTTTTCTAGTAACGTAGCGATTAGTTTTCAAAGAAGATTTTTTTCTAATGTTCATTCCAATCATTACTGGATAGTGATCAGTTATGTCACATTTGCAAACAATAGCCTTAGGTTTCTTACCAACCTGTGAATTAGAGACGTAAATGTGGTCAATACATGATGATCCTCTAGTTGGGTCATTAATAGCTGAGACTAAACCACACTCTGCCATAAGGCATTGGTATTCTAGAGAATTAGTATCACTTTCATTTAATATATTTATATT
This sequence comes from Dendrolimus pini, assembly GCA_949752895.1. Lineage (NCBI taxonomy): Eukaryota > Metazoa > Arthropoda > Insecta > Lepidoptera > Lasiocampidae > Dendrolimus > Dendrolimus pini. The sequence continues at coordinate 17,943,236 of OX457144.1, read as the reverse complement.
GATGTCTCCTGTAAGAAGAAACGGGATTCCATCAGTATTATGTATGGACTGCTCTAAGGAAGTTAAAAAATTTTGAATGTTTCTGCATGATGGTGATCGGTAAATGGCTAATATATTAATCACGTCTTTAATTTGTAGTTTTAGACAGTTTGCGTCAACAATTTCCGGTTCTGACGCAGTTACACTCCAGTTATCACTTATATAAACAACAACACCGCTGTTTTGATTAGTGATTCTGTTACTTTTAAAAGAATTATACCCTGATAATTTTGGTATTAAAACTGTATCATCTAGCCAGCATTCTGTTAAGATCATGGCATCGAAGGAAATATGCGAGCGTTGTAAGAAAACTAAGAAAGCATCAAAATTTTTACGCATGCTTCTTATATTTAAAGTGACTAATTTAAAATTGTGATTCTGAGAGAATATACCTTCACAGTTTTCAGCTTCATTTACAGTAAAGCAATCGATTTTCAAAGAATCTAAATCACTATAAAATTCGTCCTGGAAAATCACTTTTGTTTCTAAAATTTATCCAAGAGAAATCTGTGAAAGATATACGTGTGTCTATGCTTATGTACGTAAAACAGTGGAGCGTATAATGTTGTGCGATAAGTGTAAGTGTTTGTATGTTTTGTGATGTTGATGCTGACAGTAGATTTATTTGGAATTTATACAATTTTACAATCAAGTGATAAAGATAAAAAACAAAAATACAAAAGAAAAATACGGTAAGACTGAGTGGATCACAATACAAAGTTATGTTATTGTAAGGCGTATTACAGACTGTATATTTACAATAATTATTATTATGTTTTAAGATAGTATAACTAATGAGTCTAATAGTTTTAGAATTAAATTTTAGTAAAATCATTTTAAAAAATCTCAACCCAACTCAGAGCATAAAAAGCCAAAAATGATGTTCTGTTTGAAGCCCAAGTTAATAACTTAAAATAGGAATTCCGATCAGATCAATAACTTCGCAACGAATTCATCACCAGTCACGTCTGCACCTTATCCATACACACCTTCACCTGTATCAAATGTACCAGAACAAACAATTCAAATCGAACCATATTCAACATCAAGTATGCTTTCATATCTGTCTCAGTCTCACATGTACCACAAAACTTAATACATGATGAGACTGAAACACAATCATCTACAACTTACCCACCTGTCTTACATATACCAGACTACTCAAATATATTACCGCTTACTTATCCATATATCAAAAACGAAAAGTGCATCAAGTGTACAATTACAAAAAGGGCAGGCTTCTCAAATCATTCTCAGACCTTACTCTGAAGATAGCTGTGATGATTATAAAATGGGATCATTTGCAATTTTTGGATGCAGAAGTCGCAGAAGGCCACGACACACCTTCCATGATCAAATTGATCGTGTATTAGCAGAAGGTGATGTCAGGAGCCTTAAGAACATACGAGCGTGCATGACAAGAGCTATGAACAATATTTTCTTAAGTTTTCGCGACTTGTATACATAATAAAACTACGTTTTATCGGTTTTAAGCGCGGTAATTTATTTGATTTTGGTTTATCCGACGTTTCGGCCACTTTTCAGTGGCCGTGGTCACGCACGACAAAGATGACATTTGTCTAACGTGTATTGTCAAAGTTTTATTTAGCCTACCGCCAACTTGTTCATTTTAATTATTTAGTTTTAATTTTGTTTATGGATATTGTTTACTCTATGGGAGTCTAATCTAATTTACCACCGCTTCACAACATTTTGTGGCTTGAAGAGAAGAAGCCGCTTCTTCTCTTCAAGCCACAACATGTTGTGGAAGAAACTCTTCAGCAAACATGCCTAGTTCTAATTTTTTTTTTTATAATATTAAACTGGGTGGAAGGAAAAATAAAAGAAATTATCAGTCGAGTTGGTTTGTGTTTCGTTGCACGCAGAAAGAGCTCACAGTGTCTTGAGGTCTGGCAGTTGGTTTTTGCCGGGTTTGGGTCTTAATAGTTTTGATGATCGGATCCCAAACAGGTGGTACCTGCCAACCATCTTCTCTATTGAAATTTGGGTGTTTTTTGATTTCAATAGTCTCACGCATCGTTCTTGGTATGAAACGATTCTCTTTCGCGAGAATTTGTGGGTTATCGAATCTGATGTAATGGTTGGGTTTATCCAGCGTGTGTTCACTGATCGTAGACTTCGTAGACCTTGTGTGTTTCATGTCAGCAATGTGTTCTTTTACCCGTGTTTTTATGCTCCTCTTTGTTTGCCCAATGTATGATAATCCACACTCACAATCGAGCTTGTAAACACCTGCATCCTGGAGTGGGATATTGCATTTCACAGGTCTCAAAAATTGGGTTATCTTTTTATGCGGCTTCAAATATGTTTTGATTGAAGCTCGCCTGAGGATGTGACCAATTCTGTCTGTGACCCCCTTGATGTAGGGTAGGGTAACAGGGCACCGCTCAACTGAAGGTGGTTTGGGGCCTTTGTGACGTTGGTGTGGAGTCTTCAGCTGATTGCGTTGTAAGACTCGCTTGACGTGCTGAAGCTCTCCAGCCACGTGGTTCCCGTCACAGATTTTATGTGCTCTCTGAAACAAAGGTTTGCCCACGGTAGCTAACTCTAGTCAGTTAGCTACCGTGGTGATGGTGGTGAGACGAACCATTAAGGTATTTATCTGTATGTGTAGGTTTCCTTTACACCGTATGGCCAAGAGTATTGTCAGAATTCCTTAGGATGAGCACATCAAGAATAAACCAAAATCAAATAAATTACCGCGCTTAAAACCGTTAAAACGTAGTTTTATTATGAGCTATGAAAGTCAAAGAAGCAAGTGAGGTATGTAAGAATAAGCCTGAATGGCGCTCTTTTGTTCGTGACTACCCCGCAAGGGACCTGGCGTGAAGTTATGTATGTATGTATTTTTTGCAACATACAAACCATGACAGCAATGTAGGATTCTTTGTTTCAATAATAAAGAAATATATGGTTATTTTTTCTTACCTTTATATAGTCTCTGAGAACGTATATTATTGCTCTGCATGTAAAACTAACAGCTTCAGAGGTTTTTAAGCATCTGAAGCTTCTCCCAGTTGCGATGTACCGCACTGTTACGGCAATTTTTTCTCTCGGCGATATAGCTTGTCTCATATGTGTATCTTGTTTAGTAATATAAGGTGAAACCAAGTTTAAAGCTTCTCAAACAAGTCTTCACTCATTCTAAAATAATTAGCGTAATCATTGAAATCGTCGCCCAAGAGCATTTCTTCTGTGAGTGTATTGGTTTCGTTTTAAAACCCAGTCTTTCACCCAACGCTTTCTGCAACGTTTAATTTTCAACGCAAATGCGAGTACTATAGCTAAAACTGACTTTGTCCTATTATCCATGATTTCAGAAACAACTAGATTCCAGTAAAGTCAACGCATTACTGAAGTGGTATTATTGATGATAATATTGTAATAGTCCACTTCAGTATTTGCCATCTTGTGATAATATCGTGATTCCAGGTATCACGATAATATTAACTATGTAATAAACCCCATAGAACGAGTTGATACCAACGGTCTTATCTCGTCATTAGTAAAGTGTGTACAATCGCACAATTTATCTCTCCAAAATTTGGTTGGGATCGGGACTGACAATGCTGCAGTAATGACAGGGTGTCAAAACAGCGTATACGAAATACTCAAGAGCCAATACAATCTACCCCATTTAATCCTAATAAGACGTATCTGTCATTCCCTACAATTACCCGTCAGTCACGCGTCACAGAACTCTCCACAACATATTGAATTTATGATAAGAGAAACCTATAAGTGGTTTTCAATCTCATCAAAGTGCCAGCATGAGTACAAGAAGCTATACGGCCTCAATAACTGTGCCGACGAACCTCTTAAAATTCTCAAAGTTTGTGACACTCGCTGGTTGTCGATAGAACCGACTGTTGTCAGAATTTTAACATAGTGGGAAGAGCTGAAGTTACATTTTTCAGTTACGAAAGATAAATGCTACACTGCAGATTTATTAAGTCAAATGTACAGAGACGAAGCTAATCGCTTGCATTTCATATACCTAAAAAGTATTCTCTCTCTCACAAATAACGATATACTTTCATAAAAAATCAAAGTCGTTTACATATTAAATATGTCGTTTAGCTAGAACACGAACAGGCCTACTCGGACCAGCAAAAAAGGCTACAAGTGGAGGCTCAATGGGACCTATTGCAGTAGAACCGAATGAGTTGCAAACTAAATACGAGGCCGTGTCGGCCCAGTACCAGGATGAAATCCTGCGTCGCCCGGAAACTCTCAAGTGAGTACAGTACCTAGCATCGTCGGGCAAAATCGATAGACTACTCTGTACTTTAAGTAAACGCAGTAAAAAAGGCATATCAGAATGCAGCCCCTTAAAAAATGACACTTTATTAAAAAAGTGAAATTCGGTAAAAATACTTATTTTATTGCATTTCCTTAATAATATTATATACGTGACATTTACACGGCGACGAACTTAGGAACGTACATAGGGTAACTAGGGTACTTAGACCATCCCTGATTCTCGACCATTTATGTAAATCAAGTAAAAAAGACAAGCTAAAGCGCGAAAAGCTTTCGTAATAAAGCACAAAATCAATATGTCCACTTCTCTCTTAACTGCACGTGTTACCATGACAGTTTGTGTTTTTTGTTATTTAGTGATGATGAGGAGGAACATTTTCAACCATAAGTAAAACATAATATTTTGTTAAGTTTCACAACCTGTTTTATACATAATAAAGAACTCAGATCCTGTCTAATTATTAACCTCAGTAATGAATTCATTGCGATCAGTCTGCAATAGAATATTGATACCAAATTATTTGACGCAACGCAATAATTGAAAATTATTTGACCATTAAAATTGATAACCACCTAAGCCCAGTACCTCATCTGGGATATCTGAGTCCCACGTTGCTAAAGCTAATTTGTCATCCCAAACAGTTGCAATTGTTAGAAAAAGTTGTATTGATTTCACCGTGCAAGAAAGATTTAAAACCATTTACCCAGCAATTACATGGCCCTACAAAAAATGACACAATTGTCGGTAGATAACAGTTCAAAACCGATGAAATATAATTCAATCGCTGAATTGGCTCTTGAATTTGATTTTGAGGAGGACAATATTGAGAACATATTAAAACAATGGCACACAATCAGAATTGTACCATTAGGAAGGAGGTCCCCGAGATACAGGTCGACCTAGTTTGGGGACCAATGAGTTTCAGAAATTTGTGAATTATGTTTTTACTCAAAATGATTTTTGATTTTTGAAAAAATGGCACAGTATTAATTTTGTAAATTGGGACAAACTCGAACAAACTGGCTTCAACCACTTTAAACTCTATACTTATTGTTAGGAATCAGTTAAAGATTTTAAAACGAAATTGCCATAGCTATGTTTTGCCAGATCATGTCCTGGCCCAAATTACAAAAACTATTAAAAAACCAAGTGCATCATCCACATCTACTTCTGGAGTGGTACCATCCACTTCTTCAACGCCATTAGAAGTAGTTGAAGTCGAAGATGACGTAATCGATGACGATATTTTTTATTGTATAGCTCTATAGGGATTTGTTTATTAAAATTTTAATTATACAGAGTTGCTTTTATTTAGACCATATTTTTAAAATTGAAAATTATATTAGAACTCGGCCCGGGTGAAACGTCAAAATCATATGTTCCTTTTATTTATTCAAATTTATTGATTTTAAATAATTTCTGTAGTTTAAATTCATATAATTACGTGTTAATAACTACAACTGATCTATATATTGTATAAAATAAGTAATTAGTCCACGGATTGTCTGTGATTTCGGTCTTATATTCTACCGGCCAACGTCATCGTTGCAGCAGTAGTCAAGGCGAGTCTTTTTGTTATAGTATAACGTTTCAAATTAATGAACAAACATACATTATACACATTACAATACACTATTCACTGTTCACGCTTGTGAATAACGTCCCTCCAAATACATATTTGGTGCCGTTGTCATCTTTCTTTGCTTGATTATTTGGAAGCAAGGTATAAGATAAATCAACATAGCCACATACAGATATTACGTTTACACTAGTCTATTACACACTGTTTTATTTGATTTTCACTATATACCGAAATAGTACTATCCCTTAAGTTATAATATAATAAATTTGTAATAGAAAGCATTACACCTTTTGCCTACCCACATCAGAACTATATGTACGGCAACATATAATTATTAAGTCAAGAGTAGTTGTAACCTTGGTTGCCTAGGAACTTTTGATTCTGCCTTTGTTTTTTTTTTATTCACATTCCAGTTTCTACTTGTTGCCTAATATGATGCAAACTCGCAAGACTCAAGCTAAGGACATGGAGATTCAATTGAAGCATGCCCTTCAAGAGCTTAAGACCTCTAAGGAAACCTGTACTAAACTCCTCAAGGAAAGAGATGAGAGTGAAGAGGAAATAAAGAAAATCATTGATAAAAATACAAGTTTAAAAAGTGAATTATCAAATCTTCATAGTGAATTCATGGACTTAGTCGACCAGCGTGACAATCTTCAAAATATTGTCACCAGTTTCAATGAATGTAGTTTTACACATGAGAGGGCGTTGAGTCGCATTTCAGAACTCGAGATGAGTCTCTGTGAGGCTCACAAATCCATTAATAGCCTGGAAGAGAGTAAAGTTTCTCGGGAGATGAATGCGACCCAAAGTCTTTATTCTGAATTATTAACTGTTAGTCCTGATGAGGATGCAAGGATCTCTTCGGTGATGGACCCTGAATCTATAGGAAACTGTAAGAAAATGAATAGTCATAAACAGATTAAAAAGTATTTAAAATTAAATAGTATAATTAAAAAATCCAGAAAACTCTTAAAAGCACAAGTATTAAAGAAAAAATTCTATTCTTTGAAAAAAGATAAATACCATTCAGTAATTGACGGATTAAATTCACAATTATCTGACAATCTCTGCACATATGAAAAAGAAACAAAAAAATTAGAAACTGAAATATCGAATCTTCAGTTTCAATTAAATTCAATTAATCTAAAATATGATGAAATGTGCAAACAGTTAAATATGACTAAAAATACACTAACTTCACCACCTCTGGATAATATTAAATGCAAATTAGTCAAATCTGTCATGTCAGACAATTTGACTAACAGCAAAACATGTCAACCATGTCATTCTTCTTTAAATAAGTTAGTAAATAATTCAGTTCTTATTTACTCTGATAAAATTGGACAAGGACTTGGTTCATTGCTGGGATATGACTTGCCAAATCATCAGGTGTCCAACTTATGTTCACCCGGGGCCAGTTATAACTATTTAATTGACAGTTTAAGCACATCTAATCTAGACAAAAAATCAACAATTGTAATTCATTATGGGGATAGCTTATCTGTCAAAAAGAAAGACATTGTGAACAGCATAAATAGGTTATTGCAGTTAAACAGTAAATATGGATGTAAATTCATCCTATGTGCCCTGCCTTATGCATGTAATCTAACAAATGAACAAAACAGGCACATATATGACTTGAATTTATTAATTTATAATTTGACCCATCGTCATAGTGACATTATTTTTTATTTTGACCTAAATAAATTTACTAATAGTAAATTTAGGCTAAACAAAGATACTATGTATCTGCCTTTTAAGTTACGAAGACGTATAGCTACTTTGTTAGCATTTAATATACAAAATCATGACAAAGTTATGTATGATATAACTGATATATATGACATAAATTTTAATAATAACATTAATGTTTTTAATATTAACTCTACTGCAAGTCCTAGCACTTTAAACTGCTAGATATGACCAACGCTAAACCTACTTCTAATTTAAATATAGTTCACCAAAATATACAGGGTTTAGCAGGTAAAGATTTAGAAATTGAACTCTTTTTAAAAGAACATAAGGTTCATGTCCTATGTATTACAGAACATTGGCTTAAAACTTTTCAAGTCATAAACTTCATAGAGAATTATACAGTGATAAGTGCATTTGTAAGGAAGTCCGCTATACATGGCGGATCACTTATCTTTGTAGCAAATGATGTAAAATGTAAAGAGCGTAGAGACATTATGTCCCTTTCTGTTGAACGGACTGTGGAGGTTTCTTGTATTGAGCTTGAGCGCTATGTAATTGTCTGCGTCTACCGACCCCCCACAGGAGATTATAATGTATTTGAAAGCACAATGGAGGACTTATTAAGAAAATTAAATAAAACTAATAAATTGCCTATAGTTTGTGGGGATTTTAATGTTAATTTGTTGGAAACGTCATCAACTCGTTCCAAGATCATTAATCTTTTCAAATCGTTCAATCTTATACATGTCTTTAATGAACCTACGCGTATAACTGCTAATTCAGCAACCTGTTTGGACAATATATTTTGTAGTTGCGAAATAATCGACAAATCAGTCTTAGATGTACTACGGTCGGATCACTGTGGCCAGTTTATATCAATACCTTTTGATAGTATTAAAATCAATTCCAAATTAACCTGTAGGCCAGTAAATAATTATCGCTTAAGAACCTTTAAAGATAATTTATCCAAAACAATTCCTACTTTGGATCTCAGCAGCGAAGATCCAAACAACTTGTATAGTAATTTCTTCGACATTATACAAGCTGAATTTGAAAACACATTTAAAACCAAAATAATCAACAAAAGTAATAAACTTAAGTTTAGTGATTGGGCTACGAAAGGTATATATAAAAGTCGAATGAAACTGTATGAATTATACAGTGAAAAACAATTTAATCAAAATCCAGACTTCCTTCAATATATTAAAAAGTACTCTAAGACCTTTAAAAGAGTGTGCATCGCTGCCAAATCTCTATATTATAGTAACAGAATTAAAAAATCATCAAATATCATTAAGACAACTTGGAGTGTTATAAATGATGCTTCCGGCAAGAGTTCACGTCGAGATGATGCAATTAAACTTGTAATCAACAATAACACCATTAGTAATAACTTTGAAATTGCACAAACATTTAATGAATACTTTAGGGATATACCAACTTTAATAACTAGCTCTTTGTCATCATCACCACTGGAAGCTGAGCTGCTGATGACACAGTGCGTTGATCGATGTAATATCACATTCAAATTTAATCATATAGATACAGATGATATTGTAAAAACGTTTAAATCGTTAAATATTAAAAACACAGCTGACTTTTGGGGTATATCCTTAAAAGTATTAAGTGACTTAATATGCACTATTGCGCTACCACTAGTACAAATATTTAATCGATGTGTAGATAAAGGAGTATTTCCTGACTTAATGAAAGTTAGCAAAGTTATTCCTATATTTAAAAGTGGAAACAAAAACGACCCCTCCAACTTTAGGCCAATTTCTATTTTACCAACCTTAAGCAAGGTTTTCGAAAAAATAATTTTAAATCAACTGCTCTCACATTTTAATATTAATAAATTAATTCATACTAAACAGTTCGGGTTCACCAAAGGTCGTTCCACTACCGATGCAGGTGTTGAGCTTCTAAAACACATTTATGGTGCTTGGGAACGGTCACAGAATGCCATTGGTGTATTCTGTGACCTGTCCAAGGCATTCGATTGCGTTGAACACGTGACCCTCCTGAAAAAGCTCAATTATTACGGTATTTATGGCGATTCTCTCAATCTTCTGTCGTCTTACTTAAACAATAGATCCCAAAGCGTTGAAATTAACAATATCAAATCTCGTGAGACTGGCATATCTATGGGTGTGCCCCAGGGCTCTATTCTAGGTCCCTTCTTGTTTTTGATATATATTAATGATTTGCCATATTTTATTAATGATATGTGTGAGGTAGTGTTGTTTGCTGATGACACGTCACTTATATTTAAAGTAGACAGAAATAAACAGAACTTTGACGACGTAAACAACGCCTTAACCCAAATATCTAAGTGGTTTACCGTAAATAACTTATCACTCAATCCGAATAAAACTAAATGTGTTAAGTTTGTTATGCCCAATGTAAAAGAATACGATGTTAATATTTCCCTTAACGACACTAGACTTAACCTAGTAGATTCAACTGTATTCTTAGGCATTAACCTAGATCAGAAACTCCAGTGGGGCGCTCATATATCTAGTCTCTCAGGAAAGCTTAGTTCTGCTGCATATGCGGTCAGAAGAGTTAGGCAGTTCACTGACGAAGAGACTGCTAGACTAGTTTATTTTAGTTATTTTCATAGTGTCATGTCCTATGGTATTTTACTTTGGGGCAACGCTGCTGACTTGGAGACTATATTTGTTTTACAAAAAAGAGCCGTAAGGTCAATTTACAACCTCGGCCCTCGGGTGTCTCTTAGGGAACGCTTTAAGGAAATCGGTATTATGACGGTCGCCTGCCAATATATTTTCAATAATATAATTTATATTCGTAATAATTTGAGTGCCTACAAGCGGCATAGGGATGTTCACGATTTCAACACCAGGCATTGTAATAAACTGATATTGCCATCTTTTAGATTACAAAAAGTATTGTCTTCTTTCTTGGGGGTTGGTATACGCTTCTTCAATAAGATTCCGAGTGAAATGTTAGATCTGCCCTTCACTAAATTCAAATTTAAAATAAAAAGTATCTTGCTTAAAAAGGGATACTACACTATTGAAGAATATTTAAATGACAAAACTTCATTTACATAACAGCTCGCTCCAACCTCTTATACTGTGTTTTGTACGAGTATAACGTTTTTATCTTGCCGTACTTGTAAGGAATATATGGAGATATGTTGCAAAAAAAAAAAATACGTTACGTCTTTATATTTATAACTATAATTATTTTCTATCCTTTTATTGCGCTTTTGTCTTATTGAATATGCACTGTTTGCTACAACTCCATTAATTCTTCAAAAGTTATTCTGTAACATAATTCTGTATAAAATCTTTTTAAAAAAAGTACTTAAATATAAAAAATAGAACAACAAATATAAAGAAAAATTTTTTTTAGCTAGACGTGTTGCTGGGGAGTTTCTTGCCGCTTCTTCTCCTTAACAGCAATAACACGTTGCGAAGCGGTATACATAGACTAGGAAGTAAAATTAAATTTTAACCTATATGTATGACCTTCAAAAAGTGTTCTCCAGTGGAACTTATTTTGAATAAAAACTTTTGAATTTGAATTTGAATTTGAATATATTTAGGGACTTCTAGGGATTTTTTGAGTACTTTTTTCTTCATATCTAGGGACATTTTCATTGAGGTATGGGGACTTTCTTTTTTCCTAAACGGCAGCACTGTTTGTAGAAAAGAGAGATGTTAGAATAGTAAAACATAAATGGCAACACATTGACGGATAAGCTACTGGCAATTAAAATGGCATGGAAGTAGTAAGTACCGTTGTACGTTGTACGTAGTACTTATTACTTCCATGTAAAATGGCTCTTCATAAACTGTATTTGTTGTTTTATATATATATATATTACTCATAATCCAAAAGCCTATCATTCCCTGGGTTATCTCTGCAACAGTATTGTAATTAAATTTGGATTTAACAATAAAACACAATAATAAAATTAAAGTGTTTATCATTAATATATATATGAAACACAAACAACACCCTGCCTAATAACTTAGACGAAATTAACTTGTATAGCTGCCCAGGACAGAATCGAAATATTTATGTTGCTATTATGATCATGTATTTTATAGAAAACTCTATCAACTCGCCAAGCATTATAAACCTTATTTTTTTAGAACCAGGCCACACACATATGGAAGCAGACACTATACATGCTTCTATAGAAAAAGCTAAAAAAAAATCCAATGAAAATAGAATTACCAAAAGACTGGGCAAACCTAATCAGAACAGTCCATAGGAACCAAAAATTAATGTTGTAGAAATGCTACAGTCACAGTTCTACAACTTCCAAAAACTGCTCACTACACAATACGTACACCGAAAAATATATTCAGTGAAAGAAAAGGTCAATTGGAATAATATAAAATGGATACAGTGTAGAAAACTAGATCCAGGGGTATTATACTACAAATACTCATTTGATGATAGTGAAGAATTATTCAAAGTACTAAGTTTAGAAAGAAACCGAAATATGACACGTTCACAATCAGAAGAAGATACTGCACCAGAAGCATCTCTCATGCCCCTAAATCAGAGACCTATTAAAATCCCTGCACCAAATGTCAGAGACCTGCAATCAGTCAGTCTTTGGAGAGTGGCCCCGACATGGAGGATATTGTGTCATGTTCTAATGAAGAAAAATAAAAATATTATAAACTCTCCATAATAAAATTTCTTAGAAAAACAACATTGGCCTTTTTATTTTTATATTTTTGCTGTTTTGAATACCCTTTCTATAGCTGAAAATGATAGCAATAACGAGTTTTTTGTAAGTAATACGTAAAACATTCAAATAGTACTAAAGATTGTAAGTTTTTTCAAAGTGATACATCTACGACGAACAAGATTTCTCAAAACAACACATCAAACGCACTAGATTCCAGATTTTATTGCTACCCTTTTTTGGCAAAATAACATGATTATTACATATTGCATCACATTATTATTGGGTAAGTTGCGGAAAAAACACGCACTTTTTTTAAGTGCACATTTTATGTATAATCATGGATAACGGAGAATATGACACGCCAGTTGGTGAAGTTGTTGGGTCAAGAACTTCTTCGGACTGTTGCGATCTAAAAGTTTAGACGGCATCACAACAGTCCGAAGACCTCTAAATACAGTCAAGATGGAAAAGACGGTCCAGATTTAAACTGTGATCATTATAACAATAACACGCTTTAAGAAAAGATCATTGTGCCAGACAGGTAAACTTAGCTTGAATGATATGATAGCTATAATATTTTATTCGTATTTTTTGTAGTAACATATTAGTTACAGTTCGTGCATGAAACATTAAGTTTAGCGTGAGTGATTTATAATATGCGCGCGAGTTCATGTCCATAGGCGACGCGCGGGGCAGGTCGCCCCGCCTTGGCCCACCTCGCCGCATTATCTACGCAGCCAGCTGCGGGAATTGTTCGAAGCCTGTATTCGCGCAGGTCGGTTCCCGTCGCAATGAAAAGAGGGGCATTTGTGCCTGATTCCCAAGGTAGGTCGGCCTTCAATGCTAATTTGTTTACTTCTGATTTGCCTCATGAACTTAGCCTTTTCCTTGTGCGTAGCTTATGCAGCTGTCTAATACGCCTCGCATTATTGCGTTTCAGGAACTACCCTTGGGATTTGTAATAATCTTTGTCAGAAGACAAAAGAAGATACCTGAGAGGACTACCACCTTAAACCGGAACGTTTCCTTCTCTGCCTGGAGGAAATTGCCTAGGGGAGTGCGGTATATCAGACTGGCTGAGAGCGAAGTCTAGCCTAGATGAACCTTTTGTTCTTTTATAAATGGATAGTCGGATGGCTGCCAATGCTTACGGTGACACAGGTTTGTTCCTAGTCCGGGGTCTTGGCAACCGCCTGACTCCACAGACAACTCTTTTTGTACTTTTAATTGTTTGGCTAAGTAATAAAGTTTTTTTTTTTTACTAAGTACTATTATTATAAAGATTTTATTTAGTGACGGTTTGATTTTAAGCATGCGATATATAAAAAAGGTCAAAAAGTGTCGAAACTGCTCTAAAGTTAATACTGATATTTTATTACGGTTATTAATATGCCTATAAGTGAGACACGAGGTATTGTTATATATTAAGGGTTTTTGTCGTTAACATCTAAATTATATACTAGGAGAGATGAATATTTTAAAGTTATTCTTACAACATTTAATCACTAAAAACAAGTCATATTTTAATTAGTCTGCATTTACAAATTACTACCTCTTCACATTTTAGTCTTTAGATAGCAATGGTTCGTAAATATGTTATAAATATTACTCGTTATTAACATTATTCGTTTTTTACTTCACAACACTTGTAAATATATAACAGTAAATTAATTATAAATTATAAGTCCTTTTATTTCTTATTTTGTTCACATCTTAAGTGTGACAGGGGCCTGGGAGGTGCGACTCGGAAACTCTACTCCGGCATCCTTAGGAGCATGGCACTGTACGGTGCACCTGTCTGGTCCATTGCACTTCACCGCCACAACAGAACTATGCTGCACCGGGCGCAGCGGGTTCTGGCCGTGAGAACCATACGGGGGTATCGTACGGTGTCGTGGACGGCGGCGACCCTTCTGGCAGGCGATCCGCCCTGGCCTCTCCAGGCGGACGTCCTGGCGAAGGTGTGTCGCTCCCGACAGGATGCCCTAGCTAGAGGCCTGACCTTCTGTCAGGTCGAAATCGAGGCGATCAGGAAGTGGGAAACCGCAGCCATGATCGCCACTTGGCCTCAAAAGCTCGAAAACCCTGCGGCCGGCGGCTACACGGTGGATGCAATCAGGCCACAGCTGACGGAATGGGTCAACCGCACCAGCGAGACGCTGACCTTTAGGACGACGCAGATACTTACCGGACACGGGTGTTTCGATAAGTATCTGTATCGCATTGTGGGCTGCTTGCCTTCCCCGGACTGTCGCCAATGCGGCGCGCCCGACACGGCACTTCATACGCTAGTCGAGTGCGCCGCATGGGCGCCGCAGCGTTCCGAACTCGAGACACACGTAGGAGCGGTCGACTCGCTCTGCAACCTGGTGAAAGCCATGTTGCATAGCAGTGACTCCTGGGGAGCTGCGGTTACTTTTTGTGAGGCAGTAATGTCTCTCAAGGAGGCCGCAGAGCGGGACAGGGAGCGAAGTCCTACTGCGCGTGTATATGCGTCTACTCGAGGTCGCCGGCCTTCAGCTGGCACCCGGAGAGGCAGGTACGCGCATTACTTCCCTCCCTTAGGTAGGTTCCGTTGCGGTGGGTCTTTAGCTTGCTAGGGAGCAAAGGACCATCGACCCCCGTACAACGAAGTGGGCTGTGTTCTCCCGGGGCAAATTCCATGCACTTTATTGCGCTAGATCGGCTGGGCGTAACTCTGTTCTAAGTCTCAGCCTTTCCTACACAACAAAGCGCAGGGTCAACAGAGAGGAGGGAGTTTTTAATGGGTATTGGGGTTGCTGCCCGTGCAGCTTCCTCTGAGTCTTTCCACACTAGCTGAGTCGATCGCGGGTGGATTACTGCTAAAAGCATACTATTGCTGCAGTGATGCCGCCCCCGACCGACGTTAGTCCGTTTCCTGGCAACAACCCAGTCTGTGCGTAAATCGGTAGCATTTTCCCTCGCCTCAAAAAAAAAACCTCGCCGCATTTGTCTAACGTCGAGTGTTGTCCTTCACGGTTGTGACGCGCGCTTATCGATACCTAAAATTTACTCTAACGCTAGTGTATTATTTCATTGTGAATAAACCATGACTACTCCGCTTCCAACAAGTTCAGGTAGAAAAAAAACCTTTTATAATACATAAGCAAGCACGTGAAATGGCGAGAAATGTCTTACTGATGGGTGTCGAAGAGAAAAAAGAGAATCAATTCGCTTTTCCCGTTAACAATGCTTTAGATCGAGCGGCCCGTTACACTGGACTTACTAAAAGAACATTTTCTAGATTTCAATCAGAAGAAAAAATAGACCTCTTCGTTCGCCTTCTAAAAAAGGGAAGTCGTGTTATAAACTAGCGAATTTAAATGTAGATGATTTCGATAGAAGTGTATAGAAGAATTTTATTTGAAAAGAAAAATTGATCCCACTTGTCCTAAACTTCTGGCAGCTATCCGGGAAAAAATATATTTTCCATGCGGGACTACAAGTCTACGAAAACTACTAAAGGAAATGGGCTATAAATGGCAAAAATGTCGCAACAAGCGAAAGATTTTGGTAGAAAGACCAGCTGTTGTATTTGCGCGGTCAAATTATTTGCAAAAAAATCGTCAATATAGAGAAAATATTCGCGTTATTTTCTTTTTAGACGAGACGTGGGTTGACAATAACCTCGCATTTAAAAAGTGTTGGAGAAACGATTATATAGACGCGGTACTGACTGACACTAGCTCAACGAACAGGCAGATTCTCGTTCACTCCGGATCCAGTCGTGATTTTTACGATGGCGCAAAGTTGCTTTTCAAAGCTGGTACTGCTACAGGCGATTACCACGGGCAAATGAACAGCACGAACTTTGAGAAATGGGCGACTCACATGTTCATTCCCAATTTGCCACCATCCAGCGTTGTCGTTATGGACAACGCACCATATCACACTGTGCAGGAAAATAAAGTTCCAACAAAATCAAGCACTAAAACGGTTATGTTAGACTGGCTTACTAGAAACAATATAGAGACGCATGCATAAGCATGAGAAAAGGTGAGCTTTTTGATATGATAAAACTGCATGCGCCGCAAGAGACCACTTTTAAAATTGAGCAGCTCATCCGCAGTCACGGACATGAAGTTTTAAGATTGCCACCGCACATGTGCGACTTCAACCCAATTGAGTTAGCATGAGCAAAAGTCAAGAGAGTTGTGAGGGAGTACAACGTCAGATTTACTTGTAACACGATTGAAAGAAGTAACGGAGATGGATTTTGGTGTGGATTCAATGATCACGTTATAGGTTTGGAAGAGCATTACTGGCAAAAAAACGGACTAGTGGAAAATGCAACCGACAATTTCGTAATTGAAGTCAACGACGGCGAAGATACTGATTCCGACTCTGATCTGTCGGTTGTCTTTTCATCTGATAGTGATTGAATTGGAATTTAAAAAATATATTTCATAAGTAATTACTTATCACATTTATTTTATTTCATAATTTGCAAAATTACCTTAAGTTACAATAAACAAAATTGACAGCTGTTGACTAAATCGTTAGTTATTATCGACATTACCATAATTAATTGGGTCACAGCACTACCGCATTCCTCAGGCTGGACATGAACTTGCGTGCCTACTGTAGCTAGCCATAGACGCACAATGTGCCCGCCGGATCTGTCCGACAGGCAAATCCGTGATTCGCCACACACGAGTTCGGTCAGCAGTTCAGATCGTAATTCCAGCAAATACGGTCGTCTGTAAAAATGTCTACATATTTCAAAACATAAACTAGCAATAATAGGTGGTGGTTTTATTTGTCTCGAAGAAAGAAAACGAAGAAGAGTTTGGGTAAAGCAATGGCTAGAAAAACGGCCGCGATATAGTCATGTGAATCTACTCAGAGATTTGTCAATCCATGAGCCTGCTGATTTGTTCAATTTTTTAAGAATGCATATATCAGATTTTGAATACCTTATAAGTAAAGTGAAACGCTTAATTGAGAAAGAAAATACAGTAATGACATATGCAGTTAGTCCAGGAGGACCGTCTTACAATAACATTACGTTATCTGGCAAGTGGAAGCCAGTTCGAAAGCGAAGTGTTCAGTAGTTTAATGGGTTTATTGGGAGTCAAGAAATTCCATATTACCGCAAATCACCCACAGAGCAACAGCATGGTGGAAAGGCTACACCGCTCTATGAAAGTAGCATTAAAAACCAGATTAACAGACAACACTTCGTGGGTAGAAGAGCTATCAACGGTTTTGTTAGGACTTCGAGCTGCCTACAAAAGCGACCAGGATGTCAGCTCGGCAAAATTGGTTTTAGGACACACGTTGCGACTTCCTGGCGACTTTTATTGCGAAACACAACAAAGTAGAATAGATCATTTACCAGCTTACGTTAGCAAATTAAAGGATGTAATAAAGGGTATGCGGCCAAAGGCACGAGCGGAGAGCGACGCCAGGAAGATATTCGTGCATAGAGATTTCAATACTTGTAGTCACGTTTTCCTTAGAAACGATATGGTAAAAAAATCTTTGACATCATCGTGTAATGGTCCATATAAAGACGTTAAACGGAAAAAGTAATTTTTTGAAATAGTTCAGAACAACCGTCAATTAACTGTGTCAATCGATAGATTAAAACCCGCGTATATATTCAACGAAGATGTTAGTGAATAAAACCACCCGTTGTGGTCGAGTAATCAGGCGACCGGAGCGATTTTTGGTGATATAGAAATACGTGCCTTGTTAATATGTCACGATGTTTCTAACATTTTTCATTACTGAACTTATAGAATATAAGTTTAATTACCGCGTTTCAGGGAGACAAGTAAAATGGGATATTACCAAGATAAGGAAATTAATGAAGTAACCAAGATACAGACAACGACGGGACAGAATTTAGAGGATAAATTAAATTATGTAGGAGTGATTTTAGTTATCATCGCGGTTATGCTTACGATATTGTTGGTTAATGCCTGTAGGAAACCTACATAGACAGTGGCTGCATGGAAGCCTAAATATTTTATAATAATAAAACAATGTGTCTAATAATTTTGGGTCAGTTGCTATTGAACTGTTGATGTGAAATATTATCTGGTATTCAATTAATACAAACTATAGTCCAACGAAGTGCAGTTTTTAATTTCATACATGTACGAGCATACATCAGCTAAATACAGTCTGCTGAAATAACTCTTTTAAACAATGCCATAAGACGGGGCTGTATCGGCCAAGCAAGAAAATGGCTGATCAAGGAGGTGCCAAAGTTACCACAAGCCAGCGGCGTGGCGCAAACGCAGGCACACGGTACAGCGCGCTATGCTCGATTAAATATAAAAGTTATCAAAGTTCAGTGATGAGAGATACAGAAAATGTCGAAAATCTGTGCCCTGTGGATAGTAATGTATTTCCATATTCTTTTTGTTGTTTCTATTTTATATACATGTTATTGTGTTTTGTGTGTGTCCGATTCTCTTACTATGTTAATATGTTAGTAAAAAATATCTGTTAGAGTTACTGTCGTATTAGGTTGATGTTGGGGAAATTTTTTTTTTTTTTTCGGTATAACAATAATTTAGGAAAAAGTAAAAATCGATACGGGGTTTAGTCGACACGAGCTAGTCGCTTACTCACACCCGTCTTGTCACCTTGTATAGTTTAATTTGAAGTTGTTATAATATAATAAATGAGATTTATCATTTAAGGATTCCTTTGCTTAATTGAAGAGTCCTAATCCCAAGACACATAGAACTAGAAGAACACCAATAATTATCATTATTTTATCATTACGACCAGGCAATAATAATAATGTTTAAACCTAATATTGAGATGCTTCACAACACATTGACCTAGTCCTAATAAGCATTTTATTCATGATGCGTGTTAGAAATACCGAGAGAAGAATTGAAAAATTCTTTGAATTTTTCGCGTTCTCGAAATCCTTGACGAGAAGCACCACCGCCTTGATGACTTAAATTGTTAAGACTCGAATCCTCTAATATTTTACTTTGATTAACCTCATTATCGCTATTTTTAACCGACTTCGAAAAAAGGAGGAGGTTCTCAATTCGTCGAGATCTTTTTTTTTTCGTTGCTTTTTTTATGTATGTTCGCCGATTACTCCGTCATTTATGATCCGATTTACGTGATTCTTTTTTTATTCGACGCGGAATAGCTTCCAATTGGTCCCCTAAAAATTTTACATAGTTTGACCCAGTAGTTTTCATTTTATGAACATTTTTCATGAAAATAATTTTCACTCCGTTCCATATGTACACCGATTACTCTGAGATTTATGATTCGATTTAAGTGATTCTTTTTTGTTCGACGCGGAATAGCTGCCATGTGGTCCCCTAAAAATTTGACATAGTTTGGCCCACTAGTTTTCATTTTACGATCATTTTTTTGTTCCTGGTTCTTGGGACCTATATTTTTTAAGAAGCGCGGCACCATTCGTAGGTCCACCCATACATAGCTAGACACTAAAAAGTAACAAATAAAAAATAAAAACTTCGTTTAAAAAAACCGACTTCAAAAACTAAAATGTATAAAATGTATAAAATAACTTATTTCTAAAGCTATTATTATTAATATATATTATCTAAAACATCTTGAAGTCGGTGCAAAGCAAAACATAAAAATTACTATATTTTGATAATTACTAAGCACCGACTTTAAGATGTTTTAGATAATATATATTAATAATAATAGCTTTAGAAATAAGTTATTCCTTATAAAGTTGTGTAATATGCACGTTGTTAGTATTATATCATCAACCGAATCTGGATTCATTTTAATTCTTTCCTGGTATATTCAGAATTTCTGAGTAAGAATACCAAAAGCATTTTCTACACAGCAACGAGCAAGATCTAACTGATAGTTGAAGACGTCATATTCGCGGTTTCCACTGTTGCATGGGTACGGACGTAATAAATATGTTTTTGGTGGAAAGGCAGAGTAACCTATGATGACAAAAGGTGCAATAACGTTTGTACCGGGTAAAGTTATCTGTCTTGAGGTATGTTTAGAGTACCGTTATTTAAATGACCTAATGAAGAAGTTGCAAAAATTCCGGCATCATGATTTCTTCCCTGAGCTCCAACATTTACGTAAATAAAATTGCATTTTGTATTTATTAGGGCCAATAAAACTATATATAGAAAATAACGATTTATAATTAAAAAATAAAGATCCGCTGTTAGGTGGTGCTTCGATCACTACATGTTTACCGCCTAGCGCTCCTAAGCAATTTGGAAATTTCCACAGTAGCAGAAATCTTGAGCAACAGCTTTCCACATTTCTGTAGTCATCTCGGGTAATAATACCTCGGTCATTAATTGGTTAACTATAATTTTACATCTCTCTTTGACAATTTTATTAACTGTGGTGTGACCTTAACGTGAATTAAATGAAATTGTCATATGTGAGTCACGAGTGGCCAAATATCTTTATCCGTGCAGGAACGGAGAAATAATACAATTTCCTGCGGCCGGGCGGCCTGTCGTAAGAGGCGACAAAACAACCCACAGCCAGGTGGTAGGGCGTTTGCCTGACTGGATGGCTACCACCCCTGGTCTAAAGCATGTCGCCATAACAACCTTGAGTTGTGTTCCGGCATTAGTAACCAGGCTCCAATCTCCCTTAAGAGAGCAGCAGCGCATTTGTAGCTCCTTTGGTGTTGCAAATGTCCATAGGCGATGGTAACCGCTTTCTATCAAGTGGGCCGTCTGCCGGTCTGCTGATCTCCTGCAATAAAATAAAATAAAAAAAACAAAGAATATATTTTTTGCTATAATTAGTATAAATATTGTATGTTTCAGACTGGGTAATCTGCAAACAAAGATGGACCAATATAAGAGACCAGTACAAAAAATGTTTAAAAAGTAAAAAAACTAGCACTGGTCAAGCTGCGAAAAAAAAAATTTGTATAAGTTTTATGAACAACTTCAATTTCTTAAGGGCGTTGACGAAGATAGAGACGCGATAGAAAATTTTGTAGAACGCAGCGAAATAATGCCTTCTTTACCATCTGACATAACACAATCCATGAGCAACGATTTAGACATTAATCAGGAGTCAAATTCGCAGTCCCTCAAAGACGTAGCTAGTCCATCTCTTACGTCATTTGCAATATCTTCAGCTGCTAGCTGCATCTTCATCTTCTGCTACAAATGAGCAAGGTGAGCCTCCATCCGACCTGCCAATACAAGAACCTCAGAGGAAACCGCGTCTGAAAAAAAAGAAGATGTCTGCCCCTGTTCCTGAATCCGCTTCAGCTACTCTAATAAAATATGTGCTCATGAATAGAAACAAAAACACTGAACATACTGAAAAAGAGGAACAACATCCTATCGACGCATTTTTACAGGGACTTGCACCTACTTTAAAATGGTTTTCTTCATATTTGCAATACTTGATAAAAGGGCAAATTTTTCAAGTAATACACAATTTGGAGCTTCAGCAATTAACTGAAAATCTAATGTCTTCGCAATCTACGCCCATTATTTTGTCTTCTCCTTGGCCTTCATCGCCATCAGTGCCGGTTATTTCATCGCCATTGCCAGCTTCTGAACATTCAAGGGTGTCGAAATTAATACAACCTTCTGAACAACCAGGGTCGACGGAGTCAATATAATTTTATCTCTCGCAGTATGATACTGCTAATGACTAATTGTTAACGATGCCGAATTAGTTTGTAGATAGTTTTTAGAAAGTTGTTTCCCACGAAAGCAATGCAGATGTTGGGATATGGAATAATTTACGATGACCCCCGTAATGTCTTTTATTGTTTTATGTTTTCGAGAATTTCGGTAATAGTTTAAACGCCCTTTGTAAAGACCATTTGCGTCAAAGAAAGATGATCTTGACATCTGCCATTGCCATTGTCCATATTTTAGAAAATAGTTTTGTAATTTAACTGCATGCATTGTTTAAGTTCAGTGAGGAAACAATTTATTAGTTTATAGACAAGGGTTGCATCTTTCGAGAAGGGTTTGGGTCCAGGCCAGAGAAATCGTGGGAAGCTTCCGCAAGATGTTAGTTTTTTTATTGAATTTGTTAGTATAAGTAGACGGTGATCTGCCGAAACGAATCAGTGTATCGAGCGAGAGTATCGAAAGTAGTCAGCAGACAAAGTGTATATATATAGTCTTAGTTAGCGTATGTATACCGATTACGGCGTTATTATAGCCAATGGTTATTTGACTTATTTGTAACTCAGTAAAAATAAACGACAAAAAACCGTAAGAGTGACTGGTGTATTATTTCCACCGGCATATCCCGCCCGCACCTCCTATAGGCTTCCACAGAGAGCCCTGTCGGAGATCCGCTACAGTTCTTAATACTAATATTTTAAAATAAATGTTGTATGATTAAAATATCAAAGAGGAAATTGTAGCTAAGTGGCGGCCACGTGGATCGATAGATCTGCAAGATTGTACAACGCTAGCCGCGGTCAAGTCCATGGTTACAGTTTTGAAATAAATAACTACTATATAAAAATGTCTTTGATTACCTTATACATACAGCCAAACGTTCTCGAGGTGTGATAGCTCTTTTCATAACAGTATCTTTCTTAAGTAAATGAGGGCTTAGCTTATTTTCCAGTAAAGCAAAACATTCTTTTGGCATTCGAAAATACTGATAAAATTGAGTCGTTCTTTGTAGATAGTGTGTATTCTCCTTCTTGTTCTCTATTCTGCTATGTAGGATGTACAGAAAATCTCCTTTTCTTGTTCACGGTCGTAGCTACTTCGTCATCTAGAGCAATAGCAATTAAGGCCAATTCTTGAAATGAGAAATCCATCTTTCCTTGTTCACAACACTAGCACGTTAGATCCGAGTCACTGTCACGATGCGTATGCATTTACAACACGTTCCCGTTTTGAACGAGGCAGTCACTTCCCCGTCCCGTTTACGTCCCATCCGAGGTAATATCTCGTTACGTATACAGCGACCTTAACTTTCGTATCGATGCGGACTTAACACAAATGCATAGCTCATGTCTCATTTCGATTTCTGTCAAAAAAACACGTTTTAACAGACACCTAACGGTATCATATTTAAAGTAGCACTAATTTGATGTACAAATACATTGTGTTTTTAATATATATTTTTCATAAAAGTTTTCATTTGTTACAGAATTTAGACGGAAACTATACTCGAATAAAACAAAAATCGAACAAGATAATTTTTTATTGAAGTACATGCGCATTTCTACCCATAAAGACGATCAAAAGTGACTATGTCTGTAAACTTCCGCAAGATGTCAGTCGCTTATTTTGTTCCTATGGAGAATGGAGCAGAACTTCAGGTTTGTGCGATTTCCAAAAAATAACTGGCACACAACGATTACGTCTTCTTTGAGTAGCTAATGCATTTCTGGCTACGGGTTCGCAACCAAAAGAGCGCTGAGGTGGTAACAGCGCTAAACAACTAGAAACTATAGCTGAGATGACAGAACTGATAAAAAATGACATTATGAAGTATAAATGTAGAGAAAGTCACTATTCTAGAAACGAGCGTTCAAGATCTTACTTACCTCGTCATCTGAATATAAAAATAATGTACGAGAAATTCATAGAAAATCAAGTCTATTTCTGGAAAAACATGCTCTTTGTCTAAATACAAGTCAGTTTTTTACAAAAACTTTAATTTAGGATTCGGAAACCCTCATGAAGATACTTGTTCAGCTTGCAAGGAGTTTTTGATTTAAATTAAAAATGAAAAGGATTTAGAGACTAAAAACATTGGGACTGAATATCGCTTGCACAAGTTAAGGGCTAAAAAGTTTTTAGTTTATTGAATGATACTGAAGATGATAAAGTTATTAAAATTTGTTTCGATTGCCAACAAAATCAACTTTGACCAAAATTAAGAGTTGGAGAGGTATTTTACTCCCGTCAAGCTTGGTTATATAATTTTTGTGTTATGCAACATAAACCAAAAAGTAAATAAACCAAAATATAGAGTTTTATGTCTGGTAAGAAAATTAGGGCGGTCGAGGAACTAATGAGATAGCTTCGGCACTTCAACATAATTTGAGAAAATTAGAAGAAATATGCCTAGGCATATTTCAAGCTTTAAATCTTTCTTATTTTCCCCTAGAGGAAGAAAATAAGAAAGATTTAAAGCTTGAACTGTATTCAGATTCTTGCAGCAGTCAGAATAAAAACTTCATCATGTTAACTATGCTTGCAAATTTTATGGCTTCGAACAAGGTTTTTAATAAACTGAGCCAGATTTTTTCCTATTCGAGGCCATAGTTTTAAGCCTCCAGATAGAGTATTTGGAAGGGTAGAAAAAGACTATCGTCGACGTGAAGTGATTGTGTCGCCAAAAGAGTACTATTCAATTTTTTGGTGTACTTATAGTTAGGTATTTACACCGTTAGATACAGCTCCTACAATTGGCGACGAGCAATGGGTAATCTTTTTTTTATAAAAAATCTTAAGGAAGGGAAACGACTAACATAAATATATTTGACAAGACACTCTTGGCATGCATATTACATTTTTCGTAAAATTTGCCGAATATAGTAAATTACTACATAGGTAATCATTTACAAAGTATCATAGTAAATAGTTGAACTAATATTGAGTCGTAACTATAACTTTGATAACTTCTAATAGTTTAAAAAAATCATGGTTCTCGATACAATAAGGCCTTGTCTAACGTAAATGTAAACAAAGTATAGCCATTCACACATTCCACATTGTTTAAAAATGTTGAATACTACAAGACCCATGTTCAACTTCTTTGAGCTAGTTTGTTTAGAGTAGTAAGGGAACAAACGTTCACATACATCATCATCATGGAATATTATAAAATAATGTCATGATTATATATATTTACAACAGATTAACATGGCTAGTGAAACAAATAAGACAAATATTTCTTTGATATAGCTAAAAAGCTCTAAAGCGCGTGAAGCGTAGAAAGTCTTCAATAAAGCAACTTTCATCGAAATATTGCGTATATTTTAATGATTTACAATTTTATTACAAAATCTTGGTTGCGCGTACAAAGGTTCGTTTAGTGCCGTAGTAGATTTTTTTATATTGCCGTTGGCCGTAGACTACGAGTGTTTCTCATAGACAATCTATGTTATTGCGCGTACACACCGGCGCGATCGCACTGGTTCATGCCCGGCTGAACCGGTGTGTACCTTCCTTTGATATTCGTGCCGTAACAGCGCGTATGAAATAAGGTTGATTATATTAATTAAATAAGAAATGGAAAAAATACTTTAAAAAAAGTAGTTCAAATGAACGCCTCCATTAAATTGTATCTAGTTGACAAACCTCCATTAAATTGGAAACTGTCAGGTGGTTCAAATGAACGCCTCCTTTAAATTGGATCTGGTTGACAAACCTCCATTAAATTTGAAACTGTCTGGTGGTTCAAATGAACGCCTCCATTAAATTGGATCTGGTTGAAAAACCTCCATTAAATTGGAAACTGTCCGGTGGTTCAAATGAACGCCTCCATTAAATTGGATCTGGTTGACAAACCTCCATTAAATTGGAAACTGTCTGGTGGTTCAAATGAACGCCTCCATTAAATTGGATATGGTTGACAAAACACCTTTATCAAATTGAAAACCGTAGGTTATTCAAATGAATGCCTCCATTAAATTAAAACTTGTTGACGAAACCTCAGTTAAATTGTTTGACATTAATTGTATTGACAATCCATAAACTAGATATTCCAGGTCGCCTAAAAAGTCAAGGAACATGGCTCAGCAACCCATGTTTGCTTTGGAAAAGCTAGATTTAGACGGTGATAGGACTTCTATCGGTAGCAAATGGGAGAAATAGAAAAGATTACTACTTATATATCTTGAGGCAGCCGCAATCGAGTCTCCACAGAAAAAACGAGCGACGTTGTTGCACTTTGGAGGAACGAGCCTACAAGATAAATTGAGATCAAATCATATTTATTTCAAATCAAAAATTATGAATGTTCGTCTAGCAGCTCAACTCTTCAGTGAAAGTGTAGCCGACGCTATTACGTTTTGTGAAGATCTCAAATTGCCCGGTTTTGTAAATTTTCACCTAACGGCAGAGTTTTTGAAAATCATAAATGACGTTTTTGATATTTTAGACTCCAAAACGCATGGTTTCGGCTATAAACGAGTAATGAATTTAAGTAATTATCAAAAATGTTGTACAAAGCTTGATTAAGCAAAAGAATTTATAAATAACTTAAGTGCTGATGTACCAAGTCGAAATAACCAAATAACTAGGAGGAATATTCTACGAAGTCTACGCTATACAGGGTTTTTGGGATTCTGTGTGTGTATTGAAAGTGCCAAATCTTTATTTGAAGACTTAATTTTGAATCCTCGTATGGGGCTTAGCTATCTTCCATTCCACAAAATAAGTCAAGACCACATCGAAGTATTGTTTTCAAACAAATCTAGCTGCAAATCTGCTTTTCATCAGATGATCCCTCCATTTGCGCAGATGCCATAGCGGACACAATTCTGTCGGGAATGCACTGTTTCATTCCCAACAGTGTTGTCCGTACAGGTGGCCGTTCGCGACTCTAGTTTGATGCATCTTGCACTGAAGCTTAGAAAGCGCAAGCAATATATTTATCGAGCCTGGGTTGTAGCGCGTAATAGTGGGGATCCAGCTGCACCTGATTTAAAGAAGTAGTTTAACACCGCGGTCAGATCCAGCAAGAAGTGTATAGCCGAGGCTAAGATGTGGCACATTTAGAACATCGGCGACAAATTGATCAGCTTCCCTTCTGAGAGTCGCGTTTTTTGGTCTCTCGTCAAGGCTGTAGAAGGCAATTTCTGTAAGTCTTCCCTGCCACCTCTACACGGATCAGATGGTTCACTGGCTACTTCCGCAAAAGAGAATGCTGATCTCTTGTGCTCTCTTTTCGCGTCAAACTCTACTCTTGACGACGGGGGAAAAGCACCACCGACTATTCCGCGGTGCACGGAGATAATGCCTGAATTGCGCTTCACGCAACGTGCGGTGCGTCGGGCTCTACAATCCCTCGACGTCAAGAAGTCCAGTGGACCTGATGGTATTCCCGCGATCGTGCTTAAGACGTGTGCTCCCGAGTTGGTTTCAGTACTGACACGCCTATTCTCGCTTTCCTATTCTGCGGGTGTAGTCCCAGCTTCGTGGAAGGTAGCTTATATCCACCCTATACCCAAGATGGGAGACCGCACAGACCCGTCCAATTTCAGGCGTATTGCAATAACCTCCTTATTCTCCAAGGTCATGGAGCGCGTTATAAACACGCGTCTTCTCGGGTACCTAGAGGAGAACCAGCTTTTAAATGACCGCCAATACGGATTCCATTAAGGACGGAGTGCTAGCGATCTTCTAGTGTACCTGACTCACCAATGGGCAGCCGCCATTGAGAGTAAGGGGGAAGCATTGGCAGTAAGCATAGATATTGCAAAGGCCTTCGATCGGGTCTGGCATAGGGCACTTCTTTCGAAGCTTCCCAGCTACGAGCTCCCCGAGGGGTTGTGCGCATGGGTAGCCAGCTTTTTATATGGGAGCATCAAGGTCTTAATTGACGGTGTATGCCCGGAGACGAGGCCTTTAATTTTTTTTATTATAATATGGATCTAGACGACAGCAAAAAGGTAAATACTAAATACACAACCTCATACATTACAACAAAAGGTCTTCATCACTTGGTAGGTGATAACTTTAATTTGTTTCCAGATATTGAAATGCACGACACCGATAATTATGTAAATCATAGAATTGAATTAGCTAAAGCAGTTATGAATAAGTATTCACATACCAGGATCTCATATCTTGTAAAAAAAAGTGATCCTAGTAAATTTATCTGGCACATTTACACAAAACTAATTCACTTCAAGAGTCAATAAAATAATATTTCTTGACGTGAATTAGTAAAGACCGCCTGATGACCGTTGTGGTCGGTTTTTCAACCGACTTCCAAAAAGGAGGAGGTTATCAATTCGACTGTATATTTTTTTTATCGTAAAACAGAAATTCATTATGTAGTAGAACTTCTGTTCTTCTTTTTGCGCCGAGACCTCGTCGCCTTCACCGGTTTTGACAACTCGCTCCCGGCCATGGTTACCCGGGAAAAGGGTTCTCACCCGCCGTTATGCCGTCGAGATGGGGGCGCGGCGTGTTCCGCGCGCGCTCATCTCTCCTCCCGCGAGGCGCGTTACAAACCGCCCCGTAACGCCCTAAAACTACCCCGCTCTTTAACAGAAACCCCTCACAAACCTATGGAACATATGTTTATGGATCTATACAGCAGTAAAGGAACCTTTCCAACTATTATAGATAACTTCACAAAATATGCCCAAGCCATCCCATGGACAGCCTCAACCAGTATTCACATAGCTGAAGCATTACTCAGCTATTTTCAGTTATCGGAATCCCAAATAAAATAACAACTGACTCAGACTCTAAATTCAACAACGAAGTAATTACTGAAATATGTGCGATACATAATATCCACATACACTTTACAACCCCCTATAACCCAAATTCAAATTCCCCCATTGAAAGACTTCACTCTACCCTAGCTGAATTAATAAGAATTCAAAGAATAACAGACAAAGACGAACCGATCAACCTTATGAATATGCAATCATAGCTTACAATAACACATTACACTCAGCAACCGCCTTTACACCATTTGAACTTCTACATGTTCATATCAATAGTAGAAATCCATTAGAATTACACTTCCCTCAAATTCTATCTATCTAATTCTATCAAGAGTATGTTATAAAATATAAACAAATCATGGAAAATGTGCAAAAACTTACAAACACAGAAATTGCAAATGAAAAACAACAAGTAATAGAGAAGGCAAACAAAAACTCTGTACAAAATAATATCTATCTATAATTAGGAAAAAATCCTTACGGTAATGAAAGAATTTATGAAAAGTTATCGAAACAAATTGAAACAGCTATAAAAGAAATTTCAGTGAAATATTTCCTTCAGGAATCACTAAATATATTAAATGAAATTGGAAGAGCACTTCAGCAACTCTATGACAGATTAGCAACCCTAGAAAATGCGATAACATTTTCTCACCTTAATAGAATGCACCCCACCATATTAGACCCAAATTACTTATTAGACGAACTCAATTTTCTACAAAATGAAATCATGATTAACTTACCTTTCGATCCAAGCATAAAAAATATACACTTATGGGAAAAAAACCATTACAGTAAATAAAAGCTTACGGAACCCATGAGTCGCTAAATTTCATACCAGAAATACCACTAGTGTCCAGCCACCCTTATTACCTATTACACCTATACCCTATTCCGAACGAAAATAACACTATCCTGATCCCTAAAAACCCATCCCTTGCACTCGGAAACAATGAATTTGCGTATCCTCATGAGCCCTGCAAAAACATCATCGAAGACGAGGTCATCTGTAAACATCTAGAATGGGAAAAACTACATAACTCAAATGACTGCATCGCGGAACTTATACAACACCAGGAACCTCATAACTGCACCTACGTCACAGCAAACTTCGAAAATAACATAATTCAGCAGATTAAAGAAAATAGCTGGATAGCCATACCGAAACAGAAGGAGGTAAACAAAACTAGCTGTGGAGAAGAAGTACAATACCAACGCAGCAAAGGAATCTGCCTAATCACCCTAGATAACAACTGCAAAATCCAAATAATGGATAGAATACTCTAAACGCACCTAAAGTTTATAACCATAATGGAAACTATAACCCTTACCTAGAGTTCATGAAACGCCTGCAACCTTACCAATTCAGGTTAAATTAGAAAACGTTGAATTGGATAACATAAAAAACGTAATACAGCAAACTATCGCAATACAACAGCAGCACGAAGAACCACCACCTAAAATAAAATCAACCCCTAGTTGGCCCTCGATAATATTGTATATTATACTTACCCTGTGTGGAGTCGAAGCCGCTATATACAAATTCTGGTGGAAAAGAAGATCGCCGCATCCATCAGTCCTGCAGTAGCCTGCTGAAGAAAACCATCATCAGCCGCTCCACAAACAAACAGACAGACAAACAGAGAAACAAAAAAATTGAAAATCTAAATTAGTTCTATTTCACTTCTTACATCCGCCTGACTCGGTTTTAAGCATTTTTTTCATTGTACAGAAATTTGACCTCTACAATTTTATTATATGTATAGATAGATATAGATTGACTTCGCGAGTGTTTTATTTACTTGATTGTTATTTGTACTACGTATATTGTAACTACTGGGCTACTAGCGTGGGTTTGTCAACACAATATACCCACATAATGAAAAAGCTAAACGTTAGTTCATTATTTTTAGATGGCTGACGACGAAAGGGAAAGAGCTCGTATCCTGCGACTATTTGAGGAAGCATCTTCAGGGGAGGAATCCTCAAAGGACCCGTTTAGCGACCAAGATGGAAAGTACGGATCTGATCCGAATTATGACTTTGAAAACGACTTCGATGTCGCGTCGTCCGGCTCCGACGTGCAAGCTCTGCCAAAACGACGACGTTTTCGTACACTTTTCAAGATCTGACTGCCGAAATCGTAAGTGACTCCAATCAATTTATCCAAACAAGTACCCAGTCAACTGATCATCTCGGCGATCAAGTCAACTACACAGTTACAACTACTAACGATGAAGATAGACCCATATCTCTACTCTCCACAAGCAGGATTTATGCAAATACTAGCTATCTACCGTCAGGCAATGAGTGGGAAGACGATGTTGCAGATATTCCTAATTTTGATTTTGACAGGACCTCAGTAGGTATAAAAATAGATATAACTGATAGAAGTTCACCTCTTGATATTTTTCGTCTTGTTTTTCCTCTGCATATTATGGACAATATTGGGAGTGTACTAACAAATATGGTGAAAAATTATGCCATAAACACGACCCCACACAAGATACAGCCGAAAAAAATATTTCAAACCCACTACCTGTGAAGAAATTGAAAAGTTTTTAGGTATATGTCTTTTACAAGGTCAAATTAGTGCACTGATAAAACGGAAACTGTTCATCACCCAATCTGACGTTTTGTACTATCAGTTTGGTAGTACAAAACATCAGGACGTCGTTTTGAGCAGATACTACGATGCGTGTGTGTTAGTGATACGGAAGCTAAAGGAAAAGATAAAATTGTTAACTTCATAGATATGCTCACTGAACATTTCAGAACAATCTACTCTCCTGACATAGACCTGTCCTTTCAAAAATACTGTTAATTCAACAACAACAACAACAAATGATGTACCAGTTACTCAAAGTTCATCAACCACATAATGTGTAATAAGTTTTCAAGAGCACTGGCCCACAGAAATGAAAAGGACAGCGCCAGAGACAAATACAAAATACATGTTTCTAAAATGCAGATTATATACGAAAAAAATACAAGGAAGGAGACACGATATATGTGTTCGACCTGCAGTGCCTCTTTGCCCAGAATGTATGGAGGAATGGCATAACATGAATAGAGAGTTCCTAAATTTTGATTTCTTTATAATTTTTTGTAATTTTAATAGACCGTTAGTGAGAAAAGTTGTAATTGTAGTAGGTAAAGAAGACTTTAAGTTCCAAAGTGATTATAAAATTAATAAATAATTGATCTAATTTATGTTTGCGATTGTTTTTTAAATGTTGCGAATATGACCTTAAGAGTAGTGTTAATTATAAGCATTTTCTCAAATATGTTATACTGAATAATGTTTGTTACTGATTTTGATACATTTTATTAAACGCGGAGTTTATTCATAATTGTCATTTTATTTCATTCCGTAAAGTAAATGCCAAGATTAGACGATTTTTACATGATCTAAAAATGCATGGTGAGAGAACTGCAGCAGACGTCTTGCCTTAATATATGTATAGGTACGTATACATCGTATTGTGACGAGACGTTTTCAACACGGCTGTCAAAGGGCGCGTTCCCACTATGTCGTGACGACAGATAGTCGTGTAGTTTTAATGGCGGCTCCAGATTAGTGCCGTGAAGCTCTGTGAACAGGCGTGAACGTTAATGTGGAAAGTATTCGCGGGATTCTCGCGCGTTCGCGCCTGTTCCCCGATCGGAGTCGGTATTTTGTCCCGTGACAAAGGGTTCGCGCGTCGTTCGCGCGGTGTTCACGCGTTCATATCCATATTCACGGTGCCGTGCCAGTTCTCTCCTGACTACAGATGCGTACGGACGCGTGCAGTTGTTATAAATATGGCATCGCAGCAGCGTAACATTTGGGACAATGAAACAGAAATGCAATTTTAAGAGCATTATCACTCTGAAAATGTACGTATGTAATGTGGGATACAAAAAATCCGAATTACAAAGACAAAAATAAAAATTATGATGCCTGGAGGCGGATTAGTACTCAATTGAATATTGAAATTAATGAATTGAAAAAGAAAAAAGACTCTTTGCTGTCCAGTTATCGTTTTTACCGAAAAAAGGTTCGAGACACGAGTCGCTCAGGGGCTGGAGCTGAAGAAGTATACAAACCCATCTGGCTTGCATATGCATATATGGATTCATTCCTTGGTGAAGGGTTTGTAAGAAAAATCACAGACACATTACATCAAGTAAGTTATATAATTTATTCAATTTGTAATATGTAGGTTGTCACGTTGCAATTTGGCTTTCTAAGCCTTGCAACACTGACAATTGGACTTCGCAAATCGGTTGTATTAACACCGCACAATTGTCGCAAGGCCTTCTTAATTTGGTCATTACAAATCACGCGATATCGGCGATATCTCCAGCAAACTCGTCCCGTGCGTCTCTTACCCCCCGGCAGAAAACCGTTTTCCCTACTTCCCGCATGCCCCCCGCCTCGTGTAATTAAATATCGGAGCGCACCCCTAGCGGGCCTCTTTCACGCTTTATCGTCGCACGAGTTGAAGTCGCAGTAGTTCGACAGTTATATACCTTGTTGGATTTAATTTAGAATCAGTGTTAAGAAATCGATACCAGCCGACATCCGGAAGGCTTGGCAACGCCTGACTTATTAGAATAAAAGGCGCTTGATTTCTCGTACCCCTTATTTGGAGTGTGGAGAAAATACATAACAAGGTATATTAAGATAAAATAAATTGCATGAGTGTTGCCTATATATTCTGAGTAAAATATTTAGTGAATTCTTCTCTAATTTCGATTGCAGTCAAATTTGGTATACGCGGTATCTGTGGGAAATCACGTATAGCACATGTATCTTGAATTAAGACCCTTCCTGTATACGAATACGATCATTGTTATAAACGTCAATCGTACCTGGTGGTGTGTAAATCTGACGAGACGTGTTACTTTTTCTTAAAAAATTGTGTAGTAGTACACAAGTCAACGTAATGAGAAAAACTTTGTCTGGGCATACCATCAATAGTTTTCTAAATACACGAAATTTTGAAGCCAATATCCCAAAAGTGTTTTCTACCACCACTCGTGCACTGGATAATCTTTAAGTAAATTCACGTTTTGGAGTCCCAATATCATGATTTCCAGGATAAGGTTTCATTACAAATGTGCTCAGTGAAAAAGCACCATCTCCCAAAAAAACATAAGGCACGGGTTTATTGGATCCCGAAAGTGGATGTGGACGAGGAAGAAATAAAAATATAATTCTATTTTAGCTAATTCATATGTTATTTTTAGGACAGCAACGTTCAAGATCTAATTTCCCAAGAAGACAACCAGGAAAACGTCGACCCCATGCCACCGAGTAATGAAAACCACACGACAACTAAACGGCGACGTAAGAATCCACTCGACCTACAAGAAGCTGGAAGCTTTATTAAAGAAAGTCTCGCTAACCTGAACCAAGCATTTAGCCGGAATAATTTCCAAGAAAAAGAAGACGATTGTGACCGTTATGGATTTTTTTAGCTAAGACTATTGCCAGAAGATGAAAGATTAATTTTTATGCACCAAATTGATGGCATGTTTATGCAACGGCGACGTAGTTTAATTCATTATCGTCTTTCATCACCGATAAGTACTTCTCCGAATATCTTGCAATCTCATCCACAAAATAGGCCGGGGTCTTCTTTTTCTTCCTATTCTGAACCAATATCGATACAAAGGACATATTATGATCATAATCATGATTCCAAATTGGCCCGATCTGAACCAATAGTTAACAATACAATCAACATCACACAATATCCTTCCGTTATAACACAAACAACAACTGAACTGAATCTGAACAATCAAATACGGACAGAACTGGAATCAGAATTTTGTCTAACGAAATCGTTACACTTCCGGGGTATACGGGGTATTCAAAGTGAAACTTTTTCCCAATCATAATACGAGTACAATTCGATTAATGACGCATATGATAAAGCTTGATTTTAAATGCAGTGTTTGAGAATGTTATTAAGAACATTAATTTAAAAAAAAATCATTCTTTTTTACTTACCTTGATTTCATTCCTTAGTATATGAACCAGGGCTTTGTACACTTCAGGTACAATTTGTGGTATAAGCTGTGGTGAAATTTTAAATAAGTAGTGCAGGCTCTCATAGCTGTCTCCTGAAGCTAGGAACCGTAGTGTTACGGCTAGACGAGTCCTGGCTGGTATTGCTATTCTAAATTGGGTATCTTTTTGGAAATAATTGGAGAAACTTTCTGAAGCAAATAATAAAAGTCCGCTCTGTTGACATACGAGTAAATTTCTTAAATTCGCCACTGGGTTCAGAATATAATTCAGATAACAATAAGCATCTCCATAGAAATACTGAAATGCGAATACTTTAATTAATACAGTTTATTACAACACATACTAAGTAAATGAAATTAAACATTTCAGCATTTACGCGATATCATAAATACAGTACAACTAGAACTATAGAAAACAAAAGAGACATTGCGGGGGTTTCACTAGCAACACGGATCTTTGGATGGATCAGCCAAGGGCGTGGTTTTTGCAGGTACAAGCCGTTTTGGACCCGCAGAAGATGTCTGACGAAGCCAAATACCAGGTCAAAATAACCAAACTTGGAACATAAGTAATACAGCAGGTCACGGACATAATATTTGACCCACCTTTGACGCAACATGTCAGTAAATTTAACTTTTGTTTTCCACAAATCTTTAAGCAATATAATATTGTTACGACTTGAATGCCGACAAAAGACATATTCACACCTGCGTCTGCAGAAACGACGTGACAAATCTTGTTGATGAACCCAGCAAGAAAAAAGTGCTCATGAAGCGGGGGTGTAAATATCCTGAAGCCATAAAAATTCAACGAAAGCAGTCGTTAGTTTAATGATATGTGGCAATGCTGCTGGAGAAGTTTTACCACCTTACGTAAATTGGCCGTAGTTACACGAAAAGGATCCAACCCACGATATTGTAAAACATTAGTTAAGTGCATGAAACTGATGCTACATATCGATATTATTTATTATTATTATTAGCCTTTATTGCTGATACTAAACAATAATACATACAGTTTGTTACATACTATTGCGAATTGCTTTAACTTAAATCTAATACTTCGGGTTTCCCGGTTCAGTGTTCAGCGTGTCCAGTGACACATAGGCCTCTTCCAGCTGCTTCCATTCTTCCCTATTGGTAGCTTTTCTAGACCAGGTTGTCCCTCCGATCAACTTGATGTCATCTGTCCATCTTTTAGCTTGTCTGCCTCTTTTCCTTTTGCCATCACGTGGCTGCCATTCTGTTACAATTTTAGTCCATTTCATTCTGCTTTCCCTTGTCATATGTCCTGTCCATCACCATTTTAACCGTCTTATTTTCTTTAGTACGTCTTCCACCTTTGTTGTAGATCTAATGTCTGCTGCTCTTTTGCGGTCTTTTAGCGTCACGCCCAACATACTCCTTTCAATTCCCCTTTGACATGATCTTAATTTTAAAAGATGTTTCAGAGTCAATGCCCATGTTTGGCACCCATACGTAAGGCATGGCAAGATACATGAATTAAACACTTTTTTCTTGGCTGCCATAGGAAAGTGTTTGCTTTTAAATATCTCTTTAAGGGGCCAGTATCTTTTCCAAGCACAGGCCACTCTGCTTTCTATTTCTATGTCTGTCCGGTCTCTAACGGATATTAATTGCCCTAAGTATGTATAGTTTTTAACATATTCAATATCTTCATTGTCTACTTTTATGGTTATTTCTTCTCTGTTTGTCATTACTTTTGTTTTTGATTTATTTATGGAAAGACCAACTACTCTGCTTGCCTCAGTTAGCTGTTGTAGCATATGTTGAAGGGTATTCGAGTTGTCAGTTATTAGGATTAAGTCATCAGCGAATCTTAAGTGGCTAAGTTGTCTACCGTTAATATTAATGCAAAAATTGTCCCACTCAAGAGCTCTGAATATACTTTCCAGAACTGTTGAGAAAAGTTTTGGCGATAGCGGATCTCCTTGTCTCACACCTCTGGCTATTGGGAACTCTTCACCGGTTGATTCCAGTTTTATTTGCGCTGTGCTATTCACGTATATATTTTTAATTATACGTATGTACTTTTTTGGCACTCCCTGCTGGATCAGAGCCCTCCAAAGCGATTCGTGTTCTATAGAATCAAATGCTTTACTATAGTCCACAAATGCGATGTACAAAGCTTTACCATATTCTTGACATTTTTCTATTAGCTGTTTGATGATGAGCATGTGATCAATAGTTGAAAACCCCGCTCTGAAACCAGCTTGTTCTATAGGTTGTTGTTCGTCCATTATTCCTGTTATTCTGTTCAATATCAATTTGGAAAACACTTTATAAATATTCGACACAAGGCTTATAGGCCTCTAGTTTTCTATAATGCTCCTATCCCCTTTTTTGTGTAATAGTATAATTGTGCTCTTGGTCCATTGCGGTGGTATACATTCTGAGCTTAAAATAGAATTGTATATTTCCGTGAGTTTTCTTAGCTTTTCCGGTACTCTAATTGAGATTTTGATCATTTCATTTGAGATGTGATCTAGTCCAGGAGCTTTATTGTTCTTTTGGCTGTTGACAGCTTTTTCTATCTCTGATTGTAGGAAAACTGGTATGTCATCGTCCATGTCATCATTACCGAGGTGTATAGTTAAGTCCCTAATTGTTTTTTCTGTCGCATAAAGTTTTCTATAAAAGTCAGTTGCTGTCTGTATTATAGCTTTTCTTGTCGTTTGCTGTTTTCCTGCTTTATTTTTAATGTTTGGGATCCATTTTTTCGCCTCTATCAGTTCTTTCAAAGCTTTTTTAACTCCTCCTGTCTTGTTTATATGGTAATTAAGTACATTCATTCTTTTCTTGGTTCTGTCTTTTTTGATGCTGTTACTTATTTTTTTACTTAATTCTGATATGGCCCTTAGATTTTCTTTGTCTTTTCCAAGTTTTAAAAGTTTTTTTCTTTCTTGTATTAGTGTTTTAGTGTCATTTTCGGTATGGGTTGTCTTAGGCTTTGCGAATTTGTTGAACAGTGGACCATATATTTCTTTAATGTCATTGTTATATTTATCTTCTATTTCGTTTTTAGGTGTATTTATGAAACATTGTTGTTGTGTATTTATAAAGTTAGCTTTTGCATTGAATTTTTTTCTACTCTTTTTAGGTTCAGTGATATTTATTACTGCTCTCATTATCCGGTGGTTGGTATTAAAATTAAATTGGCTTAAAATGTTAATATCATGAAAAAACATTTTTTTGTTCGTTGCTATGTAATCTATTTCGTTTCTGTATGATCCATCTGGAGATAACCAGGTCCACTTTTTCTTCGGATCTTTTAAAAAAAAACTGTTCATGAATGTAAAATTATTTTCCAATGCCATTTAAATCAATCTTTCTCCATTTTTACTTCTTCTACCGTAGCCAAATTTACCTATTATATTTTCTTCACCAGTTCGTTGAGACCCTATTCTACCATTAAAATCTCCTGTAACCATAACGTTTTTGTGTGCATCTTGTAAAACTGATGACAGCTGATCATAGAAGATGTCTTTAACCAGTTCGTCTTGTTGTTCAGTATGCTCCCATATACTTGAATAATTGACCTAATAATTTGTGTCTGTAGACCGGCAGACTCATATTGAGTACAGCTATTCTCTCTGATATACCTATGAATTCTTCAATATTTTTTTCTAGGCGTTTTTTTAATCATGAAGCCTACACCGTAACTTCCCTTTGTTTCCCCTTTATAGTATAGGACGTATTTCTTTCTATCTTCAATGCTTTCACCTAATCTTCTTACTTCACTTAAACCTTATGTCCCATTTTATTTTTGAAAGAGCTAACTCTAATTCGGTAAGTCTTTCTTGTGTTCTCAGTGTTAAACAGTTTAATGTACAAATATATAGTTTCCTATTTTCTTTTATTGTTAGTGTTATTATATGGTATTTTCTTTTACTAGAGCTGGAAGGGATTGGTCGATATCTCCCACGGTGACCAGCCGGCTTGGGAGAGGTATTGTTGTTTTGTTTGTCTTGTTAATAATTTTTCGTTCCTTTGTTCTGATCTTCCGGTTTCCGATGTATGTTGATTGCTATACTTTATTTATATAGGATGTTGAGTGAGCTCTGTTCCTGTACATTTTTTCAAAGGCATTTATTTTGTTTATTTTTGCCGGGGAGTTTTCAGTGTCATTCGTTGTCTTTGGTGAGGCTGATTGGTCTCTCTTCCTTTTATCTCGCATCTCACTTGCTTCACCTTCAACAACTAGTTTGTCATATTTTATGTATGCTATGCGTCCCTTTTTTCGTGCTTCCTTTAACTGAGGTATTAGTTCTTTCCTGATTTCTAAAACTTCTTTACTGAAATCCTCTTTAACGTAAATATTTTTTGGCAACTTTTTCTTGTTTCGCAAAATCTCATCTCTCTTCCATGCGTGTAGCATATCAATTAAAATTGGGCGTGCTTTTCCTTTCACTTTACCAATTCTAAACACTTTGTTAATATCTGTTTTATACACTTCGATACCCGAATCGTTTAGAATTTTTGATACCATTTGTACTATGTTAATATTTTCATTCGACTCCTCGAAGCCGTATAATATTAAATTATTCTCCTTTTTTTCATGTTCTAGACGTTTTACTTTCTCATTTAATTTCTCTACTTCATTTTTTAGAAACAAATTTTCTTCTATTATTGGTGTTAACTTATCATCCATCTCTTTTAATACCGCTTTTGTGATTGACTCTGTTAAAGTTGTTGTTTGTTTATCCATTTCTTGTTTTATTTTTGAAAATAGTAATTGCATTTGCTCGTCCATTTTAAT
Source organism: Dendrolimus pini (assembly GCA_949752895.1). NCBI lineage: Eukaryota > Metazoa > Arthropoda > Insecta > Lepidoptera > Lasiocampidae > Dendrolimus > Dendrolimus pini. The sequence goes on along the minus strand of OX457144.1, from coordinate 17,903,772 downwards.
TTTAAATTTATGAATTCAGATTTTAATAACAGAACTCCTTTTTGGTAGGAAATTATTTGTGAATGTGGCAACACTTGAACTATAGATTGCGTGTAACGAAACGTATGTTCTGATCTCTGATGTTGGTAGCACTGTTTCCAAATGTCAAAGTCAGCTATTGTTTAAAGGTTATGTTATTACAAAGGTTTTTTACACTTATTTTGTTCGGAGCAAAATACACAAGTTTTTTACCACTTTATTGTCACTATTAGTCCGTATTATTCGATTCATTTGCACAGTTTATAGTTTTGTTCAGTATTTCAACAGTTATGTTTTTTATATTCTTGGAGCAAAATTTGTGACGTTTGTACTATCCAACGATCCAACGATCCAACCAAATCGATATTATTAATAACTTTCAAATAACAACAAAAAATTATGTTAAAAGTTTGATAAAAAAAATCGCAGTGGAAGTACGTTACAAGACCAAAGAGGGAGAAAGGGTGGCGGTTGGAATAAGACTAAATTTGAAGAAATTGAGTTAAAAAAAATATCATTAACAAATTGCCACAATACGAATCACATTACAGGAGGGAATCAAACAAATGGTTGCAAATTTCTTAAACTAAGAATGACTGTACAAGCTATATATGATTTATATTTAGAGGAATTCAATAAAATAATAAATTCTGACCCCGAAACACCAAAAAAGCCAGTATCGTTCTTAACGCTAAAACGTATATTCTACGACAATTTCAATCTTAGATGCATAAGAAAGAGAGAAAAGACACATGCAACAAATGCGACACTATCTATCAAGATAAGAAATTGTACATCAGATGATGAGCACAAACAGTATTAAGAAGACAAAGAGATACACTTGAAGAGATCTGAAGATTTAAGGAGTGGTATGAAAGAAGATACGATGAAGGCTAAGGCAGAAGATAACTTTGCATGCATTACTTTTGATATGGAGAAGACTTTCCCTCTACCTCGAATCCCAACAAGCGTCGTTTTTTACAAACGGCAGCTTTGGTTTTACAATTGTTCCGTACATACTAGTTCCGACAATATCGGGGACTGTTATATGTGGGTTGAGGGTGAGGCGGGTCGAATTTCTCAAGAAGTAGGATCGTGCATTTCCAAGTATATAAAACATAAACTGAACCCAAAAGTCTCTCAAAAGATCTTGTGCTCAGGTCTCTTTCTTTATTATTTTCACAACTTACAAAAATTGTGAAAATAATAAAGAAAGAGACCTGATAAAGAAAATTGCTAATAATAATTTGGTGCTTAATAGTAAAGCACAGACGTCTGTTTCGAAACAAATTGGTATACGGTGTAGAAAGAAAAAATCTGTTAAACGTATCGGACTTTAAAAAACCTATTATAGAATTTTACATTCGAGACGATGTTAGTAGGGCCACTGCCGGCAAACGTGAGTGCAAAACATTTGACTTGCCATCATTAAATAGAGAGTAAACAAGATATCTTAATGGGTCTTTACGAGCTTTATATGAGAAGTACAAGAAAGAAGGTGGTATTGCAGCATTTTCAACATTTTGTCGATTCAAACCTTTTTATATTTTAAATCCAAGTATACAGCCGAAACACATATCTCTGCATTAAACATTCAAACATGAATTTAAAATAGAAGCACTGTATCGTCATTAATTAATCGTATTTCGTAAACAAAGCCCTACGTAAAATCCAAAAATCTCCAATGCAGATAACAACTACTTCCACTCGCCCTTTGGAAAGAATAAGTCTTGATGTCGTTGGACTCTTATCCGAAGCCGGATTATATAAACAAGATTCATACTTATCCTGCAAGACGATCTTACAAAGTTCTCCATCGCGTACCCAATTTCCAATGCTACCGTAGAAGAATCCTGAGAATGCTTAGTACATTTGGACCGATTTAAGCAAAAATGTTCCAACCCACAACCTCGACAATTTCGAGTTTTGTGACCTATGTACTCCAAATAAGGTATATTTTAACATATCAAATCATAATTCTATGTCAATAATTGAAGGAAATCCGTATGGTCCAACCCACAGCTGAAATGTCGAAGACCATTTTTTAAAATGAATAAGTGTTTCAAGCTATTAGAATCGTTTATGCATTTTCTTGATTGCCCTGACATGTATAAATTTTTTTTTGCTATAATGATTCACTACTTGGAACAATCATGCTTTTATACAATATGGAAAATATTACAAAAAAACATTCTGCTTTAATGTTCCAAATGAAAACTACTGGACCAAACTATGACAATTTTTTAGGGGACCAAGTGGCAACTATTCCGCAACAAACTAAAGAGGACTTACGTAAATCTGATTATAAATCTCAGCGTAATCGGTGTACATATGAACCAGAATGAAATTTTTTTCATAAAAAATGATCATAAAATGAAAACTACTGGGCCAAACTATGTTAAACTTTTAGGGGACCAAATGGCAACTATTGCGCATCGAACTAAAAAAGAATCACGTAAATCGGATCATAAATCTCAGAGTAATCGGTGTACATATGGAACGGAATGAATTTTTTTTCATAAAAAAAATGTTCATAAAATGAAAACTACTGGGCCAAAGTATGTTAAATTTTTAGGGGACTAAATGGCAACTATTCCGCGTCAAACTGAAAAAGAATCACGTAAATCGGATCATAAATCTCAGAGTAATCGGTGTACGTACATAAAAAAAATACCGACCAAGTTGAGAACCTCCCTCCTTTTGGAAGTCTGTTCAAAAAGGTGTTGATTTGGGTGTCGTAGAAGATTTAAAAGAATTATTATAGCTGTCAGGAAAACGGGTTGACAAAAATAAGTTACACGATTTGAAATCATTATTTCATCTTAAACCGAATGATTGCATTGACTACTATAAGAAACTGAAGGGAGACGATGCAATAATAGATGATATAGATGGTTATTGTGATGAACCTGACTTTGATTTGGATGAGGAGTAGGGTCACTTTGGTATTTTTTTAAATAAAACTAGAATAATAAACTTTTTTGCATTTTTCTTTCCGCAGCCTACACAGCAAACCCCATATAGAATTTATTTTGTTAAAATGATCCAGGCGCAAGTTTCTTGAATATCTACTAAACTATTACAATTTATTCACTAAATACATGCATGTATATTACTTTAGTACACTTAGAATTACATTTAAAAAAAAACACAACGTTAAGTATTACAAATCCAGAGAAAGACAGCAATAAACTTTAAAGTCAATTATCTCGAAATGAGGTTTGTGTGGTTTGGAACATTTTTGCTTAAATTGGTCCATTTCATCTCCCTTTTTGGCATCCCTAAATCCATACTTAACGATAAAGGTACAAACTTTACTGCTGAACTATCCAAAGAAACATGCAAATTCCTCAAAATCAAACGGATCTGGTCTTCACCTTATTGTAGTGTGTAGACTAAGCATTTTTAGTTCATAAGTTCATATTGTACAAAAAGACAGAATAAAGCCAGCCGCTAAGGCGTAAACACGTTTGTTTTATTTACACATCAACGACACACGTCGCATGGCGACCCTGCCAGTTGACACCATGTAACAACAGCTACAATACAAAGCAAGTTATTTTGTGAAAGAAAAAAATAAAATAAAGAAGAAACTAAAAGAAGACATGTAAAACAAGAAAATAAAGGAGATAAATTTAATTAAAAGAAGAAAAAAAAATATTAAAGAAGAAAAAATTAAATCAAAAGAAGAAAAATAAAAATAGAAGAAGAACAATTAAAAGGAAATTTTTTTATAAGAAGAAAAATTAAAAGAAGAACGGAAAATTATGGGATCCAAACAAACAAAAGAACAGGTTATAATTGCTCAGACCGCATCTGGAGGTTCAAATCACGCTCAAGCCACTGCGGAGCACCTTCAAACAAGCAACATCCTGCATCATCGTAACGTGCTTGTTGCTGGCCGTGCCCTCTATAAGAAGAGCCACACGCAATGGATGCTTCCTTTGCATTCCAGTGAGTTCCAGCGAGAGACGATGCAGCGTATCCTGTCCCGTGTGAGCTTGCGTCGGACTGAAGGCCATCGCAGCCAGGTCGACCCCGTAGCAATATAAAAGAAGATAAGGAGATATTTTGTACGGTATTTTTAAACATATAACATATCTTTCCCCTTTTATTTTAGAATATTATTTTTTTAAATAACATTATGTAGTATTTTTATTATGTTAACAGAATTAGAGTTAGCTGATATTGATAAGAAATTAGACTATATTCACGAATACATACGTAAATTAGGCCCGAAACGAAGAGTAGGCAGTAATTTTAAAAATAAGTTAGTAGAAGCGAAATTGTTATATGATAGTTTTAAGGATTTTTTAATTACTTTCCCCAAGCACAGTTCTCGGGAAATATTAATATTATGTACTTTCTATAAAAGAAACCTATTCAAAAATTTTGAAATTTGAGAACGAGTCTAGTTTAATGTGTAGTAGTAATTTTCCATCGAACAAAATGTCAAACGAAAGATTTTCCTTAAAAACGGCAGTAAGCCTTTTACCAAAAATGACTGGTGACGAGAAAATCACTCAAGAATTAATAGATGCAATTGAGTTATATGAATCAATGTTAGAAAATGACGATAAGCCTTTATTGATAAATTTTGTCCTAAAAACCCGATTAACTAGTGGTGCAAAAATGCGTTTAGATAAATCCTATAATAGTGTCAGTTTACTTGTGATGGACATGCGCACACATTTAATATCGCGTAAGTCTGATACGTCATTACAAGCACAGCTGCAAAAGACCACACAAGGTCGCAAGACAATTAAAGAGTATGGGGACGAATTAGAAAAGTTATTTGTCGACTTGACAATTTCTCAGGCGAATGGCAATGCCAATGCCTATGAAGTTTTGTGCCCACTTAACGAGAGAAATGCCATCAAACGCTTTTCAGAAGGGTTAAATAGCCAAAGGTTAGGAACCATAATCGCAGCGCGCGATCTAACCTCGCTAAAAGATGCGATTAGGCTTGCAGAAGATGAGTCGGCTTCATCTTCCGATTATCCGGTAATGCCATTCTACTCTAGACGTAGATTTGGAAATTATTCGGCTAGATATCATAAACCGCGCGGGCGCGTATTTTCTAATAATTTCTCATCAAATAATAGAATAAGTACGCAACAGCGATTTGCTGCGTCAGGCAACGCGGCAACGGCAGCGCCACAAAGCAGCCGCCGCGACGCATCGCATTACGGTATGTCACACCACGGTACATATCACCGCAAATTCCGTGGGAATGGTCAACGAGGTAATTACGTAAATCATTCTAATTATAGAACTTTACATCATTTTACTAACAATAATCCACGTGTATCTAAAGTGAATTATGGAAGTAATAAGGAGCCTTCCGACGAATTTTTTCGTTTCTAATCAGGTTTTAGTTTGCGATAGTATTAATTGGGTAAATTTAAAAGTTGGTAATATTAATTTAGAATTTTTAGTAGATACGGGCGCTTCGTTATCAGCCATTAATTATAGTATTTTAAATAAAGTTAAGTTAGATTTACAAAAATGTGACTTAAGCATACATGGTATAGGAGGAAGTTTGAAATCTAAGGGATTTGTATTCCTTCCATTACAGTGTGAAAATAAATTATACTTTCACCATAAATTTTATGTTTTTGAAGACCTGCCTTGTAAAGCAATAGGTATATTAGGTCAGGACTTTATGAAGAAATATAGGGGAGTGATAGATTATAATTATAATTCTTTGTCACTTGTAGTTGGAAAAAGTATGACGATATTGCCTATGCATTATTACAATTATTCTTTGACAATAGAACCAAGATGTGAGGTAATTAGGTATATTCCAACACGTGTAAAATACGACTGTGTTATTTTACCTAGAGAAATTTGTAGTGGTGTTTTCTTAGCCTGTGTCGTGGCAACACCGAAACATGGAAAGATGCCTGTACGTATTTTAAATACAAATACAGAAAAAGTGACTCTCAACTTGAATGACCTTGAGATAGATAACTTAGACAATTATAATTTTTGTACTTTCGAAAAGTCAGAAGTAAGCGTAGATAGGATAAAAACATTATTTTCTTTATTAAAATTAAATACATATTTAGAAAAGGAGGAGCAATTGTCTATAGAACAAATATGTGCTAAATACTCAGATATATTTCACCTGCCAGGGGATAAGCTTAGTGTTACGAATGTTTACGAGCAGTCTATACAATTGAAAGATTACGCAACACCTGTGTATAGGAAACCTTATAGAATACCTTTTGCACAAAAAGACGAACTTAATAAACACATTGACCAGATGCTAGAAAACGGTATCATAGAAAAAACTAGTAGCGAATGGTCAAGCCCATTATTATTAATACCTAAAAAGACGGATAGAGACGGACAGAAAAAATGGAGAGTAGTCATTGATTACAGACAGTTAAATGAGAGAATACAAGATGATAAATTCCCTCTTCCGAATATAAATGATATAAACTCATTTGCAAAAAAAACGGGCGGTTTTGATTTTCATTCATATTTAAAAAGATACAATACCAAAAAGGTTTCAATCGTTTGTACACGTTACTGGCCGGTTTTAAAAATGCTGTGGTATTTAAAAAAGTACGTTCTAAATTCAATTTTTCATTTGATGTTCATTTTTACAGAAAACCCCTTTTTATCCTACATTTTTGGCGCGAAGTTCCAGAAGTTAACATCGACTTTCATAACTTTTATTCAATTTTTATCGATTAATTTCATATCCTTGACTGTCAAAGCTTTATTTAATGCTGTTTGGCTGTATCAAAAATGGTAGATAAAGTGGTAAAAGCTACCAAAATTATCGCGCTGCTTGAAGAGGGTTGCAGCCAATGTTTCGTGGCTAGGAGGCTAAATGTTAGTCGCTCGACAGTCCAAAGGACCTGGCAGCGATATCAGGAGACTGGTTCCGTCGAGAGAAGGCCTGGTTCTGGAAGAAAACCATGTACCCAACCACGGGATGATCGTTTTCTTGTGAGTCGCGCATTGAGAAATCGCAAATCTTCGTATGTGGATCTTAAGAACAACCTCCAAGAAGTAAGAAATGTGCATATTAGTCTATGGACGGTCAGGAGGAGGCTTCTCGCTGCCAATATACGCAGTCACCGCCCGGCCCGCGGCCCCAAATTACTCCGTGAGCACAGAGTTCACAGGCTTAGGTTCGCTAGAAATTGTGAATCATGGACTCAAGACGATTGGAATAGGGTTTTGTTCTCTGATGAAGCCAGGATATCTCTGTTCGGTGAAGATCGACGTCGGCGAGTGCTAAGAAGACAAGGAGAACGCTTTGCAGAGGCATGTTTCGAAGAAATCACACCTTATGGTGGGGGCTCTGTTATGTTTTGGGCAGGAATAAATTCAATGGATCGTACAGAGTTAGTCTTCATTGAAAACGGCTCACTGACTGGGCATCGATACATAACGGAAGTTCTAATTTCTCATGCACAACCCGCATTGGCCGCTCTAGGTGAAGACTCGATTTTTATGGACGACAATGCTCGCGCCCACCGATCCCGCGATGTTAATGCGTATGTGCAAGAGGTCGGCATTCGTCGTTTGGATTGGCCAGCTCGAAGTCCCGACCTCAATCCCATAGAGCATGTCTGGGACGTTCTGAAACGGCGTGTGAGATCAGTACACCCGGCTCCGCAGACCATCAGAGAGCTGAAGAATGTGATTACTGCGGAGTGGGAACGTATTCCGCAAGCAAGTATCCGGGATATACTCGATAGCATGCCCAGACGAATTCAAGCTGTGATTTTAGCTAGAGGGGGTCACACTCGATACTAAACATTTATCTGCTTTTACTTTATTAAAGAAAAACAAACAAAAATCTTTTTTATTTTTACTTCATGAGCATATGCACTACTAGCGAATATACACTACTAGCGAGGTTTAGCATTATTTCCCATAAATTGTATCTAAATTTTATGAAATACTGATGAAAACGATTATTTTCTTATTAATTTAGCAAATTGTGTGGATAAAACTACCTATAATTATCAAACAAAGAAATATTAACATTTGAAATGGTTCATTGCTTAGGTGCCCGTTTTTTTTGCAAATGAGTGTATTAGATTCACTATCAGGAGCTATTTATTTTAGTCATTGCGATTTAAGTAATAGTTTTTATCAGTGTACTTTAGAACAGAAATCTAGAAAATACACGGCGTTCACAACAGATAAAGGACAATATCAGATGTGTAGGTTACCAATGGGACTTAAAATTAGTCCTTCAGCATTTAGTAGATTGATGACAGTAGCTATGTCAGGCCTTAATTATGATAAATGTATAATTTATTTAGACGATTTAATTATATTTGGAAGAAATTTGAATGACCACAATAAAAATCTTATGTCTGTTTTTTCAAGATTACGTAAAGTTAACTTAAAATTAAATCCATCGAAATGTGAGTTTTTAAAGCGTCAATGTTTATACTTAGGACATGTGATATCTGGTGACGGTATTTTACCCGATCCGGCAAAAACATGCGTCATTGAAAGCTACCCGATACCAACGTGTGTGAACGATGTGAAACGATTTGTTGCATTTAGTAATTATTATAGGAAGTTTATTAAACATTTTGCTGAAATTGTTTTACCACTAAACAAATTATGTCGAAAAAATGTAAAATTTGAATGGAATGTAGAATGTCAAAATGCATTTGATACTCTTAAAAGTTTACTTTCCAACCCGCCAGTTTTAGATTATCCCAATTTCTCACCAGAAAACGAATTTATTTTACAAACAGATAGTTCCGGTTTTGCAATAGGAAGTGTACTTTGTAATTCAAATAAAAACCAATTGCTTATGCCAGTCGCTCTTTGAATAAAGCAGAGTTAAACTACGTAACTATAGAAAAAGAACTTTTATCGATTGTTTGGTCTATAAAGCACTTTAGGCCATATTTATATGGTAGAAAATTTATTATAAGAACGGATCATAGACCGTTGATCCATTTATTTAGTATGTCTAATCCATCAAGTCGTTTAATGAAATTTCGTTTAGTTTTAGAGGAATACGATTTTAAAGTAGAGTACATAAAAGGAAAGGATAATGTAGTCGCGGACGCGTTATCTAGGATCATCTTAACATCTGATGAATTAAAAGAAATGAATAAAAAGTCGATATGTGTTTTAACTAGAGCACAAGCCAAAAAGAAGAAATTGGCTCAAGATATGACAAATAACGTGGAGATCCCTACTAACAATAGGACTGATCAACCTAAAGTTGTAGAGATTCTCAAAAAATCTGACTCGGATATAGAATTAGTTATATTATCGGATAACGAACTGCGCAGAAGAATAATACAAAAATCGCGAAATACGGACTTATATTTTTCTAGAAATGATAACTTTATTTACTCTAAAGAGGAAAATAATATATTTGCAAGTCATTATTCTTTATCAACAAAAGCACGAGTTGATTTGTTGAAAGAAATGGCACTATTTTGCAAAGATTTAGATATTACGGAAATAATAATAATAAAAACGCGTAAAAATAAAGATATAATAAAATGGCTAGCCAGTGAGATAAATAAATATAAAGAGTTAATTTTACCTAGACTATGCATAGTTAGAAATGTTCAAAGAATATATACGGAAGAAGAAAAAAGAGTAATCATGAACGATTTTCATATATTGCCAAGTAGTGGTCACTTAGGTATTAGAAGGATGATAAATAATATTAAAAAATATTATTATTGGCCATCGATAGAAAGAGACGTTAAATGTTATGTAGGAAAATGCGAAAAATGTCAACAACAGAAATACACAAAAATTCATAAAGAACCATTAACAATTACAAGCACAGCTTCATCATCATTTGATAAAATATTTTTAGATATTATGGGACCAATAGATAAAGACGATCAAGGCTATTGTTATGTACTTACTTTACAATGTGAGTTAAGTAAATACGTAGAAGCGTATCCATTGAAAACTAAATCTACTTCAGAAGTTGCCAAAACATTTTGCGAAAACTTTATTCTTCGTTATGGTATACCTAGAGAAATAGCAAGCGATAGAGGTACAGAATTTGTTTCTAATATAATGTCAGAATTATGTAAAATATTAGGCATAACTCAAACAATAGCTACGGCTTACCACCATCAAAGTATTGGTTCATTAGAAAATACTCATAAAATGTTAGGAGCATATTTACGAATTCAAACAAATAACCACCCATCATCGTGGAGCTCATGGTTGCAGTATTGGTGTTTTTCTTTTAATACCGCTGTTCACCCCGAAACTAAATATACACCTTATGAGTTAGTGTTTGGACAAGTGTGTAGACTACCTAATAACTTATGTAGTGTTGTAGATCCATTGTACAATTTTGATAATTATGTTTTAGAATTTAAGTATAGAATTCAAAAGGCTCAGAAAGATGCTAGGAATAATTTAATTTTAAGTAAATATGTAAGAAAACAGAATTATGACAAAAGTATTAATCCAGTTATGTACCAACCAGGTGAAAAGTTGCTTTTAAAAAATGAAACTGGTACAAAATTAGATACATTGTATACAGGCCCTTATAATGTAATAAGAGATTTAGATCCTAACGTAGAAATAAGAATAAAAGATAAACAAACTATAGTTCATAAGAATAGAACTAAGAAATTTGTTAGCTAAAAAAAAAAAAAAATGTTTCTATTCATTTTTTTTTATTAATTTAGGGGGGTCGTGTAGTGTGTAGACTAAGCATTTTTAGTTCATAAGTTCATATTGTACAAAAAGACAGAATAAAGCCAGCCGCTAAGGCGTAAACACGTTTGTTTTATTTACACATCAACGACACACGTCGCATTATCACCCGCAAACCCAAGAAGTTCTTGAAAGAAGCCACTCCACTGTCAATTAATACTTAAAATCTTACGTTAACGATAGCCAGTCCAACTGGCATAAATATGTTAACACCGCTATTTTAGCATACAATAGCTCTGTCCACACAACAACCAGGTTCACGCCTTATGAACTTGTTTTTGGCCATAAGCCATATATACCTGACGCCGTCTTCGACTTACGCTCCGACGTCACTTATCCCGAATACCTGAAAATACTCCTTCATCGACTAAAAATATCGCGAGAAAAAGCTTTATAGAATATTCACGTGTCAAAGAAAGATCAAAAACTTACAATGACCGACATTCACGACCAGTCCAATATAAAGCAGAAGACTATGTCTACATAAAGAATCACGTAAAACTTAGGAGCCTTGTCCCCCGTTTGGAAGGGATCCTATAAAAAAATAAAGGTCCACGGGAATAACACACTTATCCTTTTAATTAGCCGTCGTCACGTTAAACACCATTTCGACCAAGTAAAACCTACAAATACTAATGAATAATAAAAAATAAACAAACAAATATCATTAGTGTAATAATCATGCAAATAATAACCATTACTAATAATATACCAGAACAATTCTAATAGATGCCACCGTCTTCGGAGTAGACGCTTTCGAAATTCAACACGTAGAGAATGGTCCAGGAATATACTTTGACGCCAGAGTGTCCTTGAAAATAATTAATGGTCACATAGATATAGTCATCCCCGTCGATATCTCTTTTATAAGTCCCCACTTAATCAATATCCAAGATGTTCTCGATTTGTCATGAGATCTTTGCAATAAAAGTAAAATATTCAAACCAACAGAATGTACAAATATATTACAACCTCTAGAAATCCGATTCCATGATATGACAAGAGACTAGGACTCAATCTCTCATATTCTTCCGCTAAGAAACAAACGTTCCGCTTGGTACAGCATCATCGGAACGGCATCTAAGCATCTGTTTGCCACCTTAAATGAAAAAGACGCAACACTTTATGATCGCGCTATCCGCGAATTATATATAGATATTTTATATCAAATCGATAAAAAATATCTAGCGTAGTGTGTAAAAGAAGGTCTTATTGTAACCACCTCCGCACTTGAAATCTTTAATAAATCATTAAATCAACTAGCTCAGAACGAAAAACCATTAAACAATGCAATTAATTTTCTGACTAATAGAATAAATATCGATAACTTTCAATACACTCGATTGTAAAATTAAAATGTTAGAATTAGTAAATATATTACAAAATAGTATACTTACCTTATCCTTTAAGCTAGGAGATATTTTAAACGGCCTAATGTTCAGTAAAAACAACATAGTGTATCCTGCAATATACTCACCTAAAACTATACGAAGACATTCTTAGCATCCTTAGATTCCTATCTAGTTCTAAAGAATTCCCCATATCCATAGATTTAAGTAACATTCATAATGTACTTACGTTTTCTAGCTTAAGTTCCTACTATCTCGGCAGTAAAATTGTATTTGCTTTAAGAATACCTTTAGTTTATTCCGTACAATTCTACATTTATCACATATTTCTATTTCCTATTTCTGTATATAACAATTCATTTGCCATGATTATTCCTAATACTAATAAATGATAAATATATCGGGGTTTTCTAAAGATAAAACTCAATATAGAAAATTTGAAAAAAATGTAAACTAGTAGATTCCGAAAAAAGAGACTTGACCATATTATCCACTGCTACTCATCCCATCTGCGAAAGCGAGCTAATATCAAAATCCTTATCGTCTCTTCCAAATCAATGTGTTGTTAAACCCATGTCCAGAAATATCGAACTATGGCAGCCGTTACAAGAAAATAAATGAATTTATGTTATCTCCAGGAATTCCAAGCCCACTATTGATTGTTAAGATAAAACAATATCTGAAGCTAATATATATGGCACCGGAATGATAAAATTACCGCTCGGATGTAATGCATACTGTAGAGGTATAGAATTAACAACTAGACAAAATATAAAATATAATTCATCCCATGTAAACATCGATTTTAATTTATTGGTATTATATAATATTAATCAAACTATAACCTATCCAAAAGAACTTAATATTAAATCTATAAACTTTGAACCCTTATTAAATAATAAAGAATATTTAGATGTAATTAAACGTAGATTAGAAAATATTATAACCAAACCAAATGTCATTGTCATTAATTATAATCATTATATTCCATCTTTTGTTTTATATTGTATTTTAACTTTAATTATAATATTAGGTTAAAAGTTATATAAATATTGTATACCTAAGATCCGCGGCGTCCTGTCCTCTTCAACAAATCCAAATCCTCCTGAAGATCCTGCGTCCCAACCTGAAATAGAACTTTCCTCTCCTACACCTAGACTCCGCTTCTAGAATACCAAACTTCACCCTTAAGGTGGAAGCTTGGTCTCAACCGGGGGGCTGTTATACCTAGGCTCCCCCTTTCCTCCAGAACCGCTTACCTTTGCCTTCCGCTCTGCTGTATCAGCATCCAATAGTCTATTAATACACCTCCCGTTCCTTCACCAAGTCAATTTCCAGTCTCCATTCCTCCGCTGCGCATAATTGCCGGATCGCTGTTCCTTATTTTCTAAGTTCTAAGTCTAGTTAAGTCCTATTTAATTTCATTTTTTGTATTTTCTTCGTGTGTAACTAAAAAATCTTTTTGAAAGCTGATTAAAAACCCCGGGTAGCAATTGGTGGCAGCGTAAATGGATAATAAATCCCCGGTTAACTCAGTGCTTAAATAAAATTTAAAAAGTGCTTTAAAATTCCACAAATGTGAAAAGTATAAAAGTAAAAATCTTTTTTTTAAAGGTGTTTTTGTTGTAAAACCTTATTTAATGTCATAGACAAAATGTGACTGATGTGTAGAATATAATTTTAATTCAAATTTACTTCAATAAAAAATGTCGAACTGTTAGCACAATCTTTCACTAAAAGATATTTTCCAACATTCGTTATCAGCACGAAGGCTCTGTAAAATGAGCTAATTGTTCCATTTTTTCATTTCGAAGTCGTTGTGGCATTGTTTTTTTGTGTATAGTAAATAAATACGTCTGACAAAAAAAAAACAAAAGTTCAATATGTCAGGGGATCACGAAAGAACAGGGTCAAGCCTACATTCATTGGCAGGAATATATTTAAAGGGAAGAGACGACTATGCTTCATGGAAATTTAAAATGCGCATGTATCTTGTACATGAAAATTTGTGGAATTGCATAGTCGGATACCCTGCGGGTGATGCCACTCCCGTTGACGTCAAGGTAAGAAATGACGAAATTACCTTAGCGAAAATTTGCTTAACCTTGTATGGTCCAGCAATTACGCACGTCAGAAGCAGTAAGACTGCGAAGGAAGCGTGGAACGCTTTAGCAGCTTCCTACGAAGATAAGTCCATGGGTCGTAGATTGGCTTTGGAGAGAAAGCTATATAGATACCATTTAAGTGACTTTCAAAGCATGGAGCTGTATATAGATGCTGTAATGTCAACAGTGCAAGATCTGGCAGACATAGGGAAAGTTACAGAAGACAGTTCAGTAGCTGCAATCTTATTAGGAGGATTGACATCCCGTTTTGATCCGTTGATCATGGCGTTAGAAAGCTCTACAGGAGGGATTTCAACTGAATTTTTAAAGAGTAAACTATTAACAGAGTTTGCGAGGTCAGCTGAATCTGAATCATCTACGTCTGATGCAGCGTTAAAAGCAAAGCACAAACCAAGTAAAAAACCAAAGGTTCGAAAAATAATTTGCTACACCTGTAAAAAGCCCGGTCATAAAGTACCAGACTGTCCCTTGAATAAAAAGAACAAGGAAAGATGTGGGCAAGGTAACATTTCAAACTTATTCGGTGCTTTGAATACTGCTGGAGAAATAAAATCTGACAAATGGTACGTAGATTCTGGAGCTAGTGCACATATGTCTGGTAGATCTGATTGGATGGAAAATATTAGAGATTTTCCAGTTACCAAAGTGACAATTGCAAATGGTGATACCTTATTTAGTGCTGGAATAGGCAATGTTCCTATTGTAAATAATTTTGAGACTCTAAGTGGTCAAAATGTAAAGAATATTTCAGATGTTGTATTTGTGCCAGGTTTAAATACAAATTTAATTTCTGTAAAGAAAGCCACACAAAATGGCTTTTCTGTTCTTTTTGATACAAAAGGTTGTACATTTTTTGACACTTCTACTTTTTCTTATACAGGTAATGCTGTTTGTCACGGGTCTTGTTGTGGTGGATTGTACACTTTAGATTGTACTGTAAGTTCACCCAAATCCTTATCAGCGTTCGAAGTACAAAGTGACGTTTCAAGTTATCGCCTATGGCATAAGCGACTTGGTCACTTATGTCGTATAGGTTTAGACGCTCTTAACAAAGCAAATCCAGACATTTCGTACAAAGACATAGATAAGGAACCCTGTATAGCATGTATAGAAGGTAAGCAAGCTAGGAAACCTTTTAAGAAAGTACGTTACCACAAATCGTCTTCTAAGTTAGAACTGATTCATTCGGATCTTTGTGGACCGATGTCTGATTGCTCTTTTCAAGGCAATAAATATTTTCTAATTTTTGTAGACGATTATACTCGTATGATTTATATATATTTTATTAATTCTAAAGATCAAGTCAAAAGTAAGTTTAGTATGTTTAAAGCCATGGTAGAAAGGGAGACCGGTTTAAAAATTAAAACCCTGCGGTCAGATAATGGTACTGAGTACGTAAACAGCGAGTTTTCTGACTACCTAAAAGAAGAAGGCATAAAGCATGAAACAACTGTTCCATATAGTCCTCAACAAAACGGCCTATCTGAAAGAACGAATAGGTCGATTGTAGAAAAGGCACGTTGTATGCTTTCCGATAGTTCTCTCCCTAAAGGATACTGGCAGGATGCAGTCGAGACTGCTGTCTACTTAAAAAATAGATGTCCTCACAGGAGCCTCGATGGTCAGACACCTTTTGAAAAATGGCATGGTAAGAAACCAAACTTGTCTCATTTAAAAGTTTTTGGTTGTCGTGCAATGGTCAAAATTCCAGATGCTCGAAGAAATAAGTTGGATCCCAAAGCTAAAGAGTATATTTTCGTTGGATACTCAGAAGATCCTCGAAGTTACTATTTTCGGGAACCAAATTATCCAAGAAGATTGACCAAAGCGAGAGACGTAGTTTTCTTCGAAGGAGTATTCTGCAATTTGAAAGCTGAAGACAAAGAAATTGGTAATTCTTCAAATATTTTTGATATAACTCATTTAAACACAGATCAGAATCCAAGGTGCAGTCATCAATTGACGGAGGAAGCTGAAGTGGCGCCGCTCCTTGTGGAGCAGGTACAAAATAATTCAGATTTTCCTAGGATAAGTGATGAAATTACTACTGACGATATCAATACAGTGACGCAGACTGTCGATTTATCTGAGGAACGATATCCACTTAGGAATAGGCTACGTCAACGTTTTGATGCAAACCTTATTAGCCAAGCTGACTACACAGACGATCCCCAAAGCTATAAAGAAGCTGTAGACGGAGGCGATAGTTATCAGTGGACATTGGCAATGCAAGATGAGTATAATTCACTAATAAAGAAACATACTTGGGACCTAGTGGATAGACCAAATAAAAGGGTGATACCATGTAAGTGGGTCTTCAAGTGTAAAAGAGATGCAGAAGGTTCTATTGTTAAATATAAGGCAAGGCTGGTGGCGAAAGGTTTTAATCAAGTTTGTGGTGTTGATTACAATGAAACCTTTTCACCAGTAGTGCGAAATTCTTCTTTACGAACTCTGTTTGCCTTGGCTGCAGAGATGGGTCTTAATATGCACCACTTAGACGTGGATACTGCATTTCTGAATGGAGATCTAGAAGAAGAAGTATATATGCAACAACCGGAAGGTTTTTATAAGCAAGGCGCAGAGAACAAAGTTTGCTTATTAAGGAAATCGTTATATGGCCTAAAACAGGCTGCACGAGCATGGAATATAAAATTAAATGAAATTTTATCAATTATAGGTTTTAAGCAGACCTCTTCCGAACCTTGTATATACTTAAAAAGTTTTAATAATGAAACTGTCATACTCACTGTATATGTCGATGATATTATTTTATTTTACAAAGAAAAAATGTCATTGGACATTGTCAAAAGTGATTTGGAAAAATATTTCTCATTAAAAGATTTGGGTCCATTAAAATATTGCTTGGGCTTAAATATTACGAATGACGAAAATAAGAACATATCAGTCAGCCAAAAAACATATATAAAAGTTGTTTTGGAACGTTTTGGTATGAAAGATTGTAAGGAGAAGTCTACACCGTTACAAAATAATAAGCTCAAAAAGAGTGAGCAGAGCTGTGAGTATCCTTACCAAAACTTAATGGGATGTTTAATGTATATAGCTGTAAATACTAGGCCTGATATAGCTTACGCCGTAAGTTATTTGAGCCAATTCAATAACTGTTATGACAAGAGTCATTGGTTGGCAGCCAAGCGTGTTTTACAGTATTTAAAAGGAACTGTAGACTATTGTATTACTTACAGGAAGACGGGTAAACTATTATGTGGGTATACGGATGCGGATTGGGCAAATTGTGAAATTGACAGACGCTCCTACACCGGTTATTGCTTCAAGCTAGCAGATGGCCCTATCAGTTGGGAATGTAAGAAGCAACCAACGGTAGCTTTATCCTCAACGGAGGCCGAGTACATGGCGTTAACTAGTGCCGCTAAGGAGGCAATTTTTCTTAGGAGGTTAGTATTTGACATTACTGGTAACACTGATAAGGTTACGTTATTTAGTGATAGTCAAAGTGTAATGTAAATTCAGAACATTTAAATGTAATAATAACATATAATAGGACAAAACACATTGATACAAAGTATCATTTTATAAGAGAGAAAATTGCTGAAGGCATAATAAATATACAATTCTTGCAAACTAATAAAATGCCAGCAGATATTCTGACTAAGCCTCTAAATTGTATAGCACACCTTAGGTGTACTTCGGAATTAGGTTTAGTTTAAAGCTGTAAATATGTTTTCGTTTTTAAGGTTATTAGTTTGTAGTATATTGTATTATTTTCTATTACTTTGTTTTTTGCCTTGTTTTCATATTTTCTCTTATTTTGTATATTTCCATTAAGGGGGGTATGTTGTAAAACCTTATTTAATGTCATAGACAAAATGTGACTGATGTGTAGAATATAATTTTAATTCAAATTTACTTCAATAAAAAATGTCGAACTGTTAGCACAATCTTTCACTAAAAGATATTTTCCAACAGTTTTAAAGACCCCGTATAACAGTACGAGTCTTTTTGCCAAAAAAATTATAAAAAAATAGAGGTTTGTTAAACTATGTTTTTAAATACATATTCGATTAGTGAAAGAGACATGCGGACCGCTTGGATTAAATATGACGGAAGCACTTGGATAGAAAAAGGTCTGAGAGGTAAACATAAGAGTCATAATAGGGTTGTTGACGTCGAAATGATAACATCGGATTGTACCCACGTAAATTCATTTGCACCTGTAGATATATATTAGAATACCTCCATTATAGAGCAGCATGCAAAAGACTGTATGTAGACGACGGTGACTTGACCATTGCTAGGATGTTTAATTTATACAAAGAATGGCCCGGGCTCAACAACGACTCAAATAAAGCTTCTAGCTTAAGACAGTGCAGAGATATTGTAAGCACGCACTTTAATTTGAGTTTCCATCTACCCAAAAAAGATACATGTAACCAATGTCACAGTTTTAAACAATTAGAAAATCCATCTGACGATCTCAAAAATGAATACACAAAATATTTAATAACAAAAAAAAATAGTCAGGGTGTTAACGCCATCTGTTAGTTAATAGCTATACTACACATTTTACTCTGTCCCATTCACTCATTCCCGGTCCTATCCTTTTCTCATTCCATTCCATTAATTGTCGCCTCGCATCTCCTCGCAAATCTAACCTCTCTGCTAAAACGTGTCGTGGAATCGTGTGAAATTTATTAAAAAGAAGAAATATCTGATAAAAAACTCTTGTTAAAGAAACGTGTTAAAGTGTACCTAAAAACTTCAATCTAGCGACCTACAACAGAAGTGAAATCAGGTTAGTCCCTGTTTCTTCTCCTTTTTTCCTACACAGGGCCTTAATGATAAAACTGACACTCTAAGTTCCAATGGACGCATTGTGTGCGCTACTTTTGACTTTCAAAAGGTTTGGTCGTGTCCACATGGGCAAATTAGCATTCTTTATTATAAACGACCATTTTCATGCTATAATTTTACCATATAGGGTAAACGACCCAATCGTTGGCACTCCTCAAATTATTGGCACTTCAGAGTTTAGTTTAAAGAAATAAGGAACCTATAGACTATTGTGTAAACCAATTAATAATAGTCTATGGCACTGACTATACCATACTCTAAGTTTTTCAATGTTCAACATAACCTGTCATTACTGTCTTATTGAAATACATAACAAGTCTCATTAAAATTATATCTTTTATTTTAAAGTTTAAAACAGAACAAGGCGCAGTAAATCAAATTTTTTGGGCTCAATATCATCAAGAGATATCAGAATTTGTAAATCCACGGTAAAGTTTTGGATTAGATTGGACTGGATAGATGATGCCGGTAACGCTAAACAAGTTTAAAAATGGCGTCAGTAAAATTGCCACCAATTTGAATTTCAGTCACTTGCAGAAAGAAAACCCAACATGTTAAGAAATCAAATTGGATAAGCAACCTAATGACAGAAGCAGTGGTGAGGAGTTGTTCTGCGGGATGACCAAATTAGGGGATACCTGCTCCAACGATTGATATGCAAATATAAATATTGAGAATAAGTGTATAAAGTGTAAATTGGACACTGGTGCTGATATAAATGTCATGCCGTTATCAATATTTCAAAAAATTAATAAAGATCTAAATTTAAAAATGGTACAGGACAAAACCGTTAGGAATTATAAATTTACTGTGTAAATATAAAGAAAACATATGAAAATTTTGTGATTGTAAATTCAAATTCCACGTTGCTTTGGTCTTCCAGGTTGTAAGAATTTGCAGGTGAAGCCTGATGAAAATGTAAATGATGGCGAAAAACAAAAAATTATATATATGTAAGGAGGACTATATATATATATATATATATACAGTCCTCCTTACCGATTTCGGTAACGGCGACCCCTCAAATGTCATTATTTCGCCGCCTGTGGGCCCTAATGTGGCTGGCCAGACCGAATTTATTTTTAAATTCCCGGTCACATATCGCACAGTATAGTTGGCCAGTTCCGCGTGAGCGGGCACAGCGGCCGCGCGTGTCCACTCTGTTCAACGCGTTTTCGTGTTTTGAATTTTGCTTTCGCGACAAGTACCGTTCATATATTGTAGTGAAACGAAGTTAAAAGGGCAACTCCTGGTAACAGGAGACCCTTAAAATAATAATGAACTCAACGTCTCAAAATCCCCCAACGTCAAATCAACCCACAATGCATCAAACTAGAAACACCACAACAAGTTACGCCAACGTTACGTCATCCACTTGTTTTCCAAAAAAAGATCAAGCCATTATATTAGACTCCATTGACGGAATAACACTCCGTGAATATCTCATTGCTTTAGCGTCTATCACACCAGCAACATCTATACGATTTATATCCCGCATATCGAATGCACGTATATGCATATATATGGACTCCAAGAAAACAGCTGATAACCTAATCGAAGAAAAGAAAAAGCTTAACATCAAAAACAATATTCTAGAAATTAAACCGCTGATAACAAGAAATAAAAGAATTGTTTTGTCTAATGTTTGTCCAGTTATTCCAAATTACGTCATAGAACAAAAATTTGAAGAATTAAATATAAAAATAATGTCTCCGTTAGTATTCATGAAAATAGGTGTGACTGATCCAGGATTTTCTCATATATTAAGTTTCAGAAGACAACTATATATTAGCCCAGAGGATGAGACACGCCTGCCTGAATCATTCCAGATAACATTCGAAGGAACAAATTATTGGATTTATATATCTACTGATGCTCTGAAATGTTTCACTTGTAATACATTGGGACACCTAGCCAAAAATTGCCCTACAAGTATAGTAAATACCCAAGAGCAAGAAACTGAAATGGAAACTGCCGATGAAATAAGAGAAATTTTTAATAGGAATGATGACCAAATAGTAACACGATCCTACACCGACCACACAAATATATCTCCAGTAACGAAAGGAGACTTTGTACATCCATCTCAGTTAAAATCAGTAGGAATTAAACGAGCTCGATCTTCGACTACAACCGAGTCTTCAAAAAAAGAAATTATACAAGATACACAAGAGGATTCGGATAGAATAGATTTGGATACTGATGAATCCAGTAGCAACATTTCAGTGGAAGACGTAGAAGTGAAAACAAACAATAAAAAGAAATTAAAGAAAACCGATACCAGAACTAATGAAGAAATTTGGAAAAATATTAAAAATGATATGAAAGAATTAAATAATGAAAATACTTTCCCAATCAATTTGGATCAATTTATAAGTTTAATAGACAACATAAGAGGAAAACAAAATATAAATGAATTAGTATACTCCTATACAAATAATGTTAAAGACCTTATTATGATGTGCAACAAATTACATTGTAAAATGAACAAAAGCTTAAAAAATAGATGCTCACGTTTATCGAGAAAATTACATGAAATGCTGGTCATTACTCCTAGTATATTTACGGATAGTGAACTATAATTACTTCTATTCTAATTTTTATATTACAAATTTATATAACATTTAACTTACTTTTTTGGTATGGACATTTTACAATGGAATGTAAACGGTTATTTTAAAAGACTCGAAAATATTAAATTGTTAATATCTCGGTTATGTCCAACTTGCATTTGTTTGCAGGAAACAAATTTTACTTTTAAAAATTGTGCATCCTTAAAAGGTTATCAACAATTCTACAAAAATCGCCCACAAAGTCACAGGGCCAGTGGTGGAGTAGCCATTTTTATTAAACCGCATACAATTCCAGAAGAAATAACTTTAACTACAAACTTAGAAGCAGTAGCGATAAAAATTAAATTTCCAATACCGATTACAGTGTGTACCGTCTATCTGCCTAACAGTAATCCTCTTAACAAACATGATTTAAATAATCTCTTAAATCAACTTCCAACTCCCTTCATAATATTAGGCGATTTTAACGGCCACCATTTTAATTGGGGTTCAGACAAATGTGATACCAGAGGTAGAATTACAGCAGAGTGGCTTGAAGAACATGACAACATATTTGTGCTGAATAATGGTCAACCGACCCATTTTGATAGTAATACCGGTCGCACAAGTAATATAGACCTAACTTTAGCTTCACAAGATATAACATCATATTTTGAATGGAATGCTTTAGAAGATTTATATGATAGTGACCATTTCCCAATTTTGATTAGATCTCAATATTTTAATAATGATGCATCAAACAATATTAGAATTCCAAAGAAATGGAAGTTTGAAAATGCAAATTGGGATACATTTAGGGAAGAGATTGACATATATATCTCCGAATTAACACCCCTAAATGAAACTTCAGAGTATACTATCAATGATTTTGTTGATAAATTCACTGAAGCCATTTTAAAGGCAGCTGACAAATCAATACCTAAAACATCTGGTAAGTTACGAAAAAATAATTTATCATGGTGGAATGATGATTGTAAAATTGCGCTAAAAGAAACCAAAACCGCTCTAAAACTTTTTAAACGATATGCCAGAAATGATCCTAACTCAGTGTATAAAATTGAATATAAGAGAAAAAGAGCATTCTATAGAAGACTTATAAAAGAAAATAAAAAGAAATATTGGGAAAACTGGGTTTCATCTATTAACAATAAAACCTTGATTGGGGATGTGTGGAAAAAGATACAAAAAATTAACCACCGCAATACTAGATTTAATAATATTGTACTGGAAAAAAATGATGGGACGTTTACTAATAATCCAATTGAAACTTCAAACTTACTTGGTGAAAACTTTGCCAATAACTCCAGCTCGAATAATTATGATAAACAATTTATTGAATACAAGGCTGTAAATGAGACCGATCCAAATTTTGACCTACATAATAATTGCAATCCTATAAACAAGGAAATATTGATGCAGGAATTGTTATTAGTACTCTCTCAAGTTGGAAATTCTACCCCCGGTCCAGATAATATACCGAATATTATAATTAAACACTTACCACTTAGAGGACTTGAGTATTTATTACAACTATATAATTACATTTATAAGGAACAGGTGTTTCCTGACAAGTGGAAAGAAGCTTTAGTAGTACCTATATTAAAACCAGGAAAAATACCAAGTATGCAAACCAGTTATAGGCCCATATCCTTGACATGCAATTTATGTAAAATCCTAGAAAAAATAATAAGTAAAAGAATCAGATGGTACGTAGAAACAAATAAACATTTGTCACCATTCCAATTTGGATTTCGTCAATTCCAATCAACAACAGACCATTTAATGAATATTGAAAGTGAAGTACTTGATAGCTTTGCAAATAATACCTATACAGTAATTGTAGCACTAGATATTGAAAAAGCTTATGAAATGGTTTGGAAACATAGAGTTCTAAAGTTATTACAAAATATTGACATAAAAGGAAATGCCCTAGCATTCGTAAAAAACTTTCTTTCAAAAAGAACAATAAAAGTAAGAGTCAACGATACAACATCGAACTCTTTTTCTACAGAAAACGGTCTACCGCAAGGATCAGTTCTCAGCGTAATTCTGTTTTTACTTGCTATAAATGACGTTCTTTCACATATCGAAAAACCAGTTAAGGGGTTTTTGTTTGCGGATGACTTAACCATTACTTGTAGTGGTAGAACATTGAAACCTACATTGAAACTCATTCAAAACACACTAAACAATCTGTTGAAATGGTCAGACAAATCAGGCTTTAAATTTTCGAAATCCAAAACTGAATTTATAATATTGTCTAATAAGAAAAATAAAATGAAAAACTTAAAGTTAATCTTAAAGGAACATAGCATTAAAGAGGTAAAAACGTTAAAAATTCTGGGATTAATAATTGATAAAAAAATGAGTTGGAATTCACACATAAATCAACTTAAATGCGAATGCTATAAAAGATTAAATATAATAAAAGCTTTATCATCAATGAATTGGGGATCTGACAGAAAATGCTTAATAAATACATATCGTGCCTTAATAAGACAAAAAATAGATTATGGTTCAGTAATTTACGATTCTGCAAAACAACGAACACTTAATTCCTTAGAAAGCATACACAACACTGCTCTTCGATTGAGTATTGGTGCGTTTAAGACAAGTCCAATAAAGAGTATCTTAGCAGAAGCTGGGGAAATGCCACTAGAATTAAGAAGAAAAGAACTTGTAATGAAATATGCCATAAATATACTATCACAACCTAAAACACCAACTTACCATAGCTACACTAAAATAACAGCTGTTGACACAGAATATGAACTTCGACCTAATTTATTGCAACCACTACGAATTAGAGCAGCCAAATATTTAAATGAAGTAAATCTAAAGATCCCTGAAATGTTCCCAAAGAAATTGCTCACTTCTGGCCCATGGGAAAATCTTGAATTTCCTATAAACCTTGACTTAGCTAAAAATCAAAAAGATTACACACCCCAATATGTATACAAAAACTTATTTAATGAAATTAATAGCAAATATAATACTGATTGTAAAATTTTCTACACGGATGGTTCCGTTATGAACGGGAAAGCAGGGTGTGCAATAGTATCTGGTGATATTTGCTACAAATATAGACTAGGAGATTTTAACTCTATTTATAGTTGTGAAGCAATAGCTATTCTCAAAACCTTAGATTTAATTCATAACGATTCTAATAGACTAAAATATATAATTTATACTGATTCGAAATCATGTTTGACAGCACTACAAAATACAAATAATTTAAACACTCTAATAGTAGAAATAAAACAAAAAATTATAAGTCTGCTTAAAGATGAGTACATGTTTGAAATAATATGGATCCCAAGTCACCAAGGCATAGTAGGAAATGAGAAAGCAGACAGCGAAGCGAGAAATGCAATTAATGAAAATGATAATTATAAATTTAATAAATCGACTCCTAGTGAATTACAAAAATATTTCAAATATAAGATTAAAATAAATTGGGACAATTATTGGAGGACAGATAATTCATCTTTATTGTTCAAAATAAGAAAATCCATTTTTGAAAAATCTCCTACCTCTTTTTGTTGTAGAAAAGATCAAGTGATTATCACTAGATTACGTATTGGACACACCAACATGACACACATCCACCTCATCACTAAAAATGACAGAAACAAGTGCAAGTGTGGACTGGACCTCACCGTTTCACATTTATTAGTAGAATGTTCAGTATTTAACAATGAAAAAATATTATGTAATGTGCCTAATAATTTAAAAGACTGTCTAAACGGGGAGGGATGCATGCAAACCTTAAAATTTCTAAAAATGGTAGATGTTTATAAACTAATTTAAACTAAATTTTAGTTTTCCATCCATCCTTCCTTATATTACTGTATAATCGTGGTCGTTAATGACCTAAGTTGTTAAAAAGCGACCTAAAATAAATAAATTAAAAAAAAAAAAAAAAGTATAGTTGGCCAGCGGCGTTGTACATATAGCTATAGGAGGGCTTGGGTCGCTCTTTGCGAGTTTGACGTTTGGTATCCATATCTTCTAAGCGCTTCTCTTCGAAAGCCTTGACTTTTTTAAAGATTATGAATCGCCAAGAAGTCCTTTCCATAGCAGCTCCTCCCATTGTTGTGTGCTGTACCTTGTTTCAAAAGCGTAAAACTATAACTAGTTTTACACATTTATCAATAGTCTTTAATTATTAATGGTTTCCGGGCTACTGGTCTTTGTCCGTAGGACTCAAACGCTATAGACTTCTCGAAATGCTTGAGGAAGAATCTAAAAAATAAGCCCGAAAATGAAGCAATACCGGAAACTTCAAGAATGATCAACAAAAAGGATTTTATAAAAGATCTACTAAAAAACAGGATTTGACAGATGGTGAGCAAATTTTAAAAAACCTGTGGTATTTCTTTGATAGAATAGAAAACAAGCAAACACACAAAGAAAACTATGAAAACACCAAATCAAATTTATTTGTTCAAAACATGGTTAAACAGTTGAAATATATGTTATAGTGTACACATGTTTTGCTCACATTGGATAAATGTCAAAAAATCATAGTAATAATAATAATAACATTCATAAGTCGAGGAAGGTATTTATTTACAACTGAGGATTTTTTCCACCGAATAAAACATTCTATTTAAGAGCCATTCCTTTAAGTGAATTTTAAAATTATTTATCCTCTACTATGCAGAAGAAAACACCGGATGAGAACTCTTGGTACAAATGGAAAAGACAACAATCAAAATAAAGAAATCTATGAGGCAAATACCTCGGATGTTACTCTTAATGAAAATGACCTTTTGGACATTGAAAATATGTATGTGTTTGAATGTAATGAACTTGATAATAAAACATGTAATATTCTAGCTCAAGAGAAGTCTTGATTGGAGAAATTGTTATTGACAACACAGAAGACATCACTGCTATATATGATTTTCGGGCTGATTCTTTTCCAAAAGGCACTGAAAATATAGATTGTAATATACCCAAAGAAGATACTCAGATAACTAGACATAACATAACTAGAAATAATGTTATTCACCCAGCTCAACAGGATTTTGATAAAATTAGAGTTATTAAAATTATAAGCAATCATATTTTCACTACCCTTATAAAGATCAACCTACGAGAAACAAAACTAGACGACATGTTAGTGCTACCTTAAGCACCCCAAAGGAAAGGAGTAAGACGAAGTAAGAAGACTCTTTTTGTATTACGTCAAAGAAATTCAAGGAACGTGAAAAAATTAAAGCAAAGAAAGAAAAAGTAGACGGCATACAGAAACGAACGGAACAACGACAAAAAAAATTTGGCAAAACTGAAGAAATTTAAAAAAAAGAGAAAAAGGTGTCAAGGTGTTGGTAAGAAACATGAAACTACGGAAACTGCAAAAGGAATGTTACTTTCGAAAGATTTTTACAAAATTTAAACATTGACATGGCGCTAAAGAATAAAGAACAAAAAAGAACGTTGAAAATAAAGTAGAATTAATACAAGAAAAATATGAAAATAAGTCAGAATCGAGAGATAAAAATAAAGGAGGATTGAAACAAGAACAAATTAATTAAGAGGAAAGGGTAATTAACCAAGAAAATTACACAGAGAATAGTTCCAATCAAAATCTTAATTTTAACAGTATCAAAATACAAAAAAAATGGGATACTAAGGATAAAATCATTGAGAAAATGCTAAACAAACCAAATAAAGAAGACACTAAAAGTATTTTGAAAAAGATTTTATATTCTAAGGAAGCATTGTGCAATACGTATGAAGACACTGATAATGATGGTAACGTAGCAAACAAAAAGTTTTGCATGAAATTGAGAAAATGTTGACCGATGATTAAGATTAGTTAAAACGTTACTTTTAATGGTCACAGTAAGTCTGCGAATATAATATAGAATACAAAGATAGGTAGGAAGACTATTAAGTAGAAACTTAATCAGACTGATTGATAATTTGTAGGTAGGTTTTAAAGTTAAAATATCTCAAAGATAGTTATTTAAGTATAATAAAGTGAAACCACCAAAATGAATATTTTATAATAAATAATAAAAAATAAAAGAATTTTTATTGACACCAAAAATATAACAAAATTTGCATTAAATTAGGACTGGATACTAACACCTAGACTAGGCCAAACCTGTATCCTAGGTGTTAGTTGCTCCCAGTGACATAATAACTAAACTTATTTAACAAATTAATTCCATGTTACAAATAAAAATTACAACAAAAATTGGAGGTAGTTCCAAAATTCCAATGTAGCAATGAGCTTGTTAAACACGAACTTGAATCGTCTACAGAACGGGAATTATGTATTATGGGGACTTAGGAACATTTTTTCTTGTGAGTTTGTGAGTAACAAATTTTATTATTTATATACTACTTATATTATTTATATACTTATGAACAATATTATGATTACTTTACATATTTAAGAATTTATATATATATATATATATATATATACACACACACACATATATATATACACACACACATATATATATACATACATATATATGTATATATACATACATGTATACATTTACATACATTTCAAATTGATTATTATTTAACTGAGAATTTCAAATAGTTTTTCAGTTTCTTCGTAAGTTTTTGTTTTTAGCCAATTTATTAATATTATTTTACATCTGTTTATGTTAAGTGGATGTGTAGAAGTTTATTGTATAGGTAAGGACCAAGATAAATAAGAAACTTGTTAATAAAAGAAGTTTTTGAAATGATAGTTTGACAGACATTATATGTACGCCGAGCGTTTGTTGAGTCGCTGAAAGTGATTTTTTTATGTTGGCACAATACAGCATTTAGTACAAATAACTGTCTAACTGTCAATATACCACATTCTCGATAAAGGTCGGAAGTCGGGTACTTAAACGGTTTATTTTTAATAACTTTTAATAAAGCCCGCTGTGCTCTTTCAAGTTTAATTAAATGACTTTTACGGGCACCGCCCCATGACGTAATACAATAGGATAAGATAGACTGAGCTAAGGCAAAATACACGGTTTTAAGCAATTTCCAATCAGCGACGCTGCGCAATCTTTTAAAGATATATATTAGTTTTCTAGTTTTATCTGTGAGCTGATTTATATGCGGTTGCCATGTTAGTTTGCTATCTAGTAGAATACCTAGATATTTTATTGTCTCGATAACATTTAGATAGTCACAATCACATGTATTTTGACTTGTGTTGTCACACGTATGTATTTTAATTTTTAAATTATGATCTGATGGCAAGGACTTTTCTGTATTTGCAAAGAGAATATATTGGGTCTTGGCATTATTTAAAGTGAGTTGGTTTTGAATAAACCAGTTTGCTGCTTTTCTTAGACCTATTTCAGCAATTTCTTTCGCCTTATCCCATGTACTCCCATAAAATATCAACGCAGTGTCGTCTGCAAAAGTAAATAGTTTACAATTAGAGAGTTTAAGGTTACAAAGGCTATATATATATATTAGAAACATAGTAGGACCAAGAATGCTTCCTTGAGGGACTCCGTGTGTTATTCGGGCATCAGAACTAACGTTACCATCTATGATAACTTGTTGTGACCTGTTAGTGAGATAATCTTTAAACAATTGGAATAGAATTCCCCTAATACCAATTGTTTTCATTTTGTTTAATAGAATAGGGATCGAGACGGTATCAAACGCTTTAGCAAGGTCCAAAAAAACGCCTATACATTTTTCTTTCTTATCAATTCTCCGAGTTATAAATTCTGTAAGTTGTGATACTGCCATTGACTTCGATCTCTTTGTCCTAAAACCATATTGATTTTCAGAGAGAAGTTCTTTAGTTTCCAAGTAAGACAAGAGTCTTTTGTTTAAGATTTTTCCAGGACCTTCGACAAAGCTGGTAATACTGAAATTGGACGGTAGTTGCTTACAGAGTCTTTATTACCAGATTTGTAGATTGGATGAATGAGAGATGTTTTGAAAATATTTGGGAATACACCAGTCTCTATGCATAAGTTAGTAATATGCGCAAGCGGTAATGTAATCTTGTCTTTAAGTAATTTAAGTATTTTAGTAGATATTCCATCCCAACCCACTGCGCAATCAGTTTTTAGATTAGTTATAGTAGATTATATTTCGTCTTCTGTTGTTGCTAGGATAGCCATAAAATTAGAAGGTGAGTAATCTTGTTCAAGATCTGATAGGTTACTAGTTTTAGGGATCTGATCAGCCAAATTTTTTGCTATATTGACAAAATAGTCATTGACTAATTGTAACGATTTTTGTGGTGATGGTCCTAGTTTAAGCAGATCTGATGATTGAGTCTTTGGTGTATTGTTTCTATTAGTTATCTTATCTATTATTTTCCATTTTAGTTTAGGATGTTTAGCAAATTTATTTATCTGTTCCCTTTCGAAATTTTGTTTTATACGTTTTAATAAATTATTACAAAAGTTTTTGTACCTAATTTATGATGATATTTATTTATGAAAACATATATACAATTTTTTATAAAAACTTTAAATACTTTAAGGTTTATAACATACCAAAATAAAAGCAGACCTTGTAAAACACTATTTTAATTATAGCCTAAGAGTATAGGTAGGCTTTTTTATATTTCTAATAATAGGTAGGTACGTACCTATTTCCTACTCTAACTATTTGCCAATATTTACACAAGTAAATACCAATATTGAGAATTTCTATACCAGTAATAGGATTTTCTGTAGTCTTTCGGATTTAAGTGTAAAATATTTATTTAATACTATTCAATCACATAAAAATTAATATAAAAACAAAGACCAAAGTATTTCCTGTGATTCAGTCACATATACAGTCTACTAGCTTTTGCAAATGAGATTTTATTGTGATTTAATTTCAGACTGACTCGCTCACTCTTAAAGTGCCAACGGTTGGGTAATTTACCCTACAACATGGCTGATAAACAAGGTTGCTGGCGCCAGGCCATAAGAAATACACTGACAAGAACGACACTGGCAACACCAAACCAATGCGATGTGTCAAATCTTATATTTTTTCTCTTCTACTTGTCAACTTTGCCGCTAAAACGTATATTTGTCGTCTAATCTTTTTATTGTTTATAATTGCTGTAATATTTTTAAAGAAATACATCTCGTTGTCATACAAGGAGAAGAAAATTACAAGAATGAAAGGAACGATAAAAAAATTGTTACCAAAAAGAGTAAATCTGTGTCCATCTTATCACCTATTACCTTACCTGTGGGGACTATCTTGAAAGAAGAAAAAGTAAATGACGTCTGGAAATTACTACAGAAGCATTACGGAGAGAATTGACGCGAACTATCAGATTTAAACTTTTACTAGGTACCTAGCTGAACAGCAGTCCTACCATCAACTCTTATCGCGATTCAAATGAATACCTAACTGAATTGTTTCCCTATTTCGTACCATGACATAGTAACGCGATTCTTTTTAGGTCGCTGCCAAAACAAAACCTAAATTGAATCGCAAAAAGATCGCAATCATTGATTTCGTTCATTCAATTCGTACCATGACGTCCAATTCTAACCTAAAATAGATCGCTTAACTGTCAAAATATGCGATTCAATAAAAGTTAGTTTTTTGCAACTTTTTTATCACATAAAGTGAATTGTTTTTTTAAAAACGCTTGGAATTCTTACTATAGCGACTTTTCAGCGATAATTAGTGATCATTAATTAGTTCAATAATATATGTGTTTATTGTTTGGGACTTTTTTTATACATTTGCTCTTGAAATGTCCGACGAATTGTTGTTGAATTCGACAATAATGATGGTTCCTCGCAGCGACAAAGAAGACTTAAAAGAAGACGTCTTATACGCGAGCTATCGGATCCATTTGTCGAACTGGATGATACGGAGTTTATTCAAAGATACCGACTTACGAAACAATTGACCACCGAATTGTGTAATGAACTAAGACTAAAGTTTAAAAAGGTAAAAAAATCAACAGATTTGTCTGTCGAGTCAAAGGTAAGAAACGAAATTCCACTATCTTGGGTGTCCCTATATAACCTTAGATTCTTAGATATATCATTGTAAATAACCCAGATTTTTTATATTTTTCAATCCATATTTTGTCCTATTCTAGATGGTATGCCTACTCCTACTTTATAGTTTTAAATTCTGGTAGTTACCTATGATAACATAAAACCTATTTCATTTGTTTTAGATTTTAACTGCATTATCATTTTATGCAACGGGGTCATATCAAAGACCAGTAGGAGACATTAATGCACATTCTTTGGCCCAGCAAACAGTGTCATCTGTAATAAGGGAAGTGACTAGATGCATTGATTCTCCTGAGATGAGGAGAAAATATATTCATTTCCCACAAAATTTAGAGGAACGAAATAAAATTCGTGCAAGGTTAGTTTTCTAATGTATACAAAGGCAAAAGGATAGGTGTCCCAACACTCATATTTAGCCAATCATGCTTTTAGGCCCCATGTAATAGTTACAGGCCCGGACTGGGGTTGGGTTTACATATATGTCCGCGGATTTTTACTGGATATTTTAATGGTTAATGTTTAGGAATATATTCAAGACTTATTTATAACAACTGAAATTGGTTTTGAGTAGAAAAATACGTATTTAATTAATTATCGAAGTTTAAAATTCACGACAATGATCTGGTAATTTTGACAATAATGAAGTGTGTATTCACTTTAGAAATATACTCACGTATGGTATGACGCTACTAAAACTGTTTTTAAACATCAAATAATCCCTTAAACTGATTTTAAGTCTAAAAATATATGTTTTAACTTTAAATAATGAAGTAACTATAAAAAATACTAAATGAAATGCATTTGCGTATTTTTTTGTTTATGGTTCGTTAACTCTTATATTTTATTTTATGGCTTGGCAACTAGGCCTTTAAGCCTCTTCGTTTACAATATCATTTCTTCATTTTCTTAAGCCTATGTGTAGCACAGGTGCACTGTAGGTAATCAGCTAGTGCCATTCAACGGAGTTCTTGTGACAACTAAAAAAGTCACATTTGACTATACAATTCACATTTCTCACAAAACACATATAACTACTACTCAAAAACTATCAATATCCTACAACTATTGTTCATTTTAGAGTAATTTTACATATTTTTAGAAAATAAAACTGCACAGCACGTCTCTTTTCAGTTCCCGCCAAAAACTCCTTCGATAACTCTATTACGCTGTATGGAGATTACAGGTGGGCGAAAATGAGATATACTAATGAAATCATTCGATTTGAAAATATCTCGAGATATTTCGATTATGACAGATTAGTAGTTACTAATTTAGTTGTGAGTATTTGTGAGTTAACAACGCTATACGAGCGAGCAAGACGCGTTGTGGTCGGATCGGACGATCTTACGATCGTTATTCATTGCCGAGCGAGTGACGATTTCCCAGCGCCCCCGCACGTTGGCTGGGCCTTAGCTGTTAATTTGAAATTATAAACAGACACTTCAATTTTATTTAGTTCTACATAGCAATGTTGTATGTAGCAAGCGTACTTAAACATAAATAAATAAAACTACTTTTTATGGCGTATATGTATTAGATTTTTTCGAAATCGGATTAAAGTAGTTTTACTTTTATTTTTGTAAATAGGTAAGTGTTCGAGAACATTACATACATGTAAACTTACCGATATAAAACTCCACCAAAAACAAATACGCGCGTCACTCGCACCACCGAAAACGAGTCGACGCAATGAACGACTCACTGTAGTTGGAATGTTATCAATGGTATTAAACGATATTACTACTAATCAAATCATTGAAAGAACTTGAGACATTTATCATTCGGTTATGAAAAGAATTACTAATTTCATAATCGATTATCAAGATTAGTACTTCAAAGAAATTCGATTATATAAATAAGTATAATCGCCCACCTCTAATGGGGATGTCCCTGTCATAGACAAAGAGATATTATTGTCATAAACATTTGATTTTCTATTATTTTTTTAAATTTCTAATAATTTCTATTGCGCCATTTTCTTTCGTGAATCGTGACTCTTCTTATTGTTTTTTCATTATTTTTATTATTCGGAGTGTTAATTAACTTGTTTATTATATTATACTTATTATTTGGACGAGTTTAAATCGACCTATAATGTGCGATAAGATGGCCAGCCCGTCTACTTCTGCGGCGACTGATGTCGTGGTCGCGGGATCATCGAATGATGTCGCGGTCGCGGGATCATCGAATGATGTCGCCGACACGTTTTTTTGTGCACCGGAGAGTGTACCTTTTGAAGAGGACGGAATTTATACAAATAGAAGACTGTATGTCTCTGAAAATTTAAATATGTGGAGCATTAAGGACATAATAGAGAAACTTGGAACGGAAGAGAAATGCATCAAATTCAGCGAGGAAGAGGGATTGCTTTTGAAAGAAAAAAAGTGTCGTAAACACCGTTCCCCAATGACAATTTCATATTCTTATGGTAGCAAATTTTTTGGGACCTTTAGGTGTAGAAAAGGGAAATGCGAGAGAGCGTATTCACGCAGAACAGGAACATTTTTTGAAAATGCCGCGGTAGCGGCCGGCGAGTGCCAGAACCGATCGGTAACCATTTACTATTTATCTTATATACACACGAACAGTCAGTTAGGTTAGGTTTTGTGTAACCTACATAAACGACCAAAACTACTTCAACTACTAAAACTACCACATATACTAACCAAATCTAATACAGCTACCAAAACTACCACATATACCAAAACTACCAACCGAATTTACCACAACTACCAAAACTACCGCAACTACCAAAACTCCACAACTACCAAAATTACAAATACTACCAAAACATCCTCTGTCCACCCTCGGTATAAAATTAACATATATATTGAATTTCAGCCAGATCAATCCATTAGTTCTTCCGTAAAAGCATAATATAATAAAAGTCAATATGTATACATTTAAAAATATTTTCGGAGCTTAAAGGCCTAGTTACTAACCATAAACTTAAAAAAAAAACACTAATTTTGTCTATGATTTCATGATTCCTGTTTTTCAAGCTACGTGTGTTGCTTTGTTGTGTTTTATTTTATTTTTAACAATTTTATGCTGTGTTTTCGGACCATTGTGAATCCTTTTTATATTCGATTTTCATTGGATTTTGCAAGTTTGGACCTATGATATAAGTGAAATATTAGTGAAAAATAGAAGTGAGGTTAGATTGACAAAAACATTAATAACTCAGTAACTATATATTTCCGCCCCATAGGAGTTGCAGAAGGGGTAAGTTTTCCTTCCCCCCCCTCCCCCTTCCCCCCATTACTTATGATTCCGCGGACATATATGTAAACCACACCCCCGGACTGCAATGAATAATCATTCACATAAGTAAAATACTTCTTTTCAGGTTTTATAAGAAGTTTAAGATGCCAGGAGTTTTAGGGTGCATAGACTGCACACATATTGCTATAGTAAGGCCGGTGGAGTAATGGTAACAGCTGCAGTGCCACCCAGAACTCTGTTCTGCAAAATCTTGTATGGCATCATACCTAATATACAGTAGTTTAATTTGAAAGAGTCCTTAGTTCTCCTTATTATACATTATAATAAGTACCAACATAGGTCATTGTTAAAAGATTACTTACCTTTTTATTATTTCTACTTTGGTTTTAGGTTTGTGATGCTGACATGCAAATTACCAGTGTGGATGCCAGCTATGGTCGTAGAACACATGATGCATTTATTTGGAATGCACACCCCGTTAAATCCCATTTGGAACATCAATCAATGAATCAACATTGTAGTGAAGTATGTACTAGAACAGTCATTAAAGATCATAGCCAAGAGACGGACGTTTAATTAATTATTACCCATCACTTCTCTCCACATTACATGGCGACCCTGCTATGGGCAGGCTGCGCGTCCGCGTCGCGAGTTAAATAGTAGTGAAGCTCCGCATACAGCTTTCGTACAATAAATACATAACAAAATTTTAACGCAAAAGATACAAAAATTTAATATAAGAAGTTATTTTATTACAAACATTTTTACAAAGTCTCAATATGGGTACGACTTACACAAAGCAGGAGGATAAAGAAATTATTCTGGCACAATCTAACGGAAACCAAATTCAAGAACAAACATATAATAATGTTAACACAATATTGTTGGGGTTAATTTTGGCAATTATTATAGTTGGTGCCATATATGCAATATACAGATGTCATAATAAGAGACAAGAGAAATATATAAATCAACAAATTAATAAAGGATTTATGCGGCGTGTTGCTGAGAGAATGTCCAGGAAGGAGAACAGATGCAACGAGGAAATATAGAACAAGACAGTGCAAAGTGTTTAGTGAGAAAAAAAAAAGTGGTATTATAAGTGAACATGAAAATAAAAATCGTGAGTGTTTTATTAAGATAGATATAAGTACCTATGTATTCACTGTAAAAGTATAGATATTTTTTATTTTTACTTAAAACCCGATGATATATGGATGAATTAATAATCATATTAAAAGCATTAAAATATGAGTATGAAAACATTAGGAAATTAGGTCCAAAGAGGAGAGAAGAAGAGTTAGGAAAGAAAAAATTTGAAAAAGTAGATATTTTACATGATGAATATAAGTTAATAGTAAAAACTTTAAGTTCAGGTGCAAAATTATCCGATATAATACCGATTTGTGACGAAATAGATTTAATTTATAACAAAATTACTTATTATCAATTAACGGAAAAAGTTATTGTAGGGAAAATGGAGTCTTTTGATTTGAAAACTGCATCGATGTTAATTCCTATCATGGACAGTACAGAAGAAACTACCGAAAAAATAATAGATGGTATAGAAATGTATAATAATTGTTTAAAATCGAATGAAAGTAAACAATTATTAATATCTTTTATTTTAAAAACTAGACTGTCAAAATCTGGAAAACTAAAATTAAAATCCGATTATACGAACGTAGAGATTTTAGTTAAGGATATGCGAAATTATTTACTGACCAAACAATCTGCCAATTCTATATTAACTCAAATGAATAATATAAAACAAAATAACTTATCAATTTCGAAATCCGGCGAGAAGTTAGAGGAATTATTTATCGGTCTTACTATAACACAAGCAGAGGGAAATCCCGAAGCAAGTGCTATTTTAAGACCAATAAACGAAAATTTGGCTATCAAAAGATTTTCAGATGGGCTTCGGAACCAAAAACTAAGTACAATTATATCAGCTAGAAATTACACCGCGCTCAAGGATGCAGTTCGAGCAGCGGAGGACGAGGAGTTGGCGTCCCCTGGATCTTCAAGGCAATATCAGGACTCACTGGTATGCAGTTACGCAAGAGGTAAGAATAATTACTATCGTAATTCTTATAGACAGATACATCGTGGAAACTCATACACAAGATATCCCAGGTATGTTAACCGGCAACCTCAACATTATACGGAAAATACACGAAATAATTATTATAATTATCAGCAAAATGTTTCTAAGTATCACAAAAATAGGGTTCCGCGCAGGTACATGAGATATGGAAGAGGCAACAATAACCAGGCACCACGATCTAAAAATAATGTTTACTTAACAACTCATACAAATAAAAACGAAGAAGATGATAAATCGGAAAATTTTCAACAGTTTTTTCGAGCATAACTATGCTTTAACTTGTGAAGGTTTAGATTTTGTTTATTTTTACATTAAAAACCAAAAACGTAAATTTTTGTTAGATACTGGGGCAACGTTATCATTAATTAGTAATACAATTTTACCTAACAACATAAAAGTATATAGAAATAATACTTCAATAAAAGGCATAGGTGGTACAGTACAAACAAAATGCTACGTTAACATTACTCTTCACAATAACAAAGGTGTACAGTTTCATCATAACTTTTATCTATTTGATTCCTTGCCGTGCAATGCAGACGGTATTATCGGGTTAGACTTTCTTAGAACTTATAATGCAAACATAGACTTAAGAACAAATAGAGTTGCACTATATTTAAATAATAGAGAGTATACATTAAAAATAGAACAACCTTATAACGAACATGATGAATGCGAAAATTATATAACTATACCAGAACGTTGCGAATCTATTCATTTTGTTAATATTCATAAAAATATTTTTAAAGATTTAGTCGTACATTCTAAACAAATAGCTGAAAACGTATTTTTGGCTAGTAGCATAGTAACTCCAAAGAGAGGTAAAATTCCAGTTAAAATTTTAAATACCGGTGAAAAATCTATCAAAATTCCGAAATCAACTTTATTAAAATTTGACGAAATTGATTATTTAGAAAATTTTAATGTTTGTTTATTCAATGATTCAAACAAAAATGTAGATAGAGTTAAAAATTTGCTTCCAAAATTACAATTATCACATTTAAGCTCAAATGATAGAAAAGATATTAGTATTATCTGTTCTAAATATTCCGATATATTTTTCATAGAAGGTGACAAGTTAGGTACATCCAATGCTATCCAACAGACTCTCACGGTGAAACCTAATACGAAACCGGTGTATGTAAAACCGTATAGACTACCTGAGTCATCAAAGCCCGAGATAAATAAGCAAGTTCAGCAAATGCTCGATGATGATATCATAGAACCCACAAGTAGCGAATGGAATAGTCCAGTACTTTTAGTGCCTAAAAAATCGGATAATAACAAAGAAAAAAAGTGGCGTTTGGTAATCGATTACAGAAAAGTTAACGATTCTATACAAGATGACAAATTCCCCTTACCAAATATTTCAGAAATACTTGACTCTCTTTCTGGTAGTATTTATTTTAGCCATCTTGACATGCATCAAGGATTTTATCAAGTAAAATTGGACCCTAAATGTAGAAATGTTACAAGTTTTATTACAAGCTCAGGACAGTACCAAATGAAGCGTTTGCCTATGGGATTAAAAATAAGTCCCAGCGCTTTCTCCAGAGTTATGTCAATTGCAATGTCAGGTTTAACCTATGAAAAATGTTTTATTTACTGTAACGATTTAATAGTTTTCGGACGAAATAGGGAAATTCATAATAAAAATTTAATGGACGTATTCGAACGACTTAGAAAAATGAACCTTAAGCTTAATCCAAATAAGTGTGAATTTATGAAAACGCAACTATTGTATTTAGGACATGTTGTTTCTGCATCAGGTGTGTTACCTGACCCCGAGAAAATTAGAGTATTGCAAAACTATCCATTACCAAATAATATGGACGAAGTCAGACGATTTATTGCTTTTTGCAATTATTATAGAAAATTTATCGCTTCTTTTTCGGAAATTACTTTACCGTTAAATAAACTATGTAGGAAAAATGTACCTTTTATTTGGACTAAAGAATGTCAAAACAGTTTTGAAATACTTAAAAATAAATTAATAACACCACCAATTTTACAATATCCAGATTTTTCAAAAGATAACACATTTATTCTACAAACTGATGCATCTGGAATAGCAATAGGATCAGTATTATGCAACAAAGATTTAAAACCAATAGCATACGCAAGTAGACCGTTAAATAAAGCGGAATTAAACTATCCCACCATACAAAAGGAATTGTTAGCAATAGTTTGGAGCATCAAGCATTTTAGACCATATTTATATGGAAAACGTTTTATTATCAGAACCGATCATAAACCGCTTATTTACTTATTTAGTATGAAAGATCCATCGACAAGACTTATAAAATTTAGATTACAATTAGAAGAGTACGATTACACTATAGAATATATAAAAGGTAGTGAAAATATTGCAGACGCGTTAAGTAGGGTGACAATATCGTCTGAAGATTTAAAGTCAATGAATGAAAAGATTTGTTTAGTAATGACAAGGGCACAGAAAGCTAAAATGTTAGATAGGGAGAAAATATGCGAAGAAAATAGCACAAGGATTCCTAATATGTCTGTTGAATCAAGGTCTGGCCAACTAAGAGTCGCAGAGGTATTAAGAAAACCGAGTGACTACGTTGAGTTAAAGTTTATAAAAGGAAATTTATTAAAAAATAAAAATATTACGTACGAAGATAAATGTTTAGCATATGAAGAGTCGACTTATACTTTATACATAAATCTTAATTATATGAACCAAATTACGCGAGTCGAATTTGCGGATATATTAAGTAGTTTATGTAATAAAATGAATATAGAAGAGATATGCATAAAAAGAGATAAAGAATATGAGGAATTTATAAAGCAATTATTATCAGAAATAAAGAGCCGAGAAACGTGGTCCGGACCGCGAATAAATATATTAAGAGAAATTAAAAGAGTCTCGGATAATGACGAAAAGATATGCATCCTACATGATTATCACTTATTACCTACAAGTGGTCATGCAGGTGTAAGGCGTATGATAAACAATATCAGAAGTACTTACTTCTGGCCGGGAATGGAATGCGATGTAAG
This sequence comes from Dendrolimus pini, assembly GCA_949752895.1. Taxonomy (NCBI): domain Eukaryota; kingdom Metazoa; phylum Arthropoda; class Insecta; order Lepidoptera; family Lasiocampidae; genus Dendrolimus; species Dendrolimus pini. The sequence continues at coordinate 17,863,836 of OX457144.1, read as the reverse complement.
ACAATATGTTAGTAAGTGCACTAAGTGTCAATTTAATAAATACTCGAGAAAAACTATTGAACCGATGACGATAACAACTACAGCTTCGAAAGCGTTCGAAAAAATATTTTTAGATTTAATAGGACCTTTAGATAAGGATATAGATAATAATGTTTATATTTTAAGCTTGCAATGTGAGCTTAGCAAGTATATAGAAGCCTATCCTCTACAGAGAAAGGATACGGGTAAGTGTAGCTAGATGTTTAGTAAATAATTTTATATTAAGGTATGGTTTGCCTAAAACCATTGCCACGGACAGAGGTACAGAGTTCATGTCAGAGACAATGTCAGAGGTGTGTAAGCTGCTGCAAATAGAAAAGGTAAGTTCAACCGCTTATCATTATGAATCGATAGGAGCATTAGAAAACACACATAAACACCTTGCTGCATTTTTACGAACACAATCTGAAGGACACCCAGAGACTTGGAGTCACTGGCTGTCATTTTGGTGTTTCTCGTACAACACAACGGTACACACAGAAACTAAATACACCCCGTATGAACTAGTATTCGGAAAACCGTGCAATTTGCCTAATAATTTAACTAACGGTATTGTTGAACCGCTTTATAATCAAGATGATTATGCACTCGAACTTAAATATAGATTACAATTAGCTTCAAAACAAGCGAAACAGAATTTAATTATGAGCAAAAACAAAAGGAAACAAATATATGACAGAAAATGTAATCCTATAAAATATAAACAAGGCGATTTAATTTTAATAAAAAGTGAAGTAAATAAAAAGTTAGAGAAGTTATATGAAGGACCTTATTTAGTTGTAAACGAAAATGAACCTAATGTAGTAGTTCGTAAGGGCAATAAATTAGAAACGGTTCATAAAAATAGAACCAAATTATTTGTAACCTAGGATATAAATGTTTTGTGTTTATTGTTTAATTTTAGTTCTGGCGCCAGAATCAGAACCAAAATAAGAATTAGAATAAGATTATTTTTTTTTTGTAACCCAATTTATGTGTAATATTTTACATTGAAATTTTAATGTGTTTTATTTTGTTTATTTACAATGTAACTTTAGAATATAAGAAAAAAAAAAGAATAATATTTAAATTCTTTTTTTTTCTAAATTACCCTGTAGATGTAGTGAAGTATGTACTAGAACAGTTAGTCATTAAAGATCATAGCCAAGAGACGGACGTTTAATTAATTATTACCCATCACTTCTCTCCACATTACAACATGGTAAGATTTAAGTTCTTCATTATCATAAAGAGCAGGTACCAAATGGCACAACGGGAGGTCTTATCACTCAAATTGATGTTTAATTTTATGATAATTCTTGAAAGCATAGGTAAAGTAAATTTTGGTTTAAAGTAAAACATTAACTTCATTTTCAGTCCTTATAATTTTACTGTATATTACTTATATTAAGTACTATGTTATTCTACAAACTAACAAATATTACATACCTATTGATAATAATACTACAGAATATATTATGTACCTACCTACCTATATTAATGCAACTAATTATTTATCATGAGTTATAAAAATGTACATACATATTTATTTTTATGGGTCAATAATGCAACTTTACAATGATGAGTGATATAACATGTTTATTAAATATTAACAATTATAAAAACAGTAATAACAAAAATAAATGTCCATGTTTCAGGAGACTCTGGATATCCATTGAAATTTCTTTTCAATGTCTGTCAAAGGTTTGCCACTAGATGGCCACCTCCAGTCTGCTGCATCGACCTATGATTAGCCACGGCTGCCTTTTTTAACTTGCATTTGTAGTCATTCCAATACTGTAAATAATAATTATGTCTATAGCTGGGTGGTTAAGTAGGTATCATACCTATGTTTTAATGTTTAATAGGAAATAAATTTCACCTAACAATACAAATGTTTATATTATATAAAAGTAGGTAGGTATGTAGGCAATTAATTAATAAGTATTTGATTTCTTAGTTTTACATTTTTAACAATGTCTTCAGAGCGAGGCTGACCTACAAAACAATAAATTATTGTTACTAACATACTGTTGATAATTATTTTACTTACTTTGCACCACCCTTTCCAATATTTTTGTGCACCGTCACCTTGGGAGTTTAGGCTAAGGGCTATTTCTTCCCACATCCTTCGGGCAAATTCCCTTGCTTGAGCAGTTTTATTGTGGCCCAAAGCAATATCCCTCCGCCTGTTTAAAAACTCCCAAAGTAACTCAAGTTGGCCGTAGCTAACTCTTCGTCGCGAGGGTTCACTGCATATATAAAAAAACCACTTGAAATATTTCACTAACGTAAGCATTAAGTGGTTCGCTTGGGGTTTTGAATGTAATTGATGCCCCTAAAACTATGTGCCATTATATTTCACAATGTATTTGTGGCTGAATATTAACACAAACACCATTTAACAATACTTACACCATTATAAACTGTTTATATTTAGAAAACAGACACTGAAACTTTTTAAACAAAATCAAAATAAGCGCGCTTTTAAAATACCAATTCCCAGTCAACAACTGATGACAGGTACGAGTGCGTTCTAAAACTAAGATAAGAGCACCTTACAAAAGTATTTAAATAATTAAGCATAGTTATATGAAAACAAACATTCTTGGCCGAAAAAACATTACAAAACTACATTTTTACCAAGTTAAATACTAATTGTATATATTAGTCATAATAAAGGAGTAAAATGTTCGAAGAAAATAACCGTAAACTTACCGAAATATCTTCTAGATTTCATTTCGGAACGCATTTCCCAGAGCAAGAAACACATAGCTTCGCCGTATAGCGGTGTCCCTTACTAACATTGCGAGGCAAATACGGACCAGACATATTTCGTTCATTCTTTTGAGGATTAGCGATCCAAACGCGACCGTGTTAAAATTAGGTGATGGTACGATAAAAAAGCGATCCAGTTTAGGTACCTAAACTGAATTGCATCGGAATTGAAACGATAGCTAAAAGTGGATGGTAGGTCTGCAGGCCTTTTTTAATGGAACAGCACTTTGGAGGTCTTCAGGTAGAAATGAAACGTGTTTGAATTGCAGTTCAGGAATCATATTTATTTGGTAAAAATACCGATTAATATTTTACAATACAGCACACATTTAGCTGCTAAACAAAATATAACATTTAATAATAATAATACGCGTACTCGAGAGGTTACAAGTGTCGCGGTGAGGTGGGGCGAGGTATGCGCGGAGGGAAACACGGGGGGCCCGACTAGGAGCACTGAGCGGCGCGCTACGCGCTTGCCGATCATTTGTGGGCGCCCGCCGTGGTGTTCGGACGTCTGCGGCTACAGCACCAACCAATCATGAAAATGAAAATATTGTGTGTGAAACAGTTGTAGAAAATGATCATTCTGTTTAAATTATTTTTTCCTTTCTCTTATTGTTGTGATTTAAATAAAGATAAAATTTCATCTACAACTAACTTTTTCGTATCCACATCCTTCTGTATATGAACAAAAAATTAATTCGTTACAAAAGCCGCTAAATCCATTTTTAAATTATATAAATAAGTGTTTATGTTCTTTTTTACTCATAAAAATACATATATCGGTTTTAAACAAATTAGAATTACATTCGCTAGCGGATTAATTACAATTCAATTAAACAGGTCGTCGGAGATATTAGATACACTTTTTTCGCTTTTACTGAAAATATGTTGAGTGTGGAGTTAGCTGATATTGGAATTTTACGACTCAAATATGGTATGTATATAACAACAAAGCACATTTATATAATTCCCAATCTGTCTACTTTCCAAAACGAGTTTTAGAAAATGATAAACTTGCTTAAAATTACTTAAAAACGGTAAAACCAAAATACCACACCGCGGTATTTTGCGGTTGGTAATTTATTCGGCCGGTCCGGTTTTTTAGTGTTGGGTCTCCCACAACCGTAACATAGAATCTTTTTACCATTTGATTCGTAATGTCCGAACTCATTGCAACGTATGCAACGTAACGTTTTGTTATTATTATGTTTAAAATTATTGTCTGATCGCCTATTAAAATTATTGTTATAATGTTGGTAATTGTTTGTATTATTTTTGTGGTTATTGAAAGTTTTGTTTGTGTCAATGAAATTTTTATGGTTATTATTTTGATTAAAATTGCTATATTGATTATATTTATTACGATCTTGTTTGTTTTGCGAGTTATTCTTTAACGTAGATGTAAAGTAACATGTCATTTGAGAATTAGTTCTTTGTACTGGGTTGGAAATTGAGTTTATTTGATTTTGTTTAGGAGTGCTACCTGTGCGTGTAAAATCTTATGCTGTGCTACCGTATTAGAATGTCCCGGGAAACGTAATGTCAGACGATTCCAGGTCTCAGTTTAGACTTAGACGTGAAGCAATTAAAAACTCTTTCAATAAAATTCAGAAGAAAAAGAGAAGAGAGTTATTCCGATATATTTTGATCCATATAAACACGCCTGTGATTGTTTAGTAATCGAAGAATTGTGTGTCAATATGACACACAAATGGACGAGCTTCTAAAGAGAAAATTTCGAAACAAGAGAAGGCGTGTACCTCTACTGAGAATGCCCTCGAATTTAGTGAAATTAATGAGCCTGACGACTCGGAACACAATCATCCAGACTTCAAAGGGACACTGACCGTATCCCCAGTACGGAGGTTGCACTTTGCTCATAAGCGCATTTAGGAACTCGGCCCGGGTGAAACGTCAAAATCATATGTTCCTTTTATTTATTCAAATTTATTGTTTTTAAATCATTTCTGTAGCTTAAATTCATATAATTACGTGCTAATAACTACAACTGATCTATATATTGTATAAAATAAGTAATTAGTCCACGGATTGTCTGTGATTTCGGTCTTATATTCTACCGGACAACGTCATCGTTGCAGCAATAGTCAAGGCGAGTCATTTTGTTATAGTATAGTTTCAAATTAAAGTACAAACATACATTATACACTTTTCAATACACTATTCACTGTTCACGTTTGTGAATAACGTCCCTCCAAATACATTTTTGGTGCCGTTGTCATCTTTCTTTGCTTGATTATTTGGAAGCAGGGTATAAGATAAAACAACATAGCCACACACAGATCTCACGTTTACACTAGTCAATTACACACTGTTTAATTTGATGTTCACTATATGCCTATTTAGTACTATACTTTAATTTATAATATACTATTTGTTTAATAGAAAGCATTACACTTTTTGCCTACCCACATCAGAACTAATGAACGGTAACATATCATTATTAAGTCAAGAGGAGTTGTAACCCTGTTTGCCTAGGAACTTTTGATTCTGCCTTTGTTTTTTGTTTACATTCCAGTTTCTACTTGTTGCATAATATGATGCAAACTCGCAAAAATCAAGCTAAGGACATGGAAATTCAATTGAAGCATGCCCTTCAAGAGCTTAAGACCTCTAAGGAAACCTGTATTCAACTCCTCAAGGAAAGAGATGAGAGTGAAGAGGAAATAAAGAAAATCATTGACAAAAATACAAGTTTAAAATGTGAATTATCAAATCTTCATAGTCAATTCATGGACGTAGTCGACCAGCGTGACAATCTTCAAAATATAGTCACCAGTTTCAATGAATGTAGTTTTACACATGAGAGGGCGTTGAGTCGCATTTCAGAACTCGAGATGAGTCTCTGTGAGGCTCACAAATCAATTAATAGCCTGGAAGAGAGTAAAGTTTCTCGGGAGATGAATGCGACCCAAAGTCTTTATTCTGAATTATTATCTGATAGTCCTGATGAGTATGCAAGGATCTCTTCGGTGATGGACCTTGAATCTATAGGAAGCTGTAAGAAAATGAATAGTCATTAACAGATTAAAAAGTATCTTAAATTAAATAACATAATTAAAAAATCCAGAAAACTCTTAAAAGCACAAGTATAAAGGAAAAATTATATTCTTTGAAAAAAGATAAGTACCATACAGTAATAAATGGATTAAATTCACAATTATCTGACAATCTCTGCACATATGAAAAAGAAACAAAAAAATTAGAAACTGAAATATTGAATCTTCAGTTTCAATTACATTCAATTAATTTAAAATATGAGGAAATATGTAAACAGTTAAATATGACTAAAAATACAGTAACTTCACCACGTCTGGATAATATTAATTGCAAATTAGTCAAATCTGTCATGTCAGACAATTTGACTAACAGCAAAACATGTCAACCATGTCATTCTTCTTTAAATAAGTTAGTAAATAATTCAGTTCTTATTTATCCTATAAAATTGGACAAGGACTTGGTTCATTGCTGGGATATGACTTGCCAAATCATCACGTGTCCAACTATGTTCACCCGGGGCCAGTTATAACTATTTAATTGACAGTTTAAGCACATCTTATCTAGACAAAAAATCAACAATTGTAATTTATTATGGGGATAGCTTATCTGCCAAAAAGAAAGACATTGTGAACAGCATAAATAGGTTATTGCAGTTAAACAGTAAATATGGATGTAAATTCATCCTATGTGCCCTGCCTTATACATGTAATCTAACAAATGAACAAAACAAGCACATATATGACTTAAATTTATGTTACGCGATGTCCATCACAGCAGTTATAAGAACCATAGATTATATTAATATCACATAGATAATCTTCATAGATAATAATATTATTATGTAGGGTAGTTTTCGTAGTATTTTCGTATAAAAGGCGGTGTGGCGTGTAGACGGTGTTCATTGCTTACTGAGTGGTAAAAGGGGAATCTCTGCCCAAATAGTTAATATTAGGTATATTCGGTACTTTCTTGCCCAAATCTCTGCAAGGCTTTTTACATTCAGAAGTGGGATTACCCAAGAATGACAGGCCGTTATGCTGCTGGGTTGGGTATAAGTTGACCTAAACTCTGCCTGACCTAAACTCTGCGTGACAGAAACTCTACGTGAGCGAAAGTCTGCGTGCCCGTAAGTCTGTGTTACTTAAAGTCTGCCTTATTCAAAGTCTGCGTGACCCAAGTCAAATTCTAAAGTTTTTATTCAAAATAACTTACACCGGAGAACACCTTTTAAATTTAATTTTACATCATATTCTGTGTACACCGCTCCGCAACATGTCTAGCTGAAAATTGTTTCTCTTTGCATTTCTTACTAGCGGTCTACCCCGACTTCGCACGGGTATCTAAAAAGAACATTTTTTGGGTTTGATTACCTACTAAGCGAATTCAAAACATTTCACCTGCCGTACTGTCCGTATCCCAGTGACGCCTGCATCGCATGAACATAGCTGATTGGAGTGCGCGGCGACCACGCAACTATTTTCTAATACTCACTTATTTCTAATACTCATTTTTAAACTCGTGATATTGAATATTTAAAACTCGCATAAAGGTATTATTTAATAGGTAGTAGGTAGTATTCAATAGAAGCAGTCTTGAATATAAATTAATTTATTTTGATAAGGGTGAATACCAAGATACAAACGAGCGGTGGCATTCTAATTAAATTTAAAAAAATAAAGGAACCCTTATTGTTGCATAACTATAATAGTTAAACATATGCTGTCACGACAGTTTTGTAAATAATGATGTGTTCTATAAAGTCGTAGTACATTTTGTTCTATCATCGATAGTTTTCGCAGCGCACGCGATTTTACACTTGGGTTACACAATTGGAGTTTTAGTAAGTATATGTGGAGTTTTAGTAGTAATGGCCTGTGTCAACTGGGAATAGTGTAGCTTGTCCAGTGTAAGAATTTTTGAAATCAGTGTAGTAGTTTTGGAGCCTATTCAATGCAAAAAACAATAAAATATTTCTCCTTTATAATATTCGTATAGAAGTATGGATTATACTTATATCTCAAGTTCTTATTTTTAAATTAGTTTTATGCAGAAGTGTGTTACAGAATTCCTTTTAAATAATTAATGGGGTTGTAGCAATCGGTGCATATTCAATAAGACAGAGACACAATAAAAGTAAATAAATATATCATAGTTGTAACAAAGACATGGCGTACTAAATTCTACGTGTATAATAAGTACAAGTATTAAGTCTGTGTGACCACCACGTCTCGACCAAGTCTGTGTGACCGAGTCTGTGTGACCGAGTCTGTGTGACCGAGTCTGTGTGACCGAGTCTGTGTGACCGAGTCTGTGTGACCGAGTCTGTGTGACCGAGTCTGTGTGACCGAGTCTGTGTGACCGAGTCTGTGTGACCGAGTCTGTGTGACCGAGTCTGTGTGACCACGTCTGCGACCGAGTCTGCGTGACCGAGTCTGCGTGACCGAGTCTGCGTGACCGAGTCTGCGTGACCGAGTCTGCGTGACCGAGTCTGCGTGACCGAGTCTGCGTGACCGAGTATGTGTCACCACGTATGTGTGACCACGCTCTAGGATCGACATATCGGGGCCGTCAACGGAACTCGGCCATCGGCGGAACTAGAGGCTGCATTGTGGTGGTGCCCTGAAGGCGCCGATGGAGCGATGGCGTGTCGGCCTATGCGGGGACGGGACACTGCTGGGAACTTTGGCCACTATGTCTACTTTACCTGGCATAGAAGGTATGGTTATTTTTATTATTTTTGTGTGAATTATTATGCAAAGTAAAGTGAATTAATTTTATAAGTGATAGTAATGGTTCATCGGTCGTGGTAGGCAATTGTACTACCCTCATATTTTTATCGTGTACGAAAATATTATGGTATGTTTCGAACATGGAAAATTACGAAAAATCGCGTAGTTAGTATTTTTAAATGTTATTTTGAGTTACATATCTATCGAGAAATGTTTGTATAGATGATGTAAATAGATCTCATGAACGACAAGTCTTGTTTTCTTCATTAGATTTTACATGGCAATCGAGTCTACCATTCGACTGATATTACTTTGATATGTATAGTATAAAGTTGGTTTTGACACATTGTTGGTGTGCAATTTTTCCGTTGGTATTTTCCTTTTGAAAAAGAAAGTTTGCGAGCGTTAGATTCAGTTTATGTGATGCGCTGCAGGAAGCTCACCTGCTTTAGTGGGTGACTATTTAGACCGGCATCTTCGAACTAAAGGTTTTCTATATCGAAGAAATACCTAGACTAGCGATAATTGTAATGTAACGATGATGATGTAAATTAATGTCTTTTGTTTCAAGTTAGAATAACGTAAGTTTCATCCAGTTTTTGTTTGAAGTTAAAGTAACGCAAGTTTCGCCCGGTTTATGTGTTTGAAGTTAAATTCAGGTATTATTAAACGTAGTAGGTAAATGCAGTTAATTTTTGTAACACGTATTTTATAAGTTCAGAGGTCCATAATGCTAAAGGTTTAAAATAGTCTTCATTCTAGTATCTGGGTTTTTTAACTGTGGTTAATTATTGTTGGAATTTTTGTAGCCGTGAACAATAAGTTCTAGTATTCTTGGTTATTTTACAAGTTTTTGGTACATAGAAGAGTTGGTACATGGAGATCATGAAATTGTGACTATTATTCTTGAAATAATAATCGTAAAAAGAAATTAAAGTTTATTGTTACTTTGATGGAAAGTAGAATCATTATTGGTCAGGAGTAGCCGAGTGGTTGTGTGAACAAGTACTGTGTTTTGTTTTTTCTGTTCGCAGACTGGCGAGGAGATCTAATTCTCTGGTGACAGAAGGCAAACTCACTCAATAGTTGGCACGCCGCGGGGGACCACGGCTGCGGTAGGATGGCCGAATGTTACGCGATGTCCATCACAGCAGTTATAAGAACCATAGATTATATTAATATCACATAGATAATCTTCATAGATAATAATATTATTATGTAGGGTAGTTTTCGTAGTATTTTCGTATAAAAAGCGGTGTGGCGTGTAGACGGTGTTCATTGCTTACTGAGTGGTAAAAGGGGAAACTCTGCCCAAATAGTTAATATTAGGTATATTCGGTACTTTCTTGCCCAAATCTCTGCAAGGCTTTTTACATTTATTAATTTCTAATTTGACCCATCGTCATAGTGACATTATTTTTTATTTTGACCTAAATAAATTTACTAATAGTAAATTTAGGCTAAACAAAGATACTATGTATCTGCCTTTTAAGTTACGTAGACGTATAGCTACTTTGTTAGCATTTAATATACAAAATCATGACAAAGTTATGTATGATATAACTGATAAATATGACATAAATTTTAATAATAACATTAATGTTTTTAATATTAACTCTACTGCAAGTCCTAGCACTTTAAACTGCTAGATATGACCAAAGCTAATCCTACTACTATTCTAATTTAAATATAGTTCACCAAAATATACAGGGTTTAGTATAAGGTAAAGATTTAGAAATTGAACTCTTTTTAAAAGAACATAAGGTTAATGTCCTATGTATTACGGAACATTGGCTTAAAAATTTTGAAGTCATAAACTTCATATAGAATTATACAGTGATAAGTGCATTTGTAAGGAAGTCCGCTATACATGGCGGATCACTTATCTTTGTAGCAAATGATGTAAAAAGTAAAGAGCGTAAAGACATTATGTCTCTTTCTGTTGAACGTACTGTGGAGGTTTCCTGTATTGAGCTTGAGCGCTATGTAATTGTCTGTGTCTACCGACCCCCCACAGGGGATTATAATGTATTTGAAAGCACAATGGAGGACTTATTAAGAAAATTAAATAAAACTAATAAATTACCTATAGTTTCTGGGGATTTTAATGTTAATTTGTTGGAAATGTCATCAACTCGTTCCAAGATCATTAATCTTTTCAAATCGTTCAATCTTATACATGTCTTTAATGAACCTACGCGTATAACTGCTAATTCAGCAACCTGTTTGGACAATATATTTTGTAGTTGCGAAATAATCGACAAATCAGTCATAGATGTACTACGGTCGGATCACTGTGGCCAGTTTATATCAATACCTTTTGATAGTATTAAAATCAATTCTAAAATAACCTGTAGGCCAGTGAATAATTATCGCTTAAGAACCTTTAAAGATGGTTTGGCCAAAACAATTCCTACTTTGGATCTCAGCAGCGAAGATCCAAACAAGTTGTATAGTAATTTCTTTGGCATTATACAAGCTGAATTTGAAAACGCATTTAAAACTAAAATAATCAACAAAAGTAATAAACTTAAGTTTAGTGATTGGGCTACGAAAGGTATATATAAAAGTCTAATCAAACTGTATGAATTATACAGTGAAAAACAATTTAATCAAAATCCAGACTTTCTACACTATATTAAAAAGTACTCTAAGACCTTTAATAGAGTGTGCATCGCTGCCAAATCTCTACATTATAGTAACAGAATTAAAAAATCATCAAATATCATTAAGACAACTTGGAGTGTCATAAATGATGCTTCCGGCAAGAGTTCACGTCGAGATGATGCAATTAAACTTGTAATCAACAATAACACCATTACTAATAACTTTGAAATCGCAACAAACATTTAATGAATACTTTAGGGATATACCAACTTTAATAACTAGCTCTTTGTCATCATCACCACTGGAAGCTGAGCTGCTGATGACACAGTGCGTTGATCGATGTAATATCTCATTCAAATTTAATCATATAGATACAGATGATATTGTAAAAAAGTTTAAATCACTAAATATTAAAAACACTGCTGACTTTTGGGGTATATCCTTAAAAGTATTAAATGACTTAATATGCACTATTGCTCTACCACTAGTACAAATATTTAATTGATGTATAGATAAAGGAGTATTTCCTGACTTAATGAAAGTTAGCAAAGTTATTCCTATATTTAAAAGTGGAAACAAAAACGACCCCTCCAACTTTAGGCCAATTTCTATTTTACCAACCTTAGGCAAGGTTTTTGAAAAAATAATTTTAAATCAATTGCTCTCACATTTTAATATTAATAAATTAATTCATACTAAACAGTTCGGGTTCACCAAAGGTCGTTCCACTACCGATGCAGGTGCTGAGCTTCTTAAGCACATTTATGGTGCTTGGGAAGGGTCACAGAATGCCATTGGTGTATTCTGTGATCTGTCCAAGGCATTTGATTACGTTGAACACGTGACCCTCCTAAAAAATCTCAATTATTACGGTATTTATGGCGATTCTCTCAATCTTCTGTCGTCTTACTTACGACTGGCATATCTATGGGTGTGCCCCGGGGCTCTATTCTAGGTCCCTTCATGTTTTTGATATATATTAATGATTTGCCATATTTTATTAATGATGTGTGAGGTAGTGTTGTTTGCTGATGACACGTCACTTATATTTAAAGTTGACAGAAATAAACAGAACTTTGACGACGTAAACAACGCCTTAACCCAAATATCCAAGTGGTTTACCGTAAATAACTTATCACTCAATCCGAATAAAACGAAATGTGTTAAGTTTGTTATGCCCAATGTAAAAGAATACGATGTTAATATTTCTCTTAATGACACTAGACTTAACCTAGTAGATTCAACTGTATTCTTAGGCATTAACCTAGATCAGAAACTCCAGTGGGGCGCTCATGTATCTAGTCTCTCAGGAAAGCTTAGTTCTGCTGCATATGCGGTCAGAAGAGTTAGGCAGTTCACTGACGAAGAGACTGCTAGACTAGTTTATTTTAGTTATTTTCATAGTGTCATGTCCTATGGTATTTTACTTTGGGGCAACGCTGTTGACTTAGAGACTATATTTGTTTTACAAAAAAGAGCCGTAAGGTCAATTTACAACCTCGGCCCTCGGGTGTCTCTTAGGGAACGCTTTAAGGAAATCGGTATTATGACGGTCGCCTGCCAATATATTTTCAATAATATAATTTATATTCGTAATAATTTGAGTGCCTACAAGCAGTATAAGGATGTTCACAATTTCAACACCAGGCATTGTAATAAACTGATATTGCCATCTTTTAGGTTACAAAAAGTATTGTCTTCTTTCTTGGGGGTTGGTATACGCTTCTTCAATAAGATTCCGAGTGAAATGTTAGATCTGCCCTTCACTAAATTCAAAACCAAATTAAAAAGTATCTTGCTTAAAAAGGGATACTACCTACACTATTGAAGAATACTTAAATGACAAAACTTCATTCACATAGCAGCTCGCTCCAACCTCTTATACTGTGTTTTGTACGAGTGTAACGTTTTTGTCTTGCCGTATTTGTAAGGAATATATGGAGATATGTTGCAAAAATAAAAAATTAGTACGGTATGTCTTTATATTTATAACTATAATAATATTTTCTATCCTTTTATTGCGTTCAGTCTTATTGAATATGCACTGTTTGCTACAACTCCATTAATTCTTCAAAAGTCATTCTGTAACACAATTCTGTATAAAACTTTAAAAAAAAAACTTAAATATAAATAGAACAACAAATATAAAGAAAAACAATTTTTAGCTAGACGTGTTGCTGGGGAGTTTCTTGCCGCTTCTTCTCCTTAACAGCAATAACACGTTGCGAAGCGGTGTACATAGACTAGGAAGTAAAATAAAATTTTAACCTATATGTATGACCTTCAAAAAGTGTTCTCCAGTGGAACTTATTTTGAATAAAAACTTTTGAATTGAATTGAATTGAATTGTGTATCCTAAATCAGGAGCTACTAACGAAGAAGATGCTCTGGGAGGTTCATTGAAATTAGACGCCCTATCCCGAGCATGGTCTAATAATTTGCATTTAGTTCGCAACTCATTTATGGTTGTAAATTCGTGTAAGGAAAGAGATATTTGTATCTCTGGACGTAGATTTTTTTTTATTATTTTTATTTGTTCGCGTTCGTCAATTGGTTGCGTGAAACGCGAAAAATAATTCAGCATTATTGCGATGTAAAAACTGGAGGACTCGCTAGACCCTTGTGTTCTGCGCTGTACCTCCGCTAACAGTTTGTCGTTATAATCGATCGGTGAAAATTCGGAAATAAGGCTAGACTTTAGCGTATCCCAATCTGTTAATTTGGGTTTAACGCTACGGAACCAAAGTAGAGCTTTGTCCGTAAACAGTTCGCTAGCCGAATGAAATAATTTTGAGTTGGCGATACCTCTTGACTCGCACCACTCTTCAAGTCTTTGTAGGAACGAATGGATACATGTATTACATTGACTTACTTACTAATGGACTTCGCGTGCCGCACTCAAAAGTGTCCCAACCAAAAGAGCAACAAAATGCAAAAAGAGCAACAATTGCGCGCTAGTCTCCATTTGGTCGACTAACATAGAACACGCGTAAATAATGCCGTACTGTATTGTTAAAACGTGTAAAAACTACGGAAGTAAAGTGAAAAAAGACGATGGTGTATCTTATTTTCAATAAGTATACGTTTTTTTTATAATATAAAAGTATTATTTCGCTTGGGAATGAAGTATTTTATTTAAAATTCAATTAATTGTAAAAACAAATCACATAACTAGCCAAAATAAACAAGAAGTATGTATCTGTATTGTTTTTACACGTTATGCGCGCACTAGACCGAAAGAGATGACAATCGACAACTACGACAAATCACATCTGTTCAGGTTGCAATGAACAGTCGAAAATTTTCGAACAAAAAACTGTATAGAGTCACTTTGATGTTTATTTATTTTTTTAATAATTGGAGATTTATTTAATGTGCATTTTTTTATTGAAATGTTTTAATAAAAATAATTATTTTTAAACCAATTTAAAAAAGGAGATTCTGTGTTTGTCCTGTATTTATGTTTGTAAAATTATTATCGATATTTTTATACCATGCCGTATATATCTATATTAATTTCCGTTTTCCTCGAGATCCTATACGTTGCTCACTATGGAGAAACATTATAGCCGTATCACGACAAGATGAATATTTTAATCCCAAAGGATCGACGTTTGGAGCAAGCAAAAAAATATTTAACCTCGTTAAGTGTCTATATCCAGCGAAAAAGAACTTTAAAAAAAACGGTAAAACACGAATAATTTTTCAAAATGAAAATGTACCACTAACAAAATGTCAATCCAGTACAGGCGTTATTGGATTACTAGTATGCATACAAAGTATTCAATATTTATACAAAACTTTGGTATTAACCAACAAAATATCCTTCTTGACAACATACAACTTTTCACAAGATCACGTTGAGTTACGTTGAGACCAAATTGTGGGTTATATCTCTGGATTCGTCTTAAAACACCTACTCAAAAAAATTAAGTGTTACGATTGCAAGAAAGTGTTACTGGCATCCAACCACCTTTCGTTTCACAAATTAGTCGATATAAAAACTATGGGCGGACTTTTTTATGCGGCGGAGGATGTTTTTAAGATATGTAAAAAAACAGAAGAAACCAGTCGGCGATTTTTACGTATGAAAAGTGCAGTGAGAAAGCAAAAATTTGCAATACTGTCACAAAAACTTTCCTACAGATAAATATTTTTGAAGAACTCCACCAACATTCATTAGAACAACCACCTATGATCAACCACAGAATAAACTTATTAAAAGCTGTATCTGAAAAATATATTGATGTGAGACTGCACTATATCGGCAAGAAAGAAACGTCTGACAAGAAAACAAAATCCAAACGGCAACTGTATAATAATAATAATAAGTTGAATCTTTTCCTAGGAAATTGACAAATTTTAATATAAAATTGATTCAAGTATTTTCTTTTTTTACCTAACCTATTAATGTCTGCTATAAAAAATAAAAAACAAACTATTTCCACAACATTGTTAATGTAGTAAACAAAAAAAATAGAACTAATGCTACTCCTTTACTACTATGATCTTCAATTCTTTACTAGAAGCTGAAAAGATGAAAATAGTACAACCACCAGTCGAAACTGCATATGGTAATAAATAATTACAAGCAAAATTATGTTGTATTCTTATGGAAATAAGACATAAATTAAACTGTTTTTGTTAGTTAATACTTAAAAGCTACCTCTGTACACTTTTTTCGTGAAATTTGTACTAGACCCCAAGTCCATTGGTTATTAAGTCAATGATGTATTACCATTAAATTTATGATTTAGTTTTGGAATTGCTAAATTGAAATTTTCATGACAATTGTTGTTGGTTTGAATTGATGATTTTGTTTGTTCTACTTCAGGTGTACTCGTGGTACTGTCGAACGATTCCTTGAATGATTGGGACAAATTATAAATATAAAGAAAAATTTTTTTTAGCTAGACGTGTTGCTGGGCAGTTTCTTGCCGCTTCTTCTCCTTAACAGCAATAACACGTTGCGAAGCGGTGTACATAGACTAGGAAGTAAAATTAAATTTTAACCTATATGTATGACCTTCAAAAAGTGTTCTCCAGTGGAACTTATTTTGAATAAAAACTTGAATTTGAATTTGAATTTGAATTGTCCAATTTTTCTAAGTATGAGTCTAGGCTCGAACGTAGGGATTTAAAAAGTTTTTCATCACTTGACGGGTTTACGCGGCTTAGCCTGTGGTAAAGATGATGAGATAGCGCGCGGACACGGTTAAATAATTAACCGGTTAAAAAACGCTAATTGTACCTTCGTTTCTTCAAAAAATTTTGCGACTTCTGAAAGTTTTTCTTGAATTGCTTCCAGTTCTAAAATTGGGTCTAAGTCAGTTTCTAAGATTTCATCAGCAGGAAAATCTTTAGAAAGTCTCCTCACTTGAACGCGTAATTCTGCCACGGTGGATAAAGGTTTCTCTTTACGTATCTTCTATCTTATTCTTCTTATTATTCTTCTATCTTCACGATGAACTTATACATGAAGTTCAAATCATGTATAAGTTCATCTTTTCTCAATAAATTGTAACTAATTGGTCGCTCCATTATTAATAAACGAGAGTCGAAATATAACTCCAGACAACAATGCATATCGCAGTCGCGAAGAGAAGGAGAAAAAAATATTTAAATATTTAAAAAAATTGTCGGTCGGCCAGTCAGTCTGTGTTCACCCTTATATTTATATAAGACAATGATAACAGTTAACTTTTAAGTAAACAAGTTTAACTGTAGGTGTAGAACTAAGATGATTAATAAAAAAATTATTTAAGTCTGTCTGTCAGTGCGTCGCTGCCTTTATATTTTACACACTATTTAAAAATTCGACTTTAAAAGAAAAAGGGTAAAAAGAGCCTTATAGAGTACAATGTTATATAATACAAGCTAGTAAGCTGCCTATCTTGGTATGATTACTATGAATCATTAAACTTAAAATATTCTAAAAATAGAATTTGAAGACAAAATTGTATAAGTAAATATATTAACACACAGAATGTGATTTTGAAAAAGATACAATAAAATTAATGTTGGATTGTTGGCTTTGTTTGTTGCAATGGAACAAGCAATATAATGCAATAAAATATAATATACTATACTATAGTTATTATAGGAAACTATTTGTTGTTGACACAACTTAAACAAAATAAACAATAAATATGAATTTGTCGGCGCACCATCGCCAAGGATAATACATTGTCAATGACACTTTAGCGAAGTGTTGCGTCTATGCTTTTTGAAGCGACCACGCGAATGACAGATGAACAAGTCGGGACATGTTTTGGGTGTGGTGTGTGGTCGCAAGGAAGCAAGCGTGCAACAAATCGCTGTTATTAAAGTGCATTATGATCTAGGAAGTTATTTGTCATTGTTTGAAGTGTATTAATAACTAGTGAAGCGAAATTGTATCTGTGCTCATTGTAACTTTAGTTTTAATCTCAAATAATATTCAACCACGCCGAGTGCAACCATGAATATCGATGAAGGCCTTCCTGAGCTTTCAAATTGTTTATACTCCCAAGCCAATAATATTTGGTTAATAAACGGTTTATTTATTACTGAAGGAAATGAACCGTAACTTTTTGTATTTAATCACAACTTGCATAACCAACAAAACACATTTATTATAATATGACATAGTCTTAATTATTTACCTAGTTGTAATTAAAACTATTATTTACTATTAACAATTAAGAAGTATTGCTAAAATGTATGACAACCACAAGAAATGCTGAAATATGATTTCAGTCTTTAAATAAAACAAGTTGTTTTTTATATAATGTAAAACGACTAGATATATGACTATATTTGCACAGAAATGAACGTTTAAGGTAAAATGATTTAAAAATTTGAAATTTAAGTTATGTTATTAAGAAATTACAAGTTGTTTTTAAGATTTTTCACTTTAATGCTATTTTAAGAGTATTGATTATATATTAAGACCTCAACGTATGAATCTCTCTCTTAACAAGAATTAGCCTGATAGTTTTAATCCGATAATAGGGGTAAAAATTTGCTTGACAAATTAACTAACAAATCCACGAATTGGGCGCCATTGTTACCTTTTTAATCCGGGAGGTATAAAGAATGAGACGGATTATAAGTAACAAATTTTTATTTCAATTTACAAAAAAAAAAAATAACGAAGAACAAAGGTATTTGATAAAAACTTAACGTCTAATTGTATACAATTTAATTTGTAAGCTACGAAGATTAAAGGCGTACGTACATAAAGTTGATTAGACCGCGTGGCATACACGACGGGTCTTGGCTGGAGAAAATACCGACGTGTCAGACCATGTTGAGTCGGACACGTGAACGATAGTTTGGTAGGAGAAAAAGAGCACTTACTGGCTTAATAGATGCTGAAGGCAAGGCAGCTAAAAGGCTGGCGAGACTAATGAGTGTAGTTCTCGGGCGGTCGAGCCGCGTGGCCAAAACCGGCTAACACCACCCTGATCATGGTTCTGAAAGTGACGATGGACCTTCAGGTTTGGTAAGAAATGATTCGCCAAAGGGAAAGAAAGACGTAAGGTTACTTAAAAGAAGAAAGGTTGACATGCGTCGTTCCCAGAAAAGGTGAAGTCGACGCGTGTGTCTCGGCGGACGACAGGCAGCAAAAAGACGCTATCAAAATGGCTGCCGTTGCACTACGGTAAGCACTTCATCATGTTCGATGGTCCAATCGCAGGGCGCAAAACGATGGTTTACCAATCCCGTTTGAACACACTTCATGGATTTGAGGACAAATCAGAAAACCAATAATATTGTCGTGTCACAACATTGACATAACTAATCGCTCAGGTAGGCAGGCGAGGGAACCGATTCATACCGCCTTGTTAAGGTTGTATGCGACGAATGGATGATATTCCGTAGTGGATAACTATCGTTTGAATGAAACAAATTAATAGATTTAGAGTGTGAGAAATGTTTTATTTGTAAAGGAAACTAGGTGGTTTGGGAAAATAAGTTACTTAACGGTGGGACGTTGTGTACGAATGGGAATAGAATCGTAGTTTAAAATGGCGGGAATTTGGATGAGAATTATAAGTGAGTAGGGTCGTAAACCACTACGTCACAGACTAAATATTTTTAATTACAAAAATATTTACTAAAAGTCAAAGGCCATCTAAATGGCGTGTATGTTATTTAAATGTCAGATATTTTGTGTTGCCACAGGTACGCGTGTCGGCTCTGCTAGTAAATCACTCAGATAATAACTCATCTTGTCTGCAATTGACACTGACACTACTCACTGTAAAGATAATGAGTTAAAGATATAAAAGACTGATTATCACCCTTTTATATCTTTAACTCTTTTTCGCTTTAACTGAGTGATATATATGTTATCTCTTTTTCACTGAGTGATATATATCTTTGTATCAAAAAGATATATTCACTCTTTTCTTCCTGGTGAATGATTTTCCCATGACTAGTGACTACTTGAAATGCAAACACGTTAAAAGAACTCTTTGTTGACAAAATCCAATAATACAAGTGACTACACGATATAGAAACCATACCGCGATGCAACACGACGGTGGAACCCCTCTTAGTAAATTAATAAAACTTAACACTTTAATCCTTCCAGATATATTGATAAAAGAGATCTTAAATATTGATAAATAAATACAATAATTAGACAATTCTCTTACTCGATCTCGGCTTCGATTTTGTGATTCGAAGATTGTGATAAAGATTTTTATACACTTATTTAGTTATAAGAGAACTATGCAAGCAATTGAAACTACCTCATAAAAGTTATTTTTCATACCTATGTGAAATAAATAAGAGATTAACACACTTCTGTATTCCATTATTTTTATTTCTTTCGCCCTTGAAGCTCGTCCCCAGTTGTCGAATGCCGGGCCCGACACAATCTGCTGTTCTACTGACAGACCATTTTATATCAAGCTGTTCACACTTCTGACACCGTTTTTTTTTTGTCGGCGTCGAGAAGAAATGTTGGGCCGTAAAAAACGGACAGTGGAAAAAAGAAGGCTCAATTTTACAATAGTGGTCACTGAATTTTACGAAAATTAAGTTTAGAGGTATACATACGCCTTATATATAGACACTAAACCTCTTATTTGGGCTAGGAAACAAGTTTTTAGGGTCCACCAACATGTTTTGAATGAATAATGGGAAAAACAAAAATACGTTTGATAAACAAGGTTATGTCACT
This sequence comes from Dendrolimus pini, assembly GCA_949752895.1. Taxonomy (NCBI): domain Eukaryota; kingdom Metazoa; phylum Arthropoda; class Insecta; order Lepidoptera; family Lasiocampidae; genus Dendrolimus; species Dendrolimus pini. The sequence goes on along the minus strand of OX457144.1, from coordinate 17,843,508 downwards.
TTTGTTGAAAAAAACTTTGATTTGTCTTTAGGAATACACTTACACCTAATACATAAACACTAAAACCGTTTTTTAGTTAAGTGAACAAGTTTTGAATTAATTATTATAATTGTAAAGTACATAATAATAAATGATTATAATTATTATTGTGACACGGGTGTAATACCCTAGTATTTATTTCATTAATTAATAGTAATTAGTAATAATCATTGTAAACTAATTTGATGTTTTTAAAATTGTTAAATTAAATTATTATTAATATAAAACTGTACAATATGGAAATAATTTCTGAAATAAATGAATTATTATTATTATAAATAACAGTACTGTCACTTTTTTTCACTTTACAACGATAAATAAATGTTACCAATTCAGTATGTCAATAATATTAATGATTTTTTAATTCGAATATCATTCGATATTCCATAATATCCATTTTTAAATACGAAAATTATTGTTATTGCTTATATATTGCGAGTTTGAATAAGTAGTATTTGTAATCGACTTATTTTTATTACAAACATCGATGCATTAGGCGGCACTTTGATGTTTTGCCGCCTCTTTATCCCGTTACTATGTTAATTACGTGAATTGTACTTTGTGTTTTGTTTTTGATTTTTAAACGACTTGTGCATTTTTTGTTATTCTGTTAATTATATTTAGGTCAACTGACTTTCTCACTGGACTTCGATTGCATCGCTTTACTCTGGAACTTGGCTTTTTTATTGGACTGATTGGATTACTCAACTTTCGACTTGGCGTTTTTACTGGACTTTGATTGAACTTTGGATCTTAAGGTGGTTACTGATTTTCATAATGAGCGTTTACGAACTGGTGCAAGGACAGTCTTCCGATGTAGCAGGGCCATCTAATGATGTAGCAGGGCCGTCTTCTTCTGTAGCAGGGCTGTCTACTGATGTGGCTGAGCAGTCTGCTGATGCGCCTCGAATGTTGAATGTCAGTGATATTTTAAGCATGTGGAATTTAGGAAGTATAATGCGGAAACTTAGCACTAATGAACAATGTGTCGCATTCAGTGAGCAAGAGGAGCTGGTCCGAATAAAAAAATGCCCCGAAACTCGTGCTAATATGAAAATGGCATATAATTGCCTGCCAGATTATGGCTATATTCACAAAAAGGTAAACCACTCTGATCCCGAGAACCCATTTGTAGGGACAGACGCGATACATACGCAACGAATAGAAGCCCAATGGCGCGTCGTCAAGTCATTTTTCAGAAATAAGCAACAAAAATCAAAAGTACTCCCCCCCCAATCCCCCCCCCCCCACTACTTAAAATTCAGTGACCACTATTGTGCAGTTGAACCAAAACGAATTGCAACGGACAAGTTAAAAAACGAATGGTAACGGATGAGTGAGAGTTTTCAAATTGGACAAGTATGTTAACAATCTAATTTAAAGTTTTGTTGCGATTCATTTTGTCACTTGTCAGTTGAAGATTTTCCACTTTCCTTTGCCAGATGTTGATGTTGTATTAAGTGAAACTACTTATGTATAATATTCATAATACTAAATTCTGTACAATACTGTATTTTTGTCTAATAAATTTTGAAAAACCCACCTTATTAGTTAGCGGGTATAGAAGCGGAAAGTGAATTTCTTTTATGCTATATAAAGACTTTGTAGATAAACGCTACCAGGCATTAACTTCTTGATTTTGGCTTAGTTTAAATAATTCATGATGCTTATTTTCCATTCACATTAATAGCATTATTTTTTCTTTCCAGAATTTAGAAATTTCCTCTTTTGGCTTGTCGAATAATGTATTTGTGCCAGTAGCTGGTCTGTCTCCAAAATATCAACCATTGACAGTAAATATAGATATCACAAATGCACTGAACAAGCCCCTACAAATTACCTGCCAGTCTTGATCAAATCAAAAGACTATAAAAAAGTACTTTATATAGAAAAATGAGGTACAATTTGAAGAAAGTGCATAGATTGCAAAAAACAATAAAAAAGTGTCCTTTTTAAGAATACTAAACAATGATCAAGCTGTAAATAATATTTTAAAAACAAAAATATCATCTACTTTTGCTTTATTAATGCAAGGTGAATTACAAAATTCTCGCGGGTGGAATACAGACGCCAAAATCATTGCATTGAGACTGTATAAAAGGTCGCCAACTTGCTACGAATTACTAAGAAGAATAACTGTCTATTAAGGAGGAACCACCGCAGATTTGTTGCTCGAACTGTCACACACGGCTAATTGGGCAGCACCACAAATTTGTGGTCAAATATAGATAATTATAATGAACGTTGAACTGATGCTTTGTCCCTCTAACTACATAGAATTTGTATTAGAATAAAAGAGACTATAGAATTCTCTTGGTTTTGTTGCGGCAATTTTGATGGCAGCTGGCATCTTGTGGAAACAAATAATTTTAAATTCGGTCCCTCAAAGAGGACGTGCTCCAGGAAAAAATAATTATTCGATATATGCGCAATTAGTCGCAATGTCCATTGAGGACACACTCTTTGTTTTATGTAGAACTAAGTCCTCTCTTGTAGCTTTCGAATATCATGCCTCTTCAGCCGAGATGGATATGTGCGCTGCATTAACTTGGCTGCCAATTCATTTATGTGCAGAGGCAATCGACATTGGTAGCTTTTGGAGAGTTCACGAATTTCTTCTTGTAATAATGTTTTTACTTCGGGATGTTCATGTATCTCGCTTCTGGTGCATTAAAGACGTCATTGAATACATTTTATAAAGACCTAATGAAAAAATATTTACTTCTTTAAAAAAAAATATAACAAATCTAGAACCATGTGACAATGAATTTATTTTAATGTTTGACGAGATATCTATAAAAAATGGCTGTGGTATAATAAAAAAAGAAGAGCATAATGTTGGATTTCAAGATCATGACCATCAAGGCAGATGAAATGATATTGCTATATATGCCTTAGTCTTTATGGTAGCAGGACTAAAAAAGAAAACAAAGCAACCCATTGCTTATTATTTATCAAGTGGATCTTTAACTGCAGACAGACTAACAGTTCTTGTAAAAGAGGTGAGAAATTGATGTAATAATTTAGAACTTATGTGTAAATCCATACTTCCATAAATAATACATGTGTATGTGTACATCCGATACTGAACCAATGATAGATTATCATCATCATTCATTTTATTCGAGCAGGAACGGAGAAAGAATACAATTTTCTGCGGCCGGTCGGCCTGTCGTAAGAGGCGCGGCATTAGTGACCAGGTTCCAGTCTCCTTTAAGAGAGCAGCGGGGCATTTGTAGCACCTTTGATGTTGCAAATAATAATATAGTGATAACTTTACATGTCATAGGTATAGCAAATTGGGCATACATCAAACAATTTTATGAAATAGTAACCAGCAGTCCTAATTTTATATTTAAGAGTATATGCTCCTTGTTTAAAATAAGAACATTTCCATCCAAACACAAAACAAAAAATGAAAATCTTTTGGCAGCTTGAACCATAAAATTGCAACAGGTAAGTATTTTCATTTGTTGATATAAAGCCAAATTAAACTGAAATCATCCATACAATCTATCCCTATTAATATTATAAATACGGTAACTCTGTCTGTCTGTTGCTCTTTTACGGAAAATTTATTAAACCGATTTCACTGAAACTCATTATATTCATTTTCGATGCCGAGGATAAACATTTATTTTCTATTCTTTAGTTGGATTTTCTATAAAAGCGTATTATTTTTAAACTACTTATTTATTTATTTTATTTAAGTGCATTTTTCTATTCTATTTCCATTAATTTATGTGTAATATAGACTTTAGTATTGTAGTTTTAAAGAAATCTTTGGTCTTTCTTTCTTCTAACTAGAAAAAAACATTGACTCTTTTGGGCTGATTGGACACTTAAACTTAAAAATAAATGCACACGATTTGGAGTTGTTGTTTAATTTTAAAATAAATTTAGTTTCTTGTATAACATTTTTAAATCCCAACGATTGTGGATCACCTTATTTGCCAAAGTTCACACTCTTACCTAAACAGTTCATGAGATAATCTGCTGTGACAGACAGAGAAAGTGTGATACCATAAGGCATATCGTCCCAAAATGGGATTGAGCCTTGGGCGAAAACTAGCTTCGCCAATGAGTATTTTACTCTGAGTTAATTGTATATTATGTGTTTTTATTTTTTAGCCGAACTGTCGAGTGATGGATGCCATTACGACAGCTGATATAGTGTGCCATATGGACACTTATTTGACAGTGTCAATGCATCAACAAAGGATTTAGGAAGAGAAAAACCATTGGCTAACAATTTGACGTATGAAAAATTGACGGAAAAAACTTCTTATATAGTAAGTACAAAGCTGAAAATCCAAAAAAAACATCACTTAACAAAAGACACTTTCCTCTATTGTTAAACCAATTAATGGAATCAACCAATTAACAAAAACAGAACATACTAAGTGGGTTTAAGGCGATGGGGATACTACACTCATTTAACCCTTATGAGGTTTATAAAAAACTGCCCGAATATGTAGAAGAAATTAATATGACATAGATCAGACACTACAGGATTATTTTTGCCGCGTGGATTTCCTCGGCTAATATCATCATATATGACCAAAGAGGCCGGCCACTACCAACTGAGGCCGGCCTGAGCGGGCGGGAGTTTACGCCCATTGATGATGGGCCAATAATTCAAAACATAGAAGTAATGAGAATCCGATGTTAAATCAATATCTCTATCAAACTATTTTAGTTTCTTCTCAGCGCCTTAAGCGCTTAGTTAAACTGATCTATGCAGCAAAAACAACGCCTTTAGCTGACGAGCATGGGTAACCAACAAGGGGGAAAATTATTGTGGGCCAATCACAAGGGCAACAGATACCAAATTGGCTGAATACAGAATCATGTTGATTGTCATATGCTTTATGCCGCTAGTATTTACATAGTCCATCAGAAATGTAAATTGAAGATGTAAAAGTGGTTACAACGTGAGGTAAATGTGGTCACAACCACCCTACTCATGGTTGAGGTCGAAAACGTCCAACCAAGGTCCACCAGCAGTTCTAAATGAAGTGAAATGAAACATTTTAAATTTATTTATTTATTTCCTTTCCACCAAACATAACAATAAAGCGGAAGCAACAAAAAGGGAGCCCAAACTAGGAAAAAAAACCTGTGATTATGGCACTCCTGACCTGCACCACCAACTTAAAAATACTAGTATATATTAGCTAACACTAATGTTATAAAATATGCAGGTAGTTTAAGTTATATATGACTTGTGTGAGCATGTACCTGTGGTGTGGATGCATATGGCTATGTGTATGTGTGTGTGTTGAGGGATTTATGAAGGTAAATTATGAATAAACATGTAATTAATATTTAACATTATACAGGTTTACTAGTAACTCGACGTATTCCGTCGGGACGAGCTGGAGGAGCCCAATGGCAACAAAGACCTATATATGTATGGCCGAAAGTTAACGGTTTTCAAGTTATTCTGGATATTGTGATTTTGAAAAAAAAATCCAATTCTGCTCCTTTACCATATTTGAAAAAAATGGCTAGTTAAATATCATTCAACATTTTTTTTATTTGTAGAGGACTTAATAAGAAAACATAATGATCCACAAAATAATCACGAATCATTAATAGCTATGACTAAATATGTTTTTAATTTATTTGAAAAATTTAACGCTACTCTAATTAAAATGCTACGTAGTTATTATGTTATTATTTAGTAACATTTCGATTTCGTCTCGCTCGACAGTGTTGTCGTTTTAGCCACTTCGTGGCTAGATCTAGCGGATTTTCGAAGGTTTTAGCCAAAAAATAATCTGTTTTACCCATCAAAATGAATCTAGCTACTTCTGGCTCCTTTTTAGATTAGTACAGCCGCGCGGCCTAAGATGAGCTTTGCATTTGTGTGAGTGTACGTAGATAGTGTAGGTGTAACATTGGTCTAAAGCGCGATGCGTCCCAAGCTGAGCTTAAGCCGGTTTGTACCACAGAACACAAGTACTCTCTAACGAGAGGTTTGTACTGCTTTTTGGCAACCGGCCTGAGGCGCGACGTCCCTCGCGCGACACAACTCCGCCGCGCACCTTCCGCACTTCACCTCTTGTACTGGTAGAAGCGTGACGTGTTTTTAACTCTTCATATATTATTTTTGTGTCCGATTTATTAGTTAAATGGCTCCCAACACAAGTAAACTATGAATACGAAAACCTTTAAATAGCCAACTGAAAGAAATGTTGTGCAATTTAAATACTTATTTTAAAGACGGGAACGATAAAGATATGTCAAGTGTCAATACGTCAGCCGAATTTGTAGCGATATCGACGGGATTTCCGCTGTCCACTGTCAAACGAGTTTTATTGGAAGACTGAAGCAAATTCAAATCTCCGAAAAAGACCAGATGTAGGAAAAATATTATTATTATTGACGATTTTGATAAAGCGGTAATCCGAAGAACTATTCACAACTTTCACATTACTGATAAAGAGGTGCCAAATGTTAAGCGAAAACATGAAAAGTTAAAGACAAATAAACTATCCAGGTTCAATTTGGTTATTGCGTAAAGAAGTGTCTCTTTTAGGATTGAAATGGAAAAGGACAGAAGATAATAGACAAATTTTGATGGAGAAACATGAGATACGTTATGTTCGTATAAATTTTTTAATTAAAATTTCCGAATATCGCACTCAAGGCCAATCGATTATACCGACGAAACATATATAGACACGGCTCAAACTCAATCAAAATCTTATTCAGATGGCCGCACTTCTGGTTTGAAGAAACCTATTTCAAAAGGAAATCGTTTAATAATAGTCCATTCCGGCGGTGAGGACGGTTTTATACCAAATGCACTACTGATGTTCAAAGCAAATAAAAAAAGTGGTGATTAACATAATAATAGGAACGCAGAAAACTACACGAAATGGTTAAAAACGCAATTAATTCCTAATTTAAAGCCCAAAAGCGTTGTGGTGGTAGACAATGTATCTTACCACAATTGGTTAGGAAACCCCGCTCCTAACTCTAATCGTCATAAACAAGATATGATTGACTGGTTCAAGTATCGGAATATTGATCACTCTACATCGATACTTAAACCATACTCTATCGATTGATACTGCAAAATAAACGAAGGTTTATTGAATATAAAATTTACACTTAGAGCAAATGGTCACAGCGTCCTTCGTCTAGCACCGTACCACCCGAATTTCAACCCAGTTGAAAATATATGGGCATAAAAAAATACGTAGCGAAAAAACGTGTCAATGAATATGGATACAATAATGAGGTTAGCGAAAGAAAAGTTGATACTATCACTGTACAAGAATGGAAAAATGTATGTGACCACGCACTAAAAGAAGAAGAAAAAGTTAGTAGTCGCGACGCTGCTCTTGATGGTTTATCGGAAAGATTAATTGTGAACACAAACGACACATCAGACAAGAGTGAAAAAAGAAAACGATGAAGATGCAATGTCCGGGGTAGAAGAATTGTTATATTTTTTTTTGTTATAATTTTAATTATTGCTCACTAATTTAATAATTTATTTTTAAAAGTTTATTTTTCTGACTCTATGTAACGTTGTACTTGCACCATTAAAAAAACAGACAGCCAATCACAGTACTAATGTCAATCTATGTCACTTTCAAGAGTTAAAAATATAGTGCGCGCAAGATAACTCTGCGCGCGGCGGAAATCGGAACTAATCCATGTGCCGCCATCTTGTCGTTTACGTCAGTTGATATGAGAGTGTGTTGTGTTCCGTGTTTTTATTCATTTTCAAAGTTAATAGTCGCTGTCACCATGCCGAAAGTGATTAAAAGTGCCGGCCGTGATATTATCTTGAAGGTAAAAAGTGCTTGTGAACAAGAACGAGACAATAACGGGCCTACAATTCCTTTTTACAAAGTCAGAGCCCGCGTTGCATATTTGACAGGTTAGTTTTAGGGTTGCCATAACATCAAAACTATCTTTATTTTCTGGTTTTGTTATTAGCTTTTTACGATATGTGTACAAATACAGTGTAAACTACATAATTCTATTTAACGAAAAACTTTGTAAAACGTAAATATTGTTACGGTTTGTTTGATTAACATTATTTTCTATATATTTGAACTACATAACGTAAAGTTTATTGTGACTGTCTAGCACGTGTTTACTTACTGCATTTCCCTGTTATCGTCCTAATGCTATGCTATTCTATAAAAAATTGCCCTATTGTATTCCAACAGACAAAACTGCCCTTAAGAGGATTCTAAATTTTAACTGATTACCTGTAACACTGTTTATATTATTATTCTTACTTTGTTATAGGTGTTTCCGAACGTAGTGTCACCCAAATAACTCAAGAGGGTATTGCTGCAGCAGCTTCGTCTTCGAAAATTGCGACACCCGGAAAAAAAGGAACCGGAAAAAAGCAATTGATGATTTAGACAGACGATTTTGATAAGTGCGCTATAAGGCATCAAATTCAATCCTTTTACGTCGTGAAGAAAGAAATTCCGACCGTAAATAAACTTTGGTTGGCTTTGAAAGCTAATATTGATTTCAAATATGGCAGAAGCACTTTGAGGAGTATTTTAAAAACGATGGGCTATAAATACAAAAAGTGCCAGTCTAAGAGAAATGTATTGATAGAACGCAGTGATATAGCATTCGAGAGCAAGATATATTCTGAGGCTACGCAAGAATCGCCAGGAGGATAATCGGCCTGTCATTTATCTGGATGAAACATACGTACATGCTTCATACCATTTACAAAAATGTTGGCAATCCAAGGAACAGCCTGGTATTCTTGCTTCTGATAGTGTTGGAGCAAGATGGATTATAGCCCATACTGGAGGCAAAACTGGTTTTATTTAAAACGGACTACTGCTGTTCAAGTCCAAATACAAATCAAGTGACTATCACGACGACATGAATTCCGCGAATTTCATGCGATGGATGACAGAAAAGATAGTGCCAAATCTACCAACGAATTGCATTGTAGTGATGGATAATGCATCATACCACTGCACACAGGTAAACAAGGCGCCTACAATGGGGAATATAAAAGTAGAGCTCCAAGAGTGGCTTACGAGAAATAAAATTGAATTTGACGAGTGTTGGACAAAACCGCAATTATTCGAACTAATCAAAAGGCACAAGAGAGACCCACAGTAAGAAATAGAACAACTGTTAAATGAACATGGGCACGAGGTTTTGCGTTTACCGCCTTACCACTGTAATCTCAATCCAATGGAAAACATTTGGGCAATTGTGAAGAGGCGCATTGCAGAAAAAAATGTCGCTCAAGCTCCTAGTAACATAGAAGCATTAACAGAGGCAGCTTTCCAAACAATAACCACAGAAGAGTGGCTCAATGTATGTCTACATGTAGAAAAACTTGAGGACAAGTATTATGAATCAGACAGACTAATGGACATGGAAATAGGGATAAATTTATAATTAATATCACAGACGACACATCCGACTCTTCTGATGAAGTATCTAGCGTGTGTTCTGATGAAGATGTTCAAATGGAAGGTATTGACCCATTACAAGACCATTCTTACTCCAAATTTAAAATATCTTCTATATATTCAATAAAAGACTTACAAGGTTATTGTGGACTTTTAATTTTTCCTTTTTTTGTTTATTTATAAATTGAATAATAAAAGATGAAACATTAATTATAATAAATAAATTTCAATCTTTGAAAATAATTTATGTTTATGTAACTTAATTAATCATAACTGTTTTAAGTAAAACTGATTAAAATAGAAATAATGATTTATGAAAGTAAGTTTTAGTTCAAAAATATTCACTCATTGTAGCATTTTCTGCTACATATTATGGTCTTTGGAAACGTGAGAGGTTAAACTGGCAACATTAAATACGCCACCCGTCGCGCGCAGAGTTATCTTGCGCGCACTCTAAAAAAGCTGTGACGGCGGTTAATTTGAGATTCGCTCGAATTTCAAATATATCAGCTGCTACAAATCTTTTATAAATATTACTGCACACTATTAAAAACTTCTTTTAACGTTAATAAAATTACTACGTGTTCCCACTGGGGGCCAAAGCTACCCTTACTTATCTCGAAAACCTAAACAACCAAGCCAACATATACCAGACGTGGACAGTTACCGGTCGAGCTAATATAAGAGCTGTGGAACATCTGGACTAGAAGAGCATTCAAGGCTTCGTCAGGTCAGTGTACCCATTTGTGCAAGGTGGTGGATAATCCTGGCTACGAGGTTATGTCTGTGCAAGTATTCGCCGTTAGAAAGATGTGAACAGCCGGAAACAATATGCCTGAGGGATTGGCCTGGGCGATGACATGCCCGACAGATGTCCAAGGTGCCACCCTTCAGGATATATTTCCGGTAGTTATTCGTCTTAATAACTTCGTCCATAATTGCAAAGACAAAACCTTCGGTTTCTCCGAAGAGGTTACCGAACCGTAGCCAGTTTACCGACGCTGACAGGTCTACATCGGGCCCTGTTAAGGCCCGATAAAACCTGCCATGCAGCGCCTTGCTCTTCCATACGTCGATGCGGTCGGAGGCGCTCAGTACTGCCAGATTGCACCAATTCTCGTTAGCCAACGAGAGCGTGGTAAGACAATTGTCTACTGCCACAACATCTTTATGCAGGCCCACGTCCATCTTAAGGAAATATGCCCTGAGATTGTTCACCTCGCGATTATGCAGATCCTTGGCATTTAGAAAGCCTCGGCCTCCACATCTTCGCGAGATGTACAATCTCATTACTGATGAACGTGGGTGATGCATACGATGCTTTGTCAGCAGGCAACGGACTCCTCGATCTAGGGCGTCCAGCTCCGTTTGAGTCCACCTAAGTATGCCAAAGGAGTATGATAACACGGGCATAACCCAGCTGTTATGTATACGTTCCGAGTTAGAACGTATACTTGTGACTATGGACAAAGATCACGAAGAAAATGTATCCAAGGAGGACCCAGCACCTCCTGCTCATAAGAAAAGAAGTGGAAAAGGTGCAAGAGAACGTCAGCAACTACAGTTTAGAAAGAAGATGAATGCTAGACAAGCAAAAGAAGGGAGAGAAGCCGCAATGAAGCGCTTAGGCGTATTCGACGAATCGACTGCGGAACTCGAAAAGGCGATTGAATCGCTTAAGGTAACGGTACAACCGTTGGCGGTCCCCCTACCAGCAGCCAGTAGAGGCGTAGGATTTGCGGCAGTTGCAGAGTACAGCCGCATGGTCAGCGCATGGGATCGTGCTACGGTACAAGAGCTTTGTACCATACATCAATACTACCGGGTAGAGTTGAGTCTCTTCTACTTCAAACTGTTTTTGGCGCGTTATGCGCAGAATGAACGAGAGAGCTTTCCAATGAGCCAGCCTTTTCTGTTCGACGAAAGTTGGCGGCAGATACTGCAATCCGTCAACCAAGTGCCACTTCCATTCTACAATGTAATTTGTAGTCTCGGTAAAGTCGAGGGTTCCATCGTGTGGAACGCATTTCCAGTTACTGAATTGCCTCAAAATGCAGAACAAGCGGCATGCTACATTTATCCATCCAACATTCGTCAAGTTCTAGACACCATGGCTGATGACGATACACCTTTAGTCATGCGGCAGGGTTTCAGAGCTCTAAACCCGATTCCTGGTGTCAGATGGGTCGACGACGTAATCGTTAACGTCGAAGAGGTGTGGCCAGAGGCGTATAACGCTGATCAGTTAATGCTGGATACGCGTGCTTTCAGCAATTTATTGACGAGAGCGGGAAACAGGTTGCCGAAGAGTTTCCTTTCTAACTACACGTGGAACGCGACAGCGTCCAAGACTGGGACCGTATGCATGTACCCCATTCCTTCACGTTTGGAGGCGCAGTGGAGGGTTCGTCCTCCATTGGTGCAAAGAAGACAACGTCGTGGTGCCGATGGTGAAGCAGTACCAATAGAAGATGTACGTCCACAGCAAGAGTACATCACGGATGTTATGCATAACATCCCCACAGTCGTAGAAGTCTGGTCACCTGAACATGACATCACCGGACTTGAGATGACTATGGGGGCTGCTTCCTACATAGGCGAATGTGCACGGTACGCAACACGTCTTCAAATTAATGGGCGGTGCACAACAGCGGTAGCACCAGGTACTGTGCTATATAAGATGGTGGACGCGCCGAGGTCTTGAGCCTTGGGGGTAAGTGCAAGGTCTTAGTATAGCAGCTTAACGAACTGCAGCCTTTGGCACTTACAGTAACGTTTAATACGTTTAATAATATTGTTATTGTTTGGCCGAACTCTCGTGAGCAGTTCTCTTTTCTTTTTCGTAATTTTCTTGAGTGAATACTTGTGTGAACTGCGGACCTTCCGCTAAGGCAAAAGTGTTACTCGCAAAGATATAGAGCTGAATGGGAGAATAACGAAGATTTCAAACAATGGGCGTGCCGCGCGTAAGAGCGCAGCACACCCGGATATAGATAGAGAAGTGCTGCTCGCAGCAAACTCGACCGTTTGTAGACGTGTGTCGTTCCGGACCGTAATAGTTCCAGGAACTATGTCCGCACCTGGAACGATCTCGGTACAATCCAAGACGACAATTGAAATAGTTCCGCTCGTAGCTATCATGTGCGGATTCGCGGGCGGGCGACTGGCAAGCCGGCCGACTGGCAACTCCCGAGTATTTCCGAAGCCGAACCGAACCAATCCGATGCTTCGAGGCATACATTACATGTGCGTATAATATATACAATACAATATAACGGCTATACTCTATGCCGGTAAAATTGATTTTAATTAAAATATTATTTAATGTGTCGCTCGCATATGACCCTGAATCCCTCTAAACTCCCCATTTCGTTTAAAAATTTAAAACAAATAATATTTTAGAGACATCATTTCACTTCGACTTCGTCATTGCTACTTTGTGACACGGCATTTAGTACGTAATTAATAATTTTAATTTTGCCAATCGGTGTGTGTACAGTGTAATTTTGTAAAAAATTAAATATAATAAGTAATAATTAGTATAGTATAGTTAGTAGGTGTATAAGTATAGTAAGTACTTAAGTAGGTGTATAATATTATAGTACCTAAATTGCAAATAGAATAATGGCATCGCGACGAAAAACTAGCACTCTATGGAATCATTTTGTAGAAGATAAGGATGTAAAAAAAGGAAAGTGCAATTATTGTTCAGAAATGATTGCGTTTACGTCAGGCTCTTTAGGCAATTTAAGTCGACATTTAAAACGTAAACACAAAATGTACCCATTGACGTTGCCGAATTTGTTCATCCTACTACAGAATTTGAGCAATTCGTTTCCGAAATATTGCCGACATCATCAAATAATACAATCCGTGCAGCTTAAACAGTCGTACAGTCTAGAATGGATGGATTCACTCAAAAACCCTTACCACCAAGCAAAAAATTCAAATAGATCAACAATTATTGACCATGATTGCCAAAGAGTACCATCCACTCAATATTGTGAATGATGCAGAATTTAAAAAAATTGTAGCATTTTTAAATCCATCATAGTTTGCCAACAAGAAAACATCTCTCCGAAATTCTTTTACCACAGCTGTACTTACCGTTAAAAGAAGAAGTTAAAAATGAAATTTCAAAGGCAACCGCTGTTTGCATAACTACAGATGTTTGGACATCGGAAAACAATTAAAGCTTTATTGCCATCACGGCTCATTATATTGACCCGCATGTATGTAGTAATTTACTTGGCTGTGTACAATATAATGAAAGCCACACGGCCGTAAATCTTTTGTACAGTTTTGCACATTCATTAAATCTTGTTGTGCATGCTGGCCTTGTGACAATTTCACGGACGCTAAATAAAATAAAGTTGTTGAATATTTTCAAAGAAGCACCACTGGCCTCAACAAATTAAATCAGTCCAGAAGCAAATGAACATGCCAGAATTAAAATTAAAACACGATGTCAGCACGCGGTGGAATTCTACCTATGACATGTCAGAAGGTGTAGTTAAAATTAAAGATGCCCTTATAGCTACATTGGCGCTAGTAAGAACAGATTTAGCTTTATCTAACGAAGATTGGATGATAATTGAAAAGTCAATACCACTTTTATAAATATTCTACGAAGTTACTGTAGAGATATCGATTGAAAAGTCGGTTAGTCTTTCAAAAGTAATCGTATATTGTCGGTTGCTTAAGTCACATATAAGGTCCCTCTTAACACAAGCTGAAGTTGCACAAGACAGAGATGACATACTGACATTGATCCAAACAATAGGCGAAAATTTTCATGCCCGCTTTAACTCAGTGGAAACTAATACACTTTATGCGGAAAGCACCATACTGGACTCAAGATTTAAAGACAAAGGGTTCTGTGATGAGTCACATAGCGCTTGGTGGCCAGCGATCAGGATCCGACTGGCTGAAAATAACTGCCCAGAAAACATCCAGAGGGTGCTGGGCAGTTACCTGCAGAACAGACTCGTAACGGTCAGATACGCAGGGAAGCACGTCACCAGGGCCAGAACCAAAGGATGCGTCCAAGTCTCCATAGGAGGACCGATTCTGTGGGACCTATTGTTAGACCCACTATTGCATGAGCTAGAAGAAAGAGGAACCTATTGCCAGGCCTATGCTGATGACGTGGTGCTCCTTTTCGACGGGGACACCTGATTGGCTGTCGAGAGACAGGCTAATGCCACGCTCGCCTATATATAGGCGTGGGGGGTACGTAACAAACTACGATTCGCGCCTCACAAGACCTGCGCAATGACTATAACTAGGAAGTTAAAGTACGACAACCCACGCCTGACTATGGGAGGGGTTGACATTAGCATGTCCTCCGAGGCGAAGATCCTCGGGCTGACCATAGACAAGGCGCTTACGTTTAATGCTCACGCAAAGAACGTTTGCGCCAAGGCCATGAGTGTTAATAAGCAGCTAGCACGTGCTGCTAAAATCAGCTGGGGTCTTCACCCGGAAGTCATCCGATCGATTTACACAGCCGTAGCCGAACCGATTATCATGTACGCAGCAAGCGCCTGGGCTCCGGCCACGGCCAAGCTAGGTGTGCGGAAGCAGCTAGGCGTTGTACAGCGGGGCTTTGCCCAGAAGCTGTGCAAGGCCTACCGAACAGTCTCCCTGAACGCAGCGATGGCTCTGGCAGGAATACTCCCTCTGGACCTTCGGATACAGGAGGCTAAAGCCCTGTATGAGGCGAAGAGAGGAGTAGTCCTGCCAATGCTAGCGGACAGGGAGGTTGAGAGGAGGGTTGCTTTCGCGCACACGCCCCACCCAGCAGAACATGTGGACCTGGGGTTCATGTGTCTGGTAGACCAAACCGAGGTCAATGACCACCGTAACCAAGCAGTACGTATCTTCACGGACGGGAGCAAAATTGAAGGGAAAGTGGGCACATCATTGTCCCTATGGAACAATGATGTCGAAACCGCCAACCGGAAGTTGAAACTCCCGTCCTACTGCACAGTCTACCAGGCGGAACTCCTGGCCATATGTAAAGCTACGGAGGAAATCCTAGCAAGCCCGGAAGAAAGCTTTGGCGTTTATAGTGACTCGCGTTCGGCACTACAGACCATCACGAACTGGAGCAGTACCCACCATCTCGCCGTCACAGCTAGGCGGAACCTGACGGATAGTATGGCAATGGGTAAGGGGGTAACTCTGTTCTGGGTCAACGCTGCAAGCCCAAGCGCACGCTGAGGTGAAGGAGAACGATAGAGCGGATGCTCTGGCGAAAGCCGCTGCTCGTACTCTAAAGGTAAAGCCCCACTATGACAGGTGTCCGGTTTCGTACGTCAAGAGGATGATCCGAATGGGGACCCTTGACGAATGGAACCGGCGCTTTAGGGACGAGCCAACTGCATCCGTAACTAAGTTCTTCTTCCCGAACACAGAGTGCGCCTTTAAGATTATCAGGAGAGTCGGTACCACGAGCTTGACGACCCAGATGTTTACGGGCTACGGTGGGTTTTCTGAATACTTGAATCGTTTCAAGTTGAAGGATTGTAATCGATACGTGCCAAGCATAACCTGCAACACATGTTAAAATTATTATAAACATAAATTAGTGGCGTAAATATATATTATATATAAAATACTTACATTTAATAAACGTAGCACCGCAGCTTGAGTATATAACGCAGCGCACCCCCCCAACCCGCCAGTTGACCGGTAGCACCTGCCCGCGACGCGACGTACATACCTCCGTTATATCCGCAACGCAGTGCTATTTTTTAAACCACAAAATCGTTTTATTTCGCGAACCTCTTAGTCACCACTCACGTGAGATCCAGCATTCTTTACAGTTTGGTCTGAATTTTCTTACATCTACACTTACACTATATATTGTCGTGGTATACCACATGGCATGTAATAATAATAATCTTAATTTTTAGCACCTCTTTAAATTCGAGGCAGTCAGATAGGTGGGGGTTGACACATTCAATGGTGTCTTACTTGCTAGGATTTCTAATTTTGGACTCAAATAGTCTCATCGTCATACAAGATAGGCACCCGATTAGGACCACATTCTAAAACTTGTCCCAACCCATCAGTAGTACACTCCCCGGTTAAAGACCAAGTTCGGAACTCTTTATCACACACTTCTATCCAAACATTAATTATTACAAATTCGAAAATGCAACGAACAGGAGTGGACATGAAGGAAGAAAAGGGTGAGCGCTGGAGTAATCTGATGAATTTTGAGCTTCCCCCGGAGATGGATGAAATAGGGGCAGGTGGACTAGGGTATGAGCCAGCATCCTTTACAAGGATGATCCATCGTGCGTCTGTGAACCCGGAGTACCAGAGACCCCCTTGCACGTAATTTTTGAATGCCCCCTCTTCGCCACGGAGCGATACAACATGGAGAACACCCTGCGGACCGACATAACAAGGACAAATATACAGGAGCTTTTAAGTAAAAAGATGCTGGAGGGCTTCATGTCATACGCAGTTAAAGTTATCAGAAAGGCAGTCAAAAGAAACGGGGCAACAAGTAAAGCTATAGACGTATAGTGTATTATATGTATTCATAGCTTTAGAATAAATAGATAATACAATTATGTAACCCAACAGTAGGCAGTAAGAAATTAGAAGTAATTAATAGAAATAGATATAAATGTAAACATACATATATATAAATATATGTATTAGCGATAAAGATAAGAAAAGAAAAACAGAAAAGAAAAGAAAATAATAAAGGTTTTTTTTTTAGTTTTTGTTATTGTTACGTTTGGACGTTTTATTTGTTATTGGTTTTTGTTGAGTTTTTGTTATAATTCTTAACGATGCCAAAATAGTTTGTAGATAGTTGTTTCCTACGAAGGCAATGCAGATGTTAGGATATGGAATAATTTACGATGACCCCCGTAATGTCCTTCAGTGTTTTACGTTTTCGAGATTTTCGTTAATAGTTTAATAAAATAACGTCCTTTGTAAGACAATTTGCGTCAAAGAAAGATGATCCCGACATCTGCCATTGCCATTGTACATATTTTAGAAAACAGTTTTGTAATTTAACTGCTTGCTTTGTTTAAATCCAGTGAGGAAACAATTTATTAGTATAAACTAATAAATTGTTTCCTTACTGGATTTAAACTTTATCTTTATCTTTTTCTTTATCGCCGGCTATAAAACCGGAGAAAATGTTAGTTTTTTTAATGAATTTGTTAGTATAAGTAGACGGTGATCTACCGAAACAAGTCAGTGTATTAAGTGTATTAAATGTAGTCAGAGTGTATTGAGGGTATTGAAAGTAGTAGTCAGCAGGTCAAAGTGTATAAACTTAATTAAAGTACGAATATACCGATTACGGCTTTATTATAGCCAATGGTTATTTGTAACTCAGTAGCAATAAACGACGTGAACCGTAAGAGCGACTGGTGTATTAATGCCACCGGCATATCCCGCCAGCAGCTCCTACAGGCTTCCAACAAGAGCCCTGTCGGAGACCCGCTACAGTTCTTTATAATATTAGTTACATTCGGACGTTTTCTTCAGTGTTGTGTTTATTATTATACGAAGATATTGGAAAAAACTATACATAGCTAAGAAAGAGCCCTTATACTCAAGGTATTGGCTTTTTTTGAACGCGAGAAAGAAGTTGGCAAATTTGTGATTCCTGTGGACCCTACAAAAAGTACTCATGAAACTCGTGAACATGAAAATGTTAATAAAAAGTTTATGATTTCGGTGGATCAACCTATAAATAGAACTTGTGCGGCTACTGGTATATCCAAAAGAATGTTGATGCGCATAAAACAACAAGTAAAACCAGTAGCGCCGTCTACTTTACCGGTGCCGAGTACTTCAACGTCTACCCCAATACCCGGACCATCAACACCTGGCAAAAAGCGAAAACAGAGTAAAAAAATATTAATCTAGACAATTTCGACTTAATCGCTCTGAGAAACTTAGTCAACAGTTTTTACACAGTACGCAAAGAAATCCCAACGCTTAAGAAAATATTAACCGCTGCCAAAAAGGATTTGAATTTTCCAGGATGTTCGTATATTTTTATATATATCTTAATTTAGCGAGTGTAACTCTACTTAAATTATAAATACGCAAGTTTGTGTGTGTTTACTACCTCTTTTTTGTGGATGGGAAATCTTCTTACTTCTCCCGTTCTGAGTGGAACGAAAGGGCTTTTTAGACTTTTTACTGTCTGTCACAGAGACTCTTTCGAACATCCCACAACCCCGTTTATTACCTCTAGATGCCTAAACGGTTGTACGAATCTGGATTAAATTTTGAACCTAGGTAGCTAGATTAGGTCTGGAATGCCAATGTGTGTGTGTTTGTTATGTGTGTAATGTGTTAATATTGGCATTGGTTCTTTGGTGTTTTCTAATTATATCAATATTTTTGGTCATCAAATATACCTACAAGTAAATGATAAATAAATATACTTTTGTTTTTGATTCCAGGTGAAAAAACTAAATTGTTGCTTATCTTAAAGAACCAGTTGGCGTACAAATTTAAAAAATGCAAAAATGCCCGATTATTTCTTATACAAAAGCCCGATATCGCTGCCTTGAGGGCTCGCTACCTTCCGCGAATGAAAGAAAATAATGACCTCGGGGCGGACAAAAAACCAGTGACGTATTTAGATGAAACGTGGATACATTCCCACTATACAGTGAGAAAATGCTAGCAAAATAGCAGTGATGCTAGTTTAAAGAAAAATACTAATTTCGGTCAACGCTGGAATCTCGTCCATGCGGGTGGTGAAAACGGTTTTATCCCTGGGGCCGAGTTACTTTATAAATGTAAAAGTAAGACAGGCGATTACCACAATGAGATGGACACAAAAAGTTTTGTTAAAGGGCGCAAAGAAAAACTGTTACCGAACTTGCCTCCAAATGGCATAGTTGTTATTGATAACGCGCCATACCACTCAACGCAGTCTGAAAAGATACCATACCAGTCATCACTGAAAAGTGATATGCAAAGCTGGTTAACTAAAAATAATATAAGTTTTGATTCGAAAATGACAAAACCAGAATTATACCAAATATAAAAACAAATAAACCAAAAAAAAATGTGGTTGACGAATTATTGAGGGAGCATGGCCACGAAGTCATACGTCTGCCGCCCTACCACTGTGATTTAAATCCCATTGAATACATATGGAATTTGGTGAAACAAAGGGTGGCAGACAACAATATCGATCAGTCCGAAAGACAAATAGAGCAATTAACAAGAGAAGCAATTCAGTCAATAACTACTGCAGACTGGAGAAAAGAGGTGAACCATGTTCGAAGACTGGAAGAAGAATATTGGGTTTAAGATCGACTCCAAGAAATCCATGAAAGAGAATTAATTATTTCACTTGCGAGGTGAAGAAAGCTCTGACAGTGAAACTGAGGAGTAGGACGAAAGTGACAGCTCTATTATGTCTGGCATAGAAGAGTTAGGTGACAATTAATTATTAAAATAAATAAATGTGTATAGTATTCCTTTTTTGTTTCATTTCTCTATCTCTGTGCCAAATTTCATCCAGATTTTAGCCGTTGTGGCGTGATACTCAATCACGCCACTCACAAACAAATATAGCAACAACAAAATTGTGTCAAATAGGTAATTTGTACTGTCACGTTTAAAGCACCGTAAATTAGTATAGTATAATAAGATAAACTATTTAGCGCAAAATAAATGATGATATTCAAAGAACTAAAATAAAGTTAAAATGTTTCTTGCATTAAGTACTTTAAACGTAATTTATTCGAACCAGATGCCAAACAAATTACTCCGAAATTCAAATGGAGGAACGATAACAGTGATGCTGACGCTACTGGTCTCGCACGACGACGAGCCAGGTGCCATGTTAATGCGCACGGGTAGTACTAAGTGTGATGATCGTGTTAAAGTACGTTCATATTTGTAACTCTCCTAACATTAGTGAATTATATTAACATTTAATACTACACTTGGTGTTGGTCATTAAATACCGTGTTTGGATTCGACAACTCTAACAACGAGATATTATTGTCATAAACATTTGATTTTCAATTTTCTATCAGCTATTAAAATTTCTATTCTGCCGTTTTCTTCTGGTTACGTGACTACCCTTTTGTTTTTTTTGATTAAAGTTTTTTAGGGCTAACAATTATAATACAGAAAGTTTTTCCGACTTATTAGTGGATATCTATGGAGACGGAATATCATAAAATATAAGAAAGATCGCTTTATGGAAGTCATGAGAGCCATAAAGCACATATATTCAGTGGAGTAACACTACATTTAGTTATTTGTATAGATAGTTTTTTAAGGTTCTTAATTTTGTCATGTTATCTTATTGTTAAAAGTTTTTAGGGTACGAATTATCCAATTTAAGGTGGATATATCCGTAATTAGGTAAATAATCGAACTCTTGCTAAAAAACACATAAGACAAAAAGCAGGTCAGAAAATTACTAGATAGTTATGAACTCTTCCCGACCATCTATATTGGGCTAGTAAACACGCGCCTGCGGGAGACTAGCTGAGTAAGCTTTCTCCAGCGGAAGGCCACAGACTCATTATATACACGCATTTATTAACTAACTTTTGTCTCTTAGATTATTCATTATTAAATAAGAGACTTGCATTTCGGTCGTACATGTATTTTGTGTTTTTTTTAAAAACCTTTTGGCCCGAGCCAAGTTTTGACTAGAATCACTAGAAAAATTACATAAGAAGTTAAAGGTAAAGATGAAGTTGGTTTGGTTTCTTAGACAACATTCACCAGATATAAGCCTTTTCACATAATGGATCCTAAACTTACACAAAGAAACACATGTCACATCACAAGAATATTCAATATATACAAACAAGGAAAAAGAAAGTACGCTAAAGGTTCGGCCAAATTTAAGTATGGAGTATATGGCTCCAATCAACCATATATTTAAACCGTCCATCACCAAAATAAAGAAAGGTGAAAATGTCACCAGAACAACCCAGAACATCAGCAGGAACTCTTAAGCATTCAAAAGGATATAGAAAAATTAAAAAAGGAACCTGTACTGAATAAAAGCGTATCGTATCACGATGTGCATCATTACGTACTTATTTACGTAATATTTGTGTTGCTGTGTATAGCAGCAACGACATACATTCTTCGGCGAGTGCGTCGCAGGTAGGCTGTTGTGGCGGGCTCGGCGGTTGCTGATGAGCAGCCTGCCGCCCGCTGCATTACAACAAACATCGAGCTTCCACCCATGCCTAGGGCACGGGAACTACCGAGTGCTAGTAATAGTGAAGTGAAACGAGAATTCAAATTCGATAAAGCCTGTACACAAATACCGACTAAACAATCTAAAGCTTAAGTATACTAACATTAGATATAATAAATATTGTTTTCACCACTTGTTAGCTTTAGATTCATTACTAACAACATTCATCTCACATTTTGGGCCCCGGGAGTATGTTCGGTTTGATATCTTACATAACTTGTAGGAAGTGCCTATCGATATCAAACCGAACACGGTGCAATCGACGAACGTTCAGTGCACTTCCGACCAGCACCACTCTCGGGTGCATTCAACATTAACATTTTTTAACTATAAGAACTAAACACTAAATAAACATTAGAACGAAATAAACATTTTTACTTAAAAACCCACACTGCAACCTCGGCACCGCTACAGTACGAGTCAAACATTCAAATATATCACTTGTAGGTCAAAACTTAAAAATGCTTGGGCGTTCTTGAAACTGATGATCTGGACAAATTGATTTCAGACATTGTCTGTTCAGACAAGTTAAATGAGAAATGGAGGAACAACGAGTGCAAAAGCTGTGAAAAACCTCCTCCTTTTTTCGAAGTCGGTTAAAAAATAGAAATTTGATTGTATCTTGGAATGCCTCGATGACAAAGACACATTGTCGTATATGGAACGCAACTTATCAGGAACGCGACCTTATGCCTCATTCGCTCACACCTATATGTGTGTCTTTCTTGTTTTCTCAACAGTTGTTTAACCAGTTCACGCTCTATAGAAATAAATCCGTACTAATTAATTACGGTGGTTTAATTAATACATAACACACATGAATACACGAAAAGTAACAACAACAAAGGAAATGAAAAGAAAATCACAAAGAGAACTATTAAAGACGTAATACAAGGCTATATTAGGTATTTACTCTACTATTTTATTCCATTGTACAAGGCTCTAATTCACTGAGCACATTGAGCTACTTTTCGGATCGATAAGAATACATAGCGAACACAATGGCAACCCAAACGCTCTATAATTAAAAGGCAGCTACAGAAAACTGCTTTGCCATACGGAGCTGCAAGTTGCTGAAGCTGGCAACTGCGTGTCTTTCGAAAATATACCTGTTTTTACATGTTCATCTGGTTTAACTTGCATCAATAATACTACGTTTTTCGAAAGATTTGATGATGAAGATGAAGAATTAATTGAACATTTATTGAAAACAACCATTTCTAATGATGTCGGATTCGAAATTATGTCCGATAGCGATGATCCTAATTGCAAAAATCACATTGTTGGCTATATAGCTGGAAATGTAGCAAGACATTTATCAAACCGAGTAAAATGTAAATATTGCGTTGATAATATGCTTTCGAAACAGAAACTGGTTTCATAAATTAGTATGTATGAGGGATAAAGGTGGATTGGTTTACGCCTCTAAAGAGATTTATTCCATTTGTAGTGTTGCTGAAACTGTCTTGAGATTGAGACGTTATCTCAATGAAAAACCAGACAAATATTCGGATAAAGAAATAACATTTGAAATAATGACAAGATTCCGAGGAACTCGGCTTTTTCCTTTAGAACACATAAATTGCCACGATCACGACACGAATTTAACAAGACTTGTCGAGCGCTCCCTACGAATTCGATTCTTCTATGAATCCGACAAAGAAAATATACAACGATTCGTGTCATCGAAGCGACAATTGTTCAGAAATTAGACGTGTGTCGTTCACGAATGAATCCTTCAAATGAAGTACTTCAGTTAGTTTCTGTCCTTCATTCTTTACTTCAGTTACAATTCAACCATATCTTTAGTTCAGTTGTTTAGTTCACCGGCCGCGAACTAAAATCGGTACTGCTCGTGTAAACTCGTGTCTCGTTCGTGTTTCACGAACGAGGCTTGTGCAGCTCTGATTGATAATTTGCTGTCACGCTCTGTTGTACGTACATAACGTACCCAGTTTTTAATCGGTCGGGCCCTCTAACAATTTGCACTTACAGTGTGCATTGCTTGTCATACAAAAAAAAGCTAATTTATAACTGTCAAGCAAAATCGCAATGTACGGTACCTCTTCAGTAACTACATTTTACAATACGTTTGTTCGAGTTTCAAATTTTAAATATAAAATGAAGTGCATTGTTTTCATTCGTAAGTATAGAAATAGTTATTGAACTGTGTAAAGTTTTAGTACTATTTTGAGCTTTATGTCATTAAGTTACGGATCACTGATTGATATATTTTTAAAATTTTACTGGTCCTTCTCGCTTATTGCAATAATAACAATAATAATGTAAACATTTTTTCCCGCTCTTCCCTGTGAATAATTGACTTTCTCGTTTAATTAAATCAATGTTTTTGAAAGTATAGTGCGTACTGCGTACGGGTACGGGTTTACGTTGCAAAATCATTAATTTGTTTTTCTTGATTTTAAAATGTACATAGTATGGGGTGTTTTTTATAGAGGTATAGAACTTTAAGTTGGCATTACTGTTCAAGATGGCGACCGATTTAACAGCTGTCAAGTGATTTATTCTCAGTTTGGTTTGGCAATTCATCATGAATAGACTCACGCCTGAACAACGCTTGCAAATAGTGCAATTTTATTTCGAAAATAATGGTTCTGTGCGGAATACGTATCGCGCACTACGTCCATTTTATCGTCGACAAAATCGTCCATCAGAGCAGTTAATTCGATTAACCATAGAACGTTTTCGCACCACGTTTACTCTTATTGATAACTCGCATCCCCAGAGACGCCGTACGGTGCGTACAGAAGAAGCTATTGCTGCTGTAGAGCGTAGCATTGAGGAAGACCCGAATGAGTCCATCCGCCATCGAGCACAGGAATTGGATCTGTGTCCATCCACTTTATGGAAGATTTTGCGGAAGGATCTTGGTTTGCGTGCTTACAAAATCCAACTCGTGCAAGAATTGAAGCCAAACGATCATCAAGTAAGGCGTAAATTCGTGGAATGGGCCCAAAACGAGATTGTCGCTGTTCCCGATTTTCATAAGCGAATTTTGTTTAGCGATGAAGCGCACTTCTGGTTGCATGGCCACGTCAACAAACAAAACTGCCGCATTTGGAGTGAAGCTAATCCTCAAGTGTATGTCGAAACACCGTTACATCCAGAAAAACTGACTGTTTGGTGCGCTTTATGGGCTGGTGGAATCATTGGTCCGTACTTCTTCAAAAACGATGATGGCCAGAACGTTACAGTCAATGGTGATCGGTATAGAGCCATGATTATTACCTTTTTCATTCCTGAATTGAATAACCATGATGTCCAGGAGATGTGGTTTCAACAAGACGGCGCAACATGTCACACAGCTCGTGCCACAATCGATTTATTGAAAGACACGTTTGGTGACCGCCTAATTTCACGTTTTGGACCTGTGAATTGGCCACCAAGATCTTGTGATTTAACACCGCTAGACTACTTTCTGTGGGGCTATATGTAAAGTCATTGGTCTATGCGGATAAGCCACAAACGCTTGACCATTTGGAAGACAACATTCGCCGTGTTATTGCCGATATACGGCCACAAATGTTGGAAAAAGTCATCGAAAATTGGACGTTCAGATTGAACTACATCCGCGCCAGCCGTGGCAGTCATATGCCAGAAATCATATTTAAAATGTAATGCCACAAGATTATCTTTCGGATAAATAAAATTCATGTCAATCGAATAATCCATCGTTGTTTTATTGCAACTTAAAGTTCTATACCTCTATAAAAAACACCCTTTATATATTTAAGTAGTATCTGTGTTAAATAAATGTTTAGTGTGTATTAAGTGATTATTAGTGATAGGTAATAAATATAAACTGTGTAAATATTAAATATAGGACATGTCTTCTAGGAAACGAAGCGCCGTATGGAACCACTTCACAGAAGGGGAACCAAATAAGGCTAAGTGTTCGTATTGCTCAAACTTTATTACGATTTCTGGCGGTAATGTCGGTAATTTGAACAGACATTTAAAATCAAAGCATCCAACCGTATTGCTTATTCCACCACGTCAGCCGAACCTTACTGTAACTGTTACTGTTACTGATGAAAATCATGAAGAAATTGCTTTATATGCAACAGACATTAATGCAGTTAGCGTGTTATGCCCTGTACGCCCTACTCCAGCCCAACAGGCTATCACAGAGTTCGTACAGAACATGAGACCAATTGGACCTCGTCAGACTGAAAAGGTTGATGAACAATTATTAAAAATGATTGCTAAAGGCCATCATGCCTTTTCAATTGTCGATGAGCCCGAGTTCAAAAAATTATTGACATTGCTTTGTCCTGGATATTCCTTGCCGACAAGGAAAACAATTGCCGAGAACCATTTACCTAAACTGTACAGAAGCGAATTAGAAAAAGCGAAGCTGAAAGTAGCTGCCGCTCCGGCTGTATGTCTTACCACAGATGGTTGGACCTCACAAACCAATGAGCATTTTATTTCTATAACAGCGCACTACGTAGAAGAACAACAAAACAAGAATTTAGTACTTCAAGCGACGATGCTAGGTTGCGTTCAATATCCCGACAGAACAACAGCAACAAATCTTGCCGAACATATGAGGAGTGTAATGCGAGAATGGGATATTGAGAACAAAGTAACGGCTATAGCTAGTGATAATGCTTCAAATATTACCGCCGAAATTAAGTCTGGAGATTGGCGTCATATACCATGTCTCGCCCACACCATCAATCTTTACGTCCAATCAGCACTGGTGGAGATTGCCGATACTACCAAATGTGTGAAAAAAGTTGTAGAGTATTTTAAGAGAAGCTCGCACGCCTTGGCAAGATTGAAGGAAATCCAGGGCCAATTAAATGTTCCGCAGCTCAAACTAAAACAATATGTCATGACGCGCTGGAACTCAACTTATGACATGTTTAGACGCATTTTGTTAGTAAAGGATGCAGTCACGGCTACTCTTGCCCTAACAAAATCAGACATAATGTTGAGCTCTAATGATTGGGCGACAATAGAAGCGGCAGTACCGATTTTGAAAATATTTTACGACGTTACCGTTGAGATCAGTGCAAAAAAAAATGTTACACTATCAAAAGTTATCCCCTTGTGTTGCATATTATCCACCGATATCCGAAAACAAATAAGCAAGCTGACTGATCAGACTATCCCTTCTATCACAAAACTGCTCCAAAAATTGAACACGGAGTTCGATGCAAGGTTATTTAATTTTGTTGAATTCTCCGTGTTACATACGGAAGCAGCATTGTTGGATCCTCGATTTAAAGAAAAAGGGTTCCGAAACAAAGTCGCAGCTGAAAAAGCCATCAGTGGCTTAAAATTAAAAGTTGGACGTAACCGTCCTCAACAAGAAATTTGCGTGCCACAGGTACAGGCAGAGAACCAGACTGACCCGTCTTCAAGCCAGACCTCCTTATGGTATATACCCGCTGCTGTTTCACTACATGCAGAAGCGCCTTAATATAGTAGCCACATCTGTTCCTTGCGAACGAATCTTTTCGAAAGCAGGGAACATTTTGACACAGAAACGGAGTCAACTTAAGGCATCAAAAGTATCTCAGGTGCAACACTGAATAGTCATTCACTACACTACAAATACAAAAAGAAAATAACATAATATTTTCTTAAGTTTTCGCGACTTGTACACATAATAAAACTACGTTTTAACGGTTTTAAGCGCGGTAATTTGTTTGATTTAGGTTTATCCGACGTTTCGGCCGCTTTTCAGTGGCCGTGGTCACGGAAGACAAAGATGACATTTGTCAAACGTGTATTGTTAAAGTTTTTATTCAGCCTACCGCCAACTTGTTTATTTTAATTATTTAGTTTTAAATTTTGTTTATGGATATTATTTACTCTATGGGAGCCTAATCTAATTTACCACCGCTTCACAACATGTTGTGGCTTGAAGAGAAGAAGCGGCGCAAGAAACTCTTCAGCAAACATGCCTAGTTCTAAATTTTTTTTATATAATATTAAAATGAGTGGAAGGAAAAATAAAAGAAATTATCAGTCAAGTTGGTTTGTTTCTTTGCACGCAGAAAGAGCTCACAGTGTCTTGGGGTCTGGCAGTTGGTTTATTGGTTGGTTTGGCAGAAAATAACATGTTAATATTGTATTCATGTTTAGATAATTATTTTTAACCTTTCAGTTTGAGTAGATTTTTTATAAAGCGTGTTTTTATTAGTTTTTTTTTTAAATAATAAATGATTGTATAATAAGGTCATCACTTTTAATATATAATAAAATATGTATCGAACTATCGTAAAAAAAAAACGGAAATTATCTAGATTGTCAGCCCTAAGTCTGATCAAGTATGAAGGGATTTTCTGTGCTGTAAGTTTTATTTTTAAGAAACAATTTGTTTGAACAGATATACGTAATACGTACTAAATTCCATTACCTATTTAACTATTTGATACGAGCTCATGTCTCAACTTGTCGAACTAATTTAAGTTTGCGATAAGATGACTCATTGAACTCTTCGTTTAACAACCTATTTCATATCTCTTGATAAACTAGAGAAAGAAAACCGATCTACAAAGAAAACAATTTTTGTTGAACAACTGAACTATACTGAACTACTGAACTAAAAGATAGATATAGTTAAACGTAATGAAAAGACACATTTGTATCTTTTCATTTCAGTGACACATTTTTCGCAAGGCTATCAGAAATCAGTTGTAGTTACAAGGCTACTGAAAAACATGATTATACATGTAATGTTTTTTTTTCTCATAAAGTGTTCTCATCTCGATCACTCTAAAGCCCGTATCTATCTATAGACAAGTTATAACTTAAAACATTACTTTTCTCTACAATGCTGGCTCTTATTTGTTTGATAATAAAATATTTATTTAAGTCATTCTTTAAGCAAAAATAACTACTTTGCTTGACTATAGATACAGACGTAAACTAGAATGCATCTAAGTGAATCCTGCTAAAATTAGGATATTCGCATGTGGTCGCGCGTATTTCATTGAATATTTATATTGAAAATTCTTAAAGTAATGGAACGAATCGTAATACTTCAAATCATGTAAAACCACATCCTATCTTTTTTTCCTCTCCGGTACATTAAGCTAGTTAGCTGTCGGTATTCGGTATTATAGTATACACAGAAGGTTTGTATGATGGTTTCGCAGGCCTGTCGATGTGCGTCAGCGCTCTTGGGTCTCCGGCGCGGTCGTCTCCGGTCTCGGCCGGCTCGGAGCATGGCGAGCGTTTCAGCCGGAAGGTGTTTGTAGGCGGACTACCATCGGATAACCCTAGCAAGCAGAAGAAAGGAGCCAGCATGAGACGTCAACTGCAGCGCTATAGTGGTCATCGCATAGAATTGATCTTCTCGCTTACGAACTGCAACGCATACGCATCGCTTTTGAACATTATGAACTATTTTCGTCCATATACTTTATATACATAGACTTTACTAGTTTTCGTGAAATTGTGCGTGTCGTGCTAACTTCAAGAATCACGGAGAAAACCATCGCTTCACTACGCAAAGGTACTGTGCCATCCTTCCTTTATATAACTGCCTATATTTCCCTGTGTTCTGTGCAGCTATATATTATATATTATTATATAGCTATATTTATAGCTATATATTATTATAGCTATATTTCCATCATTGTGGTTTTACATCGAAATGAAATGAATATAGGTAACAATTACCAATT
This sequence comes from Dendrolimus pini, assembly GCA_949752895.1. NCBI lineage: Eukaryota > Metazoa > Arthropoda > Insecta > Lepidoptera > Lasiocampidae > Dendrolimus > Dendrolimus pini. Next base: position 17,814,136 of record OX457144.1, on the reverse strand, counting down.
CGCGTAACCACGCATGTTTTTTGTAAGTTACACTATTATTAAATTTAAAAACCGCCTTCAATAAGTTGTATACAGGTTTTTTTTTATAAAAAATATTTTTATTTCACTCTTTTTAGTGCATCATGCAGATAATATTCGTGTATTCTGGTAAATAGGTACCGTAAAATGGGGACACTTTTTAAGTTCGACATTGAATTTTATCGGTTTTTTGTAGTTATAGTAATAAAACGGAGATTATAATGTTCCGGTAGTTTAAATTTTCATTTCTAATGCATTAAGATATAGTTTATGAAAGAATAATCATAAAAAGTTACAAAAACTCACTTGTCCCTATTCACCCAGGCGTTGGGGTGAATCGGGTCGCTTAAGAGGTTAAATAGAGTTTTTCGCTAGGGCTGACACTTTCATACTATAGGCAGGTACCTACAATACAAATTTCACACAACTTTGACCCAATGTTTTGAAGTACGTTTTTTTTTTAATACTTATGACAGAATGACTGAGTGTTGCCAGATTATTGAAAAAATATTTCAAGCTTCAAATTTAAATCCTACCACAAAGTGTAACACGTAACATAAATGTGTACATAAGGTCGCAAATTAAACTTGAGGTTTGTCCCAATTCACCCCCTAGACCCTATTCCCCCAATTCACCCCATAGACCCTATTCCCCCAATTCACCCCCTAGACCATATTCCCCCAATTCACCCCCTAGACCCTATTCCCCCATTTTACGGTACGTTAGATTGTTTAGAATGTACAAAACGGGTCACTACCAAGTAGTTTCGTTAGACGAATTGCACATATATTTAACTCCTAAACGTTTAGGGGATCTATTGGCTTTTTCATCAATTCAGCAGTAAGAATTGATGAGTTCCAAATAAATATAAAGTGTAATCTAATAATCACATTTGTTCTGTGATCACAGTTATAACTGTGAAATGGTTTCAACTTTCCTACTTTTAGTGAAAATTTAATGTATCTGCAACATTTTTTTCACTGTGTGCGTTTCGTGGAGCGTAAATACAAGAACTTACGCACACATAGATTATATTCTTGCCTCGCTTTTGACAGACTGCTATGAAGTGACCTATCGTTCTAGGTTGTAATCATTCTAAGGCTTGTTACGTAGAAAATACACACCCTATAGTGTTTAGAAAACAGGTACTGCCATCTGTTGCGTGTTGGCGTATTTCTAGTCACCTCTCGTTCGATAGTCATATCGTCTTATAGGTAATGCAACTACAACTTGCATTAGTGTGTCGTCAGATGTCGTTGTTTTTAAGCTTTTGCAATTACAATTTAAAATCAAATCCGATTCCGTTCAATACTACAATAGTACCCAATTTGTAGACGTGGGTAGAGGTTCCAGGCTGGATACCTTAGAGAAGTGCAAGCCCGGTCTAAGGGTAAACGGAAGTATAGCAACGACATCTGACGGTCACAAGTCGTTGAAATCGATCGCCATTTTAGAGCTTCTAGAATGCAAAACGCGTAGGACGTGACGACACAAATGGCAGCTACTCAAAGTGAATGGCAATTGAATAGACCGGAGAATTCGATCGGCGTCGTGTCATTTCTACTCTCGAGTTGTTACCAGACGGTCGAATACAAATTGGTTTTTTTTATAGTGGTGCATAGTCGCATCTTTTCAAATCAGTGAATCTTCATTCAAAAAGGTATGTAGCCTTTGTTCTTTCTTTTCACGATCCTAGCATCGGATCCATCCTTCAAATAGTATAGATCTGCATTCTTTGCAGAATGGTGTAAAGACGTAGAAACGCGTGGTTCTCGTGCAGGGCACTCTACGGTAGCCCAGGCGATCCTAACGTCTTCGTCTAAGTTCCCCATAGGTTAGTAATGTTGCAGTTTCATATTAGTTTCCAATATTTAAAATAGTAAAGTTTAGATTGTTCCAATGTATCACGCAAGTTGAACGTGACACGAGTACTATGCTCGTAGATGACAAACCAGGGCGACTGGGAAAGCGGACCCTGGTTTGCACTCTTCCATCAGGTCACCTGGAGACGAGCTTTGACTCGCCTTGGCATCGCCACCCGTCGCCGACCGTCCAGTGTTCTAGTACGCGTTAATTACAAAGCAACTTATCGCACGTTCCAGTGCGAGCTACGTAAAGGGCCAAAAGTTACGCCGGTACTCCGCATGGTAGGCGACCCCGCTACGAGTCTCCAGACGTGATATACCCTGGCTGGACTGGTTGCCGGCCCATCTTTCTACAACCAGTGGCGCTCAAACATTTAATTACCAACCCTATAATTAAAGGCAGTTCTGAAGGTATTGTCTCTTAAAGTAATCACAAGCACACATCCATACGTTGATGGTCTTAGACCGAATTCCATGCCTGAGATACTCATCATTTATTATTAGTGATAGAACAGTTTTGGAACGTCATCCGGAAGGTTTTATTTTAGTTATACTATTGTAACTATTTCCTTGTAATCGTTTAAAGGAGATTTTGTACTCCAGATATTGGGGGTGTGCCATAAGGAGATTGAAATAAATAAAACGTAACTGGCTCTTTATTGGTTTTATTGAATAACATCCTTTAATATCAACTATCACTATTTTACCATCTATTTCATAACCCCACATTTATAAAATACAACAGTAACTTATCTAACAATTTTTAAATACAACAGGCTAAACAATATAACTAGTGCAGCTTGTTTGACATGCATGTTATACGTTCTTACGAGTTTAGTGCAATTTCATTCCTATTGCTGGCCACTATGTTTGTTTGTTTTTTTCGTGTAAAAATGTATAATTTATGTGTAGTATATAATAACAACTCTGTGTAATTCCGCGGCAGTCACCTGGTTCGCCTGTGACCGAAAGCACGCGTATTGTGTACGGCAAAAATAATTCGGTGCTTTTTGAAAAAAATACAAGGTATGTTGAAAGTGTTTTATTTTTTGTATGTCAGTAATATTTTAATTTCAAGATGTACTTACCCTTTTGTATGTATCTGGTAGTGTTTTGGGTATTTTTGTTTGACTCTAATCCATCAGTTAGAGGTTAGCATTTGATGGTAAAAAATAACCGTCCATAAGGGCAAAGCGGGCCGGGCATAACGGGCATACTACATAACTTTTTTGTTTTAGATGGTAAACAAGTACAAAAGAAAAACCTTACAAGCTGCCTGGGATGAAATAGCTATGAAAAAAGCTCTTAAGGAGGTTAGAGAATTGCACAATTCCGTAAAAAGTACTCCAAAGACACCTTCAATCGGGATCTGCCAAAAAGAAGCTAGGAAGGTAGACTACAGTGTTTACTCCTGAGCAAGAAATGGAGCTAATAGAATACGTCTTTCACATGGACGCTCTATTTTATGGATTGTCAAAGACAGAGTTTCTGGAGCTCGTCTATCAATATGCAGAAATGAATGGTATTCCACATCCATTTAAAAATGGTGTACAAAGGCTTTGTTATGCGTCACCCTGATCTAACTCTACGGAAACCAGAAACAACCTCGATAGCCCGAGCACGTGGTTTTAATAGGCCCCAAGTTTACAGATTCTTTGATTTGCTTGAGTCCGAAATAGAGAAACATGATATAGATGCTACTCGTCTATATAACATGGACGAGACAGGAATCCAAACTTCTTCCAACAAACCATCGAGTTTTGACTAAAATTGGAAAACGACAGGTTCGTTTTATCGCAAGCACTGAAAGAGGAAAGACAACTACTGTAGTCTGTTGCTGCAATGCTGCGGGGTCTTTCGTGTCTCCATTCCTAATTTTCGCACGAAAAAAAATGCATTCTCGCCTTCTCGATGGAGCTACACCATGTGGCCAAGGCACTTGTTCAGACAATGGATGGATAAATGGTCCCGTGTTTCTGGAATGGCTTCGGTTTTTTGTTGAAACTGTCCGCCTGACAGCTGAAAAAAAAGTTATTCTTGTGATGGATAATCATGAATCACACAAGTTTCTTCCAGCCTTGGAATACGCATCGCAGAATAACGTGATTTTTGTATCGTTGGCACCACACACTACGCACAAAATGCAACCGCTAGATGTCTGCGTTTATGGACCACTTAAAGTGTATTTCAAACAAGCTATCGCTACATATCAAAAGGCCCATGCCGGAAGAATAATCAACCAAAACGATATTGCCAAGTTATTTGCTGGCGCTTATATGAAGGCTGCATCGACGCAAAACGTTGTTAATGGATTCAAATCCTCTGGGCTTTTACCGACCAAAGACACATTTTTGATGAAGCAGATTTTTTGCCGGCAACCATCACAGAGAACCCAATAACTGCAGCTGAATCCAATGATCAACAACCCGGATCACCTTTGCAATCGGATGTGGACCTTGAAAGAACCCCTTCCCCTTCGGTCCTTGAACAGATGGTCCATACCCACAACATGAATCTCCTGGACAATTCACCTGGTATGAACTGGACAAACTTGCACGCTTCTGACGTCGCTGAGATGAATTATTCTGCTCCGGCCATTTCAACTATCGAAACTAGACCAGAGAATTCTCCTTTGTTAATATGTGACACAATAACAAGCGCAGTAACACCCTATAGACCCTACTGTACAACAGCATACACAGAAATTTCCGTAACACCATGTGCCTCACATAGAACGACAAATACAGCAATGATAACTGATATTCAAATAGAACCTGGCACAAGTGGATCACACCACAGTCCAATGATGATAAGACCGTTACCAAAAGTTGCTCCAAATAAAACAGCCCGGAAAAGAAAAACACAGAAAGCAGAAGTTTCAACTTCCACGCCAATAAAAGATCAACAGAGGGAAAAAATGGCTCAGAAACGTAAGAAAGAAGAAAACAAAATCAAAGCTGCAAAAAAGAAATTAGAAGGAGACTTGTCAAAACAGAAAAAGAGAGCATCCAAGCAAAATAAGACTGGGAATAAAGAAAATGAACAGTCTAACTGCATATGCATTATCTGCAATGAACTATATGAAGACCCTCCCACAGAGGATTGGATTCGTTGCGACTACTGTCATTTATGGGCACACGACGCATACACCTCATACTCCGGCATTGGTGCATATTATTGTGATAGCTGCCAAGAAATTTAACTATTTTGACTGTGTTAATAAGACTGATTAAAGACTTAGACTTAGATATAATGATTAAGAAGAAGTAACAACATTGTTAGGCATTAGAACCTCTTTTGTATTATTTGTATTTTACTTCTAATGTTGACACTGACTTGACATTGCTGTAATAAAGAAACCATGAAAAGAGCACGCTTTGTTTAAATCGCTTATCCAATAATTTATCAAGTTTTCATAAAAATAGATATGACTGATTAAAAAGTTCCTGCCATTAATTATCCAAATTTATTAAATAAGGGAAATATGTATAGATTTAGATAGTCAAGTATAATTTGTGATCTTAGACGCATTTATAAATAAACGATTATAAGTAACAACTGTTTCATTTTTAGCTTCTTTCATAATTTCATCTTCTTTTTCATAATTTTGTGCGACACTATTTACATGCCCTCTTTGCCCAAAGCACATGCCCGGTTTAGGCTCACCCTTTGGGCAAAGCGGTCATCAGTAAGAGTTTTGTTTTCACTCTCCACGCCTTTTCATTTCAAGAGTTATGATTAATTTGACCATGCAACATTAAAGTATATAAAATGTAGTCCATGCTATGATAAAATTTTAACAGAAAGTATTGTTGTAAACCTATTTTCTTTTCAATTTTAACTTAAGGTACCCGCTTTAGACCTATAGCCCTCCCCTATAGGTTATATATAAATCAGTATCATTCCATTAGTTCAGTTCACAGTTGCCATTCTTATATTCGGAAGTAATAGACAATCATTACAAAATCCGTACGGCACCATCCTTACCACCTAAGCTGAAAGAGCTAATAGCATATTTCGATATCCGTAAAGAACAGACGTGTTAAACGAACTCGTGCCAGACTATGAACCTATCTTTTAAAAGGAAGAAACTTTAATAACAACGAGTATAAAATTCCTTTTATTGTCGTACAGAAACAATTCTTACAGAACAATCTTGACGAAAAATAGTGAAGATTCTCATTTTCTAAGGAAATTTTATGGACTGACGAATCGTTTTAAAGTACCTTTCTATTAGCTTACACAATTTATATAGTTGGCACTGGTAGTGCTAATATTCTTTCGGTAATAAATAAACGAAATATCTGTTTAGAATTACTACTTACAAACTTTTATGCCTTAAGTCTTTATACTGGCAACTTTTTTTTATCTCATTCCGTGCTCTCTGTATAAAAAATGGCGCTGTGTGTTTGTGATTCTGTAAACTATATACGTAAATCAAGACTATCCTACTTATTTTAGCTCTAGAGATTAGAGGAATGGACATGCAAAATTTGGCGTAACATTCTTCTACGGCTAGTTTAAAGATTCGATCCCAAGGGCAACCAGGATGTTAACACTGGAAGCAGGAGTGAGGCATGCGGCGCGGCGAGACAGCTAGAGGGAGAACGCGCGCGCGGCATGTGATATGGCTTACTACGAAAAGGCAGCGAAGACAATCGTCTCAAACCATCGCAATTAATACATTCATTGCACCATCATTTTAAGTAAAGAATTTGCAAATTATACAAAGTTTAAAACTATCTACACTACTTCATTACTAAGGAAAATTAAAATTTGGATATAAATTTTAAACGGACAATTTGTGGAACCGTTTGAACTGCCTGAAACAACGAAAGACAATGCCTTAAATTTCCTTCAAACCAAGTTGACGATAGCGTTTAGAGACACAGCTTGTATACAATTCACCAGATTGTTCAAAATAATGTTATTGTTATTTTAATCGCTCTATTATTATCCTTTATGGGGTTAAAAAGAGCCAAAAACCTTTGAAATTGTTCCTTGGTTCACCTCATTGTACAAGTATCCATAATCCACGGTATTTTAATCTCATGGTTTTCTATTGACAATGGAAGTAAGCTGTAAAATAACATTATTACAATTTTTCGTGCCAGATACAAAACTTTAAAAGAACAGAACAGACGTACGTAACTCTGTAATTACCAGTGTCATACAGAGTACAACGTCCTAAGCGCTCGCGCAACTACCCTTGCGACTAGCAAAATACACAAAAATGACTCCTGTGATTAATGCACAACCACCCTTAAATGCCAGCCCTAACAAGGATTACCAGCTCCAGACGCAATCAGCTCATATTATCACCAAGTCCACAACTCGACCAATCCAATCCATCTTTACCATTACTTCAATTCCGCCCGTCATCTCGGGTGAAGCTACTTCTAGTTACCATCATCTCTCAAAATAGGACAAAGCAATTTTATTTTAAGTCCCTCGGGTATTTGTACTTTTGGGTAGATTTGTAGTAATCTGTTGTAATATTTCAAATAACGATTTTAAAACATCCAAGAACTACAAGGTAGGGTGCCTAATCACCGTTAAAACTCACATTGCTTTACCGAAAACCAATTTAAGCACAATCAGTAAATAACACAAGAATCAGATGTTTACCAAAAGAGGATTTTGAACGCCCAAAACTTACACAATACACAGGAATATTAGTCAATATGAACTACTTTCCAGACGCAAACTACTTATTTCTATTTTACATTTTAAAATTATAATTAAATCATTTTTTTCCAATTGTAATACATTTTACACGTTTAAAGAAAGTCTCCTACGACAGTAGGAATTCGTCTGTGCAGAATATTTTAAAACTGATTAAACACAAAAACATTTTACAAAGGACCCAATCACATATATAATATAATTTCGAAACCAATTTAGACAGACAAACCTAAATTATGTATAAGTGTGTTAGTGTGTTGTTTGTTTTAAGTATTTATGTATAGATTTTCATTTTTATAAAGGTAGAAATCGAATAATAAATTAAAACTGTTGAACCATATGGGCGAAGAGCCACTCCTGACAGGCGGAACTAACAATCTGACTAGCAATATGAAACTAAGAAACTTTTGATGGTACTCTAAGAAACTACATAAAAGCCTAGAATTTCGAATTCAAATCAAACAGATTCGTTCTAAGCACTTAATTTTAATTAAAACTCAGAAATTAGAAACATTGATTCAATAAAGTGTGCTCACGTCTCAAGTCAAAATCTAATTAAACATACAACCATGGAAAAAGAATATACTTATTCTTCAATGATAAAACCAATCTTTGAATACCTAAAGACAGATTTCAATACATAGAGGGATCAAAAAATATCAATCTTTTAAAATTAAACACCTGAATCACCAAACCAGACAGATCATAAAAAAGCAGGTCAATAAATAATTACTTAACTAATTATTTTCTTATATATTTGGCGGGGTTTTTCTTTAAATTCTGTTAAGATCAGATCACGAGAGATTTATCGACAAGCACAGACAGCTTCAAGTGCACAAAGATCAAAGAACTATAACTAAAACATAGAAAACGGAGAGCTGACACACCGACTCGTGCTAACGCTGACTCGGTTCATCGTGAACTGGAACATGGGATGGATGGGGCGGTAAGGTTAGGGTTAGAGTTGCATAAGGCCCACGGAAACACCCGAATATGCCCGAAGTCTCACGAACATAGTAAAATAACGCACAATGATTACACAGCTGTAGTGTACACCTTTACCCTATTGATGACTGAGATGACAAAGAATCTCTTCGCGTCCATAGATTGTGACGACAACGGAAATCGAGAAACGTTGTTTGCAAAGGTCAGATGGAGTTTTTTTTTTATATATCACGTATAGGTTCGCGTTTGACCATTATCTCACTCGATTTGAGCGGAAATAATTATGGCCTAAGATCGAGTACGCTTACCTAGAAAATACCTATTCATACGAGACTTAAAGACACTTTGGGTGCAAGGGTATTCGCTAAGATCAAAAAGGAAAATTGATTATAGGAAGTTTATTATTTAAATCGACATTTATATTTTATGTATAGGTCTTCAGAATAGAGTTGGAAGGAGTAGTGTAGACGTCTACCGGCTTATGCAGAAACCGGGCAAACCCCCTCGTGTAGTAATAAAGCTGTTCTCAGAGGGAACGGTCCTTTCCTTTACCAGAGTTTTATAAACTTAAGAGCATAACTACGATTATTATTATTAATTAATGTTGAGTTTATTTACCTAACTATTCATACTTTACCTTACCATTAGTAAAAAAATTACTTCACTTACAAAGAGTACGTCAAATTTCAAGCAGTAGTAAGACAAATATATGGTTATTGTTGTAGTACTGGCCACACCGGAGTGCTAAGATGAAGCAGAGTTTGTGATCAGAGGTTAGCGTTAAGTTGGCATAATAAAACATGGTGGCAGCGGTATTAAAGTTATAAAACAATGGATTCGCCGGGAAAATCCGATTCAAGTAAAGTACGCAAAATGGAGGGCTTGGGCGGTAGTTTTATAGCACATTTGTTTAAGATGTTTTCTATGTTTTTATTATTTGTGGTGAAATAGAAATGTTGTGCGTGTACAGTCCACATGAGATTAAAAAAGAGAGAAATAAAAATATACGTTTTGAGAGTGAGACGTGCGTGGTTTTAATTAAATAAAAATACCACAAAAAATAGTTAGAACTTGTTGATAAATGTTATAAAACAGTGTCTATCGTCTAAACAATATAACAGGTGAGTGGTCAGTTATTAAAAGTCTATTTTTAGCTGAGAGGACCAGAGAGCAACCACTGCATGTGAGGACAGACCTACTGATTCGTGGTAAACGAATGCGAGAGTGATAAAAAGTATCACATTCTTTGAGAACATTTTTAAAAACAACTTTTCCCCGTTAGTTTTGTCGTGAAACTAACGAGATGGACTCGCCTGCGGGCTCGAGTTTAGGACTTGCTTCTACTTCTAGAAGAAGGAACGTGAGACTGCATATTGCTATATAGTGTTATTGATTGTGGCTATAATTTTGATTGTGACCTCCATCGTTCGAAACGAACAAAGAATTGTCTCACTAGACAAAGAACAATCTGTTATGTTAAGGAAAATTTGTGAAGCAACTGTCTCAGGCTGTTAAAACTATGGCGTATACGTATTCTATCAACCCCAACGAACAGGCATCAGAACTGTTTAAGACGACATTCAAGGCACCACTCCCCATGACAGGTTCTGCAATATCAAAGCTAAGTGACGTACCAACCTGCTCAGATCTAACCACTGTCCGCGGAAGTACTCGAGAAGTAGCAATCACAACATGGAATACACAAAGTCACCACTACTTAACCAGCTTCGGATACACACGCGAAGCTCCACAACAGGTGGTGTTACCACGGAGACAAATAAGGGACACCATCCTCACTGATGGTGCACTCACCCAAGTGGTGGCTAAAATAGCCCAAATCAACGCTGTTACCCGGAGAAGACTAATACAAGGTCGGGGTCTATACTTAACGACACACGCAGCTACCTTGACCCAGCTTCCGAGAAACTACTTATCACGTAGCTCCACATTTTCTGACGCCGCTGCAACCGAAATTGCCAAAGCATATGATGAAGGGAGACTTACCACTCAACCTCCCGACAATATGGTTGGAGGTTCCGAAACTGGCGAGGTCTCCACCCCACGAATAAACCAACCAGCTGCAAATGTTCCAACAACCGGTGGAGCCACTGTCATTTCTAATTCCGCACCCACAGTGGCCAACGCCACAAGACCAAGCAAATCTAGAGCTGCATTAGTTGTTCCCGTAAGGGAAGTAAAAACAGTGGCGATGTTGTTTAAAGGATATGAGCCAGTTAAACCCCCTAGAAGTGCAGCTTACACGGCAATTGAGTCCTACGCCACAAACAGTGATAGGGCTGCTACTCAACCATACTTAAGCGCGGCTCGTGGGGTTTTGGCACGCGACGTCCCTTCGATTCAAGAGATAGTGTCATATGTGTCTGCATACAATGCATCATACATAGACACTGCACCTGCGCTTAGGGGATTGTTATACATATACCCAAGACCAAAAGATGTGTGGCAGTTTGACTCCTTTGACGCGCGATTTGTACGAAGGCTGAACCTACCATCTAGAGCTTCAGACGGGATACACTGGCATCAAACACCTGTTGCAGACAGATTGCCCGTTCGTGTGGTGGCTGTCACGCTGCCTGCCTTCTCCGCACACCTTAAAAATCTAGACCCTGGGATGGCTAACGAAGGTGACAACGGACTACCTTTGTCAGGGATGGATACATCGTGGACTGCTGTCCCAATTAGCTCTGACTTGCTTGGGAGTCCGTGGCTGTTGGAGCTGTTGTTGACTTATTTATCTACTGCAATATGGGCTGGCAGGATGTGTACATTATCCCATGCTCAAGTGCAAACGAATGGGAACCCGGCAGACGCGAAGTACACAGGAATGCCAGCTGCCCATCAAATACATATACCAGGCCCGATGAAGCTTGTACTAGTATTAGTGGACGAGAATACATATGCACAAGCTCTGACGATAAACATTACTGGAATTGGAAACCTGAATGTCTATCTTGGTACAAGGATTGCCGCCGGGGAGGCCGCATTCAACACTTTTTGGGTCAATGCTCAGAACGCCTTTTACACATTATTTACCGGAGAGAACTATCCAACTTCTTGTCAAAACATGGTGTGTGCATTGCAATACATGGAGAGTAATTTATGCACTTCTATGGCATTTCAACTAGCGGTAACTCTAGCTGCCGAACTTACATCATTCCTACCCGAATCACCTCGTTTGCATGGAGACGAGCGAGGTGCATATGAGGACGAGATCGGAGGTGGATGGACTATAGGACCACATGCATTCAGCACCAGACACCCTTACCATACCACATCTAACATTGACGACGGCACAGAGGAAGAAGTTAGAATCAGGATTCGGAAGTTATTGCACGGTTTTGCCTTTGCATCTGTGTCTCCGATACAGCAACATGCGCAGAATCATGCAACATTGAGCAGCGCTGACGTGATAGTAGACGGGGCTTATATTGGAACTGAGACCCACTGGCAGCACCAAAGGCCCGAACTTTCTTCGCCGCAGTACCAATGCAACGTCGCTAACTCGGCATATCGGCATATATAAACTTACCTACGCCGCAAAAGTTTAGTTTTATCGCCTCGGAATGGCCGGCTTGGAAACAAAGATTTTTATATGTCCTTAACGGGAAATGAAAGTCGGCAAGATAATGATAAAATCAATTGCCTTTCATATTGTATGGGAGAGTGTTAGAAAATTTTGACAATTATTTCTGTCCTAAGGGAAATGTAGTATATGAGAGATATGCCTTCAAATCTAGAAATCTACGTGAAGGGGAAACATTTGATGAGTATGTAACACAGTTGTACAAAATGGCGGGAAGTTGTGACTATGACATATTTAAAGAAGACATCATAAGAGACAAAATTGTAATTAGAATATGGGATATAAAAGAAAGAATGCAATTGAAATCTGATTTAGATCTAAAAACGGCCATACTTATAGGAAGACCGGAGTGCTGGCAAGATTAAGCAGAGTTTGTGATCAGAGGTTAGCTTTAAGTTGGCATAATAAAACAGATATTAGACATATCATTTATCTTTCAATTTGGATTAAATATTAGTGATAATAATTATAACATTAACCAAATAACTATATACGTTTTATAATATAACATTAAAATTGTCCGCCCAACCGGCAAAAACATGTACTCAGTATATAACAACAAGACTGTATAACCATATTTTTCTGCAATAAATTGTTTTGATTTGATTTTGATGAGTCAACCAGTGATCCATTGAAGCATAAACTTGAACCACTCATTATCATTGAATGTCATCGTTTCCTTTCAATTCTGCGATATCTATATTAAAATAAAATGTAGGAACCACTCGTAAGTATTAAATCAATACTAACATTTAAAATTCTGAGTAAGAAAGAAACAACAAAAACAGATATTTATTTAAGAGATCATTAAACATAACTATAACAGATTAAATATTTTAAGCTTATTATACGTTGACATACATGATTGAAGCAAAATAACTCCCAACTACGTTTGAATGGTGACCATCCCTGGTCTAGATTGCGCCGCCATAATTACCTTCAGTTGTATTCGTGTATTAGAGGTTATGTTCCAGTGCCCTTTGGTATAGTGAATGTTCATAGCTGACGGTAACCACGTTCCATCAGATCAGCCGTCGAAGAAACTGTGCCTGTTCAAGATAAAAATTTGGCACAAACAGACTTCAATTAGAATCGAAAGACGGATTGCGTTGACTAGCAGACTTTTTAAAATGTAAAGTTAGAACATCGAGCATGCGGTACACGACGTCCTTGTTGACTTCTTTGTGACTGAAGCTTGATATTGACAGCTTGATGGCGTTTGATAGTGTTTCTTCACCGAAGACGAGTAGCACTGCAATGGAGAAGGAGATAGATAATCAATTTACATGAGAACATGCCGTGATACAAATACACCGCATATATGATATAGGATAGTTCCCGGAACAGCTTATGTGGTCTGTGGGATGACAGATATCACATTTATCGTAGCCAGTGTTACCAACCCTACTTACCACAGCAGCGCCACAGTGGAACGGGTATTTTCAGCTATAAATATTATGAAAACCAAATTACGCAACAGAATATCAACTACTACTATCAAAGGAGTATTACATACTAAATCCGAAATAACCGATTGCTACTCATTTGAAGCCACAGAAAGGCACATGAACAAATTTAATAAAAATTTGTATGATTTTAAAATAGAAAATGAGTATGAAAATACAGAAGATGAGGCAATTGCAAATGAAAGTGGAAAATAATTTTACTTTGATTTATTTTGTTTATTACATATTATATTGTGATTATTAATATAACAATGTATGTGAGTACTAGTAACTAAGAAGGCGGTTATTGTTATTAATATTGGATATTGCTTTATATATATGTATATGACTAAAGTATGAAATCTGACTTTTTTAATTAACCTACTGTTTTCTCCTGTTTTTTTATTGGCGAGCTGTTGTTTTTAGTTTTTTGGAGTTGGCAACACTGATCGTAGCCAATGTGATGCGATTTATCGATCGATATCTTATGGTTTTGTCTTTACACCGAAAGGGACTATAGCTCATACTTCAAAAACGATCTGAAACCCTTGCGCGCTGGTCAAGGTCAATTAAATGTATAGATACTGAATTATTGATTTTTTTTTATATCAAAACGCAAGAGTTAATAAAACATGCAAATTATTTAGAATTATATATTTATTAATAATTTATAAACTTTATTCAGCGTGTTTTAATCGGGACTACAGGTTGACCTTGAATGATACTACATAGTTCAACACTGCGCGCGCTCTGCCCTCTATCTCGAAAATGGTTCAAGACATAAAAAAAATGTTGAAACAAAAGTAGTAGAGAATTTAATCGTCTACAATAATTATAATACACACAAATACCTTAAAACACATAGAAAACGAGATATTTGCAATAAATGTAAAAAAAAAACTATATTTTGACCTTGGAATATCTATAGTCGCGGATACCCTACGATAAGTAGGTTTTGAGACCAAGTTTCAGGGTACCAAAATAAAGATATGCACAAGTTTATACCTATCTCTCATTCCGAGGTTTTTGCCCTTATTTGACTAATTTTCCTGGACTATAGTATTAAATTGAGACTGAATAAGTAGCAAAAATTGAAGAATCACTTACGAGCCACTTTTTCCATAATAGCATCACAAGTGACGTTGATATCGAAATCGGCCATTTCCTCCTTTTGCATTTGGGAAGGCACTTCGGTACCTTTGTCAGACATGTTCTCGAAGATCACGAACACCTGTTGCCTGAGCCACGTAGTGAAATCGTCTAGCCACACGTCGATTAGTGATTCAGCAAGGTCTGTAATTAATTAAAGTAACACAGGACTACATGTAGCAGTTTCAGTTCATTGACGGCCTCTGTGGTTGAGCGGGCTAAGCCTTTGACGGCCTACCTCACTGCAACCCAGAGGTTCCGGATTCGATTCCCGGTATAGTATATTTCGGAAACGTATTTTCTCCGTTATTTACCATGGTCTGGGTGTCTGGGATCGGCCCCAGAGTGGTCCGTTGTATATTACCCATAACACAAGCGTAACTTGCTTAATTTGCGGATGTACAATGTGTGTGTTTGTCTGCCGATTATTATTATTATTATTTAGAAACAATGTTGAAGAAAATATGTTTCATTTTGCTTGAAGGCACAACAAGTTAGAACTAATATTAAGAGCAACATTTTCTCCTCAATTAGAACCCGTTACCAGTGGTCCCCAGATAAAATAGTTTGAGCGTTTTAAGAAAGAATGGCCGAAGCTTGGTAAAAAAAAATAAAGCAGGAAACATTGAAGATCATTCTGGAATTAAAGAATTTATTTTGGATTGACACGACTGACCGTCATGTTTCATTGGTGCAAGAGTATTTGCAATTTGTAAAAAACGAAAATGAACTACAGAGAGTATTACAAATGGTCGAAAATAATAGAAAGTTATATCTTAATGCAAACAAAAATAGGTACTTTCAATAAACAATAAATGATATTAATCTAGATAAATCTAAAACCTGATTTCAGAATTCACAACAAAGTTTATTTAAAAATTGTTAAATTATTGTAGTTGATTGATGCACAGTTCCTATATTTTACCGACGATTGTCTGTAATAGTAACTGATTCATTTTTGAAGCTACCAATAACCGATGGTTAAGAGGGCTCATACGAGCGTTTCACAAGCTCATTGATAGTTAAAAATACTGTCGGTTATCAGTTACTAATTAAATTAGATCGTAGCGCTACCTGTGTCGGACAACCAAAAAAACATGAGGGCCTCAAAAGAGTGAAATAAAAGAGCTAGCCGATGCTATTATCAACGCAACGATGTCAATACAACCAGGCAGCTCGTTCGGGCCGCACAATGTCTCGGACTTAGACAGACTTCAATGGAGCATATGAAGAATGATTGCCCTTCAGAAAAACTTATGAAGAAAGATAAAGTTGCTTCAGTGAAGTTAACATGGCTCGTCTGCCAAGATCACTCAAGGGGTCCGCGAAGGAGTCAGTTGGAGTTTATTATTCGTAGCATCCGACATTAGCGTAGTAATGAAAGCAATGGAAAGGAGGTTTGACAAACCGGAAAGGAGTTGTGCCTAAACATTATTCAAAGATATGAAAGTTTTCCGCAAAACAAACAAACGCAACGAGCACCTTGAAAAAGAAACAACAATGAGATAGAATAACTGAAGATTTCAATAAAGCTAGTGTTTTTACTCCAAAGGTAAGGGTTATTTGGTGCATTCGTCCTTTATTTTGTTGTGTGGTCTTTTGTCATGTTTTATTTTTTAACCCTTAATCAAACAATGGTAGAATACATGCCACATTCAATCGCTCGGTATGTTTTTAGAAAAAAAAGTAAAATTTGAACGCAACCTATGGTTATTGTTGTTTATCTGCTAGAACGATTATTGAACTTTTGAATGTTGGTAGTGGCGGTAAAAGAAAACAAAATATCGTTTGTCATTGACTGTCAAAATCAAAACACCCGCAAAGATTGGATTAATTTTGCACTGTAATTGTGATTTATTCATAAATATTTGATTTTTGTTTGGAAAAATCCGGTAAGTAAATAAAAGTTATTTATTGGTAAAGTTTAGGATATTGTTAGGTGTTGAGTGTATAAAATTAGTTGCTTTCAGTAATAATTATATCTAAAATACGTTCATAAACGATGTGGCTAATATATGACCATTGTGCGTTAGTAGAAGTAAATGTTTGAAATAACGAAAGTATCGGTGTAGGACGTTTTGTCTATATATGTAAATAATTTTCGTTTTTATTGTTATTGCCTAATTGTTTATTTTTATAGGGCATCTTGCTCTCATCAAGTAGGCCACTATCTGATGTTGCACTACTTAGTATTTTGGAAAATTGGTCCGATATTGATTCGGAAGATGACGTGGAACTTCCATTTGTTTCATCTAATTCTAATTTCATTTAGCTCAAAATTCAGAAGTAAACATAAAAATAATACATTTTCATTTTATACGCTAACAAAATGGTTTTATTATCCTGTTCAGACAATGGTCATATAGCTGCCACATTTGGGAATCGTTATCAGACCACGGTCATATATTAGCCACTTTAAAAAAAATACTGATGCCGTATTTTTTTTTTCTTTTTTATCTTTACATATCATAATTAGAGTATAATTAACCAGAATTAACCGAATATCCCAACATATCGCCGCGAGTAGCTCGTATCCGATTAAGGGTTTACTTATTAAATTATTTTGTTATGTTTTCAGGCATCCACAAAACAATTAGTAAAACTGTGGTATAATATGAAGTCGAAAGCGTGTGAATCGAAGACGAAAGAAAATATTCGCCACTTTTTATGGATAAAGAAAAAAGACCAAGCTTTTTTTTGTCTTTGTCACCGTGGCCTATTTTTGTTGTTTGTTAAGCTGTCAAAATACGATTTTTGGCATAGTTGGTCCAGCGTTCGGATAGAAATTTGTTTTTTTTTTGTGGCTGTTTTAGATATTCTTAGAGTACTAGTAGAGTGTTTTGAGACCGAGACTCCTTAAACATAGTGTATGTGCGATGGTGGGATGTAGCGTATTATGTTGCAAAAGCCGCAGTGAGTGAAAAATAACCGGAGTAACCTTTCACTTGTAAGTAAACAAATATGTAGGGGAGAGCAGGTAGGATTCGTACACAGGGAGCATTCGTACAGTGGAGATATCTCCACCATTTTAATACATTGAAGTGTTCGCATTTGTGTGCGTGATGGCCGTTCGTAGGGACCGGGTACCTGCGAGGTGGGGCCACAATAGTGCCGTTGGCTTCGATGGTGTAAGTCGATACGTGCATTCGCTCTGCGTAAGTATTTTTCGTTTTCATCTTTGAATTCCCTTGGCTAGTATAAGTAATGCTCAAATTATAAAAGTGATTTAATACAGTTTATGCCTTAAAATATTACTTTAATATTTAAATCGATATTTTAGCTTAACAATAACGGTTATTTTTATTTCAAATTAATTTGTTGAATTCTCTGGATGGGGTACCTTCGTGCAGTTATAAGTGGGGTAGATTCGTACTATTTGAATCCTCCTCTACTATAATATGTAGATATTGTACCTATGGGCAATTTTGTTCTAATTTCAAGATGAATACAATTCGATTATATTTTTTAAGTCTCTGCAAAAAATGTATTCACCAAAGAATATTATTGTTACAGAATCATGCCTAGAATATAAATAAAAAAAGGGACACAAACAGGAGAGAAAGATGAAGATGCTATGAATTCGGCAATGCAAGAGGTCGTGGATAGCACTTTATCTATTAGAAAATCCGCCCAAAAGTATGGCGTCAAACCAACGACTCTTCAAAGTCGTTTAACAAAGTTTTATAAACAAGCAAAGCAAGCTGAAGAAGGAGATAATATACCGGCACATGATTTCAGTTCCAAATTTACATCAAACCAAGGTTTTACTACCAAGGAAGAGACTATGTTGATGTTGATTTTTAGTTCTTTTATTAATGGAAAAAGTATTATGTTACATGAATATTTTTAAGACTTATTTTTAAGTATTAAAGTACTTAAAAGAATATTGTTCATCATTACTAGATGAAGATCATGTTTCATAATTATTAGAGAAGAAGAAAAAATATTTTTGTTCTATTTATACATAGGTACTCTGAATACAATAATAGCTAGTTTACTATATGACGGCCGATGCTGTTTTAACTTTGACCTCAATAAAGGACTTTACTACATTGAATAAATAGCATTTTCTTTTACTGTACGGAGGTTCCCTACTGTGTCCGAATGTGCCCCAGGCTATGCACGAAGCTACCCCATGCATGGGGTGCTTTCGTGCGTTTTCCATTTTTTAGGAAGACGGTCGTAACTTCTCCGTGTTGCTTTATATGAAAACTGCACTTCATTATATTAAAGCCAGATAAATGGGTAATATACCGTTATTAAAATAATTTTGTAATAGCTAATAGTTTCTTTTTTATAAGGCTCAGAACAAAAAACGTACGAATCCTACCTGCTCTGCCCTAATGATTTGGAACATAATTATACAATATCACAATAAATTATGGCATTTTACACTGAAATAAAACTAAAGCACTGCTTTTTGCGTAAGAAATTCAGTTAAATTGAATTTTTTTTCTATTGTTACAAATCTAGGTTAGGTGTTGCTGAAAGGCAAACATACTGTTGAGTATGTGAATGTCGGTGATAATTTGGATACCGACAATTTACTTACAGACGCTTTGGTGTTCATGGTTACCGCAATAAACGACAGCTGGAAAGTATCTGTCGGAAATTTCCTAACAAATGGCGTCAATGGAGAACAACGGAGCGCTCTATTGCAGACATGTATACATTTATTGAGTGAATGTGGCTTAAAAATAATAACATCCATCACGTTTGACGGATGTCCTGCTAACTTTGCCATGGCGACAATTTAAGGCGCTCAATTTGATGATGCCAATAGCATCAAACCAATAATTAAAGTTGCAGGACAAAACGTTATTTGTCCAGATGCATGTCACATATTAAAACTTGTGAGAAACGCCTAGCTGATAAAAAAGAAATGGTTAATGCTGACAAAGAAATCATTTCCTGAGAATATATTGAGAAATTGCATGTTCTTCAACAAAATAAAGGATTAAATTATAAACTTAAATTTTAAACAACAGGTTATGAAGGTCCGTTTGGCTGCACAAACCTTCAGTAGATCAGTAGCTGTAGCGCTTACATTGCAGAGATGATTTAAATATTGATGACTTTGCACACTCAGGTGCTACGATAGAATTTTGTTTAAGACAACGTCTGTCATTATTGTCATTTCATTCAATAATAAGGAAAATATATGGAAAGGAGAAATTTCTCTAAAATTGGAAAATAATGTAGTTTTATTTAATTATTTATATTACAAAACAACAACAATCAATTATTTTAATGATATCTTTGACATATTAAATAGCCGAAGACTTAGCACATATGATTTTAAAAAACCTATTTAACAAGAAAAAATTTTGATTAAAAAAGCGAAACTAAAACAATTTGAACATATGTAAGAAATCTAAAGTTTACTCAAGGACAAACGGTTTTTTATCGGACAGGAAAACTGGTTTTCTGGGATTTTTAATCTGTATCAATGCAATAAGAGTAATTTTTAATCAGTACATTAATGTTGAAAATGCTCCTCTTCGATATTTATGTACTTATAAAATGAGTCAAGACCACTTGGAGTTATACGCTCAAAACAGGGTTTAAACAATAAGCCCACTGCATTGCAATTAATGTCGGCGTATGGGCGTCTGTTGATTCATGGAGAATTGAAAAATATTTCATCTGGTTCATACCATTACTATCAATTAATATTTTGACATGCAATATGAAAGCAGTTTGTGGGAAAATGAATAGTAGAAGATCGAGGTTGTTGACAATGAATGAATCTCTAGATTTCGAAGATGAAGTCATCGATTTACCTCATGATCATGACTATTAATAGGGCATTGTGAAATGACAGCATTCTCTAAAGAAGCTACAATTTACATAGCAGGATATATTATTATGAATATGAAAAAAGATTATAAAATGTGGAGACTGTATAGGAGCAATTATTTCACATGAAAAGTATCCAGGTTTTATTCTACGAAAAGATGTTGGTGGATTACATTATCCATCAGATGATGTAGTAAAAGTTTGTTTATTTTCAGAGAAAACTCTCAAACATATAATTGCCGTAAATGGTAATGCATATTTCGCAAAAAACGATAGTTTACCCAAAATGGTCTGCAGCATTTAAAAAGATTTATTAACACACAAATTTTTGCAGAGTGAAGCGATCATGTTAATGAACACCACCCGCTGGAAAATCACACTGCTCTTTTAATCAAAGCAATCGCTTTCAGGTACCTTGAAATATGGATTCATTTTATTATGTAATCTTTGTCTCTAGGACAAGACAAAATTAGAAGTTTTCATACAAAATTAGTTTTATTTAAGGGGCAGTAGACTAACAGCGCAATTCAGAAAATTTGTTTATTAACATTTGAAACATTAGTTCTAAATCACCATCTAAACAATTGATTAACCCTTAAACAATCTTAAACTGACAGTTACATAAGTATCTGTTTAAACAGGTTATAAAGTCTAAATAGTGTTTATGAATAACACTGTTAATTAATATCCACTTTTTGACCTCCTCAAACTGACCCACAGTTGTGCAAAGAGCTCCTCTGCTTTATGTAAGTATCTCCATTCCATGTGATTGTCTATGTTCACTTTCAAATATTATTTTTGGAAATATATGTTTTTACTTTAATGGCTTAACATTTATTAATAGCCCTTCCTTACTATAATAGAATAGAATATTCTTAATTGCACACAAGAAAATAATACACATTAGATAACATTCATATAACTAGTACAATAGGCGGTCTTATCGCGAACAGAGATTTCTTCCAGACAATCTTCTGGAGCTAATTTCACATTTCTAATAATGGGTCTGTATACAGTGCCCATTGTTTAAAATATACATTACTACTCATTATCAATTTATTATGATAGCATAATAAATTGATAGACGGAACTGAGTGAGGAACTCTAAATTTTTACGTTTTCTTCGATATGGGGGATATTTTTTACATGGGAACATTATAATAACTATTGCTGTTTCATGTGCAGCCACGCAATGGCCTTGTCGATAGGTTTATAGTCTAAGGTCTTCGCGCATGCACTGATCCACTGCGCAGGCGCACCAGCGCCGCGAGTGTCTCGACTGTGAACTAAAGTGTAGTGTGAAGTTCGCAGTTCTGTGAGGTGAAATTAGAGAAAACTTATCAAACCGGCGCTGATAGTAAAAATTCGATAGTGATTTTTCTTGTATAAAATGTTATAAATAGTTACTTAATTACAATATTACCAAAGTCTTGGATATTGACACAAATGACCTCACTAATAAATTACTTTTGGTATACATATACAATTTAAGTGTGAACACGGACAAGCTGCGGGGTGAAAATTTGATGCTCTGTTCTAGTCATTTGTAAGCTTTATGTATTTATTTTGTGTTTTATTTGATGACTAATTTTTTGAAATACATGTATCTGATGTATTTGGAAATGACTTTGTTTGGAAACATCCCATATCCCATTCAAGTATCTGTTGAGAATTCTATTAGGTACTTTAAAAGGAACCATAACATATATGGGATAAAAGTTATTTTGAATTTTAGGGAGTGTGGTTGTATTAGGAGATGAAAATATAGCTGCCTGGCATAAAAGACCGGAAGTTACAATTGAAGAGGACAAAAATAAAATGCCTTGTGAAACTTCATTAAAAAAACCCTTCAATAATATAAGATCCAATAGAATAGACGAGTTAAAGTGTAAAATATTAGAAGAAGAACTGGAGTTCAAAAGACAAATACATAAAGATCTAAAAATTATAACTTTAGAAAGAGAATATAAAATTAGATATTAAGTTAAAACAATTAGAAAATAATTTATTTTCTTTATTACGCGCAGGTACCTTTATTTACCTTAGATTATTTAATTATATGTGTGACCTTCAAAAATTGCTCACGTTTGGAACTTAGATAGAATAAAAAAAAGAAAAATTTGAATTTCATAACGCCGATGTAGTAAAAAAGATCTCAGTAGTGAAATGCAAGCAAATGGTACCTGCGAACAGAAGCGTAGCGATACGATGCGTGACGTGAGAGTGCGTCAAACCAATCGCGCTGGCCACTTCGCACAATGCACACCAGCCGCAGCCATGGACTGCACACCACTCTTCTGGAATACCACCATAGTTCTCCAAGTACCCAATCGGAGTAGTAAAAGTCTTGTTCATAGCATTAAAAACATTCGACGGATGCAACTTAGGAAGTCAAATTAACGAATCAGCTAAAACGGTAACTCAGCCCAATAAGAACAATAGGTTCCACAATCTAAACTCAGGGCCTCTTGTGAATAATGATATACTATTTTAGCCGTGCAGGAACGCAGAAAGAATACAATTTCCTGCGGTCGGGCGGCCTGTCATAAGAGGCGAAAAAACAAACCACAGCCAGATGGTAGGATATTTGCCCTTCTGGATGGCTACCACCACCCCTGGTCTAGAGCATGCCGCCATAACAACCTTCAGTTGTGTTCCTGCATTAGTTGCCAGGTTCCAGCCTCCCTTAAGAGAGTAGAAGGGCATTTGTAACGCCTTCGGTGTTGTATATATCCATAGGCGATGGTAACCGCTTTCCACTAGGTGGGCTGTATGCAAATGAACTCGTGCATTAAAAAAAAATTACACCATGCTGATCACATAGAATTTTTATGTATTTGATTAACTATAGAAAAAAAAAATTCGCGAAATGACAAATCGCATGAAATACAACTGATTCTCACCAAAATCATCGGGAGTTGCCTCTCTCTTTCTAGGAGATGGCTGCAATTGTTCCAGGGAGTCAAGGGCGGCGTCCACGTGCGTGAAAGCGCGCCGGGATCCCACTAAGCGAGCCACTGCACCACCCACCTAACAAAAAAACTATAATAATAATATG
The DNA here is from genome assembly GCA_949752895.1 of Dendrolimus pini. Classification (NCBI taxonomy): domain Eukaryota; kingdom Metazoa; phylum Arthropoda; class Insecta; order Lepidoptera; family Lasiocampidae; genus Dendrolimus; species Dendrolimus pini. The sequence goes on along the minus strand of OX457144.1, from coordinate 17,790,568 downwards.
ACGGCATCCACAGTAATAAAGAAATTCTCATTCATAATAACGAGACATTGATTTATTGTGAAAATTTTGATTCTATTATATTATATATATTCGCGAAGGTTATGGAAAATATAGAGTAAGGTCGGCCCGGTGAGTCAGAATTAATCGAGTTTCAACTGCAATCGAGATTGTATTAAGTGTACATTTGAAAGGGAATCTCACATCGACAGATTGCTTATTTTGTGTTATTATCTATCTACCTTACGATTTGGACATATCATATTTGGATATGTTTGTAAGAACTGTAAATTACAAATTTGTAATATTTTTCATTCAAATCCCGAAATACCTAACAATGTATAGACATTTAGATAATAAATTCACTCTGTTAACCCCTACCTATAGCGCATGGATAAATGACAGTGTAAAACTAAGTTAAGACTAAACTACTACATTTCCTGTATCATGTTCGTGTATCATAAAAAGTAGACATTATTAAACAGTGCAAGTGATACTAGTCCGTTTTAATTCTACAGTCCAAGCAATTATAATAATTCACGCTGCCTAAACCTGCGACAGGCACATCATCAACATCGAAGGCACCCCCATCTAACGTCAAAAAATAAAAGCACGATACAATGCACTCACACTCAGCTCTACCGAAGTGCAAACATATTCCCAGTCGTGGATCTGTCTTGCCGAAGACGTGTCTGCCTCTTCCCCCTCAGCACCGACCGCAGTCTTTATGGAGTTGAACACTCCTGTCACCGTCCGTTGGAACAGTCTGGAATGTATTTATTTATTTTATTCGATTGCAACGACATGGCATTGCAATTGAAAAAAATAAAATTAAAACATCGTTGCTCAAATACCGTCAAACTCCTTAACTTTGGCTCACGTCCAATGTTTGCAGATATTGAAAAACTAGCGATATCTTTTTTTAATTTATAAGTCTGGAAATGTAAATTTTAGTAGTTTTTAGACTTATCATATGGCAACACAAAATAGGTGTCATTGTGCTGGCAAAAAACATACATTCTTGACAGTTGACCATTAAACCAACGTGTAGGAAGGCGGGATACCGGAGTTGTGGACAAACTTTTCTAATAAGTCCATGAAATAAGTTTTATTCTTAGTTCTATTTAACTTATTCTATAAAATATTGGTAATTCAATCACTTAAACATAAAATAAACGAATATTAATTCTAAAATAATGATTTAGGCAAAGTTTGGCACGTTTTACAAACAAATGTGCCAAAATTTGCTGAGTCTAAGGTTTACGGCCTTGTCACTATTTTTAACAGACTTCCTAAAAGGAGGTTCTCTCTCAATTCGGTTGTATGTTCTTTTTAACCGACTTTGAAAAAAGGAGGAGGTTCTCAATTCGTCGGGATCTTTTTTTTTTGTTTTTTTTTTTATGTATGTTCGCCGATAACTCCGTGATTTATGATCCGATTTACGTGATTCTTTTTTTGTTCGACGCGGAATAGCGTCCAATTGGTCCCCTAAAAATTTTACATAGTTTGGCCCAGTAGTTTTCATTTTATGGACATTTTTCATGGAAATAATTTTCACTCCGTTCCATATGTTCGCCGATAACTCCGTGATTTATGATCCGATTTACGTGATTCTTTTTTTGTTCGACGCGGAATAGCTGCCATGTGGTCCCCTAAAAATTTGACATAGTTTGGCCCAGTAGTTTTCATTTTACAAACATTTTTTTGTTCCCGCTTCTTGGGACCTAAATTTTTTAAGAAGCGCGGCACCATTCGTGGGTCCACCCATACATAGCTAGACACTAAAAAGTAACAAATAAAATTTAAAAACTTCGTTTAAAAAAACCGACTTCAAAAACTAAAAAACTAAAATGTATAAAATAACTTATTTCTTAAGCTATTATTATTAATATATATTATCTAAAACATCTTGAAGTCGGTGCAAAGGAAAACATAAAAATTTCTATATTTTGAAAATTACTAAGCACCGACTTTAAGATGTTTTAGATAATATATATTAATAATAATAGCTTAAGAAATAAGTTATTTTATACATTTTAGTTTTTTAGTTTTTGAAGTCGGGTTTTTAAACGAAGTTTTTAAATTTTATGTTTATGTGTGTTACCGTAAAACTCCGTCACTTATGAACCGATTAGGATTTTTTTATTGAAAAGGAGATAATTCAAGGTGGGTCCCATTTTTTTAACCGATATCAAAAACGCCCCTCCCACTTTTTGAAGACTCCAAAAATATCAAATTAATATGTTCTTGTAAAATTTACCACATCAAAAATAATTAAATATTATATTGGTTTAGTAATGGAATGTAATAATCTGGAGTATGTTTATACCGTAAAATACTTAAGAAAAAATTCAATTGGCACATTTTACTGGCCAGCAGTAGATGATGTGTCAGAAATAACTTTACAGGATATAGAAACGACACTTCCAAACCTACAAGTTGGTCGAAGAGGTAAATTATGGTTTAATTTAAGTTATTTAACCATTACCCTGTCGAATATTTATTAAAAAATTATATAATTTTCGATGCTTATTTAAAAATTTAATAAAAATTATACTATTTCTATTTACTTTAGCTACAGGTATAGTTTAATTGCTATAATATGCAATATGTATGGGAATATGTATGTCTTTATCGTATTTTTAAATATTCGTTTACATCTTTTTACCATAGTAAAAAAAGAAATGCTATTGGAAATGTTCAAATTTTTTTTAGTATTATAAGCTATTTATTTAAACGCAACTGTGTTCGCTGGCTTTTGATGACGTCATGGTTCATTGTCAGTATATGTTTACATGTATTGACATGTCTTCTTTCTCAATGCTTTCAATTTTAAACTGGATTTGATAAATTACCACTTTAGGGATTAGGGCGTGCACCTTTGTCGTAACAACAGACCGAGGTACTCAGTTCGAATCTGATCTATTTCGCAGACTGATGTGCAGCTTCGCCACAAAACGCATTCGAACAACGGCATACCATCCTTCAGGAAACGGGATGATCGAACGCGTTCACCGTGAGTTAAAAGCCTCTCTCATGTGTCACGGTAACTCGTGGACGAAGGCCCTACCGTTGGTTCTTTTAGGCATGCGTTCGGCTTATAAGGAAGATATCGGAGCCACCTCTGCTGAAATGCTTTTCGGCCAAACTTTACGCCTACCTGGCGAACTTTTAATCACTACACCCAATTCAACAAGTTCTCAAGATGCTTCAGATTTTGTTGTCAAGTTGCGCCAACACATGGACTCAATCTGACCGGTTCCTGCATCGCGACACTCCCAGCCTGGGCATTTCATTTTTAAAGAACTTTCTACCTGTTCGCACGTTTTTCTGCGAAAGGACGCCGTCCGGCGCCCTCTACAGCCACCTTATACCGGCCCATACCAGGTTATCGAGAGAGCCAGCGATGGGAAAAACATTACTATCAATTTGAAAGGGAAACCTGCAATAGTAAGTGTGGACCGCGTAAAACCTGCTTTTATGGAGCAACACAACACTCAAGATGTCGGGACACCGACACCTCCCGTAATAACGCCAACTCCACCTGCAGTAACGCCTCTACCAAGCTTTCCACCTCCTGCTACGTCTGTACCTCAACCAGAATCATATTACTCGTTCTGGGAGACACGTTAAATTTAAATAATTTTCTGATTAGCCTAATTTTGACCATAGTTTTTCACTCTATATGACTATTACTTCATATTACACACTACGTCATGTTTAGTTACGCGCTTTTAAAACTTGAATATATAGAAGTTTCAGTATTCAAATAGTGGTATTACTCGTTTCCAACTCCTGCAGATGCGAACACGTTATAACAGTATAAAAGGGGATGCGTCTACACCTACAAGAGGTGAACATAAAACTAAACATTGTACTACATATTGTATTGTACCTAACTGTAAAAATATTTTTTTTTTTTTCTGTTCCGAAATATGCGAACATACGACGAAAATGTATGAATTACATACATACTATATTTCGTACTAAAATACAACAATACGCGTACCGCAGGCCCGTCGCGACGCGAGTCGAATGAGATCTAAAATTGAATAATTCCTTAACAGATGTCTATCATTTTTGATCGAGCTGAGTAACCAATTTCTGCAAAGAATGCCTGTACAATATAATTTTTTGCAGGATTTGTCGTTCATCAATCCCCAAAAAGCATTGTATGGTGAATTTCGAACTCTGATAAGAATACTCCAAAGGTTTCCTAACTTAGTTGTAACAGAAAACATGGAAATTGTTGACAATGAATATAGGGAATTAAAATTAGATGTTTCCGTGTCTAATTTATTGTCAACTTCAAGTTCGACATCTAAAACTTTTAAGGTGTATGAATTTTGGAGTGAAGTCAGCCAAATCTGTGATGCGAATAGCAAACCAAAGTATGGCAATTTATCCCGATTTGTGAAGCCAATGACGATACTACCGTAAAATCTGCTGTCTTTGCCAAATGGCTACGAATTTTGCCATAACAAAAAAACACCTTAGAATGACTTCAATATAGTTTTTTTAAGGGTATGGATGCCTTTATGTCAAAATTGAATTTATAAATGAAAACAACAAATTATTTATGGAAACCCTATACGTCATTTCGATGTCATTTTTGTCAGTTAATTTTTCGTGCGTGAGTGATCTACTTTAAAGTGCTCCCAAACTTTTATTAAAATAATTAGGATAAACTTTGTCTACGTAAGTATATTTTTAATATAACATTAAACTAAGGTTCTTTTATTTAAATCAAATTGATTTGCAGTGCTGCAAGCTACAAGAAATTCGCAATTAGTGTTGGCAAATTCAACATCCAGTGTAAACCAGATCGTGATGTTAACTTTGCCATATTTAGTGAGAGGTTAGGGCTGCCACATTTTTCAAAATAAATAGATCAGCTTTATTATTTTTATACATTAGGTTATTCTGCGAATCTTTATGTAAAAGTAAAGTCGAAGCTGAAATATGTTAATTCAGAATTAAAATCTTTAATTTCTTAGACGTACTATACCAAAACATATCGCACCTTTGTACTTTTAACTTGTTATGCGTCTTTGTCTCCTTTGGCATAACTTTTTTTTGCCAATTATGCCCGTGCCTTACTGAAAGTGCAATATGCGCGGATCGCGTACACAATTATTATTCATATAACGCAATCAAACCTAAAATTCATATATTTGTTTTTATTATTTTAGAACATGGAAGATTTCAATATAACACATCGGTCCACATACAAAAATTATTCTACCGAAATGTTAGAAGTTGCGGTAGACCTAGTCAAAAGTAGAAAAATTTCGTCCCTGGAAGCCTCAAAACGATTCCACATACCACGGCGAACTATCGAAAATAAAGTAAAAAATAAACATAATAAAAAGCCAGAGGGCCAACAAAGACTTACCTATTCTGAAGAAAAACAGATAGTAAATGTTTTAATAGCAGCAGGTGAATTTAGCGCTCCCCTCTCACGATTAGATTTAAGTTTTGTTGTATTTAATTACTTGAAAGGAAACAATAAACAAAACATTTTTAATAACAAACCGCCAGGTAAATGGTGGATATTTATTTTTCTGGCTCGCCATAAGGATAAACTAACAACCCGAGCGGCACAAAATATCGAAAAAATTCGCGCTGCAAAAACTGACGATGAATTTACTATTTATTTCACAAATCTAAAAGATGCCTTAAAAGAAATTCCTGCAAGTAATATATTAAATTACGATGAAACAAATCTCTCAGACAATCCCGGATCGTCAAAATGCATTTTTAAGCGCGAAATACAATATCCTGAAAGAGTTCTCAATCACACCAAGGGTAGTATATCGATTATGTTTGCAGCGGCAGCAGATGGAATACTCTTACCAACTTATGTTGTTTATAAAGCAGAGCATTTGTGGACGTCATGGTGTCAAAATGGACCAAACGGTAGCAGATATAATCGAACTAAATCCGTCTGGTTGGATTCCACTGTTTTTGAAGATTGGTTCCAGACAACCACACAGCACGTTACACAACCTTTAGATGTCGCATTTTTTGGTCCACTTAAAAAAAATGGCGTCAGATTTTAACTACCTACAAATATGAAAATCCATTAGAAAGTCAGTTAAATAAAACTCATTTCCCATTATTACCTAAATCTCTCGTAGATGCAATAAACGTGACAAGCAAGGAAAATATAATTCCTGGGTTTAAGGCTACAGGGATAATCCCTTTTAACCCTGAAATTTTTTTAAGGAAGCTTCCTGAATGTGATGAAGAAAATAAATATAAAGTAGACACCGCACTTTTGGATTATCTCAAAGCTAACCGGTCTGTAAATCCTCTTAAGAAAACTATAAATAAAAAAGTCAGTATTGTTGAACCCGGTCCATCAGTTTCTTCTGAAGAAATAGAAAACTTGATGTCAAAGAAACCAATGAAAGAAAGAAAATCGAATGAAAAAGGTCTAATAAAGAAACTGAAGGCTGAGGCTCTGAAGCATACTACATCTGGATTAGAATGCGAATTTCAAAACCCAATACCTTCACCAGAACCTATTATGAATCAAACTTCAGAAGTCGACTCTACATCTAAGTCAGGTGGAGAAAAAGTAACTATTTTATCTGAAATAAAATTCAGTCTCACAGGCGTCGGGTGTTTTGAAAATTCTTAGAATTTACCACCTCCCCCCGCTTGCCGCGCCCCTGCGTCTCAGTAGCTTTTGTTTGAGTGGTAAAACGACCGCTGTAGCAGGTAGTCATGTCATTAGTTGTTTAGTATTGTGGCGAATGATGGTGGAACCATCTAGTTAGTTTTAGAACTTTTGGAAAAGTCTGGAAAAATCTAGAATAAAAAGACAAGGACGGATATATTTAGAAAAGGATAGAAGATAAATGAAAGAAAGAGATAAATAGATGTTAGACAGAGATAGACGAATAAAGAAGGAAAGAAATAGATAGATGTTAGAAAAAGATAGATGTATAAACGAAAGTTCCCGAACAGAATGTTCGGGAAAGAAAAGACAGAGAAAGATAGATGGGTTCTAGAAAATTCTTCCAGGTATATAAACAGCGTAAGGCGCACCTACCAGGCAGTTTAGAGTTGAAAGTTTAAGAGTTAAAAGTTGAGTCAGTCTAAGACGGTGAAGCAACAAGTGCGATACTAAAGAGTTGTTAGAGAAGATTAATAGAGTACAGAGACGAATCAAGTGGTGAATTTAGTGGCAAGTTTGGTGAATAGATACGTGAAGGAAGTGTGTAGCGTAGTTCGAGACAGGAACCAGAGGCGAGCTACACGCGATAATTTCGGAGGTGGTCTACGCAATATCGGCGACGGTATTGAGGGTGTGACAACTTATCGTCGGAATTGTGCATCGTTTGTCGTGTGTTTAAGGACAGCAACTCTACAGGGAGGTACTGTGCGCGGCTTTGTAAGTCAATAAAAGCTTTTAAATTAAAAACTGGTGTTTTCTTCCAATCCATAAGTGCGTAACCCCGCTCGCACGTAACAGTATTTTAGTAATACTAATTATAAAATCAGCCAACGCCTATGAGGCTACATGTCCCTACCTAGTTGTTATTCAAATATTTATCGAAATAATTTCTGATTTTTAGTGCAAAATAACAGAAAACGCTAGGAAACCTCAAATCCAGCCCACACGTTCATCAAAAAGAAAATATTACGAGTAGACAGTCCATCTTTTGAAGAGGAATTCAATGCCATCATGCTTGCTGGCTTCAGACCAATCTGACCAGTGAAGGTAATATTGACGAGATCTTGGTTTCCGATCGTGAACTTTTACTGCTTCGTGAAAATGATCTAAATAGATGAAGATCTTGAGGACAATATTCTAAAAGAGGATAGCAGCAATGAGGAGAGCCAGATCACTCGAGAAGAAGTTAGCGCCGATAGTACTGATGATGACGCGCCTCTTTCGGAATTACAAAGATCGAATTATGATTACGGGAAAAATCGTTATAAATGGTCAAAGGCGCCTCCTAATGCTAGAGTTCGCACACTTCAACATATTATAATTACTCGTGTTTGTGCCTCGAAAATAACAGGCGAGGATGCTAAAGACCCTTTATCATTTGGCATAAATTACGAGTATTTGACGAAGAAATGCTTCAACAAATTTTGACTTGCACAAACAAAAAGATAGGAAGTTACAGGATAAAGTTTGCTCGTCAGAATAAACCTGAACTGAAAGACATAGATATGACTGAGACTGCAAACTAAAAACCCCCCAAAGACGTAGAGCCCGAGAAGGGCGGTCTTGACGCTCGCAGTAGGCCCGAAAAGGACGACGCCAATACGAAAGACCCCGAAAAGGGCGGAGAGAAGACCTTCTACTCGAGGTTCCTCTCGACTATTTCATCTCAGCCAACAGCCAAAGTTAGCAAAACATCCAATAGTTTTAACAAGCCACAATCCTTTTACAGGCCTTATAATACGAAAAGCACATTTGACTACACTACATGGTGGACCAAGCCTTGCATTGACACTCATAAGAGAAAAGTATTGGATTCTCAGCGGACTCCATACAGTCAAACGCGATCTTAACAAGTGCGTTACGTGCAAAAAACACAGTGACCAAAGCAGGCAACCTATTATGGCAGACCTACCAGCGCCACGAGTAACACCTTCACGCCCAATTACACACGCAGTGTCGATATTACAGGATACTTTGACTTTAAAGCCAACAAAGTACGTGGATTGAGGAAACACAAAGGGTATGTAGCAGTATTTATATGTCTTTCAACCAAGGCGGTACATTTGGAACTTGTATCTAACCTTAGCACACCAAGATTTTTGGCAGTATTTCGTCGATTTTGTGCCCGTAGGGAAACGCGCAGACACGTCTAGAGCGACGATGGCACCAATTTTATAGGAGCAAATAGATTACACAACTCTACAAAAAAAATTTCGTTCTTTGTCCTAAAGTTTATACTATTATTTTCCAGTTAGTTATGCACAAAAACGAAAAGAAAATACCTTTTTTCGGTATAAAGTTTGCTTTTGGATACTTAAAATTTTTTTTCCGTAGTTATCGGAAGCAAAGGTTAAAGCTGGGGTTTTTGTTGGTCCGCAAATAAGACAGATTTTCGCCGATGAAAAATTTCCAACGTTGCTGAATCGTACTCAAAAAGCAAGTTGGAACAGTTTTAAAGCAGTAGTTTCTGGATTTTTAGGAAATAATAAAGCTGAAAACTACGAAAAGTTGGTTGAGGATATGCTTACAAATTTTAAGGCCATGGGCTGCAGGATGTCATTAAAAGTACATATGCTGCATGCTCATTTGGATAAATTTAAAAACAATATGGGAGCCTATTCCGAAGAGCAAGGAGAACGTTTCCATCAGGATATCATGAATTTTGAACAACGCTATCAAGGCCAATACAATGAAAACATGATGGGCGACTATATTTGGGGTTTATTGAGAGAAAGTAGCTATGAAAATAAAAGAAAAAGTAGAAGTGTGCACTTTTAAGTTATTTTCCACTTTTCTGTAAGCTAATTTGATAGTAAAACTTAATAAAAATAATAAACATTTTTATTTCAATAGTTTTATTTTCAATCGAAAATTAAAATCCGAGATTTTTAAAAATTTCGTTCAATCAGTCTTCTAAGCACAAAAGCAAAGTTTTTCATGCCATATATTTTTTTTCCGTCTTATTACGACCTAAACTACCGAAATTTAATGCTTTGCAATCAAAGTCAAATTTCATGTTGACCCGTGTTATCATGAGATAGCACATTCCATAAACAGGGACTTCTTCAACAATATAATATTCAGTGCAATTTTAACGCACCTGCATACCCTTCAGTAGGTGGACTATGGGAGGCAGCAGTCAAAAGCTTTAAGAACCATTTACGTAGAGTGATAGGATACTCACGTATGAGGAATTTACAATATTACTCCATCAGATTGAGGCCTGCCTAAACTCACGCCCATTGACCACGCTGAATGAAAATTCATCTGACATTTGTCTCACACCGGGACAGTTCCTGACTGGTGTTACATTACTATCTAGGTCACAAACAGATCCTGGCAACATTAATTTAACAACTAGATGGCGTCTGATACAAGCTTTGGAAGGCATGGTCATCTGACTATCTTAAACAAATGCAGATGAGAAAAAAATGGAGAACTCCTACTAAAAACATCGAAGTAGAAGACATTGTGCTCATCAAAGAAGAGAATCTACCCCCCGGTAAATGGGCGTTAGGGAGAGTGGTAGAAGTGCATGCGGGGAAAGATAGACATGTCAGGGTTGTCTCTCTAAAAACAAAACATGGTGAGATTAAAAGGCCTGCACGATAACTCTTTGTATTACCAGTGAAGAAAGATGAGGGTGAAACAACAAGTCTCGTATAGGGTGATGAATTTAGTCGACCTACACGTTCTACTAGGAAAGGGGCTTTTCATTACTACTAAATTACTATTGTAATTATGCCCGTACAATGCACTTACAACATCTCACCATTTAGCAAAAATCACAGCATTTTTATGATAAAATATACAAGATGAATAGAAATTAATTATATAGTAGTATAACATGTCAACTTATTGAAGTGGCTTACATAACATTGAAAATTACGTCACACATTCGGACAATTATTTACGAAAAGTTGGTCTGGCTTCTCAATATAAAAGTATCGTCTACCAACTTGAACATGAAATTTCAGAAATAGAACATTATAACAGCATTCTACAGAACCAAATTAGCAAAAGACAAGTCAATCCACTATCGGTTTGCCAATCACAAAGAGAATGCTTAGTGAACTAAGTAAAAAAAATAGAATAAATTAACTTTCCATACCGAGGATAAACATAAGATACTAATCCTGGACATTAGGATAGTTTCCACGCCGTATGGAACCAAATTTAGGTGAGCCAAATTGCAGGAAAAATCAAGGTATTTCTACCATTTCAGTAAATAAAAATATATAGGATATTTGAATACATAACTTTGTTCCAATGTTGACTCGTGAAGGTTTACTACTTTATTACTTTATTCCGCATGAAATTTTGAATAAGTTGAAAAACAGTTTTTGGTTTCTATTAACTGTTACTATGTTAAGTGATTGTTTCTTTTTCAGACGAAGGAATTTTATCTATGGAGTGCAAGGGAACGGCTGATTTAATTGTTTTTTGACACACTCTTTGATTCAGTAAATGGGAGTTTTAACAAAAAACACAAATACTGTAAGCCGCTTGGACCAACGACACCACAATCTAAACGCCATAATATAGGAACAAATAAAAAGAAAGTTTATTGATGACAGGACTGGTACATAAGAATCTATTCCTAGTTTAAGTAATTGGGTTATTTACTTCAAACTCGATAAAAGTATTGCTTGAAAGTATGAAAAAAAATATTGCGTATATATAGTCTTTATGGATGCGACATCTAAACTAATAAAAAAATTTTTTTGGGGCAATAAGGAATCATGGGTGCCGGAATAATAATCCCAGTCCTGAAAATGTTGAATTCGCATATACAAGTAAGTTGATAAATAATTATTCCAGTTCCTATAATGTTGTTCCTATGTTGTTGTTGCGGTAATTGTGAAAACGACTCCTAGACACTCTTTTCGTCATAGTCCCTTTTTTGTTTTGAAATCGGTTGACACGAATTATCGCCAGAATAGTTTCCTGTATCGATCGTGTGCTACCTATATAGTCTTTATGGATGCGACATCTAAACTAATAAAAAAAAAATTTTGTGCAATAAGGAATCATGGGTGCCGGAATAATAATCCCAGTCCTGAAAATGTTGAATTCGCATATACAAGTAAGTTGATAAATAATTATTCCAGTTCCTATAATGTTGTTCCTATGTTGTTGTTGCGGTAATTGTGAAAAAGACTCCTAGACACTCTTTTCGTCATAGTCCCTTTTTTGTTTTGAAATCGGTTGACACGAATTATCGCCAGAATAGTTTCCTGTATCGATCGTGTGCTACCTATAATAAATTAATTCGCAGCTATGATTTGGATATAACGGGTACCTCGGTATCTAGTTTTAGGAATAAATTCAATAATCTATATTTTGAATTTTAGTGTGTAATGAACAGGTTTTCTTATTATGTTAACTTATGTTCTTTTTTTAATGTTTAAATTATTACTTCTTTTTTCTTTGTTTTTGGTTCTCTGATCTCTGATTAGATATCTTAATGTGTTTATATCGGTGGTGACTTGTTAATAGCTCACTAGTGTGTTATTATAATAATTATGAATAGCTGATAGTCATCCAAAAATGTTAAATAAAATAAAGACACTTGTAAAATTTTAAATACTGTCATTGTTATTAACGACGACTGCAAAGCCCCAAAAACGTTCGACTTGAAGAACTTTCCAGATATAAATTTCACTAATATAGAAGAAAAACAAGGATCCTCGTATAATTGGACCACTAATACACAAGTGGCTATTTTGTTGAAAAAAGCAAAAGAAATATTTTCTAAAATTATAAACAGTGGTCTGCAGACTTACTAGAAATTGAAGAGTGTGAGTTTATTAATTGGTAGGTAAACGTTGGTGTTGCAGGTCAACAAATTAAAAATTAAAGAACACAAGCTGTACCCGGGAAATGTTATTTCTCGAAGGAGTGGATGTCACCAAGGGGAACTTTTTTTATTTCTCAATGGAGCACTCATGTTAGCCGGGCTGATACCGCTTGATCTTCGGATCGCTGAAGCGGCCCGACTGTTTGAGGCCAAACGGGGACAATTGCCACCTGACCAGACCGATCGACAGCTTGAAGGAGGCCCCGCATCCAGCCAAGGAACGAGACATAACTTATGTCCGCCTTAGTGATATGCGGCCCGAAACTGCTGAAAGCCATCAACTGCCTAAGTTACAATTGTACACCGATGGCAAAATGGGTGGTCAGGTAGGGGCCGCGTACACGTGCTGGAATGATGGGGTCGAGATTGAGGCCAGGCAGATGAGGCTCGAGTCATTTTGTACAGTATTCCAGGCTGAATTGTACGCGATTCTTCAAGCTACTGAGTGCTTACTCAACAGAAGAGAGGAGGAAGCAGCTGTGCTGAGTGACTCGAGATCATCTTTAGACTTAGTCTCAAATCCGGACACGTCCCTCCCCTTTGCTACTTATATTCGTAGGAATATTGCAGAGTTAAGGGCGAGAGGGTGTGCAACCCGGCTGTATTGGGTCAAAGCTCATGTCGGCGTCCCCGGAAATGAGCGAGCCGATAAACTAGCCTAATCTGCAGCGCAGCAGACTATAGAAATAGCAGCGTATGACCGATTTCCACTGTCGCACAGAAAAATGTAACCTTTGCCGCGGGACACAGGACCCGCCGTTATCTTCTACCTGAAAGCGGACAGCGAGATTAAGTCAAGCGAGGACACAAAAAAGGCCCTCCAGAACGCCGTGACCCCGGCTGCGAGCGGTATCAAGGTGACTGGTGTACGCATGGTGGGGAATGCCGTTGTGGTAGTGCGGACTGCCACCGCTGAAGCCGCCGCTAGGCTCAAAAGTATGGCCCCACCTAGCCTCCGCATCGCTGAGCCAAAGAGTCGCCTGCCCTGCGTATCGCTCAGGTACCTACGCGCAGAGTACGACAACGACGTGCTGGTCAGGGAAATCCACAAAGTTAACCTCGAGGAAAACGAGGTCATATCCCTAGACGCATTTACCAAAGCCTGTAAGGTTGTCGCTAAGCGTACCCTCGGGCAAAAGTTCATGGTCGTCTTGGAGTGCTCGCCCAAAGTGCGCGATGTGCTCATCAAACTAAAGCGCCTGTACGTTGGATGGGACGTAGCCGAAGTGTGTGATTATGTGCGAGCGACCTGCTGCAATAAGTGTCAGCAATATGGGCACCCAGAAAAGTATTGCGGGGCCACCACGGATACTTGCGGCCAATGTGGCGAGCAGGGTCACCGAACGACTGCATGCAAGTCGGAGACGGTATGCTGCGCGACCTGCAAAAGGTTCAAGCGAAGCGACCACACTGCGCACAAAACGGCGTCATTGAACTGCCCGGCCCGCCTACACGCTCAACAGGAGGCGCTGAATAGAACCCAATATGGATAACACGCCTGCCGGCTCTATCCATATTGGGCAGCTGAATTTTCAGGGTTCTGAAGCAGCAACCACCGAGCTGCCGGTATTAGCAGGACAGTTACAGCTGGATCTGGTGCTCGTTCAGGAGCAATATAGTGGCAACGTTAGGTTACTCCAGTGCGGCGACACCCCCAAGGCCGGAATACTTGTATGCAACAGTAACCTACAAGTCACTATATTAGCCCACCTGAACACCGAACACTGTGTGGTAGCACATGTGGAGTATGGAGGCACGGGCATACATGTGGTCTCCGTATACTGCCAGTACAGCCACGACATTGCTCTCCATCTGGAGCACCTCGACCGTGTGATGGACCACCTGGCGGGTAAGCGCGTGCTCATAGGCATGGACAGCAATGCACATTCGTCTATGTGGCACTGCGACAAGCAACAGTACACCGGTCGGGGGCCAGACACTGAGTACAGGAGATCCCAAATGGAGGGCTTCATCCTTAACAGAGACCTACAACTACACAACGAGCCTAACCAGCCCCCCACGTTCCAAAGTGCACAGGGATCCTCCAATGTGGACCTCACCATCTCCACAAGGGGAGTCAACGTACAAAAATGGAAAGTGCACGAGGGCCTCAGCATCAGCGACCACCAGCTGATAACGTTCACCGTAGACCTAGATCGTCCGTTGTTGCGCGAGGAGCCCTCCGCAGCTACAGGAGACCACTTTTCGACGTCTGGGGTAGAGTGGAAAGGGTTCTGTTCGGCAATCCATTCCAGAGTAGGTAACGCTACGTGGCTGTACAAACGCGGCAAACTACTCCAGGAGGTTCACCGACATCGTCGTCCGCTCCGCTCGTGAATACCTACTACGTAAGAGACGGAAGAGGAATGGGCGGTACGAGTGGTGGAATGACAGGCTGGACGCGATTCGCCGCCAAGTGAGCAATGCCCGGCGCAACTGGCAACAGGCCCGCAGATTTGGTGGTGCTATAGAGTTTGATCGGCTACAGGCATATCGCGAGGCCAAGCTGCGGTACAAACGCGCCATGAAAGACGCCGAGATCCAGTTCTTCAAGAACATTGCGGAATCTGGCAACGACGACCCGTGGGGCTTGCATACAGAGAAGCCAACGGCAGAATACGGCCTCCCCCCAACGTCCTGTACGGGATGAAACTGGTCGACGGCTTCACGGAAAGCACCGGAAGCACGGTCGAGGCACTGTTGGATGTCCTATGCCCAGATGACCGCACGGACTTGGATTCGCTGTACCACCACCAGGTCAGAGTTGCTGCTGCGCTGGCGCCGTCGGGTGTTGATTGCGCTTGGCCAACTGTGGAAGATGTCGGCAACGTCATACAGACACTGCCTAACACGGCTCTCGGCGAAGACGGTATCTCCGCCAAAATAGTCAAGAAAGTGTGGCGAGCAGCGAGCGTTGAGCTACACCACATGTATGTCCTGTGCATCCAGCAAGGAGTGTTTCCTGCCATATGGAAGGTGGGAAGGCTGCTGATCTTGCCAAAGTGCAGCGGCAAGCCCGTTTCGGACCCGAAGGCCTACCGGCCGATTACCTTGCTCCCAGTCCTTGGCAAGATCCTAGAACGGGTGGTCCTCGCCTGTGCACCGGCGTTGCACCGCAACGTGTCCCCGCTACAGTTCGGTTTCACAGGTGGAAGGTCGACCACTACCGCCCTTAAGCATCTAAATGCCAAGGTTGCGGAGTCACAGTGTAGGTAGGTGTTGCTTAAAGCGAAGCAAGGCGGTATAACACCTAATATCTACCACATTCTGGTAAGTTACTTCCACAGCCGCCGGGTGGGATTGGTGGTTGGTTCCAGGGTCGTCTGGAAGAATCCAACGATGGGATGCCCGCAAGGATCCGTACTGGGGCCGACGCTCTGGAACCTCGTCCTCAACGACCTCCTACTGCTGCCCATGCCAGAAGGTGTGAGCATGTTCGCCTACGCCGACGACGTGACAATTATTGTAGAAGCAATGTCTCGCGCCGAGATCGAAAGCAAGGCCGCCACTGTACTGGACTCTGTAGCCCAGTGGGGAACGCGAAATCGCCTAGGTTTCGCACTAGGGAAGTCCCAGACACACTGAAAGGGGGGTTTAAACGATCCCCACTGATAAAGTTTATGGGCGCCTTGATCGCAAATGTAAGAGTGACTCGCCTACTGGGTGTGATGTTGGATGAGGTAGGGTCGTACCTCTCGCACGCTGTGTACGTTGAAGAGAAGGCCAGCAGCTGTTTCGGCGAGGTATCCAGGGTGTCGACATCCGCCTGATCGATATCGTGCACTCCGGGTGTTATACTCTGGCACCTACGTGGCGACTCTCACGTATGCGGCCGCGGTGTGGTATGGCCGTGCATCGGCGTTCACCGTCCGACGGGCACTACTGCGAACCCAGCGACCCGCGCTGATCTTGCTTACGAAAGCATATAGGTCCTGTAGCACCGCTGCGCTCCCAGTACTCGGAGGAACCCTGCCGGCTGACCTGGAGGTAGTGAGAGCGGGACGAGTCGGGGAGGAGTGCCTCGGGCTGACACCCAAAGAGCGCAAGAAGCAAAAATTAGTAATCCGTAACGATACCGTTGCTCTGTGGCAGGAACGTTGGGACAGCAGCGCAGACGGGCGGGAGCTTTATGCTTTCTTCCCAAGACAGGTTGCGTCGAACTTGGACGGCTCCCGACTACGTTGTATCACAAATACTCACGGGGCACGGTATCTTTAACGGGAGACTACACGCCATGAAGCTACGTGGATCTGCGGAATGCCCGTGCGGTGCGGAGTCGTAGACGCGTGACCATATATTGTGGACCTACTCCATTTACAACGAGCCGAGAAAGAGGTTGCTAGACGCCATCCATCGCGACGCACCAGGGCCTGTGTACCACCAGGATTTAGTGTCGACCGAGGAGAACTTCGCTGCATTGCGAAAATTCGCAAGTGAGTGGCACGACATACGCCGGCACCAAGACAGCTTGGACACGAGTGAAGCGGTCAGTGGATAGGGTTGTGTCGTGTCGTCAAGCCCCATTAGGGGAGAGTTGAAAGTAGAGAAACGGGACGGAAAGGAACTTGTAGGGAGCGGAATGAGCGCGCGTGAAAGAGCCATAGCAAGTAACGCGCGCTTCTCCCGAGATTCGGTCCGTACGCCGTGATGCAGGTAGGACCATGGGTTGGCGGAGGGAATGTCGCACAGAAAAGCCGAGATTCCAAAAGAAAGTGTACAGAAATGGGCTAAACGTTACACAGAGGGAACCACCACAGCAGTTATTCCTGCCGGATGCTATAAGTGCTTATGCGTTGATAAAGAAAATAAAGCTAACCCCTGTGTTAACGCAAGCAATGTCGGTACACGGCGGTTTTTCGGCGTACCTTTACAGATTTAATGCAAAGAAGATCCAGCATGTGTATGTGACCCGAATGTATCTGAGACAATCCAGCATTAACTGCTGGACTGTACGAAGTACGGTGTCGCCAGACACAATCTGGAATCGGCAACAAAAATAAAGTTGACGGAGTCATCTTTGTGTGAGATGCTGGCTGGAAGAGAATCCAGGTCGTGTTTGGAAACATACTGCACAAAAGTGGTAGAGGACGCCAGGAAAAGGAATAAGTCGGAGCAGGATGACCATTGTCCCGACTTATTCCTAAACTGCCGTGTGCAGTCTTTATATAACAAGAAACGCTTGTACTAGACTATATCTGCAATTATTATATATAAATATAGTATATACATAAATGTTCATTTACATAATATTAAAGTTCGATACCGGAACCAATACAGTTTACTATTCCGACACTGTGGGGTCCTACCAATACAAACAAAAACAGAATACATGATACTCATAGAAAACTACTTTATAAACCAAGAATTACAAATAAGAAAACAACACAAAACACACACAAGATCAAATTCAAAACAGACACTAACCATCCCACCCGACAATAACCACTATGGCAAAAATACTACACACTATATCATACCCAAATTAATAAATCAATTCCCTAAGGGAATCCTTAAATGACAAAAATATAAAATGTAAATTAAAAACCTATTATTTAGAAAAACAAAATTGCAGTGAAGCCTATCAATTGTATGAACGTTCGTGACTATGCACATGTTATCTGCATATACGATGTGACTATGGTTATAAGTGAATATGGTTGTATAAGTTAAAATAAGTTTTTTTTTGTAATCTACTTATTTAATTTTTTTACTGAAATTGCGAGGGTGTATTGCATCACACGCAAACCTATGAGGTTTAAGTGGTGCCTTATTTATATTTATCATGTAAATTTTTAGTATAGATAAATAAATAAAAAAAATTAAAAAAAATTACCTTTATTAGAATTTATTATTTACAATAGTATTACAATCACGTAATAGATAATACTAAGAGCCTTGCCAAACAGCATGGGTGTCCTGGCCAATATATATATATAAAAAAGCCCACTTGATTTGTTTTTGGTATTATCATAAGAATATACGGCGGCACTCTGCCCGTTGAAGTTCTGTTAATTCAAAATCTATTCTCTAAATACCAACTTGTATCCCTTGAGTAACATAAAATCAGTGCGCATTAACATTGTAATTATCTGTAATAAATAACATACGTAACGACCCTACGTATCTGATGAACCCGAGACTGAGGAATAAAAAGACGCTTTGCAACCATTGCACAGAATTGTGGATGTGATCAGAGACTACACTTACATGACAACTTTGGTCACCCTCACATATCTTTATTAAACGGGCAGAGTAGGTACTTAGTAACTATATTACCTATAACAGAAATTAGCCATGCACCATGATAATTCAATGTATGAAACTACAGGAGAGAAACTAAAACCTGAAATAATAACATTTTATAATTCGACCAAAGCTAGCGTCGATGTGGTTGATGACTTGAGTGCAAATTACAACGTTCCTCGCCACAGTAAACGATGGCCTATGACTTTATTCTATGGTGTCTTTCTCGGATTCATTCGTAATGTATTCGTGTTAGCGAATCACCTACAAACCCTAAACTAGACCGTAATGTTTGTAAAAATGGATTAGTAAATACAGATAAAGCGGTAGAGGAGTTTGTCACGTGTTCGTGTGGACGAACCCTTAACTTACTTAGTTAGCTTCACACGACACAACTCATCGATCTTCCAAGAAGATCATATGATGTCGAAACATCGCACAAACCCATAAAGGGTCCTCGGGACGTACCAGCGTCGTCTTTTGATGCTCCATCGCGGAGAAGTCCAGACGTTATATATTAAGTTATAATTAAGTATACTAATACTTCATTTATTAATTGAATTAATACTAATTAATTCAATTAATAAATGAATTAAAATATATCGTATTTTAAAACATCCTCCGACGGCCAAATAACGTAACTAGTTCAATAACAATTCCTGTCCGATTGATTACTCAACAACGCAACCTTGCTGCAGCAAATCTTTGACATCAACAGTAGATTCCTCGTATAGCAAAGGACATCATCCACTACCAGAGACCAATGCCCAAATGGCAACTGTCTATTCAGCACCAGAATCGAATACATTATTATCTAGTGACGATTCCGATTACTGTACCGTCTAATTCAGGAAGTAGCTCCTCTAGTGATATTTCGTCAAGTGAAACTGAAAGGGGTGACTCAGATAGTTCTCCAAGCAGTCTAGATTCGAATAATCAGCAAGATTGGGTTTATATTTCTAATTGTAAGCCAGACGTACAGGAATATCAAGGTAATTTTCAAATTAAAGTACCTCCAAACCTCCATGATCCCATTGGTTTTTACAAACTTTGTGACCGATGATAATAACAAAATGGTTCTAGAAATCAATAAATACGTACAAAAATATATTGAAATTACGCAGTTGAAGCCCAAATCTAGAGCGAAATATTGGAAACCTACGGATAATGAATAGATGTGCATTTTTCTGGGAATATTAATGACAATGGGCTTAGTTAAACTGCCATGCCTTGCTCATTATTGGTCAAAGAAACAAAAAATCGGAATGACTTCATATGTTCTCTAATGAAACGGGATAGATTTTCTTTACTGCTAAAGTTTTGGCATTTTAGCGTCAATGACTTGGGCGGGAACACTGATAAATTATGTAAAATACGGGAAGTTTTAACAATGATTTGTAAAAGCAATAAAGAGGTCCTGATTCCGTCTAAATATCTGGTCAAAGCTATTTAGATTTTTTGCAAACTAATCTGCCAACTTTATTAGAAAAGTTGCCCGAGGAGGTGAGAGAATCCCATTGGTTCCAGAATGATGGGTGTCCTGCGCATTATGCAGTTAACGTACGCGCGTATTTAAATGAAACATACCCTAATAGATGGATTGGCCGTCTGGGGCCCATTTTGTAGTCTCCACGTTCCCCGGACCTAAGCCGTTGGATTGTTTATATTGGGGTTGCTTAACCCATAATAGGGCAACAGGAACATTATTCCCACGTTGAATTTCAAGTTGTAAACGGTCAACAGGACATATGTTTCCATGAAATGAACTGTCATTT
This sequence comes from Dendrolimus pini, assembly GCA_949752895.1. Lineage (NCBI taxonomy): Eukaryota > Metazoa > Arthropoda > Insecta > Lepidoptera > Lasiocampidae > Dendrolimus > Dendrolimus pini. The sequence continues at coordinate 17,770,008 of OX457144.1, read as the reverse complement.
TCGTAGTTCAATATATTATCTATGGTCTATAGGCCTGCATCCTTGTTTCCGAACGAAAGAAAAATAAATAAAAAATGTCAATGTCAATGTTGCAAATTATCGTACAACGGTTACGTGTTTTTTGTGCAGTTTTGTTTTACAAAAGTGATTATGTCGAAAAAAAATCCGGTAAGTGTTTATTTTTGGTTATTTTCCATAGATGTAATGTTGATTCAGTTGTGTATGTCTTTTATTTTTCAAAATGACAACAAATGACTTAGTTTCATTGATTGAAAGTGTGTGGGAAATATTTGCTTATTGCCCGTTTAGGTTTGATATGTAATACTTCATGTGGGAAAATTGTTTCCGTAAGAAGTATGTAGGATTTCTATTCGTCTCATGGGGACTTTTTACGTTTCAGATACCACTTCGCGATTCGCAAATTGAGGCCGAATTGTCACAGCTACTTTGTTCGTCGGAAGAAGAAGAAGACTTTGATGATGAAGTATTTGGCTCGTTTGCCACCAGTAGTTACAATGTCGATATAGATGAGCGTTTGGATGATATTCAAGGACTTTCTGTCGAAGAATTACATAATGTATTGGCAGGAGAATCGGATTTCTCTCTTATACAAAATGAGACACCACTGAATTTACCAGTGCAACAGGATTTTATGGCAATTTTTCCCCAAGTAGCTTCAACTTCACAAGATGCCATAGCTGCAGTCCAAGCAGGCCCTTCTCATCTGTTTCCAGGAGTGTCTACGCTACATAATGAAAATCCTGCTGGAACACTTCTAGCTATAGCTGATGTCCAGGCAGACCAGTCTTCAGTACCAGTATTGCCAGAGCCTCATAAACATCATAATGCAGTATCTTCTTTCTCTAGGGATAGATTCCATCATTTACAAAATAAATCAAGAGATTGGTCATTTGTAATTGACAATATTACTTGCCCTATTTTTGACAAGGAAATGCTGGTAAAAAAAAATACACTAACAGAAGTCAACCACTGGATTATTTTCTTGATTTTTTCCTGACGAGTTACTGGATATAATTATTGAAAATACAAATATTTATGCAAAACACACACATTCAAAAGCTTGGACAGATGTTACAAAAGAAGAAATAAAAGCATACTTTGGAGTGATTATACTAATGAGCATAAATCCATTAGCAGATATAAATACTTATTGGTCAACTGATGATTTCTTTAGAAACCCTGTTATTTCTAAAGTTATGCCCTTAAAAAGATTTAAAAAAATTATGCAAAATCTCCACATATCAAATATTTCAACAGAAGCTCCACGAAACTCACCAGGTTATGATAAATTGGGTAAAATTAGACCTGCCATTTCAATCCTAAACAAAAATTTTCAAGACAATGTTCAAGTGTCAGCATTCAATTCAATAGACGAAAGTATGATCAGGTTCAAAGGTCGTAGTCACATGAAGCAGTACATGCCCAAAAAGCCTATCAAACGTGGGTACAAGTGTTGGGCAAGGGCAGATGCTCGTACAGGTTATTTATATGAATTCCAATTTTACACTGGTAAAGTTGATGCTGGAACTGAGGAGAATTTAGGGGCCAGGGTAATAATGGATTTGTGTGAAACTTTGCCAAGCCATACATTAGTGGCCTTTGATAACTTTTTCACAAGTCTTCCACTGATGGAGCTTTTATATGAAAAAAGTATTTACAGTGTTGGAACACTAAGAATAAACCGTAAGGGTTTACCAGATTTGATAACAGGTAAAAATCTAACCCGCGAAAAAAAAAGGAAACAGCCTTGAAAGCTGGTGAATTTATATATCAGTGTAATACACCTATAAGAATATTGAAATGGAAAGACACTAAGGATGTTTTTGTTGGGACTACTGCGTTTGATCCTCGAGCAGTTGAATTGATTGAGAGGAAACAGAAAGATGGTCGCAAAAAGAAAATATATTGTCCACTATCAATTAAAAAATACACAGAGTTCATGGGTGGTGTTGATCATTTCGATCATTATAGAGCGTCATATCCGCTAGGACGTAAATCGAGGAAGAATTGGCACAGACTTTTTTGGTTCTTGATGGAGGCAGCTGTCATCAATTCTTATATTGTTTATATGACGTCTCATTCGGAAAGGAGAAACACCCATAAACAATTCCGATTGCGATTAGGCAGAGGCCTCATTAACAATTTTTCTTCAAGGAAAATTCTCGCACCTGTATTTAAAAATAAAAAAGGAGGTGCCATTTCAGTACCAGAGGAGATTCGAAAAGCGGACGTCGGATCTCACATGCCCGAATTGAATAAATTTCGAAGATGTAGAATGTGTAGTACACGTGAAAAGGAACAACGGAGCAAATACATTTGTAAAGTTTGCAAAGTATCTTTGTGTGCTGCCCCTTGTTTTGAAATGTTTCACAAATAAAATAAAATAGATATTTTCTTTCATTTCAATGGTTTGTTTACTTCAATTATCTCTGACTACATTCATCTAAGTCCGACTTACTGTTCCTACTGTCGTATGTATGAAATATATTTCCCATTGGTTGGGAAATAATTTCCCACAAATCACTAAAGGTTACAAAGTAAACGGCCAACAGGAATTATTTTCACACATGGTTTTCTGAAAAACTCAAAACACATAAAAAAATAATAATATGAAATCCTAGATCTGTATGTACCCCTACTTACATATGAGATTTGAAAATTTTGCAAACATCCACAGTTTAGCCATGCCCTATTAAGGGTTAAAAGATGAGGTCTACTCCAAGCCAATTACAAATTTAGCAGAGCTACGACGTGTACAGCAAGCCGCTGCAAAAATAACCCAAAGGCGTTATACGCGACTGCTCAAAGGAGCTTTTATTCGCAGATGTCGCGCTTGTATCAAGGTTGAGAGCAGACAGTTTGAGCACTTGTTATAAATGTAAATAAAACAAAGTTTTATGACTATGTACTATTTTTTTAATAAAGCCCTTATTATGAGGTTCAGTTAGGAGAAGAAATTAATACATTTTTTAAATTTTATTTAAAGTCGAATTTACTCCTTTTGCATGTTAATAGCAATAACCTCGTATTTACTTCAGACACATACATAAGTATGTATTATACCATTTTAGAATATCTATTAAACGCGCATACTTTATAAATAGTTGGCCACTTAGAGTTTCATCCATTTCTTTTTTCACCAAATGCGCCTAAACTTTAACATAGAGATAAAAATACTACATTTCATGATTAAAATTTAAATTCGGATTAATTTTTACAAAAAATTACAACAGCTACTCATATTGTTTAGTGCATATCCATTGGTATAGTCCACGTAGAATGTTATAACACCAAAAACCCTATGGATTTCATATGTTTGTAGTTGTTGTATATTACAGAAACGCGCAGTAGTATGGAAAATAACGCTTTTTTTTAACACGTAACTTGGGTACTACCTGCGAAATATATATATTTTTTTATTTTGAGTCCCCAATAGCTCTACTTTGAGGTGTTTCAGGATTATCCATTCTTTCTGGGACACCCGATATATATACAACTATCGTGGCGACGTCACGCTCACCGATAAATAGTCCAAAAAACGTCGGAAAACTTCTGTATTTTGCCCTAAAACTGTTCCTTGAAATGACAACTATGTCCCGGACATCTAGTTTTAGTGTTTGTGCAAAACCAGGACGTGCAAATGCTACATCATTCCTTACAGTGTAATCTCGACTCTTACCACAATGAAAACCAAAAAAAGAGAACGTCTCAGGACAATCGACGAAGAGATGAAAGCAGCTTTGTCAACGATTACGCCAATTTTAGAGCGTCCAAGCTCGCTTAAACAGGCTCATGTTTCGCATTGAATCGTTTGCTTTGTTGGCTAATAATAATAAATACCTTGTCTGCAATTTAAACTTTAGGTTTGTTGATTAATAATAAATATTGTTTCGATGATTAATAAATAAATGTTGATTAATATTACTTGCAAAAAGGATTTTTATTTGTGGTGTACCTCCAGAAATTTTTGTTTTCCTAGATATACCTTGAACACAAAAGTTTGCGGAACACTGCCTTAGACGGTTCCAGTGACGGTAAGCGTTCATTTTTTTCTACTTGGTTCACTAGGATTTGCGAGGCGGTATCAGGTCTTGCTCAGAAAATCAGGGTTTGCTCCGGCTAAGTAGCTATTCATATCACATTTAATAACAACAAGACCTATTGTATAACCATGTTTTTATGCAATAAGTTATTTTGATTTGATTAACTAAAAGAAGCTAAAGTCAAATCGCTTTTTAAGTGAAAACGGTCGTCGGAATTGTTTTGCGTATTAATAACACTAGACACGAGCCAAGAAACGTCTATCATAACAATGAATCAGAGAATAATAGTAATATGTAGGCTTTATGTAGGATTAGCGCTGACGAAACAGAATTAGTATACATAGACAGGAAGGCCAATCAAGACTCACGGAGTTGCTAAGAGTCTCCGACAGCGCGCACGACAAAATCTCATAAAGAATTACCGCATTTTTTTCAAGATAATTCATTTTGATTGTCAGATAGACCTTGCGTAGATCGAAATTGGCTTCTTCAACATCCAGAATTTAGACCTGTTCTATGGCCTTGTCGTTCTCCAGATTTAAACGCCATAGAAACTTTATAAGTAATAATGATGTTCAAGCTTTATGAAGGCTGTCGAGAAATATAATTTTACTATAAATAGACAAAAGTTGTTTTTAAAACTACAACCATTAATTTATTAGGTTACTCAATAATGCATAAATCTATCAAGCCTGACGAGGAATGTCTTAAACCTCTATTAAATATGCCATATCCGACTCGGTATCCTTGCGTAGAGTCATCGGAATGTTTTCCCATTATGCTAAATGGTTGCTAATATTCTATGAAAAGGTTCATTGCCTAGTTGTCGACAAAAAATTTCCTTTATCAAGTGAAGCCCGCGCTGCTTTTGATGACATAAAAAGTCAGATAGCAAAAACTGCAATAAATGATATACATGATAGATTGGCATTTACAGTTGAAACGGATGCTTCTGAACATAGTATTGCTGCTACCTTATCTCAAGAAGGACGACCTATTGCTTTCTTTTTTAAGACACTATCACAAAGCGAAAGACAATATTCAGCAACTCAGGCTATCGTAGAATCTCTTAAAAAGTGAAGGCATTTCTTGATTGGCAGGCCTTTTCGTTTGATTACAGCCAACGTTCTGTCTCCCTTATGTTCGACCGCACACATGCTAGCAAGATTAAAAATTAAAAGATTCAACGCTGGAGATTGGAGCTTTCTTGTTTTTTCTTGTTTATGAAGTTATATACAGGGTGTTTGGCGCATGGACCGACAAAAAATTTTGGGGGATTGGGTGGATCAAGAGCTATCTTTAACCCATAGATACCTATGTCCCAAGTGTCACTGTAATCGAGATACAATTTTTTTTGTTTGTTTTTGAAAATTACCTGGTTCATCGTCTTTAAAACGACATATTTTTCTAGTTTGTTGTTGTAATTGAACCAAATAACTTCTATCGTAGTCTTTAATGTATGATTATTCTAAATTAAACATTAATTATTAGCATTAGACAACAAAACGTTCTTAACGAGCTTTCAAACTCTTAAAAATGAATTAATCTATGAAAAAGGTCAAATTCAAAATTAATTATAAAAAAAACTAAAAGGTATTAAGAATTTCATTTGATTGAAACAAAATCTGTACTTAATATCCTTTCCAACGATATACCACATGGCCTTGAAATTATTCCTTATGTGATCAAATTATCAAAATCAAAGTAGGGACGAACACGCACTCTAACACCGAACCCGTTTTTTAGAACAATGGTACGCAGGTAAACACTGTCTCTTTCTTGCACATGAAAATATCCCTTGTCTTTGTCTGTCATTGGATCGTAATTTGTGTCGTGGTTTTTGTTTAGTATTAGTTGAGATTTTACTATCATTGCTATCGGTATTGTCGCGATTCACATCTGCATTGTTGGAGTATTTTTGTGTTTACCTTTGTTTTTGTTACGTTCTGTTTTTGTTAAGTTTTCTTTGGTTGAACTATTCTGTTAAACTGTTGGTGTGTTTGTCTTCACTGTTCTCGTTACAATGCCTAACTACAGTAACGAAGAGTATGCTGATATGTTGTTGGCGTATGGCAGCGCCAATTGTAACGCTCGTGAAGCGCGTAGAATTTACCAGGAGCGATATCCTAATCGGCGTGTACCACACCACGAGACGTTTTCTACGACCTACCGGCGTCTGAGGGAGACTGGAAGCATAAATATTCTAGAGCCTCGAGTCAATGTGAGGCAACATAATGTTGCAGTGGATGAAAGTATTTTACAAGCTTTTGATGAGAATCCAACGACAAGTATTCGAGCTGTAGCTAAAAGACTTAACTTGTCGGTTTGGAAAGTCTGGTCAGTTCTTCGGCAAGATGGAAGGCATGCATTCCACTACACTCCTGTTCAAGGTATGTTTTTTAAACAATTCAAAAATCATTGCATGTGTTTTTACAACTTAATTTCAAGTACAACAATTTAACAAGTAAATTCTTACTCTAATAGTTAAAACAAATGTGTTTGTTTTTGTTCAAAAAAATAATTTATTCATTGTGGCCTTTGGGTCAGCTCACAGATGAAATAAATAGCGTCCGTACAATTCTCACGGATTTAATCGATTGTTCTAGGTCTCATAGACGATGATCATAGGAGGCGGCTGGAATTTTGCAGGTTTATGATGCATACAGACGTAGAAGATACAAATTTTTTAAAAAGAATTTTGTGGACCGATGAATCCAATTTCAATCATGAGGGGATTGTGAATCTCCACAACCTCCATCATTGGGGGATAAAAGGACAAAATCCCCGCAAGAAAAGGCAAAGTTCATTTCAAAGTAAGTTTAGTGTGAACGTTTGGGCTGGGGTTATTGGAAGACACCTGATCGGTCCACATTTCTTACCGGAGCGCCTAACCGGAGAAAGTTATTTTTCTTTTTTAATAAATGACTTACCTGAATTGGTATTACCAATAGTAGAAGAAGATTTTATTTTCCAAAATGATGGTTGCCCAGCACATTACCAACGAGACGTTCGAGAACATTTGGACAATTGTTTTCCCAATTCGTGGATCGGAAGAGGCGGTCCGATTCCTTGGCCTGCACGGTCACCAGACCTAACACCTCTGGATTTTTATGTTTGGGGGCGCGCAAAAGAAATTGTTTATGCGACAGAAGTACGGACAAGGGAAATTTTAATAGAAAAAATAAATAGCGCCTTTCGCATAATGAAAGAAGAAATGCGATTAAAAACGACGACTGTGGAAATAAGAAAAAGATGTCGTGCATGCATAATGGAGGCCGTCATTTTGAACCCAATCTGTGAATAAAATTTAATTAAAACGTCTTAAAATACAAACAAGGTGTTTTCTTTATTCTGACACTGGTTGAGTAATACCTTGTTTTGTGATCACATGAATAATTTCAAGGCCATGTGGTATATCGTTGGAAAGGATATTAAGTACAGATTTTGTTTCAATCAAATGAAATTCTTAATACCTTTTAGTTTTTTTTATAATTAATTTTGAATTTGACCTTTTTCATAAATTAATTCATTTTTAAGAGTTTGAAAGCTCGTCAAGAACGTTTTGTTGTCTAATGCTAAGAATTAATGTTTAATTTAGAATAATCATACATTAAAGACTGCGATAGAAGTTATTTGGTTCAATTACAACAACAAACTAGAAAATATGTCGTTTTAAAGACGATGAACCAGGTAATTTTCAAAAACAAACAAAAAAAATCGTATCTCGATTACAGTGGCACTTGGGACGTAGGTATCTATGGGTTAAAGATAGCTCTTGATCCACCCAATCCCCAAAAAATTTTGTCGGTCCATGCGCCAAACACCCTGTATAGACCGGGAAAAGAAAATGTCGTCCCAGACGCCTTCTCAATGTTATGTTCCACTGTCGCTGAAGAGTGGAAACTAAAAGAGCTTCACAATTCACTTTGTTATCCCAGAAGAGCACGGATGTTCCACTGGGTACGTAATAAAAAATTATCATATTCTAAGACATACGAAAAGCAACCAACACTTGTACGATTTGTTCTATGGTCAAACCAAGAAAGTTCTGGAGTATTAATTAAAAGTCATGGCTCCACTCGAAGGCTTAAACATTGACTTCAAGGGTACCTTCAGCTACCTCTAACAAGTATCTGCTTACAAGTATTCGACGATATTCTCGATGTCCACTTTTCCTTGCAAAGACATCTCCGCCTCTACAGTAATCAAACAATTGAACAAAGTATTTTACATGTTCGGAATGCCAAATTATATTCATTTCGATCGTGGTGCCGCTTTTATGTCAAAATAGCTTAAAGATTTTCTGCAAACCAAAGGTATTGCTACCAGCCGGACCACAGCCTAATTTACAAAGTCCCATAAAACATGGGTTCATCCAATTGATACTTTTAACTGGATTGGTACTTTTAACAAAAATGTGATGATTATTGGCCAGACTAACCACATACTGCACTTTTACTTTTTTATGTAAATACATTTCAGTTTATTTCACATTTTTTACCATTTTATTTTTAATAAACTAAAATGTATTTTACATTTTTTACCATTTTAAATACATTTCAGTTTATTTCACATTTTTTACCACTGCGACCAACAGTTATGAGTAGCCCAATAGGAATGTCAATTTCCTCAAAACAAGACTAATGACTGTTGACCAAGACTAATCACATATGTTACTAATACTTTTTCAGATGTATTCACATTTGTTACCATTTAGCGACGATTTTAATGAGTTTACCTGATTGGAATAGAGATTGCTCTTAAAAAAATTGTTGTGACTGTTAACCAGACTGATTAACACGTTGCCTGTCCAGAGTATTTTGGTTAAATAGCCTTGACGTTCAATTTTTTTTTTCGGCTTAACTATTTCATTTAATGTACTTATGAAGTACATGCAAGTGCTATTAAAAAAAAACTTTCAACAACAACTAAAATACTGAATTTCATGCATGCATTAGTTTTAATGCACAGACGTATCAGCTAGAATACCGTGCATTACTTATAATACACGGACGTAGTAACAAGAACACCGTGGATTACATATAATGCACGGACGTTACGTATAAATTTTCGTAATATCCATAGACATAATAAACTCATTTTTATAGCAGAACAACTGCGAATATCCTAAAATGGCATGATAAACGGGATGTGCTTACGTTGTCGACGTGTCATGATCATGAAATGCGAATGTCAACAGGTTTTAGAAGTGTGTTGAAGCCTGCAATGGTTTTGACGTACAATGAAGGTAAAAAAGGCATAGACTTGGCTGATCAGCTGACAAGCTACAATTCGCCGGCCAGGAATACCTCTGTTTGGTTTATGAAGATTGCTGAGGACCTTGTTTCTATAAGTGTAGTGAATGCCATTCTGATTTATAATGAGTTACACCCACAGTCAAAATTGAAGATTCTGGATGGTCATCAAATCATAATAAGGAAATTACTTATGGTGGAAGATGAGAACTTTTCAAGTTCCAGTTCTGGGAGTTCTTTGCGTACTACCCATCAAAGTTTACGAAATTACCTAAGAAAGATAATGGAAAAATTTAGCAAAAAGTTGTGCCAGTTGCTACAATAAGTTCAAAGAATCGGGATTCACATCCACTCATGCAAGGGAGAAGACTCCACAAGTTACAACGGAGTGCACTGCATGTAGAAAACCGTTTAGCATACAATGTTATAACGAATATCACTAGTTGCAAGTAGATTTTATCCAAATATTAATGCTGTTTAGTAAGTCAGTTCATGTTACAAGCCAATAGAAAAAATTTCGCGGGACATTGGTGTTTTATTATTCCCAATTCACTGCTCATACGTCTGCAAAATAATAAAGATGTAGCTCCCACGTCCAGTTTATAAAACCCAATTTAAAAAGAATAGGCTCATGCATTACATGTAATGCACGGACGTCAAAGCTGGACTAAAAATGCATTATATATAATGCATGGACAGGCAACCTGTTAAATATTGTAGGGAGGAGAGCCAAAAGCGGGCACCAAGGCTAAAGCGGGCACCCTTCATTAAAGTTGAAATTTCTGTAACAAATGCTGTAGGACTGCACGTGAACATGCACTCCACCATGTACCTCCCGCGGCAGTCACCCGGTTCGCCTGTGACCGAAAGCACGCGTGTTGTGTACGGCAAAAATAATTCGGTGCTTTTTGAAAAAAATATAAGGTATGTTGAAAGTGTTTTATTTTTTGTATGTCAGTAATATTTTAATTTCAAGATGTACTTACTATTTTGTATGTATCTGGTAGTGTTTTGGGTGTTTTTGTTTGACTCTAATCTATCAGTTAGAGTTAGAGGTTAGCATTTGATGGTAAAAAATAACAGTCCATAAGGGCAAAGCGGGCCGGGCATAACGGGCATATCTACATAACTTTTTTGTTTTAGCTGGTAAATAAGTACAAAAGAAAAACCTTACAAGCTGCCTGGGATGAAATAGCTATGAAAAAAGCTCTTAAGGAAGTTAAAGAATTGCACAATTCTGTAAAAAGTACTGCCAAAAAATATGGTATACCAAGATCTACCCTCCAAAGACACCTTCAATCGGGATCTGCCAAAAAGAAGCTAGAACGGTACACTACAGTGTTTACTCCTGAGCAAGAAATGGAGCTAATAGAGTACGTCTTTCACATGGACGCTCTATTTTATGGATTGTCAAAGACAGAGTTTCTGGAGCTCGTCTATCAATATGCAGAAATGAATGGTATTCCACATCCATTTAAAAATGGTACTGCTGGATGTGACTGGTACAAAGGCTTTGTTATGCGTCACCCTGATCTAACTCTACGGAAACCAGAAACAACCTCGATAGCCCGAGCACGTGGATTTAATAGGCCCCAAGTTTACAGATTCTTTGATTTGCTTGAGTCCGAAATAGAGAAACATGATATAGATGCTACTCGTCTATATAACATGGACGAGACAGGAATCCAAACTTCTTCCAACAAACCACCGAGAGTTTTGACTAAAATTGGAAAACGACAGGTTGGTTTTATCGCAAGCACTGAAAGAGGAAAGACAACTACTGTAGTCTGTTGCTGCAATGCTGCGGGGTCTTTCGTGTCTCCATTCCTAATTTTCGCACAAAAAAAATGAATTCTCGCCTTCTCGATGGAGCTACACCATGTGCCCAAGGCACTTGTTCAGACAATGGATGGATAAATGGTCCCGTGTTTCTGGAATGGCTTCGGTTTTTTGTTGAAACTGTCCGCCCGACAGCTGAAAAAAAAGTTATTCTTGTGATGGATAATCATGAATCACACAAGTTTCTTCCAGCCTTGGAATACGCATCACAGAATAACGTGATTTCTGTATCGTTGGCACCACACACTACGCACAAAATGCAACCGCTAGATGTCTGCGTTTATGGACCACTTAAAGTGTATTTCGAACAAGCTATCGCTACATATCAGAAGGCTCATGCCGGAAGAATAATCAACCAAAACGATATTGCCAAGTTATTTGCTGGCGCTTTTATGAAGGCTGCATCGACGCAAAACGTTGTTAATGGATTCAAATCCTCTGGGCTTTTACCGACCAATAGACACATTTTTGATGAAGCAGATTTTTTGCCGGCAACCATCACAGAGAACCCAATAACTGCAGCTGAATCCAATGATCAACAACCGGGATCACCTTTGCAATCGGATGTGGACCTTGAAAGAACCCCTTCCCCTTCGGTCCTTGAACAGATGGTCCATACCCACAACTTGAATCTCCTGGACAATTCACCTGGTATGAACTGGGCAAACTTGCACGCTTCTGTCGTCGCCGAGATGAATTATTCTGCTCGGGCCACTGCAACTATCGAAACTAGACCAGAGAGTTCTCCTTTGTTAATGTGTGACACAATAACAAGCGCAGTAGCACCCTATAGACTCTACCGTACAACAGCAAACACAGAAATTCCCGTAACACCAAGTGCCTCACATAGAACGACCAATACAGCAATGATAACTGATATTCAAATAGAACCTGGCACAAGTGGATCACACCACAGTCCAATGATGATAAGATCGTTACCAAAAGTTGCTCCAAATAAAACAGCCCGGAAAAGAAAAACACAGAAAGCAGAAGTTTTAACTTCCACGCCAATAAAAGATCAACAGAGGGAAAAAATGGCTCAGAAACGTAAGAAAGAAGAAAACAAAATCAAAGTTGCAAAAAAGAAATTAGAAGGAGACTTGTCAAAACAGAAAAAGAGAGCATCCAAGCAAAATAAGACTGGGAATAAAGAAAATGAACAGTCTAACTGCATATGCATTATGTGCAATGAACCATATGAAGACCCTCCCACAGAGGATTGGATTCGTAGCGACGACTGTCATTTATGTGCACACGACGCATGCACCTCATACTCCGGCATTGGTGCATATTATTGTGATAGCTGCTAAGAAATTTAACTATTTTGACTGTGTTAATAAGACTGATTAAAGACTTAGACTTAGATATAATGATTAAGAAGAAGTAACAAAAAAGATACGACTGATTAAAAAGTTCCTGCCATTAATGATCCAAATTTATTAAATAAGGGAAATATGTATAGATTTAGATAGTCAAGTATAATTTGTGATCTAAGACGCATTTATAAATAAACGATTATAAGTAACAACTGTTTCATTTTTAGCTTCTTTCATAATTTCATCTTCTTTTTCATAATTTTATGCGACACTATTTACATGCCCTCTTTGCCCAAAGCACATGCCCGGTTTAGGCTCACCCTTTGGCCAAAGCGGTCATCAGTAAGGATTTTGTTTTCACTCTCCACGCCTTTTCATTTCAAGAGTTATGATTAATTTGACCATGCAACATTAAAGTATATAAAATGTAGTCCCATGCTATGATAAAATTTTAACAGAAAATATTGTTTTTAACCTATTTTCTTTTCAATTTTAACTTAAGGTACCCACCCGCTTTAGGACCCCTCCCCTAAAACTTTTTTAAATTTTCTTCCAGTTATTACCATTTAGCGACCAACTGTTTCTAGTTTTCCCAATTGAAATAGCAATTGATCTAAAAACAAGACTGATGATTGGTGACCAGACTAATCACATATTGTATACTAATACTTTTTATATTTGTTTCCATTTAGCGACCAACTATTATGAGTATGCCCAATTGAATTAGCAATTGACCTAAAAACAAGACTGAAAAGTACGAAATCAATTATTTTCATTAGGAACAAAAACCATTGCTTGCTTAGTACAAATCAATCAATAAATCGGCTGCTCTAATAGCGCAATGAATATGTGTTTTTACTGATAGTCTCACTCACGCGTTAGTTTTGCAAAGCGGCCACTGTCGGCTTTTGTACGTTAGAGATGTGATGTTATGTTTGTGGTTGTCGATATTTTATACAATCCTATTTCGTACGAATGATTATTTAAGATACAATTAATTATTGGAAAACACAATTTGTTTCCATTTATTTCATTTATATTTTTTTATTGAATCAATAGCTAATGAGAATATAGTTAAATAGGAACTTTAGAAACCGAGCACTAAATAGGTGTTAAACGTAAAAAGAGTTTAGGTAAAGTATTGGTTTCTAAATTATTGTGGTACTCATGCATCATTCATATCCTCATCAACATCATCATTTATGCCTTGTTTTCATTTCAAAATTTTGGCTATCCGAAGGATCCAAAAATAAAATAAAAGTGCATAAATGCGACAGGAAGGGAACCAAGCTGGTTTCCAACAAAAAATAACACAATATGCTCGTCCGAATTTGAGCCAACGTGCTTTCAATCACTGACGAAAGTTCGTCGGCTCTTCGAATGGTCGATCCCAACATTGAAGTTGCGTATGGTGTTGATGAATTATATGGAACCTTCTACATCCAAAGTGTGCTTTTATTCTGAATTGGATCAAAAGGAGCCACCCTAATTTGGTAAGTTGAACTACTCTACAATACCCGAAACTTGCAAAAACTGTTTTTTATTTCTTAATATAAATATAGAACAAAGAAATAATGAAACACGTAATATGTTTTCTTAATTACAGACGGTTACTTCAAAACCTCCAACCAGAATGGAACTACAGAACTTCACTAGTGAGCAAAACGTTGATTTGGAAAATACTGCTACAACGTCTACAGTAGATGGTGTCGCTGCCAACTTGAATGCTCGACAAAATAGTAATTTGGAGCATCAAGAAAACCCAGAAAAAAACGATCTCCTCGAAACACCTAGAAAGCAAAAATTACGCCAATTCATTTCTGTACAAGAAAATTTAATAAAAAAGCAAAAAATGCAAATTAATAGACTTTAAAAGAAAACCAGCCGGTATCAGAAAAAAATCACTAATTTAAAAGACATTTTGAGAAATCTTAATGAAAAAAACTATTAGCGCTGATCATGTTACGCAATTAGAAAACATTGGAGTGACCGACATTATCCAGCGTTATGAGAAAAATGTTTCCTCGGGGCAAAGCACTAACCAGAAGTATTCTCCTGCTTTAAGAATTTTTGCAACTACTCTTCACTTTTATTCGCCAAAGGCGTACGCGTATGTAAGGGAAAAGTTCCAAACTGCTTTGCCTCATATTCGTACAATAAAAAAGTGGTACCAAGCTATCGATGCTCAGCCTGGATTCACGCAGGAATCGTTAAAAGCCATAAAACTTAAAACTGCTTGCACTAAACACAAATTGTTGTGTAATTTAATTTTAAACGAAATGGCAATCAGACAGCACGTAGAATGGGATTGAAAACCAATGCACGGGTATGTCGATATATCGAATTCTGCAGAACAAGGGGATTGTTTACCCGAAGCCAAAGAAGTTCTTGTGTTTTTGGTTACCGCAATTAATGGGGCTTGGAAAATACCTAGTATTTTCTCGTTGACGGTGCCATAGGGGAACAGCGCTCCAATCTTGTAATACAATGTTTGGTATTACTAGAAGATACAGGTATTCAAGTAACCTCGACGACCTTTAACGGCTGTCCAGCCAATATCACCATGGCTAAGAAACTCGGATGTTCTTTTGCAATTGAAAATTTAAAATCTTATTTTGAACACCCAGTTACTAGTCAGCCTGTATATATTTTTCTCGATCCATGCCACATGCTCAAGTTATTGAGAAATTCTTTTGAAGCATATGGGTGTTTCATCGATGCTTCAAATAGGTACATAAAATGGAGTCATATAAAAAACCTGTATGACATTCAGAATAAAGAAAAACTGCACTGAGCAAACAAACTACGCAAAAGTCACATCCATTTTAAGAACCAAAAAATGAAAGTTCGCTTGGCGTCGCCATTATTTAGCAATAGTGTTGCAGATGCCCTGAATTTTTGTTGTGAACTTAAAATGGCTGGTTTTCATGATGTAGAGGGAACAGTAGAGTATTTAAAAACTGTCAACAACTTATTCGATGTGTTAAATTCAAGGCATATGGCCCAACTCCATTATAAAAAAACAGTTTACCCAGGCAACATAAGGTATTTGAAACTTTAGAAAAGGCAAAACAGTATCTAACAGCTATAAAGCTTCCAGATGGTACAAAGGCTATGAGTACACCAAGGAAAACTGGTTTTATTGGTTTTTTATTGTGTATAGAAAGCCTCAAGGCATTTTATTTACAATTAGTTGAAAAGGACCAAAAACTTAAGTACGTTCCAGTTTATAAAATCAGCCAAGATCATTTGGAGCTTATGTTTGGACATATAGGGTCACATGGAGGATGCAGCACCAACCCAACGGCGCGACAGTTTCAAGCCATATATAAAAATCTCTAGGTAAAGTCGGAGCTTAGAGATATAGACCAGGGAAACTGTACAGCTCTTGAGGTTTATTTTTTAGTGTGTTCGTCTGCTGTCAAAAATATAAATCTGACAATTGAACCTTGTAAGTTAGAAGAAGGTAATGACGAAGACGAGATGATTTTGTTGTATGAACATGCCGTATTTGATGAGGAAATCAGTATACTTGTACAAGACGTCACAGAATTTAGTAGCCAGGTAGTGTCATACATAGCAGGATTTATAGTTCATCGCTTACTAAAAGTATTGAAGTGTGATACATGCTGTAGCGGTTTGATTGCAGATACAATAGATGACAAGCACCTCAAATTTATAAAATTGAAAGATAAAGACGGGCTTAAATTTCCATCGAGGGACGTAATATCCATATGTAAACGGATGGAAATAATAATAAAAATGTCTATTCTTTCATCTGATAAAACTAAAAAAAAATTTTAAAATTTCATCAAAAAATATTAGACAGGAGCTCATGTCGAAATCCTTATCGCATTTTATAGGTATAAATCTTTTTGAAAAAATAAATGTTCACCAATATAATCAGTCGCCATTGAATAACCATTTAATAATACTTATAAAAGCCGTAATGGAAAAATATGCAAACATAAGATTACCATTTAACATGGAACGCAACACCTAAACTGTCTAAGCGGCAAGTTTTAAATAACTATTTACATTTTACTGGTCAATAAAACCTTAACAATAAAATTCCTGCAGTTTTACTTGTGTTCTAGTCTAGATTCGAGAAGTTTATATATTCGAGTGTGTCGTTCTTACAATATTTGGTTTTGTGTTAGTGAAGTAAGTGGGAGAAACGAACATTTGAACACGAATAAATTTGTGTACAAAGCATATCTCCTGTGTTTCTATGATCTGTGGGTGTAACAAAATTCACAAAGGGAAAGCGCACGAGTCTCACGTAATGGCCGCCATATTCGCCAAACTAAACCAAGTACATAAATATTGTTACTTTAACACGCATTTAATTATTTATATATATATATATATATATATATATATATATATATATATATATATATATATGAGTATAAAGTGAGTGGTTATTTTAATTGAACACCTCTACCACTACACATGTTTTACTAATTTCTTTTACATCTGTTTCCATTTGCGACTAACTCTTTTGAGTTCGCCCAATTGAAATAGCAATTGACTAATAACAAAACTGATTGTTGACCAACTAATCAGATACCTTGTAAATACTTTTTTCAATTTTTCACATTTCTTACTATCAAGCGACCAACTGTTTTGAGTTTGCCCAATTGAAATAGCAATTGACTAATAACAAAACTGATTGTTGACCAACTAATTAGATACCTTGTAAATACTTTTTTCATTTTTTCACATTTCTTACTATCAAGCGACCAACTGTTTTGAGTTTGCCCAATTGTAATAGCATGCGATCTAAAAACAAGTCTGGTGATTATTGACCAGACTAATTAAATACTGTACTAATACTTTTTACATTTGATTCCATTTAGCGACCGACTGTTTTGAGTTCGCCCAATTGAAATAGCAATTGACTTATAACAAAACTGATTGTTGACCAACTAATTAGATACCTTGTAAATACTTTTTTCATTTTTTCACATTTCTTACTATCAAGCGACCAACTGTTTTGAGTTTGCCCAATTGTAGTAGCATGCGATCTAAAAACAAGTCTGGTGATTATTGACCAGACTAATTAAATACTGTACTAATACATTTTACATTTGATTCCATTTAGCGACCGACTGTTTTGAGTTCGCCCAATTGAAATAGCAATTGACTTATAACAAAACTGATTGTTGACCAACTAATTAGATACCTTGTAAATACTTTTTCATTTTTCCACATTTCTTACTGTCAACCGACCAACTGTTTTGAGTTTGCCCAATTGAAATAGCATGCGATCTAAAAAAAAACCGGTGATTGTTGACCAGACTAATTACATACTGTACTAATACTTTTTACATTTGATTCCATTTAGCGACCGACTGTTTTGAGTTCGCCCAATTGAAATAGCAATTGACTAATAACAAAACTGATTGTTGACCAACTAATTAGATACCTCGTAAATACTTTTTTCATTTTTTCACATTTCTTACTATCAAGCGACCAACTGTTTTGAGTTTGCCCAATTGTAATAGCATGCGATCTAAAAACAAGTCTGGTGATTATTGACCAGACTAATTAAATACTGTACTAATACTTTTTACATTTGATTCCATTTAGCGACCGACTGTTTTGAGTTCGCCCAATTGAAATAGCAATTGACTTATAACAAAACTGATTGTTGACCAACTAATTAGATACCTCGTAAATACTTTTTTCATTTTTTCACATTTCTTACTATCAAGCGACCAACTGTTTTGAGTTTGCCCAATTGAAATAGCAATTGACTAATAACAAAACTGATTGTTGACCAACTAATTAGATACCTTGTAAATACTTTTTTCATTTTTTCACATTTCTTACTATCAAGCGACCAACTGTTTTGAGTTTGCCCAATTGTAATAGCATGCGATCTAAAAACAAGTCTGGTGATTATTGACCAGACTAATTAAATACTGTACTAATACTTTTTACATTTGATTCCATTTAGCGACCGACTGTTTTGAGTTCGCCCAATTGAAATAGCAATTGACTTATAACAAAACTGATTGTTGACCAACTAATTAGATACCTTGTAAATACTTTTTTCATTTTTTCACATTTCTTACTATCAAGCGACCAACTGTTTTGAGTTTGCCCAATTGTAGTAGCATGCGATCTAAAAACAAGTCTGGTGATTATTGACCAGACTAATTAAATACTGTACTAATACATTTTACATTTGATTCCATTTAG
This sequence comes from Dendrolimus pini, assembly GCA_949752895.1. Lineage (NCBI taxonomy): Eukaryota > Metazoa > Arthropoda > Insecta > Lepidoptera > Lasiocampidae > Dendrolimus > Dendrolimus pini. Next base: position 17,751,324 of record OX457144.1, on the reverse strand, counting down.
CGACCGACTGTTTTGAGTTCGCCCAATTGAAATAGCAATTGACTTATAACAAAACTGATTGTTGACCAACTAATTAGATACCTTGTAAATACTTTTTCATTTTTCCACATTTCTTACTGTCAACCGACCAACTGTTTTGAGTTTGCCCAATTGAAATAGCATGCGATCTAAAAAAAACCGGTGATAGTTGACCAGACTAATTACATACTGTACTAATACTTTTTACATTTGATTCCATTTAGCGACCGACTGTTTTGAGTTCGCCCAATTGAAATAGCAATTGACTAATAACAAAACTGATTGTTGACCAACTAATTAGATACCTCGTAAATACTTTTTTCATTTTTTCACATTTCTTACTATCAAGCGACCAACTGTTTTGAGTTTGCCCAATTGTAATAGCATGCGATCTAAAAACAAGTCTGGTGATTATTGACCAGACTAATTAAATACTGTACTAATACTTTTTACATTTGATTCCATTTAGCGACCGACTGTTTTGAGTTCGCCCAATTGAAATAGCAATTGACTTATAACAAAACTGATTGTTGACCAACTAATTAGATACCTTGTAAATACTTTTTTCATTTTTTCACATTTCTTACTATCAAGCGACCAACTGTTTTGAGTTTGCCCAATTGTAGTAGCATGCGATCTAAAAACAAGTCTGGTGATTATTGACCAGACTAATTAAATACTGTACTAATACATTTTACATTTGATTCCATTTAGCGACCGACTGTTTTGAGTTCGCCCAATTGAAATAGCAATTGACTTATAACAAAACTGATTGTTGACCAACTAATTAGATACCTTGTAAATACTTTTTCATTTTTCCACATTTCTTACTGTCAACCGACCAACTGTTTTGAGTTTGCCCAATTGAAATAGCATGCGATCTAAAAAAAAACCGGTGATTGTTGACCAGACTAATTACATACTGTACTAATACTTTTTACATTTGATTCCATTTAGCGACCGACTGTTTTGAGTTCGCCCAATTGAAATAGCAATTGACTAATAACAAAACTGATTGTTGACCAACTAATTAGATACCTCGTAAATACTTTTTTCATTTTTTCACATTTCTTACTATCAAGCGACCAACTGTTTTGAGTTTGCCCAATTGTAATAGCATGCGATCTAAAAACAAGTCTGGTGATTATTGACCAGACTAATTAAATACTGTACTAATACTTTTTACATTTGATTCCATTTAGCGACCGACTGTTTTGAGTTCGCCCAATTGAAATAGCAATTGACTTATAACAAAACTGATTGTTGACCAACTAGTTAGATACCTTGTAAATACTTTTTTCATTTTTTCACATTTCTTACTATCAAGCGACCAACTGTTTTGAGTTTGCCCAATTGAAATAGCATGCGATCTAAAAAAAAAACTGGTGATTGTTGACCAGACTAATTACATACTGTACTAATACTTTTTACATTTGATTCCATTTAGCGACCGACTGTTTTGAGTTCGCCCAATTGAAATAGCAATTGACTAATAACAAAACTGATTGTTGACCAACTAATTAGATACCTTGTAAATACTTTTTTCATTTTTTCACATTTCTTACTATCAAGCGACCAACTGTTTTGAGTTTGCCCAATTGAAATAGCATGCGACCTAAAAAAAAACTGGTGATTGTTGACCAGACTAATTACATACTGTACTAATACTTTTTACATTTGATTCCATTTAGCGACCGACTGTTTTGAGTTCGCCCAATTGAAATAGCAATTGACTAATAACAAAACTGATTGTTGACCAACTAATTAGATACCTCGTAAATACTTTTTTCATTTTTTCACATTTCTTACTATCAAGCGACCAACTGTTTTGAGTTTGCCCAATTGTAATAGCATGCGATCTAAAAACAAGTCTGGTGATTATTGACCAGACTAATTAAATACTGTACTAATACTTTTTACATTTGATTCCATTTAGCGACCGACTGTTTTGAGTTCGCCCAATTGAAATAGCAATTGACTTATAACAAAACTGATTGTTGACCAACTAATTAGATACCTTGTAAATACTTTTTTCATTTTTTCACATTTCTTACTATCAAGCGACCAACTGTTTTGAGTTTGCCCAATTGTAGTAGCATGCGATCTAAAAACAAGTCTGGTGATTATTGACCAGACTAATTAAATACTGTACTAATACATTTTACATTTGATTCCATTTAGCGACCGACTGTTTTGAGTTCGCCCAATTGAAATAGCAATTGACTTATAACAAAACTGATTGTTGACCAACTAATTAGATACCTTGTAAATACTTTTTTCATTTTTTCACATTTCTTACTGTCAAGCGACCAACTGTTTTGAGTTTGCCCAATTGAAATAGCATGCGATCTAAAAAAAACTGGTGATTGTTGACCAGACTAATTACATACTGTACTAATACTTTTTACATTTGATTACATTTAGCGACCGACTGTTTTGAGTTCGCCCAATTGAAATAGCAATTGACTTATAACAAAACTGATTGTTGACCAACTAATTAGATACCTTGTAAATACTTTTTTCATTTTTTCACATTTCTTACTATCAAGCGACCAACTGTTTTGAGTTTGCCCAATTGTAATAGCATGCGATCTAAAAACAAGTCTGGTGATTATTGACCAGACTAATTAAATACTGTACTAATACTTTTTACATTTGATTCCATTTAGCGACCGACTGTTTTGAGTTCGCCCAATTGAAATAGTAATTGACTTATAACAAAACTGATTGTTGACCAACTAGTTAGATACCTTGTAAATACTTTTTTCATTTTTTCACATTTCTTACTATCAAGCGACCAACTGTTTTGAGTTTGCCCAATTGAAATAGCATGCGATCTAAAAAAAACTGGTGATTGTTGACCAGACTAATTACATACTGTACTAATACTTTTTACATTTGATTCCATTTAGCGACCGACTGTTTTGAGTTCGCCCAATTGAAATAGCAATTGACTAATAACAAAACTGATTGTTGACCAACTAATTAGATACCTTGTAAATACTTTTTTCATTTTTTCACATTTCTTACTATCAAGCGACCAACTGTTTTGAGTTTGCCCAATTGTAATAGCATGCGATCTAAAAACAAGTCTGGTGATTATTGACCAGACTAATTAAATACTGTACTAATACTTTTTACATTTGATTCCATTTAGCGACCGACTGTTTTGAGTTCGCCCAATTGAAATAGTAATTGACTTATAACAAAACTGATTGTTGACCAACTAGTTAGATACCTTGTAAATACTTTTTTCATTTTTTCACATTTCTTACTATCAAGCGACCAACTGTTTTGAGTTTGCCCAATTGAAATAGCATGCGATCTAAAAAAAACTGGTGATTGTTGACCAGACTAATTACATACTGTACTAATACTTTTTACATTTGATTCCATTTAGCGACCGACTGTTTTGAGTTCGCCCAATTGAAATAGCAATTGACTAATAACAAAACTGATTGTTGACCAACTAATTAGATACCTTGTAAATACTTTTTTCATTTTTTCACATTTCTTACTATCAAGCGACCAACTGTTTTGAGTTTGCCCAATTGTAATAGCATGCGATCTAAAAACAAGTCTGGTGATTATTGACCAGACTAATTAAATACTGTACTAATACTTTTTACATTTGATTCCATTTAGCGACCGACTGTTTTGAGTTCGCCCAATTGAAATAGCAATTGACTTATAACAAAACTGATTGTTGACCAACTAATTAGATACCTTGTAAATACTTTTTTCATTTTTTCACATTTCTTACTATCAAGCGACCAACTGTTTTGAGTTTGCCCAATTGTAGTAGCATGCGATCTAAAAACAAGTCTGGTGATTATTGACCAGACTAACTAAATACTGTACTAATACATTTTACATTTGATTCCATTTAGCGACCGACTGTTTTGAGTTCGCCCAATTGAAATAGCAATTGACTTATAACAAAACTGATTGTTGACCAACTAATTAGATACCTTGTAAATACTTTTTTCATTTTTTCACATTTCTTACTATCAAGCGACCAACTGTTTTGAGTTTTCCCAATTGAAATAGCATGCGATCTAAAAACAAGACTGATGATTTTTGGCCAGACTAATAATATATTGTACTAATAATTTTTATATTTATATCCATTTAACAACTGTTGTTTTTACCCGATCGGAACTGTGGTTGACCTCAATACAAACCTGATGATCGTCGAGAAGACTAATCACATGTATTGTACAAAAATATTTTTTACACCAACTACTACCATGTGTATTTAGAAATTAAACTAGCCTCAGAGTAAACTTCAATAGGCACAAATATGACATGCAACAAACGATACAAGAACTGAAGATTAGTACATAGAGCGAATACACAAAGAGGCCTTGCACTTTTTAAATACGCATTTTAAAGATTTGCGTCAAGTATACACATTATAAAATAAATCTTCAAGACTAATGCGAGACCTCAACAAAATTAACGTATTTGATCGACGCCAAACGAAGGAGTTCTTATGGTGACGCAAGAAAACACAATACACTAAACCCCGTGTGATTTTGTGGGGACACTGCCTGCTCAGCAGTTTGCATCAAATGGCAAGCGGTGCGCCCCGCTCTAAGTGGCAGTTCTCTTCCATCACTTATCTATATCTTGACCCGTATGACAACACAAGTGTAGAGTAGTTGCTCTAAACCGCGACCAAATAGTGCGTGTGCGCCGCCACCATTTTTGACGTCTTCAACGCACATGCCACAAGCTGTAGCTCGCCGAATTAAAACCGCCCATTATAACAAAACAGGGCAAGTCACGCAAACAAATAACAATAAAAACCATCGGACCTGCCACCAGCATGCGAATCAGGTAGGAGCACGATGAGTCCCATAATACTTATTTAATCCCGAATCAACCGCCCTAAATTATGCAGTCGAAGAAACCCTTTATCCAAATGGAAGATTTATTACAATACACATACTACAAGTACACGAACTAGTTTTTGGTAATAATTCATAAATTTTACGTTGCATCATGATCTAAGAATTTAACAAAGGCTATAGAAGAACTTTTATATCAGAAAATCTTTATCAACAAGTTAAACGATCTTTTTATTTAGTGCATGACAATGCCAATACGAATCCAACGGAGAATCTCCAACGGTAAGAATATTCTACAAAAATTGAAGGAGCTCCTTTAAACTGGATCCGCAGTGAAACAGACTTAAAATCGTTACCTGGTCAATTCTGACTACCTCTATATTTTGATTATTTTTGTATTTAAAAACACAAGTTCAACTTAACCTACCGAATTTCTTCAAATATATATGCAAAACATGCTCTGCCCACTACTGAAACACAACTGACACTCCCACTTCCCATCAAAAATGCTACAAAGTGAATTAAATGCTCGCGATTGGCTCTTTATAACAGTTATGGCAGGCATAAAAAATTCCAAGCCTTAGAAACCCCATTGTTATCCCAAATTTAATTGTTCAAACAGTAATCTGCTTTAAAAACACCAGTCGACTCTCCATTTCCTTGAAATCGAGACAATGCGTCTTGTTGTTACCGTGGCGTTTTTAGACATTGATAAGTCCAAAACTGCCAAGTGAGTTTAGTTTTATCATATTCTTGTAGAATGCGCCAAAAATAACAATGAGAGACCGCGACTAAGGATATATGCTTATACATGCTGGATTTTGGAGTTTTTCATTCTGGAAACATACTGTGTAAATATATAATATAAAAAATAATAATTGTGCGCTATGTTTTATATTTATAACTATAATAATATTTTCTTTCCTTTTATTGCGCTCTGTCTTATTGAATATGCACTGTTTGCTACAACTCCATTAATTCTTCAAAAGTCATTTTTAACATAATTCTGTATAAAACTTAAAAAAAGACTTTAAATATAAATAGAACAACAAATAGAAAGAAAAAAATTTTTAGCTAGACGTGTTGCTGGGGAGTTTCTTGCCGCTTCTTCTCCTTAACAGCAATAACACGTTGCGAAGCGGTGTACATAGACTAGGAAGTAAAATTAAATTTTAGCCTATATGTATGACCTTCAAAGTGTTCTCCAGTGGAACTTATTTTGAATAACAACTTTTGAATTTGAATATATTGGAAGTGGGGAAAGGTCGCGGCCCGTGTGTGGGATTCGCCAGGTCGGGGTGGCACTAGCATCCCACGTGTGAGATGCTATTGCCACGCCGCGGTTGGAGACACCCACTAAAACCCCTGTACAACCCCGAGCGTCCTTCCTCCACCAGCCCGGACTGACGGCGGCTGGTCTCACCATTCATTAGCCGGAGATCTGGGTCTCTCCGGCTCCCTGTTCTCATCGCGAGGGGAGAGGGGGCGCGTCCCTGCTCCCCGGGCCCCATGTGCGGGCGGGCCCAGTATCCCCTTCGGCTGGAGATTTCATTTCTCCTGCCCTATAATATATAATAAGTGTCGTCGTCTTAATTTTTAGTCATAGAATCAATTTCCAGCCCCCTTACCAGGTGGTAGGGTATTTGTATTTGCCACTCTTAGCTTCCAAGCTATTACTACATATTCAGAATGGTCGGACCACTGGAGTCATGATGGTTATTTTTGTATGATAAAAAACAACAATTACGTGTTCGAGCACTTAAACGATATTATAATAGCAGAACTAGGGGCCCTACTCATAATAACCTTGAGTTGTGTCCCGGCATTAGTAGCGAGGTCCCCAGACAACCCCCCCCCCCCCTCGCCCTTTGAGGCCGGAAGCATATTTACAGCACTTATAGATTTGATTTCTTTTTCCCTATGTCAAATGGAAATGTCCATAGGCGATGCTCACCACTTTCCATCATATAGCTCGACAACCTTTTGTTGTCCGTCATCAATAAATTTTTAATAAATTTTATCCGTGCAGGAACGGAGAAAGAATACAATTTCCTGCGTTGGGGTGGCCTGTCGAAGAAGCGACAAAACAACCCACAGCCAGGTGGTAGGGCATTTGCCGGACTGGATGGCTACCACCCCTGGTCTAAAGTATGTCGCCATAACAACCTTGAGTTGTGTTCCGGCATTAGTGACCAGATTCCAGTCTCCCTTAAGAGAGCAGCAGCGCATTTGTAGCGCCTTTGGTGTTGCAAATGTCCATAGGCGACGGTAACCGCTTTCCATCAAGTGGGCCGTCTGCCTGTCTGCTGAACTCCTGCAATAAAAATAAATGTACTCTTTACTTACCTTATCCATTGTTGTGACAACACACGTAAACTGGGTTTTGCCAAAGTGGCGATGAAATACTAAACCCAGATCGATTTAAGCAAAAGCTTAAGGTAGAGATAATTTCATTAGGAAAAATCCAAGTCCCAAAATTATATATGCGATATATATGGGCCAATATGCTAAGGTCAAAGAATAAGAAAGAAAGAATAAGAAGTCATCATAGACTTAATTATGGATGATCAAGTCCAAATTGAGGATATTTATGGGCTAACGGGCAGGGATAACAATGACTTGATTAGGAAAGACCAAGTCTCAAAATTGGATATTTGTATGAGCCAATATCTGCTCGAACTGGCCATAAGAAATCCTTCAATAAACAGGATAGACCCGTCGTATATTGGCTCGTTTAACTTGTCTTTGCTAGCACTCTGCTGCTACATGATATCCAGAATCTCAAAAGCTTGTATTTAAATACCTTTTTAAAAAACAAGTTATTAGATATAAATACGCAACAAACAGTATACTAAAACAGACGTATTAACATCACCATCACGTGCGGTATTTTGCACTTGTCATCATACGACCTTAATAAACAACATACAACAACTGAACGTGGTTTAGTTTGGCAACACCCATCAAACCGGTGTCCATCGTTAACGACGATTAAGCCCAGAAACTTTGAAAGTGTACAAACCGTACATTTTGTGGTCCTTCGAGCGGGATAATACAAATCAGGTTTTTGTATAATAAATGGAAAGATCACGAAAGATCATGGGATATGGGCTAAAGCCGCGTTTTCACAATAAGAGCTGGCTCAAACCGAGTGCACTCGGATGATACTCGTATTATGTAAACACCTAATCCGAGCGTACTCGGACGCTGGTATCTAATCCGAGTGGACTCGGACTGTGCTCTATTTTTCGAGCTCACTCGGATCACTTTTATGAAAACAAAATGGCGACAACTAAAAATTGTGCGTTGTTTAATCTCAAATTATTTTTAAACGTGTTTTTATCTTCCTCTTCGACTTCACGAAGAAAATAATTTGATGCACCCATTTGGTCACGTCTTAACATCCATTTCCGTGTCCAAATTTTTTCTCTCTTCGTTTATTTCCCCTTTCGTGATTTTGAACTTCCGCTATTACCATATCTGCTACATCTTCTATACCCCGCAGCCGCAGATCTATCGACGACATCTTGATTGTGCAAAGAGACAAATGACCAAAATACGAGTGGCTCTACTATCGTGTGTAAACCACTATCCGTGTACACTCGTGTGAAGCCGACTCGTACGAGTGCACTCGGTCCGAGCCAACTCTTATTGTGAAAACGCGGCTTTATGTAGGCACTCACTTGTCCAGCCTCTGCATATTATTGGACGTCTGTCCCGGCGATGAGTTCCTATCAATGTTCATGTCGTACTCGTCTGAAAACCAACAAACAAACATACAAATACAGCGGAGCTTTAATTAGCCGGACTTCAGTCATACGGATTTTCGATTATCCCGGTTGGCAATCACATATGGCCGATTCCTATATCTTATCGACCTTGTATATATGTATGTATGTTTGTGTTGTCATATGTATATATACGTGTATATTGTTTTTTACTTATATGTATTGTGTACACTTATCATTTAACATTATTTATAAACTGCACCACAGATAGTAATAAACATCTATCAATTCCTGCCAAGGGTTGCCTGGAAGAGATCGTTTTTATTGATAAAGCCGCCCGTTGTGCTATCTCTTGTTTTTCTCTAAAGTGTTGTCTATGACTTAGAGATTGATTGAAAAAAAGGTCGTGACATATTGCTTTCATCTGTGATATTGCCTGCTAGCCATTTGCAGGGTTTCGTTTGTTCACCAACGAGCTAGTTTGAAGTATATGAAATACTTGACCCCACCTGCAAGTGTGGCTGTATCCACTGGCTTCGTGGAATGGTGGCTTTGGATCCTGCCCCTCGTCTCTTCGGCGCTCTCCCACCAGATGTCATCACTTCTGATGAACAAGAATAATTAATTAAAGCTCATAAAATCTGTATTTAGCCACACATATGTTTTAGACATAAGGCGTGGTCTAAATCATATGTACAAGAGGTCTTAACCTTTGCCCGTTAAATGATCTGGGTTCAATTTCTGGTATGGTATGTGGTATTTAAGCAAATAAATAAATTTGATTTGATATGGTAAATTTGGCAAACAAACTTCATGTTATTATTTGCTTAAGTTTTCGTCTTAATCTAACATATCCAGAGACTCATTCAAAGACATAAAAAATGTCACCAAATCCTGGACCCGTTTCCAGCGCCACTTACGGGAATCCTAAAGTGAATCTAAACTATCCCGGGACCCGTATAAACACAGATAAAAAAAACATCAAAATCGGTCCAGCAGTTTGGGGGAGTTCAGTGACAAGCACATATACAGAAGAATTATATACACAAAGGTTATCATATTTACTTGTAATATTTGAAAAGATGATTCCCTGATATTATTATAAAAAACTAAGGTTTTCTCATACATATTTTATTTAACCGCTGGAATATCTGACTTTTTTCATAAAATGAGGATAAACAATAAAAAAAATTAACCCATAAAGGGGGCCGAATTGGATATTATTTTTGTCGACAATCGGCCAGCTGCCATCAAAATTGCCGGGCCAAAACCAAGAGAATTATATCGTCTCTTTTACTCTAATACAAATTCTATTTAGTTAGAGGGATAAACATGAGTTCAATGTTCGTTTCAACTATCTGTATAGGACTACAAATTTGTGGTGATTCTATCTTAGAGGGTTAAAAAAACCTCAGTTGAATTCTTTATTATATTTCACAGGTAACATAATGGCTGGCAAAAGTCGGGATTTGGTCATTGCCCAGCGGTATGCAACATGACGGTAGCTAAAAAAGTTACGATACGGACAGGTGTGTTGCAGACATTCCAGGTTCTAAAGGATTTTATACCTGGGTGCTTGGGCCCTCTGCTGCAATAAGCACCTCAGTTTGGCAATGCTCGTGGACAAGTCCGCTGCCTCTTCGTACACCGGCTCCGGGGAGTCCGGCAGAGGGACGAGTGGGGCGGGGAACTCCCCACGTACTATTGGCACGGGCTTTGCCTGAGAAGGCTGGAGGACGAAACAGTATTTTAACACTATGCAAACTACCCTCGGGTTATCACCCCCCCCCCCCCCCATTCGATATATTTTTTTAAGTGAAAACTTCTTTAGTCACGTTGGGCACTTTTTGGTAGGGGAAAACCTTATGGGTTCGCGTCACCGACATGCTTATAGCAGTATATACAGCTATACAGCTGATGTATTGTGCAACATTACTGCTGTGTATATCTTATAAGCGAAATTGAATGGATTTAGTGAAAAGTTTAATGTGTATATATTGTGCATTGTTGAAATAGTGCTTTAATTCAATCATTATGAATTTCCAAATTTCAATACTAAGAGTTCTAAGTTTTCACTTCTATCGGCAGTCTCTATAACTGTTTTTTTTTTAATTTATTTAGGCCAACGAACAATTACACCACTAAGAAAATCTATACTAATATTATAAAGCTGAAAGATTATTTGTTTGTTCGTTTGAACGCGCTAATCTCAGTAACCGCTGGCCTGATTTGAAAAAATCTTTCAGTGTTGGATAGTACATTTATCGAGGAAGGAATATCATCACGCTAAGACCAATAGGAGCGGAGCACCAATGAAGAATGTTTCAAAATCGGGGGGTTTTGAAAACAAATACTACACGGACCACGTCGCGGGCAAAGCTAGTTAAATATAAACTTGGTAAATACTACTTGTGGCGCAACCAGCTATGTTGCCGATAGCTATAATACAAAAAAGAAATAAATCCGTCCGTCTGTCAGTCAGTTATTACCCGGAGAATAAGAGTTACTCTTAACATCGCCTTCAAATATCCTCACAAAGATTCACGCTTAAAATATTACTAACATAATACTCACGAAGCTATCTTGCGATATAACTCTGTGCTGTTTCAAAAGTGGTGGTGCAGTGGGGTTTTCTTCTGTGAAAAACATACATTTTTAATAAATACGGTAAATAAACGGTTTACGCGCGGTATTTTATTAATTTTTCATTTTCAGGAAACGTTAGAATAAAAATCAAATAAAATACCGCGCATAAAACCGTTAAAACGTATTTTATTATACTTAAATTAAACCAATTATTACAAGAGATTTTAGAGAGAGATATAGAGTACGAGTCTTTGAAACACGAGTATGAACAAAAGTTAAATGCGTCCCTGAACATCGTATACATCATTGCATTGCAGGTGAAATGCCCAGAGTTTAGGGGGAAATGTTACTGTCTCGCTCTGCCGCCTTAAGGGCTCGCATGCCATCTCTTTCGCACTAAACAATAGCAGATGTATTAAATGTAAACGTTAATATATCTTGGCTGGATCATCGCAAACAAAAGGAACTAACTTCGCTCCAAGCGCATTGAACTTTTGCACGAACTGTATGAAGGGAACATTTTTTTTTAATGCTTTATATAACATATATTTGCCCACAGTAACCAACTGACTACAATGGTATCCTATACACTGTATAGCCAAGAGTATTCATTAATTTAAGAGTATTTATTTATTAATTATTAGGATTCATAAAGATGAGTAGGTAAATTTAGAAAAGCAATTGATTTAATATTATTATTTGCTTGTATTTCGATTTTTAAAAAACACACATACATTTAATATTTGCAAATTAGTTTCAAAAAACAATCGATAGTTAGCCGAGGCACCCAGCTCAAATTAAGATGATGTGGGTTCAAATTTTGACCGGGAAGCATGCACCATATGTGCAGTTTTCTGACATAACATACCGCATGTTGACGATGAAGGAAACCTTTGTGATGAAACCTGCACATCAAGGTAACCGATGTTTCCCTAATAGTAAAGAGGTCCCGACCCGTGGGATGATCATGATTTCATTATCAATAAAATAAGATTACCCCTTTGTAGGAGCGTTGTAGTACCCGTTTCCTTGTACTCGGCAATACTTCTTCTCACTTCTGAAGGCGACTTGTCACTTGTTTTCGCATGATGCGACGGCGACTTCTCCTATGAGAATATATTACAATATCAACTTCTAGCACTTGTTTTCAGTATAGACAGATCATGTGACAGACGTGCTGGGGCCATGTCAGAATCATCATCTTTATAAAGAACTGTAGCGAATCTCCGACAGGGCTCTCGGTGGAAGCCTGTAGGAGGTGCTGGCGGGATATGCCGGTGGAAATAATACACCAGTCAGTCACTCTTACGGTTTTTTGGCGTTTATTTTTACTGAGTAACAAATAAGTCAAATAACCATTGGCTATAATAACGCCGTAATCGGTATACGTACGCTAACTAAGACTATATATATATACACTTTGTCTGCTGACTACTTTCGATACTCTCGCTCGATACACTACATAACACTCTTAATACAACACTGACTCTGTTTCGGCAGATCACGTCTAATTATAGTAAGAAATTCACTAAAAAAACAACATCTTGCGGAAGCTTCCCACGATTTCTCTGGACCCAAACCCTTCTCGGGAGATGCGACCCTTGTCTTTAAACTAATAAATTGTTTCCTCACTCAACTTAAACAAAGCATGCAATTATAACTATTTTCTAAAATATGTACAATGGCAATGGCAGATGTCGGGATCATCTTTCTTTGACGCAAATGGTCTTTACAAAGGGCGTTTGAACTATTACCGAAATTCTCGAAACATAAAACAATAAAAGGCATTACGGGGGTCATTATAAATTATTCCATATCCCAACATCTGCATTGCCTTCGTGGGAAACAACTTTCTAAAAACTATTTACAAACTAATTCGGCATCGTTAACAATCTTGATTATAGCTCTTAGGGCCGGCACGATCGGTATGATACCACTCTCCCACAATCGGTGTCAAGCGGTAAGCCGTACTGTGAGTGTTTCAATGGACTACCCCTAAACTGTTTTTTTGTTAACTCGAGGGGAATGTCTTTTCTTGTGACACAGACACCTTCGTGCGCGTGTGGGACTCTTGCTCCAAACGGCGAACAGGATTGCCTCCATTAAAGGAGGAGGCCGATCAAACAAATCACTAAACCTACCTGGGTCCTTATTAGAGCACGTATCTAGAATGCCAGGGACGTACAACGTAGTTAAACTCTTCTGACATCCTAGTGCGCCGATTTGGTACTAAGCCCCGGGAAGGAGGGCCTTACCACTTCGTAGGGTAGACGGGATTCCACCGATAACCCCGTAAACAGTGGCCCTCTACCCCAGATAATGGGTAACCGGATATAAAACTTTTTTTTTAACCCCCGTCCAATTCCCAAACTCCGTCCCCTTTTTTACGAGGTGTAATCCATCATGGACACCCTATCGCTCGAGGATAATAGTAGGGTAGTGTTGAACTCCCGATGGCATGCTCGCTCGGACCTACCAAATAAGCCACCTCTTTAATCCATCTCGACGCCGTATGTCAGAACTTTTCATTTAAGAAAAGTGTTTACAAACAACGTCATGTATTACGTTTCGAATGAAATAAGGTAATTATGATGTTTTACTTTGATATTAAATCATTTACGTTACAAAGATAGTTCGTCAGTTTTTATATGTAACTTCAAATAGGGGGCGGCGGGGGGCGGTCTTCTTACAACGGCTCACCTTTTTTTATAGTTGCATTCGTGACTGTAAAATTGAGAGGAAGAAGACTAAAGTGGTATGAGCATGCAATGAGGAGAGATGAAAGTCACGTGACAAAAAGAATGTTGAACTACAAGATTAATGTTTACAGATGTAAAGAGAGACAATAAGGATGGATTGTGTGAAAGATGACATGAAGATTTGTGGTGTGACTGAGGACGTATACCGGAATAGAAGAGTATGCGAGGAAGAGACATTGTGCCGGCCCGCAGATAATTAGGAGAAGGTGAAAGAAGAAAAAGAGATAGAGATATATAAATACCTGCAAATCGTCACTAAGGCCTGTGAAGCGTAGTCCCTTCTTCAAACCAGCTATCCCAAAGTCCAGTAGCCCTTCCATCATGCCCGCCGCTTCATCCTAAAGCATTCATGTCAATAAAACTATCCGTAGCATAAGAACTTGAATTTATCGGACAACATGCTAGAACAACCAACCATCAATTTCTTGTACACAACTTCAGTGTAAGAATCAGCGAGGTTAAAATGTTACTTACATACCAGAAGAACTTCTTCTATACAATAAACCACAACATGAGAAAATTAAACATGACAGTTGCATGAATAAAACAGCAGAATTGTTTAACTTTTGAATTTAGTCTGGTTATAATTCATTCGACTGATAACTTCTATGTAATGATTGAAATCAGCCCGTAGACAAATATCTAATAATAATAGAGAAATAACAATATTCCTGTGGTCAGACAGCTCTCGCAAGAGGCATGGTAATAATCCACAGCCAGGTGATAGTCTCGACGGCCATCGTTGGTCTAGAGCAGCGATACTCAACCTTTTTCTTATAAGGACCACATAGATGTATTAGATAAGGTGTTGGGGGCCACAACATACATTTATTTAGATGTTTTTTTTTTGCTATAGTATAAACGAGGCTTGCAACCCATCTAATGGGAAGTGATTAGTCCATTGGCGATGGTATATATATTTGTGGGCAGAAAGCAACCGCTTTCTGCCCACAAATATATTCAAACAAAGACTACACAAATCGCTCTTAGATGTCTTTACTCAGTAATAGAATTTTTAGAGTATTTTTGTGACAAATTGCATATGATTGACATTAATGTATTATTTTTTTGTTATAAATTTTGTAATAAATGAGATTTTTGATAATCTTAAGGAAAATTTACACGTCTCATAGGCAAAACATGTGGGTCTTGTTTTCTTATGTCACCTCAAATTTATGTACCATGTTTTAAGGAAATAAATTAATTCATATTTGAATTTCCTGTGCTGCCTGTCCTGAACTCGTACAACAAAAAAGTCCAAATGACGACAAGGACTTACTCGTAAATCAACTACTTAACTAATGCATGTATAAATACAGGCTTCATAGAACAGTAACACCAACTACTAGGCACAATTAATAACTATGCTGGAGCATGCGGAATCATATTCGTGGCAATACTCGTAATTATGCAACACACACACATCTGTGGCAACATTTCATACTCCGATGAACAAGTATTACATGCAACGGCAAGGAGACCCCATTTACGAATTTCATAATTACCAAGACCAACAATTCCATTCGAAAACAAACATTAGTGATTTATTTATAGCCATTCTCATATAACCTATCCACGTACTTATAAATTAAATTAGTAAATTAAAAATCAAGCATAGCTTCTGTTTACTTCTATAACTCCTTAAACAAGCATTTTATTCAGTTGACGATTATTTTTGTGCTTAAATAATTATAAAAATGCCTTCCTACTGACATATTTTTGTAAAATTAAGAATGTTAATTGCAAATTAGAATTTTTTATCATTGTAATTATGACTACGTATGTATATTTCAGACAAATGTTTTTTGTTAATGAATTAATATAAATAAATAAAAACTACGATATGCCCGCGACTTTTCCACGTTTTACTTGGAATTCCAGAGGTATTCTCAGGACACGAAGAACAAGCAACATTTAAAAATAATGTAAGCTATCGTTTCAGTGTAAAACTGTGTCCGAATAAGCTAATTTTTATGCACCCAGACAACAACAAACCGTTACCGGGATAAAAAAATATCACACATTGTATTTCATAAAATATGCTATCGATCACTGAAAAATAATCACATATGAATTGGTTTTTTAAATCTGATCATTTTGAATCAATCACAGAAAATTACCCGAGGGATTCCCAGCATAAATAGTAGCAGATTTTAACTCGTAAGAATTTGCTGTCAACCAGCGAGATCCGCATCCAAATCCGCCCAGTAGTATCCACGTGAATTCCGAACAAAAGTAAAGACAGGAAATCTAGAAATCTATATAGTGTATTCCAGTTGTTTTTAAATAGATTCCATGTACATGTTAAGCTAAACTGCTTGCTCTCAAAATAAACCAAAGTTAAAACTAGGAATATCCTACTTACCTATAAGGTAAGTTCAACTAATAAACCACTAATATTTACGTTTTGGACATTTTAACATCGATAGTTACGACATATAAATACGCACCGAAATCAATCCATTATGACAAGCCACCTTAGAGCTCCGTTCAATCAGAAATCAAAACAACAAAAAGGAGTTAAATAATATATCCTAACCGAAAACACACAGCTCTGTTATTCTGCTTATACTGATCTGTGGGCCTAGCTACCTAGCCCTATGAGCCGTATCAATGATACGGGCCCCCCTAGGGTACAGGGGCCCCGAAAGTGTGTAACCAAAAATTCCTAAAATGTTATCCACAATATTTTATAGATTAATAACATATTTGAGAATAACTGCTGGGGGCCAACAGAAAGGGCTATCAAACTTGTCTTTATTGTCTAAAGAGGCAGAAATCAGCTATAGAATATATGATAAATAAGATTGCCGAAAAAAAAGGCGAGAAACATTCATCTTTGATTAATTATTATAATAAAAAAACAACTTTCCGCGAGATTCAAAGTAGCAGTTTATGCGAACGGATCTTACAAGAGACGATATAAAAAATTTGTGCTAGAAAAAATCGCTTCAAGTGCTTAAAGAAATAGAAAAAAGTAGAATTAAAGCAGATAGAACGTGCAAAGGACATACGGTGTTATGCTTGCGTTGTACATCTATTGGTACATTTCGGACCTGCAGGTCACCGATCTTGGTCTTCGCTTGATACACGGTGCTTTGCAGGTCTTTCAGCAGCGTCTCCGATGGTTTCGGGCTTTGCTCCTTGCGAGACTCCCTCTGCGGGCTCGTGTCCACTAAGTCCATGTCTAATTGATCCTCTTCACCTATTGTTAGTTCGAAAATAGTCTGCTTAGAAGATTTGCCATAAATGACTATTATAAATTTATTAGAAGTCTTTCTTTCTTCCATCAGAAGTACACACTCGTATCACTCGTATGTAATTCACAGTTCTTAAAACACAACCGAATACAAAGTCCATATGAGATTTTTGTTCCGAATGTACGCTTAATACCGCCTCGACTGCAGGTGGAACTCAACTAACTCTGTCTCAACGGGCCGACCTTATATAT
The DNA here is from genome assembly GCA_949752895.1 of Dendrolimus pini. Taxonomy (NCBI): domain Eukaryota; kingdom Metazoa; phylum Arthropoda; class Insecta; order Lepidoptera; family Lasiocampidae; genus Dendrolimus; species Dendrolimus pini. The sequence goes on along the minus strand of OX457144.1, from coordinate 17,733,929 downwards.
TCTCAAAATAGACATGGCCCCCAGTGAGATGAATACCATTGTTTGGAATTTTCGAAATTGTGCTTAATAGCTTCTAAGAATCTACATCGCAATTTAAGCAAAAAATAAAGATTTATGATATATTTTTTCAACGGCCGGCCTTAAACAGAAAGAGGGGATTAGCTATTGTTATAGACGGTTGATTTTCAATATTTTGTCAAAATTAACACAAACAATTAAAAGTGAACAATTTCACTCGGTATTTGCGCCTTCGGAGACCCGACTGAACACCGGTCATATTGAGGCCTCGTCTCAGCAAACGCAATATAAGACGCCCTTAGCCTGATGAACCGAGGACCAGCACAAGGTCACCGTTGAGAGCTGGATGAGAACAGTGGAAGACAGGAATTGGTGGTGCAAACTTGAGGTGGCCTATGTCTGGCAGTGGATATTGTAGTTGATATTGGCTGACAACAAACAGATAAGGCATAGGAATCTGGTATAAATAAACTTACCAAACCACAACGGCTGTGGAGACTTGCACCTGGGTGGGTTGGGGCTGCCCTCGGCCTCGGGCTCATTGCCCCAGAGGCGGCTGAGAGTCATCTCTCCATCCAAGCTAGCCAAAAGATCTTGACCCAAGCTAATACACTGCAGGTCTATATCCGTCTCCCAGGTTTTAACACTACCTGGAGGGAATGATAGTAAAATCAACTGATAGACAGAGCATCATTATATTTCAATGTTTATATCCCTTTGATAAATTATTGATCTAGGCATTGTTTCTCAACCTAGGGTTCGGATTTATTATTAAAGGTCAGTTAAAAAAAGAAGAACAAACATATAAATAAACTATACATTAAAAGAATATTATAATTTTGCTGAGAAGAAGTCGCAAGGCTTTTTATTTAACTTTTCAGTTTTTCGTGGGCCGCGACATGAAAAACGTTGAGAAACAATGATCTAGGGCTTTGCGTGAAAGACTCACTGGATCACAGAGGTCCCTGGTTCAATTCCTGGCTAAACTAACTTTCTGTTATTTACTATTACTATATACTATTTCTGTTAGTTACTGGGTGTCTAGGATGGAGCACAGACTTGTAGAGCACAACTTACTTAGCATCGGATACAAACACATATAGAACATACAAAGTGTGTGTTTGTCTATAGATTGTTATTATACCATTAGAATTGAAATATTAATCTATAATTTGGAAACAAACACCAAAATTTATGTGTAGTTATTACAATCCGGTTGATCCTGGTAATGTACTACATACATGCTTTTTAACCTAATTAAGGATTAAGGAACCAGGCTCTTACTAGTTTTAAGTTTCACAGTATATTTTAAAAGTAAAAAGGAATTATATACTTCTTATTTATTTAAAAAAGTTTTAATAAAATTATATAATTATAACGTGAATTATTTCACTATAAAATATGCTACAAATACTTTGTTTCGTTACGCAAACCGGCAACCATAGATCACATAAATTAAAATCAGCAATGAAGGTCATAAATGAAATCCATTGCACTTGCCTATGATTAAACATAAATCCAAATTATATAGTTTACTAGCTGCGCCCCGCGGTCTCTCCCGCGTGGTGATTGAAAATAGTCACAATTCCAAAAAAAAGAATTTTTTCTAAAATAAAAGTAGCCTAAATTACTCCTTATTACATCAGCTACCTGCCAATAAAAGTCCCGTCAAAATCGGTCCAGCCATTTCAGAGATTAGCCGGAACTAACAGACAGACAGATAAAAATTGAAAAAAATGTTATTTTGGTGTATGTACCATACACATATTTATAAGCATGTATTAAAAAGCGGTTATTTCATTATTACAAACAGACACTCCAATTTTATTTATATGTATAGATTTAATTATAAATAGCAATAAAACAACAGATAGCAATTATACCCTCAATAACGCGATCATAAATCTTGACCTCATTCCTGCCCTGTCTGCCTCTGCGCTGCCTTAACACTGGGGAGGACCTGATTTCCACGGGTTCAGAAATCACAGCCTTCTCTTCAACTATACCTTCCAGCTTAACTGGTTTCTCGTCATCATTTAGCGCCCTTAAAATAATAATATTGTCATAAATCCTAACATCATGTATGAATAATACCAGGAAGTATAATCTGATCACATTACAGAGTATGTCAAAAAACCAATTACTTAGAACCATATTATGAATATGTATGACCAGTGACAAAAGAATATGGAACCTTGTGCTACACCTTGCACCTACCAGGATATCAAGTCATCGTCAGCCAATTACAGTCCACAGCTGAACGTAGGCCTCCACAAGTCGGCCACTCATCCTGGTCATTTACAGAATTAATTTTCACCCACCACTATTCTCTCACCCACACTTCTACCCACTCATCCATCTTTCCATACCGTTACCCAACCATCTATATAAAATTTATATATTTATATTACAAATATCCTATCTGTCCACTTATTCAATCACAGTCACCCACCAGTCAATCCTTCCACTTACCCAACCTAACCTTTGTAATACTTATAAACCCATAGAAAATGAAAATAAGCAGTAGAAAATATATATTTTTCAGAAAGTAGAAATAACAAGATAATAAATAAAACAGATAATGAGAATCTCTGTCTTGACCAACGACAGAGGAGCCTGGGTCTAATTAAAAAAACCCATAATTAAGACTATAGTGTGTGGTGATTTTGAGGAGATAGGAACCACTTTCCATTGTATGGACTGTCTACCTATTTGCTAACTTTGCAATAAAAATTGAATATTTAACTAAACATTGTTTCAATCCCAAAACATAATTTTATACCTCCTTACCTTTGCAATATAGGAGCCGTGCTTTTGGTGATAACGGTTGACAAAGCTGTTTCTATGCTGGTAGTGTCAGGCTTCAACTTTGGACTAATCACTGCCTCCTTAACCTCCGGCTTTGGTATATCAGGTTTTCCTAAAGTTTTGGCATTACTTTTAGCTGTGGAAATGAGATAAGCTTAATACACTTAAACTAACATAAGTATTTCTTAAATTATTGTTATTATTTCTGTTTAACTTCTTCCAATCATTTGGGGGTGCTACAATGTCTTTTTCTTCCATACTACTCTATTCTGACATAAGTCCTCTGTAACCTCACAAATCATCAAATCATCCTTCACACATCCTTCCTCTCTTTTTTGGTCTAGCTTTACATTTGTACCTGTCCATCTTTCAGTTTAACATAATTTTTGTCACCTAACTTGCATCCCTCATTTGCCCATAAGAGATGAGACCTACATCTCCTTCCTCTGCATTTTTCAAAACTTTCAAAACAATATTAAGACAAAAGTATTTTTAAGCACTACCACTTTTCTTTTTGACAGTAAAATTAACGTCAAAATTAGTGCAACTGTCTCTGGGATTAGCGGGAGCAAAAATTTTTTAAAATTGATTATTTGGCAAAAGTAAGGTATACACTCTGTGCATTTAGTAAAAAGTTGTTATTTTGGGATTACAAAAAGACACTTCAATTTTATTTATTTCTATAGATGTATAGATTAAAACTTGTGATAGAATTGATACAAAGCATGCATACTTATATCAAATTAAATATACAACCTTTCAGAAGCAAATACATATAAATATGAAGCCAAAACTCATTGGATAAAACTGACTCACCATTCAAAAGATTAAGTAGTTTATCATTCAACCAAACCGGATCTGTTAATGTGCTATCAATGTAGCTGTCCAACTTCTTCGCCATAATGCGTACGAGCAACTCTGAATGCGGAGTGTCCCATAACTCCCAAGGCACAAGATCTTTAAATACAATCCTCAAAATATTCATACAATGATCTGCAGTTGAATATTTTTGGACACTCTCTGATATTGGATGTATCTTTTTGTAATGCGATACTATTGGGTGTGTTGGAGTTTTCTCATGACGTTTCAGGGCTTTGCGATACTCTTTGAAATGGCTGACTAGAACCGTGCTCATATCTACGTAGACATCTTTGTTTTCTATTTTGTTGCATATCTGTGATTAACAAAAACATATTTACATCTTTTTGCTACCTACCTAAAGAGACATCCCTTAAATACCTAGGGATACACTTAGACCAGTTAACCTGGAGTGACCATACAAGGGGACAAAATGTAAAATTGAACATGGTACGCAAATAACACAATTACCATGAAATACCCTGAAGGAGGAAATAGAAGGTCACTTGCGATCTATAAACAGAGGCTCTAGCACCATAAAAATAAATTATTAACTATAGAACTTATTAACACAATACACTATGGCCATGTTCCTTTAGTATCTCACAACACCCAAAATACACCATCCAGCCATTATGGTCGTAGCAAAAAAGTCACTAATGAGATCATTATTTTCAATCACACAGCACTCACAATGACCAATGTCAAGAGGTGTGTCGAAATGGACTTTTACCACAGAACATTAATTCTCTCTATCAATTAACATTGAAAAAGGCTCAATTTTCAAATGAACCAATGACATTTGTGTATTTCGTTGTTAATGACATCAATGCTCCATAATCTGTTCCAATAGACTTATGATTATAACGCCCACAAGCCAGTGGAAAGGGAAAAATCAGTCCAGTAGTTTCTCAATGAAAACAGAACAGACAGAGTTACTTTAAAAAAATAACTAAAAATGTAACACAAGTAGAAACTTAACATAAGTAACAAAGGATAACAAGAAATAAACAAAATTGTCCTAAAAACTGCACTAAATGTAGTATAAAAAAGTGCTGGCTTTGAGAAACACATCTTTTTTAGGTTTTTAGAATGAAATAAGTCTAAATTATTTTTAAAATAAAAAAATGATGACAATTATAAGTTATTTATGGTGTTCAAATACAAAAGAATTAAATAAGTAGGGCATAAATAGTACGAGATTGTTATTTAAAGTTGTAATAGTGTATTTCTTTCTTAGTTTTTCAAATAAATATTTTTACAAAATTAAAGTAACTAATTATGAAAAATCTTTTTATGGTTTCTTGTATTATCCTTTTTGGTTTATTATCTTTTTTATGGTTTATTGTATAACTTGTCTCATCCTTTCCTGAAAACAGTATATATAGTTTATTCTTTATTTGACCTCTCTTAATATATCTAACTAGAAGATCATAGGTTTCTTAAACTTTTCTGATGTTTAGAAAATATTTAATACCCAACATCCCTAGAAATTCTTCATTTAAATTTTGTACAGAAATATGTAGGGAGATAAACAATAACAGCTAAGGTTATTTTGTTTATTCAAAAAATTTTAATATACTGAATCTCTAAGAATGTACTGAATTACCGGAAATTAATGTAGCCACAAGAAGAGCAGAAACTACACACAATAAAGGAATAATATATTTAAAGACAAATTTATTCATTTCATTATACTTTCTACAGCCCACTGATTTTATTTAGTGCCCTCCTAATAGTGATGTTTTTTTTATTTTTTTAACAAATCTACAGACTCGATTTCCCTACACTTTTTAAAAATTATCAATCAATACATTTCTCATTGGAACAAAATGGCGGCCTGTTTAACCCCTCACCCATTCTTTCAACTGAACATTGTAAATGAACATCTTACCTTTTAAAAAAACTGCAATTATATAATAGTATGAATATTCCAGTTAGTTACCTGAAAACTCTTGGATATTATCTGATCCAGCATTTGCTTACAGGCGAACGGGAAACCAATCTCCTGCGAAATGTATGGTATATACCATGATGAAACCAATTTTCTTTCCAAGACAGACGTAATTATACTTAACTCGTTGGTATCGTATTCTTTAACTTCAGAAACTTGCGTTCTTTTAGTATTAGGCACCAGTTGCGAGAGAAAAGAAAAACAAGGATAGTCCTCAAAAAAACTCTCAAGATCATACTTCACAGGTTTGTTTAAACGTAACAACCACTGTATAAACCTAAAACTTAAAGAGACCGAAACGAAAAACAAAATTGAAATGTACAGTAGAAACCATACTCCAGTGATTAGAGAAATATTAGTTAAATAGGTAAGTAGAATGCAAATAACTGTGCCACTGCAAGATATTAATGTGATTGATTCTAATAAATTGCGTTTTAACAACATTTTCTATACTAATACTTCTAGAATATTCAATGTACTCTTTGCTTCTAGTCTCCATATATTCAATATACTCTTTGCTTCTAGATCTCTTCCAGGTACAAAAACATAAAACGTAAAAACAAAAACGGCCGTTGCTATTTGGTGTTCGCAACCGCAATATTATAGATTCGGTGTTGCCAGATGGATCATGTCAATTAACCCCTAAACTATTTTTGAAAACCCCAAAAAATTAGCTTTTTAAAAAACCTCCAAAACAGTTTTTACTTATTTTAAAGGAGAAATAAAAAAGCAAAGCGACTGTCGTGGCGAAAAGTCACTAATGACCTTAACATTTTCGCTCACGCAGCGCTCACAACGACCCGTGTCAATAGGTGGGTCGAATAACTGTTCCACTTGAGTTTACGATTGTGACACCGGCAAACAAGTGCAACGGGAAAAATCGCAGAGTTGTGAACGAGGTCGTTGTGAGTCTCTAATAGAATCAAATTTCAAGTTCAAATCCTTTTGTTGCGTGATGTACACGCAGTTCAAAATAGTGCATGGAAATTGTCAAAATGTCTTTTTGATGATGGTTTTGGTGTCCCATCTGTTCGTCCTGTAGCTACAATCCAATTCCGACGTGAATTATCAGGTTCAGGAAAACTGAATCATGCCATTAAATTTTTCAGATATATCATTAATACACGATGCAGAATACATATTAATATTACCTATAATAGTGGTACTTAATTTATAGAAAAGTTGGCAATACCAAAGTTTTTAGTTTAAAATGGGGAGTTTTTGGCGGGAACTGAAAGGAGACGTTGTGCTGTATAGTTTTATTTTCTAAAAATGTGTATAATTACTCTAAAATGAACAATAGTTGCAGGATATTGATAGTTTTTAAGTAGAAATTATGTGTTTTGTGAGAAATGTAAACTGTATAGTCAGATGTGATCTTTCGAGTTTTCACAAGAACTCCATTCAATGGCGTCGGTTGTAGCCTGCAATACAACTGCGCTACTATACGAAGACCTATTAATTAACATGTTTCCGACTGAAAGACTTTGATTCTATGGTCATGAATGAATTAAAAAAAAATAGTTTAAAATGGAGTTTTTGGCGGGAACTGAAAGGAGACGTTGTGCTGTGCAGTTTTATTTTCTAAAAATGTGTATAATTACTCTAAAATGAACAATAGTTGCAGGATATTGATAGTTTTTAAGTAGAAATTATGTGTTTTTGTGAGAAATGTGAACTGTATAGTCAGATGTGATCTTTCGAGTTTTCACAAGAACTCCATTGAATGGCGTCGGTTGTAGCCTGCAATACAACTGCGCTACTATACGAAGACCTATTAATTAACATGTTTCCGACTGAAAGACTTTGATTCTATGGTCATGAATGAATTAAAAAAAATAGTTTAAAATGGAGTTTTTGGCGGGAACTGAAAGGAGACGTTGTGCTGTGCAGTTTTATTTTCTAAAAATGTGTATAATTACTCTAAAATGAACAATAGTTGCAGGATATTGATAGTTTTTGAGTAGAAATTATGTGTTTTTGTGAGAAATGTAAACTGTATAGTCAGATGTGATCTTTCGAGTTTTCACAAGAACTCCATTGAATGGCGTCGGTTGTAGCCTGCAATACAACTGCGCTACTATACGAAGACCTATTAATTAACATGTTTCCGACTGAAAGACGTTGATTCTATGGTCATGAATAAATTAAAAAAAATAGTTTAAAATGTATAATGGTTATATTTGTGCTTTTTTAACGATGAATTTATGTCTATAAGAGTATATTATACACAATATATGGACAATATAAAATGTTACTGAATGCCTAGTAACTGATAAACAGTACTATAGTTACGAATGAAAAGGCAATCCTGGCATTTTTGTTCCGCTATCACTTCGACACCCTTTAAAAAATGATTTAAACAAAAACAAAACAGACTACAAACTAAAAAAAAAATGTATATTTAACCGACTTCTTTCTACAACATCTTGAATGTATACAAGTCGCGAAAACTTAAGAAAATATTATTGTTACCTACTTTTTATTTGTCCAAATATTTGGCTTTTTTAATAGCTTTAGTAGTAATATATTAAATGTCGGTAAAAATTTTACTTGTGGTACACGTATAAAAGTTTGCCATCTCACTCTTCGATCTAAACGCTCTTCAACAAGAGTTGCTCTCGGTTTTCCAATGATCGACTGATCCGATCTTGACTTGATGACAATGGAACCACCTCGGAAATATACATTTTCGAATAAAAATGACTTGGTCCATATTTGTCGAAGTAATCGCGTATAAAACAATTTTCAAGGGTTCGCTGGGATTCCTTTTCAGATGCTGACATGGTGTATGCCCTTTCGATTAAAAAAAATCGAAATGTGTGCTGGGACATATATTAGAAGTGAAACTTCAACGGACAAGTGGAAAAACGAATCGCAACGTACAAGTGGAAAAACTTCAACTGACGAGTGACAAAATGAATCGCAACAAAATTTTAACTTGAAGTTTTACGGGTAGATTGTAAATGTATTTGTCCAATTTGAAAACCTGATTTGTTTTTCAACTTGTCCGTTGAAGTTTCACTTCTAATATGTGTCCCAGCACACATTTCGATTTTTGGCAGGTTTACTGCAAATTATGATTTGGTTAGGTTAGGTACATGTTAATGAATGCATTTTTTATTTCAACATATTTTATTTGATGAAACAAAAAACTGAATTCGATTCGGAAAAAATCTTCGTTTAAAAAAACCGACTTCAAAAACTAAAATGTATAAAATAACTTATATCTAAAGCTATTATTGTTAATATATATTATCTAAAACATCTTAAAGTCGTTGTTTAGTAATTTTCAAAATATAATTTTTATGTTTTATTTTGCACCGACTTCAAGATCTTTTAGATAATATATATAATAATAATAGCTTTAGAAATAAGTTATTTTATACATTTTAGTTTTTAAAGTCGGTTTTTTTAAACGAAGTTTTTATTTTTTATTTGTTACTTTTTAGTGTCTAGCTATGTATGGGTGGAATTAAGAATTTTTTAAGAAGCGCGGCCATTGATATATAAAAAACCATATATCAATGAGCGCGGCATACGAATGGTGCCACGCTTTAAAAAAAATATAGGTCCCAATTAACGGGAACAAAAAAATGATCGTAAAATGAAAACTACTGAGCCAAACTATGTCAATTTTTTAGGGGACTACATGGCAGCTATTCCGCGTCGAACAAAAAAATAATCACGTTAATCGAATTATAAATCTCAGAGTAATCGGTGTACATATGATACGAAAAGGATTTTTTTTTCATAAAATGTTCATAAAATGAAAACTACTGGGCCAAACTATGTAAAAATTTTAGGGGACCAATTGGAAGCTATTCCGCGTCGAACAAAAAAAAATCACGTAAATCGGATCATAAATCACGGAGTAATCGGCGAACATACATATAAAAATCAACAAAAAAAGATCCCGACGAATTGAGAACCTCCTCCTTTTGTCGAAGTCGGTTAAAAAAAACATTCATAGTCTACTCTAAAATTATACACATACAACGGAACATTATCAAATGCGCATCTTTCGTCATCAACTTTATTCGGACATCAAATTATGTTAACAGAAAAATATTACCAAAAAAATAACTCAATAAAATGTCGTTCGCTCATGTTTTGATGAAGAGGCTCCGAAACTACTGAACCGATTTGAAAAATTCTTTCACAGTTGGCAAGCAACACTATTCCCGGCTGACATAGGGTATATTATATTTACAAATAAATTAGAGGTCCTTACTAAAACTCCAATAATGTAACCCAAGGTGTAAAAATACCTAAAATCGTGTGCGCTGCGAAAACTATTGATGATAGAATAAAATACTGTACTACGACTTCGCAGAACACATCATTATTTACAAAAAGTGTCGCGACACTATATATCTAACTATTATAGTTATGCAACAATATGTGTTCTTTTATTTTAATTTTTTTAATTATAATTCCGCCGCTAGACAAGGCTCTTTCTAATCTTGGTATTAATCTTTATCAAAATAAATTACTTAATATTCAAGTCTGCTTCCAATAATACCTTTATATAACTTTTTGAATTATTCAATTTGGACATTCAATTCGAAAGATATCACGAGTTTAAAAATGTAAGACTTAGACCACGTGACCGTGACGCTTTTTCGTGAGCGAAACATCGTAAGACCCCGTTTATGTAGAAGTTTCAATTCAAAAAATGAAAATCGGTCCACAATTGACGAAGAAATCGACTATTAAATATATAAAAAAGAATTGAATACTTTCTCTTTTTGGAAATCAGTAATCAGTAATTAAAATGCTGATAGCTGTCCCAAAGTCCTAAGCAAGCTGCTATCTATACAGAATGTAATAAATATAGTAAATGTCTCCGCCGTGACCTACAGACAGACCTACAGGCTCTTGTCAGACTCGTGATGAATGAAAGATTACGATGAAATGTGATAGCGCTCTCGTCAGTCACTCGATATCTGGATCGATTCAACCAATTGTGGGTGGACTCATTTTTTAAGGCCTTTTAGTCACCAAGTGAGAGTGAGGATCAGATGCGTGGTTTCATGGAAATCGAGAGCAGAGCTTTTACACCGAAGAGTGACATGGCCTTAGATCATATAAGACATGTTATAACTCAATGGACATGGCCAACTTGTATAAGCGTAGACAGAGAACTATTTTTACAGGTGCTTAATACATTATTTGTAAGGATATTCAAAGATTTGCCCAACTAGAAAGTCAAAAAACATTTTTTTAAATAAAAACAAAACTAACTTCAAACTATAATTTAAAAAATTTATGTAATTGACTTATTTCTGTAATATCTTGAAGTTGGTGCGAAGTAAACCATAAAAATTACTACATTTTGCAATTTTTTTGTTTATAACTAATTAATTCAATACGAATCAGCAAATAAGTTTTTGATCCGTGATTTGTATGAGTTTTTGCAAATCCATAGACAACACAAACATAAAGTTAAACAAAAATACATTAACTTTAATTGTTATTAAGCATTAAAATTGTTTGTAACAAAAACAATACCGATTTCTAACTAAAAAGGAAAAAATAAATATTTAATCGACTTTCTACATTTTGAAGTCGGAGAGATGGAAAAAATTAAAAATTACTATATTTTGCAAATTTGTTGATCCTCAAAATCTTGTTTGCTTATTAGCATTGAAATAAGCACCTGCTTTTTCTTACTTTTATATTGACAAAATAAATGCTCAAGACTTTGTAGCCATAATTTAAAAAAATGACAGTCGGTGAACCGACAGCTGACACACTGACGCTTGACAGTAACATTCTACGGTGTAGTCATGGGAAATATCACTCACCAAGAAGAAAAGAGTGATATATATCTTTTTGATACAAAGATATATATCACTCTTTTATATCTTTAACTCTTTATCTTTACAGTGAATAGTGTCAGTGTCAATTGCAGACAAGATGAGTTATTATCTGTGAGTGATATACTAGCAGAGCCGACACGCGTACCTGTGGCAACGCAAAATATCTGACATTTAAATAACATACACGCCATTTAGATGGCCTTTGACTTTTAGTAAATATTACAAAATTACACCATAAAACTATTATATTCGGTTTCCTCGTTCACTCACTACCCATGCGCAGTGCGCGGGCTAGTCATTCTTTCTCATCGCGTGGAATAGGAATGAACGAAAGAGTTAAAGATATAAAGACACATTTTGAACGCAAGTGATATACAGATCTAATCACTCTTCGCGTCGGATATATATCTTTTGAGTTAATCACTCAGGAGTTACACACCTCTACTACGGTGTGTGTACGTCATATTATTCATATACTGAATTTTGCTGCATTTCATAATTTTGCTCTTTTATATTCCGTAAACTCTTCAAATATACCCCGTATTACCTGTAAGGCCACAATATGTGAGTTTTTTCGTAGTCGTAACTCAATCTTTTATAAAAATGAGTTATAAGTGACCCTGATTTATACAGACCTTCCATATTCCAGGTCGAAAGTTACTTTCAAGATAACTCTTACTTCTGACCCGAAACTCCCTTTTAAAGTGTAAGTCACAACATTTATACTTTAATACAACATTTAATAACTCTGTATGTTACTTCAACGTATTTAAATCCTCTAGCACGCCCTAATATTTTGATATCAAACTTGGCATATTGTTTCTCATCAGGTGCAGTTTTTGAGGGGTACTACGTTGAAATAACACCACTTAAAATGGAGACTGCAGTAGTGAAACGTTTCCTAGATTTTTTCCAAGACTTTGTTAGTTTATGCCAACAAGTAAATTGGCCAAACGATGAAACAACAGAAGCAGAAATCAAAAACTCTTTTCTCATAGCAAAACATATTGAAAAGTGCTTGGATAAGTTTCAAAAACGTGATTTAATCGACGAGTTCTTATCTACATTTTACAATAAGCATGATGCTGGAAATATATTTCTGAAAACTTGTTTTTCAGACCCTTCTAAATACATTCTAAAAAAGATAATACAATCAGAAACCAAAATAGAAATTATGGATAAAAGTTTTAAATTGTTTGTTGAAATATTTTCTGAAGCAAAATTAGAGACATATTTAACAGATTTGATTGTAGAAGCTGCATCTAAAGAAACTCTATTAAAAAATTTAGCTATAGATGTATCTAAAGAAAAGATATTAAAGTTGCAAAGTGAAATATTTTTATCTGAATTAGTTGCATGTAGTGACCAAACACTGTATTTGCAAAACTTGTTGAATGATTATAATGAGAGTGTTTTAGAGTTAATTGTAATATGTTTGTCTAACAAGGAGTTTAAATACAGGAATGCTGTTGAAAAGATATCTGAAGAAATGATCAATATAATGTTAAGAAAGAGTTGTGACTGTAAGAAGTTTTGGCAGTACATATTTAACATAGAAGAGAAATATTTAATAGACATGTGTATGGAAAATGATAGCTTATTTGTGTATATGTGTAAAGCTTTGCTAGATTGTGGTAAATTGATCCAAGAGCAAATGTCCACTGAATATTTCTACATTGGCTTTAATTATTCAGAGCTGTGTAGGATTGTGGGAATGTTTACTAAGTATGACAAGTTGAAAGTAGAATTTTTGGATACAATCAAAGATACTGACGGAAATTTAGAATTTTGGTTAAATATTGTTTAGTGATCTTATTGTTATTTAAAAACATGTGACTGTGTGGGAGTTGGCCTCTGAGGTACAAAATGAGTAGTTGACACATATCACCTTACAATCTGGAACAATATTCATCTAAAAAATGGGTATTCAAATACCATGTCTTCATAATAACTTTAAGATATCATGATTTAAATAATTTAATAACTTTAAACTATAATTATTGTATGTCTTTAAAGACCACGGGCCAAAAAAGCCCTGGGCATTTGGAGGGCTTGCGTGGGGCCAAGGAAAAATGCACCCAAGGACAGGCCCTGGCCAGTATAGGACTATTGTGCATGTGCTTTTGTATGACAAAGTGATTTGTATGTCCATAGATTAAACTATTATTATAATTTGTGAAAGTATTTACATTTATAATTAATTAGACATTACTAAGTAATGTCTAATTATATATGTACTAGACTGTAATATTTAGTGAAGTAATGATTACTTCACTAAGTATTACAATGTAGCGTATAGTCTCTTACAAGTGGATAATGCAATATTAATATATTATTCTAAAATAAATTGCATCATTACCGCTACATATGGGATAGTGTTAGTAATCACTTTATGCAAATGTAGCGATTATTTGTGAGCAACATTGTTATTCATTGTTAATGATGTTAAACATTGAGAATAACATATTATGTATATGAAAGGGGAATTTCACAAGTAGCCAAATCCTCAACTATGCTAAATAGTGAAAAACACTCAAAGGAGTCTCTAGGCCGATTTAGGAAACCTAAAGTGGTAACATTAGATTTTTGAATAACCAATTACCACTGTTGGGAATGAAATCGCTTGATTTTGAAAAAGAAAAATGAACACACATAGGTTGTTTGGAAGAGAACACTTCTAAGCAATAAGACCGACCATTGTGCATATCATATTTTAATATTATTAGGCTATAAGTTTTTCTGTTTTCTGTAATGGTGTACAATAAAGTGTTATCTCTTTCTTATGTATTATTCTACCAAGTTATAGTGTAGCTCATAAGGATCAATTTCTGTGTAGAAATATCAACTGGCATATGAGCTTTTTGGTATGAAGCAAGTACATAAATTTTCCCAACTCGGCATGTGTTTAAATTAAAAGTACGTACATTACAATACCTTGCAAGTATGTACATTTTCACAACTCAGCATTATCTCTGTGAAAAATTTCATTAACCTCGGTAGTGTTCACTGCTCTAACAAATAGACAATTCTAAAATTTTCATTTTTGGAAATTGTGACTGAATAGCGTTGGATGAATGGAAGTTCACTATACACTATTCAAACTAAAAGGGCTAAAATATAGCTAAATTAAAATTAAGATAATTATACACTATTCTAATTAAGCATATAACTAATTTCGTAATCTAAGGCACAAAGCACACAGAAATGGCGTCTGGCACTAGAGTGGCGAGGGCATGGCAGAAATGACATGGTGCAAGCACAAAGGCTCATGATCCACCGAATTCAGTATGTTCAAAATTGCCCTTTATTTCTAATGACATTGGTGTAAAATTTGAATGCAACGGTAAGATCCTCCACGTCGCCAGACGCCGTCTCTGTGCGCTTTGCGGCTAAAAGTACGTGTCCTCGCGTCGTATTTCCACAGACTAAGCGTACCAGAGGCGACGCCATTCACAGCGGTGCTGAAGTTCGCCGCCGAGGAGTTCAGGGTCGAGCCGGCCACCAGCGCCATCATCACAGACGACGGCATCGGCATCAATCCTCAGCAGACCGCCGGTGTGTATAATATGAGAATTTTTTAATTGTGTACCTGGGAAACAGGCATACAACTCACCTAATAGACGACCTCTGTGGTGGTGGTTGGTTGCGGGCTAAGACTGCCGGCTGATCTCATAACAATGTAGAGGCTCTAGGTTCGATTCCTGGCATGGTAAATGTCGTAAATGGTCTGGGTGTCTGGGGCAAAAGCCTTATCTGCTATCCACTATTGGACAGTTTGAATATAAAAAACCCAGACATTTTGTTGAATGAATGTTTTGGCATTAATTAATTTTATTCGACTGTAAGGCTGTATGAACTGGTTCCTTTGCCTGTTTCTTGCGACTTTGTAGCTTTTTGTATTTTTCTTCTTATTTTGGTAATGTTCAATAAAAACACATATTAAGAAAAAGATAGTTTTTAATTCATCAATATAATTTTATATACATTTGTTGGCAGGAAATGTGTTCCTGAAGCACGGCTCCGAGCTGAGGCTAATCCCGCGGGACCGCGTCGGTCACACGCCAACATAATTCCACCACAATCACGGACATTCCTCTTAATTTAAGGATTAATTTTCTTATATTTTATATCTATGTTGCATAATGTACTATAAATGTTTTTTTTTTAGAAAATGTTTTTTTATTTATTATCGTTATTCAATTACCAAACACAAAGCATATGATGGATAGCTTTATGCTGAGATTATAATGTCGTTCTTATTATGCACAAGCATGTGCTAGCGGCACTTCGTGTTGCCACGACGACCATGATTTTTGTCATTTTTAAATTCATTGTATAAGCTCAACAGCTCGAAGACTAAATATGTTTTATATGTAGATTAATTTTTTTATTTATTCATGTCAAGTATTTAAAAAAGAAAACTTGGATATATCAAGAATATACAAAATTGGTCTTCAACTCTTCGAGTTTTTTCTGCCATTTCATTGCGAGCGATGTTTGGACCTAAGTATATTTTTTGTTGTAAGTTAAGTATTTTAAACTCTTATTTTGTTCTAAAAATTTTTTTTGTTGGTTCAGTAGAGTATAATGTAACTAAAATAGAAAATCTTAAAATAAATTAATAGTTTAAAGTATCTTTTACAACAAAAAATATACTTACGACAAAATTGCGGTAAAGGATTATTGGTAAAGGTTATCTATCTTGCTACCCCATCCCTAAATCATGTATGTCTAAAGGCAATTTTTCATTTAGTCTAGATTTCACTTCACCAGTTTTCGAGCAAAATGGCTGCGATGTATAATTAAATACAGAAAACTTGTTGCTCGGGAGTTTGTTGCACAACTTCTTCCATAAAAGTAACTAAAATAGCTTTAGAAGCAGTGGTAGACTCAATAACTTCCAATAAATAATCTGTAAGATACAATTTTGGCTAAGTTCCACTGGAGGCTCACAACGACCACGATTTCTGTTCCACCTGCTTGCGGACGGTACAATCATAAACTCTAGTGGAACGGATTATGGGGCGTTGATGTCATAAACGACGCTATAAACAAATATAATAATGTTACGTACGAGCGGGGGTACGCACTTGTGGATTGGAAGAAAACACGTTTTTTAATTTAAAAGCTTTTATTGACTTACTCAGCCGCACGTAGTGCCTCTCTGCAGGGTTGCCCCTATACGCATGGCTAACGAAGCACAGTCCCGATGATAAATTGTCACACCCTCAATACCGTCGCCGATATTGCGTGGACCACCTCCGATATTATCGCGGGTAGCTTGCTTCTGGTTCCTCTTTCGAACTGCGCTACACAGCTCCTTCACGTATCTGTCCACCAAACTTTTCACTAAATTCACCACTTAATTCGTCTCTGTACTCTATTAACCTTCTCTGATAACTCTTTAGTATTGCACTTGTCGTTACACCGTCTTGGACTGAACTCAACTCTAAACTGCCCGGTAGGCGCGCCTTACGCTGTTTATATACCCGGAAGAATTTTCTAGAACCCCTCTATCTATCTCTGTCTCTTCCTTCCCGAACCTTCTGTTCGGGAACTTTCGTTTATACATCTATCCCTTTCTAACATCTATCTATCTCTTTCTTTCGGTCATCGTCTATCCCTTTTTAACATCTATCTATCTCTTTCTTTCGTTTATAGTCTATCTCTTTCTAACATCTATCCGTCCTTGTCTTTTCGTTCCAGAAATGTCTAGTATTTTCTTAAAGTTCTAGAACTGATTTACGCTGTTGGGCAGTTCTACCCTTGGTCGCCACAATAATATAATAAAAATATTGGTTGATTTGAAAATCGTGCTTTTTTCAATGTCAATCGATAGAGAATTAATGCTCAATGATAACGTCATTAGTGACATCTTCGCCACGACCATAACGACTGTGTAACAGCTGCCGGAGCATTTTGGGCGTTGTGAGCTACAAACGGAACGCGTCCTTACAAATATTTTCATAGACAATGGACACGATCTACATACGTTCTTCTTTTGCATATGACTGGACCTTAATAAAAACTACAAAAAATCCTTTGGTAAAACTTTATTATTATCCTTAAAACTAGTGGAACGAACATGTAACAAGATTTAACTCTTGCCAGCGCCTCTATAGAGACGCGTGAAGTTACGCCATTGCAAGCATATCAAAATAATTAACTAATCTAGCCTAATAAGAGGTTCCGTCGCTCTGAGGAATGATTTCTCAAATTCAATCTCCGAAAACCGATCCACTGAAGCCCTGAAATGAGACATCAAAAGATACTTTCTGAGCATATTAAAGGTTGTGAAACTTAATCTAGTACAAAGACAGTATCCAGAAACAGCCGGAATTATTGCCAGGCAGAGAGTTAACACAAGAAAACGTTTTGGTTAATTTCATTTACAGTGTTCACCTGTGGTCGACATTCGACCACAATAATTAATGTAAAAGACTTATACTTCTAAAACCACAGATTTCGTGAAGGCTATACTGCTAAATTGATTTTTAACCGACTTCGAAAAAGGAGGAGGTTCTCAATTCGTCGTATATTTTTTTCTTTTTTTATGTATGTTCACCGATTACTCCGTGATTTATGATCCGATTTACGTGATTCTTTTTTTGTTCGACGCGGAATAGCTTCCAATTGGTCCCCTAAAAATTTGACACGATCATTTTTTTGTTGTTGTGTATACATATAATATGGTTTACTTTGATTCGTAAATTAAATAACTAACGGTTGCTCTGAAAAGAGAAACGACATATCAAGCTAATTAAGTTACAATTTCAATTAATCTAGTATAGTTTAGGATTTTAAAATAGGACTTAATTTGTTCTATTGTTCTAACTGACAAAAACTCTGACAAGTGTGATGTACAAATGACATTACATTGACACTTGTCGTATATCGCCAAATTCAAATCAAATGAAGTCACTCTTCATTTACATACATAAATGCGTTTATTAAATTATATTTAAATTATAGCCTATGTGTTATTCTGATGTGTAAGCTATATTACTGAAAATTTTCATCAAAATCCATTCAGTAGTTTTTGTGTTAAAGAATAACAAACATACATACATCCATACATTCTTACAAACTTTCGCGTTTATAATATTTATAGAGAAGATATAGAGATAATAATGAGGGTGTCTCCTCACCTGGCTGCTTCGACAATCTTCCTCCTGTGATCGGAGGGCAGTGCAATGACCTCCAGTATGGCCCTGGCATACTCGTCGGGCTCCGAGGCCAGGAAGCCCGTCCTCGAGGTCTCGGAGGTCTCCACGATGTCGGCCAGGGGCCCCCCAGACCGGTGGGCTATCATTATCAGGCCGGCCGCCATGCATTCCACTACACCTGGCAGGGACATCAATTATGGAGGAAATACTATGGCAGCAGAACTAGTACACTAAATGTTCATACAGTAATCCCCTATAACACGGGCATTCCCCCATATAACGCGGACATTCCCCCATATAACGCGGGCATTCCCTCCATATAACGCGGGCATACTGCCACATAACGCGGACATTCCCCCATATAACGAGGGCATTTCCCCATATAATGCGGTCGTTTCCCCATATAACACGGACATTGCCCCATATAACGCGGGGATTTTACACATTATATTTCTGTACTGTGAAATTTATAACAATTTGTACAGTTCATAATTAGTTTTTCACGTGTATCGATTGTTGTTATAAAATTAAAATTAACTGGTTTTTTAGTGCATATGCATTAAAACGTACACATTTCGTTCATTGTATAGTTTTTTCTTAATATTCGATTTAAGCCCTTTAGCGAGAAAAGTTAAACGTGAGCAATTTATACGTAACGCGTTTACATGGGGTCGTAAAAACGCGTTATACAGGAATACTACTATAACGCGGAACCAATCTACCGTTATAGGGGATACTGTATTAATAATAGCCCATAAACTAGTTTTCGTGACTAGTACAGATAATTAAAACAGCTTTTAACAGTTTTAAGCGCGGCGTTTATTTGGTTTCTGTTTTGACGTTTTGGTCACTTGTTAGTAGCCGTGATCACGGTAGATAAAAATGTCAAGTGCCAACGAGTCGTGTAAAAGCTATAAAATAAATAAAAGCCGTGCTTAAAAAAATTTATAACGGAGTTTTAATTACACTTAGGATTATTATTAGTATGGTAATAACATGCATGACTGCAGTCAAACAAAGACCGAAAGGAGACGGGTACTTGTGAGCCCAAGAAATGTAATAAGTTGAGATATTACTGTAAAAAAAGTGTGTGTTACAAAATGGAAAACATTAGCCCCAAATTCTATCTGGAAGATAAGAAACCATAAGGTCACAAAAAGGATTCCCGCGGGATTTTGCTGGAATTAATTTAAAATGTCCAGATTAAAAAAAAATCGAATTCAATTATCACATTTTCACTGATCGATATCAAATTTAATGTAATAAAATGTGTGATATTTTTTATCCCGGGAATTGCGTTGAAATTTTCCCGGCGGCGGTTTATAGTTGTTCGGGTGCATAAAAAGTGGTATTTTCCGATATAGCTTTTATTAAAAAGACAGTGTACGTTATTTTTTTAATTGCTGTGACACTTTGTGTCGCGAGAATTTCAAGTCAAAGGTGAACGAAGTCGCGGGCAGACCTTAGTAATAATACATGTATGGACGAGTTTTGTTTGTAAACGTGTGTCCGTGCGTGTTTATGCAGTAATACACGCATACAAATCTGAAAATCAGTCGTCATCTTACATTCTGGGCCCAAGGTTGTACGGAATAATCGCCGTCTCCTTCGCGCTAGGGACTTACTGATGCCGAAGTGCTCGTTCCACATGGCGTGGATGGCGACGGTGGCGCTCTGGTAGAGGTGCAGCAGCCGAGCGAAGGGTGCGTTCACCACGAACTGCACGCTCTGCTCCAGCGAGAGGTGCTTGGCCAGGTCCTTCAGGTTCTGGACCCTCTCCTCGTCCTCCGCGTTGCGGCACGAGCCCACCAGCACCAGCTTTATCTGCAGTTTTCATATACAACTCTTTACAATTGCGATTTCTGTGTTTCCGTGCATAGCCAATAAGCTGTGCACAGAAATACAGATAATACTTCAAAAAAAATATTTTTTGAAGTGAAACCTCTTTATCGGCGTTGGAAAAAAAATATTGCCATCACATTTTTCCACAATCCCCCCACACACGACGACACGATCGTGAGACGAGCATTGTAATATTTCTTTACTTTATAATGTAAAAAATTTATAATGTCAGCCCATAAATGTCCCACTGCTGGGCTCGGGCCTCCCATTATAGGGGGAACGGACACGCCGCCATACCCGCCACGCTTGTCTTCTTCTTTACTTTATTGCGTTTTAATTAATATACGAGTTTGATGATTTATAAATCATTTATTAAGTATCCTACATATAATGTTAAAGTAATCAGCAAATTCATCATTTAACTTTATTTAACTAATTTCTGTAAAATTGCATATAGTAGATAATTTTTCGAAAAATAACGTCATAAAGAAGTTTCACTTCTTACGTGTGTACACTAGTACACATGTTTACACACATGTTTTTTTATTGCAGGAGTTTAGTACCCACTTGATGGGAAGCGGTTACCATCGCCTATAGACATTTGCAACACCAAAGGTACTACAAATTCTCTTATCTCTTCAGAACACGACTCAAGGTTGTTGTGGCGGCATACTCTAAACCAGGGGTGGTAGCCATCCAGCCGGGCAAATACCCTACCACCTGGCTGTGGGTTGTTTTAACGCCTCTTACGACAGCCCGCCCCAACGCAAGAAATTGTGTTTTTTCTCTATTCCTGCACTGATAATATAGTATACTAGCTGCACCTGCGGCTTCACCCGCGTGATAATGGAAAATCGTTGTACTTCGGATAATTCACACTATATTTATATAAATTATAGCCTATATGCTATTCTGATGGATAATCTATATTATTGTGCTAAAGTTTCAACAAAATCCATTCGGTAGTCATTGGGTGAAAGTATAACAAACATACATACAAACTTTCGCGTTTGTACAATATACTAAATTTGCCCGCGTGGAAAAAACCCCCGAACTTGAAACAATATACATCGGTGCCCCTCTCCTATTGGTCTTAGCGTGATGGTATATAGCCTATAGGCTTACTCGTTAAATGGGCTATCTAACATTGAAAGAATTTTTCAAATCAATAGTCCCTGAGATTAGCGTATTCAATCGAACAAACTCTTCAGCTTTATATATTAGTATATATACAATTCTCGTGTCACAATGTTAGTTACCACACTCCTCTGAAACGGTTTGACCGATTCTCATGAAATTTTGTGTGCATTTTGGGTAGATCTGAGAATCGGATAACATCTATCTTTCATCCCCCTAAATGTTAAGGGTTGTCCACTCCTACTTTTTTTTTAATTTTAGTTTTTTTTTAATTTATTTTTTTATGATACAGCATTAAAAAATACACACAACCCTAAATTTTCAACCCTCTAAGATCAACCCCTATTTTTACCGGGCAGGCCAACGTCTGCCGGGTCAGCTATATTAATATAAGATTTCTATGGTTGAATTTATTATATGCATGAATAAATAAAAAATATGAAATGATGAGTCAAAAGTCAGCAGATTGTTTCTTTCTCTACACGACGAACCTTACATATTATTGCCGAAATCCATCAGAGACATCATAATCCACTGACCTTGTTCCACAGCATCTCGTTCTTGACGAGCAGGTTGCGCAACTCGTACATGGCCTGCAGCATCAGCGGGTGGTCCTTCTCCGGCCTGAACTGGGCCACGGACAGGATCAGAATGGGGTCCGACTCCTTTACCAACGAGCGCAGCTGCTTCAGTTGGGACACCTGGACAATTGACCACGGAACAGACTTCCCAAGTGGCTCAAAACAACCGAAGATGCTCACATCCGACATGTCTTTGATTGTGGACCATGTGGTTTGATTGAAGTACCTTCCATCTCATACACAACTCGAGAAACAGGAATGTCTTTCAAGTACTACTCACGTGTTGCTACTAGTTACAACATATCTTAGTTACAAGCAGTGATGCCAGGTGCACTGTAATTACAGTAGATTTACTGTAATTTTACTGCTTTTGCTGTACACTGTATTCCAGCTATACAATATACAGTGAACAGCGAAAAACGTAGTTTCTTTTAATATTAACCACAAAAAAATGATCGTAAAATTAAAACTACTGGGCCAAACTATGTCAAATTTTTAGGGGACCACATGGCAGCTATTCCGCGTCGAACAAAAAAAGAATCACGTAAATCGAATCATAAATCTCAGAGTAATCGGTGTACATATGGAACGGAGTGAAAATTATTTTCATGAAAAATGTTCATAAAATGAAAACTACTGGGCCAAACTATATAAAATTTTTGGGGGACCAATTGGAAGCTATTCCGCGTCGAACAAAAACAAGAATCACGTAAATCGGATCATAAATGACGGAGCAATCGGAGAACATACATAAAAAAAAGCAAAAAAAAAAGACCATGTTTTCTCAATTTGTTTGTTTGTTTGTCATTCACCGAGCGAAGCGGGCGGGAACGGCTAGTTATTCATATAATAATATGACCTTATGAATTTAAGTAGCCTGTGTTAGGATTTGTTTTTAATAAATGCTGACATTATCTGTGTCCGGCATCATCATATAACTAGACTATAAAGTATCAAAAATAGTAAAGAATCTCTTTTAAGTATGTTTGTTTATAAATATGTATAATACTTTAAATAATTCTACATTTAAATGTTTTTGGAATATTTTGCTATAAAAATCTTGCCCCAGGTTGGTTGAATATCCAAATATCTTTCCACTCATGGAAGAAGGGAATATGATAGAACTGGTGGGCATTGAAGACAGATAAGAATGTCTGTGGATTGAATGGATTACAGTCTGTTTCTTGTTAATTTTATAATAATAATAATAAATCGGCAGAGAAACACGCATATTGTATATCCCCAAATTAAGCAAGTTACGCTTGTGTTATGGGTAATACACAACGGACCACTCTGGGGCCGATCCCAAACCATGGTAAATAACGGAGAAAATACGTTTCCGAAATTGTGTTAAGTTGATTTTGAACTTAATTCAGGCATGTGAATAGTCACATGCCTGAAAGGGTAAAAACATGTGAAACATAAAATAACATATTGTCATCTAATGTTTTCACTAACCATGTTTTTTTGATTTGAAGAATTTTTTTCATCAAAATGAATTATTTTGCACACATGCACGGCTCTTTGAACTCAAGTTCAAAAAATTTATATTCCAGACACAATTTTACGCCTACCCAAAAAATGAGACGAATACGTTTTCATACTTTCTTGGACCCAGACTGAAAATGACGTGATTAATTTTAAGACTTCCTGTCATTATATTGATATTTTTATGTAATCGAATTGGGTTTTTGTTATTTTTAATTAAATAATTGTGTGGTGTGTTTTTTCATATTATTAACCTGCTTTAAGGGCCAATTTTTAATATTATTTTTTTCCACAAGCTGCCATCAAAATTGCCGCGCCAAAACCAAGAGAATTATATAGTCTCTTTTACTCTAATACAAATTGTATGTAGTTAGAGGGAGAAAGCATCAATTCAACGTTCGTTTCAATTATCTGTATTTGACCACCAATTTGTGGGACTTCCCAATTAGCCGCGAATGACAGTTCGGCAAGAAAGTGGTGATTTCGTCTAACAGGTTAATTGTTTAAATTCATTCACATTAATCAATTTTGATAATCAATAAGTTATATACCTACCTAAATACACTTTGTATTACAAAAGGTATTATTTTGTTTCAAGACATTCAATTTTTGGCGCAGTGGGGTCTAATCTACATACAATTAAGTCTTAAATTAAAGGGTGTAATGCCCTAGTATTTGTTTAATCAATTAGAAGTATTAATTGTTGTGAACTAATTTGATGTTTTTTAAAATTGTTAACAGTGACATAATTTATAATATAAAAACTGTACAATATGGAAACAATCAATTTCTGAAATAAATGAATTATTATTATTATTAAAACAAAATAATAGTCTATAAAATATCTTTGGTAAAAAAATTGATAAAACAAAATTTTTAAAATAAATTAAAATATTTTAATTTTAATAATAAATAAATTAAAATATCTCACAGGAAACAGTGGCGACATGAGGCATTTCTACCATTGTCCAAAAATAGGCATGCAACATGAGGGTAGCTAAGAAGTTCACAACACGAACGGTTTTGTCACCGACATTGCAGGTTTCAAAAGTTAAGTTCCTTTGCATAACTCACCTCGCAGGGTGGATAGACCCTGTAAGTGATGAAGGGCACCCCCCATAGCTCGTTGATGTGGTCTTCCGTCCAGGTACCGTTGACCATCACGACGTCAGCGCATCGGCCCACCACACCGTACAGCTGTCCGAAGGTAATAACAATTATCAACTAACAATTATCAGAATTTCATCCTAAAATGGATAATTCTTATTGTAAACCAAAGCATAAACAAACAGAAGTAAAAAAGAGACTATCTTTAGTAGTGTTAGGATTTTTCTGTCACGAAAATGCGTTACGGCCGCGTGGAGGAGCGGCATAAATTTAGACTAGACGTAGTGAGAGGCGGCATAAATTTAGACTAGACGTAGTGAGAGGCGGCATAAATTTAGACTAGACAATGGATGCGTTTTTAGTTCCGGATCGAATTATTGTTTGATGAAATAAAAATGTTTAAATAAAAAATGCATTCATTAAAATGTACCTAACCTAATCCAATCATAGTTTGCCTGCAAACTAGAAGTAGTGTAGAAGTTTCAATTCTCCTATCTGTCACAGCAAACATATCTATTTTTCGCAGGTTTACTGCAAATTATGATCAGAAAAATCCCAAGACCCTCCCGCTATATAGAAGTTTCACTTCAATAAAAGATCAACGGGCAGCCTTATCGCTAAGGAGCGACCACTTCCAGGAAACCCTTTGGCAGGATTGATAGAATTTTAATACAAACGGTGGCCCAGTTAATAAATAACGACGAATGATAAATATACTATCATATTACTACTGATCACATATAACTCACCCATCCGAATATCTTGTAGTAGAGCAACTTCATCCACGTGAAGAGTGGATTCCTGGCTATGAGGCTGGAGTTGTTGTACGCGACGATGCGGTGCTTGACGCGGCGCATCATGGCGGCCGTCATCACCGGGTAGTGCGTGTAGCAGCCCACCGGGCACTGCGCCAGGTAGCGGAATATGGGATATGTGAACGCACACCCCATCGTGTCTATATACACATCTGGAGCAAGTTAAACACTATTGGCCTTACTTATAATCGTTTGTTAAATTTCAAGAAACTGCTCAGCAACTGATTATCGACAATCTTACCCATAAACTTCTCTTAAGGATAAAAAGTGGTGGTAAAGTAACTCATAAATAATTGTCAAAAATAACCAACATCGAGAGGTAGATTATGTGACTGCTAAGAGGCAAGATGGCAAGTTTTATTTGTAACAGCCATTGATTAGGGGCTTAAGAGTCTCTTATTTAAGAGATGGCTAATCCTTTCTTAACGAGATTATTATAAGTAAGGCCCTATTACTTTACGGGAAATTTAATTGGAGTTATAAATACATATTTTTTTAATAACAATTCTACGGACTTGAGGTCCATACCCTTTTCACAACTTGATTACTACATACATACATAACTTCACGCCAGGTCCCTTGCGGGGTAGGCACGAACAACAGAGCGCCATACAGGCTTACTCTTACACACCTCACTTGCTTCTTTGACATTCATAGCTCTTGTCATGCACGCTCGTCTGTTCTTAAGGCTCCTGACATCACCTTGTTTACTGTTACAGTTTTTTGAGTTTATGACATTAATTTTGTGGTTTTTATGTTGTGTTGTGTACCTTATGAATAATTTTTTTTTCTAATTTTAATACTAAACTTATACTAATGTAGAATGTATCTGTTACAAGCTGGTGTTGTGAGAGAGTGCGTGTGCAGTGTGTGCCTTATGGCTATAAATTAGTAAAGTGAAGGTACTTAGAGGCCGTACATTAATTACATGAGGTGTTCTAGGGGGGAGGGGGTCAAGCCAAATCTTTCCTAATATTACTTAAGGGGAAGGAGGGACTTAGTGTGAAAAAATATCTAGCAGAAAATGGTGTAAAATTAAGGCAAAACATTTAGAAGCATCTCCCGTGAGATTTTTTAAATTTAGGTTTATGACTTGGCAGCTAGGTCTTTAAGCCAGATCTTCGTTTACAATGTAGTTTCTTCATTTTCTTAAGTCTATGTGTAGCACAGCTGAACTGTAGGTAATCATCTAGTGCCATTCAACGGAGTTCTTGTGACAACTCAAAAGGCCACATTTGACTATACAGTGCACATTTCTCACAAAACACATAACTACTACTCAAAAACTATCAATATCCTACAACTATTGTTCATTTTAGAGTAATTTTACACATTTTTAGAAAATAAAACTGCACAGCACATCTTCTTTCAGTTCCCGCCAAAAAAAACAACCCCCTGAGATTAGGGGTGAAATCTCACGAAGCGCGGAGGGGTGTCGAAAAATTATCACGTAATGGACGCCCGTATAGTCTTGGGGATTGTAGGAAGTACAATATATAGTCAAGGTGATGAAGTCCATCAATGGAGTAAGGTCATACACAAGCTCATTGTGGAGGCCCTGAATAAAAACGCTCAATGGTGGTGAAAGAATGTAACCACATGGTTTTTTATTATTTTTTATTGCAAGAGTTCAGCAGACAGGCAGACGGCCCACTTGATGTAAAGCGGTTACCATCGCCTATGGACATTTGCAACACCAAAGATGCTACAAATGCGCTGCTGCTCTCTTAAGGGAGACTGGAAGCTGGTCACTAATGTCAGAACACAACTTTTGGTTGTTATGACAACATACTTTAAACCAGAGGTGGTAGTCATCCAGTCGGGCAAATGCTCTACCACCTGGCTGCGGGTTGTTTGTCGCCTCTTACACAGAAAATTGTATACTTTCACCATTCCTGCACGGTTATTGTTGATGGTTCAAAAATTAGCACATCAAGATCAAATTAATAAGAGTTATTTATTAAACCCCATATTACCCTAAAAGTAACCCAGGAATCATCCAGCATTCTTTCAACAACAAAGGCTAATTCATTATTTAAGCTAAAAATTTACTCCACTTTCATATTTTTTCCTGTCATGTCATCTCAGTCTCTAATAAAGCTACTACATCCATAGAATAATTACCTGGATTTAATTTCATAAATGCCTCCATGCCCAACAACATAGAGCCTAGACTCTGGAGTAGGAGAGTGAAATATGGATAGGACTTCGCTTCAATTACACGCCTCATTGTCAACCTTATGAATGTGACTTTGGATGGGTCCACCGACACATTGAATGTGTTATGAGCTTTGTCTAGTATCGCACGAGGTTCTGCAGTTTCTAGCGTATAAATGAAGATATTTGTGTCTGGGTATCTGAAAGGTTATATATTGTAAGCAATTAAGATTCAGCAATTATAGGGTAGTGCATGAATTATGAAAGAAATTAAGGCACAATAAAGGCTTATTTTATTGGAAGTTTACCTTGCAAGTAACGCCTTAATAGCCACCCACAAAACCCTCTCACCACCTCCTCCAGCATTGCAGTATGGGTGAAAGAATGCCACGTTGGCCCCATCACGTTTACGTCTCTCCAGCTTCCGTTCCTTTATCCTCATGTACCA
Source organism: Dendrolimus pini (assembly GCA_949752895.1). NCBI lineage: Eukaryota > Metazoa > Arthropoda > Insecta > Lepidoptera > Lasiocampidae > Dendrolimus > Dendrolimus pini. Next base: position 17,705,725 of record OX457144.1, on the reverse strand, counting down.
TGATGCAAATATGAACGCAAAGGGAATCAACACCAGTGTGCAGCCTACAATTAAGATGATGAAAAGTGTTGGTAGGACGACTAGAAGCCTGGAAAAAAATGATATATTTCTTTTAGTAGATTCCAGTTTTTATTGCATGAGTTCAGCAGACAGGCAATCGGCGCTCACAATGAAAAACGGTTACCATCGCATATGGTCAAAGGTGCTACAGATGCGCTGCTGCTCTCCTAAGGGAGACTGGAACCTGGCCACTAATGGGGAAACACAACTCAAGGTTGTTATGGCGACATATTTTAAACCAGGGGTGGCATCCATTCAGACAGGCAAATACCCTACCACCTTGCTGTGGGTTGTTCTGTCGCCTGTTATGACAGGTTGTCAGGTTACATGAAATTATAGTCCTTCTCGGTTTTTATGGGAATAATAGATGTTTTTAAATTTAAAATTACATTTGCACTTAAATTAATTTGAGCTTGTTAGTCTAATACATCTGTGGCCCTTATAAGAAAAAGTTTGAGTATGGCTACTCTAAGCTTGAGTCTGAAAAATCTATGTGTTTGTACTTATTATCCAGGAGGGGTATTATTATGGGCGCATTTATTCATTATGAACTATTATGAAAACGTCCAATAATTTTAAAATATATTAGTAGGCTAAAACAAAACCACCTAAGATTCGCTTTAAAACTCAAAAATGTGCCCTATAATACTATAATCCTTGCAAATATGCATACATGAGTCAAGTTTGTTAATTATTATTCTATATTTTTGAAGTAACTTTCACGAGGTTCAGTATAAGCTGTGTAAACATTGCTGAAACTGTCTATGACCTTAGGCAAGCTTACATTTACACATAAGTAAGTAAACATATCTAAATAAGTATTTGAAACTCTATATGAGTGTGTAAATAAGCCAAGGAAAGCTGTATTGTGGTACTTGTAGAGGCTATTTAATAAAATGTTACATGTTGTAAACTTGACTATATATCCTTTAAGTGTATGAATGATATAATATACCTAAATAATTACATCTGTTTGTAAATAGTAATAAATATAGCTAAATAGTCTAAATTTTAGTGAGAGGTTTACTGATTATCTAAGTATTGAGACATCTCATCTGGACAAAAAGCCGGACAGATCAAAAATCACAAGAATAAATATTCAAAAACAAAATCGTATATTTTTATTATTATAATCCATTGCAGTAGAAAATTAACAGGTTTTATTTTCTTTTAGAAGAAAATGAATGAATTATACATGATACACATGTTAAAATTATTTTAGTTTATTGAAATATTTGTTCAAGTTTATAAATACTTACATAAACCACTGGAAGAACATGATAATGTCGAAGAAAATTATTAATTATAAAACACACTCAATATAGCTTAATTTCTTCACATTTCCTGTAATGTATATTTAATTTATCATTACGTTTTTGAGTTTACTTTCAATAAATAACCATTTTTGTAAACACCATAATCTGTCAACATCATCACATTTTTATCCATAGATAAAATATACATAACGTAACTATATATTTTCACCGTAGTGGCAACTATACCATTACAAAATACCATGTTAAATTTTTTAATAAATGAATGAATTTATAATGATATAAAATAAATTGTATACTAATTGAATTATTAAAAATAAAGAAAGTATTCAAACTGGGCTTTTTATTGTCTGAACCAAGCAAATACTTAGGCGGCCCACCTGATGAAAAGCGGTCGTCATCTATGGACGTTTGTAACACCAGGGATATCGCTAAAGCGGTACCGACCTCCGCCGACAAAAAAAATATAATGCCCTTCTTAAAAAAACTCCATGTCATAGCACAAAATTAAAACGGCAGCGGGAAGTTCCCGCCAGTTTATTGTTGTACGCGGAATAAAAGTTCTACTCTAGAGAATCGCTGTAAATTGAGCGCTGGAGCTCAAAGAAATAGCCAAAAAAAATTCAACAAACAAAGTCTTTTCAGAGGCTAAGCGATTTTAAACCGCCTGTTAGTTGGGTTCGTTAACAATACGAACTGCGCAATGCTGGATTGATCATGGAGTCGGGAGGAATAATATATAATAATAACCACTATTTGGTAATTTACAAAAGTGGCCACATTATTAGTTTTCTTTCTCTTCTGGGAGTTTTTGGCGGGAACTGAAAGGAGACGTTGTGCTCTGCAGTTTTATTTTCTAAAAATGTGTATAATTACTCTAAAATGAACAATAGTTGCAGGTTATTGATAGTTTTTGAGTAGAAATTATGTGTTTTTGTGAGAAATGTGAACTGTATAGTCTGATGTGATCTTTCGAGTTTTCACAAGAACTCCATTGAATGGCGTCGGTTGTAGCCTGCAATACAACTGCGCTACTCTACGAAGAGCTATTAATTAACATGTTTCCGACTGAAAGACTTTGATTCTATGGTCATGAATAAATATATAAAAAAAACTTTCTCTTCTTTTTATATATGGCTTTGTAAACAAATCGGTGTTTATTTAGCCAGTGTCAAGTATTCACGATTTTTCAGGAATTAGAATAATCATCAAGCAGAAACGTCAAACTGACGCCAAACGAGGTGGAAGTTCTTATTGCAGCTTTTTAAAACATTGCTGGCTTCAATTCAAATGGCATTAGCTTGAATAGGCACATTTCAGTAAACATTTGAATTTTTTAACATCAATATCCTACAATTATTATTTATTCACTTAACAGTATATATATTTTGAAAATAAAACATCATTTTGAAGTTCCCGCCAAACAAATGTGAGATAAACTTGGTCCCTTACATTATACTTAGTCAATTTCATAAATCGATTGCTTTTCCGAACAAATCTTCATTAATCTGGTTTACTATATTGAAGCAATATGCTTAACCTAGAACTTTCTCCTGAACTACGCTGCGTGAAAAACCTAGGGTTCCTATGTTACTTACATTAAAAAAAATAGTTTTATATATTCTTATACAGTCAATATAGTCTAAACAGCTGTCCAGCAAAACGTAGAGATGAGTCAAAGCCAGCTTGATTTGAAGATTACAATGAATGAGTTTTTTTTTAAAACAACGTATTTGTTAGTAACTTGAAAAACGCGATTACAGTGCCATCTATTTAGGTAATCTGTCTATTTATGGAAACAACACGTTTATCGGGATAAAATGTATCCTAAGTATTAACTCTGGTTATAATCCAGCACTATGTAGTTTCATTCATATACTTTCAGTGGTTTCCAATAAAGATGCGATCGTAGCGCCAACTTTTTCGATATTTTCGTCTATCCCACGGACTATGTCATTTATCAGGATACAAAGTATTCTGAGTTAGTCCCTGGATATAAGCTAGCTCTATTCCGAGTTTCATTTAAATCGGTCCAGTAATTTTCATGTGATGCTCTGACTGACAGACAGACAGACAAGAAATCTGTAAATTGCATTTTCGGAATCTCCTTGCCCGAATTATTATTGCTCCTGACTTTTTTACATTTTTTAAACGCATTGTAAAAACTCGAACCATTTACAGATTTATTGTAATATGGATTTGAAATTTACATAAGTAGTTGAATAATGAAAATGAGGACCAGAGCCCAGCGTTGACATTTGTCAGCAGATAATAATCATGATCAGAAACTTCAATCAATAATTCATCAATATGTATAAAATATAAATGATAATAAAAAACAACATCAATTTCCATCTTAAAAATAATTTATTAAATAATAAATATGATACATTATTTCCGTAATTTATCAAATGATATTATTTTCAGTTAGGCGGTTCCATCCGATATACTTGTTCGGTATAGTCAAAGGTCTAAAGCAGTGTTTTTTTTTCAATCTGCGGGTCGCGCAGAGCCCGGGGGGGGGGGAGGGGGGGCGTCATCGGCAAAAAGGAAAAGGCGATTAAATAAATACTAAGGCAAATGTATGGAACTTAGTTGAGGGTCAGACTGATGGAAAGTGGTTTAAGGCATGTCGTCTGAAGGAAGGTGGACCTCGTCCGTAACTTCCGCGGCCAAATCCGCGAATTTGGCCACGTAGTCCACACTCGACTCCGCCATTAAGGACTGCAATTGGGAGTCCACCTGCAAATTGTAAATTACATTACAAACATATCGAGATTCTAACGTCATTTTATCCTAAGCTACATTTGGACCTAAGTATATTTTATGTTACAAACGGTATTTAAAACTATTCTTTAGTTTTAAGACTTTCAATTTTTGATTCAGTAGAGTTTAATCTGATTAAAACTTAAAAGTCTTGAAACAAAATAATAGTTTAAAATGCACAATATAACTACCTTTTAACGGTTTTAAGCATGGTAATTTATTTGATTATTATTATTCCGACGTTTCGGCCACTTTTCAGGCTCAAGAGTTTCTTGCGCCGCTTCTTCTTTTCAAGCCACAACATGTTGTGAAACGGTGGTTAATTAGATTAGGCTCCCATAGAATAAATAATAACCATAAACAAAATTAAAACTAAATAATTTATATAAACAAGTTGGCGGTAGGCTAAATAAAACTTTAACAATACTCGTTGACACTTAACATATTTGTCTTCCGCTAGTGAAAAGTGGCCGAAACGGCGGAATAATAAAAATCATATAAATTCCAGCGCTGAAAACCGTTAAAACGTAGTTTTATTATGTTGGGAAAGAAGCCCTGAAAGTTACAGCCCTTAATATTAATTATAAGTACTTTCCGTAAGAGCGAAAAGAAATTCTACAAAAAAGACAGATAATAAATTTATTGTTGATTTTGATAAATGAATATAAAACGAGAAAAAAAGCTATGGTCTGGGTGCCTGGGATCGGGCCCAGAGTAATCCATTGTATATTGCCAACAACACAAGAGTAGCTTGTTTAATTTGGGGATATACAATATGTCTGTTTATCTGCCGATTATTATTATTAATGGTAATATATATATACAAAATAATGTAAATTAATTGATTTCTTAAGATTATATGTGACAAGCATTTTATATTAACATATATTATACAATAGATAAATAAGTAAATGTTTAATATATTAGACATATTTATTTAAAGACAGATAGTACTTATAAAATAATATGTGCACGAACCCCGAGGTCCTGGTGCGGCCGGCCCTCGAGGTGCGACAGGAAGCTGCTGAGCGAGAAGTCGTGCTCGCCGCCCATCCAGCCCTCGGCCTCGCGGAGCAGACGGCTCGGCGACAGTGACATCGACTCCGACGGCAGAAAGTCTAGAAGAAACAACTGAATGAGATGACAGTTGACAAATGTCAAGTTGCCATTTTGACACATGAAGGCTGCGTTCCACAAGAGGGTCACAGCGACACACGCTTTGTGATTATCTAGTCCGCTAGAGTTTAGTCAACCTCTAGTGCGTGCTCCTTGTTTAAAGAGCAGGCCAAAAAGCAGGCAGTAATATGGTATATGTAATTTATGTAAATTTTTCGTATCAAAATTACATTTAAACAAAATTACAGCAAAACCGATCCATCATTCTTAGAAGTTTTCCGTGAAATCTTAATTTATATATAAATTTGAAAAATGACTGGACTCATCCAAACTTTTCTCCTTTATTCCAAACCGTCCTACTTTTATTTATCTATCCCCTGTCTATGAAATCTACATAAATAACAAAAATGACATAGATAACCAAAATGACAAAAATGACGAAATGACAAAGATGACCAAAATTACAAAAATGACAAAAATAACCAAACTGACGAAAAACGGCAAATTACAAAAAAAATATTCTAAAATAAAATTGGGCAAATTACTGCTTATAAATTTATTTTTTGATTACATGCAAAATATTTAATTTTATTTAAAAATAAACTAAATTATACATAAACAAAACTAATAATGAACTATATATTGTTGTCCCTGTCTTTTATGGCATTTTTGGGGCCCATGGAGTGGCGAGTCACCGTCTGCCCATTTTTCCATGTTCCCCGAACATTGCGACGGGCAGACGCCATAGTCCCCATATTCCCAGAACCCCAGTACCACTAGCAGTCCACCCCAATAGCCCGGTACTTTTTGTCCTCATTTTCCACAATAGTCCTACACTGGCCGGGGCTTGTCTTTGGGTGCATTATTATATAGTATGGACACGGATATATCGTCGGTTAGTGTCACGCTACATTTACATTAAATATGTTAAGGGGCCTCCACGTGTTGGCCTTCTAATGGCCCCACGCAAGCCCTCCGAAAGTCCGGGCCATTTTTATGGCCCTCGATCTTGAAGGACGAACTATATATACACAAACTAAAATTAAACTATAAAATCTAGTATCCGATCGCTGTCAGTTGGAAACGTGCCCAAAAGACTGGCCACATTGCCTAGCTGAATTTCAAAATTTTTTGATATAAGTACCATGTACATTTTCATATGCATTTAATAAAAACCTGTTATTTTAACATAACAAACAGACACTTTAATTTTGTTTATTTGTATACTTACTTCCTATATCAGGATTTGCCTTCTGCTCGTTGGCAGGAGTGTCGGTGTTCGTTTCCCCCTCCTTCGGCGACTCCTTGGAGTTCTGCGCAGGAGTTGTTTCTGAATTCTCTTCTCTCTCGTTCTTTATGTTCTCTGCTTCTGGATGATCAATAATAAAAGTCATTGCGGATAGCAGAGTGCAGCGTCAAAGCCGTAGATAGGTAATAATTCTTACTCATCAATTAATTTCCATTTGAAAAGTAATAAAATATTATATATTTTTGTTCTATCATATAATACTAGCTGTGCCCGCGACGTCGTCCGCGTGGAATTTGTTTTCAAAACTCTCTGATATTGAAACATTCCTCATTGTTGCTCCGCTCCTATTGGTCTTAGCATGATGATATATCTTTATTTATCGAGGAAGGCTATAGCTTATAGCCTTCCTCGATAAATGGGCTATCTAACGCTGAAAGGATTTTTCAAATCAGATCAGTAGTACCTGAGATTTGCGCGTTCAAACAAATAAACAAACAAACTCTTTAGCTTTATATATTAGTATAAGTATAAGCCTGTATGGCGCTCTGTCGTTCGTGCCTACCCCGTAAGGGACCTGGCGTGAAGTTATGACTGCACCTTTATCAAAGAGAGAGAAAGAGAGAGATATATATATATATGTCGGAGGGAAGCTATGACTATGACGATATGACGATGTATTGTTGACTGGATGTATAACGCACAATATCATTTGTTTACATTATAATTACTTCTAAAATTCTTAATGTAATTTAATTAGATTTGTTAAATGTTTCTATAACTTAAAGATCGTTCTAACCTAATAAAAGTTATGAATATTGTAATTTAATAAACGACCAATGAGAGCAGAGCATGTCTTGAGCGGGGTCAGCGCCCTCTATACTTTGAGTAATATCTACTTGGGTAGACTGAGGAGTTTTTGTGGCGCATTTGGTTGGTGGCAACAGGTCGAGTTGGACCATGGAGTATTTTAAAGAAAGTGTTAAGTTAGAAGTATGAGCGGTGCCCTGAAACCGCTGCTCGGTCTAAACTATGTCATAATGTTGATCAAATCTAAATTAAAAGTGTATAAACCGTGGCTATTGTGTTTTATGCTCGCATTTTATCCTGATGACGCCCACTAAACGTGCAATAACTAAAGATGTCGTGAGAACGAGGCCGTTCTGCGACATATATATATTCGTCACTGCAAAATTTTATTGTTTACTAGGATATGTCCGCGACTTCGTACACGCTTGGTGAGACATTCCCACGGTATTCCCGGGACACAATTTTTCCAAAAATCTAATCATGCTACCTTAATTTTCGTCAAAGTCGACGTCGAGATTCCTTTTTATGAGTTTTTCGTCCACTTAAAAAATTCACTCCGAACATCTTTTGAAAAAAAAAAACAAGTTATCGATGTGTGAACCTGGCCAAACTGCCTTGATTATTTAGAATACCTGTATGCATGTCCAGAGTGGTATCTCCGTTGCCTTCGTTGGCCTCTTCGGCGATGTTGGAGATGGGTATCCGCCGATCGCCGTCGTGGAAGAAGAACTGCCCATTCGTCTCACTCAACACATAGTAGCAGGGGAAACTAACAAATACATAAATAATATGAAAATACAGGGTAGGCAAATATAGCTTTGAGGGGAAGCCAATAGGAGGATTCAGTTGGGATGAGCAACATTCCTCAATGCCTGATGAGGAGTCTTCGAGCAGTGCGATACTGACGGCAGGACTGGTCCACTAGTCCAAGTCGCTCAACGGACTATGGGCGAGCTATGCTGGCCGTTTCTCTCATGGAAATAATTAGAAATTTATTAGCTTATTACTTATAATTGGTCAAAATCGTGAGTGTCGTGAGTCAAAGTCGTGTGGGTGTCGTCAGTCAGTCGTGTGGGTGTCGTCAGTCAAAGTCGTGTGGGTGTCGTCAGTCAAAGTCGTGTGAGTGTCGTGAGTCAAATTCGTATGGGTTTTGTTAGTCAAAGTGTGAGTGTCGTCAATCAAAATCGTGTGTTGTCATAAGACAAAATCGTGTGGGTGTCGTGAGTCAAAGTCGTAACTAAAAAGTGGAAATTTTTGAAAAATTCATGGTAGTGCACGTTGAAAAATACTTTCAAACAGGGTGAACCATTGCTGGCCACCCACCCCCAATGATTGACATTGTGTCATATATACTTTTTTATTTTGTTGCCATACAATAATGATAATATAGTTTTAAACTTACTCAGACGATTGCGTCGGCGGCGGTTTCGGTAATATCCTGGGCAACGTTGCCGGAGGATGCGGCATTATTTTCACGGGGATCAGTTCTACAAAAATATGACTCCAATTGGATTAACAATTCCCTTAACTAAGCGGCAACTTCCAGAGATTTTATTCCCATATACAGCGAAATTTCTGATGGGAACCGAGAAAAAAAATAGTCGAAACAATTATTATCTGCCATATATATAGTGTTTATTTATTTACAATCTTACATCTATACCAGCGGTCCCGACAGACGACGTCCTGCCTTGAAAAAATTTTTGAACCCGATTGCAGTGCCATCTACAGGGTCCAATTATGAATCTAAACCACCCTCGAATCCACTTGAACACAAACAAAAAAAAAACATTCCAATAGGTCCAGCCGTTTAGGAGGAGTTCATTGCCAACACACGTAAAGAAGAATTATATATAAAAGAAATTCATGTTAGTTAGACTATTTATAACTCAAGAACGGCTGTACCGATTAGGCTGAAAATTGGTAGAGAGGTAGCTTAGAACCAGGAGACGAACATAGGATACTTTTTATCCCGTTGGAACCGGTAGGTGGCGCTGAGATCGGGTTCTAGAATCCTCCTAATCACCTGGACCGATTTGGGTGATTTTGTTTTAGTGTGTTTGAGTGGGTTCCCGGATGGTTTAGATTCACACAACCGGTAGGTGGCACTGAGATCGATTCGATCGATCGATTTTTACTTTTTCAGAGCAGTACAACGTCTGCCGGGGCCGCTTATTTTTTTTATATAAAAAAATAAACATTTTTTTATAAAAAAAAGAAAAAAAAATTATAAAAAAAAGATTTTTTTTATTAAAAAAAAAGATTTTTTTTATTAAAAAAAAAGATTTTTTTTTAAAATAATGATTAAGAATCATACTGCTAGGCGGGGGCAGTTTGGGCAGGAGCGGCAGCAGCCTCTGGACGACCACGGGCCGGTCCTGGAGGCGGGCGCGGCCGCGGCGCCAGCGGGGCACGTCCTCCAGGTTCAGGGGCTTCGGCGTAGGGGGCTGGCCACGTGAAAAAAAAACGCATTTCCAGTGATAGTGTGCTCGATTAAGTCGGCAAGCGAACACATTTAAACTATCAGAGAGTTAGTCACTTTCCGGTAAGCTGTATTTTTTAATTTTTTGTCTGTCTGTTTGTTCCGGCTAACCTCTGAAACGGCTGGATCGATTTTCACTGGGCGGGGCTTTCACTGGCAGATAGCTGATGTTATAAAGAGTTACTTAGGCTACTTATCAAATGAGGGTACCGCGAAAGAAAATTGCACGCGGACGATGTAGAGAGGGTAACAGCTAGTTCGTTTTATATATATATATATATATATATATATATATATATATATATGTGTTATATAGTGTGGCGAACGATGGTGGAACCATCTAGTTAGTTTTGGAACAATCTAGAAAAATCTAGAACAAAAAGACAAGGACGGATATATTTAGAAAAAGATAGACGATAAACGAAAGAAAGAGATAGATAGATGTTAGAAAGAGATAGACGACAAAAGAGAGAAAGAGATAGATAGATGTTAGAAAGGGATAGACGTATAAACGAAAGTTCCCGAACAGAAGGTTCTGAAAGAAAAGACAGAGATAGATAGACGGGTTCTAGAAAATACTTCCAGGTATATAAACAGCGTAAGGCGCGCCTACTGGGCAGTTTAAAGTTGAGTTCAGTCCAAGACGGTGAAACGACAAGTGCGATACTAAAGGGTTATCGGAGAAGGTTAATAGAGTACAGTGACGGATTAAGTGGTGAATTTAGTGACAAGTTCGGTGGACAGATACGCGAAGGAGGTGTTTAGCGTAGTTCGAAGGAGGAACCAGAAGCGAGCTACCCGCGATAATATAGGAGGTGGTCCGCGCAATATCGGCGACGGTATTGAGGGTGTGACAACTTATCGTCGGGACTGTGCATCGTTGGTCGTGCGTATAGGGGCAACCCTACAGAGAGGTACTACGTGCGGCTGTGTAAGTCAATAAAAGCTTTTAAATTAAAAACTGGTGTTTTCTTCCAATCCATAAGTGCGTACCCCCGCTTGCACGTAACAATATGTTATAAATTTGGGTTTTTCAAGATACCACGTTATTGAAGCAAAGAAGCGATATATTATGTGCGGACTTATAATATTCGTTAATGTGTTTTTTTTAAATAACAATACTACGGAGTCGAGGTCCGTACCCTTTTTACAACTTGATTACTGATATTGATTTTTTGAGTTTATACACGCTTATTATTTATTATCTTTTGTTATAGTGTGTGACATTAATTTTGTGGTTTTTATGTTGTATTGTGTACCTTAAGAATAACTTATATATTTTTTTTCTAATTTTAACACTAAACTTATACTAATGTAGAGTGTATCTGTTACATGCTGGTGTTGTGAAAGAGTGCATGTGCAGTGTGTGCCTTATGTCTATACATATATATATTGTCTTAACTAGTGTCATGTATGTTGCTTTTTCTTATTACTTTTAGGCTCTTTGTGTGTCTTGGTTTGTTTGCAAATTGTGCGTGTAATTCAATGCAGTGGTATTGCGCGTTGATGTGAGTAAGTGTATAAGTTTTGTTGTTGGTTGTGTGTTTGTGACCGTTAATGTGTTTGATTTCTCCAATCTTCCAATGTCCATTTCGAGTTTCATACGAATATATAAAATCCTTATGCTTCATGTACAAGGAAACATCGGTTTGGGAATGCATTTGCACATATCCTCGGACAACATCCCGTGGGAGATCGCCGAGGGGTACGTGGGCCTCCCAACTGGAGCTATTTGATATATTAATGTGCAAGGTAGGTTCAGAATTGCAAATATATTTCAAAAGTTAGTATATGAATTTTTGAACCCGAAGTACCCGAGTACCGAAACACGCCGAGAATTCCCGAACATACCCGAGCGCGTGTGTGACGTCACTAGATTTCTCATGCAAACCGTCGTAGCTTCGTAGCACACAGCTGATGTTGCTACGACGAGTTAGTATGTGAAATTACCATAGTAACGTTACACGCGCGTTCGGGTTTGTTCGGGAATTGTCGGCTTGTTTCGGTACTCGCGTACTTCGGGTTAAGAAAAATATATTTAATTTGATATAACTTTTTAACTACAGCGAAAAACCAAATAAAAATTGTTTGTAATAAAAACTTATATATGATAATTTAAAAAATTATAACAAAAATGATTCAACAAGCTAAGCATTTCATACAAATCATACCTCAACTTCGACCTTAGGCGCTATCGGAGGTGGGTGCCTGAAGACCGCGGACCTCGAGTCCTGCGGCTGCGGGGGCTTGGGCTTCTTCTGCGGGCACACGTGGCCGCAGCCGCACTTGCCCACCGCTGGACTGGGCGTCGGAGTCATGTACGGGTTTCCCACTAGGCTTAGGAGCCTTTTCAATCTGAAAATTATAGATAGAAGTTAATGAAAATTACTACTGGCACGGAAAGCAAATTATAGAAACTGCAATCGCGTTGCAAAGTAAAAAACTCTTAAATCCTGAATGTATATATAACGTATAACATAGATGGACCACATGTTATGTCTCTTAATTTACTTACTTATTATTGTTTAAAACCTGTTTTTTTTACACCAAATCAATCAATTTTGACATATCAACGACGACCCATTTACTAACCGTGCGCAGAAGGTTTGCCGATAGCCTCGTCATTTCACGCGTCGATGTTCAATAGGGTTGACAAAAAAAAGGTTGCGTAAATAGTTGTTGCAATAAAATTATTGTTTCAATTTATTTTTGTATATACTTTGTATAAGTGTAAACAGTAATAGTGAGTAATACAATACAACAATAGTAAGTAGTAATCGGCAAATTTTCTGCGCATTGCTTATACAATGATTGACAGCAAACTATTTCAATCAAAAGATTAAAAACATTATTATACAATGGTAGTAATAATATTATTGCATGAGTATAAAATAAAAATGTTATGATATCATGAATGACTGTGTGTCACCTTCCTATTCACATACACTGTAAAACACTTACTCCTTTCCTAAAATTCTTAAATTATTACTTGTTTATATAATTTTTCTAAAGTTGCGACTAGCACACAAAAAAACTACGTTTTAACGGTTTTAAGCGGCATTTGTTATATGGAGTCGAACTCTCCTAACAAACAATGTCTTTACATATTTTTTTTATATGTAAATAATTTAAGGATATATGTAATATACGTCATTGTCAGATTTAGTCCTCACCTGTCACTCATGAGGGCGAATCCATTCTGGACAGGAGGGGCTTGCTGGGGCCTGTTGATTAACTTGTTCACCAACTTGAGGGTGCCGCTGCAACTTGTCGACGACAACTTATGTTCCGGCGACGCAAGTTGCTCATCTGCACAAAGATAAACTCTGAAATTCACTAAAAAGGACTTGTCCGCGCCGTTTACTTTAAATAATCTCCTGTCAAATTATTTCCAAAACTACCCGCTTTCCTAGCGGCCATCTTCCGTTGCAAACGACTATCTGCTATGCTATCTCTCTAACTGCTCGACTTTGAGAGTCAGTTTGCTGCCTACCCTTGTACGACAACCTGCATATATTTACGCCACCAATTAATACCTAATAATATTGTTACACGCCGACAAAGTAAATGCTCACCTGCTTTATTACCTTCCCCGCATTTTGACTTTTTTGTTTACTTTGTGTTTAAAATTTGTAATTAAGAAAAACATTCTATTGTTATTGTACTTGTTTATGGCCGCAGGTGTGCTAATTACGGTTTCTCGGAAACTTCAGTACACGCGGTCGATTGTTGTATGGTGCAGTTTAGTATAAAACGATGCCCGGACGGAGGGGTGGGGCGGTCAAACGACGATTACGATACTAGCAAGACGTGTGTAGTACATTCGATGAGCGATATAGTGACAGACTTTGCGCGTGTTATTGGATCGTGCAATTTGTACTGGTTGTGTCCAGTTATATTTGTACCTGTGTTATACGAGTTTGTATAGTTCTAATAAATTCTATAGTAATTACAACGGCATTTTAATTCGAGTCCTGTAGCTCGTAACAATATCATAAATGCGAAAGTAACTTTGCCTATCTGTCTTTTGCCCTTTCACGGAAAAACTACAGGACCGACTTGGTTGAAACTCAGTATATATGTATACTAGCTGCACCCCGCGGTTTCACCCGTGGTGATGAAAAAATCGTTATATTTCGGATAATTCACATATATCTTTATAAATTTAGCCTGTGTTATTCGGATGTGCAAGCTATATTGTAAAGTTTCATCAAAATCCATAAAGTAGTTTTTGTGTGAAAGCGTTACAACGTCCATACATTCTTACAAACTCGCGTTTGTAATATTAGTAGGATAGGATATATAGTAGGATATTTTCGATGCCGAGGATGAACATAAGATACTTTTTATCCCGAAAAATGGGAGAACATGTATCCTATGTTCATCCTCGGCATTGAAAATATCCTACTATGTATATATCCCGAAAAATGGGATAACATGTATCCTATGTTCATCCTCGGCATTGAAAATATCCTACTATGTATATATCCCGAAAAATGGGATAACATGTATCCTATGGCCAAACTCGGCTTTGAAAATATCCTACTATGTACTATATATCCCGAAAAATGGAAAAAAAGTATCCTATGTTCATCCTCGGCATTGAAAATATCCTACTACGTATATATCCCGAAAAATGGGATTACATGTATCCTATGTCCATCCTCGGCATTGAAAATATCCTACTATATACATATCTTGAAAAATGGGATAAAAAGTAGGATAAGAGTCCCTTGTTCCCTATCCCTAGTAGCAGGTAATTACCAAGAAATACCTTGGGAGTTTGTGCCGTCGGGTTACCGATCCCGCCGTGTACACTGTACACTAGTAAAAAAAAAAATGTGTGTGTGTGTTTGTGTGTGTACTTATGTACACGCGATAGAAGTTATACATCTTTGGCGTATCAAGATAAAAATCTTTTCAAAAATTTCATCTTTCGCCTTATTCTTCGTTTGCAGAAAAAACGACACTAACAATAGAAGAACTAAAATGTTGACTATAGCTAACTTCATGGTGTCGGTTTTTCGTGACAGTGTGCGCGCGCATCGTAAAAGTATAACTTCAAAACTAAAATGTTGACTATAGCTAACTTCAGGGTGTCGGTCGACTATAGCTAACTTCATGGTGTAGCTTTTTCGTGTGACGGTGTGCGCGCGCATCGTAAAAATGTACTCTCATCATTTTTCCCTAACGCGCCTAAAGAAGTATAACTTCAAAAGCACTCACTTTTTCTCTCGTCTCCCGATATGCCGTCATTGCTGTCCTGGCTGAACGCGTTCTTCGGCGAGAATATGTCGGTGTCGCTCTCCCTAGCGCCCCTGTCGTCCTCGACGGAGCTGTCCGTCCCCTTGTCCGGGGTCTTGTCCGCCTTGTCGCGTTTGTCGGACGCCGGCTCCGACTTCGGCACCTTCTGCACCGGCTGCGGCAGCGGGAGCGTTGGCTCCGACCACCAGTAATCCAGCTCCAGTTTCGATCGGGAGCCAAACTGCAAAGACGAAGCCTTAGGTGAGTAGCGACCCCTCGTACCCGACTCTGGGGGCCAAGGCAAGACCCCCAACATCGTGCTTGCCTTAACCAACCGGCATGGAGTGGAGATCGCTAGAGCTAAGACTCAAGCTCCAGGGGTGGAAGTGATAAATGGCATCACTTCAGAAGTAGCTTCGGTGAACCTGCAGACCACCTCTCGGCACCCCTTAGCCCCTCACACCCATGTTGCCCCTGGGTTCAATGGCATTATTCGGGCCCATGGAGGGAGTGGGGAGTCAGCGTCTGACCATTTGTTCATGTTTACCGAACATTGTGACGGGCAGACGCCATAGTCCCCATATTCCCAGACCCCTAGTACCACTAGCAGTTCACCCCAATAGCTAGTCCTACACTGGCCGGGGATTGTCCTTGGATGCATTATTATATAGTGTGGACAGGGATAATTGCCGGTCCAGTGTCACACCATATTTACATTAAATTTGTCAAGGGGCCTCTACGTGATGGCCTTTCTATAGCCCCACGTAAGCCCTCCAAGAGTCCGGGTCATTTTTATAGCCCGCGGTCTTGAAAGACATACAATATAATAACAATAATAAATAATAGTCGCCCATTAACGTCCCACTGCTGGGCTCCGATGTCCAACTAATACAACAACGATTACGTAACAACGTCACGCTTGTCCGAGGCGAATTTATTCAAGATGTTTTAAGAAAGAAAGAAAGACAGAAAAAAAATATTTGAAGAAATAGCGACGTACTACACGTGCGCAGAACGTTTGCCAATTACACAAATAGTTGTTGCAATAAATTTAGAGTCGGAAAATAAAATAACAAAGACATACCATAAGATACAAGTCTCCAATAGACAAATCACCAGCATCGTGGACGCTCCATCCCTTCCTGATTTGCCTTAAAGCCATGTCGACATCGATGTCAGGCTTGGGCTCATCCTCTACCTTGACCTGGTCCTCCTTCGACTCCTCCTGGTCCTTGTCTACCACTAATGTATATATGCTACCACCACGTTTCTTTGGTCGGATACGGAACTTTACCTGAGGAGTCAATCCAAAGGGCTTTTTATATTGTCATAATACTATAAGTTAAATTTCACATTTCTTATAGAGTTTTGAACTATTGTCACTAATAAAATTTGGATAATATTTTCTACAATTAAAAATATCGGCGCACAAACATAATATGTATACAGTGATTGTGACTGTTGAGTGTTTGAGCTGACTCGTTATCATTGAAAATAAGAGTGGCTAGGCTCCCTTTTAATAGGCGATGGTAACCGCTTTCCATCAGGAGGTTTGTCTGGCTGTATGCTGAACTCATGGAATAAAAAAGGTCCAAAATTAACTTTTGGCCAAATAAATAAATTAAAATTACAAACCTTTAAATTCTTAAACTTATTCTCCTTTCCTTTTTCCTTTCCGTGATCGCTTTCATTGTCCGTATCGCTCTTATTATACTTCTCATCGTCCTCCATTTCCGAGAAAGAGTCCTTCTCTCTCTCTGACATATCTTTATCTCTTTCCGGCTCGCGGTCTACTTCTTCCTCTGCAGTTTCTTCAGATTTCAATTCTTCCTCAGTGCTCGGTTTCTCTTCGTCGTCGTGATTGTTCTTGAACGACGCCATCAGTTCTATACCGTCTATGGCCGTCTCTTCAATATTTATAAGTCTGTTTGTATCGCCTTCGTCTATCTTAAATTTTTTCGTCTCTGAATCCTTGACTTCTGTTGTGCTGTCTTTACGTTGACGCTTTGGTGTGCGGATTTTTACTGTAATATCGTTAGTGGTTTCATGGCGTTCACATGTGACATTGAATTAAACATTTTAATCAGTTTGCTAGATAGTGTATTCAGCTATAATTCTTGGTCTAAAGTATGCGGCCATAGCATTGACTTGTGTTCCGGGACATCAGTGGTCAGATTTCAGTCTAATTTCCACAGGCAAGAATAACCACTTTCCATCTGGGAATGTATAATGAATCTTATACTAATATATAAAGCTGAAGGGTTTGTTTGTTCGTTTGTTTGATTGGACGCGATTATCTCAGGAACTACTGGTCTGATTTGAAAAATGCTTTCGATGTTAGATAGCCCATTTATCGAGGAAGGCTATAGGCTATATATCATCACGCTAAGACCAATAGGAGCGGAGCACCAATGAAGAATGTTTCAAAATCGGGGGGTTTTGAAAACAAATTCCACGCGGGTCGCGGGCACAGCTAGTATAGTATGTCTTATGCAGTGAGTATAAAAAACACTAATGTTAAAAATATAATAACAGATACATAAGAGACATGTAAAAATTTAGTTACATAATAAATAGCAGTAATACTATGTAATCCTTAAAACTCGGTAACTATTGACTAGCTTTGATGAATGTGTAGATAGAAAAGATAACGAAATACACTAAGAAGCAATAAGCCCGGACAATCTAGTTCATCCGGGGAGGAGAAAAATAAACACTTTCCATCATAAAATATGGACCATCAATCTGTTTGCTGTACTTCTGCAAAAAAATATTCAAAAAACTTTTTTTTATCATGATATAGGATCGCGTTCCAGCTTCTACACTGAAGAGTGAGATAGCAACCTTGTATACGCGTGCAGTAATACAATTTCTACAGGCGCTTAATATATTATTTCTAAACCTATTGACCTATTTGCGCAAGTAAAAAGTACAACAAAAACAAAACCGGCTTCAAACAAAAAAGCAAATATAATTTTGATTTTGGGTTTTAATTTATTTCAGACCTAATGATGGGAAAATAAAATCACCATTTGATTATGATGTGTTTGTGGACTGTAGGTTTGGTTCAATATCGGGAGTGGAAGAAACTCACCGGATGCAGCTGCTCTTGGTTCTCTTCTTCTGCCCCAGTTCAGCAACAGGTCCGAAGAGTTTTTAACTTATTTATATATTTATAGCGTCACTTCGCGAGACGTGCAATTAAGACTGTTAATTATAGGAGAGGCTTTTTTTATAACGGCGGAGCGGTGAAATTTAAGCGTGTGGTGCGAACGACGTACTGAGACGGAAAGGGGCGTTGCAGCTGTTGTCGTGCGTTTTTCATATTATTTTACAAATTACTTGATGCGGCGAGAATAGGACGGGCGGGAAGGTTTATAGGGATGGAAGATTTAAAAAAACTAAAATTGCGATAATTAATTACCACCTAATGTGCAGTGTTTTAAAACCCTAGAAGATAGATGGCGCTAAAACTCCTTCTCTCGTTTTTTAGCTTTTAAATAATCGAAACGTATTTCTGTTATGGACAAGGAGTAGACAAGTCTCTTGTACTCACCGCTGGTCTCGTCTTTGTCCCGTCGTTGCGAACACATGCGTTCGAGGTATGAGGAGAAGCAGATCTTCTGGCTGGAGAGCTGTTCACTGGGGCTGACTAGTGGTATGTGGATATCCGCTTCCGGCCTCGGTCCCACGTGTAAGGCTGGTTTTTTCGTCAGCTTTTGTTCTGAGAAATTTATATTATACTAGAATATAGGACTCGTCTACATTTGGCTTCAAATTCCCTCAGGATTCGCGGAACTCAAAATATCGTAGCGTTTAAAAGAATGTATGCTATCGTTTTAGTGAAAACTGTTTCGGAATTTTCACGCACCCGTACAACTATAAATCGCTCCCGGAAAATTCGCACGGCATTCCCGGGATAAAATATCACAATTTTATTACATTAAACTTGCTATCGATCAGTAAAATATGAAATTGGAATTCAGATTTTTTTATCTGTCAATTTTAAATCAGTACCAAAACATTTCCCGCAGGATTCCCGAGATAAAAAATTGCGCTGAGTTTAAGTCTAAGAATTAGCTGTTGATCAGCGAAAACCGCATCGAAATCGGCCTAGTAGTTTTTAAGTGACTACCGAACAAACAGCGAAGAAATCTAAAAATATCAACGTTTATAGTCTATTCCAGTTGTACTCGTATGTATATAGCGAAGTGGGCATGGTTCAGCTATAGTAGAATTATTTTCTTCGTGCAGTTTGGGTTATAAATAATCGGAGCGGTGAAGCGAGTATTTCGCTCTCTCTTCCACTCACGGGCCTTATGGGCGGGCATAGTGATGCGCATTATTGTTGTCGATAAGCGTTATCGATAGTGTATTTAGTTTTGTCATTTTGTGGGTAAGTGATATAAATTAAAGAAAAAAATTAGATAAAATAACGTATTTATTAAAATAAGAATAATAATGATTTATAATAAATTATTAATTAGGTATCTATGTATCAAAAACCTATAAGTACAAAAGTATAGAATGTAACAAGTTATATTAAAAATAAATATAAATACTTATATCTAAGTTTAAAATTAACAGAAAAAGATAATAATGATTTTTATAAGAATGATAATCTTTCTTTGATAAGAATGAGTTTTTATCGATAATGGCGTTGCGCCCGCGTAACATGCTCACCGCCCTAGCCGGGCTGAGGCCGAGTTTGATTTATGACTCAAACTGCACGGAGAAAATAATTCTACTATAGTAGTGGTAAAAAAACAAGTATCCGGAATACCTTGTACGATAATTCTCTCTGGCTCCATGTTAAGATGATCCTCCAAGTCTTCTTGCTCGTTGTCGTCTGGCACTCTGGCGGTCAACTCTGGGAAGTTCTCGTCTGTCTCCTTACTTTGCACTTCTTCCATGCATTTCTGCTCTGGTTGACTCTCTATTTTTATATGTTTTATGTGTGTCTGATTCAAAGATGTAAGAAATACTTCTTGCTCAGGTCAGAAAGTGTGTTTTATACTACTTTGATGTGTCACATTTTTTATTTGAATTTTTAAATAGTGAAAAACATAATATTAGGATGAAACCCATTGGAAATGGAAGAGAATATAACAAAATAGGAAATGAAAAATATTTTACGGGAGATCTGATGTCGGGAAGTGGAAGGGAGTTTTTAAGGGTAAAAAACGGTTTATTGCGATTTCCAGCAAAAACTACAAGTCCTATGGAAAAAAGTTAAATGGAAAAGTTGTAGGTAATAAAAAGATCTACTACTTTTGTATTTACTCTTTTTCACGTAACTTCAAAATTTATGTGAAAAACTCAAATAACCAAGTTTTTGTTTTTTTATTTAATTTTTTTTTACGAAATTTGGTGAAAACTTGCATTTTATGTCCCAAACACACTGTTTTTTTTAAATTTAAAATATTTATTTTTCACCTTATTTTGACTTAATATGGAAAAAGCAGCTTAATTTTCAATCGAAAATTCATCAATAAATATAACTAAAAAAAAGGGGGGCTTGTTGTTCGTTGAAATGTCTACTTTTTGAGTGTGTAAAAAAGAATATATAATTGTTTGGTGTTAACTTAGCTACTGTTTTCACTACTGTCGCGTTGTTAGTCCAACTCAGTATAAAAATACACCTTAGGCAGTTAATACGTATTTCATTTAAACACTTTTATGGGACTTATGTAAAAATAGATCTAAACTCCCACAATAATAATAATATTATAATACTATGGTAAATGTTCTCAGAAAATGCAATTTCCGATTTTTGTTATATTAATGTATATATGTTATATCATGTATGTATATATTTATAAGATACTAATTCTGTAGTGAGAATAATGCAACATGCCTCTGTTCTTTTCAATTTTTTTGTCCATCCAAAAGTTGTCTGAAAGAAATCGCTAAAAGCGATAAGACCGCCTGTTGTATTGATTTCTGTTAACTGTATCTTTTAAAACACAATAAAGCATATTCATAGATGATTGTATTCGAAAAAGGATACCTTCCCCCTCCACCTCTTGTGCAGCGCGTGTATGAACGCCGCGAGCCTAGTGCGTAATGGCAGCGCGACGGCCGCGCGCGGGTTGTGCGCGGCGGCCTGCACGCGCGCCCACGCGCACGCGTCGCGCGCGCGCAGCGTCACCTGCGCGCGCGAGCACACGCGCGAGCCGCACGCGCGCTCTTCATATTTCAAACACAAATCATTCCTCACATACTTAGACCTGATCCAGAAAGGGCGAATTCGCCGCGAAACGTTTCGCGCGAAATTATTCGCGCGTTAGTGAGATACTAGGCACCAATACATCGCGCCCACAAGCATCGAAATACATGTACATACATACAAAAAACAGAATTCAATATACGCGCGTATATCGCGTGCACTACGCTAGACTCTCGACTCGCGCGTGATTCCATATTTATATCGCGAGTCGAGATACTAGAGACGCCTTGTTGCGCCCAGTTAACGCGCGAACTCCAAGGCGAGTGCACGTATCCGGGGAAATTGAGCGCCAAAATTTTGAGACTGAATTGTTTATAGACGAAATAGAAAAACGACCGGCGATATGGGATTTGGAATCACCTGATTATGCCAACCGAATTTTAATTAATTAATTTTGGAATCAAAGTTACAAACATACATACATACATACATACATACATAACTTCACGCCAAGTCCCAAGTAGGCACGAACAACAGAGCGCCATTTTGGCTTATTCTTACACACCTCACTTGCTTCTTTGACATTCATAGTTCTTGTCATGCACGCTCGTCTGTTCTTAAGGCTTAAGTTACTAACATACTATGTGTAATTCTATCATTAAGAATTGGATGAACTAAATACATTCTATTTTCCCTCCGTTTTTGTCTCTTCCAGCGACGGTAAGCTAACCACAACGTGACCGCTTCGTTCAACTCCATGTTTCTTCGTACTGACTAAATTCGTCCCCAAATGCTCGCGCGTAGGGCGAAACGGTCGCGCGTGATACGCACGAGAGAATCGAGGCGAATTCGCTCCTTCTGGACAAGCTCTCACATGGGGAAACCCAACCAATACAAATAGAGCTAATAGTACGAAAGAAATGTGTTAGAGCGATATGTAATACTGGTCCTTTAGATTGTTGTCGGCCGACAAAATCTCAAATTATTTATAACTAGCTTCTGCCCGCGACTTAGTTCGCGTGGAATAGTTTAAAAAAAAGTAAGTTAAAAATATCCCGCGATTTTGAAACATTCTTCTTTTGGTGCTCCGCTCCTATTGCTCTTAGCGTGATGGTTTATAACCTATAACCTTCGATAAATGGGCTATCTAATACTGAAAAAAAATTCAAATCAGACCACTAGTTCCTGACATTAGCGCGTTCAAGCAAACAAACAAAGAAACAAACTTATCAGCTTTATATATTATATATATAAGATAAAACTCTCTCACCGATACCACATCCTGTCAAAATCTCCACTTCTATTATGTTAGTTGCAGAGAAATTACATTCAGTCTGTTATAAGCTGTTTAAGTATTTAAAGGTTTTTAACTATCCCACGGTAACTCTTTAATTTTTCGGGATCAAAAGTATCCCATATGTTGACCAGGAATATAAGCTACCACCATACAAAATTTCATGTTAATCGGTCCAGTCTTTTCGGAGATTAGCTGGTACAAACAGACAAATAGAGAAACAAAAAATTTGAAAAAAATCTAAATTAGTTCTATTTCACTTCTTACATCCTCCTGACTCGGTTTTTAGCATTTTTTTTCATTGTACAGAAATTTGACCTCTACAATTTTATTATATGTATAGATTACAAACATGTATATATTCCAACTGGGGCTTTTTGTTAAAGAACATCCAGATATGTTTGGAAGTTATGAAAATGAAAAACATTTTGTTAGAAGGGATCAAACAAAAAATTTAAATTGAAAAGTTTTACAAGTGCCTTACATTATAATAACCGTAGCATAATGACTTATTAGAGTGTGTTGCAAGACATCCACCACAGTAGTCATAAGAACCATAGAGCACATTAATATCACATAGACAATCCTCATAGATAATAATGTTTAGTCGATTCATTAGATAACTCGATTTATAGTAAGTGTTAATCGGTACCATAGATAATATATTTTAGTCGATTTATCAGACGATTCGAATTATAATTAAATTACCATTTTCTACCAGTCCCTTAATTTTATAAACCCACTAAATTATCGCATAGACAATTTAATGCATCAGTAACTAATTGTTATAATTATTTTTATGATCCTGGCAACACTATCATGTATTTGCTATTTTTAGGAGTTTTTGGCGGGAACTGAAAGGAGACGTTGTGCTGTGCAGTTTTATTTTCTAAAAATGTGTATAATTACTCTAAAATGAACAATAGTTGCAGGATATTGATAGTTTTTGAGTTGAAATTATGTGTTTTTGTGAGAAATGTGAACTGTATAGTCAGATGTGATCTTTCGAGTGTTCACAAGAACTCCATTGAATGGCGTCGGTTGTAGCCTGCAATACAACTGCGCTACTATACGAAGACCTATTATTTAACATGTTTCCGACTGAAAGACTTTGATTCTATGGTCATGAATAAATATATAAAAAAAATTGCTATTTTTAGCAATAATGCAATGTTATTGTTTTGTAGTTGATAGCATTTTCGTATAAAAAGGCCTGGTAGCGTGTACTTGTCGTGACACTCGTCTACACAGCGTGTAGACAAATGTTCGTTGCTAACTGTGCGATGTGCATAGTCACACCAAAGCCAAAACAATAAAAAAAATAGTACCAAATAATCAAAAATTTAATATCTGGTACTTTTCTGACCCAAAAGTCTCCATGCTGTCACAACTGTTTAATAAAATTCCAAAATTATTCAGAGAGTTGCCATTATGGTCATTCAGAATTAAATTACAAGTTGATCAATAGATAATTGGTTTTCAAGAAAGAAGAAAGACATATTTTATTTAGGACAAATACAACATTATTATCAAAACAGTAAACTAATAGAAATAGAATAAGTCCTAAAATTGAACCCAGTCTCAGCATATGCTGACCAATTAAGACCAGCGCTGTTCTTCCGCCTGGGACCAGCAAGTGAACTCACGAAGGACAATAAAACACATATAATAAATAATATATAATGTACAATGCAAGTCAATAATGATAAAAAACTATGACATGTTACAGTTGTATGGCTTTAATGTATTTTTCAATTGGAAATAATTCTTTAAATGTTACTTACATACGTGTACAGTCAAGTTCATTAATATATATGCATTGACAAGAATTCAAAATATTGTATGCAGTAGAATGTAAAAAACTATCTTTACAATCAAACAAATCAATAATTTGTGGTTAACTTTTAGATTCATTTATATGTGACAGACTCCGTTCAATAATATGTATGCATTACGATCATAATTATGTGTGCAGTGATGGATTCATAAATATTTTGAATACGGTTTACGTTTAAACTTGTCAAACATTAGATTTTATGAAACCTTTCAAACTCTTTAGTCAAAGTTTGCGATTGGTAACATTAGTTACTGGTCGAAAAGATACATTTGTTTTTTTTTCAAAGATAAAGTATTTGACATTTACCTAATATTTTTAAAAGATAAATTAAAATTTCATCTTCTTTATTTATTATTAAAAATGTATAGAATTGATGTATGTATGTATGTGTGAGGAAGGTATTTGGGTAATTGGGAATATCAAGAAATACTATTTCTTTATGGTGTAGAAGGTGGCTGGAAGAGGGTGATGTAAAAAGACATGTGTCGTATGGTCGACCCAGAAAAACAACTTATGAAAAAGATATGCAATTGGTGGAAAAATCCCACCACGTAGCCTAGATCTTAACTCCATAGTGAATCTATGGGGGTTAATGATCCAAAATTGAGATAATAGTGAAACTCGTACACAAGAAAATTTAAAGGCTCACGTTCATTCCATCTGGGATAGTTTTAGAAATCGGGATTACTGCTACAAAATGATTAAATCAATGAGGACTCGCTTGCAAAATGTAATTGACGTAAGTGGAGCGTACACAAGATTTAAAATTAATACTCCCTGACTAAGCCATATTTTAAAGCGGACAAAAAAGCGCTTAGTGCAGCCACTTGTCTTTTCATATTTATGTACCTAGACTATAAAGGTATCTAACAGACATAAAATCGACGCCTTTGAATTGTAGTGCTGGAGTCGGATTGTCAGAATTCCATGGACAGCTCACAGAACAAATGTTTCTATACTGGAAGAGCTTGAGATCCGAGTTCACCAGATGTTATCAGCAGTGTGCCGACAACGTACTACTGAAGTACTTTGACCACATACCGCGAAGGAACCCAGGCAACATGCAGAGACTTGTGGTCACTGGAAAAGTTGAAAGCAAGAGACATTGTGGTAGATCTCCAAATACGTGGCTTGACTAGATTGTGACATAAACATTTCAATAAACTTGGCCAGCCACTATGTACAGTACCGATCTCCGTGGAACAGAGTTAATGTTCTCACTGCTATCAAAGTCATAATCCTCAGCAATGAAGGAACAACTTGAAAGAAGAAGCTATTTTTCATATATAAAAATGTATTAAAGTTCATTGAAATGTTTTTATTTTGTTGATGTTCCTTTCAATTTTTGGTTAATAATTTTAAGAGAAGTTAGTTCTTTTTTAGTTTCGTAGTTACAGAAAAATAAATAAGTTTTCCAAAATCTATTTTTTTTTAATTCGTATACTTTATTCTACAAGTACCGAGGTAAGTAATACAACGAGAACACATTGATATTAATCAGAATCCTAAAAACGCTAGCTAGTTACGCGACGTTGCCCAATGGGCAGTTGCACGTATTGGCAACGATGCATTATTACTTGCATATAAGGTGCTGCAAAATGAATTCTAGGAAAAAGACAATTTGAGTGAAATTCGCATATCTATAAGATATTTATGAATATTTGTCTAGTCAGATATTTTTGAATCCTATGCTATTGAGTTATATTTGATCATATGGCTGGTCATAAATTATTGTAAAGTGTCCAGGCATATATTATTGAACCAATTACATGATGATATATTAATGAATTTTTAAAAGGAAATTAATCACATATTTTCATGTAAATTAAATTATTCACCTCATTTATCTAAATCAATTTAAATTTATATAAATTCTGAAATTCTAATTTAATAGTGACAAACTGTAGATAAAGCCGTGTACGCCTGTTATTGGCATGTATGCATTTATTTAATTGTTATATTTATTATTATGTTATATTCTTATTAATGTGTACTATGCTGTTGGTGTATGTACCTATGAAATAAATAAATAAATAAATGAACTACAGACTGTAAAGATATTTTTTAACATTCTAGTGCATACAATATTTTGAATCCTTGTGAATGCATATATATTAATGAACTTGACTGTACCTATTTTATTTGTTTATATTGTTTTTATATAACTAACGACATTTTATTTATCGATTTTATGACATACTAGAGTTTACCCCGCGGCTGCGTGTCAACCTCTAGTGTATATCTCTTGTTTAAAGAGCAGGCGGTATGTACAGGTTACATTTTTTTTTATGTATATTAGAAAGATTCACTTCACTTTATATCTTAAACTATATCATCTCCCGTCTATCTGTAAACTACATAAGTTACAAAACTTGACAAAAATGACAAAAGTGGACAAGTGGACCAAGGGGTCCAAGGGTACCAAAGGGACCAAGTGGACCAAGGGAACCAATGGGACCAACGTGAGCAATGGGCCAAACGGACCAAACAGGACCAACGGGACCACGGAACTAACGGGACCGTCGGAACGGACGTGCTTAATGGAGCAACGGGACCAACGAGACCAATGGGACCAACACGACCAACGGGATCAATGGGACCAACGGGACCAATGAGACCAACCGGACCAATGAAACCAACGGGACAAACGGGATGAACGGGACCAATGGGACCAACCGGACCAATGAAACTAATGGGACCAACCGGACCAATAAAACCAATGGTACCAACGGGCTGAACGGGACCAACGGGACTACTGGACCAACGGGATCAACGGGACCACGGGACTAATGGGATCAACGGATTCAATGGGACCAACGGGACCAATGTGACCAATCGGTCCAACGGGACCAATGGGATGAACGGGACCAATGGGACCAACGGGACCAATGGGTCCAACGGGATGAACGGGACCAACGCGACCAACGGAACCATAGGACTAACGCGATCAATGGGACCAACGAGACCAATGAGACCAACTGGACCAATTAAACCAACGGGATCAACGGGATGAACGGGACCAACGCGACCAACGAAACCATAGGACTAACGCGATCAATGGGACCAACGGGACCAATGGGACCAACCGGACCAATGAAACCAACGGGACCAACGGGATGAACGGGACCAACGGGATGAACGGGACCAATGGACCAACGGGATCACGGGACCAAAGGAATCAACGGGACCAATGGGATCAACGGGACAAAAGGTACAACAGGACCAATGCGATGAGCGGGACCAATGGGTCCAACGGGACCAACGGGGCCAATGGGACCAACGAAACCATGGGACCAACAAGACCACGGGTCAACGGGACCATGGGACCAACGGGACCACAGGACCGACGGGATCAACGGGACTTACGGGACCATCGGAATGAACGGGCCCAACGGACCAATGGGACCAACGGCACCAGGTGAACCAAGTGGATGAAATGGACAAAATCACAAAACCGGGATAACCTTTACATAAATCTAACCCATTATCCGGGATGAAAAGTATCCCTTGGCCACCCTCGGTATTAAAATTACATATGTACCGAGTTTCATTTAAATCGGTTCAATAGTCTTTCCATTCAAGGATAACAGACAGAGAGGCAAATATATTTTTATCCCGGGAACTATCCCATTTTTCGGGATAAAAAGTATCCTATGTTCATTCTCGGCATCGAAAAAAAAAAAATATATACTAAGTTTCAGCCAAATCGGTCCAGTAGTTTTTGCGTGAAAACGGAACAGACAGTAAGACAGAGTTACTTTCACATTTATAATATTAATAAGGATTTTAGTAACGAAGTGTCTTTACATGTAGTGCATAAAGAGGTCTTATCCGCGCAGAAACGGATATTCCGTTTCCGATAAGACCCAAACAGACAAACTATACGATAATGATTCTGTTGAAGGCCTTCCGGAGTTTTTAGACGGTAACACTTTTTTGCTCGCCAAAACAAAGAGATACAAAAATATACATATTTAAAATATACATATTAAAACAATAGGTGGCATATTCATAACGTTTTCTTCGATAAATCTGACTTGAAGGAAAACCTTAATTAATTTGACTATATAGATGGAACAGAATATGATATAGGACTGAACTACTTCATAAAAGAGTTTGTTTGTTTGCTTGAACACGCTAATCTCAGGTCTGATTGGAAATATTCTTTCAGTGTTAGACCATTTATCGAGGAAGGCTTTAGGCTATATATAATCACGCTAAGACCAATAGGAGCGAAGCACTAATGAAGAATATTTCATGTCGGGGGGTATTTTTTAACTTGCTTTTTTCCCAGATGTAGTCGCGGGCAGAAGCTAGTTTAAAAAATAAAGCTTTGTACCCTTTTAAGCAATACACTTACCAGTGATCTGGTTGAGCCTCCTGAGCGCACGGCACATGGGGGTCCTGACCCTCAGGTTCCTTCCCCTGGCCCTCACCACCATACTGCCTCCCAAGACCATCTCCCCCAAACGGGCGCAAGTCTTCTCATTCACCGAGACCAACTTCTTGCGAAGCTCGCCGTAGTTGATCAGAGCGTACAGCTCTTGGGCCACCTTTTTCACTTCTGAAAACCGAATTATCGGGCAAGTGCGTGTCTGTCAAGTCTGCCCACACACAATCAAGGGTACCGTTAAGACCGCCCTTGGGCCACCACAGAGACAGTCTTTACGGAACCGCTTATCTAAGAAAGAAAGAAAAAGATTTATTTAGAACTACAATAAACACCACTTAAACTATTTAAATAAAAACAAATAAGTAAATGTAGTCCTAAATTATAATAATAGCTCAGCAAAATTGCCGGTTAGGATAACCAGCGCTGATCTTCCGCTAGGACCGTTTCATCCGTGCAGGAACGGAGAAAGAATACAATTTCCTGCGGCCGGGCGGCCTGTCGTAAGAGGCGACAAAACAACCCACAGCCAGGTGGTAGGGCATTTGCCCGACTGGATGGCTACAACCCCTGGTCTAAAGTATGTCGCCATATCAACCTTAAGTTGTGTTCCGGCATTAGTGACCAGGTTCTCCAGTCTTCCTTAAGAGAGCAGCAGCGCATTTGAAGCACCTTTGGTGTTGCAAATGTCCATAGGCGATGGTAACCGCTTTCCATCAAGTGGGCCGTCTGCCTGTCTGCTGACCTCCTGCAAATAAAAAAATTATTAAAAAAAATAGGACCATCTGGACATACACGGACACGGGCAAATGAAAAAAAAACAGATATGAAGTGAATATACAAAAATTGAGATTGAAATAGAGAGGAAAAAAAACCATAAACAATAACTAAATAATAAAAGACTAAATACACATTATTTATAACAATTGACAATGTTTTATTATTTATGAAATTAGATAGAGAAGAACTAGACTAATACATGATACAATATCTCACTGTTTGGTTAATTATTTACCAGCCTAGATCACCGAAACTGGAAGATTCCGGGTCTGAATTCAAATTCAAATTCAAAAGTTTTTATTCAAAATTAGTTCCACTGAAGAACACTTTTTGAAGGCCATACATATGAGTTAAAAATTTAATTTTACTTCCTAGTCTATGTACACCGCTTCGAAACGTGGTATGCTGTTAAGGAGAAGAAGCGGCAAGAAACTCCCCAGCAACACGTCTAGCTAAAAATTGATTAACATTTTTTTGAATAGAATTTATACAGAAATATGTTACACAATTACTTTTTCAAGAATTAATGGAGTTGTAGTACACAGTGTATACTAAGTAAGACAGACACAATAAAAGGATAGAAAAATCTAATATATAAAATTCTCGTGACGCGGTGTTTGTTACCAAACTCCTCCAAAACGGTGTGTGCATATCGGGTAGGTCTGACAATCGGCCAGCATCTATTGTTCATACCCCTAAATAATAAGGATAACCCACCCCTAAATATATTTTTTTTGTCAAAAATTCTTATTTATATTTTACTATGATTTAACATTGAAAAATATTGTGGCGACCGAAGGTAGAACTTTCCGACAGCGTAAATTAGTCGCAAGACTTTTGGAAAACGGTAGAACATTCTGGAAGGAAAAGGCAAGGACGGATATATTTTAGAAAGGGATAGACGATGAACGAAAGACAGAGATGGATAGATGGGTTCCAGAAAATTCTTTCGGGTATATAAACAGCGTAAGGCGCGCCTACCGGGCAGTTTAGAGTTGAGTTGAGTTCAAGACGGCGAAGCGACAAGTGCGATACGGAAGAGTTGGAAGAGAGGATTAATAGAAGAAAGTGACGAGTTAAGTGGTGAATTTTGTGACAAGCTCGGTGGACAGTTAAGTGAAGCGTAGTTGGAGAGACGAACCGGAAGCGAGCTACACGCGGTAATATCGGAGGTGAACACTGCAGTAGCAGCGGGTGGTCTACGCAATATCGGCGATGGTTTTGTGAGCGAAACACCTTATCGTCGGAACTGTGCATCGTTAGTCGTGCGTATAGGGGCAACCCTGCAGAGAGGTATTACGTGCGGCTGTGTAAGTCAATAAAAGCGTTTAGTTAAAAACTGGTGTTTTCTTCCAATCCTAAGTGCGTACCTCGCTCGCACGTAACAATACATACAACCCTAACGTTTACATCCTTATTCCATGTACGTGACGTAACACAAGTCTTGGGAACCCTGGCCGTGTACGAGCGCAACTTCTCACACAACAATTACTCCAAAATACGGATAGCTGAAGGCAATATTTTATAGATTACCAGAGTTTACCCCGCGGCTGTGTATCTCTTGTTTAAAGAGCAGGCGGTACAGGTTACATTGTATTATTTTTTTTGGTATTTGCCCCAGGAAAATTCACTTCATTTTATATCGTAAACTATACCATCTCCCGTCAATCTGTAAACTACATAAGTGACAAAACTTGTCAAAAACGACAAAAGTGGACTAAGTGGACCAAAGGGTACCAAGGGGAGCAAGTGGACCAACGGGACCAATGGGACCAACGGGACCTACGGGACCATCGGAATGAACGGGCCCAACGGACCAATGGGACCAACGGGACCAATGGGATCAATGGGACCAACGGGACCAATGGGATCAATGGGACCAACTGGGATGAAATGGACAAAATCACAAAAACTATCCAAGTTTCCGGGATAATCTATACATACATACATATAAATAAAATTGGAGTGTCTGTTTGTAATATTGCAATAACTGCTTTTTATTACATGCATATGAATATATATATATGGTACATCCACCAAAATAACTTTATTTAAATTTATGTCTGTCTGTCTGTTTGTTCCGGCTAATCTCCGAAACGACTGGACCGATTTAAATGAAATTTTGTACGGTGATAGCTTATATCCCTGGTCAACATATAGGATACTTTTGATCCCGAAAAATTAAAGAGTTCACGTGGGATAGTTAAAAAACCGCACCACGCGGGGGACATCGTGGGCATCAGCTAGTCGAATATATATATATATATATATATATATATATATATATATATATATATATATATATATATGTCGGAGGGAAGTTATAATTGGATGTATTATTGACTGGATGTATAACGCACAATATCATTTGTTAACATTTTAATTACTTCTAAAATTCTTAATTTAATTTAATTTGTTAAATGTTTCTATAACTTAAAGATCGTTCTAACCTAATAAAAGTTATGAATATTGTAATTTAATAAACGACCAATGAGAGCAGAGCATGTCTAGAGCGGGGTCAGCGCCCTCTATACTTTGAGTAATATCTACTTGGGTAGACTGAGGAGTTTTTGTGGCGCATTTGGTTGGTGGCAACAGGTCGAGTTGGACCATGGAGTATTTTAAAGAAAGTATTGAAATTGGAAATATGAGCGGGTGCCCTGAACCCGCTGCTCGGTCTAAACTATGTCATAATGTTGATCAAATCTAAATTAAAAGTGTATAAACCGTGGCTATTGTGTTTTATGCTCGCATTTTATCCTGATGACGCCCACTAAACCTGCAATAACTAAAGATGTCGTGAGAACGAGGCCGTTCTACGACATATATATATATATATATATATATATATACTGGGTTTCAGCCAAATCGGTCCAGTAGTTTTTGCGTGAAAACGGATCAGACAGACAGAGTTACTTTCACATTTATAATATTTTTAAGGACTAGCTGATGGCCGCGACGTCGCCCGCGTGGTGCGATTTTTTAACTATCCCACGGGAACTCTTTAATATATATCGGGTGGCGCAATAGAACGTGCATATTTAAAATATTGATTAAAAAATAAATACAAAAGGTATAGTTAAAATAAAACTGAGGTATTATTAAGAAATAACTGAAGTTTACTTTTTAAAAATAACATCGTCTAAATGATGACCCTCTCTACGACGACACTCCACTAATCGCAAACGGAAGTTATTGAAAACTTTCTTCAGTAATGCTGGTGTAATTGCTGCCATTTCACCACGGATATTCTCCTTGAGCTGATCGATGTTTTTGGGATTATTGCTGTAGACTTTCTTGAGGTATCCCCACAAAAAAAAGTCAGGAGGCGTCACGTCTGGACTACGTGGGGGCCATGGGACATCACCTCTTTTCGAAATCAGTCTGCCAGGGAACATCTGTTTCACAACCGCCATGGAGTCATTTGATGTGTGACAGGTTGAAACCAAGTCCTAGAATTCACTATTCTTGAATTTTCAAGCTCTGGAGCCAAAAAACCTTCCAACATCGCAACATAGCGTTCGGTATTAACAGTGACGTTTTGCCCCCGCGCATTTTCAAAGAAAAACGGTCCAATTATTACTCTACCAGAGATTGCTGCCCATACTGTCACTTTAGGACTATGCAGTGGTTTCTGGTGCTTGAGTTTGGGATTCTCACTGTTCCAGTAACAACAATTTTGACGGTTTACGAACCCATTGATATGGAAGTGGGCCTCATCTGAGAAAAGGATATTGTCAAAATTGGAAAATCGATTAAGCATTTCATTAGCAAATGCGAGCCTTGCTCCGAAGTCAGACTCTTTCAATTCTTGTGTTAACTGCAGCTTGTAAGGATGCAGTTTAAGATCCAAGTTTAAAATTCGTTGCAAACTTCGTCGCGTTAAGTGTAAGACAGACGATCTCTTGCGAGTAGACATTTGTGGATCTCCTCGTACAGACTGCATAACTCTCTCAATATTGTCGTCGGTCCTAGATGTTCTTGGACGACCTTTTGCTTGTGGTTTAAACGTTGAACCAGTCTCTTCAAAACGCTGTACCCATATTTTAATTAAATTAGCAGTCGGAGCTTCACTAATTTGCCGTAGTCCATATTCAGAACAATATAAACGCCTAGTAACGATGTATGAACGAGAGTTCTCGTAAATTGCGCGCACGCAAAATGCGCGACGCTTCCCGTCGAAGTGACTCATAGTGACTAAAACTCCATGAGCCGCCTACCCAACGATGCAGGCTCCCCCCGCCCGCGCACTTTCTACCCCGCGAAAAAATATGATGCAATATGCATGTTCTATTGCGCCACCCTGTATTTATGCAGTTTGTTTATTTGTTAGAAATAATCCTCATTTTTTCCCAAGCAAAGGTCAAACTATAAAATGCAATCGTCGCGATAATGACAGACTTGCATTCATAGTTGTTGGAGCTTAACCGGTTCTACTCTGCTAGGAGGGGAGCCGCCAATACTGCAACACACTCCCAGTCCGCCTTACACCGTACGGCGACGCTTACGCATATAGTAAACCATATATCGTCAGGCTTCTGTCACTCGCTCAAGGCCACGCGCTATATGCCTACCGCTCGGCGTATCGTCGACGATACAACCGCCAAAGGGCCGCCAGACCCCTGCCTGAGCACGTTTCCCGCGCTTACCCTTCCAAATGCCGAAACCACGTAATTATTGTGCACTACATGGATGTAAAAGTCAAAAAACAAACGAAAATTTGTCGTTTTTTTCATTGCCGAGAGACGAAGAAAGTTGAGTAGCATTTTAAACCTATTTTTATGGATTTTGTCACCATTTATTTCTTTAAACATAAGCAAGTAAAACGTAAATCAAGAAGTTTTTTGAGTCAGGTATTATCCAGTGTTGTTTTTATGGGTAATTGCTATTGTAGTTACCTTACCTAGTACTTACACAATGGGCAATGTCTGATAATTTTAGATTACTTAGATATTTTTGCTGTGGGTAGTTATAAGCGTCTGTGGGCGCAGGCCGACATTTGTCTGTATCTCGTTACGTGTAGATAATCAATTAAATAAGGTATAAGTTTGAATCGACGTACATTCACTTTTCACAAGGATTAATAGCAAGAAATCAATAGGTATGATGTTTAACACAAAGTGATTTCGAAATGTTTTAATTTTTAACCAACTTCAATAAAGGAGGAGGTTCTCAATTCATCATAGGTACAACCCTAGCGCAATCTTACGAAGACGCATTGGCGCGTGTTCCGCA
Organism: Dendrolimus pini; assembly: GCA_949752895.1. Classification (NCBI taxonomy): domain Eukaryota; kingdom Metazoa; phylum Arthropoda; class Insecta; order Lepidoptera; family Lasiocampidae; genus Dendrolimus; species Dendrolimus pini. The sequence goes on along the minus strand of OX457144.1, from coordinate 17,671,022 downwards.
CGGCGGGCAACACAGTCTCGACTCTTTGTTCGCGTACTTATGGTACATTTCTTCTCGTTCTGAGCGGCAGATATTATTATTAAGACCTTGTAGGCTATTTTAGCGTAGGTATTTTCGCTTTTGTATGGGAGTGATGTATCTGTTACGTAGTAACTATTTATTAATCTGTGATATCGTGTACTTTTGTCACGTAAGCGTCGCCGGACGGTGTAAGGCGGACTGGGAGTGTGTTGCAGTATTGGCGGCTCCCCTCCTAGCAGAGTAGAGCCGGTTAAGCTCCAACTTAGTAATAAAACTACACTAATGCAAATGAGTGTATTATGTCTGGCACTAGTAATATACAATAAAAAAACCAGACAGTATAAAGAAGCAAGAATCCATATTACTATTTAAGAGACATCTAATTTTTAATTAATGAAATGCTATTATAAAATCGAGGATCATTTAATGATAAATTCTAATGATTATTATGTTTTCTTATCTAAAATGATTTGCGTGACATTTAATATTATCTAATTTATTTAATTATTATTGTAATGTTTTAATTTAAATTTAGTCATAAGATGTGAAAATTGCACGCCCTATAAGGCAAAATGTATTGAGACAATTACCACAAAAAAAACATCTATGTACACATACATTTACAGCAATAAATGATTATTCCATTCTATTCTAAAAGGTTCTGAAAAACTAAAAATATTTCTTTACTCACTTTCATCAAAATGGACGTGTTTGGACAACTTGTGCCAGGTCCTGTAATAGAAGTGGCTGACTTGGGTCTTCGTCTTCAGATTCACATCGGGCATCCCTTTCTTCTTCATCTTGGCGCATATGTGAGCTGTGATCGCGTCAAAGTCCTTCCCATACTCGTTGAGAGCTTCGAAGAACAGGTTCTTCTCGTCGGTAGACCAGAGGGCCTTGGGCATTCTCTGCTTCACCGTTGGAAACTTTAGTGGATCTTTCTCGTCGGCCATTTTGCTTGGGGTTTCGCATTCTGCTACGTCTGAAAGCACAAATATGGAATATGTAGGTGGCGAGAAATTAATTTACCCCTTAAAGATATTTACTTGACATAGAAATTCGGGACTAATAAGCTTTTTTAAAAAGGTTTTTAAATACAAATTTTGAGATCCTAGATATCATGTAGCAGCAGAGTGCTAGCACGACAAGTAAGACGAGTCAAAACACGACGAGTCTATCAAGTTTAGTACAGGAGTTCCTATGGCCACCTTCCGAGTCCATCATCAGATCAGCTCCATTGTACCATATTATTGCATTGTCATACGATATAAACATACGAGCCAAAACACGACGAGTCTATCTTGTTTAGTACAGGAGTTCCTATGGCCGCCTTCCGAGTCCATCATCAGATCAGCTCCATTGTACCATATTATTGCATTGTCATGCGATATATATATTCATGCAAATTTCAGCTCAATCGGAAACCGGGAAGTTGTCAAATTTAACTTGCAAGATTCCACCCGAACTTACATCCATTACAAGTTAATAGAAAGCTTGTAATAATAAAATTGTAAAAAAATGGGTCACATAGTACCGGTACGTTCCCTTAGGATACTTACCATCACAAGTTCCGTCGGGTCTCTTCCCGACCCTCTTCTCCCCCGGTGGTTCGAGGCGCAACTTCTTGATGACCCTCGCGCTGGTGCGCTGCTGTTGTACCGTCGTCAGTGATCCAAGTAGCTCTGTCCTCTCGAGTTCCATCGCCGGGGAGAGTGGCGTTGGAGAAAGAACAGGTTCTTTAACTGTTACCTGAAAGAATTTTTATTGTATCGTTCGGCCCTGAAAGAATGAAACCTACTTATTGACAATGTTTATGTAATATATAGTACATTGAAATGTTACATTTTTTAGACCTTAACGTGCGTTTTTCAGGTGAAGCAATTATAATATTTTGATGTGTAGAATAAGCTTCAAGTTTGCGGGGTCGCCATACTTGTTCCCCGGCCGCCATCTTGAAGAAAGGGGAACACAGTTTTCGCACTGTATCTCGTAAACTAGCAATCCTACAGAAAACTTCAATTAGCTGAGCTGCTACAGTTTATTACTATAATGGTTAATTTTTAAAGAATTACTTTTGGCCATGCTTATGGTAATTCCCACTAAATTCATTCATTGTTTTATGATGTTCACCAAAATAAAGGCATGGAGGTCATCGTGTTTTAAATTTGAATGGCTCACCTTCGATATTGTTCAGCTGAATACATAAATATTGTACCAAGTAATAAGGTGTGCTCAGGCTTATTATTTTAATTAAATCACTGTACCAGACAATAATATTGTTACAACCTAGGCGCCGACAAAAATCGAAATGTGTGCTGGGACACATATTTGAAGTGAAACTTCAACGGACAAGTTGAAAAACGAATCGCAACGGACAAGTGGAAAAACTAATGGCAACGGATAAGTGGAAAAATGATTCGCAACGGACAAGTGGAAAAACGAATCGCAACGTACAAGTGGAAAAACTTCAACTGACGTGATGATGCAATGATGAATGATCTGATATACGTGATTCCTTTTTTGTTCGACGCGGAATATCTGCCATTTGGTCCCCTAAAAATTTGACATAGTTTGGCCCAGTAGTTTTCATTTTATGAACATTTTTATGAAAGATTTTCCATTCCGTTCCATATGTACACCAATTACGTCGAGTTTTATGATCCGATTTACGTGATTCTTGTTGAGTTTGATGCGGAATAGTTGCCATTTAGTCCCCTAAAAATGTAACATAGTTTGGCCTAGTAGTTTTCATTTTACGAACATTTTTTTGTTCCCGTTTCTTGGGACCTGTATATTTTAAGGTGCACGGAACCTTTTTTTTCAAATTAGACCAGTAGTTCATGAGATTAGCGCGTTCAAACAAATAAACTCTTCTGCTTATATATTAGTTTAAGATTAGTAACGATAAGGAAGTAAGGATAAGGATACTCTGATGTATTTTACTAGACTTATAATAACGTTCTTTAAGTGAACTGTATTGTTCTTTGAGAAATAAACGATTGAAACCTTTGACACAGGATATCAGGGATCAAACGGGAGCAATGGAATGGGGACAATTTCCATTGCTCCTGTGTGATAAATGGAATAGACCTTCCATTCTAACTCCCTGATATAGAATGGATGGAATACCATTCCTTCCATCTCATTCTGAAGGCTAGCAACGTGTAGATTACGCCCCTAGTGTTTTTTTTAACAACTCTACGGACTTGAGTTCCGTACCCTTTTTTACAACTTGATTTCTAGATTAAATTTTTAGAGTTTATACATTCTTATTGTTTTTTTTGGTTCTTGTGTGCGACATTCAAATTTATCAAATTTAGTAATTTTTGTGTTGTAGTGTACCTTACGAATAAATGATTATAATAATTTAATCTAATTTTAATACTAAACTTATATTAATGTTCTGTGTATCTGTTACATGCTGGTGTTGTGAAGAAGTGCATGTGCGGTGTATGCTTAATGTGTGCACGCCCCTGGTGTTACAACCGTCTATATGCGTTAGTATCCACTTTCCATCAATTGGGCCGTCTGCCAGTTTACCAACTTCCCAAAAATAAAACGAAATCAGGACGCCCGACCGCAAAAATTGCTATTTCTCTCCGATCACACAGGAATATAATAAATATCCGAAACATCTTCAAAGATGAAACTTAAAGACACTGAATTAAAGAAGCGGGACTAAAAACTGGTAATAGTAGGGGAGGCCAAGCGGGGATTTTGGGATTTACTCGAGCGTGGCAGAATAACATAAGGAGAGAAACCTTACACCCTATTATGTAGCCCCACCATAAGCTGAACCGTCTGTACATTAATCTGACGCGCTCGAGTATTTAAACTTTTTTTTTGCATTTTCAAAAATCGGCCATGGCTTTTGGTCGCGTCTAAATCGTCAGTCTTTTGAATAGGAGTTCCTTTGGGGTTTACTTTACATCCAATTTGAATATCTGACGCGCTTGAGTATTTCTGTGACTCTTCAAAACAAAACCTTTACACGCTCTCCCCACCAGTGAATGGGCATACATCATATAACATTTTTTTCTTTTTAGCATCTAATCTTCACAATCTAACAGGTCCCCGCGACGTAGGAACTCCACATTGAGCTCCCCTACTATAATAATGATTCAAAAATCCTCGGAACTATATTTTGGTAATATGTTAATTTTAGGATTATTTTATTATCATTGCCTTGGTAAAACGGTTAAAAATCTGCTCCAAATAGGAAATTGTATAATTACCAATTAATTTATATGCCATATATAACCGTAATATACAATTAGTGATTATGGTCATAGCTATTAAGCATCCATTATGTTTTAACTTCGTAGTGTACGGAATAAATTGGTTAATGTTCTTGGAAATCAAATTTATTGAATAAAGAGGTTATTTCCTCTCGATATGAGGTTAAGGTGCGTCTGGGAGTTTCTGAGACGTGCTTCATAACTGTTTGTTAGGGTACGTATTGTTACGTGCGAGTGGGGACACGCGGCTTTTTTAACTAAGTGCTTTTATTGACTTTCACAGGCGTACGTGATTCTTCTCCGCAGGGTTGCTCCTTCAGACACAACTAACGATGCTCTGTCCACTTGATGAACTGTCTCCTACCGCGCGTAGCTCGTTCATAGTTCTCCTTTAAAGTATGCTAAACTCTTCCTTCACTCAACTGCCCACTAAACTCACCATTAAACTCGTCCCTGTCTCCTACTTAACTCTTCTTCCATCTCTCTCGTATCGCACTTGTCGCTTCGCTGTCTTCAACTGAACAACCCTACTTATGTACCCGGTAGAATCTTCTGGAAACCATAATATCGAAATTCTTTTCGATACTCTTATACGAGTATTTACTGTCTGTCCCTTTCTAAACATCTATCTATCGCTGTCTTTTTCTTCACGAACCCTCTATTTTTCTAAGTCTTGAGACCGACTTACGCTGCCAGGTCGCCACAGTATATTGATCGAATTCTTAACCGACTTCGAAAAAAGGAGGAGGTTCTCAATTCGTCGGGATCTTTTTTTTTTTTGTCTAATAATAAAACATAATAAAAAATTACTATATTTTGCAAATTACTAAGCACCGACTTTAAGATGTTTTAGGTAATATATATTAATAATAAGAGCTATAGAAATAAGTTATTTTATACATTTTAGTTTTTTAGTTTTTGAAGTCGGTTTTTTTAAACGAAGTTTTTAAATTTTTTATACAATCTTTATCTACGTCATACATTCTTCACTGAAACTGTCTGCTTCATTGTCATTTTAATAAAATTCAAGCACATATTTTATAGTTGTAAATTAGCTCTACTTCCTGTTCTATATACGCAGAAGTGACAACAATGGTTTAAAATGTCTTTCATAAACATTACAAAAATGCTAATATTTACAAGAATAATTATTTAATTTACTAATATAATATGTCAATAAGTCATTTTTTATAAATATATCAATATTGAATATGTTGTCTTATTATTTTCATATTTTTTTAATGAAACCAAAAAATGGGGGCGAGGGCTGTCTAATTGCACCCCTGCCGCCCGAAAGTCGGCCATACTTAGCCCGCTGAACCACAGAGACCCATTACCATATTATAAGAGAATCGTCACAATGGCCATGTCCGTTACATCGAAACAATAAAAACTATAGCGAGCCGGCACATTTTGTATATTCCGAACGCACCGATCGCAGCGCGAAGTTTTGCAAATGGAACACATTTGAAAAAACAATTCGCGGCAAAAAGGAACCCCTCGGGTCGAGTGTGGCGGGAAAAGAAAAAAAAACTATCAATTTTTTTCCAAATCCAAAGATTTTATTCTAATTTTTAAAAAGTAAGATTGGAAATAGATTAAAAAAAATATTAAACATTTTTTTATTGTGTAGTGACTTTAAATGGTATAAAATGGGTGTATTTAAATTTAATATCCTAGTAATTATATGTGTGTGTAGTAATTTAATAAGCGAGACCGCGACGCTATCAAAAGAAGCGTATTTATCAGTGGTAAGTCAAACATTACGCAATCATCCCTATTTAATATTATAAATGTGAATATAAGTTTGTTTGTTACGCTTTCACGCGAAAGCTACTCAACCGATCATCATGAAACTTTGTACACATATTCTTGGAGGTATTAGAAGTAACATAGGATACTTTTTATGAAAAAAAAACCACGCGGACGAAGTCACGGGCAGAAGTTAGTAATTAATTTAAAAAATACATCGAGAACCTCAACTTTTTTTTTAAATCGGCTAATAAAAAAGCGGAAGGAAAGTAAGAAATACGAAATTTTACGTACTTGCTTCTGGTTAAAAATAAACGTATACATAATAATATGTCGGCAACTTCACAAATTCAACCCCTAAGGAGTTAAAAAAAGTGTAAAAAAAAAACTAAAATTATGACTATTTATAATCTATGCCAGAGAATTAATATAATAAGTAATTCGTAAGATACATCCATCTCAACACAAAAATCACTAAATTAATGTCACACATAAAAACAAAATTACCTATTAAGCGTGTTAAATTCTAAAAAAAAATATCTAGAAATTAAGTTGTAAAAAAGAGTACAGAACTCGAGTCCGTGGAGTTTTTAAAAAGAGAACTATTTTGGGGGGAGTTTTTGGCGGGAACTGAAAGGAGATGCTGTGCTATGCGGTTTTATTTTCTAAAAATGTGTAAAATGACTCTAAAATGAACAATAGTTGTAGGATATTGATAGTTTTTCAGTAGTAATTTATGTTTTTGTGAGAAATGTGAACTGTATAGCGAAATGTGGCCTTTTGAGTTGTCACAAGAACTCCCTTAAATGGCACTAGCTGATTACCTGCAGTTTATCTGTGCTACACATAGCCTTAAGAAAATGAAGAACTACATTGTAAAGTAAGATCTGACTTAAAGGCCTAGCTGCCAAACCATAAATCTAAATAAAAATAATATTTTAAACAATACATTGGTCCAGAGGCCCCTTTTCCAAAATGAACTGATACCTCAGATCTTCAAAAATCCGGTCTCTAGTTTTTTGGTATAAATAAAAAATACCTATATAAAAACTTTGCTTTTGACGTCCTCTCATCAAAATTTTACAGAATAAATTCAGTCGGTGTCAAATTAAACTTAAAAATTACTGTTTTGTTGGCCTGTAATAAGTATAGGTTCCGCCACGTAAAAAGGACGCTGAGCGGTAGTGGAGGGGATGTGTCTGCGCAGGTGAACAGTCGTATCCTAAAGAATCACCCCGTATCGCCCCCTTCATACCACCAATTTGATCCATAAAACGCTCACTGCGCAGGTTCACAGCCAACGTTCTTTTTACGTGGCGCGAACTATAGCATCGCAATATTAATGTTACTTACTATACCTATATCTGTAAACTGTAATATTTAACAACCTTATGTTTGTTAAGTAACCACAATAATTGGAACTATTCAAGTATTTGCCCGAAAGCCTTAGTGGCTAATGCATTCCCGTTTCAAATGGCATGGGTTTGAATACTAGCCGCATAGCACGCACCACTTATTCACTTCATAACTTCTTATGGGAGGGTAAACCGCTTTGTTACGTAACGCGTTACGGCGCCAGTCCGTCTGGCTTCCCTTTCAATCACGCATACGGAAGCGGTAGACAGGCTCCTCCTCTTTCACTCTAACCCACAGCGCTAGCACATGAGTAAATAAACGGTATTTACTTACTCATGTGGCGCTTGCGCCGTATTTGATAATTTTTAATGTATATATATAATATATATGTGTAATATTAAATAATGATACTAATTTGAATATGTATTCAAGAATTGTAACTAAGAATAAAATATATTTTATAATCAATAAGATTTTAATACAATTTAAATAAATTAAGTAATAACCTAAGCTTTTCTCAAGTTACACAATTTCAATATTAAATAGTTCAACTTAGATTAGCTTAAGTCATCACTTCTGTCGGGCGTCCCGAGATGCACACATTTTTATTAGGTATATCGCTTTAAGCGATGAGGCCACCTTCCTTCCTTCCTTCCACCTTTCCTTCTTTACTTCTGTGAAGGTGACATTACTCGCTGGCACTAACGGAAGACCAGCATCTGCTGAGTTAGGGCCTGTTTAGAGTTAGTTAACCTTTGGCATTTGTTAAACTGCTGTATAATTTCCATTTCAAATATTATCTATATTTTCTTTCTTTCTTCTTTCGTGGTTGAACGGGCTAAGCCTTTGCCAGCCTGCTTTGCTGCAACGTAGAGGTTCCGGGTTCTATTCCTGGTGTAGTTAATTTCGGAAACGTATTTTCTACGTTATTTACTATGGTCTGGGTGTCTGGGATCAGCCACAGAGTGGTCCGTTGTATATTTATATGTTAGACAACTCTGCTTTCCGGTTAGCTGCGCGCCTTCGCTTAGGGGCATATTGCATACCACACCGCTGCCAGTGTGGAACTATGATGGATTCGAATGGACACCACGGATTATAATGTCTACATAGTGTTGGACGAAGATCTGGCCATGCCAGCCTCAATGACATCATCCGCCGAGCTCTTGTCAGCGTTGGCGTACCAGTCATCCTAGAGCCAAATGGCTTGATGCGCGACGATGGCAACAGGCTGGATGGAATGTCACTTATTCCTTGGAAGACGAGAAGGCCGCTTGTGTGGGACGCGACATGCGTTGACACTCTGGCGGCATCTCATCTTCCATTGCCTAAGTCAGGGGCTGGCAACGCTGCTTCAACAGCTGAAGATCTCAAACGGCGCAAATATGGAACCCTAGGAAGGGTCTACATATTTGTGCCGTTTGGAGTTCAAACTTTAGGTCCGTGGGGTCGATCGGCAAAGGGTTTCTTCGAAGAAATTTGTAAGAAACTCTTTGATATTATCACCCGTGATCAGAAGGCTAGTTCGTATTTCGCGCAACGAATCAGCATTGCCATACAGCGTGGCAATGCAGCCAGCCTTCTGGGCACGCTTCCCTCTAGCAGCCATTTGTTACATTCTTTATATACATTTATTTACAATTTAGTTTATTTTTAAATATTTAGTTAAGTTATTCTCATATATATCAATTTTAATGTTACATAAAAATTAAAAAACTTCACAAAAACTATAATAAATTACTAAAAATTGATGTTCCTAAAAACATTTTCAAATATTTAACTGGGTAAAATATCTCAAATTACCTATTATATTTAAATGTATTGTATAATACATTAATTACCACGTGCAAACAACGGTGAAGGAAAACATCGTGATGCAACCTGCACATCGATATAACCGACATGACAAACCTGCCAAGCCGCCTTGGACAAGCGTGGCGGGTATACTGTCCGTTCCCTCTATAAAGGGAGGCCCGAGCCCAGCAGTGGGGCATTTATGGGCTGTTATTATTTATACATATATTATATATTAATCATATTTCCTTAAAAAAAACTAAATGTCGCTATATCAAGTTTACCAGGAAACGAATAAAACAGTGTAACAGTTACACTATTTTAGGCAACACATAAGCTCAAGTGGATTAAGTACAAGACCTTGGAATTCCAATTGATAGTGAACTACGTTTCAATCAGTGTTACCAGATCAAATATACAAACTACCGTGCTGCTAGATAAAAAATACCGTGTTTCAGACTCAAATTACTGTGCATTACATTTAAAAACTACAGTGCTATAACCGTGTAAAATATAAGAAAAAAGTACTTTGAGATTTTCATATTTTTATTTAAATTTAAACCATTCTTTGCTTAATCTAAAATGACCGAAGTGGTCAACATATATATTTGCTGCTGTCATTTTCTTTATCATATCTTTAGATGGTACAAAATCGACACAGATATTTGCATTCCGTTGAATAGATTGTTAAGCAAGTATATTCCCCTTTATATACGCAGCATCAAGGTGCTGGAATAATATTCCACCACCCATTAGAAATTTGCAACATCTTAATGGGTCCAGAACTAAATTAAAGATATTTTTAAAAGATCACCAACGTTCACAACAAGATCTAAAACATACACAAGTTGTATTTAATTTAATTGTTATGTCGATTCTTTTATTTAATTTTTAATACTCGTTTTTGGATATACTACGTATGTATATATATACATACATATATATATATATATATATATATATATATATATAGAGCGTATCGCCCCGAGCGGGGTCAGACGCCCTCTATACTTTGGTAGTATCTACTTCGGTAGACGGAGGAGTTGTGTGGCACATTTGGTTGATGGCAATAGGTCGAGTTGGACCATTGAGAATTTTAAAGAAAGTATTGAAGTTGGAAGTATGAGCGGTACCCTGAACCCGCTGCTCGGTCTAAACTATGTCGAAATAATGTTTCAATCTAAATTAAAATTGTATAAACCGTGGCCATTGTGTTTTATGCTCGCATTTTACCCTGATGACGCCCACTAAACCTGCAATAACTAAATAAGATGTCATGAGAACGAGGCCTTCTCCGACACACACACACACACACACACACACATATATATATATATATATACACACATTATTTAAGATTCTACCTTCATGCTTTGCAATGATGTAATATCTGCCGTGACAGTACCTTATGGGCTCAGCGGAAGATCAGCGCTGGTTTTAAAAGACCAGCATCATGCTGAGTCTGATGCCCCTTTCAGGACAAGATTATGTTGTTAGTTTTAAATATTTTTTTTAACAATTGTACCTACACTACACCAATGTAGATTGTCCTGAATAGAATTATTTTCTTTCTTTCTTCTTTTTTTTTGTTTTGGTAATTAATTTATTCCTCTTTTTTGTTTTTATGTTATTCACTTGACTAAAGAGTCTTTCACGTGCTGCATTGGAATGGGGTAAGGACAAAACATGTAACATAAAAGTAGGCAGAAGCTGAAACCTTTTCTGCCCATTTTGGTCCTTCAACTGATTTATCTGTTAATAAGAAGTAAAAATAATATTTATGTACTACTACCTCTTGCGAAATATCTAAATAATATATACGGTAATATACAATTGGAAATACCGTAGAAACTGACACGGTATTGACTCATTACCGTAGAACGTTTTAGCCAAAAATACCGTGCTTCTACGGTAATTACCGTGCATCTGGTAACACTGGCTTCAATCAACACTAAGATAATATTGTTACAACTCAGATACCGACAAACACAAAACCCACCTGCATATCTGAAACATAGCACATATATTACCCGTCGGAATTTGAACTAATAACATTGAAATTATTTTATGATCGTCTTCTTTTGTTTACTTATTAGCATACAGCCTATTGTTGTATTAGCCAGGTGTTACGGATTTAAAGTATAAGACAATTCTCGCGACTCGTAACAATATTATAAATGCTGTTAAGTCGTTAAAGTTTTATTTGAAGGAGGAAAAATTTTAAACAGTGTTATGATATTGGACGTGAAGTAAGGCTCTTGTATAAATCTTAAAAACTGGCTTTTATTTTCACTCTAGTAAGTATCTTCAGTAGTACAAAAAGTCTTTCTATTAAATGAATTCAAAACCCGTGTCTTTTTTAAATTTTTGAATTCTAACCAATGAGAGGGAGTTTTATACACAACTCTCATTGGCTAGTTGTATCCTTATATCCTGGCTAACAGAGCTATATAGGCATTGATGAATAAAAACAAATTAAATTTAAATATAATATAAATTAAATTATTATAATTATAATAATATTACAATTATCCCGCAGGGGGGCTTTGTGGCGAAGCCTTAGGTGAGTAGCGACACCTCGTACCTGACTCCGGGGGCCAAGGCAAGGCCCCGGTTGCCTTAGCCAGCCGGCACGGAGTGGAGATCGCTAGAGCTAAGACTTAAGCTCCAGGGGTGGAATGATAAATGGCATCACGTCAGAAGTAGCTTTGGTGAACCTACAGCCCACCTCTCGACACCCCTTAGCCACTCACACCCATGTGGCCCCCGTCTTCTATGGCATATTTTGGGGCCCATGCAGGGAGTGGCGAGTCACCGTCTGTCCATTTTTCCATGTTCCCTGAACATTGCGACGGGCAGACGCCATAGTCCCCATATTCCCAGACCCCTAGTACCACTAGTAGTTCATCCCAATAGCCCGGTACTTTTTGTCCTCATTTCCCACAATAGTCCTACACTGGCCGGGGCTTGTCCTTGGGTACATTATTATATGGTGGAGACAGGGATAATCGCCGGTCAGCGTCACGCCACATTTCCATTAAACTTGTCAAGGGGCCTCTACGTGTTGGCCTCCCCATGGCCCCACGCAAGCCCTCCAAAAGTCCGGGCCATTTTTATGGCCCGTGGGCTTCCAAGACATACAAAATTACAATTAAATTATTATTATAATTCAAATTTATAAGGATTTTGAAGTGGATTATTGGATACCTTGTATAATTGGATATTTAATTTATTGTAAGATTATGAATTATGATCATATATGAATAATAAGCATAGATCAAAACAGGTTGTTGCTTTTTTTATTAAGGTAGCTCATATCGAAGGTCAAAAGCCAGATGCCAAGAGATTAACTTTGAATTTGATCTAAAAAAAAAATAATATATTTATTTTAGGTCGCTATTTAACAACTTAGGTCATTAACGACCACGGTTATACTACAGTAATTATAGTTGATGAACATTAATTTTTATATATAAGAAGAAGAAGAAAGAAGATTATATGGGACCACTCACATAAGATTATTATTGTGTTTTTTTATAACATGTTGGAAAGATCCTACAATTAATAAGACATGGGGCAGGTGAGAGGAAGGTGGCATACTCCTGTTTCGGAGGCAAAGAGTACATTGGCCCGCTGAGCCAACATAGTTAAATAAAACTTGTGCGAGTACGTTGGCATTAAATCTCTATGATTTCATTAACGTCGCAAAACTAAATAACATACAAATTGTGATAGCTTCCGATGTGAGGCATTATAATATTGCCCATAGTCAATTATTACAATGGCTGAAGGTTAAGTATGGCGATCAGTACTTCCACTCGCGTCACATACAGTAATTGTAATTATGCTATTCGTTCCATGTTTATCAGTTTATATCATTTCATCTAATGTAGTTGTAACTATAATAATAATATCAGCTTATAAATGTCCCACTGCTGAGCTCGGCTGTCCTATTATAGGGGAAACAAACAGTATAACCGCCACGCTTGTCCAAGGCGGCTTGGCAGATTTGACACATCAGTTTTCTCGATGTGCAGGTTGCATCACGTTGTTTTTCTTTTACCGTTGTTAGCATCTGCATATTATTAATTATAATAATATGCACATTAGATGAAAGAAAGGAAGAAAAAAATTATTTGAAGAAATAGCGACGTATTTCATGTATCTTAAAAACAAAAACATATTTTGAGAATTTTTACGCCGCATTTTCCGCAAACAACGTTTGCACTCAGCTTATGACTGTGCTGTAATGTCAACCGGGGATTGTGTAGCTTGCTAACAGTGAAAAAAATTTTCAAATCGGTTCAGTAGTTTCGGAGCCTTTTCAATACAAACAAACAATCAAAAGTTTCCTCTTTATAATATTAGTATAGATAGTATAGAATATAGATAGATGATCCGGCCAGGATCGAACCTACGCCCTTTGAGACTAGGACGCGTGCGCTGGCCATTACGCTACCACGACTTATAGCTGTAACTATAACTATACTAAACGTATAATAATAATTATAAAACCCGCAGGGTGGCTTTGTGATGAAGCATTAGATGAGTAGGTAGCGACACCTCATACCCGACTCCGGGGGGTCAACTCAACTAGTATGCCTAAGCCGGCCGGCACAGAATGGAGATTGCTAGAGCTACCACTCAAGCTCCAGGGGTGGAAGTGATAAATGGTATAACGCCAGAAGTAGTCTCGATAAACCTGCAGCTCACTTCTTCACACCCTTTAGCACTACTCATGTTGCTGCTCGCCAATGTTCTACGGAACTTTTTGGGGCCCATGCTGGAGTGGCAAGTCGCGGTCTGCCCATTTTTTCAATGTTCCCTGAACATTGTAACGGGTAGATGTCACACAAAGTCCCACATCCCTAATTCCGCTAGCAGTTCATCCCTATGTCCCGGTACCTTTTGTTCTCAGTTCCTTAAACAATCCTACACTAACGGGGCATATCTTTGGGTGCATTATGTGGTGTAGAGGGCCAGAGGGGGATAATCGTCAGTCAGTGTCACGCTACATTTACATACTTAATATCTTTATTTTGCCAAAATGTAGTAGAAAAATTGTTACAATTATATTTAATGTACTTTACATTCTATTCTATTATTTGATGGTGTGATAAAAATAATTCTAAAGTAATTTAATAATTATTTTGTCATTTACATTATTTCAAATTTTATTGTTCTTTGATATACATATATTTTTGATATATCTATATTTATATATTCACTATTGCTCAACCAAATTATTGATTCACGTATGATTATTATTTTTTGATGAAATTCCTTTAAATATAACATAACTACCGGTCTCGGCAGACGTTATAATATATACAATACAACACAAAATTATGCAGTTAAAAGTTATTAAATTATAAATTAAAATTCTAAATTAAAATTCATATAATATTAACGTCATTACATGTATGACGCATTTACGTTCCGGTGCCGGCCTACGTATTTGAGCTCAGTCCCGCCCAACACTACAGGCAAAGTAATCTTCGGTCCCTTGCCTGCTCGGAAAACCATCAGCTGCGTCTTGTTCTCGTTGTATTTTAGGCCATGCTTAGCAGCACAGCCTTCACAAATACTAAGCAGCTTTCTTAACGCACTGATTGAGGGGCTCAAGAGCACTTATCTTACCCCGAAAAAATAGAAATCTAGAGCCCAATTCGAGCGCCACCTACCGGGTCTTATTGTGAGTCTAAACGACCCCGGTAGCCAAACTAGTTTTAGTAGGAATCCCTAATTTTTATACAGCTTATATTAATCAGGGATAATGTAGCAATCGAAGAATTTTTGAAATCGGTTCAGTGGTTTTTGAGTTTATTCGTTGATTTCGTCTCGGTTGATTTGACAGTCAACTACCCTATTGTAAACAAAGCGAATGTGTATCACGTATCGTATCACGGTTCTTTGTTTCGTGTCACAGTCAATTGTCACGGTCGCGTACTTTACCAACCAAAATCCACCTTTAATCATTCATATTGGAATCGTCAATAACATTGTAATAAATATAAATCAATCAATCACGTATAACAACTTTATGGTTTTTATCTAACCTCTAACTCAATTAAATGTGGAAATAACAATGTCGCCTAAATAAACCCCTTAAAATCTTTATATGCATCGTCACATTAATCACATACTTATTATATTTAGTTACATTAATTGAATCTTGTATAAGTATCGTTAAATTAATGTATGAAACCAAAAGCCTTCATCAATTCCTGTACAATGGGTATGTGGCGTATTACTAATGCATGGGATGTGACCACCCTATACTAGACATATACAAGCTATCTAAGTTCTTCTAGCTTTTAAAATTATCTGTACTCTAGATTTGTCAGCAAAAAAGCAACCAAAATTATTTAAGAAGTCACGCTCCTGTCTCGTGTCTCTGTCACTTGTCTCGGCAGCGTACGTCACCAATCAAAATCCACCTTTAATCATTCACATTAGATCCTTCAATAACATTGCAGCAATTATAAATAATCAATCAATCGCGAATAACAACTTTTCTTTATTTAACCTCTTAATTGAGTGTGGAAATAAAACTGTCGCGTAAATAATACCCATTAAAACCTTTATATTCATCTTCACATTAATCACATACTTATTATGGTCAGTTGCATTAAATTGAATCTTGTATTAGTGTTGTTAAATTAATGTATGAGACACAAAGCCTTCCTCAATTAGCTGTACGGTCCATATGTGGTGTATTACTAACGCAAGGGATATAATCACCCTATACTAATAATAAAACTACGTTTTAACGGTTTTTGTGCGGTAATTTATGTGATTTTTTAATGTTTCGACGTTTACCTACCCTATACTAGACTAATACAAGCTATCTAAGTTCTTCTAGCTTCTAAAATTATCTGTAGTCTAGATTTGTCAACATTTATGGCCGCTGGCTTATCGATCGCCTTTAAATAAAATTAGTTAATCATATTAAACTACCTAAATACATTTTACACAAAACGTGTTGACAGTTCTTTAAACATATTTACCGGCAAAATTTGCGTTGTGCAAGACGCTAATTGTATTTAAAGGTATTAAATGCGTTTTGTGTTTCTTAATAAATTTAAGTAACGTTATGTAAGCGGCCCTAAAGCAACCAAAATTAAATTCGTATTTAAGAAGTCACGCTCCTGTCATGTGTCTCCGTCGCTTGTCTCGGCAGCGTACGTCACCAATCAAAATCCACCTTTAATCATTCATATTAGATCCTTCAATAACATTGTAGCAATTATAGACAATCAATCAATCACGAATAACAACTTTATAGTCTTTGTCTAACCTCTAACTCAATTGAATGTGGAAATAAAAATGTCACGTAAATAATACACATTAAAATCTTTACATGCATCTTCACATTAATCACATACTTATAATGGTGTTGCATTAATTGAATCTTGTATTAGTGTCGTTAAATTAATGTATGAGACACAAAGCCTTCCTCAATTACCTGTACGATCCATGAGTGGATGTGTTGATTTTTATGATTCCGAAGTTTACCTAACCTATACTAGACTAATACAAGCTATCTAAGTTCTTCTAACACTAACATTATCTATACTCTAAATTTGTTAACATAAAAATCAACCAAAATGAAATAAGTTTCGACTTCAAGAAGACAGGGTACTGTCTCGGGTCTCAGTCACTTGTCACGGTCGCGTACGTCACCAATCAAAATCTACGTTTAATCATTCATATTGAATGCTTCAGTAACATTGTAGCATTTATAAATTTATATATATATATAAAACAAAGTCGTGTTAGTTACACTATTTATAACTCAAGAACGGCTGTACCGATTTGGCTGAAAATTGGTGGGGAGGTAGCTTAAAAACCAGGAGACGGACATAGGATACTTTTCATCCCGTTGGAACCGGTAGGTGGCGCTGAGATCGGGTTCTAGAATCCTCCAAATCACCGGGAGCGATTTTGGTGATGTTGTTTTTGTGTGTTTGAGTGGGTTCCCAGATGGTTTAGATTCACAATTAGAACCGGTAGGTGGCGCTGAGATCGGGTTCTAGAATCCTCCTAATCACCTGGAGCGATTTTAGTGATTTTCTTTTTGTGTGTTTAAGTGGGTCCCCGGATGACTTAAATCCACAATTGGAACCGGTAGGTGGCGCTGGGATCGGGGCCAAGATTTTTATTTTTTAAGAGCAAGACAACGTCTGCCTGGGCCGCTAGTAATCAATAAATTATAAATAACAACTTTATAGTCTTTATCTAACCTCTAACTCAATTGAATGTGGAAATAACAATGTTGCGTAAATAATACCAATCAAAATCTTTACATGCATCTTCACATAAATAACATATGATTATGGTCACTTACATTAATTGAATCTTGAATAAGTGTCGTTAAATTAATGTATACGAGACAAAGCCTTCTGCAATTACCTGTACAATGCGTATGTGGTGTAGTACCCCCCCCCCCCCCCCGGATAAGGGCATGAACAGATTTAAGCCCTCTCCTCGGGACTCTAACGAATGAACGCCCCTACCCTATACAAGCTATCTAATGTCTTCTAGCTTGTAGAATTATCTGTACTGTATATTTGTTAACAAAAAAAGCAATGAATTATGTTGTTATATATTAATAGGTGTCTTTATTATATAAGTAAGAATTATACTTAATAGATACATGTCTATTAAAACTCTTACTTATATTGTTACAACCTAGGCGTTGACAAAGACAAATTTCCCAACAGCATTTGAAGTAATTGTAATTCTTTTATGATCGTCTTCTTTTGTTTACTTATTGATTGGAATACGTTTCTAGAGAACAGCCCATTGATCAAATGCACTGTTTTATGGCCGCTTGCGGATGAATCATTAGCCAGGTGTGGCGGATTAAGTCGACTACGATACGGGCAGATTGCATTTGTGCATTATAAAACGATAACCTGATTGAGGGAGGGGGGCAGTCGAGCGAGAACCGCGATCAAAGCGAGACGTGTACTACAATCGGGAATCTAATAGTGTCACGTGTGTACTACAATCGACAATTTAATAGCGACGGAATTTGCAGGTTTATTGAATTGAACCTTCTGCATTACGTTTGGACTTGTTGTGTTGACTTATATTTGTACCTGTGTTATACGTGTTTGTATAGTTCTAATAAACTCCATACTCATTCTAATGGCATTTTAATTCGAGTCTCCCAACTCGTAACAATATTTTACAATGTCTATTGTTGAATAAAATATAATGTAACTCCCTATCGTGTAATATTTATGTATAACACTTTTGACAAATTGAATCTGTTTAATTCCTGCCACGGGTTGTCTGGAAGAGATTGCTTCTTAGGCATAAGACCGCCCATTGCGTACATTTAGAATATTTTTAGAATATAAGTTTTTCTCTATTTTCTGTAATGGTGTACAATAAAGTGTTATCTCTCTTTCTCTTTCTGAAAATTTAAGAAGTTTACTACTACTGTCAGCCAAACTTCGCTCGCGTTGCCATGAAGACCTGGAGTCCAATTCTGCTGTTTCAATACTTTCGCGTTGCGAAGATATTTGAAGTACGGTTACATTGCGTTAGTGTTAAAAAATAGAAGCAGAATAATAGTAAAAAAAATGGTATTATTAGCCGAAATGATTATTGAGAAGCTACCAACATTTTAAACATTTGTTTTGCGATTTTTCGCTTATAAATTTATAGAGTGGCGTGCCACGGAAATCCATTGGAACTAACACAATACCGAAATCGGTCAAAACTACGATGGAGACGATAGAGTCCGGCGATTTTGACGCGACAGTAATAGTAGAATCCGGCTCTGAAATGCAACAGCGGCATTAAAATAACGCGACAGCGAAGCCATTTTTTGGTTATACATATTTGTCTATGCCATGGAATCGATGTCATTTATCAGGACAAATAGTTTCCTGTGTCGAGTTTAGTAATTACAACAGATAGGCAGACAAAAATTGCATTTTCGAAACAGGTTGGTCTGAATTGACACCCTTTTTACCCAGGAGCTAGGATCTTTGTGAGGATCCTGGATCCGATACGGGGAAGCGATGACAACTGACGGATCCGAAATCGAAGAACTGGTGCATGAGCCCAATATAAGGCGAAAGCAAGGCACATCGCTTGCGCTGGCTTGGCCGCCTACACAGAATGCAGTTGGTCGGCCCAGATATTGCTGGAGTGACGTAGTGGAGGCTGTTCTGCGCGAGCTTCATGCCTATGACTTGCAGGAGACAGCGCTGAACTGTAATGAGTGGAGTACGCTCTTTTCGGAGGCCAGGACTCATTTTGGGTCGTTTAGCCGCAGCAGTTAGTTATCATCTTTAAATTGAAATTTATTTATTAAGTTTCGAAACGACTCCACGAATATCAACAAAAACATGAGAAATATCCAAAATTTCCATGTTTTGTATCAATCTTAAAGAGTTCAGAAGATATGAATGTAAAGTACACGTCTCGCGCAAACAGAGTGCAGGGCACAAGAAATAACAGCCTATAGACATCCAACTGCTGGGCTCGGGCCTCCCACCATTGGGGAGCGGACAAGTATTACAATTATTTAGTAGCATAGTTGTTCCTGTGATGTTTCTTTTTAAAGTTAATAATTAGTTTTGATATGTGCCCTCTTATTTTTGTAAACGATACAATCGACCACTTCCTCAATTGAATAATAATGTTATATTTTTATTTATTCGCTGATTAGCGCTTGTTTTGTATAAAGTAAGTAGTTCTCTATAATTTAACATGATGTAATGTAGGAATGTTTATATCTTATACGTAGTGATCGTGTACAGATTATAATTCAAAATCTCTCTATTGTATAGACGGTATTCACTGCATTTTGTTTTTATGTTGACAGACGATGGATTTATGCTGTGTTCGGTTTGTTTTATTACATGTGAAACTTTAAGGGCGGCTTGCATGACGCTCCTTAATTTTATTTAAAAAACTCTAAACGCATTTACCACCCTTAAATACGATAAGCGTCTTGCACAACGCTAAATTTACTGGTAAATACGTTTACAGAACTGTCAAAGTTAATCATCCAAAAATGGCTATTTAACTCCTTAAACGTGTTTAAACATTGTCACTCGTACTATGTCTTTATGAAATTGTCACTTATAAAAAGTCAATTACAGATTGTCAATCGTATATTATTTGCTTTAATTATTTATCAAAAATTCTAAATACCCATTATTAGTCCAAACTAACATGGTAGCAGAGTAATAAAGTTAAGGAATTGGATCCAGTAAAGATATTTTAACTAGGAAAGAATAAATACAATATTCTAGCATTGTACTCGACCTGACGTTCACAATGAATAAGGCGATCGCAGAGGCTTCAAGGTAAAAATAATGCACCTAGATGGTAAAAATTATAAGCCCTGGCGGTATCGTATTGAGACAGCGTGCAGGGCAATACCGGGCGCTGAAGAAATTTTGCAAGGAAAACTTCTAAAGCCCGATGAGCCTGCAACATCTGATGGTGCAGATGCTAAAGCCAAATATGAAATAAATTTACAACAATTTCTAAAAATTGACTGTGCCGTTTCAACTCTGATGACGACAAACATGACGGATGAGATTCTAAAACAAGTTATGCGATATAAAAGCGCTAAAGAAGTATGGGATGAGCTAGAACGCCTACATAATGGAGGCAGCGAAGACAAACTTATGATCTTTGTCTACAATTCTTTGATTATAAAAAGGACCCTGAACCTGAGATAGGAAAGCAATATCTTCTGCATTGAAGAACATTTCAACAAATGTTTTCATAAATTAATACCATAATAATAATAGTATTTATTATTCTTTATGAAATTGTAAGTTATTAAAAAGTCAATTACAGATCGTCACTCGTATTTTATTTGATTTATTTATTTCAATACTAAATACCCATAAAATTGTAAGTAAAACCGCACAGCAAAAGATCATTCTTCAGGTTGCCGCCAAAAATTCCGAAGTAAACTTAACCAAACGAACAAAATTTCAAATGTCAATTTGAGATTGGCCAACTAAAATCCTTTTTACGCAGAAAATAACTAACATTAAAGCTAAATTTCGTGTTTGTTCGATAAAATGTGACGTAAACGTGAAACGGAACACACCTGGCTGTTTTACCGATGGCATAAATACATTTTACTAAATGACATGGGAGAGTGCCTCATGCAAGACAACATAAATGCATTTACTGTTAAACGCGTTTAGAGAGTTAAATAAAATTAACTAATTTTATTTAAAGACGATCGTTGTGCAAGCGGGCCTGAGTATCATATTTTATACAAGATTTTATATAATGTAATAAACTCTTATCATGCATAACCTTTTAATTAAAATAGTTTATCAATGACTTCAATCCGCCATCGGTTGTGCAAATATGCTGTTTCTTATACTGTTAAATTGTTGGAGGGATGGCGAAGTGTTCTAAAAATGCTTGTCGAGTATTCAAAGTTTGTGTACAACATATGTTAAAACCGTAAGGTTCTCTGATTATTATTATTTTATTGTAGGAGTTCAGCAGACAGGCAGACGGCTCACTTGATGGAAAGCGGTTACCATCGTCTATGGACATTTGCAACACCAAAGGTGCTACAAATGCGCTGCTGCTCTCTTAAGGGAGACTGGAACCTGGTCACTAATGCCGGAACACAACTCAAGGTTGTTATGGCGACATGCTTTCGACCAGGGGTGGTAGCCATCCAATCGGGCAAATGCAATACCACCTGGTTGTGGGTTGTTTTGTCGCCTCTTACGACAGGCCGCCCGGTCGCAGGAAATTGTATATTGTCTCCGTTCCTGCACGGATATACAGTATTGAGACCAGTTGCTGTTTATTTTACTACCATAAACCCTTCTGAGTTGTTTCAAGGGTTGTCCAAAGCGGCTTGGCGGGTTTGACACATCGGTTATCTTGACGTTTCACCACGATGTTATCCTTCGGCGTCGTTAGCACGTGGTAATTGTAACAATATGCACATTAGGTCAGAGAAATGCTTAAGTCTGTCTTATCTGAAGAGAGCAGCAGCGTATTTGTAGCACCTTTGGTGTTGTAAATGTCCATAGGCGATGATAACCGCTTTCCATCAAGTGGGCCGTCTGCCTGTCTGCTGAACTCCTGCAATAAAAAAAAAAGTGGTACATGTGTTCCGACTAGGATTAGACCCCCGCTCTTTAGTTTCGACAAAATCGCAGTCTACAGTAAAACAATAAACACCTACTTGTTAACTTCGTTAAAGCATTTTGGTCGTCGTAAAACTTTGCTCATCGCATAACAAGGAAATAAAATATGAATTCGGCACGCAAACGTAGAACCATAACGGCTGCGCGTGAGATTAATGTAAATTGTATCAACAATCAAAGTTATATACTGTTACGTGCGAGCGGGGGTACGCACTTATGGATTGGAAGAAAACACCAGTTTTTAATTTAAAAGCTTTTATTGACTTACACAGCCGCACGTAGTACCTCTCTGTAGGGTTGCCCCTATACGCACGACCAACGATGCACAGTCCCGACGATAAGTTGTCACACCCTCAATACCGTCGCCGATATTGCGCGGACCACCTCCTATATTATCGCGGGTAGCTCGCTTCTGGTTCCTCCTTCGAACTACGCTAAACACCTCCTTCGCGTATCTGTCCACCGAACTTGTCACTAAATTCACCACTTAATCCGTCTCTGTACTCTATTAACCTTCTCTGATAACCCTTTAGTATCGCACTTGTCGTTTCACCGTCTTGGACTGAACTCAACTTTAAAAACTGCCCGGTAGGCGCGCCTTACGCTGTTTATATACCCGGAAGAATTTTCTGGAACCCATCTATCTATCTCCGTCTCTTCCTTCCCGAACCTTCTGTTCGGGAACTTTCGTTTATACATCTATCCCTTTCTAACATCTATCTATCTCTGTCTTTTCTTTCCCGAACCTTCTATTCGGGAACTTTCGTTTATAAATCTATCCCTTTCTAACATCTATCTATCTCTTTCTTTCTTTCGTCGTCTATCTCTTTCTAAATATATCCGTCCTTGTCTTTTCGTTCTAGATCGTTCTGGATATTTCCAAAAGTTCTAAAACTAACTAGATGGTTCCACCATCATTCGCCACAATACTATTACGAGCTGCACAGGACTCGAATTAAAATGGCGTTGAAATTATTATAGAGTTTATTAGAACTGCACAAACACGTATAAAACAGGTACAAATATAACTGGATACAGCCAGTATAAACTGCACGATTCAGTAACACGCGCAAAGTCAGTCACTATATCACTTTCGAATCAACGTCTTGCTCGTATCTTAATCCTCGCTTGACTGCCCCTCTCCGCCTTGGGTCATTGCTTTATGATGCACCGATCCATACCTGGAAAGCTTCGACGCAATACAATAATAACAAGGATTAGTTCGACACTAATGACGGCCATAAAATAAGTACAATAACAACAGAATGTTTTTCTTAATTACAAATTCTAAACGCAAAGTAAACAAAAGAATTCCTAAATGCGGTGAGGTAATAAACTGCGCTTTACGACAGGCAGGTGTGCGTTTGCTTTTGTCGGTATGTAACAATACAAATGTAAAATTTGAATAATCCATACTAATATAATAGACGTCGTCCTTTCGTCGACGATCCCACAATGCCGGAAGACGAGTTTTAGAACAGTGCGTCCTCACCGTAATCACCTACGGAGGTGAAACGCGGACACTGACGGTAGGACTGGTCTACAAATTTCAAGTCGCTCAACGGGCTATAGAGCGAGCTATGTTGAGTGTTTCTCTCATGGATATAGTTAGAAATGAGGATATCCGTAAGAGAACCAAGGTAACCGACATAGTTCGCAAAATTATCAAGTTGAAGTGGCAGTGGGCCACGAGTATATAGACACGATTCCACTAGAGTGCCGGAAACGTATTAATGCAGGAACGGAAGGATACAATTTCCTGCGGCCGGGCGGCCTGTCGTAAGAGGCGACTAAGCAACCCACAGCCAGGTGGTAAGGTATTGGCCCGAATGGATGGCTTTTACCTCTGGTCTAAAGTATGCCGCCATAATAATCTTGAGTTGTGTTCCGGCATTAGTGACCAGGTTCCAGTACATCTTAAGAGAGCAGCAGCGCATTTGTAGCACCTTTGGTGTTGCAAATGTTCATAGGCGATGGTAACCGCTTTCCATCAAGTGGGCCGTCTGCTGTCTGCTGAACTAATCCCTATTAATATTATAAATGCGAAAGTAACTCTGTCTGTCTGTCTGTCTGTTCCGTTTTCACGTAAAAACTACTGGACCGATTTGGTTGAAACTCAGTATATACATATATATATATATATATATATATATATATTTTCGATACCGAGGATGAACATAGGATACTTTTTATCCCGAAAAATGAGATAGTTTCCTGGATAAAATGATATTTGTCTGTTTGTTTGTTATGCTGTTACGGAAAAACTACTGGACCGATTTGGATGAAATTCGGTACGTATGTAAATTAAATACTGAGGATGGACAAGGGATAATTTTCATTTTGGCCTTTTTGGTAATTTTGGCCTATTTGGTCATTTTGGCCTTTTTGGTCATTTTGGCCTTTTTGGTCATTTTGGCCTATTTGGTAATTTTTCCTTTTTGGTCATTTTGGCCTTTTTGGTCATTTTGGCCTTTTTGATCATTTTGACCTTTTTGGTCACTTTGGCCTATTTGGTAATTTTGGCCTATTTGGTCATTTTGGCCTATTTGATCATTTTGGCCTATTTGGTCATTTGGCCTATTTGGTCATTTTGGCCTTTTTGGTCATTTTGGCCTCTTTGGTCATTTTGACCATTTTGATTATTTTGGCCTTTTTGCCTATTCCGTCATTTTAACCATGTCGGTCACTGTGGTCTTTTGGTCATTTAGACCATTTTGGCCTTTTTGGTCAAGTTTTGTCATTTATTTTGTTGACAGATAGACGGGGGATGGTATATATAATTAACGATATAAAATGAAGTGAATCTTCCGTGGGCAAATACATAAAAATGTAATATAATATAACCTGTAGCACTTGCTCTATAAACAAGAGATACGTACTAATACAAGCACTGCTGGAGTTTTGCACAAAATATTTGTCAACAAATGTGCTCGATACTATTTCGGTGGAATGGTGCCTTAACAGTTAATCCCATAGCGGTCTCAGGTATAGCCCCGTAACTGACATTTGCATTGTCATGCGAACGCGACAAAGAATCCACTGTGGGGCGGCCTGCGCACGCGCACCCGAATGACATAACCCGGGGATACGTGACGTGAATGTTACGTCGCCATTGTTTATTCGTGTTATTACCGTTGTCGGACATACCTTGAATACCCAGCGTTGTAGTCCACAATCAAATGTCATCATATAGTGCAAATAAACGGTTTGGAAGCATGTTGTTTGCATAATAGCAAATTTCTTACTGATATTATCTATGAGATAATAACTCTGTAGTGAAATAGAGTTGGTATAATAAATTTAAAAAGTAAATGAAAACTTTATGCAGGCAGGAACAGAGAAAGATAACAGTTTCCTGCGGCCAATCGGTTTGTCGTAAAAGGCGACAGAACCCACAGCATGGGAGGGTATTTGTTCGTCTGTACCATTCCATCATCTGGCTGTAGATTGTTTTATACAAAGTCCCACACGAAGGGGCGAGCACAGATAGTTATAAATATAAGTAACTAACTCCGTTAGCTCTGCGACCCAAAGTGAGTCTTGGCCTCCGAAACGAGAGCACGCCACTTTCCTCTGTCTTGCGTAGTGTCTTGCCAATTGTGGGCTTGTAGTGCGGTCAGGTCAGCTTCCACTCTATCCTTCCAGCGATACTCGGGATGACCAACCGGTCGCCGACCGACTGGTCTCCCCAAGTATACTTTCTTCACTCCCCGAGCCTCCTCCATCCGCTCTACCTGACCGAGCCAGCGGAGACGGTGAGATTTTATCTCCACAATTATGTTGGGCTCGGCCATGAGGTCTTCTATTTCGGAGTTGGTTAGGACCCTCCAGCTGCCATCTCCTGCTGCCAGATTTTAATCAAATTATATTTAATTTAATTTCTGAATCGGCGTAATATCGTTATTGTTTAATGTAGTAGTAGTATCGAAGATCTTTGGAATAACCATAATTATGTGTTGGATTTAATTAAGGCTGCCTTACATTGTATAACATCCGTATAATTATAATATTACTACATTTTTTCAATCAAGGTTACTGAATCGAGTTTAAAATAGGTAAAAACCATGTCTGACAGGTTATTATAATTATAATAACCTGTCAGACATGGTAATAAAGATGCTTGCACGCGCTAATCTCAGGAACTACTTGTTTGGTTTAATTGAACAGGTTAGATTTGAAAAACTCTTTCAGTTTTAGATAGCTCATTTATCGAGGAAGGCTATAGATATATCATCACGCTAAGACCAATAGGAGCGGAGCACCAATAAAGAATGTATCATAATTGGGGGGGCTTTTTTAACTTAGTTTTTTTAACTATTCCACGCGGACGAAGTCGCGGGCAGAAGCTAATAGATTATATAGAAACAAAGAAAGAAAATATTTATTTCTAAAAAATAACACTTAACAATAATTATTCATAATAACACTAAGCCGCAGGGGGGCTTGTGACGAAGCCTTAGGTGAGTAGCTGAGTAGGGACAGCTCAGAACTGACTGCGCGGACCTCGGTGCTTGCCTTAGCCAGCCGGCACGAAGTGAAGCTCGCTAGAGCTAAGACTCAAGCTCCAGGGGTTGAAGTGATAAATGGCATCACATTGCGACGGGCAGACGCCATAGTCCCCATAGTCCCAGACCCTTAGTACCAGTAACAATTCACCACAATAGCTCGATACTTTCTGTTCTTATTTCCCATAATAGTCCTACACTGGTCGGGGCTTGTCCTTGGGTGCATTATTATATAGTGTAGACAGGGATAATGGCTGGTCAGTGTCACGCTACATTTAGATTAAATTTGTCAAGGGGCCTCTGCCTGTTGGCCTTCAAAAAGTCCAGGGCATTTTTATAGCCCGTGGTCTTTAAAGACATACAATAATAATTAAAAAGTGTGTCGCAATTTGCAAAATAAGGTTGGCACTCAGCATTTTGCTGTGCCAAAACATCCTTAATCACAAGTCACGCGACCCACGGTGAAAATCAAGAAATTTTTTAATAAATTATAGTCAACGTACACGTGAAACGAATATTAACAAAGGAAAAAAGCGGAAAACAATGATAGCATAATAAAAAAAACAAGTAGTACCTAAAAAATAAATAAATCTAAATAAAGCACTTATTATAAACACATGTTACATGGGAACCATTAAGTTGTAAGAATTTTGTTCCTTTTTTAAAATTAAATAGGTTCGCGTTTGACCACGATCACGTCCAATGCCGGACGATGATGCGGACGAAGATGGAGCACGCTTACCCAGATACTACGATTACCTATTCACACGAGACTTGAGATACCCGGATTGTACTTTTCGGGAATCACGGACTCTGGTAGTGCATTCCACAATTCTGCGGTACGTATAAGGAACGTGGAGGCGAAACGTTTAGTACGCACTGGCAGCGTTTCCACCGTGAAACGATGACGTAGCCCAGAGCGCCTTCTGGTCCGAAGATGGAATGGTGTAGGGGGAATCCGGTCGAACAGTTATTTTCTATGCATATAGAAAGAATATATTATTTGAAGATATAGCGACGTACATTGCTGACACGTTTTTTCAAAATAAAAACATGTATTAAGAATTGCACTCAGCTTATTGTCTGCATAATATCACATGCATTTAATAGAAGATGATGTTTAACAATAAACATTAAGTTTTAAGCCAATTTAGTTAATTACAGAGTTGGTCGTTCGCAAAATGTTTAGATGGGCTGATAGTTGCATCGTTGCTCATATTTTGCATGGCTCATTGACTTATCTCTATGCAACGATCAGGGACTGCTATAATTAACTATATATATACTATATAGAATATCATATATCAAAATAAATTACTTCATATTCAAGGTGGTTTATATATTTTTTTTAATTATTCAATTTGTACATTCCATTCGAAAGATATCACGAGCTTAATTACTAACTAAGCGAATTCAAAATATTTCCCCTCCCGTACTGACCGTAATTTTTTTTATATAATACTAGCTGTCCCGGCAGACGTCGTCCTGACCGGTAAAAATAGGGGTTGATCGTAGAGGGTTGTATGTATTTTTTAATGCTATATCAAAAAAAAAAAAAAAATTATTTTTTATCTATCTTTATCTAAAAATTAAAAAAAAAATATGGGTGGACTACCCTTAACATTTAGGGGGATGAAAAATAGATGTTATCCGATTCTTAGACCTACCCAATATGCACACAAAATTTCACGAGAATCGGTCAAGCCGTTTCAGAGGAGTGTGGTAACTAACATTGTGACACGAGAATTTTATATATAAGATTATTATTTAGTATACACAAAATTTTTGCCATGTTTGCTGAAGACTTTCTTTCGCCGCTTCTTCTCTTCAAGCCACAACATGTCGTGAAGCGGTGGTAAATTAGATTAGGCTCCCAAAGAGTAAATAATAACCATAAACAAAATCAAAACTAAATAATTAAAACAATGGTCTAAGAATTAAAATGAACAAGTTGGCGGCAGGCTAAATAAAACTTTAACAATACTCGTTGACAATTCTCATCTTTGTCGTCCGTGACCACGGCCACTGAAAAGCGGCCGAAACGTCGGAATAACAAAAATCATATAAATTACCGCGCTTAAAAGCGCTAAAACAAAGTTTTATAATGTATACAAGTCGCGTAAACTTAAGAAAATATTATTTGTACAATGTGTTAGCTCCCAAAAAGATTTCAGTGCCGTGTGTTGTTCCTGTGTACAACCTGAACTGAGTCAGGAGAAGGCAGATCTCAAGGTTGTTTCCAACAACCTTGAGATCTGCCTTCTCCTGACTTCTACTTTTCTAGTGCAAGGATCTAGTTCATATCTCTCTCATACAGTCCATAACTATAGAACCAGCAACCTACCCGTGAGCTACAGCGCTCCACATTAGGTTAAGCGAATGTAACTCATCTTTTATTATAGGATCATTGACGATACAAATAGCGCGATGGTAGATGGAATTGACGGGTTCAGTTTAGTGAACGGGTATTTCGACTCATAGAGAGTAGTACAAAATTGTGGCCAAGGGTAACCCATTGTGCGCCATTCGTCGTTTTTTCTGTATTACAATCTGGAATGTTTATGTAGATCTTTTGGCTTAATTTATTTTCATACACTATTGTCATTACTATTTATAAAACTGCACAGCGATCCCCGATGAATAAGATACAAAACTGCGGCGCATACGATTCTTTTGTTTAAACCTTATTCGTGGAGCAGACGTATTGAATGTAAAGTAGATCATTTACGGATGTTACGTGGAAAATTTTGCACATAATTAGTGACACACAGACAACAGCGTGAGACTTTAAAGGTTCGAAGAAAGAAAGAAAAACATTTATTTCTAATAGCGACACACAACACAAAATAGATGTAACATAACAAAGTATAGATATAATTATACAGAAATTGTAAGCCGCAATTTGGAAATGAGGTTGG
This sequence comes from Dendrolimus pini, assembly GCA_949752895.1. NCBI lineage: Eukaryota > Metazoa > Arthropoda > Insecta > Lepidoptera > Lasiocampidae > Dendrolimus > Dendrolimus pini. The sequence goes on along the minus strand of OX457144.1, from coordinate 17,641,269 downwards.
CACTCAGATCACTCATTCAGGTTAATTTTCATCTGCAGTTACTGTATTATTGCGTGGGGAAATTCTCTATACACACTCCTTGCTTGGGGGCAGGCAGTGAAGTAATTTGGGAGACGCGACGACTTGATTTACTAAAATTACTGATATTATTAGGGTCATGGAGCAATAGCTTAGCAAGCGCCACAAGTCTAGCTGATGTAGGCCAACTAGCAAGCGTTTTTCACAAAGCTGAACATGATAAACCTCCTCAGAGACCTTCCTCTCAAAAGCAGAACGAGAAAGGCGCAAACAAAAGAATTACGGGCTCACTTCTTAACGGCTGTGATACGGGTGACAGTTAACGTTGAGCTCTGAGGACTGGTCCCCCCCCTTTTGGTCATCGCGGAATATCTTTACTTAAATTATGAACACGACTTTTTAAAATTTTTGTTTTTCTACATTTCAGCCCAAACTAATATCACTAAACGGATACCCAGTAGAAAAGCATCGCACAAATACACCAGATGGGTACATACTCCAGATGCACAGGATACCAGCTGGGAGGCGGTCGGCGAGGCGAGCTGGGGAGCCCATCGCTAAGGGAAAGAAGGTGGTGTTGGTGATGCACGGCCTTTTCGGGAGCAGTGGGGACTTTGTTATAATGGGACCAGATCGAAGTTTGGGTAGGTCACATTGAAGGATGAAGGAAGAGAGATAGAGCATGGTATGAGTGAAATACATATACGATTCTACAAGATTAAGTTGTTAACCAGTTTGCCAGCTGGCTAATGCTTGTCGAATAAAACTGACAACTTTACGGCTTAGCCGTCAGCAGTCGGCTGTCGGTATGCGAGTCATTCAATCATTAGCCAAATAGCCATCAGCTAAATTTTTTGATGGTTAATGAAATACCATTAGTAGGATCTTAGACCATTAAACCAATGGTTTAATGGTCTACGAGTAGGATGGATAATTATTTGGAATTTCGGATGGTTACCAGCCGCTGGTCAAGTTGTTAGGTTTCAAAATGCACAGCTAAAAGCTATTATTATAAATATTTTCTTGTTTTTTAGCGTACATTTTAGCAGATGCTGGTTACGACGTATGGCTGGGAAACTTGCGGGGCAACAGGTATTCAGCTCACGAAACATGGAACAAAAAGGAGAAACGATTTTGGGATTACAGGTACGCGTATGAATTTTTTAAGAAATCCTTGAAGAACGTCCTTGAAGAGTCGTCTTCAGCAATAAACAAATTTTTATAAATGATTTAGCACCTGGACGAACTCTGTGACCTAGTGTTCGAAGCTTTGCTGCCTGAAGCCAACCCAGTCCATTAGAATGTATTAACACGATTCTATTCCCAGCAGGTTGCATTTAGTAAATTAATATTGCATTCATAGGGGACCAATAAACCGGGTTATAAAAAAATAACTTTTTAAAAATCCTTCAGTCACCTAAAAACCTTATTTGTCAATTGTGTTTTATCTCACGGTGCATCTCGGGATCTCTTCAACTTTAATATCCTCCAGTGCATTGTTTTACTACATTCACATCATCAAATCGCAACCATTTTAGATTTTTCTTCATTGTCGGGAATGAGAAAGAGCTACGGGGGCTAGCCCCGTAGCTCTTTCTCTTTCTGGCGTGGCAAAATATAGTGGCAAACCACAGGTCATCCCTCGGAGGCCAAATAGTTGATCAAGGTCGAGGTTGCAGGAGCAGTATCATTCTATTAAATTTGCCGAAACGACTTCGCGAGCGCACAAAACAACTAGAGACACTAGTTAACTGAGAAACTGACGCCGTTTGCACAGCTGTTAGGTGAAGGTCTATACTGACCCCATCTAGCGGGAGATACGAATAGCAGCACGCTCCCAGCGGTTATTTTTGGGCTTCCTCTTTTGTATGGTCTCGGTGTATGGGATCGACTCCAGAGTTGAAAGTTATATAGTACCTATAATACTAGTAGCACTTACAGAGAATATACAATATGGCTGCTCTCTGCCAGAATCTAACTAAATTATTTAATTCCAGTTTCCACGAGCACGGCAAATACGACATCCCTTCAATGATAGATCAAGTCCTTAACGTAACAGGGCTAAAGAAGATCATGTATGTGGGTTACTCCATGGGGACTACCAGTTTCTTCACCATGATAGCCCAAAGACCAGAATACAACCACAAGATCATATCATTCGTGGCATTAGCTCCAGCTGTGTATTTGGATAATATAAGGCCTCTGGCGAAATTTCTTTTGGAGACTATGGATGTGCCAGTAAGTATAGGGGTAGGCAGAGGATTCGCAATGACGACATCAAAAGAACGCGACTGCAGTGCTACCTCTTTGACTAAATTCGTGATACTCTAACAGGCAGACAGAAAAAAGTAAAAAGCAGCTAATAAAACTACATTCTAAAGATTCTAAGCGCGGTAATTTATTAGATTATTAGCCGACCCAGCAAACATCGTACCGCCTCAGAATCAATAAATATAAAACGTTGATTTCTGAACGACGGGACGAACATCAAACGTTTGACATTCAAAACCAAAAAAATTAAAAACTTTTAAATTTAATTTGATTTCTGAACGACTTTTAAATTTAATTGATTTCTAAATGACGGGACGGACTAATAACGGGACGGACTAAACGGAAACTATTCCTATCTGTCAAACATTTGATATGTTTGACAGATAGGAATAGTTTCTAATGGAAAGCGAAATTGTTGTTTTTACTATATTCCAAGCATTTTTTTCATATTTATTCACCTTTGAAACCTTCCCTGGAATGCCACAAATAATTCAAAACCAAAATCAGTTCAGCCGTTCTCGAGTTTTAGCGAGACTAACCAACAGCAATTGATTTATATATATATATATATATATATATATATATATATAGATTATCATTCCGACGTTTCGGCTACTTTTCAGTAGCCCTGATAACGGAAGACAAAGATGTCAACTGTCAATGAATGTTGTTAAAGTTTTATTTAGCCTACCTAACTTGTTAATTTTAATTATTTAGTTTCAATTTTGTTTATGGTTTTTATTTCCTTTATGAGATTCTAATCTAATTCACGACCGCTTCGCAACATGTTGTGGCTCGAAGAGAAGAATACGAAACGTCGGAATAATAAAAATGAAATACATTACCGCGCTTACAACCGTTAAAACGTAATTTTATTATGTATACTAATCGCGCAAACTTGAAAGTAGCATTTTTAGAATGCTACTTTGAGAAGAATTTTGGAGTTTGCTCCGAATTAGCTTCAGTTAATTTTTCATTTTGAAATTAATTATACAAATCGATACCTCGAACAGATATAGTTTAGATGGATAATAGAGATTGTGGTTCCAGAGAACACTAGAGCGCCGAGGGCTCATAAGTGCGAACTTCGGCGAAGGCCTGATGGACTTTCTACTAAAGAACGTGTGCAACATGAACAACCCCCATGAAGACATGTGCTTGATGACTCTCTACTCAATCGTCGGAGACGATTACGAGCAGAACGACAATGTATGTTATGCCTAGTTTACTTTACGCCCATTTCTAAGGCAGCCAAGAGGAAAGTGACGAGGGAATTGGGCAGCGCGAGTATGCCAACGCACCTTATATGAGTATATGATACTCACGCTGACCAGTCTCCTAGCCACTGATCTGCTTGCTTGTTTATTGCGATGCTAGCAAACAAGTACTCATAACTTCTTATATTGACACAAATACAAAATCATTTAAAAACGATATTGAAAATGAACGTATTGTTACAACTTAGCCCCCCGACAAAGATAAATTCCACGAAGCACATTTTATTACCTGTCGGCATTTGAACTAATTGTAATTCTCTTATGATCGTCTTCTTTAATTTACTTATTTATTGACATAAGTTTCTAGAGAACAGTCCATTGTTTTATTGCAGTCGTTTATGGAACCATGAGCCAGGTGTTACGGAATACGTCGACTACGATACGGGCACATTGCATTTGTGCAGTATAAAATGATGGCCTGATTGAGGGAGGGGGCAGACAAGCGACGATTACGATACGGGCGTGACGTGTGACCATAACGAGAATCCAATAGTGGCGGACTTTGCGTGTTTTATTGAATTACGACCTACTGTATTACGTTTGGATTTGTTGTGTTCGGTTATATTTGTACTTGTGTTATACGTGTTTGTATAGTTCTAATAAATTCTATAAAATGAAATCTTACTGATTACTTATTGAAGGTCATGAATCTACCTCCGCATCCGAAGCAATTTCAGTTACTGTGTTACAATTTTAGAACCTTGATATGATTTCTTGGGGGTTGGTATACGCTTCTTTTCTTCAACAAGATTCCTAATGAAATTGTAGTGGAACACTTATAAGCCAATAGATGGCGCTGTGCAATAATTGAGGTCATAAACGTTTCTCGAAATGTACAAAGAATATATACAAATTTCTAACAGTAATAGATGGGCCTAGGCCTACTAGGAACAACAATTGCCTCACTCGAAGATCTTCCTTTGAGACGGAGGAGCATCCGTCTCACTCCTCCACCCTATTCGGGGCACTTTCTTCAAAATGTTAGATCTGCCTTTCACTATTTGTTTAATGCAGGAGTTCAGTAGACAGGCAGACGGCCCACTTGATGGAAAGCGGTTAGCATCGCCTATGGACATTGCAACACCAAAGGTGCTACAAATGCGCTGTTGCTCTCTTAAGGGAGACTGAAACCTGGTCACTAGTGCCGGAACACAACTCAAGGTCGTTATGGCTACATACTTTAGTCCAGGGGTGGTAGCCATCGGGTCGGGCAAATGCCCTATCACCATGATCACCTGGCTGTGGGTTGTTTTGTCGCCTCTTACGACAGGCCGCCCCAACGCAGGAAATTGTATTCTTTCTCCGTTGCTGCACTTAATTTAACGCCAAATTAAAAAGTATCTTGCTTAGTAGGGGATATTACACTGTTGAAGAATATTTAAATGACAAAACTTCATTTACATAGCAGCTCGCTCCAGCCTCTTATACTATCGTCTGTATAACTATAGGAATTTATGGAGGTATGTTGCAGTATATACATTTTTAGTGCGTCTCGGCATTATTATAACGACAATAATATTCTTCTTTACTTTTATTGTGTCTTTGTCTTACTGAGAACGCACTATTTGGCTAGACGTGTTGCTGAAGAGTTTCTTGCCGCTTCTTTTCCTTAACAGCAATAACACGTTGCGAAGTGGTGTTCATAGACTAGGAAGTAAAATAAAATTTTAACCTATATGTATGACCTTCAAAAAGTGTTCTCCAGTGGAGCTTATTTTAAATAAACCTTTTGAATTTGAATTGTCCAAGATCTGACTAACCCCACATTTCTATTTTGCAAAGTGTTTGATGTGTCTGGATATGCCCATTGTTGCAGTCGATGACATCCGTCATATTTACAAGGATACAACCAGCTTCGTGGCGACAGTTGGAGCACTTTGGAAAAATCGCCATTGCAGGTGACAATCTTATCTTCTCTTATATATAAAAATGAATGTTTGTCTGTATGTCCTTTATAGAATCGTAAACTATACGTTTGATCATGTGATGATCTTTAGCAAAGTTGTTGTGAATGAGCCAGAGAAGGTTTCTGAGTTGGTTCACAATTGGATCCGGTAGGTGGCGCTGCTGTCAGCATATCGATTGAAGCTTTTCCGAGCAGGACGACGTCTGCTGGGACAGCTAGTTTAAATAATAAAAATAGTCGTAATGCAACAAGCCACTTTTATGAAATTTCTTACCCAGGTTGTGCGGAATAAATTGCTAATAGCGATAAGAATGTTCATTTTAAAATGTCAATTGTCATTTGTTTTAACACGAAATAAAAAATATTCATTCACTCAAATGGTGATGGAACGCAGTTCCTTATCGCACGTTACTCGGCGGATAGAGGGTAGACGAAGAAAAAATGTGAGCGAAAGAAAAATGCTGACCACTTTATCTTTAATACTATAAAATTCCAAATATTCCGTGTATGTACATTAAAGGTGTTAAAAATCAGAAATCTTTTATTCATAACAAAGTGAAACTTCAATTTCTACATTTCTACATATTAAAAAAAAACAACTGGAATAGACTTTATAAACGATGGAAAACACTATGCAATTTGTTTACATTTCTTGTCTGTTTGTTCGGGATTCACGTAAAAACTACTGGCCCGATTTCGATGCGGTTATCGTTGATCGACAGCACCTCGCACCCTAGCTACCTACCAGACCAAACACATGGGTTACTTCAATGTGCAGGTTTCGTCACGATGTTTTCGCTCACCTGTTAGTACGTGGTAATTGTAACAATATGGACATTAGGTCAGAAAACTGCCTAAGTGGTGCATGCGTTCCGGCCGGAATCGAGCGCGCGGCTTTGAGTTCTGGGACGTTGCGCTAGCCATTACGCTACCACGACTTTTTCGATTACAATCTGTTATTTAATTTCAGGTGTCTTCACGTCATGGAATGGTGGATTCTCGAGTCCAGTGAAGCCCTATAAATTATCAAACGTCAAGGTGCCTGTCGCTCTATTGTACGGAGAGAATGACCAGCTAACGGAAAGATCTGTAAGCATTTCCCTTACTTATTATCCGTGCAGGAACAGAGAAAGAATTCAATTTCCTGCGGCCAGGCGGCATGTCGTAAGAGGCGACAAAACAACCCACAGCCAGGTGGTAGGGTATTTGCTCGACTGGATGGCGACCACCCATGGTCTAGACTCTAGAGTATGCCGCCATAACAACCTTGTGTTGTATTCCGGCATTAGTGACCAGGTTCCAGTCTCCCTTAAGAGACCAGCAGCGCATTTTAGTGTTGCTAATGTCCATAGGCGATGGTAACCGCTCTCCATCAAGTAGGCAGTTTGCCTGTCTGCTGAACTCCTGCAATATAACAAAAAAACTTATAACATCAGTATAAGCGGTCCCGGACAGTTTATTTTTCATTCTTCTTCTTCAGCCAATTTCTGTCCACGTGTTCGCAACACCAGGGGCGTTGCAAACACGTGGACGACCTTCTCGAATGACGCCATGTCTTAGCGCGATCGTATGGTTAAGACGTAGATTTATTTATAAGTGTATGGGAGCTGCATACGTCTAGTCATCGCAGTGGACAACGAACTACTGACTAGCGCAACGCGGGAGCGCACATATTAATAGTTGCTCTATCTCGCTCGCGCATCATCCGTACCGCTCACACACTGTGCTATTGTACTAGCAGTACGACTTGTTTGACTTGACCGTTTCCAAAATTAATCAGTTCACATCAACACTCGATAGTGAATACTACTCCCTGCCATCTGAAGTATTAATTAACCTCTACTTCTCGTTGAAGTAACATTGTTCATTAATCTTAATCTATGTTGCATGTTCTTGTGATATTAAATCAATTTCATTTCAATAGTAATTTGTTTTCCATCAGTGCTTAATTTGGCATTTTGCGACATTCATGCCTCACTGTGCAAAAAATTTACTATCCTTAAAACCGTATCCAATTTGCATAAATGAATTATCCGCAATTACTAACATCGATAATTGATTATGAAATTAGTAATTATTTTCATAAATGAATAACATCACTAATTTGTATATAACCATCTGTTAATTGGTGTTTGGTTTCGAAATGTTCAGGCAATTTTCTTTCTCTCTCGTTTGTACATTGCGTTTTCGCGAGAGGAACAGGCCGGCAGTGAGGACGGAGGCGGGCCTAATTTTTTATGTTGCTCCATATTGCATGGTATTGTGTGGCCGTATCTCAGCAACAGTTTGCTACATTGATTGATAATTATAGACGTGACGTCATAGTTGATGAGAATTGAGTAATTTTAGTGGCTTGTGTAAGACCACCTTAATTCAGATATAGGCTATCCTTTACGCGTTCACGGAAAAACCATAAGGCAGAGTTTGCTGAAATTTGATACATAGATGAAATTTTCAAGTGGGCCTCAATGGCCAAATCTAAAATTATAAAATATAGCGAAATGTACCCATAGGAGTCCCGGGACCGATTTTGATAAAAACTAAAGCGGTTATTAGATTTTTGAAAATCAAATACCCTAGTCAGGAATCGACTTGACCAGTTGATTGTGAAAAAGAAATACCTAATGTACTGTAGTGTATCTCATAAGGATAAATTTCTGCAAAAGAATGTCAATCGCTAGACCAAGGGAAAGAGTTGATTTTTTAATAAATCGACTCACATCTTACACAAAGGGTATATATCATATAATGTGCTCAAAAGATCAGCCCAAATACGCCTACACAATGAGAAAAGCATTGTGGAATAGAAACAATATTATTGTTGCCATCTGTTCTTCTGTAAAACTTGTATTTTTTTTTATTGCGAAAGTTCAGCTGATAGGCAGATGGCCCACATGTTGGAAAGAGCTGACCCATTGCCCATGACATTGTAACACTAGAGGTGCTACAAATGTGCAGCCGCTCTCTAAAGGGGGACTGGAACCTGGCCTCTAATGCTGGAACCCAACACTAGGTTGTTATGGCGGCATACAACCATTCAGACGGGCGAATACACTATCAGCCGGCCGCAGGAAATTGTATTCTTTCTATATATCTCTATGGATATTTCGTAACTATTTTCCTTTATAGGTATGGTAAATAAGTTATTGAAGCACAATAATTTTTAACATAGGATAATTTTGTACCTGAAGTTTATTTTGGTTTTAATTTGCTCTGTGGAGCTAAGCCGTGGCATCACTTAGAGTTACTTGCGGAAGAGCAGCGCTGGTTGTGAAACTAGCAATATGCTGAGCAAGAGCCTTATTAGGACACCACAATTAATTGTAAGATATATTATCATGTAAGACATGTATCTTGTCCTAAATAAATATTTGTTCTTTCTTAATTTTACAGCAAATAATGAGACTGGCAAAGGAATTGAAGGAGGCTGGTGTTCTAGAAGAAGTGAGACTGAGCTGCGATTGGCCGAAATTCAATCACATGGACTTTGTATTTGCAAAAGATGTTGGAAATCTACTCAATAGGCCCTTAGTTAAATATATTGATCAGTTATATAGTAAATATGGTGATAAATGATCTACGTTGGTTTTATTTCATGATATAAACACATAATCTATACTAATATATAAAACTGAAGAGTTTGTTTGTTTGCTTGAACGCGATAATCTCAGGAACTACTGATCTGTTTTGAAAAATTCTTTCAGTGTTAGATAGCCCATTTATCGAGGAAGGCTATAGGCTATATATCATCACGTTAAGACCAATAGGAGCGGAGCACCAATGACGAATGTTTCAAAATCGGGTTTTTTTTCTTTTTGCGAGCTGTGTGCTTTTCAACTTCTACGTAAACAATGTCGCAGGTTAAAGTTAGCATCAGCCCAAAGTAACTATTCCAAGTGGACGAAATTGCGGGCAGAAGCTAGTATGAAATAAAATTGCTTGCCTCGTCTGTCTGTCTATCTGTATATCCACTAACTTCTCCTATTGTATGTACATACATATGTATAATCACACCTGTTTCTCGGTGGGGTAGGCAGAGACTATGGGTCTTCACTTGCGATGATCCTGATAAACAACTTTCACTTCATCTATGTTTATTAACCTCTTCACACATGCTCATTTATTTGATATGTTTTTATTTTTAGTTTTTTAACTGCATATGTTGTACCAAAATTATCTTCTATGGAAAAAGTATACTTATGATTATTTTATGAAATATTGCTGCTATATATTTTTCCTTCTTTATTGTTTTTATTTGCACCCATCAGTATATCATTTGTAAGAACAACATACCTTTGTAACCACTGCTTTGGTGGTGCTAGGGGCTGCTTTGACAGGTGGTACACTTGGTGCTGTTGTTGTCACAGGTTTGACTTCTGTGGTTGCCATTTTGATATTTTCTAGAAACCATAACAAAGGGATTTGTATGAAACAACTGGCGAAGGAATACTCAAATGAAAACCAGCAGAACATATTCTTAGTCAATTTGGTTATTTAATGTGATGCTGTGGGCACTAGATCTAGACTTCTTGTCCAAGAAGTGGTACATTGATTTATCCTAAGTATTGCATACATAAATTTAACATTAGATCAATAAATAGCATAGAGTAAATCTATAGCTATCTGGTGCACAAATTTTAAGCAGCAGGGTGGTGAACAGGGGAATACTTACCACAACCACAACCCCTATGGTCTGGAGATCTTTTGTTTTTTTTAATAAACATAACCTCCCTAATTTTACACCAATATTGCACTTACAAATTGAACAATCCTTTTGAAGTCAAAAAGAAAGCCAGTTATCAACAGAAAAAAATACAAAAAACAGTGTATATTGTCATAAAATATAGAAAAAGCACAACACAGCACATTCAAACACTACAAGAGTAACCATGAAAATATTCAAAATAGCGGCCAATAAAGACAAAATTATAAGCCATGTGTATAAAATAAATAGTAAATGGTAATCTGTCGGTTTTGGCACTCGCCCACCGCTGACAACAAGCTTGCTTCACTCGCTCGGCTCGTGCACTTGCCGGTGTGAAGCTAACCTAAATCACTGTTCTAGTCACTGGTCACAATAATATAAGTGAAAAAATAGATAAGGTTATGTTTACCAACAATGATTATTTCAAGAATTCTGGACCCTAAGAGTTGCGGAAAGGGTGAGAATACCATCACTCCTACTAACTATGCCCACCCACCACTTAACATTTGTACACCCAATAGCTGAGTAGCAGCCTAGCATGGTAATGATCTTCTTTTGTACACTCTGACAGGTAGACCGAGCACAACTGTATTGTAGAATGATTGATTACTATATCTTACTTCACTATCTATACACTTGCCTTACATTTGATAGATAATTGACATTACATATGTGGAGCTTATGTATAAACATTGGTAAGCCAAATAATGGTTAATAAGATATAGGAGAGCCATAGGGTTTTTATTACTTCTACTAATTCATAGTTAAATACGAGTGTACAGTAAGCATTATTCATTATCATAATTATTAGAGTTAATAAGCACCTCATTGACAAAGATAAATTTGCATTTAGAGTAGATCAAAAGAATTAATTAATTTAGCATTTGACCCTAATGTTCTTAACTTAAGATAGTTTTTCATAATAATAATAATTGTCTTTATTATTATAAAACAATAACCAAAACAATAACACTTGTTTACTATAAATATGATATTTGAAAAGGCGCCAACAGACCTTTATTTGGCATACTTGCTCCTGGGGCTGGTACACTCATTAAGATGAGTTCATGCTTTAAATAATAACCTTAATGTAATTAATAGGCACTAATTTTTAATTAATTTTTCATGATATACAATTAAATTATTTAAGTAAACAAAATCATCAGCAATGTCGTACAATGTGAAATGTCACAATGATTATGACATTACGACAGACACAAATTGTCAGTGTCATCACCATCAGGTTGCAACCTAGTGCAAAATGCCAATTTGGTGTCTTTTTTTTTTTCAAGCGAGAGAAAATGCTACCGATTTACGCACATGCTGGGTCCTTGCAAGGGAACAGTATGCAATAGTATGCTTTAAGCAGTAATACACCCGCGATCGACTCAGCTAGTGTGGAAAGACTCAAGAGAAGCTGCACGGGCAGCAACCTAATACCGACTAAAAACCCCCTCCTTCCACGTGCCCCGCGCTTTGTTGTGTAGGAAAGGCTGAGACTTAGAACATAGTTACGCCCAGCCGATAAAGCGCAAAAAGTGCCTGGATGTGCCCCGGGAGAACACACTCACTTCGTTATACGGGGGTCGATGGTCCTTTGCTCTCTAGCAAGCTAAAGGAAGCGGTATTATTTCAGGGAGGGAAGTAATGCGCCTACCTGCCTCTCCGGGTACCAGCTGAAGTCCGGCGACTTCGTGTAGACGCATTCGCAAGCACAGAAGGACTTCGCTCCCTGTCTCGTTCGGCGGCCTCCTTGAGAGACATTACTGTCTCACAAAAAGTAACCGCCGCCCCCCAGGTGTCGCTGCTATGCAACATCGCTTTCACCAAATTGCAGAGCGAGTCGAGCGCTCCTACTCGCGTCTCGATTTCGAAACGCTGCGGCGCCCATGCGGCGCACTCGACTAGCGTATGAAACGCCGTTTCGGGCGATTGCGTCCACCGTGTAGCCGCCGGCCGCAGGGTTCTCGAATTCTTGAGACCATTTCACGATCATGGCTGCGGTTTCCCGTTTCCTGATCGTCTCGATTTCGACCTGGCAGAAGGCCAGGCCTCTAGCTAGGGCATCCTGTCGGGAGCGACGCACCTTTGTAAGGACGTCCGCCTGGAGAGGCCAGGGCGGATCGCCTGCCAGAAGGGTCGCCGCCGTCCACGACACTGTACGGTACCCCCGGATGGTCCTCACGTCCAGGACCCGCTGCGCGTGGTTCAGCAGAGTCCTATTGTGGCGGTGAAGTGCAATGGACCATACGGGTGCCCCGTAAAGTGCCATACTCCTAAGGATGCCGGAGTAGAGTTTCCGAGTCGCACCCCCCGGGCCCCCCACGTTGGGAAGCAGCCTCGAGAGTGCGCCTGCGGACCTCAGGAGTTTATGCCAATTTGGTGCTAATGCATACTGTTATTGCTAGTATTGCCACCTCAGCAATTTTGTAATATTGACGACATGACATTATATTAAAAAATTATGTATAATTACCAGTGCAGAGTTAAGCATGAAATCCAGATAATATTAATCTAGTTAATTACTAACTAACGAAGATAGCAAATAAACATCTATTGAAGTATTTTAATAGTGTGAATATAAACATATAAGGGTGAATATAATAATTCTTATTTGTATTTAACCAAACAGGATATTTCAAAGAAATCTTTTAACAACATAAGTTCCAATATAAATAATGACCAGTGGCAGCACTAACGCACGCCAATGAACTTGCATCCGTAACTTTTGCTTCTGGTTAAGAAATAAAAAAAATGGTCATGTTGAGTTTTGACTTTGACAGCACTGTCACTAATACAAGTGCATGCGTGCGGTGTTTTAGAATTACTTCTTAGATATTTAATTTAATTAAACACCCATGTGATTATAAGTTACAATTAGTAGATATTTTGGTTTTGAATAAAATTATTTGACAATCATGGATCTACATAGGCCAGTTGACCCCAACAAGGTATTATTACTGTGTATACATATTCTTTGATACCCATTTGGTTTTTAATATTTTTTCAATAAATATCACCTTGTTTGTTTAGACTTATGAAGAATTAACAGCAGAAGAGAAGCTTAGGTGAGTTTATATTATACATACCACTCTAAGTATTATTTAATTCCAAGAAATCTTAATTCTTATCTTTCGCAAGGCATTAAACAAGTAATTAAAATTTAAATGATTGTTTCATGACTTGATTGATCGTGTTATACGTAGATAATATAAAACTACTTGTTAACTAGTTGCTGTTTTCTTCATTATCCCCCAAAAAATGTAAATATAATAATGACATTAGGATTCAACAAATTTATCATTAATCTTGACAAATAATATTTATTTACAATTAACATCAAACATTTTAGTTGAATCTTTAATTTTAGAGAAATAGTATTACTAACTGAATATAACACTACTCTGTAAGTTTGTCTAAGGTAAATGAATTGCACATATTGGTAATCTCAATGTTTATATTTCCTCATAATCCTCCTTTAGTCTAGTATCTGACTACAATTACCACAGGGTAAACTTCTTCATCTTAATTAGAACTTTACATGAAATAAAATGGATTGAATATTAAACTAAGTGTCCTGCATGTGAGTTCTGAGAGTTCAGGGGAGTTAAGGAGATCTGTCCCGAGCCTTCCCTGTACATTGTATAATTGTCACTGCCAGAAATAAGTGAAAATAATTATTTAAAATGTCTAAAAATCTATGTGCATAATAAAGGGTGCCATATAGATGTATGACACATTTATTTATTTCTTCAGATATAAAATTAATTTTGGGGTGGTTGAAAAAAAAATAACCACGAAGGTTAACGTGGGTGCTGCGCTTCGCTTTGCACCCGCCTTATTACCTGACCTATATTGAAAAAGTTCAGATTTGTTTATAATAAACAAATGTGCTATGTATCTTCACCCCACTCAAAGCGAGGTTAGGTTACTTTCAGACCAAAGTGCATGAGCTGAGTGAGTGAAGTGACTGTACTGCAGCAGCGGCCGGCAAGTGCCAGACAGACAAACAGACTAGTCACCATTTATTGATTGATAACTATTTGAAAAATAGTTACATGTCGGTCATGCCAACAACTGACTTATAACCATTATCTAAATAGTCTTGTATAAATAGCTAGTAAACTCCAGCGGCCGTGCGGGGAAGTGGAGGAGACTCTCTTCCTTCACCCTTCCCCACTCCCTTTTAATGTGATAGTCACCCAAAATTGTACCATTCTGACTCTGCTTGTTTTTTATTAAATAAAAACAACTTTTCTCTGGTGAGGGGAAAGGGCAGGGGGCAACTTCTCTCCCTTTTTCCAACCCAGGGTGACCTAGTTTAAGATTTTAACCAAATGTGCTTGTTAAAAATTTTGTTTATTTTTCTTTACTTGTTTACTGAAAGTTAGTTTATACACATCTTCTAAATTTGCCAGAATTATATTCCATTAAAACTGTATAACACAGGCACAATGAAGACCAGTGATTATATGTTGATCTTCGCTGACAACCTGTTTTATGGCACCTGTATTAAAGTTATCTAACCTCTTTTTAAAACATCTGCATAGAGCCAATGAAATCCATTATAGTTATCCTTTATTGGCCCTGTCTATATTTGGTTTAAAATATGACCATAGAGGAGGTGAACAGAAACTGATATGCTCTTCATTGTCTTACTAAAATCATAGACTCATAAAATTTGTATGAGCGTACATACTTATGACATCATAGGTGTAAGCAAAACAAGTAAAATAGCACATTTAAAATGTATATAGTAATTTTTTTTGTGATATTTTAAAAATTAGTTTAGAAGACGGTGATCTAGGCCAATGTTCCGCAAACTTTTTGTGTTTAAGGTACATGTAGGAAAACAAAAATTTTTGGAGGTACACCACAAATAAAAATATTTTTTTAAGTAATATTAATCAACATTTATTTATTATAACAATATTTATTATTAATCAACAAAGCTAAAATTTAAATTGTAGAAAAGGTATATATTATTTTTAGTCAACAAACCTAAAGTTTAAATTGCAGAAAAGTTATTAAGGTAATGAAACATGAGCTAGTTTAATTGAGCATAGATGGTGTAAATTTGGTGTAATCATTGACAAATCTGCTCTCATCTCTTAGTCGATTGTCCTGAGGTGTTCTCTTTTTTTTGTTTTTATTGTGGAAGTGTAAGACTGGAAAATCCTAATTCACACAAATTTACTAAAAATAAGTTTATAACATAACCTTATTTTTCCGAGGCACACTAATTAATGACCATAGTACTGAGGTACATACTTTGCAAAACACTGATCTAGGGTCAGTATTCTCTTCTTCAGCTATAGCTTCAGCATATAATAATTTTTTTTTTAAGTACAATGATAAGATGTCATTTTAACACCTGTTCTTTCATATGTAATCATTGTTAGACTTTATTGTAACAGGTGTTAGCATCCCCATTGTTGTAGTGCACTTTTTGTTATGCCCCTGTTCCACATGCCTTAGTTATTGACTTAATGTGAGTTACCTATAGTATTAACTCATAAACATGTTGGTGTTTTTAGGCAAAATTTTTAATGATATTATTTTTATCCCTATTACTAATTAGTGTTACATTTGGGCCATAGGACCATTAGTAATATTGAAAAAAGAAATGGGCTGGTTCAATTCTTGGGGATATATTCTTTAGTATGTCAGCCAATGAAGAGGATTAATTATTGTGATAAATAAAATTAAACTATAAAATCTAGTGCCAGACCACTGTCAGTTGGAAATGTGCCCAAAGGACTGGCTACATTACCTCTCTGTATGACAACCGATTCCGATATGTAACCATTTCCGATGGCGAAATATTTGCGTCCTTTTAGACCCTCATGTTGTGCAGCAGCATTCTTAGTTTACTTATTGTAATTGTATCACGATACACTGCATTATGAGGTATAATGGTTAAGAAATACATGATTAATAATTAGGTAAATACATAAGTCTCAAACCACTGTTTTACTTTTTATACAAACTTTCATCAGGCAGTCACATTTTCTACATGTCTCTTTGATTGAGTTTATTGTCAGGTAAGACCATCAATGCATGACATAGTCCTAACAATAAGAATATCCCAGGTGTGTGTAAAGGATTATGAATGTCAGGAATTCTAGTCGAATAGGATGTTACTCTCTTTAAAAATCTTGAACCATTGTTTTACTTTCTATACAAAACTTTCAATGGGCAGTCACATTTTCTACATGTCTCTTTGATTGATTCTACTGTCAGGTATGACCATTAATGCATGACATAGTCCTAACACTAATATCCCAGGTGTATCTAGAGGATTATCAATGTTATGAATTCTAATTGAATAGGATGTTACTCGCTTTAAAAATCTTGAACCATTGTTTTACTTTCTATACAAAACTTTCAATGGGCAGTCACATTTTCTACATGTCTCTTTGATTGATTCTACTGTCAGGTATGACCATTAATGCATGACATAGTCCTAACACTAATATCCCAGGTGTATCTAGAGGATTATCAATGTTATGAATTCTAATTGAATAGGATGTTACTCTCGTTAAAAATCTTGAACCACTGTTTTACTTTGTATACAAAACTCATTGGGCAGTCACATTTTCTACATGTCTCTGATTGACTTTATTGCCAGATATGACCATCAAAAACTGCATGATCTCCACAAAGGTCATGAGTCCATGCATACATCAATGGTGATGATCCTGATTGTGACTCTGGTGGTGGCCCAGGTCATTGTTGTAGAATGGAAGAAGAGGCATTACAGGTCCTATGCTGTAAGTAAATATTACTAATTCACCTAGAATACTGAATAAAATATACAGTTCTTCAGTGCCAATGCATAGCCAGAAAAGGTGACTGTTTAAAAAAAAGTGGAGTTATAACCAGATTTCCACTAAATGATTCTGTGTATAGCTGACTGCGTATTAATCCTAATCATCAATAATGAAGGAGAATTATTATGGAAGTAAAAATAGAACGGTCACTAAAGGGAGAAGGGGGTGGGGGGGTTGGGGGGTGGATGATGTGTAACAAGAGATGGGAGGGGTCCTAAATTTCATGATGTCACATTGAAAATCTAATACTTATATTTAAGCTTTAAAAAATGAAATTCAATCTATTGACTAAAACTTCAAATTATTGAATAATAATTTAAATTGAAATAAAACTAATTACGGATTAATTGCTGTTTTACTTTAGTAATTTTGTTGATGTAAAATTGTAATATATGTGATGTCACATTAGGGAGGGAGGAATCTCACGAATGTGACAAGGACGGGGGAGCTGTCAAAGAATCTTGAAATTCATGTGACATAATTTGTGGATGGGCGCTAATCAGGAGCTACAATGAGGAATTTGATCCTCAAAAACTTTTTATGTAGGTGTAAAATTTTATATCTGAGATGCAGAGAGCCAAGCACTAAATTGTATCTTGTCAAAATGTAATCTAATAATATATAAATGTAATGTTATTTCTGGCATAATCTTCCAAAACTCAATCTGGAGACTCTAGTCACGACTTTTAGAAATGAGTAATAGGATTCAAGGAAGAGTAAGAGTAACAGCAATGATATTCAGCAAGTTTTTTACTCAAAAACTTTATTTGAAAAATAATTCAGAAATATGTTTCAAAGAGGCTAATCGGGTTCTATAATATAATACCACACTGATGATATTTGATGTCTAAAGGGATTAGATATGCAAAATATTATTTCACATTACTTTTTATATACTCTATGTTTTCAGCTGTTCACTATGGTAGCGATGTGGTCGATTCCGGTGCTTATGAGTGCAAAGAACCAGTGGTGGCGGTTTATCATGATATGGAGCATATTCACACTCCTCACTGCATTAGTTATAAGGAAATCTAGTCTTAAACCGATGTCTGTTACCACACCTAGGTGAGTTTAAGTAGATTTATTTGCAAACATTTAAGTGAGTAATAAACACTGTATCGAATAACTATCCATCACAAAGACAAACTAACAATTTAATCCATCACACTGTAGCCTTCACTGATACTAGCCAGACTGTCAAACGGTTGAAAATGAGCTACAAGACCGGACTTGTGTAATTCTTAAGTGAGGTCCTTTCTTGTAAGGGCCAATCTCTACAATCAAATCTTCTCACATCCCTTCTGACTGTTACCGCTGATTGCAAAGGCAAGACAAAAAAATTAAGGTTGGCTATAACCGGTTTTAGTCAACTATGTTGAAATAATAATTAAGGTTGGTTATATCCAGTTTTAATCAACTATATCGCAATATTAATTCAGGTTGGTTATATCCGGTTTTAGTCAACTATATCGAAATAATAATTAAGGTCGTTATAATTGGTTTTAATCAACTAAGTCGAAATAATAATTCAGGTTAATTTTATCCGGTTTTAATCAACTATGCCGAAATAATAAATCAGGTTGATTATTTTGGTTGGGCTTGAGCCCCCTACTATAGGGGAACAAGACAGTATACCCCGTCACACTTGTTCAAGACGGCTTGGCAGGTTTGACACATTAGTTATCGCGATGTGCAGGTTTCATCGCGATGTTTTCCTTCACCGTTGGTAGCATGTGATGATTTTAACAATATGCACATTAGGTCAGAAAACCCGCGCCCTATTGACTTTGAAACGCGTGTTCTATCACAACTTAAGCCCTGTCAATAATACCAAAACCTCAAAATAGTATGTATTTCCCAGATTAGTGTACAAATGGTTCTACCTAATATACAAGATAAGCTGTTTTATTGGTGTGATGGGCTATATTCTAATGATGCTCACATTCATCGGTCTAAACGTTGTGTTTGGGCACAAGCCATCGCAGTGGATGGACATAGCACTCATGCTGCTCTTCTACGGACTGTACTTTGGCGTCCTCGGAAGGGACGTCGCTGAGTACTGCTCAGACAAGATGGCGGCATCCATAGGGGTAAGTATCTAATATATTATAAAGAAAGGTTTGCACTGAAAATCAACGTTGTGTCGGATATGATTCCGGCACAGCAACATGCTGAGTGCAAACCTTGTTTGCTGAAAATGCGGCATACAAATTTTCAAAATATGCTCTGTGTATAAAAATGTAAATACGTCGCTATTTTTGCAAATAAAGTTTTTCTTTCTTTCTATATTGTCAGTCAAATCACACGAAATATTATTTATCATTTTATTTAAATCTAACTAAGTATTGTATCAGAGTAGGTTGTTATGACGTGGGTTGTTATCATATTTTATAAAAAAGCATATCTATTGTTGTGTCATCTGAGTGTGTTGATGGCACATTTTGCAGTTAACTCCAAGGGAATTTATTTTTATATCTATTAGTGACTATTAATATTTTCTTAAGTTTTCGCGACTTGTATACATAATAAAACTACGTTTTAACAGTTTTAAGCACGGTAAATTATTTGGTTTTGGATATTCCGACGTTTCGGCCGCTTTTTAGTGGCCGTGGTCACGGACGACAAAGATGACATTTGTCCACCGAGTATTGTTAAAGTTTTATTTAATCTACCACCAACTTGATAAAGAAAAGACAAATGTCATCTTTGTCATCCGTGACCACGGCCACTAAAAAGTGGCCGAAACGTCGGAATAACCAAAATCAAATAAATTACCGCGCTTAAAACCGTTAAAACGTAGTTTTATTATAGTGACTATTAGATGATTTTTGTGAAGGATGACATGATGATTTGTGGTGTGACAGAGGAAGTATATTGAAGTAGCGGAGTATGATAGGAAAACAAACATTGTGCTGACCCTAAAAAATTGGCAGAAGGTGAAAGAAAAGAGAGATATAGTTTTTAAATACCATTGTAGAAATGTTTCTTTTACTGTATATACAATAATTACTATTTATTTAAATCCTTACATCTATGTCATGTACTTGCTATCCTCATACTAAATATAGGGGGCTGAAATGTTAAAAAGTTTCTCAGTTGATTTATTATTTAAATTTTGCTGAAAACAATACCTCAAATCTACATTTCCTTTTTAACCAATCTTTTGAAAATATAAACCCAGTTTTTGGTGGAAAGCATGGAAAAAGCATAAACTGAAATGGTGATATTATCGTGCTGTGCACTTTCATTTTTTGAAAATGTGTAATGTTACTTTTAAATTAGCAATAGTTGCAACAGCAATAGTTTATTTTATTTTATTGTAGGAGTTCAGCAGACAGGCAGAGGGCCCACTTGATGGAAAGCGGTTACCATCGCCTATGGACATTTGCAACACCAAAGGTGCTACAAATGCGCTGCTGCTCTCTTAAGGGAGACTGGAACCTGGTCACTAATGCCGGAACACAACTCAAGGTTGTTATGGCGACATATTTTAGACCAGGGGTGGTAGCCATCCAGTCGGGAAAATGCCCTACCACCTGGCTGTGGGTTGTTTTGTCGTCTCCTACGACCGGCCGCAGGAAATTGTATTCTTTCTCCGTTCCTGCACGGTAAAAAAATAGTAAAATATTAATGGTTTTTAAGTAGTAATTATTAATAATAGGCTATATGCCTACTGGACATATGTGGATGCCAGTATATGCCTACTGGCTATATGACTAATGGACTGCACGACATATCCCTTGAAGTTCCCGTTAAAAACTAAGAAATTGATTTCTCTGTTTTAGTATTACACAAAGGAGGGTATACCTACAAGACAACTGGAGAACAATGTGTGTGCCGTTTGTGGGAATCAACTTTTAGTTGATGTGAATGAAGAAGGTGTTTTAGGTATACATTACATATTATATATATAATAAGACACATATATATAAGACAGACAGACCCATATATATAAGAGTGCTATAGCCATTTTGGCAGACAGAACACTTGTGAGATAGTCATGTTCGTATCATTTAAATGGTAAATTTTGATCATTTAATATGTTTTATGGCAACGCCGTTATTTGACGTGCCTTAAAGTGAAGGTGGAATATAGGAAGGTATATGGAGATAGACTACTCACGGTTTAGTCTAGGAGATGAGATACGTATCACACGTAGATGATGTGTTGATGATGCTCACTCACACATACAAAAACACGCGTCGCGCCAAATGGCGAGGACATTTTATTTTCTTTTACTTAATGCTTTGTTTGACATGTAATATTATTGTAACGAGTCGCGAAACCCGAATTAAAATGCCGTTAGAATTACTATAGAGTTTTTCAGAACTATACGAACACGTAGAACACAGGTACGAATATAACCGAACACAATAAGCCCAAACGTAATGCAGAAGGTCATAATTCAATAACACGCGCAAAGTCCGTCACTAAATAGATTACCGAATGTACACAAGTCTTCCTTCGCTTGCGGTTATCGCTCGACTGCCTCCTCACTGCATTGGTGGCATTGCTGTATACTGCACAGATGCAATATGTCTGCCCGGCCGCGTGGACCGAATTTCTTAGAATCAGTTTGTACTTTTAAATTCGAGACTCCTGACAGTGATCACAATACACAATAGGCTGTTTTTTTACACAGGTAAACAAAAGAAGAACAAATTTAATTTACATTTATTATTGTATGTTGTTATTCAAAACACTGTTTTATTGTAGAACACCTATGTATTACATATGTCTATGCATTTATATGCTCTGATTTTTAATTATCTAGACTAAAATGACAGCTACAATTGACCTTCTTTTGATTCATAATGTGAGACAAATCAATAACTCATCACTCAATTTCTATAGAATTCAACTCACGCGGGTCATCTATTTTCAATTGTGACAATTTCATGTTTACCATTTTTAATAACAATTTGGATTAAAATTTAACAATATTTATAATAATTAGATCGCAGAATTTTCACACGACAAGACAAGGGTAGGAGGGATCTAAAAAGGCAATATTTAGAGTGACATAGTTGGAAGTCCATAAAGTATTTATATTGTTCCGAGCTACAGGATTCGAATTAAAATGCCGTTGGAATTACTATATAATTTATTAGAACTATACAAACACGTGTAACATAAGTACAAATATAACTAGACACTACTAGAACAAACTGCACAATTCAATAACACGCGCAAAGTCCGTCACTATATAGCTTGTCAAATGTACACGTCTTGCTCGTATCGTAATCCTCGCTTGATTGCCTCACCCCTCCGTTCGGACATTGTTTTATTCTAAACTATACAAAACAACAACCGACCGCGTGGACTGAATTTTCCAAGAAAACGTAATCTGCACACCTGCGGCCATAAATGAGTACAGTAACAATAGGATGTTTTTTCTTAATTACAAATTTTAAACACAAAGTAAACAAAAGAAGTCCAAATGTTGGAAAGCTTTGTCGGCATGTAACAATATATCAAATTCACAAACATAATCAATTAGAATAAAATTCGTTGATCCAGCTGGTGAACTGAATTTTTCAGAGAACACATATAAGCTGCCGTGTGGTCACGTTTTCCATGAGTTCTGCATACGAGGCTGGTGCATAGTGGGCAAGAGGCAGACCTGCCCCTACTGCAAGGAGAAGGTGGACCTCAAGAGGATGTTCACCAATCCGTATCCTTTGTGAAAATCCCTACTCTTAATTCTCTTTTGTACATCTTAGGGGCCGTCCACCATCTTAGGGGCCTTCCACACATTTCACCATTTTTTGACTCCCACAACACACACACTCCCCTTGTCACAATTGGTCACATACGTGAGACTCCTACCTCCTTAGTGAGACATCACATATTTTGCAATCTTACAATAAGATATTATTAAATTAAACCCACAGCCAGGTGGTAGGGCATTTGCCCGACTGGATGGCTACCACCTCTGGTCTAAAGTATGTGGCCATAGCAACCTTGAGTTGTGTTCCGGCATTAGTGGCTCCAGTCTCCCTTAAGAGAGCAGCATGTCCATAGGTGATGGTAACCGCTTTCCATCAAGTGGGCCGTCTGCCTGCCTGTTGAACTCCTGCAATTAAAAAAACCTGGCAATTATTTGGGGTCGGCACACTATGTCTTTTCCTTCCATACATGTTCTGTCACACCACAAATCATCCATCTTGTAGTGTAACATCCTTTCTGTCACGTGACTTTCATCTCTCGTTACATGCCCATACCACCTCAGTCTTCTCATTTTCTGTCACAGGTGCAACTTTCAAAGATAAGTACTCATTTATCACCTTATCCATTCTTGATGATAATGGAAGAGATATTAACCTGATCCTCTTTCTAGAACAGCAGCAGCTGCACCAACCTTGATATCTGCCATCTCCTGACTCAGTTCAAGTTGAAGGATGCTTGGCACTAAATTCCATATTAAAGTTAAACGTCTTACAAAGTTATACATGTAGAACCTTTTTTAACCGACTTCGAAAAAAGGAGGAGGTTCTCAATTCGTCGGAATCTTTTTTTTTTTTTTTTTTTTTTTGCTTTTTTTTTATGTATGTTCGCCGATTACTCCGTCATTTATGATCCGATTTACGTGATTCTTTTTTTGTTCGACGCGGAATAGCTTCCAATTGGTCCCCTAAAAATTTTACATAGTTTGGCCCAGTAGTTTTCATTTTATGGACATTTTTCATGGAAATAATTTTCTCTCCGTTCCATATGTTCGCCGATTACTCCGTCATTTATGATCCGATTTACGTGATTCTTTTTTTGTTCGACGCAGAATAGCTGCCATGTGGTCCCCTAAAAATTTGACATAGTTTGGCCCAGTAGTTTTCATTTTATGAACATTTTTCATGAAAATAATTTTCACTCCGTTCCATATGTACACCAATTACTCTGAGATTTATGATTCGATTTACGTGATTCTTTTTTTGTTCGACGCAGAATAGCTGCCATGTGGTCCCCTAAAAATTTGACATAGTTTGGCCCAGTAGTTTTCATTTTACGAACATTGTTTTGTTCCGGGTTCTTGGGACCTATATTTTTTAAGAAGCGCGGCACCATTCGTAGGTCCACCCATACATAGCTAGACACTAAAAAGTAACAAATAAAATTTAAAAACTTCGTTTAAAAAAACCGACTTCAAAAACTAAAAAACTAAAATGTATAAAATAACTTATTTCTAAAGCTATTATTATTAATATATATTATCTAAAACATCTTGAAGTCGGTGCAATGCAAAACATAAAAATTACTATATTTTGAAAATTACTAAGCACCGACTTTAAGATGTTTTAGATAATATATATTAATAATAATAGCTTTAGAAATAAGTTATTTTATACATTTTAGTTTTTTAGTTTTTGAAGTCGGTTTTTTTAAACGAAGTTTTTAATAATTCATAGTTTTATAATAATACTAGTTGATACCCGCCTGCTTCCCGTGCCGTGAAATATATTTCTTAGCTGACCTCTACTTGGCGAAAGGAAGGTCCATGCAAAATTTCAGACATAGACGTGGAGTTCAATTATATATATGGATTGAGCTTTGAAATCAGATTTCATGATAATGTTACGAGCTACAGGACTCGAATTAAAATGCCGTTGGAATTACTATAATTTATTAGAACTATACAAACACGTATATATAACACAGGTACAAATATAACTGGTCTCAACCAGTACAAACTGCACGATTCAATAACACGCGCAAAGTCCGTCACTATATAGCTTGTCGAATGTACACACGTCTTGCTACTATTGTAATCGTTGCTTGTCTGCTTCCCCCCCTCCGTTCGGGCATCGTTTTATAATAAACTCTACAATACAACAATCGACCGTGTGTCGATTGAAGTTTCCGAGAAACCGTAATCTGCCCACCTGCGGCCATTAACAATTATAAAATAACAATAGGTTATTGTTTAATTGCATATTTTAAACACAAAGTAAACAAAAATAGTCCAAATGCGGGAAAGGTTATAAACCAGGTGTGCATTCACTATGTCGTCATGTAACAATAATGTATGTATATTTCTAGGAAAATCTTGATATGGCTTTGAAAATTATTAGCTAGAATACATAATAAAACTACATTTTGATGGTTTTGAGCGCGGTAATTAGCAGTAGCTGTGTACACGGAAAACAAAGATGTCAAGTGTCAATGAGTATTGTTAAAGTTTTATTTAAGCCTATCGCCAACTTGTTAATTTTAATTTTGTTTATGGTTATTATTTACTCTATGGGAGCCTTTCGCTGTTAAAATTGTCCTTATATCAAGCACTTCTCCAGTTGGGACCGTCCTCATATCTTGTACGGGCAACTGCTGGACTGGATCCGGTGGCTGGTGGCGTGGCAGCCGCTGGTGCTGTTCCTGGCCCAAGGCATCAACTGGCTCTTTGGCCTCGAATGAGGCCACGACCACAGACTTATTTGACCAGTGCGGGTGTCGTGAGGTGACGCTGGTGGTTTCAGCTTGTACGGGAAGTATACCAAGAGTAACAAACTTCTAGTAAAATGTGTGCACAGTGAAAGGGGGTCCCTGGATAGTTCTAAAGAGGGTCACAACAGGGTTGCTTCTTATATTCAAATCTTCAAAATGGTATTTGAAAATTATTTTAAGCTTTTGCGACTAGTGTACATAATAAAACTACGTTTAACGGTTTTAAGCGGGTTAATTTATTTGCTTTTATTAATCCGACGTTTCGGCCGCTTTTCAGTAACTGAGATCACCGAAGACAATGATGTCAATGAGTATTGTTAAATCATCACGGCTACTGAAAAGTGGCCGAAACGTCGGAATAATAAAAATGAAATATATTACCGCGCTTAAAACTGTTAAAACGTAGTTTTATAACATATTTCGATTTATAATTAAATACCTATACAGGTTAAATTTTTTGTTGCTATCCCCCCCCCCCCCTTATTTAAAGAGAGAAAAAAATATCCCTTTAGGACAAGATCCAATAAGATAGATAATATATATATAGTATAGTGTAAACATAGTAATAAATTATTGTGTTCTAAAAAAGCCCTTGTTCAGCATGATGCTGGTTTTCCAACCAGCGCTGATCTTCTGCAAGGACTTCTTAGTGATACCGTTGCTAGTAGTAGCTAGTTAATATCGACAGAGCAATATTTATGTACTAAGATATGCCCGCTACTTTGTCCATGTTTGACTTGAAATTCCCGGAATAAAAAGTATTACACATTCTATTAAATTAAATTTACTATCGATCAGTAAAAAATCACAATAGTATTCGATTCATTCCAATGTGATTTTAGAATTCGATTTTTTTAATCTAGCCATATTAAATAATTCCTCCGGGATTCTGAAAGGCTGTGTGATTTGTATTTGCCACGATTATCTTGGATTTTAGAGTTAAAATAAACATGGAAACGTTTTACTGAGAGACGTATATTAACACATATAGGAAAAGGAATGACAAAGAATACAAAGATAACAAAATGTGCGCTCTGTTCACTATTTATCAGATTCCCAGGATAGATTCGATCAGTGAAAACTGTATCGAAATCAGCCCAGTAGTTTTTACGTGAATCCCAAGCATGCGGACAAGAAATCTAAAAATTTGCATCATGTTCACCATCGCTTAAATAGTCTTTTCTAGTTTTTTTATAGCTTCAATGTACAGAATTTTATAATATTATAGATATGCACCGGACATTTTTTCTCATCACTGTGACGTTGGTAAAATAAATGCTGAAAGTGTTGAAGCCATAATCACAAACAAAGAAAAAGAATTAAGTACCTTATACATGCTTAGATTATTTTGTTTCTAATATATAAATCAGTAAAATGCCCCGTTGTAAGTGTTGACCAGCTAGTGTAAGTATTTTAAGAACAACTGCCACGAAGTTTAGTGATTATTTGTTAATGATTGTTTTAAGTAATTGTAACGAATGTTGTATTATTTTTAAGCTTAATTCCCCTTAACAAGTTGACAGGTCCGAGCCCAACAGTGGGACAAATATGGGCTGTTATTATTATTAGAGACTGTCGCAAGTGGCTCTTTAAATTGATACAAAACATTCTTGCCATCAGTGGCGGTACTTGACCAAATATAGACGTTAAATAGGTTTTTTTTGGATAAACCGGTTCACATGACATCATTTTTAAGTTGTCTAAAACCCTTAACACAAAGAAACAGTTAACTAAAACCGGTTATAATGATTTAAACCGGTTATAACAAATTTAAACCGGCGGCAACCGATGTTACGCGGTTATAACCGGTTCAAATAGGCTATAACCGGTTTAACTCTGTTATAACGGATTTAACCGGTTATAACAAATTTTAACCGGTTAGAAGACTTGATTGGCTAACATACTATGCTGCGACAAATTCAGCTTTATTCTCCACTTCTGTTTGCAATATATTAGTCTAAGCAACGAAGACACAAAAAGGCCGAATAGGGGTAATAATTCGTGTGGAAGCGAATTTTGACACAATCGTAGAGCAAGGCGTCCTGAACAACATACTAAAAGTACTGATGGGTAGGGGTGGAGCTAAGGGAGGGGTGGCCCATAAAGGTCCCTTTTTTCAGTTTTTTTACGAATAACTCAAAAACTATAATCGACAGCAAAAAGTATCCTATGACTAAATTAATCTACATAAAATTCTCTACAATAAAGATCATATAAACTTTTCGCTGAGATCAATACTTAAGGAGATATGGAGGGGGGAAAATGGGGGCAATTTAAAGAATCGATTTTTACTGTTAAAAATCAAGTTTCAATTATGAATGAACTATATTCAGACTACGTATTAGTGAATTTAAAGGATGCAAGTGTAATCGTGTCATGTATAGAGGAGGAAGGAAGCAGAAGAGAAGGAAACGGAGGACTTTAGACTATAACTGTAATTATGTTTGAGAAGTGTTAAATTTGTCAGGGTGCAGTTAATAATGATTTTTGTAAAGTTGGAGAAAAAGCAATAGTTGGGTTAGTGAGTATAGTTATTAACAAAGAAAAATGTTTGGTGATATTTCTGCCATTTATTAACTCGCCAACTACCAAATTAATAGGACACTATACACACTGCATTACAGTATGGTTTCAAAAATAGTCAGAAGCCAGGCTTTTTTTCATAAGAATAAAGTTTGAGACCATTGTCATAGGATACTTTTTGCTGTCGATTATAGTTTTTGAGTTATTCGCAAAAAACTAAAAAAAGGGACCTTTATGGGCCACCCCCTCCCTTAGCTCCACCCCTACCCATCAGTACTTTTAGTATGTTGTTTAGGACGCCTTCCTCTACGACTGTGCCAAAATTCGCTTCCACACAAATTATTTCCCCTATTTTTGCTTTGTTGACTGGGGTATATGTAGTAAATTATATTTAGTGAGTTGTACAGATATTGTATGGACCACACAGTAGTTTTATGTGTAAATATGCTTGTAATAATGTATGAATGGAGGGTTAATTATTTTGTACAGAAATAAATGATTCTTTATGTTATTTTTGATGTTTAATTATCTTTTTTTTATTGTGTATCTATGTATTTTTTTATATGTGCAACGTGCTAAATTTTATATTGCGATGGGTAATCTAATAATTCCTTACTTTTTGGATATTTAACCTGTAAGACGGAACCACCACAAATTTTTGGTCAAATACAGATAGTTGAAGCGAATAACGTTATCATAAGTAAAGCCCGAGCATAAAAAGGTTAGGCTTAACAATCTCTTTTAGATAACAAAAAGTTCTGTCATAAAATCTTTTGACAGATGCGACGAAAGAAATGTATTCGATTTTTCAAAGCCTTTCGGAAAACTTCATTTTTTTATTCAAAAATAAAATCCTAAATTTCCGTACGCAAAAAACAATGTAGCTAAAAATTTTAAGGTAAATGAAAAAATTTATCTGTTTCACATTTTGAAATTTTGTAAAAGTGTATCTGCTTATAATCGGACAAAATGATCGGAAGAAGAAGCTGTGCCCTGGTCAAGAACGTGATCAGCCTCATTTCCTTCAGCAACAAGTCTGTTGAGCCGCTTGTCATCGGATTTGGTGAGTTTCTTTCATATTACTGTTCCTATTTCCTCTTAATATTAATGTTACGAGCGTGGGACTCGAATTAAAATACCATTGGAATTACTATAGGGTTTATTAAAACTATACAAACACGTATAACACAGGTACAAATATAACTGGACGCAACCAATACAAACTGCACGATTCAATAACACGCGTAAAATCCGCCACTATATCGCTTATCGAATGTACATCTTGCTCGTATCGTAATCCTCTCTTGACTGCCTCACCCTTCCGTTCGGGCATTCCTTTTATTCTGTACAAACACAATATGCCTTGACGCAAAACAATAACAACAAGAATTAGTTCGACACACCTGACTAATGACTGCCATAAAACAAGTACAATAACAATAGAATGTTTTTCTTAATTACATATTTTAAACACAGAGTAAAAGAGTCCAAATATTTATGGGTATCCTGACCTACGGGGCTGAGTCATGGACACTGACGGCAGGATTGGTCCGCGAGTTCCAAGTCGCTCAACGGGCTATAGAGCGAGCTATATTGGGTGTTTCTCTTATGGATAGAATTAGAAATGTGGATATCCGAAGAGAACCAAGGTAACCGACATAGCTCGCAAAATTTGCAAGTTGAAGTGGCAGTGGGCCGGTCACGTTTGTCAGGACTGATGGCTGATGGAGTAGACGAGTCCTGGAGTGGACCGTGTCTCGGTAAACGTAGTGTCGGACGCCCTCCAGCCCGATGGACCGACGACCTGTGCAAGGTCGCTAGTAGGCGCTAGATGAGGAAGTCAGAGGATCGATAGCAAATTTAATGTAATAAAATGTGTGATATTTTTTATCCCGGGGCTCGGGAATTTTACCGGGGGCGGTGTGTAGCGCGGGTGCAAAAAATTAGCTTATTCCTTCACAGGGTTCACATAGCCTAAATTCTTTTTTAAATACTGTGGTACTTTGTGTTCCGGGAATCACGCGGGAATTCCAAGTCAAGCGTGGACGAAATCGCGGGCATGTCCTAGTGTGCTCTAAAAATGCGATAGCCCCAGCCTGAGTGGCACGTTTGTGTTCTGTTTTAATTTTCTCTAATAACAATACTGTTACAATTTGCGCCACCTGCATATCTGTAAACAAAGCACATTTATTACCCGTCGGTGTTTGAGCTAATAACATTGAAACGCTTTTGTGGCCGTCTTCTTTTGTTTACTTTGTCTTTAATATTTGTGATTGGAAAAACAGCCCATTGTGTATTTTAATCTTTATGGTAGTCATTAGTCAGGTGTGATTATTAGAAACTCAGTCCACGCGGTCGAGCAAACATATTGTATTTGTACAGTATAAAGCGATGTCCCAACAGAGGTATGAGGCAGTCAAGCGATAACCACAAGCGAGTCAAGACGTGTGTACATTCGGTAATGTATACAGTGACGGACTTTGCGCGTATTATTGAATCGTGCATTACGTTTGTACTGGTTGTGCTCAGTTATATTTGTACCTGTGTTATATATACTTCTAATAAATTCTATAATAATTCCAACGGCATTTTAATTCAAATCCTGCAACTAGCAACAATACGTATAAACATTCTTGAATATTTCAGGCCTAAGGACATACTCCAAGGAAAAAGGCACTTGCTGCAAGGACGTAGTTCAAACCGAAGGCAAGAAGGTGGAATCTTGGCCCAAACCTGATCCCCCATCCCCGGCATTGCGTTTCGAATGTCCCAAGGAACCCCAACCGGTGAACTACGACCCGTACAGGATTAAAGTACCGGATGTTGCCGTGCCACCACTGCCTCCTAGCAATGCGAAGGTACATCTTTGAATTCAGTTTTATTCTTATTAGGGGCCAACAACAAATTACGTGACACGAATTTCGTAATTTCTTGACCTCGCCCCGTTCTTGTCACAGCTGGTCACATTCGTGAGACACCTCCCTAGTCTGATGTTGCGTCAGGTCATCCACCAATTTATTGATATACTAGCTGAACCGGCAAACTTCGTACCGCCTCAGAATCAATAATCAAAAAATGCTGAATTAGAATTGTATTAAAAATGTGGTCAAAACGTAACCGGAACGAACATCAAACATTTGACATTTAAAACAAAAAAAAAAGAAAAATAAAATCACTTTGAAAATTAATTTGATTTCTGAACGACTTTTGAATTGTATTGATTTCTAAACGACGCCGACGGGACGAACATCAAATGTTTGACAGTTAGGAATAGTTTCTACGGGAAAACGAAATTGTTGTTTTTACTATATTCCAAGCATTTTTTCATATTTAGTCACCTTTTAAACCTTCCCTGGACTTCCACAAATAATTCAAAACCAAAATTAGTTAGTCAGTCCAGCTGTTTTCGAGTTTTAGCGAGACTAACTAACTAACTAGCAATTGATTTTATATATATAGATAATTTAGCACGGTTAATGACTATGGTCAATGCATGAACGTGATGCTGAAGTAAATATAAATAATAGATGCCAGGATAGGATTGCCAGGTGGTAGGGCATTTGCTCGACTGGATGGCTACCACCCCTTGTCTAAAGTATGTCGCCATAACAACCTTCAGTTATGTGTTGGTGCAACTGCCCGCGATAACGTATCAGCGAGATATAAGTATTTTCCCGGCTTATAAACAAGTTGAAAGGAATATGGCTGTACCGGCATTAGTGACCTGGTTCCAGTCTCCCTTAAGAAAGCAGCAGCGCATTTGTAGTACCTCTGGTGTTGCAAATGTCCATAGGCGATGGTAACCGCTATCCATCAAGTGGGCTGTCCGTCTGTCTGCTGAACTCCCGCAAATAAAAAAAAATCGGCGCACCACTCAACTTAATTAACCCCCCCCCCCCCCCACATGTGCATAGTTCAAATTTCGTGTCCCGACCATCCCTTGTCACACAATGTTAGTTCGTCGACCCCCCCCCCCCCCCTCTTAACGTGTTACGCAATTTAGGATGGCCTCTTAGTGTTACTTTGCTTATATTTGTAAATACAACTTGTTATCTAATTCAGTAATAGTGTCATGGTTGATTACTTTAAAGACTTAAGATCTTGGGCTCTGATCAAACTGAAGCAAACTTCGCATAGAAACGCTTGCGTCGGTTCTGAATACTGCTGATTTTCAGTCAATCAACTCTTTATTGTACAACAATAGAAAGAGAACTTCACGTTAAAACTATTTTCTCTTAATGCACAAAGGGCGGTCTTATCGCTAAAAAGCCATCTCTCTAGACAACCTCAAAGATTTTATATGGCTGGAGTACTTTCAAACAGATAAACGTATCACTCAATGGGATTGTCATCTCCTAAATGTTCATTGGCAAACACATGTAATGCAGCCGGCCTTGAAGGGAGGGACTACAATCTAGCCACTGATGTCACGTCAGAACACAACTCAAGGTTGTTTACCATGTGGCTGGGGATGGTTTAGTCGTCTCTTAAGAGAACTTCAAATTGACGCCAATAGTCGGGAGTTAATTTCGAAAGTTTATCAGGATGCCACGGGCTTTTTCTTTTATCTCTTGTGATGGGAAATAATCTTATGTTACTAAGATTGTTCGTAGTTGAAACCAAAGAGACACGTTTCTCTATTGAGGAACTAGTATGGTATGCGGTAAGTCGCATGAGTTTGAGAGGTTAAGCGATCGAGCGAATCGCTTTAAATCGCGTCCCATTTCACGCGGGATTATCCCCAGTTTCATCAGAGCCTTCGACAAGTTACATTAGTATCTTAGTTATGATAGTTCATTACATTATCAGAATTGAATTTTTAAGGAATATGTTTATTTGAGAATAGATTTGCTGTTGTTAACCCTGCGACATTTAAGATTCGGTGACTTAAGTGCGTTTGACGAAATCAGAGCCCCTTACGATATAATCACGTCGTGAAATTAAATATCTAATGAAATCCAGCTTGTACTTTGTTCATCAGCGGACGGGAGTGGTGTTCACAACCACCGAACAGCAGGACCAGGACCAGGATCAGGGCGTGGGTCAGCAGCAGGATAGTGCCTACCAGCAGGGTGAGCAGGCGCAAGTAGAGGAACCCAAGGAGGAGGGCCTCATGAGCCTCCTAAAGGGCTTATTCGATAAGATGAGGGGAAGGGGCAAAAGTGGCAGCGATACGATGGCCATCAGCACACCTAATCTACACATCGTATACGTCCGCTAAGAAGAAATAGACTAAAGAAGATCGAAATACTAAATAATCTCCCCCAGTAAGTGTCGTCATTAGTTTCGTCGAACGCACTTTCCACCGTCCACCGTAGCAGGCGTAACATTATCGATTTTCCACAGGAGGTCCCCAACGAGGATGCCAGAGAGCTTTTCAAGAATCCAGTGATCGATTTCGTCGGGGTCAAAGCCCAGACAGTTCAGGATTTGTTCCATAACTCCCCAATTGTTCACCCTGATTACTGGAACGACAAGCCCGAAAAAAAGATTACTGATGTTGTGAGGGATGTACTCCCGAAATTAGGGTACCATGGACGAAATAAGTACAAGTATGCTTTCCACGAGCCATGGAATCCCTTGGATCGTATAGGTCTTCTTAAGATGGCCGAGAAGGAGGAGTTGGGACAGACACAGGATGCCTTGGTTAACAGTGACAAGCAGACGTAGGGGCTCTGATTTTTGTCTAAAAAAGTGAAAAATTATTAACTTCATTAAAATGTCGCATGGTTTCTGAATAAATGTTAGTTTTTTTTACATTTTTTTTTTATTGAGAATCACAAAATACATTTTTACAATAAGTCTGGTATATGTCGTAATTTTAACTTATTTCAAAGAGAAGTATTAGATAGTCAAGTATAGAAATCCAGCAATAGTCGCATAAAGTATCGCTGTTGAAATGACTTTTTTTATTTACTTAAACCAAGGATAGGAGGTTCTTAACTCTAAAAGTCGTGATTTTTTTTCCCTCCAACCTTTTGAGGTATGAAATGGAAATTTTTGAAAAAAGTAATGGATATAGAGCTGCAAAATACCTTCACCAAAAATATATTTGAATAATATTATTCGAAACGTACTCAACGTTTTTGAGAATTTCTGGAGTACAGCAAATATGTTGACATCTGCAATACTGAAGGTTTATTTTTTATTTATTTTTATTTATTATTTATTCATGACCATAGAATCAAAGTCTTTCAGTCGGAAACATGTTAATTAATAGGTCTTCGTATAGTAGCGCAGTTGTATTGCAGGCTACAACCGACGCCATTCAATGGAGTTCTTGTGAAAAGTCGAAAGATCACATCTGACTATACAGTTCACATTTCTCACAAAAACACATAATTTCTACTCAAAAACTATCAATATCCTGCAACTATTGTTCATTTTAGAGTAATTATACACATTTTTAGAAAATAAAACTGCACAGCACAACGTCTCCTTTCAGTTCCCGCCAAAAACTCCCAATACTGAAGGTGATACTGGTGTGTTGCCAGTCTCCTAATGGGTTTGGAAACTGGCCATTAATGCCGGAACACAAGAAAAGATTTTAATGACGGCATACTCAAATTTTAATGCTGGTTTAGCAACTGCAGACTTTTGTTGACCTTCTTATACTCCATCCAAAGGTTGTCGGGAAGAAATCGACATGAGCGATAAGACCGCCGATTGTACCTGTATATTAATGTTCTTGATTATATGTACCATTGTTGTACAATAAAGTATATTCTGTTCTATTCTACTCTAGACCAGGATAGGTAGCCATTCAGACGGGCAATCCCTACCACTTGAGTGTAGGTTTTTTTTTCTCCCTTTGCCTGGGCGAACGAGCTATGCTCGAGTCACTTACATTTATTCCAAGTATTACTAATTTGTTTCCCCGGTAAGTACATTTTTACTGCTAGGGATGTGTTTGGACAAAGTGGATTGGATAGATGATTGGGTGAATGGGTGATTGGGTGAATGGATCCTGACCTGATTCTGTTTAATCGCCTTTAGGATAGGTCGCCTAAAGAAGCATGGAGAGCCATATTGGAATCATTATCTTGATCACAGTTCTAAGGGCCGGCTTGATCAGTGCATACTGTCATCTGTGAAGGTTTATGAATAGCTATTTCTTAGTTATGTCTGTAACTTTAGTTTAAGGACAACAGCTAAATAAAAATAAAAACTTCGTTTAAAAAAACCGACTTCAAAAACTAAAATGTATAAAATAACTTATTTCTAAACCTATTATTATTAATATATATTATCTAAAACATCTTAAAGTCGGTGCTTAGTAATTTTCAAAATATAGTAATTTTTATGTTTTATTTTGCACCGACTTCAAGATGTTTTAGATAATATATATCAATAATAACAGCTTTAGAAATAAGTTATTTTATACATTTTAGTTTTTGTAGTCGGTTTTTTTAAAAGAAGTTTTTATTTTTTATTTGTTACTTTTTAGTGTCTAGCTATGTATAGGTGGACCTACGAATGGTGCCGCGCTTAAAAAATATAGTTCCCAAGAAACGGAAACAAAAAATGTTCGTAAAATGAAAACTACTAGGCCAAACTATGTAAAATTTTTAGGGGAGCAATTGGAAGCTATTCCGCGTCGAACAAAAAAAGAATCACGTAAATCGGATCATAAATGACGGAGTAATCGGCGAACATACATAAAAAAAGCAACAAAAAAAAAAGATCCCGACGAATTGAGAACCTCCTCCTTTTTTCGAAGTCGGTTAAAAAAGAAATAAAATAAAACTCGCGAAATAAGTATTTCAAATGTTGGCAGATTTTCAATATCCATTTCGGCTACTGGCATTTCTGCTAGTGGTAACACCATTCTTTACTATTATTCCGCTGCGGCGATATCTACAAGATATCGTGGATTTAGTAGAATACGATTTTATTTCGTTATCGTAATGGAACGTACTTTGAATATCACTGCAACGTACTTTCCATCAGGTGAGCCGCCTGTTTGCCCGCTTCACTAAAAATGAAACTACAAGTCTATTAATCGTTAAAATTCAACAATAATCTAATACAAGAGAAGACTACATACTTGGCATGACGGCCATGTTACGAAAATAATTTCAGCCCATGCTGGACTGCGCCAAGACGAAAGGACCATGCTCCGTTCAACCGGCTCCGGACCCTCCGCCCTGTCCCCCGCCACCACCGAAGCCCTTCCCCTGGATCTACCTTATAGCCATCGGATCTTTCTTCAGCTTGATGGGTTTGGTAAGTGTACAGAGTTAGCGGATATTTATCGCGATATATGTCTATGGGAGCTGCATACTTCGTCATCACAGCGGACAACGCGCTACTGGCTAGCGCAACGCGGGAGCGCACATATTAATAGTCGCTCTATCTCGCTCACACATTTTGCTATATATTGTACTAGCAGTACAACTTGTTAATATTTGTACTAAGCAGGGTTGGATTTCGTACTATAATTATAGTATTTGTACTATAATTTCATGCTTCGTAGTATATACTATCCATATCTAACGATAGTACGTAAAAATACTATAATTTCAATACCTTGCCTATATGACTAATATAAGTAGTATTTAAATACCATTTGGTGCTAACCCAACAATAAAAAAAAAGTTCATTGAGATGTAATCACGTTGTCTAATCTGTTAGTCGAAGAATACAGATTATAAATCGTCATCCATGAACTATTTACGGGGAGTTCCCTTGAATTATACTTTTTCTTCTGACATTCTGATTGTTCGAACAATAAGTTTACATATTGCTGAAGAACTGATAAACTTGGAAGAGGACTAAGTTTTATTTAAACTCCTTTTGATTTAATGTTTAGGTGTTTTTAATTCAAAATAATAAAGTGTACTATATTTTTTTACAAATACTATCTTTTTGAATTTTTTATGCTATCCTTTTCAGCTTACCCAAATCCAACCCTGGTACTAAGGTTACCGTATCCAAAATGAATTAGTCCAAATCATCAGTACTTGACAGTCAATACTACATTCTGCCATCTGAAGCATCATTTAACCTCTACATCTCGCTGCTACATGTTAATTGATCGAATATTGATTTCAGATGTACAAATTATATTTGTGGAAAGAAGAATACGACAAAGTTAGCGATAGCGCTCCAATCTGTGAGTTTTTCAATCGCTATTGACATAGATGTTATTGTTTTAGTACTTAGGTCTATCTGTGGTGTTCTGCTAAGTCTAATGCAAAAAAGTTTGAGGGTTTACACATGATAGGGGCTGAAGTTTAAGCACACGTTACTTAAAGTTCACTTAAATGGACGAGTATTATTTTACACTTAACTCTCTAATAGGCAGCTGTATCTGAGGAGTGAGATACGACATGGAATTATTTCTCTAGCACAAAGGCAAGATCTTCCTTGCAAGGGAGGTGGGTTTCCTAAAACAGGTATTTGGGTTATTAGGTATATATTACTTTTTTCATCAAAGTTGTCTGTTGGTGCCTTTTTTTGCCTGAAGCAGGCAAACAGGCAGTAATCCATCTGATGGAAAGTGGTTACGTCGCCTATGGACTTTTCCAACATGAGGTGTCGCCATCGCGCTGTCGGGGACGAATAAATTTTATGGTGCTCTTAAGAAACTCCTGTGTAGTTAAAGAAATTGAGGGGTCACTCACTCTATAATAGCTCTCCAGGGGAACATAAAGAAGAGAACAAAAGTGTTTTCAACAGCCTCTGTGGTTAAGTAGGCTAAGCCTTTACCGGCTGAGCCCGTTGAAACGCAGAGGTTCTGGGAATAATTCCTGGCGTGG
This sequence comes from Dendrolimus pini, assembly GCA_949752895.1. Classification (NCBI taxonomy): domain Eukaryota; kingdom Metazoa; phylum Arthropoda; class Insecta; order Lepidoptera; family Lasiocampidae; genus Dendrolimus; species Dendrolimus pini. The sequence continues at coordinate 17,603,539 of OX457144.1, read as the reverse complement.
CAAATTTTGAAAACTAACTTTTTTTAATTGCAAGAGTTCAGCAGACAAGCAGACAGCCTACTTAATAGAAAGCGATTACCGTCACCTATAGACATTTGCAAAGTAGAGACTGGCCAGGTGCCAATCCCTCTTTTGACTGGAACCTGGTCACTAATGCCGGAATACAACTCAAGCTTGTTTTGGCGGCATACACTAGACCGGGGGTGGTGACCATCCGGACGGGCGAATACCCTACCACCTGGTTAGGAGTTGTTTTGTCGCCTCTTACGTCAGGCCGCCCGGGTGCAAGAAATTGTATTCTTTCTCACTTCCTGCACGGTTATATTTCGTGCTACATCTGTTTCAGGGCGTCCTAGTCGAAAGGTGAGGCGTCCGCTCTACATTGAGGAACTGCCGGCGTGTGTGCAGTACCTGATAGTGGGCACTGGGGCCGCGGGCTGGGCGGCGTACAGGGCTATCATGGAGCATGACAAGAAAGCCAAGGTAATCACCGAAGAACTTCAGTATAAAGCTCAGGGACTCTGATCTGCTCAAAATCATTTGCGGTCTGCACAATAAGGGAACATACTCATGTTATGTGACCCATTTTTTACATTTTTTCACCCCCTCATTCCTCGGTGACCACCCGTAGTATATGTCTAGACCCTCTTGCTGAATATGCGGCGTACAATCTCTCAAAATATGCAGTGTATATAAAATAGTATGAATATAAGACATGTAATTACAACGCTATTTCTTCAAATGAAGTATTTTTCTTTCTTTCTTCCTTTATAATGACCAGTGGTCGAAATTCGACCGTAATTAATTTAAATTATAACTGAACATTATTAAGGTGTTGTCAAAGACTATACTTCTATAATGACAGATTTCGCCAAAGCAACAATAAACAAAAGAATATATACACGCATGCCTCAAATACATGGTAGTGTGTGTAAAGTTTTTTGATTGATTTAATGTATTTTTTATGCATAATTTAAAAAAAAATATACTGCACTTTTTTTCTATTTAAACCATAAGTGTGCGAAATTACATACACCTCCGTCCTGGCAATTTTGCATCATGTGTTAATATAATGATGAGTTTCTTTGCAGGTGTTCTTCATAACGCAAGAAGACATTCTGCCATACCGTAGACCTCCCATGTCGAAGCACATGTGGTGGAACCCAGAGCCACCGGACCTAAACAACCTCAACTACAACGAAGATGGCAGGAGGAAGACGTAAGTACCATAAAGGGTTTATAGGAAATATTATTTAAAAAAAACATTAATCTTACATTTTCACCATAGGGTGTAGTAAGATTTCCTTCTTTTCCTTTTTGACATGGAAAAACGCCTTTAGACTTTCATCATATGTTATTTATTTAAAATATATAATAAAACTGTAGAGGTCGTAATTCTGTACAATGAAAAAAATTTGCTAAAAACCGAATCAGAGGGATGTAATAAGTGAAATAAAACTAATTTATTTGCTTCTCTGTTTGTCGGTTTGTCTGTTTGTACCAGCTGATCTCTGAAACGACTGGACCGATTTGCATGAAATTTTGTATGGTGGTCTTAGCTTATATCCCTGGTCCAACATATAACATACTTTTGATCCCGAAAAATTAAACAGTTCCCGTGGAACAGTTAAAAAACCGCACCACGCGGACGAAACCGCGGGCAGAAGCTAGTTTAGAATATAAATCGATACTATAATAAATCTGTAAACCGTTCGAGTTTCGTACGTTAATAACTTCAGGTCACTAGCCATTATAATTTGAATAAACAGTTTTATAATGATTTTGAAAATTCGATGATTTTGAGATTTCGAAACGTCGGATAAACCAAAATCAAATAAATTACCGCGCTTAAAACCGTTATAACGTAGTTTTATTATTTGTTGCACTCTTCAGACTACATGAATGTGAGATTACTTATTCAATGACACTGCCAAAATTGTCTCTGTTATTTTTCACTTGAAGTTTTTCTCTATGGCCAGCTACTACTCCATTAATTGTAATGAATTCAAGTGACTGAATTATAACGTTTAATCGTATATATACCTAAGAGTATATACCCATTTCATACAAATCCTATATAAACAGGGTGAGACAACAACAGTAAATCGTTTTGTTTTAAATTCAACCATATTTGTGCCAAAAGTGATCACACACACAGAGCACATTTTGCCGAGTTACATATATCTGAATTTTATAATATTAGAATGTACCTATCCGAGTGCAAGAATTTCATGGACCCCGTGAAGTTCTACCGCAACAAGACTGGTCCCGCCGTGTCCATCGCCAGCGGCTGGTACGTGCTGAGGGTGGATGCCGAGAACCACGCAGTCTACCTTAAAGGCCAGCGCGGGGAGCAGCCCATATACTACGAAAGGTGTCTGCTCGCTCCAGGTTCGTACTCGGATTCATGCTTAAAGATATCTTTTCCAACCACGCGATATTGAGTGATAGCAAACTTCAAACTGAAACCTCGCGCGACATCGCGTGATGATTTTCTGGCTATGTCTATTTCAACAAATATCGTGTGTACTGCTCAGATTAGCAGACAGAATTGTGTTAGAAAAGTAAAATTTTTGAACATTAAATCGACATATTATAAATCTACAGTATTAAACTTATGATTTTCGACCATAATGAATAATTATATTTGGTTCATTGAATTTTATAAAAACAGACTGATATTTATTTTCCAGGCTCAAAGGCTAAGCAAATGAGCATATTCAAATCGGCCCCCAAACCAGTAAGGGAAAGGGTATGCACGTTGAGGACGATCCGGGACCTGGAGATAGCGTATCGGGAAGTAAAGAAAGCCAAGCACGTGGTTATCATCGGTGGGGGATGCTTGGGCTGCGAGCTGGCCTGGCATCTAGGACGGATGAGTTAGTATTGGTGCTTATTACATTGTTTCGAGTTCAAGAAAGCTCTTGCTAATCAAATCAGCTTAGGACTTCTTATTCACATTTAAAACGTTTTTCAAAGAGTGTATTGCGTTGTAACGTAATAACAATAATTAATAAATTAAATTAATAATCATAAAATCTGTGTAGTCGTAAGGAGAACAAACGGCTTGTAACCGAAATTACAAAAAGTTTGTATCCCTGTCAAGGCGAAACATGTAACTGAAGACTTAGCATAACATCTGCAAAATTGTCCATGTTTCAAACAAATAAATTACTTTGACTTTGACGTCATATTTTGAAGAGTCGTATAGCTTGTTCATTATTTAAAAATAATGAAAATAATTTTTATGATGAATTATTTAAAGTAAAGTGATAATAGTAAGGTATTTCAACGCACGTTATTTTTTATGTATGTTTTTTTAGAATTTATATTGTGTGACATGTCCAATTCGAACAGCAACCGAACGATTCTAAACGTCCGTTTGAAGTAGAGAAGAAGGATTAGAAAACCGGGCTTTGGAAACGAACGCTCTATATACAACCAAGACTAAATGATTTTTTTTTTACTAAATGCGTGTCTCAAACATTAAAATTACAATCTAATCTAAGAAATAAGACTTATAAGTAATTTAAATCTGACCTAAATACTAGATATAATTATCCTAAAAAGGTGTCCAAAACACTTTTCTTAGTGTCCATATTAAGGAGAAGACACTGAACAGGTTTTCTTTATTCATGTTGTAATGAATGTAGGAAAAATTATATTTATTCGTAATTTCAGACAAAGTGGTGGAACGAGGTGAAGACGAGAAGCCGATTCAATTTGTGCACATATTCAAGGATAAAGGGGTCCTGTCGAACGTGCTGCCGGAATATTTGGGCGAGTGGGCGGCCGAGAAGATCAAGTGCGAACACGTCACCCAGATGTCGAACAGTAATCATCAGTGATCATATTATTCTTAATCAATTTCTTTTTACAGCTCTGTAATCATTTTGATAAGAAAATTAACTCCTGTATCTTCGTCGTCTTCGTCTGTCTTTTTGTGTTACAATTAATATGAAATGATCTTCCTATTAAAATACTCACAACTGACATAGTAGATGCTCGACAGAATGAAATTTAATATGTAAACCATTTTCTAAATAATATCAAAAGTCATATAGAAGAAGAATAATTAAAAAATGTAATGTCATAGTTTTGCCATCCATAAAGTTGCCACTTGAATATATTAAAACTAAGGCGTAAACGTACACACGGATACTTCCATAAACAGACAAACTTATAAATAATTTTACACACATTCACTGAACAGTTTTTTTATGTCGTAATTTAACGAGGCAATGGTTATTATAGTTATATTATTACTAGAGTTTACCCCGCGGCTGCGCCGCGGGTTAACCTCTACTGCGTGTCTCTTGTTTATAGAGCAAGTGCTACAGGTTATATATTATTACATTTTTATGTATTTGCCCACGGAAGATTCACTTCATTTTATATCGCTAATTATATATACCATCCCCCGTCTATCTGTCAACAAAATAAATTACAGAACTTGACCAAAAAGGCCAAAATTGGCTAAATGACCAAAAGACCACAGTGACCGACATGGCTAAAATGACGGAATAGGCAAAAACGACCAAAAAGGCCAAAATAATAAAAATGGTCAAAATGACCAAAGAGGCCAAAATGACCAAATAGGCCAAAATGACCAAAATGACCAAAAAGGCCAAAATGACCAAAAAGGAAAAATTACCAAATAGGCCAAAATGACCAAATAGGCCAAAATGACCAAATAGGCCAAAATGACCAAAAAGGCCAAAATGACCAAAAAGGCCAAAATTACCAAAAAGGCCAAAATGAAAATTATCCCTTGTCCATCCTCAGTATTTAATTTACATTCGTACCGAATTTCAGCCAAATCGGTCCAGTAGTTTTTCCGTAAAAGCATAACAAACAAACAGACAAATATCATGTTATCCCGGAAACTATCCCATTTTTCGGGATAAAAAGTATCCAATGTTCATCTTCGATATCGAAAATATATATATGCTGAGTTTCAGCCAAATCGGTCCAGTAGTTTTTACGTGAAAACGGAACAGACAGACAGAGTTACTTTCGCATTTATAATATTAATAGGGATAGTAAAAGTTATGGCGGCAAGAGCCAATATCAAACTCACACAGGATCTTACTTAGTTTGGACTCCTGTTTTTCTTACTTTTGATTAAGTTTTACTTGTTTCTAGTATGTATTGTATTTTTGTAATTTATGTGGCAAAAAATAAAAAAAACCCGAGAACTACTGGGTCTGCATAGATGAGATTTTTAAGGAAGGTGCATTCTAGTGCTACAAAGCTATGTAGTAAAATTGCAAAAAAGTAACGAAAAGGAAAGGCTACCCTACACACAGCTGAGGGTTGATAACTTTTATATTTATCAAGGATGAATAATTTCACTGTTTGCTGTTCTCCAGCGCAAGTGTACGACGCTTTCGAGTCGCCTGATGGGAGGTTGGAGTTGACTCTCTCCAATGGACAATCTCTGGTCACAGATTATGTAAGTAATATTTAATATAATTTTTTTCTTTATAGAAAGTGGTTACTAGCGGTGAAACTAACGCGTTACCGGTCTTTAGGTTGGGATAGCAGGAATGGGATAGGTGGGAAGCGATGGAAAGGTATTGGACAGTGAGAATGAGATAGGGAAAGTGGATCATTAATAAAATTCTCAATCATCGTAAACAAACGATTATCTTAAGGCTAATCGTTTCACATCGATATTTTGTGATTTGCCTAACTCGTTGATACTAAATATATATTAAACACATGTTCAAAAGGCCCATAGCGCTGTGGTAAAACCGTTAGGGAATTATTTTGAGCTTATTCCACAGAATATGCATGAATCTAGGCTATCACACACCTGGTGTTTAGGCCAATTATTTCGATTGGTTCATTTCCTTGATTATATGATTGGAATGAAGTCAGTCGCGCCGACATCTTCCGATCTGTGCCCTGCTAATTGGCCAACGACGTTGTGTCGTCACATAATGTGAATGGAGGGACAAATCCGCACCACCGCCCCAATATATTGTAATAAGTCAAATATCGTTTACCTGACCGCGCGTGTATGAACGACCCGCTACGTAGTCATATGTGCTACCTTTTTTAATATTTAACCGCTGCTGTGTCACAAAGACATTAATCCACTGTGTGTGCAACAATCAAAATTGAACATTGAACCTCGACGACCGCTGCCAGACGTCTCCACGCTTGCCAAATTAGGAGAAGTGCAGTTTCGGGAGGATAAGGTTAGTGGCTTGATTTTCCTTCCCATATGATCAATTGGATGCAACGATTGATCTAATTGACCTGCCGTCCACTGCTCTTGAGCTATATTATCGAAGGCCGCACCAGTCCAGGAGGTAGGGCAATATCAATTACAACCGCCGCCACGTGGTGTGCTATAGGGGAGGTGGGGAAGGACCTGAAAATTTTACCCCTGGCACCACCACCTGGCCTTGACGGTTTTTATTTTTGTACCGTACTATGTTTCTCCATTACGTCAATAAAGAAGTTTCACTTCAAAAAATCTCCAATCAAAGCAATTATCACGCTTAAATAATATATATTTCAGGTTTTTGTGGCAATTGGCGCGGTGCCACGGGTAGACTTGGCTGAGCCCTCATATTTGGAGCTCGACCCCATCAATGGAGGTTTCCTGGTCAATACCGAACTAGAAGCCAGGAAACATCTATACATTGTGAGTTCTTTCATATGTACATAACATTTTATTTATTTTTTATTATTATGTAGTCTATAAAAGTCATCAAAGTATAAAAGTCTCAAAAGTCATTCTGTAACATACTTCTGTATAAAATTTATAAAAATAAGAATATGAGATATATCTATACTTATAATAAAATTGTAGAGGTCGAATTTCTGTACAATTAAAAAAAATGCTAAAAACCGAGTCAGGGGGATGTAAGAAGTGAAGTAGAACTAATTTAGATTTTTTTGTTTCTCTGTTTGTCTGTCTGTTTGTACCGGCTAATCTCAGAAACGACTGGACCGATTCACATGAGATTTTGTATGGTGATAGCTTATATCCCTGGTCAACGTATAGGGTACTTTGATCCCGAAAAATTAAATAGTTCCCGTGGGATAGTTAAAAAGCTTTAATTACTTAAACAGCTTATAACAGACTAAAAGTAATTTCTCTGCAACGTAACATAATAGAAGCGGATAATTTGACAGGGTGTGGTGTCATTGAGAGAGTTTTATCTTATATATATAATATATAAACCAGATAAGTTTGTTTCTTTGTTTGTTTGCTTGAACGCGCTAATCTCAGGAACTACTGGTCTGAATTGATAATTGTTTTCAGTGTTAGATAGCCCATTTATTGATGAAGGTTACAGGCTATAAACCATCAAGCTAAGAGCAATAAGAGCGGAGCACCAATGAAGAATGTTTCAAAATCGCGGGTGTTTTTTAACTTCCTTTCCACGCGAACGAAGTCGCGGGCAGAAGCTAATCTTATATATAAAAACGAATCGCAATCCGCTTCGAACAAAAAAGAATCACGTAATTCGAATCATAAATCTCAGAGTAATCGGTGTACATATGGAACGAAAAGGGATTTTTTTTAATAAAAAATGTTCATAAAATGAAAACTACTGGGCCAAACTATGTAAAATTTTTAGGGGACCAATTGAAAGCTATTCCGCGTCGAACAAAAAAAGAATCATGTAAATCGGATCATAATTCACGGAGTAATCGGTGTACATATGGAACGGAATAGAATGTTTTCATAAAAAATGTTCATTAAATCAAAACTACTGGGCCAAACTATATTAAATTTTTGGGGACCAATTGGAAGCTATTCCGCGTCGAACAAAAAAAGAATCACGTAAATCGGATCATAAATCTCGGAGTAATCGGTGAACATACATAAAAAAAACAAAAAAAAAGATCCCGACGAATTGAGAACCTCCTCCTTTTTTGAAGTCGGTTAAAAACGAATCGCAATATGTGTTACCAACACATAACTTGAGAACGACTACCGATTTTGATGAAATATTGTGTGTGTGTTTGAGTGGGTTCCGGGATGGTTTGAATCCACAATTGGAACCGGTAGATGGCGCTGAGATCGGGTTCTAGAATCCTCCTAATCACCTGGACCGATTATGGTGATTTTGTTTTTGTGTCATGAAAGAAAGACTTTTAGGAATTCAGAAAATATGCCGGTACGAAGTTCGCCCGGTCAGCTAGTATAGAATAAGAGAAATATAAAGAAAAACCATTTTTAGCTAGACGTGTTGCTGAGGAGTTTCTTGCCGCTTCTTCTCCTTAACAGCAATAACACGTTGCGAAGCGGTGTACATAGACTAGGAAGTAAAATTAAATTTTAACCTATATGTATGACCTTCAAAAGTGTTCTCCAGTGGAACTTATTTTGAATAAGAACTTTTGAATTTGTATTTGAATATAGTCGTTAGTTGAATATGATATAGATATAATTGTATTATAGACACTTTTGGGTTAATTTATTATAAACGCTATACTGAAAGCAACTGGGTATCAATATTAACATGTTCCTGTAGAAACTGAAAATTTAAACTTCGTGTTGTGCCAATGTTGTTTTTAACCGACTTTCAAAAGGAGGTTTTCAATTCGTCGAGTGTTTTTTTTTTGTAATATGTTACTCGATTAACCCGATTTTTTTAATCGAAAGGAATTGATGGTACCAAGTCACCGTGGCAGGATTAGATGAGTGGATTCCAGGGAACGGTTTCCCAGAGCAACTTGTGTACGCGAGCCAGTAGTACAATCTCTACAGGCGCTTAATATATTATTTCTAAAGCTATTCAAGTATTTGGGCAACTAAAGAGTAAAAAAATCAACGAAATTAATATACATACTTTACTTTGCATTATCTTTACGGTGTTGTAGAAAGAAGTCGGTTAAATATTTATTTTATCTTTTCGGGATTTTTGGTATTTTTTTTCTTTTGTTAATCATTATAGGGATTTAGAATAAGTTAGTAGTAGTATATTATCTATATACCTAATTATCATGAAATTGAGATATAAAGTAAGTACGTTACATATTAATTGTCCAAAACATTTAAATAATAATAAATTATAATTTTAATCATAAATTTTTCTGAAGCCACTTCTCTAGAAATGGCAAAACCTGAGAAACTGAATAGTGTCGAACATGCGATATCGCATGATCGGCATTTTGACGAGGTCTCGCGTCACGCGACGTCGCGTGATTTAGTAATTACTCACTAAGCATCGATATCGCATGATTGGCCTTTTGACGAGGGCTCACAACACGCGACGTCGCGTGATGTGAGTGATTACTCACAACGCATTTTTAATTGTATGGGCGGGGGACGCGGCGAGCATATACTCGCAGTGGCACGACACGCGGCTGCGCATGGAGCACTACACCAACGCCGAGGAGCAGGGCCACGTGGCCGGCGCCAACATGGCCGGCCACTGGCTTCCCTCCAACATGGAGCCCCACTGGTGGGTCGAGCTCGGCGAAGCGCTGTCCATGGAGGTATCCATACCGTCTATTATAATATGTATGCCATGTATATACTAATATATAAAGCTGAAGAGATTGTTTGTTTGAACGCGCTAATCTCCAGAACCACTTTTATTTATTTATATTAATTCATCAACAAAAAACACATGTGTCTGAAATATACATACGTAGTCATAATTAAAATTATAATAATTTCTAATTTAAAATAAACATTCTAAAATTTTACAAAACTATGTCACAAGGAAGACATTTTTATATAATCATATTGTTATTTAAGCACGAAATAATCGTCAACTGAATATTTTGCCTGTTTAAGGAGGAATGCTTTAACGTTACGCTTGAAAGATTGCGTTTTATATATATTTAGCTTTAGGTCAGTAGGTAATTTGTTAAAAATTTCAATAGCCTGATACATAATACTGTGCTTAACAACGTTTAAAGATGGCATTATTTTATTTTTGAAATCTTTCCTTCTTGTTGCTTCTCGAATTTCTCTTTCTTCTTTCTTTCTACTGGTCTGATTTGAAAACAAATCAGTGTTAGATAGCCCATTCATCGAGGAAGGCTATAGGCTATATATCACCACGCTAAAAAAATTGTATACAGGTGGTATTATTGTACCAAGTCATAGTGTAGGAAAAACAGGAACTAATCTAATTCACGTATAGCTCTAGGTCGGTTGACTGTAGTTTTTGAGGTTGCTTTGTTTTTTGTACACATTTTACATTACATTATCACAGAGTTTAATTGGTATTTCTTATTTGATTAATTCACACTATGCCACAACGCAACGACACGTTCGATCGAGGTTAGATAGCGCGGAGCGGATCGAGTTGTTGCGATGCAGTAAATGTGAAGTGTAGATTGAATTTAGCTACTAAATGACAAATTGAGTTCACACATAGTGTAGCTTCTAACAATCTGATTCTGTGAAGTCGTCTCAAACGGAAAACCATATGAAAGTGCTGATTTTGAATACAATGTTCCATTTTCCATGCATTAATTAAACATCGAATTGCGCCGGTTATTTGTCCGCACCTTATTCGAAGGCCTCCTGGCCGCAGGAAATTGTATTCCTTCTCCGTTCGTGCACGGATAAATGGATATTTTCTATGTATTAAAACGATTTGTTGCGGTTCTCTTTTCCAAGATATAACCTTTGTCATTCGTTATAAGGTGGTGGGGGAAGTGGGCGCGTGCATGCCCACTGTTGGGATCTTCAAGCGGTGCGAGGAGGACGAGCGCGCTGCGCAGGAGGTGTCCGCGGCATCCGCAAGCGGTGACCGGCCATGCTATAAAAAGTATTACCAATTGCAGTATTTATTCCTTTTTCTCCTCAATTTTTTCCGGCATTTTGAATTCTTAATACAACATGTGCAAACTTTTGAATGAGCAGTTTTTTGTGACCCGATTGCAGCGCCACCTACCTGGTCCAATTGTGAACCTAAACCATCTTGGGGCCCATTTGAACACACACTCAATTTCATCCAATTCAGTCTAACCGTTTAGGAAGAGTTTAGTGACATCACATAGAAGAATCTCTTCTATTTATGTATAAATACTAGCTGTACCGGCAAACGTTGTCCTGATCTGAAGAAATAAAATTTATAACTAAATTGCGGCGCCATCTACCGAGTCCAATTGAACTTAAATCATTCTCGAATCCGTTTGAATACACCAACAATTTCATCGAAATCGATCCAGCCGTTTAGTAGGAGCGCAGTCACATTCACGCGCACAGACTGAAGACGAATAGCATATGCCAGCGACTTCTATAGTGCGTCCGTACCTCTATAGTGGGAGACCCGAGCCCAGCAGCGGGACTTTTATATATTGTGGCGAATGATGGTGGAATCATCTAGTCAATTTAAGAACTTTTAGTAAAAGCTAGAACATTCTGGAGCCAGGTGGTAGGGCATTTGCCCGACTGGATGGCTACCACCCCTGGTCTAAAGTATGTCGCCATAACAACCTTGAGTTGTGTTCCGGCATTAGTGGCCAGGTTCCAGTCTCCCTTAAGAGAGCAGCAGCGAATTTGTAGCACCTTTGTTGTTGCAAATGTCCATAGGCGATGGTAACCGCTTTCCATCAAGTGGGCCGTCTGCCTGTCTGCTGAACACCCGCAAAAAAAATGAAAAGATAAGGACGGATATATTTTAAGAAAGGGATAGATGATGAACGAAAGAAAGCGATAGATAGATGTTAGAAAGGGATAGACGATGAATGAAAGACAAATATAGATAATGTTAGAAAGGGATAGATGTATAAACGAAAGTTCCCGAATAGAACGACGGGTGCAAAGTAAAAATGATGATTTTTAGTTTATTGTACAATCGTTTTAATAAAACAATTCTTTACAATATGACATTATTTGTTTTGCATATATCACATTATTTCAATAAATTTTCGTACGTAAAAAAAGCCAGCTACGTATGTTCTTTCAAAGTTAATACGATCATCTTTTCGCTCTCCTGTAAAGTAGCTATTTTGCAGATATCTCTTTTTACTTTGCACCCGTCGAGAAAGTTCGGGAAGAAAGAGACAGAGATATAGTATAGTAATTTTTATTTTTATTGTTTTACTTTGCACCGACTTCAAGATGTTTTAGATAATATATATTAATAATAATAGCTTTAGAAATAAGTTATTTTATACATTTTAGTTTTTGAAGTCGGTTTTTTTAAACGAAGTTTTTATTTGTTACTTTTTAGTGTCTAGCTATGTATGGGTGGACCTACGAATGGTGCCGCGCTTCTTAAAAAATATAGGTCCCAAGAACCGGGAACAAAAAATGTTCGTAAAATGAAAACTACTGGGCCAAACTATGTCAAATTTTCAGGGGACCACATGGCGGCTATTCCGCGTCGAACAAAAAAAGAATCACGTAAATCGGATCATAAATCTCGGAGTAATCGGTGATCATACATAAAAAAGGAACAAAAACGAAAAAAAAGATCCCGACGAATTGAGAACCTCCTCCTTTTTTCGAAGTCGGTTAAAAAACTGATGTTTTCTTCCAATCCTAAGTGCGTATCCCGCCCGCACGTAACAATATAGACAAGGTTCAAGTCTCCCTTAAGACGTCTTTGGTGATGGTTGTCTGCCAGTTTGCTGAACTCTTGCGATAATAAAAAAAACCTAATTTATATCAGGTCTGCTTTTCTAAGAAATCACTTTTTGTAGTTTTTTTCAAAAAGTCCGTTTCGTCATATCCAGGTCAGCTGAATATCAGAACAGGTACAAGCGCGGGATGCTGTTCTACCTCCGCGACGAGACCATCGCCGGGATGGTCTTTTGGAATATGCCGCCAATAGACGACAGGAAGGAGGTCGTCACCGAGGTTAGGAGGAAATGATACATTGCATACAATGGTCCCGAGCTCAATGGGCGCGGGTTCGAATCCTTCCCGAGAGGGATGTACCACGTACTTGTTCAAATTGTGTGGAACATGAGAGATGGGTGAACCGATTTTGAAGATATTCTTGAAAATACTAAGTTTTCACATATCGTTCAAGTCATTTCTTCACTTCCCAAAGGGAAGCTAGCTTAGGTGTTCTAGTCAGAAAGATTACATTAAAGTCACGGTGTTGGTATATTGGTTTTCTGATCTAATGTGAATATTTTTCCAATTATCAACCAATTTGCAGTGAAGGAAAACATCGTGATGAAATCCCGAAAATTCGGGTATCTTCAAGTATCGTGTGAATAGGTATTATGTAGATAAGCATGCCCCGTGTTCGATGACATCTTATATTTATCATTAAAAAAGAATGCTGGCCATAGAGCATGCAACTCTTGGCAAGTTTTTGATCTGATAGTATGGATTGGTTAGATGCTGCGTGCGAAGCCGACATACAAGGACATAAACTTGCTGGCCGAGCAGCTCGGCTTCGCAGACACCCAGTGCGTGTACAAGAGCGACGAGGAGCTCAAAGAACCAGCCCCCTGCATCACTAGGCGAGTAACATCTACACCACTAGAAATGTGAAGATAGACTAAAATAAACTGGCTTAAAGGCCTAGTTGCCAAGCCATAAATATTATTTAAAAAAAGACTAAAATAAAAATGGACGTATTGTGTGAAGGCTGACATGATGATTTTTGTGTGACAGAAGACGTTTTCTAGAAAAGATTATAGAGGAATATGGAAGAAAAAGACATATTGTGGCGAACGTAAAATTGTTTATTTTTTATTTGGGTAAATGTCCTGTGAAACTGAAATGTGTGTGTGCATTAACTTTGTTTTGCGAGAATTTCTTTCTCATTCTAACACTGGACATTTGTTTGTGCGACTGACAATTTGCTGTACAACATGGCTGCACCTTGATTGTGTGCGGTAAAACCGTTCGAAACCGGTCCATTCATCAAAACCTATTTATTTTCCTAGCACCCACTGTCCTTAAAATAGTAACTCAATGAAATAGTGAATAAAGCCCAGCATCAAATCTCAATAAAGGCCTTAGGGTACTACTTTAAGTATCCCAACTTCAAGCATTGCTGCTAGTTTCAATTTATTGCCTTTCTATAATGTAGACTGTAGAGTATCCAAACACATGTTCAACATTTTTGTTTGTGTGTGACCAAGCAATAGTGCCAACAAAAACAAAAGAATTTGTCTGTCTTGAGTATCCATAGTAGTTTGTGGTCTTGACTTTAACTTTACATCGATTCGTCGGTGTGAAAAATAATCTCAATTTATTCATGAAATCTTTACGATTTGTGTTGATATGTTTATCAAATATATTAATATAGGTGCTTATATTCTATATTTGCTGTTTACATAAAAACTTATGCATCTGAGATATAGTGAAAATTGTCAAATTAAAATTTTAAGACCGTTTAATAGCCCTTTGGGTAAGGATAATTATATTAAAAATAATAAAATAAACGTTTCTATTCATTTTAAAAGATTTTTTGTTTATTAAGGTTATTAAATAGATTTTTAAGTTTAATTTAATTTTTTAGTTGAAAAAATTGATGTTGTAAGACATTTCTTGTTTTTAGTTTAGTGCCTGCTTGACCCTAAGGCCTATCAAATAGTAATACATTTTTGTTTTTTTTCCTTCTCCACATTCACCTGATACAAGGAAAAAAATTATACTTGTGAAATTACTTTATAAGGTACAATTATTAAAGTTCGAAGTTTTGGGTCTTCACAATGGAAACCTTTTCTGAGGACTTGGGCGTAAGTGTATGACTGTGTTGCAAATCCTGGGCATTAGAAGGATAAACGAACTTAGTTACTTAACTGTTTAATTGAATTAAAGTTAGAAAAAAAACTGAATCGACACGATTCTATGTACTTATTACGGTCTTATTCATAGAGTTATTCCGTAAGTTAGAGAAAGTTTGAACGCTCTTTTAAGAACCATAAAGAAGCGTTCAAACTTACTCTAACTCTATGAATAAGACCATTGCTGTCTGTAGGTTGTAACCTCTATGACTGTATTTCAGTTTCTAAACCCTTCTTGATTCTAGTGCAATGAGAAACGAAATAAATATTGAAATCTATCATTTCAGAAGGAGAGTATTTTGACAGAAGATCAGGTGTGACATTTTGGAATTGAAATCTTGAAGACATTTCTCTCGTTCCTATTTAATTTGGATAAATAGAAGTGAAAAGAAAAGAAGTGTTTTAATACACAAAATATCATTAAGCATATCTTGTGTCTCCTTATACGCATTTTTTTATACTTGATTACGTAACTATGATCGAAGTTCTGGAAAGTAATTTATCAAACGATTGCTGAATACTGATTTTTACCATTTTTACCTTCCCGCTAAAAATTGGAAACAAAGTACTCTGGGCTGTGCTATCAGCACTCATTAAAGAATCAACTGTCTATGGAAAGAGCAGAATATCCCAAATCCTAAACCAAGCCATAAAATACCAAACAACATATCACAATACTTAATATACTGTGTCAGAAACAAACATACTTCCTAATTCGTAATTATATAATATTTTAAATTATATTCCGATGTACCTACATCAATATTTCAGTGAAAACTTTTCACTGAAAAGTAATATACAAAGAAGTGTAAAAAAAAATATGAGTATGGCCCATTGATTATCATGCATGGTAGTCTGCTCAGTAATGCGGGATGTGGTTTTCTTTTATTTTTTTAATTTATTCATGACCGTACAAAGTCTTTCAGTCGGAAACATGTTAATTAATAGGTCTTCGTATAGTAGCGCAGTTGTATTGCAGGCTACAACCGACGCCATTCAATGGAGTTCTTGTGAACACTCGAAAGATCACATCTGACTATACAGTTCACATTTCTCACAAAAACACATAATTTCTACTCAAAAACTATCAATATCTTGCAACTATTGTTCATTTTAGAGTAATTTTACACATTTTTAGAAAATAAAACTGCACAGCACAACGTCTTCTTTCAGTTCCCGCCAAAAACTCCTGCGGGATGTGGGCTATGTGAATGTTGTTCTGTTTGCGGATGTGTAGTTTTTGGGGACTACAATTTTAACACTGGGAAAATTGGTAAAATATGTATTTTATTCCCTAGCTTTACTCAAAATACCATAAAATAGTCGCCCTGGCATGAAATTACTAATAAAAGTTCTATCCAAACATGTCTGCATTTATTTTTATTTTTTTATTGCAGGAGTTCAGCAGACAGGCAGATGGCCCACTTGGTGGAAAGCGGTTACCATCGCCTATGAACATTTGCAACACCAAAGGTGCTACAAATGCGTTGCTGCACTCTTAAGGGAGACTGGAACCTGGTCACTAATGCTGAAACACAACTCAAGATTGCTATGGCGACATGCTTTAGACCAGGGGTGGTAGCCATCCAGTCGGGCAAATGCCCTACCACCTGGCTGTGGGTTGTTTTGTCGCCTCTTACGACAGGCCGCCCGGTCGCAGGAAATTGTATTCTATCTCCGTTCCTTCACGGATAAAAACATTAACGCTTAAAGCTAGAATCAAAAAGATCTCAAATCGCGATAGTTTCTAGAAAATGCCAACAAAAATTAAAAATAACGTTTTGTAATAATGTCTATTTATAACATACATTATAAAATTATATTAAGTGATGTTAATTTTTAGACTTTACCAAGTTATCGTGAACGGAGAATATCTCTGGTCATAAATATATTTTTTAAACAGGGCGGAGGCGGAGACCCGGTTTATTGATAGATCCACAGTAATCTGTGTATAGATCGCGACCATCGGGTAGGTTTAAATCAGTGTTACCAGATAAGGGTACTCTTGCAATTCTGGGATTTTTCGACACTGGGAAGGTGATTCGGGGTTAAGGTTCTTTTTTGGGGAATTAAGTCGAGAGATATTTTGGAGTTTTTTTAGTACCATTAATTCATCCACAAACACAATTCTCAACACTACAATTATTATATCTAAGATATAATATAGTAGTAGTTTACCTTAGACTTATATTCTGCTAGTGAATCATACTTCAATTAAATCGTTCATTTCAATAATTCAATTCATTCGTTCGTTTGTTATTTATATTATTTATGTATTATGCCGTCTCTACTCGTATATCTTATCCTATAGGCTTCGTTCCATTAGACTCACTACGACTACATTCACAACCGCAATTTTTCCCGTTACACTTCTTTGCCGGCGTCACAATCGTAAACACAAGTGGAACGGTTTTTCGACCCACCTATTGAAACGGGTTGCTGTGAGCGCTGCGTGAGTGAAAATGATAACTTCATTAGAGACCACGAGGGCTTTTTTATTTCTCCTTGAAAATAAGTAAAAACTGTTTTGGGATTTTGTTTAAAAAGCTTAGATTTGGATTTTCGAAAAAAGTTTGGGGTCAATTGACATGGTCATCTGGCAACATTGATTCGACGCCATTTAATTTTAAAAACATCTTAGCATTTAGATAGAATTAGATTATTTAGATAGAAGTGATAGTGCCACTGTGTCACGTAACTCCAGTTTTGTATGGTCTCTCTCTTCGTCTTTTGTCGAGTTTTAGGTTTTCTTATTTCTTTCATCATATTTTTTGTCTTATCTCACGTTATCTTACGGCACATCGATTTGGTTATGCTCAATGTAGGTGATTGAGTTTAATTATTGTTTGGGTCAGTGTAGTTGTTGGGTCTATTGTGTGTTTTCTGCAGTCTTCGTGGTTGTAGACAATTTTAACTTCGCATTTTGTCAGCTTTGGTTTGTTTACCGTTTTCGCAGTGCTTAAATATGTGCGTATAGTTTAACTGCAAATTGGAAATTTGTCGTGCATAGCAATAGTTTAGTCAATTTTGGTATTGTAAATATGTTCATTATTGGAGTACACATAGTCTAAGTCAATTTTGGTTAATTCTAGTGAATAGCAATGATTGAAAAAGATTTTATTATTAAGCATATTGTTCGCCGTCGTTCCTTTATGTCTAAAAACGAATATTAATCTGAGCAACAGTTGTGTATGCAGTAAAATTGGTTAATTAAGTATATAGTCTTTTGCTAGTCTAGATTCCAGGAGCCAGTATGTGATGCAGATTACAAATTACAGAATGATGATAGGAAAATATATGTTAATTCTACTAAAAGTTACAAATGGTTTCGATATGTGTAATGTTCTGTATGCACCTATTGTGTACTTAGTACAATGAAAAAGATATCTGACACGATATGTTGAAATTATATGTTTTTTTAAGTATTGAATACAGTTTTGTTCCATGGATAGTTCTGATTAATTACATATGAATTTACTTGCATTCTTCTTTTGCTAGTGTAGACTCTAGAAGACATAGTGTTTGATGCAGATTTAAATATACAGAATGTTATAAGTTACAAATGGTATGGATATGTGTAAAATTCTGTATATAATTTTCTGCAGGTAGCTATTGTGTACTCTGTACAATGAAAAAGATATCTGAAACTTAATTCATCAATAACATGAATTCTCTTTTATACTGAAATTGTATAACATGGTTTTCAAAAAGGAAAACTAATTTAGTGTAAAATAATCCAACAGACTCAAGTTATAGAGAAATTATGTCAATCAACACAACAAATGAATGGTTTTGTTGTTAAATTTTGATATTTTTTAGTAGGCTTGTCACTACCACTTTCAATGTCAGCATGCAATTCTAATTATGCCTCCCTATATATTGAGAGGTCTTTGTTGTTTCACAAGTGTATAAAAAAGAATAAATAGCTTACAAAAACCCTTCATAGAATATATTTCTGTTAAGTATATTTTTTTTGTGCTCTTTATCTGCAATCAGTCTTCATAACTAAGTGAATGTGTTAAGCGCATGAAATGTCTGTACAATCATGTCTCTCATTGGAATCAACTGCTCATAAGGTCTGTGTTAACTGGTTTCAGCAGTTATCAAGTTTGGTTTCAGCAGTTATCAAGTTTGGTTTCAACAGCTATCAAGTTTCAAGATGACACACCTTTTTACCCTGTCTCGCAGCTGGTATATAACAGTTTACTACATTTAGTATATTAGTTACCGAAATTGAACTCTTGTATCTATGGAATTTGCCAGAAGTTATTGGTTCACATTTATTGACAATGAATCTTAATTAGTCTGTTGATGCATTGTGCATTGTCTTAAAATAGTTTTATAATTTTCATCCTTGAAAAGGATCTTTCTATGTCTCCGTATTATGTGAGAGATCACTTGTTTTCCCATTTTATTGACATCTCGTTGGGTCTGCTTTCCAGGCAATTAATCTTGTTGTGTTACAACTTTGTCACAAATCTTGTTGACACTGATTTGATTTTTCTTAGTCCTCAAGATTTTTGTTCATTCTAGAAAAAAATCAAAAAGTAATCTACGGAAATGAAATATGTCCATCCCTCATAGAATGTATGAAAGTTTTGAGTAATATCCATTCTTTGGCATGTAAAAAGTTTAATAATATTTGTGAAATGTAGAAATTCTTTTTTTGTAGAAAGTTCTATATATATGTAAAGGTCATTTTTGACTACTGCTGCATAAATATTATAGGTATTTATTTTAATAAAGAGAAGGATTTGGCAGTGCCTTGAATATAAGGGTGTGGCAATGTGCAAGCTGGGTTTCACAAATGGAAATAAAAGTTATAGGAATACTAAAAAAAATGTTTAATAATTCACCTTTAGGAAATCAGTGTGCGTGTTATGTTTCTGTGATATACATTTAAATTTCTTATTAAATAGTAATAATTATGAACCCATAGGACATTAGTGGACTCATTCCGATGCATGTGTTGTATCTTAGTTTTTGTGTATAAAACTAACCTATGAAACAGTCTTAAATATTGTTGTTTGACAATGGCAGTATACAACTTCTTTTCACTAATCTCGAGCTGCATTACTTTAAAATGTTACAAGAAAACTATATAAAGAAGAGAAAACCACCATGAATTTAATTATTATAACACTTAATTAGTAAGAAGTATTTATTTATTCAGATACTCCTACAAATTGCATTCTGTGGGATGTGTTGGTCATTATTTTTGACATAAATAATTGATGTTTGTAATGGGTGTTCAACCAACCAACGCTACGCTGATATCTGCTTATTGATTGAATTAGGTGGTTCTACTGTTTCATCTTGAAATATTTTGTTCGTTTATAGTCTGCTGAAAGTCGTTGTTCTGAGAAATACTTGGAACATAGAATAACAAAGAATACTGATGCAGATTTGTCCCTTTTTATAGTTAATCGTCATCGCTAATTATCAAAATAATCATACATAACCACTTGTCTTTGTGTTGGAGTAACTCATGTAAAATCAAATGTCAAGTGTTTGAGGCATTGCCTTTTTTTGCAACAAACTCCTGTAAGTCTCGTAAATTTGTCTTAATTCCTCTGACAGGGGGTGGTTTGGTAGTGAATTTTATTGAGTTTGTGAAGGCAGGGGCAGTTGGAGTCTTGGCATAAAAGGAATTGTGTTCAAGGTGTTTCCATAACGTAACAAAGTTGCGGGTTCTTATCCTGTTCGGGACATTTACGCATTTCAAAGATCTTTAAGTCATGTTTGGTGTACGGATAGTGGGATTTCACCATGTAACTTAATAATTGGAAAAAATTGTTTGCTGTATAATTTAAATGCCGTTAGAATTATTATAGTTACTATACAAACACGTATAACACAGGTAAAAATATAACCGAAAACAACAAATCCCAAACGAAATGCAGAAGGTCTTAATACAATAAAACGCGTAAAGTCCGTCACTATTACACTCCCGAATGTACACACGTCACGCCTGTATCATGGATGTGGCTCAACTGACCCCCTCTCCTCCTCTCAACTGATCCCATTTCTTTAATTGATTAATTCATATTATGTGGCATTACTGTGACATGGAGTTGATCGTTAAAAAAATGTAAATTTGAAACAATTTGTTTTAGCATAATGTACACCGTATTTTCGTCACTGGCCAATCTGGTTCTGCCCTACTGCCAATGGAGAAACGTGTTGCGCAAGACAAGGAATCCACAAAGGACAAATCATGTATCTGAATTGATGATTTCCTTGTTAATTTTTCGGGCGTCCGGTGTCGCTTCTTATTAAACAGTAATACGATTACATAGAACCGAATCTCACGGTTCTATGATATAATTATTTTAAAAGGTATAGATAACATTTACCTACTCTATATTTATGAAGTATTTTTCAACCAAGAATAAAATGTGAATTACGAATCGTAGGTGCTTTTCTTCACTTTAACGAGAAACATTCGCCAAAAAAAACATCGAATCAGTCTGAAATTTTGTGAATGTGTTCTTGGCCTTCAGCCTCAACACCGCCGCACCCAGTTCATCCCGGGTCACTGCGGGCACTTGGTCTTACTCAACGCTGGGCTCCGGCGATGGCGGTGCCATCGCGGGAGGCGGATGCTCGGCCCTCGAGGAGAACAGCACCAACGATGTCGGCCACCAGGGGTGGGGGGAGACTCTGGGTCAGCGGGGGCGCCCATCCGGAACAAGCTCCAGCCCAGGTGGTAAGGGCGCCCCCAGGGATCATTGTCCAGCGTCCCCAAGAGTTCCTCCCACGCCGCCGATTTGGCTTCCCTGATGGCGATCTGCAGCTACTTTTTGGCGCCCCTGTATCCCTCGTACAGGCCGGCTTCTACGGTCGCCGTCTCATCGGTGCGGCGACGCCTCCTCCTGTATCTGGTGTACCGGCGATTAACCACGACGCAAGCTTTTCGCTTGCGGGCGATCTCGTCGTTCCACCAGTACACCAGATTTTTGGGTCTTTGAGGACCCTGTCTTGGCATCGCCGCGTCACATACTGACGTCATCAACGAGCGTAGATTCTCCGCCTCTTCGTCCCGATCGAAACGCTTTAACACCCAGCGTGGGTATTCATCCACCGGGGGACGCTCCGGTAGTCGGTTGCCCGAACTGCGGGGAGAGACACTGAACCCGATGTACCGGTGGTCCGACAGCGTTTCCTCCTCTAGTACTCTCCAGTCCTGCACGCGGCGTGCTATTGCGGGGCTAGCGAACGTGACGTCCACTATGGATCCGCCCCGCATCCGCACGCACGTGTGCACTGTCCCACGGTTTAGGCTGGCAAGTACATTATGGATCGTCCACACTTCGAGCTCTTCACCCCTCGGTCGGTGGCATGGAAACCCCAAGCCGTGGATTTGACGCCCGCCACCAACACAGGGCGGGGGTGTCTCTGTGCGACGATCCTGCCCGCATCTGATAGCCAGCTTTCGAAGTCGGCGAGACTTCGGTTCGGGGAGAAGTAGCCTCCCACGACTATTATCTCCCCGATTTTGGCCGTGACGAGGCCCCTGCCCCTCACGACATTGCCGAGGAGGGGCAGGTCGGCCCGGAGACTATAACTCCTGTCGTCTTCATGGGTCTGGATACATTCACGTCCTCGATATCGAGGACGCCTCGTAGACGCTCGGCTAGAGCGTCCGCCTTGGGGGCGCTAAATGTGCCCGGAAACACGAGCATTTGCGCCCTCGTGCGCGCCGTTTTTAGCCGGACACCTCCCTTGATACCGAAGTCGGCCAGCTTGATGGTCCTTTTAGCTTTTTCGAAGAGGTCCCCGTACGAGACGTCCCTTTCCGATGCCCCTGGTTTCAGGCTCAGAATAACGGCGGAGGACTTGGGCTCCCGCAGTTTCTGGGGCCTCTTCTCGCTGGCCTTTGCAGACGAGATGGCCTGTGTCTTTTGTACAGGAGGCCGCTTCTCCTTTCTCTGGGACTTGGTTGGGGGCCCATTTTTCCCCTGTGGGCCTGGTGGCCGTGCCTTTTTTTGGCTTTCGCTGTCCGGTCACCGTTGCCCAACCTTCTTCTGCAGGTGCAGGAGGGAGGCCTTTTGTTTGGAATGGCGGGGCAGGCACTTGTTTTCGTGCTGCTGCCCCGCTTTGTTTCGCCGCTTGTCTTGGGGATGGTAGAGCTACCGTAAGGGCCCCCCTTACGGTAGCCACCACTTGAGCCCTTTCGACAATATCGGACTCGATGCGGAGCTCCTCCTCCTGTTTTTGTGCTTTTGGGGCCTCGGCAAGGCTAGACGAGCCCTTGCTGAGGCCCCAGGCGAGTTTTCGCCATATCGGTCTGTTTTCTGGCGATAACAGGCCGAATTTTGATTTCGGACCGGGGACTGACGCACACCAAACTGTAGGTCTCTAGAAGAGACCTACAATGTGGTGGTCGCGGACCGGGGAATTCGTGTCCTAAAAAATTAACTTGTTTTTGTAAAAAATGAGATTTATCTAACTGAATTTTAAGATTATTTAATTTAAATCGTTCAAAAACTTGTCTAAGTTTCTCTGTGTGTTCCTGTAATGACGTAGAGGCTATTATTACGTCATCGAGGTAGGTGAAAACATTATCTAATCCTCTGAGGATGTGGTCCATAAGGCGTTGAAATGTGCTTGGTGCATTTTTCAGACCGAATGGCATTCGCAAAAATTCGTAATGTCCCCTTTCTGTGGTAAACGCGGTTTTTTCAATATCTCTGGGGTGCATTTCGATTTGGTGGTAGCCACTAGCTAAATCGAGGGTTGTAAAGTATTGGGCACGGCCTAGTCTGTCAAGGATGTCATTAATGTTCGGTAAAGGGTACTTGTCTTCAATTATTTTATCGTTTAGTCGCCTATAGTCTATCACAAGTCTCCATTTAATTTTGCCTGCGGAATCCGGTTTTTTCGGGACAATGTGTACTGGGCACGACCACGGGGATACACTCTCCCTGATTATACCTTGTTTCAGGAGACTGTCTACTTGATTTTGAATTTCTTTACGTTGAACTGGGGCCTGTCTATAACTCCTAACAAAAACGGGTGTTTGGTCAGTCAGTCTAAATTGATGTTTCACGGTATGTGTGAACGATAAGGGTATACTTTCGCAGTAAAATATATCTCTATATTGAAAACATAATTTATTAATTTCGCGCCTTTCCTCCTCGTTCATATGGTCCGTTCGGATTTTATTTAGGTTTTGGCGTAATTCTGTGTCGATGTCTGTTTGTACATTTGTCGCATACGTTTTATAAGTCTTTAAATTTTCATCTGGGGCTGGTTCTAGGGGGTGGGGGTAGATATTGCAAATAATTTTGCTGTCATCTGTAAGGTTAATTACTGATGTCCTAAAAGTTCCGTTTTTTACAGTAACGAAAGCTGTTGGTGTTCTCAGTCCTTCAGTCCAGTAAAAGTCGTTACATATGTATTGTCCGTCCGTAATTTGTTTTCACTGTTATAAGTTTTTCACATTTCGGTTCAATTTTAATGTTTTTAATAGGGTAGTCGAAGTGAATCGGTATCTCGGTACTGGATGTTCGTAGTATTTTATTTTTAAGATCTATACTACATCCTAACTGTTCAAGTAGGTCCATACCTATTAGGCCTTTATATTTGGGGTCGAAAGAGAATATTAAGAACTTGTGGAAAATGTCTGCGTTGAACTGTGGTGGTAGGGGTAGCAAAGCGATGTGTTCATGTTTGGTTGTAGCGTGTGCGGTCTTAACTTGGAATGGTTCATGTTGGACATAGTTTTCTAAAAAGGTTCCGCTTATTACGTCGGGTGAAATCATACATCGTGATGCGCCGGGATCTACTAAAAATTTACCATTAAATTCTGGGATCTCAATGTAAGGTAGTTGATCCTTACCTTGATTGTTGAGGTGTACAGGGTGCAACGCAATAGAACGTGCATATTTAAAATATTGATTAAAAAATAAATACAAAAGGTATAGTTAAAATAAAACTGAGGTATTATTAAGAAATAACTAGTCTATTTTTTAAAAATAACATCGTCTAAATGATGACCCTCTCTACGACGACACTCCTCTAATCGCAAACAGAAGTTATTGAAAACTTTCTTCAGTAATGCTGGTGTAATTGCTGCCATTTCACCACGGATATTCTCCTTGAGCTGATCGATGTTTTTGGGATTATTGCTGTAGACTTTGTTCTTGAGGTATCCCCACAAAAAAAAAGTCAGGAGGCGTCACGTCTGGACTACGTGGGGGCCATGGGATATCACCTCTTTTCGAAATCAGTCTGCCAGGGAACATCTGTTTCACAACCGCCATGGAGTCATTTGATGTGTGACAGGTAGCTCCGTCTTGTTGAAACCAAGTCCTAGAATTCACTATTCTTGAATTTTCAAGCTCTGGAGCCAAAAAACCTTCCAACATCGCAACATAGCGTTCGGTATTAACAGTGACGTTTTGCCCCCGCGCATTTTCAAAGAAAAACGGTCCAATTATTCCTCTACCAGAGATTGCTGCCCATACTGTTACTTTAGGACTATGCAGTGGTTTCTGGTGCTTGAGTTTGGGATTCTCACTGTTCCAGTAACTACAATTTTGACGGTTTACGAACCCATTGATATCGAAGTGGGCCTCATCTGAGAAAAGGATATTGTCAAAATTGGAAAATCGATTAAGCATTTCATTAGCAAATGCGAGCCTTGCTCCGAAGTCACTTTTTCAATTCTTGTGTTAACTGCAGCTTGTAAGGATGCAGTTTAAGATCCAAGTTTAAAATTCGTTGCAAACTTCGTCGCGATAAGTGTAAGACAGACGATCTCTTGCGAGTAGACATTTGTGTATCTCCTCGTACAGACTGCATAACTCTCTTAATTATTGTCGTCGGTCCTAGATGTTCTTGGACGACCTTTTGCTTGTGGTTTAAACGTTGAACCAGTCTCTTCAAAACGCTGTACCCATATTTTAATTAAATTAGCACTCGGAGCTTCACTAATTTGCCGTAGCCCATATTCAGAACAATATAAACGCCTAGTAACGATGTATGAACGAGAGTTCTCGTAAAATGCGCGCACGCAAAATGCGCGACGCTTCCCTTTGATGTGACTCATAGTGACTAAAACTCCATGAGCCCGCCTACCCAACGATGCAGGCTCCCCCGCCCGCGCACTTTCTACCCCGCGAAAAAAGATGATGCAATATGCACGTTCTATTGCGCCACCCGGTATTATATCTATCACAGCGGGTTGTTTTGATCTTGATCCTCGGTAAAATTCTGATAATTGGCTTCTTCAACCGGTTCTTGTGGTTCATACCATGGTTCACCTAATTGTACATTCTCGGGGTTGGCGTACTCACCTGGGTAATCCTGGGGCTCTTGGAATTGGTAATACTGCTGTTCATCTGGGGTGTAAAATAATTGATTTGACAAGAACTGTGGTTGAGCCGGCTTACCTACCGATCTCATTGTGACATCCGCCACTTTCTGTGGCGGATTTATTTGTTGCCTCGGCACGTTGGGCTGCTGCCTAAAGTTGCCTGAGGTACTGGGTCTAACCATTATTTGCTGGGGTGTGCTTCTCCACGGCACGATAGGTTGGGTCCATTGTGGTTTATTATCAGACCAGTTCTTATGTGGGGTGTATTGTATTTTATTTTCAATTTGATTAAAGGGGGAAAAACTACTAAACCTATTAGGGCGATTGTTAAAGTCCCTATTAAATGTAGGCCTAGGTGGATCTCTAGGTTTGGATTCTATTTGATTATAATTCGATTTATAATTAACTATTCGCGCTTCTTCCTGTCTAGCCGCAACTATGGCTGCTTCTAGCGTTTCCGGTTTGGCAATTCATACACCTACTGCTACTTGAAAGCTTAAATTATTAGTGTATTGTTCTATTACTAATTGTTCATAATAACTTTTGTCTGAATGGTGTCCTACGGAACATAACGCGTCCAGGAGTTCTCTGAGACGGCGCCCGAGGGTGTCGGCGTCTTCATTTCTATTGCGTCGAACGCGAGTGAGCTCCTGCATGATCTGAATTTCATTGCGGGGCTCACCTAATCTCCTTTTTTAATGCGAACTAATAAACGCGGTGTTTGTTTTCGCTTCCGGATCTAACAATAACATAATATTTCTACTTCCCTAGTAAAGAAATTTAAAGTTTTAGTATTGCCGTCATATTTCGGCATTAGCTCACTTATAAATTTGAAGGCCGATATCTCTGTAGTTGACATCGCCATCATGAATTAAAATATTTTCAAAAGAATATAAAATTATATTACAGGAATATAGTAGTGAATACGATTATTACTGGAAATTGTCCAATACGCAACTCGAGCCGCGTGTGATTCGCGTCACTCGCGGGTTATCGGTAGGGTTGTCTATAGCGATTTGAGCCTACAGAACGAACACAAAACACGAATATTAGGGGAAAAAAAAAATTTCGACTGGAAATAGGGCAAAGGAACTGGGTATACGAAAGCACTCACCCTATAGCCCTCTGCATCTCCAGCCGGGTCAAGTAGAACTGCTACTCTCGCTGAACTGCTGTAGAGTAGTCTTCGTCGTCGCTCTGCTCCGGTGTCCCGATTTTAGGGGCTCCCGCGCGATAGCCACCCAGGTTCGTATGATCGCGATTAGAAAACGAAGCTTCGTTTCACCCTTCCAAAGAGTTTATTCGGATAGGGTGTCGCGATCCTACCGACTGCGCCACATAAGTAGGGTGGCGCGACAAAGTCTTAAAAAAAGACAATTTTCCAAGACAAGTTTATTCAACGAGAGTTCTTACAAGACTAAATGAAATTACAATTACATTATATTAACTCTAAAACTTAATTAGCACTTATTATTATGAAGTGATGACTGGGCGTTGCGTGGTCAGCCGGTCTGTAGGCAAGCGCGTGCCAAGCGATTGCCTAACTAGGGTACTTAAGTAGTAATTTTTTATTTTTACCGTTGGGTGGGGTTTTTGTTTCAGCACAAAAGGGATAGGCATTGTGTAAATCGTGAAGATAATTAGAATATTCTAAATCCACTTCTAACATAAATATAACCTAAATCACACTTTGTACAATATTACAAAGTCCTTTTTCTTTTTTTCAAGTCCATACACATTCACTTTAATTTGATTTAGCACTTCGAAACGTTTTATCCCGTTAGCAGTTAGTTGTTGGTAAAGAAATACCCATACAGTTTTCAACACAGTCTCACACGGTGGATAAGATAAAGGTCGATTCGAATGGATAGAGAGCGCTCACAACAGCCCAGAAGAAGCAAGTTTTCACGTTAACACACTTGTGTTTCCGTTGTATCCAATCTGGGAGAGGTGTGTAAGAGCTTCCTTTTATGAGGGTGTAATTATTAATATTTACTTCTAAGAGTTCAATTTTTTCCAAAGCCCATCCACTATCGTTTTCTTTTTCTTTTTTTTTAAAGTGACTGAACCTAAACGGTTGTGTCAGCCCCATCGTACCTTTTATTAATTTATTCTATCTTAAATACACACTTACATTAAACTTATTATTATCCTTTTCTTGAAACTCTTCTGAAAATGAAGAATGCTGAAAAATGTTGGAACAGACATTCTCATAAAAGATAGGTTTGAGGAAATATCCAAATTAAAATTCTTCGTGTTGAAAGACTCCCAAGTCTCTAATCACTTCCTCGTCTGCTTTTAGAATAATAAATGTGCAAAATAATTCCAAATTCCCTTTAATGTGTTTATAATTATGTTTTTAACTCGAGTGCAATTAACTGTTAGTCTAAGGCTTAGACGAAGCCTCGTCTAAATATTGTCTAAGGTTCAAAATAGCTGAAGAACCATTTATTCTATATGATACAATTTCAAACTTGAACGCTGACTCGATAATGTATGTGAAATAATCACAATCTTTTTTACAAAGCAATTTGTCTTTCTTCTGGAATGAGTATTTATTTGATTGCTGGGAACCTCTCAGTTACAGAACTCACAACAATACATTTTTTTTTAGGCCAGGCGAACTATGTATGCTCGAGGCTCGTTACAGACAACGATACATGGTTGCTGACAGTTGGAAACTATTTAATTTTAATGAAGTACTTTATATAAACCACACACTCATATATATTGCATGGGTTGAATGAAACCAATGTATAGAATGTTACATTCTTTCTAAAGAAATTCATGCGGTTCTCGTAACAATCCCTCGCTCGTGGTGTTTGTTGTAAACGTATATCAATACAGATTAGCATATGTTTTACGTGGCACCATTCTTCACTGGAGATGGTCATTCTTGAGAAATGGAGAAACTCGCATACAAGTGTCGAAGGTGAAATCTGATATGTCTTTCGTAGCAGCCTCTCCACCTCCATTGACTACTGCTGCAGCGATTCATTAGGTCTCTGATAACGCTCTCGATGTTGGGCTCGAAACACGTGCTCTAAATGAGAGTCGCCAAACCGTGATTCCAGAGCTTCCATTAGCTGTTCATAAGAGGAATCCTCGCTAACAGCTTCCAATACATTCATCGCCTTATCCCGAAGTCCCAGGATAAGCGCAGTCTTGGCTTGTGCATTATCTCATCCGTTCATCTCAACCACTGCTATGAACTGCCGCCTATAAGCCGCCCATGAGTATGCCGCATCATAAGGAGGTGCCTTTAAATTCAACGCAGATGACGTTGTTACTGTGGGCATTGACACCATGGCTGAAAATCCTTCTTCATGCCCAGCGAGACATTCTTCATGTACTTGAAGCTTATTACGTACTCCTCAACTGCCAGTGCTCTTTCTTTGACGGACTTTAAGATGCTTCTTTCGCCGATCCTCTGACCTTCTCTCAAGGCATGCAAGTGCTCCTCTTGATGGCGGGCTAGTTCGTTCTACATTGCTCGCAGCTGTTCCTCTTGGCGGTGAGCTTGTTCTTCTTGCATCGCTCGCAGCTGTTCCTCTTGGCGGCGAGCTTGTTCCTCCTGACGGCGGTCTTGTTCCTCCTGACGGCGGGCTTGTTCCTCTCGACTTTGGGCTTGTTCGTCTTGCAATGCTCGCAGCTGCTCTAACAATGCCCATTTACTCCTAACTCCGATTTTGGGGGCTGCGTGCTCGATGGATCTGTGGAGGTCCCCTTAACAGGGTCATTTAAGTCCCCAGGGTTTCTTCCACAGAGCTCTCTGGTTCTAAATTCTCTTGAATCTCTGCCCTAGCACGAGTGTTGACGCCGTCTCTTGGCATTACTGGCATTTTATTTTCCAATCCCTCTTCTGACACCAAATGTTACGTGCGAGCGGGGGTACGCACCTATGGTTTGGAAGAAAACACCAGTTTTTTTTTTAAATAAACGCGTTTATTGACTTACTCAGCCGCACGCAATACCTCTCTGCAGGGTTGCCCCTATACCCACGACTAACGATACACAGTCCCGACGACGAGGTGTTTCGCTCGCAATACCGTCGCCAATATTGCGTAGACCACCTTCTGCTACTGCAGTGCTGCTCCGATATTGCCGTGTGTAGCGCGCTTCCGGTTCGTCTCTCGAACTACGCTACACTCCCACATTTAATTCTGTTGCTTTTTCATTCAAAATTCCGATGAAACCTTTACGTAAGCCGACTATAGAAGGTGCATCATCAGTGAATACTCCAATTAATTTTGACCATGGCAAGACAAAACTTGCGAATAGCTTTTGAACTTCAATAAAAATATCCTCTCCTGTAGTGGTTTGTTCTAGCGGCTATAAAGCAAGCAATTACTCAGTAACAGTGAAATCCTTATCAACACATTGAATAAATATAGTAAGTTGAGCTGTGTCAGACAAATCGGTGCTCGTCGTCTAATGACATGGAAAATGATTCAAAACCAACCATACGGTCAGTCAATGTTGTTTTTATATCATTAGCTATCATTTCTATACGCCGAACAACAGTTCGTCTGGACAAAATATTTTTTTCAAATTCGTTTTTCTTTTCAGGACGCAAAGTACTGCAAACTTCTAACACTCCTTGATAAATTCTCCTTCGGCAAATGGCTTTAATGCCTTTGCCAATTTTGTGTGTTCTTTGTTTATGAAACATCTGTTGTTTTTTTCCAAATTTTCGGTAAGCTTTTGGATTTTGTCTTTTCTTAATTGTCCTGTCAGTGAGTGTAGCGTAACATGTTAAGTTGATTATATATTGAATTCTTTCATTACTGAAATGGATTCATTACACAGCAAACAAATAGGCTGTATCTACTTTGCGTTTCTTTCCACCAGACATCATTTTGTTTACTTTTCGTTCAATAAACTTAATAACAAACTATATTTAGTAACCACTTAGATGACGTAAGATGCACACAAAGTCAAAAGCAAGTTGACGGCTCGAGCAGTTCGCTAGGATATTGCTTGTCCAGGTTGTCACCTCGGTAGCCCAAATAACGGGTGCGCCAGAGAAACTTACTTATTTGAAAGGTCAATAAAAAAAAGTACTTCAGTTATTGTTTTAAATTTTTTTTATTTGAGAATACAATATCCCAATTTTTTTTATGCAGTCTTAAAAATGACATCGGATAAATGGTGACCCCCATTGCGCATACACTGATGAAGTCGATTTTTGAAATTCGTATCCACTCTTCGCAGCATATCAATCGGTATGTTGGCAATGGCGTCGCGAATGTTGTTCTTGAGGTGTGCTATGGTCCGTGGTCGATCGACATAAACCAGGGATTTCAAATAACCCCATAAAAAGAAATCGCATGGAGTCAAATCTGGAGAGCGTGCCGGCCATTGGAGATCGCCTCTGAGAGAGATGAGGCGGTCGGGGAAATGTTGTCGCAACAAATTCATTGAGTCTCGTGCTGTGTGTGCTGTGGCTCCATCTTGCTGAAACCACACGTTCCTAACGTTCATTTCTTCGAGTCTTGGAAGAAAAAATTCCTCGATCATGTTACTGTAACGAGCTCCATTCACGGTAACTGCGCGTTCGTTTTCTTCAAAAAAATAAGGACCAATTATTCCCATTACCGAGACCGCACACCAGACAGTAACTCGCTCACAATTAAGTGGCTTCTGGTGAAGCTCACGCGGATTTACATCACACCAATAACGCATGTTTTGCTTGTTGACGCAGCCGGAAATGTGGAAGTGAGCTTCGTCACTGAAAAAAACGACCGCGTCTTCAGGCAGGTTGTCAATCAGCATTTCACATGCATTTTGACGGGCAACAAAATCGCGTTCAGTTAATTCTTGCACAACAGCCAATTTATAGGGATGAAATTGAAGGTCTTCATGGAGAATTCGTCGAACAGTGGTATCAGAAATTCCCATAGCAGCTGCGTGTTTGCGAGCCGAACGCCGGGGAGAACGCACAACTGACTGCCCCACTCTTTCGATATTTTCCGGAGTTCTGATGGTCCGTTGAAGTCCATTTCTGGGTTTAGCGACACTTCCACACTCTCGAAATGAGTTAACCCACGACAGAATCGAATTACGGCCAGGAACGAGTCTGTGAGGAGGAATTTCAAAGCGAGCGCGGAAGGCACGTTGCGTAGCAACAAGTGAGCGACCGTTAGAAAAGAAGCTCTCAACTGCGAAGGCCCGCTGCTCTCTAGACCAGAGCATGATGGCAACTGACTGGAGGGAGAAACAAACTTGGGAACTTCCCCCTCCAGATGCGCCCCCTCTTGCCCCTCTACCCGCCCAACTCACCGCGCGGGAATTTTTTCAAATAAGTAAGTTTCTCTGGCGCACCCTGTAGAACTGAACTAACGTTCGGGCCATCCACCCGCTTATATTATTATACCGGGTGTTTAGCTCATGGACCGACAAATTTTTTTTTGGGGATTGGGTGGATCAATAGCTATCTTTAACCCATAGATCCCTAAGTGTCACTGTAATCGAGGTACGATTTTTTTTGTTAGGTTTTGTAAATTATCTGGTTCATCGTCTTTGAAACGACATATTTTTCTAGTTTGTTGTTGTAATTGAACCAAATAACTTTAACGTATGATTATTCTAAATTAAACATTAATTCTTAGCATTACATAACAAAAAATACTTGACGAGCTTTCAAACACTTAAAAATAATGAAATTAATCTATGAAAAACGTCAAATTCAAAATTAATTATAAAAAAAGAAAGGTATTAAGAATTTCATTTGCTTTAAACAAAAGTTATACTTAATATCCTTTCCAACGATAAACTACATGGCCTTGAAACTATTTATGTGATCACAAAACAAGGTATATTACTCAACCAGTGTCAGAATAAAGAAAACACCTTGTTTGTATTCGAAGACGTTTTAATTAAATTTTATTTACAGATTGGGTTCAAAATGACTGCCTCCATTGTGAATGCATGCACGACATCTTTTTCTTATTTTTACAGTCGTCCTTCATAATAGCATTTCTTCTTTCATTATGCGAAGGGCATTATTTATTTTTCTATTAAAATTTCCCTTGTCCGTACTTTTGTCGCGTAAACAATTTCTTTTGCGCTCCCCCAAACCTAAAAATCCAGAGGTGTTAGGTCTGGTGACCGTGCAGGCCAAGTGTAGTATGAAGCATTCGTATTGTTTATTGTAAGGGGGACCAGCGCACAATAATTAAGTATTTGCACACTTACCAATAATGCACTATATAAGGTTTTCATTTTGTTAAACGTAAACAGAATAAAGACAACATACACATTGGGACAATGTAGTTTTAATACTACTGAAACCACCTCAGTCCGCAAGCAGCTACCGCTCATCAATCGGGCCACCTCATCCGATCCACGATTTGGGAAAACAATTGTCCAAATGTTCTCGAACGTCTCGTTGGTAATGTGCTGGGCAACCATCTTTTTGAAAAATGTTTTTCTTCTACTATTGATATTACCAATTCAGGTAAGTCATTTATTAAAAAAGAAAAATAACTCTTCGGTTAGGCGCTCGGGTAAGAAATGTGGACCGATCAGGTCTCTTCCAATAACCCCAGCCCAAACGTTCACACTCAACTTACTTTAAAATCAACTTTAAAGTTTCTTACGGGGATTTTGTTCTTTTTTCCCCCCAATGATGGAGGTTGTGCAGATTCACAATCCCTCCATGATTGAAATTGGATTCATCGGTCCACAAACGTTGAGTTGGAGGAGTTGTTGGCTATTTCCGTTGTGGCGTATCACGATGGCGGTCCATGAATGACTGTACAAGCGTTCAACGGAACGCGAGGGAAATATGTTTTTGTAGCTCTAGTTCTTTCGAGCAAAATTCTTGCATTCTGAATAGTGACATTCAGAAGGCGTTCAAAAAGGTTCTTGGTCCATTTGGCACATTTTTTCCTTTCGATCAGGTTTAGGGTTCCAGCATTAGGTCTAAACGATCAACTCCACCCATGTTTCAATATAGTCATCTATCAACTTAAGTTTATACTGGGAAGCTCGTCCAGGTCTTTCGTCAATTGAGGTACCTGTCTCAAATATAAGGTTAAAATATGAATTTTTGCGTATTTATCGGGAGGTACCTGTGTTCAATAAGGCGTGAACAGACATCACTGTGCTACCACTGCGTCGACGGCGACGAAGACAAAAAACGATTTCTCATAATTACTTAAAAGTAGTGAAATTAAAGATCTTCACTTGTGTGACCCAAGTGAGTTGACCCGGAAGAATATATAATAATTTATGAGGCAGCTTTATTTGAAATAACTGTCTTTGACGGTGAGAGTTCGTGATTTGGTAAATTCTCTAACATTTCTGCAGAGTCAACTGCCCAATCAAAAAAAAAAGCTTGAACTAAAGAGTCCTGAAGGAAATAAGATTCTTGACGATAGGTAGGCTGTGGGCGACGGCAGAAGCCTTTTAAAAAAGACTAATACAGATCCAGTCCTTGGCTGGACTGGATCTGTAACGTATACATTATTCCAGTTATTTAGAAGCCGTAGAAGTGTGAACACTACAGTGACAATGATTTCAAAAAGAGATTAGTTTCGAAGCCTCGGTCGTATGTTTCGATTGCCAAAACCAGCTATTTCAAAAATTATACCAGAAGTCTGTCAAGAAATTAAAAGGGCATTAAAAGACCACATCAAGGTAATTTTTTATTTATTTATTATTTTATCTATGACAATCACTCATTATTGAAAGCATTCATAATTATATTTATGTAGCCTTGGTGATTACTTATTACATTTAATGAATCATCAGTGGATTGTGTGTCTACAATAGATGCTGGACTATTCAATGGCATATAACTACTACTACTCGTACTTGCTCTTGCCGTATAATCGTCACTAGCCTGTGTGTCTGCAGAGTATGCAGGACTACTCATTGTCATATTTCTGTATTTCAAATCGCGCAGACGACATTTTGTTATCACACTCTGAATTTAATCTTGGTCTAGGATAACCTGTTCTGTAGAAAGAGTCCTTAATTGCTTTGCAACGTGTTTCCCGAAAACGTCAATACATCTTTCCCTGTTTCCTGGGTTGGATAAATCGTATTGCTTCTCTTTATTGACTATTGTAGACAACTGTGAAATTTTACTCTTTTTTTGTCGCGGTTCTGATAGTTTCTAGAGTTTCTAGAGTTGAGCATTATCAGTATTTTCTTTATTTTCCTGAACATAAAATATTTCAACTTTTTTTTTACAGATACTCACTACGCAACAATGGAAACTAGTCGAAGAAGGCTTTCGGAAGAAGTGGAACTTTCTTTTGTGTTACGGAGCCTTAGACGGAAAACATAAAATCACGGGCTCCTATGAATATGGAAGTTCAAATTTTAATTATAAGAAAGAAAACAGTATAGTATTAATGGCTCTTGTTAACCATGATTTCTGTTTTACGTACATCAATGTGGGAGCAAATGGAAGCGCTACGGATGGTGGCATTTTCAAAAACTGTTCTATCTCCATCTATACTGAATCAGAAAATGACTGTTTTATTCCACAAGATGGAGTGATTGTGGCTGATGAAGCAGTTCCTCTAAAAACATACTTAATGAAACCATATCCTGGGGCCAGTTTAAGTTTTGACCAAAAAATATATAATTACAGGCTGTCGCGTGCTAGATGCATTGTCGAAAACGCTTTTGGAATATTAGTAAGTCGATTTAGAATTTCCGAAAAAGCTATTTCAACTAAGTTAGATACTGTGGATCACATTGTGTATGCAGCTTGCTCTCTACACAACTAGTTACGAAAAAAGTCAATTACATAACTGCTACTTTGTGTAGACCGTGAAGATCACAATGCCCATCTTTTGATTGATGGTTGTTATATAGAAATTGTTGTTACTGTTATATATATTATATATATATATATATATATATATATATATATATATATATATATAAAAGGACAGTAATAATTACGAAACCAGTCAACTGCTAGACATCATAATAAACTTAAACATGTAAACTGTAAAACGACTTTTCCAAAAAAAGTATTTTTGCCATGGATATATCAACTTTTAATAAATTATCAAATGATTTAAAAATATTAATTCATTTGAAAATAAACTTCGAGGTCTACTGATCCAAAAAGCATATTACTCAGTAGACGAATATATGCGTGATTGTAGGGCGTGGGAGATCTAGACTGATTCTTAACTTGTGAAATATACCGTGAAAGTTAGATCACGTGAGTATTTGAATAATGTTGATGAAGTTTCAATTATTTTAACTGGGCGCCATCCCGTCTATGTGTCACGGGAAGTATCTGCCCCGACGCTACTGGAGGCGGCTCCGACTGTCGAGGCCTTCGTCAGCCAGTCGCCGGCCGTCGGAAGCACGTGGAAAACGTAGTAGG
This sequence comes from Dendrolimus pini, assembly GCA_949752895.1. Classification (NCBI taxonomy): domain Eukaryota; kingdom Metazoa; phylum Arthropoda; class Insecta; order Lepidoptera; family Lasiocampidae; genus Dendrolimus; species Dendrolimus pini. Next base: position 17,567,168 of record OX457144.1, on the reverse strand, counting down.
AAGATGTGGGGTTGGATGTATTTAAATGAGTCGACTCGACTGCTGGCCGACCATGTAGGCTATTGAAAGGTTGTTCGTGCCCGAACGTGACTCCCCGAAGGGAATTCTAATACCCAACTCTTGCTTCCATACGTGAGCGTAGTTACCAGCACCGCGTTGTGTATGGCAAGCTGGGCTTTCTGGCTGAGGTTCTTAGCGCCTAGAAGTTTACCTAACGCTCCATTCACACTATTCCCCAAGTTTACTCTTCTTTCTATGTCAGCGGTGTACCTTCCATCCCTGCTAAAAGCACATCCAAGATATATTTGTGCATGAATAGAAAAACAGCAATTGTATTTACCCTTCAAATAAATATAATCTGAAACTAAATAAAATAAAAAGAGCAAAGTTATAAATAAAATATTGGTCCCAAACCACTGTCACTTACTGGGAACGTTCCCAAAAACTGGCGGCGTTACCACGCTGAATAGCAATGCTTACCCTTTGAGCAAAATAGACGCCAGCCTTTTGGTGAGAGGTCTATTAGGCGTTCGGCGATATTTCGGTAGAGTTTTAGAGCGCCAGGACCCCACGGACCCAGAGTTTCCACTCCAAACGCCGCAAATGTGTAACAATTGCCGATGGCGGCGTACTTTCGGCGCTTGAGGGCCTCCTGTTCGGCTGCAGCAGAACCGGCGGTAGTGGACGTACTTGAAAGATGGGACGCCGCCAGAGTGTCAACGCAAGTAGCATCCCACACTAAGGGGCGGCCCATCTTCCAAGGTACTAACGTCATCCCGTCCGGCCTCCTGCCATCGTCGCGGCACAAGCCGTTTTGTTCCAGAACGGCAGGTACCCCGGCGGTGACGAGAGCCTGGCGGATAATGGTCGTTCAGTGCCGCGTGGCGAGAAATTCTACCGGCGCTTCTGCTGCAGGATAATCCATGGTGTCCTAAGCGATCTACCTTATCCCCGCATTGACAGAGGTGAGGGACCACGCAGGTTGCCCCCAGGCGAATGCTGGCGCAGATTCTAAAGGTTGTATCATCTAAAAGTGTGCCAAGATTCGCCGAGGGCAGTGATTGTAGCCAGAGACCTGACTCCCAACGTGAGACAGCTAAGAGGCGAGCGCGCTCGGCCTGCCCCATGCAAGAAGAAAGGAGTTTCTGATACGTTATAAGGCTGAGCGGCTCGTCCCAAAGCTTCTGGAGTTTTAGGTTCACGGGTAAATTTTGATTCGGGCAGGCCAGTGACCACGCATTTTTAGCCTCGGCCAAACACGGGACCTCAAAATCACTAAGTGATGGATTTAATATTTTACCGATGAGGTCCATGGTGCTATACGCTGAGGCCAAAAAGGCGGGTAACGCTGTCTGAAATTTTCCGTATTCCCAGGCCGCCGAGCCTTATAGGCAGGGTGGCCTGGGCCCACGACCGATCATCAAAAGGGATGTTGAATAGTGATGAGAGTGATTGCCGAATAATATTATCTAAATTATTTACTAGATGTGGATGTTGCCACAGCGGGCAGCAACGAAGTGTGTATGTAAAATTTGGAACAAACAAACTGTCTGATAATGAAATACGCGCAATGTATATTAATATTTTTTAAATTAGCAGTTTTTGAAAGAAAATTTTGGATTTTGGAGTCAACAAAGGATGTGAAAGAGTCGTCGAAGATAGGGCACCCCAGGAGGGTTAGGTTACTTTGATTAACAGTTTTAAAATTTAGATTTAAGCTTTGAAACTCTGATTTTATTTTTTCAATATTGTTTAACTTGTTGGATATATAAATTTCACATTTAGATAAATTTAAGACCAGACCGATTTTAGAGAACTCTTCTAACAGGAACTGAAAGTCATTTTTAATGGTCTCAATGTCCCCACCTAGGGTGCCATCGTCTAAGTACATACATTAAATTTTGAATTTAGTTTATTAATGATGGGATGGATTGCGAGCGAAAACAAGGCCGGCCCGAGAGGGTCACCCTGCTGACACCCTGTTGCCGAAATTATTTGTGTCCCTTGATACATTAAATTTGTAGCCTTATTATAACATTGAGAAGTAAAATTATATATTTGTGGAAAATTTTCATATACTCGTGTAAGCAGGGTGTCCCTATTTACCGAATTAAAAGCATTTTTTACATCGACCTTAAGTACTGCCACTCACAACAGTTTCTTGTGACAAAAGTACGTAGCGCGTGAACCGCCGCCTCGCAGCCACCTTTTGATCCGAAGCCCAGTTGGGTTGGGGCGAAATATGTGGAGCACGTGTCTATTATTTGTCGACAGCAAATTTTAGCTGCGAGGCGACGATACACAGTGCCAATCGCTATAGGGCGTATGCCACCATCTTTTTTGACAAGAGCACATAAGTTCGCACCATATAGCGTTGGCACAACTTCACTTGTCACAGAACCAGAGAGCATTAAATTCATCAAGTCTGTTAGATCCTTCAGAAGCGTCTCGCCTGCGCCTCCGGTAGACCCACTCAGCAGATCCTTAAGGTGTTGAGGAGTGAGGCCATCTAGGCCGCCAGCAGAGCCACCTCTAAAGGACATAACAGACTGGAGAACAGCCCTCGGCTCGGTGACTAAGTTTTCATTCTGTGTTTCCCTGCTTGGGACAGCACTTGAAGGTGGATGTTTGTCAATCAAACCGTCCAGTGTGGTCTCATTGTTGGGAGCGACGGTATCGCTGGAGAACAAAATTTGAGCTGCACCTTTAATATCTCCGTCTGAGATTTTGGATTCAATGAAATGGCGTAGCCGGCTTGAGGAATCCTTGCGGTTCTGCGTATGACTGTAATTTTGTAGTGTTTTCGGTTCCGGAAGACTTATACATCTTTTTTTAACTTTGGATGTGAGATTTCCAGATGTATCGTCTATTTGAAAAATACTATACGGGAGCAATAAAAGGTTCTCCCAAGCTTGTAGGTTATTATTTATTAGCACATTTTTAATTAATTTTGAAAAAAATTGTCACACCGATATACGGGCACCACGGGGAATTCTTTTGATTAAGGGGACTGCATTTTTTAAGTTACTGAGGCATTGACAAAGAGGAAGTGGAGTTTTCAAATTTGTATCGGGATCTAGTATTACAGGTAATGAATTGGATAGATTAGTCTCTTTATGTGACTTACCTAGATGTATTTTTAGGCCCCTATGACCTTTGAAGAAACGTGGCTCTGGGCACTTATGGCATTGGATTAGGTTCTCTAGCGACACCGTGTCAGGTTGTGGTTGAGACATACAATTTAAAGTATAAAAATAACGAAAATATAAATTAAATCTTAGGCACAATGAAAAAGTTGATACGTACAAATACACTCATTTGCAAAAAAAACGGGCACCTAAGCAATGAACCATTTCAAATGTTAATATTTCTTTGTTTGATAATTATAGGTAGTTTTATCCACACAATTTGCTAAATTAATAAGAAAATAATCGTTTTCATCAGTATTTCATAAAATTTAGATACAATTTATGGGAAATAATGCTAAACCTCGCTAGTAGTGTATATTCGCTAGTAGTGCATATGCTCATGAAGTAAAAATAAAAAAGATTTTTGTTTGTTTTTCTTTAATAAAGTAAAAGCAGATAAATGTTTAGTATCGAGTGTGACCCCCTCTAGCTAAAATCACAGCTTGAATTCGTCTGGGCATGCTATCGAGTATATCCCGGATACTTGCTTGCGGAATACGTTCCCACTCCGCAGTAATCACATTCTTCAGCTCTCTGATGGTCTGCGGAGCCGGGTGTACTGATCTCACACGCCGTTTCAGAACGTCCCAGACATGCTCTATGGGATTGAGGTCGGGACTTCGAGCTGGCCAATCCAAACGACGAATGCCGACCTCTTGCACATACGCATTAACATCGCGGGATCGGTGGGCGCGAGCATTGTCGTCCATAAAAATCGAGTCTTCACCTAGAGCGGCCAATGCGGGTTGTGCATGAGAAATTAGAACTTCCGTTATGTATCGATGCCCAGTCAGTGAGCCGTTTTCAATGAAGACTAACTCTGTACGATCCATTGAATTTATTCCTGCCCAAAACATAACAGAGCCCCCACCATAAGGTGTGATTTCTTCGAAACATGCCTCTGCAAAGCGTTCTCCTTGTCTTCTTAGCACTCGCCGACGTCGATCTTCACCGAACAGAGATATCCTGGCTTCATCAGAGAACAAAACCCTATTCCAATCGTCTTGAGTCCATGATTCACAATTTCTAGCGAACCTAAGCCTGTGAACTCTGTGCTCACGGAGTAATTTGGGGCCGCGGGCCGGGCGGTGACTGCGTATATTGGCAGCGAGAAGCCTCCTCCTGACCGTCCATAGACTAATATGCACATTTCTTACTTCTTGGAGGTTGTTCTTAAGATCCACATACGAAGATTTGCGATTTCTCAATGCGCGACTCACAAGAAAACGATCATCCCGTGGTTGGGTACATGGTTTTCTTCCAGAACCAGGCCTTCTCTCGACGGAACCAGTCTCCTGATATCGCTGCCAGGTCCTTTGGACTGTCGAGCGACTAACATTTAGCCTCCTAGCCACGAAACATTGGCTGCAACCCTCTTCAAGCAGCGCGATAATTTTGGTAGCTTTTACCACTTTATCTACCATTTTTGATACAGCCAAACAGCATTAAATAAAGCTTTGACAGTCAAGGATATGAAATTAATCGATAAAAATTGAATAAAAGTTATGAAAGTCGATGTTAACTTCTGGAACTTCGCGCCAAAAATGTAGGATAAAAAGGGGTTTTCTGTAAAAATGAACATCAAATGAAAAATTGAATTTAGAACGTACTTTTTTAAATACCACAGCATTTTTAAAACCGGCCAGTAACGTGTACAAACGATTGAAACCTTTTTGGTATTGTATCTTTTTAAATATGAATGAAAATCAAAACCGCCCGTTTTTTTTGCAAATGAGTTTAATTAAAAAAAACTACAAGATATAAAACAAAACGGGACCCTAAAATATAACTATTTAAAAACTATGCTTATGTATATTTAGCTGTATAGAGTGGAATTATAGACACTTAGTTAAACATTTTCACACCCACACATGAATTATCATGGATTCGCTCCTTATATTGATATTAAATAGATTTTGCCCTGTCGTTGTGGCTCAGCTTTATGTTATTACTGCATTTTGCGGCCCTTCGTGGTGGCTAGTTCATACTTTTACGATTTCATAAAGATATTGGTAACGCCAGGTATGTTGTAGCTTTACTTGTACACTCTAGCTATTACTTGTCCTGGTTTTAATTTGAGTTTGATAGGCTGTTTAAATAGTAATAATATCTTTAAAATATTTTATTTTGATATCGGAATACTTTCACTGATTTTGACGGTCAACGTGACGTGATGGGTTAGTTCATGTTTTTACGATTTCACAGAGATATTGGTGACGCCAGGTATATTGTAACTTTAAACTTTAGCTATTTCTTCTCCTGGCTTTAATATGAGCTTGATAAGCTGTTTTTTTTAGCCACCGGGGACACCTATCACGAGAGTGACGGTGCCCCGCAATACCCGGACTAAACCGGAAGTAGATCCCTAAAAACAAGGGGTCCACCTTTCTCCGATTTAATCTCGGGTAGAGATTCGCTCGCTTGCAACCTCTGTGAGGAAATTAGCAAGGGAACGTATCCCTTTTCCCTATAAGGTTCGAAAGCGGCGTTAGCCGCGTCCGAATCCTTATGGAAGAAAAACGCCACAGATCCTCTAGACTTTTCGTCGAGGAGAATCCCGGTAAGGATCCGGGTGTTAACCTTGGGACCCTTACCGTATGTGGCGTCCAGTGCTTCACGCGACTGGAAACGTCCAGTGATGGCCTCTGGACCGAATTTCGGTTCGATCGAGAGGATGACCATCGCGGGGTCGGGAGGATAAACTCCTTTCACCCTGTCGTCGGCCTCCATCGCCAGACGTATCTGGTCGCATGAATCGGAGATGTGCTCGTCACAAGCGCGGCGTGCCATCGCAATCCAGGATCTGGAATTGATCCTGAAGTGCGAGACATGCTCGCCCCGCTTGACGGGCTCCATGCCCCCAATCTTACCGAACCGAGCTACTTTGTTGTAGCCTGGCTCGAGATTGACAGAGATAGCCGGTTTCGGCTTCTCTGATACCACTTTCGTGGTAGGGACATGCTCATGCACCGCTGCCGCTCTTTGCTTCCTCTTGCCTGAAGCAGCAGGTTCCTTTGTCGGAACGGGTGAAGGCTTCACCTTTAAGTCTCGACTAGGACCCGCCGAAGGGAGGTCGGGGGACTTTCTCCCCCCCGCCCGCTTCTCAGCAAGTCGACGCGCACTATCGACGACGTCGGACTCGTACCAACTGGAAATATTTTCCAGCGGAACGAGCCCGCACGCGAGAATGCGCGGGAGCGAGCTGCTCTTTATCTCTTTCAGAGCAGCAAGGGGAAGCTGTTCAAGCAAGTTATCAACCTTTTCAGGGCTGACATACTTGCTTGCTATATATATATGATATATTTGCTTTGCTTGTATAATTACGAGATTAAAAAAGTTATACCAAATTATTTCAGGTTTAAGCTACGCATACAGATCATTTGTGCATGAAAATATTTAAATCATCCACTTGAGCAATAATGAAATTACTAGTTTGAAAATCGAATGAATTAGTTAGATTTTTTGTTTCTTGAACAAAGTCTGCATGTAATACAAAATTTATCTTAACAGTAGAGTGTTGTTGTTTAAGTACTTCATCAATCAAAAAAAATATCACTTTTAATTAATTCAAGAAACAGTCCCGGTGTTTGGAACACTAAATCAGATTGATTTTTATTTCAACTTTGTAAGATATGATACGCTCTGTCCAAAAGCTGATTCTACAACAAATACATTATCTAGAGAACAATGAGATTTTAATATATTATTTTTATGTACTGTACTCTTAGTGTGTTTAACAAAATATCTTCTATTAACTAGGATGATATTTCACGTTTCACAATGTAACTTATCCGTACTGGTAGAAGTTTCTTCGTGTCGTGGTCTCTTTGCGTCACTATTACTGTTGTCTAATTCAATGCTTCTTTTAAACATTCCTTGTCGTGTCTGTACTGAATGGGATGATGATTGACTGTAAAAAAAATATATTTAAGCAAATATAGATGAAGGTTAGCGAGTAAAAATGTAAGTATTTTAAGTTAAATAAGATAAGTAATTAAAGTATACTTACATGACATTATTCTCAACCGTGGTACAAAATTCATAAAGATCGGTGTCATATTCAGAATCGAATAAATTTTCATACATACTACGAATATATTCGTATTTTCAACATTTTCGCGTGTCTCCATAATATTCTTATCTTCACAAATTTCTTCAAGTTCGTTTCTTATCGTTTTCATTGCTTTCAAACTCTGACAACACAAAAAAGCACTGACATAAGCACGTTCCATTTTGCGATGATGTAGCAACAAGATTGAAATTATAAATGGTTATCACTTTCGGATAACACAGACTACTTATATTCCTGAGAAGCGGTATAAAACTGTTATTTTTAACTTAAATTACACAATAACATAATTAGCTAAGTACTAGAGCAAGGTAGTAATACAATCTTTGTTATTTATTATCACTATTGTTATAATTAATTTTTTTACATGAATCAATCATGGAAATTTCTGCTGTGATATTGTATGCAGTCTTTTTGATACTTTCAAAATGTTTGTTTTTGTCATCTGTATAATATTTAATTCTTATTGCGGCGTTTTTCCAAAGCTCACTGCTGGGTATTTTCGCCAATGTTTTTTTCCTCTAACTGCCACTTTCTTTGTATCCTTTGGCGGCGTCCGCTTAGTTGAAGGTTTTATTCACCGTCGCATCCTTGCTGGGGCCTGCCACTACTTGGGTGACTTTTTTGGGGGGACGGGGAGAATTTCAATGATTCTACCCTCTTCTTTTGTCCCGGCCTAGATGTTATTGGGCTGGGGCTGGGAGATGATTCAGGTGGACTATCTTCAAATTCCACATCCTCAAATGCCACCGCTTCCGCCTGTTTCGGCTTTGCCGGTGTCCTAAACATCTTTAAGGATGGTTTAGTACTTTAGATGTACGTGTCCTAATTCTAATGTGGGTCCTAAGCTATCCGATTGGCTCAAAAACACCAAATCGAAGGGTCAAATCAATAAAAATAGAAAAGAGTATATATTGAACTAGTCAATTGGGTAAGCAATGAATTATTTATTTGTCACTTAACTATATTACTGGCTAAAATTAATTTTACTAATTACAAAATTGTCTTAGAAAATCGATATCTCCATTACTATCAACTCAAAAATTGCTAAAAAATGTCCAGACAACGTCTAAAAGTGTGCTCTATTTTATATTACAATAAAATAATTTTTCCCAATATCAAAATGGGAAAAAGTAAAAAAAAAATCAAGTTTTTTAATTTTTATTTAAAACATTTTGTATTATAAAAAACTGGGGTTTGATGCGGTCGGGTAGAGCTTCCCAGCGCGCACTAAACTTTAATTTCAAAATCCACGCGCTATTGATAGTTTCGGAGATATTTGGGGTCAAAATTTAAAATTCTAATTAAAAATAACTTAAAACTACTTATCCTAAAATTCCGCTGGAACCGGTTTTGCGTTGTCCTGCAGATGGTCTTCAATACCCCTAACCTCAAGTCAATCGCTCCAGTAACTCCAGAGCAATTTTGAGGTTAGGAAGTGGTTTTTCTGATCCTGGCAACTCCGAGTTTCATCCGATTCCCAAGAGTGGGGTGTCAGACGCGTCTCAGCAAACTCTTCCTAGCTTTTTTGAGTTCTGAGGAACTTTTTTTGACTTATGGTCGAAAAACAAATATAACCGATTTTTTTTGCCACTTTTTAATTACTTCGCTATAAGAATTTCTAAGTCCATTTCTGGCCAATATGTCTTAGATTTTTGCGCTCTATCAGTATGTAATTTTTAACTTTGAATCGGTCCGTAAATGGCGATTTTCACTCCACGTTTTTGCACTTTCGGTCTAATAACTTTGTGGTTGGAGTTGGGAAATAAAAGTTTGTATTTTTGTCAGGTGGGCACCTGGGCCCCACCAAAGCCGCCTGTAAAAACTGGATGTCCTCGATCTAGATTTCGAGTTATTAATTGTTTTTGCACTATAACTTTTTATGCCGAATTGGTACGAAACTGATTTTTACTCACTTTTCCGCACGCTTTGGTACTACGCACGGCACTGTAGCGTTGAAAAAACCTATTATTTCGAATTTTTCCGCAAGAAGCTCAACTTATTTCGACTGATCGAGAGCGCGGTTCGAGCGGAACTGCCTGGTAGGACATTAGTGATGTGCCTTTGTCGTCTCGGCGCGAACATCTCCTTTCTTATTTTTCTAATAATCTCTTTTTTCTAAATGGTATTTATTCTTTGCCTCTGGAGACGCTTTAACCAAAGGATAAGCTTGCTCAAATAAAGAACACGAAGGGCATTGATCCTTTTTTGTTTGAATACAAACTACAATTTGTATTAAACACAGTTTCACATTGGCGTTTTGTAGCCATTGTAACATCATTGTAATTTTGATTTGCAAAACACTCAGTGTAAAAGCGATACATTTTTGAAATATTAAAATTTTCTGAAAGACATTTTAACGCTTAGATGTTTTCCGAGTGTAATGCGGTTCTACTTTTGGAAAACGTTTAATATTAGTTTTAATACTAAACTCTGTAGCAGACTGTTACAGTGTTTAGTTTTAAATTTAAGGTGACCCAAGTGACATAAAACAAAGAATACTTAGTAATTTTTGAATTTATGAGGAAGGTTTATTGGAAATAACAGTCTTTGACGGTGAGAGTTTGTGATCTGGTAAATGCTCTCCAACAATTCTGCGGAGTCAATGTTAACAAAAAAAAAATTATTAAGTAATTCTTGTTATTGTTTACGATATTTTTGCTTCTTTTATTATTAAAGTTTCGTTTTTTGTTATAAATTTCTTTATTAAGATTCCGCCTACGATTTGTGTTTATAGCGACAAATTGTTTTTAGCAGTTACAAACCCAGCAAAACATCGCCCACCCAAAACCCAACAACAAACCACAGTCATCCTTTAAGCAAAAGCCGGAGTAAAGGGCTTAGGCTGGACACCTCTCACGGCTTTGCCACCCCCAACTTCATAGGGGTCGGAAGAAAAAATAATATGAGAAAGACTTAATCATCTACCTATATGTAATTTTCAACCCCTCATTCACTTTTCAGTATATAGTATTATCTATAGTGGTGGATGTTTTAATTGTGTTAGTATGTTGAAACACCTGTATATTTTAATTATTTTTAAACTTTTGTATGGTTCACGTTTAATGTGGTTTTTATTTTCCAGTCGTTTGTAAGTACAGTGTTGTTTTTTTATAATGCGACGTTTCAAAGATTTTTCTATTCAAATATCCCTTTAGGGCCTAAAGTTTAGGCTGTCGTAGACTTGTTCCCAGTGGTAGAATTTGGCTTCGTAATCATTGTCGCTTCCTTGTAATATATATATTGTTCCTTGTAACTTAGTTCCCACTGGATCTTATCGATGGAGTCTCATTTAGATTCTAGGTTGAGCTGGAGTTGAAGTTCCCATCTCTCGTTTATGTTGTCGAGGTTTATTTAGGAGACTGTCCGATTCAAGGCGTTTAAGTTGCACATCTGATTTACGTAACAGCATAGATAAATGCCTGTCTGTACCATCCGTTGAACGTTGATGCGTTTCCATTGTATTGTTATTTAAAAAAAAGTTGCTGTGTGATGGTTTATAAAATTGAGGCTCAACAGAGGTAATGTAGTGAATAAAAGAATGAAACCCAATTAATATATCACTTATTTCTCCTATGTCATACACTTTATTAACGGCAAGGAACTTATAACTAACTAGCTTATATTCAGCTTTATTTGTTAAAGATACAAATTGAAGTGTCTAGGTATGACGACATGTACTTCACGTCAATTCGTACCACTTACTGTTTTTGGAGTCTAACGACTTGGCGAAGATTTTAGACATATACTAAAACTTTTAAACGCAGAACAACGCAGGGTACCCTAAAAACGAAGTATCAAACAAATAGACGTCTCGAACTACTTTAACCTACTTTAAGTATAATGTGCAATAAACTATTGCGGCGTCTGGGTTTTTAGTACCCACCGCAGAATAAGAGAAGGGGAGTCGGTTAAGCCGAATAAAAGAGAGTTTAGATTTAAATTACAATTTATTACAATTAAACAAAATAAAACAAATAAAAGAGGTAGAAAGTAGAAAGTCAGGGGGGATTCGATGTACCGGTTGGCTTTGCACAATCGCGAACACTTACACTTGTATTTATAAAGAAGTAATTACTCATTACTAAGTAATTTCTTAGTTAAGTCATTACTTGGTGATAGAATTCCTGATTACAATTTTTTATTCTATAGTCAAGTAAAATTCATTACTTAGCAAAGTAATTGCTAAAGTGTAAGTCAATGCTTGACGGTCGTCCCTTTCTGGCAACACTTACTTGTCGCGTTTTGTTACATGAGAGGTATATGTAACGTTTGAATTATTGTACTTTAATGAATAAAAATATGTTAGTATTATTTTATATATTATAGCTTATAATATTGTATTTATAAATACTATTTTCAATTATTTATTTTAAATTATAATTTAACTTTCTGTGAACAAAATAATTAGTTCTGAGAAAAAACAAAACGTTTGACATGGTATAACCTTACTAAAGTTAAATGTAAATTTTGTCTAAATTAGTTAGTATATAATGTCACTTTAAACTTGTTATCTTATCAATCACATATTTGAAGTTTTGAGGTGTTCTTTTTACTGTCAATAACTGGTACAGTGGGCTCACAGGAAGTCCCTATGGGAAGTCCTCTCTGAGTCTCTATTTGCAAAGAGTTTGTAATTCTTGGTAAAATATTATTAATCACAACACTTTTGGAAAAGCGAAATCTCTTTTTAAAGGATATTTCCGAATAATCATACATTGGATCTATATCTCGAAAGTAAACCTTAGGATTTCTAGGTTCATTAACTTCAATCTCCGGCAATAGACTATCGAGATCGTCTAAAATACTAAAAACTTGTTCGATGCTTTCCATTTCTATGGCAGATAATTTGACAAAAATACAAAAATGACAAATCAACAAAATATTCTAGCAAATTCTCATTGCTTAAGTAAACAAAATGGTGACTATTACTTGGCTAAGAATTCTATCTTTTGACAGCTCTAGTTTCAAGTAAATACTTCACTATAAAACAAAAGTTCCTGCTTAAGTAATTACTTTTACTCAAGTAATTACTTTTACTTGATTATAAATACAAGCATTACTCCGACCACGGTAGGAATAGAAGTAGAAAGGACAGCACTGGCCTGACACTGGTAGAACACGCGACGGGTAGAGGGTCGCGTCCAGCTGGCAGCAGTCCCACAGGTAGCCGGCCGACGTGTAGCGTCGACGCGGAGAGACGCGACGGAAGGGTAGGCTCCCGGCGCGACGGCGGTAGGAGGCCGTGGTAGTGGTAGATGGTTTTGGTAGAAAACCCGTAGATGGTACGAAGCTATTTGGTAGCCCGCAACCTGGAACCTGAACGTTTGGTATGCTTTAAGAACGTTCACCGCCACTGCCTGCCAAGCTTCTGCGCGCGCAAACCGTTGGAGTTTTAAAAGAGGCGTCGGCCGCGCCGCTTTGGTATTGGATAGCATGGAATGGCGGCGAAAGAAGCTTGCAGAGCAGTGTTATTAATTTACAATTAGTGCAGTCTATAAGCACCTAATCTATGTATATATGCTGGCAATGATCTAGCAGAAGGCTGATAATGGTATAAATAATGCAACTCACCTGTAGGGGCTGTAGTATATAGACTTGGTTTAAATAAATTAACGGAATTATCTGAAGAATTCCGACACGTGTTATGCGTTCGATGCTTTTGGACCAAGGAATATATTACTCTCTTACGAGAGAAGAACTGTATCTCTAGTACTAAACAATGCAACCATAGTATTACACATATATGGCACTCTAGCGCCACTGCGGATTGCCACTAGAAAAACAATACGCGGGAACTTTTTAAAAGAGACGAAAATAATTTTAATTTTCAAGACTACAAGAACATGAAACAAGATTCTTAACAATCTGAAACCCTTCACATTGTTAAGAATTTTGCCTCATGTTCTTGTAGTACATTTAATAGAGGGGGTAATAAGAGAAATAAAACATTTTTTATTTCTTTCTTAGTTCACATTAATATGCACAATACAATTCTGAACAAATGTGATAGGAGATAAGAATGATAACAGATGTAGAGCTGTTTATGGGTGTTGTGTCCCAACACTAGATATACTGTATGCACATGTACACATCACTAGCGCGTCCTCATTCAATTAATTCATTCTGTTAATTCCAATTGTAACAACTGTATTACTGTACATTTTGTTATAAGAATAATTAAATAAAAGTTAAATGCTAACATGTGTTATTATTAAATTCAAGTACAATGAATACAAAAAATAACAAGAGCCTACTCGTCAGAGCTTATTATATTACTATAATTAAGGACTTCCATACTGGTCTGGTACTAAAATAAGTTAATAAAGTCATTATAATGCAATATCATTTTCACTCTCGCGCTCATACTCATAGGGAGTCTCAATGTGTGTGAGGGCAAATTTGGCCCCTTCGATAGGACTGGCTGCTTACAGAAAGTATAGAAGTACTTCCCTGAATGTCATATATAAAAAATCAAGACTGAAAATATAAGGAATGTTACATTATTTTTTGAGAGCTTAAAAACGTTTGGCAAATGTTACCGCCAGCGAAGTGTTTGGTAGTATTTATCATTTATGACATTCTTTGAAACATACATAAAAATCAGCCCTGAGACTTAGAGGAAAGTGAGTGTTTGCCTACTTATAGCACTTGGTAGCTTAAATTGTCTGTCGGCCCAAGCTAGCAGGTATGCAGACACTGCCAGTCACAAGCACTACTTTATCCTACACATATTATTGCTGAGAATATAAGGACGGTCTGAAGCCACTAGGCTCTTAGTCCATAAGATAATAGGAAGATCAATGATAATCCAAATGTTTAACTAGTCATATCAGATATTAAAACCTAGTGAAGAAAAAAAAATGCAATTGTATCTAACTTTATCCTCACGTTTTAACTAATAATATTTAAATTTCAGATTCAAAAACACTAATATTTATATTTGGTGATCAAAATAAATAATTTACAGTCAGGTGCAATAGAATGGTAGTTAACAAAAATTGATAGATTCATATACTGCCTAGTGTTTTAGTCTAATACGTATGAATATTTTTAACCCAATTCAAAGTTACAAAGAAATGATATATTTAGCATAATGGCAAATAGACAAATAAGCGATTCAAGACAAAACAAACGTGAACAAAATTATAATTGTGTAGATTGTATTTTCTTAAATTTTAATTCATAATAAAACTAAATTTTAACGTGTTTAAGCGCTATATTTTATTTGTTTCTAATCTCCGGGACCGATTTTGATACTTTTGTGTGTGTTTGAGTGGGTCTCCCGATGGTTTAGATTCACAATTAGAACCAGTTGGTAGCGCTGGGATCAGGTTCTACGACTCCCTAATCTCCTCGACCGATATTGATGATTTTTGTGTGTGTTTGAGTGGGTCCCCGGATGGTTTAACTAAGCATGTTGCTGAAAAATTTCTTGCGACGCTTTCTCTTCAAGCCACAAAATGTTGCGTAGTGGTGGTAAATTAGATTAAGCTTCCATAGAGTAAATAATAACTATAAACAAAAATTAAAATAATTAAAATGAAAATAACAAGTTGGTGGTAGGCAACATAAGACAATAACAATACTCATTGACACTTGACATACTTTCGTGATCACAGCTACTGAAATGTGGCCGAAACGACGGAATAATAAAAAAAACAAATAAAATGTAGTGCTTAAAAACGTTAAAACGTAGTTTTATAATAACATAAGTACATAAACCGTATAGAAATTACTTATTTTTAAAAATTCTAAGTTTTCGCTCAAAAGCTTTCTTTTTATCCTCTTCCTCCATATCCCTATTTGATAAAATTCAAAATCTTTTAACAATTATGAAAAATGTGCTTAATTTTAAATGCATTTTATTTGTGTCTAAATGAGGGACACATTTGTTTAAAGAAGTAAAATCCACACAATCTAACATATTCAGTATATTTTTCTTTAGTTCCGCTTTGTAAGCATTTACTTTTAAATAATTATTTATTATATTTGCCATTTTTTCAACACATGTTATGATTTCTTTATTAACATAGTTTAAGGAAGTTTTATCGGCATCATATTCTTTAAAACTTGTGAAAAGATGTATCATTTCCTCTGTATCAGACAAAAATACATAAGCAAACATGTTTTATTTTTTAATTTTTTAAAATTGAATCCACACACGTATCCACAAGCTTGACCTTCGGATGAACCCAATTCTACTGTTTCTACTGCATCTAATAATAAACTATCTAATTTATCATGATCGCCAAATTCAAACTTCGAAGTCTGAGAGTCTGAAATGTAAGTATTATCAGCTAATAAAAAATGAGACAAATTATTACTTATTATTGCAGAGTCATCTTCACAATTTTTTCTTTTTCCTGAGTGTTTAAGATTTGATATAATGGCAGTTTTAATACTTGATATAAATTGACTCACATTTGGATTATTATTTGACCCACAGCTATATCTTACACAGCCAAAACAGTTTTCTAGCGGGTCTTGATTAAGCCGCCGAGTAGATAAACTTTTAATACCTAAGCTTTGCAAGGTCTTCCACAATTTCTCTATTGAATTTATAGTAAAAATCCAGCCTTCCTGTGAGGGAGGTTTAAATTTACTTCCTATATATGTCATAGTATTAATAAAATGTTTCATTTCGCTAAATAATTTTAAATGTGGTGTCTTATTGGTGATATTTGTTGAATATTTTTTTCCTCTCCTTAAATCAGGGCTGTCTGCATTCACCGCATCAAACAAATTGTCAAACTTCTGCACAAAGGTCGCAGTTGCACTAGCTTCAGCTGGTAATTGATCTAAAAAATACAAAGTAGCTTATATCATTATTTCAGTAAGAACAGAATGATTACAGATAAATTAAGAATTTCTTGTAGGTAAAGCTGCCTGGAAGAGATCGGCCGCCCGCCTTTTATTTACAAGTAACTATTACTTGGTAACTATTGTCTTGTTATGTATTTTTGTTTTCATGAACAATAGTGTTTTTTCTTTTTATCTACTCAAATAAAATAAATGTTTGTCTTTTTCCTCTATGCCTTCCTAAACCGTTGACCATATTGTATAAAAATCTACCTTTATATATGAAATGATTCTGTTCATGTGTTATGTCTCTAAACTCCTAAACGATTGGACCGATTTTGATGACTTATTTGTGTGTGGTGGTCAAGTGCGTCCGGTAGGTGCCGCTGAAATGGGGTTCTAGTTTTTATTTTTTAAGGCCAGGACAATGTCTCCCCGGCCTGCTAGTCAATTATAAAAACAATAGTTTTACGAGTCATAATTACTAGTTATCTTATATAGTCTAATCCAGTTTTCTTCTATACAAAATCCAAAGTAGTCTTATCAACACTTTAGTATTATGTAAAGAAAGATAGGACATGAATAAATTTACTATTTACTTCTCATGAGCATTTTGTCGTAGTCCCATCTCAAGTTTTCACCTCATAACGTAATATCTTGGCGAGAGTTACAAATTTCTATCACAGTTGGGCTGTCAGCCTGCCTGCTGTACTTCAGCAATAAAAAATATCTGTAGTTGATTCTATAATCAACACAAAACAACAACACAGTAACTATTCACAAGATGTAACTTTTACACAGTTTATCCTTATTGTGGAAGGGCACTGCCTTTCACAACACTACCTTTTCCGTTTATGAATATTATGCTGATGTCCACGGATTGAAATGTAATGTAAAAAAACGCAAGTATTAGTATTTAGAGCTGAAAAGGGGTCTGAGAATATCCCTAATGTGAAGATCAATAACTGATGAATGAATGAGTGATTAATGCCTCATTTTAATTTAATATTTTCACATATTTATTGTAATTCATTATGGGTCTGTTACCTGAAATAAAAACTTTTATTATAATATCGGGTGGCGCAATAGAACGTGCATATTTAAAATATTGATTAAAAAATAAATACAAAAGGTATAGTTAAAATAAAACTGAGGTATTATTAAGAAATAATGAAGTTTATTTTTTAAAAATAACATCGTCTAAATGATGACCCTCTCTACGACGACACTCCTCTAATCGCAAACAGAAGTTATTGAAAACTTTCTTCAGTAATGCTGGTGTAATTGCTGCCATTTCACCACGAATATTCTCCTTGAGCTGATCGATGTTTTTCGGATTATTGCTGTAGACTGTGTTCTTGAGGTATCCCCGCAAAAAAAAGTCAGGAGGCGTCACGTCTGGACTACGTGGGGGCCATGGGATATCACCTCTTTTCGAAATCAGTCTGCCAGGGAACATCTGTTTCACAACCGCCATGGAGTCATTTGATGTGTGACAGGTAGCTCCGTCTTTTTGAAACCAAGTCCTAGAATTCACTATTCTTGAATTTTCAAGCTCTGGAGCCAAAAAACCTTCCAACATCGCAACATAGCGTTCGGTATTAACAGTGACGTTTTGCCCCCGCGCATTTTCAAAGAAAAACGGTCCAATTATTCCTCTACCAGAGATTGCTGCCCATACTGTCACTTTAGGACTATGCAGTGGTTTCTGGTGCTTGAGTTTGGGATTCTAACTGTTCCAGTGAGCAAAGTGAACATCCTCCTAAGTAATCTGTAGCATGCTGGTGATTTTTTATAAATAATCAAAGCCTGAATTTTCTGCTTCAAAGTGTATCTTCTCCCTTTGGGTTTTTTCGGACAATTGTATAACTGACTCTGCAGTAGAGTTACAAATGAATTGCTCATATTCAATTCACATAAATCATACATATTTTTTTTGCAAATAATCTTTTTACGTCCTTGCTTTTTACTTGATTTCTTAATTTTATTATTTCACGCATTTTACTTCTGCATAATTTATAGAGTTTTAACTCTGGGTGTCATTTCATTAAGTTTTTGAACTCCAAGGGTATTTAACAGTTTTGTTTGTTTATTGGTCTGTTTTATATTACCAGTAGCTTCAGTTTGTTTTACAGATATGTTCTGAAATATAAAATGTATTTCCTGAATTAAATTATATTTTATTATAAAATATTAAATTATTTATTATAAAATATTAAATTGATATAAAGGCTGTCATACATGTAAATCACAGATTTTATCAGAGAAAAGGACTAACATAGCCACCATTACTAAATACTAAGGATCTAACCAATAATAAGTCAACATTGCCTGCTCACAGGTGAACCTGATGAACAACAATTGAGGTGCATGTTTTCTTGTCAGAGCTAGGCATAACACAGCAGTCACACCATTAAAAGTCAAAAAATGTATATCAATTAGTTTTTAATATACAATTGAGATGTATTACCAAGATTATGATAATGTTATGCTAAATTAATTATAATCTGAAGAGAAGAGTCACATGTATATGTAAAATAAACTAAAGTTCACCTGTAAAACATTCAAGGATGTAGATACTTTTTGTATATCTTTTGAATGAATTCAAATTCAAATTTATTTACTGCAAAAAACATGGTTCAAGAGGTGTTACAATAGTTATATTTAGCTACACATGTTTTTGCCAAATTGGCGTGCAGATTTAGCTCCTACAATTTACATTATTTATAATAATATCATAATTACGTCAAAATTAAAATTAAATAAATAGCGTCCATAGTCCCATAGTCAGATAATTATAACAGTCAATATAAATAATTTTGTAATTGGTAATTAAATATGATTATCAATGTTCGGTTGTATTATATTTTATCATTTATATATTCATTTATAGTGTAATAGCATTTATTTACAAGCAAATTTTTTAGACAAAATTTGAAAGAATTTGTATTTAATGATTTTATATTTTGTGGAATCTTATTGTATATTTTTGGTGCCATGCATACTATGCTTTTCTGCAATAGAGCTGTTTTACACGGATGCGTGCAAAGCCTATCTTTATCGCGTCTGTTCCGTGGAACACTATCGGACATACGTGGGAATAAATCCTTATTATATCTAACAAACATGGCTACTTCGAGGATGTATAGTGACGGTACTGTTAGCAATTTGTGTTTTATAAATAACGGTTTGCAGCTTTCAATAGTTTGTAGACGGAACATTGAACGAATGCAGCGTTTTTGCATAAGAAATATCATATTTGCGTCAGTTGAATTACCCCAAAAAAGTATCCCATATCTTAAAATTGATTCGACAAGGCCAAAGTAAGCAGTTAGTAGAGCTTTTATGTCAACAGTTGGTGATAATTTATATAAAGCATATGATGATTTACTAATTTTCTTACTTAGTTTATCTATATGAATTTTCCAATTTAATTTATTGTCTATTTCAAGGCCTAAAAATTTAGCTGAGTTTACCTCTTGCACGATTTTATTATCATACGATACATTAATATTTGTCGACTTTTGGGGTCTCTGACTAAAATTCATTATTTTCGTTTTATTAATATTGATTTTTAAATTATTATTTGTCAACCACGTTATCACTGATGATAAAGAATCATTAATGTCAATTTCATGTCTATTATTATTATAAGATGGTATTGATAATGTGCTGTCATCAGCAAATAATGTCATAAATTGTGTTGTGCATCTTGGCAAGTCATTTACATACAAAATAAATAATAGAGGGCCTAGTACACTGCCCTGGGGTACCCCATAGGTAATAATTCGTTTCTTAGAAGTATACGTTACGTCGCGTTTCGTTTTGGTATTTAATTTTGAAATTTCTGTTATTTGCTGCCTGTCACTTAAATATGATTTAATTAATTCGAGTATATTGCCTCGTATTCCATAGGCTTCAAGTTTAAGCATTAGTATGCTGTGATCTACGTAGTCAAATGCCTGGCTCATGTCGCAGTATATTGTTGACACTGGAGTTGTTTTGTCAACATAAGTAATAACATATTTAATAAATTCATAAATAGCCATGTTAATCGACTTGCCTTTTCTAAATCCTTTTTGCTCCTTGCTTAGTACATTTATTTTCTCAATATATGTATTTATTTCAGTATAATAATATTTTTCAATTTTTTTTGAGAATATTGAGGTTAAAGCTATCGGTCTATAATTTACTAAATGTTCTTTATTACCTTTTTTAAATAACGGCTTAATTACAGTAATTTTAAGTTCATTAGGGAATTTTCCTGCTTCTATGCTTAAATTAATAATATAACTTAGATGTTGGCAGATGTGTTCGTTTACTGCTTTTATAACTTTTGTTGAAATACCGTCATGGCCAACGCTATTTGTATTTTTTAATTTATTAATAATATTTTTAATTTGATAAGGTACACTAGGAGCAATAAACATTGATGTTTTTTGAGAATTAATTAGGCTAGTCACTTGCTTACCAGCATCTGGTAATGGTCTGATCTTATCCACAAAATAATCATTAAATTCGTTAGCAATATCTGTCGGATTTGTAATATATTAATTTTTTGCTGTCTTAATTTTGCTGATTTGTTCTTTGGGTATATTCGATGTTGAACTTTTAATAATTTGCCATGTCGTTTTAGACTTGTTGTCAGATAGATTAATTTTATTCTGTGATTTTTTAGTAAGTCCGATTATTTTCTTTAGTCGTTTTGAATAGTTGTCATAAATTATTTTATTATTTATAGAAGGATTACGTCTAAAGTTCCATAACAAATATCTCTTTCTTTTGCTGCATATTTTTATACCTCTTGATATCCATTTACTTTTGTTATATAGCCTTATTAGTATAAGTTTTCTTGGAAAACAAAGATCATAAAATAACTTAAAATCAGTTATAAAATGTTTGTATGCTAGATTAGGATCGTGTACATTGTACATATCGGAAAAAGATAAGTTTTTGAGGCAATTAATGAATTTGTTTATATTTACAGCGCAATAGTCACGCGTTGTTCTACGCCAGAATTTTAATCTACAAGTTTTTTGTACCGGTATCTTCATTAATTGGGCCGTGTGGTCCGATAAGCCTAAATCGAGTACTTCCGTTTTACATTTTTGTTTATAATCATGAGCAAAGTTGTCTATGCAGGTGTTGCTAATGATTCTTGTAGGTTGCCTTAATTCTAATTTTAAGTCATAGTTTAATAATAAACATTCTAAATTTAAGGTTACATTATTTGTTTTCATCATATCTATATTAAAATCTCCAGTTAAAATAAGATGTTTATATTTCAATTTCGTCAAAATATAAGTTAGCACCTTATCCATTTTTGAAAAAAATGTGTTAAAATTATTTGACTTTGGCACCCTATAAACACATATAATAATTATGTTGAAGTCTACAAGTTCAACCCCACAACATTCAAATATATTCATGAGAGAATATGTTTTGATCTCTACTATTTCTCTAACTATGAATTCTTGTTTTACCAGGATACAAGCTCCACCTCTCTTAACATTTGTTCGACAGTAACATGCAGCCAATTTGTAATTTGGTATATATAACTGTGTTTCATACCCTGTCATCATGAAGTGTTCTGTTATACAAATGACGTCAATATCCGATTCGTTTCCTTTAAGCTCTTCTAAATTTATAAGTAGGACATCCGTTTTATTAAGTATACCAGCTATGTTTTGATGAAGAATGTTGAGATATTTAGTCTCGAAAAAGATTAGATTGATTTTCCAGATTATTATCGTAATTAACCTTGTTAGTATCATTTGTTGAAACTTTATTATTAGAAATTATAATGTCATTTATGCAATTATTAATATCTTTGAAAATTATCTGTATCCCAAAATTATTTACATGTCCAAATTTCTTACAAAACATAGTATGGTCATAGTTTAAATTCTGATTAGAGTCTATAATATAGGCGTGTTCATGTGTCAAAATGTCCAAGTATAAAAGATTATTGAAATGTTCAACTCTCCATTTGTGTATTTGCCGCACTTATAAGTGGGTGCTATTAACACAATATTAGTATTCTTCACTTTGCTGATTACTTGTCTAATATGAATAATCAATTCTACATAATCGTTAATTTTTTTGAAATCTTCTTCTCCTATAAATATAATGCAATAATCTTCTAAAGTGAATTCCAATAGTTTCCTATCGAGATCTTTTAGCAATTCTACAATTGTGCTGTTCGGTTTAAGGTAATGACATAGGTTAGTATAATGTTCCAATGTGTTTTCAGCTAAAGCGAGCATGTTATTTTGCTTATTAGCACTTATTATGCACATCTTTATAGGTGGTTTCTGCCGCACGATTTTTTCCGGTAGGATCGTTTGTGTAACAGTAGATTGTCGGTTATTATTTGTCATTGTATTTATATCGGTATTATTATTGGTAATATCGGTTTGAATATGCATATTATGCATATATGAGTATCTATTAATACTGAAGCACTTGTAACGGGTGCGCCAGAGAAACTTACATATTTGAAAGGTCAATAAAAAAAAAACTTCAGTTATTGTTTTAAAAATTTTTTTATTTGAGAACTCAATATCCCAAATTTTTTTTATGCAGTCTTAAAAATGACATCGGATAAATGGCGACCCCCATTGCGCATACACTGATGAAGTCGATTTTTGAAATTCGTATCCACTCTTCGCAGCATATCAATCGGTATGTTGGCAATGGCGTCGCGAATGTTGTTCTTGAGGTGTGCTATGGTCCGTGGTCGATCGACATAAACCAGGGATTTCAAATAACCCCATAAAAAGAAATCGCATGGAGTCAAATCTGGAGAGCGTGCCGGCCATTGGAGATCGCCTCTGAGAGAGATGAGGCGGTCGGGGAAATGTTGTCGCAACAAATTCATTGAGTCTCGTGCTGTGTGTGCTGTGGCTCCATCTTGCTGAAACCACACGTTCCTAACGTTCATTTCTTCGAGTCTTGGAAGAAAAAATTCCTCGATCATGTTCCTGTAACGAGCTCCATTCACGGTAACTGCGCGTTCGTTTTCTTCAAAAAAATAAGGACCAATTATTCCCATTACCGACACCGCACACCAGACAGTAACTCGCTCACAATTAAGTGGCTTCTGGTGAAGCTCACGCGGATTTACATCACACCAATAACGCATGTTTTGCTTGTTGACGCAGCCGGAAATGTGGAAGTGAGCCTCGTCACTGAAAAAAACGACCGCGTCTTCAGGCAGGTTGTCAATCAGCATTTCACATGCATTTTGACGGGCAACAAAATCGCGTTCAGTTAATTCTTGCACAACAGCCAATTTATAGGGATGAAATTGAAGGTCTTCATGGAGAATTCGTCGAACAGTGGTATCAGAAATTCCCATAGCAGCTGCGTGTTTGCGAGCCGAACGCCGGGGAGAACGCACAACTGACTGCCTCACTCTTTCGATATTTTCCGGAGTTCTGATGGTCCGTTGAAGGCCATTTCTGGGTTTAGCGACACTTCCACACTCCCGAAATGAGTTAACCCACGACAGAATCGAATTACGGCCAGGAACGAGTCTGTGAGGAGGAATTTCAAAGCGAGCGCGGAAGGCACGTTGCGTAGCAACAAGTGAGCGACCGTTAGAAAAGAAGCTCTCAACTGCGAACGCCCGCTGCTCTCTAGACCAGAGCATGATGGCAACTGACTGGAGGGAGAAACAAACTTGGGAACTTCCCCCTCCAGATGCCCCCTCTTGCCCCTCTACCCGCCCAACTCACCGCGCGGGAATTTTTTCAAATAAGTAAGTTTCTCTGGCGCACCCTGTACAAGGTTCTAATAAACTCTTAGTTTTAGGAGTCGGTAAATTTGATGGTCCAGCTGTAACACTGTACTGCATTACATTCTGAAACAATCATTACAATAAATGACCATAAAAATTTTCTCAATTGATATTGATTAATAATTCACATAATATGTTTTGAAATTAAATAAGGCAGCCAAAATTATGAAAATTATATAAATTGTGACGCGAGTTTATTTCAATTTTCAACATAAATATTTAAGAGTCAAATTGGTTTTATGTTTCAAATGTCTGTATTATTCTACTTTCTAGTTTTGTTTCAATCAAGAGTCATTGGTGACCATATTGTTTGTCCTTTCATCTTAATCTTAAGTATTTTAAAGTAATTATATTATATATACTATATAAATACATGCACATATACTATTATTTCAGTCAGTTTAGTTATGATGATGATTTTAGTATAATTACAATAAATGATATTTCCAAACTTAGTATATACATCAAAACATTAATTTTCATCATGATTTATCTGATAAATCTTCATCATCGGTAGCAGCTACAATCTCATCTTCGTCTTCTTCTTCCTCACTTTGCTCATTGGTGACGTCTGCCTCTGTAATAACATGAAATTATTAATAAATCGCCGAATAACTGATAAATAAGTAATAATAAAATCAGTAGAGTACCTTGTAAATCAGAAGATATTTCTTCAAAAGATGGGCTTTGGAGACCATCAAACCAATAGTATTGATATTCATTTTCAATAATTGTCCATCCATAATTTTCTGGTACTTTGTCGGTGGGACTGCGCATATGTGCATTACACCATACATTGGAAATAAATACCGTTCTTTTTATTTGTTGTAGTAATTCTTGTTTTGTTGGTGGTAAACTAGAAGGATCAAATCCTACAATACTTTTTTTATTACATTTTCATTTTCAATATTTGAATTATACCCTTTTTCAAACAGTTCATACCGTCCTTTGTTAATATCATTTTTTGTTTTTAAAGAGTACAATCTACACACATACTCTTCAATAATTCGAACTACTTCATTTGAACTTGTTAGAGATGTATGTTCGCTTCGTAAAAGTTTAATAAAAGCGTCTTGAATGTTTTTATTTTTCTTAAAAATACTGAACGGTCACTTCTTTCCTCTACGAAAGAAAGCAGGATTACATTCATTTCCTATAAAAATGTGGCATATGGCGAGTGAACAAGATAATTGATCTCCAAGCTTGATATAAATTTCATTTATGTTAAAATTAAGTACATATTTTTTTACTTGTGCTTAAATTAATTATTATTTGTGTAGTGTGTATACAGTTTTAGTATAGGAGGGAAGGGTAAAATGTACGAAATACCAAACCCAACGAGCGCTGTAATGACACTGATTTAATTGCTGTAAATATGTTAATATAAATGTATTGTTAATCGTTAGGCTGCAGTTGTTTATTTGCAAAACGCTGACTATTGTACATACTTTGTACATCCTGCGCCTCGAGAGAAGAAATGACAAAAATAAAGTTATAAATGTATCAAAAAAAAGTAAATAATTAATAATTGTAAAATAATGAGAAATAACATAATGTAAATTAAATATAAAAGATAAAAATGTTTGTAAATAAAGTCTATTTTCTTGTTGTTCACTGTTTTTTCGCTGTCACATGACTCGTGACAGAGGAGATGTCCAGACTCCAGTGTGATTGTTTTTGCTGATTTTGTTGGCTGGTGTAGTTGGTCTACTTCGGCCACCTTCTGGGCTGCCTGAAACACCACCGAAAACGGTTCTGGTGCTGCTGCTTGTCGTCTGTTCTTCTAACATCTTCTTACCCAGTAGGTCATCCCATCCAGAGCAACGATGAACAGTGTATGGAACCGCATAAAGATGTATGTCATGCGTTATAAATATATATTAGATTGTTGTAAATGATTTTCATTTTGTGTAATTGCTAAATATTGTAAACCAAACAAACTATTTTCCAAATAACCAACACTATTTATTAAGCCCCTTTCGTAGTCGATCGTCTAGGTTGACTAGTTTTATCATCTTATTCGAGACGTGTTAAATTTTCGTCTCTCTTCACTGGTACTTTTAAATTTTTCATCCCGTTTGAGACAAAGATAGAGCGCTTTCCTGTTATCTTAGTTTCAAGCGCGCCTCCAATTAGCTTGGGAGCAACCTTTTGAAGGATGCTCATGAAGGGAGTTAGACCCATTATATCATTAGGAAGATTCTCATTTATATTATAATTCTCCGGAATTATCTCATCTGGATTTAGAAGAACATGGTCATCTGACCATTGGCTACCGGGTATTGGGTTATTCTCGCGAAACCTTCTTCTCACTTCTAGTGGAGTTTCTTCATCTGCCAATTCTACTACAGTCTCTCTTAAATTTGATAAGAGTGTATTTTCAGGTCTAGGCAACAAATGCCCATCAGCGTCACGACGCATTTCGGCTATGACGGGGAGATGTGCAACGTCATTTGAATCTGTGACGATTCCTACAGCATCTATAGTCATCTTAATGCCAAGAGGGAAGGCATTAAATCTTGATATATCTTCTATAAAGCCGGCCCTTGCTGGTGCGTGTGAGTAAATGGATTCAGGTTGTCTAATCAAAAGGCCTGATTCCTTCCTGATTTTAATGATCTTGGCCTCAAAGGCAGCAAGATACACTCTATACATCTGATAGATGTCAGGGAACACAAGGTTGTTCCTGTATTGGTTTGCGGTATGTAAAAGTGAGACAGTTGACAGCCCAACATTTCTTGAAGTTTTTTTGGTCCTTCGAGCCGGATCACACTACAGTTTATTGGTCCTTCGAGCCGGATATTATTACAGTTTTTTTGATCCTCGATCTGTAAGCCTAGCGCGCGGTTTGGCTTCTTACAGGGTCATCGCGCGTGAATTATCGATCACATTTTGGACATTTTTTATTTATTTCACAAACAGTGGATAAAATATAAAGTCAGTGACAAGACAGTTGCGGCTTTATACAACTAACATTAACAGCACAGTGTTAAATAAATTCAAACATTTTTATTTTTCACTTTACATAAATATAGAGTCAGTGGCAAGACATTTGCGGCTTTATACCACAAAAATATCAGATTACAAAGTTAAATACAATTATATTATTTTACAAACTTACAATTATTTAAAAATAATATGTAATAATAAAGTCAGTGACAAGACAGTTGCTACTTTTAATATCAGTGTGTGACGATCCTACTTCTCTGTGCGTCATCGTCGCCCCACAGGGAGACGGAGAGCAACATTCCCAGCGGTCTTCAGCTGCATCAAATAAGTATCCTGATATCAAGTAAGGTCTTTATTTTTACAATTATAACAATGGAGAAGCTCCTTCAGAAACAAGTGGAGACTCTGGAGGCCATCAAACAAATCGATCGTAACTTCAGTAAGGATTCGTCTAGCCGCAAGACACGGCAATACCTGGAAGAACGCATCGATAAGCTAGATAGGCTCTGGGCGGAATTTTCATCTGGTAACGAAAAATTATCTCCATATTGGAATTCTGACGTTCAGTACTTTGCGGAAAATCAATATGAGAAGACCCACAAGTACTTCTTATTAGTAAGACAAAAATTAACATCGTTACGTCCAACAACACCGGGAGACATAGACGAAGGACTCGCTCTACCAGGTCCTTCCTTTAAGACACCAACACGTCCATCAACACCAGCTCCGGAGCCACCGACTTCTACGCCAAAGCAAGCAATCGAATTATTACATCTTCAACGCACGAACTTTAGAGCCTTCAGACGGTTAACAAGGAGCATAGAGGTGGATGATATTAATACTAAGTGGGAACTGGAAGACGAACTTCGAAACATACAGAACCGTTGGAACGATATAGACTCCTTGCATTTAAAAATCGATAACATCTTACAAGGGTCTGACTCGGAATATGAAGAGGAGTTTACTTATTACGAGTGTTCCTATAAAGCACTTAAAAGAAACCTAAATGAGAAGCTAGCGTCTACAGCACACATCCAACATTCTACACCGCAGCTTGATGTGCCTACATTCACAGGCAGATACACACAATGGCCTACATTTTGCGATCTCTACTCCCAGAGTATCCATAACAATAATTTACTAAAAAAATGCCAAAAAATGCAACATTTGAAAGGAAAGCTGAAGGGTGAAGCAGAGCGTCTCATTCAGCACCTATACATTTCGAACGAAAACTATGATACAGCATGGGAGCTGCTTACTCATAGATACAATAATCCCATATTACTTTTCACAAACCACATTGAAAATTTCCTAAACCAGCCTAACATTCACAAACAAACGGCAAACGAAATAAAACGTCTCTATGACATAACTGGAGAAAGCATTCATGGTATTCAAAACCTGGGCATAGATACGTCTACATGGGATACCATACTTGTTCATCTCATATGTAAAAAGTTGGATCAGGCGACATATGAAGATTATAAAGCAGCTAGAAAATCACCACGAGAGTTACCTACTCTGGCCGAATTAATGGATTTTTTAGAGAGTAGATTTATCGCACTCGAACCATTACGGCAAAGAGAACGATCATATTCGTCACCACCAAACAAACACAATAACATTTACCAACAACCAAAGGGTTCTTACACGCCCACCTATCAAAAATATCAGCCAAAAGAAAATCATCCGAGACGAGAGTTTCAATCATCCGGCTCGAAGGACCAAAAAACTGTAGTGTGTATACAGTTTTAGTATAGGAGGGAAGGGTACAATGTACGAAATACCAAACCCAACGAGCGCTGTAATGACACTGATTTAATTGCTGTAAATATGTTAATATAAATGTATTGTTAATCGTTAGGCTGCAGTTGTTTATTTGCAAAACGCTGACTATTGTACATACTTTGTACAATTTGAATTTTATCGTTTAAATACTTGAAATTTGCCAACATTATTATCGGGATATCAGAATCTGTACAATGTATCTCATTATACATACATTATAGTTACAATTAAGTTGACAAACGTGGCACACAATTTTGGTGTCAGCTTCTTCGTGATAACAAAAAAGGTTATAATCAATAACTCTTTTTATTTTATTTTCACTTCATACTTCATAAGTGTAGCGATGGTCATAATTAAGTTTGATAGTTTTTCCTTCCAATGATACCACATATTCATCTCTTGTCCAATCTTCTATTATAAATTCTAAAAAAAAATCTTTAAAGTTGGTACTTCTCAATAAATTGTTTTACATCACGGGTAAATTGGTCTGGTTGACGCCTCCATTTACCCTAATACCCTGTTGTTGATTATTTTTCCTTTATCTTAATAAATATTTGTTAACCTAGATCCGGTTTTATTTCATATCTATACCCCCGAAATACAAAGGTAACAAGTGTGCCTCAGCTCTAATAACAAAATGTACAAACTAATATTATTTTTAATTTCATGAATTTCAACTATGTAACTGGAGGACTGGAATAGCGTTCCACACAATTTGTAGGACAATGTGGATGGTAAACTATGCAAATGTTAGCTAAACAATAAAAAAAATCAGCTGGTTAGTAATTATTTTCATGACCTTGTTTATGATACATGTTAGAGAGGGGGGACTCCCTAACAAAACCTTATATTTTGTAAGACAAATATTTTTTCTCGTTATTTACATAATTATTTCGATATTTAACAAAAAAAATCGGTTAGTAATAAATTTTTAAAATTCGTCAAATAAACATATTTTATCCTTGCTATCCCTATTAAGCTACCATTTACCAACGTTACTGTAAGGAAAATAGTTGAGCGTCGTCTAGTCAAAAGGAAGCATCTACTCATGAAAAATCAACTTGTTCGTAATAAATGATGAAAAGTGTACCAGGGATCCTGTACTATCTACTTTATATTCAAAATGGCGGTTAGTCGATAGTTTACACAATATAATATATAAGATAGGATACACAAACTAAAAAAAAAAAAAAAAATCGCAGTTCAGCAGACAGGCAGACGGCCAACTTGATCGAAAGCGGCTACCATAGCTTATGGACATGTGCAACACCAAAGGTGCTACAAATGCGATGCTGCTCTCTTAAGGGAGACTGGAACCTGGTCACTAATGCCGGAACACAACTCAAGGTTGTTATGGCGACATACTTTAGACTAGAGGTGGTAGCCATCCAGTCGATCAAATGCCCTACCACCTGGCTGTGGGTTGTTTTGTCGCTTCTTACGATAGGCCACCCGGCCGCAGGAAATTGGATTCTATCTCCGTTCCTGAACGGATTAAATTACATAACGACAAACTTATATGTTTTTCATCTAAAATATAAGCTGAATTCTGTAAAGGGATGTTATTTCTACGTTATTATATTACAATAGCCAACCCCTTGTTTATTTGATCAAAAAACACAAAGTATAATATGCGTGTCGGCTCCACTCAGTCACTCCGGGAGCGGATGCCACTTGGAGTATAATACAATAATAATCTGAAATGTTATAATCAAAGTTTATTACACCAGAATTATTACAATTACAATATTAAATACAGAACAATAATACACAGAAATATTAAGACTTCAAGAGTTGTCTCCACGCTTGTCAGGTGTCGAGCAGCAATTTGCGCCCTCAAAGAGTACTGCGATTATCAAGCAGTAATTATCGACCACAATATATTATGTGCTCCTTGTTCAAGACTGTCAATGTAGACTGCTGGTTCTAGACTTCGTAGTAGACTCGCAGACTGTCGGTTTAAGACTCGTAGACTCCGTTTTAGACTGCCCCTCTTCTGCCTGAACACCGCGTATTTAAGGTCCTCGTAGCACGCCGCACTGACACCATCCGGTAATGCATTGGCGCCACTTCAATAACACCAACTTCCGCCATCCGTATAACTTCCAACTTCCGGTTACTTCATTTCCGATATCCGTTAGCTTGATAATAAATGCGTCGGAAGTCAAATAAACGTTGACATCCGGTTATACGACTTCCGATTACTACCGTCACATGGTAACTTTATAATAACAAATACTACTCCGACACGGCTCCTCGTGTGTCTGCCAATCTGCGAACAAAAAGCAAAACACAGTACTTGTTCACACAACCACTCGGCTACTCCTGACCAATAATGATTCTACTTTCCCATCAAAGTAACAATTAACTTTCAAAACGTTTACCGATTATTACTTCAAGAATAATATTATAATTTCATTATCTCTGTGTGAAAACTCTTATAAATGCCAAAAAATAAAATAACTAATACTAGAACTATTAACGATTATTATTTCAAGAATAATATAATTTCATGATCTCTATGTATCAACTCATTTAAGTACCAAAAACGTGAAAAATAACTAAGAATTCTAGAACCGATTGTTACAGAAGAAGGGCCGTTACCGCAGTCTGCACCAGGTTTGCACCGTCTTGTAACTCGCTGTTGAGGGATAGAGCCTCGGATGCTGTAAGGCCAGAGTACTTCGCTACTTGTTGCCTCACCTCCCTGAGTTCTGCTATTTTCTCCTCTCCGTCCGTATTGGCCGTTAACAGAAGAGCCATGTCTTTACCTGCCCAGAGGGCGACGACAGAGCACAGCGCCTTTGCCTCCTGGGCATCCCCAAGCTGGGAGGCGAAGGCCTCTTCACTCATTCGAGGTAGTAGGGCCCTTGCCACCGCGGTTCCGAATGTAGGGTTAATGCTGGCACTAGCAAAAAATCCCCTTATCGAGCGGGCGGAGGACTCCTTTCTCCCTAGCATTGCGATTCGCCGTAATTGCGGCCGACTGTAGTAGGGAACCTCTGGAGGTCGTTCTCCGTACTGTAACGGACCCGTAGACCTGCTGGGTACCAGGCCCGGCCCCCCGCGGCCCCGCGGCCCTCTCCTCGCGCCGATTTACAGAAATTCCAACAATAATTAATCACAGTTAACAATACTCAAGGGACTTGTAGAAATACTATCTATCAGATACGAAATCTACTATCATAATAAAATTTCTCGTCCTATATGGACCTCTAAACTTAAAAACTACGCGTTAAAAGTAACTGAACTTGGGCTATTTTAACTTCAAACACAAAAACCGGGCGAAACTTGCGTTTAACTTCCGAGCGGGGTTACGCACTTATGGATTGGAAGAAAACACCAGTTTTTAATTTAAAAACTTTTATTGACTTACACAGCCGCACGTAGTACCTCTCAGCCGGGTCGCCCCTATATGCACGACCAACGATGCACAGTCTCGACGATAAGTTAACACACCTTCAATACCATCGCCGATATTGCGTAGACCACCTCCGATATTACTGCGTGTATCTAGCCTCTGGTTCCTCTCTCGAACTACGCTACACACCTACTTCACGTAACGTTCACCAAACTTGTCACTAAATTCACCACTTAATTCGTCTCTGTCTTCTATTAACCTTCTCTTCCAACTCTTTAGTATCGCACTTATCGCTTCACCGTCTTGGACTGAACTCAACTTTAAACTTGTGACTCCTGTTCGCACTTCATCGTAAAATGACCTAAAGAGTGTTATCAGCTCCACTATAGGTGTACAGATGAGGAAATTTATTTTAATTTGCTCAGCCCTAATTTTTTCTACGATTGATTTAAAAGTAACTTCAATCCCATCTATTTTCGCAGTGTATTCAAGAAAACGTAAATGACCTGGCTTATCATTTTCCTCTTTACGGTAGGCATGTATAAATCGTCATAAGGAATCCTGAAATCTCATCTGACAGATCTACATCCACAACATTGTCTTTGATATCTTTATTAATAGCTACCATCTTAGCCTCACCCAATTCAGTGACAATCTTACTTATAATTTTTATCAACTTATCTATTTCTATATCCCTCTCTTTCATAATATTTTCTTCTACATCCATTTGTGAAGTACTAGGGCCCGACATATTTTGTTTCTTCACTTCCCACTTACTTGTTCCAGCTTTGACCAGCTTCTCTTTTTCAGTAAGAAGTTCATCCTTTAGTTTCTTCAAAGCATACTGTAATTGAGTAGGCTCACTAGTGAAATTTAGGGCGCTCTTCCCGTGGTTATGTACGTTAAGAACTCTTGTGTAAAATGGCGTTTCCTGAATCCAGTGAATGAAGGCCTACCAATAGACATTGGGTCAATGTTCCCCAAAGATTGAGTCATCAAAGCCTGTGCCATTTTCGAAACGTACTTAAATGTAATTGGTCTAAATACCACCTGTTCTTTCTCACCTCTTCTTTGGAAAACAGCATTTACTTCCTTCCTTGTGTGCCATTTGGGTTTATCTGTAATTTTCTCAAGAACATTCAAATTTTCTATATATGTCCCAAACATTGCATGGAAAACTACTTCCGATGTTTTTAACGGGTCTGCACCGCTTCTCATTTTGAGCTTCATTTCTACACGTGTACGGAAGTCAGTGTAAAACTTAAGCATCGGAGCACCAGAAAAACTCCATTGCAAATCACCCTTATTTTTCCAAAAAATGTAAAACATTAATAATGGGAAATATATTTTTTGTGTAGCACGGGAAGTGGTAAGCAATAATATGTCTCCCAACTCTTTCATAACACCAGAAACATTCCCAGGATGATTTGCTTCCTTAAATGCACTAATTATTTCAGAAGGTAACCTTTGGAGGCTATTTGCCATAGCTGATTTCAATTTGTCAAAAAATTTGTCCTCCATAATAAGCAATATTGCTTGAGTAAGTGGTCCTAAGCTACGTAAAACACCGGTTCTTCTTTCTGGAGCCAGAGTAACCCCTTGAAGGAGTGCAATGTGCTGATTTGTTAATCCATACTGAGAAATATTTTGTGTGTTTTCTTGCTTCTTAGAAGTGGGGATTAACCTATATGTGGAGAAACGGAGTTACGAAGAGTCCTGCCGGGAAAGTCCATGTGAGTCGACCTGCGAAAATTCAATGTTCTAACGATGCTCGGGACGAGCACGTTTTAGGAGGGGGTAGTGTGGAGACCAAGGGTAGAACTGCCCAGCAGCGTAAATCAGTTTTAGAACTTTTAGAAAATACTAGACATTTCTGGAAGGAAAAGACAAGGACGGATAGATGTTAGAAAAAGATAGACGATAAACGAAAGAAAGAGATAGACGACAAAAGAGAGAAAGAGATAGATAGATGTTAGAAAGGGATAGATGTATAAACGAAAGTTCCCGAACAGAAGGTTCGGGAAAGAAAAGACAGAGATAGATATATGGTTTCTAGAAAATTCTTGCAGGTATATAAACAGCGTAAGGCGCGATATATTAAAAATATTGGTTTTATGTTTATAACATTTAAATTAATGCGATCTTTAGTAATAATGATCGAAAGTCGCGCTGCCCACGCGCCCGTGATCGCTCTCGTTATATATGAGACAACAATGGTTGCCCGGTTATAGGCACCGGCTAGCTTTATGGAAATCGATGGTCGGGTATAGACCGTCGTTTTCCATATCAGGGAATAGAAGAAATAAAAAAGAGATAAAGCAAAGACTTCGATTTAATTCTCGTCCTACAAAGAGTCGGGTCAGCAAGATAACACGAAACAACATTGTCAAGGCGATAAACTTATAAAAATAAAAAAAGGATTTTGTGACATTACAACTGTCACTTCAAAATAAATTTTCTATATGTCATTGTTTGTAAGTGTCACTTTTGCATTCTTCAATTAATGGTTAACTGGGCATCGAGAAGTTTTCATTTTAAATCCGAAATTATCAAGTACAATCAGCGAAAATTAAATCAAGAGATCTCATTTATCAAAATACCAAACAACATCTAATAAAATGCCTAATTAAAGCGTGGAAAACCACGGGGTTGTCAACCCTCTCAGCAGGAATATCTCCTGTAGACCCGCTCTGAAACCAACCGACTGTACGTATGGGACATATTTTTTCCAATCATCCGCTGATGCAAACACTTCTTATTTTTTTTTATTATTCATATAATTTCTTCCGGAGTGCTTTTAAAAAATTTTTCGGCAATTTTTCTTTTTACTTGGCTCCATACCAGCTCAATGGGGTTTAAATGGCAATGATACGGTGGCAATCTCAAAACTTCGTGGCCGTTTTCTTTTAACAATTTATCTATGAAGTATATTGGATAAGGTTTGTTCCATTTGTTTGTTTTTTTAAATTCAAAACCCATGTTTAATAATATTTTGCGTAAGGTTTCCCTGCAGCCAGTAAAATCAATTGATTGCCTCAATTCAAGTAGTAATGTACGCAGAGTAGGTACTTACTTTCGGGTCAAATAATACGGATTTATTGTTTTTCGTATGGCGCATTGATCAAAATTGCCAATATTAACTTTCGTTGCCCGTGCTACATGCTTTTTGCCAGGGGTCCTCCAGATTCCTTGATTATTTTGGGCCTCATTTTTAATCACTCTTAAAGTTCGTTCGTTAAGTAATGACATAAGACCCATACAAGTAATGTCAAAATACTATCTGCAGGAAGCAAATCTATAGATAGATACGTTATTGAAATTGGACGTTAATTTACCACGAGCTTCTTGTCAGCATCATGAATATGCTATGAGTTTTCGAAAAAATGTTCTTAGATACATCTAATGGTAAAATAAAACGGCGAAGTATCAAAATCAGTAGATTTACTTACACGTGAAACGTATATCTGGTTGCGGGGTTCGGTGGCACGCCCGAAAGGAGAGAATAGACGTATGGCGGGATAATAAGGTGACGTGTATTTAGCACAATCTCGAAGTTACACGCTGCAGGGTCTCCCCCTACCCCAAAGGTCGGGGTAAGAGTATGGTCTGTAGACGACGGCACGGAACCGAAGCACACGACGAACAGGCGTTGCGATTCAATGCGGTGCGATGCGATGCGATGCGATACGGTGCGGCTACGCGACAGGCGGGGTACAAGACAAGATGTGAGACGGAAGTCTACACGTCCCGAATAGTTCCCGGAGGGAAGCTACCAAGAAGTGTGAGAGAGAGGAAGGGAAGTGCTGAGTTCTAGAGTAGTTCCAGGGAGGAAGCTATCCAGAAGCGCAGCGGAGCGGGTGGAAGCTGGATTGACAAAACATGGTTTTCCCGCGAAGGTGATGTTTCGCATTAAGAACGCGTCAGAGCGATGTAGTTATTCGCCGGTATTGTACAGCGCCATCTAGTGTTGAGTTGCTAAAACTATGAATTACAATCAATGTGGTTTCTTATCTTGATTATATTAAGTGATGTTGTTACATCTTCTCCCCCTCAGGCCTCGAAGTCGTCCCGACGAGAAGGCCTGGAGAGTAAATTTTATTTGTATTTGCGACCTCTTGATGATTGTTATTTGGGTAAGAGACCCACATTCGTAGACTTATCCTTACGAGGTCTACCTCTTTTTCTAAGGGGTCTGACAGGCTCTGGAATTAGTGTTATATCTTCTTCCTCTTGACTTTGGTAGGGTGTCAACGCTGATGCATGATATATTCCAATTGGCTTGTCAGGTGTTGAAGTTGTGGCTATTTGGTAGGAGGCAGGACCATGTTGTTTTACTATCTGATAAGGCCCATCTCTTCGAGGTGCAAACTTAGCTGTAATTTCTTTTGATGCGTTACTAATAGGATGTAAGGACACTAGTACTAAGTCGCCAATTTTATATTGGTGTGCCATCTGTCGGCGTCACATTTGCTTTTTCTTCTACGAATATATATATGTCCATACGCCAATAACTTTTTATAAAGTTTCTGGGAAGCAACACTCGTTTTTGCGCAAGTATCTATGTACGCAGTACCATTGATGCCATCAATGTTATCAAAAATTACTGGTCGGGGTCTTGCGTCTGTTAAATTAAAAGAGTAAAAGCTTAAATCTGTACTATTTTGAGCACAACCAGGCTGTTTCTTTTTCTCTTTACACGTCGGACAATTAGTTCGAACAAAACCTTCAGCTCCGCATCCGTAGCAAGAGAAACTACGCGCGTTGCTGGTCCGTGGAGTGGGTACTCCTTGGTTTATTGCTAGGTTAGAAGAGTTACCTTGCAATTTCTCTAAGTGTTGTTTCTTCTTTAATTTTCGACACTCTTGAACCAGGTGACCTTTTAAGTGACAAAAGGAACACTTTCTTTTTGTACTCCACAGTTTTAGGCAGGCTTTTATAAGGGATTTGTAATTCCTCTACACCTCGAGCTGTTGCTAATAGTTCTTCAAAACTATTTACTGTGTTTCGCGGTACTTTTTCTCTGATTTGTATTTTTAGTTGCCCATATATCATATCCAGCTGTTGCTGTTCCGTATGCTTGCTTGGCAATTGGGGAAAAATCATACGTTTGTGCGCCACAAAGCTTTCTGTAGCAATAGTCGATTCCTGTTTATTGCTAATGATCTCTTGGTATATCAAGTAAGCAGGTTTTTTTGGAGCGAACACGTGACGTAGACGATCTTGAAAATCTGACCAGTCATGTACTTCTTCTTTAACTCCTTGCCACCAAACTGCGGCTTCACCTCGTAAAAGCAATGGAATTCCCATTAATGCATCTTCATCTGTAATTTTCTCAACCCGTTTGTACACTGTCACTGTAGCGAGAAAGGCTTCAACTGCATTGGACTCCTTTGTACCATCGTATGAAGTCGTACAACTAGCAAAAGATCCTTTTCTTTCCGGTGATAACTTCGCTAGAAGTGTAGTAAATTGAGCGTCACTCATATTGATTGCCATCTCTTTCTTCGCTTTCGAGTGTTTTATAATTGAAGTAATACGGCCTGATTTTGTTACGTATCTAGGCAGTTCGTTTCTTCCGGTTTTTCGCCAGTTTTCTTAATCCCTTTGGGCGCCAGTGAAACGTATATCTGGTTGCGGGGTTCGGTGGTACGCCCGAAAGGCAAGAATAGACGTATGGCGGGATAATAAGGTGACGTGTATTTAGTAGCTAAATATCGTCTAGCAATAACTTTAAGATTTATCGCAAGTGGCGACAGTTATAAAAGTTTACACTATTTATTCAAAGTATCACCCCAAGTAATATCAAAAATCATACCTGAAGTCTGCAAAGCTATTAACCAAGTTCTCAGAGACGAAATAAAGGTAAGGCATTTTGGTTTTAATTTATTAAAAAACCATAAAAATTTATTAATAAATCACATTTATTTCAAAAATTTTAGCTCAACAAATTTAAAACATAGTGTAAAAACAACTTAGTCACAACTTCTCGAAAATTTTAGTTTAGTATTTTATTATACAGGGTGTTTGGCGCATGGACCGACAAAAATTTTTGGGGGATTGGGTGGATCAAGAGCTATCTTTAACCCATAGATACCTATGTCCCAAGTGTCACTGTAATCGAGATACGATTTTTTTTGTTTGTTTTTGAAAATTACCTGGTTCATCGTCTTTAAAACGACATATTTTTCTAGTTTGTTGTTGTAATTGAACCAAATAACTTCTATCGTAGTCTTTAATGTATGATTATTCTAAATTAAACATTAATTCTTAGCATTAGACAACAAAACGTTCTTGACGAGCTTTCAAACTCTTAAAAATGAATTAATCTATGAAAAAGGTCAAATTCAAAATTAATTATAAAAAAAACTAAAAGGTATTAAGAATTTCATTTGATTGAAACAAAATCTGTACTTAATATCCTTTCCAACGATATACCACATGGCCTTGAAATTATTCCTTATGTGATCAAATTATCAAAATCAAAGTAGGGACGAACACGCACTCTAACACCGAACCCGTTTTTTAGAACAATGGTAAGCAGGTAAACACTGTCTCTTTCTTGCACATGAAAATATCCCTTGTCTTTGTCTGTCATTGGATCGTAATTTGTGTCGTGGTCTTTGTTTAGTATTAGTTGAGATTTTACTATCATTGCTATCGGTATTGTCGCGATTCACATCTGCATTGTTGGAGTATTTTTGTGTTTAACTTTGTTTTTGTTACGTTCTGTTTTTGTTAAGTTTTCTTTGGTTGAACTATTCTGTTAAACTGTTGGTGTGTTTGTCTTCACTGTTCTCGTTACAATGCCTAACTACAGTAAGGAAGAGTATGCTGATATGTTGTTGGCGTATGGCAGCGCCAATTGTAACGCTCGTGAAGCGCGTAGAATTTACCAGGAGCGATATCCTAATCGGCGTCTGAGGGAGACTGGAAGCATAAATATTTTAGAGCCTCGAGTCAATGTGAGGCAACATAATGTTGCAGTGGATGAGAGTATTTTACAAGCTTTTGATGAGAATCCAACGACAAGTATTCGAGCTGTAGCTAAAAGACTTAACTTGTCGGTTTGGAAAGTCTGGTCAGTTCTTCGGCAAGATGGAAGGCATGCATTCCACTACACTCCTGTTCAAGGTATGTTTTTTAAACAATTCAAAACTCATTGCATGTGTTTTTACAGCTTAATTTCAAGTACAACAATTTAACAAGTAAATTCTTACTCTAATAGTTAAAACAAATGTGTTTGTTTTTGTTCAAAAAAATAATTTATTCATTGTGGCCTTTGGGTCAGCTCACAGATGAAATAAATCGCGTCCGTACAATTCTCACGGATTTAATCGATTGTTCTAGGTCTCATAGACGATGATCATAGGAGGCGGCTGGAATTTTGCAGGTTTATGATGCATACAGACGTAGAAGATACAATTTTTTTTTTAAGAATTTTGTGGACCGATGAATCCAATTTCAATCATGAGGGGATTGTGAATCTCCACAACCTCCATCATTGGGGGATAAAAAGACAAAATCCCCGCAAGAAAAGGCAAAGTTCATTTCAAAGTAAGTTTAGTGTGAAGATTTTGGGCTGGGGTTATTGGAAGACACCTGATCGGTCCACATTTCTTACCGGAGCGCCTAACCGGAGAAAGTTATTTTTCTTTTTTAATAAATGACTTACCTGAATTGGTATTACCAATAGTAGAAGAAGAAGATTTTATTTTCCAAAATGATGGTTGCCCAGCACATTACCAACGAGACGTTCGAGAACATTTGGACAATTGTTTTCCCAATTCGTGGATCGGAAGAGGCGGTCCGATTCCTTGGCCTGCACGGTCACCAGACCTAACACCTCTGGATTTTAATGTTTGGGGGCGCGCAAAAGAAATTGTTTATGCGACAGAAGTACGGACAAGGGAAATTTTAATAGAAAAAATAAATAGCGCCTTTCGCATAATGAAAGAAGAAATGCGATTAAAAACGACGACTGTGGAAATAAGAAAAAGATGTCGTGCATGCATTCACAATGGAGGCTGTCATTTTGAACCCAATCTGTGAATAAAATTTAATTAAAACGTCTTAAAATACAAACAAGGTGTTTTCTTTATTCTGACACTGGTTGAGTAATACCTTCTGTTTTGTGATCACATGAATAATTTCAAGGCCATGTGGTATATCGTTGGAAAGGATATTAAGTACAGATTTTGTTTCAATCAAATGAAATTCTTAATACCTTTTAGTTTTTTTTATAATTAATTTTGAATTTGACCTTTTTCATAGATTAATTCATTTTTAAGAGTTTGAAAGCTCGTCAAGAACGTTTTGTTGTCTAATGCTAAGAATTAATGTTTAATTTAGAATAGTCATACATTAAAGACTGCGATAGAAGTAATTTGGTTCAATTACAAAAACAAACTAGAAAAATATGTCGTTTTAAAGACGATGAACCAGGTAATTTTCAAAAACAAACAAAAAAAATCGTATCTCGATTACAGTGACACTTGGGACGTAGGTATCTATGGGTTAAACATAGCTCTTGATCCACCCAATCCCCCAAAAAATTTTGTCGGTCCATGCGCCAAACACCCTGTATATATAATTATATAATATTCATTTTTCACAGTTACTAGTCTTTGTAAGCTTTTAGTAATGCTTGATTAATAAGATTTTCTCCTCTTTGTGGTGCAATTAGTTCATTGGATATAATGTGAATGGTGGGAGTTGAATAGTCCGGTTGGGTGATATAATTGGATTGAATGCTGGTTTGAGGATTCGATGGTTGGTTTTGTGTTGGTAATTTAACTGGTAAGGATTCAGAATGTAACGTATGGGAAGTTGCTGGTTGGTCTGAAAATGAAATAGTTGGTTCAGAATACGACGTTAGGGAAGGTGACGGACGGTTTAGATAAG
The DNA here is from genome assembly GCA_949752895.1 of Dendrolimus pini. Taxonomy (NCBI): domain Eukaryota; kingdom Metazoa; phylum Arthropoda; class Insecta; order Lepidoptera; family Lasiocampidae; genus Dendrolimus; species Dendrolimus pini. The sequence continues at coordinate 17,526,309 of OX457144.1, read as the reverse complement.
GGGATGTATTCGGTAAAGGTTCAGTGTAGGATGTTTGGGAGGTTGACGGCCGTTTTACCCTTGGTGAAGCAATTTGCATTTGGTATAGGACTGAGTGATAGGAAGATAGGGTTTGAAGCATCTGTTTCTCCTTAATTCTATTAACAAATAAAGTATCTATGTCATACATCATCAGTTTTCTGTCATCAGAAGGCAGTTCTCGCAACTTTTTGGCTAATAATTTAGCATATAGTTCACAGTCATCTTCTTCCTTTGGTGGCGGTTGATTTTCTTTTTGTCTTTTGGATAAAATATTGGTTAACTGGCCAAAAGCTGAAGACATCTGCCGCTCCGCTATATCGGTAGCAGGACGACGACGGGAATTCAGTGGTTTTGGTGTTTGCAAAGTTGATGGCTGCCCTAAATCGCTATCTTCTACGTCTTTCTCTTCTTCCACTAAAGCTGCACTTTCAATCGGGATTTCTTGTGATGGAACTTCCTAAAAAAATATTTAAATGTTTTAAATATTACTCTAGTTTGTTATCGACATATCTTAAATTGTTTCAATTTTTATTTCAGATGCCATCGACAAAAGACGCTTGGATGAATATTGAAAGAGGATATAGAAGAAAATTCCCGCACTGTCTGGGTTCTGTAGATGGCAAACATGTTCTTATAGAAAGTCCACCTCATAGCGGAACGGAGTATTTCAACTATAAGAAAACCTTAAGCATCGTTCTTTTGGCGTTAGTTGATGCCAACTACAAATTTATTTTTGCAGATATAGGATGCCAAGGGAGGATCAGTGATGGTGGCGTTTTCAATAATTCATTACTATGGAAAAAGATCTGTAAAAATGAAATAGATTTTCCTATACCATGCCCACTTCCTGGATCGAACATTGATGTGCCGTACGTTTTCATAGGCGACGGTGCTTTTGCACTAAGTGAGCATGTTATGAAACCCTACCCAGGACAGCATAACGTCGCTACACCAAAAAGGATATTCAATCAAAATTTATCGAAAGCGCGTGTGGTAGTAGAAAACACGTTTGGAATTTTAACATCAGTATTTCGAATTTATCGTCGCCCAATTGATATAGATCCGAGTACTGTGTCAGAAATTACAATGACTTGTGTGCTAATACACAACTTCCTTAGGAAAAACTCTCCAGAAGGATATACTCCTCCAGGAACGTTTGATGTAATTGATGGAAATGGCCAATTAATAACACCTGGATCTTGGCGAAGGTACGAAAGTGATTATAATGCAATTCAGAATGTTCCAAACATACCCCGTAGGTCACCTATGCACGCCAAACAGATAAGAGAAGAATTCACTTCATATTTTTGTAGAAGATCGACATAGCATATTACATTAATCATCGAAAATGTATACCTTAGGTCCTTTTATTATGATTTGTATAATAGTTTGTAAGTAGTAGTGACATACAAATTGTATATTACTTATTTCATTTTAATAGTTAGCAAAGAAAGTATGTATACCAATATCTGTTTTGATACACCATGTACAATCGCCAAAGCTGGCGGTTAACCAGGCATAAGACTAAAATCGCTTGGCAAACACTTTCGTTAACAACGCGACAACACGCACACAAGTAAAACATTGGTTTGGGGGCGGAGTTTTATTGTTACTTGTTTTGGGTTTTACGCGTTTAAGACAATAGAAAGCAAGCCGCTTTTTTGAATACGCTGTTTTACAATACCTAAATAATATACTTTATGTATTTGATGTAAAAGTGAAGAGTAAAAGATTAAGCAAAATTTATCGCAGTAAAACTATTACAACCTCTGTAATTTTTTTAAATTATTAGTTGCCCTTTTTTTCAAAAAATTCACGCTTAATTAGTTAACGCTTTCGGTTCGGAAACTCGGTTTTACTAATTGTGGGTTCGAATCCTAGATGAGAACCATTAACCACTTCAAGGTTTTTATGACTTAATGTGCATACTATTTCAACCATGCGCAATTAATTAAGCTAATTGTTGCTGACAGTAAAAACACATCACTATGAATCCTTTATATTGATATTTAGGAGTTTGAGACAATACCGTGTCAAACTTCTAAATCTGCTTATGAGAAACGTGGCGGGTATACCATCTGATCCCTCCTCAAAATAGAAAAGACACGAGAACAATATTGGAACTTTTATGGTTGTTATTATTATCTTTACAGTAAATTCAAATTTTGCTAATTTAAAATCGAATTATTATTAGTTGATATGTAGTCCTTAATATAATTAGCTTATATCTAAATCAGATTAGTTCGAATAAGTCTGTTCATGTCCAAGACTTGACATTAGTCTGGATAAAATGTGTTTTAAATAATAAATAATGTAGTAGTGAGATAAAGTTGAACTATTATCTGTAAAATGAATGAAATGTATTTTCATGTAAGATTTAGGAACTTTTTAGAATTGTTTTTAACTGGGCCTTTGTCTTTCTTAGTAAGTTTCTAATATTTGTCGTCCATGAAATAAACTTTCGTTCTTTATTTCTTTTAACTGTTATATCTTTATTTAGTTATAGTTCTCATAAGGGGATGGTTGTGATGTAAAAAAATATATTACAAATGAAAAGCCTATTGAAACAGGTTTTAAAATTAAATAAAGATTTTGTTATTACATTTTAGGAAGTTATTAAAGATTACTTGTCCCGTTATAACATTCTCCCGTCTTGCGGCACTAAGTCTGAATAACTTTTGAATGATATTTCTGGTTTTCCAATACTTTAAGAAAATTCCATAAAAAAGGCTATTTACAGATGTGAACATTTGAATTTTATTGTATAATAATGTTAAGTAAAATTGGCTACGACTAATTCTGAAAACAAGTCGGAATTCAATTGATACCTGTAGTCTAATAAATTAATCTTGATGAGACAAAAAGAATTAATAAAGGATTACAATTCGGTGCACAGAAAATGTAGGTGGCGGCGTCATTATGACCACCTGACAATAAAATACCTGGCAATAACAAAATAAAGCCATAAATTGTTTTATTACTTTCAATATTTTCGCTTGAACGTTTGAATTATATTTCTTGTTTTTTATTTCTAAAACAAAATTCCATAATAAAATGCTGTTTACAGATGTGGACATTTGAATTTTATTGTATAACAATGTTAAGTAAAATTGTCTATGACTAATTCCGATAACTAGTCGGCATTCAACTGTTACCTCTAATCTACTAAACGAAACTTTACGAGACAAAATAATTAATAAAGGATTCTAATGCACAATACATGGCGGCGGCGTCTTTATGACCCCCTAACTAGTAATAACAAAATAGAGCCATAAATGATTGTATTAATTTCAATATTTTCACTTGAAATTTAATTTTTTATGAGTGTAAGATAAGTTACTAATTATTTTACAAGCACAGTTGCTATGTTATTCGTGTTAGATTTGAGTATTTTTAAAAATTTAAGACTACGTAAATCGATATTGTAGCTATTTAAATAAAATCAAGTTATCATGATTATAGCAAAAGTATTATATTTTTGTAGACATTGTAACTGTCAATAGGGATTAAATGTTAATATCTTGAAACGTATACCAGTGAGTTAAACAGAATCAGTGACAAGAGTAATACTATCTACTATTTTTACTAGTGTTATTGCAGTTGTATAATGAAACTGACTCTGCCACAAATGTATTGAGATCAAATAATGTGTGTGTAATCATAACCAGCAATAATTCATTAACTCTAAGTAAAAAAGAAAAATATATAAATACAGATGTCGTAGCATAGTAGTTAGTGCACTCGAGTCTCAAAATCAAAGAGCTCATGTTCAAATCTTGATTAGGAAACCATTGCCCCTTTTAGACAGTTTTCTGACCAAATGTGCATATTGTTACTATTGCCACGTGTTAACGGTCACAGTAAAAATCGTAATAAAACTTTAGACATCAATAGCCTTGTGTCAAACCCGCCAATAATATTGGACAAGCGTGTCAGGTATACTGTTAGTTTCCCTATAAATGTTTCTAGACTGTTTAAGACTATTTAAGAAGAATATTAAGATGATAAATGGTTTATTTGTCAATTATGTTTAATGAAAAGAAATAGTGGACTTATTTTACTTTGATAAACCAGGAAGTTACACTGACTACTGACTTAATAAAATGTTATGGATAGTCATGAACATATGTAATAAATATTAAATATTTTAAATACACGTAGTGATCTATGGAGAGTAGGGTTTCGTATTTTAGATAAAAAACATTAAATTTCCAAAAACCAAATATGTATAATTTCTGAATATTATAAAAAAATCATGCTTAGTAATAAAACAAATTTTGTTGTAACAATAAAGTTTTAATTCTTTTTAATATTTTGTTAATGCTCCCCCTGCGTTTATAATTTCATCACATCTATTGCGCATAGACGCGACGAGTTGCGCACATAGATTAGAGCCCCGTAATGAGTCCCAAACTTGATCGCAATGGGTGACGAGTGCAGCTTTGGTCCTTTCGTTTCTGAAGTCCCATCTTTGGACCATTATTGCCCATAAATTTTCAATAGGGTTTAAATCTGGAGAACGAGAAGGCCATGGGACAGTCCTAATTTCCGGATGCTGCGCAAGCCAATTTTGGACCACGCGCGCGCGGTGTATTGGACAATTATTTTGAAAAAAATAAAATTGCGGTAAATCATCCCGGGGATACACCGCGCGCACTGTCAGTAACATGGCTTCTTGTAGCAACTCCGCGAGTGACTGTCCATTGGCCCTCCCGTCTATATAAACTAATTCTCCTGGTCCATCTGCGCTCATCCAAGCCCACATATTTACTATTATTCTTCCCGATTCATTGTTGGGATTCACATTTCTAGGCTCAAATCTAGAGTTATTAGCACGCCATAAATTCCGACGACCGTTTTCACTCGATTTAAATGACTTCGTCGGAAAATACGGCGTGTGAAAAGTCAAAATCGCGGAATTCCCGGGCAAAACGCACTCTGGCTTCTTTATGTTGCACATTTAATATGATCTTTTTAGCCGGTTGCCTATGATGCACTCCAGCACGATGTAATGTATTTCTAATAGATTGTGTAGTGCAGTCATATAATTCTGCAAATGTCATCCTCGCAAAAGGGTCTTGTTGGTATACATTTAATATATGCGCGACACGGTCATTCGTGAGTATGCGTGGAGGTCGTGCTCGTGGTCGGTCGCTAATAGAGCCTTCATCAGCATCCCGTCGAATCCATAAACGGGCCGTATTTCTCTGCAAATATAAAAGAAATTTAATTTAAAATTTATGCCTAATCAAAATATATAGTATATAATAAAATATCGGAAATAATACAAGACATTTGATTTTATTTAGTAATATACTTTAATATCCTTCACAAATAATCTAAATAATAAATAACATTAACTGCTGAGCGACCGGGAAATCATAATCGTAAATATCATAAGTTCAGAAAAATGTTTTTTTATTGATTATTTCCAATTTACTTAGTTTTCAATGAGTTCGTGTATTATTACAGTCCTGATGTTTTATAATAGCCATATTATTAATATATCATTTTATCTACATTTAAATTACATTAATTAATTGAATTTATATCATATGCAAGCTATGGTATTTTGGCTGTTAACAGTTTTAAATGTCAGCTCTTCTTTTAAATGACTTGAGTTCGAATCCTGTCCAGGAAACATCACTTAGACAGATTTCTGACTTAATGTGTGTGTTACAATTATCATGGTCTAATATTAAAGAAAAACATAGTAATAAAACTTGCGCAATAAGATAAAAGATGTTTCCAACGAGCCAATTTCCAAAAAAAATCACAGACGGCTTGTCTGAATGTAAAAGCTCCATAGGAAAATAAATTTCTAATATAATTATAAATGGTATAATATAAAAGGGAATATTTTTGTATAAACAAATAGTATTAAAGATTATAAAAATGCAGCTCTTCTAACTTCCTACTTATTTACGGATACAAATATATTAATTTATTAAAAAAAAAACTATTATTCATTATAGTAGTATTCACTACTGAATTAAATATAATGAAACTCACCGTAACATTCAGTTCCCGTGAAATTTGTGAAATGTTAAGTCCTTGACTATGTAGAACCAAAATATGGTTCCGTTCATCTCTTGATAAATTCCGGTTCATGTTTAAGTCCAATAATACACAGCACAGGTCAACTAAAGATATATCAAGCAATTATCCAGGAAACAGGCACAGGTCAACAAGAAGGCAATAAAATCGAAGTCCGTAAACAAAGAGAGTCGTGAGCAGAGTAGAAAACAAAAGCGCGTCGTCAATTGGCCAAGTGCAAATTACAACTAAACAGAGGCCATTGTTCCATATAATTTTAAAATTTTCGAAACGTCCTGATTGGTGTATTTGAAATTTGAGTGTGTGCGTGAGTATTGATACGTTATGAGCCGTTCAAAGCAAAATGTTAGAGAACTGATAATGCTCTAAGTTTGTTGATTGTACAAGGCGTTGTTTTAAAAGGCATCTCAGGGTGAGTTCTTCTCGTGAAGCTGGACAACTTTTCGAAAGAAACATATGGAATTACGAAAAAAAAAATCCCATTGTCCATAGAATTTTTATAGGCACAATCTTGATTAGCTATTCGATTGATTTGTATGGCGAGATTCCAATTTTTTCTTATATTTTGACCAATTCTTCTTGGGAAAAGTAGTTCATGAGTAGAATTCTTCCTGAGACGGCAGGCGTTTTATTTAACAACATCCTTTATAGTAAAAGATAAAATAAACTACTATGAAAAATATTTATGTTTTTACTTACGTCCTCTGTATTTATATTATCTGTGCATGTATACATCGGCCCCAAAAATGATTCCATTTGGTTATAAGCAAACCAAATGGGTTTATAGATATCGTCTGCTCCTAAAACATAAAACACATTATATCAAATGCAAGAAAGAAAAAAAGTATGGCAATAAGTATGCAGTTATTTACTTATTCCCATACTTGTTTAATTTTAGTACCTATTTGTTGTTATTATATATATTATTCTGTGAAATTTCAACTCTCTAGCTACCACGGTTCATGAGATACCCCCGGTGACCGGCAGTCGGACAGCGAAGTATTAGTTATAGGGTCCCGTTTTTACCTTTTGGGTACGGAACCCTAAACAGCAGCTTTGAATTCCATGTAATGATAAAAAAAGATAAATGATGATACTTGGACAAAACTAACTAACCTGCACCAGAACGAATCGACGCTTGTTGTTTTCTGAAGTGTCTCCGGAATGTAGCCATTAATATTTCTTTCTTATTTTTTAATTCTTTCAGATTTTTATTCATGATCACACTGAGGCGGGTCCACGCATCCTGTACCTTCTGCCTATTTTTGTAGTTAGGGTCTTTTGAATTCCAAATGCATGGCTCATTTTGATACGCTTCTAAAAAGCAAAGTGTTGTATCTTCCGACCAATCACACATGATTACGCGCGAAAACCTATTATATTGTAGTCTTTGGCTCCAACAAAGATTTATCGACGCCGCACGCGCGACGTCCACCATCCGTAAGCTCGCGCGCAATACTGATGTATAGCAAGCGTGTGGAAACATCGCAAACTGTTTGCCAAACAGCCTTTGATCTGTGAAGAAAAACCGACACCGACGCCGAACAGTGGCGAACACAAACAAGAACAGGCACACACATACAAATACCCATCCACATGTTCGTGTTTGCTGTTTGTTGTTTGCTATTGCTTGCCAAGCGTATGGACGCGGCTTTAAGTGATGTTGTTACACACGTCAACTTTTCGATATCTTTTAAACATTGTCGCTTTTGGCTAAGAACGACATCATGCTGTTCCTTCACATCTTGGAATTTACTTATTGGTGCGGCGGTCAATGGACTGTAATGGGCGGCAAACGTCTTTGGGAAATGAAATCTAGGTTACCTGGACTCGACTGTTGCTGCAGGCTTCCTGGCCGGCCGGCTGTGGTCTGATCACCCTTAGTTTTGCAATAACTATCACTTCACACGCGTGCGTTCGTAGCGGGATCGATTTACACTCGTAGATGCCAGCGAGCGAGGCAAGCTGCGTATGCGCGCGGGGGGTGAGGAAGGATCGGGGTAGGATGACGTTTTACCGCCAGGTTGCGTTACCACTTATCATGTTATATAATAACTCCCGCACTCGCATATTTTTAAACAACACAAAGCCTGTAAACAACAACAAAAATGCTAATTTACATATATTTCTTAAGTTTTCGCAAGAGCAGCAAACGACAGATCAGCCTGTGGAACAGGGGCTAAGTCTTATTAAGCATCATTAATTTATTATCTGTTTCAGATTTTTAGCCACAAGCGAAACCAACAATTATCTGTTAACTGCGTACCGCATAACGGAGTCATATATATCACGTATTATAAAACAAACACTGAATGTTATGAAACAAAAACTAGTACCAGTTTTAATTAAACCGCCCACAGAAAGAGACTTTCAAAATATTTAACAAGCTTTTTGGTATAACTGGAATATACCCAACTGCATTGGAGCGATTGACGGAAAGCATGTGCGCATCAGGGCTCCGAAAAACAGTGGATCATTGTTCTTTAATTACAAAGATTATTTTTCAATCAAGCTTTTAGCAATCGTGGATGCTAATTACAAGTTTGTAGCAGTTGATATTGGTGCTTATGGAAAAGAATCAGTCAATGGTATATTTCAAAAATCAAATATGTGTAAGAAAATAGCAACTAACAGATTTAATATTCCACCGCCGAAAGTTTTGCAAGGAACCGAAGTAATGTTACCATATTTTTTGATAGGTGATGAAGCATTTGGTCTAAGTAGCTACATGATGAAACCATATTTTAGAAGACTAGCAAGACTAGATAGAGACAAAGACATTTATAACTATAGGTTATGCCGCGATCGCAGAGTATCAAAAAATGCCTTCGGGTTATTAAGCCAAATTTTATTATATATTTTAGTATTTTATACTCCTATTGCTACTGCACCAAATATAATTGATGACCTAATATTATCAGCTTGTTGTCTTCACAATCTTCTCCGTGACGGTTATCTCGAAAGTAATAGTTTGCCGTTCTATAGATACAATGCTGAAGAACATCCTGATTAAAACATGTCAAATTTTGACCATGTTGGTGGGTGGATTTACAAACTCGGATGGATTTGAAATCAAAGAAAACCTTAAAGATTTCTTTTGTGATGAAAACGGTGAAGTTTCTTGGCAAGAATCGGCTATAAGAGGAACATAATATAGGTATTTATGTTATTACTATCCCAAGGCTGTGAGTTCAAATCCCGTCGCGAGCCTAAATTTTTCAATCATACTATTGTGATTTATTTTATTTTCTTCAAATAAATGTTAGCGTAAAAACGTACTTACTGTTTTTATTTAACTGCTGTCCTAATTCCTTCCAGACGGTATCGTTAGCCACATTATTCTTATATTTCATGTGGCCTGTATCATAACAACAGGATATTTTGTTACATGATTAATTAACTGATCTTCAGCCTCCGAAAAAGTCATTTTTTTGAAATAAATATTGATGCTAACTCTAAATATCGAGAGCCGATAAAAATTCTATGATTCTATCCAATATGAGCGCTAATTTGATTGCAAATTAAGTTTGGTGATGGCTCCGAGTAGCGACTACTTGGGACTTGTCTCAACAGGTTGGAGTGAGGTAACTACGTGCGCACCGACTTGTAGCCGCAGCACTACTGGTCTGCGATCGGCTGCGGCTACAAGTCGCAGCAGCACTTGCAGCCGAGGCTCGGCAGCACGTGCAGCCGCAGCTGTGTTTGGAATCTTTTCACAGAAATCTATACTACTACATAGAAAACCAGTCCTACGGCCACAGCCGGCTTCGTGTAGCCGCCGCATGTGCTGCCTGCAGCCGAGGTTCGAATAGCAACTTAAGCAATCTGACAGCCCACGTACCACGAAAGTGACATCAGAAAAAGAATACCAAATAAAAAACTTTTTGGGGTTGCCCATTTATTGCAGAGTTAGCGTGGCCGGACTACCTACTTAAGCCTACCTACAGGCGCGTTATTATCGGTCGATAAGATCAGATGCGTTATTGCCATATATTATATTGAAGTTGAAAGTTTTTTAAGCATTGATATGATTATTACACAAAATGAAACATCCTCAGCATATTTTTTGTCCTTCAATAGTTTCAATATTTCATCATCGCTATTTTTTTGAATTCTACCCTTTTTGCGCATGCTCGTTTTAAGTTAGTCTATTACGTATAGCTTGTGGCGCCCTTACTCGCCATTATAGTGTTTGTTTACTGTGGCAACACTAGTTTTAAGTTGGTATTTTCTATGACCATACTTTTACATTCTCTATTACTTACTACTTCATATTACACACTACGTCATGTTTTTGTTACGCGGTTTTAAACTCTGTTAGTATCTACTGCAGATCACTTTTAAGGGACTAAGATAGATAGATAGATAGATAAGATATAATTAGACATTTTGTATTTAATATTAAGTTTATTACGCACAACATTTTCTTATACAGCGAGACATAACACACGTATACCAAAATGATATTCTCTTCAACTACACTTGTACATTTTTTTTAACTACTCTACGGACTCTAGTTCCATACCCTTTTTGAAAGCTTTATTTCAGGATTTAATTTTTAAAATTTTACACGATTATTATTTTAATTCTTGTGTGTGACATTAATTAATTTGTGTTGAAGTGTATGTATCTTACGAGTAACTTATTATATTAATTTATCCTAATTTTAATACTAAACTTATACTAGTGTAGAGTGTATCTGTAACATGCTGGTTTTGTGAATAAGTGCATGTGCAGTGTGGGCCTTATGTCACTTATATATTATCCTATCTAGTGCCATGTGTGTTGGTTGTGTTTTCCTTTCTGTGTCTGGGTTATTAATTTTTAGGCTCTTTGTGTGTCTTGATTTGGTTGTGAAATGTGCGTGTAATGCAATGCGGTAGTAGTGCGCGTTGGTTTGAGTATGTGTATAAGTTTTGTTGTTTGTTTATCATTTTCTGAACCTCAATCCACTTGCTTTGTGCATCTACAGTAACAAGATAATGTTTCCCTTGAAACTCTGCAAAATCAATATGTAACCGCTGCCAGGGACGAGCAGGAAAAACCCATGGATGTAACAAAGACTGTGGTGTAGCATCTCTTTGCAGTCTACATGCTGTGCAGTCACGACATAAAACTTCAATTTAATCACCTAATTGAGTCCAATATACAGAGATATGTACAAGGCAACACAGTTACCAGTCACACGTTGCTAAATGCTCCTCTAATTCACCAACACACGACCGGTCTCATACGGAAGCCTCCGACCCTTGCTTTGCACGCGTGGGTTCGAATCCCATCCTCGTCGCCAGTAGGATATTTAGGGTTTTATTATAGGCGAACAATGAAACAAGACCGAATCCGCGATATAACTTTTTATTTTCAAACTACCTACATGACACTATTAACATAAAACACCACAATCGGCTGTGGCTTTCTCCGCTTTGAGGGCGAAGGTAGCTTAGCGGTAGCGTCCTCTTCACACATGGCTGTGTAATAAATACATTTACCAGTGTACCGCGAAATTGCCACGACCGCATGAGGGATGCTCTTGTACAGGTCCATCTTGTTGGATTTGGACCTCACGATCACCACTGTCTCGAAGGTAAGACCCTGGGCCTCGTGTTTCGTTTGAACGCATGACCCTTCGCTCTTACCACACCCTAGTTTTATATAAGGCTCACTTTCTCTAACTGCGTGTGAGTTAAATAAAGAGTATTGGCAAGTTCTGTGGGTATGCGCCCTCGCGAATATCGTTTGAGTTCCAGGGAACGAGCTTGATTTTTGGACGAATATATGCCTGAGTATACATCACTCATGGCATATGCTACGTCTAGTGAGTGGATTTCGGTGTGTACAGAGCTGTTCTCGGGTGATTTCCGCCGAGGGTGTATGGCAGTGATATAGCATGGGGAACAAGTCATTTTCTCACTCCCTTTCTTCGTTTTGTCCTCATCCAGAGTCACTAAACCGCCTGTCGCGTTGTAGGCTGCCATGTAACTAACGTCTCTTTAGCTTTTAGCAACATCTCGTTTGGCAACTTGTTAGACATGTCCATTTCCACTCCCTTTCGGCGTTTGGAGCTGAGGGGGACGATGCTGAGCCGTTTCCGGCTGACTTGGCCATCCTACGTGGACACGTCAGAATCTTCATCATCGGAGTTTATCCTCCGAGGTGGAATTTCCTCGGCCGACCACTCCTACACTTTTTGTAGGTAGGACCGCCGGGGTGGGGCCTAATGATGTGCCGGAGTCGTCGGATGTTGCCGACCCCGCCACCATCGCCGCTATTGATGAGCGGGTCAGCACCTCCTTCCGGACTGATTTGGAAGTGGTTTTGGTTGGCTGGGTAGGGCGAGAGGAGGTAGATTGTTTGGTTGGCAATGGCATTTTGGTTTTTAGGTCGTTGAAGCCTTGAAAAAAGTCTCTAGCTGTCAGGTACCCCTAGAAAATTTGTTTGATTATGAGGGAATTTTACCTGGTCAGGTGCAAGGTAAGTTCCCAGTAATGTTGGTGGCACCAACGGCTCCGCCTTGAGACCCCGAGTTGTGTGAGTGAATTCAAACTCGGGGGGTCTAGGGGTATACTAGCGGCAGGTGCAGAATTAAAAACAATTGGAATGAGAGGGAATAGTTGTAAGGGAATGGAAGAGTGTGTGCTGCTGATGTTAGCAGTGGTTTTCCCAACTCTTTAGATTGGACACTGACCGAGTTATGAGCGCCCAAAGTTTTTCAAGAAGGCGGCTAGTGCCACGTGGAAACTTCAAACGCTGTTTTCTCGTCAGTTATTCGTCCGGTTTGGGTCGGGATTGGTGTTTTGTGGTCCTCGGGTCCTTTTTAACTCTAGGGGATGGTTTTTGGGTCCCTTGAAGAACGGGCTATGGTGGTTAGTATAACTGAAAATTTTGGTATTTTTGTGGTGAGCGTGGTGTAGAATGTGGTGGTGATGATTTTAGTGAAAACTGCACTGCGGTAGACTGGATAATCTCGGAGAAATTAAGGTAATAATTTTTCCAAGATGGCGGCCAAGATCCAAAATTTTTTGGATCTCAGTTGTTTATGGACCGAATTTGCCCGAGTTTGGGTTTAATCGGTCGGGAGGGATTAGCTGAATATATTTATGATGTAATATTAAATATTTATTAATTAGTTTATAGAAATTTTGAAAAGAATGGTTTTATGTTTAAAAAAAGATTTCCATGGTTTTGGATTTTATTTGTAAATAATATAAGAGGGTGTGTGCAATAATACTCCGCAGTGGGTTTGAGTGTAAAAAGTGGTGATTAGTTATTTTTCATGTATTTTGGTTAAAATTTGGGTTTCTTGGGGTTTTTGATCACCCGGACACAGAAGTTTTGGAAAAAAAATTGTGGAGCAAGAGGACCTTGGCGCGTAGGGACTGTATAAACAAAATCCATGCGTCTTGGTCGTGTAACAAGTTATGCAAATTTGAAGAAAAATATTTTAATGAGTAAGTACTAACAAAGTATAGGTGGTAAAAATCCGGACATTGCGGTGTACTCCTTCCTCTTGCTATTCCTTTGATGTCCCGTAGAAACTTGGTCTCGAAGTTGCAAGATGGCGAAGTAGGTCAGGCAGCAAAAGTTGTTTTTTTGGCTCATGTTGCCTGGTTTTGACCGCTGGAGTCCAGATTTTGTGTATTCCAGTGTAGTCCAAGTGGGTAACGGGAATGGTGGCGTGAAAGATGGACCTAATCGATCTATCCGCGGAGATACTGGTTTGAAGTTTCCGAGATTTCGAAATTTCACGGTTTTTCCCAGTTTTCTCAGCGGAGGTAGGTCCGATCTTTGCGTTTTTGATGTCACTGTGACGGCCTTTTTGAGGCACGTCCGATGATATGCCACTTGGTGAAGATGGTTAGTTGTTGGAGAAGTGGGTTGCGACGTGGTGAGTACGTGGTTGGTGGTTTTTAGGTCGTATCTCAGTGGGTCGTATCACACTGGTATTTTCTGTTATAAAAACCTATTTTTGTGAATTTTTCGGCGTGGAGCTCTGTTATTTCGTGTTTACGCGCGGGAGGTTGATGATTTATTACACTTGTACTTTACACGTTAATCCTTAGAAACTCAAATATATAGAAGTTTCAGTATTCAAATAGTGGTATTACTCGTTTCCAACTCCTGCAGATATGAATATTATAACATTGTAAAAGGGATGCGTCTACACCTACAAGAGGTGCACGCTCTAATCCTTAAAGTGGTGGCCACCGGCGTTCGCAACCATACGCAGTTTTCGAGCTCAAGATCATCGCAGGTTTCTAAAAGTCGCAGTTAATTAATACAGCTGCCTACCACTATGCAGTTAACATCACCGCGAACCTGTTATACGCGGGCGCGAGCAGGACAACTCGCCTCATAACAAGCTCAAAATCGCCGTGAACTGAAGACCTGGATATTCTGCAACGACCAGCAACGTGTGTGTACGTCGAGCGTCGCGCGTTTACGCCTACGCCGTCGTCATAATTACCGGTTTTTAGTTCGGCGTCCCAGTGTTTTTGTGCGTGTGTGTATCAGTTCATTTCATCCGTCTGTACAAACAAACGCGCTTGTCATTTTTTTCCATCCGTATTTTGTGTCTCGATTCATTTCAAAACGTCTGTACTAGGGCAGTGCATCGATAAACATTTGATTACAATCTGTCAACATAGACTTATCGTCATTCGTTTAACCAATCATTCACTAATATTAAATACTCTGATTGGGTATCGATATCAACATCATTGTGACATTTCGTAAACAAATCAAATATCAATGGTCTTACTTATAAACGTTGGTTAAATTTTAAGCAACTGTTTAGCAGCTGATTAGTGAAAATCTTACCCATAAACTCCTTTTAAGGATAAAAGATGGTAAAGCAACTCATAAACAACTGTCAAACTTAACCAACCTCGAGAGGTAGTTTAAATGACTGCTAAAAGGCAAAATGGCTATTCACATTTGAAACAGCTGATTCTCACCGAGTGCGGAATTAAGGGGATCGAATCTGTGTATAAAAATATATCAGTAAAAAAAAGCATTGAATTGGTGTCGCCACCTACCGTAGCTAACGGGATATTTATTAAAGAAAGTGCTAAAAAGTTTTATACAAGCAAACAATGTAAAATCACTAATTAGTATATGGGTATTATGTATTCAAAAAGGAATAACAATTAAAATAATTAAAAAAATATTGTTACGTGCGAGCGGGAGTACGTAGGATTGGAAGGAAACACCAGTTTTTAACTAAACCAGTTTTATTGACTTACACAGCCGTGATTCCTCTCCCCAGTTGGCCCCAGATGCACAACTAACAACGCTCTGTCCCTACAATTATGTCTTACTCACAATACCGTCGCCGATATTGCGTATACCACTTTCTGCTGCTGCAGTGCCCACATTCGAATTTACCCCATGTAGCTCGCTTCTGGATCTTCTCTTAAACTACGCTACACTCCTCCTTCACTGAACTGTCAAGTGGACACTTTCAACTTTTCACAAAATTCAACTCTTTCATATCGCATTTGTCGCTTCACTGTCTTCAATTGAACTCTTTGAACTACCGGTAGGCGCGCCTTACGCTGGTTATATATCCGCAAGGAATCTTCTAGAACCCATACTTTCAATGTTCTTTTCATTATTCTTTTATTTACTATCTACCCCTTTCTAAACTATCTTTAACTTCCTATCTATCTATCTCTGTCTTTTCCTTCCCAAACCTTCTATTCTACAACTTTCGCTCATCATCTATTCCGTTCTAAAATGTTGTGTATTCCTTCCACATTCTTCTACCTTTTTCTAAAAATCTTGAGAACGGCTTATGCTGCCAGAAAGTTCTACCCTCGGTCGCCAGAATATTAAATATTTTCACTCGGCACATAATTCAATAACTTCATTATTGTACCCTTTACCGACACTAGCGCTATTGTCTCTTGTGGTTATTTCTTGGACTATTACTGCTTTCTCAGTCAGTTCTAAGTTCTAACCCGACAAGCTGTGTTTAGTATGTACCACAGTTAATACTGGTGTGTGCTATTGTTTTCATTTTCTTGTTTCTTGGTATAAAACATGGAATTCATCAATCTCTACGATTTTATACGAGTTATCGAGGAGCTGCATACTTTTGCTGCGACAAGAAGACGGAGAAAGACATACAGAGCTCGTTTCAATCTGTTGCATAATTTAACAGATGATGAGTTCAGGCTATTATACAGATTCAGTAAGACGAATATGTGCAAAGTAATAGAAATAATAAGAGCTGATCTGCAAGTGGATACCCGAGGTGGACATACGGAGTAAGGTAGCAATCGCGTTCGCTTCGAAAAGTTGGCGGTACGTAAAAATGACATCAAATTTAACAGAAGAAATCAATGCAATCTTATTCAAAACACACAGGTCGTTTGAAACGCGGATTGTTGGGAAAATTGTGACATTGTGGTCATTGTAGAGGCAGCAAACATGATGCAAGGATATATATACTGAGAAAGCTCAGTCAAGAGGAAATTTGAAGGAAATGAGTTTGTTGAACGGCTAATTGGTGATAGTGGTTATCCAAGGACTTCTCATATTGTAACAAACACCACTGCTGAGGCCCCACACTGCAGAAGAGCAGCGTTACAATCACTATCATATCCAAACTTGTAATGTTATTCAAAGATGTTTTGGTGTATGGAAACAATGGTTCCGAATATTATTAGAAGCCATGATAGGCTCATACACCTCAATACAGGCAACTATTATTGTTTGTACAGTATTACAATTTAGTGATCGAGCTGAATGAAGAGCAAGGTGCATATTCATATTAATTTAATATTTTTTCATATAATAATAAAATATGACCTTTGGCCAGTTCCTATATCTGACTAATAGTTACTTCTAGTCCTATGTCTTACTAATATTTGCCTTATTACTGATTTTTTGTTTGTTTTCAGATAGAGAAAATCTTCAACCTGAAGTGCCTGTAAGAAGATTTTAATAATGATTTAATTTTATCATTCTTATTTGGCTATAATGGAGAAGATAAAGAATAGCCCTTTCTATGACATGATACTGATCAACATTACCACTGACCTTCCTTAATGTTATTGAGTGCAGTCTATTACAATATTAATTCTACAGAAACCACTAAACCTAAGCAAATTATCAATCTCATGGCGACCCCAATATCTGAGGACTGCCATTACTTTCAGCTCAGATTATTGATATTATTGATGGTCATGTAGAAAAAATAAAAAGGAACATTTTTAAACAATTAAAACACCTCAAAAAATTTAAATGCACAATTTTAATAAAAAATTATACACAATTATGTATTTTTTATTATTTTTGATAGCCAGTCTTCTTGCAGATACATTATTTTCAATCACTTTTCATGCAACTCTTATCACACCTTTACACTTCATTCCATTTCACTCCATTTACACATTATCACATTTCATTCCATTTACACTTCATTCCTTCTTCCTGTGCTGCTTTGGCCAACACAAACAATGCTTGTTCATGGCTTCCCTTGCAGTAGTCTCCCGTATGTCTGTGAAAACAAAAGCTATAATAATAACAACCTATAAACATACCAATATTGGGCTTGAATGTCCCATTCAGTAAGGGAAGGGACTGACAGTATACGCAATATGCTTTTCCAAGGCCGATTGGCAGTTTTAACACATTGGTTATACCGACCTGCAGGATTCATCTCAATGTTTTCCTCCATTGTTAATCACCTGAGTGATGTATGTTTTCCAATCAGGATTCGAACCTGAGCACTTTGCGTTTAGGACACATGTACTAACCTTTTTATTTAAATGGCCCATATGGCCATGTATCCCCCTATGTACTATCCATTAATCTACTATGGCTTTGTGTGGCAATAAAAACGAAAGCAATACGAAAATATATATCATAGAGACAGTGACTCTTTGTTTTTGAATGTACTAAATAAAAACTTGTAGTAACCTATTTAATATGAATAATATCACTCAAAATTGTTGGAATCCACAGTAAACTCATGGGATATAGTCTCCATCAAAATCTCCTCCACCAGTCATTGTTCTCGCTCTTTTAAATGCCAACTCAGATTGTTAGCCTTGTTTTTCATATTAGCCAAGCGAGCTTTTTGGCGACATACGCGTTTGTGCTCGTTTCTTTTTCAATAATATCAGCACACTCATGTACCAGCATTTCGAGAATTAGCTAGAAAACCATAAAATATTATGTTAGCGTGCATTAGGCTCTTGTTAGAAGAGTATTCAAAGAAAAATAAGGATTAATATAGTTATTTTACATATTGTGCGCCCTATTACAAAATACTATGGATACTACGTATGCTATGCCCTATAACGCTTACACTTGCTGTTCACTCAAGTTTTTTTTGTATTCTTTTCACATGGCGTTCCGCTGTGATGTATTTAAAGATTATTTTATCAATTTCTATTATTTTCTATTTACACACGACAAACATAAACAACTCAGCTGTCAGTTGTTAGTGTCAACAAAGTCACTGGATACAGACTAAAAAACGTAGTACTGACAAAAATTTCGCTCTTTTCCGTTCTTTAGTCGAATATTTTGGGACAACGCCACGTCAATCATTCAAATTTCGTTTGTCTGTGCTCCTCTGCGGTAAGCAACAGGTAATACACGTTTATAAGTGAAAAAAATATATTCATTGATTAGGGGCTTAAAAATCTCTTATTTAAAGGATGGCTAAACCTTTCTTAACGAGATTTTTATAAGTAAGACCACAAATGGTTATAAAATTGTAAACAAACTTTATATAAGTTTATTTTAAAAGTTTACCAATGTTTAAATTAAGTTTTCTCAATTCTATGGTTACAACTAAACTGTAAGTAATACATTATTTTGTTGCTTGGATTATTTTATACCAATTAATTATGGATTATTTCTACCAAAAATTGTACCAATTTTTAAATCTTTTCCTGTGTTTTCTAAAATTTTATGTAGTTGTGTACTTCATGTTTCTAAATGGTTACCTGTATTTTTTTTCGTATAAGTTATTTTGTCTGTGTATGTTATGTAGCAAACAGCCCCACACCTCCCCTGCACCTGTATCATTGTTAATTTGCCTTATAAGCTATCCTTATTAACCAGGACTGAGGAAAAGCGTAAATCGGAATTGGATAAACTCAAGCAAGAAATTGCAGCTTTGCAGTGGCGTTTCACTGGGACTACCGATGCCCAGGTCTGTAAGGTATCTGCCAAATTACCACCTTTCTGGCTACGCAGACCTGCTACTTTACCTGTATCTTGCTTAAAAAGGGATACTACACTATTGAAGAATATTTAAATGACAAAACTTCATTTACATAACAGCTCGCTCCAACCTCTTATACTGTGTTTTGTACGAGTATAACGTTTTTATCTTGCCGTACTTGTAAGGAATATATGGAGATATGTTGCAAAAAAAATAATACGTTACGTCTTTATATTTATAACTATAATTATTTTCTATCCTTTTATTGCGCTTTTGTCTTATTGAATATGCACTGTTTGCTACAACTCCATTAATTCTTCAAAAGTTATTCTGTAACATAATTCTGTATAAAATCTTTTTAAAAAAAAAGTACTTAAATATAAAAAATAGAACAACAAATATAAAGAAATTTTTTTTTAGCTAGACGTGTTGCTGGGGAGTTTCTTGCCGCTTCTTCTCCTTAACAGCAATAACACGTTGCGAAGCGGTGTACATAGACTAGGAAGTAAAATTAAATTTTAACCTATATGTATGACCTTCAAAAAGTGTTCTCCAGTGGAACTTATTTTGAATAAAAACTTTTGAATTTGAATTTGATAGAGGTATACGTCCATGCGGCGACTACAGAGAGTTAAATGCCATAACGAAGCCTGACAGATACCCCATTCCTCGATTGCAAGATTTTACGTATTTATTGGGTAACACAAGTATATTTGCTAGATTGGATTTTTAAATAGGGCGTATCATAACATTCTATTCATTCTAGTTAATCCGGAGGATGTTGAGAAAACAGCCGTTCGGACTGTACGAATTCGAGCGTATGACGTTTGGTTTGCGTAACGCGGCCCAAACGTTCCAAAGATTCATGTATAATACGGTTTTACAAGGCCTAGATTTTCTATTCACTTATATAGATGATGTAATTATAGCCAGTAACACTGAGCAGGAACACAAGGAACATTTAAGGACAGTTTTTGAGCGGTTTGACAAATTCAGAATAACCATTAATTTAAATAAATGTTGTTTCGGACAGAGCACCGTAAATTTAGGTTATGAAGTATCAACGGAAGGCATTATAAACCACTGGAGGAGAAGGTTAAAGCGATAGTGGAATACCGGAGACCGGAGACCATTGAGGGGTTAAGACGTTTTTTAGGCATGCTTAATTTTTATATGAGAATATGAGTCGGAATTAAGTAAGTATTTACATAATGCTAAGAAACGGGATGAAACTAAAATCACATTGTCGGATGCAGCAGTGGAGGCATTTGATAAGTGTAAAAAGAGCGTACAAAGCGCCGTTACCTTATCACATCCCCTAGCCGACGTACCTCTGGCGCTTATGACCGACGCGTCCAATACGGGCGTAGGCGCAGTTCTACAGTAGAGGGTTGAAGGACAATAGAAACCCTTAGGTTATTTTTCTAAACAGCTGTCCAAAACACAAAAAAAATTATAGTACCTTTGATAGAGATTATTGGGAATTTATTTGTCGGTTAAGCATTTCCAGAATATGGTAGAAGGGAGACATTTAATTATTTTTACAGATCATAAACCTATTTATTACCTTTGCTTTTAAAAACATAGGCAAAAACAACGGAATTGCAACTGTCGACGGCCGCCACAATTTACATATTCTGATATTTACATTAATTTCTTACTCTAAATTTTACTCTACATATTTAAAACGCGTTCAAAAACATTATTTGAGTGACTTTAGATGACGTCAGTCTTGTACGTCTGTCCAAGATTATGTAGTCGGCTTTGGAAAATTCTGTTTCGCATGGCACTGATGTTATTATTTATTACGTTGCAATGCTTAATAAATAGCGTAAAGAGAGATTCGTAAATGCGTTTGTTTTCTCGCCACCAAACTCTGAACCCGTTATTTACGGTTGTAGGTCGGTTGTGATCAGTTTAAGTAAACATTTGTCGATTTGGGCCTTCTCGCTAAGTCTTAACTTTCTAGATATGTACGAAGACATCATTCTCTGTTGCTTTTTAGGGGGTCGAATTGGAATATTAGACGTGTGAGTAGAAGTCGAAGGTACTGCTACAGATTCTGTGACTGTTACAAAGGAGGAGGTTGTGGGCACATGCCTATTATCAATACGAGTAGCACTGTCAGTACGTTTTCCAAGCAGAACATTATTACCATCACGAGAAATCACTTGTTCTTTACGACAACCAACCGCAAGGCATTGATTTGTAGGTTCCGTCCGGCAATTTTTTTGTTTTTATTTTTTTTATTGCAGGAGTTCAGCAGACAGGCAGACGGGCCACTTGATGGAAAGCGGTTACCGTCGCCTATGGACATTTGCAACACCGAAGGTGTGCTACAAATGCGCTGCTGCTCTCTTAAGGCAGACTGGAACCTTGTCACTAATGCCGGAACACAACCCAAGGTTGTTATGGCGACATACTTTAGACAAGGGGTGGTAGCTATCCAGCCCTACCACCTGGCTGTGGGTTATTTTGTCGCCTCTTACGACAGGCCGCCCGGCCGCAGGAAATTATATTCTTTCTCCGTTCCTGCACGGATAGAATAATATTCTTCGTAGGCAATATGTTTTGTATTCAAATGCAATATTAAATTCGTAATCGTACTTTTGTACGAGAAAGTGATTTTGCAATATTTACAGATAGCTTTCTTGTCAGTAAGATCACAATTTCAAATAATTCCAAACATGAGAGGTTATAGACCGTACTTTGGGCATTATAACTGTTTATTATATGTATCACTGCGTACTGCGTAGCGCGTGACTCTTACTATTGTCATTATTCGTTATTGCAACGTAAATAATATTATTTCGTGTTATCGAATAACGTAAAAATAAATAAAAGTTAAAATTAACTTTATTCCAATCAGTTAAAGTACAAAATCGTAAGCACAATGTGACAGCTGACAAGAAAATATAAAACATATATTGAACTTTATAACGTTAGTTAAAGGATTGTAATTGAAAGATTTAAGATTCGTAATTCATTATTAGCAAAATAGCAATATGAAGAGAACTAGTTGAGAAGCACTATCTCTCTCACACATATGCTTAATCTCGTTAAGAAACGATTAGGCATATCTTAGGTAAGAAAATCAGAATCAGTCCCTAATCAATGAATATCTCTTTTCTTCACTTAGAAACGTGTATTACCTGTTGTGTACCTATGAAGAGCATAGATAAACGAAATTCGAATGATTAACGTAGGTTGTACCCAAAATATTCGACTAAAGAGGAGTTTGTGGGTGAGATTTTCATTAATCAGTTGCTGAGCAGTTTCTTTAATTTTAAGAAACGATTATAAGTAAGGCCTGGCTAGTTTGCGCATAATACTTGACTGTGACACTTAGATTTTTATCAACTGGAGATTCATTCAAAAGTCTTCATTACTTATTTAAAATTTCCCCACAAGTGATATCATTGATCGTGCCCGAAGTATGTAAAGCGCTATGTGAGCCATTGCCATTTGTAAAGGTAAGTATTTTTTATTTTAAATAAAACCAAATAATTAGAAATTAAAAAAACACGTTTATTGAAAAAAATGTAAGTCTTTCATTAGCATTTAATTCTTGTTTTGTATCTTAGTGAGAGTAAGTGCCTGTGTAACGATGTCATTCGATATAATTGTCACCGTTTGATTAGAGGTGCAGGAGGTGGAAGAATCTGTCACATATTCTGCTTGGCTATAATGTGGTTGTACGATTGTATAATCACCATAATCATCAGTAACCTAATATACAGGGCTTGGTAACACCTGTGACGAAGGGGATGATGTAGGTGCCAAGGAATCCGGGGCAGATCTTACGCACGAGTATGTGCTGCAGCTAGAAGGACTATTAATATTTAAGTAAGTGTCATTTTGCTTCCAATAAATAAGTTCATCTATATCGTTCATTATAATCTCCCTTTGATGCTCATTATTTCTTTTTATTTTTTTGCCCAGTAGTTGACAATATAAATCTACCTCATCCACTTCAGTGCGCGGTCGATCTGAGATATTTTTAAGGACATTTACAGCTGTCTTCATTTGTGATCGTACTTCTCAAATTTCTGATTCTCGCCGTTTTTTGAATGCCCCACTTTTTCCCGTATCACTGATAGCGCAAGTGTGCGAAACAATTATCAATGTGTTTGTTCTATCATTATGCACTTATTAGCGATATAGTCTCACGCAAACAAAAATAAAATTAGCACATAAATCAGCTGTCAAGCTGATCATCTGGAAAGTTGCTCTACTTAAATATTTTAGAAAGAAACAAAAGTATTTATTTAGGACAAGGAAAATAATACTAAACAGTAAAAGTAGTAAGAAACAAATTAATGTGTATACACATTAATTAAAACATTACAATTGAATTATTTAAAATTGTATATGTATAAACAAAAAAAGTTAGTGTTAAAGTTTTTAGTTCGATCCATTTAGCAGTTCGTCTTAATAGCCCAGTCCTTTTTGTTTCCATTTTTTTTTTCAAAAGTCCTACACTCACATATATTTAAAAAGGAGGTAATTATAAATAAAAATCGATCTCTTCAAATATAAAAGTAGATATTTATTCAAGATTATTCAGTATCTTCAGTTATTTCAGAGTCCGAAGTATCACCGATATTTATAACAAAATTAAAGTCTAAATCAAAGTATTTTAGATATTCGTTTTCTATATCTTCTACATGCCGACATGTTTGCCCAAACATCATTAGTTATTTGTTGAAAAGCTTCATTTAAAATAAGTAAGCAAAATGCATCGTGCAAGGAGATGTATGAAAGGCAGGCGGCCACTGCGAGCCGACCCGAGCGTGAGTGAGGTTGTCGCTTTGGGGTAATAAAATAAGTTAAAATATTCGACTTTTAAATTGCTCCAAACCTCATCCCGGATCGCAGCATCACATCGCGAAATTGTCCCGAAATAGGCATTAGTGTGGTATAATTTTGATCGACATTGCGGCTATCAACGTAATTTTTTGCTATGCCCCAAATATTTTCTATTGGATTAAGTTCTGGGTGATATGGTGGGAGACGTAATACTGTAAAATTATGTTCTTTTAATAAATCATCGACTTTATACTTGCGAAAATTTTCTTTATTTTTAAATATTAAATCGTATAATTCTACTTTTTTAAATGTCGGTTCAAATGTGATATTTTTTGCGGTGAGCCAACTTTGCATTTCAGATTTGTTGGAGTTAGACGTCGGTATTTTTTCCGAAGTAGAGTTGTGATAGGCTGCGTTATCCAAAACTACCACAGCATCCTTCGGAAGATTAGGTATTAATTTTTCTTTTAACCATTTTAAATAATTCTCTTTACTCATGTTATCGTGGTAGTCGCCTGTTTTAATCTCTGCCCTGTACGTTAGCAACGCATTTGGTATAAATCCTGTAACACTTCCGGCGTGTATCATAATTATACGCACTCCTTTAGACAGTTTTCGTTTTATTCCCATATTTGAATCATTTCTAGACCATGATTTATTTTGCACATGGTCGGAATGTACATATGATTCATCAGTATAAACAATAGGCTTACCTTTATTGCGCAAAGATTTCACCTGTTTTAGGTATTTTAGTCGTAATAATTGAATTTCATGTCTTTCTGTTAGCGTCTTTCTGTTATTCTCAGTTTTGCACCATTTATATCCTAGTTTAATTAACAAAGTTCTTAAGGTTGTTTTACATCCATTGAATTGTATACGATCTCTTAAAATACTTTGTAATCGCAATAATGTTGGAAACTGATGGTGCTCTCTATGAAAGTCTTCTATGCTTTTTCTGACTACTCCTATATCAAAATCATCTAAATTTATTTTTCTTGGTTGTATCTTTCTTTTTTCATAGGTGACGTAAACACTACTGTACTTGTTTTCGCAAAGTTTGAGTGTGACGTAGTTGCCTCATTTGCAACACATTCAACATTTTCCTCATCCAAAGAAGCTGCGACCTCCCCTTGAGCCTTTTTTTCTCTTAAAATTCTAGTCACTGTGCTTTCAGAAACACCAACAGCCTGCGCTGTTCGCCAACGTGCATCGGTTATTGTTTCTGCTTTGTTATTATTTTAAATATAATGTAAGTAGAGCAACTTGCAATTCAAGTCTGAGAGAGAGCGATATAATTCAGAGATAGTCGTGTACACCGAACGGGAGTTGGCTCGAGACTGCTGTCCGGGTTTAAAGTCCCTCACCCCGCGCCTTCCCTTTACTGAATGTAGTGGGGCGCGTCTTCGTGGATTGAACTATCTATAAAACTCGGCGTTGGCGCTTATATAACGTTCTCGATGTGATTGTTCACACGAACGCTTTAAATCATTCTTGTTTCGTTTATCGCTTCAGTAAGACGTGGAAATGGTTTCTGCTAAAATACTAGCAATAGCGAATTGTGTTGCTAGGAGACGAAAAAGAAAGCAAAAGGCATTCTGTGTGCATCCTCTGAATGAATTGAGTAGTTAAAAGGACAGTTTGTGACACTACGAAGAATTGAGGCAATATCCCGATATTTTTATTATTTATTTTCGAATGTCTATTACAACATTTGACGAACTGTTGACAATAGTTTTCTTTTTCTTGGAAGTCTCTGAAATATTAGGAGTGTCAGGCAAAGGTCCAGCTGACGAATTTATGTCGTTCCGCGTTGGCGGGCTTTCAATATTTTGCTCTGTTACATTTGTTGGAGAGTTGTACAGAAGTTTTGGCACCTTTAACGTGTGGAACTAGAAATAATAATTGATCGTAATATCTGTATTTCTTTCTCTTTTTTGCACTTTGGCCTGATGTAACAAGTTTTTGGGCTTGATATTCACGTCGGAAGTTGTCCCTTAAGTGTTTGCATTTTGCTTGCAACTCTTTGCCTAAAAATATATGTAATTAACGAGTCATTCCTTTGTTACAGATTTTTAGTATCAGGCAACAATTTTTCATGATTGACATTACCAGTTTTTATTTGGAGTTCTCGACATTAGTCGTGTTAGTAGTTTAGTCTGTCCGTGCATCTTGTGCCGTACGGCCACGTATCGCTATTTAACTTATCGCTCAGCAGTTAGTAGTAGATACATTCAGGTGCAGTGCTTGTAGTGAGCTAATGTCAGAAGGTGCTCGTTGTACTGCATGCCATCAAGATTTACACTTTCACTGTGCAGGGATAATTGAGGCAGGTTATCGCAAGCTTGGCAACCGGAAGCTTACATGGCGTTGCGTAAAGTGTAAGCAGGTTGGATCTTTACAGACACCATCGTCGCCGTTGTTGGAACCCGAGTCGATGTTGCTTAAAGAAATAAGAGCATGCTCAAAAATTGGCGCCTTTAGAGTGTTTAAAGGACAAAGTTAGTGCGATCAAAACTGAATTCATAAACTTTAAATCCTCCTTAGATAACATAAATAAGGAGCTGAAAAGTTTCAACAGTAAAATAGCTTATGTTGAGGAGCGTCTTCTGGAAGTGGGAAAATCTCAAAATCGAATAGATAAAATTCAGACTAGTCAAGATAAATTAGAGCAAGAATCCAGTTCAGCCGAACAATGGTCTAGAATGAACAACGTGGAAATTAAAGGAGTACCGCAATCCAGCAATGAGAACTTATTTGATATAATATTCAAAATTGGATCTCAAATTCAATACCCACTCAATAAATCTCATCATCTTCATAGAAGAATGATTGAATGCAGTTTTGGTATTCTGTCCAACAAGTGGAGGATTTTAACGAGGGCTATAGAACTTCAACCCAATCGCACGATATCGGTACATAAAACATGTTACATCCTAAATAACTTTGCAAGAATCAAAGATGGATTCCAATTTGATGATACTTTATATGACAGTCCAATACAAGGTCTCCAACCGACGGATCTAAGAAGTAACCATACTGGTGTGGAAATACGCGATTATTTCGCTAGATATTTTTAATCGTCACAAGGTTCTATTCCGTAGAAATATCAAGTTATAAATAGAGACAAATAAACCGCTGAAAAAACTAAAAGTAATAAACCATTTTTATTTAACCTTAATAACTTGCATTATTTACTTACACGAAATTTTTTTCCTCATTGGTGAGGGTTTCCCTGAGAGATTTTTGTTTATATCCTGCCGGGCATTATTCTTCATAATCTTATTTGAGTACTCTGGCAATACTTTTGCATATAGAAGTGGACGATACTCCACCTCTATAATTAGGACTTCGGGATCCCATAACTCGCGACATCTAACGCCGCTCTGCTAACATAAACACAAAAGAAACAGGTCCGACTGCCGAGCGAGCACACGGCGCACTGGGCAGTCTTTCCAACTCGGATTTTGAAAAAGACGTAGACAACATTAGAAAAATACGTAGATTTAGTAAAAATTTAAGACGAAAAGTTCATAGACCTACGTATACTTTTTTCTGAGTAAAATGAAGAGAGTAGGGTAGCTAAAACTTAATAAAACGAGTGTTTTGTTATACAATTTATTCATTTTCATCAATTTCAGCCTCAGGCACATGAAAGTTATAAATACATTTGTTAAAAAATTTAAGGTGCTCTTGCGAAGGTTCGTTTTTTTTTTAATGCTACTTTTTGTAAAAAGTAGGTCACTTAGCGTTTCAGTGGAGATTCTGTTTCTTATGTTTGTTTTCATTAAGTTTATTGCAGAAAACAGCCGTTCGTTTTTTTTTAGTGGGAGTAGCAACATTCCGCTCTTCATCACTGTCACTGCTTGTTTCCATAGTCAGAAATCAACATCAAACATGAAAAAGAAATCAAACAAAACAACTTCGAATCCGTTGAGAATCGAAATATATCAGGTTAGGGAAAAAGTTTCTTCGCATTTTATATAAAAATTCAAAGGGTTTTTCTATAAAGTTTATTTACATTTGACTAAGGTATGTAGGTGCCATTTTGTTGGATAACTTTTTGCCATCTTGTAGGTAGGGACGAGATCCCATTGCTATATAAATTTTGGGGCTTTTGATCAAAAAACTGCGACAAGTGGTTTTGGCAGTCCTCTCGTGATTTTAACCTGACACTGCCTAAGGAATTCTGCAGAGACCGAAACAGGTGAAAATCTGAAGGTGCAAGGTCAGGACTATGCGGCGGATGCATTAACACCTCCCAGCCAAACTCTCGTAATTTTTGCTAAGTGGCTAAACAAGTTTTATCATGGTGAAAAACCACACCCCCTTCTGTTCATTAATTCCGGCCGCTTTCTCTCAACTTTTTGCTTTAATCTCATCAGTTGTTCGCAGTACAGTTCAGAATCGATGGTTCTGCCTAGCGGTAACAGCTTATAATGAATAATGCCCTTCCAATCCCACCATAACACAGCATCACCTTGTTGCGAGTTAACCCGGGTTTCGCCACAGTCTGTGAAGCCTGACCGGCCTTTGACCACGATCTTTTTCGCACGTTCTTGTCGTACGTGATCCACTTTTCATCACCAGTTATCAGCTTCTTCAAAATGGTTCGGTTTCATTACGTCGTAATAAAGAATCACAAATGAGTACACGGTTCATTAGGATTCTTTCAGTGAGCTCATGAGGCACCCAAAAATCGAGCTTTTTTGTGTACCCAGCTTTTTTTAAATGCGCCAAAACCGTTTTGTGGTCAATTCCCAGTTCTCCAGCTACATCGTAACTACTAATATCTTGCTCCACTTTTTCAAAAATGGCTTCAATTTTGTCCGTAACAGGGCGACCAGAGCGACGTGAATCTTTGATATCAAAATTTCCGGATTGAAAACGCTTAAACCAAATTTGCGCTACTCTCACAGATACTGCATTAGGTCCATAAACATCAGAAATTTTTCCGCGGTTTGTGTTGCATTTTTACCTTTTTTGTAGTAAAATTTTAAAAAGTATCGAATTTCTTCATTAGATTCACTCTTTTAACAATAAGAAAAACAAATGAATATCACACATTTTCCTAATTTGAATTTGGAATTGTCTTCTTTAAATTTAAAACTTTTTAATGATACCAAAACCAGCCAGATACAAATGGTATAGCCAAAGAGATCTTATTACAAGTTCATACATACTATATGCGAAAAGACTTTTTCCCCAACCTATTATTATAGATTATGTTTCTGACAATGACACCAGTGACAGTTTCTGCAAAGCGAACGTTCCGTTTTACAAAGTCACACCTCTATTGCTGTGACTGTGTAAAATGAAACTTTTTTTTTAATACCATTCCTGCCTCCAACGCGGAGTGAACTGGAGCTATCCATCGGCCGAGTCGGCCGATGAAATAATCGGCAGAGGTGTGCGATACTGATCAAACTGTCGACCGATAGTTTAGTTTGAAGGCAATTGTGGAGCCCATCAAACTTTTTTGTCGACCAATACTAAATCTCTGTAATGTGCGCAATAGCATACCTCTTCATACTGATTAAGAAGCCGATTAAACTATCGGCCGATAAAAATTCTATAGTCTGCGGGGACTCTAAAAGAGATAAGTCTTAAGATGTTATAGAAATCCCAGAATCTACTTTTAGTTTTCTATTTCTTGTTTTCTGGAAGGGTTTGGGTTCTTTTGTTTGTTTTATAAACTCAAATAGTGTACTGTCTATACTATATTTATTTTCTTCTTAATGATCTGGCGATTTATTCAGTAGTTTATGTGGATTGAAAGACATTATGCCCTTAGCTGCAAAACCCGCTTTTATATTATCTATTTTAGATATGTCTATACTTTGCAGTAATCTTTTAGTAATTTTGGAAAATGAGACTTAATAATGGTTAACTTGTAACGCATAAATTACATAAACATAAACATTTTACAATTCAAACTCCCGCGCATTACGTGAAGGTTAAAACTATTTAAAAATTACTTGATCAAAACAATACGTTCCAAACCATAAACTCGCTTTCAATAAAGGTTGACTTCATACCGGTTGGCATTACAGTTTGCCAGTATGTATCGTCACCATAATGTAACGATTTTTGGTTGTATCGATGCTCATGTGTTGTGGCTCTCTAGCAATATCGAGACATCAATTTTTTGACTGTCAGCACTAACGAACTGATCAAAGCGGAGAGTGGCAACACCAGTGCAATAACGAGACCCGACCTATACGCACGACCAAAAACGCGCGCGCATAAACTTGAGTGAATTTCATCCAAAATCTCGCCATCGAGTAGAAAAGGTGCTAGCTGCAGACTCAGGTGAGTACAGTGCTTATATCGTTGCTGCTGGATCTAGGACCTTGAGCCTCGAATCAATCTGAAATTGACCCAGAGTAGTATCCGATCGCCTTCGCAGGGCAATCGAATGCTACGCAGTACAATAAAAATTACGATATTTAATTAATTTCTATTACTCACTAAAAATATTTAAAACTACAATAACGTTCTTTATAGAATTATAAATTTACCATTTAAAAACATTAAAATAAATAATATTATTCGACTGTATACGAATAAACTAACATCAAATCTTCATAGAAAATTTACCACTAAACTAAATTATAGAATCTAATTAATTTCTAATATTACCAATCGAAAACTTATCCATTAAAACGAAAATAAAACTCGAATAATTAAAGTAATTTTTATACGCGTTGAAAGTATTTACCGCAAATAAATTCTCGGAATAATGCGAGAGTAGAGTTGGTCACACTTGTTGAGGGAAGTCCATATATAAAAAACAGTTGGTTTTTACGGAAGACCGTCGTGTTTTATATTTAATACGTGACGCCTTTAGAATCGTTTTCTTTCACTACGATCTGTCGGCCAGTACAGTACTTTCATCTCAAGTTAATCTAAAACACATATTCACTAACTAAGGTACGTAAATCTTTGATTTTCGTCAGTCTATCGTTTCTTTTTTTTATTCGATATACAGTAGAAACTTTTATTGATTACAGCCGTGATAAAAATGGCGAATAAATGGTTTAGCTGGCTCATTGCCGTTTCCGTCCCGCCTTGTGGAAAATTATTCTCAATCGGGAGGAGCCCGTAATAATTCCAGTAGTGTTTTTTTTTAAAAACCTCGGCGTATTCGAAAAGGTATATATTTACATTTTTTTCTTTATTTGTCACAACGTGGTAAACTTATAACCCTTTAATCGGATGATATCATTTGAATCTTGGATTATTTAGCTTTATTCTAATCAGTATCATGGAAACCACATATGATTTAAGCACGTATATTAAATATTTTGTTCTAATGAACAAATTAAGGCCTTATTACAATAGCGTAATGTAGTCCCGTTCGCTGAACAATCGGCGTGGTATTTCAAGTATCATCTTAGTGCTATCTGCTTCATCTAAATAATAACCAAATTAATTAAGCCATAATTACTGGTTCATCTTTGTGTAGAATTCACTTTAGGCTTCCGAAGATAACGAATGTCTGTAATTCTTTTTTTTTAACATGTAGTTTTCTCTCTTAATTCCAGGCGTTCGGGGTTTTTTTTTGTTTTTTCGTTCTTCTCTGTTATTACCAATGCTGGTACATCAGGGTAATACCTCGAGTTTATATTGGCGGAGCTAGCGCCCTACAACGAGTTTCCGTGGAAGTTCGTCTAACATCATTTTTATGCCAGTTAATACTAGTCTACCTTAGAAGAAACCGCAAGTATACCTTTAGGGAGATTCGCTATTTTCTCCAACCTCAAATAGCGTGGCGTCCAAATCTTAAAATTAACTTTAATGTAATTATGTCCAAATATTTATCACTTTAAGCAAACCTACCCCCTACAAAAAAAAGTCTCATGTAACTGGGTTTATTCAGTTAACGATTAGAACTGAATACATTATCAATAATTAGCGTTGTATTCATAACGGCTGTAGAACGTTGAATATAAACTGGAGATTTAAATTAAAAGGTATTGTTTTATTTGTGCCACTTCATCATTTTTTTTATTAAAAACAAAACATTGTTATTACATAACAAAATACCATTATTATTACATAACAATGGCGCCCAATTCGTGTGTGTTTAGAGTAATTGCTTGAAGCTCTCGATATTTCGTGTTTTTGAAATACTAGATTATATTTGGACATAAAGAAGTTAATTAAGGTAAATTCAATTAATAAAGATTTTTTTTCAGGAACTACCGTTATAAATTTAATTAAAATTGTGTATGATTTGTATACGTGTAATTTTAGTAACTGGACATATACAAGGATTACTCTGAGTTTCAATCATATGATATTTTGAATACTATACTTCAATTTTAAATATTAAATTTTTTGATATTAAAGAAATAATTTAACGTAACTAACTTTTAGAAATTAAAATACAAATCAATTAATTTCTTTTTTGGAATTGATAAAAATATTTTTTTTGCTTGAATTAAATTTTTTTTAAATACAATTTTATTATTAAGCGGAAATCTTTGTGTTGTACAGTATTACTGATTTCTTTACTTATATTTTACCTATACTTTTACTTAAAAATGCACCTTCATTTTTGTAACTTAAATTATTTTTGAACTTTAATCGTTAAACGGTAAACCCAGGTTTCAAACTTTAAATTTTTATCGAAATTATCATAACAATCTAAATACTACTTGATTATTTAATATACAATAAAACAAAGCTGTTACAAACTGACTGACTGAAAAATCACCAGTTAGGATAATACTTTACATTTTGTTTACATAACTTTTTTCTTTACAATGGAACGTCCCATTTCATATAATCTTCTTCATAAAGATGAACTAATACATGAAATTTTAATAAGAAATGCTACTCCTTTAAATACAGTAGCAGAATTAAGAAATCAAATTAGACAGTTAGGTAAAGAAATACTAGCGGAGGATATTGTTGAAACTGTAATGCCAACCGGTATGAAGTCAACCTTTATTGAAAGCGAGTTTATGGTTTGGAACGTATTGTTTTGATCAAGTAATTTTTAAATAGTTTTAACCTTCACGTAAAAACCAAGAAAACCAGCAATAACAGACGTTTAATTATACAAAAATGGATTTCTACAAAGAAAAATTTGAGACGGAAAATAAAATACATAGTTTAGTAGCATGTACATTAAGCAATCCTGGTGATTCCAAAATAAGGGACAGAATAATCAATAAATCATATATCAATTCTGAGGCAACAAATGGGTTACACATGATGAGTGGAACTTATCTTTATACAAATCCTCCACCATATGGTTATGGAAGCCCGGCACCTTATGTAGCAGCATCTGTTAATAGAGCATACAGTTATAACAAAAAATCAAAAGAGGAAAGTAATAAACAGATAAATGGTTTCCCAATAATAGATGCCCAAATTACAACCTTACACAACTATCCTTCTACTGGAATAATTGGAAACTTTAACCCCAGTATTGTTTGGAAATTTTCCCAATTATTTCTTATAAAAAATTTCGATATTATAAAGAATAGCATGGATCACACTATGAATTTTTTAAAGACAAGCAATACAGATATACTCAGTAAGGGAAGACAAACATGGGATCCCGAAACATACAAGAGTACAACATGTTCTAAAGCATTCAATAATTTTTTATACTTAATAAAAAGAAATTTAGGGAAAACACCAAGTACACTAATAGAGTGTGTGATTTACTGGTATGAAATGTACAACAAACAAAAGTTGTTTGTCAAATCAGTTAATACAGTCTTTATAGCCAAGAAAAAGTTTATTAAAAAACTAAAGATGAGAATGGTAGTGTCCCAAAGGAAAACATACACAAAAACAAAGAAAATAATTGGTGAAAGTTGTTGTAATAAATGGTTAGACAATTACTCCAGATCATTTTGCTCATACATCAAGCACGCAGAAAGAGGGAAAGTAGATAGAAGAGCAATAGCATCAGGTTCAATAGTTGTAAGATTGCATCTAAAAATAATAGAAGAGCTTCACCTTTATATGGCAAAGAATTTGCCTGGAAGTACAATAAGTATTGGAGGAGAAGAAAAGAAGAAGAAGATAATGAATGAACTTCAAATGTCATCTCTAAAAGAAGGATTTAAGACATCATACAGTTTACAAGGAACAGAAGATGCTTCAAAATGGAATGAGTGTATGAATCCATTAATGTTTGCTATAGTGCACCAATGTTGGGTTAATGATAATGTTAGATCAAAAAATGGTCTACCATCTGCTACAAATGAAGAGAAAGCACTCATAAAAATATGCATGGTAGGATTCTATTATTTGTTGATAAAAAGGAAAAACTTGGGTATAGGATTTCTATTAGAAAATAGTGATTTCTATAATAGATTGAAATGGTCAGAAATTAGAGAAACGCAATTAAATGCAAAAAACATAGAATGGTATAATGAAATTAAAGATAAAATTGATTCGGAAGATTATGTAACAGCATCACCGGGATTCCTTATGGGTATGCTAAATGCATGTTCTACAACAATGGGCCTGCTAGCAATAGGAGGGATTAATGTCTCAAATACCATAATAAGAAGTCTAAGATCAAGTGATGATTCCATGACAGTATTTGTTGCCGATTCTATACAAAATCTTGCAGGGATAATTAGCTTAACTTATAGTGTATACAGATTATTTGGAATAAACCCTAGTAAAGAAAAGAGTATATTATTCCCTGAAGGATATGGTGAATATACCTCTTGGTTTCAGGATGGTGGTTTTGTGGGTCAATATGGTGTGGAAACAAGCTCTCTAAAACCAATAGGTGCAAATCCACAAGATGATTTTAATGCTGTATCAGCCAACACTTTACAATTAATGAGGACTCAAATTGTAAATATATTTGGAGCAATATCAAGAATTGTTATAGGATGTGATAATGTAAGAAGACTTTGGAACATACAAAAGAGAGAATACAAAAACTTAAAAGTGGGTGATGGAGTAAGATTTTTGGCTGATGGTGGATCAAATCCTTGGACAATTGAGAATTTATCAGTTGATGAAGCAACTATTAGTGTCGCCGCACACGAGCCACTCGCCACAGCCACAAATGCCGCCACTAGAAGCTAGAAGCGGCTACAAAGGTAGCTGAAGCGCGCGACAGCCACTTGTGGCCGGTGGTCGACACTTGCGGTCGGTGGCTGCTTGTTGTTGTACTTTTTTTTAACCCTTGCGTGCAGTATCATAATGGACTCTGACGAAGAAGGTTTAATTGCGCTACTTTTGATAAAAAGACGTCGTCGTAGAAGACGAAACCGTAGTTATTGGATACATCCAATTTTAACGAATGTAAACAAATGCAACGAACATTTCGATAATCTTCTAAACCATCCTAAAAAGTTTTTCAAACATTTTCGTTTAAGCATAGGTACGTTTTGGGAACTACATGCTCTATTATATGCTGGATTAAAGCACCACGATACCAACATGCGGAAAAGCATCGCACCTGCGGAAAGACTAGCTATCACATTAAGGTAAGTGGAAATAATCACTAGCATAAAACTCCACAGAACACTATGATAAAATAATCTATACTTTATTTATAATAGAAAAAACAATGCACATTGATTATAATAATCAATGTGCATTGTTTTTTCTACTAGAGAATAGCTAGTTAACAAATAAAACACGTAGGTATTTGTATTTAGTTATTATGTCTTTATTATAATTTGGTATCACTCGTCATCATCACGGAACATGTTTTCGATAACAGAACTGTTGTCCATAGACTGGTCAGAATAATATGAATGAGTTGGAGAAGGCTGAATTATAGGTGAAGACGGGATAGATGTAGAAGCGTTTTGTGTAGAGTATGATATGTCAAGCATAGACTTGTCGGAATAATGTGAATGAAGTGGAGAAGGCTGAACAGATGTAGAAGCTTTTTGTGTCGAGTGTATGTTGGCATTTCCTGAAGAATAACCATAATATTGTGCCGAATAGGTTTCATAATTTTGATTATGCGTGTACTTTCTAATTAACTGTAATATTTCTGATTGAAAATCAAGTTTACAATTTTCGTCAATTTTTTTTACATGTGGAAGCAGCGACATCAGAAATTGCTTATCGGGGTCATTTTGGTCGCTTATTTGATCATGTTTACGTTTTAAATTTTCCAAAAGTGTTCTGAGAATTTCATTTTCTGATTTTTCGGCCCTTTTTATATTAATGTTTCTGTTTATTTTCGGGCGAGATGTTTCCGCATCATCAGTTGCATTAGTAACATCGGTAGGCGGTCTCACTTCTTTTAAGGAATTCAAGAACGATAGATGATTGAAATAAATGTACTGTTTACTGCTTGTTGCTGCCGAACCACTCGCAACGTTCTTGTTTTTTGCATTTTCTCTATTAAAACTGTCACGAAGACTCTTCCACTTCCTCTGTAATTTAGTTACTGTAACAACAAAAAATATAATTTTAATTTATTTAATTTATTTAAAAAAAAATATAATTTGTTTCAGGTATCTAGGAACTGGATGCTCGTTTGAGGATTTTGAACTCTCTTACCACCGTGGGGCCTCTACAGCAAGGAAAATAGTACAAGAAACATGTCAACTAATTTGGAACTATTTAAAAGCCGTTTGTATTCCAGAACCGACCCAAGACATGTGGAAAGAAATTGCCAGCGGATTTCTTCAAAATACTAATTTTCCTAATTGTTTAGGCGCCATAGATGGGAAACACAAGAATTATTCATCCATTCGATACCGGCTCCTTGTACTTTAACTATAAAAAATTTTTTTCAATAGTACTTCTAGCAAGTTGCGACTCGAATTTACTTTTTACGTTCGTGGATGTTGGGGCATACGGTAAAGCATCCGATTCTACAATATTTAGAGAAAGTGAACTGTGTAACAAAATACACAGAAAGACATTAAATATCCCCTCACCACGACAGGTCGGTAATCGACAACCATTGAACTACACATTTGTTGGTGATGAAGCATTTGGCCTCAGTGAAAATATGATGAGGCCATATGCTGGAAAATATTTGGACTTAGACAAAAAAGTTTTCAATTATAGGTTAAGCCGTGCCAGACGTTGCATTGAGTGTACCTTCGGCGTACTAGCAAACAAATGGAGAATATTACATCGCCCATTAAACACTTCTGTTCATTTCTCAGAAGACATTGTGAAAGCTTGTTGCATTTTGCACAACTTTATTCGCAAAAGGGATGGCTTCAATTTTCGGCATACTTTGAAAATAGTGGGACTCGAAAATATACAAAATACAGGCTGGCCACGAACACGAGCGTCTACGGCAAGAGATACGTTAAAAGATTATTTTATGAATGAAGGAGCCATACCGTGGCAAGAATATAAATATATGGTTTTATATTATTTTATTAAACTTACCTTCAATGTTCTTTTCTTTGGCAGTTTTATTCGAAAAATCTCCCACAAACAATTCGCAGATTTCTTCCCAGGCCTTCACTTTTTCTCCTCTATTACTATAACTATCACTTTTTGAATCCCAAATCGCAGGACGGGATTGTATCTCTGATATAAATAATTCTATATCCATATTTATCTACCTACATGAACTACAGACTACGTGCGTGCGTTACCGTCGACTTACACAGGTTAACTGAGGCAAGGGAGAGAGGGGCGCGGAATCGCGCGAGTGGCGTGTGGCGGCTTTTTGTGTCGGCGTTTAGTGGCCGGTGCGAGCCACAAGATGCAAGCTGCGACGATTTGAAGCGTGTGGCCGCCACCGGCGCCAACCGTGAGCGGCGAGTCCATATAAAATGTATGAAAAATACAGGAAATATGCCAGTGGCGGCGTTTTGTGGTTGTGGCCGGTGGCCCGTGTGCGGGAGCCCTTAGATACAGTAGAATCCATACTGATGATGATAAAAAATATTTCCTTAGAGTAATGAACCCAAATAATCCCTTTTCTGAACCTAGTGAAGAAAAACTATTATATAGTAAAGACATAGGTATATTGGTGGCTAGTGACGATAATACACCAAGAAATGTTTTTTGCTATATTAGAAAAACAAACCGTACTAATAAGGATAGGGAGTCATTGAAGGAATCAGAGATTGAAAAGTTTAATCAAGAAGCATTTGAAATCTCTACTACTGTTGATCCTTCATTTCTTTTAACTATCCCTTGTTCAAAGACCCCTTTAAGTAAATATCTTTCATCAACAATCATGTTAGTCCAAGAAAAATGTAGGGAAACTTTGACATCAGAAGAAAAACTATTAATGAATGATGCAATAGATAGATTAAACACTAATAGGATTATCAATGAGGAAGCTGATATTATTGATGATGATAATTATGAAATATTGTAATTGATTCTTATATTTAC
Organism: Dendrolimus pini; assembly: GCA_949752895.1. Lineage (NCBI taxonomy): Eukaryota > Metazoa > Arthropoda > Insecta > Lepidoptera > Lasiocampidae > Dendrolimus > Dendrolimus pini. The sequence goes on along the minus strand of OX457144.1, from coordinate 17,487,920 downwards.
TGTAAAATTAAAAAAAAAACCCCCGAACGCCTGGAATTCAGAGAGAAAACTACATGTTAAAAAAAAAGAATTACAGACATTCGTTATCTTCGGAAGCCTAAAGTGAATTCTACACAAAGATGAACCAGTAATTATGGCTTAATTAATTTGGTTATTATTTAGATGAAGCAGATAGCACTAAGATGATACTTGAAATACCACGCCGATTGTTCAGCGAACGGGACTACATTACGCTATTGTAATAAGGCCTTAATTTGTTCATTAGAACAAAATATTTAATATACGTGCTTAAATCACATGTGGTTTCCATGATACTGATTAGAATAAAGCTAAATAATCCAAGATTCAAATGATATCATCCGATTAAAGGGTTATAAGTTTACCACGTTGTGACAAATAAAGAAAAAAATGTAAATATATACCTTTTCGAATACGCCGAGGTTTTTTAAAAAAACACTACTGGAATTATTACGGGCTCCTCCCGATTGAGAATAATTTTCCACAAGGCGGGACGGAAACGGCAATGAGCCAGCTAAACCATTTATTCGCCATTTTTATCACGGCTGTAATCAATAAAAGTTTCTACTGTATATCGAATAAAAAAAAAGAAACGATAGACTGACGAAAATCAAAGATTTACGTACCTTAGTTAGTGAATATGTGTTTTTAGATTAACTTGAGATGAAAGTACTGTACTGGCCGACAGATCGTAGTGAAAGAAAACGATTCTAAAGGCGTCACGTATTAAATATAAAACACGACGGTCTTCCGTAAAAACCAACTGTTTTTTATATATGGACTTCCCTCAACAAGTGTGACCAACTCTACTCTCGCATTATTCCGAGAATTTATTTGCGGTAAATACTTTCAACGCGTATAAAAATTACTTTAATTATTCGAGTTTTATTTTCGTTTTAATGGATAAGTTTTCGATTGGTAATATTAGAAATTAATTAGATTCTATAATTTAGTTTAGTGGTAAATTTTCTATGAAGATTTGATGTTAGATTATTCGTATACAGTCGAATAATATTATTTATTTTAATGTTTTTAAATGGTAAATTTATAATTCTATAAAGAACGTTATTGTAGTTTTAAATATTTTTAGTGAGTAAGAGAAATTAATTAAATATCGTAATTTTTATTGTACTGGCAAACTGTTAGCCAACCGGTATGAAGTCAACCTTTATTGAAAGCGAGTTTATGGTTTGGAACGTATTGTTTTGATCAAGTAATTTTTAAATAATTTTAACCTTCACGTAATGCGCGGGAGTTTGAATTGTAAAATGTTTATGTTTATGTAATTTATGCGTTACAAAGGATTTTTAATTTTGTAATTGGTTAAAATCCGCCGCCATAGCTTTTTTAGAGTACCAAAATACGCAACATCTAATGGCTACGTTATGTGTGTGGACTTTTTGGGTAAAATATGTTAAATTCGCATTTAAACATGGCAACACTAAAAACTAATTTTTAATAGGTAGCAACATTTTTAATAAATATATCAATAAATTTCTCTTCAACTCAAAATGGTTTCCTCAAAACAATTTTTTTTTTTAAATAATAAATATTTTATTTGAAAGAGCACATGTTTACATAATAACAGAACAGTTCTTTGCACTGGAAAAGTTTAAACTGTGCTGCAGTGACAACTCCCACCACAAGACAATGCAGTATATTACAGTATTATATATAGCACAGGATACATTACATTAAAAGCGTCCGTCACAAATTTTCACACTGTTTAATAATGTAACAGTATGGTGGTTCTTGTAACAGGTACTAAAAGTAATTACCAGCCCATTGTAATCGTTTTACAATATAAATATCACTGGGCGGCGCTTAGCGTGGTTTGGAGTATAGAAAATCGAAATCGGAGGCCTAGTTCAAGGGTCACGGCAGTGGCGTGGGAGTGGGCTTTCAGTTTCACGAGCCTCCACCGTTGAAATATCACTGTGTTTGCAGTAATTGCATTAAAATATATATGCATTCACAAGGATTCAAAATATTGTATGCACTAGAATGTTAAAAAATATCTTTACAGTATGTAGTTCATTAATATGTCATCATGTAATTGGTTCAATAATATATGCCTGGACACTACAATAATTTGTGACCAGCCATATGATCAAATATAACTCAATAGCATAGAATTCAAAAATATCTGACTAGACAAATATTCATAAATATCTTATAGATATGAGAATTTCACTCAAATTGTCTTTTTCCTAGAATTCATTTTGCAGCACCTTATATGCAAGTAATAATGCATCGTTGCCAATACGTGCAACTGCCCATTGGGCAACGTCGCGTAACTAGCTAGCGTTTTTAGGATTCTGATTAACAATGATCTTATAACTGATTAATATCAAAATCAATGTGTTCTCGTTGTATTACTTAACTCGGTACTTGTAGAATAAAGTATACGAATTAAAAAAAATAAGATTTTGGAAAACTTATTTATTTTTCTGTAACTACGAAACTAAAAAAGAACTAACTTCTCTTAAAATTATTAACCAAAAATTGAAAGAAACATCAACAAAATAAAAACATTTCAATGAACTTTAATACATTTTTATATATAAAAAATAGCTTCTTCTTTCAAGTTGTTCCTTCATTGCTGAGGATTATGACTTTGATAGCAGTGAGAACATTAACTCTGTTCCACGGAGATCGGTACTGTACATAGTGGCTGGCCAAGTTTATTGAAATGTTTATGTCACAATCTAGTCAAGCCACCTATTTAGAGATCTACCACAATGTCTCTTGCTTTCAACTTTTCCAGTGACCACAAGTCTCTGCATGTTGCCTGGGTTCCTTCGCGGTATGTGGTCAAAGTACTTCAGTAGTACGTTGTCGGCACACTGCTGATAACATCTGGTGAACTCGGATCTCAAGCTCTTCCAGTATAGAAACATTTGTTCTGTGAGCTGTCCATGGAATTCTGACAATCCGACTCCAGCACTACAATTCAAAGGCGTCGATTTTATGTCTGTTACATACCTTTATAGTCTAGGTACATAAATATGAAAAGACAAGTGGCTGCACTAAGCGCTTTTGTGTCCGCTTTAAAATATGGCTTAGCCAGCGAGTATTAATTTTAAATCTTGTGTACGCTCCATTTACGTCAATTACATTTTGCAAGCGAGTCCTCATTGATTTAATCATTTTGTAGCAGTAATCCCGATTTCTAAAACTATCCCAGATGGAATGAACGTGAGCCTTTAAATTTTCTTGTGTACGAGTTTCACTATTATCTCAATTTTGGATCATTAACCCCCATAGATTCACTATGGAGTTAAGATCTAGGCTACGTGGTGGGATTTTTCCACCAATTGCATATCTTTTTCATAAGTTGTTTTTCTGGGTCCACGACCAAACGACACATGTCTTTTTACATCACCCTCTTCCAGCCACCTTCTACACCATGAAGAAATAGTATTTCTTGATATTCCCAATTACCCAAATACCTTCCTCACACATACATACATACATCAATTCTATACCTTTTTAATAATAAATAAAGAAGATGAAATTTTAATTTATCTTTTAAAAATATTAGGTTGCCTGGAAGAGATCGCTTTGAGCGATAAGGCCGCCTGTTGTATTGCCTAGAAAATATTGTAAACATGGTCTGTTTTTGAAATTGTATATTTTGGTGTGCAATAAAGTGTTATCTATCTATCTATCTAGGTAATATTCAAACACTTTATCTTTGAAAAAAACAAATGTATCTTTTCGACCAGTAACTAATGTTACCAATCGCAAACTTTGACTAAAGAGTTTGAAAGATTTCATAAAATCTAATGTTTGACAAGTTTAAACGTAAACCGTATTCAAAATTTTAATGAATCCATCACTGCACACATAATTATGATTGTAATGCATACATATTATTGAACGGAGTCTGTCACATATAAATGAATCTAAAAGTTGACCACAAATAATTGATTTGTTTGATTGTAAAGATATTTTTTAACATTCTACTGCATACAATATTTTGAATCCTTGTCAATGCATATATATTAATGAACTTGACTGTACGTTTCGTAAAAAGTGGAGCAAAAATCATCCAAATGCGCAACAAGCGTGGCACCCTGAAGCAGCGGCGGCCTTACCCATTGCGAGGCTCCGGGCGGCAGGTCTTTGCGAGGCCCTTTGTCCTACGGAAAAGTACTTATGTGATGCGAAAGTAGGTCTGGTTGTTTGGTAGGTATTTATTATGTTTGAAGAGAAATGCTATAGTTATACAAATAAATAAAATTTGAGTTTTAAAATATTTTACTTACATTGAAAGATTAACAAATACAGAGATGATATATTTTAAAATTGATGTTTGCGGCATTTACTAAGACTAAAATCTTTAATTAAAGCACAATAATCTAACGAATGAGCTACGTCATTTTCGATTGAAAGAATAGCAAGGGCTAAAAGCCGATCCTGTGTCATCGAATTCCTCAAATATGTTTTAATAATTTTAAGCCTCGAAAAACTCTTTTCAGCAGACGCAACCGTAACAGGTGTGGTGGCAATAATTCTCAGAACTATTTCGATAGTGGAGTGAACTTCAGTAAAAAAAAAACTATTATGTATTTCAGCACCGAGATAATGTCATCGTTTCCTTCATACACACGGATGAACATATTCAGTTCTTCGTACAATTCATGTCCATCAATATCACATGATTCTCCTACTGTCATAGATATTTGCAAGTCGCTGCATTGCTTCAAAGTCCACTATCACTAATTTCCTTTCATCTTTTTATATTATACATGAAACCAAATATGCTCTCATGATGTTTAAGTGCCTCAAACCTAGGATGGCAGCTTGCGCGCACATTGTCGACAATAACATAAAAATAGTTTATTTTGAAAATCTCTTTCGCATTCAATTCATGAGCTTCATCTTCCCCTTCATAATCAAAATACATTTTTTTACGTCGTCTTCTGACTTCTTTAAACTGTCTGTCAATATCATTTTCCTCGGCCATTTCTCCCGCTGTTACAAGGGATGACTGTAAACCATTTTCTCGATATTTATCTAGCCAATTTGTGAATGCGTCTAGGTGTTGTATAGCCACATCTAAGTGCATGTTTTCGCTTTGCCACATTTTACTGATAACATTTACCTTTGTAAGAATTTCATACCATATGACAAGTGAAACTACAAATTCGTAGGTAGTATTACGCCCTTCAGGCCCTGAAACTGAACTTGTGTGCAATCACTCGTACAAGACGCTATACTACTTACTTACTACTTGGCTGCAGCTAGCATTGATATGCTAGAGCCTCTAGCATAGAGGCGCGCCTGGACAGATTAACAGCCGCCTATAAAGAATGCGACGAGCTAAATACTAAAAGTATCATTGGATGCCAGGGACAAAGAGGAGGTAGAGCAAGGTGAAAATCAATACTTCCAAAAGATATCAAAATTAAACCAAGTACTTTGTAAGTATGCTGAACAGGAAAAATACAATATAATAAACTCGAAATTACCTAATATAGATATACCAACATTTGTTGAGAGCAATTTTACCCAATTTAAACGATTCTTCAACCTGTTTTGTGCGTTAATTGACAACAATGGCTCTTAATCCAGCATACAAAAGCTGTTCTACTTACGAAAATACCTCAATGGTGATGCTTTAGCAGTAATAGTAAATTTACCATCAGTAAATAGTAAATGAGTCTTATCCAAAGGCCTCAACGCTACTCAAAAAGCGTTATGAAAATCAGACTCAATTAATTTCAAATCATATTAATTTTATTTTAGATATTCCTCATATGCAAAAGGGCACTGCCAGCTCTAACAGATCATTTATGTCACATATGCAGCAGCATTTCTATGCACTTAAAAACATAAATGAACCCGTTCAACAGTGGAATACGTTATTAATAATGATACTTACTCGTAAGTTAGACACTTACACTTGCCGAGCTTATCATATAGATAGGGTGAACCCTGATGTTTTTTTGCCCACTATGGATGAATTCTTATCATTTTTAGAAAGGCGTGCCATAGCTTTAGAAGACAGTCCTATTCAAGAAGATATGGCTAGTGAAACCAAAATTATCCTCATGCAGCTATTCTAATAAGAATTATCACCCCCTCGTGTCAGTTTCTGAGAGTTTAAACAACGTAATAAAGAAGTTTGAAAGCTATTTTTCACCTAAGAAAAATTTAACAATAATAAGGAACGGATTTTTTAATGTCACTCAAAATGGCTTATTACTTGAAGAATATTTTCAAAAAGTAATAAACTCCTGTGAATTCGGGGAGCTTAGAGAATTATTATTACCGTAATATTATTACAATTGTGGGACTAGATCGCAGGTTCTCAAACTACAAAACCAAGTTAATTACTGAAGAAGACTCTAACTTGGATTTTGCTTGAAATACTGACTCCAGAAGCGTCACGTGTATTCATAGAAAAGGAACGGCAAACTGAAGTATGTTACAATAATCAGGTAAAACATACATACATACATAACTTCACGCCAGGTCCAGGTTCAGAAGTCTGAAGTTTTGTTAATATTTTTAAGTTTAAGAAAGAAAAGTTTTTTTTTGTTTCAGTTTACTTAATAAATGTCATTGATTATAATAAATGTGTTTTATTTAAAATTAAACGATTATCTTTCAGCATATTTCCACTAATGTCACCATCTTTATCGACGTCACTCACTTCAGGAAACTTATCGATGTTCACCGCACGCTTCGATGGTTCTTTACGTCATCCAGAAGCGGTGGAAGCTTTTATAGATACGGTGGAGATATATGCACATCTATCAGCGATGATATTGCACTCCGATGGCTCCCCATATTACTTCACGGCAACGCAGCCGTATGGTGGCGTGGGATAAGAAATGATGTCGTATCATGCATGGGTGGACGCCGTCTGACGCCTAAGTTCTATGTATGGAGTACCAAGTTCAGCGTATAAAATATTCCGAGATGTCTTTGTTACCAGCAAGGCTTGGAACGATGTATTTATAGTACGCTTACGAGCTTTATTTGTAGAGTTACCCCAGCTACCAGAGTAAGCGAGATTAGACATTCTACATGGTTTACTTCACAAAAGGATCTGGAAACGCTTGCCTAGAGATCTCGTGAGTACCACTGAACCTCTTATCGTGATCTCGAGCTATAGAGGAGTCCCTCGCGGAGAACTCAGGCCGTCATCAGCCATCGTCGCCACTTAGCGATCGCCGCGTCGTTGCCGCCGAGTTCCAGCGATGACGGATATTCCGCTTCGGGGTTGACGCCAGCTCGCGCCGTGCGCCCACGCCCTCGCGCGCCCGTCGTCTTCATCCTCGCATTGTAGTGGTCATAGTACACAATAGTGTTATCTCAGTAGTAGTGATAAAAAGCTATTTTGTGTTTTTTATTTTAAATCGCGTGCTCCTTGTACGATATGTGGATACCGGCGTTTGGGCCGGCCGGCAGTCCACTGTCACGTCTAAATATAAAATAATAATAAATAATTTACTTTTTATCTAGTAATAGTGAGTCCAGTGATTTTAATCGCGGCAGAAACTATAAACAAATAATAGACTATTTCTCAATATTGGACTCGTATGAATTTCAGCTTAGATTTCATCTAGATAAATCGTCGGTGCAAGACTTACTGACGGAAATCCAGCCAAGTTTGAAGGTATCTATCGTCTATCGTCGGAATATATCCCAGCACAAGTGCGTATAGTGTTTTAGAGTTTTTAGAGTATAATTCGACGGGTGCAAAGTAAAAAGAGATATCTGCAAAATAGCTACTTTACAGGAGAGTGAAAAGATGGTCGTATTATCTTTGAAAGAACATACGTAGCTGGCTTTTTTACGTACGAAAATTTATTGAAATAATGTGATATATGCAAAACAAATAATGTCATATTGTAAAGGATTGTTTTATTAAAACTATTGTACAATAAACTAAAAATCATCATTTTGTAGATAACTTTATTTACTTTGCACCCGTCGAATTAGTGCTGGAAATTGGAAAAATTAGTGTTTATTGGAACGAGATCAGGACTGACAGGTTGAGAGTCAATTTTGACCGACTTCGAATCGAGTGACCCCCAGTTTTTCAACTGCAATTCGACAGGGAATTAACCGAAGAATTTTATGAGATCACTCCCAGATTTTTCTTGGAAATAGCGACCGAGCCACAGGTATTTTTCTGAAAACTTATACGGCCGGAACTGTTCCGCGCGCCGAGTATTACTTTGACTTTAAATTCGACCAACTTCCGATCGTGTGACAATATACTTTTTAACTGCTACTCGATAGAGTACACGATCGGGAATCCATTGAGACCACTCCCAGATTTTTCCCGTGAGTAGCTACAGAGCTAGGGACAAAGTTCGACAGCTCTAGACCAAGATACGCTGGACGTGCAAGAAAAGTAAGGCGACTATTTTACAGGAGACGCAAGTCGGCGTAGCGACCAGGCGGCGAGAGCTCTAGTTACGCTGGGCAATCGTAGCCGGAATCGGATTCTCCAGGGCCATTGTGAAATGTATTTACTTAGCGAACTTTAAATTAATATTAAGTTTCTCTTTAGCTTTGTGCACTTTTATTATTGTCGTATTCTTTATTGTCATTTAAAGATTGTATATATTAATTTCGAAAAACAAAAATTGTTCCCCCTTTGTTTAAGTATAATTCATTTATCCTCTTTAAAATACATATAGAACTTTACCAAAAAATCTTTAAAATCTTAAACTTTAATACATACTATATAACGAAACCATTAATAATAATAATATAAAAAAAATCTTTTAATCCCATCTTAGAAAATACATATTATATAACTGATCAAGTATAGGTAGGAAGGAAAAACATTGTCAATTAGTAAGTTTCTGTCATCAAAAACATCTATATCGTCTACTTGATTGGTTCCTTTTTCTTGGTGGAGCTTTAGGCAATGGGCTTACTGATTCTGGCGAAAACAAAGTAGCGCGAGAAGTAGTGGCAAGAGGAGTTATGGCTATAGACACGGATGCAATGGGCTGTTCAGTCATATTGCTCAAAATAGCTGGACTGCTGGAAGATGTCATGATCAGATCTGTGGGCAGATTCGAATTAATGGTTCTTACTTCTATATTATTTTCATTGACAGCATTGTTTTCTTTTTCAGTTGTATCGATAATTGGATTTGGTGTAAAGAGGCTTTCTTCTAGATTTTCCGTAATTTCTGGAACAGTTAATGATTGGTGCGGTTCTGTATTTAGCAAAATTCGATCAGTTACTTGACTAGGCAAAAAGTCGTCCTCCCCAAAAATATCTGTATTAACCGGCCAAGTTCCTGTTGCAGCAAAACCAGCACTGATATTCCTTGCAGTGATCGCCACATCAAATGCAGATTTTGTTATGGATGGAATATCATAGATGGTCATAACTTTTCCAGCATTTGAGCGCATCCAATTATCACAAGCTGTATTAATATTTCTTCAAAGGTCCAAAGATGGCACGATCCATTGGTTGTAACTTGTGAGTGCAATGTGGGGGGCAAGTAAGTAAAACTATGCCATTTTCCCTACCTATAATATAAAATAGGTTTCATCAAATAAACATCTCGGTGAAGGTCGTTGTATAGCGGGATCTTAGCCTATATAACAGGCATCTTACCAATGTCAATAAGATCAAAATTTAAATTTTCTTGTTCTTTTAATAAGTTTTTTTTCTATTATTTCTTTTAGTGGTTTAAATTTTTTTGTAGTAGTTCCTTTTCCTTTAGTATTTTACTTGTGTTATTAGGTTTTCTTTTTCTGTATATGTTGCGTTTTTATTGGTGCTTTTATTTAGGCCTCTTTTTTTTTGATGGTTGATTTGGTTCAATATCCGATACTGCATACGCGTTTGAAATATCGGTATCTATGTAGTCACTGTCTTCCACTCTTTTTCCGGGAGTAACGTTAATTTTTTCTTTTTATTAGTAGTTTTAGTACTTTGCGATCCATATCGCATTTCTTTTAATAATAACAAAACTGACATTCATCAATTACTTATTTTTCTTCCGTACTAAATTTGTGTCCTGTATTATTTCCTGGCAATCTATTAAGTACTGTTTCTTTATTCAGAGAACTTATTCCTGCTTTCATAAATCCGGCTAAAATATTTTGTTTTATATTTGGTTCCATTTATTCTAACATCTTAAGTTATTTTTTTATTTGCAGGAGCTCAGCAGACAGGCAGACGGCCCACTTGATGGGTGCGATTACCATCGCCTATGGACTTTTGTAACACCAAAGGTGCTGCTACAAATGCGCTTCGCTTCTTTGATATTGTGGGCAGTACGACGCGTCCTTCAGCTTTTTTCCATGTGAATAACATATCACGCCAAGTAATTTTCATAGGCCTAAAAAAGGCTACGTCTCGCGGCTGTGTTGTGTGTGGGTTGAGTTTGATTGTTGGCATACCCCGTTTTGAGACCATTGGTACGCATGTCATCCTTCACAACGCCAAGCCAACATTTCTTGGGCCTTCCCCTTTGACCGGGACCTGGCGGAGGCGACATGGCTAGACATTTGTTTCCCATATAATTTGCCAGTCTCCGTATAATGTGGCCATACCAGCGTAAGCGTCACTCCACTCACCCATCACCACTAGATGGTGTCTATGATGATAATATCATTAAAATTAACCACCCGTTTACCACACGTACAATTTTTCAGCAGCTAAGTTCATAGAGTCCTGTGCAACTTGTTTCCAACCTTTAGACAAAGTCTCATATATGGTTTGATATTTGCTATTACATATAATAAGTAAGTTCAATGCTGAACATAGTTCTTGTCAGTTTGAATATCCACCGCCAATCGATATAATCCCTGTCACAGCATTCGTTTACAGGTAAGTAATGCTCATCATTTGAGTCGGTCTCAATAACAAATTTCACATTGTACATCCTACACAAGAATTTAAACTTGGACGACAACCCATTTAGTTTTTCTCCAACTACATCTATATAGCTTAAATTACAACTGAAAGGTCCGTGGTTAGAAACTCTTTGTAGATTTTTATAAAAGTGAGAAAAACTTATTATTCTTCGTCCGACTTAGAAATCTTGTCCTGGAAATTGAATCTTAGCGACCAAAAAAATTAAATACATATAAATATTTCATAATATGGAACTTTAATTGATTAATATAAGAATAATTGGTACTTTACCTCCACTTCAGGGTAAGCTATAACGCTTTGTACTATGTTTGGTATATCGAGTTCGTCATCAACAGTATTTTCTGGATTAAGCACTTGATCACAATGAGCTGATTTTACTTCTTCTTCTTCGTCGTCACACACTCTTGGCAGAGTGGTCGTGGTCCTCATGACAGGGGTGGTGGCAAGTTTCACAATTCGTCACCATTCCTCTCGTACTGTAGCTTGTCTCGTGCATTCGTGGAGTGGACCATTTAGTGCGGTTTTGACTTGGTCGGTCCAGCGCATTGGTGATCTACCGCGCGCCCTCGTGCCTTCTATTTTGCCCTGGACTACGAGTCGCTCCACCGACTTGTCCTCTCGTCGTGTAATATGTCCAAAGAAAGTGAGAATACGACCTTGAACGATGGAAGAGAGACGTTGTTTTATGTCCAGTTCTTCGAGGATTGAGACGTTGGTTCATAACTGTGACCAGGCTATGCGAAGCATTCGTTTCCAACACCTCATTTCTAAAGCGTCTATCTTCTTTCTCTCGCTTTCTCTTATAGTCCACGTTTCGGCACCATTAAGGAATATGAGAAACACTACTGCTAAATCACAACCACACTTCACAACTCCCGTTAGAGAAAAGGCGCTTTGCTGCCATAAACGCCCCTTATGCAAACAGCATTGGTAGATTTTGTATCAAAATTCGGCGGTTATTTATATTTTCTGACATTTTGAAACTTTAAATTTAATATTCTAAAACAAACTGGCGAGTGCGTCATGAATTATTCAAAAGACCATTTTACTGTAATTTACAGTAGGTTTATATTTTTGACTGACTTAACACATTAAACCTATTTAATCAATAATCGTTACATCAACGCCTTTAGAGTGCCGTTCTACAAAATGGATGAATCCATTATTTTCTTTTCAAATCTTTTTCACGACATCATTTTATGTTTTTGGCGTCTATTGTTTCAGTCAAAGACATCCAACTACGGTGGAGGATAGCAGGAGACGGATACGTAAAATTTAAGACCTCAAAAAAAAAATACTCCATCGGGCAACGGAGCAAAGACAAAATTTCTATTTGGATAAAAAATGCAATTCTAAAATGAAGTAATACAGAACCAAACAAATGAATCTTTATCCAGTCCACAGTCTACCAATTCAACTTCTCCAAACTTATCTACTCAACAAAACTCCGATCAAGAATCAAACAACCCTACTATGTTTCAAACGTCGTCGTCGTCGTCTTAGGCACCGATCACTCAAACATTAATTCAGGCTCCTGCAGGTGCATCTCAGAACTGCACTGCTCCATGGCTTTCACAAAATAACGTAAAAGGGAACAACCAAAACAGAAGTCCGACTTCGAGAATCAAATATGCTCGTCCTATTAAATCGAAGTGTAACTGATGTTTACAGATTGATGATTAGTCATTTTTTCAGTCCTTAGGACCGATTATAAAAAAAATAGGACACACCAAAAGCTTCCATTTCGATCGGAGGTATTAAGCCTCGTATTCATGGTAAACGTTTGTTTAGCAACATGGTTGCATAAACATGTTGTCGAGTTACTGTCAATATATTGCGGGCAAAACTTGTGTTGCAGAGTTGATCACGCCATGTTGACAGAGTTGACGCCCGGCGAGCGGCGAGCGAAAACATCAGTTTATCAACAAATGTTGACGTGTGTGGACGTGTTTGCAACTGTATATAAACATGACGATAGTGTTCATTAAGACTACATTTACTTATTTATTTTTATTTAAATAGTTTAAGTGGTGTTTATGGATGAATACGAAAATAAATTGTCAGAGTTATTTATAGGCCTTACTATTGTTCAGGCTGATGGTAATACGAAAACATGAGAGATACTGAGAGACCTATTAATGAAAAGTTAGCCGTGAAAAGATTTTCTGACGGATTGAGAAATAGGAGATTAAGTACTATCATTGCAGCTCGAAATTATTCGGAACTGAAGGATGCGGTGCGTGCGGCAGAAGATGAGGAGCTGGTGCAGCCCTCTACATCAAACTCTATTTTAACAGCGAGAAGTAAGTCATTCAATAACAGATTTATAAACAACTCGCATCGCGGTCGAAATAATTATAATAATCAACGTTCAATTCAAATAACTACCATCAAAACCGTAGGAACTTTAATATGTACAATTCGCAGCGATTTAATAAAGGTCAAGGTGGCAATTTTGGAAATCTTTTTTACGAAAATAGTAATAATTTTGGTTCTTTTTCACGTGGATATAAAAGTAACTTGTCGTATTCGAATCGAAGTCGAGGTGTAAACCATGGTAGAGGTAACCGACGTAAGCGAGAAGTAAGTCATTCAATAACAGATTTATAAACAACTCGCATCGCGGTCGAAATAATTATAATAATCAACGTTCAATTCAAATAACTACCATCAAAACCGTAGGAACTTTAATATGTACAATTCGCAGCGATTTAATAAAGGTCAAGGTGGCAATTTTGGAAATCTTTTTTACGAAAATAGTAATAATTTTGGTTCTTTTTCACGTGGATATAAAAGTAACTTGTCGTATTCGAATCGAAGTCGAGGTGTAAACCATGGTAGAGGTAACCGACGTAACTTTGTTTGTTTTTCGACACATCAAACTTATGATTGTCAACCAAAAGTTAAAAACTCAATCGTAGATAATAACACTAATGAAAATAAAGACGAAAATCAGTTTTTTCGGACCTAAAATATATAATATTTTATAGTCAAAAATAACACCTGTTCATGGTTACTTGACACCGGCGCGTCTCTTTCCGCTATTACTAAGAGCGCCTTATCGGGACAATTTCAGTGTATAAAGACAATATTGTAATAAATGGTTATAGGTGGTAAATTTTATTCGGAAAGATATGTTTTCCTTACACTAAAAACTATTCATAATTAGTTAAAAAAATCTATGTTATATATATATATATATATATATATATATATATATATATATATATATATATATATATATATTATTTTTTTAAAGCACCCCCCAGATGAGGTGTGTGTATTTGTATTATGCATTAGTATTAAACCAACCGTTGCTCATAGTAGACGTCTATTTACTAATCCAAACACTTCACCAGACATCTTTAACCAATCTTGAGGGCTGTTAGGCATCCAAAAAAACAAATATGAAAGCTTTATATGTCGCTGACTGTATAATAAAGTGTTGACATATATTTATAGCCTGTCTTGTTTTTTTAGTAAAATAATAATGCTGCCATTCTCGACCAACCGTCTACCGCACAAAGTACAGATGGGCCTCAATCTCCGACAAATGCGGCCTCTGATTTAAAGTAAATATGACCCAAAACTTGCTATGTTAAAGGATGCATTTGGTATTTTAAAATCGGTGTCAACCAAGTCAAATCAAGACAACGAGATTGGCAAGTTTTGTAAATTTTTAGAGAATAAATTGAGAAGTTACGACCATCGCACGAAAAATTTCGTCTGTTGCACCACCACGTTTATATGATATGGTATTTAAGGCTGACCCAGGATATTTCAGTAATAATGAATGATTACTGAACAATAATAACCCCAACCCCATATTTAATTATTATACATCACGGCCCGAAACAGCTACACAGAATCCGATTTATTCATCAGCACATTCATCGCAAACAGCTAGTACCTCTCAAGAAATATTAAAATTTTAAAATAAATTTATAAAAGAAAGTCGAAACTTATTAATATAATAAAAGCAAGCGTCGCCGAGTAAAAACGTAGTGTTCAAACACGTTGCACCGCGGGCGCGGTCGCGAAGTATCAAACATATGGCGTAATATCCAAGTGTTCACGTACGAAATACACGCGAGGCCTAAGTGCTTGGTCAGACTAAATAGGCGGGCGCGGGTGCGGGGACGCGCGCGATTTCACTTGTCCGTAGTTAAGCGCGCGGCTCGTCGAGTGGTGTCGTGTCCAGTGTTTGCCAAATACAATATGGATGAAGAGGCCTAATGCTGGTGTGCACCGACATTTAACCAACGATTAAAATAAAATAATCACTGTTTATGCATATATTTAGAGCGATTATTTTATTTTAATCATCGGTTAAAAGTCGGTGCACACCAGCCTTATTTTTATTAGAAAATTCTTCCTTAAAATGGCAACTGCTACAAGTGAAAAAGGGAATTAATGAAATTAACTTGACTAGAGAAAGTGAAGGCGAATTTTAAACACTATATGAGATTTACTAACTACTACTTTACTAAATTGCGAATGCAACCTCAGAAGATTTTTGAATATTTAAGAATGTCAAATGTGACTACATATAAGAAAATATACTGAAAGAGCAAAAATAATATGGGATAAATTTTGTTTATATTTATGGGAAAATAGAAGTTAAACATTATGTGAATTCCTACATAGTAAAAGTCCCAAAGTTTTTTGAAGTATAAAAATATAAATCTTCATGCCCAGGAAACCGTGATTTTATTTCATTCCACAGTCTTGTAATAAATAACCTTTTTTTTTATTGCTTATGTTTTGACATCCACAATGCAGGTCGTGCTTGAATTGCGCTTATAAATTCTTCAATATTCAAATCATGAGACGCCATATTGCAAACGCGCGCGGTTAGCTTTGGTGGACAAAATTCCAAATGCGTTCTCTACTGTTCTCCTCGCACGACTCAGTCTATAACTAAATATTCTTTCCTTAAAATTGCGATCCTACAGTCCTGGAAAAGGCCTTAACAAATGTTTTTCTAACGGGAACGCATCGTCTGTTATGAACATTGATTGAACAAAATACCCAGAACGGATGATGAATCACTCAAAAGCATCAGTGTCAATTATGACGGCTTGTACAGCTTCAGGAGAAATACTACCCCCGTACGTCGTTTATAAAGCTCTAAACTTATTTTATACTTGGTCTGGTCCAAAAGGAGACCGTTATAATAAAAGTCAATCTGGCTGGTTTGATAGTAACATATTTGAGGACTGGGTGACCACTATGATTCTTCCATTTTTTGAAAATAAACACAGTAAAAAATGGCTGATAGGCGGTAATTTATCATCTCACCTTTCCATTGATTTGATAATAAAATGGAACTTCATAAAGGAAAAGGTAAAGGGATTGAAAAAACAAACTACAACAACCCATATGGATGCAAAAGCAATACAAGAAAAAGAAAATTTCGACAATAATATAACAAAGGTAAAGGAAACAAAAAACAAATAATAAATAACAAAGGTAAAGGAAAAGATACCGAGGGAATAACAACAAAATCCAGTTAGAAAAGAAACAGAAGACAAGGACAATAATGATAACAATAAAGAACGTAGAGAAAAATTAAATAACGATAACGTCACGGTAAACGAAAATTATGATAATAATATGTGTCAGAAAAATTATAACTGTATCACAGAACCAGGAAACTACATTTATAACAAAAGAATTACATTGCAAAATACCTAATGATGTAGACATCAAAGTCTGCCTATTCTCTTTTTTGACAGTATACCGCAGACTTTATAGAAGAAATCAATAGCATATTTGATGTGCAAACTCAAGCAAAGTTTCATGTCCTAACAAATATCAAAAAGCATTTTCAATAAAACAATATCAGATGGAATTATTAGAAAAAGTTGCAGCAATGTGTGACATTGTGCTAGACACGTCATCTACACTAAATCAAACCACAAATCAACTAATAAACCTTTTTAATAACATTCATTATAATAGATATATCCACTACAATAAAATAAATGATAAAAACTTACTAACTAAAATCCCATACAAAACTATTTTATTACGTCGGAACTACTAAGTTTCGCTACTAACGCGCACGGCTTACCGCATCACGAAGCCGCGTACATACGAAAGAGCGGGACCCTATATGCGATAAACCAACCAGAGCATTTCACATCTGATCGACCGACCAGCGTTGCCAGATATACAGATTTATCTGTATTTATACAGAATTTTAGTTTCTATTACAGATTACAGATTTGACCTTATTTTTATACAGATTTTTGATGATAAAATTAAAAAATAATTATACATATATAGTTGTATTCGATTCGCCCTTTTTAATAGTAATGATAAGTACTAGTATGTTCTATCATGTCAACATTACGAAAGGTACAACAGGAATTCCCCGAGACGTATCTACTTTGAGAATGACTAATATCCGACCAAATTCTGTAGGTGAATTTTGAGGAAGAAACTCTTTACATTTTGACCATTTGCTTTGTTCATTCGGGTAAAATGTTATTTTAGTTTCTTATTTCATATTTGAATATTCAGTTATGATTATTGGTCAGTTGTAAATGCTGTGATTATACTGCAAGCATTTTTCAAACATTATACAACAAGAAGATTTACAAACATTAGACAATGAGTGGTCACATTTGGGAATGTATAACTATAATCTTTTGGTGAAGATCCTGAAGTTTTCTGGCAACATGTTTTTTGTGCACACAACAGTAAAGGAAATTTCTATATTCGACTCTAAAGCAGCTAGTTACCGCTTTATTATGCCTCGCCTACTGTAGCGCTCCAGTAGAAAGGATATTTGATTCAATAAACTTAATCAAAAGTTCAAACTAAAACACGGAACCATTTAAGTACTGAGACAACAGAGGGTCTGCTATTAACAAAACTATTGTTAAACAATCAGCCGTGCTACAAATTAAAAGTAGGAAAGGAATTGATTGGTAAAATGAATAAAAACATCTATAAAAACTAATAAATATATTTAATTTCATTATTGCTTTCTTTTTATTAGAGTTTATTTTTCATTAAAGTACCTCCATTAAAATTAGTAAAATTAAAAATGTAACTTTTACAGATTTTATACAGATTTTTAGACTCTGCAACCCAAATTTCCTGGTTTGGCATGTGGCAACACTGCGACCGATAGTGCGTCCAAAAGCATTGAACGCATAGCACGTGCCGGAATTCTACAACTATTACGGTTACATTTTTTAAACCAAGTCTACATACATCAACCCCTACGAGTGAGTTTGCATTATTTATATCATTACCAGCCCTCTGCTAGATCATTGCCAGCATATCTACATAGATTACGTGCTTATAGACTGCACTATTTGTAAACTATTACACTGCTCTGCAAGCTTCCATCGTCAGCCATTCCATGCTATCCACAAACTAGCGGCGCGACCGACGCTACTTTTAAAATCCCAACGGATTGTGCGCACGGAGGCTTGGCAGATAGTGACTGCGAACGTACCTAAAGCCTACCCAACGTTCTAGGTTTCAGGTCACGGGCTACCTACTACCATCTACGGGTTTTCTACGAACCCATCTACCACTACCAACGGCATCCTACATGCCGTAGTAGCCGGGAATCTACACTCCCGTCGCGCATCACGAATCGACGCTGCACGTCGAGTCTGTCTACCTTCTGCGTTCTACCTTCGGCGGTGCTGCCGCTTGGACGCTGGACGCGACCTTCTACCCGTCGCGTGGACTACCAGAGCTCAGGCCAGTGCCGTCCTATCTATTCTATCCTTCCGTGGTCTAAGTAAGTGTCCGCGATTGTGCAAAGTGAACCGGTACAACGATTCCCCTCTGACAGCTACTTTCTACCCTTCTATCTAATTTAATAAATTGTAATTGTAAATTCTAAATATTCTTTTATTCGGATTAACCGACTTCCTCTGTATTCTGCGGTGGGTCACTAAAAACCCAGACGCCGCAAATGTTTGAGAAAATTATAGCCATAGACAAAAAGACAGGAAGAAATAAAACTAAACAAATTCAAACTTTTAAAAACATACAAATTACTATTAGATCGGTAACAGTGTTAAGCAGAGATTTACAGGAAAAGGGAATAAAATTTATATAATTATACACCACGTTTAAACCAAGACTGCCTGGAAATCTACTTTGGAGCTGTCAGACAACAGAGAGGCAACTGTAGAGACCCCACCACTATCCAGCTCACAAGAGCGTTTTCTAAATTATTTCTCAGAAATATGTTGCAAAATTCACGTACTAGTAATTGCCAAGAAGATATTTGTGACTTGCTTCAGAGGCCTGATACCGCCTCATTTCTTGAACGGCCCACATCGAACCCAGCGCACAAGGCAAGAACACCTTCAGCTATTGCCTTAAATGGAGAATCCGATTACCGATTTGATTTGTCTGCGAAAAATGCGTTAACTTATATATCTGAGTATTTATTATATACTCGTAAGTGTAGTAAAAACCGAAATGTGTTCTGGGACACATATTAGAAGTGAAACTTAAACGGACAAGTGGAAAAACGAATCGCAACGGACAAGTGGAAAACGAATTGCAACGGATAAGTCGGATAAGTGGGAAAACGAATCGCAACGGACAAGTCGAAAATCTTCAACTGAAAAGTGACAAAACGAATCGACAAAATAAATTTTTGAAATAAAAGGACACTTATTGTGGCATAACTATAATAGTTAGACATATGCTGTCGCGATACTTTTTGTAAATAATGATGTGTTCTACAACGTCGTAGTACATTATTTTATTCTATCATCAATAGTTTTCGCAGTGCACGCGATTTTAGGTATTTTTTACACCTTGTGTTACATTATTGGAGTTTTAGTAAGGATCCCAAATTTTTTTGTAAATATAATATAGCCTTTGTCACCCAGGAATAGTGTAGCTTGCCAACAATGAAAGATTTTTTAAAATCGGTTCAGTAGTTTCAGAGCTTCTTCAATGCATACAAACAATCTAATCTTTCCTCTTAATAATATTAGTCCAGATATTCATAATATATTTACTTTAAAATTAATTCGATGTGTGCATATTACAAAAAGCGTAAGATTTTGCGCCAGAAGTTGTT
The DNA here is from genome assembly GCA_949752895.1 of Dendrolimus pini. Classification (NCBI taxonomy): domain Eukaryota; kingdom Metazoa; phylum Arthropoda; class Insecta; order Lepidoptera; family Lasiocampidae; genus Dendrolimus; species Dendrolimus pini. Next base: position 17,467,957 of record OX457144.1, on the reverse strand, counting down.
TAATAGAATTGGGAGCTGGGTTGCCCTAAAAAGCGCTTTATCTATCTCCGAAAGCGCTATTGAAGCCCCAGTGAGCCGAGCGCCGGGCAAATCCCGTAAAGCGAGCGAGAGAACGAGCGAGGATATACCTCGTCCCTCTAATACCTAAAATCGCGTTCAGCGCATCGGAATGTGCGATGTTCCGAGCCGACATTAATGGAGACAAACTTAAGTTTGCATCGAACTATGCTCTGCTAATATTTTCTTAATTTTTGCGCCTTGTACTCGTATACATAATAAAATTACGTTATTACTGCGCTTAAAAACGTTAAAACGTAGTTTTATTATCTATACCTCTGCTCTCCACGCGACTGGGTATCACTGCCACTATTTGTAGTCTTTGTAAAAAAAAATAGAGAGTTTGTTAAGGAAACAAATTAACAACAAGAAAACTTTGCCAACGGTTCAGTTTTTCGAAAGTCACAACAAAAGTGAACGACAACGAACGGCAAAACTGTTGACGTATAAAAATATTTGGTGCGTGTGTATTACATTTACACCATTAAAATGTACCTAACCTTGTTGTATTTAAAAAATTGTAGGCGGTTGTATTTATAATTTGTAAGTGGTGTAATATGAAAAGCTTGGAAGATAGTTTGTTGTTAAACTGGTGTATTTATACTATTGGGAGATATGAAATAAAACCATTCAAAGAGCCAGTTACGTTGTCTTTATTTTGACCTCCTTATGGCACAACCCCCCAATCTCTGGAGTATAATATCTCCGTTAAAAAGATTACAAATTAAATAGTTACAATAGTATAACTTAAATAACACCTAAGGATGACGTTCCAAAACTTTCTTAATAATAACAACTAATGAGGATCTCAGGGATGGAGTCCGTCTAAGACCATCAACGTATGGATTCGCTTGTGATTATTTTAAGAGACAATACCTTCAGAACTGCTTTTAATAATATGGTTGGTAATTAGATTTTTGAGCGCCACTGGTTGTAGAAAGATAGGCCGGCAACCAGTCCAGCCAGGGTATAACTCGTCTTATCTGGAGGCTCGTAGAGGGGTCGCCTACTGTTCGGAGGATCAGCGCAACCTTTGGGCCCCTTACGTTGCTCCCACTGTAATGTGTGCGATAAATAGCGTTATAATTAACGCGTACTAAAATACGGGACGGTCGGCGACGGGTGGCGATGCCAAGGCGAGTCAAAGCTCGTCTCTAGGTGACCTGATGGAATAGTACAAACCAGGGTCCGCTTTCCCAGTCGCCCTGGTTTGTCCTTCACGAGCCTAGTGCTCGTGTCACGTGCAACTGGCGTGATACATTGGACAATCTAGCTTTACTAATTGAATATTGGAAACTAATATAACTACAACTTTACTGACCTATGGGGAACTTAAACGAAGGCGTGAGGATCGCCTAGGTTTCCGAAGAGTGCCCTGCACGCGAACCACGCGTTTCTGCGATGGTACACCATTCTGCAAAGAATGCAGATCTAAACTATTGGAAGATATATCCGATGCTAAGATCTTGGAAAGAAAGAACTAAGGCTACATACCTTAAGAGAAGATGCACTGAATTTAAACGATGCTACTATGCACCACTAAAAAAACCAAGTTAAGTTCGACCGTCTATCAAGAACTTTAGAGGAGGAATGACGCGACGCCGATCGAATTCTCCTGCGTAGTCGTCTGCCTTTCATTTCGAGTAGCAGTCATTTATGTCGTCACATCCTCCGCGTTTTGCATTCTAGATGTTCTAAAATGGCGAACAATTCTAACGACTTGTGAACGTCAGATGTCGTGACTGTACTTCCTTTTCTCCTTAGACCGTACTTGCATTTTTCTAAGGTATCCAACCTGGAACCTCTACACACGTCTGCAAATTGGATACTATTGAAGTATTTCTTCGTTGGAGATAGAATTTAATATTTGAGTTTCAAAAGCTTAAAAACAACGACATCTGACGACACACGAATGCAGATGGTAGTTGCATTTCTTATACGACGATATGACTATCGAACGAGAGGTGGCTAGTAATACGCCAACACGCAACAGATGGCAGTACCTGTTTTCAAAACGCGATAGTGTGTGTATTTTATACGTAACAGTGCACGGTCACCCCGATAAGAATTTTTCCACGAAAAATTCTAGCTGGCCCCCCAGCTCCTAACTACAGGGAACCGAGTCAAAAAATACACACACCTATAACAGGTAGCCTACCGCCATAGTGATAGAAGTGATCTCCTGATTTGAGAAAGAAGACGGAGACTAAAAAAAATATATATATTGCTCTTCCTGATCCTAGCACCTAATCAAAATAACATTTACTCGCAAAATTATAATTCCGCGACCTTTCTAAAATCCGTTTTCTAAATAACAGAAAGCTCCAACATCTTTACTTGCATGTAAGATGGTGGTCGGTACGACTAAGAATGCTGTATAGTCTGCCAAAAATGGAACTAAACATGGTGTGTGTTTTGAGTGTGTGTAAATGTGTTGTTCATTCCTCTTCATTTTCTCTCTTTCATCGTTATATCTGTTATCCTTCCTCAAACGCTCACATTTATGCTCTTTTAAAATTCCGCTTATTCTTCACCATTCAAGACTTATCTAAGTAGTTTGGGTTCCTCATCCCCAAAAAAACTTTGTAATAAGTAATTTCGTTGAGTAGTGTTTGAGCCTGTTTATGTTTAGTTATGATATTCTGGCAGCTACTAATCGTTCTCTAAAACAAGAGAATAAATTAATCTCCTTTTGGGACTAACACGTCATATCTACGTGTATGCTCGTCCCTTCGCTGGCGACAATGTCAGCTTAGATTTTTAAACGGTAATGAACCTTATGTCATTACCTTAACGGGCTGTAACCCGGAATAGGACTGTCCTATACAAATACCTATCTACGAAGAAAAAACTAACACTATTGTAAGAATTACTCGTCGGCCGACGACCTAAATAGTATCTTTACCTATTTAGAAATAACATGTTTAAACATGTATAACAAATGATTAATAATGTAGAAACTGTAATGTTTAAATGACTCAGATAACTACGTTGATCGCTGTTTTATTGACCATTACTTTTAACAACAACCTCTAATACCAAATGAGAAAATCTGGTTATAGAACTTACAATCTAAATATTAAAGTAAATAAGATCGAGTAGAAAGTAAACAAACTATACATAAAAATGCATAACTATTTATAGTATGCGATGGAATGCGGAACGCTGCCGCGAGCGCCGAGTTCAATGAACTGCGCGATAGCACTACGCTGTGCTGATAATGTTGAGTTAACTCGCGGTAGCTTTGTGGTTACGCTGTCTGACCGGTGTTAATACTGATGTCGAATTTGACCTGACTCCTCTTGAGAGATCTTTACAGTGGTATTTTCCCACGTAACGTCCGGTTGTAGCATCCTCTAGTTCGTATACTAGTGGTGACAGCTTTTTTATTATTTTACATTTTTCGTATTTCGGTGCTAACTTTGCCGCGAAAAACTTGCTTGCGTCAGACAATGGGTATGTTCTTTTCCATACCATGTCTCCTACTGACCATTCTACGTGACGTCTATTCTTATTATACTGTCGCACACTTTTCTCATGTGCTTTGGTCAACGTTTCTCTAACTGTTGTAAATATATCCCGCAACGTGCCTAATTGTTCTGCATAATTAGTGCGCGGCTCGCAAGCTAGGGTTACCGCTTTCTCTTTCCTAGTGTTGTCTACCTGATAATGGGTACCACTTAGTACAGCTTCCCTGCCATGCACTAAATAAAATGGGGTGAACTTGGTGGCCTCATTCACCGCCGTATTCATGGCTAACTGGATCTTATTCAGTGATAAATCCCAGCATCGATGGTCATTTTTTACTAGGATGGATATGGATGTTATAATTGTCCTGTTATAACGTTCGACCGTGTTGACTTGTGGACAGTAACGTGGGGTCAAATGGACCTCAGGTATATTATATTTTTTAAACAGATTTTGAACTTCGTGTCCCGTAAATTGAGTACCATTGTCTGCTATTATTGTTCGCGGGATTCCGTGAGTTAGGAATACACCATTTTCTAAATTTTGTACAATATTCTTTCCTATTGCTCGTCTTAGGGGAAATAATAAACAATATTTTGTGAAACAACAGACTACGGTAAGTAAATGCATGTGTCCTGCTCTTGAGCGAGGTAATGGTCCTACTAGGTCGATGCTTATAGTTTCGAATGGTTTGGAACAGACTTTAGGTTTACCCATTAATCCCGGGGTAATTTTGTGCGAGTGCTTATAGGCTGCACATGTATTACATTCGCTGACCCATTTGACCACATCTTTGTACAAACCTGGCCAATAATATCTTTGGGCAAGTCTACGATATGTCTTTAAGATTCCAAAATGCGCTGCCAATTCTCCACTATGATGGGTTTCCATTATTTTGGTTCGTTCACCTGCAGGAATGACTTTCTTCCAGTCATAATTTGGATCTTTGGTAAACTTACTTTTTGAATACCTATATAGCTCTCCGTTTATTATTTGAAAGTTTGGGCAAGAACGTTGTGAATGTTTACACCTTTCAACCACTTTGTTGTACCATGGATCATCAGTATCTTGCTTAATTTCTAATACTGGAACGTTTCGTGAGAGCGCGTCCGGCACCACATGTTCCTTACCTTTCCTGTGCACTATCTCGAAATTATATGGTGAGATGCGTATTGCCCATCTTTCCAACCTTCCTGTTGGGTTGGTTAGGTTGTGGAACCACTTTAAACTGGAATGATCAGTTACCACCTTGAATGTTGGGGCTCCTTCTATATATGGTCGAAACGCTTCTATCGAGAATACCAAAGATAACATTTCTCTTTCCGTCGCGCTGTAGTTTCTTTCAGCTTTATTCAGCGAACGACTGGCGTAAGCTACCGGATGTTCTTGGTTATCGTCGTCTAATTGCGTCAGGGTTCCTGCGATTCCGTACCCCGAGGCGTCGCAGTGGATAGTGAAAGTTTTATTAAAATTTGGACACGCTAGTACTGGTGCTGTTATGAGTGCCGACTTCAGTTCGCTGAAAGCTTTTTCAGCTTCTTCCGTCCAGACAAAGGAAGTGGTTTTCTTCTTTGTACTGGTTAAGGCATTTAATGGTGCTGCTAATGTACTGAAACCTTTTATGAATCTGCGGTAATATGAGCAGGTACCAACAAACATCTTCACTTCCTTTCTATTTGTTGGCGTAGGGAATTCCACTATCGCTTGGATTTTTGCCGGGTCTGTTTTCAAGCCCTTTTCATTTACCACGTAACCAAGATATTTGAGTTCTTTGCGGAAGAAGTTACACTTTTCTAGGTTAATCGTTAGCCCTGCAGCTTTTAAGCGTTCTTGTACTTGTGTGAGTAAGTATAAATGTTCAGCGAAGGTGGAAGAGATTACGATGATGTCGTCTAAATATACAAATACTTTATCGCTGAATTCTGGTCCAAACAGCCGATCCATGAGCCTTTGTTGTGTTGCTGGGGCTCCCGTAAGGCCAAATGACATTACTATGAACTGGTACAATCCTCTGCCCGGTACCGTAAAAGCTGTTTTTTCACGTGATGCCGTGTCCAATGGTATTTGCCAAAAACTAGCCTTTAGATCAATAGTAGATAAGTACCTGGCATTTCCTAGCTGGTCCAAGATATTTGATATCCAGGGTAGTGGATACGCATCTTTCTTACTTACTGCGTTTAGTTTTCTACTATCCAAACAAAACCTCCATTCTCCATTTGCTTTTGGAGTTAGCAACGTGGGGTTGTTCCACGCGCTGTTACTTGGTTCCACCACGCCAGCTTTCAGCATTTCGTCCAGCTGCCGATTTAACTCCTGTAGTCGTTGAGGGGAAAATCTGTAGTAACGTTGTTTTATCGGCTTCGTATCCCCTGTATCGATGTTGTGTGTAATCAAGGTAGTCCTTCCTAGTCCCATTTTTTCTGCCGATATTTCTTCGAATTTCTTCATTACCTCCTTTGCTTGAGCTTGTTCATCCTCCGACAAGTCTTCAAACGGGTGAAGATATTTTATCTCCCTACTAGGACAGGCTGTGTCAATTGTATTTACTAATGGTAACGATGAGAATAGTTCTGGCGCTATATTAAAAGCTTTCCAGAAGTCCACCCCTAATATAATTGGAGTAGAAACTGACGGTATTAAGTAAAACTTTATTACCTTAACCGTGTCATTAAGTAGAACTGGTAACATTACGTAACCTTCTACTTTTGCTTGCGAATCATTTGCTGTAGCTACTGATTTAAGTTCGCTACAGTTTCTTAACGTCAAACCCTGACTCAGGAATGTTTCACCCATGTTCGCCCCTAATATCGTGACAACTGATCCCGAGTCCAACAATCCTTGATACAATTTCCCGTATATGGAAATATTTAAAAATGGGCGATCATCATAAGTATAATTTCGAACCGTATTTAACGTATTTATTGGTTTTTTCATTTTACTCGTATTAATTTGAGGAAAATTTATTTTATTCAAACTATTATTAATGAGAAATTTCTTATTGTAAAAGAATTTTTCTCTACGGTTCGAGTTTATTAGTTTTTTGACCTATTCATACCTACTTTATTTTTATTGCAGTCCATACATTCATTTATTTTTACGTTGTTTTTCCCGCACCCGTAACAAAATATTTTCCTACAATTTGGGGCAGTATGTCCCGAAGATTTACAACGTGAACAATACCAATTGTTCTGTTTATATTTATTATAGTTATCATTTTTACGATAATTATGATATTTATTTATTTTTTGATCTTTATTCATATTATATTGATTTTTATTTATTTGTTTGACTTCTGTTATTGCTGAGTGTTTAGAGCTAGATCCTTTGTATGCAAGTTCCGGAGCAATTAATTGTGCATTTAGCTTTGGCGGCTCTGTGAATTGTGCCGTACGTTCTCTGGTATAGTCTAATTGTTTACACTTTATTTTTAAATCTTCAACCGTGTCGAATTCCTGTAACGCTAACGCTAACTGTATCTCCGGGCGAAGGTTTTTTCTTATTAATTTTATTTTTTCGTTTTCTGCTAGCGGTACCGTTAACTTAAAGAAATAGTTTAACATAATAATGATAAAAGTTGTAGACGACTCATTAAATCCTTGTGTCCTGTTTTGAATTTCTTTTAACAATTTATCGTCAAAGTCGAATTGCGAGAATTCGGTGACTAGATTTATTTTCAACGACTCCCAATTTGTCAACGTAGGTTTAATGCTACGGAACCACATTAATGCCCTATCCGAGAACAATTCTATTGCCGAACTGAATAACTGTTGGTTAGTGATACCTCTTGATTCGCTCAGTTCTTCCAATCTTTGTAAGAAAGTACGGACGCAAGAGTTACCATCGTAATGCAGGTTCAATTTTGCGACAGAACGCTCATGATTTACGCATGGCGCGACCTGGTAAACAATACCACTCGACGCCGCAGTTTGAGGGTCTATATTACCCTGAACAGGATCTAGCGACGCTTTAAATGTTACAAACATATTGTCTAACTGCCCGAGGTATTTATTCAATTCTTCTTCTAACGCAGAAAATAGTTTAATATTAAATTTGGGATCGACACGCCCTAACCTGTGGTATAAATGATGGGCAAGTGCTCGAACCCTATTCAAAGATTTAAATTGTTGCTTTTTCTCATTAAAAAATGATTCTATTTCTGCTAATTTTAACCGTATAACTGACAGTTCGGACTCAGCTTCAATATCTGCGTCCAAAATATCTTCCGAAGGGATATCCTTCGCTAATTTTCTCACTTGAGAACGAAGCTCGACCACCGTCGCCGCCGGAGTTTCGCCTCTGATAGTAGCTTCATAAGCTAACTCTTCTTTGTGTAATAAATTGTACGTAATCGGACGTTCCATGATAAATTTGAAAAAATCTTTACCCGAAAACTAATTTAATTCACTTTTAAGTGTTTATCAGTGAAGGTAGATTTAAAATGCGTAAAAGTTTTGGAATGTCTTACTAATTTCCGTAAAATGGAAGTCTATATCAACTAGACTACAACAATGTCAATGTTGTTGATAGCTATATATATAAAATATGTTCGTACACGTACTTATAATTAACAAAGTTTGTTAAAATAAAACAATCTAAGAAAATTTATATAAAAACAAAAAAAAAATTCCTATGTCTCCAGACAGATTTGTAAAGTAATATAGTAATAAAGAGTTATACCATAAACAAACAATTAAATATAAGTGCTTAAATTAATGGTTACACGTAAATAATTTTGTACAACAACCACAATAATTTTATTTGTTACAAACGATCTTCGTAAACGAAGATTCGATTTTTGTTCTACCTACCACATTATATAAGTATTGATACGCCTTAACTTTAATTTGTAGCAATTTCAAAGTACCTCAAATTTGGCACGAAAATAATAAATGGTAAAAAATAATCACGGTACCTCCTATTAGAGTATTAAAACTGTGACTAAAAATATGCATATAGTTGTACAACAATTACAACTACAATTAATCGCTACTTTTGCAATAATTAAACTGCTATGTATCACTAGTACTTATTATACTTGTATAATGTATACAATGTATGTGATTTCAAATCAATCTCTGAAATAAAATTATTGATTAGTACAAGGTCATCCATACGTTATCCTAATTGTTCCAACGGAAAAATTAGTGTCTTAAACAAAACCACTGTTGGGCAGCCACTGTTGTATTTAAAAAATTGTAGGCGGTTGTATTTATAATTTGTAAGTGGTGTAATATGAAAAGCTTGGAAGATAGTTTGTTGTTAAACTGGTGTATTTATACTATTGGGAGATATGAAATAAAACCATTCAAAGAGCCAGTTACGTTGTCTTTATTTTGACCTCCTTATGGCACAACCCCCCAATCTCTGGAGTATAATATCTCCGTTAAAAAGATTACAAATTAAATAGTTACAATAGTATAACTTAAATAACACCTAAGGATGACGTTCCAAAACTTTCTTAATAATAACAACTAATGAGGATCTCAGGGATGGAGTCCGTCTAAGACCATCAACGTATGGATTCGCTTGTGATTATTTTAAGAGACAATACCTTCAGAACTGCTTTTAATAATATGGTTGGTAATTAGATTTTTGAGCGCCACTGGTTGTAGAAAGATAGGCCGGCAACCAGTCCAGCCAGGGTATAACTCGTCTTATCTGGAGGCTCGTAGAGGGGTCGCCTACTGTTCGGAGGATCAGCGCAACCTTTGGGCCCCTTACGTTGCTCCCACTGTAATGTGTGCGATAAATAGCGTTATAATTAACGCGTACTAAAATACGGGACGGTCGGCGACGGGTGGCGATGCCAAGGCGAGTCAAAGCTCGTCTCTAGGTGACCTGATGGAATAGTACAAACCAGGGTCCGCTTTCCCAGTCGCCCTGGTTTGTCCTTCACGAGCCTAGTGCTCGTGTCACGTGCAACTGGCGTGATACATTGGACAATCTAGCTTTACTAATTGAATATTGGAAACTAATATAACTACAACTTTACTGACCTATGGGGAACTTAAACGAAGGCGTGAGGATCGCCTAGGTTTCCGAAGAGTGCCCTGCACGCGAACCACGCGTTTCTGCGATGGTACACCATTCTGCAAAGAATGCAGATCTAAACTATTGGAAGATATATCCGATGCTAAGATCTTGGAAAGAAAGAACTAAGGCTACATACCTTAAGAGAAGATGCACTGAATTTAAACGATGCTACTATGCACCACTAAAAAAACCAAGTTAAGTTCGACCGTCTATCAAGAACTTTAGAGGAGGAATGACGCGACGCCGATCGAATTCTCCTGCGTAGTCGTCTGCCTTTCATTTCGAGTAGCAGTCATTTATGTCGTCACATCCTCCGCGTTTTGCATTCTAGATGTTCTAAAATGGCGAACAATTCTAACGACTTGTGAACGTCAGATGTCGTGACTGTACTTCCTTTTCTCCTTAGACCGTACTTGCATTTTTCTAAGGTATCCAACCTGGAACCTCTACACACGTCTGCAAATTGGATACTATTGAAGTATTTCTTCGTTGGAGATAGAATTTAATATTTGAGTTTCAAAAGCTTAAAAACAACGACATCTGACGACACACGAATGCAGATGGTAGTTGCATTTCTTATACGACGATATGACTATCGAACGAGAGGTGGCTAGTAATACGCCAACACGCAACAGATGGCAGTACCTGTTTTCAAAACGCGATAGTGTGTGTATTTTATACGTAACAACCTAACCAAATCATAATTTGCAGTAAACCTGCGAAAAACCGAAATGTGTGCTGGGACACATATTAGAAGTGAAACTTAAACGGACAAGTGGAAAAACGAATCGCAACGGACAAGTGGAAAACGAATTGCAACGGATAAGTCGGATAAGTGGGAAAACGAATCGCAACGGACAAGTCGAAAATCTTCAACTGAAAAGTGACAAAACGAATCGCAACAAAATTTCAACTTGAAGTGTTACGGGCAGATTGTTAATGTACTTGTCCAATTTAAAAACCTGCCCGTAAAACTTCAAGTTAAAATTTTGTTGCGATTCATTTTGTCACTTTTCAGTTGAAGATTTTCGACTTGTCCATTGCGATTCGTTTTTCCACTTGTCCGTTGCGATTCGTTTTCCCACTTATCCGACTTATCCGTTGCAATTCGTTTTCCACTTGTCCGTTGCGATTCGTTTTTCCACTTGTCCGTTTAAGTTTCACTTCTAATATGTGTCCCAGCACACATTTCGGTTTTTCGCAGGTTTACTGCAAATTATGATTTGGTTAGGTTAGGTACATTTTAATGGTGTAAATGTAATACGCTACACACGCACCAAATATTTTTATACGTCAACAGTTTTGCCGTTCGTTGTCGTTCACTTTTGTTGTGACTTTCGAAAAACTGAACCGTTGGCAAAGTTTTCTTGTTGTTAATTTGTTTCCTTAACAAACTCTCTATTTTTTTTTACATAGACTACAAATAGTGGCTGTGATACCCAGTCGCGTGGAGAGCAGAGGTATAGATAATAAAACTACGTTTTAACGTTTTTAAGCGCAGTAATAACGTAATTTTATTATGTATACGAGTACAAGGCGCAAAAATTAAGAAAATATTAGCAGAGCATAGTTCGATGCAAACTTAAGTTTGTCTCCATTAATGTCGGCTCGGAACATCGCACATTCCGATGCGCTGAACGCGATTTTAGGTATTAGAGGGACGAGGTATATCCTCGCTCGTTCTCTCGCTCGCTTTACGGGATTTGCCCGGCGCTCGGCTCACTGGGGCTTCAATAGCGCTTTCGGAGATAGATAAAGCGCTTTTTAGGGCAACCCAGCTCCCAATTCTATTAAACAACTTCTGGCGCAAAATCTTACGCTTTTTGTAATATGCACATATCGAATTAATTTTAAAGTAAATATATTATGAATATCTAGACTAATATTATAAAGAGGAAAGATAAGATTGGTTTTTGCTTGCATGAAGAGGCTCCGAAATTACTGAACCGATTTGAAAAATTCTTTCACTGTTGGCAAGCTACGCTATCCCCGGGTGACATAGGGTATATTATATTTACAAAAAAATTAGGGATCATTACTAAAACTCCAATAATTTAATCCAAGGTATAAAAAAATACCTAAAATCGCGTGCGCTGCGAAAACTATTGATGATAAAATAAAATAATGTACTACGACTTTGTAGAACACATCATTATTTACAAAAAGTATCGGGACAACATATATCTAACTATTATAGTTATGCTACAATAAGCGTTTTTTTATTATAAAAAATTAATTAAAATGCCGCCGCTAGAAAAGGCTTTTTATTTGTATCTTGATATTAATCCTTGTCAAAATAAATTACTTCATATTCAAGACTGCTTCAATACCTTTATATAACTTTTTGAATTATTCAATTCGGACATTCCATTCGAAAGATATCACGAGTTTAAAAATGTAAGAATTAGTGACGGTGATCACGTGACTGTGACATCTTTTCGTGAGCCAAAACTCCGTAAGACCCCCTCTATATAGAAGTTTCACTTCAAAAACATAATTGCATTAGCTTCAATGCTTTATTACAGGAGAAACCGAATGACGAAACTACACTGTATACTCATTTTAAAGCTTATATTAAAGATTCATCTTTTTATGCCGGGCTAAAAGTCCCACCTGAAACGTTTAATTATTATATTGAGGAGTTGGAAAAAGTATTTTTAAATAATTTTGACAACGTCTTAATGAATCGCCCTGGTAGCACCATATTACAACTTTTAAAAACCGTTGATTTTCCGTCCCTTTACTCCTGTTTCCCATATGATCATTTAATAAAATTATTTCGCGTTTTAGGATATTTTCAACTATTAAATTTGATAACAAAGAATTTAGAGAAGGGAAAAAATATAAATCATTATATAAAACTTAAACAAATTTGATTGACTAATAGAAAATATGGTTGGATCGCAACATTCGTTTTATTACAATAATCATCATACATACAACCCTAGCGCAATTATACGAAGACGCGTGCGTGTCCCGTGGCGTGGCGGGCACAGTCTCGACTCTTTGTTCGCGTACTTATGGTACATTCTTCTCGTTCTGAGCGGCAGGTATTATTATTAAGATCTTGTGGGCTATTTTAGCGTAGGTATTTTCGCTTTTGTATGGGAGTGATGTATCTTTTTTTTTGTTATGTATCTGTTACGAAAAACACCAAATGTTTCTCGATTGCAATCGAATAACCGGAACAATCGAATAATTCGATTGTTTTAAGTAACAATCGACCATCGCTAAGTGATATAGAGGAGCAACTTGTTTTCAGAATCAAAAAGTCGCCATTTTTCGCTATGCAGTGTGATGAATCTCTATATATGTCGAATTGTTGTCAACTACTTGTATTTGTTCGTTTTTTAGACTACGACAACATAAATAAAGAAGAATTATTGATTTCACGGGAACTAGAAACAACATCAAAAGGCATCGACGTCATAAACTCAATATCGGAGTATTTTGAGAAACTTAATCTCAGGTGGGATAAACTCGTTGCTCTCTGTACTGACGGTGCTCCGGCAATGTTGAGATCAAGTTCCGGGCTGGCGACGTTAGTAAAACAGAAAATCCTAAGGTAATAACAACGCACTGTGTAGTTCAGGGATATTACATAAGTACTGACTGACTGACTGACATATTAATACTAAATATATATAGACAAACATTTAACTTATAACAAACTTAAAACTAAATTATTTAACACACATACACACGTTTAAAATAAATTCCATTTAAAATATATTTTACAAGCATCGCCGAGTGAGCGCGTAGTTATTACATTGCTTAGTAACACGGGCCGTGGCATGCGCCGATTGCGCCCGCGTCATAATCCCTTACTTCGTTGGTTGGTTGGTCGTAGCATCTCGTTGGAAACACACGTGCCGCTCAGTGATACCTTCTTGTTTATTGATAGACGTTATTGTAGTAAACGAATATTGTTAAGGTAATATATTATATATTATAGTAAATAAACGGATACATACGAAATCTAGCATTCTTTCGGTATCCATAACAAAACTTACTTACTACACACTGTATCATTACATCGCCAGGCCGTAGCTTCTAAGATTCGTCCTAGATGCCTTAATGATACACTGCAAATGGCCATAAAAGTCGTAAATATTATCAAAAGCAGCACCTTAAATACTCCCTTTTTAAAAGATTGTGCATTGAAATGGACTGACCACGAGGCACTTCTCTTTCATACAGAAGTTCGAAGGCTATTGAAAGGTAATATGTTGGGAAGAAGATTATATGACCTGACAGCAGAGGTTGAGATTTTTCTGGTTGACAAAAACCGCTTTTTGGATTTGGATTGACCGGTCCGGGAGCCATTTAAAATGCACTCCGTTGCTATCGAACTTTTGGAAGACAACGTCCACGGCATGACCGTGAAGAACGACAAGTCCATTATGAATCACCACCCCCAGACGAAAAGAGGAGGTATAAGAAGAATCCTTTATTTATATGTGAACAAAGATTTTCTGCTTTGTTTGTAATTCAAAATAAAGCAAGGAATCGTTTGAAAGTGAGTGATTTGCGTGTAGCTTTGGGTCATAAGTGTAATAATGACTAAGTTCTAGGATAGCCGAACTTGTAAAGAAGATGCAAGCTCAGAAATCACATTAACATAAAACTTACAGAAGATTATTCGAAAAAAAATTATTGTTTATTTTTGTGTAATTTCCTATTCAGTTTTTAATTTAAGTTGGGGTTGATTATTACAGTTTATTGTTATTATACATACATAGTGGTCCGTGCTAAAGAGAATAGTATAGAAGTGGTCCCTGACCAAGAAAAGGTTGGGAACCCCTGGTTTAATTTATATTGTTATTGTTAAAATAATTACAAAAGGATTCTCTGACACGGAATGCTTCTCTTGTTGCTCATAAGTTGTCGTATAAATGTCCTACCGATTGAAGTTGTTCATCTACAGCACTCGTGACTGTACGCAGCTCGTCGCACATATAATAATAAATGTTGTAGCACGCTGATGGTGGTGGGCCTAGGATACCCAGGTCGATTTAGTGGTTGAAGTTAAACACGGTTATTAGGTGAAAACTTGTAATAAAAAAACACTAATTGTCCGAAGGTGTCTGCCTTCGACTACAATTCAAGCAGAAGAGAGAAAAAACAAATGCAACAACAATGTTGCAAGTAATCAAATTAAATACAATTTTATGTTTGTGTTGCCAACATGCTGCGGCCCTAGAAGAAGACCTTAAAACACACAATTTTACACAAATTTATATGATATTAAGGTAACATTCTCATACAATAGAACGAAATTGGCATGCATATGCTTAAGCTATAAATCAACAGATCTAAAGAACATTTATGCTATACAAATTTCCACTTGTGAACCAAATACAATTATTATTATGTATTAGTATTAAATAAAAATAAACATTAACTTAAATCATAGAATGTAAGATATCAATTTAAAATGAACATAACATATTATATACAATTTAAGAAGGAATATTATCAATGGGCAATAAACAAATACCCGATAATGATCTTCTATACGTGTTGTGATTAGGGGTGGTAACATCAAATGCCCGCACCTTCTTATCACTGCCTGGATATACATTGGTAATACGAGCTACAGGCCAGTACATAGGAGGACAATTAGGTTCCCTAAGTAACACTAAATTACCTACTGCAATATTAGGTAATCCGTCGCGCCATTTCGGCCTGAATTGCAAAACATTAAGATATTGTTTATGCCAGACTTTCCAGAAAACCTGCTTCATATGTTCAATCATTTGCCAAAATTTAAGTCTATTAACTGGAATTTCTGAAATGTCAGGCTCGGGGTAAGAAACAATTGGTTTACCCACCAAAAAATGACCTGGCGTTAGGTAACTAAAATCTGATACATCCGAGCTAAGCGGTATAAGAGGTCTCGAGTTCAATATTGCTTCTATTTGACATTAAACCGTCATTAATTGTTCAAAAGTGAGAACACTCCTTTGAAAAGTTCTTTTTAAAAGATATTTCGTACCTACTCTTTACTGAGCTTTCTGCGAGACCTGCAAACACCGGAGAATAGCTAGGAGTAAAATTGAATTTTATTCCTTGTTGAGCAGCAAAACCTTGTACTAATGTTTGATGGCCCTTAGCCCTGTGAAGACGGTACAATTCAGCTAGATGGTTTGCTGCCCCTTTAAAATTACCTCCATTGTCACAAAAAACTTCACTGGGCATGGCACGTCGCGAGATAAATCTTTTAAAGCAGGCTAAAAAAGCATCTGTGGTTAAGTCTGAAGCCAACTCTAAATGAATTGCCTTTGTATTGAAGCAGACAAAAACACAAATATAACCTTTCGTGAGCAATGCTCGCCTGATTCTCGAGTTTTTAACTTGGATCGGCCCAGTGAAATCTATCGCAACCACTTGAAAAGCTCTGGAGGCTGTTACTATTTGCTTAGGCAGTGACCCCATCAGCTGCTTTGCACATGCTGCCTTCATCCTAAAACAAGGTAAGCATTTATATGTTATTTTCTTAATTTGACGTAAACCATTTACAAGTCAATATTTTTGATTTAACTGCGAGAGTACTAATTTCGGACCTGCATGTAACAATCGTAAATGCTCATGTAATATAATAAGCTCTGTTAATCTTGAACCCTTTGGCAAAATTAATTGATATTTTTGACTGTATGAGACTTCAGAATTTTGCAATCTTCCGCCTACACGTAACAAGCCATCGACATCTATAAATGGATGCAACGGTTTTAAAGAGCCCTTCACATTCTCACCTTTTTGCAACAAACTCACTTCTTCTTTGAAAAATAATTTTTGTTCTTGCTTAATTAACAAGAGCAATGCTATATCCAGTTCCTTGCTAGTTATATAATTTAATTTTAATCTACTGTTGTCTGGCTTACAATTGTTGCAAAAACGCAAAATATAGGCTTTTCATTTTGTTAATATCAGAGTACTTACCAATAATAATATCATAAATACCATTTGACTTGAAGGTTGTAAGCACCACTGAAGTAGCAAAAGCACGTGTGAGCACCTCAGGTCTTAATTCAGGTAAGTTGTCTAATCTTTTAATGTATAAATTTGCATTAAATATATACCCACTTTGTTGCAGGAATGTCGGCCCGTTCCACCACATCTCACACGTTGGCAGCTCTCGCGGGTCCACACCTCTGCTTATATACTCTGCTGGATTGTCATGTGTACTAACGTACGCCCAGCGCCATCCCTCGGTCAACTGCTGAATTACCCTTACTCTGTTCGAAACATAAGCATGCAACCGAGCGACTTCTGTATGTATCCATGCCAAAGCAATCTGAGAGTCCGAAAATAAAAATACAACATTTATTATTATATGTGCGACGAGCTACGTACATCAAAAGCTAAGATTGTTTTCTCGGTTATAAGATAATTGTGTAGCATAAAAGCAGCTTTTGTAATCCTATCAACTGATTCTAATTTACACCCCAAAGGCCGACGAAATACTTGAAATAGTATTGTTAATATACTTTAATTTATAATGTACCAAATGCATTTTCTACTACATTTCGTGTTCTGCTGAGACAGTAATTAAAATACATTTTTTCTCTACTATCACTTTGTGGGTGTCGTCTCACAAAATGTTTTTGTAACGGAAATGCCTGGTCTCCTATAAATACGTAAGGTATTAGTACCACCTTCTAATAAAGGCTAATCACCAGGCAAATTTTGTTGGTTATTTTTTAACTTTTGTCCAAATCACTGTCAGCAAAAGTACTACCGTCACTAAATCTGCCCATGGAGTCAACATCGATAAATATAAACTTCTTGTTCGCATCAACAACTGCTAGTAATACTATGGAATGAAAATGTTTGTAATTATAAAATTGGGAACCTGCATTAGGTGGGCATTTTATTGAGATATGCTTGCTGCCATCGACTGCGCCAAGGCAGTGTGAGAATTGCCATTTATTCATAAAATTTTCGGCAATTTCTTTTCATTCTGTTTCTGTTGGCACACGCATATAAATTTGTTGCAAATTATTCCAAATTGCGAGGCAGACGGTTTCTACTATTCTAGAAACTGTTATATCGCCTAATCTATTTATAAACAATTGTTTTATAGGAGTCCCCTGTTGCCAAAAACCTGCAAAAGATGATATTTTTATTATCGTTCCAGTTAAAACCGCGAAAAATGAATGGAAAAAATTACGGGATGGGCATCGAGAATCATTAAAAAGAATGAAAAGCTTTACAAGTGGCCAAGCTGCACCGTCAACAAACCTTTGGAAATATGCCAGTCTACTTGAATTTTTATTGCCTTATTTCATATTACAAAAACTGCTTAAGGAGTAGTAATATAAATGAAACCCAGAATAATACTGCAAACACTTCAGTCGAAGCTGGTAACGTAAATGAAAGTCCAGGACACGACTACCACGACAATGAGAGATCAGAATACCGCGACGCTGGAGGTTTCTGAATATGTTTCTAACACCAAACCCTTACCATCTATCTTCATCTCGCGACAGCTTACCCTCCGAACAAAAACAAAGAAAGAAAAGACTAACGATGAATCTTTAACTGATTTACTGAAAGAGATTGATGCTGATTATGAAAAGCGCCTGTCTGTTTTATTTTTAACTTACCTCAAACAAATAGCTAATCTTTCTTCTGGTGACACAGCTTTTCGATAATTAGTATCAATTTTAGTGATATCCTTGGCAATCATTGTTAATAACTCATTAAACTGTTCTCTGGATACACGGTAGTCTAACTTAAAATTCTCATCGTCGACTTCGTTATACAGAGTGTTAAATTTTCCACTTGTTTTCCAATATTGAATGTGCTTGCTTATCCAGCAGCTATGTTTGCGTGTTTTCTTTGTGTAATAAACAATAATCAATCCTCCTCTGAACTCTCGTCATGACTCCTCTCTTGTTCATCCATCACGTCTGATTAACTCGACACTCCAGTACAAACTGATCATCACTAACGTAGTTATAGCTTATTTTTCGGTGGACGAACAACTATTTCCTAGTTTAGATTAGCTTAGTTCCTAATTATTTTAGCTGGCGGTGGACGTTCAGCATTAAGCTTAGGGAGCGTTTCAGAGTAATGCGGACGGGTCCGTACGGACGACCGTCCGCGCGGACAGTTCCGCAGCCGTCCTGTGGAGTGTACTGTCTCGAAATATAGACGAGTCGGAGTTTTTGCCATATGATCCCACGTTTATGTACGTAAAACAATAGTTTGCATCGCACATAGCTAAGAAGACTATGGAATAAAAATTCTTATTATTATTATGGGATGTGAAGTGTTTGATTTTGAATTCTCTTAAATAATTCAGATTCTTTGTATACAGTTGAATCTGAAGCTTTTCCGTAGGAGTATACGTCTATGAATGTGAATAAAAATTTATGTCACAAAAAGCTAATAACACTACGGAAAAAAGTGTTTATAGTTGTAATACAAGGATCCGTTATCTTGAGGCTTCATGTTTTGTTTTCCATCAATTGCACTTAGGCAGTTCGGAAAGTTGGCGTGCTCTTGAAATCCCTTGGCTATATCATTCCATGCTTCCTCAGTTTGCGGGGCATGCAGATGTTTTTAATTAGCGATAAATTATTTTACATATTTCTCTAAGCAGATGTTTTTAATTAGCGATAAATTATTTTACATATTTCTCTAACAGTCATTCTTGCAGTGGAAAAACCCCATCTATAGGTGAACACAAAATCAATAAATGATCATCCAGTAGCAAGATATTTAAAATAAATAAAAAATACTTAGTTTATTTAGTTTTCGTACATTATCCTTACGTATATTTATTATTTTTTCCTAGCTCTTCAGCCGCAGAAAAGGTGGAAAAGTCTCCGTGACTGCTTCAGAAAAGAACATCGTATGCAAACCAAGAAAAAGAGCGGTTCAGGATCAACCATGCGAAAGCCATATATATATTACCAGCAGTTATCTTTCCTGATTAATATAGCGGAAACCATCGCAACCAAATCGCAAGTTATTAATCCGGAAGCACCGCAAGCCATTAGGCCATCCCCGTCTCGAATTCGCGAAAGATCCTTACCAAATGAAGATAAAATAGAGGAAGTGTATGAAGTTATGCGTCGTGCTAAAAGCAGAATGTTGGCTCAACATGAATTTTCTGAGTATGGGCAATATGTAGCGTCAGAGCTACGTGAAGTGAAAGACACAAATTCCGTACTGATGGCAAAATATTATAAAATATTATTGGAGAAGCCTGAAAAGCTTGAACGCTGTTCACGCTTCTCCAATAATATTGACTACAAGAACACCATCTGCCAGGCGGCACTTCTCGCACACCCGGAGTGCGATGCCAATCTTTCACTAGTAACAGATGCATCAGACACTTCTATCGCCGCATTAATTCAGCAGTATAAGAACGGCGCCTGGCAACCCTTGGCATTCGGAGAACACTTCCAACCTCGGTCAAGCATGCACGCGTCCAATTTATTTTTAAAATAATTTTTAAATTCTGTGCAAAGGTTGTTCAAATTTATTTGCTATAGTTTGCAATCGCTAGAGATACTGTTGTGAGAAGAGTTCGTGTATATCCTTAGTGTCAAAGTGAGGACTATCTAGGCCTTGGAAGGAATTTTGCCGCCCAGGCCTGCCACCCGCACAGCTTTAGGTGCCGATTTGACCAACTTCCGATCGAGCGACCCCCAGTTTTTCTACTGTAGATCGATCCAGGATAAAACAAAGAATTTATATAGACCATTCCCAGATTTTTTTGTGGGAATAGGGACGGAGATAAGGGACGAAAACTATGAAGGAGAAGCAAAACTTTTTGGAAGACCATTTAATCAAGAGCCGCGAGTCTGTGAGGCGCGGTGGCAGCGAGAGATCAAGCTACGCTGGTTTTTAACTGACCGTTTAATCGAGAGCTGCGAGTCTAGTGAGGCGCGCTGACAGTGAGAGATCAAGCTACGCTGGTGAATCAAAGTCATTATCGGATTCCGTTGGGCCGTAAATGAAATCCATTTGTGGACTTTAATTTTTTTATCAATCTTAGTGTTGTGCAGTTGGATTCCATTGCCTTATTTATCTATACTATTGAATTAATTCTTTTGGAAATCGAAATTTTTAACAATTTTTCTGTTTCACTTAAAATTCAAACAAAATTATTATTTTCCCGCTTAAATATATTTATTCCCTCTTAGGAAATCAATATAATAAACTTTTCAAATTTTCGGAACACTTTGTAATATATTTGGATATTGTGATGTAATAATGTGTGTCTACTGTTTGTATTATAATAAAGACAGTCTGAAATCATCTCTCGGTTGTTTCACTCGTATACCCAGTTGGCCCCGCAATACATGGCGATCCTGCCTGTAACGTGATGAGCCTAGGCTACACGACCGCGCGCCCGCCCTTATAAGGCGAAGGCATTTTAAAACAACACTCGCTTAGCATCGCGGCCATGGATTATTTTTACGTCTCGCAGTATATTATTAATATAAAAAATATTATTTTCAAAAATGGGTACTACAAAATTTTAAAAAGTTATAATTGCGCAAACCGCTAGTGCTGGAGCAAATAATTTTACCCAAACAAGACTACCACAAACATAATATTTGAATTGGATATAACTGAAGAATGCAGTCTAATTATCGTGGAGCGGGTAGCCAACGTGGAGTTAGAGCAGACGAAATCCTATAGCGTGGAAGTCACCAAAGTGCGATAAAGTGTGAGTGGAAAATGTGTGTATAGTGTTTCGGATTTTGGTAAAAAAATAATAATAATTGTAAGTAAAATTAAGATAAAATTATAATAAAATATCTTCATCGATTAGCCTATAAAAATGTTATTTTGTAAATATTAACGTCTTTAAATATATTTTTTAAATATTGTAATCATTTTTATTATTGCATTTTTAACTTACTATTAATATAATTAAATATGGTATGGCAGAGGATTTACTTCTAATATTAAATGATTTAAAAAGTATTAGATCTTACTTAATAAAGATAGGACCAGGACGCAGACATGGTCAGGTATTAAATTTGAAAAAACAAGAAGCGAATGATCTTTTAATTAAATATAATAAATATTTAGATGTTAATAAAAGTAAATTGAACAAGTTATCGAAAGAAGAATGTTCATT
Source organism: Dendrolimus pini (assembly GCA_949752895.1). NCBI lineage: Eukaryota > Metazoa > Arthropoda > Insecta > Lepidoptera > Lasiocampidae > Dendrolimus > Dendrolimus pini. The sequence continues at coordinate 17,446,290 of OX457144.1, read as the reverse complement.
AATTTTGAAAAATTGTGAAGAATTTAAAAATTATTTTTCAGAAATGTTGCTTTTGTGTGGTGACACCTTAAAAGAGACAAACCCCCCAGTTATAAAAATGGAAGGGGACAAATTTGATTTAAAAATTGCGCTAAGCCTTTTGCCTAGTATGACAAATAATGATGATGATAACACTAAGCAGTTAATAGAGAGTATAGAGTATTAGTTCGACATTAAGTACGACAGAATGTAGAACAAATTAATACAATTTGTATTGAAAAATAGATTATCGCAGCAAGCCAAATTAAAATTATTGCAGAAATATGATAGTGTCGATGAGCTTACAAAGGATATGAACAGGTTGTTGTTACTACGAAAGAGCCACACAGCATTACAGACTAAACTTCAACAATGTAAACAGAATAGTAGGTCCATTGAGGAATTTGGCAAAGAAATTTCTGAATTATTTGTAAATTTGACAATCTCGCATGCTGACGGAAATCCTAATAATTATGACGTGCTGAGAAATTACTGCTGGTAAAGTTGCAAAGTGCAAATTATGTGGTTCAATTTTACGAAATCATTATGGAGATTTAAATAATCATGGATTATCCAAAAAGCACATTCAAAATTCAAAGATACGTACGTAACTAGTTTAGTACCAATTATGCTTAGTTAGTTTTAAACAGCCAACATCAATTCTGAAAAAATACTTACTCTTTCCTTTTACATTCTGATAATTATATGTAGATTCCGTTTCTTTTACAGATTGTCCAGCAACCAAAGTTACCTTTCAAACCAGACAGCGTGGGAAAAAGAAAGAAGAAGCTAGGTTAGTATTATTTACAGCGCCACATACCACCTGACGTGTAGTGGATCATTTGGGAGAAGTGATTAATTGCATGCACAAGGAGGATGAGAAAATTCAGTTACATAGGACAAAATGTTTCCAAATTATAAAAAATATTCTATCACCCTATTTCACAGAAAACCTAAAAGAAGATTTGAAAGATCAACCCTATACTTATTATAGTTATTAATACACGAATCAACCGATATTTTCGTTCATAAATACTTGAGAATAATTAATATCTATTACAGCTGTACTCACAAAAAAAATATATCTACATTTTTTTTTCCACAGAAACCGAATGAAGCTAGATATGCCCTTTTCAATTCTTACATATCGTGCTGGTTTAAAGCGTGAAGGAAAATGCTGTCATAACTACATATTACCAGATAGCATAATACAAAAAATTGGAAGTAAGGAAATTTATTCTTCAATAACAGAAATTGTAGAAGCCGATTCTTCCGAAGACGACTGTCTTTAATGTTTATTTTGTTGATTCTCGATAAAGTTAATTTTTTTTAATTCATCGGCGTCGGTAATTAGAGAAACAGATAGTAACCTATGTTCGCCTACAAGTTCGGTGAATGAATACCCAGGAACTATCGTCGATAGGCGACGATCAAATTCGTTCGTACAATAACAACTATTGAGACTCCTACAAATACTACATTGTCAATAAATACATCCACCTGTTCTAGTTCTACGCCCCTAAAACGAAAGACTGCAAATGAAATTAAAATGGAAATGTAGTATTAGAGAAAAAACGGTTATTGTTGTTCGAGAGACTTACAACAAAATTCTAACGCAACGCAATCTGGTGAAAATAAATCGGAAGATTATTACTACCTGATGAGCTTACTAACACAAATGGATTCATTTACTGCATTACAAAGATATAATGCTATGAATCGAATTAGTCAAGTAATGATGGAAGAAATACAAAATTCAATATTTGGGGATCCATATAGAGGGAATTCTAGTACTAGATTGTCCCATGGGTATAGAACACGAGCACCCGAATAGTGGATAATTTTTTTATATCATGTAACAACTATTAATAATCGTTGTTTACTTATTATATATAATTAAAACTATAAATATTTAAATTAAAATAATACATATATGTAATTAATAAAAAATATAAATATCAATTAAATATAATATACAAAATAATTTAAAAGTCACCTAACATAATGTTTTACTGTAATTCGATACACGTAAAGGAACGTCGCAACGTGAACAAAAAAAAGACGACTGAATGACGGTGGAGAGAAAAAAGACATTTTGGATTGGCTCATAGATGAGATTGCGTATTCTAATTGTTACATATTTTGAAAACTGTTCTATTTTATTTTATTCTAATATCTTAGTATTAATACAAGCCAAACTAAATAATACTTAATTTATTTTTAAAATAAGTGCTCATTATTCCCATACTGGGTAAGTTGTGTAAATAGATATTTCTTCTCCTTATAAGGGTTTAAAGAACGGTTGTTAACAGTGATTTGAAATTGTATTAAATATTTAGTAATTGTATTTGTATTTATTTATATGTAATGTAGTGTATGAAGTAACGTTTCTTTAAACCCTTAATAACTTATTTGTTACGTAAATTCTTCTTTCTTGTTTTATATAATGCAGAAAACCGTTATAAATTTTAGCATGGTATTTTAACTATTACATTAAATATTTCTGTACTATTACTTTCCTTATATTGTACGCTTGGATTGTCTCAACGCCTAGAAAAGCCACTTAGTGAGTAGGTCCCAATCTTTCCCTGTAGATGACCTGGCTTTATTACTGACAATCCAAGTGGCTAAAAGGGGCATAGTAAAACATTCGCTGAGCTCGACTACATTGCGGTTCCAGGAATTTGGTTGGGAGTAATCTCCTCCCACTCTCTCCAAAATCTACTCCGTCGACGTGCCTGCGCCTCAAGTATTAGAAGTTGCGAATAAGGAGTGCCGTGCTGTCCAGCATACTGCAAGGAATCTCAGGGGAGTGCGGTACCTATTCCAGGACTAGCCAGGAAAGCTGAACTTTGTTTGGCAAGAACCCATTAGTTACCATCTTATTTTCTTTAAAAAAAAAAATAGTTTTAAATATACTTATTTTCTTACCCTTATTTTGATTGCGTTTTATTTATTTTAAAATAAAACGTGACAATCAATTATTTCATTACTTAATAAAAGTGTTATAATAACAACCTACTTTTATTTACCTACTTACCTTAGCGTTCAGAATAGTTTTTCTTCAAGTGAAATTACACAATTTCCGAAGATATTAGATTCCAGACTATATCTTATTTTTTGTAAAATATAATCAAATGTCTCTGTACTCATTCTTGTATAGTTGTAAAATTTCATTAAATGACACCTTAGCTCGTAAAGCGTAGAAAATTCTCCCAAATTGCGTCTTCGTTGATTTATTGGATGAACACCATTTCTAGGTAATAATAATTCCCTCATTAGGAGACTAGGCTCCAATAGTTATCTTCGACGTAAACTCGTGTTTCTCACAACACTGCTCGAACGCGACTGCCCGCCAGCTTGCTTCGTGCCCTCGCGAGATATCGCGGCCTGATCGCCCCGCTGCCGCCATCGCAAATTTCGTGCCCGCAGACACATAGTCACATTTGCAACGCACGACAGTAGCGATGCCTACGCGCTACTGTATCGATGCAAACACGCAACCGTGTCGGACGATATCGGGGAGAGAACGGAGGGAGGGTGGCGTGTGAGTGGAGAACCGAGCATCAGTACAACACAGACAGGTCGAGAGCGCAAAATGCGCAAAATGGAGTCGTTCGACACTGAAACATTTATTATGGAAATTCAGAACCGTCCTGTAATATGGGACTCGCGTCTCGCGTCTTCTTGAGTAATCGAGTAAGAAAGGCTGCTAAAAGAAAGGCGTGGGAAGAGATAAATGAAATATTCGAAACAGGATTTGGAGAAAAAACAAGTAATGAAATGAATGCTTGTAGTAAGTTATTTAATTTCATTAAATGATTTTTTTATCACTATAAATGTAGTTGTTCCAGAATCAAGTTGAAATTTCGATTCTGTATACGCTTTAGCTTAAAACATTTGCAAGTCGACCGTGAGGGAACGTAACCACTGATGATCGACACCTTCGAAGCAGCACCGAAGATTGCCACTCGCGTACTCGGTCGGCCAAAAGTAGGAAAATACGGTTATTCTCTAATGAAAGCAATCACTGGAACTATCTATGATGGAAGATACGATGACCCCGTCCGACGAGTTCTCTGCTCTTCGAAACAGGGTTGAGCTCATGCACGGGAGCGAGTCAGACGTGGGCTTTATCATTAGCCACATATTTCCGGCAGTGCAAGTTCGACTTGGGCGACCTCGAGGTCTTCGCCTTCTTAAGAAAGAGCCGTAAGATGGCGCCGCCCCTTTGGCAGAATTTTTTCTTTCTCGCAATACAGACCTATGTGGCACAGTAAATAAAAAGAGAAGAGGTTTACCGAAAGATGTAATGGATGCTAAACTGGCGAACGGTGAGATTGCTGTGAAACAAAATAACGAAAACGTGACAGTACTGAAATGGAGGGACAAAAGAGAAGTTTGTACATTGTTGACTTGCCACGGTAAAGAAATGTCCTCTACATCTGGACGTGTTTTAAAACTCAAGCCAAAACAAAAACAATAACAAAGCATAAAAAGGTATAAATGTGGCTGATCAGATGGCAAGCTACAACACTCCTATTAAAAAAATGATTACGTGGTATAAAAAGTTTGCAACAGACTTAATATCGATAGCTGTAGTTATATAGAACGTTAGTTATATATAACTAGTTAGTTAGTTAGTTATATATAACGAGATGCATCTAGGAAGGATAGAAAAGCTGAGCATTCTAAGCAGCACAAGAAACAAAAAACTCTTACAGCGCGAACTTGCACACCAACCCAGTGAAATACGCTTTTTCAGCACGGTAAGAACACAGCAATCACATGCATGGTCATCAAGGCCATCAGGATTACCAGGGCCATCATCAGGAAGACTGCCTTCTTCTAGTTCAAGTACGCCACTGAGAAACAAATTTTTTGGAGTCTTTGGGCAAGGAAGGATCTCGATTCATCCGAAGACAATGCGTGGGATGCTACCAAAACGTCCTTCATGAAGGTTGACTTGCTCCATATGCACGGGCCAAAGCCAAAAGAGTATCAATGCAATGTAAAATTTGCAAAAAAGCATATTGTGTTGTTTGTTTTTCTAAACCTTTAGTTCACCAATAAAAAATTGTTTCTTTTTTCAAGTTGTTGTATTTTTATCAAGTTTTTTTTTTAAAGTGACATGTTTTTGAGTTTTTTCATTTATTAGATCCTTGGCCACAAGTCCACGACGAAAACACTAACTAATTTGACAAGTCCGTGGTTCTAGGGCTCGTAGAGAAACATATCGGCTCGTGTCCCTCATAGGGTATATACGATCTCAGCGGAACCGCTCACCGTGTACCACATACGTAACACCGGACTGTTAACGAAGGCTTTCAAAATGCACGTTCTATCGACTCAAAAATCATAACGATCTGACAAAATTTACAGAATAAAACAGTTTTATCACAAAGTAGCTAACCAACAAAACACCAAGAGTAATAAACTAACAAGATCAACCAGGTATCCACTAGAGGCAGCCTCGGGTCGAGCGGCTGCCTCGCTCTGAGACCGCACAAGTGGAGACGCAGCCTCAACCTGAGGCACGCCGCGACACGAGGCAACTTCCTTGCCGCGAGCCGAGCCATACTTTGTCGGTTTTTTTGCCGTGCTCAAAGGAGCCTCAGTCCGAGCCGTGCATTTGATAGAGACGGGCGTTTCGCCTCGAGTCGCAATGGACAATGAAACTGCTATTAACCCTTAATAGGGCAACAGGAACATTATTCCCACGTTTCAAATTATCGTACAGCGGTTACGTGTTTTACGTGAAGGTGTGTTATTGAATAGTGATTGTGTCGAAAAACAAAACCGGTAAATGTTTATTTTTGGTTATTTTTCATAGATGTAATGTTGATTCAGTTGTGTATGTTTTTCAAAATAACAACAAATGACTTAGTTTGATTGATTAAAAGTGAGTGGGAAATATTTGCTTATTGTCCGTTTAGGCCTTGATATGTAATGATTCATGTGAGAAAACTGTTTCCGTTAGAAGCATGTGGGATTTCTATTCATGAGACGAATAGACTGTTTTACGTTTCAGATACCACTTCGCGATTCGGAAATTAAGGCCCAATTGTTACAGCTACTTTGTTCGTCGGAATAAGAAGACTTTGATGATGAAGTAGTTGGCTCGTTTGCAACCAGTAGTTGCAATGTCGATTTAGATGAGCGTTTAGATGAGATTCAAGGTCCTTCTGTCGAAGAATTACATTCTGTATTGCCAGGAGAATCGGATTTATCTCTTATCCAAAATGACACTCCATGGAAATTACCAGTCCAGCAGGATTTTATGGCAATTCTCTTCAACTTCACAATGATCAAAATCCTGCTGGAACACTTCTTGCTAAAGCTGATGTCCAGGAAGCCCAGTCTTCTCCAGTACCAGTTTTGCCAGAGCCTCATGAACGTCATAATGCAGGACCAATATCTTCTTTCTCTAGGGGTAGATTCCATCAATTACAAAATAAATCAAGAAATTGGTAATTTGCAACGGACAATATTACTTGCCCTATTTTTGACAAGGAAATGCTGGTAAAAAATACACTAACAGAAGTCAACCATGTTAAATTTTTTTCATTTTTTTCCTGTTGAGTTAATGGATATTATTATTGAGAATACAAATATTGATGCAACACATACTGTTCACGCTGTAAGTAGGAGTGGGGTGTGCAGCGCGAAGAGACCACATGCGCGGGACGGCGCGCTCGTGGAAGGGACATTCGACTGACAAGAAAAGAGCAGCGAACATGGTCGTCTCGAAATATTCATATTAATTGTACTTTAAAGTAAATAATTTGCTTAAAATATACAAAGTTCAACACAACAAGACTACCCCATTAACAACTAGTGACCCCGACGTGATTCTGTAACATTGGTGACCTCAAAAACTGGACGGACACGGAACCATATCGACCATACGTATATTAGTCCATTCCATTTCCGTAAGTCCTTTCCGTTACAATATTACATTATGTATTCATTTTCAATTTAAGCTTTTGCAAATTCATTTACTTTAAATTTCTTATTATCTTTCAATAGACGATCTTACCTTCTTACTACAGACAATCTTACTTTCTTATAATTTCACAACTTCCTTTGTTATCTAATTTATAACAAAGACGAATTTGTTACAAAACCTACCTACTACCTACTTCTATATAATTATTCTTCTTTGCCATTTCTTGCTGCCTTTTCTTACTTTATGGCTAATCGCTTTCTACCTACAATATTTTAAATATTTTATCGAAATACGTACTATCTTATACCAATTATAATTTGTAATTACTTCTATTTTCACTACATACTTTCATCAAGTCGATCTTACTATTTCATATTTGCTCATTTATACGCATAGTTCATAATCATTTGTGACTTCCTTCTTTCATAGCTATCATTGCTATTTCAACAGTTTATTTTACGATTGTTTTGCCGACTTATTCCAGTTTTCAACGTTTCGTTTGAACTCCGGTGGGACCGAGCGCTGCGCGTGAGTACATACATACTTGAGTCGCGTATGCAGTGACTCATCGACGCGACTGCACTGACTTGTACCGAATTCGAGCGCCAAATTAGACGGTATTTATTAATTATTTCTCTTACAATTTGATCTTCATTTAATTGTTATCTGCCACCTCAGGGTTTTTTACATAAGTAATTATAATCATGTCAGACGATTTAAAAAAGCTTGTAACGCATAAATTACATTAACATAAACATTTTACAATTCAAACTCCCGCGCATTACGGAAAGGTTTAAATTATTTAAAATTACTTGTTCAAAACATCACGTTACTAAACCATATACTTTGCTTTCAATACATACGATGGAAGTCCACTCTAAACCGGTTGGCATTATAAGTTTGCCAGTACAATAAAAATTACGATATTTCATTAATTTCTATTACTCACTAAAAATATTTAAAACTACAATAACGTTCTTTAGAGAATTATAAATTTACCATTTATAAACCTTAAAGTAAATAATATTATTCGACTGTATACAAATAATCAAGCATCAAATCTTCATAGAAAATCTACCACTAAATAAATTATAAAATCTAATTAATTCCTAATATTACCAATCGAAAACATAACCATTAAAACGAGAATAAAAACTCGAATAATTAAAGTAATTTTATACCCGTTGAAAGTATTTACCGCAAATAGATTCTCGGGAAAATGCGAGAGTTGATGGTGGGCACACTTGATAAAGGAATTCAATACATAAAAAACAGTTGGTTTTTTTGAGAGACCGTCGCGTTAATATTTAATACTTGACGCATTAAGAATCGTCTTTTTTCGTTACGATCTGTCGGCAAGAACAGTACTTTTAATAAACCAAGTTATAATTAATACAGTATAAAACACCCACTCAAAAAAAGGTACTTAAATCTTTGATTTTCGTCAGACCATAGTTTCTTTTCTTTATTCGATATACAGTAGAGTCTTTTATTGATTTCAGCCGAATCAAAATGGCGAATCAAATATTTAGTTGGCTCATTACCATTTCCGTCCCGCCGTGTGAAAATATTCCAGCGGGAGAGGCCCGTAAATAATTCCCATTTTTTATATAAAACCTCGGCGTATCGAAAAGGTATATATATTTACATTTTTTCTTTATTTGATAAAACGTGGTAAACTATTATAACCATTAAATCGGGTGGTATCGTCTTCATCTTAGATTGTTTAGTTTTGTTACAGCATGTATCAAATAAACCACATGTGATTGAAGCACATGTATTAAATATTTTTTGTTTCTAATAAATAAATTAAGGCCTTATTACCATAGCGTAATGTAATCCCGTTCGTTGAACAATCAGCGTGGTATTTAAACCATCATTTTAGTATTATTTGCTTCATGTAAATAATAACCAAATTAATTAAAATATTAATTCATGGTTCATCTTTGTGCAGAATTCACTTTAGGTTTCCGAAGAAAATATATGTATCGAATGTCTGTAATTCTGTTTTTAACATTCAGTTTTCTCTTTGAATTCCAGGCGTTCGGGGTTTTTTTTTATGGTATATTATTTCCACCCTACATTCAACCTTGAGTTTATATTGGCGGAGTAAACGGCCCTACAACGAATTCCCGACTACGGAAGTTCACGTATAATCATTATTATTATGCCCTTTATTCTTCATAAAACATAAAGGAAAAAGCAAGTATACATTAGGAAGATTGGCTATTTTCTCCGATACAAATAGCGTGGCGTCCAAATAAAACTACATTAATTAACTTCAGTGTAATTATGTCCACATTGTAAAAACCTACTTCATAGCAAACCTACGCCCTACCAAACAATGTCTCATGAAACTGGGTTTATTTATATAAACACGTATAACCAATTTATGGATACTTTAAGCGTTGTATGTGTGGAAAATTACTAATATAAACTCGAGATTTGTGTTAAGCATTTATTGTTTTATTTGTGCCACATCTTCTCTTCTATTTTATTTTCACATATCAATGACACGCCAATTTTTATAACCATTTTATTTTCATAATAATGGACAAAAAACCAACATAACAAGCTTAACACGTTGCCTGTCCAGAGTATTTTGGTTAAATAGCCTTGACGTTCAAATTTTTTTTTCGGCTTAACTATTTCATTTAATGTACTTATGAAGTACATGCAAGTGCTATTAAAAAAAAACTTTCAACAACAACTAAAATACTGAATTTCATGCATGCATTAGTTTTAATGCACAGACGTATCAGCTAGAATACCGTGCATTACTTATAATACACGGACGTAGTAACAAGAACACCGTGGATTAAATATAATGCACGGACGTTACGTATAAATTTTCGTAATATCCATAGACATAATAAACTCATTTTTATAGCAGAACAACTGCGAATATCCTAAAATGGCATGATAAACGGGATGTGCTTACGTTGTTGACGTGTCATAATCATGAAATGCGAATGTCAACAGATTTTAGAAGTGTGTTGAAGCCTGCAATGGTTTTGACGTACAATGAAGGTAAGAAAGGCATAGACTTGGCTGATCAGCTGACAAGCTACAATTCGCCGGCCAGGAATACCTCTGTTTGGTTTATGAGGATTGCTGAGGACCTTGTTTCTATAAGTGTAGTGAATGCCATTCTGATTTATAATGAGTTACACCCACAGGCAAAATTGAAGATTCTGGATGGTCATCAAATCATAATAAGGAAATTACTTATGGTGGAAGATGAGAACTTTTCAAGTTCCAGTTCTGGGAGTTCTTTGCGTACTACCCGTCAAAGTTTACGAAATTAACTAAGAAAGATAATGGAAAAATTTAGAAAAAAGTTGTGCCAGTTGCTACAATAAATTCAAAGAATCGGGATTCACATCCACTCATGCAAGGGAGAAGACTCCACAAGTTACAACGGAGTGCACTGCATGTAGAAAACCGTTTAGCATACAATGTTATAACGAATATCACTAGTTGCAAGTAGATTTTATCCAAATATTAATGCTGTTTAGTAAGTCAGTTCATGTTACAAGCCAATAGAAAAAATTTCGCGGGACATTGGTGTTTTATTATTCCCAATTCACTGCTCATACGTCTGCAAAATAATAAAAATGTAGCTCCCACGTCCAGTTTATAAAACCCAATTTAAAAAGAATAGCCTCATGCATTACATGTAATGCACGGACGTCAAAGCTGGACTAAAAATGCATTATATATAATGCATGGACAGGCAACGTGTTAAGCAATCACGTAGTTCAATAAAAGCTAGAATTACTATCTTTAACAAATATATTGATATGGTAAAGCTACTAGAACCGTCAAATATCAATTTGTTGAACTACAGTAAAAACTTACATATTTCAAGCACTTTTTCGTCAATTTGACGAAGTACAAACGAAAATAGAGTGCTTGGAACTATATGACGTAATTGAACTAGCCGAACGGGAACAACTAGAAAGAACATTTTGTGGGTTAATTTCGTTAGCTAATCAACCGTCGAAAATGTGTCAGAAGCGAACAGACACGATACTTCTTTAAATGAAACGAAGTGCAGCGACTCTTCCCATCATGATAATTTTAATATTAAGTTGCCAGCGATAGATCTTCCAAAGTTCGATGGAAGTTATTTAAAATGGTTGGAGTCAACCATCCAGTTCGAGACTTATACGATACTTTAGTTAATAAGAACAACTCCATCCCAGACATAAATAAGTTCCATTACCTTCGCTCTTCTCTCGAACATAGTGCTGCACTCGTAATAAGTTTCATTGATTTTAGCGCTAAAACTATCCACTGGCATGGCAACGTCTTTTCGACAAGTATGTCAATAAAATGCTTTTGATAAACATTTAAAATCATTATTTAATATCATACATATCATAACACCTGCTTGGGAGGACCTGTTCAGGACTATTGGTATCGCATAGAATTCCAAAATAATCCAGGGAAGTCCGCATTTCCATATGCTGTTGTGGTGTGACGGGGTTCCAGGTTTTTCTACTACGGAAGGCATAGCAGCAATAGAAAATATTGTATCGTACTCTTTAAACCCTAATGATCCATTACTATGCAGTTTGGTTGAAAATGTACAAATACATAAACACACAACCACCTGTTGCAAAAACCGCCATGATAGTTGCTGTCGACTTGGTTTTCCTAAAGCACCAGCAGATATCACAATGTGTTTAGGTCCCGATGAAGCTCTGTCCAATAACGGTCGATTTTGTATTTTGAAAAAAACGCCCTGTAAAACCATGGTTAATAATTACAACCCTGAACTGCTTTGTCTATGAGAGGGAAACATGGATATACAGCCATGTGGCAACGTTACGGCTGTCGCGTATTATGTGGCGAAGTATGCTAGTAAATGTAAGCCACATGATACTGGAGAATTAGTTCGGGAAGCAGTTACGAATGCAAAGAAAAGAGGTGGCACCGTATGGAAACAGTTGTTTGCCGTGTCAACGGCTATTCTTTCACAGCGATTGGTCAGCGCTCCCGCATGTGCATACCGTCTTTGCAAACCTTCCACTTAAATTAGTAGCCGCAAAGCAGTATTTTTAAACAGCTGTAAACCAGAAAAACGATTCCGGCGACTGCGTTTTGATGGAGATGAAACAGCTATTTGCAACAATATTTTATTTATTTATTTTATTTTAGGAAGGCTTACAGTATAATATATACAAAATATAGAAACAATAATATTTTAGAATAAAATTGCTGATAATAAGCCTCCGCCTATTGGTAAAGAAGAAAAAACATGTAAAAAAAAAGACAAAAACATAAAAAAAGACTGCATACACGATATTAGAGGATATTAATGTAACAAAATTTTTAGCTGTTTATTGTACGAATAAATTTTGAGCCAAATTGCGCTTAACAGAATTTATGGGCGTGCAATACAAGTCAAGTTTTGAGTCTACTACTATTTCATTAAAGGAATTTGAGCTTCGTATGATAAACGCGTTTTGTCTGTATTTGCTATGTACGATAGGTGTGTGGAGTAATCCTCTCTGCCTAAGGCCAAGTTGATTAGTCCTTAATGATACTTTTGAGATAATATCTGGACAATCAATTTCACCTCTAGCCAACTTCATCAGGAAACAAATATCACTTATATTTCGCCTGGAATTTAGAGGTAAGAAATGATATTTCTTACAACGATCATAGTAGTTGTTAGATGATCGTTGTGCCCGGTAATATATAATAATATAATAAGATACCTATATCTTAAAATTTTATTTTGGATTTGTTCTACTCTGTTTATATATATGCTATATTTCGGATTCCAAACTTGAGATGCATATTCAAGATGACTTCGAACAAATGAGCAGTAAAGAACTTTTAATGGTTTTAAAGATCGAAAATGTGTTGTAGTTCTCATCACCAGAGCGAGCCGATGAGGTCCAGTTGATACACAACTACTATTCTCTACTCTTTATTTATCTTATCCTGTTGCAAGACCTTCCCCGAAGGATCCAGCAGGTAGCGTCCATTTCTTTTATACTAATCATCATTCGGTAACTTAATCTAGACGACAAGTTTTACTCACAATTGTATACATTATGCTCGCTCCTAGCCAAACTCATGCCCTGAAATTACCTAGCCGAGAGAGTCTTGGGGTTGATGTAGTGGATGTAGCAAACCACCTTTTATTATTGGGTAACAAGGAAACTCTGAGGGAACACAGTATTTATCTTATAATTGGATATAAGCTGTATGGCAGTTTTATTAAGTGTGCCTTGTTACATGTACCTTTATTATATTTAAATAAATTGTGTATTGCCTATTACTTCCATCAATCCCACTGTTTAAATACCTGTACCCCTAATATTTAATAAATAACAAGGTATGCGATAGGTGGTATGCTGGTTGACTGGAAGGTGGTGATCACGGATATGTTTTATTTATTTGCTCTTCTCACGATGATGGTGCTAGCAACTTCTTGCAACTGGCAGGATACTTGCAATTGGCAGGGTCGCCATGTGGTATGAGCGGTGGCTGCTCGCGGACTGAGGTGGTTGCAGTAGTAAAACTACATTGTTCCGATGTGTATGATATCTTTATTCTGCCCACGTTTTAACAAAATGAAAACATTATTATTGTGCGCTACCCCCCACCGCCCCTTACAATAAACAATACGAATGCTTACATACTACAAGTAGGTATTATTTAATCAATTACAAGCACGAACAATTACAGTGGCCTGATGTAACGCTGTTAGGATTTATAAGACAAGACATAAAACTCAAGTTATATTCAGAAGCAGGTAGCTGTAAGTTAAGTAGGTAGATATAAATCATTATAAAAATGTTCGCCGCTCAACACAACATGAATGTTTGTCGAAAAGAAATAAGTACCTACTTATTGCTACCTTTTTTTGTGTGCATTCTGTAACCACAGTAGGTACCTGAACATGAATTCGTATTAACAAAGACCAATATATAGGTAGGTATTGTAACGTAACATTACATATATATTTAAAAATAAATATTAAAATTTAAAATAAATAATCACAAAATAATAAAAGCAGGCGTCGCCGAGTAAACACGTATTGTTTTTTAGTAATTTGAGCAACCGGTTGCACAACACATCGGCGCTTGTACATAGATTCGTCTCAAAATTCAGAACCACCTACACGTCGTTGATATTAACTTACCATTGATTAAGATTACTAGCTGACCCGGCGAACTTCGTACCGCCATATTTTCTGAATTCCTAAAAGAGTGTTTCATGGCACAAAATCACCATAATCGCCCCCGGTGATTAGGGTGATTCTAGAACCCGATCTCAGCAGCACCTACCGGTTCTAATTGCGTATCTAAACCATCCGGAAACCCACTCAAACACACAAAAAGAAAATCACCAAAAACAGAAAATGGATGTTTTAGACACAATCTTTTCAAGCATGAGTAAAACTGTCAAAAAAACTCCCCAAGACTGGATAAAATTCGTATTAAATAGGATTTGTTTAAAGCTGTAAGTGAAGCAGAGCTCAAGCAACTGGAGTCGCAACAAACTGTATTAAGAACACCAATTACTATAAGAGTCATCATCAGATAAGTGGGCAAAGCCGCGTTGATGTAAATTCTGCTTCTGGATGTTTTGAACACGTAATATTCTTCCCCATCATATGTACTTCAACTGTCCAATACTCAAGTTACATCGGTTTTTTCCTTAAATTATGTGTGTGAAGAAGTGGCTAGTAGTGTAGAAGTTAATAATGAACAAGATATTAGCTATTATTACGAAAATAATAAGATAGAATAATCATTCTTAACCATTTTTACTTGTATTAATTCCATTCAATTTCACTTACCTTTAAATTATTTTTGTAGTAGGTAGGTACAAGTTGATTAAATCTAATTAAAATACATAGTATCGTACTTCGTCAGCCTCCGACATACCTACTTATTTATTTTTATATAACTACAATAAACTAAATGATAATACATACCGTAGACAAACTGCTAGTCTTTCTGTAGTATTGATTGGCTTCCGAACACGTGTATGGTTTTTTTATGTCCCATTCAATAATACTATGAATCTCCTCAAACTTTACTTTAGACATAGGAAAGTACATGAAGAATCGGTGTCCATCAGATTCCAGTTTCTCTAATAGTGTATGGTATTCCCCAAACGTTTCTCTTTCTTTATTAATCTCATGAACTCAAATTCTCTTCCAAACTTTTTGTTTTGTTCCTTCGATGCGTAAATATTAATTTATAAATAACAAACGTAATAAATTTACTTTCATCAAATTTACTCTCAGAATCAGAAAACATTGTACACAACATCACCTGACGAAATGACTTATGAGTCTGACGCCAATTTGCGTTGTGTACGCGGGGCAAGTGTGCACACCAACTCTCCTGCATTGCATCTCATACGTAGTGTACGTGGGATCAGTTTGTTTTTACCTTAATTCTTCCACGATACATGTAAATGCGCGTAATATCAAAAGCTGACCAATAGTAAAATAATAATCATTTGAAATATTAAAATCAAAGTTTATTAGACTAGAATTATTAAGACAATTACAATATTAAATATAGCACAATAATACACAGAAATATTAGGACAACTCCAAGAGTTGTCTCCACGCTTGTCAGGTGTCGGGCAGCAATTTGCCCGTAAAGAATACTGCAAATATCGAACAGTAATTATCGATCACAATATGCGATCCTTGTCCAAGACTGTCTGGTTTAAGACTGTCGTTTGTAGACTGTCGGTTGTAGACTCTCGTTGTAGATTGCTGGTTGTAGACTAGCTCCCCTCTGTCCGAACGCCGAGTATTTATAATATCCTCGTAGTGCGTCTGCAGTGACAACATCCTGTAATACTTTGGCGCCACTTCACTTCCGTCATAACACCAACTTCCGCCTATCGTATAACTTCTAACTTCCGGTTACTCCATTTTCGATATCCGTTGGCTTGATAATAAAGGGTACAATTTAAATGCTCACCAAAAATATTTTTTGTCCCTTAGACTAAGCACCAAATAAAATATATTACTTCATATAAATTTAATCCACTCTATACCGAGGTGCCTAAAAAACAACGTTTTACGTTCCAAAATAAATATACACTCATCAGAATAATTGTACGTTTTGTATTTAAATTCTTTTTGCTTATCAAAATGGATAAATGCCCACCAAATATTGTTTTACTAAAACACTAACATTCAAACCGAAAATTACAGCTCTAAATAGTTTAAGTGTAATCAAATTATCCAACCTGAATCCAGAATATATTATTGTTAAATCTAAAAAACCTCTGTTGATTCAATAATTATTTTCTTTTGTTAGTTTTTTAAAAAGTTTGTGTGATTCATCATCATCCGAGCGTTAAATCCCGGTCGCGTTCGGAGCATTCACTCCGACGCCCAGGGAGATTGACTGCTTTTAACTATTGTGTTCCTTAAAGTGCCATTGACAAATCTTAAGTACAAATTAATCTTAGAAGTACCTATAAATACAATAAAACATAACTTCGTTTAACTTTTGTTTCTTTTTTTATTTTCCTACTAGTGATTCATTTTTTACCTACCTTAATCATTTGTGTTGCAGTAATATTGAGACTGAAGTATTTATTTGGCTATATTATCATATTTTAATCAAATTTATAAAACACAACACATAACAATGGCGCCCAACGTGGGGCCATTGTTACCTTTTTATCCGGGAGGTGTATAAAAAAATGAGACGGATTAGAAGTAACAAATTTATTTCAATTTAACTAAACAATAAGAGAACAAAGGTATTTAATAAAAAGAACTTAACGTATAATTATGTATAAACTTAGGTATATGATTCGAAGAGTAAAGACTCATAATAGATTAGTAAAGTGCCAGAGGGCAAAGCAGAGACGGACGTTTGGGGGAATAAAAATGTGGGCTGTCAGGCAACAGGCTTGAAGGTTTCTGTAAGAGGTAGAGGTATACTAGAGGTATTCAGATGGTTTCAGATCAATTTACTTTCGGTGGTGTCAAAATCTAGGTGTTCCAATAAGTTTGATTTAGGTTTTAGAAGTTGAAGAGTAAATGAACGAGCTTAGCTGGATTCCAAGCGCAGCAGGCGGGAATTACAGGAAGGCTGGGTGCGATACGTCCCGAGCCAACTATGTGGAGATGAGCAGCCTAAACGGCAGGCCGCAGATAAACAGCTCACTAGGTGGGTGAACTTCAGACCTGGAATACGTCGATGTGATGATGTTAATAGCGCGTACAGGCGGCGGTGATTAAGCGAGGGCAAGGAAGGTAGATGCTATGCCTTATGGCAATTACAGTTAAATTATGATAAAAGGGGTACGATTTACATTTATAATCTTTGTAGTTAAAATAACCAACATCGAGAGTACGTGCAAAAAGTTGATTAGACCGCGTGACATACACGCCGGGTCCTGCTGGAGAAAATACCGACGTGTCAGGCCATGTTGAGTCGGACACGTGAACAATAGTTTGTTAGGAGAAAAAGAGCACTTACTGGCTTAATATATTCGACAGCAAGGCAGGCAAAAATGCAGGAGACAGGCGAGTAGTTTTACTCGGGCGGACGAACCGCGTGGCCAAGATCAGCTAACACCGTCCAGATCATGGTACTGCAATGTACATTGCATTGCAGTTCTAGAGCAGCACGCAGGGAGAGAACTTAACTTACTAAAAATACACTATAATTATACGTACCATGTCACCACTCTTGTTTTTACTCCTGATGACAACTCCCATCAGTGCTGGAAGCATAAACATTGATTATGGAAGGATGGTAATTAAAGGTTACAAGGAATGCAATGTGTCAATCAATAATGGCGATAAGGTTAATATCAAATTAGAAAATGGTGAATATATACATGATGGAGTAGTGTTTGGCTTAATATCATGGTGGTGTGATCTTGAATATGGTTAAGAATATTGAATGTAAAGACTGTGGTTTGTACTGTAGTTATAATCAACAATTTGAAATGTGTAGGACTATTAGCCCATTGGTGACTGGGTTAGTACTTGGTGTAGTAATATTCTTATTACTATTGGCACTAGTGGTGGTTTCTTTCGAAAAAAGAATATCTAGCATTGTCAACATGATAATCTCTCACTTCTTAATGCGAGATGATAGAAACAGGGCAGCAAAAATTAAGCTATGATATGACTGGTGTCATGAACCCAATAAAGTTCAGATCAATAGAAACTGGGTCAGAAGAAGTTGATGGAATTATTATGAAGAAAAGATTAAAGTTGAGGAAAGAACTAACTGGTGATGAACCAATATATGGACAAATATGTTCAAAGAAAGATGGTAATGATGATATTGAGTATATGATGATACTTGAAGAAAGACTTGTTAGCAATAGCCACAATATGATGGGAAGACTTCCAATGCCATTACCTAAACCTAATTATGAAGAAGGGCCAAGACATACATATGTAAGGAAACCCAAGATTAGCCTATACACTACTAGTATCATGGTTTTGTGCCTATTATCGGTGGTGACAGCATGTGATAAAACATTATATTTATCAACACAAGGGAAAATATGTGACAAGCACTCATGTGTAGAAATGAGCACTTATCAATTATCAATAAAGAATGGGCAGATTGTATGTTTCAATACTCCAGAAGGCAAAACATTAAGGCTTCATTTGAGAAATACCAACATAATAGTTAGGTATCAAGCAGCATACTATACATGTAATTATGCAATTGAAACACAATCTACATACAGATGTAAAGTTGCATGGGGAGACTGCTACAATGGCGGCACCTGTTACCAAGGGTATGCACATGAGGACTTAAAAAAGGAATCAAAAAACCCACACGGCTATGGATGTACAGATGGTGTTATAGGGTGTGACACTCACTGTACTGCTCAAGTATCATGCACATGGTATAGATGGGAATTAGTAACTGATATGTCAAAATGCTATAGAGTGTATACTAAAGTTAGTGAAATTTGGGAAACAGATGTTATCATAGATTATAATGGTACTAGGAAAGTAATCACACTTAGCACAAATAATCCTACATGTAACATGAATGCATTGAATGTAACAGGATTACTAGAACTACCAATAGCAATAACAAATCTATTACATGAGACTGTACATATTAAAAGTTCCCTATTACTTGTTGGAAATATTGCCCATGAAATTGATGCATCACAAATAAATATGCCCATAAAGAATACTATAGGGGAGCATCAGCTGTCCCTAGATAAATCATCAACAACTTTTTACACGTCAAGGCCAGAAGTAGTATCACTTACATGCAGTGCAGTAGCATTGTATGACGAACCAGCATTGATTAGATTATTGAAAACAATGGCGCCCAATTCGTGAATTTATTAGTTAATTTGTCAAGCAAATTTTTACCCCTATTATTGGATTAAAACTATCAGGCTAATTCTTATTAAGAGAGAGGTTCATACTTTGAGGTCATAATATATATAATCAGTACTTTTAAAATAACATTAAAGTGAATATCAAAAACAACTTGTAATTTCTTAATAACATAAATTAAATTTCAAATTTTAAATCATTTTACCTTTAAATGTTCATTTCTATACAAATATAGTCATATTTCTATTCATTTTACATTATATAAAGTACAATTTATTTTATTTAAAGACTGAAATCATATTTCAATATTTCTTGTGGTTGTCATACATTTTAGCAATACTTTTAAATTGTTAATAGTAAATAATAGTTTTAATTTAACTTGAAAGTTATACAAATATATCAATAATATTACAGTTCCAGCGATATTTAATGAATAATTTGTATCAAGTAGACTTAGCTAGAATCCTTTGAAAACACACAAAATTTTACAACATAACTAAAATAATCATAAAACTTTTGAAAATACTAGATCACAGTAATTTTAACAAAAGAAGAAATATTGTATAGCTATCAAGGCAAATAGATAAATAATTAAGACTGTATCATATTATAATAAATGTGTTTTGTTGGTTATGCAAGTTGTGATTAAATACAAAAAGTAACGGTTCATTTCCTACAGTAATAAATAAACCGTTTATAAACCAAATACTATTTATTGGCTTGGGAGTATAAACAATTTATATTTATTGTTTATTTTGTTTAAGTTGTATCAACAACAAATAGTTACCTATAATAACTATAGTATAAAATATTATATTTTATTGCATTATATTGCTTGTTCCATTGCAACAAACAAAGCCAACAATCCAACATTAATTCTATTGTATCTTTTCAAAATCACATTCTGTGTGTTAACATATCTACTTATACAATTTTGTCTTCAAATTCTATTTTTAGAATAATTTAAGTTTAATGATTCATAGTAATCATATCAAGATAGGTAGCTTACTAGCTTATATTATATATCATTGTACTCTATAAGGCTCTTTTTACCATTTTTCTTTTAAAGTCAAATTTTTAAATAAGTGTGTAAAATATAAAGGCAGCGACACACTGACAGACAGACTTAAATAAATTTTTTAATTAATCCTCTTAGTTCAACACATACAGTTAAACTTGTTTATTTAAAAGTTAACTGTTATTATTGTCCTATATAAATATAAGGGTGAACACAGACTGACTGGCCGACCGAATTTTTTTTGTAATATTTAATTTTTTTCTCTTTCTCTTCGCGACTGCGTTACGCATTGTTGTCTGGAGTTATATTTCGACTCTCATTTATTAATAATGGAGCGACCAATTAGTTACAATTTATTGAGAAAAGATGAACTTATACATGAAGTTCAAATACGTGAAGAGAAACCTTTATCCACCGTGGCAGAATTACGCGTTCAAGTGAGGAGACTTTCTAAAGATTTTCCCGCTGATGAAATCTTAGAAACTGACTTAGATCCAATTTTAGAACTGAAAGAAATTCAAGAAAAACTTTCAGAAGTCGCAAATTTTTTTGAAGAAACCAAGTTACAATATAAATCATTTAACCGTGTCCGCGCGCTATCTCATCATCTTTACCACAGGCTAAGCCGCGTAAACCCGTCAAGTGACGAAAAACTTTTTAAATCCCTACGTTCGAGCCTAGACTCATACTTAGAAAAATTGGACAATTTGTTCCAATCATTCAAGGAATCGTTTGACAGTACCACGAGTACACCTGAAGTAGAACAAACAAAATCATCAATTCAAACCAACAATACTTGTCATGAAAATTTCAATTTAGCAATTCCAAAACTAAATCATAAATTTAATGGTAATACATGTATCCATTCGTTCCTACAAAGCCTTGAAGAGTTGTGCGAGTCAAGAGGTATCGCCAACTCAAAATTATTTCATTCGGCTAGCGAACTGTTTACGGACAAAGCTCTACTTTGGTTCCGTAGCGTTAAACCCAAATTAACAGATTGGGATACGCTAAAGTCTAGTCTTATTTCCGAATTTTCACCGATCGATTATAACGACAAACTGTTAGCGGAGGTACAGCGCAGAACACAAGGGTCTAGCGAGTCCTCTAGCTTTTACATAGCAATAATGCTGAATTATTTTTCGCGTTTCACGCAACCAATTGACGAACGCGAACAAATAAAAATAATAAGGAAAAATTTACGTCCAGAGATACAAATGTCTCTTTCTTTACACGAATTTTCAACCATAAATGAATTGCGAACTAAATGCAAGTTGTTAGACCATGCTCGGGATAGGGCATCTAATTTCAATGAACCTCCCAGAGCATCTTCGTCGTTAGTAGCTCCTGATTTAGGATACACAGGTAGCACTCCTAAACAAAGTCAAATAAATTCAATTTCAAACTCAGTACAAGGAAATAATTCCCAAAAGTCACTTTATTTTACATATACATTAAAAAATAATTCACAAAACAAACAAGACCGTAATAAATATAATCAATATAGCAATTTTAATCAAAACAATAACCATAAAAATTTTAATAACAGGAATAAAAAATTTAATCATACTAGAAATAATACCAAATATTACCAACATTACATACATACATACATACATAACTTCACGCCAGGTCCCTTGCGGGGTAGGCACGAACAACAGAGCGCCATACAGGCTTATTTTTACACACCTCACTTGCTTCTTTGACATTCATAGCTCTTGTCATGCACGCTCGTCTGTTCTTAAGGCTCCTGACATCACCTTCTGCTAATACACGATCAATTTGATCATGGAAGGTGTGTCGTGGCCTTCCGCGACTTCTGCATCCATCCACTTTTGCATTGTATATCTGTTTAATCATTCTTTCATCAAACATTCTTTCCACATGCCCGAACCACCGGAGCATTCCTTTCCTTACCTTCACCCCGACACTCTCTTTCAGACCAACTCTCTTTCTTACTTCGGTATTACGAACGCGGTCCGCGAGCGTCACTCCGCAGATTTTGCGCAGTGCTCGCATCTCGACTGCGTTTACTCTACTTTCATGCTCTCTGTTCCATACCCAACTCTCGCTTCCATACGTGAGCGTAGGTACCAGCACCGCGTTGTGTATAACAAGCTGGGCTTTCTGGCTGAGGTTCTTAGCGTAACTTCTTATTATTATAACCAACATTATAATAATAATTTTAATAGGCGATCAGACAATAATTTTATTCACAATAATAACAAAACGTTACGTTGCTCACGTTGCAACAATTTCGGACACCACCATTCAAATTGTAGGAAAATTTTATGTTACGGGTGTGGGAGACCCAATACTAAAAAACCAGAAATTGCACTAAACAATCCAAATATAAACAACACACCAAAATACACAACGTTGTGTCCAGTGCACACGTTGCAAGCAATATGGCCACTTTTCAAAACAATGTGTCTAGGCTCCTCCCTGTTGTTATGGGATGTTGTAGTAAATCAGTGGACTGTCAGTATTGTATGAGCTTTATTTGTGACCACTATACAGCTATTATACGCGATAAAGAAACGATGTGTGGTTTATTGTATGCGTAAGCGTCGCCGGACGGTGTAAGGCGGACTGGTCGTGTGTTGCAGTATTGGCGGCTCCCCTCCTAGCAGAGCAGAACCGGTTAGGCTCCAACATATTCCCGGCGTTGAAGATTTGTCTTCAAAATAATAAATAAGGTATAAAGAAAGGTTGAAGACACGACGAATTACTCCCTTCTTAGTCCTTACGTCATCCACCCTTGTGAAGTCTATCCCTGGCATGGAGTATCGTCTCCCAAGACGCCACTTCAAAGGCCGCATGTTCTTCTCCATGCAGTTACAAGAGCTGCTTCCTTAACGATCGACATAACTGCATCATTTTGTCTTATTCTGAAGCCAGAAAAAATGTACATGGTGAGGGCGTTTCCAATATGTTTAACTAAGACTTTACATGTTGAACCTCTGAAGACTGTTCATATTCTGGTTGAAGACCTTCGGATGCGGCTAAGATGTAAGCGATCTTCCAATGAGGAGAGAAGCGGAAGTAAGAGGGTGGAAACAAGGCACATGGAAGAGGTGTTAAGGCATTATAATAATAAATAAATAATTATGAATTAAGACTGGTTTTATCTATGATAGGCACGTAGTCATTACTTCAAAGTTAATGTGAAATGGACATAAGACACGCCTAAATTAAGCTTGGATGATTTGATAGTCAACCCTCAAAGTCTACAAGGGTGTGGCATGAGCCGATACAAGTTCGCTATACGAAAATAATGAATGGATGGATGGACTGCCATGACAAGCAATGAAGAGCTCGAGAGCAGCCAGATGAGAAAGCTTCTTTTGGAAAGTCAGAGACAAACTCCAGGTGCACCGCCGATGTAGCTAAATAAACAAATGCATGTAGATATTTATAAGATTTAATTTAACTTATATATGTATGCAGCAGGCTATAAGCATTGGTTTATTAGTCTGTCCCTGTTCCTAATAATTTCGATATCTTTATAAAGGTTATTTACTAACAAATGTATTTTAATAATATGATGCAGTACGAAGCTTGGTACTTGTTGCAATACGCAAATTATAATTTTGTATATTATGTTTTATAATTATATTGAAATCTTATAAGAACATCAATTAATATTTTAAAATAAGGCAATTTATGAATTAACGTTTGATTTATAATTATCATTCAGGAATA
Source organism: Dendrolimus pini (assembly GCA_949752895.1). Classification (NCBI taxonomy): domain Eukaryota; kingdom Metazoa; phylum Arthropoda; class Insecta; order Lepidoptera; family Lasiocampidae; genus Dendrolimus; species Dendrolimus pini. The sequence continues at coordinate 17,422,263 of OX457144.1, read as the reverse complement.
ATTATTTCAAACTAAATTTAAATAAATAAGTGTAAATGAACTGAAGTGATAAATGATGATTCATCTATAAGACTCGCACTACGTCCGCGAGGTGGGCGATTTTTATATTTATTCTCCAGAGGCACATGTATTGCCCAGTATAATCAGAATAACCTTCCCGTATCTCCGAAACAAAAAGGTTTATGTAATTGTCATCAGTTGACACGCCGCGTTACTGATTTCCGTCAAGTGATTCTTTAGTAAAGAATAAGACACCGTAGGTTCTCAGATAAGTCGCTGCATGCCGTGCCACCTATGAAGGCAATTAAGTTTATAATTTCGAAATCAATGCGAAGTTGTGCTAAATACGATCCCGAGGCTGTCCGCTCCATCAAGTATGACGATGAAGAACGCGACAAGGAAAGACGGATCAGGCAATGCGTACTGTGCTAATGATGTCCAGAAGATGTTCGCTCCATCTTATAAGTCGATGGAGAACGCAACAAAAAGACGGACAAAAATAACACTTTATGCAATATTAAATAGTTAATAGTTTAATAATAATGTTACCAGTAGAAGACGTTATTTGAAGAACGCAAGATCTAGTCAACATTATGTTTATGGTTATAATATGAATTTACGTAAATATGGTAATTTGGTAAATAAGGCTTACCGGACAAACTTGCGTAAATACTAAAGTTTGCAATGCTACCTATATCCAATAAGACCCCGGCGTGGTGTGTCCTTACGTCGGCACCCACCACTGTGACCAGCGCTGTGGATGGTAATATATGACGTGATATAATAAGAGTCGTTATTGTTCGATAAGATGAAGAGCTCAAGCATCGGAGACTCGTCATGAAGATGCAATAACAATAATAATGTTTGATGTTGCAATACTTACAATTAAGATTTGTGTATGAGTCTCCTCGAAGAAGGCATTTAAAATACACTTTATGTAAAATTTCTTTGAACACATGGATGTTCGTAAGTATGCAACTGTCAATATTGAAATATACGAGTAAGTATTTATTAATGGATGATTAATGCATAATAAAGAAATGTAAGATTGAGTTTCATTACATAATAAAATTATGTAATATACGATTATTATTATAGATATAAAAAAATATACTAAATCTATGACTTAATGTTGCAAAGTCATAACTATTAAGACGGTACTTCCATGCAGAGAAGCCCGTAAATAAAGAACGAATACATTAAATGTCTGAAATAAATCGTCTCATTATGTATTAAGTATAAGAAAATTGTAAAAGAATTTTTAACCAATCCTGATAGCCGCCGCTAGCTTAAGTCAGTTGAATTGATTTTATGAAGACTAAAATTATAATAACGTTTACTATGCTGAACTACAAGAGTGGGGTTAACACCGGAGCGTACCTCTGACAGATGCAAGACGAGGCTGGGAGCGATGATCGGCATGAAACAGCATGTCGCTTCATCAAAGCGGCTGCCAAGCTGCTCTCGAGCTGCACACGGCTCATCTGGTGTCTCCGAAAATACTTCCAACTCGCTCTGAAATTCACCATTATAAAAATATGAAAAATCTCTTATGAATAGATGTGGATCATGAAGTTGCTCGCATGACTTAGCATCTATAAGATGGAAAATGATTTGCATAAGCTTTGCTACAAAAGATGCCAATTTTAAAACAAGAAGTATTATTATGTTACCCATTATAAGAGGCAATTATGCTTAAAAGTTTTAAGAAAGAATAGTTAAGAAAGATAGAAAAGATTAAAATGACTGTTGCAAAGTGAAATCATACAAAAAATGTTACACGAAAATAAGTTAAAGAAATAAGGTACGCTGCTAATAAGCTGGGTGAATCGACGTAGCAACAACGCTAGCTAGACGTATGTATACGATGAATGTTGTTTATAACAACTCGACAATTTGTAAGCGGCTATAAGAAAATGCATTGAACAAATTAAATAAGAAATTATGCAACAATGTAAGTATCGTAAACTCGTTTGCGGCTATGCGTATGTACAAGAGCATATAGCAAATTATGTAGGTATGTTACGAATTGATGGTTTCGAAAAATGTAATAAGAATTATATGATTAATTTTATGTGCAAGTAAGAATTAAAATATGAATAATTACGACATAGATGATTGGATTGAGGAATAATGACGTGAGATATGAAGTTTAAGGATTTTGGAAAGATCTCACTTAACTTTTGTGCCGTCCGACTCGAGTCACGTAGGCCCGGGAGTCCAAAGTCCGGGCGGTGATCACTGCGCGTTCAACTCACAATACTTGTACGTTAAATGATGCTTTGATGAATGATTGAAGTTTCGATTGTGAGGATAAGATGTGAAGACTGATGAACTGAAGACTGTAATCCGTAGAATGCTGAAGAGGAACTTTCTTCCTAGAAGTGCACTTTTGGTTAAGTACAGTTGTTCATAAGACGCTGATGAAGCTGCAGTTTTAAAGGCCACTCGCTTCGTTCCTTGCCGACGAATAATAATCCCACAATCACGCATGGAACGCGTGATGCGCGTCATGGAGGTCACTGTAGGTCGTAGTTCTTCACGGTGAGATGGACCATGTCTAGGCTCCTCCCTGTTGTTATGGGATGTTGTAGTAAATCAGTGGACTGTCAGTATTGTATGAGCTTTATTTGTGACCACTATACAGCTATTATACGCGATAAAGAAACGATGTGTGGTTTATTGTATGCGTAAGCGTCGCTGGACGGTGTAAGGCGGACTGGTCGTGTGTTGCAGTATTGGCGGCTCCCCTCCTAGCAGAGCAGAACCGGTTAGGCTCCAACAAATGTTCATTAATTTTTTGCTATAAGTGTGGACTAAAAGACACAGTACCAAGTGTCCCAATTGTAAATTCAACAATAAACATCAAAAACATTCCTCCAATCCTAGTATAGAACAACGTGACACGAATAAAATAGCAACTGTAAAATCTAAAGCTATCGACGAACGTCCATATTTAAACTTTTCAATTTACGGCAAACCCTACTACGGTCTACTCGACTCGGGTTCTGCCATTAGCATCATAAATAAAGACGCAGAAAATATATTTTTTAAACAAGGTGTCACTTTACATAACAGCGACGACATAAAAAGTATTTCTACAGCAAACAACTCACGCGCAACAGTCAAGGGATACTTTTTGTTGCCAGTCACAATAAATAACGAAACCAGAGTAATAAAATTTTATTATATACCAACAATTTCCACCGAGTTCATTTTAGGCATAGATTTTTGGAAATCGTTCAAAATCGCCCCCGAATTATTTGACACATTACCTCTTATGAATAAAATAGACATACCAATCCCAGTTAGCGAGGTAAAATACCTACATCCTTTCGACGACCTCTCCGAAAGAGAAAAACTGCAAGCACAAAATTTAATTAAACAATTTGAAAATATTAGCTCTGAGAAAAACGGTCTCGGAAGAACATCCCTAACTACCCATATTATAAACACCGGCGATACTCCGCCTATTAAACAAAGATATTATCGTCTGTCTCCAGAGAGACTTAAAGAAATGAATCGTCAGTTAGACGAAATGTTACATTTAGATGTAGTAGAGCCCAGCTCTTCTAGCTGGAATAACCCCACTCTTCTTACACCAAAATCCAATGGCGAGTTGCGATTTTGCCTAGACAGCCGTAAGCTCAATGCAATAAGTAAGACAGACGCATACCCGTTACCCTACGTATCAAATATTCTAGACCAATTAAGAGACGCGAGGTACTTATCTTCAATCGACCTCAAGTCTAGCTTTTGGCAAATTCCTTTAGACGAAAGCTCGAAAGAAAAAACAGCTTTTACAGTTCCCGGACGAGGACTTTTCCATTTCAAAGTTATGTGCTTTGGACTAACCTCTGCACCTGCTACACAACAACGCCTCATGGACAAATTATTTGGACCAGAGTTCAATGGCAAAGTATTTGCTTATTTAGACGACATAGTAATAGTATCATCCACCTTCAGTGAACACATAAATCTCTTAGAGAAAGTTTTAAAACGTTTAAAATTCGCCAATTTAACAATAAATTTAAATAAATGTCAATTTTTTAGACAAGAATTAAAATATTTAGGTTATGTAGTAAACGAAACTGGATTACGTACAGATCCTTCCAAAATTAAATCTATCGTAGAATTCCCTACACCGAAGAATAGAAAGGAAGTAAAGATGTTCCTAGGCACAGCCGCATATTACCGCCGCTTCATAAAGAATTTCTCTACAATAGCAGCACCTCTCAACGCTTTAACGAGCACAAGTAAGACTGCACCACCATTCTCATGGTCAGAAGACGCTGAAAGGGCGTTCAATGACTTAAAGTCGGCTCTGATTTCCGCACCAGTTCTAGCCTGCCCTGATTTCTCTAAACCGTTTACAATCCATAGTGACGCATCAGGTTACGGAATAGCAGGAACACTTACCCAGTTAGACGAGGAAGGAAAAGAACATCCTATCGCGTACGCCAGCAGGTCACTAAACAAAGCAGAACGCTATTTTTCAGCCACGGAACGCGAGGCAATGAGCGTGGTGTATTCAGTTGAAAGTTTCCGACCCTATATCGAAGGCGTTCCCACTTTCAAGATCATAACAGACCACTCAAGTCTAAAATGGTTCCTAAATTTAACAAATCCAACCGGCAGACTTGCCGGATGGGGAGTGAGACTTTCCCCTTATAATTTCGAGATCGTACACCGTAAAGGTCGAGATCACGTCGTCCCAGAGGCACTCTCACGAGCTGTCCCAGTGTTAGAACTTAAAATAGTCGTTGACGACCCCTGGTATAACTCTTTATTAGATAAATGTAAACGTCGCCCAAATTCATGTCCAAATTTTCAAATAAAAGATAACAAGCTTTATAGATATTCCAAATGTTAATTTTCTAATAATTCCGAGTTCGATTGGAAATACATACAGAAATACATTTAACTCCTAAATATTGTCCCCAAGTAAATACCGTAGAACGATACAACCGTACTATCGTAACGGCTATATCTATTTTAGTAAAAGACGATCACCGAAAATGGGATTTATCAATACCCAATATACAATTCAGTATGAACACAGTTGTTAATGAAACTACACGTTTCACTCCTTTTTTCCTCCTCCATGGCAGAGAAGCAGTATTATGTGGTAGTACTTACCCTAAAACGGACCCTAAGAAAGATCCTCTCACACTAAATTGCGCGTCCCGCAGCATTTACGCTGATAATTTAAATCCCTTACAAGAAACTTTCTCCAAAGTTCGCGAAGCTTTATTAAAAGCTCATGCAAAAAGCACAAAACATTACAATCAAAGTAGGCGTGAACTAGAATACAACATAGGTGACGTAGTTTGGAAGAAAACATACCCTTTATCTGACGCAAGCAAATTCTTTACGGCCAAATTTGCGCCAAAATTCGACAAATGCCGAATAATAAGAAAAATTTCCCCCCTAGTGTATGAATTAGAAGATTTAAGAACAGGTAAAAACATAGGCAGCTGGCATATAAAGGATATTAAAAAATAACGTCCACTCGTTCAAATAAAACCACATTACAATATTACTATTATTATTCATACCATTTAATCACATATTCAATGTCTAATAAAAGCAACAAGAAATTTATCAATTTTCACATAAACTTCGTCCAAAATCCATAATAATTTAATTAAATCAATAAAACAACAATAACATTTTAATCAGAATATGCATATTAGTTACCCATAGTCAATTTAAAACAATTATATGGTAATAAACTTAAAAATAAATAAATATAAAATCAAACAACTCTCATTTAAAAACATAACATTAATTACTTAACAGAAATACCTGTATCTTCGTCCAGTGTTGTCCAACATATATGATAACACTACATAATTTGTAAACATTATCTAAAATAATTTTCATACTAGTCATATAGCCTACGGCCTCAAATTAATAATACTAAACTGTCGTAAAAAGAAATTACTTCAGCAAAAGCTTAATCTATTACTCGCTCCAGCCGAAAATATAACTACCAGAACCAGACAACAATGCACAAAACAAAAAAGAATTGTACAAAAGATAATGTACAAATCATTTTACCATAATACTAATATAAAAATGGTAAATTTTCTACAAGGATACACTATTACCAACTATAAAATATATCAACATTAAATCATCAATAAATGACTTGTTAAGTTGTTAACCAAAACTTTCTCTTTACTAGTTCTTGGTATTTTTCAACACAGTCATTAACACTAACATGTGTTATATATATAAATTTCTACTTTCGTTTCATTTGGCCCACAAAATATTGTGGCTGAATTCTGGTAGTAAATACAATTTACTACTAATTGTTTTTGAAGTAAATTAACAATTAATTAAAATTGTTAAGTATCTTTTTACAACTAATGTTGTACATAACTTCTATTCCTGTATGTTTCTTTTACTCATGTATATTTAACTTAGTTAAGTCTCATCCAGATTATATGGAACTTACATTTTTTATACATTTAGTCAGGTTCGCCTGTTAATAAATAATTGAAACTTAATATTTTATTCTTCTTATCTAGTTATTATCACAACTAGATACCATTTTGTTTTTACATTTATCGTGCTTCATATATAAGACATTTTCATTTTCTACAATATAAGCTTAGGATTTAGTTTTTTTCATTGAGCAAGGATATCATGCTCTTCGCTATTCATTTTCTAGGTTAATTTGGACTTACAATTGTCCACATTTTTTTCACAGTTATGTTAGTTTTAAACATCATCGGTATATAGTATTCCTTTACTTAGTAATTAAAATATTTTTAGTGTACAAAAGCTAATCTTACTTTTGGTGTCGATGATCTTTATGATAACTAAAAGGCAATTGTTAATTTTTATTAACAATCATATGCTTTGGTAGAAAATAATACCAAGCATTTAATTACTTAGTGTTATAGTTAATTACAACATTATTATTATTTGAACTATAGCTGTTACAATAATGTAGTATCTTCAGCTTAGGTATTTTCGACCAGTTTTCCTGGCAGAGGTTTACACAGTGTAGACTAGCAACGAATTTAGTTACACATGGTTCAAATGGAACGTCTCGAAGCGTGTGTTTGCTTTCGAGACAATTATAGTTTGTAAGGAGATTGAATGAAGGTTATAGTAATGTTATTATTTAGTATATCTTATTATTATTTTATTATATTCTTATGTATAGTATATCATCATCATATCTTATTATTACATATATCTAAATGACTGTGGATTATGACTGAATTTTGATAGGACTGTGATAGTGTGATTTTTATGAACGCGAATTTTTCTGACAGAGCATGCCTGAGTAAAGAAGCCTCCAACTGCCAGCAAACTGTGACAAAAACAGTATAGCTGATCGAATAATTTCCTTTTGATATCATAGTGTCTGAATTTTTTATTCTTTTTGTAGATTTATTTAGCTGATTTCTTACTCGTCACACTTGCGTGTACACTATAAGTGATTGTAGTTTGTTTCTTCATGTCTCATGACATTTTATTCTCCTATGTTATAAGCTGGAGGGCCAGCCAGAATTTTACAGGGCAAAATTCCTTGAGGGGAGGGGCACTGTGACGTAGCGGTTTGCGACGCTACTCACTTAAAATCCCCATTCAAATTCCCGCCATTTTAAACTACGATTATATTCCCATTCGTAAACATCGTCCCACCGTTAAGTTACTTATTTTCCCAAACCACCTCGTTTCTTTTAGAAATAAAACATTTCTCACATTCTAAACCTATTAATTTGTTTCATTCAAACGATAGTTATTCACTATGGAATATCGTTCATTCATCGCATACAACCTTAACAAGGCGGTATGAATCGGTTACCTCGCCTGCCTACCTGAGGGTGAGTTATGTCAATGTCGTGACACGACAATATTATTGTTTTCTGATTCGTTCTGAATTCTATGAAGTGTGTCCCAAAACGGGATTGGCACAATAAAGCCCGTCGCTTTGCGATTGGGCCAGCGATCATGGTGAAGTGCTTATCCTAGTGCAACGGCAACCATTTTGATAGCTTCTTTCTGCTGCCTGTCGTCCGCAGTGATACACACGTCGATTTTACCTTACTAGGGAGCGACGCACGTCTACCTTTCTTGTAAGTAACCTTACATCTTTCTTATCTTTTGGCGAATTATTTCTTACCACACCTGAAGGTCAAACGTCATTTCAGTACCATGATCTGGACGGTGTTAGCTGATCTTGGCCACGCGGTTCGTCCGCCCCAGTAAAACTACTCGCCTGTCTCCTGCATTTTTGCCTGCCTTGCTGTCGAATATATTAAGCCAGTAAGTGCTCTTTTTCTCCTAACAAACTATTGTTCACGTGTCCGACTCAACATGGTCTGACACGTCGGTATTTTCTCCAGCAGGACCCGGCGTGTATGTCACGCGGTCTAATCAACTTTTTGCACGTACTCTCGATGTTGGTTATTTTAACTACAAAGATTATAAATGTAAATCGTACCCCTTTTATCATAACTTAACTGTAATTGCCATAAGGCATAGCATCTACCTTCCTTGCCCTCGCTTAATCACCGCCGCCTGTACGCGCTATTAACATCATCACATCGACGTATTCCAGGTCTGAAGTTCAACCACCTAGTGAGCTGTTTATCTGCGGCCTGCCGTTTAGGCTGCTCATCTCCACATAGTTGGCTCGGGACGTATCGCACCCAGCCTTCCTGTAATTCCCGCCTGCTGCGCTTGGAATTCAGCTAAGCTCGTTCATTTACTCTTCAACTTCTAAAACCTAAATCAAACTTATTGGAACACCTAGATTTTGACACCACCGAAAGTAAATTGATCTGAAACCATCTGAATACCTCTAGTACACCTCTACCTCTTACAGAAACCTTCAAGCCTGTTGCCTGACAGCCCACATTTTTATTCCCCCAAACGTCCGTCTCTGCTTTGCCCTCTGGCACTTTACTAATCTATTATGAGTCTTTAATCTTCGAATCATATACCTAAGTTTATACATAATTATACGTTAAGTTCTTTTTATTAAATACCTTTGTTCTCTTATTGTTTAGTTAAATCGAAATAAATTTGTTACTTCTAATCCGTCTCATTTTTTTATACACCTCCCGGATAAAAAGGTAACACCCTAATCAAAATACTCTCAGGCCTCGCAAGATTCAGAAATAATTGAAACGTTTTTAACAATACGATATTTTACTATGTCTTAGAATAAATCTATAAATGAATAAAATGCATACTTATGACCATATGAAATCGAATTATGCTAATTACAATTCATAAAAATTAGTTATATTTATTATATTCCCTTTTAAAGTTTGAATATTCTGTATCTGTTCCACAAGCACGCGAAACGATAGCCGCCATAGTGTGACGTCACTGTCCTATAAACAACAACAAACTACGAGAATACTACGTAAAATAGGTACTTCCATCTAAATAATCAGTAATAACAGTAAACGTCTCTTGATTTTGGTTCTCTTCTGTCTGATTGTATTTTGTATCGTTCATTAAAGAAAGTACAATGGAAGTCGGATTTATTAAAGCTGATAGTACCAATTTGCCAAAAATAAATTCCTTAATGGTAGCTAAGTTCTTCGCATTCAATCCCGATTTCTGTTCTGCCGAGCTAAGAAATGTTAAAACTGCCATGTTAGTAATTCTAGTAATCTGATTCCTTTTTCCGAATTTAACAAACAATTATTTTTACATGTTTACATGTTAAATATTTACCGATTGTTACAGATCTGGAAGGGAGTCGTACGGTGACGATGCAATAGGCTTTGTACAACTGAACCGGGATCAAAATATTTGCACTGTTAAGTCTACGGTTTGCCCAGAGCACAAAGTACGCTCTACTCCATATGCAGTTACGATTACTGTACACGAACAAGAAGAAACAGTGGAAAGTGTACAGTGTCACGATTGCCCAGCATCTGCAGGTGGCTGCAAGCACAGTGTTGCTTTTTTAATGTGGTTGCACCGTAGAACTGAAGAGCGATCCTGCACGTCTGTGGAGTGCTATTGGCGAAAGTCAAATTTATCGAAGGTAGGAGCATCTATCAAAATATTACTGGCAAGAGAAATAACCAAAAGGAAACCTCAAGATTTAGCACCTGACAGTGGACTTATGAAAGAATTTGTATTGGAATGCAAGAAGAAAAAAATTAATACATGCCAGTTCATTAAGTATGAGCCTGATTTTGAAGACAAACACACAATTCTATCATTGCATAATCTTATGATTAAATATGTGGATGAAGACTGTGAGAGATTTTTACTCAAAGTAGCACATTTATTTGATGACACCACTATAAAAAATGTGGAGATATGTACTCAGAACCAAGATAAAAGTAAATTATGGCATGAAATTAGATATGGAAGGATAACAGCTTCTAAATGTTATGAAGTTAGCCGTTGCAAAACTGCCGATGGAACTCTCGTTGCTAGTATTCTTGGTGGACGAAGTCCAAACACACCAGCGATAAGCAGAGGAAAAAACTTAGAACAGCAAGTGAGGAAAGTCATTGAAAAACAATTAGAAATTAAAATTAAAAAGTGTGGTCTATATATTTCAAAAGAGTGTCCAATGATTGCAGCTTCACCAGATGGGATTGAAGGCTATACTACTTTTGAAATCAAGTGTCCCAGTAGTGAAAAAACTTCAAAAAACTATATTGATAAAAATGGTGTGATTACAAATAAATATATGGCACAAGTCCAAACACAAATGTATTGTGCTGGCACAAAACAAACTTATTTTTGTGTTGCTAGTAGTGATTTTGAAAGAAATCATCAGGTGACATTAATAAAAGTTGATTATGATTATCAATATGTTGTAAGATTATTAGTGGGAGTCATCTCATTTTGGAAAAATAAGATTTTTCCTATTTTATATAAAAGTGTCACAAATGTGTGACTTAGTTCATGTATCTTCTCATGTCTATATAATAATATACTTTAACATAGGTCTGAGCACAAATAATTGTTTTGAGCTAAAACTTCACTGTTAAAATAGTTTCTTCACTTTCTTTAATAAAATAGTTTCTACATCTTGAAGTTGAATGAATCACAAAACAGTAACTATTTTAAGACCGATATTTCATCTGTTGTAGTGAATAATAAAGTTTTATTATGAGATGATACAAACACTTTTTAAGTAGTTATTTAATATCTGGCATAGACTGGCTATAATGATAAAGTTTGAGGCTGCAGGGATAATTCTGGGCTCTATTTTTATGTTGTCTTGGTAATATGTGTAAATATGTTCCTTAAACAACTATCCCACAATTGTCTATACACAATTATTTAACTGTTATTATATTATACAATTACTATTTATCAGTAAAATATGTTTCATGAGTATTTATGTACATATTTATCTTAAAAATTTAATATGTATTTTTAGAATTTAATAAGAAATAGAGATTTTTGTGAGCAATTAAGTGTTACATCTATCTATCTATAATGCTATAAAATTACTGAATAGACCTAATCATTCTCTTTTGTTGTTACAATATATGCATTTATTTATATACTTTTGTGATGTCGCTTACACAAATAAAACAAAATCACTATATTTTTCAATATTTTGTTCTAGCAGTGTGAATAATAAAAAATAATACAACATTATGATTTGAAATAGTTTTATTTAATAAGCGAGTCTTGCAAGTTTATTATATTATTTATTGCACAGGCTGTCTTTACACATAAATCTAACATACATACCAAATTTGAATTTATAACAGAATGCTGTTTTAACATGCTATATTCTCTGAGTCTTCGAATAACTCTCTCAACATGTATTCTTAGACTGGCTATCTGTTTTGTCTGTTTTGCTTCTGCCTTTGTAAGCTTTGATCCAGCAGAAACACTTGGAGGTCTCAATAAGATGAACCCTCTTTGAGATAAAAGCAGTTCAAGGTGCTTAAACCCTCTATCAGCCAAAATGCATGCACCAGGAGGCAAACATTCTAGAAATTTGCAAAGTTCCAACAAGTTCACATCACTTATCCTACCTGCATATCCAGCAGACACAAAAGTAACAAGACCATCAGGTGTACATGCTATCAGATATTTGATTGTGTTTGTTTTTTTATACTGTGACCAGGTTAGTGCTTGGTGAAGAGCTTTAGACGGCTTTTGAATTTCGATTTCCAGACAATCAATAATACATGTAACCTTATTGTATTTATGTCTGAAAGATATAGGTAGGTTTTTTCTTATTGCAACAGGTGAAAACTGTTTTATAAAGGGTGACAGTACTTTTACTATTTCCGGTGTCTTATTGAAAAATATGTTACTAACTTGAGTGACAGACAAATCAAAATCATCAGCTAGTTGTGAAAATGTTCTGTTTAATCTTATTTTCATTAAGCATAATAAAATATAATGTTCATTGATTTTGGTGTGTCTTTCTATTAAATCTACTAGAAAATAAAGTGTTTTTGGAAGCCCTATGTACAACATGGGCTTGTTTTTTATTTTATATAATGTGCTTTTTAGATTTAACTTTTTATAATCTTCTTGTGAACTTGTATCTGTTGTAGTTTTTATCTGACTCGACGGTGTATATGGAGAAGATGAGCCTGTTATAGAAGTTGTGCATGATCTATCACTATCATCTTTATATTTATAAGAAAAATCTAACTTCTGAATAATAGGTGATACATTAGATGTAGATGGCATGCTTGTTTGTTCTTCAGATATTTTTGACCTTGAAGTAGCAGTACAAACAGCTGACTTGAAAGGTGTTGTGTCTTTTGTGGTAGTCTGGATTTGTTTACTTCTAAATTTGGTCTTTAACTGAACTTGAATTGCTTTATGTTCTTGGCTTGGAAAAACTTGAATGTTTTTATTAACCCTATTTTCATGGGTGCAAGTAGTCCCTACAGCAAGTAAATCTGAAATGAAATTATAATATTATAACAGATTTATAATAATACTTATAAACTTTTTGAGAAAGTAAATTTATGCAAATCTTAAGAGATCTCTATAATATCATATAAAATCACCTTGGCTACAAGATTTCGATTCTATTACATCTACTTCCATTTGTAGATTCTCCTTATTCTCTTGACTGATAGGCATTCTTTGCCTTTTGACAACAGCCATCAGAGGTTCACTTGGCGTAGATACACGTTTTCGATTGATCTGACAATCAAATTTGGATGGTACACACTTCGGTTTCATTCGAATTCTTTTAACTGATCCCATAAGCTTATATTGAGTGTAGTTTTCCATATCATTTTCCAGCTGAACCATGGAACAAAAAATAGTTTAGAAAGGTTATTATTTCAAATAAGAGTGCAATTTTAAGATATTTACTTACATCGAAATGATCTTCACAAAAGTACATTTTATATTTTTCGGACGATATTACCAAATCTCGTCTTGCAAGTTTTAACCAAGTGTTTCTCATGACCGAATCGACGTTGGGCACCTTAATCCACAGCTTTCCTGGTATGTTTATGCTCGTATTGGGACATTCCGGAACAGCACAACAATAGTAACTCATTCTGTACAAATTAAATCCTTATTTTCAAAAATTATGTTATTTATGTTTATACCACAGACTACTGTGATATATGTCCGTTTATATTTCGTATGTAGTTATATACACATAACTAAGAATGCCCAACAAAATGCAACATTGCAAAATATTTTAAATATCGATATTTCCCATTCTTGGTAAAATATCGTAATTTTTTATTTATTTATCGGATGTCAAATTATCCGGTTAACTTATACAAACTTATTGGTTAATTTTATAGTGTATTTGAGTTTAGGTCGACTCCTTTGTCTCTTTTTAATACCTTAATATTCAATCACATCCTCCACTAACACATGAAATATAAGATATATTAAATTTTTCCAACTGTAAGGTATACTGACACAGAAGATGTTCATATTGGTTATTATCACCCATATTTTAAAAAATCCTTGCCATGAGACTGCTGAAAAATATTCTTGTTATCGAAGTTTATCAAACTAACATAGTGTTTGTTATTACCTACAGTAAAAGATTATTTAGAAGGATCTGATTTAAGCTTGGTAAAGCTGGTTTTACATAGGTGCATAACTACCCTATGTATTGTGTATAAACTATTTTTATGTATGTTCGCCGATAACTCCATGATTTATGATCCGATTTACGTGATTCTTTTTTTTTTTCGACGCGGAATAGCTTTCAATTAATCCCCTAAAAATTTTAAATAATTTGGCCCAGTAGTTTTCATTTTATGAACATTTTTTATGAAGAAAATTTCCTTTCCGTTCCATATGTACATCGATTACTCTGAGATTTATGATTCGATTTACGTGATTCTTTTTTTGTTCGACGCGGAATAGCTGCCATGTGGTCCCCTAAAAATTTGACATAGTTTGGCCCAGTAGTTTTTATTTTACGAACATGTTTTTGTTCCCGTTTCTTGGGACCTATATTTTTTAAGAAGCGCTGCACCATTCGTAAGTCCACCCATAGATAGCTAGACACTAAAAAGTAACAAATAAAAACTTCGTTTAACAAACCGACTTCAAAAACTAAAATGTATAAAATAACTTATTTCTAAAGCTATTATTATTATTAATATATATTATCTAAAACATCTTGAAGTCGGTGCAAAGTAAAACATAAAAATGACTATATTTTGAAAATTACTAAGCACCGACTTTAAGATGTTTTAGATAATATATATTAATAATAATAATAGCTTTAGAAATAAGTTATTTTATATATTTAAGTTTATGAAGTCGGTTTTTTTAAACGAAGTTTTTATTTTTTATGTAAATGTTTATTTTATGAGCAATACAGTATTATGTATCTAAACAGAATTCTTTCACCAAAGTTCGCTTGAGTTTAAAGTTTTCGCAACTTACTTTTTCATGTTTTTATTTTGTTCGAATAACATACGTTTTACAGTAATCTATATTTTTAGTGAAGTGTGTAAGAATAAGCCTAAATGGCGCTCTGTTGTTCGTGCCTACCCCGCAAGGGACCTGGCGTGAAGTTATGTATGTATGTATGTATTGTAACATGTAAAATTCAATACTAATAGCGACATCTAGGAGCGCGCGGCAGAAAGCGGCCTAGAGTCGATATTAGCTATGGTTTCTGTTGACTATGGTATATTCGTGGCATAAATGGAAAATAGTGAAAACATAAATTCTTGGTCGCAAATACCTTTAAATAAAGTTTAATTAAATAATTTACGGACAAGACAAATGTTAGTTGTCTTGACTATCAGTGCCTCCAGTGGCGAACCGTCGATTCATGCTATTCATCGCTATTGTAGCACTCGAAACAGCTAACAGCTAAAATTACAGTAACCGTACGAGCCGGAAGGAAATAACTGAAGATATAGCGGAGTTTAGTTAAATCCCAAAATAGGCCCTATGGCATTGAAAAATATAATTATCGGATAGCTATGGTTTCACTAGCTAACAGGGAAATGAAATAGTCACCTTCGTGCACTAAACAAATACGACCCCAAAGGACTGGGATCACTAGCGCCTCGCGGTTTCGCCTTCGTAGCTGTCATCTTGACAGCTACGTTTTCAGAAAGTCAGTGGACAAGGTCGAACATCCCGACGGGCGTTGAACATGCCATTCCGTGTGGGGGCATTTGATATAAAAGCAAATCAAGGAATGACTAGGCCTTTTTTGATCACCGTCAGTGCGTATAAGCTTTTGTTGAATTGTAAGAGTACACGTGTGGAAGCGGCCATTTTGATATAATGGAATCATTTCAAGAAAGCATACCGTGTGCAGCCCTGAGAGCAACCACGGGTTGTCCTGGACCTCCGCAGGTTTATTTTATTAGCCTCCTAGTGAGGTGTGTGATTGGGGCGTAGGGGTGACAGATGAATGTCCTCCTACCCAGCTGTGGCGGCGGACCTGAGTTCCGCCTAAGACCGTCCAGTTGATACACAGAACTCATCATCTACTCTCTTCGTTTGTATACTTGTCCTGTTGCAAGATCTTCTTAGATGAATACAGCAGGTGGCGTCCATTTTATTTTTATTAATATTCTTAGTTAGCAACTCACTTTATATGACCAAGTTATACTCACAAATATCATTATACAGTACGCAAGCTCCTAGCCGATTCCACCCCTGAGTTATAGCTAGCCTGAGACAGTGTTGGGGTTAGATTCATCAAACCACCCTTTCCTAGGGTAACAAAGAAACTCTGGGATAACAGAGTATTTATGTAATTGTTTTGTGTATTGTGAATATTAGCGGTGCGGCTAATTAAGGATTATTCTTTGTTACCAACTACTTTGTTTTAATTTAATAAACTGTGTATTAACTGGTTTGATGCTTTTATTACTTATCCAACCCCTAGGGTAAATTAATTAGAAGCCACAAGGCCCTTTTTTTTAAACAACAGGTACTCATAAATTTTATAAACAACAGTGGCTGCCCAACAGTGGTTCTTTAGCTTTGAGCACTTAATGTTCCAATGGTATATAAAGAGTATTGTATAATTGTGAGTTTAACTTTGTCAGTACTAATTAATGAATATTTTCTTTTCAGAATTGTAATAGAGTGTATGTAATTGTGTTTTGTGGTAAAATTATACAAGTATTTGGTTTAATTGTAATATAACAGTACATAGTTAATTTTAACTAATTTTGTGTGGGTAGAAAATTTTATTTCTGAATATTTGAACATTGTTTCAATTATTACTTGTATAGTATTAGAACACAATTTAAGTTAGTACTCTTGTTTTTTTTACTTAGTATTGTATAGTTAGATTTTGATTTTGATATTTTTTGTTTTTTTTTAAGAAGAGTAGATGAAATTAATTTTATTTTTAAACATTTTAACTTTGTGTAATCTTGTCTTGGGTGAATCATTGATATTATAAAATAATCATACCTTTTTGTCAAATTGTATACTTGCTCCAATATTTTCTCAGGCGCACCTATATTCAGGCTATTTATTCAAAAATTACATACAAAGTGAGTGAAACGTTAATAACTTTAGTGTAGTAATAGTTTTTTTTTTCATATAATTTATTATCATGGAGAGACCAGTATCGTATAACTTATTGCATAAAGATGAATTGATCTATGAAGTTTTGATAAGAGGAGAAAAACCAGAAAACTCTGTAACAGAGTTGCGTTCTCAAGTTAGACGGTTGGGAAAAGAAATTCTTTCGGAAGATATTATTGACACGGATTCAGATCCGACTTCGGAACTTGAAATAATTAAATCGAAATTGTTAGAAATTTCAAAGTTCCTTTATGAGAAAAAACCTCAATTTAGGGCATTAAATCGTATTCGTGCATTGGCTCATCACCTTTACCATAGACTAGAAAGGGTAGAATGTAGCACAAATGTAGAATTATATACAAATTTAGAGAGTGAATTAAAAAGTTATTTACGACAACTAGATAAGTTGTATATTTCCTTTAAGGCGACTTTAGAACCGTTACCAGAAAATTCTGAGCAAACGTTGATATCACCAGTTGTCCCTCACGTTAATTCTGAACGTTCGATTGTAAAATTAAATCTTCGTTTTGATGGAAACTCTTGTGTTCGTACATTTCTACAAAGACTAGAGGAACTCTGCGAGTCGAGGGGTATTTCAAATGTACAACTCTTCAACTCGGCAGCAGAATTATTTTCTGACAGAGCATTGCTGTGGTTCCGTAGTGTAAAATCACTCAAAATTTTATTGGAACCTTCACAAGGATCACAGTAGGTTATACTCATAACCACTTAGTGATAAGGACATTGACCTTTTTACATAGAAGTCGCTATGCATTAGATTGGCGTAGCGTAGGTTCGTTGAACTCGAACCAATAGACACATATAGTCAGTTGAGGAACAGTTGTTTTGTTCCAACTGTATATGGAATTATCATTATATAGTTTCCTTTTGATTATTTAACATTAGTTAGGATTAGTACTGTAGATTAATTATCTACAAAATTAGATTTATAAAGTATTTTTTAGTTTTGTCAGTTTTTTTTTTCTTTCATATTAGATTTATAAGTGTATATAGTTTTGGTTAGTTATTCCAGTAAATACACCATGTCTCTTAGATTTAATTACATAGTTGTATAGAAATTTTTCTAGAATTAGTTAGTAATTAGGAATTTACAGTTATCGTGGTAGTTTTTTTTTAAATCCTATCTAACTATGTTCTGGGTACCAAATATTTTAAATATGGTTACAAAGATAGTTTCAAACATGTCAATTTATATATTTTGAAACTTGATTAGATGTTTAGGTCCTGTTAGGTTGGTAGATAGCCGGATTTCTTTGTTTATACTTCTTAGGTATCCTAAGAAGTCTATCACGTTTTCATGCAGCCTGCCAAGCTGATGGAACGTGTTGGTTACTGTACAACAGTAACCTTACTGTTAGTTAGGGACAAGCATACATGTAATGTACAACATGGTAGTCCCATTTATTTTGTTGAAACTCATAAGTTGAGATTTCACTG
The DNA here is from genome assembly GCA_949752895.1 of Dendrolimus pini. Lineage (NCBI taxonomy): Eukaryota > Metazoa > Arthropoda > Insecta > Lepidoptera > Lasiocampidae > Dendrolimus > Dendrolimus pini. The sequence goes on along the minus strand of OX457144.1, from coordinate 17,403,825 downwards.
TGCTATCTTAGTTTTCTTTACCTAACTAGGCCAAATTCGAACAGGTAGTTTTGAGTTGTGTTTAGAGACACTGGGGTAAGGAACCTAGTAGCTCGTAATGGTATGTCAGGTAGTATAAGTGGATTTATATTAGTTTAGTACGAATGTGGGCGAGTGTGGAGGAATGCCAGAAATGCGTGAACGGGAACAGCTGAGGAAGAACAAAAGGGATCACACAGAAGACTCCAGCATAATAAACTCGATTGAGTAGTCAGTCGTCTGTTCGAATTCACATCGTTATAGAAAAATTTATTTTTCTTTATTTGGATAATAAATGACTTAATCCTCCAGGTTAGTCAATGACATAACATTTGATTGTAGCTAGAAATTCATTTCTTCAGGGAAGGTTACGGCTTTGCGACCGATTCCAGGCTGGGGGCCAGCAGAAAAAAAATTTATTCTAAATTTTTTTTTACCCCAGTGGAGGTGCACTGTAACATGTAAAATTCAATACTAATAGCGACATCTAGGAGCGCGCGGCAGAAAGCGGCCTAGAGTCGATATTAGCTATGGTTTCTGTTGACTATGGTATATTCGTGGCATAAATGGAAAATAGTGAAAACATAAATTCTTGGTCGCAAATACCTTTAAATAAAGTTTAATTAAATAATTTACGGACAAGACAAATGTTAGTTGTCTTGACTATCAGTGCCTCCAGTGGCGAACCGTCGATTCATGCTATTCATCGCTATTGTAGCACTCGAAACAGCTAACAGCTAAAATTACAGTAACCGTACGAGCCGGAAGGAAATAACTGAAGATATAGCGGAGTTTAGTTAAATCCCAAAATAGGCCCTATGGCATTGAAAAATATAATTATCGGATAGCTATGGTTTCACTAGCTAACAGGGAAATGAAATAGTCACCTTCGTGCACTAAACAAATACGACCCCAAAGGACTGGGATCACTAGCGCCTCGCGGTTTCGCCTTCGTAGCTGTCATCTTGACAGCTACGTTTTCAGAAAGTCAGTGGACAAGGTCGAACATCCCGACGGGCGTTGAACATGCCATTCCGTGTGGGGGCATTTGATATAAAAGCAAATCAAGGAATGACTAGGCCTTTTTTGATCACCGTCAGTGCGTATAAGCTTTTGTTGAATTGTAAGAGTACACGTGTGGAAGCGGCCATTTTGATATAATGGAATCATTTCAAGAAAGCATACCGTGTGCAGCCCTGAGAGCAACCACGGGTTGTCCTGGACCTCCGCAGGTTTATTTTATTAGCCTCCTAGTGAGGTGTGTGATTGGGGCGTAGGGGTGACAGATGAATGTCCTCCTACCCAGCTGTGGCGGCGGACCTGAGTTCCGCCTAAGACCGTCCAGTTGATACACAGAACTCATCATCTACTCTCTTCGTTTGTATACTTGTCCTGTTGCAAGATCTTCTTAGATGAATACAGCAGGTGGCGTCCATTTTATTTTTATTAATATTCTTAGTTAGCAACTCACTTTATATGACCAAGTTATACTCACAAATATCATTATACAGTACGCAAGCTCCTAGCCGATTCCACCCCTGAGTTATAGCTAGCCTGAGACAGTGTTGGGGTTAGATTCATCAAACCACCCTTTCCTAGGGTAACAAAGAAACTCTGGGATAACAGAGTATTTATGTAATTGTTTTGTGTATTGTGAATATTAGCGGTGCGGCTAATTAAGGATTATTCTTTGTTACCAACTACTTTGTTTTAATTTAATAAACTGTGTATTAACTGGTTTGATGCTTTTATTACTTATCCAACCCCTAGGGTAAATTAATTAGAAGCCACAAGCAAGGTCATCAGTCTCCTTTTTTTTTCTATATAAACAACAGTATGTATATTTTTAGGGTACTAGAGTACAATATTCCTTACCGAGCAAGTTCTGATACTTCGGACTACGTTTTTATTGTAAAAAAATATTTTATTTGTCAAAATCATAAAACAAATTAATTTGATATCATAATTATATCGATACAAAAGATTATTGGCATCCCTTAACGTTTTCATCATTGTTTCTGGTTGTGCACCATAAACTTTAAAAAAATCTAGTATGTTTACATACAGGTGACAGTAAAATGCTTGTTATTGTTTATAGGACAGTGACGTCATCAAAATGGTCGACAGCGTTTTTGCGCGGACTTGTCAGATTTAAAATTTAAATGCCATTTTAAAGCACTTAAAGGTTTCATAAAATAAAAATAAAAATTCCAATGGCTTATTATTACCAAAGGATCGATTTAAGCCACATTCCAAAAAATGGTGTAATACCGTATTATTGAACTACTGCACCTTTGATTTTAGATAAAGATGGTATTCAGAGAGTTGGTGGTAGACTACAAAATGCATCTAATATCTCCTATGATAAAATGCATCCAATTATATTTCCAATACCTTCCAATTTAACTAACTTGTTTATTTTAAACGATCACCATAGACTTACATGGAGGTGTCAAGTTGGTACTCTCATCTTTAACCCAAAAATACTGGATTGTCAGTGGACTTATTTCTATCTTTCTTCTTCTATCTTTCTGCACGCTTTTAACCACCTTAAGACTGAAGTTCATAGACTGGAGAAAAACGTTGAGTTATCTAAACAAGTGATTAGAACTTAACGGTCGACATAATTGAGGAGCGTTTTTTTAGTGTTCACCAACATCTTCTGTCTTTGGGTTAGGTAAACGAGCGGTATTAGGCGTTTTTGAATGCACGGCGAATGAATAGAATGATTATATAACTAGACTAAATGAAAAAGTCAATTGACGTCTGCAAAATCCGTCAAAGCTAAATGACATTACGAATTTGTTGCTTAAAAAGAAATAATACAAAATTTAGAAGGTACTGGGTTAGTATGGTATTTTATGACAGAGGCGTCTAATTTAATTTGACGCCTTATGTGCAATATTTTATTATGTCAATTGATGTCATTCGCTTCGCAGTACTTACGTAACCTAGTGGATGTCGGTTAACGTATCAAATTTTAAACAAATTAAATAATATTTTTTATTTTTTTTTATTTTTTTTAAGATTCCGTAGACACATGACAATAATGCGGACCTATACAGGACTTTTCATTGTGCGTAAGCTGAATAGGCGTATCCAATTTTTTATCACTATTTTATAATAGTATCATCATTTTACATATTTATGTTATATACTAGATGTAACTAGTTTTAACCATGTCATAACCAATTTGTCAAGTTAAGGACTATTTTACAACAACTCCACTTTACATAATAATTATTATCAAGATAGTTGTTAAATCGTCCTTCTTATTACCGTAACATAATAAATTAAAGATATAATTCATTAGGGCTAAGGAGCGGCGTGCAAAAATGGCCGCCAATTTCAATGCCATCAATCACACTCTCATGAGTTTCGTCGATAACCATGGAATATTTTGTGGTGAACACTAAAAGTTGCCTAAACAATAGTTATTTTATTTTAACAGTCGGTCAAATGTCTATGCACCCCACCCTTAAGTGTTCTTAAAAAGTCAAAGTATGTACATGCATATTTAATTCTAACCAGAAGCAGTGGTATAACACTTCAAGCTTCTTATTTTCAAAATGATGGATTTTCATTCTAAATTTCTTTCCATTTTTCACGTCCTTATGGATTGAATTTTCAAAAATCCTTAGTGAGCACCAACGAAATGTAACGAAAATGAGACGCCGCAATTTTAATGTGTTGCTCTCATGTTTAATTCCTCCTCAAATAGATGCCGGTACGGGTGTTATTGAAGTGAAACTTCTATATAGATTTTTCGCTCACGAGCAAAAGCAAAAGCGTCACAGACACGTGGTCACCGTCACTAATCCTTAACATTTTTAAACTCGTGAAATCTTTCCAATGGAATGTCCAAATTGAATAGTTCAAAAAGTTATATAAAGGTACCTGGTGGTGCGGGTGACAAAGGTAAGAATTTGTTGGTGTTGGAAAGAGGCAAAATCCACAGCTGGGTAGATAAAGCGGCACTCACCTGCGGATTCCCAATCCTCGTTCCTTAGAATAGCACGTTCAGCACGTCTTCCGAAATTTGCGTATTATTCACACCAACAACTGAAGCGGGTTTACAGGTAAAAAGCGTTCTTGTGATTGCACTTAATGCGCGTGCGGTTATCGCGAGGTCATCGACGTACTGGGCCGCCCGTCGGCACGAATCATGGTTGGCCGACAGGTGGCACCACCTGTCTCTATCCAGCGTGCGGATTTGCGGGAAGGAGGGGAAAGGTAGGTAATATAAGGTGTAAGGCGCCTAACCATGCACCCCGCCTTGAAAGTTCATAGAACTTTCAACCGAAGATGTGGAAAGAAGAAAAAGAGGATAGAGCAGGCATAAGGCCTAAGCAAAATAAAGTGCGGTGCGGATATATAAAATAAATATAATTAGCGGTTGAAAATTATGCTAATAAGTGCGGTATCAATGAATTATATAATAAAAACTAATATTAAAGCGGTTATTTTACTAAATTTTACTAATAATTAAGATGTTACTATATGCTAAATAAAACTTTGAATAGTTATTGTTGCGGTAAAGGATAAAGTTTGACAACTGGACGTTTATAAACTCCAGTACTAGTTTTTACAGTAGCGACTCGGATAACTCCGTCTGATCCTGGATAGACTTCTGTAATTATACCTAATGGCCAACTCAAAGGTGGCAAATTATCGTTTTCTAACAGAACTATGGTGCCTATTTCAACGGAGCGTTCCGGAGTACACCATTTTTGGCGCACTTGTAATGTATGTAAATACTCAACTCGCCACTTCTTCCAGTAAGAAAGAACGAGCTGATCTAAAAGATCTTTCCGTTTGGTTAACGTTATGCGGGCGTCTGGCAATTCAGAAGAAGGTAAGTACTTTAAAGGACTAGACATCAAGAAATGAGCGGGTGTTAACACGTCCGGGTGCGGATCTGCTGATACAGCAATAAGCGGTCTCGAATTCAAGATACATTCGATTTGTACTAAGATTGTCAAAAGTTCCTCATAGGTGAGAAGTTGTTTGCCTATTACTCTAAACAGGTGCGTCTTAACACTTTTAATATTAGCCTCCCACGCCCCACCAAAGTGTGGAGATCGTGGAGGAATCATTTTCCACTCTATTCGACTATTCAATAGCTCTTGCTTGACTTCAGCCTGAAAAGTCGAATTCAACAGAAAGTTATGCATTTCGTCTAACATTACTTTGGCACCGACAAAATTAGTGCCATTATCTGAATATATTACCGATACTGGACCGCGGCGAGATATAAATCTCTTGAAAGCGGAAATAAACGATGCAGAAGTGAGATCTGACACCAATTCAATATGAATTGCCTTAGTAACAAGGCAGATAAAGAGGCAAATGTATACCTTACAAGAATGCTGCCCTCTCCTTCTTATCGGAATATAACTAAGCGGGCCCGATAGATCTACTCCAGAATGGACAAATGTTTTCGCATCGCTAATACGAAATGCGGGTAGATCAGCCATTTTTGGAGTCGGATGCTTCGGATTCAGACGGAAACAAATATTACACTGACGACAACGAGAGCGAATGACGGTTCTAGCATCCAAAATCCAAAAACGTTGACGTATGATGGACATAAGTAGTCCAGGTCCAGTATGACAACTCGATGCATGATAATGATCAATGATAAGATCTACTAAACGATGACGTTTAGGGAGTATAGCGGGGTATTTCACTTCATATGGAAGGGAAGATTTAGACAACCTGCCCCCTACGCGGAGTATCCCATCCTCATCTAAAAAGGCTGATAAATTGCGTAACGTTTTAGATGGTAATTCATTAATCTTTAAAAGTTGAATTTCTTTTGCGAAACAAATGTTTTGAATAGCTTTAATAATAAATTTTTCGGCGGTGTTAATATTACATACAGGTTCATTATTTGGCAATTTTTTAATGAATTTTAGAATATAAACAAATATTTTTAACAATTTAGACCAAGAGCTGATGCGGTTAATGATATCAATTAAAAGCGGTGACTCACACTGAATTGCAGATGTAAGTGTTTTACTATTAATTTTAAACTCAGGAAGTGACTCCTGAACTAGAGGTGAAAAAGCTACAATAGGCCATTCGTTAATGGGCTTACTAAGCCAATTTGGACCATTCCACCACAGTGGATGCGATAGAAGTTGTGAAGGTAACATACCACGTGACAGACAGTCACTCGGGTTCTCTTTACCTACAATGTGGTAGAAACAATCGGATGAAAGATTTTCTTGTATCTTAGCCACACGGTTGCTCACGAATATAGACCATCTATGTGGAGAAGAATGAATCCAAGAAAGTGCTATAGTGGAGTCAGAAAATGCGTAGACTCCTTTAATAGGAATGCGAGCGGATAGCCTATCCCAAACTAATTTAACAAGTTTTGATAATAACAAAGCGGCGACTAGCTCTAAGCGGGCGAGCGTTACAATTTTAACTGGCGAAACTTTAGACTTTGCACACAGAAGGCGGACAGTTACATTACCTAATGAATCTGTAACATGTAAATACACACAGCATCCGTAACCGCTAAAGCTAGCGTCACAAAATGCTACTATGTAAACCTCGGATCCTAACTGAACACCAGAATGACGCGGAATGCTCAAAGTCGCAAGCATGGGAAGTTCTAATGCGAGGGCGGTGAAACGTCGACAAATAGATTCTGCAGGCGTTTCATCCCAATCAATTTTACTCAACCAAAGTTCCTTGATAAGAATTTTGGCGAATACAATGATGGGCGCGACTAGACCGAGCGTGTCAAATAAGCGTGCAACAAAAGAAAGGATCGTGCGTTTTGTGCATTTATCATCAACTTTGACAATGCTCAAAGAGAGAATATCATGAATAGGCTCCCAGGATAATCCTAGGATTTTACAATTATACAGGTCTGACTGTGCAAAGTCAATAGGCATACGATGCGAATCGGGAAAAGCGTCAAGTAAAACTGGTGAATTACTAGCCCACTTAATAAGATCAAATGAACCTAATTTAAATAATTCAATTAAATCTTGCGAAACACTTACAGCGGTTTGTTCATCAGGAACAGAATGTACAAAATCATCCATAAAAAATTGAGAATCTATTAATTTAGATGCCTTAGGATAGCGGTGTCCAAAATCCGAAGCTAGTTGACGTAATGTACGCATAGCTAAGAAAGGACTTGATTTTAAACCGAATGGCAAACTATTAAAATTATAAGTGCGGATAGGTTCGTTAGCGTTAAAGCGAAATAAAATGCGTAAATATTTGCGGTGGTGTTCATTTACACCGATGCGAAGAAACATAGATTTAATGTCAGCGGTTAATGCAATAGGAAATAATCTAAAGTCGATCAAAAGCAAAAATAAATCAGACTGCAAGTTAGCACCGACGTGCAATACGTCGTTTAGCGATAAGCCAGAATGAGTTTTCGCGCTAGCGTCTAACACTACGCGGACGCCATCTTTGTCCGGACGTACAACACCATGATGTGGTATGTAATAACCGACATCCTTGATATCGGAGACCGGAACTTCTGACAAATATCCATTTGATATATAGTCTCTTATTGTTTTATTATAGCTATCCTGCAAGTCAGGATGTATTTTAAACTTGCGTTCTAAAGCGAGAAAGCGGCGATGTGCAACAGCGCGGGAGCAACCTAAGTCATCAGGGATGCGACAAAACGGTAAATCAAGGTTGTATTTATTATTTTGAAAATTGGTTGTTGAGACAAAATTACTCTCACACTCAATTTCAGCGGGACTAAGAAAGCGTTTAGAAGCGACTTCTTCTAACTCGAAAAATTTATGCAAGCTTGACTCAATGTCAATAGGAGAATGCGCGGTGAAACAAGCGAAAGATTGCGGCGGCGGTATCACATCGGAATTACATGGGACTTCGCCCATTAATACATAACCAAAACTGGTATGTATGGCGGGAGGTGCGCGAGTTCCAGATTCAACCCTATCACCTAAATAAATGTAAGGAAATAGTTGAACACCTAGAACCAGTTCTATTTCGCCTGGTATATTCCAGGTTAAATCTGCGAGTTGTAAATTATTTAAGTAAGTCATGTCCTCAGAAATTTCAATATAATTAGCGGGAAGTCGATCAGTTATACAATCAACTACAAGAGCGTGAATATAATATTTGTTATCTGGATAAACGCGGGATTCGATATGAAAGTTAACATAACCATAAACCGGTTGCGAGTTCATACCAACACCTTGCAAGTATGAATTAAGTAACTTTGTTATAGGAAGATTTAAGCGTTTGCAACAATCTAATGTTATTAAATTACTTTGACTGCCACTGTCAATTAAACAGCGAACAATTAACTTGTTGTTATTATTGTAACAAGTAGCGTAAACTTGCGCGGTTGACAATAAAATAGTAGAAAAAGGTTTAAGTTCCGACGCAAACGAACTCGATGTATTATTATTCAATAAAGTTAAAGTTTCATTCTTATTAATCTGCGGAATATGCGTAACGCATTCACTCGAGTTGCGCGGCTCTGAGCGATCGGCTCTCATACTGACGTGCGCTAGCGCACGGTCCTCGCGTTGTGGCGACTGCGAATACCGCTTAGCGGCAAGCGGGGAACTGTTTGTTCGAGAGGTATCGGCGTTATTTGTGAAATGTAGCAATGTATGATGTTTTGCAGAACAAAACGAACAAACATGTTTGGAAGAACAAGCATAAGTTTTATGTTTAACACTTAAACAGTTATTACAAAATGACTTCTCTTTGACAAACTTATATCTTTCAAGCGGAGTCAACTTTATAAAAGAAGGACAAAAATAAAGATGCGTATGAGAGTCATTTTGACATAGATTACATTTTCCATATTTATTATTATTAAATGAATTAGACTTTACATTTACAAATGATTTAGTTGTTTTATATGTTTGTTTGCGATTTATATTTTGCGGGTTAATAATATTATTTGCGGTTTTACAAGAAGAACGAGACAAAACTTTACTCTGTTCTTTTACAAAAGTAATGAGTTCCTTATAGGAAGGAATATTTTCTTTACGATATGTAATTTCGAACAACTTTACAGTATCGGAATCTAAGCGTTGCAATGCGAGGTGTAAAAATATAAAGTCATTTAAATCGGTTAACTGCAATTGTTTAAGCGCTTGTACAGAAGAGTCAAAGTTGTTTACAAAAGAATCGAGATTAGTTGCATTATTAGCGGATAATTGTTTGAAGTTTAACAATTGATTAAAATAAGAACTAGCAATTGACCGAGGGTCATCATATTTTTCAATTAAAGCGTTCCAAATAATTAAATAGTTTTCTGCGGTTGGCGGAAGACCCGCACAAATAGATAAGGCTTGACCAGATAACTTTCCTATTAAGTAAAATGCCTTCTCACTATTAGACAAGGTAGGATTATCGTGTACCATATTTTTAAATTGCGTATAAAAGAGAGGCCATGTACGGACATCACCTGAGAAAGAAATTAAATCGATAGGAGGTAGATTTGGTTTCCGCACAGCATTATGTGAATGCGTAGCCAATATATTTGCGGTTTGAGATGACTCATTTTCATTTGTAATCTCATTTAAAATTTGTTTGACAGAACAATACATTTCATCAAAACTGATGAACGATTGATAATTAATAGTTTGTGCTTTTTGAGGGTAAATTTTTATGTAAAGCATATTATATGAGTCCAAAACAGATTCAAATTCTTTACGTAAATTATCAATATTGGAAGCGTTGTGAATAAATATTCTTTGATTATTCTCATCAGAAATATTTGACGATTTATCGTAAATATTTTGCATGCGGCTAAATAACATGTCGCGTTTATATTGAAGAACAATTAATTTACTATTGTCTTCAGAGCTTGCTTCTGAAACAATAGCTTCTCCACCTTTCTTACTCATATTGAGTGTTTTAATTTATTGAGCCGAAGAAAAACTAATTAAAAGTAGCGTACAAAAACTAAAACTCAAAACCTCTTTACTAGAGCAGCGGTCGGTTAAATAATATGTTAAAACTCGCCCCGAGTGTACGTGACTCGAAGCGGCCGAAGCGACGTTGCTATCCGACTCGCTACGAAATTTCGCTAACCTACCGTCTATTAAAGCCGGTTAAGAAAAGATGCAAAGTAACATCTATATTATTGAGATTTTTGAATATACGTATTTAATACTGATCACGCGGGATTAATAAATGAATATACTGCCAATGCGGGTTGAATAAATGAGTAAATTTGGCAATAATTCGATGATACAGCACAAATTACGCATAGAATTTTCTATGAGTTAGCGGGTGGCGGGAAGCGATATGAACCAAAAATGATTCAAAGAATAATTAAAATAAAGAAAATAAACTATTTAAGGCTAGAGAAAGGGATAACATATAGATTTTAAATACAAATAGCGGAAAAAATATATAAATATAGCGGGAATAATACGTAAAATAAGTATATAGCGGGAATATTATAAAAAATATATCGCGGAAAAATAAAATTACATATATCGCGGCTCGAATGGACCAGAACTAGTATGGTGGTGCGGGTGACAAAGGTAAGAATTTGTTGGTGTTGGAAAGAGGCAAAATCCACAGCTGGGTAGATAAAGCGGCACTCACCTGCGGATTCCCAATCCTCGTTCCTTAGAATAGCACGTTCAGCACGTCTTCCGAAATTTGCGTATTATTCACACCAACAACTGAAGCGGGTTTACAGGTAAAAAGCGTTCTTGTGATTGCACTTAATGCGCGTGCGGTTATCGCGAGGTCATCGACGTACTGGGCCGCCCGTCGGCACGAATCATGGTTGGCCGACAGGTGGCACCACCTGTCTCTATCCAGCGTGCGGATTTGCGGGAAGGAGGGGAAAGGTAGGTAATATAAGGTGTAAGGCGCCTAACCAGTACCTATTGAAGCAGTCTGGTTACTGATATGATGTCATCCTTTACACAATCCTTCTATTTCTTTTTTGATCTACTTTTACATTTGTAGCCATCAACCTTCCAGTTTAATAAAAAAAACTTGAGAGGTGTCAAGGGACACCCGGATGGAACGAAGTTCCTTTCGATTATTTACAAAAAACCTGTATACACTCAACAAAAATAATCGTCGCGACACCACACTGTTCAATGCGAAGTGTAATAGTAAATGAGTAAGTTTGAATCCTATTTACTTCAATATAAGAAACAATTTAAAAATCGAATCACATCCTGCAATTCGACTCTTGAAACAAATTTAACTTTAAACCAGATTCGCGATATTGCTCCTTATTTTAATGACATTAAGACTCTATATGTCCGCAAATGTTATCTGTACGTCAGCAACCCATGACATTTAAAAATAATGTACTCCAAATTAAACTCTAACTGCGTGGGCATAAAGCTGCATTTTATCTTGGCAAGTTCAAAAAGTGTCGGTGACAACTTTTTTGTAAAAATCATGACATTTAAAACTCTAACTGCGTGGGCATAAAGCTGCATTTTATCTTGGCAAGTTCAAAAAGTGTCGGTGACAACTTTTTCGTAAGAATTTTTTCCGTCTAGCCCCCATTCGTACCGCGCGATAAGGAACTACGTTCCAAAAAATCAAGTGACGTTCATACCTCTTCATTATATGCCCATTCCACCTTTGTCTTTTACCTCTGAATTTTTCAGTTACGAGTGCAACTAATCAAAGCTATTTTAATTTATATTTTTAGCAGTCTGGAACGTGCTATGATGAGTTTATCGGTACATTGCCTTTTATGTGTAGCTAATTCATGTTGGCATTTTCACATCATTAAACAGCGCAGGTGAAACAGGTGGCAGGCATTGTAGAAGACGGTCGTTATGCCCCGTGTCCGATAACTAGAATCGGGAGCCGGACCGTGATGGATGTTTTCATCTCTGCGGTACTTTATCATGGTATCAATAATGAATACCTCACTGTTTTGCCATAGGGGTGCTGAAATATTAGGCAGACGTGGATTTTCAGATGATTATAAAGAACAGTTCAATTCAAATAAAAAACATATTCTTGTGCCCATCTAAAGAAAAGAACATTTTAGTTAATGTTGGACAAGTCTTACAAATAAATTCATTTTTTTTAAATACATTATACTTTTCTCATTGTAAAATATCTTATTGCATGTAGTCTTAAGTTATAAGTAATTAGTGTATTTGTCATGTTTATGTTCTAAAAAGCCTTGTAAAATAATATATAAGTGGTGTTGGTAAACAAAATAAAGAAGTTTTATTCAAACTGAATTACTATGCTTAAAAATTATTTTAAAAGTTAAGTCAAATACTAAATATTTCGTTGTTAAGTAGAAAAAGCGACAAAAAACTATTCAGCACACTTAGCTGTAATAATAAGTGCGATAACGACTTTATTATATTATGCATAATTATTTTGATAAAAAATTTAAGAAATATTTCAAATAGTCGACTAGACTATGCCAGGTGGTAGGGCAGTTGCCCGACTGGATGGCTACCACCCCTGGTCTAAAGTATGTCGACATAACATCCTTGATTTGTGTTCCGGCATTGGTAACCAGGTTCCAGTCTCCCTTAAGAGAGCAGTAACGCATTTGTTGTAGTTGCAAAATTTGCAACACCAAAGGCCTACGAAAGGTGCCGCGCGTCTTAAAAAATATAGGTCCCAAGAAACGGGAACGAAAAAAAAATCGTAATAAAATGATCGTACAATGAAAACTACTGGGGCAAACTATCTTAAATTTTTAGGGGACCAAATGGCAACTATTCCACATTAAACTAAAGAAGAATCAAGTAAATCGGATCAAAAATTTCAGAGTAATCGGTGTACATACATAAAAAAAATACCGGCCAAGTTGAGAACCTCCCCCTTTTGGCAGTCAGTTAAAAATTGATATATTTTACACCATATCTCAGTTTTGAAATATGGCCATGATGTGCGTTTTAAAATATCCCACCATCATGGCCATATTTCATAGTTACACTTGACACGTGTTGACCTCTCGCCAGAGCATTTATAAGCTTCGCGTAGTTTCGAATGCGAAAAGTTGTCTCATTTCAACAGTTGCTGATCGTCTACATATTAATTACGCGTGTGTACAAACGCGTCTAGTTCAAACTTAGTACTTCTGTGTGCGACAGTGCTTACTGTCGCCTATATTCTCACTTCATCACCCGTACGGAATCGATGATCACACGTCAACCTACGGCTTCGTAGTATAATTTCTACGCTCTTCGGTAGTTACAAGGTGTTTAAATTGTTCAAACTACGCACTAGACACTGAGAATAGCTAGCAGCTTTAGAACTGTATTTATTTACATTCAAACATCAATTCAATTATAAGTTTTTACACAACTATCAAGTGTATACCAGACCTATATTTAATATAAATATCGGCTCAACTTTACAATAACGGACACTGAATTTTACGAAAATCAAGTTTAGGGGTATACATACGCCTTATATATAGACACTAGACCTCTTATTTGGGCTAGGAAACAAGTTTTTAGGGTCCACCAACAAGTTTTGAATGAATAATGGGAAAAACAAAAATATGTCATTTACACAGCATTATTCTCCAATTACCAGGAACGATAGTTCCTGCTTCAAAATGTTCTGAGTCTACTGTGTATTCATACTGTCTGTTCTGTAATTTTGTTTGTCGAAGCCAATTATGTAAAGCGCAACAGGTCTTTACTATCTTAACAACTTTCTCAGGACTATAAGGCATCGGTTTCTCAAACACTCTGAATCTGGCAGCTAGTACCCAAGGCATTTTCGACTACTCTTCTAGCCCGAGACAAACGATAATATATTTTTTTTGCTGTAGCGTCAATCGATTTCCTGGAAAAGGTTTTAGTAAATATTCTTTCAAGGGAAATGCATTGTCGCCAACTAGGACATGACCCTCTGGTAGAACACCGTTTTCTAATTCTTGGTACAAACTACAGTTACGAAATACGCCTCCATCAGAAACCCTTCCATTACACCCAACGTCTATGTAACTAAAGCAATATTTATGATTACAACAGCCATTAAGACAATGCTATTTGTCGCTATGTAATTGTAGTATAAACTTCCTGATTCAGGAGGTGCCTTAATGACGACATGTTTGCCGTCGATTGCTCCACAGCACCCTGGAAAGTTCCACTGTTCTCGAAAACCATTTTCAATTATTTTCCAGTCTGTAATAGTAGGAATCTGAAAAAAAAAAAATTATGTTCATGAATACTCTTTGATACTAATAACATTTTGTTTGTTTCAGGCGTCCAATATGTCACATACTGATGATACAAATACTGAGGAAAATAGTACTTTAGTGAATACTTTTCGTGAACTTACACCTCCTCCACCTCCGACAAAAAAAGAGGAAAATCGCCCAGCTCTCGACCATGGTTGGCCAATTAAAAGAAATAGCTGATACTACTAATTCTACAGTCAAAGAAAATGAGTTTGAGGTCTTCGGTAAACACGTCGGTCTTCAACTGAAATCTTTGCCCTTACTATTGGCATTAGACGCACAAGAGCACATTCAACTTTACATAAATAGAATTCGACGTCAGTACATTCAAAATGCGTCTGTACAAAACAGAATCACCAGAACGCCACAGTCATCGTATGCTACTGGATCACTATATAGTGATTCTTCAATGTATTATAATGACACCAGTAACTATAATTTGGAAGAGCAAGCAACTGAATGTAATTCCTCGTCCATTTTACTTACACATCATTCTGAACACGTTGCGGATTATCTAGCTTTCCTCAAATATGTTTACATTTGGCCATATAAACAACAATGAAACGCAGAGTAACGTTACAATTACATCAAATGTCGAAAAAACCGAATCGGATAAAGAGATACTATCAGACCCAACAGAAAACAAATGTTACGGAGAAAATCTACACAAAGATTTGGCTACACGATGGAAACATATTTTAACTAACGGGCTGCTTAAAGACGAAAAGATCGATTTTCTAAAACAATATTTACCAGCTGAAAATTGTACATTTATGAAAGCAGCCATTTTAAATCCTGAGATAAAATCGGCACTATCCGAGATGAATATCAAAAAGGATTCATTCTGCGAACAAAAGCAAAACCAAATGTCAAGATGTATCTCAGCAATTGGAAAAGCTTTGAATTTAGCTTTAACACAAACAGAGATCGTATCACATGAAATTAAAAAATACTGAGTAACGCAGAACGATTGCTATGCGACTCATTACACAGAATCTCTATCTAGAAGTATTGCCATTGTAAATTCTATTAGTAAACAAAAACGGGATATTACAAAAAAATACGAAGAACGACGAGCATTTGTTCGGTAACAATTTGTCTGAGCACCTAAAGTCATTTAAGAACATATCAATGTCCGCTTAAAATTCAACCAGCTTCGCTCACAGCCGAATACTTCGGCTCATAATCCGGGAGCTTTAAACGCACGGGGGGTACCGCGGGCACCAGCCGCCGAGACGCGAGCGTTCCCGGGCCGCGTATATAGAAAAGCTCATTGAGTATGTCCCCTCCCCTCCCTCCCCCTGAGACGAACTGAAGCAGCATTTCCAAACTCTTTTAACGAAAAAACACATGTAAATGCTGCTCCAATACGTCCCAGAGGGTGACGTACTGCAGTAGGATTTCTAAGTTGAAACGAAATAAAATATATTAGAAACCCTCATCCTATTCCTCACCCTCGCGGGATGTATTGGAGTAGGATTTCTAGTGCTAAAATCACAAAGTTGTCTTAGAAAAGCTAATGCGATACGTCTCTCTGTGCAGATGTCTTTGTCCTCTGTCCTCCAAAGGTGCAAAGTATTTAATATGTGCGCACTGGCGGAATTTGTACTTAAAACATTCGAAACGTACAATAAAAAACGTTTGCTACATTTTGCTAATGGCAGATCTCGAAAACTGACCCTAGCTTACAAAAAATTATTATTCGAAAGTTGAAAAAATCTTGAAATTAAACAAGTTGATGAAAAAACATACCACGTGCAGAGCGAAAAAACATCACAGTTGTATATAATTGATGTAGAAATTGAAGTCTGCACTTGTCCCAGCGGCAGTGGTGGTCGTTTTTGCAAACATTTACTGTTGGTAGAGAAACAATATGGGTTTACGTTTAAACATTTTCTACTTCTGTCTGAACAAGATCGCAAAGAACTTGCCTATCTTGCACTGGGCAATGAAGTGACGCCGTCTTTAAAAAAACATATCAATATGGATGACGAAGAAACAATTGAAAATCAAGTTATGTCTGAACAAGCCATAAATCCACCGCTGGCGACAGCACCACAATCTTTTAATATACCTATCGATGAGAAACGCGTCGGAAATTACAAAAATTTAGGATGAGGGTTTCTAATATATTTTATTGCGTTTAAACTTAGAATCGTACCTGTTCTATAGTATATGCAGATTAAGTAATCCGTAACCTTCTTTTAGTATCAGTGTCCCGTTGACGAATAGAACTAGGATAAACCCTACGTTGAAGCGCGTTATACCACTGGAAACCCTACTGCAGTACGTCACCCTCTGGGACGTGCTGGAGCAGCATTTACGCGTGTTTTTCATTATAAGAGCTTGGAAATGCTGCTACAGTTCGTCTCAGGAGGGGACGTACTCAATGAGCTTTTCTATATACGCTCCCGGGCCAGTATCGGCACCCGCCGCCGCCGGCACGTGCACTCGCGCCGCGAGAATACCGCCGAGCACCACCGCCTGCGACGACACACCGCGCCAAGTCCTATCCGTAAGTTCGACGACGTTAGATGCATCGTCACAGGTACATAGCACAGATAGATCATATATTCCATATACTACTTGGGAGCATTTCATCATCTAAATACATACTCCAAATGTATTTAGATGATGAAATGCTCTCAAGAAAAAATCCAGCAGGTCAATGGAACAATCCGTCCCAATGGTGGCGAGATCACAAAGTTATTTACCCGCATTTGTCTGAAATTTATAAGATCAAAATGCAACATAGTCGCAACATCAGTTCCGTGTGAGCGCCTTTTTACTAGAACAGGAATGCTAGTTAATCAAAGAAGGTGCAATTTAAAAACTCACAAAGTGGAACACCATTGCCTTTTTAAATGCGAATTTAAATCCTAAGAGGTTAGACGTATAAATATGTAAATAATGAAAAAAAGTAAAATTTGTAAATATTTTGTAAGATTAGGTACATTACTTAGAGAAGATGTCAGCGAGCCCTGTATATAAAATCATTGTATATATAAGTTATAATTTGCATTGCATGCAAAGGAATCAGCTCGCAAACGATGTGCAAACATGAGGGGCAGCCTTCATGAGGTTTGTGATTTTAATTTATTGTTCAATCAAGTTCAATTGAGTAGTTTTGAGACCGGTACTTATTAAATAACTATGCTCTTTGTGGTAATGACTACTTTCCACCGGATGAAGTATTAGATAAAGTAGCCTCACTCTTGGGCAGTACATGCCAAGGTTTTTCGATGGAGTTTGGTGGAGATGCCACAACTGAAACAAATTTGCTATAGTGATGGGTGATGTTACAACTATTGGGGGGGAAACAAGTGGTGATGCGTCGGAGGTGGTGAGGAGGAATTGTCAAAAGAAAATCAAATTATATAATGTGTTTTGAAATATACATTAAAATTCCTTTTGGCTAACAAAGGCACGGGCGTACTCAGGTGATGAGCTTATGTCACGAGTAAAACATTTGTCTCCATTCATAAAATGCATAAAGCCGGGTATCCACTATGTTCGCGAACCTCTTGCGCTCCGCGCTCCTGCACTGCTCCACATAGTGGATACGTTCGCGCTCCTGGAGCGTGCAACGGTGCGCGCTCCAGTCGGTGGCGGTTTTTGGGCGAACACAAAGGGGAGCTCAGTCAGTTCGTAGACGCGAGCAAAATACTACGTTTAGTGCGTACGTGTCGCGCTCCACGCTCGGCTAAATGGAGTGGTCGGAAGAAAAATGTTTAACATTAATCGGGTTGTATCGAAAATATACTGTGCTGTGGGATCCCCAGGATGACAATTTTAAAATTAAATTTTTTAAAGAAGACGCCTGGGTGGAAATCGGAAGAGGTATGGACATATCGGTACAAATATGCAAAGATAAAATGAAAATTCTGCTTTCGGGGTTTCGAAGAGAGAAAATAAAACAAAAAAAGCAGTGGAACTGGGAAAGGTAGGTAACTGGAGCATTATTAACTATTACTAAAGGTAGGTAAGTGGTATAAAATAAAACACTATAGATAGTTGTTTACTTTATTTTTCACATTTCAGGTTCATCAGAAATATATAGAAGTAATTGGTTCGCGTTTGAAGCATTATCATTTTTGATGGATCGCGATTTACCGCGACGGTCATTGAATACTGTAAGTTATATTTTTTATTAATGAATATTGATATACGACTGTTAATAGTTGTTCTGGAATGAAATAGCTCCTTCCTTTAAAAAATAATCCCCTTATTCCTTTCTTATTTCCTTTGCATTGTCAGGAGACCGACGTGCACAGTTTCTTATTGGTTGTAATGTTTCATAATCCTCTCTCAAACTATCGCTTTGTCTTATACCAGTACGTATCCGAATGATCTCTTAAATAGTTGTGTAAGTGAGCGATTGTCAGTACTATAACTGCAGCTTTAATAAGGTTCTAGCATAAGTGGTTTCCTTAGAACTCTGAAAACTTGTGCCATTATACCAAAAACGTTTTCCACAACACGACGTGCTCGGCTAAGACGATAGTTGAACACTCTTTCAAGAGTACCTTTCGCATGTGTTTGGCCAGGAAACGGTTTCATCATGTTTTCGGTCAATGCAAATGCAGAGTCACCTAGTAAATAATATGGTATAACTTTATTACGTCCCTCCAAAAGTGTCGGAGTGGGCAAATTCAATTCATCTTTTACCATCAAAGAGTATAGTTTAGTATTCTTATAAACTCCACCATCAGATATCCGGCCCTGACAACCGACATCGACAAACCTAATCTTGTAATGGGCATCGGCCAAAATAAATAAAACAATACTGAAATTGCCCTTATAGTTGTAAAATTGGGTACCACTGTTAACAGGCGCCTGTAAAACAACATGTTTTCCATCTACTGCGCCGATACAATGAGGAAAGTTCCATAACTCGTCGAATGCATCAGACATCTTTAACCATTCTTGAGGGCTGTTAGGCAACTAAAAAAAAACAAATATGTAAAGCTTAATATGTCGTTGACTGTACAATAGAGTATTTACATAAATACATTTATAGTCTGTCTTGTTTTTTTTAAGGAAAATAATAATGCTGCCATTCTCGACCAACCGTCTACCGCACAAACTGCAGGTGGGCGTCAATCTCCGACAAATACGTCCCCGACGCCTCTGATAAAACGTAAATATGATCCAAAACTTGCCATGTTAAAGGATGCATTCGGTATTTTAAAATCGGTGTCAAGCAAGTAAAATCAAGACGATGAGATTGGCACGTTTTGTAAATTTTTAGAAAATAAAATGAGAAGTTACGACCATCGCACGAAGAATTTGGTACAACAGCGTTTATGTGATATCGTATTTAAGGCTGACGCAGAATATTTCAGTAATAATGAACAATATGGTTACTGCACAAGTCAAACCCATAATTATTATACATCACGGCCAGAAACAGCTACACAGAATCCGGCAACAGCTAGTACCTCTCAAGCTGGTATTGATCAAAGCAGTCCAAGTGAATCGCAGTACAGCACGGATTCTTTTGATGTCAATGACTACATTTAATTATACTTTTGCATTATTTTTTCAATTTGTATGAAACACCTATTATTAATAAAACATTTCTTACCTTCACGTTGTCTTTCAGTCCATTGATAATAGCTTGACAGACTTGTGGGATAAATTTGCTGATTGCCTGTTTGGAGATTTTAAATAAGTATTGTAGGCTTGTGAAACTATCACCTGTTGCTAAAAATCGTAACGTTAATGCCAATTTATCTTGAGCCGATATGGCTTTTTGAAATTTTGTGTCTTTTTTTGTACTACTGGTAGAACCAAATTATACAAATATTCAAAATTAGATGAAGTCATTCGCATGAAGTTTTTATAATGGCCACTTAATTCCTGAGATTTGAGTTCCAACACCAATGTATTCGGACGTCTTTTCTTGTAAATGTCTTCGAGAAGATAGTGAAATAAAATATATGCTGCACTAGCCACTAATGGTGACGACATGTTCGCTCAATGTTCGCAAGAGGACTGGAGCATGCGTGTTTTCTATGGAGATGCGCGTACCGTCTCCATCAGAGCGGTTGCAGGAGCGCGGAGCACAAGAGATTCGCGAACATAGTGGATATCCAGCTTAACATCTTACACTTCCAACATATTACTACAATTCATCATATATATATATCTTATATATCTTTAAGTTCATGATTGTATTGGTGTACAATAAAGTGTTATCTATCTATCTATCTATATCTACTATATAAAAATAAGTCGGGTTTTCCTTCCTGACGCTATAACTCCAGAACGCACGAACCGATTTCCACGGTTTTGCATTCGTTGGAAAGGTCTCGGGCTCCGTGAGGTTTATAGCAAAGAAAATTCAGGAAAAATTTCAACAGAAAAGCGGGAAAATCTTTTTTCACATACAGCGCCATCTATGATACATAGCATGTACTACAAACCAATATTTTAAGTAGATGGCGTCGGTAACAAACTCGATACTTAGTAAGCACAGCCATCATTACCTTGAGTTTTTGCTGACACACGTTATATGTACTCGGTGGAATGGCAGAAGCGTGGACTACCGCATGCTCATATCCTAATTTGGTTGCTGAACAAATTACATTCAAATGAAGTGGATGACATCATATCAGCTGAAATTCCTGATCCAGTCACTGATCCCCATCTACACGACATTGTGACGACACAGATGGTGCATGGACCGTGCGGTGCATTAAATCCATTATCGCCTTGCATGGCTGATGGAAAGTGCACAAAACGATATCCGCGACCGTTAGTTGCTGAAACAGTCACAGGGAACGATGGATATCCAGTTTATCGTCGGCGTTCAAAAGAAGATAATGGTCGAACTATCAAAGTTAAAGTTCAAAATCAAGAGATTGAGATCGGAAATGAATTCATTGTACCATATTGCCCGCTGCTATCACGAATTTTCGAAACACATGCAAACGTTGAGAGTTGTCATTCGGCCAAATCAATCAAATATTTGTGCAAGTACGTCACAAAAGGCAGCGACATGGCTGTGTTTGGTATTGCGTCGGAAAATGCGAATGACGAAATCAGCAACTTCCAAATGAGCAGATACGTCAGTACTAATGAAGCACTGTGGCGATTATTGTCATTTCAAATTCATGAAAGATATCCTACCGTTGTACATTTAGCAGTGCATTTGGAAAATGGCCAAAGAGTTTACTTCACTGAGGCTAATGCGGCACAACGAGCTGAGAGACCACCATCGACAACATTGACTAGCTTCTTTGCAATGTGTGAAGCAGATCCATTCGCAGCGACGCTGATGTACGTTGAAATGCCCAAGTATTACACTTGGAATCAATCAACAAAGAAATTCCAACGTCGCAAACAAGGAACCCCAGTTCCAGATTGGCCACAGGTGTTTTCCACTGATGCACTAGGTCGCATGTATACTGTTCATCCTAGAAATGATGAATGTTTTTATTTGCGACTGCTGTTGGTAAATGTACGTGGACCAAAATCAATTGCGCATTTGAAAACTGTGAATGGCCACCAATGCCAAACATATCGAGAAGCATGTCAACTATTGGGCTTGCTGGAGAACGATTCTCATTGGGATTTAACACTTGCGGATTCAGTTGTTTCATCAAATGCGTACCAAATACGAACGCTATTCGCAATTATCATCACCACATGTTTTCCTTCACAACCAATTCAGTTATGGAACAAATACAAAGACGACATATGTGAAGATATCTTGCATCGCTTGCGCATTCAAACGAATAATCCTGACATCCAAATAACCGATGAAATCTACAATGAAGGATTGATTCTGATTGAGGATCAATGCTTGACTATTGCAAACAAGCTACTGATTGAAGTAGGAATGATTGCGCCAAATCGATCGATGCACGATGCATTCAACCAAGAATTAAATCGAGAGCTGCAATACAATGTTGATACATTGCAGGAATTCGTTCGAAATAATGTGCCGTTGCTGAATGAACAGCAAAAACAAGTATACGAAACATTAATGCAAGCGGTGGACAATAATACTGGTGGTCTATTCTTCCTGGACGCACCTGGAGGAACAGGGAAAACATTTGTCATTTCATTGATTTTGGCCACTATTCGATCAAGATGTGACATAGCTTTGGCGTTAGCATCATCTGGAATTGCGGCGACTCTTCTAGATGGCGGTCGTACTGCACATTCTGCGCTTAAGTTGCCACTCAATTTAAACACAATTGATACTCCAACATGCAATATTTCCCGATCCAGTGCAATGGGAAAATTGTTGATGCAATGCAAGCTCATTGTTTGGGATGAGTGCACAATGGCACATAAGAAATCACTTGAAGCACTTAACTTCACACTGAAGGATCTTCGGCGAAATAACAACATCTTTGGCGGCTTGATGATATTGTTGGCAGGCGATTTCAGGCAGACGTTGCCAGTAATTCCCCGTGGAACGCCTGCAGATGAATTGAATGCTTGCCTGAAGGCATCACCTTTATGGAATAACGTAAAAACATTATCGCTAACCACTAATATGAGAGTTCAACTTGAAAATGATCAAAGTGCTGCACAATTTTCCAAACAATTGTTAGCTTGTTACGTAGAAAATACACACCCTATAGTGTTTTGAAAACAGGTACTGCCATCTGTTGCGTGTTGGCGTATTACTAGCCACCTCTCGTTCGATAGCCATATCGTCTTATAGGAAATGCAACTACAATCTGCATTAGTGTGTCGTCAGATGTCGTTGTTTTTAAGCTTTTGCAACTACAATTTAAAACCCAAATCCGAATCGGATATATACTTCAATAGTATCCAATTTGTAGACGAGGGTAGAGGTTCCAGGCTGGATACCTTAGAGAAGTGCAAGCCCGGTCTAAGGATAAACGGAAGTATAGCAACGACATCTGACGGTCACAAGTCGTTGAAATTGATCGCCATTTTAGAACTTCTAGAATGCAAAACGCGTAGGACGTGACGACACCAATGGCCGCTACTCAAAGTGAATGGCAAACGAATAGACCGGAGAATTCGATCGGCGTCGTGTCATTCCTACTCTCGAGTTGTTACCAGACGGTCGAATACAAATTGGTTTTTTATAGTGGTGCATAGTCGCATCTTTTCAAATCAGTGAATCTTCATTCAAAAAGGTATGTAGCCTTTGTTCTTTCTTTTCACGATCCTAGCATCGGATCCATCCTCCAGATAGTATAGATCTGCATTCTTTACAGAATGGAGTACCATCGTAGAAACGCGTGGTTCTCGTGCAGGGCACTCTACGGTAGCCCAGGCGATCCTAACGTCTTCGTTTAAGTTCCCTATAGGTTAGTAATGTTGCAGTTACATATTAGTTTCCAATATTTAAAATAGTAAAGTTTAGATTGTTCCAATGTATCACGCAAGTTGAACGTGACACGAGTACTATGCTCGTGGATGACAAACCAGGGCGACTGGGAAAGCGGACCCTGGTTTGCACTCTTCATCAGGTCACCTGGAGACGAGCTTTGACTCGCCTTGGCATCGCCACCCGTCGCCGACCGTCTAGTGTTCTAGTACGCGTTAATTACAAAGCTACTTATCGCACGTTCCAGTGCAGCTACGTAAGGGGCCAAAAGTTACGCCGGTACTCCGCATGGTAGGCGACCCCGCTACGAGTCTCCAGACGTGATATACCCTGGCTGGACTGGTTGCCGGCCCATCTTTCTACAACCAGTGGCGCTCAAACATTTAATTACCAACCATATAATTAAAGGCAGTTCTAAAGGTATTGTCTCTTATAGTAATCACAAGCAAATCCATACGTTGATGGTCTTAGACCGAATTCCATACCTGAGATACTCATCATTTATTATTAGTGATAGAAAAGTTTTGGAACGTCATCCGGAAGGTGTTATTTAAGTTATACTATTGTAACTATTTCTTTGTAATCGTTTAAAAGAGATTTTGTACTCCAGCTATTGGGGGTGTGCCAGATGGAGTATGGAAATAAATAAAACGTAACTGGCTCTTTAAATGGTTTTATTGAATAACATCCTTTAATATCAACTATCACTATTTTACCATCTATTTCATAACCCCACATTTATAAAATACAACAGTAAACTTATCTAACAATTTTTAAATACAACAAGCTGTTGGAAATGGAAAAGTCCAAGTTGATGCGACATCTGGATTAATTACTCTTACCAATGACTTTTGCCGATTTGTAGACTCTCAATTAGCTCTTATTGAAAATGTTTTCCCAAACATTAGTGAGAATTATCAGAATTATGCTTGGTTGAGTCAACGAGCAATTCTTGCCGCAAAGAATAATGATGTACACGCACTGAATTTCACCATTCAATCAAAAATTGCTGGCGATTTGGTGACATACAAATCCGTTGATTCCATAACAAATCTCGATGATGTAGTAAATTATCCAACGGAATTTTTGAACTCTGGAGTTACCAGGATTTCCACCACATAACTTGCAACTCAAAGTTGGTACAGTTATTATGATATTGCGTAATTTGAATCCACCGCGACTTTGCAACGGTACTCGACTTTCGGTAAAAAGACTTATGCCGAATTTGATTGTGGCAACCATTATTAACGGAAAGTACGCAGGTGAAAATGTATGTATTCCTCGAATACCAATGATTCCGACTGATCTTCCGTTTGACTTCAAACGATTGCAATTTCCAGTTCGGCTTGCGTTCGCAATGACAATTAACAAGTCGCAAGGCCAATCGCTTAGTGTTTGCGGGATAAATTTAGAAAATCATTGTTTTTCACATGGGCAGTTATACGTTGCGTGTTCACGAGTTGGGAAACCATCCGCTTTGTTTGTGTTAACGTCAGACCAAAAAACAAAAAATGTGGTTTACCAAAGAGCACTTCAATGAAACGGATAATTTGCGGACACGTATAACGCTTCGATTCAGTATTTACTTTGGATTCACTTTCATTTACTTACAGAAGTTCAACTAAATAACACTTCATTTTTGTAATCGAAATGAATTCATTACTGTTGTGAAATGAAATAAAAAATTTCCTTTTCAAATATAAAACAAAAAAAAATTATTTCTTCATCTTTTAATCACCAAACGAAATGTTAGGCCAGGTAAGCCTAGTGCATATAATGTTAGTTATTTATTGTATGTTTAGGTACAATCAACAAACTTAAAGCATGATCAGTTCTCTAACATTTTGCTTTGAACGGCTCATAACGTATCAATACTCACGCACACACTCTCAAATTTCAAATACACCAATCAGGACGTTTCGAAAATTTTAAAATTATATGGAACAAAGGCCTCTGTTTAGTTGTAATTTGCACTTGGCCAATTGACGACGCGCTTTTATTGTTTTCTACTCTGCTCACGACTCTCTTTGTTTACGGACTTCGATTTTATTGCCTTCTTGTTGACCTGTGCCTGTTTTCTGGATAATTGTTTGATATATCTTTAGTTGACCTGTGCTATGTATTATTGGACTTAAACATGAACCGGAATTTATCAAGAGATGAACGGAACCATATTTTGGTTCTACATAGTCAAGGACTTAACATTTCACAAATTTCACTAACAATAACACTAGTAAAAATAGTAGATAGTATTACTCTTGTCACTGATTCTGTTTAACTCACTGGTATACGTTTCAAGATATTAACATTTAATCCCTATTGACAGTTACAATGTCTACAAAAATATAATACTTTTGCTATAATCATGACAACTTGATTTTATTTAAATAGCTACAATATCGATTTACGTAGTCTTAATTTTTAAAAATACTCAAATCTAACACAAATAACATAGCAACTGTGCTTGTAAAATAATTAGTAACTTATCTTACACTCATAAAAAATTAAATTTCAAGTGAAAATATTGAAATTAATACAATCATTTATGGCTCTATTTTGTTATTACTAGTTAGGGGGTCATAAAGACGCCGCCGCCATGTATTGTGCATTAGAATCCTTTATTAATTATTTTGTCTCGTAAAGTTTCGTTTAGTAGATTAGAGGTAACAGTTGAATGCCGACTAGTTATCGGAATTAGTCATAGACAATTTTATTTAACATTGTTATACAATAAAATTCAAATGTCCACATCTGTAAACAGCATTTTATTATGGAATTTTGTTTTAGAAATAAAAAACAAGAAATATAATTCAAACGTTCAAGCGAAAATATTGAAAGTAATAAAACAATTTATGGCTTTAATTTGTTATTGCCAGGTATTTTATTGTCAGGTGGTCATAATGACGCCGCCACCTACATTTTCTGTGCACCGAATTGTAATCCTTTATTAATTCTTTTTGTCTCATCAAGTTTAATTTATTAGACTACAGGTATCAATTGAATTCCGACTTGTTTTCAGAATTAGTCGTAGCCAATTTTACTTAACATTATTATACAATAAAATTCAAATGTTCACATCTGTAAATAGCATTTTTTATGGAATTTTCTTAAAGTATTGGAAAACCAGAAATATCATTCAAAAGTTATTCAGACTTAGTGCCGCAAGACGGGAGAATGTTATAACGGGACAAGTAATCTTTAATAACTTCCTAAAATGTAATAACAAAATCTTTATTTAATTTTAAAACCTGTTTCAATAGGCTTTTCATTTGTAATATATTTTTTTACATCACAACCATCCCCTTATGAGAACTATAACTAAATAAAGATATAACAGTTAAAAGAAATAAAGAACAAAAGTTTATTTCATGGACGACGAATATTAGAAACTTACTAAGAAAGACAAAGGCCCAGTTAAAAACAATTCTAAAAAGTTCCTAAATCTTACATGAAAATACACATCATTTTACAGATAATAGTTCAACTTTATCTCACTACTACATTATTTATTATTTAAAACACATTTTATCCAGACTAATGTCAAGTCTTGGACATGAACAGACTTATTCGAACTAATCTGATTTAGATATAAGCTAATTATATTAAGGACTACATATCAACTAATAATAATTCGATTTTAAATTAGCAAAATTTGAATTTACTGTAAAGATAATAATAACAACCATAAAAGTTACAATATTGTTCTCGTGTCTTTTCTATTTTGAGGAGGGATCAGATGGTATACCCGCCACGTTTCTCATAAGCAGATTTAGAAGTTTGACACGGTATTGTCTCAAACTCCTAAATATCAATATAAAGGATTCAAGTGATGTGTTTTTACTGTCAGCAACAATTAGCTTAATTAATTGCGCATGGTTGAAATAGTATGCACATTAAGTCATAAAAACCTTGAAGTGGTTAATGGTTCTCATCTAGGATTCGAACCCACAATTAGTAAAACCGAGTTTCCGAACCGAAAGCGTTAACTAATTAAGCGTGAATTTTTTGAAAAAAAGGGCAACTAATAATTTAAAAAAATTACAGAGGTTATAATAGTTAATTATTAATACTAAGTCAAATGTTTTACTGCGATAAATTTTGCTTAATCTTTTACTCTTCACTTTTACATCAAATACATAAAGTATATTATTTAGGTATTGTAAAACAGCGTATTCAAAAAAGCGGCTTGCTTTCTATTGTCTTAAACGCGTAAAACCCAAAACAAGTAACAATAAAACTTCGCCCCCAAACCAATGTTTTACTTGTGTGCGTGTTCTCGCGTTGTTAACGAAAGTGTTTGCCAAGCGATTTTAGTCTTATGCCTGGTTAACCGCCAGCTTTGGCGATTGTACCTACCTAATTGTAAGTACTAACAAATAAAACTTTGTCCTTTCAGAGAAACACATCGTTTTCATTCCTTAAAATGATTAATTTAAATAATAAAGAGTTTTATTATAAAACAATATTATATATATACATATATATATATATACATATATACATATATATATGTATATATATATGTATATGTATATATATATATATATACATATATGCATCCTGCCGGTCATGTGGCGCCCTACATGTCTATTTTTACGAATGATACTGCGTCCGACCGACTTGATGCGTCCGGTATACGGACGTAAGATTAACCAACTCTCATTTTTGGTTCAAGGGTGTTTTTTCATATTTAGAATGTATGGACAAAAAATTGGCATGGACTCAATTTTATCACTAAAATGCTTTTGAGCGTATTTCATAGTTCATCCATCGGCCGCGCGGAATTTGGAGGGCGCCACCACGGAGTGTATAATTTGTAACGTATATTTCGCGTTTAGTTTATACATTTTATTGCGTCTCACTGAATAAATGATTATAAAGTTTTTATCAACTCCCCATGACGATTATATTGCATCCAGTATTTAATTTCAAATTGGGTGAATGCGCGATACCTACGGGGGCCTTTCGGGGTGCAGGCGGAGCGGAGTTCAAACGTCGCATGTTTTGTGTTTGTTTGTAAGCAGACTGCGCTCCGCCCGGCAAGACGCGAACTAGTTACCGGAGTGAATTCTCAATACGTATATGATTTTTGAAAGTGATTACTTTAAAAAAGTACAATGAAAAGAAGTATGAGGATTCTTAATTGGCAAACAGTAAGTACCTCTCCATTTTTATTTATTTATTACTTGTAATTAAAATAAAAGTAAATAAATTGATAATTTCATGTTCTAACCTCACTGTCTGCTCAATAAATCTCAGTTTAAATAAGCTTGTCGGTTAGTGTGCTTGTGTACGTAGCATACCTGTAATTATGGTAGTTTTTATTAATGTGGACAATTTTTTTAATAGAAGTGATTTCAAACATTTTTATAGAGCTAAATTGCGTTGGCGTTGGCATTTGACGCATTTCATTTTGCAAAATCAATGTTTTAATTGTGGCACGAGTACTAGGATTAATACAGTAGTAGAACATTTTATTCTATCTATGAAATACGAGGACATAAAAAGACTCGTCCAGTCTTCATTCTTCTGGTGCAATGTTTGTAATTATGCCATTTATGACCATTATCCAGAAGACGAATGTTATTATATCGGACATTAACTATTAAGTATGTATCTACTGTCTATATTGTAGTATCGTGCCACACACATAATTGAGTAAATAGAAAGCAAATATTAATAACTTCAGGTATGACATTGAATAATCTACAATTTATTGTAAAGTAGCATTCATAATCAAAATTAAATACAGTTTCATATAAATTACATGAAGTTCGCTGCAATTTTTATGTCTAGCCTGAACTAAGTAGTATGTTACATAAATAATTATAGATAACCGAGATTAAAATGTCTACTTTAACAAATAATCTAAAGAATTTATTTATTTGTCATTAGGAAGCCATGAAAATAAAGAAAACCAGCCAAAATTTGAAGAAAATCCAAAATTAAATGAGGTATGTATTTAATTGTTGCACACATATTTTTCTAACACATGACTCACCTACCCGCGACTTTATACTGAACTTACCTGTTTACACCAACTTATCTATCCGTGTCTCTGAACCTATCTGTTTTCACTAACTTTTCTATCCCTGTCTATGAACTTACCTGTTCATCAACCTAACTATCTGTCTTTTAAGTTACCTGTTTACACCAAGTTACCTATCCGTGTCCTTGAACTAATCGGTTCAAATCAACCTCACTATCCGTTACTTTAAACTTACCTGATTACACCAACTTACCTATCCGTGTCTCTGAATTTGCCTGTTTACACCAATTCTCTCTCCTACTCCTATCCTAGATCTTATATGCTTACCTATTATTCGCCTACATATATCTTGAACTGACCTGTTTAGGTAATTAATACTTAATCTTCTTTTTATCTAATTTAAAGCACTATTCTTGTTAGTTGAGTTATCATCACTACTGTTGTGACCTCTGCATTCACTTTGGCCTCTTGACTCGAGACATCGACAATTTTTTTGTAATTTTTTTCTTTTAATATGTATATTATTTGTATCTTTGTTACAGAAAACATAGAGAGAGGCATTTTGTTAACGTGATGTCAAGAAAAATGAGAGAACTTGCAAAATTTTTAATTGAAATCAAAAAGATTGACCCATCCGTGAGGGACTTGTTTGGTGCACTACGACCAAACCTTTACGATATTATTGTAGAGGCAACCAAAATAT
This sequence comes from Dendrolimus pini, assembly GCA_949752895.1. Lineage (NCBI taxonomy): Eukaryota > Metazoa > Arthropoda > Insecta > Lepidoptera > Lasiocampidae > Dendrolimus > Dendrolimus pini. Next base: position 17,373,611 of record OX457144.1, on the reverse strand, counting down.
TGGGAAAATATGACAGCTAAAAAGATAGATTTGAGACGCCTACGTTCGCAATGAATATGTCAACCACCTTAAAACAGTGTTGTAATATAGCAATAATGTTTGCATTAAAAAAAGAAGGACCTTATATGGATGTAGATACAGGTAAAAATAGAAGCAAACTTAAAAACGACGATACAACTTATAGAATCAAATTGGAAATATGATATATCCAGTAAAGCTGCTACAGATTTAAACAACAAAAAATGGACCAAAATAACTATTGTTCCTTTAGCAAATGATTTGAAAATTCTTAAAGAATATTTAAATAAAAAATCTTTGGAGGCTTCTACAAAAATTAAAGAAGGGTTAAAAAACGTTGCAACATACACACAACTATTAGAAACTGTGTATTGTAGGGTTTTATTATTGAACAGGCCGGCCTGGAGAACTTCAAAGAATTACATTGCACGACTATTTAGAAAGTCAAAATAATGCATCTAATGAGTATGAAGAATTTGATCGAGCGCTTACTGCCTCTGAACGCATTCTGGTAAAGAAATTTAAGCGAGTTGTTATTAGAGGTAAACGTGGTCGTGGAGTACCCGTTTTGTTTAATCAAGAAGTTCAGGATGACATAAGTATTATTGTCTATAAGAAATTTTTTTTTTACTTCTATACCAAATCAATATTTGTTCGGTAATCCAGGCTACGAGAACACTATCTATGGCTATAAAGTTCTCGAAAGGCATGCAAGATTATCTGGGGCGAAAAATCCAAATGCAAATTCGTCAACTAGGCTCAGAAAACACTTTGCTTCCTTGTCACAAATATTTAGCATGTCTGAAAATGACATGGAGCAACTAGCCACATTCATGGGTCATACTACTGAAGTTCATAAAAAATCATATAGACTGCCAGATGACGTTTACCAAACTGCCAAAATTTCCAAACTCTTTATCCTCATGGAAGATGGAAAAGCGGATGTTTTCAGAGGAAAATCGCTAGATGACATAGATTTGGATTTGAATGAAGAGTTAGATGAAGGGTTCACTGAAAACGAACAAATTTTAGATTATGATTTATCCTTGACATGTGAGGCATCCAATGATAATTGTATGCCACAAGTGTCAAATGAAAATAATGAACCTCGACCAGGACCATCCGGACTCCAAAAGAAAACTTTTGAATTTGATTACCTGATGCCATCACCGTCAAGAACCGAAATCAACGTTAAGAAAGGAAAGAGAACTTAAGTACCATGGACAGAAGAACAAAAGAAAGTAGTCACCACGTTCTTCAAACGCCATATAAAAAACAAGCAACCACCTAAAAGAAATGAATGTGAGATTCTTAAAGAGAAAAACCCAGACTTATTGATTAACAAAGGCTGGCTAAAAATTAGTGTTCGTGCAAAATACCTATACTAAGAAATAGGTGATCTCAGTAAGAGTTCGTGAAATCGGAGTCGTTTGTACCTTACTGATGAGAACTTCGTTTAATAATTGGTTGTGGACTGAAATTATAATTGAGTTAAAATATTTTTTATAGTGATTGTTAAATAATCTTAAATTTAATTTTATAATAAGACGGTATTAAAAAAATATTGATTTGCATTTTTTTGTTTGGGCTGCAGATACCAAAGACACTAGCCATCAGTCTAATAACTAAGCATTAATTAGCATATAAGTGGAAGAGATATAATTTTATTTTTTCTGTATAGTTTTTTCATTGTTTTGATGTATAAGTATGATCATTATCACAATATTTGTGTCATTTATTTCTTTTTAAAAGCAAGTTAATGATAAAAGATTCTGTATTAACATGTTGTAATTGATTAGTCTAAGGCAGCTGATAATATTGGGTATCAACTGAACAAAACTAAAATGGTGCAATATTTTACTTACACGTTAAACAAAAAATAGTTTGACAGTTACAATAAGATCTGTGAAAATAAGTTGAAATTAGGATAGAGTATAAGATTGGACATAACCTGAGGAAGTCTACTCTAACAATCAAAAAACAAAGTATCATTTATTTTCATTAGATTTCTTACTGGAAATTCAACGAAAATTACAAAGATACTTCATTTATCGAATTTAAGAGTAGACTCAAAGAACATACCATATAATTAGCGACGAAACGTGTGAACTAACATGACAGATCTTAATTTTACGGGTCTCGTTTTTTATTCTTAGTAAGTGGTAGAAAAATATTTTAGTTTTGTTGGTTACCATCATTATCCAAGAAAATAATTTATACAGGGTGTTTGGCGCATGGACCGACAAAAAATTTTGGAGGATTGGGTGGATCAAGAGCTATCTTTAACCCATAGATACCTATGTCCCAAGTGTCACTGTAATCGAGATACGATTTTTTTTGTTTGTTTTTGAAAATTACCTGGTTCATCGTCTTTAAAACGACATATTTTTCTAGTTTGTTGTTGTAATTGAACCAAATAACTTCCATCGTAGTCTTTAATGTATGATTATTCTAAATTAAACATTAATTCTTAGCATTAGACAACAAAACGTTCTTGACGAGCTTTCAAACTCTTAAAAATGAATTAATCTATGAAAAAGGTCAAATTCAAAATTAATTATAAAAAAAACTAAAAGGTATTAAGAATTTCATTTGATTGAAACAAAATCTGTACTTAATATCCTTTCCAACGATATACCACATGGCCTTGAAATTATTCCTTATGTGACCAAATTATCAAAATCAAAGTAAGGACGAACACGCACTCTAACACCGAACCCGTTTTTTAGAACAATGGTACGCAGGTAAACACTGTCTCTTTCTTGCACATGAAAATATCCCTTGTCTTTGTCTGTCATTGGATCGTAATTTATTGTCGCGATTCACATCTGCATTGTTGGAGTATTTTTGTGTTTAACTTTGTTTTTGTTACGTTTTGTTTTTGTTAAGTTTTCTTTGGTTGAACTATTCTGTTAAACTGTTGGTGTGTTTGTCTTCACTGTTCTCGTTACAATGTCTAACTACAGTAACGAAGAGTATGCTGATATGTTGTTGGCGTATGGCAGCGCCAATTGTAACGCTCGTGAAGCGCGTAGAATTTACCAGGAGCGATATCCTAATCGGCGTGTACCACACCACGAGACGTTTTCTACGACCTATCGGCGTCTGAGGGAGACTGGAAGCATAAATATTCTAGAGCCTCGAGTCAATGTGAGGCAACATAATGTTGCAGTGGATGATAGTATTTTACAAGCTTTTGATGAGAATCCAACGACAAGTATTCGAGCTGTAGCTAAAAGACTTAACTTGTCGGTTTGGAAAGTCTGGTCAGTTCTTCGGCAAGATGGAAGGCATGCATTCCACTACACTCCTGTTCAAGGTATGTTTTTTAAACAATTCAAAACTCATTGCATGTGTTTTTACAACTTAATTTCAAGTACAACAATTTAACAAGTAAATTCTTACTCTAATAGTTAAAACAAATGTGTTTGTTTTTGTTCAAAAAAATAATTTATTCATTGTGGCCTTTGGGTCAGCTCACAGATGAAATAAATCGCGTCCGTACAATTCTCACGGATTTAATCGATTGTTCTAGGTCTCATAGACGATGATCATAGGAGGCGGCTGGAATTTTGCAGGTTTATGATGCATACAGACGTAGAAGATACAATTTTTTTTTTAAGAATTTTGTGGACCGATGAATCCAATTTCAATCATGAGGGGATTGTGAATCTCCACAACCTTCATCATTGGGGGATAAAAGGACAAAATCCCCGCAATAAAAGGCAAAGTTCATTTCAAAGTAAGTTTAGTGTGAACGTTTGGGCTGGGGTTATTGGAAGACACCTGATCGGTCCACATTTCTTACCGGAGCGCCTAACCGGAGAAAGTTATTTTTCTTTTTTAATAAATGACTTACCTGAATTGGTATTACCAATAGTAGAAGAAGAAGATTTTATTTTCCAAAATGATGGTTGCCCAGCACATTACCAACGAGACGTTCGAGAACATTTGGACAATTGTTTTCCCAATTCGTGGATCGGAAGAGGCGGTCCGATTCCTTGGCCTGCACGGTCACCAGACCTAACACCTCTGGATTTTTATGTTTGGGGGCGCGCAAAAGAAATTGTTTATGCGACAGAAGTACGGACAAGGGAAATTTTAATAGAAAAAATAAATATCGCCCTTCGCATAATGAAAGAAGAAATGAGATTAAAAACGACGACTGTGGAAATAAGAAAAAGAAGTCGTGCATGCATTCACAATGGAGGCCGTCATTTTGAACCCAATCTGTGAATAAAATTTAATTAAAACGTAAAATACAAACAAGGTGTTTTCTTTATTCTGACACTGGTTGAGTAATACCTTGTTTTGTGATCACATGAATAATTTCAAGGCCATGTGGTATATCGTTGGAAAGGATATTAAGTACAGATTTTGTTTCAATCAAATGAAATTCTTAATACCTTTTAGTTTTTTTTTATAATTAATTTTGAATTTGACCTTTTTCATAGATTAATTCATTTTTAAGAGTTTGAAAGCTCGTCAAGAACGTTTTGTTGTCTAATGCTAAGAATTAATGTTTAATTTAGAATAATCATACATTAAAGACTGCGATAGAAGTTATTTGGTTCAATTACAACAACAAACTAGAAAAATATGTCGTTTTAAAGACGATGAACCAGGTAATTTTCAAAAACAAACAAAAAAAATCGTATCTCGATTACAGTGACACTTGGGACGTAGGTATCTATGGGTTAAAGATAGCTCTTGATCCACCCAATCCCCCAAAAATTTTTTTCGGTCCATGCGCCAAACACCCTGTATAATAATAATAAATATTCCCGTTTATATTTGTGAAACTGATTACTTGGCAAAAATAAAACTGCAATATTTGATATTGAAACTAAGATGTTTTATGTTTATACATATAGATATATGGTAAAGTATTTCAAAACTCCTAATTAAAGAAGCTTTTGCATCGATTTGGAAAAGCGATCCCATCGAGCGTACTGGATGCGCGGTCGTAGATACCTTCATTACCTGGAAATAAAAATGGAAAAATGTTTTTGTTTAAGTGGTTGAGGGAGAGGAGTGTGGAGCATTGCCTCATATCACCAGTCTCAGTCTCATACCGTACCCTACCGTACATATGTATCTGTGTTTGTATGTGAGATGATAGATGAGAGAGGTTTTAGGGTTATGATTAAAAAATAAAAACAACAAACTTACCGTAACCGCAAAAGCTGATATTATGCTTGGATCTCCTCAGTATTTATAGACAACGCCGACCAGGCCGTAGCTATGATGTGATTGCTGCTTTCATGAAATCTTCTAGTACCAAATTTTTTACAGGATGTCGGTGACCATATTTTTAAATATAGTTCTAACTTGTCCTGCCCTACTAAGAGCAACTGCGTCCGATGTACCAGTCCAGGTCTTCAAGTTCTCACACCAAGCTATTCTTCTTGTGCCACTATCTGTATTACAATATACTGACACGGTACAACCGTAAGTTTAGATAGAAGCAATAAAATTAATGCCATGGACGAAACATATACAGAAATTATACTGATTAGATAAAGCCATAAGTTTAAATGGAAACAGGAGAGTTAATGCATTGAACGAAACATATACGGAAATATACAATGTGCTACATGATTTGCACCATGAACGGACGCACTAAACGAGCGAGATTTTTTCAAAATTGAATATCTTCATTTCGAATAAAAACTAAATTTCTACCCGACTAGTACATTTTTAGGGAAAATAGCTATTTATGTTCGCATTGTAAGTTATTGAAATCCTAGTTGAACTGGTGGACGCGGTAGGGTTCAGTAAAGAAAAGACGCAAGAAGCCTTCCGCGATGTAAATATATATATATATATATTTCACCAATGTTTGAGAATCTTCCTGTTTCTTTGTTCAACACTCTTATATAACCTACCTTGTGAACATAGGGTTAACGGTTTCACAACGAGGGGTTCCTACTACTAGATGATTACGATTTATGGTCAATAATATGATTAATAAATTTTATTAATTTTCATTTTATAAATTCTTTAATTTTACTTCTCACTATGCTTCGGCTGGAGTATCTCATTCCCAGACCTTGGCTTTAGGGTCTTGGGGTACGTCACAAGTAGACAATAAATGATGCTTGATTGAAAAAAATGGTGTTTACTGCCAATCCTAGTGCGTGCCCTCGCTCGCACGAGACAAATATTATTATGCTCACATCCTCCTCCTCATCAATCACACTGCTGTGATCAGGAGTTTTTTAAACTTTTACTCAAACGCCTTAAGCATTCGTTAATTTGAGATTTAAAAAGAAATGTCCTTTTTATTCAATGCAAATTTAGCAGGCTGCGTAATAAGTCATTCAATTCGAAATACAATTTTGATGTACCTAGTATGAATTCATCTCGATTTGACTCTAATCACATTAAGAATAGAGTTCATTTTTCTAAAGTGTATCGATCATTTGGCGATTTGAATGAACTTTTGGCGTTGTCCGTGTATCGATGTTTTTGGATAAGAAGGCTGATTCGAACTATTAGACTACCTTGGTTGTTAGTATCGGACTAATGATCACTTTCGATGTCGTTATCTATTTGACCATCTTGGCTGCTACTTTCTTTAAGCTGCTGACTATACATGCCGACCATGTGCAAAATAAATCATGGTCTAGAAAAGATTCCAAAATGGGAATAACACGAAAACTGTCTAAAGGAGTGCGTATAATTATGGTACACGCAGGAATGTTGCAGGATTTATACCAAATGCGTTGCTAATGTACAGGGCAGAGATCGAAACAGGCGACTACCACGATAACATGAATATAGAGAATTATTTAAAGTCGTTAAAAGAAAAATTGATACCTAATCTGCCGAAGGATGGTGTGGTAGTTTTGGATAACGCTTGTTAGTTGTGATAACAACTCTACTTCGTAAAAAATACCGACGTCTAACTCTAACAAATCTGAAATGCAAAGTTGGCTCACCGCAAAAAATACCATTGGCTGGCCGCAAAAAATATCACATTTGAACCGACATTTACATCGTTATATAATATACGATTTAATTTTAAAAAAATAACAAAATTGTCTACCTGCGACAATTAAAAATTAAAATCGATGATTTATTAAAAGAACGTCATTTTACAGTATTACGTCTCCCACCATATCACCCAGAACTTAATCCAATAAAAAATATTTGGGGCATAGCAAAAAATTACGTTGCTAGCCGCAATGTCGCTCAAAATTATACCACACTAATGCCTATTTCAAATTAAGCTTTTCAATGAATAACGAATAACGTTTGGGCAAATACATGTCTGCATGTAGAAGACATAGAAAACGAATATCTAAAATACTTTGATTTAGACTTTAATTTTGTTATAAATATCTGTGATACTTCGTACTCTGAAATAAGTAAGATACTGAATAATCTTGAACCTACTTTTATTTTTGAAGAGATCGAATTTAATTTATAATTACTTCTTTTTTAAATATTTGTCAGTATAGAACTGTTGAAAAAATTGAAAGAAAAAGGACTGGGCTATTAAGACGAACTGCTAATGGATCAAACTAGAAATTTTAATACTAACTTTTTTTTGTTTATACATATATAACTATGTGTATACAAATTAATTTGTTTCTTACTACTTTTACTATTTTGTATTTCCTTGACCTAAATAAATACTTTTGTTTCTTACTATATTTAAGTAGAGCTTCTTTCCAGCTGATCTAATTTATGTTTTAGTTTTATTTTAGTGTGCGTGAGACTACATCATACTAATAAGTGCATAAACAAAAACATTGATAATTGCTTCGCGTGGATTGAAATATCTATAGACAGACAGACAGACAGAAGCAAAAAGCAATTTTGTTTTATACTTGCTGGGCCATAAATACCTCATAGAGTTTTAAATTTCTGAACCTGGCTTTACAGCTGAAACTTTAGACAGGTTACAAGTTAAAGCAAAAACCACAGACAAAGAAATAACGTGTGCAATGATAGTAGATGATATGTCTATAAGACAACAAAAGATATGGAATGGCAAAAAATATGAAGGCCTCGTTGATTTGGATATTGAGACAGCTGACAAAAACGAAACTGCGACCCAAGCATATGTAATTCTACTAGTTTCTGTAAATGATGCCTGGAAAATATCATTGGCCTATTTTTTAATTACGAGTTTGACAGCTGAAATGAAAACTAATATAATTAAAATTGCTCTTACAAAGTGCAATATGCAATTAGTCTAGAATTACTAAATGAATAAACATTGATTAATTATATTAATAAACATTTTTTAAATACTTGGTTTTATTTATTATTTGTCCATTAAAATTGGTTGAAAGCTTATAAATGAAAATATATATCAAACAGACAAGACTTCTTTCACATTTATAATATTAGTACGTATTATAGGCAATTTTATAGGAAATATTAATGAAATTATTAAATACCTATAAATATATATAATATAAATACCTATAAACTTTCTTGCATATCTTTATACTTAGATATTTATAAAAAAATATTAATATAATTATATCCCTATCCTATTCACCTACTAGGTAGGTCACGTTCATTCGATACTAACAAATAAATGTTTTTGTTAACTGTACTTTTTTGCGGTGGATGACGTCACGCAGTTGTTATTGTGACAAGGCTCCGTCGCAATATCAACGTGCGAGACTTATATGCAAGTGGTTTGAAATTAGCGCAGAACATAGTAAACTGAACCACGATGGGCCCCCGACGGAGCCGCGGGCCCCGGGCGCCCCCGCCGCCGCAACCGTCGCCTCGCCCCAAGGAGTCGCCGGCGCCCCGAGCATCAGCGCCGAGAACTTCCTTGCATAGCCCGTGCTTAGATAAGGTTCTATGAATATGTTTTGAGAATCATACAATTGTTCCTCATCAGTATATGCAGTAATAATATTGTTATCGCTTGTTTATGTAAAAGGCCAGTTAATTGGTTCTGTTCGTGTTGAAACAATGGCCTGTTGATCTTTCTTATCAATATTTCTTTGTAATCGTCGAATGGAATTTTCTAAATGATGTACTCTGCGGTCAAGAGATAACAATTTATTATTATTGTTTATAGGATTACGTATTTTAACTACTAGAAATTTTAAACAAGCAATTAAATACCATAATTTAGATTCACGATATATTATATTATCAATATACAAAATAAAATCATATAAAAATAAAATATATTATCTTGATCGGTTAGTGGAGTGTTTTCCCACTGACGAAGATCTCCCTCGACCGTTGCGAGAGGAGATAATTAGATTGGACAATAAAGAATGTAGTGCCTCTCGGCGGGAAAATGTTAATATGGAAGATCTAGAAAATAACATTTATGTCAGTGTTGGCAGCGAGAAGTACGATTGGAAGCCCATGAATGAGTGGCATGGAGAGAAAGAAACTTTTTTGAATGCGGAATCTTCTGAGTCTACTAAGGTGTTAGTAAATGAGTTCGATGCGTTTTGTTCTTATTGGGAGGATACGTTATTCCAGCCCATCACAGGCGAGACCAATCGATACGCTCAGACGATCCAAAGTTATTCGTTTAAACGAGATTGGTTTCCTAGCAATGTAGATGAAATCCTTATCCTTTTTGTATTTTGGATGACGTAAAGCTTCCATAGATTGCCCTCCATTAAAGCATGCTATTCTAAATTACCCCTATTGTGGCAGAATGTATACAAGAGATCGTCTGTCTTACACTTATCGCGACGAAGTTTGCAACGAATTTTAAACTTGGATCTTAAACTGCATCCTTACAAGCTGCAGTTAACACAAGAATTGAAAGAGTCTGACTTCGGAGCAAGGCTCGCATTTGCTAATGAAATGCTTAATCGATTTTCCAATTTTGACAATATCCTTTTCTCAGATGAGGCCCACTTCCATATCAATGGGTTCGTAAACCGTCAAAATTGTCGTTACTGGAACAGTGATAATCCCAAACTCAAGCACCAGAAACCACTGCATAGTCCTAAAGTGACAGTATGGGCAGCAATCTCTGGTAGAGGAATAATTGGACCGTTTTTCTTTGAAAATGCGCGGGAGCAAAACGTCACTGTTAATACCGAACGCTATGTTGCGATGTTGGAAGGTTGTTTGGCTCCAGAGCTTGAAAATTCAAGAATAGTGAATTCTAGGACTTGGTTTCAACAAGACGGAGCTACCTGTCACACATCAAATGACTCCATGGCGGTTGTGAAACAGATGTTCCCTGGCAGACTGATTTCGAAAAGAGGTGATATCCCATGGCCCCCACGTAGTCCAGACGTGACGCCTCCTGACTTTTTTTTGTGGGGATACCTCAAGAACAAAGTCTACAGCAATAATCCGAAAAACATCGATCAGCTCAAGGAGAATATCCGTGGTGAAATGGCAGCAATTACACCAGCATTACTGAAGAAAGTTTTCAATAACTTTCGTTTGCGATTAGAGGAGTGTCGTCGTAGAGAGGGTCATCATTTAGACGATGTTATTTTTAAAAAATAAACTTCAGTTATTTCTTAATAATACCTCAGTTTTATTTTAACTATACCTTTTGTATTTATTTTTTAATCAATATTTTAAATATGCAACTTCTATTGCGCCATCCTGTAGATCAATGTTTACCCAGAATAAGTACTGGAACCTGAACAGGGCCTTTCGTCTTGCCAATAGGTCGCATGACGAAAAAACCGAGGGCGACACTGATAGTTTTTAGAACTGGCCACTTTTAAAGACCACCAATCGATACGCTCAAACGATCCAAGGTGATTCGTTTAAACGAGATTGGTTTCATACGAATGTAGATGAAATCCTTATGCTTTTTGTATTTTGGATGACGTTAAGCTTCCATAGATTGACCTCCATTAAAGCATACTATTGTAAATTACCCCTATTGCGGCAGGATGTATATAGATCAATGTTTACCCAGAATAGGTACTGGAACCTGAACAGGGCCTTTCGTCTTGCCAATAGGTCGCATGACGCAAATACCGAGGGCGACACTGATAGTTTTTAGAACTGGCCACTTTTAAAGACCAATCAATACGCTCAAACGATCCAAAGTGATTCGTTTAAACGAGATTGGTTTCCTACGAATGAAGATGAAATCCTTAAAATAACACAGTGACAATATGTTGTAATGTTCGGAGTGCATCGAAGAACCCTAGGTCGATACACCACACCCAATGAATTCACGATAGCTGTATATTTCAACAAAAAACAATCCTGTTCGATATTAATTTTGTTTAATATAATTTTGACATACTACCTGCAACAGTCTATATTCAATAATAGCCAAATCCAGCATATTAGTTTTTCTCCAAATACAATCATAATGTACCTTTAAAAACCATAAACTGAATAAATTCACTTAAAGAAAATAACTAGAGATGATTAAAAAGTAACAGCGGCTATTTTGGCTAGCTTTTAGAACGTCCGAGTTTGGTCAACAGAAGAGTTTAAGTTGCTTTTCATTCTTTACTTCCACGGAAGTTCCTTAAAATTTATTTTAAATTAAGATAAATATGAAATATACTAAATTTTTAATTTAAGAATACAGTCCAGACATTAGTAATATACAAACAACAAGTGGTAGCACCACAATGTTGTCATACAAAACCTGACGTCTATTTTTAAGTTAGATGAGACAAAGAGCAACCTAGATGAAGTATATTATGAAATTATGGACTCAAAGGAACTCGACGAAAAAGTAGAAAAGTAGTATTTCGGTTATTACAGTTCAGCCGTTGATTCCTATGGAAAAATACTAGTAGCAAACGTCACTATTCGCTCAAATAGTGCGCCAGGCTTGCCCAAACCTTCCACGTCGACTGTTATGCCCAAAATCGACCTTCCTAAATTTTACCTCTAAACTAGAAAACTGGCCATCTTTCATCACTATTTACAAAAGTCTAACTGATACTATGAATAACTTATCGGGTGCGGTTAAGATACACTAATTATTTTCGTGTCTCTCTGGGGAAGCTCTAGGAATGGTTACTCACCTAAAGTTGACAAATGAGCAATCAAGTTGGCTTCGAATTGGTTGACCACCCCCCTTATTCACCAGATCTGGCGCCTAGCGATTTCTATATGATCCCCAATTTGAAAGAATACTTAAGGGGAAACAGGTACGAAGACGATAACGAGGTGATGGATGCCGTGTATAGCTTTTTGCAGGACCAAGACAAAACATTTTTTTAAGGGATTGATGAAGCCTTGGAAAAGCTCTGGACTCGGGTGTGTAGAGAAGAGACACGGAGATAATATAGAAAAATCCCTATTAATATTATAAATGCGAAAGTAACTCTGTCTTGTCTGTCTGTTCCGTTTTCACGTAAAAACTACTGGACAAATTTGGTTGAAACTCAGTATATATATATATGTTTTCGATGCCGAGAATGAACATAGGATACGTTTTATCCCGAAAGACGGGATAGTTTCCGGGATAAAAATATATTTGTCTTTCTGTTTGTAATGCTTTTACGGAAAAATTAATGGGCCGATTTGGCTAAAATTCGGTACGTATGTAAATTAAATACTGAGGGTGGACAAGGGATACTTTCCATTTTGGCCTTTTTGGTAATATTGGCTATTTTAGCCTTTTTACTCATTTTGGCCATGTCGGTCACTTTGGGCTTTTCGGTCATTTTGGCCATGTTGGTCATTTTGGTCATTTTCACTATTTTGCCCTTTTTGGTCATTTCGGTCATTGTTGCCTTTTTGGTTATTTTGGCCTTTTTGGTCATTTTGACCATGTCGGTCACTGTGGCCTTTTTGGTCATTTTGGCCATGTCGGTCACTGTGGCCTTTTTGGTCATTTTGACCATTTTGATTATTTTGACCTTTTTGGTAGTTTTTGCCTATTCCGTCATTTTAGCCACATCGGTCACTGTGGCCTTTTTGGTCATTTTGGCCTTTTTGGTCATTTTGGCCTTTTTGGTCATTTTGGCCATGTTGGTCATTTTGGCCTTTTTGGTCATTTTGACCATTTTGATTATTTTCGCCTTTTTGGTCGTTTTTGACTATTCCTTCATTTTGGCCATGTCGGTAATTTTGGCCTTTTTGGTCATTTTGACCATTTTGATTATTTTGGCCTTTTTGGTAGTTTTTGCCTATTCCGTCATTTTGGCCACATCGGTCACTGTGGCCTTTTTGGTCATTTTGGCCACATTCGCCTTTTTGGTCATTGACCATTTTGATTATTTTGGCCTTTTTGGTAGTTTTTGCCTATTCCGTCATTTTGGTCACATCGGTCACTGTGGCCTTTTTGGTCATTTTGACCATTTTTATTATTTTCGCCTTTTTGGTCGTTTTTGACTATTCCTTCATTTTGGCCATGTCGGTCACTGTGGCCTTTTTGGTCATTTTGGTCATGTCGGTCATTTCGGCCGTTTTGGTCATTTTGACCATTTTGATTATTTGTCCTTCGCTTGTCCCAAGGCCGGAGTCAGTTATGTTTTCGAATCTCCGAGAGGTGGTAACAGCTTTAGCCAACCCAGCCACTCCTGAGAGGGCCAGGCAGTATTTTGAATTACATAGCCCTATTCCTGGAGCGACATTTGTAAATCATGTCCTTCAAAATCCAGATTAAATTATGCCAGCGGATTATACATTAGACGATTTACAAAGGGAAATTCGATTAATTCAACCCTTTTTAATTAAGTTACAGAAACACGTTCCTAAATTGGTCTCAGGAACTATTGATTATAAATCAGTTGGAAAGAATTCTCTTTTCATTAGTAATGAATTGGAGAATTTAAGAATGCCGAACCGCCAGCCAAATGAAGATTTACAAAACTGGTATGCACGCCGTTTGCCTGAGGGCTACATCACGTCGGGGTCACCAGTGTGGGTATGAACTTTAATATAATTTTATTACAAGCGGTACTTTAGTATGCGTGACACTGTCGCTGTTTGTTCGCTTCGCACTGCAGCCTGCCCCGTGCGTACTTCTCGCCGGTGTAGCGCGGGCGCAGGGTACGACGCACAGGCGGCAAGCGATTTGATACGCTTATGAATTATTTTGATTTGTGTATCCAGTCATTTTGACCATTTTGATTATTTTCGCCTTTTTGGTCGTTTTTGACTATTCCGTCATTTTGGCCATGTCGGTCACTGTGGGCTTTTTGGTCATTTTGGCCATGTCGGTCATTTTGGCCTTTTTGGTCATTTTGACCATTTTGATTATTTTGGCCTTTTTGGTCATTTTGACCATTTTGATTATTTTCGCCTTTTTGGTCGTTTTTGACTATTCCTTCATTTTGGCCATGTCGGTCATTTTGGCCTTTTTGGTCATTTTGACCATTTTGATTATTTTGGCCTTTTTGGTAGTTTTTGCCTATTCCGTCATTTTGGCCACATCGGTCACTGTGGCCTTTTTGGTCATTTTGGCCACATTCGCCTTTTTGGTCATTTTGACCATTTTGATTATTTTCGCCTTTTTGGTCGTTTTTGACTATTTCTTCATTTTGGCCATGTCGGTCATTTTGGCCTTTTTGGTCATTTTGACCATTTTGATTATTTTGGCCTTTTTGGTAGTTTTTGCCTATTCCGTCATTTTGGCCACATCGGTCACTGTGGCCTTTTTGGTCATTTTGGCCATGTCGGTCATTTCGGCCGTTTTGGTCATTTTGACCATTTTTATTATTTTGGCCTTTTTGGTAGTTTTTGCCTATTCCGTTATTTTGGCCATGTCGGTCACATTATGGCCTTTTTGGTCAAGTTTTGTAATTTATGTTGTTTACAGATAGACGGAAGATGGTATAATTAGCGGTATAAAATGAAGTGAATGTTCCGTGGGCAAATACATAAAAAAAATATAATATAACCTGTAGCGCTTGCTCTATAAACAAAAGACACGCACTAGGGGTTAACCCGCGGCGCAGCCGCGGGGTAAACTCTAGTGATTTATAAAGTTATTAATACAGTCAGCGGCACGGGATATGGCCCAAACATAAACAGACCGATAACAGGCGATTTTTGTACCGCGTATGAGAATTTCGAGTGGCAGTTTGTCAGAACCATTTTTTTTTGTTAATTTAAGAGGGTAAGCACTCAAAAATGTTCATTTGTTTAATTTCTGTGACATTTAACGTTAGTTCGTTAGTGAAACGTACAAAAGACGGGTGAGTTAAAATTAGATATTCCAATAGTTGTGCATTTAATCTTTAATGTTTATTTTTTTTATTAATCGGTAGTAATTTACGCTTCCAGAATTGGAAAACAATGACCCTAACACCTGCTCAAGTTGCTCAGGCTGTGTTACTTCGAAGTCAGGGGCGAACGCAGCGAGAAATTGCTGAAACTTTAAATGTACCGCGTACAACTCTCAGGTACGCCTTAACAAGGTACGACTAGACCGGTCGATACACAAGGAGACCAGGTAGTGGCGGTATTAGGTGTACATCAGTGCGAGATGACCGATTTATCACTCGCAATTTTGCGAAATCGGTTCCTTACTACGGTCGAAATCCGGCAGCGGCTACAAATTGCAAGAGGAATCAACGTAAGTGAGCGAACAGTAAGAAGAAGAATGGAGGAACGAAATCTGCGTAATCGAAGACCAGCACGTGGTCCAGAATTGCTCCGACACCATCGCGTAGGTCGACTACGGTTCGCTCGCGAACACGCAAATTGGACTCACGAGTAGTGGAGTAAAGTTCTGTGGACTGACGAATGCCGAGTAGCCTTAAGAGCTCCAGACGGACGCGAGCGTGTGTGGTGAAGGCATGGGGAGAGGTTTCTGCCAATCACTACCAGGCAAAACGTCAGTTTCTACGGTGGGTCCGTTATGGTATGGGGAGGTATCTGTTCAGACGCACGCACAGAGTTGGTAGTTGTTGAAGGTCGTCTAACAGCAGTGCGATACATTGAAGAGATCCTCCAGGAACATGTTTTACCATTCGTGGGATTCATCGGCGGCGAAGACTTCATCCTCATGCAAGATAATGCCCGACCTCACATAGCACGTTGCGTCGATGATTACCTGTCGGAGGTGAGCATTAGAAAATTGGTGTGGCCAGCACGAAGTCCAGATATGAATCCCATAGAACATGTCTGGAATATGCTTAAAAGGCGAATTCGATCCAGTCCCAACCCTCCAGAGACCATCAGTCAATTGAAAACCGCCTTGGTGGCCGCCTGGGAAGAAATACCCCAGGTGGACATTAAAAACGTTATCCATAGCCTGATCGTATGCAGGCGGTTATCAGGGCCAGAGGTGAAGATTACCCGTTATTAATTTTAAGTAACACAACCTAATTTTGTAAAAAAAAATCAAAAAGATTTTTTAAACAGAGCTGATGTTTAAAAATGACCTTTTTGTAATTTACACAAATTTTAACAAATTTAACTCGCTTTTTATTAATTAATCATTTGCATTTAAGTTGCAAATAAAGATTTAATTTTTACCGCAAAAAAAGAACCTTGTGTCGCGTTTCATTTTGATAATAAACCACATAACGCGCTTGGGCCACATTCCGTGCCGCTTAGTTTAGTCATTATATTCTATCTCATTCTCACTTTTTGATTCCTCCTCGTAATTAGAGTCCTGTAGCTCGTAACAATATCTATTTTCAGGTTGAACATTGGCCAGAAGAGAAAAAGTATTGTACAATTATATTTGATGTGGTTACATTGGAGCCTGCACTGTATTACGATGATTATGAAAACAATATTTCCAGATTTGTTGAGCTAGAAAATGAAGTGCTAGATTTTGCTGACCATGGCTTAGTGCTCATGATACGTGGAACTGTATATAAATGTCAACAACCAATTTGTTTTTATTTTTGTCAAGGCTCTACTAGGGCCATATCTTTGAAGGCTATTATTGAAAAAGTAACACTGGAAGTAATCAGAGCTGGATTGATTCCTGTGGCTCTTATAAGTGACCAAGGTTTTAGGTCTACATTGAGACAAATGTAAGAAAGCACCAGAAGACAGCAATTAATTAGTGCTTGTAAAACTGGTAGGCTTTAAATAACATATTATTACAACCTAGGCGCCGACAAAGACAAATTCCACTTCAAAACTGTTGAGAGCACATTTTATTACCTGGTCTGCATTTGAACGAATCGTAATCCTTTTATGATCGTCTTCTTTTGTTCACTTATTTATTGGCATGCGTTTACTAATTATTGTGGAGAATATTCTTTTGTCCTATTGTACTCGCTCATTAACACAATTAGCCAGGTGTTGTGGATTACATCGACTACTACACGGGCGTGATGTGTGTACATTCGGGCATCTAATAGTGACGGACTTTGCGCGTTTTATTGAATTATGACCTTTTGCATTACGTTTGGATTTCTCGTGTTCGGTTATATTTGTACCTGTGTTATACATGTTTGTAAAGTTCTAAGAAACTCCATAATAATTCTAACCGCGTTTTAATTCGAGTCTCGCCACTCGGAACAATGTTTTAATATAAATTTGGTTTAATTGTATTTAGCTAACATTGATATTGCATGTTTATGTTTCAGATATCACACTAAAAATAAAGGAACACAATATAAATGTCATATTTGACCCGCCACACCAAATGAAATGGTTACGCAATAACTTTCAGATTCAAAGAATTTCAGACTGATTCAACAGTAATTTTTTTGCGATTGTTTGTCGATAAAATGAAGAAAAGCACGTAATTCGCATTTTATTCTTGGATGAAAAATACTCGATAAATATGAGAGAAGATAAATGGTATTCACCATAATTATATAATAGAACGGACGGAGCACGGACGCCCGAAAAATTGATAAGGAAATCATTAATTCAGATACATGACTTGTCCTTTGTGGATTCCCTGTCTAGCGCAACATGTTTCACCATTGGCAGTATGGCAGAACCAGATTGGCCAGTGTCGAAAATACTTCAAATTCTTAAGTTGTTACACGTTTTTAACGATTAACTCCAGATCACAATAATGCCACATTCCCCAAAATGTGAAATAAGCAATTAAAGACGTGTGATATACAGTAAATGTTCCACGGCTCAAGTCGTCGCTTTCAAAACTATTAGACTATCGTCGGGTGCGGTCGTACTTGTAGTTTGTGACACGTGATGAAATGGCTGTTTTATTGAAATCCCACAATCTGAACACCAAACATGGCTTAAAATTCTTTGAAATTTCAGATTTAGTTTCAGAAGAGAACAATGCAATTGTGACACCAAGTAAGACTATATTATCTCCATTGCCACTTCCAAGAACAAACACTAAACGAGCAAACAATAAACAGCATACTGCTGTTTTGACAGCAACACCTATGAAAGAAATACTAGAAATCAAGCTAAGTAAGAGAGAGCAAAACAGTTAAAATTTTCGTCTTCAGATGAAGAATTTTTGTCTTTCAAGAGATAGAAACCCAAACTAAAGTCTCTTGCGTCGAACACAACAGAAGAACAGGATGTGGAAAATATTTGTGATGACGATGACATTTCTATAGAAAATAAAGAAGAAACATGTTCAATCTGTAAAGATTTCGGAAAGAATGAAATATGGTATGGTATAGATGTCGAGGTTGTGGGCGGTGGGCTCATAAAGATTGCAGTGGTGCCGATTCTCCTGAAAATTATCTATGCGATTATTGTGAGAGCAAACAGAGAGTTCTTAGGCGTCTTAACAAGTAATTTTGATTAAGAATTTCCCCTGAAAATTATCTATGCGATTATTGTGAGAGCAAACAGAGAGTTCTTAAGCTGGGTATCCATTTGAGGCAGCCTCGGGCCGAGCGGCTGTCTCGACCCGAGGCAGATCTAGTGGAGACCGTGCCGCGAGTCGAGGCTTGTCGCGACTTGAACCAAACGAGGCGGCCGCGCAGCGAGCCAAATCGTGTTGGTAAATGGCCATACTCAAAGACGCCTCAGTGTGAGGCGTGCGTTCAGTGGAGACGGACGAACGTGTGCTCGGCACGCGGCAAGATGGATAATGAGAAATGTATCGAATTAATTAAGTTATATGAAAACCACCGACATTTGTGGGATCCAACTTCACCGCATCATTATAATAAACAATTGAAAGAAGATTCTTGGAAAATAATAAGCAAGGAAATGAACCTACCCATATCCGAAGTAAAAAAAAAAATTACTTCGCTTTGTGGATCTTTTCGGAGGGAAAAATCTCGGCATAAAAAAAGTCTCGTCACGGGATCAGGTAAAACTTCATTGGTTTTTGAAAATTACTTGTATATTTCTTGTAATTTATTTTATACTCATTTTACTCACGTGTGTAGTGTACCTCTGATTTTTATTCTAGGTCGTAATGAGGTGTATATATCGAAATGGTTTGCTTATGAGCACTTTTACTTCTTGGCTGACAAGTTCTCTCCCCGTGAGACTCAAAACTCAATGTCTATCGACACATCGTCGCCTTCTGCAGCAAGAGATACAACAAATTCAGAACCATCGCCTTCTGTAAGTATCTGGGGTCAGTAAGCTTTGGGCTAAAGGCGGAAACATATTTACGTGTCGTGGTGCTTACTGTCGTGACGGTGAGTGTGCACACTTATGTGTCGTGTCGTGGCGTGCTCTGGCGTTATTTCTTTCATTTCTGAACAGAACCTCGCAGTGTTTAAACGTACATAATGTTTTCTTCTGATTCGGATAGTGATTAGTGCTAATTATATTTTATATTTAATATCTATGTTGCCATGTTATTTGTCCATTTGTAACGAAGTGTGTAGCCAAGTGTGACCGAATTGCTTTTGCGTCATTTGCAGACCTTCGAGGAATTGCACGTAAAGGCACAAAAGAAGTCGAATCTGGTTCATTCCTCCACGACCCTTGTACGAAATTTCCATCGATTTCAGAGTCCAAACTTCCTGGTGGTGTATAAATATTTGCCCTTGTTTTTCGTAAAAAGTTATGCAAATAAACAGTAGCCAGTACCACTTTCGTAGCAATTTCTGGTTCCAATAACATTGGTTTTCTTAACACTCTAAATACAGAACTCATGATGCCAAAAGCATTTTCTACTACCCTTCGTGCTCTAGATAGACGGTAATTGAATATTCTTTCCGGAGAACCATTGTCTGGGGTTCCTTCAAACGGTTTCATAGTATAATTGTTTAAAGCAAATGCCTTGTCAGCTAATATAACATAGGGCACTTTAATCAAATATGGTGTCTGTAATATACAGGGTGCTGGTAACTTTAATTCATTATTTTCCAATGATTTGTACAATGCACTGTTTTTAAAGACTCCACCATCGGATATGCGTCCTTGACATCCAACGTCTACATACATAAAATTATAATTAGCATCCACCAAGCCAAGCAATACGATGCTGGGAAAATGTTTGTAATTTATGTATTCTCCGTGACTATAATTGGTGATTGAAGAATAATATGTTTGCCATCGAGGGCCCCCACACAATGAGGAAAATGCCACTGGTTTTCAAAATCTTGTGCTACTTTTAACCATTCTTCTTCTGATGATGGTATCTGAAAATTATGTCACATATTTTACTATTAGGCTATCGTACTGCTAAAACATTATTTGATGATTTTATTTATTTTAATTTACAGAATGAAGAATTATTCGAAGAAAATGAATTGATGCGTGAAACTTCTTCTTCCGAGCGATCATCTTTGCCCCGCGATGATCAACAACAGACGCAGCCCGAAACTTCAAGATCAATTAAAAGAAAAGTGACTGATGCTTGTGAAGATAATATAGATCTAGATAAAGCTATGGAAGTGTTAAATTATACAGATGATAGTTATGATACGTTTGGTAAACATATTACTGCAGAACTTAGAAAATATGATCCAATTACTTTAGCACACGTTAAAAAAGCTATAATGGATATCTTATTTCAAGCTGATACCGGGATGTTACCAGGTACACGACAACAAGGATACTACACGCAACAATACGGCCAAACTTCTGCGAACGTACAAAATTCCCAACAATATGGGCAAACTTCTGTGAACTCACAAGATTCTACTGGAAATACTGAACAATTTACTACTCTGTCATTATTGTAACTGTACTAAAATTTTGATTAATAAAGCATTTTTAACATACCTGAACATATTCTTTAAGCACTTTTACCAAGGCATCACATGTTTCGCGAACAATTTTTGAAATAGATTGCTTTGACACTCTAAAAAGGTATTGCAAACTAACAAACGAATCACCACTTGCTAAAAACCTCAGGGTAATGGCCAGTCGTTCTTTTGTTGTGATTGCTTTGCGAAACGATGTATCTTTTTTTCCAATTATTGGTTCAAGCTTGATACATAGATCTTCAAAGGTTTCAGAGTTCATTCGGGTAAATTTTTTAATAGTTTCTTCTACGCCTTCAAAGGTCATATCTGACAACAATTGTTTTGCACGAACATTTCGCTGACGATATATTTCCTTAATCCACCATCGATGTTTCCGTTTCTTATGTTGCTTCCTTTTGTAGTGACTAATTACTACTAATGCTGCAGCGACTTTACGTGCGTCAACCATGGTGGTTAATGAGGAATTGAGAAAATCGTGGCTCGGGTTGAAGCTTGCCGCTCGATACGATATTATGTGTGCTCAAGTGGAGACGCATGTACTTTCCGGAGCCCGCGGCACGCTCAGGACGAGGCAGCTCGCCACGAGGCTGCGCAAGTGGATACCCAGCTTTAGGCGTCTTAACATGTAATTTTGATTAAGAATCAAGTCATTTTAAATTACTGGTATTACTCCACTAATTGATTGCCATTACCCGCAATGCGGATAATGACGATTAACTAAGGGTTTAGAAGATTGATTGAAATATAAGAAACGTTTATTAGATTTCTAATTTCTATCTTATTTATCCTAAGACCACTAAATAAGCTATGTAATGAGTCATGTAGTTTTACCCTAAGTCCTTAAAATAAGAAAATATTTCGATTATTGCATAAGTGACAGCCAATCCCCCACTTTACCCTAATCTCTGGAACGGCTGGGCCGATTTTGATGGGACTTTCATTGATAGGTAGCTGATGATATAAGGAGTAATTTAGGCTACTATCTTAGACTAGCTTCGTCCCGCGGCGTTATCCGCGGTACGACAATAACCACGGGTAACACCGCGGAGTTAAGTTAGTATAAAATATAAAAAGAAACGTAATTACACGTAAAGTGGAGTAGATTTTGTTTCTCGTCTAGGCTATATTATATCGTTGGAGAGGTATTTCAAAAATGTTTAGAGTAGTTACAGGATATTTTTTTATTCAGTGCTCCGTTTACGAAATATTAAACTTTAAAGTGCTAATGTTTGTTAGAGTCAAAAACTATCACGGCTAAGTTACTTGCGAGGCCGACTTGTGCTTGGCCGGTTTTTTTGTATGCTATTGTTTAATGTTTATTTGTTGTTTTTGTTAACAGATAATATAACTTTAGATTTGCAAGAGGAATATAATGTCAGTTTGCCAAATATAAGTACTGGATTCTTCGATAAACATTATCTATTAGAAGATGAAATAATGAATGATATTATGGATGATCTTGGCATCGAAGTTCTGTACAAAAATAAGTTTCAAGCAGATCAAATAAATGTCAACAACCAATTTGTTTTTATTTTTGTCAAGGCTCTACTAGGGCCATATCTATACATATGCCAAATGCAAGAAAGCACCAGAAGACAGCAATTAATTAGTGCTTGTAAAACTGGTAGGCTTTAAATAACATATTATTACAACCTAGGCGCCGACAAAGACAAATTCCACTTCAAAACTGTTGAGAGCACATTTTATTACCTGGTCTGCATTTGAACGAATCGTAATCCTTTTATGATCGTCTTCTTTTGTTCACTTATTTATTGGCATGCGTTTACTAATTATTGTGGAGAATATTCTTTTGTCCTATTGTACTCGCTCATTAACACAATTAGCCAGGTGTTGTGGATTACATCGACTACTACACGGGCGTGATGTGTGTACATTCGGGAATCTAATAGTGACGGACTTTGCGCGTTTTATTGAATTATGACCTTTTGCATTACGTTTGGATTTCTCGTGTTCGGTTATATTTGTACCTGTGTTATACATGTTTGTAAAGTTCTAAGAAACTCCATAATAATTCTAACCGCGTTTTAATTCGAGTCTCGCCACCCGTCACAATGTTTTAATATAAATTTGGTTTAATTGTATTTAGCTAACATTGATATTGCATGTTTATAATAATAATAATAATAATAATAATAATTTATTTATTTGAAACTTTACATTGATACACAGTATTTTTTTTTTTTGATTCTACTAGCCCCTAAACTAGTTTTCACTGTATTATAGGAGCTAGTGTCCTCTCCCTTAATGTAGGAACAATAACATAAAAACATTTAACACAACTTAAAATAAATATCTAAAAGAGTGGGTGCATATGTGTGTGGGTATGTGTGTGTGTGTGTGCGTGTATGAATGTATGTTTAACTATGAGTATGAAATTATATTAATATATTGTATATTATTATATTATATGCCTATTTTTAGAAATTTTTCTACATCATCATAATTTAAATCTATTAGCCATTTCAATATAAAACTTTTGAAATCACGATTAGTTTTCTTCTTTAGAGATTTTATTTCGGGTAATTTGTTGTACATAAATGGAGCTGTAAAGTTAATATGACCTTGGGCAAAACTAGTTCTTACTTGAGGTATTGGGCATTTATCGACACGTTTATGAGTAATTTCTAACTGTGGTACAGATTTCCTGTGATATAATCTAAGCGTTTCATATATAAAAGTTTTCCTGATAGAAAGGACTTTTGCCTTCTTATATACATCCACTGTTGGATGTCGATATGGTAAGTACATCATCACTTTTAGCAAAGCTCTTTGAGCTCGCTCAGGTACAATCATAAGCGATTTAGCCGCATTACCCCATGCACATATGCAATATCTAATTAAGCAACCACAAAGCGCCTGATACGTCTGTATCAGTAGTTTATGATCAGCAATGTTTCGAAGGTTTTTAAAGATATAGATTAATTTTCTAATCCTAGACGCAAGAGTATTCAAATGGATGCTCCAATTAAGATTCTCATCAATCATTACACCGAGATATCTAATTGAGGAGACGCGTGACAATATTCGGCAACTGCAATTATTTAGAATATTTTTATTACAAGGATACATATGAATTTTGAGTTCATAGTTTAAATCAGGACATGTCAGATGAGATATGTTTATGTTTCAGATATCACACTAAAAATAAAGGAACAATATAAATGTCATATTTGACCCGCCACACCAAATGAAATGGTTACGCAATAACTTTCAGATTCAAAGAATTTCAGGCTGATTCAACAGTAACTTTTTTGCGAGTGTTTCTCGATAAAATGAAGAAAAGCACCCACAATACGTAATTCGCATTTTATTCTTGGATGAAAAATACTCGATAAATATGAGTGTTAACGATGCCAAAATAGTTTGTAGATAGTTTTTAGAAAGTTGTTTCCCACGAAGGCAATGCAGATGCTGGGATATGGAATAATTTATGATGACCCCCGTAATGTCCTTCATTGTTTTATGTTTTCGAGAATTTTGGTAATACAGTGCCCCAACATACGAGTTTTTCGAGATACGAGCCGACGAGCAAGTGATTTTTTGCTTTAAGTTACGAGCGAAATTCGAGATACGAGTTCGGTTCGGTTCGGTAGTAACACGCAGTCGCGCCATCACGATCAGTTAGCAGCGTGCTTCCGCTGTGATAAGTTGTGTAGTTGTGTTGGTTGTTGGTTGGTTTTGAGGAGTCAGAGGAGGAGGTTATTTCTACAAGTGAGATAAAGGAGATCTTAGGAATAGAGTTTCACAGTTCGTGGAAAAAAACACCCAGAAAAAGTTGCAACTGGTCGTGCATCTGACCTTTTTAATGACACTTGCCTAACTCATTTCCGGAACATTCTGAGAGGGAGGAAGAAACAAACCTCCTTGGACATGTTTTTTTTTAAACGGCCTACAGGTGAAAGCGAGAAAAATGTAGCAAAAAAAGCAAAGACCAGTGAGGATATTTAATTTATTTCTTTACATTCTCTTTTTTGTTTTTGTGCAATAAATATTTGATATTTATAAATACGTTTTTATTATTCAAAACCACGTAACAAAAATAACTGGGGTGACATTTTGGAGGTTAGAACGGATTAATGGTAGTTCAATTGTTTTGTATGGGGAAATTTGCTTCGAGATACGAGTAATTTTAGATACGAGCAAGGTTGCGGAACGAATTAAATTCGTATGTCGAGGTACCACTGTAGTTTAAAATAACGCCCTTTGTAAGACCATTTGCGTCAAAGAAAGATGATCCTGACATCTGCCATTGCCAATGTACATATTTTAGAAAATAGTTTTGTAATTTAACTGCATGCTTTGTTTAAATTCAGTGAGGAAACAATTTATTAGTTTATACACGAGGGTCGCATCTTCCGAGAATGTTTGGGTCCAGGCCAGATAAATCATGGGAGTTTCACGCCAAATGCTAGATCTTTTAATGTATTTTGTTAGTATAAGTAGACGATAATCTGCCGAAACAAGTCAAGTGTATTCAGTGTATTGAAAGTAGTAGTCAGCAGGCCAATGGTTATTTGTAACTCAGTAGCAATAAACGACGTGAACCGTAAGAGTGACTGGTGGATTATTTCCACCGGCATATTCCGCCAGCACCTCCAACAGGTTTCCAACGAAAGCCCTATCGGAGACCCGCTAACAGTTCTTTATAATGAGAGAAGATAAATTTTATCTATACCTTTCACCATAATTATATAATAGAACGGACGGAGCACAAACGCCCGAAAAATTGATAAAGAAATCATCAATCCAGATACATGATTTGTCCTTTGTGGATTCCTTATCCAGCGCAACATGTTTCTCCATTGGCAGTACGGCAGAACCAGATTGGCCAGTGACGAAAATACTACAAATTCTTAAGTTGTTACACGTTTTTAACGATTAACTCCATATCACAGTAATGCCACATTCCCCAGAACGTGAAATAAGCAGTTAAAGAGATGTGATAATTCAGTAAATTTTCGACGTCTCAAATCGTCGCTTTCAAAACTATCGTCGGGTGCAGTCGTACTTGTAGTTTGTGACACGTGATGAAATAGTTGTTTTATTGAAGTCCCACTATCTGAACACCAAACATGGCTTAAAATTCATTGAAATTCATAAAGTAATCATAAAGTAGTAAGTAATCATAAAGTATTTATGTCCCGAAAAGGATACAAACCCGCGACTTTGTTAGGCAATGGAAAACCATGATGCCCCGCCGAAGACTGGAAGATATTTCAGTCTAACTAAACAATTCCGTTCATGCCTCCTCCACCTCCTCCTCCTCCTGCCGCCTCCACAAACACATTAAAATTCAACGGCAAACCACCCCTTGACAAAGGGATTAAGACAAATGTTACAGAAGTTCAGGGAAAATGATGCGAAAAAATAAAACACCTTAAATCCTTGACACTTTCTTCATTTTAGATGACTTTCTCCAACGCAGAGAGAAGTGGCTATTTCTTATTATTTTGACAATTAACCCTTTTCTTGACGGAGTGTACTGACAGATACGGTCAACTTTAAAAAATCATACCACGAAAAATATTATTTCTTGAAACGGAACGTTCCACTATTTTAAGAAAGTAAGTGTTTTTGAACGCATTTACGTCATGTCATGTCAGTTTGACATAACCGTTTTTCATTCACAATCAAAATGATGAACCGACTCAAAGCAATCCCACCGAAAAAGATAAGAAAATTGATATTTTATATTGTTTTTACTTACTAATGTAATAATTGTGCATGTTACGATAAAGGACATTAGTTTATACGTGTCAGTTGAGAGAATTTTGATGCAAAACTGTATATTCGGTTTAGTAACCTAGAGCCAAACTGTTATGTATCTCGCAGTACACACTACCATGTTTGCTGGTTTTTTACGTTTTGGTGTAATGTATCATGTAATGCACACTGCCACGTTTATGGTGTTACTTAAACTAAAGCACCAAAGGTTCTGGATTCAATTACCGGTCGAAACAAAATCGATTATATGCATGGCTGCAGGTCTTTACATACTTTTAGTCTTGGTTGGTATACTGTATGCTCTTATCTTTTAAAATCTGGTTGTTAATTTTTGGTGTTTTTGTAGAATGTGTGTTCATTTTCATTTTCGCTTAGCATGGAGGGTTATTTAATATTGTTTGTCTTAGGGCGGAGTACAGCCACCGTTCGCCAGAGGCAGAATGCTTTGTGCACTTATCCCAAAATCGGGTAGAAAGTCATCGAATGATGATTCGTCGACGGAGTCTGAAAATGAAATCCGGCAGTTTCCAATTCGAAATAGGGCAGACGAAGAATCATCACCAGCGCCTTCACTGCCATCATCGATGGAAAATCTCAATCTGCTATCCGACGATGAAATAGTTGATATCCAAGAAGCGGTCACTGCGTCACCATTGCTAGCGTCTCCACTCACTCCACTAGCTGCGCAAAATTTCACACAATCTGTAGTGACGCCACAGCAAGCTCCGGCTCCAACAGCTCCACATTCTCCAGCGACTCTTATAACAACAACACGTTCCAGAGTAATTAGACCAAGGTTGGTTATAGCACGTCGTCCTCAGCTGGCGAGAGTAAAAGTGCAACCTCTTAATTTTCGATGGACTGGACAACGGTTCAGTCATCGAGCAGAAATAACCAATAATGATTTTCAAGGAGATGCATGTCCCAAGGATCCAAAGGATCCATTTCAATATTTATCCAGCTTTTTTACTGACGAAATTTTGAACTACATAAAGGAACAAACTTATATTCTACTCAACAAACTAATAGATCGTTGAATTTTACAGTCGAAGACATAAAAGACTTTGTTGCAATAAATCTGCTAATGGGAATAATTGATATGCCTTCGTATACAGACTATTGGTCCCGAGAATTTAGATACAGTCAAATAGCAGATATCATGCCACTCAAAAAATTTCAACAATTACGTCGTTACATTCATTTCAATAACAATTTGCTTGATGACGGGGATCGCTACTACAAGATTAGACCTTTAGTGGATATGCTACGTACCAACTTTTTGAAAGTATCTCATGAAAAGAAATTCAGCATAGATGAGATGATGGTTCCTTATAAAGGGAAAAAAGCTGGTAATCGAAAGCAATACGTCAAAAACAAGCCTAAAAAGTGGGGTTACAAGATTTTTGTTAGAGCTGGTGTAACTGGCTTTGTTTACGATTTTATTATTTATGGTGGTGAAGATACTTTTAGATCAATAGATTTTTCACCAGTAGAGTCTTCTCTCGGAATGGGCGCTAAAGTTGTGATAGCATTATGTAAAACTATACCAGATCCAGCATGTTCTGTAGTGTATTTTGATAACTTTTTTACAAGCCTCGAATTGATTCACTATCTGCGAGAAGAGATGGGCATATTTTCACTTGGAACTATAAGGGCAAACAGATTACGCGGAGCTGAGAAGAAGCTCATCACCGATAAAGCACTGAAGAAACCGAGGGGTTCTCATTCGCAAGTCGTGTGCAATAATAAGAAAGTGTGTATCGTCAAGTGGTACGACAATAAATGTGTCACTACCGCAAGCAGCTATGTAGATGTCCACCCCATTTCGACGATCCAAAGATACGACAAAGCAAAAAAGATGAGGTCAGCAGTGCCATGTCCTGCAATTATAAAACATTACAACGCCCATATGGGCGGTGTTGATTTAGCTGATATGCTAATAGCTCTGTACAGAACTGAGCTAAAGGGGCACCGCTGGTACCTACCATTGGTATCACAACTATTAGACATATGTGTTACAAATAGTTGGATATTGTACCGAAGAAATATCGGTAATGGCAAAATAATGAGTTTGAAGAAATTCAGGTACGACATTGCCAAAAATTTATTATTACGCCACAGAACCACCACGAAACATATGGACAATGTAAAGGGTCCAACCCCATCAAATTTAATAAAGACGCCTGTTGCTCCAAGGCCAACAACAGAAATTCGTAGTGACCAACTAGGTCATTTCCCGGTTTTCGAGACAAAAGGCAGGTGCAAACTATGTACCAAAGGTCAGACCACTGTATCGTGTACTAAGTGTGGAGTCAGATTATGCATGGTACCAGGCAGAAACTGTTTTTACACTTTTCATCACCAGTAATTTTATGTTTAGTACAAAATATATGTGATCTCACTAATTAAAATTAATTATTTTATATACCATTTGTATTATTACCTCTTTTTGGCAGTGTGCCTCGTCAGATACATTCGCCTGAGATGGTAATTCCTTACTAACATGGCAATGTATCTCACGATATACGGAGGGTATCTCTGAAAACAATACTCTATGATTTTTTTTATTATTTTTCCCTGCATTTTATGTTCATATAAAAAGAGATTATTTGAAAAAAAAACAGTAATTTAAGATTTTTTTTTGCCAAGAAAAGGGTTAATGACAGAATTGACGATTAACCAAGATAACGAAACATATCTGCATCAGCACTTTTTGTTATTAGATGTTAATAATGAACGAATCAAAATATTTCCTAATGAAATAGAACTACCTAGATTGATCAATACGCAGTTGCGAGCATCGCGTTAGTATGCGCAGAGACGCTTAGCGTGTCGTCGGTGAGCAAAGCGCAGGTAAATTTGAAGCTTTATAACGGGTCGGGGGGTTCTGGAGCTTTATTAGTATTAATTTTTATATTATTCAATTGACAATGCCAGCAAGCGAGTATACATTTTTGCATAAAAATGTGTTCAGAAGTTTAAATAAATGTCGCAAAGAATATGCTCTGATTGAACACGTACAATGTACGAAAATTTTTGCATTCACGGCAGCTTCACGTACGGTGTGAAACTGTATAATAACCATGAGTGTTATATGGTGGTGTAAGGGTACACTGGAAGTGATGAGTTCTCCTATGGTGCACGACACAGTATAGGACGGAGAGCGTCTTTTTTGTCGGCAACATGCCGAAGGAATTCTAAATCCAACTATTCTCCATATAAATATCAATTTAGCAGTGAATGAATGTGCTGTTAGTGTTAATGTTTCTTTATATAAACAAAACATCTGTTTTTCTGTACCTGGTTACCCGTATGATAATATCATACTGTAACAAAATAGTAATGGTGCTAATTTTTGTGATCCCGAATAAATCTTTGTCTCCTTAACCTTTCACGGGCTCTTGATTATGAACAGTTTACTATATCTTCTCGCATTCTCCTCGCAAGAAAAACATCATACTAGAACAATTTACGCAGCGCGTCAGTTCAACTTGAGCCCACCGACAATATGAAACTATTTCAATAGGGCTAGTCTTCATAATTTGTCATTACAGAATATCTCGAAGAAACACAAGAGCAAAGAAAGACACTTCCGACGATTATAAGCAAGTCATGAAAATGCAAAAAGAAGAACACGCTTGCTAACGCCGACCTATTTGGTCACCGCCTCTTTGATTCATTTTATTTCTTTAGCCCCATCTGTCACTATAAAATGTGATATAGTCTACGTACGACCGCTGATCGCACCGCTGCTTCCGCGCAAACCTCGCCACGTTTTGTGTGTTGTGCCGCTATTCAAACCCGATTATATCAACCCGCATGTTGGAATATACCCCCCGGTGTATCGTTCCAGCTGGTCCACTTATCGAAGGAACCGCAAGACGAGAAGAAAGGATCACGAGGAAGAAGTTACTGCCACTGCGAAGCCCGCATCGTTCGTAGCGTGTCTGGTGCGGCTACCTTTTATCCTGTATGCCCTTTCCTTCTGTGTTTATCCTCGCTCCCGCCAGCACCAACACGGCTTACAGTTAGTGTTGAATACTAACGTCTCCATAGTTGCTTAGAAATATCATAAAATCTCCGTAAGTAATCTTATTTTAATGCCTATGTTCTAACCTGAAACCATTTCACCGCAGTCTCGACGACCACAACGCCTTTACCCATTACATGATATCTTATGAAATACACATACAATTAAATACTGTCACGCCATGTTTTCTTAATTTACCGACTCAATTCGTATATCATGATCTACCCACACATGTACCAAATATTTTCAATAAATCCCGTAAATCATAAAACATTCCTCAGACAAAACAAGTCCGCCTTCACTGTGGTTTGTTTTTCGAAAAATTTAATACACTATAATACTACTACGTAATCTTGACTAACATTTTTACTAATTGAACTGTACAAGAACCTAGCCTCAGACACAGGTAGTCATTCTTAACTAAGAAATCCGATTCCAACTGTGAACAGTACGACATCGAAGAATCTCAAGAGAGGAAACTCAAGACATCTGCGAAGATAGACTTTTCGGTTCGTACAGTCGGACTTTATTGTATCTTTATTAGTTTTGAGTTCTAACAGGTTTATGTAGCGAGCTATATTAGGTGTCTTTTCTTATTGATCAAATCAAGAACGAGGACATGCGTAAGAAAACCAAGACAACCGATATTGCTAGTAACATTATTAAGTAGCAGTGGGCCAGTCACGTCTGTTGCAGAACCGATGGACGTGGACCAGACGAGTTCTAGAGTAGAGACCGCGTCTCAGCAAATGTAGTTTCGAAACCCTCCAACCCGTGGGAAAATCTGCGCAATATCATCGTATGAGGAAAACGAAGGACCGGGAAATGTGGCACAAGCTTGGGGATGCACGTCTAGCAGGGGACTTCGAATGTCTGAAGAAGTAACTGAATGTTATATTTTAAAATATATTGCGTATTTAGTTTTTCGTCTAATACAAATTTGCTAGAGACTGAGTATGAGACAGAAAAGGGATTAAAAATCCCTCCCCATATCAAATCAAAATGTGACATGATGCCAGATGCAAACACCTCAAGCTGTCCTACCCAATGAATTAAGAACATTGCCCAGTTTTCTACAGACATAACGATATCACGGGCAATATGAACATGGGTATCGAAACGCTGTCTGCAAATATCAGTGAAATACTTTATGGATGTAGATAATATAATATTTATTTTCTTAAAAATACAACGGTACGGTAAGCAGCATTACAGCTAGTTTTTATTACACATTTCATAATTATGCTTTATCGTTTAGAGTAAATTTTTAATAATTTAGTTTTTATGTAAAGGTCCCTGCAATGGAAAATAATAACAGTAATAATCATGATTAAGTTCAATGACTACAGCACCGTACTGTGATAAAACTTAAAAAGTCAATTCCAAATCCCAGGTGCTCTCGGGCTACTTAGAAGGCCCGACAAAACGACCTAAACATCGACTATAGAAAAAGCGACCATACAGTGTACAATACAATTAACGAATTTATAATTCAGAATGAAGATGGATGCATATGACAGAAACGATTTATCAGTTTTGATGACGAAAGAACGATAGTAAAGAAATGGCTCTAGTGCTAGTCATAAAGAATATGTATTAAAGCAAGTGACCCCAGTATACCTCGATGAAATTGCTCGTTTAATTATTGATTATTGAATTAGTTTTTAACTTCGTTAAGTTTCATTGCAATGATGACTCACCGTTGTTGATTGCCAGCATTGACCGATCGAACAACAAATGGAATGGTAACCATGCTTTAACCTCTGACTCTACCATATTTTTAAAGAAAAAATTTAAATATAAAAAATAGCAATATTATGAAAGACACCTTAGATCGATTTGAAAAAAACTTAATAACAAACGCAAAACATGCTGTTCAACGAAATACAACAAAGGGATGTGAACAATTTAACCGTTCCCATAGCAATTCCAATAGACAAATCAATTCATAACATGACCTGAGACATTAACACTCATATCATTGTGAACTCAGACTAAACGGTGTAGCTCCATGTTGACTTCATTATCTTTTTAAGGATTAACCCTACTGTTGTAAAATGGAACGCAGTGTTTATAGTGAACCTACCTGTCAATGTCAAAAATTAATAAAAGTCTTCTACAGCGAAATGGCAAACCATGAGTTGTGTTTTATTTAGTGGTCCCGAAATAACTGGTTTAAAATATAAAATATAGTATCTTACAGTAGTAATAAAGTGCCTCTCAACACCTACATCATGTGCCTGTGTCAAATACTGGAATTATTTATATGCTATTCAAAACCCTTAATAAAACATTATGAAATGTGGCGAACTTTCGATTTCTAGATAACACAAAAATATAAACCAGAAGCACATATGCAGAACTGTTAATTAATTTAAACCCAAAAATCCAACAATATTATGTAATCTTAGGTGTATAATATTTGATTGATTTCGACTCAAACTTCAACAAAGGGATGTGTAAAATGCAGCCGTGCCTATTGCAATTCCCATAGACAAGTCAGTTAATGACATGACCTGAGCCATTCACACTCATGTCATTGTGAACTCAGAATAATGTTCAGCTTTGTTTTGACATTTCATCGTCCTATGGTATTAAGGATCTACCCAAACAACGTTCTTTGTATCATATGCTGGCGGCGGGTAACACAGTGTTCAGTATCATGCATAGTAAGACGTGAGAACAATGTCTTTTGCCCATTTTACTCCAAGTCCCAGGGAGTAATTTGGCCGACGGCCATCAGTGGAGCGCAGGTCGCTAAGAAACTTATGGCAAGTCTATTTAGTTTCCTTCTCGTGGTTGCTGCCTGCTCTTGTTCTGTTTTCTTTTTTTTCTCGGCCACATTAGTGGCCAGCTGTTCTCCCAGTTTTTGTAAGTCGGGGCTAGTGGACTATTTACGACCACCTGTGCTTTGGCCTCCACAGTGAGCGTCGTAAACAGAGATAACGGAATCCTGGAGAGTTCAGCTGATCGCGGGTCGGGGTTAGTTACCTTCGAGCAGTAATACGCTTTCTTTGGTCTGGATTTCAAGCGACACGGCGGCCCCTTGTCTAGCCAGCAGGGGGAAATGGTCTGTCTTCTGACAACTACCTGGCGAGGTGTGGAAGGGCCTCGCTTGGGATAGTGGTGGCCATGCTGACAGGGCCAGGCTGGCGTGGGTAAACTGGGTAGTTGTTTTGCATGGACCAATACAGAACTTATAATGGAATAATACCTATACAATTCAACAATATTTCCACATTGAACAACTGTATGAGCCAGAATCACATACGCTGAAATTACAAACAGTCCTTTTTAGCACTGAGGGCACCTACTGTACTTTTTTCTTTTTTGGTTGCTTGTTTTATACGTTTTAGATGGACCAATGCAGAACTTATAATGG
Organism: Dendrolimus pini; assembly: GCA_949752895.1. Classification (NCBI taxonomy): domain Eukaryota; kingdom Metazoa; phylum Arthropoda; class Insecta; order Lepidoptera; family Lasiocampidae; genus Dendrolimus; species Dendrolimus pini. The sequence continues at coordinate 17,339,467 of OX457144.1, read as the reverse complement.
AATAATACCTATACAATTCAACAATATTTCCACATTGAACAACTGTATGAGCCAGAATCACATACGCTGAAATTACAAACAGTCCTTTTTAGCACTGAGGGCACCTACTGTACTTTTTTCTTTTTTGGTTGCTTGTTTTATACGTTTTAGATGGACCAATGCAGAACTTATAATGGAATAATACCTATACAATTCAACAATATTTCCACATTGAACAACTGTATGAGCCAGAATCACATACGCTGAAATTACAAACAGTCCTTTTTAGCACTGAGGGCACCTACTGTACTTTTTTCTTTTTTGGTTGCTTGTTTTATACGTTTTAGATGGACCAATGCAGAACTTATAATGGAATAATACCTATACAATTCAACAATATTTCCACATTGAACAACTGTATGAGCCAGAATCACATACGCTGAAATTACAAACAGTCCTTTTTAGCACTGAGGGCACCTACTGTACTTTTTTCTTTTTTGGTTGCTTGTTTTATACGTTTTAGATGGACCAATGCAGAACTTATAATGGAATAATACCTATACAATTCAACAATATTTCCACATTGAACAACTGTATGAGCCAGAATCACATACGCTGAAATTACAAACAGTCCTTTTTAGCACTGAGGGCACCTACTGTACTTTTTTCTTTTTTGGTTGCTTGTTTTATACGTTTTAGATGGACCAATGCAGAACTTATAATGGAATAATACCTATACAATTCAACAATATTTCCACATTGAACAACTATATGAGCCAGAATCACATATGCTAAACATTTCAAACAGTCCTTTTTAACACTAAGGGCACCTACTGTACTTTTTTCTTTTTTGGTTGCTTGTTTTATACGTTTTAGATGGACCAATGCAGAACTTATAATGGAATAATACCTATACAATTCAACAATATTTCCACATTGAACAACTATATGAGCCAGAATCACATATGCTAAACATTTCAAACAGTCCTTTTTAACACTAAGGGCACCTACTGTACTTTTTTCTTTTTTGGTTGCTTGTTTTATACGTTTTAGATGGACCAATGCAGAACTTATAATGGAATAATACCTATACAATTCAACAATATTTCCACATTGAACAACTATATGAGCCAGAATCACATATGCTAAAAATTTCAAACAGTCCTTTTTAGCACTAAGGGCACCTACTGTACTTTTTTCTTTTTTGGTTGCTTATTTTATATGTTTTAGATGGACCAATGCAGAACTTATAATGGAATACCTATACAATTCAACAATATTTCCACATTGAACAACTATATGAGCCAGAATCACATATGCTGAAATTTCCAACAATCCTTTTTAGGAATAAGGGTTCCTATTGTACTTTTTTCTTTTTTGGCTACTTATTTTATATGTTTTCGATGCACCAATGCATAAATAAGAATTGATTTATATACTACTATACAATTCAACAATAATTTCACATCACACAATTATGTGAGCCAGAATCACATGTGTTGAACTTAGAAACAATTTACACCCAAAAATCCAGCAATATTATGTATGCTGAACATTTGATTGATTTCATCATCATTCTTCATTAATTCTTTCAACTACAACAAACCACATTCAGTGTCACATACTGGTATTATGTGATCTGCAATCCCTTTCAAGACAATGGTCCCAAATTATCATTTGTGTTGTTAAATAAATTCTGAATATCCTGACATGCACTTTCAGCATCAACTGATCTCATAGAGTTTAATACTTCAGCCACATACTGACCAAAATACAGGTATTGTTTTTTAATATTAACATCCTGCAGTTTCACTACAGGTTCCATAGCTTCTATAAGGTCGTCTAAAACTTTTTTGCAGGATCTTTTCTCTTTTCTGTATTCAATGGGTGATTTTTGTCTAGGCTTATATCTTTGTTGACCTCTTTGCCTAATGCCTATATCTATTGGTTCATCATGGAGCTCTTCCTTCAGTCCAGATTCTGAGTTTATTTTCGTTGATAGTTCTTCATATGTCTGTAAGAGAAATACATACCATATAAGCAAGTAAAATGTGTGTGCTATAACTAGAATAAAGTTACCAAACCTGGTATTCACTGAGAAACATTTGTTTATAAAAAACCACATTGAATTGGAAACAGAATTTAACACTATGTGTGTAATAATTATAGGAAGCTTGTAGGCTCATTTAAAAAAGAAAAAAGTGTTATTTAGAATAACAGACAATCATTTTTGATATAGTAGAGCCAACCCTAAGAGAGCTGTAATCAAGACTCTGGCTACCACATCAGGTACTAAACTCTTAACAGAATATCATTATGAAATTATTAGCCTTGAACTAATCATTTTCTGAAGTGTTGTTCTAATATATTTATGTTGTGATCACATCTATTCTAACTATACAGACATGAACACATATATACATGCACACACACAATGCTTACATACTAAACATAGACACATTGTTACTGATTTAATTTTATTACAGTATAAATATTGGCCACCTACACAGAATGGGGGAGGATCACGCTTTGAAAAGAACCTATCTGGGCAGGCCAATGGGTCGGCGACCAGTTGGTAGGCCCAGATATCGCTGGAGGGACGTAGTGGGGGCTGATCTGCGCGAGCTTCATGCCGATGACTGGCAGGAGACAACGTTGAACAGGAAGGAGTGGAGTATTCTGATTTCGGAGGCCAAGACTCATTTTGGGTCAGTGAGCCGCAGTTTATAAAACTATAAAATGTGTAAGGGCACTAATTCTTAAAACACAGGCCTAGTGCCTTGGGAATTAAGGACTTCAATATTACTTTCTTTCTATTTCCGAATTTTGCAATAAAGATTATTGATTTAAAAAAATGTGTTCTGTTTTATAAGTGAGTTCCAATAGTGCAGTTCCTCCCTCTATCCATCGCTCCTATCTGATACCTCTATCATCTCTGTTAACTCCACTCCTAATATGGCAATAACTATAAGCTAATTTTCTATTTTTTAACAAATAGTTACTAATTCAAATTTCAAATTCAAGGGTTTTATTCAAAATAAATTCCACTGCAGAACACTTTTTAAAGATCATACATATCATTTAAAACTTAATTTTACTTCCTATTCTATGGACACTGCTTAGCAATGTGTTATTTTTGTTAAGGAGAAGAAGCGGCAAGAAACTCCCCAGCAACATGTCTAGCTAAAAATTGTTTTCCTTTATATTACTTATTCTATTTATATCTCAAGTTCTTTTTTTATAAGTTTTATACAGAAGTATGTAACAACTACATTAATTCTTCAAAAATAATTCTATACTTTTAAAGAAATAATGGAGTTGTAGCCAACAGTGCATACTCAATAAGACAAAGACACAATAAAAGGAAAGAAAAATATTATAGTTATAATAATGAAATGACCTACTAATTTTTTTAAAATTTTCATGACTAGTATACATAAATAAAACATAGTTTAAATATATCTTTCAACAAAGGCTATAGACCTGTTATAACTAATATGAATAAGAGCATAAGCATTACTAAAATATAACAACCATGAACAGTAAAATCTGAAAAATATTGTTTCTGAAATAGGTATCTGTCTACCTCCTAATGTTACCGGTAGTTAGACCATTATATAACTATTTATACAAATAACCAAAAAATCAATAATAGAATACAATTTCAAAGATGGGTACTAACCTCTAAATTACTATCCTCTTTTTTCGCAGCCTCTCTAAGGAACTGAAGGGGAATCCAAAGAGGCCAAGAAGGTGTATATATATCAGCACTGCTTTTAGCATTCTCTTTGGACTTCTCCAACTTCCTCAGATTGTAGTTGAAAGTATTTCTGATGTTCACCCATCTATCACGGACAGAACGTGCTGTAACAAATGAAGTTGAATAACTATATCTCACACAAAACTCGAAGCCCCTTTTTGATCCTAATACATGATAATATCAACTAAGACCGATATTTTTTGAAATAAGTGATTTTTATGCTCATAATTTTATTATTAATTAACTTTTTAGTAAAATAAGATAGTTACCGCGGGTTAGAAAGAAAATAAAATGGGTGTGGTTTACATATATGTCCCCGGAATCATAAGTAATGGGGGGAGGGGGGAGGCGGGGGGGAAGAAAACTTACCCCTTCTGCAATTCCTATGGCGAGGAAATGTATAGTTCCCGAGTTATTAATGTTTTTGTCAATTTCACTTGTATATAAGATAAATAGTGAATGGTTACAGTCGGTTCTGGCACTCGCCGGCCGCTTCCGCGGCACGCTCGCTTCGCTCGCTCGGCTCGTGCGCTTTGGCCTACACAAAACCTAACCTAACCAATTGTTTCAAACTTTACATATTTAAATTTTCGGATACATACAGTCTCCTATTTAAATAAATCACATCCTCTCCAAAATGTACACTTTCCGGTGCACAAAAAAAGTAAAAAAAACAAAATTACCAGATCATTGTCGTGAATTTTAAACTTCGATAATTAATTGAATATGTAATTTTTCCACTCAAACCCAATTTCACTTGTTATAAATAAGTCTTAAATATATTCCTAAGCACATTAACCATTAAAATCACTCAGGAAATCATCCGGGGACATATATGTAAACCCAACCCAATAAAATAAATAATAAAGTTAAATAGACACGAAAGTAACGTGAGGAAAGCCATATTAGACGCTTTACTGTAAATAAAATAAATACGTTATTGCCGTGGTGGTAATGAATAGCCAACGCGGACCTTAATGGCGGCTATTGGCTAACAAAACGTACTTTTTCTGCATGTATTTTAACAAAAAGGATAGAATTAGATATTTAACAGCCAGCAAATTATAAATTTGGCGTAAGAGGATGCACCGAAATGGGTCCGATACCTTTTTTCGCTCGTATATACTCAGTGTGATAATTCGATGAAATTCGACTTACCGGTAAAGCCAGGGCCCAGCTTCGCAGCGAATTCAGCATACGCCTTATATTTCTGTTGGATATGATGATTGGTATTACCCGTATACTTCCATATAAAATGACGTTTACGAATGAATTCCACGAGTTCAAACTCAAGTCTGCGTGTCCAATAACAATGTTTCTTACGCGGCATAATATTGTTTATAATTATAAACCAATGTTCTAACTAACAGTAGGTATTTATTTTAGAAATTTAAACAGCAAAGGCAACAATGGCGGAGCCAGTGTTGCCAACTCAGTATCAGGTTTTGGGCTAAATCGAACCTCAAAAAGGGCTAGATTTGCCAAAAAATTTGAAATAAGGGCTAAATTGCTAAATAATTAATAAAACTTAATAGAATAGTATAATTTATCACCTACTACTGTGTACAAATATTGTATAAACATATTATTTAATAACAAAAATTAACAATATTATATATATATATATATATATATATATATATATATATATATAATTCTACATACATATATATATATATATATATATATTTATGTAGAATTATTCCAAATACAGAATGAAATAGATGTAAAACAGGAGACAGGAACGATATAGTAGATACGGGGAATCCCCACATAGAATGAAAGTGAGCGTGTTTAGTTTTTGCTAGACTTTTCTGTTACAATTTCATTTCGTTTCGTTCCTAGGCGTGTCTATGATTATGTTTATTGAGATAATAATATGATAATTTGGGGCTAAATTTGGGGCTAGAGGCTAAATCATTATAATGGAGGCTAAACAGACAGAAAAAGGGCTAGATCTAGCTCCGAAAGGGCTAAGTTGGCATCACTGGGCGGAGCCATACGGCCAATCACAAACTAATATAGATTGATTGATTGATTTAGGTTTATGGCTTGGCAGCTAGGCCTTTAAGCCAGATCTTCGTTTACAATATAGTTTCTTCATTTTCTTAAGCCTATGTGTAGCACAGCTGAACTGTAGGTGATCAGAGTGCCATTCAACGGAGTTCTTGTGACAACTCAAAAGGCCACATTTGACAATATAGTTCACATTTCTCACTAAACACATAATTACTACTCAAAAACTATCAATGTCCTACAACTATTGTTCATTTTAGAGTAATTTTACACATTTTTAGAAAATAAAACAGCACTGCACAACGTCTCCTTTCAGTTCCCGCCAAAAACTCTCAACTAATATAGATACCTGTAATATGAACTAAAGATGTGTAACTCAGGAGTGATTGATTTAAAAGATGTATAATCTTTCAAATATTCGAAATCACTCTTAGTTTAAATCTTTGGTTTGGAAAACACATCTCTAACTCACTAAGTTAAGATTGATTTTACTCACATGGAATGATGAAAACTAACAAATCAGATACTTAGATGTAGTATGAGACAATAGATACAGGATATTGTGAATTGAAAAACATGAAGATAACATGCGCACTCTAAGAAATACAATGATGATACACAGTAACTTAAACTCTCTGGCGTTATTGTAAAACTTAAAACCGGTCAACTGAATAACCAAAGATTTAAAAGAGTTAAAGATTTAAAAGAGTGATTTACATCTTTTAAGGAAAAGATTTATAAATCACTGATCTCATTGGTGATTTAGTTTGCGCATCGCTAATATGAACCATGTTTTTCTTTCTTGTCCTATATATTACCTTTTTTATTTTTTTGGTTGTTTTGTCGCCTCTTACGACAGGCCGCCCGGCAGCAGGAAATTGTATTATTTATCCGTTCCTGCACGGGTATAATGATATGATCATGATGATCATATAATTTTATCCGTGTACCATTACCATGATGATAATAATCACACTTCTCTATACAACTCTTTAATTTTCCTTTGCGTTCCTCTTCACTTGTATTTCTTTATTACTTATGGATTGTATAGTGTATTAAATTCATTTATTGTAAATAACCAAATAAAGCTTTAATTTTAATTGTCTGTAAATAATTATTAATTATTATAATAAATGTATTCCAAATTTTCAGTATAATTTTGTATTCTTTCGTTCGTTTCCCTCGTTTTATGATAGTCATATTAATATTTACCACGTGACTCTGGCTGAATGTATAAACCGTCCCTAGCCAAATCGAGAAAAAAGGAATAATAGTACTGCAAACTTTTCCTTGGTGGGGGGATTTTGGGGACCAATTAGCGATGCGCAAACTAAAGCACCAATGAGATCAGTGATTTATAAATCTTTTTCCTTAAAAGATGTAAATCACTCTTTTAAATCTTTAACTCTTTTAAATCTTTGGTTCCAATGATATAATTTATTCAGTTGACCGGTTTTAAGCTTTACAATAACGTCAGAGAGTTTAATTTACTGTGTATCATCATTGTATTTCTTAGAGTGCGCATGTTATCTTAATGTTTTTCAATTCACAATATCCTGTATCTATTGTCTCATACTACATCTAAGTATCTGATTTATTAGTTTTCATCAGTGCTGCCAGATGGGGGCGAGTCCCTGCAAATTCGGGGATTTCTTGACGTCTGGGGGGAGATTCGGGGGTAAAGATTCTTTGGGGAAATTTCGGGGGGAAATATTTTGTTGTGAGAAATTTTGGAGAGATCTTTTAAGTATCAATAATTCATCTACAAACACAATTCTCATCACTTTAATTATTATATCTAAGTCACAATACGATATTATTACTTTATCTTACGAATTATACTCTACTAGTGAATCATACTTCAATTCAATAGTTCATTTTAATAATCCAATTCATTCGTTAGTTCATTTACGTTATTTATTTATTATGCCGTCTCTACTCGTATGCGTCGTATCCCATAGGCTACTTTCCGTTAGAGACTGACAATGATCACGTTCGCAACTGCAGTTTTTCCCGTTTCACTTATTTGCTGGCGTCACAATCGTAAACTCAAGTGGAATGGTTATTTAACGCACCTATTGACACGGGTCGTTGTGAGCGCCCCGTGAGAGAAAATGATGACGTCATTAGTGACGTTTTCGCTACGACGGTGGTTTTGTTTTTTTCTTTCCCCTTTAAAATAAGTAAAAACTATTTTGGGGATTTTTTCTCAAAAAGCTTATATTTAGGAATTTTTGAAAAAAATTTGGGGGTTAATTGTCATGGTCATCTGGCAACGCTGGTTTTCATCATTCCATGTGACTAAAATCAATCTTAACGTAGTGAGTTAAAGAAAGATGTATTTTCCAAACCAAAGATTTAAAGAGTGATTTTGAGTTTTGAAAGATTATACATCTTTTAAATCAATCACTCCTGAGTTACACATCTTTAGACCAATTCACACAATCTTTTTTTGAAAGTATACCATTTTGTATGTTCATTTTTATCTTTGCCTCAAAAGAAATTTTATAGATTCTTTGTGCATTTTATAAAAATAAAATAGGGTCAAAACGCTTGCACAGAGTTCACATGAATGAAATAGAACGATGAACACCACAGAGTACTTTATATTATTACATACGGGTATAGAGTCAACAGTCATAATATATATACTAACGCACTCTATCGGTATACGACACAATACAACGGCAAAAACCGTCCAGGGCGTCTAGTATTATTTTGATTTTTATATTAAACTTTTGGAATAATGTTTATTTGTTAGTAAATAAAACAACAATTTAGCGGTAGCGTGATTTATTATGTTTTGTAGCGGCCAGCAGGCTGCCTAAGCGACATAACCGTGGCAAGCTGCCTTTACGTTATTCGCCACCCGCGTCGCCCTTACCGCACCCCTCTTCTTCAGACAGCTAAACGCTGTACACAGTCTGCTTCGGTCAGCGCGCGAGTACAGTCTTGTCACGGTTATCTTAAATGCTCGAGAATGTTTACGCGCAGCTTTAGTGTTTTATATTGTACACTCTTCTTAATATAAAATGTGCTACACAAAACTAACTTTCGTTGCACAAACCGGCAACCATCCACCAGTTTCCTTTTATTAAAATATTCAAAGTCATACATTTTCATAACATCATTTGTATCCACATCTAATCTGGTGCCGTTTTACCACATCTGGGTACACAACAAGCTCTTTCAGAAGAAGCCATAATTCAAGTCAATAGAGAACAAATCTTTAGGCATATCGGAGTTCAGGGTACATTCGTAAATCCAACGTGACTACACAACACTAGTAAACGTGATAAGCGAATTCTTCGGAGTCCAGGAATCAAACATAGTAGTCGAAAAATAATCAAAACACAAACAAAGTCCATACGTTCACGAGTGTGACTCGTATCGATCGGAATGTCATTTTGGTTTTGACGTAATTGACATCTTTGAAATAAGTTTTTGATTAATCGACAATTCATCAAAACTCCAGTAATTAAAGTTAAAACGAGCTTTGTAATTTGAAAAATGTGAGGAATAGAACTTACATACTTTAAAATATATTAATTAGCCGATATGGCTTGCAAAAACATAAAAACATATCAAATATTTCTTAAACAAGTATTAAAACAACAGCGTATAACGAAAATTATTATTTTCTTTCATTTGGTGTTTAATTTGAGAACAGTGACATCTACTGCAATACTAATAGAACGCAAAAAATCTCTAAGGACAAATCATTGTACTGACTGTTATGACCGTAGACTGTTATGAGTTATGACTTTGGCCGCACGGCCGTTTCAGTCCATACAATTTTCTGTTCAGTACTTTGCAATATTAGAAACAAGATTAATTTCCATTCACTCCCACTTCTCCTCCCGTCCATTTTATATCAATTTCATAATTTGACGTTTAGCCTTTTGACGTTTGGCCGATTTTTTAAACACCATGACCATAGTTCACCATACGTAGTATCTATATTAGTTGTGTATATAACTCTCATCACATTCACATGCAGGACTCGAGACAATATACGAGACAATATACGAGACAATACTTTTTTTATTGGATTGAATTTACATTCCATTATGATTTATTTTTCGCACTCGAATCGACTTTAAATCGATTTAATATTTTTAAAAGTTAAAACTATTTTTACTGGTTGAAATAGATGATACACTATATATAGCTGGTTGATTTGATTTTTTAATTTCAATTTCAACAGTAAAAAAATATATAGGTATTAATTTTTCATAAGTATATTTGAAATTGGGATTAGGAACTAAATAAATTAGTTATAATAGCTATTAAATTTAGCCATTATGTATTGTAAAAAGAAACCTATAAGAAAACATGATATCGTTTACGATAATACTTCGAGAGATGCAATACCAAAAAGGGGCTATTACTCCGAATTAGTCTCAGATATGACTAAAGATGATCCAACTAAGGATATATGTGCCAAAAAGAGGATGAAACTTATTTTACAGGTAATAAACTATAACTATAGTAAGTACTAGCTTCTGCCTGCGGTTTAGTTCACGTGGAATAGTTTAAAAAAAAGTAAGTTAAAAAAAAGCCGTGAAACCTTCCTCGATAAATGGGCTATCTAACACTGAAAAACATTTCAAATCAGACCAGTAGTTCCTGAGATTAGCGCCTTTAAGCAACCAAATAAAGAAACGACCTTATCAGCTTTATATATTATATATATAAGATAAAACTCTCTCACCAACACCACACCCTTGTCAAAATCTCCGCTTCTATTATGTTATGTTGCAGAGAAATTACTTTCAGTCTGTTATAAGCTGTTTAAGTAATTAAAGCTTTTTAACTATCCCACGGGAACTCTTTAATTTTTCGGGATCAAAAGTATCCTATATGTTGACCAGGGATATAAGCTACCACCATACACAATTTCATGTAAATTGGTCCAGTCGTTTCGAAAATTAGCCACTACAAATGGACAAACAGAAACAAAAATTTGAAAAAAATCTAAATTAGTTCTATTTCACTTCTTACATCCCCCTGACTCGGTTTTTAGCATTTATTTCATTGTACAGAAATTTCACCTCTACAATTTTATTATATGTCTAGTAAGTACTTAAATAACATTGACAATTTCTGTGGTTGAGGGGCCTAAGCTTTCACCGGCCAATCTTCACTTTATTGCAGAGGGTTGGATTCCAGTTGATCTTCCATTGCTTAAGTACTATGGTCTGAGGGTCTGGGATTGGTCCTAATGTAGTTAGTTGTATATTACCCATGACACAATTGTGAGTAATTAGCTTGGCTTGAGGGTATTCAATCTATGTGTTTGTTTGCCGATTTGTTATTCAAATGGTAACAATACATTATTGAATGTTGAGGACCTCAGCATTTAATAATGAATGTTGTTTCTGACACCACCCCTCACTTCTGGTCACAGAAGCAACAGTAGGAGTTATAAAGTCAAACTCACTATCTGTCACAGCTATTCTACATCAAAAGTATTAGATCTTAGTCGTATGCAATTCACTTGCAAGTACTGGTACCCAAAGGTTGGTAAAGGAGAAGAAGAGGAGAAGGCAGATTATGATTTGACAGGATGAGCTCAGACTTCTGCTGGACCCTACTGGTGATGTGATGAGCAGAAGGAGGCCTTTGCCAGGAGGCACTATGAGAAGAGTGACTTGATTTAAAAGGAAAAATCATCTCACATTCTCAGATAAGCTATGGGGCTTATGTTAAATTTTAAATAATAATAGGGCCTATGAATGGTTGGTAAGATGCAGGGACCGGCTGGCAAGTAATGTGAAAATTCAACCAATGGTAGGGCAAGCGAATGAATAGTAAGCTGTAGGAACGGGCCATAAAAGATATATTAAACATTACTACAAATGAAGGCCCCAGGGAAGTAGACTTGTCACCTTTAAAAAAAACTAACTATGATGAAACATACATTGATGGAATAAGCACAGCAATGGATAGTTCCTGTATCTTACCGACCATTCAAATGCCTTACTATTAGTTAAAATTTGACACAAGCTATATATATGACATAGCCATACAAGTTATATCAAAATTCAACGGATGATAAGGCAAGGGAACAAACAGTATAAATAGTATAGTATATAGAACTATAAAACAAACCGATGTCCATCCAGTTCCATCCGTGGATTAAATTTGACAAACAAATCTATTCTGCTGTGACATAATAATGAATGCTACACTTATTTAATTTTAGGCAAAAACAGACAATCTTGCACCAACACTCATTTCTCTACCGAAACCTCAGAAACCGAAGTTGCTCTTACCTCCAGGACGGTGGACCACTTACAGAGAAGATGACAGTATTGTAAGTTATATTTTAAAAGTAATGTAATTTACATAGCATAAAATACACGCACACACACACAGCATAACATACACACACACATACAGAAAGGTTACAGTCACTTACAACGGCAACAATAGTGGTAAAACCAATGCCTTGCCAGCTTTAGGATGGTATAAAAATAATAGGACATATATATAAATAGATAAATGAGATGGAGGGATGGGATATGGAACATGGAATAGGGAAGGAGGGCGAAGTGGACCAGTGAAACTCACTCATTCCATGAAACACAATTAGGCAATTAGATCACACCATTAGAGCTGGCCTTAAGATACTTATAATGTTGTGTTTTACTTTCAGCAATTCCCGTTTGAGACATTTGTACCCAAGCTCCAGTTCTTGAGTGTAGTATTACCCAAAGAACTGCCAAGGTTGGTCAAGATTGAGAGGCTGAGGAGGAAGTTTCTTGCTGCTAATATAAAGGTATTATTTAAGAAAATGTTCAAAATTAAATGTTGCAGTAGTTTGGTGACCAAAGCACCTATGTATCATTAAGTGTCTATTGTATGTGATGATGCACAGCAGACAGACTGACAACCTAACTGTGATGGAAATTGGTTACCGTTGCCTTTGGGCATTAGTAACCTCAGAGGTGCTGCCAATGTGCTGCTGACATAAAAGAGGTAACTGGAACCTGACAACTAATGCTGGAACACAACTCAGTTGTTATGGAGCCAGGGTGATAGCCATCCATTCGGGTAAATGCCCTAATACCTGGCTGTATGTTGTTATATCGCCTCTTGGCTGCAGGAATTTGTATTCTTGTCTATTCCTGCTTGGAGAAAAATCTTGATGAAGAATCTCAACTGTTTGTGAAGTGAGCCTTTTCTAGATGTCACTGTAAAAAGTGTTTGTGAGTGTTATTTATAGTACTATTGTAAAATTAAAGTAGAATAAAGTAAGACGCAGTGTCAGCAAAAGCTGAAGTTGAACCGTACATACATACTTCTAAAATATGTATATTCTTTCTATTTGTTACAGAAAATGCTTCGAAAATTGGATATCCAACCATACTGGTTACTACCTCCAGAGGAATATGATATACCTGACCAGGACTTGTTTGGCCTGTACAGTCCATTCCCTAAGCTGGACCTAGAAATATTTGATAATACAGATTTTGACTGCCGGTGAGTTTGTTAGTTTGTTTAACTATTAATGTAGTATACCTCATGTGAAAATTGTTATAAGTAACATTGTAATGAAATTAGCATAAGTAGAGTGATGGCCTCTGTGGTTGAGAATGACTAAGACTTAGCAGACTGAGCTCGCTGGAAAGCAGAGAGGTTCGATTCTGGCATGGTAAATTTCGGTAACGAAATTTCTGTTATTTACTGTGGTCTGGGTGTCTGGAATCGGCATAAGAGTGGTCTGTTGTTGTTGTAAAATAGTTATGTTCCGTTAGGAACTCACAAAGACCATGTTCACGACCGCGATTTCGCCCGTTTCATTTGCTTGCTGGCGTTACAAACGTAACCCAATTTCGACCACTGGGCGACCACTAATATGTATAGATACATGTGTGTATTTATATTGTTTTGTACTTATGTGTATTGTGTATACTTATCATTTATCATTATTTATAAACTGCACGACCCTTATTATTAAAAATCTAATAATCCCTGCCAAGGGTTGCCTGGAAGGGATCGCTTTTTATCTATAAGGCTGCCCCCTTGTATCTCTTGTATTTTTCTATTTCTGTTTATCTATGCTTTGGTTTACAATAGTGTTGTCTATGCATCTTTTCAGGATACCTGAAGAGTGGCTCGGTTTAGGCATGATTGAAGGTGAGCAGTATCCGTGTCCAGGTCTGGCCTTTATACCCAAGGAAGAGGCCAAACCGGTCAAAGGAAGCACGGACGTCATACAGACCCTTAACAACCTTTATGAGGTTAGTTCTTTTTGTTATAATTTTCTTGATTCCTGTGATCAGTGGCAACACTGTAAGTAGAAGTGATGTAGGTTTTTTTCTTTTTTTATTATCTAATTATTTATTATCTATTTAGGGGCTTTTAGTGATAATGTCACCATGTCAGCCCCATCTTACCCTAATCATACAATTACACAAACTTATATAAATGGTTTCACTATTTTATAAATTAAAAGAGCTGCAGCAGACTGTGGCCGTTACAAAATGCTCTGGAAAATACCCACTTCCATCAGATTAATTCCCAGAGCATCCACCAGCCCCTTCCTGCCGTCTCTGGTCCGAACACATTCCACTAACAAATGCTGTACGTCTTCCACTATATGGCAATGCAAACAATTTGGAGTATTGCTCCATCCCACAAGATGATAAAATTTATTTACTGGAATGGGACCGGAGTGCAATCTATGAGCTAGGACACAAAGGTGATGCATGATGATGATGATTTGATATTTGATATTAGTTCTTACATTATTCTTACTCTTAATTAATATATTTGCTAAGCCCGACTTTGGAGCTTGCAAATGTGGTATCGTTTCAATAGTTTCACAGTCTGGCTAGTATCAGTGACGGCTACAGCCTGCTGGTTTGTGTGGTTAATTAGTTTATTGTTGTAACAGATAGCTACAGTGTTTATTACTTCCTTAATTCCTTCCTCCTGTCTGATCCCTCTATGGCATCTGACAGGCTGGTAACACGTTGGTTTAGCGCATGGTGTTGCAAACGTCCATAGGCAACAGTGACCATTTTCCATTATGTGGGTCATCTGCCTCCTTGCCAGCAATAAAACGAGTGTTTGATTCTAGGCAAACTGGTAAATGGTCCGCTGTAACCTGTTATTCTGTAAGATGAGCTTTTGAATATAACAACTGTTAATATATCAAAACGTAAGGCTGACGGCCACCATCGCCTATGGACATTAGCAATACCAGAGGTGCTGCCAGTCTCGAAGGAGAAACCGGGCCACTGATGCCGAACTCAAAGTTGTTATGGCGGCATACTCCAGACCAGGGGTGGTGGCCATCCAGTCGGGAAAACACCCTACCACCTGGCTGTGGGTTGTTATGTCGCCTCTCACAACATGCCGCCTAGCCGCAGGAATTAGTATTCTTTTCCGTTCCTACACGGAGGAAAAACTGTGTAAAACTAGTTTTTAAGATTAGGATATTTTCGTTTAAATGCATTTTCTTAGGGTTGTACGTCGCCTCTACGGAGTCCTTTACTGGAGGCGGAATTCCAAGCGCTAGACCAATTTTTACTCAATAATTTGATTTTTACTTTATAGTGGACGAATGTGGCAGCGTTTAATTTTGACAAGGAAACTGAATTATGGGAGGTCATGGCTTTGGATGGCTCCAAACGACGTTTCAAGTAAGTGTTCACATTAATTTTTTTTAAGAGATATTATACTATGCGTGTGTCAGTAATAAAATAGTGTGAAATGGATGAATTAATAATGTTTTCTTTGTGGATGTTCGACTTTTTCCTTATAAATAATGTTAATTATACTACGAGGCGTAAAAAGTTGATAGTTGGATGCTTAAAGCATCAAGCATTTAATTCCAATAATTTGATTAAATTTTCTTAACTTTTCGCGACATAAGTCGCGACATTTTAATTATGTCTATAAAGACATAATTAAAATTACGTTTCAACTACAGTGTAAACTCTATATAACGACGCTGAAGGGATGCAATTTATGATGTGTGTGTATTTCTAATAAACTTTGTGATAATTCCAATGGCATTTTCGACTTTACATCCTGTAAATTCGTAATAAAGTTATAATTCAAGATAAACTTTTTAAATACCACTTTCAATTTTTCATTGTTTTAGTCTAAAAATATTATTATCAGTGTTTTTAATTAACAAATCTACGGACTTCCGTACCCTTTTTACAACTTAATTACTATGAAAGTTTTAAGAGTTCATACACGCTTATTTTTGTTACTGTGTGTGACATTAATTTTGTGATTTTTATCTTGTGGTGTACAGTCGAGAGCAGAAAGATAGTAGCAGCCAAGATGGTCAAATAGATAACACCATCGAAAGTGATCATTAGTATCGGTACAACCAATGTGGTCTAATTGTTCGAATCAGTCTTCTTGACCAAAAACATCGCTACACGCAGAACGCCAAATAGATGAGTTCATTCAAGTCGCCAAAATGATCGATACACTCTAGAAAAATTAACTCTATTTTATATGTGATTAGAGTCAAATCGAGATGAATTCATACTAGGTATATCAAAATTGTATTTCGAATTATGTATTTCAAATTGAATGACTTATTAACGCAGCCTGCTAAATTTGCATTGAATAAAAATAACCTTTCTTTTTTTATCTGAAATCAACGAATGCTGAAGGCGTTTGAGTCAAAAACTTAAAAAACTCCTGATCCCAGCAGTGTGATTGATGAGGAGGATGACGTGAGCATAATAATATTTATCCCGTGCGAGCCAGGGCACGCACTGGGATTGGAAGGAAACACCAGTTTTTTTCCAATCAAGCATCATTTATTGTCGACTTACAAATGTTGTTAAAACTTCTATCCCACAGGGGCTGACATAAAATCTTTAGTTTTGTGACTGATACCCACCTGTGTTTTATTACTAACTGTATATTATATCAATCGAATAATAATAAGAAAAATATAAGTTAAATTGTAAGCAGTTTGTTACGGATCACAGTATTTCGATAGTTTACAATCTCGCTAGATAGATTATATCACATATATACACTATAATATTATTTCTGTTAACTAAAGATATAATACCACAAATTTTATAAATGGTGATTACCTTGTATGTATCTTTGAGTTTTCGTTTTTACTAAATACTACCTGTTTTATTCATAAAGAGTTAAAGTAAGTTTGAACGCTTCTTTAATAACCATAAAGAAGTGTTCAAACTTACTTTGACACTATGAATAAGAATAAATAATATATATGATATCTCGTTTTTGAACTAACTGATCTGAAGCTATAAGGCCGATTGACTTGAAATTTCGTATTAATATTTCTTTTGCCAAGATCAGAACGAGTTTTACAAAATTCCCAAAGGGGATTGCGGGGGCGTAAACATTGGAAAATTGATATTTGTGAACTACAGCTCTGACAAACTTAAAATTTTGTAGGAATATCTCTATTTGATACATTATGGTCAACAAAAAACACATTTTATGAAATTTTACTTCCAAAGGCGATTGCGGGGGGGGGGGGGTCGTAATATTTATATATATAAAGATCAATGCCACTTTTCGTTGTAATTTTATAACTTTAGAACGACTTTACCGATTTTGATGAAATTTTGTGTGTGTGTTTGAGTGGGTCCCGGGATGGTTTAAATCCACAATTAGAACCGGTAGGTCGCGCTGACATCGGGTTCTAGAATCCTCCTAATCACCTGGACCGATTATGGTGATTTTGTTTTTGTGTCATGAAACAAAGTCTTTTAGGAATTCAGAAAATATGGCGGTATGAAGTTCGCCGGGTCAGCTAGTAAATAATATACTATGTACCTAACGATGGAGAATATGATGCATTTATTTTAGATTTCTTGTCTGTCAGTCGATTTGTCTGTTTGTTTGGGATTTACTTAAAAACTACTAGGCCGATTTCAATTCGAATTTCGCTGATAAAGAGCTAATTTTCAGACTTAAATTCTGCGCTACCTTTTATCCCGGAATCCCGTGGGAATGTTTTCGGGAACGGTTTAAAGAGGCCAGTATAAAAAATGTTTTCTTATTACATACATACATCAGCTTTCACATCGAAATGCGATGATTTTACTCATAGATAGCAAATTTTCAGAAATGAAATCTGTGATTTTTTTTTCCTAGAGATCCAGCGAATTTTCTAAGAAGCAGATTAAAGTTGTTAGGATGCATAAAAATTAGCTTATTCCTCCACGATTTTTGGCACATTATTTTTTTAATACCGTAATACTTTGTGCCCTGGGAATCCCACGGAAATTTTCCCATGTGATTTAAAGTGCTTAGTATGCATATAAATTAGCTGATTTAGATATTACTTATACTAAAACATAGAACACTTTCTTTTTTCAAACACTGCGGTACTTTGAACAGCATACCCCGCGGGATTTTTCCTGGGAATAGTATAAATTATTTATTTGCATAACAATTATTTGATTCAATTGACACTAAAACAATGGTTTACGTTCTTTTCCTGGAGTAATTATTTAACATACTTCTGTATGAAAATTACAAAAAAGAACTTGTTAAAAATAGAATAAGAAATATAAATAAAAACAATTTTCAGATAGACGTGTTGCTTAAAGTTTATTGCCGCTTCCTCTCCTTAATATAAATCACGGGTTGCTAAGTGGTGTATTTATTTTTAATAAACTTTTGAATTTGAAATTCCGAACGCTTTGGTACTTTATATCCCGGGAATCCCGCGGAAAATTTTCCGGGAGTGGTTACTTAGAATGCATAAAATTGGCTGATTCCAATAAGATTTTACTAGAACGTTAGCTTAAGATTTTTTCAATTACTAGGGTATATTATTTATCCTAGGCATCTCGATTTTTATTGCTGAGTATAGATCACGAGAATTCATATATGTATTCGACATTAAAACAATATCCAAGAAACACCAATTATTTAGTGACAGTAAAATAAGTTGTATCTCGAATTTTAAATTTCTTGTGTATTGAAAGTCTTTAGTAGATATTTTCCCATACGCACAACACATAGAAAATATACTCACATATACATAGTGTATTACGTCAATTATGTTAAATAAAATGTTAAAATAAGTTAATATTGTAAAATAGCCTTGTCTATACATTGAAGTTATTAAAAAAAAACAATTGGGATAAAATTGTTTGTTGTTTGATGGAAAATTGAAAAAAATTATGTATTTTTCATAAATATATGTTAGTTTCTATGAGGTTTTAACTATTATATAGACATTTATGACTTAAATGCTGAAAAAGCTAATACCATGCGAATTCTAGTATAGTTTTTTCAAAAACCGGATTCACTTTTTCCTGTTTTTTACTCCCATACTTTAGTGCTGGAAAGTTCCAAAATTTTCTAGGGAATTATAAGCCTATAAATAGTATTGTTGTAGAATTCGCATGGTATTAGCTTTTTCAGCATTTAAGTAATAAAAATAGCATGAAAACTGGCCGTGTTACTCTTATTACAGCAGTTTGATACTCGGAGAACTCGTGAAATTTCCCGGGATTTCCTTTCACTTCCAAGCCACTAGATCAACTTTGACGTAATGCTCGTAAATCACAAGACACTGTCTGTATTTACATTCTTAGTGGGACATCTGTAGTAGAATAAGTCTTTAGTAACATTACTAATGTCAGGGTTTTATGGAAATATCCAGGATTCATATATTCATATTATAAATGCATTAAATTTTAAATATTGATAAAATAACTTTAATCTTTGCCATTTAAGTGAGGAAAATGAAGTCGAGGGCAAATACTAGTTACGTCATAAAAACTAATTTTAATTTAATAATACTATTTGAAGTTTGATTTAGTATGAAATCATTTCGATTTGACTCTAATCACATTATGAATAGGGTTCATTTTTCTAGAGTGTATCGATCATTTTGGCGACTTGAATGAACTCATCTATTTGGCGTTCTGCGTGTAGCGATGTTTTTGGTCAAGAAGACTGATTCGAACAATTAGACCACATTGGTTGTACCGATACTAATGATCACTTTCGATGGTGTTATCTATTTGACCATCTTGGCTGCTACTATCTTTCTGCTCTCGACTGTACCTTAAGAATAACCTATATTTTTTTTCTAATTTTAATACTAAACTTATATTAATGTAGAGTGTATCTGTTACATGCTGGTGTTGTGAGGAACTGCATGTGCAGTGTAGGCCTTATGTATACCTTTATATATTATCGTAACTAGTGCCACTATTATCAGTTTTATTTCCGTCCAAATTGGACCTATGATTAAGCATCGGTCTTATTGACTCTCTAATCTGTGCTGCACAATGTAAGACTCTAATTACCTTGCAGGCTTAGTCCAATAGATTTATATGTGTATCTCTTTCATCGAGTTTCAAATCACAACGGTTCTAAAGAAGTTTCACTTCAAAAACAATTATTTGGTGTACAGCATACCACGAATCCGCCTGATGTTCAAAGCCGATGATCCGGAGACTTTCGCGCAGCGTGTCAAATTTGCGATAGATCTAAGAAAAGAAGTGGAAAATAACCTTAGGTACATACTGTTTAGTGGCCCATACTCTATGCTGCAAGGCAGTCCGCTGTATAATGCTGAAGTGTGAAATTTGTTGGAACTTGTATTGCGTCCTGCAACATCAAGGAAAATACTTCTTGAGTCCCTCAAGTTACACCACCGGCAGGATAGTGAATGGGCCTCTTTAATAATATTTGTTCCAAGTATTGCCACCTGTTTTTGTACTATTATACTATTTGCGGGTAGTTATGTTTACTACTCGGATATAAAAGCGAGCAGGTGTAATGACCAGAGATCATTATCACTCGGACTTTGGTCGTATGCACATCTCATAGTATGAGATGTTGTGGGTAGTTTTGAATATCATATCGTGAGTACGTATTAAAGTTAGTTGTTGTCTAGAACTTGGTGTTTCATTTATGAAAATCACAACAGTAGGTCTCTAGGGTGGTTGATTATTATACGAGAAACATACGTTATAATTAATTACAGAAATTAATATTTCTGTAAAGGAATGTAAACAGTATAACAGTTTGTGCTATGTGCTTTCCAGGTTCTATTTACACCTGGACTGCCTTCTTCTCCAAGGTTTGCCAATGATGCCTTTATATTATATGCCCAAGATCCTCGCCATGGTGAAGATTCATAGGCAGGCCAAAGAGGTCGACGAGGATCACCTCGAAGCTCTCAAGCATGAGGCTGAATTTTTGTATAAGAAAACGGAGGGTAAAATGAAAATTATATACACTATACAAAAATATCGAGATTTGTACAACTTCATCGACGTGCCGACCAAGGATTATGAGCCGCCGGTGCCTGATTATGGTGAGAGACGCTTGTTCTTTTCTTATTTTGCTTTTTTTCAGCTTCTTTTTAACTTTTTAATAACACGTTGCTAAGCGGTGTACATGGAATAGGAAGTAATTAAAAAACGGTTCTCCAAGTGGAACTTGTATTGAAGTAGCTGTGCCCGCGATTTCGTCCGCGTGGATTGTTTCGCGGGACCCTGATTTGAAAAGTAGCCAAAGTCATTCCTTATCATATGTTACGCGATGTCCATCACAGCAGTTTTGAGAACCATAGATTATATTAATATCACGTAGATAATAATATTATTATGTAGGGTAGTTTTCGTAGTATTTTCGTATAAAAGGCGGTGTGGCGTGTAGACGGTGTTCATTGCTTACTGTGTAGTAAAGGGTAAACTCTGCCCAAATAGTTAATATTAGGTTTATTTGGTACTTTCTTGCCCAAATCTCTGCAAGGCTTTTTACACATATCAGCTATTTCCAGTGAAAGTCCCGTCAAAATCGATCCAGCCGTTTTAGAGTTTAGCCGGGACAAGGGCATATAAAAATTTTATAAATTGATTTTGGTGTATGTAAACGATGTATGGTTTGTTGTATGCGTAAGCGCCGCCGGACGGTGTTATGCGGACTGACTGTGACTGCAATGTTGGCGGCTCCCCTCCTAGCATAGCAGAACCGGTTAAGCTCCAAGAAGCCCTCTCCCGCTTACACGATTCATACACTATAGTGCACTATTAAAATTGGTTTACTGTGCAGGTGCATCGGGAGGATTTATTACTTGTATAAACCTGTAGATCTTTAGCTTTTGAATTTGGAATATAATTATTGTTAAATAATCAAATAGAAGAATTATGGGGGACATTTAATGAGGAAGCCATTTTAAGTTGAAGAGAAATTTATCAATAATGTTGTCACACATGAAAAAATAGTTTTTAGTGTTGCCATGTGAATTTTACATATTTTATGTATTGAACAATTATTTATAATAATCTAATTATATGTACTCGTAGGTAATTATCCGTGCGTCATGGATGATTTTAATGCGCGTATGAAGTACAATCAGTGGTATTCTTTGTATGTTCTCACGGAATCTGTTTCTTGCATACATTTGGTCGTCGAGGAGTGTCTTAAGGTTATTTCATAATTAGTTTATTTAGGCTGGTGTGCACCGACATTCAACCAATGGTTAAAATAAAATAATCGCTAAATCTACATGGCTAAACTGCGTTTATTTTATGTTAACCGTCGATTAAATGACTATGAACAAAACACTTAATATATTTTATAGAATTAACATTGAGAATGAAATGCTAATCTGTTGGAAGATTTTACATGGAACACTAAGTTTCCAATTGAAAACTTTTTCTATTGCACTACTTCAGCAGACGGACCACCTGATGGAAAGCGGTTACCGTCGCCTATGGACATTTGTAACACCAAAGGTGCTACCAATGTGCTGCCGCTCTCTAAATGGAGACTGTGACCTAGTCTCTGCTGGAACACAGCACAAGGTTGTTATAGCGGCATACTCTAGACCAGGGGTGGTAGCCATCCAGTCGGCAAATACCCTAACACCTGGCTGTGGGTTGTTTTGTCGACTCTTTTTTTTTTTTGAGGCGAGGGTAAATGCTTGACCGATTTACGCACTCTCTGAGCCGTCACTAGGAAACGGCACTCATCGATCGGGGGCGATAACACTAGCAATAGTATGCTTTGTTTGCGCTCCGTCCGCGATGGCGTGACACAGAGGAGTGTGGAAGACTCAGAGCGATGCCGCACGGGCGAGCAACCTCAATACCCACTAAAAACCCCCTCCTCCCTGTCGACCCTGCGCTTTTGTTTGTGATGGAAAGACTGAGATATAGAACATAGTTACGCAACAGTCGATCCAGCGCAATAAAAGTGCCTGGAGTGTGCCCTGGGAGAACACACCCCACTTCGAAACAGGGGCAGATGAATCCCTTGCGTTGCCTAGTAGCAAGGGCCCCCCGTACCGGAACCTAACTCGGGGAGGGAAGTACTGCGCGTACCTGCCTCTCCGGGTGCCAGCTGAAGGCCGGCGACCTCGAGTAGAGACGTTAGCACGCGCTGCAGGACTTCGCTCCCTGTCCCTTTCTGCGGCCTCTTTGAGAGACATTACTGCCTCACAAAAAGTAACCGCAGCTTCCCAGCGGTCGTCACTCTGCAACATGGCCGTTACCAAGTCGCCAAGCGATCCGACGGCTCCTACGTGCGCCTCGAGATCGAAATGCTGTGGCGTCCATGCAGCGCACTCGACCAGCGTGTGAAACGCTGTGTCGGGTGCGCCGCACTGTCGGCAGTCTGGAGAAGGCAAGCAGCCCACAATGCGAAACTGATACTGGTCGAAACAACCGTGTCCGGTCAGTATCTGTGTCGTCCTGAAGATCAGGGTTCCGCTGGTGCGGGTGACCCATCTCTCCAGCTGTGGTTTTGTCGACTCTTACGACAAGGCGCCCCAACACAGGAAATTGTATTCTTTCTCTGCTCCTGCACGGATAGACCTATATAATGTTACAACTCAGGTCCCGACAAAAACAAAATTGACCTGCATATCTGAAAATAAAATAAACTAGTTGTAACTCTTTTATGATCGTCTTCTTTTGTTTACTTTGTGTTTAAAATTTGTGATTAGGAAACAGCCCATTGTTTTATTGTATTCTTTTATGGTAGTTTGCGGCCGAGTCATTAGCCAGGTGTGGCGGATTAAGTCGACTTAGATACGGAGACATTACATTTGTACGTTATAAAACGTTGACCTGATGAAAGCCGAGGCAGTCGAACGATAACCATGAGCAAAGCGAGACGTGTGTACTTCAATCATGAATCTAATAAATCACGGACTTTGCGCGTTTTATTGAATCACGACCTTCTGCATTACGTTTGGACATGTTGTGTTCGCTTATATTTATACCTGTGTTATACGTGTTTGTATAGTTCTAATAAACTCTATTAATTCAAACGGCGTTTTAATTCGAGTCCCGCTAAAGTCTTAACAAAATGTCAATATTGTAAATACAGCGAAATTTTTGGTATTCCGTGAACCCCGCGGGAATTTCAAGCGTGTGTAAAGGCACGGGCATATCCTACTAACTGGTAAAATTATACATGGCAGTAACAATCTAAAAGGTCTTGTCTATAATAGGGCGTCTGTCTTTCTGTTCGATGAGAGTTTCTGAGTTTTAGGTCTAATTTTGGGCCTCAATTTTGCAGGTGGAGTCCATGTTGTTCTTCACCACTAACTATGGCAGGAACGTTAGCTTGGCAGAGTTTGATACCGCCCAGCAACATTGCACCTCTATGGTGAGTTTGACAGTACTTAAAAAAGTGCATCCATCAATATATTCCTTTGAAGCATATTTAACAGAAACGTACCGGCTGACAGACAATATATTTTTTAAGATTTACTATTATGTTCTTATTTACACATAATCATGGCTACAGTCCACAAGAGACTCACAACGGTCACGATTTTTCCCGTTCCACTTTTTTTGCCGACGTTACAATCATAAACTCTAGTGGAACGTTGGGGGGCGTTGATGTCATAAAGAACGAAATAAACAAATGTCATTGGTTGATTTGAAAATCGCGCCTTTTGCAATGCCAAGAGATAGAAAGAATTAATGCTCTGCGGTCAACTCCTACTTCGACCCACCTTTTGACATCGGTCGTTATTAGCGCTGCGTGAGCGAAAACCATAACGTCATCAGTGACGATTTCGCCACGAGCATAACGACTGTGGTTGCCATATGGAACGGCAGACGGAGCATTTTGGGCGTTGTGAGATACTAAAGGAACGCGACTTGTATGTTAATGTTGTTTTGTTTTGTCTATCCGTGAGGGTAGTTTGAAATGGCCAGGTATTACAAACAGAACTCGCAGATTTTTATATAAGTTTTTGATTATTTATTTTATTTAGAACTAGCTTCTGCCCGTGACTTTGTCTGCGTGAAATAGTTAAAATAAAGAAAGTTAGTAAAAACCCCTGATTTTGAAATATTCGTCATTTGTGCTCAGCACCTATTGGTCTTAGCGTGATGATATATATCCTTCCTCGATAAATGGGCTATCTAACACAGAATTTTTCGAATCAGACCAGTAGTTCCTGAGATTAGGGCGTTCAAGCAAACAAACAAACTCTTCAGCTTTATATATTAGTATGAGATATAACTAATAATCGCTCGTAAACCAACAGATGTTAAAATACTTGAATATCACTTGGTTGAATAGTACTGCACACGCCATAAGGATGTCCTTCAGAGACGTGGGAAAAGGGTTAGTTGGAATATGCTATTTATTAAATCCTTTAAATAAATAAGACCCTCGTCTATCCAAAGCTTGCGTGGAAGAGATTGATTTATGCCCTGCCCAGACATTGGTCATATTTGTACAAATTTAGCCTATTGCGGTCAATACTCTAATGTGTGAATTAGTCTTTGCACACAACGTGAATATTGCGTCCAATCACTGTCCAATACCGACGCGCACGGAGTTGCAATTTTGATGCTGATATAGAAATTAAGAAAGATTAAAACTTATGTGTATTAATACCGACGCACGACTAGTGTTTACTTCTTAAACATTAAAAATATGCACTATGCACGTGTGCGGCGATAGCGGCTGAATAAGGGCGGTTACAAATAAAACATATAGCCAACATGCTAATTAAAGATGGAAATCATATAATTGTATATAATACGATAGCGCCTGATATAAATATAATAGTAGTTTTGCTAAAACTCATTTAGGAGAGGTGAATACTTAATTGTTGATTAATTTAAATTAGAGGAGAATATAATTCCTTTAGCCTACACCCGTCAACATAATATAATCTTCTTAAGTATCACTTTCAATTTTTCACTGTTTTAGTGTAAAAAATATTATTATTTGTTTTATTTCGGTCCACATTGGACTTATGTTTAATCATCGCTCTTATTGACTCTCTAATCTGTGCTGCACCATTGTGTAGAACTGGTAACTCATTCCCTCGCAGACTTAGTCCTAAAGACTTATGTGTTGATCACTTTTTAGTGTTGCTTTTTCGTTTCGAATCACAACTATTCTAAATAAGTGTCACTTCAGTAATTAACAAAGATGACCTGACCGATTTCAATAATTTGATTTTTGTTTTATTCACTCTAGGGATGCTTTAAAAGAAGGAAAACAACGACTTTGAATTACGCTTGTATTATTTCACTCCTAATAAAAATTTCAAACGGTCGGGGTTCAATTATAGAGATTCTTACTCCAAAAAACTTATGCTTACTTATGTTACTTCCTATATTACTGTTTATATGTCTTTGTTATGAATGGTTTAAATTATCTTGTCCCGCTTTCTGAGGTCCTTTTAAATGTAGTTTATCTGTTCGAGAGCGCTATCGGTTCAATAACTTATAAAATTGCGTTTTTGATTACACCATCGTACTACAGTTCAACTAGATTCAACTTAACTGATCAATATTAAGCGTTTATCTATTCCATATCTTTTGTTTGACGTTTTGTTGTTAAAGTTTTTGTTTGATGTAAATAAATATTACATATTCGTTCTTAAATAGATCGATCTAGTGGCGAACTTTGGTACTAGTTGTAGGTTAACAGTTAACCTAAGTTTATCTATAACATAATATCTAGTAATTATACGGCAAATTTTTATTTTAATCGTGTATCAATTAACTATAATCTTTTAGCTGTTTGTTACACATGATATATATATATTTATTAGTAATCCGCAGAATCTTAAGACGGTTCTGGTAAAGCATTGGTCTGAATATTAAGATGTCAATAGGTCAGTTTTAAAATCATTTATTTTCCTTATTATTTAATTTCCCCCTTTTAATTAAATTTACAGAATTTAACATATTTAATAGCAAGCATTATAGCTATCTATATGTGGAAACAATTAAATTGTTATAGATGTTTAGTAGTATATACTTAGTTGTGAACTGTTTGTTTTCCGAATAAAATAAATAAAATAACTTTATGGAATCAATTGTTATTGAACTATGAGTTATCATAACTGGTAACGTCAGAAACCCGCATTTTTTAATGTTATAATATGATGTTCACTTAAAAGTATTACAATCTCTGTTAAAGTGTTGGGTGGATAACAATGTTTCAGTTGGTTCAACATATATGAGAAGAAATGGGAATTTTATGGAGTTAGCAAACTGTCGAGGTTCATGCAGCTGGTCAGATTTAGGATGCAGGTAAATCTATTTTGTTTCGCTTTTTACTATACAAGTTTTAGATTCCGTGCCTAGGTTTAGTTGAGATTTACACTATGTCAACGCGACAGCCCAGTATTAGGGACTGGACGCGTATCCAAATGGCGATGGTAGGGTTGCTGGTATGGAAAGAAGGGAGACTAAATTGCGTGCCTCTGGGTTGCATTAACTATGCGAGCTGATCACCAGGTCGTGAGCCTTGCAGCAATCTTCTGGCTCGTCTCCTTCTTGTGGCCTTTGATATTATACAGTGAAACCAGGTTAAGTGCGATATCAAGGGACCTGTAATGTGGTTTCACTTGTAGAGGTATTCCACTTACCCAGTGTTTCAGATATCCAGGTATAAATAAATATCTGTCTTATTTACAGAGGGTTACATTAATAGAGGTCAGAATATAAGTTATTTCACTTATTGAGGTGCGATTATTAAATAAAACAACATGTTATGTAAATAATATAAATGAGTTTTTATAAAAAAAGGTAATCATACAAATGTGATTACAAAAAATATTCAAGTTCGTTTACATTTATTACAAATATGGAAACAGAATGTATCAATTATAAAAATCTGTCATTTTAGTTTGTCTTTTGGAAGTATCAGTCATCAGATGTTTTTTATAAATTTCATCAAATATGTTTTGGTCACAAATTGATGTTATTTCAAAATAACTGTGCAAAGTTTCTAGTGATTTTACTGCTTCGCGTTCAGTAATAGAATAAGTAAGTAAACAAAACGATGTTATCTCAGTAACAGAGATAACTATGAAGGTAAATCGAAAGAACGAATCCCAGATATAGAGGTTTGCTTCGCCCCACTAACAGGTGTAATTAAGTGCCAGTGTTGGGACTTCAGCATGAGTTCAGGTTATTGAGGTTTCTCACTTATCCAAGTTTCACTGTATATACACACACGGCGCGGTGTAACTGCACTATAGGCAATTTCTTTATTCTTTCCCCTCCAGACCAGAGAATTAAAATTTGCTTATTTTCTACTTATCTATTTTAATATAACATTTTGTTTTTTGGTTTTTTATCTTTTTTTTTATCCATTAGTTTATATATATATATACTATTCTATATATTTTACAATGTACACTATAGGCAATTGGTGGTCGGTCGGCTGCAGACTGACTCGTAAAGACGAGCAGTATTAGTATAACGGTAATCACGACAAGTATACTCGTATGGAACGGAAGATGCCGGCTAGGAATTATTTTTTATTTATAAGATAGAATTAACAGAAGGCCAACAAAATGTTTTAGACGTTATGATCAGGCTTTAGTGTTTATAAACATTTTAATTGTGACAGTACGCCCTCCGCTACTGCATAGAACAATCGATGGCTATGTTCGTGTACATGTGCGAGACGCCATGCCTGTGCACTTACTGGTGCGACGAGGAGTGGGAGTGGGACCCCTCGGACCTGATCAACAGCCCCTTCAGGTCCCCCACGGTCACGCTGTTCTACTTCCACCTAATGATGTCCGAGGAGGGGCCGTACTACACTACGCATCCGTCTCAATTTGAGGTGACATTCTTGTTCATTCGCAATCATGTTAATAATCAGATATAATTTAAAACTAATAATGTCTAGATTAATATACAATTTATAGTGCGAATGCTGAATAATAATTAGGATTCCTCATGTCACAAAATCAGACTCCTGTATCAGTATTTGGGTCACAAAGATACTCATGTATTTGTATATTGTGTAATATGCTTTTTGTTATTAGTAATTGTCTTAATTTTAATTTAAAGCTTTTGATGTCGAGTTCCTTAATTTTCAGTGGTAGTTTATTATAAATTTTAATCGCTATACAGAAAAGACTGTTTTGCAACATAGTGGTTTTCGAAGGAAGTGTAAGAAGGTAGCTGTTATGGCGTTTACTGTTGCATTTAGTGTATAAATGTAGATTATTTTTAACAAACAAAGCAACTTCATAAATGTATAATGATGGTAATGTCAGTAGTTTTAGGGATACCAAATTATGGTTTACAAGAATCTGTTTTCATTATATGACATATAGCACGTATACAGCGTTTTTGCGCTATAAACACGCGTTCTTTACCAGTGCTATTGCCCCAAAATATAAGACCGTATCGTAACAAAGAAACAACATAGCCATCATAAGCCGTTTAACTGCTTTTTGGTCGACAACTTTACTTAAGTTATAAAGGGCATAAGAAAATCGAGATATCCTGTTGCATAAGTCGTTAATATGAGTAAATATACTATAATAATACACTATTTTGACAGCAGTTGCTCCTTGTTTGGAAATTAAACTCGACATAATGGATTGTATGATTATTATTATTAAATTAGAAATATACATTAAAGAAGTACGTAATTACAAATTGTCCGACGCCCAGCTGCTAATTGCGCGAGCAATGGGTGTCGGCGGTATGCGGGGCGCGGCGAGTAGGCGTGCTCCGGCGGGCGAGTCAGGGGGGTGCTCTCTGTCCGCAACATACTACCTTTCGTTGGAATATAATATTTAAATTCAGTTATAAACAATTATATATTTTGTATATATGTTTATAAAGTATGTATCTATGTAAATTATAATATATATATATATATATATATATATATATAATTTGTATTTATTATTAATATGTAAGTAGTTCGTACTATATGTTACGTATACCACCATCGCCATCATCATCTCAATTCATTCCTGGGGTTGTCTGAAAGAGATCGCTTTTTAGCGATAATACCGCCCTTTGTACATAACTAGATATAATTAACCGATTTCCAAAAGTAGGAAGTTCTCATTTTAGTCTAATTTTTGGATTGCTGTATAATAAAATATTATCTATCTATTTTGATAAGAGAGTTAAATGCAGTATCACATGGACGGTGGCGCCACCCGTAGACGTGTGGAAATGTATATTTGATTGACATTCACGATTTGACAGTGACGTTTGTACGAGCCAGGGAATTGGAATACAAGCGTTTATAGTTATATATTAAATTATTTTGTATGTATTTTTTTTGTAGATTGTAATACAGCGCTTGTTCCGTGAGATGCTGTACAGATGCCACTTCATACCCCAAGTTCACCCGATGATCATGACCGGTCTTGTGTTCGACAAAGAGCTATTTCTGACCTCTATCGGTGAGTTATGGATATTGATTTATAGTCATGTTTTATTTGTCTTATAACCTATCTTATAATTGTCTAATATTCAAGGTTTTTAATAAATAGTGGATTAATTTTAAGGCCTTTGTTGTTAAGCGGGCTAAGCCTTTACCGGCCTGCCTCACTTCAACGCAGAGGCTCCGCGTTCGATTCCTGGTATAGTAAATTTCGGAAACGTATTTTCTTCATTATTTACTGTGGTCTGGGTGTCTGGGATCGGCCCCAGAGTAGTTCGTTATATATTACCCATAACACAGACGTAACTTGTTTAATTTCGGGATATACAGTATGTGTGTGTCTGCCGATTATTATTATTATTAATTTTGATTTTATGACATGTATTTTAAAGAATGACTTAATTATTATTGTTATTTGAATGAATTAAATTTTTTAACATTGACGTAATATTATACTAAATAGATAAGAATTATTAATTATAATAATAGGCACAACATTTTGCACGCCCTAGAGGCAAAAACATGTGAATGTATGCAATAATCCTACCAACTTTTTTATGTACCGTGTTTTATGTAATAAATGATTATTTGATTTGATTTGATTTTAAAATCAGCGTCAAAACTCC
Organism: Dendrolimus pini; assembly: GCA_949752895.1. Classification (NCBI taxonomy): domain Eukaryota; kingdom Metazoa; phylum Arthropoda; class Insecta; order Lepidoptera; family Lasiocampidae; genus Dendrolimus; species Dendrolimus pini. The sequence goes on along the minus strand of OX457144.1, from coordinate 17,308,447 downwards.
GGTACAGCAATAAGCTGAGTGCAAACCTCCTTTGCTGAAAATTCAGCATACATGTTCTCAAAACTTGTTTCTTTCTTTTTGCTATGACTTGTAATTAGTGTAGGTACGTCGCTATTTCTTTAAATAAAGTCTTTGTCTATCTTTCTTTCTTTCTTAGACATGAACAGATCACATGTCATTAAATTGAGACATGCGAGCCTGTACGGTGAAACCGAACCCTGCATACAATGCATTTTTGCTTTACTTTATTAATTTATATTAACAAATAGTCAGTACTTCTACGTACTACTAAGTATATATACTCGCTCCTTTATTACTCCTATCTTTGGTGAATCGAATAAACATTTTATAAATTTATCCTTTAGTTAAACTTTAAAGCGAAACCCTACTGCTTTTTATTGGCTATCATGGCTATTGTTTGTTTGATGTTCAGGTCTAATGGAGCCGAATGTCGTAGAATACAGGGATAGGCTCCTAAAAGCGTATAGGAAGGCGATCTTGCCCCTCGTCGCTTACTTGCGGCAGTACGAGTGCTACAAAGAGATATATATGTTGGACATTGAAGAATATGTTGAGTGAGTTGATGATTAAGTATCTTCAGAAGCACACCTGGAATCTGCAAGATGTCATAATGAAACATAGACGAAAATTTTTGTCAAAGTAGGGAAGCGGACGGTCAAATCAACTGATGTATCTATAATATTATAAAATTCTTAACATGCCGTGTTTGTGTATTGAAGCTATTTAAAAAAAAACAACTGCAATAGAGTAAACGACGGAGAACATGAAACAATTTTTTTTTAGATTTCTTGTCTGTTTATCTGTTTATTCGGGATTCAGGTAAAAACTACTGGGCCGATCTCGATGCGGTTTTTGCTAAACCACAGCTAATTAGAAAAGACAATTTAATTAATTATTTAATTAAATTTAGTAATTTTTATACCAGGATTCCCGCAGTAATTTTTATGTGAATGATTTAAAATGTCCAGATTGAAGAATAATTTCGATTCACATGGAACTTTTTCACTAATCGATAGCGAATTTTATGTATGAAAATGTGTGATATTTTTTACCCCGGGATTTTATCTCGCGGGAATTTACCCGGGAGTGGTCTGTAGTTTTTCGGTTGCATAAAAATTAGCTTATTCCGAGACCGTTTACACTAAAACTATAGCTTATTATCCCCGCAAATTACTATTGCGCCTGGTCGCCATTTTGGTGACGTCACCGTAGCCGAACACTCAGTACTGTTAGCATCACTGGCCGGCGAGTACGCGTTCATATCGAGTTGCGGATGACGTCACGCGAATGTTAATTTGACAAGTTTCCAGCGCATTAGCAATTTGCGGGGATAATACATTCTATTGTAATGCTGCGGTACTTGGTGTCCTGGGGACCCCGCGGGAATTTCAAGTCAAGTGTGCCTAAAGTCGCGGGCATATTTTTATTTTTTATTGCAGGAGTTCAGCAGACAGGCAGACGGCCCACTCGGTGGAACGCGGTTACCGTCGCCTATGGACATTTGCAACACCAAAGGTGCTACAGATGCGCTGCTGCTCTCTTAAGGAAGACTGGAACCTGGTCACTAGTGCCGGAACACAACTCAAGGTTGTTATAGCGACATACTTTAGACCAGGGGTGGTAGCCATCCAGTCTGGCAAATATCCTACCACCTGGCTGTGGGTTGTTTTATCGCCTGTTAAGACAAGCCACCCGGCCGCAGGAATTTGTATTCTTTCTCCGTTCCTGCACGGATAAAAAATTCTAACATATGTTAATTCTCTTGTTGACACCAAGTGTGGGTTTTTTTTAGGAATTTTCGTCAAGAGAAGCACTCCGCTTCGGAGACCAAGGAAGAGGTCCAGATGCACTACGACGCGAAGCAGGACCTCATCTGGCGGCTGCCCCAGTACATCAATATAGGACCGTTTGCCATCAACGTTGATTCATTGAAGGTTGATTGAACTTCTCTACTAGGGATTTAGATTGCAATATATTGTTAAGGGTTTGCGGAACTCGAATTAATAATGCTGTTAGAATTATTATAGAGTATATTAGAACTATACAAACACGTATAACACAGGTACAAATATGACCGAACGCAACAAACCCAAAAGTAATGCAGGAGGTCGTAATTCAGAAAACACAATAAAATCTAAAAAAACAAAAGACTACATAATATTTTCTTAAGTTGTCTACTTGTATACATAATAAAACTACGGTTAGCGGTTTTAAGCGCGGTAATTTATTAGATTTTGGTTATTCCGACGTTTCGGCCTCTTTTCAGTGGTCGTGGTCACAAAAGACTACACTTTTACAATTTTATACTATTGATGCGAACCGGCGCTTTACAGGTGTTTTATTACCCTTTTGAATTTGAGTGATCTATTGTTTGTCACAAGACGTTATGAAACCTTATCTCTCTTGTTTGTATTTCATACAAATTCATGGAAGTCATAAAGCTTATAAATTGAGAGTACAAAGGAATAGTGGGCATGTTGCTAGGAGACCATGTTGCTAGGAGACCATGTTGCTAGGAGACCATGTCGCTAGGAGACCATGTTGCTAGGAGACCATGTCGCTAGGAGACCATGTTGCTAGGAGACCATGTTGCTAGGAGACCATGTCGCTAGGAGACCATGTTGCTAGGAGACCATGTCGCTAGGAGACCATGTTGCTAGGAGACCATGTTGCTAGGAGACCATGTTGCTAGGAGACCATGTCGCTAGGAGACCATGTTGCTAGGAGACCATGTCGCTAGGAGACCATGTTGCTAGGAGACCATGTCGCTAGGAGACCATGTTGCTAGGAGACCATGTTGCTAGGAGACCATGTCGCTAGGAGACCATGTCGCTAGGAGACCATGTCGCTAGGAGACCATGTTGCTAGGAGACCATGTCGCTAGGAGACCATGTTGCTAGGAGACCATGTTGCTAGGAGACCATGTTGCTAGGAGACCATGTCGCTAGGAGACCATGTTGCTAGGAGACCATGTCGCTAGGAGACCATGTCGCTAGGAGACCATGTCGCTAGGAGACCATGTCGCTAGGAGACCATGTCGCTAGGAGACCATGTCGCTAGGAGACCATGTTGCTAGGAGACCATGTTGCTAGGAGACCATGTCGCTAGGAGACCATGTTGCTAGGAGACCATGTCGCTAGGAGACCATGTCGCTAGGAGACCATGTCGCTAGGAGACCATGTCGCTAGGAGACCATGTTGCTAGGAGACCATGTCTAATTTACAGTGATATGGTTGATCAGCCGAGAAAGGAGTCAGTCGTGTTCTGACTTCGAACGAAGCGTTACCTAGTATACTTTCGGAGCGAATATCTTGTAACGAAGGACTTTGCGTGATTTATGTGATTTCTGCCCTATGTTTTGGAATTGTTGTATTTTGTTGTACTTGAGAACTTTGAACTACTACTGTGTGTACTTTAAATAAAATTTGCAATAATTCCAACGAAATTTTTGAATTGACATCCCACACATTCGTAACAGTATTATAGATATATAAAAAGAGATAAAATAAAAAGAGAACATTATATTTAGTAATTATATCATAAATTTTAAAATGAAGTTTCAATGATGATGAACTTTTGTCCGCGACTTCGACCGCGTGGATTAGGTAAAAAAAGACGTAAGTTAAAAAATCCCCCGATTTTGAAACAATCTTCATTTGTGCTCCGCTCCTATTGGTCTTAGCGTGATGGTATATAGCCTATAGCCTTCTTCGATAAATGGGCTATCTAACACTGAAAGACGTTTTCAAATCAGATCAGTAGTTCTTACGATTAGCGCGTTCAAACAAACAAACTCTTCAGCTTTATATATTAGTATAAGGCAATTGAAACTTATACACTATCTACATATTTCAGCAACTGCTAGTGACCAAACGTTCGGACATAATCAAGGCATTGCTCGTGATGTGGGCCGAGGAAGTGAGGCTGGTGTTGGACGACGTGATTCTGGCCTACAAGAATATAATGCGAAAGTTGGGTGAAAAACCCAACACAATAGAGCACGTGTTCGAGATCAGGGAGTGGATGGAGTCCATACCCTTCGCACTCAAGACCCAGGATGATATCATGAAGAAGGTTCATACGGTGAGTTCATGAAGTTTCTTGCATACTATAGTGGAAGTCGTGAGTCGTGGTAGCGTAATCTTAGTTAATGTAAATATTATAACAACACATGTGTGATGTTAAAAACAATCCACACCTACATATTTGTAAAAACACATTTTATTACCTTTCGGCATTTGGACTTCTTTTGTTTACTTTGTATTAGAAAACAGCCCATTGTTGTATTGTAATCTTTTACGGCAGTCATTAGCCAGGTGTGTCGGATTAAGTCTGCTTAGATACCGCGACATTGCAGTTGCGCAGTATAAAACGATGACCTGATGGAGAGGGGGGGGGGGGGAGCAGTCGAGCGATAACCACGAGAGAAGTAAAACTTGTGTACTACAATCGGGAATCTTTTAGTGACGGACTTTGCGCGTTTTACTGAATTACGAGCTTCTGCATTACGTTTGGACTTGTGTTCGGTTATATTTGTACTGTGTTATAAGTGTTTGTATAGTTCTAATAAACTCTATAATAATTCTAACGGCATTTTAATTGGAGTTTCGCGACTCGTAACAATTATTGATGGGATGGTATAGTTTTACTTGCATATCTTTGGTATTATATTTTTTTTTTAGGATTATGAAGTACTGGATGCTTTCTTCACGCCCTTGGAGAATGAAGACTTCAATTGTCTCTGGGAAGCCATCGGATGGCCATTGCAAATAACAACGCAGGTGGTTTTTTAAATCTGCTATACATCTTAATTATTTAAGATAAATTTAAAAATAACAGGGGGGATAATTCGGATCTGGAGATTCCGAAAATGCAATTTTTAGAATTTTTTCCTGTCTGACTGAATGTTCTGGCTAATCTCAGAAACGGCTGGACTGAATTTGACGGGACTTTCGCTGGCTGATAGCGGCGGTTATAAGGAGTAACTTAGGCTACGTTTTTTGGGGTACCACGATTTTTTCATTTTTCAACTAGCTGTGGTCGCCATTTTATTCAGGTAGTATTTTTTTGCAAAGCTTACAAAGAGGCAGATGGCCGAGCTCATGGAAAGTGGTTACCAGGACTGGAGCCAATGTGCTGCCAGCTTTTTGGGATAAGATAGGTATCAGACAGAAGTAGGAAAAAGATTAAGACAATAAGGAATAGGTTGAGAGAATGGTATATGGGAAGGATGAAGTGGGCCATTGGAACTCTCACTCATCGCACTAAACACGAATAGCTAATAGTCAATCGTTTCACGTCGATATTCTGTGAGAGCGTGATGTCACACCCATGGAGCCGGCCCAAAGAGCTGTAATGGAATACTACTACAATTGTTGCAGGTCGTGGCCACGACAGAGTTCCTGGAGGAGGAGCAGGAGAAGTTCTGGAAGCTCCACCAGCAGGACGAGCAGACGCTGTTTGACAAGATCGACATGTTCAGCGCGCAGTGCATGGCGCTCACGCTGCAGAATGACTTCTCGAAGGTAATTTGTATTCTGTCTCTTGGAACCTATGCAATATAAAGAAATCAGTTTTATTTCTAACATAATCAAGGTACAGATAAATTAAATAGCTTAGTGACATTTTTGCGTTTTTGTATAGTTAGCAAATAAATTAGTAAACTAATACTTTATATATATTTTTATTGGCAGGTACTTAACATGAAACAATAATATTAAACGATATTGAAATAATAAATATTAGTATTAAACGTAATTTTAATACTAAATTTCTTCAAACCCCTTCATTTCGTACCCATTCTCACTTTCACCCGAGGAATCGTTTGTGTAATTTTAATCGTTTCCTTAGTCATTATATAATAGCATTTATGTTCATTGTGACATTTTTTTGCAACGTAAGTTTTCACTATCCCCATATATTTTTAATTGGATTAAACTGAGGCTGATGTGACGGTATACGGAGCACAGTATGACCGTGCTGTCATAAAACTTCGTCTACCTTGTAGTCTACAAATCTCGTCTTATTTTTCAGAATCAGTTCATTTATTATCTAACTGAAACCAAATAGGCCAGACCTTACAACAATTAGCAATGTAAATGATTATTATTGATTTGACTTTCACCATTGACTTTTGATTGTAAATATATTTACTTCTTCAAAATATAACGAACCTTTTTTTGCTGATTGTACGAGGATTTTGAAGTTTAGAATTCCAGTAAGAATACTACTATAATCGCAAAAACGTGTATTCTAAAGTGTACGTTTATTTTTATAAATAAATTACTTTGTATATTGTGAAATTATTTTCACGTATAAATTATTTTGTACATTATTAACTGTGCAATTGTTTTTTATAAATAAATTAATTTACACATTGTCAACTGTACAATTACAGTTTCTAATAAATCACTGGGTATATTGTAGCGAGAGTATTATTTTGAAAAATACATTAATTTGGATGTTGTAAATTGTACAATTGTTTTTATATATTAATTATTTTGTTGACTGCACTTCAGGTTCACGAAATTGCGAACGACATAAAAAAGGCTTGGAAGGGCATGAAGGAGTCCCAAGACTGGGGTCGGATCCTGAACCAGCGCCAGAAGTTGTTCGGCCAACCGGTCGTGCCGTTTGCTGACCTCAACCGGCTGGTTAAGGAGTTTGAACCATATAGAAACTTGTGGGTTACCGCTTCAGGTACAATTGGACATATCATTACATTTTTTTTTATTGCATGAATTCAGCAGACCGTGTGAAGGCCCACCTGATGGAAGGTGGTTACCATCGCTGGACATATGCAACGCTAAAGGCGTTACGCCGGAACGCTCTTAGACCAGGGGTGGTGACTATCCAGACGAGTAAATACCCTACCACCTGGCTGTCGGTTGATTTGTCGCATCTTGCCACAGGTCGCCTCAAAGGAAGTGGAAAAATGAGCTAGTGGTAATATTAGTTTGAACAATATTTAGTGTAACAGCTTTGCAGAGATTTGGGTAAGGAAGTACCAAATATTAACTATTTGGGCAGGGTTTCCCCTTTATTGTCCAGCCTTTGGTGTGACTATTCACAATGAACACCGTCACACGCCACACCGCCTTGTATATGAAAATGCTTCCCTACAAAACAATAATATTACATCATTGCTAAAAATAGCAATTACATCATAGTGTTGCCAGGCTCATAAAAACAATTATAATAATTGGTTAATGATGCACTAAATTATCTAGATGATAATTTAGTGGGCTTATAAAATCAACTAGCCGGTAGAAATAGTAATTATTTATAAATTGAAATATCTGATAAATCGAATAAAAATATTATTATCTATGACAATTGTCTATGTGATATTAATATACTCTATGGTTCTCATGACTGCTGTGATGGACATCGCGTAACATTAGTCTTTTTTGGATAAGAAATAGTTATAGTTCGTTGGCTTCGCTGCCGTGACTGTTCCAAAAAATGGGTCAGCAGCAGCTTCTTTCTCTATATTCGTCTATTCCACGGAAATGATTAAATTTATTGGGATAAAAATATCCCAAGTTTTGACCTGGGATATAAGCTAGCTCCTTTTCGAGTTTCATTCAAATCCGTTCAGTAGTTTTCACGTGAACCTTAAACAGATAGCCAAACAAAAATTTCTAAAAATTGCGTTTTCAGAATCTACTGGTTCGAATCAGCCTCCCCGATTTTTTCTCATTGTACAGTCGTGGTCTGAAAAGATTCGCCAGTTTTCAAATTGATTCATCTAACGTTTCGCGAGCACATAATTATTACTGTTTCAAAATAAGTCACAGAACAGACTGTTCCGCAGAAAATGTTGTTTAACTATTTGACAATGAGATTTAAAATAACTAAGATCAAAGTTGTTTAATTTTATGAGTATATCTTGTCTAAGAAGATTATTTAGAGCTGTAAATTTTTTTAAGGTTTTAATATTTATGAGCAGCGTAGTGATTATGTATCCTCTTGGTTTCTGATTATGAAAAACTTTTTAATCTCAGTGTCTGTCAACGTCAACATTGCATTTTTCTTTTTTCATGTTTCTGTAATTGATAAATGTAACATTTGTTAAAATGTTGGCAGCAGTTTCTTGTACTCGTGCAAGCAAAAGTTGATTTTAAAGCGATGAACCTTTTCACACCGCGACTGTACAATTTCGAACCATTTATTGATTCATTATATGTAATAATTATAGATTTCCTGAAGTCCCGTGAGGTTTGGTTCGACAATCCGTTGATGTACGTAGACGTGGACACGATTGAACCTCTGATCAACGAGTATTATAAGACGATATTCAAGTGCGTGAGAACCTTCGCCGACATGCCCAAAGTGCAGCAGGTCGCTATTACGATACGGGTAAGTGGATATTTGGAAGTCTCGGTTCTTTTAAGGAAATGTTAAAAAATTATCTTGTCGAGTAGACGCCCTATCCAATCGAGGATTTTTTTATAATTTAAATATGATTTCATTACATAGTGTATGTATTTTTTATGACAATTGTAATGTAATTGAAATGATGTGTACATATTTTATAATTTTATATTATTATACTATATAATATACTTATGACTTAAACTTATCTAACTTACATGTATACGTGTTATCACGACTGACTCCCGCAAGGCTAGGGAAACGTTGGACCTTTATTTGCTACGGTCCCGACATATATCTTTTTCCTCATCTGGTTTCATTAATATCTTCCTCATACATAACGTTCATCATAGGTGCTTTTTACCTGTAAATTCTGTCAACAATCCGTGATTTGCTCATGGTAAGTAGGTCGTAGTCTACCCGCACCAACTTTACCATTATTCAAAGTGTTGTAATACACTTGTTTCGTCAGTGTCCTTATATCCATTCTCTCTAAATGTCAGAACCACTTTAACATTCCTTTCTCAACATTTGTTGTTACATCATTTTTCAATCCATCGTTTCCTCATCATTCATTTTAACCTCACACTGCTCCTTATCATATTATTCACTTAACGTCACACTCTTCCTTATTATATCATTGAACTTGACTTCACACTGTTTCATATCATATTATTCACTTTAACGTCACACTCTTCCTTATTATATGATTACATTCGTTTGCAGGATGATATAGATAAGTTCAGACCGCTGATCCCTATAATACAAGCCGTGAAGAACCCAGGCATGAAGGAGCGACATTGGAACGAATTTATGGAAAGGGCTGGTGAGTTGCATCAATATGTTGAGAATGAATTGTGTTAATTGGCGAACTTGTTTTCCCAATACTTTGATATTATTAAGCATTTGTGGGATAAGAGTTTAAAATGTCGTTGGAATTATCAAAAAATTGATTAGAAATACAATTATTATTATTAATTCCAGGTATAACCGTAACGATGAACGAAAAGCAAACATTCCAAATGTGCCTGAAGCAAGGCGTGGCGGCTCATGGGGAGTTGATCGCGGACATCGGGGAGTTGGCGTCCAAGGAGTACGTCATCGAGCAGTCCCTGGACAAGATGCAGGCGGATTGGGCCACCAAGACCATGGAGATGACGCCCTACAAGAACACGGGTGAGTTGCTCTTTCCAGCTGCGCAATAACAAAGCGTTGCAACTGCATCTTTGTACAGTCGCGGTATGAAAAGGTTCGTCACATTAAAGTCAACTTGCTTGCACGAGTACAAGAAATACTACTGTCCACAGTTTAATAAATGTTACGTTTGTGAAATATAAAAATGTGATAAAAGAAAATTGCAATGGCAATAATGACAGACTGAGATTAATAATAAGCAAGAATAAGGATATAAGCACTAGGCTTATTACAAATATTAAAAAGGTTTAAATATTTAAACAATCTTCTTAGATAGGATAATATGAAGTGAACATTTTTTATTGAAAGCTGTGTTCACCTATAACTAAGTTTTTACCTCGCATTGTAAACCTTAGTCATAAGTCTATAACTGATCAAAAGTACAAAACTGTTGGTGATCGTTAATAAAATAAAAACAAAATAGTTTTCTGTGGAACAATCTTTTCTGTGACTTAGTTTGGAAAGGTAACATGTGCTCGCGGAACATTAAATGAATCAATTTGAAAAGTGGCGAACCTTTTCATACCACGACTGTACATTGCTTGTGTTACTAGGCATTTTCTGATAGTTTGTGCTTGCGAATTATGTATTACCCGTGCGCAGAAGATTTGTCGATAGCCTCGTGATGTCACGTGTCGATGGTTGGTAGGGTTTGCAAAAAAAGTTACATAAATAGTTGTTGCAGTACATTTATTATCGTATTTACTTAATTAATTTAATAGTAAGTAGTCATCAAACCTTCTGCGCGCGTCTTATAAATACTGTACCTATCCATAAGTGAAAATTTTTACACAGGTGTTCTCAACGTTCAATCCGATAAATGTTAGGTATTAACTGTTATGCCATAATAAAATTGAGAATTTGGCTGGCGGTTATGTTAATCGTGTAATATTTATTTATTTATGGAAAACCTACACAATTTTAACTAAAGAAAACTAATGATAGATTTCACGAATAAGCTTTTGATTATAATCAACATGCAAACTAAAGAAATGTACGAAGGAGTAACATAGGCTACTTATAAAAGTAGGTTTAGGTTTAAAAAAAAAATTGCTAGGAAAGCGACAATACAAGGATGTGGAAATATTTAAACATACATTTTTATGTTTATCCTATATATATATATATATATATATGTCGGAGAGAAGATATAAATCTGATAATTGTTGATTGGATTTATAACGCACAGTATCATTTGTTTACATTGTGATCGCTTCTAAAATTCTTAATGTAATTTAATTAGATTTGTAAATGTTTCTATAACTTAAAGATCGTTCTAACCTAATAAAAGTTATGAATATTGTAATTTAATAAACGACCAATGAGAGCAGAGCATGTCTGAGCGGAGTCAGCGCCCTCTATACTTTGAGTAATATCTACTTGGGTAGACTGAGGAGTTTTTGTGGCGCATTTGGTTGGTGGCTACAGGTCGAGTTGGACCATGGAGTGTTTTAAAGAAAGTATTGAAGTTGAAAGTATGAGCGGTGCCCTGAACCCGCTGCTCGGTCTAAACTATGTCATAATGTTGATCAAATCTAAATTAAATTGTATAAACCGTGGCTATTGCGTTTTATGCTCGCATTTTATCCTGATGACGCCCACTAAACCTGCAATAACTAAAGAAGATGTCGTGAGAACGAGGCCGTTCTGCGACATATATATATATATATATATATATATATATATATATATATATATATATATATATATATATATATATATATATATAAATATTATAAACGCGATAGTTTGTAAGAATGTATGTATGGATATATAGATGCATAGATGTATGTTTGTTACGCTTTCACGCAAAAACTACTGAATGGATTTTGATGAAACTTTAATATAACAACTTTAATATACGAAAACAGTAATATAGCTTACACATCAGAATAATACATAGGCTATAATTTATAAAGATATAGTGTGAATTATCCAAAATGTAACGATTTACCATCACCGCGCGCGTGAAACCGCGGGCGCAGCTAGTTATATACGAGGAAGTCAAGACACAACATCTAAAAATGTTAAATATATCTAAGGCCCTCTGTTTGTGATTGTAGGAAATGTTTTTTAAAATTAAATTTGTATGTGAATATCGATTGTGTGCAGGCACGTTCATAATGAAGATAGCGGACGAGACCCTGCAGCTGCTGGACGAGCACCTGCTGGCGACGCAGCAGCTGGGCTTCAGCCCGTTCAAGGCGGCCTTCGAGCTGCGCATCCAGGAGTGGGACGACAGGCTCCGGCTCACGCAGAGGGTGCTGGACGAGTGGATCGAGTGCCAGAAGTGAGTGCCATCCTCTCAGCAGACTGACTTAGTTTCTCTTAATAACATATCTCTCTATACTAATATATAAGCTGAAGAGTTTGTTTGTTTGAACGCGCTGATCTCAGGAACTACCGGTCTGAATTGAAAAACTCTTTCAGTGTTAGATAGCCCATTTATCGAGGAAGGCTATAGGCTATATATCATCACGCTAAGACCAATAGGAGCGGAGCACCAGTGAAGAATGTTTCAAAATTGGAAGTTTTTTTAGGTTGTGGTTTCCACATGGCGACCACACTCGTTATGCTCGTGGCGAAAACGTCACTAACGACGTCATGATTTTCGCTCACGCAGCGCTCACGACGACCTATGTCGAGAGGTGGCTCGAATAATCGCTCCACTTGAGTTTACGATTGTGACGCCGGCAAGCAAGTGGAACGGGGAAAATCCCGGTCGTAAACGTGGAACGTGGTCTCTTGTGCAACGTAGCGAATGTGTCGCGCGCTCCTAAAACTGGTCTACTGCGCAGTTACAGCGGAAGAAATTATGACTTTTGTAAAACTACTCTATGCTATCTATGTATATATATACTAGAACTAACGCCATAATAGTTTTCTGTAAAATATATTTTTCATATTTAAATTACTACTTTGACAAATCGACAACAGTTCGTAGAATTAAAGACAAGAAATGGAAATTGTGTATCATCACCACTCACTGTGTTAAATAGAGGTGTCGCACAGGGATCTATTTTGGTGCCTGTTCTGTTTATCCTTTATAGTGCGGATATTACCAATTCAATACATAATTGCAAATATCATATTTATGCTGACGATGTCCAGATTTATATCTCATTTAAACCACATGAATGTCAGCAAGCTATTAACGATCTAAATGAGGACCTACAACGGTTAGCTAAATGGTCTAATAATAATTGTTTATTATTAAATCCTAATAAAACTAAATATTTAGTCTTTGGTACAAAAAATCAATTAAAGAAATTGCCTTCAGCTTTAAATGTTACATTGATGGATAAACCTATAGATAGAGTAGACGACGCGCGTAATCTTGGACTACAATTAGACGCACACCTGAGATTTGAAAAACACATATCTGAGCCTGTTAGAAATTGCTTTTATCGCCTCAGGGTCCTGTACAAAATAAGGTCATATCTGGCAGTGGATTTACGTGTACAGCTGACTGAATCACTAGTCTTGTCCAAGTTGAATTACGCTGATACAGTTTACGGACCTCGGCATTTAAACAAAACTGATCGATTAATCCAGCGCGTTCAAAATGCTTGTGCACGTTTTTGTATTTCAGTACCTCCAAGGAGCCACGTATCACCGTTTCTAAATAAGCATCATGTACTGAAAATGAAACTTAGGCGCAAACTGCAGTTGGCTTGCCTTCTCTTTGGTGTCCTTAAGTACAAAGAGCCTCAGTACTTGTATAATAAGCTCGGCTGGGTAGCCAGAGGAGGGGTAGTCAAAGGTAGACAATGCTCCCGTCAACTAGCGTTCCAATTACATAAATTGACATGCTCTAGAGGTAGCTTCCGTTATGCTGCATCTAAGATATGGAACAATATACCACCACCATTAAGGCAATTAAATCACTCGACTTTTACTTTTCGAAAGAACTTGAAGAATTACCTCTTAGATGAGCAACGGAAGCTAGAAAATGTCAATATTAATCTTTCTTATATAATATAATATTTTCTTCTGCCTCTAACAATACTATTTCTGTTTATAAATATGTAATATATATCATGTGTATCATATATAATGAATATTTATTTTATCGGTATCCCCCAAATATTTGTTTGAATTCTATGAGTTTATATTTATTTATTATTATTCACACTATAAGTATATATATAAATAACAGTGCAACATCCGTTCGTCCTAGGGTGCAGTTGAAAACCAGCGTCAGGCATCCGCGGTTGCCTGGCACATGCTGAACTGCACCTATTTGGTACCACCGCGAGACTTTCTAATTCTTATTACCGTACCGTGTAATTCATTCCATGTCTGTCTCGTTGTGTGTTTACTAAATAAACGTCTTTTCTTTCTTTCTTACTATTTCTTTCGTGTTTTTCGTTCTCTTATCTCGGACTAGACATCTTAATTTATTTCTATCTATGGTGACTTATGTGTTATTATTTTAATGTGAATAGCTGATAGACGTACAATTTCCTGCGTTGAGGCGGCCTGTCGTAAGAGGCGACAAAACGACCCGCAGCCAGATGGGAGGGTATTTGCCCGACTGGATGGCTACCACCCCTGGTTTAAAATATGTCGCCATAACAACCTTGAGTTGTGGTCCGGCATTAGTGACCAGGTTCCAGTCTCCCTCAAGAGAGCAGCAGCGCATTTGTAGCACATTTGGTGTTGTAAATGTCCTTAGGCGATGGTAACCGCTTTCCATCAAGTGGGCCATCTGCCTTTCTGCTGCATTCCTGCAATAAAAAGAAATAAAATAAACATCCAAAAATTGTAAAATATAATATAACTGTAGGTAATTAGCTTGAATACTATTTGGTCGTAGGGAATGGATGTACTTGGAGCCGATTTTTACGTCGGAAGACATATCGCGTCAGTTGCCCCTCGAAGCCAAGAAGTATGGCACCATGGAGAGGATATGGCGCCGGATCATGGGCGCCGCGGCTGCTTGTCCCAAGGCGAGTCCCACGGCGTGCAGTAGTAGGCTCATCTATACACATAAATGAGACTAAAGTGTCTGTTTGTAAAGTCAATATAAAAATGAGAAAAATATGAAGGTGGGATAATTCGGAACAAGAGATTCCGAAAAAGCAATTTTTAGAATTTTTATCTGTCTATGGATGTTCCGGCTAATCTCAGAAACTACTGGACCGATTTTGATGGGACGTTTACTTGGTAGATAACCTATGTTATAAGGAGTGACTAAGGCTAATTTTTTTAGGTTCCGCAAAAAAAAAAAAAAAAGCACGCAGATCAAGTCGCGGGCACAACTAGTGTAGTATAATGGGTTTCTGACATAGGGTTTGGACTGTTAGTGGTGTTATGTTGTTAGCAAGCAAATACTTTTTTCTAATACATTTATTTAAAAAAATGTATTTGCGTAGCCTGTAGACATTGTTCTAAAGTCAAAAATTAGCCATCATACAACCGAACATTCGTAAAATAGGTACTTAGCTGAATAAAAAAAAACCACCAATGAGTTTCACCTTACGAAAACAAATAACCTGAATAATCGAACCTCCTTGGAAGCGCTTTTGATCAATATATTGGTCTCACTTTAATACTATAGAGAAAATGAGACGATAGATGTCGTTCTAATTTTCACCACGCGCACGTGGCGCCATTTGCAAATGCGTGCCATTTTCATATTAGAAACATGATATTTGTGTTTGCGGACGTTTTGTAAAATGGCACTATGTATCATGACCTAATATAAATAAAAATATTTTATACGACTGTGCGTCACGAACAAACCTATGAGATTTCTGTGCCACAGTCGTATGTGTTTTAATGTATATGATTGTAAACATATTGGACAGTAAATGAAAAAAAAATATTACTCACTCACTCAGTCACTGAACTCCTAAATGACTAGAACGATTTTGATGTTACTTGTGTGTGACGGAATCTCCGGATGGTTTGGAACCGGTAGGCGGCGCTGGAATCGGGTTCTAGGTTTTTATTATTTCCGAGCAGAACGACGTCTGTCGGGTCCGCTGGTACAATCTAAAAGCTTTCAAAATTGAAATTTTCAGATAATGATAATATGCCCGGACAGCCGCCTCCTGGACAGCCTGGTGGAGGCGCTCCACCTCCTGGACGTGGTGTCCAGGGGGCTCAACGAGTACATGGAGCTGAAGCGGCTGCGCTTCCCGCGCTTCTTCTTCCTCAGCGACGACGAGCTGCTCGAGATACTCTCGCAGTCCAGGAACCCGAAGGCCGTGCAGCCGCACCTCAGGAAGTGCTTCGAGAACATTGCCAAGGTATTTTATATTTAGGGGATTGGTCAAAGGTGTTCGCGCCGCGACGACAAATGCACATCACTAATGTCACATCCCTACACCTCGCACCGCCCACCAGTCAGTATGGGAGTTTTTGGCGGGAACTGAAAGGAGATGTTGTGCTGTGCAGTTTTATTTTCTAAAATTGTGTAAAATTACTCTAAAATGAACAATAGTTGTAGGATATTGATAGTTTTTGAGTAGTAATTATGTGTTTTATGAGAAATGTGAATTGTATAGTCAAATGTGGCCTTTTGAGTTGTCACAAGAACTCCGTTGAATGGCATTAGCTAATTACCTACAGTTCAGCTGTGCTACACATAGGCTTAAGAAAATGAAGAAACTATATTGTAAACGAAGATCTGGCTTAAAGGCCTAGTTGCCAAGCCATAAACCTAAATAAATAAAAACCAGTCAGTGTCAAAAAATCGCGTTAGTGTGCACACGCCGGTTACGCTACAATGAAATTAAATTAAGTGAAGTTCCAACTAACAGCAGCGGAACCCTTCAGCGTAACAGCAAGCCCTATATTCCTAGCGATACGAAAAGGTGTGGTACCTTTTTTACATCTGTGGCTTAATTCTGCTATTACTCTATCCATGCAGGAACAGTGAAAGAATACAATTTCCTATGTAAGACAAAACAACGCACAGTCAGGTGGTAGGGCATTTACCAGACTGGATGGCTACCACCCCTGGTCTAAAGTATGTAAGAAGAAAGAAAGAAAAGACGTTTATTTAGTAAACACACAACGAGACAGAGATGGAATGAATTACACGGTACGGTAATAAGAATTAGAAAGTCTCGCGGTGGTACCAAATAGGTGCAGTTCAGCATGTGCCAGGCAACTGCGGATGCCTGACGCTGGTTTTCAACTGCACCCTAGGACGAACGGATGTTGCACTGTTATTTATATGTATATATATACATATAGTGTGAATAATAATAAATAAATATAAACTCATAGAATTCAAACAAATATTTGGGGGATACCGATAAAATAAATATTCATTATATATGATACACATGATATATATTACATATTTATAAACAGTAATAGTATTGTTAGAGGCAGAAGAAAATATTATATTATATAAGAAAGATTAATATTGACATTTTCTAGCTTCCGTTGCTCATCTAAGAGGTAATTCTTCAAGTTCTTTCGAAAAGTAAAAGTCGAGTGATTTAATTGCCTTAATGGTGGTGGTATATTGTTCCATATCTTAGATCTAGTTGACGGGAGCATTGTCTACCTTTGACTACCCCTCCTCTGGCTACCCAGCCGAGCTTATTATACAAGTACTGAGGCTCTTTGTACTTAAGGACACCAAAGAGAAGGCAAGCCAAATGCAGTTTGCGCCTAAGTTTCATTTATGTCGCCTGTTATGGCGATATGTTGAGTTTATATTCCATCAACTTGTTCAGGTAACATTTGAGCCGGATCTGAAGATCAGTCACATGCATTCCAGCGAGGGGGAGGTTGTAGAGTTGAAATACAAGTTCTATCCGTCATCTAATGTGGAGCAATGGCTGCTGCTGTTGGAAGATACCATGAGGCATACGAGTGAATAATTTTGTCTACTTGTTATCTAATATATAAAATTCTCGTGTCAGTTTTCGTTGCCATACTCCTCCGAAACGGCTTGACCGATTTTGATGAAATTTTTTGTGCTTATCCGGTATCTATGAGAATCGGCCAACATCTATTTTTCATCCCCCTAAATGTTAGGGGTAGTCCACCCCTAATTTTTTTATTTTATTTTTTAGACAAAATTTTTAATTTCTATTTTTTTATGATACAACATACAAAAATACATACAACCCTAAATTTTCAACCCTCTACGATCAACCCCTATTTTTTAATAGCGATATTAGTATTTTTACAATTTTCTACTGGGATGATTTAGATTTTAATTTGAACGATTCTCATGAAATTTTGTGTGCATATTGGGTAGGTCTGAGAATCGGACAACATTCATTTTTCATCCCCCTAAATGTTAAGGGTAGTCCACCCCTAAATATTTATTTAATTTTTTTTGTTTATTTTTTTTATTTTTTATTTTTTTAAGATACAGCATTAAAAATACATACAACCCTAAATTTCCAACTTCTACGATCAACCCTTATTTTTTACCGGGTAGGACGACGTCTGCTGGGACAGCTATATCTATATATATAAAAGAAAGTCGTGTTAGTTACACTATTTATAACTTAAGAACGGCTGTACCAATTCGGCTGAAAATTGGTGGGGAACCAGGAGACAGATATAGGATACTTTTTATACCGTTGGAACCGGTAGGTGGCGTTGAGATCGGGTTCTAGAATCCTCTTAATCACCGGGAGCGATTTTGATTTGGGTATTTGAGTGGGTTCCCGGATGGTTTAGATTCGCAATTAGAACCAGTAGGTGGCGCTGATATCGGGTTCTAGAATCCTCCTAATCACCGGGAGCGATTTTGGTGATTTTGTTTTTGTGTGTTTGAGTGGGTTGCCGGATGGTTTAGATTCGCAATTAGAACCGGTAGGTGGCGCTGAGATAGGGTTCTAGAATCCTCCTAATCACCGGGAGCGATTATGGTGATTTTGTTTTTGTGTCATGAAACAAAGTTTTTAAGGAATTCAGAAAATATGGCGGTACGAAGTTCGCCGGGTCAGCTAGTTGTCATATAATAAAACAAAATCGAGTTCAAACTACAAAGCAAAAATAACAAGTATTCTGTCTTATCTGTAGTCAATGTCAATTTTTTTGTCAGTTTTAACGTTTATCCAAGTCTAAAATCCGCTAAAAAAAGTAACTATTTTGAAACATTTTGGTATTGATTTTTATGACATTTATTTTAAAGAATGACTAAATTTAAAGATTGTGGTTAATTTATTATTATTATGTTTTGTTTAAATAATATGGATGTAGTAATACCAAGTTTCCGAGTTACGTGTTAAGTTACGTGTGCACTGATTTTTAAAGTTTACCAAGGATGTCTAGTGGGATTTAAACCAAAAATCTTTTCGTTATAATTCGACAATATTTACCAATGACAGGTTTGTAATGGCTAGTTTGGTAACTTTTTAACCAAATAATTGTCCTGTTAATTATCTATCACAAGGTGTTAAAGCTTTTACTTAGAAAATTCTAGTTAATAAACCAACTTGATACTTGTCGTAGTAGTAAAAACATATGTAATGCAATGCAAATGCAAACTCTGTAAAACGACACTAAACGGACTGTGCATTTTATAAGGCGTCAAAGAGAGTTGTCGTTAAATGGAGAAAAGTCTGTTATTTTTGTCTGACGTCTTTTGCTGCACCAGTAATTTTGTTGTATTTTTTTTACTTATTTTATTAACCGACTTCGAAAAAAGGAGGAGGTTCTCAATTCGTCGGGATCTTTATTTTTTTTGTTGCTTTTTTTATGTATGTTCGGCGATTACTCTGTGATTTATGATCCGATTTACGTGATTCCTTTTTTGTTCGACGCGGAATAGCTTCCAATTGGTCCCCTAAAAATTTTACATAGTTTGGCCCAGTAGTTTTCATTTTACGAACATTTTTTGTTCCCGGTTCTTGGGACCTATATTTTTTAAGAAGCGCGGCACCATTCGTAGGTCCAACCATACATAGCTAGACACTAAAAAGTAACAAATAAAAAATAAAAACTTCGTTTAAAAAACCGACTTCAAAAACTAAAAAACTAAAATGTATAAAATAACTTATTTCTAAAGCTATTATTATTAATATATATTATCTAACACATCTTGAAGTCGGTGCAAAGCAAAACATAAAAATTACTATATTTAGAAAATTACTAAGCACCGACTTTAAGATGTTTTAGATAATGTATATTAATAATAATAGCTTTAGAAATAAGTTATTTTATACATTTTAGTTTTTTAGTTTTTGAAGTCGGTTATTGAGGCATCTTTATGGTAAAGGGAGTATTTAGAAATTTCCGTATTTCCCAATTTCTTAGAAATTTCTGTATGCATGATGCTGACAGTCGAGTTTATTACGGGTTAGGATAATAAAGCGATAAAAGAACATACAAAGCTGCGCAGTTTTTTACTAATTTCGGCAACTTAAAAGGTACTTTTTGCTTAATTGCTGTCGTTATTGAGAGTGGGTGTAATGCTATATAGAGTGTATCATTCATATCATCAACCAAACCCAGGCGATTTCGACGCTTAGGGGAGTTTGTCGTTAAATCGAGTTTGATTGTTTACAGTTCGTCTGACCTTGGTAGATGGTCTGAAGGAGTTGTGGACGATGCCACGCGCAGAATGGGTCCTCCGGTGGCCGGGACAAGTCGTGATAGCCGGAAGCCAGACCGCCTGGACTGCGGGCGTCGAGAACGGAATAGCAGAGTACAGGATGGAGTACTTCTACGAGGAGAACTTGATGCAGGTCAGTTGGCAGTTGTGCTGAGAGAGCGAGAGGACGCAGCATCCTTGACCTCTCAACACGTCGAAGGAGGACCACCAGATCCTCCCGCTGTATTATCCCCGCAAATTGCTATTGCGCCTGGCCGCCATTTTGGTGACTTAACCGTAGCTTAACACTCAGTACCGTTAGCATCACTGGCCGGCGAGTACGCGTACATATCGAGTTGCGGATGACGTCACGTGAATGTTAATTTGACAAGGTTCCAGCGCATTAGCAATTTGCGGGGATAATAATAACAGTAAGTTTACATTTCAACGTACGGCGTGTTGCTGGGACTGCGGCCTACTTTTTTTTTATTGCATGAGTTCAGCAGACAAGCAGACATGATGGAAAGCGGTTATCGTTATCGTCTATAGCCTATAAACATTTGTATCACCAAAGGTTCTATAGATGCGCTGGTGCTCTCTAAAGGGAGACTGATATTGAGACTGCATTTAGTGGAATAGGAATTTCGACACTATCGCAATGGCATCGTTGCTTGAATGTCTTGACGCCGAGATATTGAAATAGCACAATTAGGCCCCCAAGTGGGCCGAGTCAGCTTATCAAAGACAGTTCGGTATTCCAGGGGTAGAGTTCAGTGGTTGAATCCCATAAACGGAAGTGTCGTAAATCTCACGGTTCCATAATATTTTCCTTAAGTTTTCGCGACTTGTATACATAATAAAACTACGTTTTAACGGTTTTAAGTGCGGTAATGTATTTTACATACATACATACATAGCTTCACGCCAGGTCCCTTGTGGGGTAGGCACGAACAACAGAGCGCCATACAGGCTTATTCTTACACACCTCACTTGCTTCTTTGACATTCATAGCTCTTGTCATGCACGCTCGTCTGTTCTTAAGGCTCCTGACATCACCTTCTGCTAGCAGACGATCAAGTTGATCATGAAAGGTGTGTCGTGGCCTTCCGCGACTTCTGCATCCAACCACTTTTGCATTGTAAAAAAAAAAAAAAAATTGAACTAGGCATGTTTGCTGAAGAGTTTCTTATGTCGTGAAGCGGTGTTAAATTAGATTAGGCTCCTATAGAGTAAATAATATCCATAAATAAAATTAAAACTAAATAATTAAAATGCACAAGTTGGCGGTAGGCTGAATAAAACTTTAACAATACTCTCTGGACAAATGTCACCTTTGTCGTCCGTGACCACGGCCACTGAAAAGCGGCCGAAACGTCGGACAAACCAAAACTTAATAAATTACCGCGCTTAAAACCGTTAAAACGTAGTCTCTCGGTTCCAGTTGGACAGCCTGAGGGCTCTCGTGAAGGGCGACCTGACGTTCTTCCAACGGGAGGTCGTCTGCGCGCTGATAGTCGTAGAGGTGCATGCCCGTGACGTCACCTGGACCTTGGTCGAGGAGAGCGTCAAGAACGTCACCGATTTCCAATGGATATGTCAGTTGAGGTAATTCTTACAGCAATATCACGCTAAAGTAAATTCTCCCGTATTTTCAACAGACTCCCGAAAGGAGGAGGTTCTGAGCTACGAAGTGAGAAATTACCATAGTGACGTCACACGCGCGCTCGGGTTTGTTCGGGAGTTGTCGGCATATTGTCGGTGCTCGGGTAATACCGGTTCAAAAATTTATTTTGATCTAACATAATTAAGGATCTAGAACTAGCACTTGTTTTAGTGAAAACTGTTTTGAAATAAACTAATTTCCATGTAAGAAATTTACTACGGGTTACCCAGGATAAATATCACACATGGTATTACTAAAATTTTCTGAAAAGTTGTTGATTTTTTAATAGCTTCAATGTACTTACTCGGCATATTTAGAATTTTATAATCTTGTAACGATTCGCGAGACTCGAATTAAAATGCCGTTAGAATGACTATAGAGTTTATTAGAACTATACAAACACGTATAACACAGGTACAAAATTAACCGAACCCATCAAGTCCAAACGTAATGCAGAAGATCGTAATTCAATAACACACTCAAAGTCATACTCATAGTTATCGTTCGACTGCCTCGTCCCTCAATCGAGCCATTGCTTTATACTGCACAGATGCAGTATGTCTGCACGGCCGCGTGATCTGAAGTTCCTAGAATCAGTTTGTACTTTAAATCCGAACACCTGGCTAATGACCACAATACAACAATAGGCAGTAAAAGATTGCAATACAACATTAGACTGTTTTCTAATCACAAAGTAAACAAAAGAAGACCAAATTCTGAAAGGTAATAAAATGTGTTTCTACAGGTGTGCAGGTGTGAATTTGTCCTTGTTGGCGTCTTGGTCGTAACAAAATTATATATTTGATATAACTTTTTAGATCTGACGTCGTAGTAGCGTAAAGGCTAGCGCACGCGTCCCAACTCAAAGGGCGTGGGTTCGATCCTGACTGGAACGCATGCACCACTTAGGCAGTTTTCTGATCTAATGTGCATATTGTTACAATTGCCACGTGCTTACAACGGTGAAGGAAAACATCGTGATGCAGCCTGCACATCGAGATAACCGATGTGTCAAACCTGCCAAGCCGCCTTGAACAAGCGTGGCGGGTATACTGTCCGTTTCCACTATAATGGGAGGCCCGAGCCCAGCAGTGGGAAATTTATAAAAAAAAAAAAATATTTATTTAAGGAAAGGAATGCTCCGGTGGTTCGGGAATTTGGAAAGAATGAATGATGGAAGAATGATTAAACAGATATACAATGCAAAAGTGGATGGATGCAGAAGTCGCGGAAGGCCACGACACACCTTCCATGATCAAATTGATCGTGTACTAGCAGAAGGTGATGTCAGGAGCCTTAAGAACAGACGAGCGTGCATGACAAGAGCTATGAATGTCAAAGAAGCAAGTGAGGTGTGTAAGAATAAGCCTGAATGGCGCTCTGTTGTTCGTGCCTACCCCGCAAGGGACCTGGCGTGAAGTTATGTATGTGTATTATTATTTAAATGAAATAAACGGTGATTCATGAACCCTCATGGTTTTAGATACTACGAAGCTGTCAAGGTGATGTGGCCCCTGGAGGAGGGCGAGTCCGCCGAGATATACCAGGACGAGAGCCGCCTGGACACGTCGGCGTACTACCGCCACTTCAGCCAGAACCACTGCGACGTGAAGGCGCTCAACTCCGTTTTCATGTACCAGAACGAATATTTGGGGAATAGGTGACTTTCGTTTTGTTTATTGCTCCAGGGGAGTACATTTAATGTATCAAAATGAAAATTGTCTTGCTTCAGGGTGTATTCTAGCTTAGAAGCCCGAATTTTAGATGTTTTTTTTCGGTCGCCATAAAAAAAAAACCAATAAATATTTCTACTATACATTTTTTTTATAATTTTTTTATTTATATTTAAATAGTACAAAACATTAAAGTATTGTTAAAGTTTTATTTAGCCTACCGCCAACTTGTTCATTTTAATTATTTAGTTTTAATTTAGTTTATGGTTATTATTTACTCTATGAGAGCCTAATCTATAATCTAATACTATGTATACTAGTCGTGAAAACTTAAGAAAATATTATATTGACAATTTATTTGTTATACTCTATTCCAATTACGAAGTCCCTTTTGGCACTTCCTTAGAACGTAACTCTTCACGTTTCGCATAATTTGAAATAATAATCATTTTTTGTTCATGGTCGTAAATCATCATTTAAAAAATACACAATCAATCTAAATCATTATACAATTAATTCACACACACAATCAACATGTTGTTTTTAGACATCGTGCTCAAAATAATTAAAACTATAAAAAGATAATAATATTTTACTACGGTTTTGCGTTTACGTTCTATAGTTTTATTTTTACTTTTTTACATAGTGATGTGACTAAAAGAATCGTATAAAATCGATTATAGACAGATTCTATTCGCGAGTGAAAATCTGTCAACACTGCGTCTACTGCGTCCACCTCGTGATCACGACTCGCCATTTTGTTTGAAGCGATGCGCAAACTAAATCACCAATGAGATCAGTGATTTATAAATCTTTTTCCTTAAAAGATGTAAATCACTCTTTTAAATCTTTGGTTTCGATTGAAATAATTTATTCAGTTGACCGGTTTTAAGCTTTACAATAACGCCAGAGAGTTTAATTTACTGTGTATCATCATTGTATTTCTTAGAGTACGCGTGTTATCTCATTTCAATTCACAATATCCTGTATCTTTTGTCTCATACTACATCTAAGTATCTGATTTGTTAGTTTTCATCATTCCATGTGACTAAAATCAATCTTAACGTAGTGAGTTAAAGATGTATTTTCCAAACCAAAGATTTAAAGAGTGATTTCGAATTTTGAAAGATTATACATCTTTTAAATCAATCACTTCTGAGTTTCTTCTTTCTCTTCTTCTTTCATCTTTAGTCTCTTCATTACGAGTGCAGAAGCCTTGTATACGGTACGCGTATTCAGTTTAGTTGATTTTGTGTTGTGTTTTTATTTCATTCTTGTTATTGTAGTTATAACTGTTTGTTAATATTTTCGCTGTTATAAGTTTTGACTGTTATTTGATTTGGTTTGTTTGTTTAACGAACAAAGTTTTATAAATTCTAATTTGATTCTAATCCTTTTTCTGTCAATACGATTTTAATTTGTTCGTTATAGTAATCGAAGACGAATATCGACTAAAGTGGTACTTTACTAGTACTTGATTATTGACATCTGTCAAATGGGACTTCGTAATTGGAATAGAGTATAGTGTATCATCGTTATCAGATAAAATTTGTCAGTCGAATAAATTATTTTATATTTTATTTGTTTGACACACTGCATGTGAGCAGTGGTCGGCTGGTGATCACCCCGCTGACGGACCGCTGCTACCTGACGCTGATGTGCGCCATGCACCTCAAGTTCGGGGGGGCGCCGGCAGGGCCCGCCGGCACCGGCAAGACGGAGACCACCAAGGTTGGTGTCCTCATGGAAGGAGACAAAAAATTAATCACCAACACACCAACTATTTTCCTCTAAGGCTATAAGTCTAGTTAATTAACAATATAATTTTGAAGTGAACGGATGATATAGTATCTACATTTATGTACAATTTTTTTTTTTATTGTGTCTTGGTCTTATTGAGTGTGCACTGTTTGCTACAACTCCATTCATTCTTCGAAAAGTAATTGTGTAACATATTTCTGTACTGTATAATGCTAGACCTGTTGCTGGGGAGTTTCTTGCCACTTCTTCTCCTTAACAGCAATAACACGTTGCGAAACGGTGTACATAGAGTAGGAAGTGAAATTAAATTTTAACTTATATGTATGACCTTAAAAAGTGTTCTCCGGTGGAACTTATTTTGAATTAAAACTTTTGAATTTGAATTATTTATGTATAGATATATATGTGTGGGGTTTTAACAGCTTCTCCACTTATGTAAACTATTGAGTTATGTAATGACACAAGCTTGTAATTTGATGTATAGCTCGAGATGATATGAGATGAAATTTGAGAGATTATTTCTTTAAAGATATTTCAACAATTACTACAATAAAATAGACGACCAGAACACGTTTTTATCGGTAAAAGGTTGATAAGAAGAAACAAAAAAAAAACGATTTGCCAGTGTAGTTCTAATGGCCTGGCGCCAACATATGTATAGGTATATAAAAATTTGCATTTTATAGTTTCCTCTCGGGCTATGGATCCATAGGCTCTCATCTGTTAATTTACATCAACTCTGCCAGTAGTGTTTGGATTGTTGCTTCTGAAACCCTTATCTGTATATTCCCAGGACTTGGCAAAAGCGTTGGCCGTCCAATGTGTTGTGTTCAACTGCTCGGACCAACTCGATTACATGGCCATGGGCAAATTCTTCAAAGGTTTGGCAGCGTTAGTTTCATTTATATGCTAAATACAGAGACAAATGTTGTTCCGTACTTATAACTGCATTCTTTATTATTTTTTATTTGGGGCTAACGGCTACACTACCCGTGCGCAGAAGGTTTGCCGATAGCCTCATGATGTCACGCGTCGATGGTCAGTAGGGTTGACAAAAAGGTTACATAAATAGTTGTTGCAGTAAATTTATTATTATAATTAAAATAATATATATTTATATTTGCCTTACATAATTATATACGATAATAGTAAGTAATACAATAATAGTAAATAGTTGTCGGCAAACCTTCGCGCGACTTATAGTCTTATAGTATAACTAAATTAAAGCTAATTCAATCGTAATATAATATAATTAAAAAAACTAAACAAAATAATAAGCTACTATAGATATACACAATTAAATAGATTATAATAATATAAATATGATATAACGATTTGTAGTGTGACAGAGGACGTACATCAGAATAGAGTATGACAGAAAAAGACATATTATGCCGATCCCAAATTATTGGGACAAGGTGAACGAAATGAGAGATACAATTAAGATAGAAGATAGGACAGCAAATACAATTACATTTTGCAATTAACTGAATTGAGAAGAATTATTAGGTGATTTACACTAAAAATGTGATATGTGTAGCTCTGGCGCGTGGGCTTGCTTCGACGAGTTCAACAGAATCGACATTGAAGTGCTTTCTGTGGTCGCACAACAGGTACGAAGTTTGGGTAATACTTCATAGAAATACGATGAATAAAACTTGAATATTTACAATTTTATGGCTTTAATTTATTTTATTATCACCATAGAAAAGACTTAAGACGCTATACTGGAATGATAATCGCCCAATAATAATTCTAAAAAGCCCCTAAATCTCCAGTGCGTTGTCATGTAACCTCACCAATTAGGTCAAAAAAATGTTGTTAGTAATAATATGTTAGTTGAAACTAGTGGTGTTCTCTGCTATAGCAAAATGCGAGAGGAGTTTTGCCGTTTCCTGACAATCTAAGATTTAGGGATGTTTATATAATTATATGTTTTGCTAGTGTTGAGGTGTTAAGTATTTTTCTTCCACGGTTCAGGTGGTTACAATCCAAAAAGCCCAAGTGCTGAAGCAAGAGAAATTCTGGTTTGAAGGTTGCGAACTGCCCCTGAAACCGTCCTGTTCTGTGTTCATCACTATGAATCCAGGATATGCAGGTACGACTCGAAAAACATGTTATTCAGTTAGTGACAGTATTATGATATTGCTATGACGAGCGTCTTCGAAGAATCTGCTTTTTATTTCTTGTCGAACACGTGTTTTATTACTTTTGGTATTTAAATTACCTGGAATTCTCTTGATGGTTGTCTTAATTATTTGCTAATTTATAAGGTCGGCCCGTTGAGTCAGAATTAGTTGAGTTTCAACTGTGATCGAATCGTTATTAAGAATATTTTATCCGTGCAGAAACGGAAAAACAATACAATTTCCCACGGCTGGCTGTCGTATAAAGCGACAAAAACACCGCACACACCTACATCAGGATTGTAGGGTAACTACCCTTGGGTACCACCCCTGGTCCAGAACATGCCACCACAACAACATTGAGTTGTGTTCCGGCACTAGTAGCCAGGTTCCAGTTTCCTTAAGAGACCGGCAGCACATTGGTTACACCTTTGATGTTACAAATGTTAATAGGCGATGGTAACCGCTTTCCATCAGGTGGGACGTCTGCCTGCTGAATTCGTGGCAATAAAAAATATATTTGATATAGAAATCTCGATTCATTAGGGCGAAATAATTTCTGTGATCTACCGATTGAAGAGAGCCCTAAAAATTGAATAACATATATTAAATATACTTAGACTAGAAATAGAACTAATGAAAGATACAATGTTCACAGAAGTTGACTTTGTCTTTGATGATTACAGGTCGTACGGAACTTCCGGATAATTTGAAAGCCCTATTCCGTCCTATCGCGATGATGGTGCCCAACTACACCCTTATTGCTGAAATATCCCTGTTTTCCTACGGATTTGTGGAGGGTAAGATATTGGCTGGGAAAATTACGACGACGTTCAGGCTGAGTTCTGAACAGTTGTCGGCGCAGGTAATTATTAATATACATATAGTAGATGAGTCCTGGTATGTAGATTGCTTCTCGGCAAAGGTAGCGTAGAAAGCTATCCGGCCCGAAGGACCAGCTACTGCGCAAGGTCGTCCTTGGTGTTGCATGAGAGATGCCGAAAACTGGGTTATGCAGCGCGAACTTGAGGAGGCTTATATCAGCAGCAGTGAAAGATTGAAAGAATATATAATCGCTCGTGGACTGCGATTGGCAAAACTGGGGCCTTCATAATTATAACATCGTTATGTCCATACACAGTTGTGCGTGAGACCAAAAGCAAGTATGATTGGATGACACGCTCCGTCAGACGCTATCTATTGCAATGTGCATGTAATCGTGCAATCACAGGCTAATCCCACACGCTTTCTTGTACACAGACTGAAACACGGTTGACTTTAACTAGTGATTGATGGATTCGATGTTTACAGGATCATTATGACTTTGGAATGCGTGCAGTTAAGACCGTGATACTGGTGGCGGGTAATCTGATCAGACAGATGCCAGACGGCGACGAGCGCCAAATCGTGTTACGGGCACTGCGAGATGTCAACGTGCCAAAATTCTTAGCTGATGATCTGGTGCTATTTAATGGTGAATTTTACGTATCGTAATTAATAATATCGTATAATAATTATGTATACCACCATCGCCACTTCTAATCGGAATATTCTTGCCACGGGTTGTCTGGAAGAGATCGCTTTTTAGCGATAAGACCGCCCTTTGTACCCTACTATAATAATACTAGTTCGTAAGTTTTTCTGTAATGGTGTACAATAAAGTGTTATCTATCTATCTATCTATCTTTACGTTTTTAGAATCCCTAATATTCTCTATCCCATCCTAAAAACTGTCAAAGTGTTGCTTACACCTGATGTTGCAATCGTCCATAGGCGACAATAACTACTCTCCATTAGTTTGGCTATCTCACTCACTGCCAGTAAAGAAAAATCATCATCGACTTATCTTTATTTACGTTTAGATATTCGAGTAAGCAAATATTTTTTGTATTATTACAATATACATGTATGTCTTTCAAGACCATGGGCCACAAAAATGGCCCGGACTTTTGGAGGGCTTGCGTGGGGGCCATGGGGAGGCCAACACGTAGAGGCCCTTTGACAAATTTAATGTAAATGTGGCGTGACACTGACCGGCGATTATTCCTGTCTATACCATATAGTAATGCACCCAAGGACAAGCCCCAGCCAGTGTACGGCTATTGTGGGAAATGAGGACAAAAAGTACAGGGCTATTAGGGTGAACTACTAGTGGTACTAGGGGCCTGGGAATAGGACTATGGCGTCTGCCTGTCGCAATGTTCAGGGAACATGGAAAAATGGGCAGACGGTGACTCGCCACTCCCTGCATGGGCCCCAAAAAATGCCATAAAAGACGGGCAACATGGGTGTGAGTTATTACAATAATTTTATTTATGATGATTTCAGGTATAATTTCTGATTTGTTTCCTCGCGTGGAGATTCCGATTGTTGATTACGGTATCATGGAGCAGTCGATCAGGAACATGCTCGTTAAGAGAGGATATGATGATCTTTATAGTAAGTTTGTTAAATGTACATAACGTGTTTGATATTGGCTGTGTAAGTTCCGCGCAAAACTATAATGCGTTTTTGTAGTTCGTATACATCATTGCGAGGTAGTGAGGTGGTACGTACAGAGCTAAGAGGCAAATGTTGCTCTCTCGCTCGGCCACTGGCATGCCATCTCGCACTACTTACAATCAGACAGAATAAACAGTAAAACTTGAAATACACAAATCATGGAGCTAACTTCATATCACGCGCATTTAATTTAACCCGCCGTTTGTATAGCAGACACCTTTATTTCAAATTGTGGCCATATGGAGATATAGATAGACGGACTTGAAGAATTTACAAAAATGAAATGTTTTAAAACCCTAAAACTTTACATAACGTCGGTTTCAGCATTTATATTCAAGATAATTCAATTATACGAAACAACAGTGGTGCGCCACGGACTGATGGTAGTTGGACCGGCAGGCTCGGGTAAAACAAAGGTTGGTGCATATATTATATATACCTCTAGAAGTGGTTCTTGTGTAAACATCATTCATCAAGTTTCAACAAAAATTATTCAATGATGATTTGAAGGATAGCGTCGTCGCGTTTGTCAAGAAATTGGTTATGTGAAAACGTTGTAGTCTACACTAAACAGTTTTACTTACTTACCGTAAACATGTCAAGTTCGATCTTGAAAGTATTTCCTATTGAGTTTCGGTACTACACGCGTGAATAACAAATTGTAAAAACGAGGACTATAGTAAAAGAAATGTAATATTCGTCGCGTCTAATGCTTTATTGTAATCTAACAAATTAAACAATTGAAATTACTTTCAAATATATATGATAATACAAAAATGAGTAGTTTTTAATATTTTTTTTGAGAACACTAGCATACGTCATTATACAAAATCTTAGAAAATAATTTCTACCTGATAATATGGCTGGAGTTCCTCAGGGATTCTTTATGGGTCTCCTATTGTTTATATTATCGATTTTGATTTCGGCATATCTTTATAATATATTTTTCATCAATTCCAGCAATTCAATCTTTCTTTTAATTATTTTAGTACTAATATGTAATTTTTTTGTTGATTAGTGCTACGAAATTCTAAGAGATGCATTAACCGCTATAAAAGGGAAGCTGGCGCCGGATGGATTTCCATTCTCGCCCGTTCATACATTTGTCGTGAATCCAAAGTCTATCACCATGGGACAGCTGTACGGTGAATTTGATTTGCAGACTCATGAGTGGTAAGTGTGGTAATGATACTGTTTTTAGTGTCAAAGACTTTCCCTTTCTATATCGATATGGCTATCAGACACAGAATTATGTTGTAACTAAGTTATATTTAAAATATCCTAGGACTGATGGTATATTGTCAAGTCTTGTAAGAGGTGGCATTGCTGTAGAAGATATGGACAAACGTTGGTACGTCTTCGACGGACCTGTTGACGCGGTTTGGATCGAGAACATGAATACTGTTAGTGTCTGTCGACTTTGATTATCTATCTTCTATTTAGAAAGTAAAGAAAAAAAGAAACTTTATTTGAAAAAATAGTGACATATTTAAATTGGGTATTTCTTCCATCGTCATAGCCTTTGCTTTTGTAAGATTATTTTCATAAATGTTGAATACAAGGCGTATTATAATGTAGGTCTTTAAATCAGAAATGAAAAATAGGATATTTCAAGACTTGGCAGGAACTGAATGTGCTGCTTTGAATAACAGGCCGAGGCGGAAAGGTCTATAATGAACAGTAGATTTCAATTGGTGGATTGATTCACAATCATTCATATTAAAGAGTCCAGGATATTACCGGTTCAATGTTTTTAGGTATTGGACGATAATAAGAAACTGTGCCTCTCGAGCGGTGAGATAATGAAACTGACGGATAGACAGCGTATGATCTTCGAAGTGGCGGATTTAGCTGTGGCCTCGCCAGCCACAGTCTCCCGTTGTGGGATGGTATACCTCGATACGAAGGTTGTAGGATTACCGCCACTGGTCAACGCTTGGTTAAAGGCTAGTTTACCGCCGGTTAGTGTAACTAGTTCTATTATAATGATAATATCAGCTCATATATATTTCACTGCTGGGCTTAGGATCTTCACATCTCAAGGCATTTGAATACGACTGAGTAGTGATACTGGTACAGGACCGACGGTTGATGGACAGTTCTGAAGTGGAGACCGCGTGTCTGTGAACTTAGCGTTAGAATGACTTCCTATTCAAGAGCCATCGGAAGGGGCTGAATACGGAACGCATAGAATCCGGTTTATTTTGTTGCGTGTGTTCAGCAGACAGGCAGATAGGCCACCTGATGGAAAGCAGTTATCTTTGAAAATTTCTATCACCACAGGCGCTGCAGCGCTCTAAAGCGGGATTGGAACCTGGTCACTGATGTCGGAACACAACTCAAGGTTGTTGTTGCGACATACTTTAGACCAGGGGTGGTAGCCATCCAGATTTGGCTGTATGAAATTGTATTCTTTGTCCGTTCCTGCACGGATACAATATGTGGCGTAAACCTGAGGAGGCCTATATCCAACAGTGGAGTAATCTCGGAGTATAGCTGGAGGGATGGCGATTTTTCTCCAACATTTGCATGTGGTGCATTTAAGTTAAATTGTGTTATTCTTGGTACATTTATAGGATTTTGACAGTGTACCCCCACGCTTGTCCATGGCGATTGGCAGTTTACTACACATAAGTTATCGTACAGGTTTCATCGCGATGTTTTCCTTCACCGTTGTTAGCACGTGCCAATTGTAACAATATGCACATTAGGTCAGAACTACTTAAATGGTCTATTCTTTCCGGTCAAGATTTAACTCGTGCCCTTGAAGTTTGGGATTCAACCACGCTAATTACTAAGCTACCACGGTTTCTTTACGGAAATATTTAATCTATACATATATGTATATAATAAAATTGTAGAGGTCGAATTTCTGTACAATGAAAAAAATGTTAAAAACCGAGTCAGGGGGATGTAAGAAGTGTAATAGAACTAATTTAGTTTTTTTTCAATTTTTTTGTTTCTCTGTTTGTCTATCTGTTTGTACCGGCTAATCTCCGAAACTGCTGGACCGATTTATATTAAATTATTATTAGTATGGTGGTAGCTTATATCCCTGGTCAACATATAGGAATACTTTTGATCCCGAAAAATTAGAGTTCCCGTGGGATACTTAAAAAACCACACCAAGCGGACGAAGTCGCGGGCAGAAGATAGTTATAAATAAATTTAAACAATGTTAATGTATTAGACCATCGTCTTGAATCTGTTTTCATCACCGTAGATGGCGGAAAACATTCTCAAGATATTGTCAAACCTAATTCAGACGTACCTGTATCCAGCTCTGAATCTTCTAAGAGAACGCCTAACAGAGCTCGTGGTCTCGATAGACTCTGCCTTGGTCCTCAAGTTCCTGGAACTGATTGATTATAGGCTCAGACCTTTGACTGGGAAGGACGATCGGCCTCCGCCTGGGCCCCCTTTCATTGCTATGATGCGTAAGCACTGGTTGTCTTTATAGTTTAAAATATTTTTTTATAGATGTTATGTCATGTTACTGGATAAGTAAGTCACTGACCACGCTTTACGGAGGTCTTTTAGTTATGTGGGGGGCAAATTTCCAGCCATTTTTTAAAGTTTTACACCATGAGTTCGTTACTTCAGTTTTTTTCTTACTATGGAGTAGTATCGTATTGTTACGAGTTCCGAGACTCTAATTAAAATGCCGTTGTAATTATTATAGAGTTTATTAGAACTATACAAACACGTATAACACAGGTACATATATAACCGAACACAACAAATCCAAACGTAATGCAGATGGTCGTAATTCAATAAAACGCGCAAAGTCACTATTAGGTTCCCGATTGTGCATACGTCACGCCTTGATCGTAGTTGTCGCTGAACTGCCCCGATCTCTCCATCGGGCCGTCGTTTTATACCTCACCAATTAAAATGGGCCCGTATCGTAGTCGACGTAATCCGCAACACCTGGCTAATGACTACAGCCGCAAGCGGTCGTAAACGAGTACAATAGAACAATAGACTGTTCTCTAGAAACGTGTGCCAATAAATAAGTAACATAAGACGATCGTAAAAGAATCACAAGTGGTTCAAATGCCGACGGGTAATAAAAATGTGTTTTTACAGATTAGGAGTGAAATTTGTTTTTGTCGGAACCTAAGTTGTAACAGTATAATCAGAAGTGAAGTATCAAAAGATAATTTTCTCAAATCTTGGTCAAGAAATTTGAGAATCACTCATATGCGAGACGCTTTTTCTATAAACACGTGTTTTATTTCGCAAACTCCTTAGTCACCATTTTCATCAGATCTAGCAACTTCTACAGTATAGTTTGCCCTGTTTAGTATTGTTCAATTTAACAGCTCGCCTAGCCCCATGCTGGGTTGTTTGGGCTGTGATATGGTCGGTGGGCGCCACTTGCGACCACAACGGCCGGGCTATATTCTCGGACTTCATCAGGCAGATCACCACCGATAATGGACTGAAGCCACTCTTCCCGAAGGAGGGGAGGGTTTACGATTACACGTAAGCCTTGTTTAATTATGATCAATTGATTTGTTAGTGTCCATTTTTATATTAAATCGCATCGCCTTATTCAATCAAAAATTACGAACGATGCACCAACGTGTAAGCAGGCTCTTAGTCTAACGACACACCCTCGAGACGTTCGGCGGCGGAAAGTTCGGCTGAACAAATACTAAATAAGCAATGTTTGTCGCATACACATACAAAAGGACGGTAGCTATGTTTTGGGAAGATACGTCGCTTCTGGTTTTCTAAATATTTTTCAGACTCGACCGATATTTTAGATCTAGGCTTTGCAGTAAATATATGAGCAAGTACTTACCGGATACTGCTGTTAAAACCTCTAAGTTGTAGTAGTATTGTTTTGTTAGATTTGACGGGAATTATCGTTCAGTTGGACAATTTCTCGACTTCGACGGATAAGGACATGCTAGACAACCAAAAAATTCGTGTCATCGATACCGCTAGAGCCGCGACATTCGGACATCGACTATTCGAATAATAGTAAACATAATAGCATACGAAACAATGCTTTTTAAATAACCTATTGGACCTGTATACGTCTTGTCATCGCAGCGGACAACGAACTACTGCAGTGTCATAACAGTCAGTACAATTACTTTTTCTTAGATATTTTTTGCGTTCTATTAGTAGGTACGTATTGCAGTAGATGTCACTGTTCTCAAATTGAACACCAAATGAAAGAAAATAATATGTTTCGTTATACGCAGTTGTTTTAATACTTGTTTAAGAAATATTTGATATGTTTTTATGTTTTTGCAAGCCATATCAGCTAATAAATATATTTTAAAGTGTGTAAATTCTATTCCTCACCTTTTTCAAATTATAAAGCTCTTTTTAACTTTAATTACTGGATTTTTGATGAATTGTCGATTTACCAAAAACTTATTTCAAAGATGTCAATTATGTCAAAACCAAAAAGACATTCCGATCGATACCAGTTAGACTCGTGAATGTATGTACTTTGTTTGTGTTTTGATTATTTTTCGACAACTTTGTTTGATTCCTGGACTCCGAAGACTTCGCTTATCACGTTTACTAGTGTTCTGTGATCACGTTGGACTTACGCATGTACCCTGAACACCGATTTGCCTAACGATTTGTGCTCTGATGACTTGGATTATGGCTTCTTCTGAAAGAGGTTGTTGTGTGCCCAGATGCGGTAAAACTTGTAAGTAAATCATCGTAACGGCACCAGATTAGATGTGGATACATATGATATTATGAAAATGTATGCATTTGAATATTTTAATAAAAGGAAACATAATAAATCACGCTACCGCTAAATTGTTGTTTTATTTACTAACAAATAAACATTTTTTTGGAATGGCTTTTGGGAATTGCAGGAGTTAAATTATTAACTCCCGCAATTTCCAAAAGTCTAATATAAAAATCAAAATAATACAAGACCCCTGGACGGTTTTTGCCGTTGAATAGTGTCGTATACCGATAGAGTGCGTTAGTATATACATTACGACTGTTGACTCTATACCAGTATATATAAAGTACTCTGTGAACTACTGGCTGGCGCAACGCGGGTGCGCACGTATTGATAGTCGCTCTATCTCGCTCGCACACCATCCGTCT
This sequence comes from Dendrolimus pini, assembly GCA_949752895.1. Classification (NCBI taxonomy): domain Eukaryota; kingdom Metazoa; phylum Arthropoda; class Insecta; order Lepidoptera; family Lasiocampidae; genus Dendrolimus; species Dendrolimus pini. The sequence continues at coordinate 17,272,516 of OX457144.1, read as the reverse complement.
TGCTCGCACATTGTGCTATATATTGTACTAGCTTGACGACTTGTTAATATTTGCACTTAAGATTACCGTTTCCAATATAAATTAGTTCAGATCAGCACTTGACAGTGAATACTACTCTCTGCCATCTGAAGTATCGCTGCTACAAACCCATGACAAACGGCGAATTTACCGCTCGGTACGTTTTTTTTTTAATTGCAGGATTTCAGTTGACAGGCAGATGGCCCACTTGTTAGAAAGCGGTTACCGCCGCCTATGGACATTTGCAACTCCAAAGGTGCTACAAATGCGCTGCTGCTCTCTTAAGGGAGACTGGAACCTGGTCACTAATGCCGAAACACAACTCAAGATTGTTATGGCCACATACTTAAGACCAGGGGTGGTAGCCATCCAGTCGGGCAAATGCCCTACCACCTGGCTGTGGGTTGTTTTGTCGCCTCTTACGACAGGCCGCCCGGCCGCAGGAAATTGTATTCTTTCTCCGTTCCTATACGTTCCGCAAGAGTGTCGTTATAGTTGGTATTGCGGGTGTCCATGGGTGACGACGAGTGTGAAAGAAAAGTATATATCGTAGCGACCCCAAATTTTTCGGAAAAATTGAAAGAATAGAGACATTTTTTATATTGAATAGTTTTTTAAAGACGACTGTGGTATAAAGGTTGAACGACGGTGGCTTCACTGATCTGACTGAAGACGGTGAGCCCGCGAATCCTTTTTGGTACAACTGGATGGACAACATGGAACCCTACGAGGTCGACCCCGAGTGGCAATTTGCAGGTAATACAATCATGATACAAAATTAATTACTATCTATTAATTAGCAGTGGCGCGGGTTTGGGAATTCGGCTAGGGTAAGCAGGTTGAAAACATAAAAAAAATATATATTCCATGAGTTTAGCACACATGCAGATGGCCCACCTGATTGGAAAATGGTTGCCATCGCTTACGAACATTTGTAACACTGTTGTTTGACAAGTTCGTTTTTTTCCTTGAGTTCTTCCCAACTACCCACAGCCAGGTAGTAAGGTATTTGCTCGACTGGATGGCTACCACCCCTGGTCTAAAGTATGTCGCCATAACAACCTTATGTTATGTTCCGGCATTAGTGACCAGGTTCCAGTCTCCCTTAAGAGAGCAGCAGCGCATTTGTAGCACCTTTGGTGTTGCAAATGTCCATAGGCGATGGTAACCGCTTTCCATCAAGTGAGTCGTCTGTCTGTCTGCTGAACTCATTCAACAAAAAATGTGCTGCCTAATAAACAAACCTAATAAAAAACTTACTCATGTCCCAATTTTTTTTACAGCTACTTAATAGTACCGCGTTAATTAATTAATTGTAATAAATAAATATCAACATATCAACAATTTTGCAACATTATTTTCACTGAATTATTGTTTATTTTACATAAATTCGAGATAGATATTTGCTATGATCCGTGACAAAAAATACTGGCTAGTAGAATGACTCACAAGAAAAACTTGAAATTTCATTTGGAACATATTAAATGAGTTCATTAGATTTCGATATGGATTTAACGTCTGATTTCATTTCATTAGAGAAGTAGTTGATTTTTAATTAACCAGTTTTTATTTAGTTTCCTCAAATTCGAAACGAAGGGTGTTAACCTTAGGTAAAAGTCCTATTTAGGCCACTTTCACCTCTTGTGTAATATCGACTATTGAAAAACTTTGCAGCATGCTTAGAGTGGTATAATAATAAATATAAAAATAATAACAGCCCTTAATGTCCCACTACTGGGCCTCGGGCCTCCCATTATAGGGAAACGGACAGTATACCCGCCACACTTGTCCAAGGCGACTTGGCAGGTTTACACATCGTTTATCTCGATGTGCAGGTTGCATCACGATGTTTCCACCGTTGTTAGCACGTGATAATTGTAAAAGATGTAATATTTACAACACAGAAGAGTTTATGGTAATAAAAGATCATTATCTGGTCACTACATTTATTATCAGAGAACAACACTTCGCCAACAACAATTGTACAGTATAAGAAACCGAACAATGAAAATATAACATTATTATTCAATTAAAGAAATGGCCGATTGTATCGTTAAGTATTAAGAGGGTACATAACATTATTAATATATATTATCTAAAACATCTTAAAGTCGGTGCTTAGTAATTTTCAAAATATAGTAATTTTTATGTTTTCCTTTGCACCGACTTCAAGATGTTTTAGATAATATATATTAATAATAATAGCTTAAGAAATAAGTTATTTTATACATTTTAGTTTTTTAGTTTTTGAAGTCGGTTTTTTTAAACGAAGTTTTTAAATTTTATTTGTTACTTTTTAGTGTCTAGCTATGTATGGGCGGACCCACGAATGGTGCCGCGCTTCTTAAAAAATATAGGTCCCAAGAAGCGGGAACAAAAAAATGTTTGTAAAATGAAAACTACTGGGCCAAACTATGTCAAATTTTTAGGGGACTACATGGCAGCTATTCCGCGTCGAACAAAAAAGAATCACGTAAATCGGATCATAAATCACGGAGTTATCGGCGAACATATGGAACGGAGTGAAAATTATTTCCATGAAATATGTTCATAAAATGAAAACTACTGGGCCAAACTATGTAAAATTTTTAGGGGACCAATTGGAAGCTATTCCGCGTCGAACAAAAAAAGAATCACGTAAATCGGATCATAAATCACGGAGTTATCGACGAACATACATAAAAAAAAGCAAAAGAAAAAAAAGATCCCGACGAATTGAGAACCTCCTCCTTTTTTCGAAGTCGGTTAAAAATTAATTATTGACACAAAACTACCTAAGTGGTGCATGCGTTCCGGCCAGGTTCGAATCCGCGCCCTTCGGGTTTAGGACGCGTGCGGTAGCCATTACGCTACCACGACAAGAACAATGGTGTAGTTGTCCCAACTCGTTGATATGTATCAACAAAACCTGCCTTAGGGCGCGTTCCCACTATGTCGTTACGATTACCTTATCCTTGGACGACTGTCGTCTCGAGCTGTTCCCATTATAACGATTGTTTCTCGTCAATTTTTTTTTGTTTAACGACTATCGTATCTAGCTGTTCCCATTGGATCGCGACGACGTGGCTACGATAGATTTGCCGTCACGATCTTTTATTGTTTTACGACTGTCGTGCTAGCCGTTCCCACTGTCATGACAATCTGTCGTCACTGCAAAAAAATGTCGTAGACGACAGTAAGTCGTGTCATTCTATATGTGAACACCTCCATTTAAACATATAAGCCACGACACTTAAAACTACACGATTATCTGTCGTCACGACATATTGGGAACGTGCACTTAGAGGTACCAACTGTCGTCAGATATCGAGGTGCCGACCCTCGACAACGTCCGCAGCGCGGCTATACTCGGCTACAAGATCGCGAACTACAACCACGCGATCTGCGTGGGCCCCACCGGCACCGGCAAGACGGTCACCATCACCTCGAAGCTGTCCCGGGGGCTGCACAAGAAGTTCATTTGCGAGTTCCTCGTGTTCTCGGCGAGGACTTCGGCCAATCAGATCCAGGTTGGCTTAGTCTCGAATCTTTGGAACCAAGTTCTTAAGCGAATAAGAAAGCGAGAAATTTTAACCTTATACATTAAGTAATATAATCTTATCTTTATATATATATATATATATATATATATATATAATTCTTCTGTGCTTGTGTTGACAGTGAACTCTTAAACGGCTGGACCGATTTGAATGATTTTTGAAGTTCTATAGGCGCGTTAGGGAAAAATTATGAGAGTAAATTTTTACGATGCGCGCGCACACCGTCACACGAAAACCCTACACCATGAAGTTGAAGCTATAGTCAACCGACACCTTGAAGTTAGCTATAGTCAACATTTGAGTTTTTCTATTGTTAGTGTCGTTTTTTCTACAAACGTAGAATCAGGCAGAAGATAAAAATTTTGAAAAGATTTTTATCTTGATACGCCAAAGAAGTATAACTTCTAACGCGTATGTACACACACACATTTTTTTTGTGTGTGTTCAAGTGGTTTCGAGGATGGTTTAGATTCAAAAATAAGCCCGGCAGATGGCGCTGCAGTCGGGTTCTAAATTTTATTCCTTCAGGGCAGGACAACGTCTGCGGGGACAGCTAGTACTAATATATGAAGCTGAAGAGTTTGTTTGTTTGTTTGCTTGAACGCGCTAATCTCACTCTATATTATACTAGCTGTCCCGGCAGACGTCGTCTTGCCCGTATGTATAGTTTACGATTCTATAAAGGACATACAGACAAACATTCATTTTTATATATCAAGATATAGTTCTACATATATTTTAATTAAAGTACTGGTCTGGTTTAAAAAATTCTTTCAGTGTTAGATAGCCAATTTATCGAGGAAGGCTATAGGCTATATATCATCACGCTAAGACCAATAGGAGCGGAGCAACAATGAAGAATGTTTCAAAATCGGGGGTTAAAGTGAGCGTCAGCCCAAAGTAACTATTCCACGCGGACTAAGTCGCGGGCAGAAGCTAGTTTATTATACAATTTCGAACTTTAATGCAATGACATAAGATCTAAAATAATATCCATCAGTGTAAGATCGGTGTTTTGAAATTTGAAAGTGTTGTGACCGCCCAATTATTTTTAGTTTTTGGTTGATTATCTACATCATTATTATCTTCCCTTTCAATTCTTGCAAGTTAAAATAAGTTGGACCGACGCCGTCAAAACGTGTTTAGCCCTCCGCCCACTAAGGCAGGTCTTCGTCATAGACGATCTCGACATGCCTGCTTTAGACAGACAGGCAGACTGACTTGATGGAAAGCGGTTACCTTCGCCTATGGACATTAGCAACAGCAAAGGTGCTACAAATGCGCTGTTGCTCTCTTAAGGGGGTTTGGAATGTGGTCGCTAATGCCGGAACACAAATCATGGTTGTTATGGCGGCATACTCTAGTCTAGGGGTGGCATCCATCCAGTCGGGAAAATACCCTACCACATGGCTGTGGGTTGTTTTGTCGTCTTTTGTGCCAGGCCACTTGGCCACAGATATTTGTATTTTTCTCCGTTCCTCCACGGATAAAAGTAAAAGATAGAGAGTTTTGTGGCTGCCTAATTATATTTTAGCTTTTTGTTCGGAATACAGATATCGAACGCCGGGTTTCGATTGTTACGCGGTATTTTTTTTATCGCGTCCAAAAATGGGTATGTCGGTGATTTGCCTTGAAGACGCACGGTGATTGCTCTCGCGCAATATATTAAAATTAAATTATTTATTGAGAATTTTGATAATTACCACACTAAGTGGAACAATATGATAGTTAATGAACTCGGTGAATAAGTAATTGTGACGAAATAGGACGAGGCGCGGGTGTATGGACAGACGTTTTATCTATCCCCCGTAGTGTTTCCCTTGTAGCAATAGTTTAGTAGGATATTTTATGTATTTCCTCTCAAGGGGCGCCCCTCCCTTAAAATACTGACAGATTAGTGTTCCCCCTAGTTCCTGTTCCCACCACCAACGGCTGGAGTACCAGGTAAGTACGTAGCACCTGAGTACTAAAAATTACCTTGCGGGTTTGTGCCGTCGGATTGCCGATCCCGCCGTGTAGGGTACATATATTATCGAGATCATTATTTTCTTTCTTTTCAATTCTTTCAACTTATATTTATCTATTTTTCTCTCTCTTTTGTTCAGGACGTAATAGACAGTAAGCTGGACCGACGCCGTCGGGGCGTGTTCGGCCCCCCGCCCACCAAGCGGCAGGTCTTCTTCATAGACGACCTCAACATGCCTGCTTTGGAGGTCTACGGGGCGCAACCCCCCATCGAGTTGCTCAGGCAGTTCATGGATTTCTCTGGTAAGGCTGGTTAGTCACGGTAGTCATCAAAAAGTGGTCGCATTTACGACACTCTTCAATCACTGTGAACTCCTCAACGGGTGGACAGATTTTAATGTCATTTTTTGTGTATATTAGTATGGGTGCCGGGATGGTTTAGATTCACAATTGGATCCAGTAGGTAGCGCTAGAATGGAGTTCTGGATTTTTATTATTGTAATTTGTTTATGATTACTACATATATTTACGCCCTCTGTGGTTGAGAGGGCTAAGCCTTTGCAACGCATAGGATCCGGGTTCGATTACTGGCATGCTAAATTTCATAAATTAACTTTGCACCATTTGCTATGGTCTGGATGTCTCGGATCGGCCCCAGAGTGGTCAGTTGTATGTTACCGATAACACAAGCGTAACTTGCTTTGCTTAGGGATATAAAGAGTGTATTTATTTATTTATATTGTTGTGTATTTTGTTTTGCAAGGTTGGTACGACCGCACCAATATTGGCGAGTTTCGGCTGTTGGTGGACGTGGGCATAGTGGCGGCCATGGGCCCCCCTGGGGGAGGCAGGAACCCCGTCACCATGCGCCTCATGAGACATTTCCACTACATATCTTTCACTGAAATGGAGTACGCTAGTAAGGTGCATATAGTATTCTTTTTTGCAAACGATACAAGATTCATTTCTAATGTAATCTTATTACGAACCATTAAGTTAAATAACTATAAATTCACTACATTTTAACTGAAAAATAACTAGTGTTTTCCACATTGATATGTGTGTAGATATTATTAGATATTGTTTGTCTTGTATTGTTAATACAAAATTAATACGGATATCAATTAAGTGTTCACTAAAAAATAGAGTAGATAAAAATCATTTGGCGCAAGCAAATAAATTTTATTACTGATTTTACAAGAAAATTACATAAAACGTCTATTTAATTAATGATTTTATTCTATTTATGGCGTGCATGACAGAGCTATGAATGTCAAAGAAGCAAATGAGGTGTGTAAGAATAAGCCTGAATGGCGCTCTGTTTTTTTGTGCCTACCCCGCAAGGGACCTGGCGTGAAGTTATGTATGTATGTATTTTTTTCTATTCTATTCTATTCTTTTTTTATTATTTTCTATTCTATTTTGGCGGTTTTGCCACTTGTCCGTTGCAGTTTCACTTCTAATATGTGTCCCAGCACACATTTCGATTTCTCGCAGGTTTACTGCAAATTATGATTTGGTTAGGTTAGGTACATTTTAATTAATGCATTTTTTATTTAAACATATTTTATTTTATCAAAAAAAAAACTGAATTCGTTCTGGAACTAAGAAAACATCAATAGTGTACTCTTAAATTATGCCGCTGAATTTTACTCTAATCTTCATAAAGCACAATCACTAGCTGATAAACATACTCTAGTGATTGGAGACTTCAACGCAAAAGTAGGACAGCCAAGAAAAGAGGAAAAGCGTATCATGGGGTCATACGGAGTTGGAACGAGAAACGAAAGAGGGGTAAAATTACTGACATACGCTCTTGAACATAACCTGTCAATAATGAACACATTTTTCAAAAAACCTATCACGAAAAGGTGGACCTGGGAATCACCCGACAAAAAAGTTCATAATGAAATAGATTTTATTATGTCAAACGAACCAAAACTATTAACAAATTGTGATGTCCTAAATAATACCTCATTCTCATCAGATCACCGAATAGTACGAGCAACAATTCTCCTACAGCGCTCAAAGAAAAGCAGAAAAGCCTTCAGGAATAATATAAATCCTCTCAAAACAGAAGACCAAATAAAAAAGTACATGGATTGTCTAAAACAGAATTAAGAGAATATAACTAATGCCTCTGTGAATGTTCAAACCTTATATAATTAATTTGAGAAAGCCATATGCGATAGCCTACTAACCTCTGGAACATCTGCTAATGAAAAACCACATAAAATATTCAGTCAAACCACACTAAACCTCATACACAAACGAAGAGAATTAATTTTTAAAAGAAATAAAGACAAGGAAATGATGAAAAGTCTAAGTAAATTATTTAAAGAAACAAAAAAATCAATTAAAAGCGATTACAAAAAATATAGACATGAGATAATATCAAATAATCTGGTAAAATTCAGAAGTACAAAGAGAGCATTTAATAAACTAAACGACCATAAATCATGGATACACAAATTGGAAAATAACAATGTTGAAACTAAAACAAGGAATGATGTATTAAAGCAAGCTACAACCTTCTATGCACAACTTTACAGTTGTAAAGGGGAAAATGAAAACGACAACAAAATTCAGGAAGTCTACTATACACAAGAAACCTTACAACTGAAAGAGAGAGAAGTGTATGATCATATTAAACAACTCAAATCTGAAAAGTGCCCAGGTGCTGATGCTATAACCAACGAGGCCATAAAGCTGGGTGTACCTACAATACTGCACCACCTCACACACCTTTTTAATATGGCTATACAATCAGGAATTGTTCCAAGACAGTGGTGCACATCGGACATTATACTCTTATATAAAAAAGGTAACCCAAAGGACATAGCGAATTATAGACCCATCAGTTTATTAGCAAGCACATATAAACTATTTGCCTCAATAATCCTAAACTATATAACAAAAGAAATAGACAATGCACAGCCAATAGAACAAGCAGGCTTCCGTTCAGGATTCAGCACAGTAGACCATATTCAAGCCCTAGAACAAGTAATAGAAAAATACAATGAATACAACAGGCCTCTTTACATTGCATTCATTGATTACAGCAAAGCTTTTGACAGTATTAGCCACACCTCTATTTGGGAAGCATTAAATACACTTAATATTAAGCATCAACTTATAAATATCCTAAAATATATATATAGTAATAGTACAAGTAAGGTCAAAGTAGAAAAGAGAGGGGAAGAAATAAAAATAGAGAGAGGAGTGAGACAGGGAGACCCTTTGTCCCCAAAATTGTTTATTGCTGTCCTGGATAATATATTTAAAGAAATTGATTGGAGAAATAAAGGCATAAAAATAAATGATTCATTCCTAAGCCACCTTAGATTTGCAGACGACATTGTCCTACTAGCTGAAACACCAAGCAACTTAGAGACCATGATACAGACCTTGAGTCGTGAAAGCTCCAAAGTAGGTTTAGAGATGAATGCAAACAAAACTAAAGTCATGACTAACAGCCAAAAAACACCCATTCATACCAAAGAAAACAACAACATAGAATATGTGGACAACTATATCTACTTGGGAAAACAAGTTTCATTCAGCAAATCCAACAATGAAGAAGAAGTAGATAGAAGAATTAACATATCCTGGAGGAAATTCTGGTCGCTCAAAGAAATCTTTAAAGGTGACTACACTATCAACTTGAAAAGAGTTGTTTTTGATACATGCATCTTGCCAAGCCTGCTCTATGGTTGTCAAACATGGACTTTTACAAACAAAACTATGAAAAGAATATTAACAACACAAAGAGCAATGGAAAGAAGTATGTTGAAAATCAGAAAAATTCACAAAAAGCGAAGTGACACTATCAGACATATAACAAAAGTAACCGATGCACTTAAGAATGCTTTAAAATTAAAGTGGCAATGGTCCGGACATGTTGCTCGGCTACAAGATAAAAGATGGACAATAGAAACTACAAGATGGAAAAGGCCAATAGGAAAACGGAAAATGGGAAGACCAGTAAAACGGTGGGCTGATGATATATCGGAAACAGCTGGCAAGGATTGGATGATCCTAAGCCAAGACAAAGAAATCTGGAAGAAGATGGAGGAGGCCTTCACCCGAAGAGGGGTCCAAAATCAAGACTAACCAAAAATCACTAACATTATACTAACTTAATTAATCTACAAACATAATATACTACAACTAACATCTAACAAAACTAACAAACCACTAACAAGCTATATGTATGCACATGAATTACTAACTGTTATTGTAAAAAAAAATGATTTTGGAAATAAAGGCTTTATTATTATTATTAAATTATGCCGCCTCTTCTCGCGGCCGTGACGCTTTTTCGTGACGGAAAAAATCCTAATTCCCCCCCCTCCCGTCTATATAGAAGTTTCACCTCAAAAATGTAAGTATAATATTTTCTGAAGTTTTCGCGACTTGTATATAATAAAACTACGTTTCAACGGTTTTAAGCGCGGTAATTTATTAGGTTTTGGTTTGTCCGACGTTTCGACCGCTTTTCAGCGGCCGTGGTCACGGACGACACAGGTGACATTTGTGCAACGAGTATTGTTAAAGTTTTATTTAGCCTACCGCCAACTTGTTCATTTTAATTATTTAGTTTTAATTTTGTTTATGGTTATTATTTACTCTATGGGAGCCTAATCTAATTTACCACCGCTTCACGACATGTTGTGGCTTAAAGAGAAGAAGCGGCGCAAGAAACTCTTCAGCAAAAATGCCTGGTTCTAAAATTTTTATATAATATTAAAATAGGTGCAAGGATCAAAATCAATTAAAAATCAAAAAAACATTTATTGAATAAAAACATAATTCACAATTTTTGAAACTCATTGGTCCCCAACATACGTCGACCTGTATCTCGGGCACCTCCTTCCTAATGGTACAATTCTGATTGTGAAATTATTGTAGTTACATTCATCTAAAAGAAAATAAAAGAAAAAAAAGAAAACGAAAAAAGGAAGGATGTAAGTATAATTTATAGGTCCGTTTTCTTCCAGTACGGGATATTCCTCGTGATTTTGCAATCGTGGACTCGTTGCTTTAACAACGTGACCGTTCGCGAGGGACCCTTCTTGAAGGCCTCCATCGAGATATTCGGTTCGCTGATCGAGGAGCTGCTGCCGACGCCGACCAAGTCCCATTACACGTTCAATCTCAGGGACCTGAGCAAGGTGTTCCAGGGGATGCTGATGATGGACCCGAAGGCTATCAAGGTCAGATTGTCTAAAGTTTTATTTCATTTCGCTCTGTTTGGATGAATCTTGCACTAATATAAAACTAATATAAAACTGAAGAGTTTGTTTGTTTGTTTGATTGAACGCGCTAATCTCAGGAACCTAGGGCTCTGATTTAAAAAATTGTTTCAGTGTTAGATAGCCCATCATTATATCTAGAAAAGCTATAGGCTAACACCAATGAAGAATGTTTCAAAATTAGTAGGTTTTGAAAACAAATTCCACGCGGACGACGTCGCAAGCACAGTTGTAAATATAACGGTGCCTTTACACCTACTAAAACAAACTTGACAGTGTCATTTTTATTTTTCATGGAGCCATGGTTTTTTTCTCTAATTATGTTGGAAATTTTTGAGAACATATCCAGGTGGCAGAATTTGGTTACAGCTCAGGAAAAAAATCTATTATTCAATAAACTTAAAGCAGTTTTTGAGATTAGGGATATTTTTGTTTACACGCTTTTTAACGGTTTTTGACTAACATACGTTGGTCGCCATTAGAATTTTTTTAACTGTGTATGGATCAAACCGATTTTTTATATATTTGATAACTAGGATATGCCCGCCCACGCTTGACTTGAAATTCCCACGAGATTTTTGGGATAAAAAAGTCACACATTTTATTATTAGATAAAATTTACTATTAGTAAAAAAATCATATTGTAATAGGATTTTTTTAAATCTGTTAATTTTAAATAATTCCCAGGAAAATTCCCGCGGGATTGCCAAGCTAAAAAGTAGCGCAGATTTTATGTCAAAGAATTTGCTGTCGACCAGTGAGAACCGCATCGAAATCGGCCCAGTAGTTTTTACACGAATCCCGAACAAACAGACAAACTGACAGCAGATATGAAATTAAAAAAAAATGCATCGTGTTCTCTATCTTGTATATAGTCTTTTTTATAGTTCCAAGGTACAAACATGGCATGTTTAGAATTTTACAATATTATATATTAGTAAAAGGTAATGTTAGTAATGTAAAATTAGTAACGTGCCTAGCGTTGTAAACAGCCATAGGTTGCGGTGACTACTTTCCATCAGGTGGACCGTCTCCTTGTCTTCCTTAATCAAGTTAGATACTTTGTGACACAGGATGAAGATGATGTGATAAGGCTCTGGTACCACGAACACCAGCGCGTTTACCAAGATCGGCTCGTTAACGCCGAAGACAGGCAGTGGTTTGTCAAGTATGTATATTGTTACGACCAAATGCCGACAAAGAAAAAAGAATGCACACCTGCAGTTTATTACCTTTCGGCATTTGGACTTCTTTTGTTTAATTTGTGTTTCAAATTTGTAATTGGAAAAAACATCCAATTGTGTATTGTAATCGTTTATGATGATCATTAACCAGGTGTGATAGATTCTATTGTTATGCGGCGAGCATTGTGTCAAGACATATTGTATAGTTTAGTATAAAACAATGATGGATGAGGATGAGTGAGGCAGTCAAGCGACGATTACGATACGAGCAAGACGCGGGTACATTCGATAAGCTTTATAGTGACGGGCTTTGCGCGTGTTATTGAATCGTGCAGTTTGTACTAATTGTGTCCACTTATATTTGTACCTGTGTAATACGTGTTTGTATAGTTCTAATAAATTCTATAGTAATTCCAAAATTCGTGTCCCGTACTCGTAACAATAAATTAGATAATAGCGAATCTGTACTCACTTCGCTGGGTGTCAAAAAAATATTACTCACAATCAAATATAGCTTGTATCAATCAGGAATAATTTAGCTTTCTATTGATGAAATAATTTTCAAAATCGGTACTGTAGTTCAAGAGATTACTTCCTACAAACAAAATCTTACGATTAAAACAGACAGATTATAGTAGCATGCAAGAGCAGATGCTGGTATTGGTCAAAGTTATTTTATTAAGCATATTTTATCATGTAATTAGTTTTGATTTTTGTGACGTTCAAAAATAATGTTCGTTATAGTATCCTAGGGAATTTGAGATTATTCAGGTAATGTAGGGTAAATTTTACTTTCGTTGGCACCCCCTTAAAGGTTGGCACGCTATAAATTATTCAAAATATGATGTATAAAACTTAATTTGAACTCGATATGATGTTTGAATTTGAAGAAAACCATACATGCAACTTTACAATCTATACATACAATCTATTCATACAATCAATCACCAAGGAGTGTTGGCTAGTAGTGTTGCCAGTATAATTACAAAAGCTTAGTGCACACACAAAACATAAAATCTTATATTTTTGTAGCCTTAGATTGATAATAAAAACATTATAATACAATGACTACAAAGAATGTATATTTTCGGAGTATTTTTTAAAATTGATTAAGGACAATCCTGTGCTTTCTTAGTCTAAGTGCGGACTTAATTACAGTAGGTTCAAGTCTAATTATTCGTTATTACGGTTGTGGTAATATATTTCTACGTGTGAACGTGTGTGTGTTGTGTGTGTGTGTGTGTGTGTGTGTGTGTTTGTGTGTGCGCGCGTGCGTGCGTGCGTGCGTATAATAATTTATTGTTGATGATGTGATAGAAATTACTTTCGAATAATTTGACGAAATTTGTTGATTTTACCCGAATAGTTTTAGTCTCTGTCGCTATATTTGTTTTACCCTATTATTATATTTTGAATAAATCGTGAGGGGGCCAGCAATGGTACAGGTGGCGAAGGCTTTAAAGCCGCTACAACACTGTACCATATGTTACAGTTTATTAAATAAGAAATTACGCACTGAATTCGGCAAGAAGTCGACCGACGTCGTCGGCGGACGGCTGATGCTGTTCGGCGACTTCATGGACATCGGCGCCGACGACAGGAAGTATGTCGAGATCACTGATCAGGAAGAGGTAAGTGAAAGAGATTGGTATTACATTTACGTAGAAATATAATCTATATGTCGCAGAACGGCCTCGTTCTCACGACATCTTTAGTTATTGCAGGTTTAGTGGGCGTCATCAGGATAAAATGCGAGCATAAAATACAATAGCCACGGTTTATACACTTTTAATTAAGATTTGATCAACATTATGACATAGTTTAGACCGAGCAGCGGGTTCAGGGCACCCGCTCATACTTCCAGCTTCAATACTTTCTTTAAAATACTCCATGGTCCAACTCGACCTGTTGCTACCAACCACACGCGCGCCACAAAAACTCCTCCGTCTCCCGAAGTAGATACTACTCAAAGTATAGAGGGCGTCTCTAACCCCGCTCCGCCATATGCTCTGCTCCGATTGGTCGTTTATTAAATTACAATATTCATAACTTTTATTAGGTTAGAACGGTCTTGAAGTTATAGAAACATTTAACAAATCTAATTATATTACATTAAGAATTTTAGAAGTAATTATAATGTAAACAAATGATATTGTGCGTTATACATCCAGTCAACAATACATCGTCATATCGTCATAGTCATTGCTTCCCTCCGACATATACATATAATAAAATTGTAGAGGTCGAATTTCTGTATAATGAAAAAAATGCTAGAAATTGAGCCAGGGGCATGTAAGAAGTGAAATAGAACTAATTTAGATTTTTTTAATTTTTTTTGTTTCTCTCTTTGTCTGTCTGCTTGTACCGGCTGATCTCCGAAACGACTGGACCGATTTAAATTAAATTTGTATGGTGGTAGCTTATATCCCTGGTCAACATGTAGGATACTTTTGCTCTAAAGTTCCTGTGAGACAGCGAGCATAAATATGTGATAATTTTTATACCGGAGAATATGACTTTTAAAGATTGGTTTATGATTTTACAATGTATGTAAACACGTTAACCGTAACATAAGCGCAGTTTGCAATGCAATGTATCCTTACAGTACAGTCCGTATAAATCAGTCAATATAGAACGAATGAGTGATGAATATTTAAAAGATTTAATGATGACACTCGGTTTGTGGCAGTTGGACGAAGTATTAGCACACTACCTGGTGGAGTACAATCTGTCCACAACTGCGCCTCTGGACCTGGTGCTGTTCGATGATGCGGTGGCCCACCTTTGTAGGGTCGCGAGGATAATGCGCCAACCAATGGCCAACGCACTCTTACTCGGAATGGGAGGATCTGGTTAGTCAATTATCTTACTTTAATTTAATACAAGCTTTTATTTAACTTGCAATGGATGTACCTATGTATGTATGTAATTTCGGGTGGAATCTCACAAGTTAAATTTGACCAACTTCCCGGTTTCTCATTGAGCTGAAATTTTGCACGCATATGTATATCTCGTGACAATGCAACAATATGGTACCATGGAGCTGATCTGATGATGGAGTCGGAAGGTGGCCATTAGAACTCCTGTACTAAATAACATAAACCCGTCGTTTGGGCTCGTTTTACTTGTCTTGGCTAGCACACTGGTGCTACATGATATCTAGGATCTCAAAAGCTTGTATTTGAAAACCTTTTTAAAAATGCTTATTACCTTTTCAGATTATTTTACTATTTGTCTATATCTTTGTTCACTTCTTGCCTAATTGTCATGATCGTTGAATACACTGGATACAAAGTAAAATTGTGTTCATTATTATATTTCCAAATCAATAATCTTTGCCTCTAATAAATCCACAACATTTCACATAGTATATCGAATCACCAGTTGCCACTATATTGTGTAGCTATCAGACCCTTTCTGAGGCACTCTGATGGTCAACGCGACTTAACTATTTTCGTCAGGACGGCAATCTCTGTCCCGCCTCGCGTCCAATATGGCGGAGCTGACGTGTATTCAGATTGAAATCACCAAAGCCTACGGACAGACCGAATGGCGGGACGACCTCAAACAGACCATGATGAAAGCGGGCGCCGATAACAGGGGGATTGTCTTCTTATTCTCTGACGCTCAGGTAGGGTCATAAACTCTTCAGCTCTCTCGTAAACCCTGCTTATACTATACTACTATGTCAAAATCAAATAATCTTTAGTGTAGAAACATACATACATCACGCCAGGTCCCTTGCGGGGTAGGCACGAACAACAGAGCGCCATTCAGGCTTATTCTTACACACCTCACTTGCTTCTTTGACATTCATAGCTCTTGTCATGCACGCTCGTCTGTTCTTAAGGCTCCTGACATCACCTTCTGCTAGCACACGATCAAGTTGATCATGGAAGGTGTGTCGTGGCCTTCCGCGACTTCTGCATCCATCCACTTTTGCATTGTATATCTGTTTAGTCATTCTTTCATCATACATTCGTTCCACATGCCCGTGTAGTGTAGAAACGTAATTTAAAATTGATTTACTTCAATAAAAATATCGGATAGGTAAAGGACACTACCTATTAATTTAAAAAAAAATTCAACATGCTCTGCGATCTATTGGCGCAAACCCGAATATGTAGTTTTATTACGTATGGGTTTCAGATAAAAATGGAGTCGTTCCTCGAAGACCTGAACAACATCCTGAGTTCGGGCGACGTGCCCAATATATACGAAGCGGAGGACCTCGACAAGATCTACATGTCTGTCCGTCACGCCGTTATGGAGATGAACTTGACGGCCACGAAGACCAATTTGTTTGCCTGTTACCAGAGACGAGTCAGGAGTAACCTCCATGTGGTGATTGTTATGAGCCCTATTGGTGAGGTGAGAGATATACAGACACATCTATACATATAATCAAATTATAGAGGTCAAATTTCTGTACAATGAAAAAAATGCTAAAAACCGAGTAAGGGGGATGTAAGAAGTGAAATAGAACTAATTTGGTTTTTTTTTTAATTTTTTTGTTTATCTGTTTGTATGTATGTTTGTACCGGCTAATCTGCAAAACGACTGGACCGATTTACATGAAATTTCGTATGGTGATAGCTTATATCCCTGGTCAACATATAGGATACTTTTGATCCCGAAAAATTATAGAGTTCTCGTGGGATAGTTAAAAAAAGCTTAAACAGCTTATAACAGACTGAAAGTAATTTCTCTGCAACATAACGTAATAGAAGCGGAGATTTTGACAAGGGTGTGGTGTCGGTGAGAGTTTTATCTTATATATATAATATATAAAGCTGATAAGTTTGTTTCTTTGTTTGTTTGCTTGAACGCGCTAATCTCGGGAACTTCTGGTCTGATGTGAAATTTTTTTCACTCTTAGATAGCCCATTTATCGAGGAAGGTTATAGGCTATATATAGCGTGATGCTAAGAGCAATAGGAGCGGAGCACCAATGAAGAATACTTCAAAATTACAGGTTTTTTTACTTACTTTTTTTAAAACCATTCCACGCGAACGAAGTCGCGGGCAGAAGCTAGTCCTATAATAAGTTCTGACATTTTCATTTAAAAGAACAGGCGTCAAATAACATCACATCATCCAACTTCTAGAATATTGTTACAACTTAGGACCTGACAAAGACAAATTTCACATACAGATTTGTAAAAGCGCATTTTATTACCTGTCGACATTTGAACTAATTGTAATTCTTTTATGATCGTCTTCTTTTGTTCACTTATTTATTGGCTTGTGTTTCTAGTTATTGTGGAGAACAGCCTATTGTTCTATTGTACTCGTTCATGGCCGCTTGCATCGTTAGCCAGGTGTTTCGGATTACAATTACAAGCTCATTTTAGGAAATTGTAAATGTATTATCTGTTTTTATGTATAACGTTGTCTTTTTTAAGTTAATAAATCTATCCTTCTTTCTAACTTGTTTTCAATAATTTCCCTACCAAGGTATTCCGTGCTCGGCTCCGCCAATTCCCGTCTCTGGTGAACTGCTGCACGATAGATTGGTTTAGCGAATGGCCGAAGACGGCCCTAGAGTCCGTCGCCAATCACTTCTTCGAAAACATGCCTGAATTAAATACCACAGACGAGATCATCGAGTCCATGGTGGTAAGTGGATAATCTATAAATGCTCTCCAAAGGTGATGCAGCGCAACGGACTCCTCAGATATAGTAGTAGTTATAGGTCAGAGATTATTTATTCAGAAGGTGTATTTACACTTGCCTATTGAGGCCAGACCCTCAATCTAAAGTTAGTTTTTTTTGGGTGTAAGGCTTGGCAACCAGGCCTTTAAGACAGATTTACAGTTACCCATGGTCACCCCTAAGGGTGACACTAATATATTAAAACTACGTTTTAACGGTTTTAAGCGCGGTAATTTATTTCATTTTGATTATGGTCTCCGTGATCACGGCAACTGAAAAGCGGTCGAAACATCGGAATAACCAAAATCAAATAAATTACCGCGCTTAAAACCGTTAAAACGTAGTTTTATTATGCATACAAGTCGCGAAAATGTAAGTAAATACTAATATTATATTAACTATATACTTAAAAAGTCGCCCCCTTCCAATTCCCGCCCTCCTCACCTCAGATCGCCCGTAGATTATCTTTCCTTTCATTTTTGTTTATTCTCTTCCTTTTCCAAATATTGAAAAACATTTGTTAATCCGGCCTTAGACTGTTCATTTCTATCTTTCAATTTTGATGAATCAACCAGTATTCTATGGCAAATACTAGACGGATCAACCAAATTAATTAAATTTGGTTGAACTTGAAAGGCCATGACGGAATGACATTGAATGATTCAAGCTTTTCTATATGTATCACAACCAATCGACCAAATTGATTGATTTGTATTAGTAAAATTATTTTTGATTATGAAGGGGACAGCGCGTACGCAGTCCCCACTAGAGATGGGTGATAAATACTGTCACGGTGAAAAAGTCACAGCGACAAGCCGTCTAAAAGTATCACTGTGACATGCCACGAAAGAACAACGTTACAAAGTCACTTCGATTCCCGGAACGTTGGTCCTTTACGTCGCGTCAATCATTCGTTGTAATCGTGAGTCGCGAACATAGTTCGGTTAACATCGGCACTAATCGAGTTGATTTGGGTAAGGCGGTGGACGACTCGCTCAGCCGCGGTAGCGGCATAGAGCATTTAGTTGCTAGAAAGGGCATAATTATTATTGTTTGTATCACTACAGTCCTTTGGTTTTGTTTATATTAATAACTTATTAAAAATTTACAAGATTTCCAAACATTAAAAAACAGAACTGAGTTATTTATTTTTATAGAATGAACAAATTAATTTAGGAATATGTATTTAATTATTTAACTACTAGTAATAACTATATACATATTATTTAATAAGTAGATATTTTATATATGATCAATGACAAAGATAGGCAGACATTCTTGTCAGTCAATGATGTAAAAATATTATATATTTGATAGTATAAACTTAAAATACGTACTCACCTACCTGTTGTGTATCAAATTGATACACAACAGGTAGGTGAGTACGTATTTTAAGTTATCATTGCTTACAGGTTTATGAAATATACGGTAAACAAAGCCAAATATACATAATTATCTTTAACATAACATAATAATCTAAATATGATGTATTTCTAGTATTTTTGACACCAAATCCATAAAAGTAGATTTATTAGCCAAACCTACAATATAAATGTACAGGGTTCATCATTGCATTGTTATTGGTTATTTTAGAATTTTAGATCAACGACCTAATTATCATCGAGTAAGTAAACACCAGATACGTTATTTATACGTTGTAAATTAAAAACGTCTATTGGAACTGGAACGAAACCGATGACCGAATATTACATTCTGATGTAAGTGACTGTCGTGACAAAGTAACGTTGATTTGTCGCTGTGACTTTTTTGTAACCGGAACGTCAGTCACGGTGACTGAAAAGGAACGATTTTCCTCACGTCTAGTCCCCACTACCAAAAATGACGCGTCCGAGTTATCCACATTAGGGATAATCGCAGGGGTCAACCCAGCCGCAGTGCAATGGGAGGGCCTCGCCCTGGGGGAACCGCCTTCTTGATCACGGTGTCCCCTACGCCAGGTAAGTATGCTCGTTGGAGTTCAGTGCGAGGTGTACCTTAGACGAAATTAGAACACGTCAGCGTGTTGTAGAATTTCAGTCGAACAGTACAACGCCATCTATTGAGTTTCAAATAGAATTAAGGGAAACCATTACATGAGTGGCATAAATTCAAGATAATTGTAACAGAATAACTTAATATTAATTTCATCTATATTAATTATATCGAAAATGGTCACTTTAACCCTTGTGAGGGCCTAAAGCGGTCGCCTTTGGGGAATCGCTTAGTGAAATTGACACGTGTCTAGATATACTGGTAGTTGTGAGACATAGTATAAAGTTCCACTTTATGTTGATACCTGTCTTGTTTTCATAAGGATGCAAAAATGACCTATTTGGGCCCTTTGATTGTATATTATTGTTTTTATTTATGCAGTCTGTGTGTTGCTTCGTCCACCAAACTGTCGTGGAGGCAAGTGCGAAATTCCTCGCGCAATTAAATCGCTTGAACTACGTTACTCCCATGTCGTACATGGAGATGCTCGGGGCCTATGCTGATATGTTCAAGAAGAAACAGATGGCTATATTGAAGGAGTCTAACGCTCTTAAGACAGGTAAATTCCACTGTCCCCAAAAACAACAAAGTGGTCTGTATTTTGTACCAGACCCATCTAGTCTTATGCATTTCGATGCGCTGGATTCGAATCTGGGGTGAGTTTGGTCCAAACACCCTTGAAATCCGAATCTGGGGTCAGTTTGGTTTATACACCCTCCAAATTTTGAGCGCGTTCAGTAAATTCGCGTAAAAACTACGGGACCGATTTCGATGCGGTTTTCGCTGATCAACAGAAAACTCTTAGACTTAAAATCTGTGCTACCTTTATCCCGGGAATCCCGTGGGAAATTTTCTGGGAATGATTAAAAATGACTAAATTGAAAAATAAAATACGAGTGCCAAAACGATTTTTGGACTGATTGATAGGAAATATTATGTTATAAAATATGGAATATTGTTTATCCTGGGAATCGAGCGGGAATTTTTTCCGGGAGCGATTCTTAGTTTTTCGGGTGCATAAAAATTAGCTTTTTCCGACACAGATTTCACTAAAAAGATAGCTTACTTTTTTAAATTATGCGTATTTCGTATCCGGGTATCCGGCGGGAAATTCAAGTCAAGCCTGGATGAAGTCACGGGGGTATATCCTAGTAAAGAATAAAAAGATTTTTATTGTCACCAAAAAATACGTACAAATTTCGCCTTAAAGCTAAAAGACTGGTTACTAACATCTAAACTAGGCCAAGCATGTATCTTAGGTGTTAGTTCCTCCCAGAGACCTTAATAAATAAATTTATGTAACAAACAAGCTGCGACTCGCGGTCTCTCCCGCGTGGTGATTGAAAATCGACATAATTCCAAAATAAAAGTATTTTTTCTAAAATAAAAGTAGCCTGAGTTACTCCTTATTACATCAGCTACCTGCCAATGAAAGTCCCGTCAAAATCAGTCCGGCCATTTCAGAGATTAGCCGGAACAAACAAACAGACAGACAGACAAAATTTGTACAAAATGTTATTTTGATGTATATATAGTATATATATTCATATGCATGTAGTAAAAAGAGGTTATTTCAGTATTACAAACAGATACTCCAATTTTATTTATATGTATAGTATTCAGACACAATAAGCCAATTTACGTTCTGGCGCCAAAACCTTTGGCCTTATAGAATCGTTGCCATCGACCATCGCACATTGTCCATGTGTAAATGTCACAATAGCAGTGACATATAAAGAAACGTCACTTTACGAACTTCACTACATAACTATACGAACTTCATTACCATTACTATACGACATACGTTTTAAAATTACCAGCGTTAACGAATAATTATTGTAAAACGAAATAAACGAATATATACGAGAAAAATCGCATCATTTTTGGATATCCTCCGTTCCTGTATCTACATTTTGTTCCTGCGAGACGGATTAATAGAAAAATCGTACACCAGCGAAGCGGATTATACGGCAGAATAATCATCTGTGATCTGCACATATACGAGACTTGGGTTTCGACGACAAGACTACAAGATCTACAGCGAGACTACAAGACCTACGATACTCGACGGTCAGGATATCCTATCTTTTACCCATCCTAAACGCGAATTGTGTTAAAACTGTGTTTTATTTGTAATTTCAGTTGCGTGAATCGGCCGGCGCGTCATACTCTTTGTGTCGGTAGGTGGTGATTTTGCAAGTAAGTGCATTCTGTTTTCTCATAAAACGCCACAATGACTGAGGAGTCTTCTAAATTATTATCCCTTTCCCCTAGGAAAAAGTCAAAAGATGAATATATTTCAGAATTAAAAAGACAAAGAGGTCATTTGAAAGGACGGTTAACTCAATTCAAAAAATACGTTGACTCATTTCAAGATGCCTTTTTATCTAAATTACAAGTAGCTGAAATGAAATTACGATTACAAACCGCCAGCGAATATTTTACGAAATTAAATAATATTGCTAGTGAAATAGAAATAAATTGCCCTGAAGTAGATATTGTTAGTCATTTAGAATACTTTGAATCTATAGAAGCGTTATATTTTAGTACAACAGCATCAGCATCTTGTTTAATTGAAAGTTTTGAGACTAGTGATAGTTCGAACAATGAAAAATGTAATCATATTTTAAACGAAAATACGAAAGTTTTAAATGTAAAACTACCTGAAATCAAGCTTCCTAATTTCGATGGATCGTATGATCACTGGTTAGAATTTAAAAACTCATATGAAACTATGATTCACAAACGGTCTGATCTTGACGCTATTCATAAGTTTCATTATTTGAGATCTTCACTTAGTGGCACCGCCTTACAGGTTATAAGTGCATTACAGTTCACTGCTTCTAATTACACTCATGCATGGGAGCTCTTGGAGAATAGGTTTCATAATCATAGATTACTAGTAAATAATCATATTAAATCGTTATTTAATATTCCGTATATAAAACAAGAATCGCCATTACAGTTAAGAAAAGTAATTGATACAGTTTTGCGAAACTTACGTGCTCTAAACTCACTAGACGAACCGACTGAGTCATGGGACACATTAATTATATATTTAGTCGTCACAAAGTTGGATCCTGGCACTGATCGTGAGTGGGAGAACCACAAAGGCTCTCTTATGTATCAGTCAAATAGATTGAGGCTAGAAGATCTTCTTACTTTTCTTAGAAATAGGGCAGATATGTTAGAAATGATCAATGCAACTCATTCCAAGCCCCAGTCAAGGTATCAATCGAATATTAACGAAACGAAACATAATCAAGTTCATAGCTATGTATCTACCTCAAACAATTATAAATATTTCTCAAATAAAACCAAAAACATAGATAAAACGAAACGCAACTGTGTTATGTGTAACAACAATCATAAGTTGTTTGCATGCATTAAGTTTTTAAATTTGTCAATCAAAGATAGAATACAATTAGTAAACGATTATAAGTTATGTGTCAATTGCTTGCGTTCCGGGCATTCAATTGAAAATTGTATATTCGGCCCTTGCCAGCAATGCAAACAAAAACATAATAGTTTATTACATTTAGACGAACATAGCGAAAGTAGTAGCAATACGAATGTGTGCACTTCGGCATGCGCTCCTACATTCACGGCTATGCATTCAGCGGCTCACTATTCCGATGCGATAAACAACAATACGGTCAGTACGAGCTTGTCTAACCAAGTGTTACTTTCAACTGCTTTGGTTGAAGTAACGGATCAAAACAATCGATATCATGTCGCCCGTGCTTTGTTGGACAGCGGCAGCCAACATAGCTTAATTTCGGAAAAATTGGCTAAACGATTAAATACGAATTTTACACAGTCCACTGTACGAATAGCGGGTGTGGGTCAAAACCTCACACATACAAATAAATCATGTATTATTTCTATGCGTTCTAAAACAAGTAATTTTAATAAACGAATATCTTGCTTAGTTTTACCTCAAATAACCTCAAATTTGCCTACGACAAACATTTCACGCGAACATTTAAATATTCCCGAGAATATACAACTAGCAGATCCCACTTTCGACGTATCTTCCGACATAGATTTATTAATCGGTGCCGATATATTTTGGGATCTTTTAGAACAGGATAAAATCCGTTTACCTTCAGGTCCATCTTTATTAAATACGAAGTTAGGCTGGGTGGTTTCTGGCCCTATCTTCTCTAAACATTCGACTATAAACCAAGTCCAATGTAATTATAGTCTTTCAT
This sequence comes from Dendrolimus pini, assembly GCA_949752895.1. Taxonomy (NCBI): domain Eukaryota; kingdom Metazoa; phylum Arthropoda; class Insecta; order Lepidoptera; family Lasiocampidae; genus Dendrolimus; species Dendrolimus pini. Next base: position 17,248,694 of record OX457144.1, on the reverse strand, counting down.
TAGATATACAACTCCGTAAGTTCTGGGAAATAGAAGATTTACCTGTGCCAAAGAATATTTTGACACAAGATGAAAATAAATGCGAAGAATTGTTTATTAATACAACAAAACGCGAAAAAGATGGTAGATTCTCAGTTCGTATACCGCTACGAGAATCAGCTGATTCTCTAGGGGACTCCTATTCAGTAGCTAATAAACGTTTTTTAGCACTTGAAAGGAAACTTGAACGCTTGCCATTATTTAGAGATATGTATAATAAATTTATGAAAGAATACGAAGTTCTCGGTCATATGACTCGCGTAGAAAAATATGCCACTCCTAATTTTTTCTTACCTCATCATGGAGTTTATAAAGAGAGTAGCACTACTACCAAGCTTCGAGTGGTTTTTGATGGAAGTACAAAGACGACGTCACAAAAATCATTAAACGACATTCAATTGCCAGGTCCCGCTCTTCAAAACGACATATTCGCAATTCTGTTGCGTTTTAGACAGTATAGGTATGTAGCGTGCGCGGACGTTGAAAAGCTATTCAGGCAGGTTTTAATTCAACACGACCAAAGATCACTTCAGTATATTCTGTGGCGTGAAAAACCTACTGATGCATTAGGCGTTTATCAATTAAATACGGTTACTTACGGAACCGCCTCAGCACCCTATTTAAGTATGCGTTGCATTAGGCAATTGGCATTAGAATGTGATGATGATGTCATCTCTCGTGTTATCAAAGAGGATATGTTTGTAGACGACCTGATCACGGGGCATGATGACTATGACGTTCTTCTAGACATTTGTGAAAAAACAATGCAAGTTTTGCAATCTGGATGTTTTCCTTTACGGAAGTGGACCTTTAATTTCGATCCTATACGTAATAACAAGGACAGGTTTGATGACGGTTTAGCACAAAATAAAACACTTGGATTGGGTTGGTATAATGACAGCGATCAACTTCATTTTACTTCGCAAATTAACACTAATCTTAATACGTCACATTTAACTAAACGAATGATGTTATCCGTGATCTCGCAAATTTATGACCCACTGGGAATTCTCGCGCCCGCTGTCATAATACCTAAAATATTATTGCAAAAATTATGGCTATGTAAAATAGACTGGGATACTCCTGTGTCACAAGAAATCGCCATGACTTGGAGTAATTTTATTGAAACATTAACTCATTTAAACGAGTTGCGTATACCTCGGCAATTTAGATGTACAAATACCCAGTATGTAGAATTGCACATATTCACGGATGCATCCGAGAGTGCATATGGAGCATGTGCATATGTACGTACGTATAATAATTTGGATTCAGAAATTACCGTTCGATTGCTATGTGCTAAAAGTAGGGTCGCACCTTTAAAAACAATAAGCATCCCACGACTTGAGCTATGCGGTGCCCTGCTGGGAGCAAGGCTTTATAAGAAAATAATTAATTCGCTAAAGTTATCGTTCACTAAGATTTATTTTTGGACGGATTCGACTATCGTAATGGGCTGGATACGGATGTCACCCCATTTGTTAAAAACCTTTGTTCAAAATCGTGTAACTGAATTAAACGAATTGACAGGCGAATCAGTATGGTTACATGTAAATAGCAAGGATAATCCTGCCGACCTACTGTCTAGAGGTTTAAACCTTAAGTCACTTATTTACTGTCAATTGTGGTGGTCAGGACCCTCTTATTTACATGATCATAATTTTATAAATAAAAATAATAATTGCGATTATACCAATTTAAACAATAATTTACCGGATTTACGGAAAACTACACAAATAAATACTACGACATTAATCGATTGCTTATTTGATTTCGAAAGATTTTCATCATTTGTTAAAATGAAACGAGTCTGTGCCTATGTACTTCGTTTTGTTTACAATATACGCATGAAGCGTGAGCGCTCACAATACAAAACCGGTTTGCTATCTGTCGATGAGCTGAACGAGTCGCAGCGGTTATTAGTTAAAATCGCACAGATGCATTCTTTCCCCGACGTGCATAATTGTTTACGAAACAACTTAACATTGAAGACTAAAAACACTAAACGTGTTTTAGGCTTGCACGTATTTCTAGATGAACATAATATAATTAGAGTCGGTGGTAGGCTTAGTAATTCGTCTAGTTTTCAATACGATAAAAAACACCCCATCCTATTGTGCAGTAAACATAGATTTACGTTACTGTTGTTTAGATACGAACATATAAGATTACTTCATGCGAGCCCTTTGCTTCTCCTGGCTAATATACGTGAGTGTTGGTGGCCACTGGGTGCAAGAAACTTAGCAAAAAAGATAGTTCGCGAATGTGTGACTTGCACTCGGCATAAGGGTAACACTTTATCTCCTATAATGGGTAACTTACCGAATGAGCGTTTGGATCCCGGTTTTCCATTTATCCGTACGGGAATCGACTATATAGGCCCGGTTTATGTACTAGATCGAAAGGGTAGAGGTTCTAGACTTAGTAAATGTTATATTGCTTTGTTCGTTTGTTTACTTACACGTGCAATTCATTTGGAACTCGTTACTAGTCTCACTACTAAAGATTATTTACTCGCTTTAAAACGTTTCATGAGTAGACGAGGCAAGCCTGATATAATATTTTCCGATAATGGGAAGAATTAGGTGCCGAAAAGGAACTTCCCTCATTTTTTTCTAAAAATTCCAATGACATTATTGATTCTTTGTCAAACGATGGAATTAAATTAAAATACATACCTCCCTACTCTCCTCATTGTGGCGGGTTGTGGGAGAGGGGGGTGCGCTCCTGCAAATACCATCTGCGACGCATAGTTGGTAATGCTCGGTTGACTTACGAGGAGTTCAGCACGGTTTTAACACAAATCGAAGCCGTCCTGAATTCCCGTCCTCTATCTCCTATGTCCACAGATCCACATGACTTTTCTCCACTGACCCCAGCTCATTTCCTGATCGGTCGGTCTCTGGCAGCTCCAGCATGCGAAGATCTGACGGCGGCTACGGCTTCTCAGCTAACACGCTATCACCGAATAGAACAGCTGCGACAACATTTCTGGAAGCGCTGGTCTAAGGAATATGTGGTGGAATTGCAAACGAGAACCAAATGGAAGACCAACCAAAGCGAGATTGCCCTGGATACTCTTGTCTTGATAAAGGACGACAATCTACCTCCACTCAAATGGAAACTCGGCCGAGTAGTCAAGGTCTTCCCAGGCAACGACGGCGTATCTCGGGTTGCTGATATCCGGACTGCGAACGGCATCTTAAGACGTTCATTTGCGAAGATTTGTCCGCTTCCGCTGCAATCTGAGAATCCTGAGGACGAGTGAAGAGAAGACCACATTTTGGAAGAAACGGGTTTTTCCAAGGCCGGCGGTATATTCAGACACAATAAGCCAATTTACGTTCTGGCGCCAAAACCTTTGGCCTTATAGAATCGTTGCCATCGACCATCGCACATTGTCCATGTGTAAATGTCACAATAGCAGTGACATATAAAGAAACGTCACTTTACGAACTTCACTACATAACTATACGAACTTCATTACCATTACTATACGACATACGTTTTAAAATTACCAGCGTTAACGAATAATTATTGTAAAACGAAATAAACGAATATATACGAGAAAAATCGCATCATTTTTGGATATCCTCCGTTCCTGTATCTACATATAGATTAAATACTAAAGAACATGAATAAAAGTTACATACAAAAAACATTTAAGAGGTAAGTTTCAAATTGTCAATGAAGTGACTTGCTTAACATCCATATGTTTATAATAAATGTCCACAGAACGTGATCTCTATATGCTCTCCTCTTTTTCTATAAAACATATCCTCTAGGGCATTTTAATATTTATTGTAGGCTTTGCCAACTTCAGGTTTAAATAAACTCAACCAAACTGAGGTGGAGGTGAAGCAGCTGCAAATCGAGCTGGCCGAACTGAAGCCGCTCATGGAGAGAGCTGCCGAGGAGACCAAGAAGGTTATTGAACAAATCGCCATCGACACGGTTGGTTCATATTATTGAAATTAAACTTCTATATCGATGGCTTCATAACAAATGGGCATATATACAAAAATGCTATTTTGTTGTTGTTTACTAAAATCTATGCATGATGCAATTTAGAAAGCCTTACCAGTATGCAAGTGTACCTAAATAGAAGGCTTGTGACGTAAGGGAAATCGTCAGGTCTTCCTCCTTAGCCACAGAATAAGTTTAGGTGGGTCAATGAACACTATTAGACAATTATTATTTAATCGGTTCCGTAACAGCCGGTGGACTTCCTTACACAAAAGGTACACTGGCCTGTCGAAGCCTTTATTGCTCTTCAAGTCCAGATATTCCACCGCTCTTGTTTTAGCTCGACTGGTAATTGTCCACGTCGGGTAGGTGTTGACTTGGTTTTTAGGGTTTCCCTAGATAGGTAAGGGTAACTTCGGTCCCCAGCGGGAACACGTAGTTATTTAATTAACTTTAAAAGAAGTTTTAACAGTGTGGAGTAATATTTATAATAAATTCGTAGCAGTTGCTATATTTGAAGTTCGAGCGAGTTTTAAATTAACCGCCGTCACAGTTTTTTTTTTATTTGTCACTCTCTTGACAGTGACATATATTGACATTGGTACTGTCATTGGCTATGTCTGTTTTTTTTTTAATGATGCAAGTGCAACGTTACAGGCTATTCCAAATTTCAGCCTTATACAATCAACTAGTTTTGTTATATTCACAATTTGGTCCTTTGTGTAAAGCTTTGTCTTTACGCTCATTTGTTATGAAGCCCTCGATATAAACGGGGGGGTCTTAGGATTTGTTTGTCACGAAAAACGTTAGGGTCGCGTGGAGGGGCGGCATAATTTTAGAGTAGACTATGGATATTTTTTTTGGTTCCGGATTGAATTCATTTTTATCTAGACGATACCTAATCACTCGTGACTTGAAGTCTTCAAGATTGCATTTGTCAGGAAAAACAGACTCCGGCAAATTATTCCACTGTTCGGCAGTGCGCATCAGAAAAGACGAAGCAAAACGCTTGGTTCTGACTGGTGGTGTTTCCACCATGTAGCGGTGGCGCAAGCCGGTGCGTCTGGTTGTCCGACGGTAAAAAGGTAGCGGATGGAGGAATCAGCTCGTGCAATTCTAAGGACCACTTCCCGAAATGTATCCGATAAAAGACAGTTATTCCCGCAACTTTACGTCTATGCTCTAGAGTCTGAAGTCGAGCATAAAAAAGAGGATCATTGTCGACCAAATCTAAATAAATCCAAATTTATCTCTAACATTAATTAAAGTATCTTATGGTATCCTGTAATATTTTTAACTACTATAGTGGCGCCCAACGTGGGGCTCGAACCCACGAATTGAATTAAATTTATATTCACACAAGCGGTCCCGGCAGGCATGGTTCTGTTCTGAAAAAAACCTGGAAACGGACCTCAGCGCCACCTACAGACTCCAATTGTGAATATGAACCATTCAGGGACACGCACGAAATACGCTAAAAAAATGTCATCAAAATTTTCAAAAAACCTCTTACAGCACCACCTACTGAGTCCGATTGTGAATCTACACCTCGGGGCACACTATGAAAAAGTAGCTAGTTTTAAAATATTTGTTAATTTTCAGGCTATAGCCGAAGAGGCTCGTATCAAAGTGGAGCATGAACAAGCTATAGCCGAGAAAATGGCCGCCGAAACAACGGCTATGGCGGAAGACGCACAGAGAGATCTTGGTGAGTGAATTTTGTCTAGTTTCTATTATTTCATGACAGAAGCAACATTAACTTCCATAATAAATAATTGATGAAATGATTTGATCATTTCAGTATAAAAACCCGGCCCAGATTAGACTCGGAAACAACTCAATTAATGAAAATCTTAAAGACAAAACACAAATATTAACTTTAATATTCGTATATGTGTTATTTTGATATCTTTAGTTTATATGGATATATTCTCTTAAATCTCCTGCAAAAAAAGTGGCGAAAGTGGCTAATATTATATAAACATATTATAAACGCGAAACTTTGTAAGAATGTATGGATGTGTGGATGTATGTTTGTTACTCTTTCACGCAAAAACTACTGAATGGAATTTGATGAAAGTTTACAATAATCTAGCTTACACATCAGAACAACACATGGGTTATAATTTATAAAGATGATGTGTGAATTATCCAAAATATAACGATTGGCCATCAGCACGCGGTATTATATAAACATACGAGAAAGTAAAATTACGATGACAAAACTGTTGTATGACTTTTCATATCAAATATTATAGATAAAGAAGTAACTCCATTGGACCCGAATATGATAATGTACTTACATACTAAAACTATATCTAATCATACACAAAGGGCGGTTTTATTGTTGAAAAGCAATCTCTTCCAGACAACCTTATTATACGACTTTACATAAAATTATAGTACGACGTTTACACACAATTGTTGTACAACTCTACGTAAATTATTCGACTTTTACACACACTTATTGTACGAAGATTGGACGAGATGATCAAATTTTTGCACGACTATTGGACAAAGTGATAAAATTTTTGAACAAACAGACGAAGCGTTGCCTGCATTGAGAGCGGCCGAGAAAGCTTTGCAAGAACTCAACCGGAACGATATTGTTGAAGTGAAAGCCATGAAGAAACCACCAGGTGGCGTCGTACTCGTCATTGAATCACTTTGCGTCGTCTTTGATATTAAACCTATTAAGGTAAATAATGCCCAACACTTTCATGATGGTGATTTTATCACATTTATAGCTAAGGAACAGAGGATAGGCTAACGAGGCCCCATATATCTTCTGATGGAAAGTGGCCACCGATGCCTATGGGCATTGGGCATCGTGGAGGTATATTACTAGGAATAATCGGGTATAATTCTAGAAAGATTAATAATTGAATCAAAGGACTGGTTGATTTCTGTCTTTTAATTTGTGTAGAAGTGAGACATAAAAAATTATCCTAATTACACTAATCCACAATATGAAAGTGGTTTGTACTTTTGCGTTTAATCCAAATCTGGGGTCAGTTTGAACCAAAGTAAAACCCCTGATTCGGACCCAAAATTCAAAATTTGAGGCTGTATGGACCAAACCGACCAGATTGGAATTCAGCGCATCGAAATACAAAAGAACAGATGGGTCTGGTCTAAAGTACAGACCACTTTTGTTTGGGACCAGTGTTATTATTGAAGAGGTTTTATAGGTGACATTTTTAACTGATTTCTCTTGATTTGTTGTTATCTCTTTGTCTATTAATTATTTATACACAAGAATAGTTTATACTCTATGCCATCCGATCAAGGATTTCATCAGGAAGGAAATATCCTTGTAGCCCACCTCGGGCCTGAAACAAAGACATCGCCATGTTTTATCTGGACTACATCTATGAAATTTGACCAGTTACTATATTAATTTCTATCAGTGTAGGAACGGCGAAAGAATATAATTTCCTGCGGCCGGGCGGCCTGTCATAACAGGCGACAAAACAATCCACAACGAGGTGGTAGGGTGTTTGCCCGTCTGGTTGGCTACCACCCCTGGTCTAGAGTATGCCGCCATAACAACCATGAGTTGTGTTCCGGCATTGGTGACCAGGTTCCAGTCTCCCTTAAGAGAGCAGCAGCGCATTCGTAGCATCAAGTGGGCCGTCTGTCTGTCTGCTGAACTCTTGCTTAAAAAAAAAAAGTTAACTTGTACTGCGCTAACGCAAGTTCTTCAAGTCCCCTCATTTGAGATGCAGTTGCTGAGGTTTACGGCGACAAACCCACATTGGCGTTGAAGGTATCACATATGTTGACCCACTAAACATAAACTTGTCCTTGAAAATACTCCATAATCTAAGCAACACCATTAAATAACATATAAGCATTTAAAAATGTTACATACGAAACGTTTTTTACAAGCATTCATTTAACTTGCAATGGATGTATGTATATAAGTTTGGGTGGAATCTTGCAAGTTAAATTTGACTTACCGGTTTCCGATTGAGCTGAAATTTTGCTCACATGTGTATATCGCGTGACAATGCAATAATATGCTACCATGAATGACGATGATGGAGTCGGAACGTGGCCATAGGAACTCCTGTGCTAAACAAGATAGACCCGTCGTGTTTGGGCTTGTTTTTCTTGTCTTGGCTAGCACTCTGCTGCTACATGATATCCAGGATGTCAAAAGGTTGTATTTAAATATATTTTTAAAAAACAAGTTATTAACAATTCAGTTCGTTTGTTTCAAAGTTATCGATTCCCGTCAAAATTGATCGACTGAAAATAATTAATAAATTTTCATGGAATTTGCGTTTTTGAATTTGTGTGAAGGAACCGGGCGCGTCGTTTGGTGAGAAGGTACTGAACTATTGGAAACCAGGCTCCATGATGTTGACTGACCCCACGGCCTTCCTTGACTCCCTCATGAAGTACGACAAGGAATCGATCACCGAGGACATGATCAAGAAGCTGAAGCGGTTCATACAGAACCCTGCTTATGAGCCCATGAAGATTCAGAAGGTTTGTGCAATTCTATTTGGGAGGTGTCTTATCCTCTTGTGTGATCCCCAATTTTCTGAAGTGCAGTCGCGGAATGAAAACGTTTGTCACCTTAGTCTATTTTTGCTTATGAGTACAAAAAACAATAGTGCCAACATTTTAACAAATGTTACGTTTATAAAGTATTAAAACATAAAAAAAATATTGCAATGTTGACAATGGCAGATGCTGCGATTAACAATAAGAAGCAAAAAGGATTTAATCACTACGCTTATCATACAAATTAAAACCAATAAGAAGGTCTTACACGTGTAAACAATCTTATTAGACGCGATAGAAAATCAAAGCACTTTGATCGAAGTTATTTTAAATTTTATTTTCAAACTGTGACGTAAGGGAAATCGTCAGGTCTTCCCCCTTAGCCACAGAATAAGTTTAGGTGGGTCAATGAACACTAGAAGACAATTATCATTCAATCGGTTCCGTAACAGCCGGTGGACTTCCCTACACAAAAGGTACACTGGCCTGTCGAAGCCCTGATTGAGCTTCAAGTTCCGATGTTCCACCGCTCTTGTTTTTAGCTCGACTGGTAATTGTCCACGTCGGTATGTGTTGACTCGGTTTTTAGGGTTTTCCTAGATATGTAAGGGTAACTTCGGTCCTGGAATTAGATGATGAATAATAGGCATTAGGGTTTGACACAGTGTCCTCCGTTAGAAAACTAATCAGCTCAATTATATTTAGTTTTAAGTAGCAGAACAGTTACATTTTAGCTATATGAATAAGAACTCACCCCAGCGGGAACACGTAGTTATTTAATTAACTTTAAAAAAAGTTTTTAACAGTGTGGAGTAATATTTATAATAGATTTTTAGCAGTCGCTATATTTGAAGTTCGAGCGAGTTTTAAAATTAACCGCCGTCACAGTTTTTTTTATTTGTCACTCTCTTGACAGTGACATTGATTGACATTGGCTATGTCTGGTTTTTTTTAATGATGCAAGTGCAACGTTACAAAACACTTAAACATAATTAATTTTAGTTTGAAAAAGTAACACGTGCTCGCGAAACGTTAAATGAATCAATTTGAAAACTGCCGAACATTTTCATGCTACGACTGTACACAAAGTACACAATCGTCACTCACATATCACACACTCACAGTCAACTATCAAAGTGTGGGTGGGTATCATACATACATACATACATAACTTCACGCCAGGTCCCTTGCGGGGTAGGCACGAACAACAGAGCGCCATTCAGGCTTATTCTTACACACCTCACTTGCTTCTTTGACATTCATAGTTCTTGTCATGCACGCTCGTCTGTTCTTAAGGCTCCTGACATCACCTTCTGCTAGCACACGATCAAGTTGATCATGGAAGGTGTGTCGTGGCCTTCCGCGACTTCTGCATCCATCCACTTTTGCATTGTATATCTGTTTAGTCATTCTTCCATCATTCATTCTTTCCAAATTCCCGAACCACCAGTGGATGGTTATCAGGTTATTCGCCTGATACCGGTGGGTATCAGGCGAATAAAACGCGTCAATACCAGATGCGTGACCTGCAGGCGGGTAAAAGTTGTCCAATGGTTGTGTATAAGTAGTAATAAATTATTAGGATAAACTTGCATTAAAAAATAAATCGGCGTATAAACACATACATTGTATATCGCCAAGCTAAGCAAGTAACGCTTGTGTTATGGGTACAACGGACTATTCTGGGGCCCATCTCAAACACCCAGACCATAGCAAAAAGCGGATAGTTCGTTTATGAAATTTACTATATCAGGAATCAACCAACCACAGAGATCGATCTTTTTGTGTAGAAGACATAGTTATCTATACAATTAAATATTATATTTGGACAGTTTACTGACTTATGACCGGTTGCTATATCTTACAGACCGTACATGTCTTACTATCGGTTAAAATTTGACATAAGCTGCATATCAGTAAAGGGCAAGTGAAAGAATAATAAGGTGCAGGAACCGACCTGTTTGGTGTTAGGTTGTAGCTATTTTCACAACTTAACCTGATGCAGTTAACACGTATTTTATTCATGGCCCATGAGTGTTCAAGTAAAAACAGATCTAAAACACCACGTGACGACCATTAATGTGTATGTGTTTACAATAACCATGGACTGACGTCGAATGAAACATCGTTATGGAATATGCACATCGATATAAAGACGTATCAAATCCCAATCGTGGTGGGGATACTGTTTGTTGCCCATCTCAAGGAAAATGCATGAGCCCAGCAGTGGGACGTTTGTGGCCATTATTTGTATTGTGTAGGTGTCAAAGGCGTGCATGTCCCTGTGCATGTGGGTCCACGCCATGTACAAGTTCTACCACGTGAACAAGGCGGTGGCGCCCAAGAAGGAGGCGCTCGAGAGGGCCACCAGGGAGCTGGCCGCCGTCGAAGGTGACTTAAACATAATTTCTTTATTTTTTCAATTGATATCTTTATTTACAAGAATGTAGTTTATACAATTGTAGATGCACAGTACATTCTACCTCATAGTGGTATACTAAATAAATTAATTTTGCAAATATATCGAGGGCTTCATAACAAATGGGCGTACAGACAAAAGTGCAGTTTCACACAAAACTAGTTGATTGTGTAATGCTGAAATTTGGACTTCCCCTTCTTTTTAGGTACAACTTGCATATCGGTAAGACTTTATAAATTGTAACATGCGTAATTTTTGGTATACAACAAAAAAATGGCATTTTTGCGTATACGCCTATATGTTATGAAGCCGTCGATATATATATATATATATGTCGCAGAACGGCCTCGTTCTCACGACATCATCTTTAGTTATTGCAGGTTTAGTGGGCGTCATCAGGATAAAATGCGAGCATAAAACACAATAGCCACGGTTTATACACTTTTAATTTAGATTTGATCAACATTATGACATAGTTTAGACCGAGCAGCGGGTTCAGGGCACCCGCTCATACTTCTAGCTTCAATACTTTCTTTAAAATACTCCATGGTCCAACTCGACCTGTTGCCACCAACCAAATGTGTCACAAAAAACTCCTCAGTCTACCCAAGTAGATATTACTCAAAGAATAGAGGGCGCTGACCCCGCTCCGCCATATGCTCTGCTCTGATTGGTCGTTTATTAAATTACAATATTCATAACTTTTATTAGGTTAGAACGATGATATATATATATATATATACTAAAATTAAAGTTACAAAAATATTCTGATTAAGAAACATATCAAATAAGCTTTAGTTATAAATAAAAGCTATTTAAAATTATGTCAGAAGGAAAATTAACAAATAAATCACTGATCTTTCTCATATAAATAATAACTACAAGCACTTTTTTTGAGAAATTCATCTACAGTATATAAATATTTTATCTACAGCCGATTTATAACTTTCACTTGGTATATTGAAACAATATTTGATTTTGATTTCTGTTTCTGTTTCTAGTGATTATATTAAGTTATTTCACAGCTTTTATGTGTTTTAGGTTATTATATAATAAATTATTAGGATTTGTGATATTTTGGCGCCTAAAAGGCGCTCTGTTGTTCGTGCCTACCCCGCAAGGGACCTGGCGTGAAGTTATGTATGTATGTATGTATGTGATATCTTGTGTCAAACGTATATGTAAGGCGAGTGACATGTATGATTTGTAATCAAATCAAAATCAATTTAATGAAAAAAAAAAATAATGTTTACATGGGTACCGCACTAGGACTAGCCTGATATTCAGGAACACCAAGTACGTGTGCGACTAACTTAACAATTTTTTATCTCTAAAATTAAACAATTTTTGAAAATATATGTTAACTTGTTTGTTTGTATGTATGTGTGTATGTATGTGTATGCATATGATGGATGACAATAAAATAATATTATATAGTAATGAAATAAGGTTGTTGTAATGAATTAAAAGGTTGTGTTAATCGCTAACATATTTTTTATGATAGCGGTATTGGCAAACGCGAAAGCGAAAATGCAAGCGCTACTCGAAGGCATAGCGAAACTGAACGCATACCTACAAGAGAAGGAGGACGAAAGGAGGAAGATGGAGGAGGACATCAATCAGTGCTTGGCGAGGATGGATCGAGCCAATAGGTGTTTGCATATTTGTTTAATACTGCGCCTCACCTCTTTTTCTTATTGCTCGAGTTCAACAGACTGACAGACCGTCACATATGTAGGCTACAATTGCTGTTTAAACCGTCCTCATTTCATTAGTTAGTATTTGATTTAATAAAATTAAATAGTTTAAGGTCATTTCGTATTTTGTGGGAATATTCGCAACCTTCGCCATCCAGTGTGTCAGTGTTGCATCCTCGCGAGTGCTGCGAAAACTTTTTGAACTAAAATTGTGCCCACAAAGAAAAAAAAGAAAAGAGCCAGGAAGCTGGTCGGCGATGATCGTCTTTTTGATGCTCGACTTCAGAGTCTTGAGCATAGGCGCAAGGTCGCGGGGCTGACTGTCTTCTATCGAATACATTTCGGGGAGTGTTCCTTAGAACTGCACGAGCTGATTCCTCCATCCCCTTTTTACCATAGGACAACCAGACGGACCGGTTTGCGCCACCGTTACATGGTGGAAACACCACCAGTGGTGCGCACTGCCGAAGAGTGGAATAATTTGCCGGAGTCTGTTTTTCCTGACAAATACAATCTTGAAATCTTCAAGTCACGAGTGAATAGGTATCTTCTAGGTAAGCGTGCTCCATCTTAGACTGCGTCATCACTCAACATCAGGTGAGACAGTAGTCAAACGCAAACCTATACTTCCATTAAAAAAAAAAGAACAAAGGAAGCAGGCGGCGCCGAGCAATGTACATAGAACCCGCTCTTCGCTAGCTGATTTGACGACTAGTTGTAAGATTTGTTCGCACTGGCCATCTCACCGTTTTTCGCATAGATTCGCATAAAATTAGGAGAAATGCAGTCCGCTTGGCCGCAATCCCGACATTGGGGATTGTACAATTCGGTAGTTGACAGTATGAAAAATATAGGCTGATTTTAATATATATATCGTAGATTACGATCTAAATAAGACAAAAATAAATTGTTTTAACTAAAATATTAAATGTTAATTGATATTTTTGAGAAATAAAATTGTTATATTGCAGCCATTAGCCACGTGACAATGAACGCCGGTCAGAGCGCGTGACGTCATAGTGTGCCAAACACAAGAAGTTATCAATGACTTCTCAGATAACACTTCAATGAAACATATGTTTGTTTTGCACACTGTGACGTCATGACAGCTTGACGCGTTTTTGTGACGAAATGTCAAAATATTTATAAAATTACTAAATTAAATATGTTAATGTTGTTTGTTTGCTGAAATATTAATATTTTGGCTAAAATAAACCATAAGGCTCAAAATAAACCTGTTTCTCAAAAATTGTCAACTAACGAATTGTGTCGCTGCTCTCCTAAGAAGGGAGATTGGAACCTGTCCACTAATGCCGGAACGCAACTCAAGTTTGGTGTGGTATACAATTTTTTTTTTTTACTAGATAGTAGAGGGAAAAGTCGCTGCTGCTGTGTGGCATTCACCAGGTCGGGGTGGCACTAGCACCTCATATATGAAGTGCTATTTATTATCACACCGCCGTTTGGGATACCCACTAAAATCCCAGTCCGATTGTCGAACGTCTCTTGCCCGGGCTGTGGGCTCGCTCGTGTATACCACCTGACATTATACTTATTTATTTACTAGCCGTGACTGCGACTTTGTCCACGTTGAATGGTTTTTCGTGGAACCCTAATTTTAAGTAGTCCAGTCCTTATATCATCATCTATCTGCCAGTGAAAGTGCCGTCGAAATTGGTCCAGCCATTTCAGAGAGTAGCCGGAAGAAACGGTTTTATTTTTTTCGCGGTAGCCTAAAAAAAGTAGTTTAAGTTATAACATCAACATCCAGACAGGCAGAGACAAACAGACAGGTAAAAATGCTAAAAATTGCATTTTCGTAATTTCTTGGTCCAAGTTTTTTTTTTGACATTACAAACAGACACTTCAAATTTATCTATTTGTATAGATTTGTAGTGTTTGTGTGACATTTCCAGATTATTAAACGGTTTGTCGAGCGAACGCGTGCGCTGGATCAGAACCATAAAGGAGCTTGGTGTTGCCAACGTTAACCTCCTGGGAGATATCCTAATCAGTGCCTGTAAGTAGCTCTGTTTTTTTAGTATTTATTTTTATTATTTTTGTTAGAGGAATATGTTATTCAAATGGACGTCTTCGACTTTATTGCAACATACGCAATAGGTTTTGGTGGTTTCACGCATTAAGTATCCAAATTCATTACCTCTTCTATTTTAATGTCTAGCAATACTTCTATCCAATAGCATTTGAATCTACAAGTAAACTCAGTAGGATGCGTGGTTGTTTGAGAAAAAATGATTTTTAAAATTCCTTATAAATCTTAGTAAAAAAATCAGCTTGCAACTGTAAAATTAAAAGATTGTTCGAGATAGCTCGTTTAATTATCACTATTTACTTATATTTTCGCAAACTGTACAAAGGATTTATAATTTGAAATAACACTCTTAACATAGCTGTGGCAGAACAACGTCTATATTATAGAACTCGTATGGGTAAGATAAAAAATGTATAAGATTAAGTTGACTTTATGCGGATTTCAAAACGTGTAACGCCATTCATTTACTTTAGAACACAACTAATGAGTAGCATGAATTTAAAACTATAGATCGGATGATATTATTGAATAAGGCCTTTTTTGTTTTCATCAGAACTGAATAACCATGTAAAATTTTAGCTGTAAGTTTAAAAAACCGGTCTCAATTCACTTTGCAAGATTTGATCTAAAAAAGTAACAAAAAAACTTTGCAATTTAGATAAAAGTTTGTAAAAATGTTAGTTTTAAATCTAGTCTTTCCGTTACATGACAGGCGCAGTTGGTTACATAACCCCCTTCACTGACGAGTTTAGGAGGGAGCTGCTACTACAATGGATGTCTCATATGCAGGTCTGTACAGATTCTATTTTGTCTTTTAATCCGGCTCGAAGGTCCAAGGGATTAACTCGTCCCATGGTATTAACAGTAGGATTCTTAGAGTAACTAATGGCCTTTATAATTCTACATGGTAAAATAATATGCACAATCAGTTACTATACTGCCGAGCAACCCATGTTTCGGGGTTAAGGTTTAAACTGAGTCATTAGTAATGCTTGTAAGCTTGTATAAATCTTTATTGTCTAACTGGGTTTTTGGCAGTTCGTGATGTCACTCCGTCCAATTTTACTCATTTAAACTAACTCCGTTGGCTCAACAACCCAAAACGTGTCTTGGCCTCGGAAACAGGAACACGTCACCTGTTTCTGTCCTTTGCGATTTCCCTCTTTGTCCTCTGAACTTTGTCTCTCCACCGGTACTTTGGCGACTGACCGGACGTTCCAAATAGACTCTCTTCACACTTCGATGCTCTCCCATCCGTTCCACGTGACCGAGTCGTCATTTAAACTACGTATACAAAAAATAATAACTAAGCCAACACTCTGGTTTCATCAGAAAATGAATACTGTTTCATGTATCCAAAATATAATTGTCTGGAAGCTGAGTCTCACGCCGTTGGTGCGCCTCGCCCCAGACCCACTCTGCCAACCAATCCAGTCTTCGGTTTTTTTGGCATACAATTGTGCTAGTCACTAAGCAACTATGGCTTTTTACTCTAATGGTAGTATTATTGAAGAATGAACATTTGGGGTGAAATCATACTTGACATAATAGAATCGTAGAATCTTTGCAGTTAGTGAATTTATTTTTACTTTTGCAGGAGGTAGCAGTGCCGCATACTCATGGAGCCACGCCACTATCGATTTTAGGAGACGCTGTCCAGATCAGGTAATGGGCATTTGTTATTTATGTTTAAAACTTTGAACTACACAGAGTAATTAAGGTGCACAGACAGACTAATTTCGATATATTAGTTATGCGCGTTTCGTTAATTATCATAAGGCATAACATATTATGTGAATGCTTGCTTTCTAAATAAAATAGGATTAAATCGTGGGGAAAACCCTAGTGCCTAAAGTTATCTATAGTCTACTTGTTATTTTCGTGTAAAACCTATATCGCTATGAATTTCATCAAAATCAGTTATGTATTTTATTTTGTTTAAAAATTTAGTACACACATTAAAAAATTCGTTTAAAAAAACCGACTTCAAAAACGAAAAAACTAAAATGTATAAAATAACTTATTTCTTAAGCTATTATTATTAATATATATTATCTAAAACATCTTAAAGTCGGTGCTTAGTAATTTTCAAAATATAGTAATTTTTATGTTTTACTTTGCACCGACTTCAAGATGTTTTAGATAATATATATTAATAATAATAGCTTAAGAAATAAGTTATTTTATACATTTTAGTTTTTTCGGTATTGAAGTCGGTTTTTTTAAACGTAGTTTTTAAATTTTACTTGTTACTTTTTAGTGTCTAGCTATGTATGGGTGGACCTACGAATGGTGCCGCACTTCTTAAAAAATATAGGTCCCAAGAACCGGGAACAAAAAAATGTTCGTAAAATGAAAACTACTGAGCCAAACTATGTCAAATTTTTAGGGGACCACATGGCAGCTATTCCGCGTCGAACAAAGAAAGAATCACGTAAATCGAATCATAAATCTCAGAGTAATCGGCGAAAATACATAAAAAAAGCAAAAAAAAAAAAAAAAAAGATCCCGACGAATTGAGAACCTCCTCCTTTTTTCGAAGTCGGTTAAAAACTTAAATGCACTTCGATTGGAAATAGGTCCTTGAGATGGCGCAGGTCCAGTAAAATGTTAACGTTTATTACAACTTACGGTGTGTTGTTTGAAAGGGATAGGGTGCGAATCCAGATAACAGCTGAGTGAGAGCGCAACACTCGTCTCAGATCAATTTGTTAACTTCATAACTGTGTTCTGCACAGGAACTTGTACGAACTTCAAACACGCATTTAAGTTTTGCTCGTTCTATAAAGATGTCTATCCTCCTAAACTCTTTCGTTTGTAATATTAATAAGATATATTCGTAGGACTTGGCAAATGTATGGTCTGCCCCGTGACCCCCTGTCAGTCGAATCGGCTGTGCTGATGTCCAACTCCAGACGTTGGCCACTTATCATCGACCCCCAGACGCAGGCCAACAAGTGGATCAGGGCTATGGTATGAAGTCTTATCATTGTCATGTCGCAACACACACAAGCAAACACAAGAATAGATATATCGACGGATGAGAGGCTATTCGTTGCATGCGCCATTTTGAAAAACTGTCAAGAGTTATTACTCAAAAAAACATATAATTAATTAATCAACTACATATATTATAATGTTCGTAATGTGACATTAATGGTGACTTAAATAATAAATCTTTGTGTATTCTCAAAAGCACAGACGTGTGTATCTTCTATCTTCATTCATAAAATCATATTATAACATGTGTTTACTTCAGAGTCCGCTACTATAGTGATTTCTATTGTTTTCGGATGTATTTCAATACGAAATTGAAAAATTGCTTCTGCTGTAATAATATTAAGGTATCAGTAAAAATGCCATATTTGAAAAAGAAGAATGTCTACAGATTTCAATTGGAGACCAGGTTCTTTGTATTTCCTTATGTTTAAGATATTAGGACGTAACATACCATTATTAAATACCATATTTATAATTGTTTATTAACAAAGTAAATTTTTTAATAATGTCGCTTAAAGTTACATGCCCAAAGCCAAATCTGAAATCTTTCAAGCAGGGTAATCCTTCAATATACCGGTAGTGTACTCGGCCGACTTTTTGAAACAGCACTTTTCGTTTAGGGTAAAATCGAAGGTTTGGTGGTTTGCAAACCAAATGACCGAGTTTTGTTAAGAAACTTCGAGTCTGCGCTGCGTTTCGGGAAACCGATACTGTTGGAGAACGTTGGCCAAGAGTTGGACCCCGCCTTGGACCCGGTTTTGAAGGTACGTCAGAAAGAAAGATTGGAGTGGAACTTAATATTTTGCTATGGTCAACTCTATAATGAGGTAATCTCTATATTCTAAAAAAAAAACGGAAACCATATTCTCTATATAATATAGGAAGACAAAAAAAGAGATGGATTGATTGTGTGAAAAGTGATGAATGAGAAAAGAGTCTATATATTGTTACGAGTTACGCAGGACTCGAATTAAAATGCCGTTGGAATTACTATAGAATTTATTAGAACTATACAAACGTATAATATAGGTACAAATATAGCCACTACTAGTATAAATTGCACGATTCAATAACACGCGCAAAGTCCGTCACTATATAGCTTATTAATGTACACGTCTTGCTTGTGCTCGTAATCCTCGCTTGATTGCTCCACCCCTCCGTTCGGACATTGTTTTATAGTAAACTGTATAATACAACAATCGACTGCGTGTACTGAGTTTGTCCAAGAAAACGTAATCCGCACACCTGGTCAGTTATTCCTGGGAACGGCCAACAAAGTCGAAAAGAAACAATAGGCAAGTGTCTAATTGCAAATTTTAAACACAATGTAAAGAATTCCAAATGCGGGAAGGGTTATAAACCAGGTGCGCATTTCTTTGTCGGTATGTAACAATGTAATCTGATAGATTTTCTTCATAAATTGGCATAATATAGTATAACTAGCTTGTTATGGAAGAACATCGTAAGCGACATATAGGTATGTACACAAACAACAAATATTTTTAACCACTTTCTGGTGGGCAGTTTGCCTAATTGCCAACTTTTGTTAATAAAAATGTGCTTTTGCTCGTAGAATTGTTTTGGTATTTTCTAAAAAAGTATAATTTATATAGATAGATTCGTACACCACTTAGGGTTGCCAGATGTGTTCGAAAAAATGACCGGACTAGTATTTAAATTTTTTCACTAACATATAAATTAACTGAAAACTAACTTTTTTATTTATTTATGTTGCCATATATTTAATAAAAAGTTATATTGCCTCAGAGGGCATGTTTCAATTCAGTGCAACTAGCAGTTATATTAAAGAACACGCAGTATACACTTTTTATAGTATTGTTAGGAGGTACACAGGACTCGAATTAAAATGCCGTTGAAATTACTATAGAATTTATTAGATCACTTTACAAACAAGTATAACATAGGTACAAATATAAATAGACACTACTAGTACAAACTGCACGATTCAATAACACGCGCAAAGTCCGTCACTATATCGCTCATCGAATCTACGTCTTGCTAGTATCGTAATCCTCGCTTGACTGCCTCACCCTCCCATTCGGGCATCGTTTTATACTAACCTGTACAATACAACAAAGGACCGCGTTGACTGAGGTTTCCGAGAAACCGTAATCTGCACACTTGCGACGGGTAAACAAGTACAATAACAATAGGCTATTGTCTAATTGCAATTTTTAAACACGAAGTAAACAAAAGAACTCCGAATGTGGGAAAGGTAATACACCAGGTTTTATGGCAGGCAGGTGTGCATCCACTTTTTGTCGGCATGTAACAGTATTTACGGCGAGATGCGAACATAGTTCGCCAGATATCGAATGAATTTGCTTTAAAACCTAAAAAGATTTTCTTGACTGGACAAACATATAGAAAACTGAACTGTCCGGTCGAAAGCCGTACATCTAGCAAGTCTAACATCACTACACTGTTCTTAATTGTACACCGATGTTGATATTTCGGTGAATTATTTCCAGCGCCAATATTTCCGTCAAGCCGGTCAGTTGGTGCTGAAGTTGGGCGATTCATTGATCCCGTATATGGCGGGCTTCCGTCTGTATATAACAACCAAGTTGCCCAATCCGAAATATACCCCTGAGACCTCTGTCAAAGTGCAAATCGTGAACTTTGCATTGGTACCCAGGTGAGCTTCCATATTTGTCTGGTTATGACTGTTATCTTGATAGTGCTAGTATTGATGATATAGATGCAAGGTCTGCTCGGTTTTACCTGCAAAATAAAACATATTAGTTAAAAAATGATGTAACAATATGCAATAATAATAAATAAAATACAAATTGTATTCTGACATCAGTAGCCAGGTTCCAGTCTCCCTTACGAGAGCAGCAGCGCATTTGTGACATCTTTGGTGTTACAAATGTCTTTAGGTAATGGTAACCGATTTCTATCAGGTGGGCTGTCTGCCTGTCTGTTGAACTCTGCAATAAATTAAATAAATATAATAGGCCGGTACTTTTGGAACGAAGTTCCTTATTTATTCATTTCGCACAATAGTCCGCGGGTGCAATATGATATGGTGTAGACATTTTTTTTTTTTTTTGAGGCGAGGGAAAATGCTAACCGATTTACGCACTCTCTGGGCCGTCACTAGGAAACGGCGCGCATCCATCGGGGGCGATAACGCTAGCAATAGTATGCTTTGTTTGCGCTCCGTCCGCGATGGCTTGACACAGAGGAGTGTGGAAGACTCAGAGCGATGCCGCACGGGCGAGCAACCTCAATACCCACTAAAAACCCCCTCCTCCCTGTCGACCCTGCGCTTTTGTTGTGATGGAAAGACTGAGATATAGAACATAGTTACGCAACAGTCGATCCAGCGCAATGATATGGTGTAGACTCCGTTTACATTTGTCAAGGGGCCTCCGTGGTCACGTGTTGGCCTCCCCGTGGGCCCACGCAAGCCCTCCAAAAGTCCGGGCTCGTGGTCCCTAGAGACATAAAATAAAAATATAATAAACATACATACTATATAAAGAAATAAATGTTTAACATATTTGTATATTAACCGGTTCGATCTTATTAATCAATAATGGTTAATTAAATGCATAGAGAATAATCGAATACACGAACTTTACTCGGGATCGACTCGGGGTCATTTGCCCGCGACTATCAACCGTGCTATACGTGTCGTACATTCGATCTTTCTCAGCACTCAACGGCTGACTTTTCGGTGAGTGCGTGTGCGTGTGCGTGTGTGTGTGTGTGTGTGTGTGTGTGTGTGTGTGTGTGTGTGTGTGTGTGTGTGTGTGTGTGTGTGTCTGTCTGTCTGTGTGTGTGTGTGTGTGTCTGTGTGTGTGTGTGTGTGTGTGTGTGTGTGTGTGTGTGTGTCTGTGTGTCTCTGTGTGTGTGTGTGTTTTTGTTTGTATACGTGCGTGCGTGCGTATGTGTGAACGCGAAAAGAGAATTGTTTTTATTTCTCTTTTTACTGTTGCTTTTTTCATTTCGCTTTTTCGTTTCATCGAGTTTCAAATCACAACGATTGTAGAGATTCACTTTAACAAATAAAAATATGTAGACTAAAACTAATTTGTGGACATGGGGCGATCTTCTCGCTACAAAGAGATTGCGTGTGTTGATGTTTGATAGGAAGATGCGCATGCGCCGTTTCTTGCCTTGTGGCGTCTCATTCTACTTCTGATAGGTGTTCGTCTTCGATAAATAACTATTCACTATGTTTTCCGATGCGAGCCTTGCTAGTTCCAATTCTTCCAGCTCCATCCCACTGACAGCGAAACTCTTTTGCAGTGGCCTAGCAGAACAGTTGCTCTCGATCGTGGTGGCCCAAGAGAGGCCGGACCTGGAGGAGCTGCGTGGCCAGCTGATCGTGTCCAGGGCCCAGATGGCCTCGCAACTTGCAGAGATGCAGTCAGACATATTGTATGGGCTGTCGAACAGCGAGGGATCGCCCGTTGACGATCTGCCGCTCATTCTGACCCTCGAGGCGATCAAGATCAAGAGTTCTGAAATATTGGTATGTTTATTTTAGCATTTATATATTAACTAGTCCCTGCAAACTTCGTACCGCCTCAGAATCATTTCTAAAGGAAAACGAAATTGTTGTTTTCACTATACTCTAAGCATTTTTTTCATATTTACTCACGTTTCAAACCTTCCCTGGACTTCCACAAATAATTCAAAACCAAAATTAGCCAAGTCAGACCAGTTGTTCTCGAGTTCTAGCGAGACTAACGAACATTTAATATATATAATTACAAGCTGTACCCAGCAGACGTTGTCCTGCCTTTAAAAAATAAAAATCTAGAACCCGATTCCAGCGTCATCTACTGGGACCAAATGTTAATCTAAACTATTCTCAATTCCACTTGAACAAACAAAAAAAAATCATCAAAATCAGGTCCAGCGTTTAGGAAAAGTATCGCAGCGTCACCTACGGGGTCCAATTGTTTATTTAAACCATCCCGGGACAAATTTCAACACATACAACAACAAAAAGAACACCTAAATTCTGATACCCGATTGCAGCGCCATCTACCTGGTTCAAATTAAAATCTGAATCATCCCAGTAGAAAATTGTAACAATATTAATATCGCTGTTAAAAAATAGGGGTGGATCGTAGAAGGTTGAAAATTTAGGGTTGTATGTTTTTTTTTAAAATGTTGTATCATAAAAACATAAAAATAATAAAAAATATCTATAAATTAAAAATAAAATTTAGGGTTGGCCTAACCTTAACATTGAGGGGGATGAAAAATAGATGTTGTCCGATTCTCAGACCCACCCAATATGCACACAAAATTTCATGAGAATCGGTCAAGCCGTTTCGGAGGAGTATGGTAACTACACTGTACACTGTGACATGAGAATTTTATATATAATTTGTAAACCAAGGGTAGTAGCCATCCAATCAGGCAAATGTCCTACCACCTTGTTGTGGGTTGTTTTGTCGGCTCTTACAATAGGCTGCAGGAAATTGTATTATTTCTCCATTCCTGCACGGATGACATGTTCATATCGATTATCTCAATTGGTAGGTGAAAGTAGAAGACATTGAGCGCACCACGCTGGAGATAGACGAAGCCCGCGACGGCTACGTGCCTGTCGCGAACCGCGGGCAGATCCTCTTCTTCTGTCTGTCAGGGATGGCCAACGTGGACCCCATGTACCAGTACTCGCTCGAGTGGTTCGTCAAGCTGTTCGTCAGGAGTATGGCGGAGACGGAGCCGAATGGTGTGTCACGCACTTGGCTCGTTGAATACTTGCACAATTATGTTTCCAACTAGGTTATGCTCGCGGCTTCGTCCACACTTCACTTGAAACTCCCGCGGGATTCCCGGGACACAAAGTATCGCGGCGTTTGAAAAGGGGATATAATCTATCGTCTCAGTGGAAACTATGTCGAAATAAGCTAATTTTTATGCGTCGCATTCGATTCGGGGCTGGGGGGGGGGGGCATCTACATGTTTTTTACTGAATTCCAATGGCGGCATAAAAAAAAAACAATGCGAACGCAAGCGTCCACCTTTTGACTTCTTATGGAACTCTTATTATGGAAATTATGGTATTAATCGGGATAGAAAGTATGCTAAGTGTTTGTTCGGGATATAAGCTAGGTCTGTGTCGAGTTTCATTCATTGTAAACCCGTTCAATAGTTTTCACGTGAGGCTCTAACAGAGAGACGGAAAAAATATAAAAAATGCTTTTTCAAAAACTGTAAAGGATAATGGGCATAAGATAAGAGAAGATATAGGCTGCGACTTAACAATCCGGTACCCAAATTGTAAGTAGTGGGTGGGTGTAGTGGGTAGGGGGAGGTATACTTACCCCCACTACAACCCCTTAGGTCCGGAGGTTTTTTTAAATTTATAAATATAACCTCACTTATTTTTGTTGTAAAATTGTTTAACTTTTGATAATAACAAAGCGTGATTTGAGTTTATGAATGTACTCACAAATTACATATAACCACCAGAACTTTTTTGTAAAACTAAAACTGTTTTAAATGTAGAAATAATTCTAATGAAATTCGAATGTCAGAACCGATTGGTTACCATTTACTATTTCTTTTATACACACAAACAATACGAAGCCATAAAAGTCTCATATGAAACATTTTTTTTATTTAGTGGACGACTAGCAAGTTGCTTTTTTAATATCACAATAAATCAATATATTAATAATATCAACTTTTTAAGTACATTGCAGAACATTTTTTCTTTAATATTGGTTAAATATAAATAAATGCGATTACTTAAAAAATCGTCTTTATTGGTCGCCATTTTGAATGGTTACTCTTGTGGTGTATGTAAATGTGCTCTATTGTGTTTTTCTTCTCTTTTATGCAATTAAGCTGGTTTTTGGTTCTTTTTATGTTGATTACCTACTTTTTTGGACTTTGAAAAGATTGTTCATTTTTGGACTTATGATAGAAGTGCAATATTAGCGAAAAAATAAGTGAGGTTATGTTTATAAAAAACAATCAAGGGCTCCGGACCTTAGGGGTTGTAGTAAAGGTAAGTATGCCTCTCCCCCTCCCCATTTTACCACCCCGCTACTTAAAATTCGTGTACCGGAAAGCTATACATTTACCAAGATATATATAAGATACTAGTTGATGCCCGCCCGAGACTTCGTCCGCTTAATTTAAGGTTTTTTGTTTATCCCATGGGAACTCTATAATTTTTCGGGATCAAAAGCATTCTATATGTTTCCCAGGGATATAAGCTACACCATACAAAACTTCATTTAAATCGGTCCAGTCGTTTCGGAGACTAGCCCATACAGAGAAACAAAATATTTAAAAAATCTAAATCGGTTCACTTCTTACATCCCCCTGACTTGGATTTTAGCCTTTTCTTTAATTGTACAGAAATTCGACGTCTACAGTTTTATTACATGTCTAGATTTCTCATTTCAGAGGACATCGTGGAGCGCGTGGAGACAATAATAGAGCATTTCACGTTCTTGCTGTATCAGAACGTGTGCAGGAGTCTGTTCGAGAGGCACAAGCTCTTGTTCGCCTTCTTGCTCTGCGCGAGGATCTTGCTCGACAAGGGAGTCATAAGAGCGACAGAGTTTAATTTCCTTCTCAACGGTGGGAAAATTGAAGAAGTGAGTTAATTTTGTTTAAATGTTGGGCTACAGTATCACCAGCACCTCTGCGCTGCCAATCTGCTGGAAGGGGGGAGTGGAACCTGGGCCATTAATGCCAGTAAACACAACTCTAGGTTATTATGACGGCATACTCCAGATTAGGGTTGGCGACCATCCAGACGGGATAATTCCCTAACACGTTTTTTTATAGCTGCAGTGCATCAGACAGGCTGACAAACCACGTGATGGAAAGCGGTAAGCGTCGGCTATGGACGCCTGAGATGACACCAACGCGGTGCCGGCATCGAATTAATTTTATGAAATCCTTTTTACGAAACTCCGTAAAATGGAGCTCTATGGGAAGACAGCCTGGAAGGAAGATGCGTAAGAGAAATAAATGTTCTGGAGAAAAATTTGCTGTCTCAAGGAGATGCGAATAGATGCCTGGTGGTAGACACACGGACACTTCTCTTTCTGTGGTATAGGTTCGGGTTTGACCACGATCTCGCTCGAAGTTGAGCGAAGGTATAGCCTGAGTTGGAGCACGCTTATCTAGAAGGTACCTAGGTTCTAGATCACACGGACCTAGATGACACCCAGTTTCTAGGCATAGAGAGAAACAGGCTCCTGCAATGTATTCCATTCTTTTGTGGTACGCATGACGAAGGTGGATGCAAAGCGCTTCTTTCGTGTTGGTGGAATGTCCGCTATATACCGTTTGTGGAACGCACATAGCCCGCGGTTAAAGTGGTTCGATTTCTATGGACTGTATAGCAGAGATATGACATGGATCCTTGCACTATAGATTAGAAACTCCACCAACCTTGAGATCAGCCCTCTCCTGGCTCGGTTCAGGTTGCACTCGGGAACAGCGCACGGCACTATGGTTTCACTTGAGAGAGAGACAAAAAAATCAAAAAATCATTTATTGAGAAAAAAAAAAAACAATTCACAAATTTCTGAGTCATTGGTCCCCAAACTAGGTCGACCTGTATCTTGGGGACCTCCTTCCTAGTGGTACAATTCTGATTGTGAAATTATTGTTACATTCATTTAAAGAAAAAAAAAGGATGAAATATGTATGAATGCGTGCGTGCGTGCGTGTGCGTGTGCGTGTGTGTGCGTGTGTGTTGTGTGTGTGTGTTGTGTGTGTGTGTGTGTGTGTGTGTGTGTGTGTGTGCGTGTTATGTGTGACTTGCGATATTGTGAATTTGTATGTCTAGTGTAAAAAATTAAAATTAGAAATAAAGATAACAATTATCAATTAAATAAAAACAAGATTTCGGGTTGTACATATTAATTAGTTGTGTTATATATTTATTTTTAACAATTGTTCTGTCCCATCATAATCTAGAGTTAAAAGCCAATTATTTAATTTTAACTTACACGCTTGGTATGTAAAATCGTAAACTCGTAGAATTTTGTTAACTTTGTTGTATAAAAATATACCTAAGTAGCATACCTGGTGTTGTAAGTAAGCTGTATGCGAAAGGATATTAGTGCAGACGATGTCTTTTCTCCTTTTTGTTAATGATACGTTATGGGGTGTCACTTTATGTTGCCGAAGAACAATATGTAATACGTAAATTTGCCTAACCGAGAGTTGCTTACATTCATCGTATAGTTGAGAAGTCGGGTATCTAAAGGGTTTAAAGAGCATGACTTTTATGACACATCTTAGAGCTCGTTCTAGTTGAAGCAAATGGGTTTTGTAAGACCCACCCCAAACGGAAATACAATATCGAATAATCGAGAGACATAGGGCTTTGTAAATCTTGATTAGTAAGTCTTTGGAGGCAATATATCTTAATTTTCTAAAGACCCATATTAATTTACGAACTCTAGTAGTAATTAGCTCCACGTGCAAAGTTAAGTGTGTAGACACACACTTAACTTTGCACACATATAAGTTATTGGAACGACCAGTTATTTCAATTGTT
Organism: Dendrolimus pini; assembly: GCA_949752895.1. Taxonomy (NCBI): domain Eukaryota; kingdom Metazoa; phylum Arthropoda; class Insecta; order Lepidoptera; family Lasiocampidae; genus Dendrolimus; species Dendrolimus pini. The sequence continues at coordinate 17,221,476 of OX457144.1, read as the reverse complement.
TGAATTAAAAGAAAAATCTGATGAGCGCACGAGGCGATGTCTTTGAACGATGATGACGAATTTATGTCCAAAAATGGCTGACCTCACCCTGGTGTGTATTGTTTTTTTTTTATAATCGGCAGACAAACACATACATACATGCATAACTTCACGCCAGGTCCCTTGCGGGGTAGGCACGAACAACAGAGCGCCATACAGGCTTATTCTTACACACCTCATTTGCTTCTTTGACATTCATAGCTCTGTCATGCACGCTCGTCTGTTCTTAAGGCTCCTGACATCACCTTCTGCTAGTACGTGATTGACAAACACACATATTGTATATACCCAAATTAAGCAAGTTACGCTTGTGTTATGATTAATATACAACGGACTACTCTGGGACCGATCCCAGACACCCAGACCATAGTAAATAACCGAGAAAATACATTTCCGAAATTTACTATACCAGGAATCGAACCCGGAGTCTCAGTGTTGCAGTGAGGTAGGCCGGCAAAGGCTTAGCCCGCTCAACCACAGAGGCCGTCAAATTGGCATTGGCCTTCGCCTTACGCAGAAAGAGGGTAGACAGCAAAATTGATGGAGCGATGTTCTACCTACTTAGTAAGTCTGATTGTCTTGAGGGTGGGAGTGAGACGACAGGATAAATCGATATTCTGGTGCGAACTGCCGAAGAGTGGAATAATTGGTAGGAGTCTGTATTTCCTGACAAGTACAATTTCGAAGTCTTCAAGTCACGAGTGAATAGGTATCTTCTAGGTAAGCGTGCTCCGCTCTATGCTCCTAGACTGCGTCATATCTCGACATCAGCTGAGACAGTGGTCAAACGCAAACCTATACATCTATAAAATAAGTCACCCCGTTAGATAATCTCCCAAAGTGTATCTGATGGAAATGAAAACGAGGAGTATAACTTGAACAGGAGAAAGAGAACCCGGAGCCGAAATGGATAACGCCCCGCATGTGGCTGGAGCTGCAGCAGCTGGAGTCGCTGCCGACGATGAAGGCGTTCACCGAAGACTTCCCGAACCAGACCAAGCACTTCAAGACGTTCTACGACGCTTACAACCCGCATAGGTGAGTACTATGAAATGGGAATAGTTATTATCACAAACAAATATATAATTCGTGCTCTGTCTTATTCTTATCTTCTTAGGCAAATTTTACTAATATCAGAAAGTCCTACTCTTCTATTTTTTTTTTAATTACATGAGGTCAGCAGACAGGCAGACGGCCCACTTGATGGAAAGCGGTTAACGTCGCCTATGGATATTTGCAACACCAAAGGTGCTAGGTGCTACAAATGCGCTGCTGTTCTCTTAAGGGAGACTGAAACCTGGTCACTAATGCCGGAACACAACTCAAGGTTGTTATGGTTATTTAAACAATGTAATTAAGTAAAGAACATAGTTAACAATAATAAGAACTAATAAAAAAATAAGAATTTGCATTTCTCTCCACCCCCCCTCCCCCCCCCCTCTCTATTTCTATCTCTATCTATGTGTATGTACAGGTAAATTAGCTTCGAGACCTTTTTACGTTTGGAGTATGGTATTTGTTTATTTACAGGACTTCTAAAATTCAAATTTAGTATTAAAAATTATGTTAAACGCAAAAACCTCTTGAAGCTCACTTATCTCCCTCTCTTTTCTTTCACCATATCCCAATTAATTGGGGTCGGCACAATGTGTCTTTCCTTCCGCACTCCTCTATTCCGACATACATCTTCTGTCACACCACAAATCATCATATCATCCTTCGCGCAGTCTGTCCTTCTTTTTTTTGGTCTACCTTTATATCTGTAACCATCCATCTTGTAGTTTAACATTCCTTTTGTCACGTGACTTTCATCCCCATTACATGCCCATACCAACTTTGTCTTCTTCCTGTAAATTTTTCAGTCACAGGTGCTACTTTCAAAGATCCCCTTGTGTACTCATTTCTCACCTTACCCATTCTCGTGACACCACACATCCATCTCAACATTCTCATCTCAGCTGAGTGGAGACGTTTGTGGCTAAAGCTAATTTATCTATACGAGTCTATATATTCAATAAGGAGTTATCATATTTAGAGACTTAGCATCCATGCAGGATCGATCCGCTTTGCGCAAAAGACGATCTCATTTTCCAGCATAAAAAGACAGTTGATTAAGCTGTCAAGTACCTACCCTTTTAATTTTTTTTAAGGTTGCCTTACCCGAAACCGATGGACTCCCAACTTGACCATTTCCAAAAGTTACTTGTGCTGAAATGTCTAAGACCTGACAAACTGGTGCCAGGATTGCAGGTAAACTGTAAAAATAATAGGTACTGTTTTCTTAAGTTTTCGCGACTTGTATACATAATAAAACTACGTTTTAACAGTTTTAAGTGCGGTGATTTATTTAATTCTTGTTATTCCGGCGTTTTGGCTACTTTTCAGTGGCCGTGATCGCGGAAGACAAAATGTCAAGTGTCAACAAGTACCTATTGTTAAAATTTTATTTATTTTACCGCCAACTTGCTCATTTTCATTATTTAGTTTTAATTTTGTTTATGGTTATTATTTACTCTATCGGAGCCTAATCTTATTGAAATTAAAAACGTTGGAATAACAAAAATCAATTAAATTACTGCGCTTAAAACCGTTAAAATGTAGTTTTATTAATAATAGGTATTTAATTATTTCTTAAGATCAAAAACATTCATAAATTACAATGGGTGCGTTCCACAAAGATGTCCGAACAACCACGCTCAATACCTTTGCGACCGTTACAATCGTAATTTCAAGTAGAATGTATTTTGGAGCTTTGATGTCATTACGAGATAACAAATATCATTGGGTGACGTATGGCGTATACTGACCCCGTCCCTAGGAAACGGACTGGAGGTCGTAGGCGCCGCTACGCGCATCTTCTCCCCTAGTTACACACAGGGGGCCACTGTCCCGGGGGTGACAGCGAACTCCCCCCCCCCCCCTTCCTGCTGTATGAAGTGGGTCCCTCTGCTCTCCGGGGTGACCTAGTTACAGAGCGTAGGGGTGTCACGGTGCAGTTATTCTGTACGAGATCCCGTGACGTCTCGTAAAAGCGCTATAAATGGGGGCAGGTTTAGGTTTAGTGGGTAGTTTGGCGGCCGATTCTCGCGACAGCTCCACTATTGAAGCAAGCGTGGAGAACCTGTCGCTGAGAGTCCTACACACCCTCGGTGCAGGCCTTATGCCTGCATACTGACCCTTCCTCCGAAGGGTCCGAGTATGGTGTCCAAAAACATTCCCTCTGCGTTATAAAAAAAATGGTTGACTGGAAAATTGTGCCTTTGTCAATGTGTCTCGATGGATCTTCTGATGGATGTATGACATCGTTAATGACTCTTTCCCGCGACCCTAAACAATCGCGGTCGTCACATGGGATGGCTCAATGAGCATTTTGAGTGTTGGGACTGACCAGTGGAACGCACTAAATATGTATTCAATGTCTATGTCAACAATTTTATGATTTACACTAACATTATGGATAAATAAATTTAATTTTCAGGATTATGTGGTAAGCGGCCTCGGCGCCAGGTTCGTGGAGCCTCAGCCGGCTGACCTGGCCGCACTGTACGCGGAGTCCGACCCATTGGCCCCCATCATATTCGTGTTGTCAACCGGCACAGACCCTGCTGCTGGTATGATTTCTTTTTTAATAAAAAAAGTCTAATGTACTGTCTTTTTTAACTGATTCGTGCAGTTTTATACGTGGTAGAATCGTACTGGAATTATTGTTAGCAGTTATAGCTTGGAAATAGCATTGGAACAACCTGAAGCAATTGCAGTAAAATGCGGCAATTGCTTCGGGAATATTGCTTCTAATTTATTTATTTATTTTATTTATTTGGGAAACATAAAAAATTAATTAATATTCTTAAATATAAAACACAAAATTAATTTATATATCAATGAAGTTTCCACTAAAACATAATTTATGTAATAAAAATTGGCTCAAACAGTTAATTATAATATACAATGTAAATATAAATTATACGAAAATTACATAAAATGTCTATTTAATTTACATGAGGTCAATGTTGATCAGAATCAAAAAAAATTTCACCACAATAATTACTAATAAAATAGAGATTGTTATTAGGTTATTAATCTAAAAATTTGTAAGCCATTGGATCATTCTAAAATACGACATTTATTAATTTGGGTTTTAAATTAATATAAGTTACCTATAAAAGGATCAATACAAGTAAATAGTGCATTGTATGGTAAATGCTGCGTATTTTTAGTGTGCCTTGCTCTTGTGGAAGTGGGCTTAGAAACATTCGCACTGCAACATTTCAGATCTTCTCAAGTTTGCGGATAAAATGAAGATGGGCAAACGCTTCGAGAGCATCTCCCTGGGCCAAGGGCAGGGGGCGCTGGCCGAGGCCATGATGAGGACGGGCTGCGACTTCGGCAACTGGGTCTTCTTCCAGGTGAGTATACCGTCTGCCCACTAATATTCAGGCTGCCTGATTACAGCACTGGCTCGTATGTGGGCTGATATTATTATTATATTAATTAATACTAATTAATAAATATAAATAAATGTGAAATAATAATTTTACTAATGATTCCAAATTAGTAATTTTATTTATTAACCTAATATAATCAATTCATATAACCGTTGTAATTAATATCTTCTATCCTAAATTAAAAAAGAAGATTTTTATACGAGAAGTGAAAGTGTCGTATTAAGGTATGAGATGAGATATGAGTGAGGACGTTAATATTTCTAGTGCCTAACTAGATCACTTTCATCTCAGGTTAACACACTTTAAAAAAAACTGATAACTGTGAACAAAAACGGATTATTTGAAAAAACTTTTCTAATGAAATTAGGGGTTAAATCCATATCTTAATCTGATGAACTCATTTAATACGTCACATATGAAATTTCAAGGTTTTTTCTGTGGCCAATTTACCAACAGAAAAAACCATATTACACTATACCAGTGATACAAATACACTGTCAAATTTATCTAAATTAAATAATAACCTAGTGAAAAGTAATTTATAAGTATAAACTGATATTACATAATGGTATATATTTTTTTATTACAATCCATGTCGCGATTTAACAGTGGCTGTAAAAAAACTTGGGACATGAGTCGCATGTATTATTTATCTATCTGTGGTTCGCAGTTTTCATTTTTTTTTGACAGCAGGGAATTTCGTTTCCCAGGGACGAAAAGTACTGTTTCATCCTTGTGATCAGGCAACTCCAAACATACTTATGTGAGAAATTAAATATAATGACTATTCTGTTGGCCGCCGTTTCGTCACCACAAATATCAGGCTCCAACAGGTGCCATCTGTTCCGTGAGCGGGCATACAAAGCATTTTTAATGCACTTTGACGTAGAACTGTCACCTGTCACCATCCTGGATGCCCGTCCTGGAATCGAACGTGGAGCAAATTCAGCCCGAGTCGGTGCACAAAGACTTCAGGCTGTGGCTCACTTCGACGCCTTCGCCGTATTTCCCGGTCGCATTGCTTCAGAACGGTAAGTTTGGTCATTTTGGAAGAAGTGGAGCCCTCCTGTTTTATGTTTTTTTTTATAGATAAATATAGATAAGAGGTTTACAGCGACCACGTTCTCGATTGTGGTATTTCCCGTTCCACTTGCTTGCGGACGTTACAATCATAAACTTTAGTGCAACGGATTATGGAGCATTGATGTCATAAACGATGAAATACACAAATGTCATTGGTTGATTTGAAAATTGCGCCTTTTTCAATATCAATAGATAGAGAGAATCAATCGTTTGTGGTCAACGCCCACTTCGACTCGGCTCTTGAAATGGGTCGTTGTGAACGGTGTGATCGAAAAAAATGACGTCACTAGTGACGTTTTCGCCACGACCATAACGACCCTAGTCGCCATGTGGACCGGCTGACGGAGCGTTTTGGGCGTTGTGAGCTACTAACGGAGCGCGTCCTTTGTAATACTATATTATTTAAAAAACTATTGGACCGAAAGGCGTAAAATATATAATAAAGCAGTTGGATCTTGAAAAATCGTTATTACGTTTGTTAGTGTATTTGTTTATTTAAATTAATACTTGGAGCAGTATCTTCTTGTAAAGTGGAAAAAATTCTTAATTTTTTTCAACTCTTATCGAGTCGTACTAAGAAGCGCTTTTTGAAGTTTAATTTAAATACTGTCGAACTAACCTTCTTACCATATTAATACAATTTATATCAAATTAAAACATCATAATTAGTTTATTTCTGTAGCAACGTATCACAGCTTTTTACTCTTAAATCCAAGGGATAAGACAGGAGAAATGAGATAGGAAAATGGAATAGGGGATTAATTTTACGTTTTGTCTCGGAATGTTTACCAGAAAGGAAGTTCGCGTCGCAGCTGAGAATTTTAAAAGACTAGCAAAAAATGTTTTATTCATTCCAGGTTATAAGATGACAGTGGAGCCGCCTAGGGGCATTAAAGCGAACCTGTTGAAGGCTTACATGAACCAAGTGCCAGATTTCCTTGATTATTTCAACTCGGCCGATACCAAAGTGGCCAATTTCAAGGTCTCGAAATTCTATTAGTTTTCTTAAACCATTCCATCGGTTGATTCACTATTTGTTAATTAATTATTGAACTTCATTGTTTATTTATTTCTTTTCTTTTTTTCTAAATTATGATGTTGTGTGGATGTCTATATATAATACATGCGGTATTAAATTCAATAATTTGTTCAGTGTAATTTGTGATGTCGTAATACTTTTTTCTCATGGCTTGAGTTCAGCAGACAGGCAGACGGTTCACCTGACGGAAAGCGGTTACCATCGCCTATGGACATTTGCAACACCAAAGGTGCTACAAATGCGCTGCTGCTCTCTTAACGGAGACTGGAACCTGGCCACTAATGCCGGAACACAACTGAAGGTTGTTATGGCGGCATACTTTAGACCAGGGGTGTTAGCCATCCAGGTGGGAAAATGCCCTACCACCTGGCGCGATATTTTTGTATTTTGCATGTATTTAATTTGCACACCACAATCATACACTGTCGATTGTTTTCACACAATCCACTGTCCGGGTTGTCTGGAAGAGATCGCGCCAAAGCGCCTTTTGTTTCTGCCTTTACATGAAATGACTGTAAATCTTATATATGAAAATGAATCGCAAAATGTGTTGGTAAGCGCATAACTTGAGAACGACTGCCGATGAAATTTTGTTTGAGTGGGTCCCGGGATGGTTTAAATCCACAATTAGAGCCGGTAGGTGGCGCTGAGATCGGGTTCTAGAATCCTCCTAATCACCGGGAGCGATTTTGGTGATTTTGTTTTTGTGTGTTTGAGTGGGTTCCCGGATGGTTTAGATTCGCAATTAGAACCGGTAGATGGCGCTGAGATCGGGTTCTAGAATCCTCCTAATCACCGGGAGCGATTTTGGTGATTTTGTTTTTGTGTGTTTGAGTGGGTTCCCGGATGGTTTAGATTCGCAATTTGAACCGGTAGATGGCGCTGAGATCGGGTTCTAGAATCCTCCTAAAAATAGTATCATGGAACAGTCTTTTAGGAATTCAGAAAATATGGCGATACGAAGTTCGCCGGGTCAGCTAGTTTACTATAAAAATTTATTATAAAAATTTCTATCTATCTAATATTCATTGACGACGTGATGGTCACTGGTCGACAACGCGGCGTCCACCCGCTGAAATCTTCGCTTATCCGCTACCAGGTGGCTCTAAAGAACTATAATAAGGAACCGAGTGAAATGTTAAATCTGCCCTTCACTAAATTCAAAACTAAATTAAAAACTAAACTAAAAAGTATCTTGCTAAACAATGGATACTACACTATTGAAGAATATTTAAAAGACAAAACTTCATTTACATAGCAGCTCGCTCCAACCTCTTATACTGTGTTTTGTACGAGTGTAACGTTTTTATCTTGCCATATTTGTAGGAGCTATGTTGCAAAAAAAAATTAGTACGGTATGTCTTTATATTTATAACTATAATAATATTTTCTATCCTTTTGTTGCGTTCAGTCTTATTGAATATGCACTGTTTGCTACAACTCCATTAATTCTTCAAAAGTCATTCTGTAACGTAATTCTGTATAAAACTTTAAAAAAAGAACTTAAATATAAATAGAACAACAAATATAAAGAAAAACAATTTTTAGTATAATAACACGTTGCGAAGCGGTGTACATAGACTAGGAAGTAAAATTGAATTTTAACCTATATGTATGACCTTCAAAAAGTGTTCTCCAGTGGAACTTATTTTGAATAAAAACTTTTGAATTTGAATATTTAATCTAATATCAAACAACTTTATTTTCTGAACAGTGGCTTCTGTTCTCGCTGTGTCTGTTCCACGGCGTTGTGCTCGAGCGCCGTAAGTTCGGTCCGCTCGGCTTCAACATACCGTACGAGTTCACCGACGGCGATCTGCGTATTTGCATTTCGCAGTTGCACATGTTCCTGAACGAGTACGCCGAGGTGCCGCTGCGGGTGAGTCGATTCGTCTGGGTCACAAGTAGATGGCGCTGTGGTCACTATGACCTGACCATAACGTCTAGAATGAGAACGAAGAGAAGATTTTTTTTTTTTTTTTTTTTTTTTTATCATTTTTTTTTTTTTTTGTCTATCCGTGAGTCACTCGAACGGCCCTAACGGAAGACCAGCGCTGGTTGAGCCAACCAGCATCATGCTCAGTTAGGACTTAATTTCAATTGTATTTGCTTATTTATAAGTACGTCTTACTGTGTATGTAGTTCTGAATAAAAACATTTTTCTTTCTTTCTAACTATATTTTTGCCTTCTGGCAATATTCTGTTTTATCTGTAGTCAAGGTCAGTGAGTCATAAACACAGGGAGTTTTTGGCGGGAACTGAAGGGAGATGTTGTGCTGTGCAGTTTTATTTTCTAAAAATGTGTAAAATTACTCTAAAATGAACAATAGTTGTGGGATATTGATAGCTCTTGAGTAGCAATTATGTGTTTTGTGAGAAATGTGCATTGTATGGTCAAATGTAGCCTTTTGAGTGATTGCCTACAGTTCAGCTGTGCTACACATAGGCTTAAGAAAATATAGAACCTGTATTGTAAACTAAGATCTGGCTTAAAGACCTAGCTGCCATAAACCTAAATAAAAAATCATAAACAAGCGAATTTATCCATGTTATTTTAATTTTAATTTTGAGTCAAGGCTAAAAACCGCTAAAAATAACTAAATTCACAATATCTTATCGATGTCGTCTCGACGAAATAATGATAGCGAAAAAATGTTGACTACTATTTACAGAAATGGCATTAGCTGAAGGAATGTTGAAAAACTACCAAAATTTTTACATTTGCGAATTTTCATTTATAAAGAAAGCTTGCCACGGGTTCGCTATTGGAATTAACAGAATACCGAATTCGGCAAACGTACGACTGAGAGGATAGGGTCCAGCGATTTTGACGAGATAGTAATAGCAGTCTCTCTCTGATAGTGCAGAAATAAAAGCCACAATTTCCAGATGCTAACATACACGGCCGGTCACATAAACTATGGCGGGCGGGTCACCGACGACTGGGACCGACGTTGCCTGTTATTCCTGCTCGCGGACTACTACACGACCACTGTGTTGAACGACAAGTATATGTTTGACGAGAGCGGCGCTTACAAACAGGTCAGTTAAATGTATGTGTAAATATGTGTAATGAGTAAATCAATTTTTTTTTTTAAGGGAATACTTCTCTATGCCGTGTCAGGAGATGACACAGCACAATGCTGAATTTCCAACTCCATTAACGTGAATTTTATGTATGTACATAACGTTTCTTAAACTCGGTCCCGGTCGAAGGGGATCGCCCAAGAAATAATGCCTTGATGTTGTGAAGGATGACATGCGTAGTCTCAAAACGGGGGATTTGAAGACCGCGTAAAGTGGAGTAGAAAAAGTAGGAAAGCGGACCCTGGGCATCGAAACGCAACCGGGATTTAACGCTCGGATGATGATGATGATGACACGTTTCTTGAACTGTATCTGTTTATAATTAGAAATCTTTGTACTTTGTATGTACGCAATTGTTTGCGGTAATAAATGTTTTTCTTTCTTCTTTCTTTAGGCACGTTGAGCACTTTTAGTCTGAAAAGATAAAAACACTGAACTCGAGTGACCGTCACGCTATCTTTTTAGAATTTCGATGTGGACTAGTTGGCTAAAACTTGTCAAAGTATACCACTAATCTAAATTTAAAAAATGAAAACAAAACGGACGCGTTCCGGTAGTAGCTCACAACGTTCAAAATGCTTCTTCAGCCGTTCCACCTGGCGACCACGGTCGTTGTGGTCGTCGCGAAAACGTCACTAATGACGTCATCATTTCTGATCACACAGCGCTCACAACGACCCATGTCAAGAAGTGCGTCGAAGTGGGCGTTGACCATAGAGCATTAATTGTCTCTATCGATTGACATTAAAAAGGCGCGATTTTCAAATCAACCAATGACATTTTGTATTTCGTCGTTTATGACATCAACGATGGTAAAGTTTATAAGTGGGGTTTTAAAAAAAAATGTTTTTTTTTAATGTATTTTAAAACTTTATTGATATTTAATACAAAAAACTTAAAATAATACTTTTTCAATTAATTATAAACAGTTAAAAATTGATAAAATTAAAAAAAAAATTGTTTTGTTATAAAACTTATCATGATCTTTCCATTTATGACATTTTTTTTTTCAAAAACCCAATTGTAACGTCCGCAAGCAAGTGGAACTGGAAAAATCGCGGTCGTGAACGTGGTCGTTGTGAGCCTCTTGTGGAACGTAGGTAATGTAGGAGCCCCGGCCGCGACATAAAACTTCAGGCTCGTTGGGCATTTTTGGTATGGAGTAAAAGCACTGAACTCGCGTGTCCATCCGTCACGCTTAGACACATTGCTTTCACTTCTGACGTGCAGTCGCACGAGTGGCAGTATTTTAGTTAATAATTTACTTTATATAATGATTTTATATCTCTTAAACTTATAATTGGTAGATTGTTACAGATGAATTCTATATTAATTTCAGCTACCTTCGTCGGCCACGATCGACGACTACACGAAGTACATCCGTACCTTGCCACTGAACGACGACCCCTCCCTATTTGGGTTGCACAGCAACGCCAACATTAGCTACGCCATGTCCGAGACCAATTCGTGTTTAAGTGAGTATATAATTTCACTAGGATATGCCCGCGACTTTGACCGCGCTCGACTTGAAATTCCCGCGGGATTCCCGGGGCAAAAGTAAAAAAAAATTGAGATTGATGACTTCAAACCGCTCCCGGGACCATTCCCACTTGTTTCCCGGAATAAAAAGTGTCACACGTTTTTTTACATAAAATTTGCTATCAATCAGTGAAAAAATCACATTGGAATTTGTTTTTTTTTCTATCTGGTCTTTTTAAATCATTGCCATAAAATTTCCAGGGTAAAAAGGAGCGCAGGTTTTGAGTAAGAATTTGCTCTCGTTCAGCGATAACGGTATGAGAGTGAATCGTAAAGTATTTGTCACCGTCCTATGGTGTTTTTTTTTGTATATTTATGGCAGAACAACGTCTGCCGGGTTAGCTAATAATCTAAATCTATTATATTACTAGCTGTATTATGTATGTTTATAATTATCCCATCTCCCGGCGTAAAAGTATTTATGTCCATTTTCGGTATTAAAACTATATTTAAGCAAAATTCAAAAAGAACAGTACTTCTATTAGTTTTTCCTTGAAAGCTTAACAGATAGATGGACAGAGCTACTTTCACATTTATAATATTGTTACGAGTTGCAGGACTCGAAATAAAATGCCGTTAGAATTACTATAGAATTTATTAGAACTATACAAACACGTATAACACAGGTACAAATATAACTGAACACAATCAGTCCAAACGTAATGCACGGTTCAATAACACGCACAAAGTCCGTCACAAACGTCTTGCTTCGCTTATGGCTATCGCTAGACTGCCTCCTCTCCATCAGGCCATTGTTTTATACTGCACAAATGCAATATGTCTGCCGTATCTAAGTCAGCTTAATTAGCCACACCTGACTAATGACTCGGTCGCAAGCTGCCATAAAACAGTACAATAACAATGGGCTGTTTTCTAATCACAAATTTTAAACACAAAGTAATCAAAAGAAGACGATGATAAATGTGCTTTGTTTACAGATATGCAGGTGGCACAAATTGTAACAATATTAATATACAATATAAACAGACGGCCTCTGTTGTTTGCCGACCTACCTCATTGCAACGCAGAGTCTCCGGGTTCGATTCTTGGTGTAGTAAATTCCGGAAACGTATCTTCTCCGTTTATGGTCTGGGTGTCTGGGATCAGACCCAGAGTAGGGTAGTACGTTGTATAATATCAATAACACAAGCGTAACTTGCTTAATTTGGGGATATACAATATGTGTGTTTGTCTGCCGACTATTATTATAATTATAATGTACTAGCTGACTCGGCGAACTTCGTACCGCCTTATTCAAATAAATTAATAAACAAACAAATCGAGAAAACATGGCAAAGGGCTCATAGAATTTGAAAAATATATATAGCCTATAACCATCTACGATTAATTCCACGTCGAATGGTTGTGGTTTCATGCTGATCGGTCCAGTAGTTTTCGAGTTTACCTCGGACAAAGAAAACAAACTTTGCTTATATATATATAGATAGATAGATAGCCATAAACCATCTAGGAAAAATTTCGCATCGAATGGTGGTAGTTTCATGTCGATACGATCAGTGGTTTAAGCGTGATTGAGCCTCAAACGAATACCATTTTCATTATATATATATAATTGTTGAATCCTCACAATTTTTCTAATGTGGGTAGTTTTATGAGTGCCACTGGCTTTCGGTTTCGCCGCCATTGCGTGGTGGCGAAACAGTCTCCAACGCACGCGAGGTCTGTCCGGACGTTCCGTTTTCTCCGTGCACGTGAACGTTTCACATCCCATTCTTGGAGCTTTCTATTGAACTTTATACAAGCCGTGCTTGCTATTTTGTGTGAGTGTGCCAATCTTACAACCCGACGTGCCATTCGAGGACCTGTTCGTGCCGTGCACTATCAGGAGCTGTCTAGCTGCCCCATTGGAGGTGGATTCCGAGGTTAGTGGTACTTATTACCCCATTGGTTTTGTGCAGGATTTGGCATACCTCTCACTCTCTCATATATAAACCTATACAGTCCATATACCAAATACCATTAGAACCAGCGAAGCTGTGTATGGATCCGTGATTCAGCATTGCACAGTTTTTTGGCCTTACGAGCCGTGATTACTCTAAATTCCTTCCTTTTATATTATATACTTTATTGGCCGTGCCAAAATATCATTATTTTATGTAAAAAGTCCCATATTCATAGTTCATTATATTTTATGTAGGTACTTTTTTATTTTCACATATTACATATTTAAGCCCATATTACACGTATTATGTTGTATTTATAGTGTTTATTTATATATATTATACGTATTTCTTGTCGTACAAGAACATAAAGTGTTTTTACGTAAATTAGATATATTCTTTTGTTCTCAAAGAAGTAGTTAGGTCATTCGTCAGTTTCATAATGTCGAAAAAGCGCGTAGATGAATATTCCTGTCCTATTTCATCTGAACTAAAATTACTTATTAGTCAGAAAGAAAGATTATTTGAAAAACTTCAGAAAACATATAATTTATCGACAAACCTTATCGATAATGATTCTGAACAATTATTTTTATTACATTGTTCGGAAATAGACGAGTTACGTAAATCTTTTGAAAAGCAAATATTTAAAATATATGAGTATGAACTCAATGATAATCCTAATGCAACAATTAATAATCGAGAATTAAATAGCTTTGATGAGATTTACTACAAAATAAAAATGTGTGCGTCTAAGTTGTTGCCTACAACTAGTGGCAATAAGGTTGAAATTCCTTCGGAACTTTCTCATTCTCGGCCACGTTTACCGAAGCTAGAATTACCCATATTTGATGGTAACATTGAAGACTTTGTGACGTTCTACGAGACATTCTGTTCGTTGGTACATAATCAACCTAATATACCAAAGATTGATAAGTTTCATTATTTATTATCATGCACAAGGGGTTCCGCTTTAAACATTGTAAAAAGTGTGCCGATTACTGGCAGTAATTACGATGTTGTTTGGCAATCTTTACTTGACAAATATCAAGATAATCGCATGCTTGTCGGTAGGTATCTTGACAAAATGTTAAACTTTTCACCTATTTATAAGGAGTCTTCATTTCAATTAAATTCATTTTTGGAAACCTTTGAACACTCCTATAAAGCTATTCAAGCGTTAAAAATTGATAATTTAGATAGTTATATACTTTGTCATATCGCCTTAAGAGCTTTAAATATCGAAACTAGAAAGTCATTTGAACAAACTTTAAATCAAAAATGTTTACCCGACTTTTTAGAACTTATTTCTTTCATACACAATCAAATAAAAATTCTGGATCATAGTGAATCTTATAACATTAATTCAAATATACAGCAAACTAAAATACAACAAAATTATAATTTAAATAAAAATAATAAAAACACTTTTAATAAAAGAGTTTCGCATTCTTCTTCCTCTTCGCGTTTAGATGTTTTGCATTGTTTACATTGCGGTGGAAATAATCACATGATTTATCGTTGTGAGAAATTTAAAAATTTATTAAATAAAGATCGGGTCAGCCGTGCTGACGCGCTTAAATTATGTCACAACTGTTTAAAACCCAATCATAATGTAAACAATTGTCCTAGCGAATATAGATGCATAGTGTGTAAACAGCCGCATCACTTATTACTGCACATTGATATCGGTGATTCGGCTGATAAGAAAACCGGTTACGCGCGTCGCAGTCGCACGCCTCCCTTGCCGACCGCGATGCCCGCAGCGCCCGCGCCGCTGACGCCTACCACCACCGGCTTGAGTACTTACCATGCGTCATCGGTTCAAAATGAAAATAATGCAGTTATATTAGGGACCGCACTTGTTCATGTTTTAGATGCGAATAATAAGTTTCAATCATGCCGTGTTATGATTGATTCCGGCGCGCAATCTAATTTTATTTCATTGTCTTGTGCACAACGGCTCGGCTTACCAGAACGTAAATGCCCTTTTAATATTTACGGTTTAGCCGGGGAGAATGTAAGGAACTATGGCATGACGTCATGCATAATACAACCTCGCGACAATAGCGAGCCATCGTTTAATGTTGATGTAGTCATCTTAAATAAATTAACTTCTGATTTACCTACCGTCCAAATTCCAGAACAAGTTGTTAATCAATATAAGAATTTAAACTTAGCGGATCCTTACTTTCACATTACGTCACCGATCGATATAATTCTAGGCAGTGACGTATTTCCCTATGTTTATGACGGTAGAAAATTTATATTTAGCCGCGACATTCCTCTTGCATTAGGAAGTGTTTTCGGTTACATTATCACTGGAAATTTGACCGTGTCTCACTCCAGTGACAATGTAGATTGCCATACAGTTGCAACCACATCTGTAGTGTCGTACACTACTGAACACAATACAATTAATGAGACTCCTAAAAAATCTTCTAGAGAGAAGTCTTCGCCGTGCGATGTTTCTTCTAAATTAAATAATACAATTACCCAAAATTTATGTACGGGAAGACAACAAGACGCCACGAGTGCTGTAGTCTTACCTTCATCCCGTGAGTCACCTGAGTTGGGACTGAAGCGCCGTGCGCATGTTGGACGACGTTCTGTTCAACCCTTAGATCTTAAAACAAATTTACAATATTTTTCTTAATAACATCCTTGCCTGAGCTTCGCATTGAACAACATTATATGTAGTACTGCAATTTGTTGACGTTCAACTTTAAACCTTTGTGAGGCGTCCTCACTAGGACTTGCAATCATATTTAATTATTATGTTATAGAAATGTCGAAGCTCATATTTAATTCAAGTTTAAGTTACTAATTAATAAGTTTAGGTAAGTTTAAGGTAAAATCTGGTATTTTTAAATGTAATTTAGTGTTGCGAGCGGCCGTGCTGCTTTATTAAACTTGTTAGTTTTGTCGTACAAAACATCAAGGAGATATTTGTAACCATTTACATAGTCACTCTCAGTGATTGAACAATAGTTTTATCCTAAACTTAAACACCTACTTATGAACTAAAATCTTATATTGCTAACCGTGTTAGTAACATAAAATAAATATAAAAATTATAATGTAATTTTTACTATGTTGTTGGCATCAAAAAGAAGCGAAAAATAAATTGTAGATATCGACTCTTGTGGTTATCTCGTAGATTAGACCGAGGAGATAGATCCATAGTTTCTTGTGGCCATCGTCATTTTGTAACATGGCCTACAAGAATATTTATCATTTCGCAATAACTGAAGTTCCCCAAACAAGTTTCATTGATATCTTTTATATCACAAGTAAATCACTAAACATTATTATTTAAATTTAGAATTAATTGAATTGTTACATATTAAAGTTGAGTTAGTTTATGTTAAACATTACTAAATTGTTTCAAATTATAGTTATTTAAATAAATTCTTCAGGGCGAGGCGTTATTAAGAATTTTCTAACCGACCTTCCATTTAGAACTTAACATTTTGTTTCGCATTAAATGACAACAACTATAAATAAATATATTTAAAAAATAAAAATCTTATAATGATATTTAGATGTAGGACCACGTACGTTACATGGCATTTGATGTGAACAATATTTGTCAATTAATGTTCGAAACGTTATTCGATCAGTTCCTTCCAATTATTGACTATTACATTAAATCCCAGAGGTTCTCAACCTGTGATGGGTCCGTGACCCACCTCACCTTTTCAACCTTCGTAGGGTTGTCAGTCACGTTGGCTGCGACCAAGGTGGTTGTTTATATCCATAACTATATTTGACTAGTTCGTAACCTGTCTTGATATTTATAATTGTTTACTACGACTGCAGATCAAGTATCTTGCAGTGCGTAAATTATAAAGATAATTGTAAACTTATAACTTAATATAAAATCTTTGATGAGATCTCCCTTATGAACATAATTCTAGTTTTCGTAACAATTTGCCAACTTTAAGAAGTTGACCACAATGATCGACGTGCCTTCGAATAGATTGTCTCGATAGCAATTATTATAGAAGGCATAGCTTCTGGAGACGTTGGTCAGAAGATTACGTTCATACTCTTCATCAAACAGTGAAATAGTTTTCTTTTGCTCTATTTGCAACCATTCGCAACTTCAACCTTTTAAAATTAATTCAACCAGGCCTTTAATGGTCTTTAACAAAGGTAAAGGAGATTCATCTAGGCATAAGTTTTGATTTGTATGTACCTACGTCTTGTAACTTTACGCACGGATATTGGTCTCTTTCTAAGACCCATTAATAAAATCTGTCTTTTACCCTATTGTTAAACCTTAATGTAATGTTAATTACAGTATCTCATACTTTATATTTATTTATGTATCGGGTATGAGAATATTATTTGTTTTAATTATATAATTATATTTTACATTATGGCACTTATAACATTCCCACATCCTACCTACGTTTCATTTTGTTTTCTGGAAATCATCATAGTGATTTCGGCGCGGGGTATGTTGAATCCTCACAATTTTTCTAATGTGGGTAGTTTTATGAGTGCCACTGGCTTTCGGTTTCGCCGCCATTGCGTGGTGGCGAAACAGTCTCCAACGCACGCGAGGTCTGTCCGGACGTTCCGTTTTCTCCGTGCACGTGAACGTTTCACATCCCATTCTTGGAGCTTTCTATTGAACTTTATACAAGCCGTGCTTGCTATTTTGTGTGAGTGTGCCAATCTTACAACCCGACGTGCCATTCGAGGACCTGTTCGTGCCGTGCACTATCAGGAGCTGTCTAGCTGCCCCATTGGAGGTGGATTCCGAGGTTAGTGGTACTTATTACCCCATTGGTTTTGTGCAGGATTTGGCATACCTCTCACTCTCTCATATATAAACCTATACAGTCCATATACCAAATACCATTAGAACCAGCGAAGCTGTGTATGGATCCGTGATTCAGCATTGCACAATAATATAGATGTCTTTGGCGACCTTTATTATTACATTATTAATATTAATAATAAGGATAAGGAGGTATACATAAATATGATTTGTGTACCGAACAGATACACTTCGTGATCTCCAACCCAAGGAAGTGAGTGGCGCCGAGGGCCTCTCCGCCGAGGAGACGACCGAGCGCGCCGCCAAAGAGATCCTCGAGGTCATACCGCCTCTGCTGGACCAGAGACACATCGCTCAAACGTTTGTATAGCATTTCATTAAATTCATTTTCCTTCCTCTATAGTCAGTTTCTGGTGATATCTGTAACAGCCTTGCAGAGATTTGGGTAAGAAAGTACCAAATATTAACTATTTGGGCAGGGTTTCCCCTTTATTGTTCAGCCTTTGGTGTGACTATTCACAATGAACACCGTCACACGCCACACCGCCTTGTATATGAAAATGCTTCCCTACAAAACAATAATATTACATCATTGCTAAAAATAGCAATTACATCATAGTGTTGCCAGGCTCATAAAAAACAATTATAATAATTGGTTAATGATGCACTAAATTATCTAGACGATAATTTAGTGGGCTTATAAAATTAGCTAGCCGGTAGAAATAGTAATTTCATAATAAATTGAACTATCTGATAAATGGACTAAAAATATTATTATCTATGACGATTGTCTATGTGATATTAATATACTCTATGGTTCTCATGACTGCTGTGATGGATTTCCGAAGAAATTTTAGTTACTGTTAAAGGAGAAGAAGCAACAAACCCCCCAGCAACATACAGTAAAACCTCTATAAGTCGAACTTGAAGGGAGACGCCAAAATATTTCAATTATAGAGTTTTCAACGCTGGAGGACTTTGACTAAGCGGATTTTGTACGGAAACATTCGGTTTGTAGAGGTTAAGATTTTTATTTATTATACTAGCTGTCCCGGCAGACGTCGTCCTGCCCGGAAAAGCTTGAATCGATATGCCGACAGCAGCGCCACCTACCGGGTCCATTTGTGAACCAAGTCGGAAACCTTCTCCGGCTCATACACAACAACTTTGCTAGAGATCATCACTTGATCAAATGTATAGTTTACGATTCTATAAAGGACATACAGACCGACATTAATTTTTATATATAAGATTTACATTTGTAGAGGTATTGTAGAATCAAATATTGCTATGTTTGAGATACAGAGGTCCAATTTGCTTATAGGGACTCACTAATTATTTCAACTTATAGAGGGTTCAAATTTCGTTTTGGGGGTTGAAGGGAAGGGAGCAAAAAACTTTTTGCGAGTTTGGGAGGTTTTCGACTTATTTATTCGACTTGAGGTTCTACTATACATATCTTTACTTCATTAGTTTAAAAAGTATTTATTATACATAATTACTGAAATAATGATGAGATTGAAATGAAACTCATTGGGACTTCCTTCGCTTCGTGACAGGTACCCGGTGTCGTACAAGGAGTCCCTGAACACGGTGCTGGCCCAAGAGGCGATCAGGTATAACAGGCTTTTGGGCGTGATCAGAGGTTCTTTGAGGTAAGTTTATGCACTGAATTATGTTCACTCTTTTGCGGCTTTTTGCTGCCGTAGGTAAACGCGAAAATGCCTCCCACACCGAAGCTTCGGAAATTTCGTTAACCTAAAATATTATCTATAATTGAGTTAAAAAATTAATATGAATACAGATTTTATTGAAAAACAAAATTTACATTACTTTAAACGTTTTTGCAGATATTTTTGTCGCCGTAGGCAGTTGCCTACAGTCTCGACCCCCTCCCCCCCTGTGCTGTGTGTATCTTTATATTCTGTGGCGATCTGGCTCGAGAGCAAGAAAAATGTAGGATAATATAGAATAGAATTAGAAGAAGAATTAATAGAATTAGTAGTTCTATAATTAAGTTAATAAGATCGGTAAACAAAAAGAAAATGATTGATCCGTACATTTGACCACACCCACTTACTTACACGCTTTCGACGCATTGAATCAGAATCTGAGGTCCGTTTGGCTCGTGCTTTGCAAAATTTTGAGTATACTGCGCAAAACAACTAAAATGGCTAAAAATTGCAATTATGGAGATTTTTTTTTATTTGGATGGAGTAAGTTTTTCATATATTATATGAGAAAACCGATGTGTCAAACCTGCCAAGTCGCCTTGGACAAGCGTAGCCGGTATACTGTCCGTTCCCCCATATAATAGGAGGCCCGAGCCCAGCAGGGGGAAATTTATGGTCTATTAGTATTATGTCTTGGAAGACCACGGGCCATAAAAATGGACCGGACTTTTGGAGGGCTTACGCGGGGCCATGGAAAGACCAACACGTAGAGGCCCTTTGACAAATTTAATGTAAATGTGGCGTGACACTGACCGGCGATTATCCCTGTCTACACCATATAATAATGCACCCAAGGACAAGCCCCGGCCAGTGTAGGACTATTGTGGAAAATGAGGACAAAAAGCACCGGGCTATTGGGGTGAACTGTTAGTGGTACTGGGGGTCTGGGAATAGGACTATGGCGTCTGCCCGTCGCAATGTTCGGGAACATGGTAAAATGGGCAGACGCTGACTCGCCACTCCCTGCATGGGCCCCAAAAAATGCCATAAAAGGCAGGGGCAACATGGGTATGAGTGGCTAAGGGGTGTAGAGAGGTGGGCTGCAGGTTCACCGAAGCTACTTCCGACGTTAGGCCATTTATCACTTCCACCCCTGGAGCTTGAGTCTTAGCTCTAGCGCTCTCCACTCCGTGCCGGCTGGTTAAGGCAACCACGGAGGCGGAGGCCTTGCCTTGGCCCCCGGAGTCAGGTACGAGGTGTCGCTACTCACCTAAGGCTTCGCCACAAAGCCCCCCTACGGGATAATTGTAATATTATTATAAGTTTTTCATATACTTTCGATACATTGAAATGGAACCCGAAGTTTATTTTGACCATATTTTGAGTAAATTGCGAAAAATTGTAAAAAAATAGCCATTATTACCGGTTTTTCGCTATATTCTTAGAGGGTATTCTTACATAGAATGTTGATGCTAGATACACGTTTACATACTCGTAAGTCGAATATTGATACTTATTATCCCCGCAAATTGCTAATGCGCTGGAACCTTGTCAAATTAACATTCACGTGACGTCATCCGCAGCTCGATATGTACGCGTACTCGCCGGCCAGTGATGCTAACAGTACTGAGTGTTCGGCTACGGTTACGTCACCAAAATGGCGGCCAGGCGCAATAGCAATTTGCGGGGATAATAAGTATCAATATTAGACTTACGAATACATAAACGTGTCTAGCATCAATTTTCTATTTGAGTTACTTTTTACCTCGCCTTTCTTTAAAGAATCTTCGTTAAATGTTTCCATTTGGCACCAGAGACCTGCTGAAAGCCCTTAAAGGGTTGGTGGTGATGTCCGAAGCTTTGGAGAACATGGCCAACAGTTTGGCCCGAAACGCTGTTCCCCTCATGTGGAGTTCTAAGGCTTACCCGTCCTTGAAACCGTTGGGTTAGTTTTCAGTATCAGGGGAATTTATAAACAATTTTCTTTTTAGATGACCATGGGCCATAAAAATAGCCCGGACGTTTTGAGGGCTTGCGTGGGGCCATTGGAAGGCCAACACGTAGACTTTCTACACCATATAGTAATAATGCACCCAAGGACAAGCCCCGGCCAGTGTACGGCTATTGTGGGAAATGAGAACCTAAAGTACCGGGCTATTGGGGTGTACTGCTAGTGGTACTTGGGGTCTAGAAATATGGGGATTATGACGTTTGCCCGTCGCAATGTTCGGAGAACATGGAAAAATGTCCAGACGGTGACTCGCCACTCCGTGCATGGGTCTTAAAAATGCCATAGATTATATAAAATATTATTTAGTTCATAGTGCTGCTATCTGTTGTGATTTGTACTAGTGTCTCCATCTGTTATTCAATATATCAATTTTTATTATCACGATAAACGAAAGCCTTGCACTGAAAATCAGCGTCGTGTTAATTCCTACACAGCAGTCAGCTGACTGCAAATCTTGTTTGCTGATAATCTTTTTTTTTAAATTACATATATGCAATGTAACAAGTCGCTGTTTCTTCAAATAAACATTTTCTTTAATTTCTTTGTGTCCTTTGTAATTTGAGAAATGAGCTCACTAAGTCTGTCCATGTTTGTAACCTAAGATACTTAAAGGATTTTTTTTCATCTTGAAGTTGGGTGTCAAGTAAAACAAAACTACAACATTGGAAAGTGCACCGACTTCAAGATGTTGAAGAAAATGCTATTTGTTCGTTACTTTTTTGTCGATGTTTTTATTAATAAACTTTTTTTTTTTATCACAGCGGCATGGGTGAAGGACCTGCTCCTCCGGGTGCAGTTCATGCAGCAGTGGGCCGACACCGGGATCCCGAAGGTGTTCTGGATCTCTGGGTTCTACTTCCCGCAGGCGTTCCTCACGGGCGCCCTGCAGAACTACGCCAGGAAGCACGTGATCGCCATCGACACTGTCGCGTATTGCTTCGAGGTTGGTGTTTGGCTTCTCTTCTTTATTATTTACCTATAGTGAAGCAGACAAACAGGCAAATGGTCCGCCTGATGGTAAGCGGTGGTCTTCGATAGACGTTTGCAGCATCAGAAACAAAGCCAACAGGTTGCCATCTCTTAGAACTGTAACCAAGATAATGATTCCAGTGCAGCAATCATGGAAGACGAATGCAGTTCTTTGATTTTTACAAACTTTTATTTAACTTGCAATGGATGTGCCTATAAATGTATGTATGTAAGTTCGGGTGGAATCTTGCAAGTTAAATTTGACCAACTTACCGATTTTCGATTGAGCTGAAATTTTGCACGCATATGTATATCACAAGACAATATGGTACCATGGAGCTGATCTGATGATGGAGTCGGAAAGTGGCCATAAGAACTCCTGTACTAAACGAGATAGACCCGGTGTTTGGACTCGTTTTACTTGTCTTGGCTAGCACTCTGCTACTACATGATATCCAGGATCTAAAAACCTTTAAAAAAAGTTTATTTAGTACTAACTCATTCATTCGTTTCTCCTCGCCTCCAATCTCTACTCCCTGCCACCAGTCCTCACACCTGTCCAATAGTCCCCACTCCTCGACTCCAATCTCTACTCCCTGCCACCAGTCCTCACACCTGTCCAATAGTCCCCACTCCTCGACTCCAATCCACTCCCTGCCACCAGTCCTCACACCTGTCCAATAGTCCCCACTCCTCGACTCCAATCTCCACTCCCTGCCACCTGTCCTCACACCTGTCCAATAGTCCCCACTCCTCGACTCCATTCTCCACCAATCTACACCACTCCCATTTACAATATCCACCCATTCCTTTACTTTCCACGATAAAAGCAATCTCCGATGTTATACCCAGGTTCCATTATGATGTCACGTCAATAGAAATTGTTCCAGGCCCTCCCCGGTCCGCCGACGAAGAAACCGGAAGACGGCTGCTGCGTCCGAGGGCTTTACTTGGAAGGGGCCAAGTGGAACATGGGGGATATGTCCCTCGAGGAATGCCGTCCCAAGGAGCTTCACACTGGTATTGCTATATTTAATTTATGTATGAGAGACTGGAAAATTTTGTAAACGGACGGAAGTGCATATATGAAGAGATTAATGAAAGTAGATGAAGCTAATGCGAGTGTCTGTGTGAGCACCGTGCATCAGAATGCGAGTCTCTCTCTCTCTCTCTCTCTCTTTTCTTTCACCATATCCCAATTAATAGGGGTCGGCACAATATGTCTTTTTCTTCGACACTCTTCTATTCTGACATACATCTCCTGTCACACCACAAATCATCATATCATCCTTCACGCAGCCAATCCATCTTTTTTTGGTCTACCTTTACATCTGTACCCATCCATCTTGTAGTTTGATATTCTTTTTGTCACGTGACTTTCATCCCTCCTTATTATATGCCCATACCAACAGAATGCGAGTGTGTGCGTGAGAATGGGAGTGTGTGCGTGAGAATGGGAGTGTGTGCATGAGAGTTTGAGTAAGAGTGCGAGTGAGTGTGTGCATGAGAATGAGAGTGTGTGCATGAGAGTCCGAGTGAGTGTGTGCGTGAGAATGGGAGTGTGTGCGTGAGAATAGGAGTGTGTGCATGAGAGTTTGAGTAAGAGTGCGAGTGAGTGTGTGCATGAGAATGAGAGTGTGTGCATGAGAGGCCGAGTGAGTGTGTGCATGAGAGTCCGAGTGAGTGTGTGCGTGAGAATGGGAGTGTGTGCGTGAGAATGGGAGTGTGTGCATGAGAGTTTGAGTAAGAGTGCGAGTGAGTGTGTGCATGAGAATGAGAGTGTGTGCATGAGAGGCCGAGTGAGTGTGTGCATGAGAGTCCGAGTGAGTGTGTGCGTGAGAATGGGAGTGTGTGCGTGAGAATGGGAGTGTGTGCGTGAGAATGGGAGTGTGTGCATGAGAGTTTGAGTAAGAGTGCGAGTGAGTGTGTGCATGAGAATGAGAGTGTGTGCATGAGAGGCCGAGTGAGTGTGTGCATGAGAGGCCGAGTGAGTGTGTGCATGAGAGTCCGAGTGAGTGTGTGCATGAGAGGCCGAGTGAGTGTGTGCGTGAGAATGGGAGTGTGTGCGTGAGAATGGGAGTGTGTGCATGAGAGTTTGAGTAAGAGTGCGAGTGAGTGTGTGCATGAGAGGCCGAGTGAGTGTGTGCATGAGAGTCCGAGTGAGTGTGTGCGTGAGAATGGGAGTGTGTGCGTGAGAATGGGAGTGTGTGCGTGAGAATGGGAGTGTGTGCATGAGAGTTTGAGTAAGAGTGCGAGTGAGTGTGTGCATGATAATGCGAGTATGAGTTTACATAGTGTACTGACACTATGAGTGAGTGAGTGTGTGCACAAATGACGTTGCTTTTGCCTGCGCATAGGTGTCTTGTGTGTATTATTTAAGTATCTTATGATTATAAGAAAGATATCCATAAGATACTTTCTGTATTGAGAATATATGTTTTCATAGGGCACCCATCCGAAGTTGACATAAGCGAAATGACAAAAACCTAGCTCGTAAGTAAGCGCCACCAAACATCTCTTAATTTTATAGAAAACCTCGACTCAAATATTCAATAAACATATTATTATTGAATACATATTTTAAAATTTAAATCCCATGTATAAGTTTCTTTTGAAATTTATGAACCAAATGGAAACGGATTGGTGGCGCTAATTGTCTGGATCACGTGTTGCGAGTACTAGCGACATTTTGCACAGGTTGTAGTATGTAAACATTTGTATTGTAACGACCGAATGCCGACAAAAGACCAATTCACAATTGCAGTTTGTTACCTTTCCGCATTGGATTTATTTTGTTTACTTTGTGTTTAAAACAATTAATTAGAAAAATAGGCCATTGTGTATTGTAATGTTTATGATGGTCATTAGCCACGTGTAATTCTTGGAAATAATTGTTATGCGGTCAAGTATTGTATCGAGACATATTGTATGTACATACAATATGTCTCGATATGTCTCACCTCTCAGACAGTCAAGCGACGATTACAATACGAGCAAGACGTGTGCACATTCGATAAGCTATATAGTGACGGACTTTGCGCGTGTTATTGAATCGTGCATCACGTTTGTACTGGTTGTGTCCGGTTATATTTTTACCTGTATTATGCGTGTTTGTATAGTTCTAATAAATTCTATAGTAATTCCAACGGCATTTTAATTCGTGCTCCGTAACTCAACTCGTAACAGTATTGTTTATTGTAAGGGGGGCCAGCGCACAATAATTAAATGTTTGCACACTTAGCATAAATGTAGTATATAATGCTTTCATTTTGTTAAACACGAGGAATAAAGACATAATTCACATTGCGACGATGTAGTTTTAGTACTACTACCACCTTAGACTATTGGCAGCCCCCACAAGGGCGATTGTTATTGTTTAATATTCTATTTTATTTTTATTTTTATTCCAGGAGTTCAGCAGACAGGCATACGGCCCGCTTGATGGAAAGCGGTTACCATCGCCTATGGACATTTGCAACACCAAAGGTCAGATGCGCTGCTGCTCTCTTAAGGGAGACTGGAACCTGGTCACTAGTACCGGAACACAACTCAAGGTTGTTATGGTGACATACTTTAGACCAGGGGTGGTAGCCATCCAGTCGAGCAATCTGGCTGTGTAACGCAGGAAATTGTATTCTTTCTCCTGCACGGTAAAATTCTTCCACCATGCTTCTAAAAGTTTATCGCTTTCTGTCCAGAAATGGCGATAATCTACATGAGACCGGAGCAGAACCACCGTTTGCGCGAGGGCCTGTACGAGTGTCCCACTTACAAGACCCTGGTGCGAGCCGGCACCCTTTCCACCACCGGCCACTCCACCAACTACGTGATGACCATAGAGCTGTGCACCCACAAGCCCCAAGCGCACTGGATCAAGCGCGGAGTGGCCTTGTTCTGTGCTCTGGATTATTGATTTTTGACCTTGTGCAGTTTTTTCTAATAAAATACCTAAAATATTAACCTAAAATCTTTACTTTGTTACTTATATTATAAAGGCGAAAGTTTGTAAGAATGTATGGATGTATATTTAAAAAATTGTAAGCGGATAATATTTAGAGTGGCGGAAGATGCTTACCTTTAATATCGGGGTTTTGGTGAGAAGTATGTATGCAATGGTATTTATAAATAAAAAACAACAATCAGCTTGACCATAAACTTATATTTCAACAGTCCCTTACACGGGCAGCGAATCCAAAACCCTGGGTATAATAACCCGGAGGATCTCACGATATACCTCTGCGGTCCTCCTACACTCTGAGGCTTTATGCAATGATACCATTACCTATCCAGTACTTCAAGACTAAGTCTCCCGTTTTGGGCCTAGCTCAGATATACTCAAAGGGAATTCGGTTAAAGACGACCTAACTGTATGGCTGAACTTGTTGTAGTTGGCTTGCAACCAGTCAAGCAAACTGTCTAGGCGGCAGCGGGGTCGCCTACTCCAAGAGGAGTGCTGATAGCCTACTCTCCAGGCTCCCACTAGAACGTGCAATTTTGTGATGTTAATCTCCGCGGATGTCTAGACCTATGTCTTCGGCGACGGCAACCCGAACCCCGCCTCAAGTAAGGGACATTGAAATACTGCATACCAGGGTCCACCTTCCAAGGTGCCCTGGTTTGGCACCGGCGAGGACGGTACCTCGTTTCTGAGGTCAACCCTACCTTAACCTTGAAACCTAAAGAATAATTTAAGCCTTCTCTTTCTTAATAAATTGGGGACTAAACATAATTACGAAAGCCATACGCACCTAGGGGAATAATATATTTATGAGGAGGGTCGCCGGGACTTCCGAAGAGCGCCCTCCAGACGGCCCACGTGTGAGTTGGTCCGTGACACATGCTGTAAGGAATTCCAAACGTATTACGTAAACGTAACGTATTACGTAATCTGCCATCACCGCAACTATTTGCCGTCAGATATCATTGAGGTGTTTCCGGTAACTCTTAGACGGGGCTGTCGCCTCCCTAAGGTATCTAGCTCGAGGCTTCAACCCTTGTTTATAATATAGGGATGTACCTAGACTTAAAGGTGGTGTCCACGATTTTTAATTCGGCAAACATAAAACAACGACATCTGACAACGCCCTTCGACAAGTAATTGCCAATTTAAGACTAGCGCTATTGCTACTCTGTATCAGATGGGTCATAATACGCCAATCGACCATAGATGGCAGTACACGTTTTGAAACTGCTATGGATGGTGTATTTTCTACCTAACAATGGATTTTGATGAAACTACAATAATACTACTTATACTTAATAACGCATAGGCTGTAATTTATAAAGATATAGTGTGAATTATCCAAAACTAGCTTCTGCCCGCGACTTCGTCAGCATGGAATAGTTGAAAAAAATTAACTTAAACCCCCCCCCCCCCATTTTGAAACTTTCTTCATTTGTGCTTCGCTCCTATTTGTCTTAGCGTGATGATATCGAGGGCTTCATAACAGATACGCAAAAATGCCATTTTTTGTTGTTGTTTACTAAAATCTATGCATGATGCAATTTAGAAAGATTCCAAATTTCAGCCTTATACAATCAAATCGTTTTGTTATATTCACAATTTTGTCCTTTGTGTAAAACTGCACTTTTGTCTGTAGGTACGCCTTTTGTTATAAGTCCTTCGATATATAGCCTTTTTAATTGCCTTCCTCGATAAATAGGCTATCTAACACTGAAAGCAATCAGACCAGTAATTACTGAGATTAACGCGTTCAAGCAAGAGTTTGTTTGTTAACTCTTCAGCTTTATATATTAGTATAAGATATAACGATTTTCCATCACCACGCGGGTGAAATCGCGCGCGCAGCTAGTGAACAATAGTTGTAGGATATTGATGGTTTTGTGCAGTAATTATGTGCTTTTGTGAGAAATATGTCTGTATAGCCTTTTGAGTTGTCACGAGAGCTTCGTTGAATGGCGTCAGTTAAAGACCTACAATTCAGCTGAGCAATATGAAGACTATTATACATCAAATTTCATCTATACATATAATAAAATTGTAGAGGGCGAATTTCTGTACAATGAAAAAAATTATAAAAATCGAGTCAGGGGGATGTAAGAAGTGAAATAGAACTAACTTGGCATTTTTCAAATTTTTTGTTTCTCTGTTTGTCTGTTTGTACCGGCGAATCTCCGAAACGACTGGGCCGATTTAAATGAAATTTTGTATGGTGGTAGCTTAACCCTGCTCAACATATAGGATACTTTTGATCCCGAAAAATTAAGAGTTCCCGTGGGATAGTTAAAAAACTTCCAACGCAGACGAGCCGCGGGCAGAAGCTAGTTTTAAATAAAGTTAAATCTTCGTTTCAAAAATTCATTATCTTTGTTTTA
This sequence comes from Dendrolimus pini, assembly GCA_949752895.1. NCBI lineage: Eukaryota > Metazoa > Arthropoda > Insecta > Lepidoptera > Lasiocampidae > Dendrolimus > Dendrolimus pini. The sequence continues at coordinate 17,192,562 of OX457144.1, read as the reverse complement.
TTTATATGATTCACTAGCGCATGTATGAATGTAATTCTCTATGATGTATGATTTGTATAATGTAGTACTTACATATTAGGACTATGGGACATGTTTTCCTGAAATAAATAAATTAATAGTGAATTCAGGATAGTGAATAGCCCCTTAATATCAGCCTTAGGGAACGCCAAACTTATCTAAATTTCTTACGAGTGTGGCGGGTTGTGACATCATCTTGGAACAGGTCGAATACCGTATTATTATTTCAACAGCAATTACAATTATTTAGAATTTGTAGTAGTATATGTCATCCCCAATTTGCATTCTAATTACTCGCCATGTTAAGTGCGTAAAAGAATAATACAAACAATGGGAACGGTCGTGTTTACAAAGAATGAAATAATTGAACATCGCCATCGAGCGAGGCGTAATTAAGAGACGGGATTGTGGGGAAATATGAATTCATATTTAATTACTTAGTCCCGTAATGGAGGTTCGTTTTCATATAAATTAGAGATGTATGGAAAATGGGGGATCCTCGTGTCATACGCAGCTGAATATAAACATTACTATCCACCGCATGGTGTACGGAAAGTCAACAGAGTAAAAGTTATTAACGTAAGTCAGTCCGATATTGGCAACATTAACACGAATAAAGAGTTGGAGTACATATACAAAATAAATACGTAAATAGATAAGAAATATGTTAAAATAAAATATTTACTTGTCTAATGTTTTATTACACAAGTAAATATAGTGTATTATTAATAGTATAAATGATAGAATGTAACACTTACAAAGTAACAAATAGAAAACTATATCGAGTACAATATAAGACAAAAATTTAATCGTTATAACTTTTTGTACAAATAGAAAAGGAAATAAAAAACCCAAAACACGAAAATAAGTAATAGTCGGATTAGTTTGTAATGTTAAAAATACAGACATGTAAGAAATAATAAGATCTTTGGCAAGTGCCACTGCAGTAGTTGCAACAAACTAAATGGTGGCCGCCCTGAAAAGTGATTGTTATTATTTGAATGAATGGTTAAGGGGGTTTCAGTTTCCTTGTATGTGTGATATCTACTTCTAAAGCCAAGGTGGATGTTCTTAGTCGACGGGGTTTTGGGTGAGTCTATATAATAGACTATTGTTTATTGTTCTTCCATAAACATTTACATAACAACTGTAGGCTACAAAATTATACTATTGTGTCGACCGAGCTCAGAACTTTCTGGCAGCGTAAGCCGGCCTCAAGACTTTTAGAAAAAGGTAGAAGACTGGAAGGAAAAGACAAGGACGGATATATTTTAGAAAGGGATAGACGATGAACGAATGCTCTAGAATAGTAAGTTCGGGAAAGAAAAGATCGAGATAGATGTTAGAAAGGGATAGATAGTAAATAAAAGAATAACGTAATTACGGGTTCCATAAAATTCTTCCGGGTATATAAACAGCGTAAGGCATGCCTATGCGACAGTTTAGAGTTGAGGACTGAGGTCCGTTCAAGACAGCGAAGGGACAAGTGCGATACGGAAGAGTTGGAAGAAAAGTTTAATAGAAGACAGTGACGAGTTAGGTGGTGGATTTGGTGCCAAGTTTAGTGGACAGTTAAGTGAAAGAGGAGTGTAGCGTAGTTCGAGAGACGAACCAGAAGCGAGCTACACGCGGTAATATCGGAGGTGAACTGCAGTAGCAGGAGGTGGTCTTCGTAATATCAGCGACGGTATTGTGAGTGAGACACCTTATCGTCGGAACAATGCATAGTCGTGTGAATAGGGGCAACCCTGCTGAAAGGTATAACGTGCGGCTGTGTATAAGTCAATAAAAGCTATTAGATATAGATATAGATAGATATTAGATTTAGATAAAAACTGGTGTTTTCTTCCAATCCTAAGTGCGTACCCCCGCTCGCACGTAACACTATTATCTTCGACGGCTTCGTGTAAACGGAATATCTGGGATTTTCTTTTACCTGCGGATTCCGCACACACACAAATTTTGGTATGTGTATATTGTACGGGCCATAAAAATGGCCCAGACTTTTGGAGCCCTCCAAGGCTAAGACGTAGAGGCCCCTTGACAAATTTAATGCAAATATGGCGTGACACTGATTGGCAATTATCCCCGTCTACACCATGTAATAATGCACCAAGGACAAGCCCCCGGCCATTGTAGGACTATTGTGGAAAAAGAGAACAAAAAGTATCGGGCTATTGGAGTGAACTGCTAGTGATACTAGGGGTCTGGGAATATGATTACTATGGCGTCTGCCCGTCGCAATGTTCGGGAAACATGGAAAAATGGATGACGCGCCACTCCCTGCATGGGCCCCTAAAAATGCCATGGAAGACAGGGGAAACATGGGTGTGAGTGGCTAAGGGGTGTAGAGAGGTAGGCTGCAGGTTCACCGAAGCTACTTCTGACATTATGCCAGTTATCACTTCCACCCCTGGAGCTTGAGTCTTAGCTCATGTTTATTATTATTAGTAATGAAAAGAAATGTAAAAGATATTAAGCCATAAAGTCCCACTGCTGGGTTCGGACCTTCGCAATTTTTATCGAAATCATCATTATAACAGCCACGTTTGACTGGCGAGTGAAATACATCGGTTATCTCGATCAGGATCATTGCGATGTTCAAAATACCCGCACCTGGAAGGGCACCAGCAGTTGGAAGGGCATTTGCCCGGCTGGCTACCACCCCTGGTCTAGAGTATGTCGCCATAATCCGGTATCAGTGGCCAGGTTCCAGTTTCTCCTTCAAGGTCGACAGCACATTGGCAGCACCACTGGTATTGTTGATGTCCATAGGCGACGGTAACCGCTTTCTATCACAATTGGGCCGTAAGCCTGTCTGTTGTGCTTCAGCAATAAAAAAAACGTCGTTATTGTAACAATATGCGAATTAAATTAGAAAACTGCCTAACTGGTGCATGGTTCCCGACCAGTATTCAAACCCATCTCTCTTAGAAACGCAAGTCTGAGTCTCCAGAGTATTAGCCACTAACAAAACTAACTAAAAGCACTAGCAAAAATTGTTTACTTTCCTTGAGTTATAGTGAAAAGTAAATACGCATATCCACAAGTGTAGGCATTCGGTCGTGTGTCACGTGTCGTCCTTAACAGGGTTTCTGAAGCTACACGTGATCTGCTGGAGAATTATTATAGGCGACTCTGAAACATGATTTATATACTGGTAGGAGTTTCAGGTATTTTAAATGCTGTTTGGCACTAACAGAAGACTAGCGAAAGAGAAATGTTTTTTTTAAATTTATTTATTTAGGTCAATAAACAGATATACAGATGCACGCGCCCATACAACCACAGAAACAAATCAACACGCTTATATACATAATTTACATACCATTTATATGTTGGGGATAAAGATACAGAGACACAAAATTTATATTACAAAACAGAAAAATAAGACGGACAATTACAGTGTTTGGTCTTTAATGGCGTTCATGACATGTTTTTAAAAGCACCCAAGGAAAGTGCAAATATGTCGATGTTTTCACAATATTTATTGTAGTTGTTGACGAGTTAGTATATTGGGGCACGAAGTCCTGCGTTAGTACGACAAGAAGTTTTGGAAAAAAGGCGTTTGTTATAAACAAGCATTTGCTATGTTAGTGTTTTTTTTTGAGGCAGGGGAAATGCATTTCGCACACTACCGGATCCTTTACTAGGTATTTGACCAAAGCGACGAGAGGTGACATTCACGAATGGAGCCCCAGAGTCAAATCGCCGGCTTGAGTGGAGACTCGAAGACACTCAATACTCCACTAAAACCAACCCTCCCATGTGCCCCGCGCTTATGGCAGGAAGATTAATATATCTAGATAATTTTAGTCTTAAGTTCATGTTTGTATTGGTGTACAATAAAGAGTTATCTATCTATCTATATTTCCCTTCGATGTGAAACCAGAATGATGAAAAACATAGCTGCATAGAACACGGAGAAATACAGGCAGTTATATGAAGGAAGGATTGCACAGTTTTTTTATTTATTGCAGGAGTTCAGCAGACAGGCAGACGGCCCACTTGATGGAAAGCGGTTACCATCGCCTATGGACATTTGCAACACCAAAGGTGCTACAAATGCGCTGCTGCCCTCTTAAGGGAAACTGGAACCTGGTCACTAATGCCGGAACACAATTCAAGGTTGTAATGGCGACATACTTTAGACCAGGGGTGGTAGCCATCCAGTCGGGCAAATGTCCTACCACCTGGCTATGGGTTATTTTGTCGCCTCTTACGACAGGCCGCCCGGCCGCAGGAAATTGTATTCTTTATCCGTTCCTGCACGGATGTAAATGTACAGTACTTCTATGTAATGAATCGATGATTGCTCCTTATTTCTTAGTAGTTAGCACGACACGCATAAATGTTTAAATTTCACGAATTCAGCTAATTTGATGATATATAAATATATAGACGAAAAATTGTTAACAATTTTCAAACGATACGTCCTCGTTGCACTTCGTTAGCAAAAGGTAAATTTTACAAGATAACCAATATTGTGATGCTATTGTTACGAGCTACAGGACTCGAATTAAAATGCCGTTGGAATTACTACAGAATTTATTAGAACTATACAAACACGTATAAAACAGGTACAAATATAACTGGATACAACCAGTACAAACTACACAAGTAAAGTCCGTCACTATATCGCTTATCGAATGTACTCGTCTTGCTTCGATCGTGGTTCGCGCTAGACTGCCTCAACCTTCCGTTCGGGCATTGTTTTATTCTAAACTATAGAAACTCGACCGCTTGGACTGAATTTTCCAAGAATTATATTTGGCTAACGACCATCATAAATGATTACAATACACAATAGGCTATTGTCTAATAGCAAAATTGAAACACAAAGTAAACAAAAGAAGTCCAAATGGGGGAAAGGTAAAAACTGCGCTTTATGACAGGCAGGTGTGCATTCACCTTTGTCGGCACGGCTATTAACGTCGCATGCATTCTCCTTTATTCCATTTTTTAAGGTATGTGCAGGAGAGGAAAAAAGATAGAAGGTGGTTTTAAATGATTTAAACGTATTATCATTCGTTCCATGCGTATAATATTTTTAAATATAATTAAATACGTGCGACCCATTAACCTCTTTATGATAAATCCAATTTTAAATAACTCTCCTTCAGGTCCAAATCTTAAATTATGCGAAATCTCTATTTCGCATAATAAACTCAACCTGAACTAATATCATTAGATTTTTGAAAACTCAATTACCCTAGTCAACAAAATCTATAATATTATAAATTTCTAGACATGCCGTGTCTGTACATTGAAGGTATTAAAAAAAATCAATTTGAAAACTGGCGAAGATTATTATAGTAGAATTATTTTGTCCGTGCAGTTTGGGTCATAAAATAATCGGAGCGGTGAAGCGAGTATTTCGCTCTCTCTTCCACTCACGGGCCTTATGGGCGGGCATAGTGATGCGCATTATTGTTGTCGATAAGCGTTATCGATAGTGTATTTAGTTTTGTCATTTTGTGGGTTAGTTATAAAAATGAAAAAAAAATAGATACAACAACGTATTTATTAAAATAAGAATAATAATGACTTATAATACATTATTAATTAGGTATCTATGTTTAAAAAAACTATAAGTACAAAAGTTTAGAATGTAACAAGTTATATTAAAAATAAACATAAATACTTATATCTAAGTTTAAAATGAACAACCAAAAAGATAATAATGATTTTTATAAGATTGATAATCTATCTTTGATAAGAATGAGTTTTTATCGATAATGGCGTTGCACCAGCGCAACACGCTCACCGCCTTAGCCGGGCTGAGGCCGAGCTTGATTTATAACCCAAACTGCACGGAGAAAATAATTCTACTATAGGTACGACTACTGTACCTACAGACCGATAGACGCGGAAAGCAACTTTGTTTTGTATTATGTAAGGAAATTACGCTACATATAACAATACGGTCGAAGACTAATATAAATGAATAACATACCCCCTCATCATTGGTCGGACGACGGTTTTTGATTTGACAATGACAAATTGAGTAGAAATTGGTAATAAAGTATTTTTCCTGGAGCACTGATTACCTTTCGAGGCAATTTGATATGTTTGTATTGTATTATTTCTAATGCCCAGCAAATTGACTTCGTTACGATATCATTCAAAGTCCTGGGGGAATAAAGATTCATTACTGATTGGAGACAGTTAATAATATTGAGATATTTTTCGATCAGGTAAAATATTGAAATACGATTGTTTATGAAACGATCCGAATGTGAAAGGTTTTTAAATTTATAATAGAAAAAATAAAGAAAACAGGTTTATTTTTAGAACAGTGAAACAAAAACATTAAAAGTAATAAATAAAGCACAATAAAAAAGAGAAAACTACCACAAAATATCAGAAGTCAAGAACACATTAAGTCCTAAAAATTGGATCAAGCTCAGCAAAAATATCGATCAGTTAGAGTTTAGACCAACGCTGATCTTCCGCTTGAACCTAGAGGGACGTCACGGCAAACTATACATTATATTATTAATAAATAGTTATATTATTGTGGTAGTAAGGACAAATATTTCAATAAATTTACAAATATTTAGGTATAACATAAAATTCATATACAGCCATACATACTCGTATAATAAATTTAACGATATTATACACAGCATACTATTTGATAAAGAAGGTAAATAAATAACAAATAATAAATTCAATATATAATATTCTTATTATTGCATAATAAGTAAATTGTTTAAAATTAACTCGTCGTCGTTATCAGCCAATAACCATCCACTGGTGGACATAGGCGTCCCCAAGTCGGCGCCACTCATCACGGCGAACTAGCGCAGGTTGTCAGTCCTTCGGGCTGCAGGGCGACACTACGTTTACCGAGATGCGGCCATCGATCTCCGGAGTCTGTCTTCCCCGATACTTATAACCTGGGTGTCTTCAAGTTCCGTGTGAATAGGTACCTTCTAGGTAAGCGTGCTACATCGTAGACCACATCTTTGCTCCACATGGGGCAAGATTATGGTCAAACGCGAACCTATATTATAATAATAAAAAAAACTTGCGACAACAATACTACAAAAATATACTATAAAAACTTAAAAATTAAATATTATGTATAGTCAGAACGTATATAAATTAAAATAAAAACCTAGTAAATATATACACATTTAAATTACTAAGGTAGTATACAATGTATTATTTACTACTGACAAGTGAATTCATTTGATTTTTATGACATTAATTTAAAGACCGACTTAATTTAATTATTATTCTGAATTAATTTAATTTTTTAATATTGATGTAATATGAATAGATAAGAATTAAAATAATGAGAGAGAGACAGAGAAACACGCGCACGCCGCACGGCTTACAACTATAGCAAAAAGTGTCGTTACAACTTATGGTCTTAATTTTTTCCGTCTAGCTCCCTTTCGCAACGCGCGATAAGGAACTTCGTTCCAATAATTATAATAATAGGCACGTTTTGCACGCCCTAGAGGCAAAAACATGTGAACTTTGGCATAATCCTACCATCTTTTTTATGTTCCATGTTTTATGCAATTAATGATGATTTTGTTTGATTTGACAAGTTCTTTTATTAAGTCGGTTCAAAACTAATGCATTCAGTATGGCAATACATAGGTGTATGTATGGTACATGTTCATTAGCTATTTTCGAGTTGAACAGGATTATAAAGTTTAAACAATGTTATGCTAGTCGTAGGGGATCTAATTTCATAACTTTATTAAATTTTGAATTTTTTATCTCTGTAGTTAGCATAATTTTGGCTATCTAATAAATTATTGAACATAATAAACCTTGGGGCGAAGTTTTAATTAAACGTGTAAACATGTGACGGTGGCAAAGAACCCGCTGCGAGTGTGATCTTAATCAAATACAGTTTATAATAATATTAAAACGAAAGACATATCAATAGTATATAAGAATAGAAATTATTTTTATTTTCTGGCGTTCAGAGTTCAGCAGACAGGCAGACTGCCCATCTGATGGAAAGCGGTTACCATCGCTTATAGACATTTATAACACCAAAAGTACTACCAATGTGTTGCCGCTTTCTAGAGAGACTGGAACCTGGCCACTAATGTCGGTACACAACTCAAGGTTGTTATGGCGGCATACTCTAGATCAAGGTGGTAGCAATCCAGACGGGCAAATACCCTACCACCTGGCTGCGGGTTGTTTCATCGCATTTTACGACAGGTTGCCCGGCCGCAGGACATTGAAGTCTTTCTCTGCTTTGCACGGATAAAAACGAATAATAAAGTACTTTATTTTTAACTCTTTTATTAGTATTTGCATAAGTTTCCATATACTTAATATCGAGAAGTAACGGTTTTCCGTTGGGATTCTTTTTTTCCACTTGTCCGTTGAAATTTCACTACTATTATGTGTCCTAGCAAACATTTCAATTATTCTAGTAGTATAGTAATATTTGTATTTTTCTTCTAAATTCTTAAAAAAAAGTGTGTGTGTACTTATGTACACGCTATGGAGGGTAGAGGTAAGGAGAACCATCTCAGTATATTAAAAAGTGTCCACTGAAGGGCAGCAAATTAAGATGGCGCCATAATAGCAAGTGGAAAGTATTTAAAAATAGCGCCACAAATAATTAGAGTTAGATACTAGATTAAAGAAGGAAAGAAAGACTTCCTTTTTGTCACCGCGCATGCGTATTTCAACCCAGCACACTTCACTTCGTTTATAACTGCTAACTTCATATCATTTCCTTTTCCTACACTAGCGCTATTTTGACGAGTTTTCGACCCACAATTTGCTGTTTACAGGTGGACATTTTTTCAACTGATCCCCCATACTAGATGGTCCTCCTTACTAGAGGTACCTCCATAGTACACGCGTTAGAAGTTATACTTCTTTGGCCTAACAAGAAAAAAAGCTTTTCAAAAATTTCATCTTTCGCCTTATTCTACGTTTGTAGAAAAAACGACATTAGCAATAGAAAAACTAAAATGTTGACTATAGCAAACTTCAGGGTGTCGGTTTTTCGTGACGGTGTGCGCCTCATCGTAAAATTTACTCTCATCATTTTAACGCGCCAAAAGAAGTATAACTTCAAAAACATATTATTCGTATCTAACTAAAATTTCCGGCTAATTCGATTACTATATCTGGACTTATGTGTCAGTGTTGTGAAGAAGGGGATAGACTTAACTGACCTGAAATAACAGTAAAGAATTAGGTAAAATAAAGCTCAAAGGAATTTCCTCAAGTTTTAAAAAGTCTACAGGCTACATTATTATCAAGCGACATACCAAATTACATCACTTCAGACTTTCAATACGTTGAATGAGGAGGAAATTATATAATTTAATATTGTTAAGTGCGAGCGGGGTTACGCACTGTGGATTGGAAAAAAACACGTCATTTTCCATATAAATGCTTTTATTGTATTACACAACCATATGTGATTCTTCTCTGCGAGGTTGCCTCTTCATGCACAACTAACGACGCTCTGCCCCGACGATGAGATGACTTACAATACCGTCACCGATATTGCGTAGACCACCTCCTACTATTCCAGTGCTTACCTCAGAAATTACCGCGTGAAGCTCACTTCTGGATCTCCTCCTCTTCAACTAAACTTCAACTTCACTGAGCTGCCCACTAAACTCTCCACAAAACTCGTCACTGTCTTCTACTAAACTTATCTTTCAATTCCCTAAATTCATCACTATCTTCTATTAAAGTTTTCTTCCAACCCTTTCGTATCGCATTTGTTGTTTCGCTGTCTTGAACTGATCTCTCCCGTAAGCTCGCCTTACGCTGCTTGTATACCCGGAAGCATCTTCTCGAACCCATAATTTCGATATTATTTTCTTTATTGTTTTATTTACTCTCTGGGCGCCAACACTCCTCGATGGACAGACGGATGTGCCTTTACATACACTTTCTGGGTGTTCATAAAAAGAGTTTAGTGCAACATCTACCTTATTACCTGCGATTATTGTTACAATAAACACTAAATAATCTAACTCTTTGGGATTACAAGTGCTCTTGGTAGTTTTATAATAACTTGTGGTTGCCCGTAATATAATAATAATTATTGTCAAACACTTCTATAATCACATATTTCGCCAAGGCTACACTACCAATTTGACTTTAACTGTAAACAAAAGAGTATATATGCGTCTGTGCGTCAAATGGCACATGGGAGGGCGTGTAATGTTTTTTTTTATTGATTTAATATATTGTATGCATAATTTGAAAAAAATATTAGCATTCGTCACTTCTTCTCTATATAAACTACTAGCTGTCCCGGCAGACGTCGTCCTGCCCGGAAAAGCTTCAAGCGATATCACAGATTAATAAATAGTTACTACGTAACAGATACATCACTCCCATACAAAAGTGAAAATACCTACGCTAAAATAGCCTACAAGATCTTAATAATAATACCTGCCGCTCAGAACGAGAAGAAATGTACCATAAGTACGCGAACAAAGAGTCGAGACTGTGTTGCCCGCCGTGCGGGAGACGCGCCAACGCGTCTTCGTAAGATTGCGCTAGGGTTGACCTATGATGAATTGAGAACCTCCTCCTTTTTTGAAGTTGGTTAAAAATTAAAACATTTCGAAATCACTTTGTGTTAAACATCATACCTATTGATTTCTTGCTATTAATCCTTGTGAAAAGTGAATATACGTCGATTCAAACTTATACCTTATTTAATTGATTATCTACACGTAACGAGATGCAGACCGAGGTCGGCCTGCGCCGATAGACGCTTATTTCTACCCACAGCAAAAATATCTAAGAAATCTAAAATTATCGAACATTGCCCATTGTGTGAGTACTAGGTAAGGTAACTACAATAGGAATTACCTATAAACACTTTAGAATACCTGTCTCAAAAAAACTTCTTGATTTACGTTTTACCTACTTATATTCAAAGAAATAAATGGTGACAAAATCCATAAAGATAGGTTTAAAATACTACTCTCCTTTCTTCGTCTCTCGGCAATGAAAAAAGCGACAAATTTTTGTTTGTTTTTTTACTTTCACACCCATCTAGTGCACAATAATTACGTGGTTTCGGCATTTGGAAGGGTAAGCGCGGGAAACGTGCTCAGGCGAGCGTTTGGCGGCCCTCTGGCGGTTGTATCGTCGACGATACGCCGAGCGGTAGGTATATAGCGCGTGGCCTTGAGCGAGTGACGGAGGCCTGGCGATATGCCGACAGCAGCGCCACCTACCGGTTGTGAACTAACTCAGAAACCTCTGGCTCATGCACAATAACTTTGCTAAGCATCATCGCATGATCAAATATATAGTTTACGAATCTATAAAGGACACACAGATAAACATTCATTTTTATTTATAAGAAAGAAGAAATTAAGTGTGCGAAATTTCATACTCCTCCGTCCGCGCAATTTCCGTAAAAAGGGGCACAAAGTTTTTCCTTCACTTATTATTATATTTTATAATAATAAGAAAATCCTAACGTATAACAATAATATATGAAACGGTACATTAAATAACTTCAAACGATGTCTGTGTGTTGGAGATATAAGTTATTGCCACCTCGTCAAATAAATGGGACCGGTCAGTCTTATATGATAATACTTCACCCGGATTTAATTTTATAACTATACTACCCTCATCTAGTTAAGTTTGTACCTTTATTTAAGCTAAGGGTTAACAATAACTACATTAAAGCTACATGGTTAACATAGTTTACCTATTATTTCGAAATACATTAAAAAAGACCACGAATATACATATATACATATAACTTCACGCCAGGTCCCTTGCGGGGTAGGCACGAACAACAGAGCGCCATTCAGGCTTATTCTTACACACCTCACTTGCTTCTTTGACATTCATAGCTCTTGTCATGCACGCTCGTTCAAATAAAGTTCTTTAACCCGAGATATAATTATCAAGGCGTTCCATTAGTAACTCACAACGCCCAAAATGCTCTGTTAGCCGTTCCACTAGACGACCGCGGACGTCGTGGTCGTGGCGAAAACGTCACATTTTCGATCACACAACGCTCACAATGACCCACGTCAAGAGGTGGTTCGAATAGCCGTTCCACTTGGGTTTACGATTGTAACGCCGGCAAGCACGTGGAACGGGATACATCGCGGTCGTGAACGAGGTCGTTGAAAGTCCCTAACGGAACGTAGCCTAAAAAGTAATAGTGTAACACGGAGGTTTTACACCTTGGCAGCAACCTCCACCAAAGTAATATAAATAGAATGTCATGTCATGAAGGAGACTTGACTGATGTCTACGATATTATAAGACGTTTTCTAGCTATCTAAGAAGTCCAAATTTATCCACATCATCGTTGATTATTAATTGTAGTAGCCTAATACATTTAAACTACTATAATAGTAGATTGTTACAAGAGATTTATTTCTAAATAAGTCTTTCAATCGAGGTTAACTCTGTGCTTTTCTTTTCGAATATGAGGAAAGTTAATAAAAACTGATTAGTTAAACGAACTACTTCTCTAATGAAATCAGGCGTTAAATCCATATCCAATGTAGCATGTGTGACATACATAATATAAATAAATTACTGTTGTAATAATAATAAATAAATGACTATGATAATAATGATAAATTTAAAAAAATGTATGCGTGTACATGTACAGTGTACACACGTAAGAAGTGAAACTTCTTTATGACCTTATTTTTCGAAAAATGATCTAATATATGCAACTTTACAGAAATTGGTTAAATAAATAAAGCCCCTATCACGGTCGAATCGACCGTGGTAGGGGCAAGAAAAGAAGACGGCGCGTAACCGAAAAAAGCGATGGTATTTTTTTTTCCAACGCCGATAAAGAAGTTTCACTTCAATAATATATAAAACAGATCGCCTTTGGCGACAAGACCGCCCATAGTACTTTAATATATGCGCAATAAAGTTATTCATTCTAAATTTGATGAACTCATTTAAATATGTCATCTATGAAACTTCAAGTGAATGAATGAATGAAAACTCTTTATTATTCACCATAACTTAAACCCTCTAGATATTTAATATTAACATATTTCAATTAGAACAATAGGCGGCCTTATCGCTTATAGCGATCTCTTTCAGACAAGCCGGTGGCCAACGAGATATTACTAGAAAATTAAATAATATTTGGTGGTTTAACTAAATTCAATCGTAATTGAAGAAAAAACAAAATTATTAAAATAATAAACTAATAAAGAAATACATAATTAAATAGATTAAAATAATATAAATTACATATACTTACATGCGAATAATAATAGAATTCCATTTATTGCAACAAATTTTATTTAATGGACAAATAATGGTCAGTGAATTTCTTTTTGTACTGCATTCTACCAGCCAGTATTTTTTTGTCACAGATAATAATACACATAGCTCAAAATTATGTAAATTAAATTATAATTTACTGAAAGTAATTTATAAATATAAAATTATGTTACAAAACCGCGATCTGTAAAAAAGTGGCTGTTAAAAAAGTTGGGACATGAGTCGCATGTATTATTTGGCTCGCAAATATTTAAACTTTTTGACAGCAGGGAATATCGTTTCTTAGGATCGAAAAGTACTGTAATCATCCCTGTGATCAGGCAACTCCAAACATACTTTCAGAATATGAGATATGAAACTGATATTTCCTGGGGAGCTTGTTGTGCTGCTTTGGAAGTGTGGCAGACGCATCACTTGCAATAGCAATTTGTAAGATTCTACTTTGACATAAATACATTTATTAAGTTTTTCGTTTGTGTTTTATTTATTGTTATAGCAAGTATATTAAATAGAAGCCGCCTAAACTTCAATCGAGTTCAAGTTTTTTTTATAGTTTATCAATCTATATTCATAAACTATATTATCTAGTAGTATGTACTAGAGTACAATCTATCACGCGTCTGCCCGCCTTCGTGTCGCTTACTGGCAATCTTATGTTAAATAATATCGTCGTTAATGCACAGCCACTTTTGTATTGTTACGAGCCGCAAGACTTGAATTAAAATGTCGTTAGAATTACTATATAGTTTATTAAAACTATACAAACACGTATAACACAGGTACACATATAACTGAACACAACAAGTCCAAGTCCGTCATTTACTAGATTCCCGATTGTAGTACACACGTCTCGCTTCGTTCGTGGTTATCGCTCGACTGCCTCCCCCTTCCGTCAGGTCATCTTTTTATACTGCACAACTACAATGTCCCCGAAGTCGACTTATCCGACACACCTGGCTAATGACTGTCATAAAAGATTACAATACAACAATAGGCTATGCCAATAAGTAAACCAAAGAAGACGACCATAAAAGAATTTCAATGTTATTAGTTCAAATGCCGACGGGTAATAAATGTGCTTTGTTTTAGATATGCAGGTGGATTTTGTGTCGGGGCCTGTGATCTAACAATATATATGAATGTATGAATATTGTTATATGACGTTAGTCATTAAAAATGTCCAATATTAAATTGCGAATTACATCGCTACATTTGCGTTAAACAGCTTTACGTTTAACTTTATCTCAGATGAAGCCGCACCACGAGAATTCAATAAAGACATACTTTACCTATATATTAAAAAAAAACTAAGACAAATTAGCAATTTGACATTTCTTATTTCCTAAACGTATCATAACCCGCCGTTATTGGAATTATTTCCAGCAAATAAAAGACTTTAAAACGAAACCTTTGAAGTGAATTTAAAATGGTTTCAGTCGGTTCTTTTGCAAGAAGTGGAAGGCGTTATTGCGCCCCGCTGTCGTACCGGCGGAAGGACGATTCTGCATTTAATGAAAAATTTCAGCATTTCCAATTGGAATAGGGCGCGTTTTATTATGTTTGGTTTGGTATTCAGTTATGTTCGATTCATTTTTATCATTGCATAGCAGCGAAACTTTGTTCGCGTTGTCATGATCCGTTTTATTTTTGTTTTATTCGTGCAGGAACAGAGAAAGAACACAATTGCCTGCGACCGGGTGGCCTGTCGTAAGAGGCGACAAAACCCACAGCCAGGTGGCTGGGTATTTGCCCGACTGGATATGGCTACCACTCCTGCTCTAGAGTATGCCGCCATAACAGCCTTAAGTTGTGTTCCGGCAGTAGTGACCAGGTTCCAGTCCCTTAAGAGTGCAACAGCGCATGTAGCACCTTTGGTGTTGCAAATGTCCATAGGCGATTATTAACCGCTTTCCATCAAGTGGGCCGTCAGCTTGTCTGCTGAACTCCTGCAATAAAAAAAAACATAAAATTTTATGTTATTGCATAAGACAAAAGTAAATGCACACCTGCAGTTTATTACCTTTCGGCTTCTTTTGTTTACTTTGTGTTTAAGAATTAGAAAAACATCCTATTGTGTGTTGTAATCGTTTATGATAGTCATTAACCAGGTGTGATTCTTAGAAACTATTGTTATGCATTGTGCGAGACATATTGTATAGTTTAGTATAAAACAATGCCCGAACGGAGGGGTGAGCCAGTAAAGCGACGATATGATACGAGCAAGACGTGTGTACATTCGATAAGCTATATAGTGACGGACTTTGCGCATGTTATTGAATCGTGCAGTTTATACTGGTTTTGTCCAGTTATATTTGTACCTATGTTATATGTGTTTGTATAGTTCTAATAAATTCTATAGTCATTCCAACGGTATTTTAATTCGAGTCCCGCACTCGTAACA
Organism: Dendrolimus pini; assembly: GCA_949752895.1. NCBI lineage: Eukaryota > Metazoa > Arthropoda > Insecta > Lepidoptera > Lasiocampidae > Dendrolimus > Dendrolimus pini. The sequence goes on along the minus strand of OX457144.1, from coordinate 17,176,889 downwards.
ATATAAATAGGTTTGTATCATTTTGATTGATTAATCCAAGTCGCATAACAAAATCAACCACTTAGTATCGGTATGAGGCGGGATGTAAATTAGTTATATGTCGAGTTAAACTCGTTTTGTGGTTTTCAGGGTTCAGGCATACCTGGAATCAAATCAGAATCCTAAGTGTTCTAGCATAATTGTTGCGGCAGAACTGGATTTGATGATAACAATGGACTATGTCAATTTTGAAAAGGAAGTGTTGGCCAATTAAGGTGGGAATGTGAGATTGAGCACGCACGTACCTGATTAATGCAGCTACCTGTTCCTCACTTTCACTTCTTCACTTCAGTTCAGTTGTTATATAGAGGGCTTCATATTAATGGGCGTACAGACAAAAGTACAGTTTTACACAAGGGTTAAAATTGTGAATAAAACGAAACTAGTTAGTTGTATAAGGCTGAAATTTGGAATACATACATACATAACTTCACGCCAGGTCCCTTGCGGGGTAGGCACGAACAACAGAGCGCCATACAGGCTTATTCTTACACACCTCACTTGCTTCTTTGACATTCATTGCTCTTGTCATGCACGCTAAATTTGGAATAACCTTCTATTAAGGTACACTTGCAAACTGGTAAGATTTTTTAAATTGTAACATGCAAAGATTTTAGTAAACAACAACAAAAATGGCACTTTTGCGTATACGCCCATTTGTTATGAAGCCCTCGATATGATTAAAGTATTTAATTTTATGTGTATTAACCTGCAAATTGGTAATGCGCTGGAACCTTGTCAAATTAACATTCACGTGACGTCATCCGCAACTCGATATGTACGCGTACTCGCCGGCCAGTGATGCTAACAGTACTGAGTGTTCGGCTACGGTTACGTCACCAAAATGGCGGCCAGGCGCAATAGCAATTTGCGGGGATAATATGTATTTTATATTTGCGGCGCGGAGTGGGTTATTTATAAATATACATATTTATGGCTTGTTGCCTGACATATTTTATGGTGAAATATGTTATTATATTTACAAGGCGGAGCGATTTTAATTGATTTTACTTCATGACATGACAATGAATGACTGACGGGAATGAAGAATTTAAATATGTTACAAGAAAAGTGTGAATAGGATGGTGGTAATAATTTCTTGCGTCTGCTCCTATTTTTAACCGACTTCGAAAAAAGGAGGAGGTTCTCAATTCGTCGGAATCTTTTTTTTTTTTTTTGTTGCTTTTTTTTATGTATGTTCGCCGATTACTCCGTCATTTATGATCCGATTTACGTGATTCTTTTTTTGTTCGACGCGGAATAGCTTCCAATTGGTCCCCTAAAAAATTTACATAGTTTAGCCCAGTAGTTTTCATTTTATGGACATTTTTCATGGAAATAATTTTCACTCCGTTCCATATGTTCGCCGATTACTCCGTCATTTATGATCCGATTTACGTGATTCTTTTTTTGTTCGACGCAGAATAGCTGCCATGTGATCCCCTAAAAATTTGACATAGTTTGGCCTAGTAGTTTTCATTTTATGAACATTTTTCATGAAAATAATTTTCACTCCGTTCCATATGTACACCAATTACTCTGAGATTTATGATTCGATTTACGTGATTCTTTTTTTGTTCGACGCGGAATAGCTGCCATGTGGTCCCCTAAAAATTTGACATAGTTTGGCCCAGTAGTTTTCATTTTACGAAAAAATTTTTGTTCCGGGTTCTTGGGACCTATATTTTTTAAGAAGCGCGGCACCATTTGTAGGTCCACCCATACATAGCTAGACACTAAAAAGTAACAAATAAAATTTAAAAACTTTGCTTAGTAATTTTCAAAATATAGTAATTTTTATGTTTTGCTTTGCACCGACTTCAAGATGTGTTAGATAATATATATTAATAATAATAGCTTTAGAAATAAGTTATTTTATACATTTTAGTTTTTTAGTTTTTGAAGTCGGTTTTTTTAAACGAAGTTTTTAAATTTTTGGATATATTAATAAAATTAGTAGCGTAACTTCTAGCGCACGCGACACTAACTCAAAGAGCATGAGTTCGATCCTGGCCGGAACGCATGCACCACATAGCCAGTTTTCTAACCTAATGTGCATATTGTCACAAATACCACGTGCTAACAACGCTGAAGGAAAACATCTTGATGGAACCTGCACATCGAGATAACCCGATGTGGCAAACCTGCCAAGCCGTCTTGGACAAGCGAGGCGGGTATACCGTCCATTCAATTTAGACAATGAGACAATTTCATTCATATTAGACAATTATTATTATGTGCACAAACTGGCAGGATTTATGTACAGCGATTGCAGCTCGCGTCGCGAGGACTCTATCGTATAAATTAAATACGTCACGATACACGTGCAAACGTCAAAAGTGAAATAAATTGTTGGCCAGAATGTACGTGAGTTGTGTTCCGGTGCGCTAATTTGCAGTGGGACATTTATGGGCTGTTATATATTTTTGTTTACATTGATTAAAACACCAATTCTAGGCTTTAAGTGTTAAAAACTATATTCCCATTGATAATATGAAGTTTCTAGTCATCAAGTTAATGACATACTAAAAGTATTAATATTATTTATAGAAAAGCCAATGTAAAGTGCCCGTTTTTTTGCAAAGCAGTGTAGAACGCTACTATATCGGTCAATTAAATCTTTAGACGCTGGCACAGGAAATCAGCGCTGTGTCAGGATATTTTTCCCTGTACTGCATATTGCTGAGCTGTTAACCTCGTTAACTGGGAAGTCGACGTGCAATTTCTCTTTATTTTTTAATCTTTATTACGTGTTTTTCCCTTATGTTTCGCATCGTTTTTCCTGTTAATAAAATCTTTTCTTTTCTTTTTTTCGGTATTTACAAGAAGAAAAAAACAATATCAATTCTGATAACTTTATTCAACAACATAAATGGCTATAATATTTAAAATTTAAATGACTTTGTGAATTGATTTTGTCGCTTATATCTATTTGCTTATATTAAAATATTATATAATTCAAATTTATATATAGATAACATTTAATTTACAAAATCAATCAATAAATAAAATTATTTCTTTGGTTTCTTTAATATAATATAAATAAATTGTACTTAAATTTGAAATACGAAAAACAAAAGATTTTTTTATGTTTTTTGTAGTTAAGTCATGTCTAAGTAATATGCCTTAGTAAATACCTTAATGCTGCACTTGTTCTTTAACCAAAGAAACTATCGCACAATAATATTGTCAATATCTAAGTATATAAAAAACATTAACAATAAAATTGCTGTCTTCTTTTTAATTAAAAGGTTATTTTGTATAGTTGTCATGTATGTTGTATATCTGCTTGAAATACAAGGTGAAGATGAATTCTTGTTTCTTATTATGCAATAGATAAATTTACTGCTCCAATAACATTCAGACTAGAGCAAACTGCGGAAAGTAATTAAATTAATTCCACCGAGATTCGAACCAGACTCCGTTGGAGTGACTAAGCCACCAAGATACATCATATAGACCTTCAAAATAACACTCATTTATTATCTACAACGAAAATGGTACAAGAGAGAAAAATTTCAAATATTAACAATAAATACTTTTCTAATATAAAGGAATACATAAAAAATCTTTGGTATAATTTACAATTAACATTTATTTATAATTAATGACTAGATTAAACAAATACTGAAGTCAGATAAGCAGTCCAGGTTCTTACATTTAGGTTACTTCTATTAATTAACTCGATACTTTGAGAACTCGTGGAAAACGTTTTTTGTAACTATTGCAACGTTTTAATAAAAACCAAATCTACAAAATATTCATATAGTAAAACTATACATTCTTGGCATTCCCTCAATGACTGTCACAGTATTATCATAATATATTAATTACATTAAGAAATATTAATTATTTATTATAATGTAGCCATGCAATTATAATAATAATATCTATTATTGTAGGGATAGACAATAAAAAAATATTGAAAAAATTAATAGCGATCCATCACTATGGGAGGCGAACAACGGTAAAATTTTTCCTACATAATGTTGGGTTTTATACCTTAATATCCAGTAATTTGATTTAATAATGTCTAAAATTTTATATAAACTCTATACATGTAACGAAAATCTTCTACCAGTGTTACAGTCCAGGGATAAACTGAATACAATTATTACTTAAGGCAGGTTTTGAGGTACATTTGTAAACGAGACAGGCAATCCAGATCCGAGACAGGCAATCGAGATCCGAGACAGGCAATCGAGATCCGAGACAGGCAACTGAGATTTACTCTTTACTTTTTTGATACGTTTGCAGCCTCACCATCGTTACCTCATAAACGTATGGATCAATATTATTTTATATCCAAATATTGAATTCACTAACAAACTAATGAGGCTGGCTTTGCCAAAATCCCCAGAAATAAAAACGCATACATCAAAGCGATTCAGTCCCAACTTTCTCATCAATACCTTCTCATCTATAATTATTTCTGCTATATTCAATGAGAAGTTGGACAATCTCAACAGTTCCACATAGCGAGCAGATAAGACATTAAGTTTTGCCCGTTAGGTAGAAAAAAATTCCTGTTGGGATATTTAGCAGATTTATATATAATTTCGTTAATTTTGGCACAAGAAACCATGGAAAATGAAAGAGATGGGACTGTAGAGTCAAATGCTTTATTCTTTACTTCTTTCATTAAGATAGGTAACCACCTGAAACACGAGACAGAGTGCCGTGACACATGACATATCTACTTTGTATATAATTGTATGCAGAATAGTCTTGTGTAGTTGGTTCCCTAGACTGCACTAAAAGAAACGTTTCAAATTGTTAGACGTTAATAATAATTATTGGTGTCCTAGTTCCCCAATAGCCCGGTACTTTCTCTTCTTTCTTTCTGTTCTCATTTCCCACAATAGTCCTACACTAGCCGGGGCTTGTCCTTGGGTGAATTACTATATGGTGTAGACAGGAATAATCGCCGGTCAGTGTCACGTCACATTTAGATTAAATTTGTCAAGGGGCCTCTACGTGATCGCCTTTCTATGGCCCCACGCAAGGCGTCCAAAAGTCGGGGCCATTTTCATGGCCCGTGGTCTTGAAAGACATACAGTATAACTATTATTGGTCTATTAGTTGACAGCTTTTAGTATCCCTGTCAGCGAAACGACAGTCTTGTGCGGAACATTAACGAAAGAACTATTACGAACCGTGATTCGTTTGCTGACACAAAATCGAAAAATTATAATGACCAAATAGTACAAATTGTACTATTAAGGTTAAGTAGTTTAGTGATCGAATGATGTACTAGAAAGGAGCGTTCACTTGGATGACTAACTGGAACTGTTAATAATAACTGGAACGTCACCCGTCACGGTCGCTCGTCTTTGTCTCACACACCAAATGCCTCCAGTTTTATGTCTCGGACACTTCCTCAGTCTGCCTTACGTTACATATACGACTAATTTTGGTTAGGTTGATTATTTTTAAGCACTAATACACGTATATGAATAAACATTTATGTAATTACTTTAAGCCTTATACAAGCTTAGCTATATTAACACTAAATTAATTGTATTGTTATGTATGGTATGAATAATAAAACTTATTAAACAATTAAAATTACTGTAAATATGTAATTATACTCAGATCAGAAGATTTACTTGTGAAAACCGGCTGGACATTTCACAAGAAAATCTTTTTTATTTGTTCAATAGTCCAATAGAAAGTCAAGACATACATACCATCTTACAAAACTGTTATGGCACTAAAATTATTCTTATGACGTTATTAAAAAAAAGATGGTGAGAATTTATTTTTTTAATTTTCTTGTATTTTAACCGAAAATGGAGCTATCAGTGGCGCTGTGTGCGTTGCGTCGTATCGTGTTTATGCACAGGATTGAGTTGAATCGTTATACAACTATCATTGGCAGTTTCATGAAGGTGCCTGACATAAACACACAACAGCTGGCTTTTGTATCCGATAAAACAAATCACGAAAAAAATTAAACAAGCAAATTTCCACGTTTCCCAAATACTTAGTTCCCAAAGTAGTGTTCCTATCAAAAACTTATTTAAAAAAATATATTTAAACATCAATGTAATTATCAGTGTCCTCCAGAGTATCGTCCGATCGTTTGCCTAGTCCAAAACTAAATCGGTGCAAATCCTTCTGCCGTTTTCCTAGCCCGAAGCTAAATTTACTAATTCTTTTTCCTAGTCCGAAACTGTACGCTCTGGCGCGTTTTCCTAGTCCAAAATTGTACATGGGGAGCCGTTTTCCGAGTCCGAAGCTGTACATTCGAGCTCGCTTGTCTTCAGAAGTGTCCACGTCTGTTACCCTCTTGCCAAGGCCAAAACTGTAGGGTCGGGCGCGTTTTTCATATTCTAGAAAAGAAAAAACATGTCAACTATTAATACTACACTGCCAGAGGGATGTCTGCCTAGCAGTCTACTGTATTGCCACGTTTTCTGTTTTTATTGCCAAACTGGTAATTGGGCAGACGGCCCACTTGGATAAAGCAGATGAGATAGAGGGACGAGATAAGAGTAATAGAATAGTAATAGATAGGATAGAGAAGATGGAATATAGCGAGAAAGGAGGAAGTGGGGCATCGGAACTGTAATTTATTGCACGAAACAAGATTAGCTCAAGTCTACCCGTTTCACGCCGTTATTCTGTGTAAGCGTGGTATTATGTAATAACAGAATATTGGTTGCAACACGTTGTGTGGCGATGCTTATGCCCTGTGTGAGTATGAACCATCTTTTCTGATCATGGGTAACATCCAATGTTACTTATTCTGTATGTAAAAACGAGCAGAATAGAACAGTATATACGAATAAGATACATACATACACACATAACTTCACGCCAGGCCCCTTGCGGGGTAGGCACGAACAACAGAGCGCCATTCAGGCTTATTCTTACACACCTCACTTGCTTCTTTGACACGAATAAGATAGACTAAGTTAAGTCTTTTAATATAAATAGATAAAGTAATTGAGTAAAAGAAATGAAAAAAAGGCCCAAAAAAAATCATATGCCAGCTCCGAAGGAGTTTACTCCTTAAGTACGATTGTGTTTGAATATGTACCGATAAATTAGCTTCTAGATGTTTTTGCGTTTGTAGTAGTGTACCTACTGTCAGCACATAAATAATAAAACAAATAGTTTTTATATATTTTATTTATAGACAAGTACTATACAATATTAAACGACATTAAAATATTAAAGAAAAATTAAATTTCAAATTTAGAAGTCCTGTAAATATATAAATACTACTACAAACGTAAAAACGTCTCGAAGCTGATTTACGTGTATTGATGCATATTATTTTAGATCATATCTCATTGCGTTAAAGTTCGGAGTTATATAATTTAAAACCTAACGCTTTTGGGTTAACGCGTGTATTATGTCACTCCTCATAAGATTTCCATACTGGGAGTAATCAATTTTTGAGGAGTAAACTCCTACGTTAACTAGTATATACCTGGTGTATCATCATAGTTGTCGAACAGGTCCGCCATGGTCGTTTGGTCGAGGTCGTTGGTCATTTCTTCGTCGGACTGGTCTTCTTCTATCGAACGCTTGCCGAGACCAAAGGAGTAAGGGCGAGATCTGAAAACAGTTTATCAATAAATATTTTATATATATATAAAATTCTCATCACAGCTTGGCTTGCGTAAAGAATCTATCGCATTTTTGAGATAAACATGAACATTTGACAAACATCGAAGCTTTGGTACTCCTAGGTTTGACTAGTCAAACCTCAGGTCTGGTCATAAAGTCTTAGTCAAAGTCCAAATAAATGACGTTTTTATGCCGAAATTTGGTAAGTTCTATAGTAAAGAAAAGAGTTAGGAATGAATAAAAAAAATCTCACTTTTTTGTTTATAACTTCTTTAATTTTTAATTTAGGGCAAAAAATTATATAAACATATTTGTAGGCAAAACAATTTGCTACAAATTATGACTTTACAATTTTTTTTGTAAGACGCATAGTTTCTGAGATATCGCGAAAAAAGTGTTTTAACCCCTTTTTCCAAGATGGTGGCCGGGAGACAAGGGTGGCGACCCCACAAACTTGAGGTTAAGCTTCTATTGACCCCTCACACATGTCCCAAAAATAAAATTGCGTCCTCGAAATGAACACAAAAACACCCAATCTGGAAACCCTGAGAGAGAGAGAGAGAGAATGAGAAAGGGGAGGGGTTAGAGAGTGATGTGTGTGTGTGTGTGACGTGCGTCATAGTATAGTTGTCACTCACCGTTTACCCAATCCAAAATTGTAGACCGGTAGCCTTTTGTATTCCGAAACGTAACTGTACGCCCGCTTTCCCAAGCCGAAGTTGTAGTGCGGTGATCTCTTCTCGAGGGGTGCTGAGTGGACTGTGTTCTGGACATCGTGACTTTCTTCGTGGCTCTCGTGATCATTCTGGACTCTTTCCGGGGCGCAGAAGACCACTCCAATCAGGAGGTAGATGGGTAAAGACGTGAAGATCATTCTGTGAATATAATAATAATATATTACATTTATTTTTAAAGTTGTGGTAGCGTGGCTAGCGCACGCATGCCAAACTCAATAGGCACTGGCCGCACTGCATGCACCACTTAGGCAGTTTTCTGATCTAATATGCATATTGTTACAATTACCGCGTGCTGACGGTGAAGAAAAACATTTTGACGAAACCTGCATGCTCATCGAGATAACCCGTCTGTGAAACTTGCCAAGCCGCCTTAGAAAAGCGTGGCGTGTATACTGTTACGAGTTACGCAGGACTCGTATTAAAATGCCGTTGGAATTATTATAGAAATTATTAGAACTATACAAACACGTATAACATAGGTACAAATGTAACTAGACACTACTAGTGCAATCTGCACGATTCAATGACCCGCGCAAAGTCCGTCACTATATCGCTCATCGAATGTACTACATACGTCTTGCTAGTATCGTAATCGTCGCTTGACTGCCCCACACCTCCGTTCGGGCATTGTTTTATACCTAACTATACAACTCAAAAATCGCCTGCTTCCTGGAAACCTGCACACATGGTTAATTATTCCTGCGAACAGCCAACAAAGGCCAAAACGGAAAACAATAACAATAGGCTATTGTCTAATTGCAAATTTTAAACACGAAATAAACAAAAGAACTCCGAATGCGGGAAGGCATAATAAACCAGGCGCGCATTTCTTTGTCGGTATGTAACAATAGTGTCCGTTCCCACTATAACGAAAGGCCCGAGTCTAGCGGTGGGACGTGTATAGCCATGCGATACCGCGCTCCCACGAGGGCCTCTCACACCCTTCGAATCACCCCCCCCCCCCGAGACACCCGAGGCAGTGTCGCAAGAAAAGACACTCCCCCTGCATTATAAGGAAAATGGTGACAGAAGGTAAGAAGTTCCTCAACGTCCTCAGTGACTTACAAGAAAGAAAGACTACTCAATTCGATGATATGGGACCGCCAAGACAGCTCGCAGTCAATATGCAGTCAAAAATCTCGGTTTTTACCAGCTTTTATTTAACTTGCAATGGATGTATGTATATATGTAAGTTCGGGTGGAATCTTGCAAGTTAAATTTGACAAACTTCCCGGTTTCCTATTGAGCTTAAATTTTTGAACGCATATGTAATATCGCGTGACAATGCAGTAGTATTGTACCATGGAGCTGATCGGATAATGGAGTCGGAAGGTGGCCATAGGAACTCCTGTATTAAACAAGATAGCTCCGTCGTATTTAGGATCGTTTTACTTGTCTTGACTAGCATTCTGCTGCTACATGGTATCCAGGATCTCAAAAGCTATTCAAAAACCTTTTTAAAAAAACAAGTTATTTACTGTTTCGCTGAAAGGAATGTGAGGAAATAATAGGGTTATGAATAAAATTATTTCGTATATTTTACGCATTATCATAATATAGTCATTAAACTTAAAATATGATGACATATCATAGACCAATATTAAACCTAATAACACTCTTATAGAAACCCAAACGGGGGCTTAACGGGTGAATTGGGGTAAGCACCCCTAATGCTGTGCGTTTAACTGTAAATTATTGCTTCTTTTTTATTTGTTTTTCAACCTCAAAGCGGATACGTGTTAACTAATATGAAGAAACACCCTTTAGGGGCGCGTGCTGGGATTTTTAGATATCATAAGTTTGTTTCATGAGTTTTGCTAAATTGACTTTATGGTATGACTAGCTGCCGACGAAGACTCTGCGTTTGTGAAAATTCGTAGTGAGGATATGACTGTTAACGACTTTTTTATGTCGGAAGATATTATAATTAAATATAACAGAGTAAAGGCAAGACAATTTATTTTAGATATTCACTTGGTAGTTGTTAGAAAGCTAATGTCTGTCTGTACGTCAGACAGTAGAAGAACAATATATTTGAATATATTATTCTTATGCTGCCATGTATTCTCATTGTATCATCGCGTAGGTCGAACAACTTTTTTGACGAAGATTGAGATCAATGTTTTTAGATGTATCCATCATTCGTTTATGATTCATTGCAGGCCATTTCCCGTATCCACTTTTCATCCACTTGCCTTACTATCGGTTGAATTTTGATATAAGCTCATGTATAATTTTTTTTATTGCATGAGTTTAGCAGACACGCAGACGGCCCAATTGATAGAAAGCGGTTACCATCGCCTATGGACATTTGCATACACTAAAGGTGCTACAAATGCGTTGCTGCTCTCTCTCTTAAGAGAGACTGGAACCTGGTCATTAATGCCGGGACACAACTCAAGGTTGCAATGACGGCATTCTCTAGATCAGGGGCGGTAGCCGTCCAGTCGGGCAAATGCCCTACCACCTGAATGTGGGTTATTTTTTCGCCTCTTACGACTAGTCCCTTGGCCGCAGGAAATTTCCACTGCACGGATTTTAACCGATAGTAAGGCAAATGAACGGTTGGTTAAATATAGGAACCGGCCATGTATGGATCACACCAATGGTAATTGTATGCCCTTTGCGTCAGAAAAATAATATTATATAAAAAAGTGTAAAATACATCTAAACGTAGTAAACAGGTTTGGATGATTTCATTAACAAAAAATGGTTTTACGTAAGGCGAAAACAACATCGTGGGACACTTTAGATACGAGTTTACGTAATAGAAAATTCGTTATTGAAATTCGATCTTACCCCAGGGGACTCTCTTGACCTTTATCGTATTTCACTTTATTATTTTACACTTTATATGTGTTTTGTAACGACATGACTTGTTCTAGGATGAAATGAAATTTATTGACACGTAAGCAGTACAGGGTACATAATAATATTACTAAAATCTATATTTTAGGAATATTATTATATATATAGTACAAAAAGCGTCCCATAGGGAACTCTGTCTCCGGCGCTAGGTCTCCTTAGAGCCTATGTGGCGGGCCACCGTAGGATTCGCTTCGGTTATTTAATGCAATCTCTTTGTGTAGTGAAGATTTATATAAATAATACTTTCTCCAACTAAATTAACAATTACAATCTAATATTCATCTAATAAATGTTAGTAATAACAATATGCTATTGTGTATGTGTGTGTGGTATATCTATTTATGTGTTCGAGTATGCACCATATGCATGATAGTGCGTGCATGCGCGTAGTATCTGTGTAGGCGATGAATGACGCGGTGAAGTCACGAAACGAGGCAGCCGGAAGACCTACTTTCTCAGTATCGATCCGCCGCAGACTAGGGCGTTGAAGGAGGAATTATCAACCAACTCCTACCGCCCTGATAACTGCTTTGGGCTATGAAGCGAGGAATTTCACAGGTCTAACAAAGGTTCTTGCACGCGCGCCTAGTGAAGTGCCCGGGGTGCGAACAACACCCAGTCTGTACAAAACTTTATATACCTGATACCGCCATGTTGTAATCTGGATCTTGATTAGAGCTCTTAAGGCCGGCTCGATCGTTTGATTTTGATATCATAAATATAATTGAAATTATTATTCAGTTATTGTGTTACAATTATCTTGAATTTATGAAAATCATATAATGGTTTCCTTTAATTCCATTCGAAGCTCAATAGATGGCGTTGTACTGTTCCACTGAAATTCTACAACACGCTGACGTGTTCTAATTTCGTCTAATGGACACCTCGCACTGAACTTCAACGAGCATACTTTTAAATAAGTAAAACTAGCCATTGGCTATATATAGGTCAATTAAATTGATTAAGATTCAAAATGCTCACGATTCAATAACAATAACATTGAATGATTAATAATTTATTTGTATAAGCCGATATTAGACGGATCATTTTGTTTTTAAATTGAATGAATGACAAATTAACCAAAGTGATATAGACGTGAGGAAAATCGTTCCTTTTCAGTCGCCGTGACTGACGTTCCGGTTACAAAAAAGTCACAGCGATAAATGAACGTTACTTTGTCACGACAGTCACTTACATCAGAATATAATATTCGGTAATCGGTTTCGTTCCAGTTCCAATAGACGTTTTTAATTTACAACGTATAAATAACGTATCTGGTGATTTACTTACTCGATGATAATTAGGTCGTTGATCTAAAATTCTAAAATAACCAATAACAATGCAATGATGAACCCTGTACATTTATATTGTAGGTTTGGCTAATAAATCTACTTTTATGGATTTGGTGTCAAAAATACTAGAAATACATCATATTTAGATTATTTATTGAAAAAGAAAATAATTATAAACATATTTGAATAAGATAATTATGTATATTTGGCTTTGTTTACCGTATATTTCATAAACCAAGCAATGATAACTTAAAATACGTACTCACCTACCTGTTGTGTATCAATTTGATACAAACAGGTAGGTGAGTACGTATTTTAAGTTTATACTATCAAATATATAATATTTTTACATCATTGACTGACAAGAATGTCTGCCTATCTTTGTCATTGATCATATATAAAATATCTACTTATTAAATAATATGTATATAGTTATTACTAGTAGGTAAATAATTAAATACATATTCCTAAATTAATTTGTTCATTCTATAAAAATAAATAACTCAGTTCTGTTTTTTAATGTTTGAAAATCTTGTAAATTTTTAATAAGTTATTAATATAAACAAAACCAAAGGACTGTAGTGATACAAACAATAATAATTATGCCCTTTCTAGCAACTAAATGCTCTATGCCGCTACCGCGGCTGAGCGAGTCGTCCACCGCCTTACCCAAATCAACTCGATTAGTGCCGATGTTAACCGAACTATGTTCGCGACTCACGATTACAACGAATGATTGACGCGACGTAAAGGACCAACGTTCCGGGAATCGAAGTGACTTTGTAACGTTGTTCTTTCGTGGCATGTCACAGTGATACTTTTAGACGGCTTGTCGCTGTGACTTTTTCACCGTGACAGTATTTATCACCCATCTCTAAAGTGATACATATAAAAAATTTGAATCATTCAATGTCCTTCCGGCGTGTTCTTTTACTTCTGTGCCTTTCAATGCAACAATAGAACACTGATTGATTCATTCAAATTAAAAGACAAAAATGAACCGTCTAATGTCGGCTTAACAGATGTATTTAAATATTTGCTAATGCCTAATAGCAATTATCTGTTGTGTATGTATAGTTTAATCTATTATATGTATTGCTTTTTTTATCGTAATTAAATTTTTATCCCGGAAAAATGTGCCGTTCCAGCCACACAGTTGGTTTAGAAACCACATAAACCAAAGGACAAGGACACTTTTTTTTTTTTTTTTTTTTTGTTTGAGGCGAGGAAAAATGCTGACCGATTTACGCACTCTCAGGGCCGTCACTAGGAAACGGCGCGCATCCATCGGGGGCGATAACGCTAGCAATAGTATGCTTTGTTTGCGCTTCGTCCGCGATGGCTTGACTCTGAGGAGTGTGGAGACTCCGAGCGATGCCGCACGGGCGAGCAACCTCAATACCCACTAAAAAACCTCTCCTCCCGTCGACCCTGCGCTTTGTTGTGAAGGAAAGACTGAGATATAGAACATAGTTACGCAACAGTCGATCCAGCGCAATAAAGTGCCTGGAGTGTGCCCTGGGAGAACACACCCCACTTCGAAACGGGGGCTGAATCCCTTGCGTTGCCTAGTAGCAAGGGGCCCCTCGTACCGGAACCTAACTCAGGGAGGGAAGTAATGCGCGTACCTGCCTCTCCGGGTGCTAGCTGAAGGCCGGCGACCTCGGGTGGAGACATTAGCACGCGCTGCAGGACTTCGCTCCCTATCCCTTTCTGCGGCCTCTTTTAGAGACATAACCGCCTCACAGAAAGAGACCGCAGACTCCCAGCGGTCGTCGCTGTGCAACATGGCCGTTACCAAGTCGCCAAGCGATCGGACGGCTCCTACGTGTGTCTCGAGCTCGAAACGCTGAGGCGTCCATGCAGCGCACTCAACAAGCGTGTGTAACGCCGTATCGGGTGCGCCGCATTGGCGGCAGTCCGGGGAAGGCAAGCAGCCCACAATGCGAAACAGATACTGGTCGAAACAACCGTGTCCGGTCAGTATCTGAGTCGTCCTGAAGGTCAGGGTTCCGCTGGTGCGGGTCACCCATCTCTCCAGCTGCGGCCTGATTGCATCCACCGTATAGCCGCCGGCCACAGGGTGTTCGAGGTCACGAGACCAGGCGACGAGGCAGGAGGCGGTTTCCCGCTTCCTGACCGTCTCTAATTCGACTTGACAGAAGGTCAGTCCTCTAGCTAGGGCATCCTGCTGGGCTCGACGAACTCTGGACAGGACGTCTGCCTGGAGAGGCCAGGGCAGCTCGCCTGCCAAGAGAGTCGCCGCCGACCACGGCACTGTGCGGTACCCCCGTATGGTCCTCACGGCCAGAACCCGCTGCGCGCGGTGCAGCAGGGTTCGGTTGTGGCGGTGAAGCGCATCGGACCAGACGGGCGCACCGTAGAGTGCCATACTCCTCAGGATGCCGGAATAAAGCTTCCGCGTCGCACCCCCCGGCCCCCCCACGTTAGGAAGAAGCCTGGAGAGTGCGCCCGCGGAATTCAGAAGTTTGGGAACTAGCTGCTCAAAGTGCGCTTTGAACAGCCATTTCCCGTCCAGAACTAGCCCAAGATATTTCATCGTGGGCCCTACTCTGATCGCCACCCCCTGAACTGTAACGGACAAGTCCGGGGGAGGATTCCGGAATTTCCTATGGAACATGACGGCCTCCGTTTTCGCGGGGGAGACCCTCAAGCCCAGCCTAGCTATTCGATCTACGACGATCGCCAACCCGTCGTTGGCAACGTCCACGGATTCCGCAAAAGACGCGGCGCGTGCCGTGAGTAGGGTGTCGTCCGCAAAGCAGATCAGCCCTACTCCGGGCCGGACCGTCACCCGAAGGATCCAGTCATAGCCTACGTTCCAAAGGATAGGCCCGAGGACCGATCCCTGTGGAACGCCGCACGCGACACGTCGCCGACCTAACACGTGGTTGGCGGACTCACCGCCCTCCCAAAGGATGTGCCGATCTCGCAGGTACTCGCCCAACAGCCTCGTGAGGTACGGGGGGACTCCGTGCGCGCGGAGCCCCTCCCTGATCGTCTCATGAGGGAGGCTGTTAAAGGCGTTCGCTATGTCTAGCGACACTGCAAGAACGACGTCCTTTGCTTGGACGGCTTCGTCCGTCAACGTTCGCAGCGTCTCGAAGGCGTCCATCGTGGAGCGCCTCCGCCGAAACCCGAACTGCGTATCTGATAGCCCCGGCTCCACAGTGTCTAGATGCTTCACAAGCCGCTCCGCCAAGATCTTCTCGAAGACCTTGGCGACCTCGTTCAGCAGCACTATGGGCCTGTAGGCGGACGGATCGTTGGGAGGCCGACCTCCCTTGGGAATTAGGCACAAACGCCCCTCTTTCCATTGCGACGGGAACCTACCTGCGCGAATACAGGCTTCGAAGAGGTCCCGCAGCTGGCTGCGTAGGTGTTTTGCAGCCAGGAAGAGGAGTCGACCTGGAACCCCGTCGGGTCCCGGTGCCGTCTTCCTGCCCCGGAGCCGGTCCAGGGCGACGTCTAGCTCCCCCTCGGAGATGGAGTGAGGCTCCTCGTCCGTGGGGGTGTCGGGAATGGGTGGACCCATACTGGGGGGAGTGAAGATCCCCGGTTCCGGGAAGAGCCCATCGATAACCGACCGGAGCACCTCGGGTTCGAGCGTTTCCGTGACCGTGGATGTGCAAGGCCGCAACTTGTTGCGGGCCCCACGGTACGGGCGCCCCCAAGGGTCCCGATCGAGCGTCTCGAGGAGCTCGGCCCGAGCCCGGGCTTTCGATCGCAATATTGCAATCGAAAGGGCCTTTCTGGCCTCTCTAAACTCGCCCACGAGTCCATTTTCCGCGACGAAGTCCGGAGGACGGCGCGCCCTGCAGCGTTTGAGCCTGTGGCTGATGATGCGAACTGCCTTTCGCATCTCGCCCAGCTCCTCGGTCCACCAGTGGACCGATTGCTTGCACGGAGGCTGCCGCTTGGAGACGCGTGGCATCGCAGCGTCGCAAACCCTCGTCAGGGTCTTGCGCATGTGCTCTGCCTGCGTATCCAGATTCGCGAAGTCGGCTGGGTAGGCCCAGCTTTCCGAGAGTGCCCGCTCCTCGGCCTGCTCCGGATCGAGCTTGGTAAGGGCCCAACGCGGGAGGAGAGGGGGGCGACGGTGAACAGGGCTCGGACCGGAGGAGGGGGTCGTGAGCTCAAATCTGATGTACCGATGATCAGAGAGCGACTCCACCTCCTCCAGCACCCTCCATCCGGTCACTCTGCGGGCGGCCGCATGAGTGACGAATGACAGGTCGATGATCGATCCACCCCGCGCGCGCACGCAGGTCTGGACCGACCCCTGGTTCAGTATGGTCAGGCCGGCTTGAAGAGCCCAATCCTCGACCGCCCGACCCCTAGCGTCCGTGAGTACGTTTCCCCAGGAGAGGTGCTTTGCATTAAAGTCGCCCATCACGAAGATCGTTTTGGGCGACAGTCTGCGTACGGCAGCCCCGACGGCGTCCAAGTGAAGCTCGAGCTCCGCCAGGGGGCGGTTGCGCGAAAAGTAAACGCCTATGATGACGATACTCCCGCTCTCCGCCACAGCATAGCCCTTTCCTCTTTCGAGACATGTAAGCGGTGTGCCGGACCCGGCTCTGGCCACCACCGCTACCATGTCATCGAGATCACCCACCCAGTTCCCAGAAGGAGGGACGTAATAAGGTTCACTTATTACGGCTAAATTCGCTTGCCACTCCGCCATCGCCTGCAGGCACAAGTCCTGAGCGGTGGGGGAGTGGTTTACGTTAGCTTGGAAGAACGTTGTTACGGGCGTACTAGGCATTGGATGTGTCCATTGTCTGTACTCCCGATTTGCCGGTACGTGGTCTCGCCCGCGAGTGGACGAATTGGCCCCTCACGTAGGGAGGTTGGCAGAACCTCGCCAACGTGGGGTGGGCCGCGTTCAGTCCCCCCGCCGCGCACGCCGCGCAGTGGGGTTTCCGTGCCGTGCAGTCCGGCATCTTGTGTCCGCTTTTACCGCAGCGGAGGCACAAGTTAGTCCGATCCGGGCACGTGTCCGGACAGGTTTGGGTGCCATGACCGACGTTGAAACATCTGTAACAACGTATCGGTCTGGCTTCCAGTGCCTCGACCTTCGCCGAGGTGAAGCCAACCAGAAGGTAGCCCAACCCAACGATGGTCTTGGCAGCAGCGACGGGGCACAGCACGTACGATGCGCCCAATCCGCCCGGTCCTGCACCGATGTGCTTCGTGAGCACGTCGTCGCGCCGGCAGTTGCTTGCGCGCGCGATCGCGTCACGAAGCCCATCGACCGTGACTGAGTCGTCCAGCCCTGAGACGTAAAGCTCCCCACGCTTTACGGGGCGGACGACCTCAGCCATCCCTTCTAGGGCCCCGCGCAGGGCTTCGGCGACGCGGTCCGCCTTGGCCGCGCTCTCGGGTCCCGGCTGGAACTCGAGGAGACGCGCGTCCCTGGCGGTCCGCACCACCTTCAGCCCCTCGCGGAGGCCCATGGCGGTGATGTCGACCACCGTCGAGGCCTTTGCGAAGACCTCGCGATAGCCGACACCCTTCGCGGCCGCTGCCGGCAGCAGTCTAATGATGACTGCGGCCGACTTCGGCTCGCGGAGAACGACGGCAGGCCTCGCGGCCTGCTTCCGCGGTTGTTGCCTCCACCCCGTCGGTGGGGCAGCAGCTTGCGCCTGAGGGGGGGGAGGGGGTCCGTTGGCCCTCGCCCCCTTACCCTTTTTCCGCCCTACGACCGTGGACCACGCCCCCCCCTCGGGAACGGGGGCGGGGGCGGGGGCCACGGGTGCCGGCGGCGGCGCGACGTACGGGGCGACGTGGGGGGCGCGCGCCACGGGCGCCGGCGACGGTGCCACACACGGGGTGGCACGTCGGGCGCGCGGGACGGGCGCCACCGATGGCGCGGACGCGGGGGCCATTTGTCGCCCAGAGGCCGAAACAACTGGGGCGGGCGCCGAAGCGAAGGCCGCCGAGGCAGCGGCGGCGGCGCGGGCCGCCTTTCTCCGCTTTCGGAGCGTTCGCTTCACGCCCCCCCTGTGCTTTTTCCTCGCGGGGGGGGTCGGTGGCAGTGGGGAGTCTGCCACCCCGGCGGCCGGGGCCGCCACTACCTCCATCGGGACCGGGGTACTCGCTTCCCCCAGACCCCGGCGGACTGCAGCGGCAGCCGTGGCCGGTTTGGGCCCTCCGGTGGGCTTCGCGACGGACGCGCGAGGAGTCGGCCTGGGCGCCGGCGCCTTGCCTCCGTCGGCCGCAAGTGGTGGACGGAGGGTCGGCGCGGGGCCCAGCCTGTCCTCGATGGCGGCGAACCTCGCGTTGATGAGTGGCGCCACGGCATCGAGCACGACGCGCACGAACGCATCGTACTCAACGCCGCCGCGCCCGAGTGGGACGGACGACGGCGCCGCCCCGTCGGCGGGCGCCGCGGCCGGTTCCGCCCCGTCTGCGGGAACCGGTATCGACCCCGCCACCGCGGCGGGGGTCGGACGCGATTTTTTAGTCGCGACGGGCGCAGCGGGCGATTCCGGAATCGCCGCCACCTCCACCGCGACCGCCCGTGCCTTCCGCTTGATGGGCACGGGGGGCGGCGCCGCCACGACGGCAGGCGCCGGCTCCACGGCCGGAGCAGAGGCCTTAAGGGCCTTGCGCATCTCTTCAAACTCTTTGCGGTAGGAGAGATTTTCCTCCCGCAAAGAGTTTACTTCCATGCGCAAACGCGCATTCTCGTTGCCGAGCTTCCACGCCTCGGTTTCCGGATTCCGCGTGACCAGAGTGTCGACAATGTCTGACACTCTGTTCGCGGCATCCTTCAGCCGACGCACGTAGCCCCCCTTCAGATTGCCCGACGTCTGGGCGATCTGGAGGATTTCGGCCACCTGGGCGCTCGCCGCGAGGCGCAGCTCCCCGGGGCCGAGGGCAGTGATGTCCCCTACGAGGGCGGCGCACTGGCTAGCCGCGACCAATTTGGCGTTGGTTGCCTTGCGCGCCTTGCGCCCCTTTTCCCCCCCCTCTGTGCGGAGGAAGGCCTCCGCACCCGCGAGTACGGACGCGGCCGACGCGGTCGATTCGGTTGCGCCCCACGCGGGGCGCAAAGGCGAGCGCGCGCGCGCTGGGGTGGAGGCACCCGACGTGGCGGTCGAATCGGCGCCACTGCTCTGAGATCGGTCCCAGAACCGTGACCTCGATCCGGCGACAAATACCGGGGCACACGAAACAGGGGGCATAAACGTCCCCGAAGACGTAGCTCGCGTCGCTGGACCCGCCGCCGAAGACAACGAACCTGTGGACGCGAACGCGGACGAAGTTGCAGCCGCCGAAGACGAGGACGTGGACGCCGCCGCCGTCGCCGTCGCCGCCGCAACCGCTGCACACGCAGGCACCGACGTCGCGACAGCAACTCCCATCCCAGTAGGGAAGGAAGACGAAGGGGTCGCCGCTGCCGCGCCTAAAAATTCCCTATTCGCGACCTCGGTCGATAGCGCGAGTGAAGCTCGCGCGACAACCGGGGTCGTGGGACGGCCGTCCCCGACGTTGCGAACCGATAGGTCGCAAGCCAGTGGCATTGGCGCAGGTGAGGCCTGCGCGCTATAGGCCACCGTCGTCGTGGGGCGACCGCCCCCCACCGTCGCTGTTCCGGCCGCCGTGTAGACCACTTGTCCACAGGCGGGCGAATCAGGGCGGGGATAATTAAATGCGTGGACGACACCGTCAAGCGCACTATCCAGTGACTCTGGAATGCTGCCTGATAACGGTGTACGAAATCCATCTTCGTACCCGTCGCTCCCCTGCACAGGTGAGGCCCATGCAGAGGACGACGGTGTTACGAAGGCACCAGCATCTGTGGTGCTCGCGTCGCTCACGGCCAGGCAAACGGCCGAGTGTGACCCGAGCAGCGTGTTCCTACCTATAGCCAGGCGTGCCGCACTGCTGCGTGCCGCACGGCTGGATGGGGGCCTACGCGTCACGGGACCTTCCGGGGGCCCCATAACGTTATGCCTACTGTCGGGGGCATCCGCAGTGAGGTCCACCACAGACGCCGCCCTCCCTAGCAAGACAGGCGCCGCGGGTGCCGCCGTGATAACGGCAGCAGCCTGGCAGCCTGGACGTGGCCCGGCGGCAGATTTGCTACGCCGGGCGACCGAAGCAGACGGGATTTTTTTCCGCCGCGTCTCGCCGATCTCGGCTGCTAGCCAGCCATCCTTGGCCTCGAGGTGGCCCCTTTTGCAGGGCGCACCTGAAAGCCCAGGTAGCGGCTTAGGATCCTGGGCATCCATTGCTGGATGCCCTCACCTTGAGCGAGACCAACGGTTCGCGTCGGTGTACTTAGTGTACAAAATGAACGTTATATATTGCGTAATGCGCCAAAGGCGCGCGAATAGCACGTGGAAAGAGTAAAACGACTTACCCAAGCCAAAACACTGCGATTCGCGCCGGAATCGAACTAAATATCACTTTACACTATAACTACACAACTATACTCGCAATTTATCGCCTTTTTGGAAAGAAAAGGCACGACAAAAACTGCAATATTCAGGAGAACAGGGCATCTGCGACTGCCTCGCACCAATGCCTGGCCGGAACTGTGAAAGGACAAGGACACTACATCAACAACTTTGGGACAACCTGGACGAATGCAAGCTCGCAATCCCCCGAGCAAACGTGCGTTTCTCCAGGAAGGTTCTTAGGCTCAGTCGATCCCGGCTGAGACTAGTTATTAGTGCAGCCACTGGACATGGCAATTTTTAGAGATATCTTTTTAATATAGGCGTCACCGACACCTCTTGTGCAGAGTCTGGCTGGATGCAGAAGAATCAGCCGCCCATGCCCTACTTGAATGTGGGGTGGCCCTATACAGGATGAAGTATCTGGATGCTCCAGGTAGCCTCTGTAAAGTCTTTAGTGACGTCAAGAAACTGGTGGACTTCCCTGGGGGAGCTGGGTTGGATGGAGTAACCCCCTATCCACTCTCACACGCAAAATAGGCGATTTGACGCCGAGTTGCGGAAACCGCCCATGTGCAGTAGAAGATGTAGTAAGGTTCCAGGGGGATAAGATTAATGCGAGTGAAGCCGCGGGCATAAACTTAGTAGTAATATATTTTATGTAATTAACTCGAAAACTCCAAACGAAGACTGAAGTTATGTTTTTTTAGGACGAAATCCAAATCTATCGGATATATTTTAATGTTTAACTTTCTTATGAAGTTTCTTACCAACCCGTTGAACATTTTTTGATAGACTTTCGGATTTCATAAATCGGCTGGTATTTTTTAAGCCGCTTCGCTTGCTCTATATTTCAGTTTTAGTTTTTCTGGGTTCAGTATCAAATATTCATTACCAATGGCTAATCTATACTAATATAAAGAAGAAAGATTTGTACTGGTGATGTCAGGAGCCTTAAGAACAGACGAGCGTGCATGACAAGAGCTATGAATGTCAAAGAAGCAAGCGAGGTGTGTAAGAATAAGCCTGTATGGCGCTCTGTTGTTCGTGCCTACCCCGCAAGGGACCTGGCGTGAAGTTATGTATGTATGTATGTATGTAAAGATTTGTACTTCTGTATGTTTGTATCGAAATAACTCCAAAACTACTGGACCGATTGGAGAGTAAACACACCATTAACTCAGCACCACATACATACATACACACACATATACGCATAAACATACACACTTGCACATGTTAAGTAACCACT
Source organism: Dendrolimus pini (assembly GCA_949752895.1). Lineage (NCBI taxonomy): Eukaryota > Metazoa > Arthropoda > Insecta > Lepidoptera > Lasiocampidae > Dendrolimus > Dendrolimus pini. Next base: position 17,154,691 of record OX457144.1, on the reverse strand, counting down.
AACTTTATTATTACATAAGTAGACAATGCAGCAGAGAACACTAGTAGTTCCAAAGATACAGTCAATACTAATTTTGGAGCTAGTAGAAGCACAAACAATAATTTAGTTTCTAACACCGCAAATTTCTATATATTTCATGTGGTAATTAGGGTTGTTACTTATTAATTAAGATTTTTTTTTATAACCCAGAGGGGTTCCAGCGAGTTCAGTCGGCTAAGACTTAGCCCGCCCAACCATAGAGACCGTCAAATAATCAGAATGTTTAATGTTACGCGTTTGGGGGGACTCGAATTAAATGCCGTTAGAATTACTATAGAGTTTATTAGAACTATACAAACACGTATAACACAGGTACATATATAACCGAACACAATAAATCCAAACGTAATGTAGAAGGTCGTAATACAATAAAACACGCAAAGTCCGTCACTATTAGATTCCCGAATGTACACACGTCACGCCCGTATCGTAATCGTGGATCGACTGCCGCCCCCTCTCCACCAAGACGTCGTTTAAATCCGCAACACCTGGCTAATGATGCTAATGAGCGAGTACAATGAACAATAGGCTACTCTCAACGATAATTAGAAACGTATGGCAATAAATAAGTGAACAAAAGAAGACGATCATAAAAGAATTACAATAGTTTCAATCTTATTAGTTATTAGTCCAAATGCAGACGGGTAATAAATGTGCTTCTACAAATCTGTACGTGAAATTTGTCTTTGACGGCGCCTAGGTTGTAACAATAATATACGTCCAGAGCTTATTTCCATTTCCTATGCCTCAATCCCTTTGACTTAAACCTACACGTTGCTATTTTTAAGTAGGTTTGTTTACCTCACCTCACGTGAGGTCTTTCAGCTAACTATTCACCTGTTGGTGACCAACATACTGGTCTTTAAGTCAAGGGAATAAGGTTCATTCTTCCTTGATTAGAGCTCACGTTATTTTGGAAGATTCTTTAAAAGGAAAACAAGCCCCATTTAATATTCAATCGAGCTTTTACCAACTAGACGGTATTCCTGGAACTTATATTGGAATGGGTGGCGTCGTGGAGATTTACAAGTGGAAAACATGAATACAGTAAATATGGTTCGATTTCAGAGTTGCCAGATACTATATAAAAATTGTCGGAACGAGCCCATTGAAAATTGTAATAGTTTAATATGGAGTAGTGGTCGTCCATTGGTCGAAATGCGACCATAATTAATTTAAATTATAAGTTTGACCTTTATTAAGGTTCTGTTGTCAAAGACTATATAGTTCTATAATCACAGATTTCGCCAAGGCTATACTCTTAATTTGACTTTGACAATAAACAAACAAAGAGTATATATGCTAGTAAAAATACACGGTAGTGTGTGTAATGTTTTTTTTATTGATTTAATGTATTATTTATGCATAATTTTAAAAAATACTAGCATTTTGCACTCTTTCTCAATATAAATTATAAGCTCGCGCAATTTTCGTAAAAAGGAGTACAAACTTTTTTTTGCTAATAAAAAACGATTGAAAAAAAAACCACGTTTTGGCGATTTTAGAATCCTTTAAAATTAGGAGCGACCTCTTAAAAATTTTTTTGAGCTGTTCTTTGAAGGGAGTTCTTAAAACATCAAAAACTAACATTTTTTTCATTCGAGACACAAAAAGACACTTTTATTTTGCGCCACCCTACTATATATACCTATAGAAATTTAGACAACTACGTGAATCTATATAAAACCTAAACATATTCATGTACAACCAAATGTCCTAGCATGTGAAATTTTGCAATATTAGACATGCCTGAGATTGTCTTCGCATATAATTGAGAAGAAATAAAAAAAAGTAAGTAATTTACTTAAATCTCTGTATTTGCAATCAGAAATATGTACAGAAATTTTAACATTTATTATTTTCGGTAGCAAAAATTTCTTAATTATTGACATGTCAGATTTACTTTTCAGATATCATTGTTTCGCTTTAGTCGTCCTAGAGGTATACAGTACCAACAATTATAACGAGATAGACAGATGGCGCTGTCGCTCTCTAAACTGAAACCTGGTCACTAATGCCGGAATACAACTCAAGGTCGTTATGGCAGCATACTCTAGACTCTAGACCAAGGATGGTAACTATCCAGGCAGGCAAATAATATCCTAGGCCTATCACCTAGCTGTGAGTTGTTTAGTCGCGTCTTAAGATAAGCCCCCCGGCCGCAGGAAATTGTATACTTTCTCCGTTCCTGCAGGGATTATTATCGTCTTTAATAATTACCTCAAAATTTTTCCGAGTCGAAGTACCAGATTTTTCGGTAAAAACCCCGAATCTAGCAACCCTGATCGTTGACCGGAATTCTCTGCGGTTTTAATACCAGAGGGTGTATATTCACATGTTAAGTAATAATAGTACAATATGGGATGCAGATAATAGTAGGTACTAAGTAGATGTTATAGGAGGTGTGGAACTTTTAGTGTTGGTCTGGATGTTTGTGATCGGCTGCAGAGTGATCCGTTAATATTACTTATAATTAACGTAGTGTAACTTTGCTTGGGGACATACGATGTGTGTTCGTTTGCTACACTATCCCACAATCTATGCCTTTGTTTGATTCACTTTACTGAGAAACTATCATATTTGTAACCCCTTCCTAGGGTCCATATTTGCGCCGTTTGAGATCTTAAGCTGTTGAAGCAGTGTTGCCAGCCCCTGACTTAGTCAATGCAAGATGAGATGCCGCCAGAGTGTCAACGCATGTCGCGTCCCACATTCTTGTTTGAATAAATATATTTAAAAAAAAGGTACTTATATCATATACTTTGAAATTCTCTTATTCAGTACCGTGCTTCGTCGATTCAAGTCGTATTATTAATTAGCTATTTACGATACCTAATACTCCTAATGAAGTCTGTTAAACGTAAACTAATTACCACGTCGATAATCAAACTAATTCGATAGCTAATACCTTCCAAATTCAGATTATTAATTTGTATTGATTAATTAAATCAGTAACAACTCACGCTGTTTACAAACATTAGTTAACTGTATTCCAAGTTAGATCTTATGATATTTGAATTGGTTACTTCTCCAATTACCTCCTGGCGATAGTGTACTTAAGGTAAGATAACAAGTTGAAAACTTTAAATCCACCTTCATTGACAGGCATCTCAAAGTCAATAAGATAACAATTTCGGGACTCTAAAATCTTAATCTATTACAATGTCTTAATTAATCAAATCAAAAATAATTTCTTGAGTAAAACATAAATCACAAATTTTGAAACTCATTGGTCCCCAAACTAGGTCGACCTGTATTTTGGGTACCTCCTTCATAATTAGTATAATTCTGATGAGCGTGTGTATGTGTGACTTGTGACATTGTCAATTTGTATATATTGTATGATATAGCTTATTTTTGTAAAGTATATTATATTATTATTTATATATTTACTTTTTACATCTTCTCGGAATGTTTCTTATTATTTATTGTCTTCACCGCCACTGTTGTCTTAATAATTTCCTTAGGCGGTTGCCTGGAAGAGATCGCTTTAAGCGATAAGGCCGCCTTTGTTCAACATTAACTGTACTTAGTTTTAAGAATATAGTTTTAATTTTTGGTGAATAATAAAGTGTTTTAATTAATTAATTCATTCATTCATTATTATGATCGAATTTCGACCACGGGCGACCACTACTAAAAAATAAAATCGTTCAAGTGCGGTCCGCGATATTATAATCTAAATTTTGCCTGCGGCAAATATAACATAGTAATTTATGGCGAATCTTTGAAAGGTGATGATAAAATATTCAATTTCAATTTCAAACATAACAGCCGAAAATGGGTCGGCAAAGCTATTATCAAACAATAAAAGAGGATACTTGATTATAAACCGCAATTGTTCAGAGCGTACTTCTAATAGAACGCCCATCTATATAATTAACCATAGATTATGAATCTCGTATTTATGAGTCTCGTTATTACGACGTTGAATTACGATCTTCTGCATTACGGTTGGACTTATCGCGTTCGGTTATATTTTTACCTGTATACGTGTTTGTATAGTTCTAATAAACTCTATAATAATTCCAACGGCATTTTAATTCGAGTCCTGCGACTCGTAACAATACTATTTCAAGGAACTATTTACAATAAACCTTCACCGTCTTGTTAATAAACATGGAGTAAACCTAGATCAACTTTACTTCTAGTATTATCTCAGTAGCAACCAATATCAGTATTAATAAACGTGGAGTAAACAAGGAGTAGACTAATTAGACTTTAGTCTCAGAGTAAAAGTTACTCCAAGCTGCTGGGTAGTTTTACGATGGATTAAGCATAGAGTAAGCGCTGACAATTGACAATTTGACAAATAAACTGACATTAACATAATTAAATAACATAGGAAAGAAGGTTTTATACCTCCTCATATTAAAGTTTTAGCAGCCATAAGAATACGGGTTCGTGAAGAAGTAAGTGAAATAATGATCATCTTTCAGCATGCATCTATATCTTAATAAATTCAGTACTTAATTGGATAAAACCCGTTGCTTCTATAGTAAAACAATGTGCTTTTAACGAAACAGGATCTATTTGAAAATATTAAATGACGTCCAGTACTTTCGAACCGATCAAAAGAGGGACAACTTTTCTAGATGAAAACAATTAAGCATCTTCAAGGTTTCTGTTACAAAGTTGAGACGTAAGAATACTTTCAAAGTATGTCGAAGTTGCTATTTAAATCAAGCTACCTGCTTAATAAGTTATAATAAATCATGAGGAAAGAACACAATTTCCTGCGTTGGGGCGGCCTGTCGTAAGAGGCGACAAAACAATCCACAGCCAGGTGGTAGGCCGTTTGTCCGACTGGATGGCTACCACCCCTGGTCTTGAGTATGCCGCCATAACAACCTTGGATTGTGTTCCGGCATTAGTGACCAGGTTCCAGTCTCCCTTAAAAGAGCAGCAGCGCATTTGTAGCACCTTTGGTGTTGCAAATGTCCATAGGCGATGGTAACCGCTTTCCATCAAGTGGGCCGTCTGCCTGTCTGTTGATCTCAGGCAATAGAAAAAATGTGTGCGAGTGTACACACGTAAGAAATGAAACTTCTTTAAATTGGTTAAATAAATAAAGCCCCTACCACGGTACCACCGACCGTATTGAAATCAATCAAAAACGGAGGTTAACTTTAAATAAGTTAGAAAAATAAATACCACAATCACACCCAAGTATTAAATTAAATAGTATTAAAATAAATACTTTGATGTTGCTGATCACTTTATATATATATATATATATATATATATATATATATACACAATACAATACAACATTAAACTCTTTATTGTACACCAACATTAAACGGAAAACAATAATACAAATACACAAAAAAACTTACTTACTAAAAGGTTGTACAATGGGCGGCCTTATTGCTAAAAGCAATCTCTTCCAGGCAACCTTTGGATGGACAAGATCTTATTACACAGATGGCGTTGGCATGCAGTTGAAATAGATATAAATATAAAATAATAAAATAAATATTAAATAAATAAAAAAATGTAATAATAAAATAATTATAATACATAGTTATAAAAATATATACGTACATAAACATACGGAACAAACAATAAACACGTTATACAGTTAAATAGTGCTCCTTCACAAGTCTGTTAAATGAATGGATAGATTTAGCAGACCGGACATCTGCCGGCATAGCATTCCAGAGATGCACAGCCTGGACAGAGAACGATCTTGCGTAAATCTCCGTAGAATGTATAGGTGTCCTAAGTCGCAACCTCTCTGACGTTCTCAAAGACCTTGAATCACTGTGAAAGAACTGAAAACGTTCTTTAAGATAAGAAGGGGTCCTAGGATCAAACAATACGTTATAAAGAAGAGACAAAACATGAGCATTACGGCGAAGTCGGATAGACAACCATTTGAGCTTTGTGCGAAATTCAGATATGTGATCATATTTGCGCAAGCCAAATATGAATCGTATACAGAAATTTTGAAGTCGCTCAAGTTTATCTAATTGGTGCTGGTTAAGATCTTGATAGCTGACGTCACCATAATCAAGTATAGGAAGAAGGAGCGATTGCGCTAGCGCTACTTTAGTGGTGAATAGAAAATATTGCAGACGGCGAAGAGAAGCAGCTGATGCAAATATTTTCTGACTGATTTTCTGAAGCTGAAGGCCCCACGATAACGATTTATCTATGTGAATTCCTAGATTCTTCACAGTATCACTTATAGGAACAACATATATTTATATATATATACATATAGTTATAGTATTCTATATAGAATACTAAATAAATGATTTATAAATCATCAAACTCGTATATTAATTAAAACACAATAAAGTAAAGAAATATTACAATGCTCATCTCACAAATTCACAATCCATCTATCAACAACTCGTTGCTACGCAACCACCATCCTACACTCGGCCATCCTGCAAAAAATGTGACGCGTAACCGAAAAATGTGACCGGGTTTTTTTTCCAACGCCGATAAAGAAGTTTCACTTCAAAAAAAATCTAATGATAAAACATTTTATTTGGGGCATTAAGGCACAATGTCGTAACCGTAGCACTCTATTTGCAGTAAAACGGCGGCCGGTCACAGTAAGTGGTTGTTAAACAGGCAAAAGGGGCATTCTTAGACGGACTGTCTTTTGAGTGCTTGGTATTTCTTGACTTTATATTAACTTGCTACTTGAGATGCGACATTGTTCAACGTACTCGGTCAGTTCCTATGATCAGTTAAATTATATTTCTCGGCTACATTTCAACGAGTTTAAATGTAGATTCAATACCGAGTAGATATAGGATACTATTTGTTCCGGAAAATGGGATAGTTTTTACAAACAGCGCCTAAAAAAGAATTTAATGTTATAAATTACATGCATGTAACACTTGACGCCGTTGGAATTACTATAGAATTTATTAGAACTATACAGACACGTATAACACAGGTACAAATATAACTGAACACAATCAGTACAAATGTAATGCGCGATTCAATAACACGCGCAAAGTCCGTCACCATATAGATTATCGAATTTACACACGTTTTGTCTCGCTTGTGGTTATCGCTTGATTGCCTTACCCCTCCCTTGGGGCATTGCTTTATACTGTACAAATACAATATGTCTGTAGACTGATGTTCTAAGAATCACACCTGGCTAATATGACTACCATAAAGATTACAATACACAATGTTTTTCCAATCAAGTTTAAACGCAAAGTAAACAAAAGAAGACGGTCATAAAAGCGCTTCAATGTTATTAGCTCAAACACCGACGTGTAATAAATGTGCTTTGTTTACGGATGCAGGTGGCCCAAATTGTAACAATATAATCCGTCGGGCTCTTGTCAGTGCCGGGTTACCTGCCGTCCTAGAACCGAACGGCTTGCGCCGCGACGATGGCAAGAGACCCGATGGTATGTCATTGGTGCCCTGGAAGATGGGTCGCCCCTTAGTACAGCATGCGTCTTGCGTCGATACTTTGGCAGCGTCCCATCTGCTAGCCACTAGCATGTCTGCTGGTACAGCTGCTGCACAGCAGGTGGCCCTAAAACGCCGCAAATACTCAGCCATCGGAAGTAACTACATATTTGCGGCTTTTGGGGTCGAGACCCTGAGATCATGGGAGCCTGAAGCACACTACTTTATCGAGACATAGCGAAACGCCTGGTAGATGTCTCACGTGACCAAAAGACTAGTCTATACTTCGGACCACGTATTAGCGTTGCCATTTAGCGAGGCAATGTGACCAACTTTTTGGGCACGTTTCCAACTGACAGCGGTCTGGCACAAAATTTTATAGATAATTTGTATAATATGTGTGTTTAATTTGTGTATGTATTAATAATAATAAATAAATAATCAGCAGACAACACACATACATTGTACATCCCCCAAGCTAAGCAAGTTACGCTTGTGTTATGGGTAATAAATATACAACAGACCACTCTGGGGCCGATCTCAGACACCCAGACCATAGCAAATAACTGAAATATCGTTTTCAAAATTTACCATGCCAGGAAACGAACTCGGACCCTCTGCGTTCCAGCGAGTTCGGCCGGCTAAGACTTAGGGCGCGTTCCCACTTTGTCGTGACGACAGATAATCGTGTTGTTTTAAGTGTCGTGGCTTATATGTTTAAATGGAGGAGTTCACATATAGAACGAGACGATTTACTACGTCATTTTTTGCAGTGACGACAGATTGTTATGACAGTGGGAACGGCTAGCAAGACAGTCGTAAAACGATAAAAAATCTTTTCGACTAAATCGTGACGGCAAATCTATCGCAGCCACGATAAAAATATCGTCTCGTCGTTTACACGTCTTTTCCCTTCCCCCTCGCTAATGATGTGTAAACGACAAAGCGACTGCCGTGAAACGACAAAACGTCGTCGCGATCCAATGGGAACAGCTACATACTATAGTCGCTAAATGATAAAAAAATTTGACGACAAACAATCGTTATAATTAGAACAGCTACAGACGACATTCGTCCAACGATAAATTAATCGTTACGACATAGTGGGAACGCGCCCTTAGCGCGCTCAACCATAGAGGACGTCTTATATATATTTATCTATACTTAATATTATAAAGAGATAAAGTTTGTGAGTTTGTGACGTTATAGGGGGTAATCTCTGGATCTACTAAACCGATTTTGAAAATTGTTTCACCGGTGGAAAGCTACATTACTCCTGAGTGACATAGGATATATTTGATTGTGATTAATAACACCGGCCGACAAATGAAGACTTTTTGAAAGTTGTTTTGATATGAGTGATAAATATCACTAATTTATAGTATTTTAAACACAAAATTACCTACATAATTACTCTATCACATCAGATCTTTTTACAAACAAGAAAAACGTTTTTTTTTTATTTTAAGAAAGAAATCAATTATTATATTATAAATACATATATTTGAAAACTTCTACAGAAAATATAATGTAGAATAGTTGCTATGAAGCTATTTTGAGTGAGATCTTTTGCGTTTAGCTGTAAAATTACGTCTGGGAGTAATTTTTTTTATGGGAATCGTCAATAATATCACGTTTTATTGACCAGCAGTAATCAGCCATCATATTCACATTCCATCGCCCTTGGTACCTTGTTTCCATAGTTTTGATGTCTTGGTGAAACCTTTCACCCTGTTCTTCACTATAATCACCACGATTATCAGGGAAAAAAACTATTTTATTTTTATTTTTAGCATTGAAACCTTTTACATTGGTACAGCAAAAATAACAGTCATCAAAATAATTGACTTGCTCTCTCCATATCATCGGTCTACCAAAAGGTAGTGTTGTTTTTTTGCGGTATGTCCACTGCCTTAATAGTTCAACACAAATAGTACACACAAAGTTCGGAGTCCACGATCTGAGTTGAATTTTAAAGCCAAAATAAGAATTATAAGTATTTTCCACAAATTCAGTAATTTTCAATTTCTGCTTTGAAGTCTTAAAATTTCCACAAATGTAACAAAATGTATCTGGACTACACTTTCTTGAAGACATTATATTTTTCCGCCGTTTTTCAACTACAAATCAATAATTAAATATTTTAAACACCAAAAATAAAATGTAAACAATTTTTTTAAATAAACACACTGATTTTAGTAAAAATATTGTAAACAAAGTAACTATAAAGGCTTATTTCTATGTAACACGTTTAGAATGGGCGTGTCGCGGTTCCAACTAATATATTTTTTCACGAGATGTCGCTAAATTCAATAAAGAAGCGCCATAACTTATTAATTTAATTCATTTTTACTGAATAATCAAAAATAGCGAATATGTTCGTTTTATTAAAAATCTGATGTGATACGATGTCTGATTTCGTTACCAGCACTATAAAATTAGAGGAAAAAAAATATTATATCTTAGAAAAAAAAATCATGTCGGCCGGTGTAATAAGCATTTTTTTTCTGATGCCCAGCGAAGTGGGCACGCGTCAGCTATTAAGATATATATAGCTTTATTAATAATTGATTTGTTTTTTTAAATTATTGAGAACAACCAGTAAGTCCTTCACTAGTAGTACACACATCTATTTATGTAATTACACTAATTTCTTAATCTAAGTACAGATTTAATTACAGGTTGGCACATCATGCTGGAAAACAATTTTTTTTAACAATTATTCATTAGTACTGATTTGAATGTCTGTGTGTGTGGGATAGAAATGAATTTAGAATAATTTTCCGAAATTGTAAAAAAATCGTATATAAAATAAAATTAGCAAACAAACACCCATATTGTTTATCCCCAAAGCTAAACAACTTATGCTTGTGTTATGGGTAGTATAAACGGATCAGAAACCCAGACCATAGTAAATATCGGAAAGTTTGTTTCTGTTTACCATCCCATGCAGGAACGGAGAGAGTATACAATATCCTGCGGCCGTGAGAGGCAACAAAACAACCCAAAGTCAGCTGGTCTATTACATGCTGCCATAACATCCTTGACTTGTGTGCCGACATTAGCGACCAGGATCCAGTCTCTCTTTAGAGAACGGCAGTACATTGGTAGGCAGCCTTTGGTGTAACAAATGTCCATATATAGTAAGAGTATATATATCTGTTATACGTCACTGTCTGGTGCCGTTGATGAATGTGTCAATTTTCTTAATTTTTTCAAGACAGGGGTTTTTATACAAAACTGCATTTAATTTGCCAAAAACCTTTTGCGACAGTGAACTCGGAAGGGCGTTACTCTGTTCTATCATCTATTCTAATATTTTAGTAGTGTCGGCATAATACAAGACGCCTAACACGTATAACTACCGAAATAAGCACTGTCAATGAAAAAGTACCAAAATATGCAATAACGCTGTAAAAATAGATTTATATGCATTAGCATATGCAAACATGCAAATGCATATAATATAATGGTTAAAGCGCAATTTTTTTATATATTTTTCGGGATAAATTTAGAAATCTCGTCATCTATTGCCAGACATTTAAGACAGTTGCTACCCCCTGCCAGACACCCCTAAACTTTAATAAATTATACTTTCGTTATAGTATAAGAGGTAAATTTTATGTGTTACTTGGGGACCTATAAAAAAATGTTAACTGAATAGCTGGATAATTTCAATGGTTTTAACATCTTCCCAGACACATCGAAAGTCCTCGGCTCTTAAGCTAATAGGCAATGGTAGCTACTTTCCATCAGTATCAGTAATAAATGTATTGTTATGACCTGAAATGCCGACAAAACGACAAATTCACACCTGCGTACCTGTAGACATTTTATTACCTTTCATTTATTTTGTTTACTTTGTGTTTAAAAATTGTAATTAGAAATACAGCCCATTGTGTATTGTAATATTTTATGGTAGTCATTAGCCTGGTGTGATTCTAAGAAATTCAGTATATACGGCTAAGAGACATATTGTATTTGTGCAGTATAAAGCAGTGCCCCAATGCAGAGATCGGCAGTCCAGCGATAATCACAAGCCAGGCAAGACGTGTGTACATTCGGTAATTTATTTAGTGACGGACTTAGCGCATGTTATTATATTTGTACCTGTGTTATACGTGTGGTGTGTTCTAATAAATTCTATAGTAATTCTAACGGCATTTTAATTCAAGTCCTGCAACTTGTAACAGTATATATTTTCTTATCTTTCTTTTCTAATACATAATTATAACAGAACGAAATTTAAATATGTAGGTACATCCTACGGTCGCCTCCCGAGACCTCAATTGCTGGAACTAAGTATCCGATATTCATGAGGGTCTTTATCGAAAACCCCCAGATCGGAGATAGGGCAGGTTTTTCAGATCCATCGACACACGTTATTATTGCGTTAATAAAATATTATTGTCCAAAGGAAATTTGGGGAGAAAATGATAATCCCAGTTATATAAGCTACCCACGAATTTGTCTGAATTGATTTTTTTACAAGGACTAATCAATTTTATTTAATAATATAGGCTTTTATTCATACTAGTGGTCGCCCAGTGGTTGAAATTCGACCATAATTAATTTAAAATTATTAAGGTTCTGTTGTCAAAGATTATACTTCTATAATCGGAGATTTCGCCAAGGCTACACTGTTAATTGGACTTTAACAATAAGTATTCGAGTATATATGCGTGTGTGTGTCAAATACATGGTAGTGTGTGTAATGTTTCTTTATTGATTTAATGTATTTTTATGCATAATTAAAAAATATTAGCATTCTGCACTCCTCTATATGAACTATAAGTGTGCAAAATTTCCAATCCTCTGTCCGCGCAATTTTCGTGAAAAGGGTACAAAGTTTTTGCTTCACGTATTAATATAATGATAATACTGAGTAAAACGTATGGATCTGTATCGTTCTTTTAACTGATCACAATTGTTATTGGTTTCTCCCAGATCTAATAGCTGCTTATAGGCCTAAGCGGTTGCCTGGAAGAGATCGTTATAAGCGAAAAAGTCACCCTTCAATCTATATTATATCTTGTTTATTAGTATTTATATGCCTATTATGAATAACAAAATGTTTATTATATTGACGGCCATTGACACAAAGAGATCGCGATAGATTAGAAGCATTTGAAATGTGGTGTTGGATACGCATGGAGAGAACAAGTTGGAAAGAAAAGAAGACCAATGAAGAAGTATTGGCTATGGTAAAGGAGAAACGAAAATTTTAAAAACTCTAGAGGAAAGAAGGGGGAAGTCTTGGCCATTTGCCAAGACACGACACCTTCTTATGCACGTTAATCGAAGGAAAAGTGGAAGCAAAGATAGGGAAGGGAAGACCAAGGCGAGCATTTATGGATCAAATAAAAGAAAAAGTGGGTGTCGTGTATTACATAGAAGTATAACAACAGGCCCATAATAGAGAACATTGGAGGAGGCTCCACCGACAAGAGCATAGCTCTTAAATCGCAGGTAGATAATGACGGCCTGTGTTGTTGAGCGGCCCGTAACACAATCGTAACTCGTTAAATATTGAGTATACTCTAGATGTTATGACGGCGCTGGATTTAGCGATAATAATGGACTATAATAAAACTACGTTTTACGGGTTTTGAGCGCGGGAATTTATTTGATTTTTTGTTATTCCGACGTTTCGGCCACTTTTCAGGAAACTTTTATTTTTTTGAAAAGTCATTTATTTGGACTTTGATTAAGACTTTATGTCAGATCTGAGGTTTGACTAGTTACACCTTGGAGCGCCAGAGTTTCGATGATTTGTAGAAGTTTTTCAGATATGGCCCATTTTGAACTTTAAATGTTTTTAATTATATTTGTCTAAAAAAACCTCAGCAGATCCCATACGTACTTATCTGGTTTTATGTTAGCATTAATTTATGATTTAAGAATACATTTAAAACATGGTAATTATTCAAATTAACTCAGTGTGTTGTTAGATTAACGACGAGCGAGCCGGCACTAAAACTGGGCCTTCTAATGGTAATTAGTAAAGTTATAATTACCTTTGACTGTGTGTGGGAAAGCATTGACACGACTATATTATAGTATGGAAGAAAGGTCTACTATACTCTGATTTTTAATTACCTGGACTAAAATGACAGCTGCGGTCGGCCTTGTTTTGATTCAAAGTAAGATGTAAAGAAATCGCTTTAAGCGATAAGGCCGCCCTTTGTTCAACATTTATTGTATCTAATTTTTAAGAATGTAGTTTTAACTTTGGTGATCAATTAAGTGTTTTCATTCATTCATTCATTCATTCATGTGTCAGTTGTTGATCAACAACTCTTGACTGTGAGCTGAATCCTACAGAATTTCTATAGAAATGAACTGGTACCTCAGACCTAAAAGTCCTATCTCTAGTTTGTTTTCGTATTGATACAAAATACTTATCAATTTTAAAAAGTTTACGGTTGGTTAAGTGAGACATAATTTTCTACACAAAAAATTAACAAAATAAATAGACATAAAATTTAGTATTTAGTAAATATCAAGTGTAATTAATAATTATTCATACAAATGACTTGAAAATATAGTAGGAAATTATTTTTTGAACAATACACACATTTGTACATGTAAGACACCTTATACAGTATCTTGAAAGTTTCTTGTGTTAATTAATAGGGGTTGATTTTTACACCTCGTCAACCCTCAAAATCTGTTTTCGTTTATATAGACCTCTGGGAAACTGAATTCGATCCCAGGGGGTCGATATCAACCACTTTGGGAATCTCTTTTTTATTTTATTGCATGAGTTTAACAGACAGGCAGATGTCTCATCTGATAGAAAGTGGTTACCAGCGCCTTTGCAACTCCAAAGGTGCTACAAATGCGCTGCTGCTCTGTTAAGGAATACTGGAACCAGGCCTCTAATGCCGGAACGCAGCTCAAGGTTGTTATGGCGGCATACACTAGACCAGGGGTGGTAGCCATCCAGACGGGCAAATACCTTACCACCTGGGCGTGGATTGTTTTTTCGCCTTTTACGGCAAGCCCGATCGCAGGAAATTGTATTCTTTCTCCGTTCCTGCACAGATATCTGCACGGATCCCTAGATCTACAGGATTTAAATCACAGCGGTAAGTAGATCCAAGTTTGCAGCATAGGGTCGATCGCAATTGTCATTTTAGTCTTAGTAATTAAAAATAAGAGATTCAACTAATAAATACGAACGGGAGTTTGTTTATATATGACGTTTGTACGCCTTAACTACGCTAAAGACAGTCCCAAAATTTTGCATAGACGTTGTCAAAGTTATAGAATATGTACCTTTTAGAAATATTGTTCCCGAGGGACAGACGAGTGAAATCGAAAAGATGACGCTTCAAACGCATTTTATTCGCGCCACCGTCGCAATTCACTAACAAATACACCGCTATGGCAACGAAATGACAATGATAATTTTAACGTGTTGCTTTCACGGTTAATTCCACCTTCTCTTCGCTAGATGGCGTTACGGGCAATCGTTATTATAACATGCCCCCTTCATGGACATATATTTATTTTTTTAAAGAGACTTAAGTCGGGGGTAAAAGCTGATTCCTTATAAATATATGATGGAAAAAGTATTTCATTTGTTATTACTATCCGGTTCGTATTGATTAGAATTACAAGAATGTAATTAGAACGTGGCTTATCACGATCTCTGGGATAGGTTTCCCTGTGTGCCCAGTTAAGTGGGGATTTGACTATATCTTACTATCCAATCTCTTATCTTACCATTGGTGGAAAATTGACATTACTTGTATGGTTTTTTATTATTATATGAGTTCCTGAGATGGCTAACCAGATGGAAATCGGTTACCAACGCCTATGGACATTTGTTACACCTAAGGTGCAAAGAATGTGCTATCGCTCTCTTAAGGAGTACAGGAACCTAATGTTGGAATACAACTCAAGGTTGTTATAGCGGCATACTCTACACTAGGGCTGGTAGCCATACAGACTTTCTGTTATTTACTATGGTCTGGGTGTCTGGGATCGGCCCCAGAGTGGTCTCTTGTATATCACCCATAACACAAGCGTAGCTTACTTAGCTTGGGTACAAACAACGTGTGTGTTTGTCAGACGATTATATAGGAAAAAAAGGTATTGGGCAACAAACAGCACGTAGGTTTCCAAGAGTCAAAACAATATATTTTTAAACGACTTCAAAAAGGAGGAGGTTCTCAATTTGATCGGTATGTTTTCATGTAAAAAAATTTCATTCCGTTCCATATGTACACCGATTACGCCGAGATTTATGATCCGATTTACGTGATTCTTTTTTAGTTCGATGCGGGATAGTTGCCATTTAGTCCCTTGAAAATTTAACATAGTTTGGTCCAGTAGTTTTCATTTTATGAACATTTCTTATGAAAAAATTTCCGTGCCGTTCCGTATGTACACCGATTACGCTGAAATTTATGATCCGATTTACGTGATTCTTGTTTAGATGCGGAATAGTTGCCATTTGGTCCTCTAAAAATTTAACATAGTTTGGCCCAGTAGCGCGGCACCTTTCGTAGGTCTACCTATACATAGCTAGACACTAAAAAGAAACAAATAAAAAAATACTTCGTTTAATAAAACCGACTTCAAAAACTTAAACACTAAAAAACTAAAAAGTATAAAATAACTTATTTCTAAAGCTATTATTATTAATATATATTATCTAAAACATCTTGAAGTCGGTGCAAAGTAAAACATAAAAATTACTAGGTATATTTTGAAAATTAGTAAGCACCAACTTTAAGATGTTTTAGATAATATATATTAATAATGTTTAGCTTTAGAAATAATAATTTTTATTTTATACTTTTTAGTTTTTTAGTTATTGAAGTCGGTTTTTAATATGCTTAACAAATTTATAACACTCTGCCCTTCCTATATGCACGTGACATTTTACCACCTACTGTGACATTGGCGAAATCAATGCAAACTGCGTTGCAGCCATAATCCCATAAGAAAGAAGGAGTAGAACACTCTACCGTCTTTGTACTGCCTATGAAAATATCTGCCATGAGCTCGATATTTTCAATACATCTGTTAAGTACATTGGGAAGTTTCACACTCTTTGTTAATTATTTATTGTAACTACATTATTTATTTTTTGTTTTCTTTTCTCTTAAATTATTATGTATACGTATGACTATTTATAATGCAAGCTGTGTTCGCATCAAGGCCATTCAAAAACTATAGTCACTGTCTTCTAAATTTGTTTCAAAATACGTAAGGCGAGTTGGACAGTTTGCGAACCAAAAAAATAATAATATGCTTATAAAAAATAATAGTAGAGTAAACGCAGTCGAGATGCGAGCACTGCGGAGTGACGCTCGCGGACCGCGTTCGTAATACCGAAGTAGGAAAGAGAGTTGCTCTGAAAGAGAGTGTCGGGGTGAAGGTAAGGAAAGGAATGCTCCGGTGGTTCGGGCATGTGGAAAGAATGTAAGATGAAAGAATGAATAAACAGATATACAATGCAAAAGTGGATGGATGCAGAAGTCGCGGAAGGCCACGACACACCTTCCATGATCAAATTGATCGTGTATTAGCAGAAAATGATGTCAGGAGCCTTAAGAACAGACGAGCGTGCATGACAAGAGCTATGAATGTCAAAGAAGCAAGTGAGGTGTGTAAGAATAAGCCTAAATGGCGCTCTGTTGTTCGTTCCTACCCCGCAAGGGACCTGGCGTGTAGTTATGTATGTATGTATATATGTAAAAATAATAATTTGCTACCTAAAATTAGTGTCTCCAAACGTTGCCATATTACACAAACTGTATTAATCGTATGTGTAATATGTCAGTTTATAATTTAGTTAATATTGCGTTGACTTCCTGGAACTAATTATAGCACCAAGAAGTCAACGTAACAATAGCTAAAATATGAATAAGCACATGGTTATTCCAGTTTCGTCTAATAACCCAGTTCTACTAGTTATAGTGCAAACACTAATATTCCTGCTACATCTGGGATAATGTTATTATTAGTAACTGTGGCGAAATGCGTCTTGTTTATAACGTTAAAAATAACACCGTTAATTATTAGATACATTAGTGTATCTATTACTTTATTTATCTATTATATACTGTCGGTGTCAGTGCAGGGTCTTGTAACTACATTTCAGGTGAAATTATCTTTTCTCGTCAAAGTTGTTAGGTACATTTTTTTTGGAAATTGGTACCGTCGCCTATACAGATTTGCAACACCAAACGCGTCGTCACAAATGCGCTGTTGCTCTTTTAAGGGAAACTGGAATCTGGCCACTAATGCCGGGACACAACTCAAGGTTGTTATGTCAGCATACTCTAGACCAGGGGTGATAGCCATCCAAACAGGCAAACACCCTACCACCTTTTACAAATGTAAAAGTAGACCAAAAATGGGATGGATGGATTGTGTGAAGCATTATATTGTTACACGCTAACTAAAGTGAATGCACACCTGCCTGCCATAAAGCACACTTTATTACCCTTTACCTTACTTTATCCGCATTTGGATTTCTTTTGTTTACTTTGTGTTTAAAATTTGTAATTAGAAAAACAGGCCAATGTGTATTGTAATGTTCATGATAGTCACCACCAGGTGTGATTCTTGAAAATAATAGTTATGCGATCGAGAATTGTGTCGAGACATATTGTATTGGTGCAGTATAAAACAATGCAACTGAGAGATGAGGTAGTCAAGCGATAATCTCCAGCAAGGCAAGACGTGTGTACATTCGATAAGCTATATAGTGACGGACTTTGCGAGTGTTATTGAATCGTGCAGTTTGTACTGGTTGTTTCCAGTTATATTTGTACCTGTGTTATACATGTTTGTATAGTTCTAATAAACTCTATAGTAATTCCAACGGCATTTTAATTCGAGTCCCGTACTAGTAACAACATGCTGATTTGTGGTGTGACAGAGGATGTATGTCAGAATAGAGGAGTGTGGAAGGAAATAAATTATTGTGCCGACTTCAAATAATTGGGAGAAGTGGAAAGAAAAGAGAGAGTAGTTTTCACGTGATGTTCTAACACACAAATAGAAAAAAATCTTTAATAATTGCATTACGGAATCCCCTTATTTTTTTGAAATTTTTAAACATAGTTTACAAACTAGATTATAAAATCGTAATATTAAAAAAATTGAAACCATTCACCTTTTAAATAAAAACTTAAAATTAAAATATTTTAATTTTAATCCTGCAACTTAATGAAGAAAAATTACAAATAATAAATAAGTCCTAAATCACCGTCATTTGGGGAATTTGCCAAAACAGAGGTGTACTATATATTATATATAATATAGCCTAAGTACCGCCCACATTTTTGGCCAAGTTATTAAGTTAGATACATTGACGACATCGTTGACAAGTATATTTGCATCTTAATTGTATTAGAAAATGTTCGTTATTTTTTATATTGAGAGTTAAATAATAGAGTAGCGGACAGTCAAATAAGTCAATATGAATAAGACAGTAACTGTTTAGTGAAATTATATTTTTTTACAAGCTTTTATTTAACTTGCAATGGATGTACCTACGTACGTATGTATGTAAGTTCGGGTGGAATCTTGTAAGTTAAATTTGACCAACTTCCCGGTTTCCGATTGAGCTAAAATTTTGCACGCATATGTATATCGCGTGACAACGCATTTATATGATACCATGGAGCTGATCTGATAATGGAATCGGAAGGTGGCCAAAGGAACTCCTGTACTAAACAAGATAGACCCTTCGTGTTTGGGCTCGTTTTACTTGTCTTGGATAGCACTCTGCTGCTACATGATATGCAGGATCTCAAAAGCTTGTATTTAAAAAGCTTATTATTGCTGAAGCATATCAGTCAGGCTGACGGCCCAACTGTGGTAGACAGTGGTTACCGTTGCCTATGGAAATTAGTAATACCAGAGATGCTGGCAATGTGCTGACGGTCTTGAAGGAGAAACTGGAACCTGGACATTGATGCCGGAACACAAGTCAAAGTTGTTATGATGGCATACTCTACACCAGCCATCCAGTCAAGCATATACCACTTGGCTGTGGGTTATGTGGTCCCCTGTTACGACAGGCCGTCCGGCCGCAGGAATTAGCATTCTTTTTTCGTTCATGCACGGAGAAAACAGAATTTTCGAGTTGCCATAAAATTTCCGTCGTTTCGCATTAGTCAATAACTTACAATTTACTTAAGAGTAGGACAGCAGTGGAAATTATTTTAAAACTACAACAGTTACGCTGCCAGCCTTTTGGGAACATTCTCAATAAGTGACAGTGGTTTACGAGATTGTTTTTATCTCTAGTTTTATTGTTAGCATTATTTATTAAATTATTTTACATTATTTATAAAAAAATACAGCAAAAACTTTGTACCACTTTTTAGGAAAATTGCTTAGACGGAGGAATGAAATTTCGCACGCTTATACTTTATATAGAGTGCAGAAAGCGAATATTTTTTTAATTATGCATAAAAAATACATTAAACCAATAAAAAAAAGGTTTTTTTATTATTATTACACGCACTACTATATATTTGACACACACACGCATATATACTCTTTTGTTTATTGTTAACGTCAAATTAACAGTGTAGCCTTGACGAAGTCTGTGATTATAGAAGTATAGTCTTTGACAACAGAACCTTAATAATGTTCAAACTTATAATTTAAATTAATTATTGTGGTCGAATTTCGACCACTAGATTGTATAAATAGTTTAGATACATTTGTATTATTTTAAAACTATTTTATAGAATATGTTTTAACATATTCTATAAAATAGTTGAGTTTACTCAAGTTATTTAATATGCAAAGAAAACCTCCAATATTTACGAATGTATGAAATTGGCTAGACAGATAAATCATACAAAAAGCCATATTTGAAAATGATTAAGAAAAAAGTCTTATCAATTTCCCCACAAAGCAGCATAACTTCGTGTTAACATTTAATTATTGTTCCAGAACTTTCGTGATTTCCCAGAAGGCATCATTTTGCGGTATTAAAAACTGTCAAAGCATAACTTTGCCTTTACAAGAAACTCACACACTTAAAAACCCTTCTTAAATTATTATTTTTTATAATACAATTGGGATCTTTCTAATTTTGCAGGAACGTGTTAAAAGTTTGAAGACCAAGTATCTTCTTGAATATTCAACAACGTTATGAGAAAGGAGGGTTAAAAAAAAGAGAGGATTATCTTTCTGCAAGTGTACGCGAATTAGGTAAAGCTTCCAATTTCCCGTAGTTCTGGAATAAGGTGGAGGAAAGAACATTGAGGGGGTTTAGTGGGTATTCCCGACCCTTGCGTGGTATTATTGCTACCCTAACGTAGCGAATCCCACACTTCTCCTCTTTCGAGAAGAGGTCGCGTGGTGTTCCGCGCGCGATCATCTCATGGGGTGAGACATTTAGCCGCCCCACGCTGGATAGAGAGGGATGACGCCGGGGATATAGCCCGGTAGTGGATGTGGCCTTTATGTATGACCCGACTAGGTCGAGGAGCGAGGTGGAATGCTCCTCCGTCTCAAAAGAAGATCTTCCAGCGAGGCTATTGGTAAATTTGTATATATTATTTGTACGTTTTGGGAATGGTTTGCGACCTCAATTATTGCACAGCGACATTCATTGTTCCACTACAGACCCTTGGGGCCCTGGCCAGCCAGGACACGCGGAGGTAGTATTGCTTCCGCTTTGCCGTAGCTCTGGAATAAGGCGAAGATAGGAACACCGTGGAGTTTTAGTGGGTATCTCCGACTGTGGCGTGGCAATAGCATTTCTTGCTTGCGATGCTAGTACTACCCCAACGTGGCGAATTGCACACTCACCACCGCGTTTGCCCCTCAGTGGATAGTCCACAAACGGGTATCCCATCGTAAGAAACGGAGGACCATCTTTCGAGGAGAGGGTTCGTGGTGTACCGCGCGCGCTCACCTCTCTCCCGCGAGGCGAGACACCTAATCGCCCCACGCTGGATAGAGAAGGACGACATCAGGGGCTATGCTTCCTCCTCCTGACAGTGGGTGTGATCCTTGGGACCCTCGCCAACCAGGGTACGCGGAGTTAGTATTGTTTCAGTTAAGCCCTGGTAAAAGGCGAAAGAAGGAACGGCGAAGGGTTTTAGTGGGTATCCTCAACTCGAATGGCAATAATACTTCTTCGAGGGTATCAGTGTCACCCCCAACTTGGTATATCCTGCACGTCCCCACTCAATTTTCCTCGCGGTTAGTCCTCAATCGGATTTTTCCTCGCTAAAAAGTAAAGGAGGACCATCTTACATGGGGTTTGAATTGAAACAGTCCAGGTCAGCATAAATATCAAGGTTCTAGAACCAAGCAGATTGTTCTCACTGTGATGTTGGCAAACAGACAGAAGGACCACGTCATGGAAATTGGTTAAGATTATACAGATTCTTATATATTTTGATGCTCACAATGCGAATTCGAACGTCAAAATATTGAGGGTGTGTGGACCACACTGACCCCAGATTCGGATTCAGCGCATCGCTATACATTAAAAGAGATGGGTCTGGTCAAAAGTACAGAGCACTTTTTTTGTGGACCGGTGTGATCGATGTTTGAAACCGACCAATCTATCTCGGACAGGCGTAGTATAGCGTTTCCTTAGAGTTGGATAGATTACAATCCAGCTATGGGATTATGGATTGATATTGTTAAATTAAAACAGATCATTAAACTGTCATATTTAGTAAACAACTGCCCACCAAATATCATATGGCAGCTACTTTAATTATGTTTTATAATCACCAATTACTGCCCCAAGTATCTCTCTACCCCACAAGTAATAAAGCTTAATGGTGCTATCATATTTTCACAACTCACAAGGGACTGCTGGAAGTTTAATTAAAAAACTATGTTTGTGTTTGTATGCTATATTATTAATAAAAGTTTTCGAAACTAAACTGTTTTAGAGTGCAATAATCCTTATTTAACTTTCAAAAATAAACTAGGATAAGTGCGTGTTGGACGCACGGTGAAGAGAACTATGATATGGATGAACGGCCACTAATATTTTTTATTCATTGCAGGAGTTCAGCAGACAGTCAGACGGCCCACTTGATAGACAGCGGTTACCATCGCCTATGGACATTTGCAACACCAAAGGTGCTACAAATGCGCTGCTACTCTCTTAAGGGAGACTGGAACCTGGTCACTAATGCCGGAACACAACTCAAGGTTGTTATGGCGACATACTTTAGACCAGGGGTGGTAGCCATCCAGTCGGGCAAATACCCTACCACCTGGCTGTGGGTTGTTTTGTCGCCTCTTACGACAGGCCGCCCGGAAGGAAATTGTATTCTTTCTCGTTTTATATTATAGACACAGTTATTACACGGGAACTGTTCCCGTGTCATAACTGTGTCTATAAAATTTAGCTAAAGTTAGTTTAGAACATATTTTCAGAACGTTGCGAAATATCTTAAAACCAATTTTTTATTATTAAATCTAAGTTCATTTCACATTTTTACAAGCTTTTAATTTTAACTTGCAATGGATGTAAGTTCGGGTGGAATCTTGCAAGTTAAATTTGACCAACTTCCCGGTTTCTGATTGAGCTAAAATTTTACACGCATATGTATATAGCGTGATAATGCAATAATATGGCACCATGGAGCTGATCAGATGATAGAGCCGGAAGGTGGTCACAGGAACTCCTGTACTATACAAGATAGACCCGCCGTGTTTGGGCTCGTTTTACTTGTTTTGGCTAGCATTCTGCTGCTACATGATGTCCAGGATCTCAAAGCTTGTATTTAAAAACCTTTCGCTGTTTAAGAGCCTTATCATATACAAATTAAAATTAAAAAAAGTTTTTAATTTGTTTAATTTAAATGTTTTAATTCAAAATAAGTTCTATTGGAGACCATTTTTTTAAAGTCACGCAAATAACTTAAAAATTAAGCCTATTTACTATTCTATGATGTAAGCGGCGGTTAAGTGTAATTAAGCGACATCAAACTCCCTATAACGAAATAGTTTTTCTAAAGCCCATTATAACCGTTAATAAGCGGTTAATTTTAAACTGGTTCCAAGCCTTAGTGAAAACACACGACACATCAAGATTATCGATGTATGAAACCCCCCTAATCCTATGTGGAAAAACATCTAACTCTTACATAGGACGTGCTCGTAAACTTACTCAAGTTAATTTGACTGGCTTTCTTTCTATAAACCACTAACAATAAATAATAATACCATTTTTTTAAATAAAATAATGAAAGATGTATCCCGGTTGATGGAAAATACAATAACTGCCTGATCTTTACCTACTCTTTTGGGTCATTAATTTTGATTTTCTTTCATATTGAATGAGTTTCATGAAGAAAAATTGTATTTCTTTCAATTTATATAGATATCCTACTAATAATAATATTTTTACGAGTTACAGGACTCGAATTAAAATGCCGTTGGAATGACTATAGAATTTATTAGAACTATCCAAACACGTATAACACAGGTACAAATATAACTAGACACTACCAGTACAAACTGCAGGATTCAATAACACGCGCAAAGTCCGTCACTATATAGCTTATCGAATGTACACTTGGTTTGATCGTGGTTCTCGCTAGACTGCCGATCTCTCCATTGGGCCATAGCTGCACCGATACAATATGGCTGCCAGCCCGCATGGATCGGATTTCTTAGAATCAGTTTGACACACCTGCCTAATGACTGCCATAAAAGATGACAATACACAATGGACTGTTTTTCTAATTACGAATTTTACAAACACAAAGTAAACAAAAAAAGTCCAAATGCGGGAAGGTAATAAACTGCGCTTTATGGCAGGCAGGTGTGCATTCACCTTTGTCGGCATGTAACAAAAAAATATGTAGTACTAGTGGAATGGCGAAGGCAACTGCTTGTAATTGAAATACAAAGTTCAAACGCTGGAAAAGATATCAGTTATCGCGTAGGTTTACCGCACAGGAACCACGCGTGACAGCTTTAAAATGCCGTCACCTAAACCTGGAAGCAGCTACTTAGTAGCTGAAGCGCGCGACAGCTGCGGATTGAGGATGACGCTGGCTCCATCAGGTAGTGGCGAACTCGTCGTTACTATCAGATGGACACCTTGTTCTGGACTGCGTTATTGGTCTGCAGTCGGGAGTTCACTCGGAAATTCACTCGGGCGCTTACTCAGGAACTCACTCAAATTTATGTTCCCAGCATTTACACTCAGCAGTACTAGAAGGTTCTCTGTGACCTCCGGCACCCATAAGAACCGACTAATATTCTAATCAAGCAATACATTACATACAAAATATCCTGTATTACATATTTCCTAAATCTTCTACTGTATCATTTTTATAAGAGATTACTTAAGTTTAAGTTAGATAGTGACTCTTCGCATAACTTAATACGAACTTGGGTATAAGTTAGATAGATACATAACACTTTATTGCACACCAAAATATACAATTACAAAAACAGACCATGTTTACAATATTTTCTAGGCAATACAACAGGCGGCCTTATCGCTCAAAGCGATCTCTTCCAGGCAACCTAAATAACAGAGATTGAATCAGGTGAAATAGGTGGTGCAGGAAAAAGGCAATAGATACACAATACAAAAATACTCAACTAATTTAAGAAATAAATATACAAATACATATATACATAGTCATATATATACAATAACACATAAGTTATTATAATAAATAAATGTCTTAGCATGATTATATTAGTAAATCAGAAATAGCTATTTGTGGACAAATAGTGTTTTCTGAGTAAATTTCTAAATGTTGGTAAGGATTTGGCCTCTCTGACAGTAAGAGGCAGCATATTCCAAAGTTTGACAGCCTACACTCTAAAAGGATTATCATAATAGGATGAAGTGTGTGCAGGCGTCAAGAGTTTTCGATACGTATCATGGCGCAAATTGTGGGCAGTGGATAGGCGAAGGAAATTAAAACGTTCCTTAAGGTACTGGGGACTATTAGGAGTATATAATATGTTATAAAGGAGAGTGAGAATGTCAGTATTCCGGCGAAAATGAATAGGAAGCCACTTGAGTCTTTTACGATATTCGGAAACATGGTCATATTTTCGCAAACCAAATATGTACCTGATACAAAAATTTTGAAGCCGATCAAACTTGTTAAGCTGTTCTAAGGTTAAATGTAGATAGCAGGCGTCAGCGTAATCAAGTATGGGAAGCAAGAGAGACTCAGCGAACGTAATCTTGGTAGTAGTGGGCAGAAAGTTTCTTAATCTTCTGAGGGAGTTAGTTTACATTATCCTATGTAAACAGCTTTCTTCGCGCTATTTCACGGAAGATAGTAAATTTAATAAGC
Source organism: Dendrolimus pini (assembly GCA_949752895.1). Lineage (NCBI taxonomy): Eukaryota > Metazoa > Arthropoda > Insecta > Lepidoptera > Lasiocampidae > Dendrolimus > Dendrolimus pini. The sequence goes on along the minus strand of OX457144.1, from coordinate 17,128,967 downwards.
ATTTTCCTGTCATAAATTTACTTTTCATATTTCTGGTGGCTTCGCCTGCATAAACATCGTGCCTGTATTCCGAGAAAATTATCACAGTTTTCGTGATTGATCCTTTGATACTTTGATCAAATGTACATTATATAACAAATCACAGTACTGTTGGGTCTTTTTGTTCTCGCTATTATATTATTATTTTATCTCGTTCGCCTATGAGTAAGTTTGACGTTGTTCACATTAGGCGCGTTCTTTTAGTATCTCACAACACCCAAAATGCTCGCTCTACCGTTACACATGGCGACCACTGTTGCTATAGCCGTGGCGAAAACGTTACTATTGACGTAAGACTCCCTTAGGGCCAGGATTCAAACCCGCGTACTTTGAGTTTGAGACCCGAATACGTTAACCACTAACGACCTTACTTATAATAATCTCGCTAAGAAACGATTAGGCATCTCTTAAGTACGAGAATCAGACCCTAATCAATGAATATCTTTTTTTTTCATTTATAAACGTGTATTACCTGTTGTTTATCTAAGAGGAGCACAGATAAAGGAAATTTGAATGCTTAACGTAGGTTGTACCCAAAATATTCGACTAAAGAGGAGTTTATGGGTAAGATTTTCATTAATCAGTTGCTGAGCAGTTTCTTAAAATTTAAGAAATGATTATAAGTAATGCCCTAAGTTATCATACAACAACTTATTTTTATGTATAAATTAAAATAGATTTTTTTCCTAAAGGTATTGTTACAACCTAGGCGCCGACAAAGACAAATTCCACGTACAGATTTCTAGAACCACATTTATTACCCGTCGGCATTTGAACTAATTGTAATTTTTTATGATCGTTTTCTGTTGTTTACTTATTGATTGGCATACGTTTCTAGAGAACAGCCCATTGTTGTATTGCACTGGTTTATGGCCGCTTGCGGTCGAATCATTAGCCAGGTGTTGCGGATTAAGTCGACAACGATACGAGCGCATTTGTATCTCTGAGATATAAAACGGCGGCCTGATAGAGAGAGACGGTAGTCATTGGAGAACCACGATCTAGGCGTGACGTGTGTACAATCAGGAATCTAGTAGTGATGGACTTTGCGCGTTTTATTGAATTACGATCTTCTGCATTACGTTTGGATTTGTTGTGTTCGGTTATATTTGCACCTGTGTTATACGTGTTTGTATAGTTGTAATAAACTATATAATAATTCCAACGGCATTTTAATTCGAGTCTCGCAACTCGTAACAGTAAATTTGGCTCAAAATCAGAATTGTCGAAATATCTTATAATGGCCTGAATCAGGTAAACAGACTCTTGCTAATATACATATTATATCGGCTTCAAACAATACCCTTCTAATACTGTGAACACATGCAAATTAACTCGGATATTATAATCAAGTAATGTATTGTAGACCAAGCCGTTCGTGCCTGTATTGAATGTTAGTGAAATCCATAATAGGGTATTTGGCAGTCAAAGAAAATGAGACACGTTTTATCATCGAAGAAAATGTCCATAGCCTCCTTGATTTTGTGCGAGGATTCTGGTTCATGACGCCACAATTTTTAAAAGCTTATTAATTATTGTTTAAGCTATAATTAAAATTAATTCCATAATGAACTGTTGAAAGTAATATGAAATCGAAATGTATGCTGGGACATATAGTAGAAGTGAAACTTCAAAGGTCAAGTGGTAAAATTAATCGCAACGGACAAGTGGAAAAACGAATGGCAACGGACAAATTGCAAAACGAATCGCAACAAAATTTTAAATTGTAGTTTTATGGGTTATATACTTGACCAACTGACCATTGACTATTGACAATGCCGGTGACTCGCACAGCACTCGCTAAGGTACTATTTTGAAGCAGACGCTTAGCTGCTAATCGAGCGAGCTATATATTTGCGGTAAGCTGGGCGTTGGGGTATGGAAGTTCTGGGGGAGAGGTCAGGGGGTGGTCCTGTTCGCAACCCCATAGAAGACGGTGACATAGGCTTAGTATTGGTAGTACTATGGGCACTATGGGTAGAATATAATATGACTAAGTTAAACTTTCTTTTATTGTATCTATATATATACAAAACAAATTGCTGTTCGTTACTCTCGCTAAAACTCGAGAACGTCTGGACTGATTTGGCTAATTTTGGTTTTGAATTATTTGTGGAAGTCCAGGGAAGATTTAAAAGGTGAGTAAATATGAAAAAGAATGCTTGGAATATACTAAAAACAACAATTTCGTTTTCCCTTAAAAACTATTCCTACCTGTCAAACATTTGATGTTCGTCCTTTCGTTTAGAAATCAATTAAATTTAAAAATGAAGTTTTTATTTTATTTTGAATGTCAAGTTTGATGTTCGTCCAGTCGTTCAGAAATCAACGTTTTTTTTTTATTGATTCCGAGGCGGTACGAAGTTTGCCGGGACAGCTAGTTAGTCTAAAAAGTCATTGTATAATAGTTGTAAGTACTTGGTTAATATGTTTTCTTTTAAATAGCGTTTGACCATATTTTGCGCGTAACACGAGGTAGCGATATTAACACCGGAGTTATTAAATCCTTTTACGAGGCTAACCTATTCATTGCTAGTAAACCAATATTTCTAATGTCAGGTAACATGACGATCAGACGCCGTACGCCATTTGTAAGTAATAAATACGATCGTAAAATCTATATTGTCAATAAACACGCGTCTATGAATACACAGATAGGCAGCGAGTGGAATCGTGTTATTGGATAATAAATAGTTTAATGAACTTAATGGTTTTCTATTATTTTGATTCGATGACTCTTGGAGATTTACTCTCAATAGTTGTGACGGCTAGCGACAGTTGCAATTCAGCAAAAATTTGGAATACCCTTCTATTTAGGTACACTTGCATACTGGTCCACTGCAAACACTAGTCACAATGATGAAAGATGACCGTCAGGCGAGAGGCTTACATTTGAATGTGAAGAAAACAAAGGTTATGGTGTTTGAAAGAGAAGAAACCAGAACGAATGCAAGGATAATGGTCGATGATGTTATGCTGGAACAAGTGAATGAGTTTGTATATTTTGGATGTGCTTTTAGCAGGGATGGAAGTAACACCGCTGACATAGAAAGAAGAGTGAATTTGGGGAACAGTGTGAATGGAGCTTTAGGTAAACTTCTAGGCGCCAAGAACCTCAGCCACTTCTGGCTTCGCCCAGCTTGCCATACACAACGCGGTACTGGTACCTACGCTCACGTGTGGAAGCGAGATTTGGGTATGGAAGAGAGAGCATGAAAATAGAGTAAACGCGGTCGAGATGCGAGCACTGCGCAAAATCTGCGGAGTGACGCTCATACGATCGCAGCTCTGACGCTCGCTTGTTCATAATACCGAAGTAAGAAAGAGAGTTGGTCTGAAAGAGAGTGTCGGGGTGAGGGTAAGGAAAGGAATGCTCCCGTGGTTCGGGCATGTGGAAAGAATGTAAGATGAAAGAATAAATAAACAGATATACAATGCAAAAGTGGATGCAAGCAGAAGTCGCGGAAGGCGACACACCTTCCATTAAATTGACCGTGTACTAGCAGAGGGTGATGTCAGGAGAGCAATAGACAACAGCTTAAGAACAGACGAGCGTCGAGCGTGCATGACAAGAGCTATGAATGTCAAAGAAGCAAGTGAGGTGTGTAAGAATAAGCCTAAATGGCGCTCTGTTGTTCGTGCCTACCTTGCAAGGGACCTGGCGTGAAGTTATGTATGTATGTATGCATACTGGTAAAACTTTCTAAATTGTAACATGCATACATTTTAGTAAAAAAATGGCATTTTTGCGTATACGCACACAATAATTACATTAGGTCAGAAAATGCTTAATTGGTGCATGCGTTACGGCCAGGATTGAACCCGCGCCCTGTAAATCGTATAGATAAAAATCTCTTATTTGAATATGCCCTTTCGGCCTATTGCCGCAGCAATATATTTCCGCAATACAACCGGACATCCGGCCCGAATTGTGGGGCCGACCTTCGGCTTGTACGCGTATTAATGTGTAAACTTCTTAATGTTCTCAATGAAAATTAAGAAGAAGAAAATTTCGGGCATGTCATGAGAAGGCATGAAACTCATACAATACAATAATATCATACTTTATAATTAAAAATGAATGTATGTCTGTATGTCCTTTATAGAATGGTAAACTATACATCCGATTTCGAGGAAATTTTGTGTGTGTGTTTGAGTGGGTCCCGGGATGGTTTAGATTCACAATTGGAACCGATAGGCGGCGCTGAGGTCGGGTTCTAGAACCCTCCTTATCACCTAGAGCGATTTGGGTGATTTTGGTTCTGTGTGTTTGAGTGGGATCCCGGATGGTTCAAATTCACAGTTAGAACTGGTAAGCGGCACTGAGATCGGGTTCTAGAATCCTCCTAATCACCTGGAGCGATTATGGTGGTTGTTTTTGTGTCATGGAACAGTGTGTGTGTCTTTCAGGAATTCAGAAAATAGGCGATACGAAGTTCGCCGGGTCTGCTAGTAGTTAATATTTGGTACTTTCTGCCCCAAATCTCTGCAAGGCTGTTACAACATATTATTCAGATTCCATATTTTAACTTCGAACTTCTCTATTTTCAATTTGATTTATGAACTTCAAAATATTAAAAAAATCCGACTCTATTAATATGAGAATAGTGTTTAAATGATCAAACTCACGGCGTCATGCTTTTTCGTTCCCATCGAAAGAATTCACTATGGTGGCTAAAAAAGCTTCACTTCAAAAATAATTGTATGAGTCAATATTACTCGTACAGCGCATTTGCATTTTACAGATAAATACGCAACAAACAATATACTAAACCAACACTCTCACGCGCGACACTTGTGCCCAAGAAGTTTTGCGTTTCAGGACATCGAGCGACCTTAATAAACAACATACAAAACGCTACGTGTTTTGGCTTAGCAACACCCTTCAAACCGGGGTCCATCGTTAACGACGATCAAGCCCGAGCACCTTTGTAAGTGCAAACCGTTAACAAAAACCTAACAATATATTCTACAACATCTTGAAGGTGGTGCCAAGCTGACAAGTGAAACATAAAAATAAGAAAAATATTGTGCGGTCGGGGGACTCCCGCTAAGAGCAGTTTCTTACGTTAAGTTAGCCTGAATTCTTATAGTTGTTGGCTTAACTAGTTGTTGAAAGGCATATTTAGGCACTCGAACTATTAGCTAAATGCCTAATTAAGTCACTTTCACCTCTCGTATATCAATCTACAATTGTATTGATTGTCTATTTAACTAACTTATGGTTTAGTAAATAAGCAACCACTGTAGTAAGTACAACTATTGTGTCATTGTAATACCGGTGTATAATTTTTTTATTGCGAAGCTGCCTCAGCTCATGGAAAATGGCTACTACTGTCGCCTATATAGACGATTGCAATACCAGGGTCGAAGGCAACGCGTTGCCAGCCTTCGGGATGGGATAGGAAAGTTGGAATGAGGGCGGGGGAAGTGGACCATCGGAACCCTCTCTCTCTCATCGAAGTACGATTAGCTCAAAGCTAATACGTCACGTGTTAATGTTTGCTATCCCCCTCTCACTTGGTACTAGAAATGGAGACTCGGTATATGTAATAACTCAAACTACCGCATATTTATTAATTGTACTTAAAGCGCAGACTTAGCATCTTCGTCAAACCCTTTCGCGTTGTAAGGTGTAGATATATAAAAAATATATATGTTTTTATTTAAACATTTGTTTTAAACGTGTTTTTTTTAAATTTGATACTGACATTTTAAAAACTGCCTGATTTAAAAATAAAATCAAATCGCGTCTAACACTATTAAAACGTAATTAACTGACCTTTTTTGATGAAAATATATACAATTTTTTTAATAGCTGAAAAAGATGCCGAATAGGCTGAGTTCCGAATTTTAGCAGAATTTTCGCGGCATCTCTATTTAATTTATATCACGAATTTTGAAATAACACATCAATTGATTGTATTGATTACGTTTCATATTGAACCTCCAACACCAATGTTGTTACGAAATTTTCATATCATCTCGATTGTTTTCATTTAGTTATTGTTGTATTTTCATTTATTTGATTGTTAATTGATTTGCTTTTTGAACTCTGTATTTTCAAGGCGGGAAGATTGATGGGTTTTATAGTGTACACAATGTGTACTAATTTATATTCTTGGAGCACAATGGCACTAATATATTTATTTCTATATATAAGACTAGCTTCTGCCGGCGACTTCGTTCGCGTGGATTATTTAAAAAAGCAACCCGATTCAGAAACATTCTTCATTGGTGCTCCGCTCCTATTGGTCTGGACATGATGATATAGCCTATAGCCTTCCTCGATAAATGGGATATCAAACACTGCAAGAGTTTTTGAAATCAGACCAGTAGTTCCTGAGATAAGATAAGATATTAAAGTAGATTAAAATTCTAGTTCTAAGCTTTGCAATGATGTAATATCTGCCATGATGTTACCGGAAGATCAGCACTGGTTTCAACAGACCAGCATCATGGTGAGACTAATACTCCTGTAAGAACAAGATTGTATTACTTTAGTTTTTAAATTTGTTATCAATTATACAGTACTACAGTATATAGTATGAAAAATAATTTGTTCTTAATAAAATGTTATTTTTTTCGTTTTATATTTCTTACAATCGATATGTAAATCTGCATAGGGGTCGAATTTCTATAATGATTTTTAAACGTGGGACAACATCGAAGGGCCAATTAGGACCACCAAAAATCGAAAATGCAGCTTTTAGAATTTTTCTCTGTCTGTCTGTTGGAGCATCACATGAAAACGACTGAACAGATTTAAATGAAGCTAGCTTATATCCCAGGTCAACAGTCATGATAATTTTCATCCCGATAAATGGCGTTTTTTTTGCTTGCCTTTGACGGCAACGCGTACGAAGTTTCTTTATAGGCATGATTAACCTTAACCTTATTTACTACGGCAACATACTCCTATTGTTAGCCAGACATACGTTAAGGCATCCTACGCCTCGCTACGCTTCATGAACAGAATTTCACATTATATGTCTCTTTTAATCACAGGACCGATTCAGACGATACGATATTTTGGAACAGAAAAATAACTGAAGCTTTGACCTCTTATAGAGACGAGACACAGCTTTTACAAAAACAGTAACTGTTAAAATCTATTATATTTTCCAAAAAAAATAATAATCAAAAACCCGAGATAAAAAATATTTTAGTATTCTTTAATTAAAAAAAATGTCTTTGCCCGGGAAATACGACAAAAATATTGTTTTATGCCTTTTGCTCCCAAGTAAAAAAATTCGCCATGAGTTAATTTGTCATTTTACTATTGAAAAAAGAAATAAAAACGGAAAAATAGGTATTTCAGAAAAACTCAAAAACTACTTAAGATAAAGAGCTGAAAGCTTGAGTGAATTATTTTTATTTGATAACAAAACGACCCCCATAGTAAAAGTAGAAAACGCTGCGGGGACAGTCTTTACTTAGAAACCCTGCTTTGCTTTGTTGTTTATGTTTTTAACCGACTTCGAAAAAAGGAGGAGGTTCTCAATTCGTCGGGATCTTTTTTTTTTAATGTATGTTCGCCGATTACTCCGTCATTTATGATCCGATTTACGTGATTCTTTTTTTGTTCGACGCGGAATAGCTTCCAATTGGTCCCCTAAAAATTTTACATAGTTTGGCCCAGTAGTTTTCATTTTATGGACATTTTTCACGGAAATAATTTTCACTCCGTTCCATATGTTCGACGATTACTCCGTCATTTATGATCCGATTTACTTGATTCTTTTTTTGTTCGACGCAAAATAGCTGCCATGTGGTCCCCTAAAAATTTGACATAGTTTGGCCCAGTAGTTTTCATTTTATGAACATTTTTCATGAAAATAATTTTCACTCCGTTCCATATGTACACCGATTACTCTGAGATTTATGATTCGACTTACGTGATTCTTTTTTTGTTCGACGCAGAATAGCTGCCATGTGGTCCTCTAAAAATTTGACATAGTTTGGCCCAGTAGTTTTCATTTTACGATCATTTTTTTGTTCCCGGTTCTTGGGACCTATATTTTTTAAGAAGCGCGGCACCATTCGTACGTTCACCCATACATAGCTAGACACTAAAAAGTAACAAATAAAATTTAAAAACTTCGTTAAAAAAAACCGACTTCAAAAACTAAAAAACTAAAAAGTATAAAATAACTTATTTCTAAAGCTATTAAATATTAATATATATTATCTAAAACATCTTGAAGTCGGTGCAAAGCAAAACAAAAATTACTATATTTTGAAAATTACTAAGCACCGACTTTAAGATGTTTTAGATAATATATATTAATATTTAATAGCTTTAGAAATAAGTTATTTTATACATTTTAGTTTTTTAGTTTTTGAAGTCGGTTTTTTTAAACGAAGTTTTTAAATTTTATAGAGAAAAACGAAATGCAAAGCATGGTGTACGGTCGGTGGTCGCGGGCAACTAACTCCGGTCATTCCCGAGTGAAGTTCGTGCATTCTACTCTCTCTAGGCAATCAACTGACTTAGTATTTATTAAAAAGGAACACAGGTAATACACAAATATTTTGCATTATATCTATGTTTATTAAAAACATGCATCGATAGTGTGTCTGCTGAGATGATCAAATATGGTGGCAGCTGCGTCCGGGACGCTTTCCTGTCCTTATGCAACTTGTACTGGAGGACGGGAAATGTTCCCAACGACTGGAGGCGCGCTGTCATCGTGCCCTTGTATAAAGGCAAGGGGTCATGTATGGAGTGCGCCAGCTACAGGGCCATCAGTTTGATCAGCACAGCATCTAAAGTGTATGCGAAAATTGTTGAAAGGAGAATGAGAGTGGTATCCGATAGATTACTGTGGGATGCACAAGGAGGCTTCATAAATGGAAGGGGATGTATGGATCAAGTTTTCTCGCTCCGCAATATCGTGGAGAAGCAGCTGGCTATGGGCCGGAAGGTTTTCTGCGGTTTTGTGGATCTAGAGAAAGCATTTGACAGGGTTGTGCGGAAGGACCTCTGGGACATATTGCCCGGATATGGGATTGATGGCCATTTGCTGCGTGCTGTACAGTCCACTTACGAGGACTGTATGGCATGCGTGCGGGTGGACGGCAGCCTGTCGCCCTGGTTTGGCGTCAATATTGGCGTCCGGCAGGGGTGCGTGCTGTCGGCTTTGCTGTTCATCCTATATCTGGACAATTGTCTCCAGAGATTAAGATTGATGGATGTTGGGGTGCGGATGGGTGATCTAGTTGTTAGCAGCTTGCTTTATGCGGATGATGCCGTGCTTTTAGCCGAATCGCCATCAGAACTGCAAACACTAGTCACAATGATCAAAGATGACTGTCAGGCGAGAGGCTTAGGTTTGAATGCGAAGAAAACAAAGGTGATGGTGTTTGAAAGAGAAACAACCAGAACAAATGCAAGGATAATGGTCGATGATGTTATGCTGGAACAAGTGAATGAGTTTGTATATCTCGGATGTGATTTTAGCAGGGATGGAAGGTACACCGCTGATATAGAAAGAAGAGTGAATTTGGGGAATAGTGTGAATGGAGCGTTAGGTAAACTTCTAGGCGCTAAGAACCTCAGCCAGAAGGCCTAGCTTGCCATACACAACGCGGTGCTGGTATCTACGCTCACGTATGGAAGCGAGAGTTGGGTATGGAATAGAGAGCACGAAAGTAGAGTAAACGCGGTCGAAATGCGAGCACTGCGCAAAATCTGCGGAGTGACGCTCGCGGACCGCGTTCGTAATACCGAAGTAAGAAAGAGAGTTGGTCTGAAAGAGAGTGTCGGGGTGAAGGTAATGAAAGGAATGCTCCGGTGGTTCGGGCATGTGGAAAGAATGTAAGATGAAAGAATGACTAAACAGATATACAATGCAAAAGTGGATGGATGCAGAAGTCGCGGAAGGCCACGACACACCTTCCATAATCAAATTGATCGTGTACTAGCAGAAGGTGATGTCAGGAGCCTTAAGAACTGACGAGCGTGCATGACAAGAACTATGAATGTCAAAGAAGCAAGTGAGGTGTGTAAGAATAAGCCTAAATGGCGCTCTGTTGTTCGTGTCTACCCCGCAAGGGACCTGGCGTGGAGTTATGTATGTATGCATGTAAGTATTTAAATTATATATTTATATTTAATTTTACATGCAACACCGAGCGGGCCGCTCATCCACCGGATTCTATCGTCAACATTAATTATGGTCGAATTTCGACAATTGGGCGACCACTGATTTAGTTTAATTTATAATATTCTTCTAACTGTAATTTATATTCGAAAAAACACATTTAGGAATTAAATAATTATTTCTTGGTTTATTTTTGTATTTATTGTAACATGAGTAAATAACGCAAATGTCAATCATCCACGATCGTCACTTGCTAATCGTCGTCTCCTGAACACGGTTCCATAAAACCGTCTCACAGCCACTCGTAAGAGTCCTCGTCTAGGAAAGGGCTGCAATCAACATGCAAACGGCACTCCTTATACCTTAACGATCTTATACTTAACCTTAAACCAGTCGTGGATATTTCAATTTTTCAAAAATATTTGTACAAATAGGGGACACCGGGTACAAAAGCACAAACTGTACTTTTAGCTAGAATTCCAAGCAAACATCGTATTTAAATAACTAGTTAAAAAAAAGGTTTAAATACAAGCTTTTGAGATCCTGCATATCATGTAGCAGCAGAGTGTTAGCCAAGACAAGTAAAACGAGCCCAAACACGGCGTGTCTATCTTGTTTAGTACAGGAGTTCCTATGTCCACCTTCCGACTTCATCATCAGATCAGCTCCATGGTACCTTATTATTGCATTGTCACGCGACACACAATGTGTGCAAAATTTCAGCTCAATCGGAAACCGGGAAGTTGGTCAAATTTAACTTGCAAGAATCCACCCGATTTTACATACATACATCCATTGCAAGTTAAATAAAAGCTTGTATTAAAAAATAGAACTCTATAAGACTGTTACGAATTTGTAGGGGATTTGTAGTATGTAAATTCCAAAATGCCGTAGGAATTATCACAAAGTTTACAAGAAGTACACACACATAATTCACAGTTCTTACATGTATAGCCGTATATAAAAAAAACCAAACAGTGGGGCAAACAATTGTTATGACATAAATCGTGTAAAGTTCGTCGTTATAAGATACTCGCTCCGTACGAAAGTGCACTAGGTAACGCCTCGTCTGCAGTTAGAACACTGACTGACCGACTCCCACATGCCACCCATTGGTTCTTGAAATCGTTAAATGGTTATAGGTACATGTGTCCACGTTCCTCTTCTTGCTAAAAATCATTAGGGCTGGTGTGCACCGACTTTTAACCGATGGTTAAAATAATTTAATCGCTAAAAATGTATGCATAAACAGTGATTATTTTATTTTAACCACCGGTTAAATGTCGGTGCACACCAGCCTAAATGAACTACATCTAATGTTCTTTTTTAATCATGGTATCTTATACTAATATATAAAGCTGAAGAGTTTGTTTGTTTGCTTGAACTCGCTAATCTCAGGAACTACTGGTCTGATTTGAAAAATTATTTCAGTATTAGATAGCTCATTTATCGTGGAAGACTATAGGCTGTATATCATCACGCTTAGACCAATATGAGCGGATCACCAGTGAAGAAATGCGGGCCGAAGCTAGTTATTATATATTTTTTAAATTAAAACTGTATAGCAAACTATATCATCAAATTCCCGCTAAATCTCAGCGATAATATTTCCTCCATTTTCAATATTACCTGTGCAGTTAACCGGATATTGATACGGTAGTTTGTGGAAAGATAATAACGGAAAGAGAACGACTATTACTTCCGGAAGCCGCTTTTATTGTATACAGTCGATTCGATGTTATATCGTAGCATTTCAAATGCAGGTACAGTCACGGAACGAAAATGTTCGTCACCTTAAAGGAGATTTTTGCTTGCACGAGTACAAGATACAATACTGCCATCATTTTGATAAATTTTACGTTTATAAAATGTAGAAAAAGAAAATTGAAATACTGACAATAACAGACGCTGATTAACAATAAGAAACAAAGTAACATAAATATTAAAATCAATAAAAAAGTTTTACCTGTCTAAACAATTTGCTTAGACAAGATAGAAAATCAAACAATTTTGATCTAAGTAATTTAAAACTGCATTGTCAAATAATTAAACATATAAAATAAATTAAAATTTAAATATGAAACAAAATCAGAGAGGCACAGCAGATTTCGAAGATGAAATTTTTAGGACTTTACGACTGTCTGTCTATATGCACTACGTGAAAACTACTGGACGGATTTGAATGAAATCCTACACAGAGTTAGATAAAAAGTATCCTAAGTTAACACCTGGGATACTTTTTATCCCGATAAACCGAACGCCAACGAATGGCCAACTAAGCCGCAGACGAAGCCAACGCGAAGCCCGCGAAGGCCATCGAATGCCGCAGACTGGCCAACGAGAGCCGTTGAGAGACCGCCGTCAGGAAGGCTCCAATGGCTCCAAGCCCCGCCACCGACGGATAGTTGTCCGTCGAGTAGAAGACGGGGCAAAGAGGTTTTCCTCGAGGCCCCAACCTCCTCGCCGCCTCAAAAGGCTAAGAGGAAGAAGACCACCTGTATTCCGATAAATTACGTCGTTTTTTATAGCATATACGAATATAACTGTTGACATTCACTAACAAATGGTATTAAAGTCACAAGTTGTCACCGGTGGTCAAACTTCGGCTCTAAAGTTCTGTTGTCAAAGACTATACTTCTATAATCATAAATTTCGCCAAGGCTACACTGTTAATTTGACTTTAACAGTAAACAAAAGAGTATATATGCGTGTGTATCAAATACATAGTGTGTGTAATGTTTTTTTTAAATTGATTTAAAGAATTTTTAATGCATAATTTAAAAAAAAACTGCACTCCTTCTCTATATAAACTATAAGTGTGCGAAATATCATACTCTTCCGTCCGCGCAATTTTCGTAAAAATGGGTACAAAGTTTTTGCTTCACGTATTATTATTATATAGATAAAGTAACAACAAGCACATTAATATATTTACGGATAGTGTCGTGTTTTCAATCATTAGTCTTTGGCTTAATGTAAGATTTAAATCCTAGCTTTTACTGCCTTTGATACTAAAGCTCGTTAACTAATCCTGTTAAATAACTTTGAAAGGATACCTTAGTTAGCAGGAAAGCTCTAACTAGTAAGAAAAGCTCTAACTAGTAACAAAATAGATAAATACTCGTAGTTAGATGACACATGTTATATTTCTATTACGTTTGGCATATTTCAATATCTCGGCGTTGGGATTAATATTGTTATGAGTTGCAGGACTCGAATTAAAATACTGTTGGAATTATTATAGAATTTATTAGAACTATACAAACACGTATAACACAGGTACAAATATAACTGTACCCAACCAGTCCAAACGTAATGAACGATTCAATCACACGCGCAAGGACTTTGCGCCTGTGATTGAATCGTTCACTAAATAGATTACCGAATGAAGTACACACGTCTTGTTTCGCTTGTGCTTATCGCTCGACTGCCTCACCCCTCCGTTGGGGCATTGCTTTATACTGTACAAATACGTGGACTGAATTTTCCAAGAATCACATCTGGCTGATGACTACCATAAAGATAACAATACACAATGGGTTGTTTTTCTAATCACAAATTTTAAACACAAAGTAAACAAAATAAGACGGTCATAAAGAGTTTCAATGTTATTAGCTCAAACGCCGCCGGATAATAAATGTGATTTGTTTACAGATATGCAGGTGGCCCAAATTGTACAACAAAAACAATATTCAATGTACGATTTCATTGCAATAGTGTCCAAAATGCGTATTCTACTAAATCCACAATAACTTCTCGATATCGTCGCGGTGGTATAATTTTAGAGAAAAATTGATGTTACCATTAGCAGAAATGGCATTATCGAAACTAATACTGATAAGTAAAAAGTTTAAATATTTTTTTCGCGAGTTTTTGCTTATAAATATTCATAAAATTGAGGTTTTTATAGATTTTTAGCAGGGATGGAAGGTACACCGCTGACATAGAAAGAAGAGTAAATTTGGGGAATAGTGTGAATGGAGCGTTAGGTAAACTTCTAGGCGCTAAGAACCTCAGCCAGGAAGCCCAGCTAGCCATACACAACGCGGTGCTGGTACCTACGCTCACGTATGGAAGCGAGAGTTGGGTATGGAACAGAGAGCATGAAAGTAGAGTAAACGCAGTCGAGATGCGAGCACTGCGCAAAATCTGCGGAGTGACGCTCGCGGACCGCGTTCGTAATACCGAAGTAAGAAAGAGAGTTGGTCTGAAAGAGAGTGTTGGGGTGAAGGTAAGGAAAGGAATGCTCCGGTGGTTCGGGCATGTGGAAAGAATATATGATGAAAGAATGATTAAACAGATATACAATGCAAAAGTGGATGGATGCAGAAGTCGCGGAAGGCCACGACACACCTTCCATGATCAAATTGATCGTGTATTAGCAGAAGGTGATGTCAGGAGCCTTAAGAACAGACGAGCGTGCATGACAAGAGCTATGAATGTCAAAGAAGCAAGCGAGGTGTGTAAGAATAAGCCTGTATGGCGCTCTGTTGTTCGTGCCTACCCCGCAAGGGACCTGGCGTGAAGTTATGTATGTATGTATGTATGTTTTATAGATTTCTTGTCTGTTTGTTCGAGATTCACGTAAAAACTTCGATGCGATTTTCGCTGAACGACAGCAAATTCTTAGAATTAAAATCTGCGCTACTTTTCACCCTGGGAATCCCGCGGGAACTTTCGAAATGGCCAGATTGAAAAAAATCTAATTCCGTTGTGATTTTTTTCCACTGATCGATAGAAAATTTTATGTAATAAATGTAAGATATTTTTTATATCTGAAATCCCGCGGGAATTTGAAGCGGTTTGGAGTTGTTCGGGTGCATAAAGATAAACTTATTCCCACACAGTTTTCACTAAAACGATAGCTTCTTTTTTTAAATATTGCGATACTTTGTATCCCGGGAATCTCGCGGGAATTTTCTACGTCACACGTAGACGAAGTCGCGTGCATATCCTAGTTTAAAATATTCTTTAAGGTTACATACATACAAGGAAGAGATTGCTTTGAGTATTAACGCCACATATCGTTTTTACAATTACAATATTGAAATCGTACATTTTTACAAGCTTTTATTTAACTTGCAATGGATTTACCTATGTATGAATGTATGTATATAATTATGTATGTATGTAAGTTCAGGTGGAATCTTGCAAGTTAAATTTGACCAACTTCCCGGTTTCCGATTGAGCTGAAATTTTGCACACATATGTATATACATATGTTTGCAAAATTGCGTGACAATGCAATAGTATGTTACCATGGAGCTGATCTGATGACGGAGCCAGAAGGTGGCCATAGGAACTCCTGTACTAAACGAGATAGCCCCGTCGTGTTTGGGCTCGTTTTATTTGTCTTGGCTGGCACTCTGCTGCTACATGATATCCAGGATCTCAAAAGCTTGTATTTAAAAACCTTTTTAAAAAAGCTTATTGTAAATGTTTATATGGTGAGCAATTTAAGTATTATTGGTGTTTTTCGGACACGAACATGCTAACGAAGCTATATTTTCAAATATTTCCTTTACTTAGCTACAAGTTGTAACTTAACGAATTACAAACTCGCGGGTAGATGACTTAAAAGTCAATGCAACGTATTCACAAAATTAACCCGTTAAAGGAGGTGAGCCCACAAATTATCCAGACAAGGGTCAGTTCACTTGAATAATTCTATTTCAGCAACATGTTGCAAGATGGTTAATAATTGAACACGGGACTGCTTCCCTTTAAATGACCGAGTCGTTAAATTAACACGAATGGAGATTAGAATATTCATTGCAATAAAATTGTTGCTTTTTATGGAGGCTAACATAATGACGTCAGTTTTGGTAGCAACTTGAAGAGTGACGCTTTGTTGCTCAGTTTTAATAAACTTCAAGATGTTTTAGATAATATATTAAAAACTAGCTGTCCCGGCAGACGTCGTCCTGCCCGAAAAAATAAGGGTTGGTCGTAGAGGGTTGAAAATTTGGGTTGTATGTATTTGTTAATGCTGTATCATATTTTTTTTATATCTAACAATATAAAAAAATTAGGGGTGGATTACCCTTAATATTTAGGGGGATGAAAAATGGATGTTGTCCGATTCTCAGACCTACTCAATATGCACACAAAATTTCATGAGAATCGGTCAAACCGTTTCAGAGGAGTATGGTAACTAACATTGTGACACGAGAATTTTATACATAAGAATGATAATTTAAAAAAGCGTTAGAAATAAGTTATTTTACAGTTTTTAGTTTTTGAAGTTTAAACTAAGTTTATTTTTTTATTTTTCACTTTTTAGTGTCTAGCGATGGGTAAACCTACGAAAGGTGCCGCGCGCCTTGAAAAATATAGGTCCCAAGAAAAGGGAGCCGAAAAAAAATCATAACAAAAATGTTCATTTCATGAAAACTACTGGGCCAAAATATGTTAAATTTTCAGGGGACCAAATGGCAACTATTCCGCATCAAACTAAAAAGAATCACGTAATCCGGATCATAAATTTCAGCGTAATCGTTGTACATACATAAAAAAATACCAACCAAGTTGAGAACCTCCTCTTTTTTGAACTCGGTTAAAAATAATTATTGATAGTTTTAATTGATGGATCCAAAAAAATCCGAAATCGAAGAACTGGTGGATGAGCCCAATATAATAGGCGAGAGCAAGGCACATCGCTTGCGCTGGCTTGGCCACCTGCATAGACTGGGGGAGGATCGCGCGGTGAAAAGAACCTATCTAACCAGACCAACAGGACGACAGCCGGTCCAGATCGCTGGAGTGACGTAGACTGGCAGGAGACAGCGCTGAACAGGAAGGAGTGGAGTATTCTCATTTCGGAGGCCATGACTCGTTTTGGATCGTTAAGTCGCAGCAGTTAGTTTGTATTGTGAATCTGGCAGATAGGCAGACGACGCATCTGATCGAAAGCGGTAAGTTGTTTTTGTAGCACCGAAAGTGCTAACCAATGTGCTGCCGCTCTCTAAAGCCGGAACACATTGTTATCTACCGGTTATTGTAAAACAGTAATAATTAATGCGCTATTTGACTCTTTTACTTGTATAAACTTACTAGCGCATTTTTCTCTACATGATATTTATTTGTATTGAAATTCCTTCGCCTATCCACTGCCCACAAATTGCGCCATGATACGTACTGAACTTATGACGCCTGCACACACTTCATCTTATTATGATAATTCTTTTACGGTGCAGCCAAGCTTTGAAATATGCTGCCTCTTACTGTCAGAGAGGCCAAATCCTTACCAACATTTAGAAATTTGCTCAGAAAACACTATTTGTCCACAAATAGCTATTTCTGATTTACGGAATATAATCACGCTAAGACATTTATTTATTATAATAACTTATGTGGTATTGTATATATATGACTATGTATGTATTTGTATATTTATTTCTTAAATTAGTTTGAGTATTTATGTATCTATTGCCTTTTTCCTGCACCACCTATTTCGCCTGATTCAAATTTCTTTTATTTAGGTTGCCTGGAAGAGATCGCTTTGAGCGATAAGGCCGCCTGTTGTATTGCCTAGAAAATATTGTAAACATGGTCTGTTTTTGCAATTGTATAATCAAATGTTATCTATCTATCTATGAAAATTCACATGGGAAATATGACATGTAAAACCTTGAACCTGGCTATAGGTTGTTTTGCCGCCTCTTATGAAAGGTCGCCTTCTGCAGGGAATTGCATACTTCCTCCGTTCCTCCACGCATATAGGATATAAAATAATAAGTGCATTATATTGCAAAATTAGAAGACCAATGCGCTGCTGGTTTCGGAGGGGCGAATTTGGCGAATAATTTGGCTGGCGATTCTTATGGCTGCATACCCTACACTAGGGTTGGTAGACATCCAGACGGGCAAGTACTCTACCATCTATCCATATGTGGGTTCGTTTGTTTGTTTGCCTCGTAGGACAGGAATTTATATACTATCTGCATTCCTGCGCGGATATATGTAGTAAAAATTTCAGTACATTGATACAGCAACAATTTCAGAGCCCATCCCCATATGCAAAACGCGGCTTCAAGTTACTTAATAAAGTTAGGGGGCTCTCGTATGATTATGCGGGGATTAATAAACCGTTGACAAAGTTCACTTCGTATCAATTTATTAGTATGTGGGTGGTGTTTTACATACAATGT
Organism: Dendrolimus pini; assembly: GCA_949752895.1. NCBI lineage: Eukaryota > Metazoa > Arthropoda > Insecta > Lepidoptera > Lasiocampidae > Dendrolimus > Dendrolimus pini. The sequence continues at coordinate 17,110,672 of OX457144.1, read as the reverse complement.
CACTAAGGAAATTTATTATATTTTTTAACCGTCTTCGAAAAGAACGTTCTCAATTCGAGTGTATATTTTTTTATTCGATAGAGTATACTCCTGATGTAGTCCCATTTTCACCAAGTCAGGATCTGATTAGTGGATCCCAGGGAACTAGAGAGTAACCCTGGAATATTCTAGATACGTATAACTTATCTCATAATAATCATCATAATCATCAAATAACAGAAAAAAATAATGACAAGTTAATAATAGTATTATATATTGGCCTGGCAACATTATAAACTGCCTGTATTGCACGTTCGAAAGGACAAACTGTCGTTCCAATAAAGAACACAACATCTTCTTTGAATTATATGTATGTGACAGTTTATTTAATAAATTATATTCTATTCTATATATCTTTCTAAAGCTATTCGAATACAGATTTTAATTTGTCTAGTGATTTTAATTTGTCTACCGATTTTATTTGTCTATCGATTTTAATATGTCTACCGATTTCATTTTTTCTGCGGATTATAATTTGTCTACCATTTTTAATTTGACTACCGGCTATAGTTTGTCGGCCGGTTATAATTTGAAATTTGTATGCCGGTTGTAAAACAAAATATTCACGGAACCCTAAAAAGCATCTCCCAAAAGTTCCCTAATACAATTTTGTTAATAATTGATGTGTCAATAATGAAAGTCAATTTATTACTGATATCTTTCATGCCATTTATATAATAAAAAACAGGACAAATATGTTTGTTTGTTTACCAATTAATTAAGGAAGTATAACAATGATTCTTCTTTTTCTAACATTCCTCTAATAGATTTGTGTATCTGGTCAGTGTGGCATTTTCAGGAATCTTCAAGTTTATACAGACCATAGTTGATAACGGAAAGTTCCTAACGACTTGTCACCACATCAGGAATCGGGCCCGGGATTTTTAGGTTCATGTGATTTTTGAGAGGTAATTTTTAGACCACTCAAGAACAGCCGTTAGTGAATCGTCCGTGCAGGAACGGAGAAAGAATATAATTTCCTGCGGCTGGGCGGCCTGTCATAAGAAGCGAAAAGACAACCCACAACCAGGTGGTAGGGCATTTGCTGGCCTGGACAGCTTTTACTCCTGGTTTAAAGTATGTCGCCATAACAACCTTGAGTTGTGTTCCAGCATTAGTGACCAGGTTCCAGTCTCCTTTAAGACAGCAGCAGTGAATTTGTAGCACCTTGTAACCTGCAAATGTCCATAGGCGATGGTAACCGCTTTCCATTAAGTGGGCAGTCTGCCTGTCTGCTGAACTCTTCGAAAAAATCTTTTCGTTTGGCTTGTCACTCGGGACAATAATATAAGATGACAAACTTTTGCATTAGAAATCAAGAATCAACTTATTTCCTAATTAAAGGAATATTCCTTAATTACTTTTACATTAATGAGATATTTTGTGTGATAACTTTTCCTCGATCATTATGATATTTCAATTATGACCCTGAAGTGTAATTTCCTGAAGTAATTCGGCAAGTCTCCCAGAAATCATTATTAACTTAATTATTTTAGTATAATTAGTTTCGTTAATATTATTACAGGAAGACCCGAGAAAATCGGCCAAGTGCGTGTAGTCCTTTATACTTTGGACTTATTTCTACGAAGTCTAGACGTTCAGTTTGTAGTGGTCGAGGTGTTCAATTAAAAAAACTACTCACTTTATACTCATATGTATATTATTAAATGCGTGTTAAAGTGACCATTTAATGTACGTGAAATGTATATTTATTGCAATACACTAAAAATAATTATATTTAGTTTATAATGTCGTCCTACCGTGGTATTTACTGATCAAGTCAGGTAGTGTATTGATGGATGTCAGTATTTAACAGGGCTTTCTAGATTTCTGAATTCGCGAATGATAGTTTGTGTTAAATCCTGATATCTGTCAGTACACTACGGGCGCGTTCCTTTAGTGTCTCACAACGCCCAAAATGCTCCGTCTGCCGTTCCACATGGCGATCACGGTCGTTATGTTCGTGGCGAAAACGTCACTAATGATGCCATTCTGTTCGACCACACAGCGCTTACAACGACCCATGTCAAGAGGTGGGTCGAAGTGGGCGTTGTCCACAGAGCATTAAGTCTCTGTATCGATTGACATTAAAAAAGGCTCGATTTTCAAATTAACCAATGACATGTGTGTATTTTGGCGTTAATAACATGGACACGTCATAATCCGTTCCACTAGAGTTTATGATTTTAACGCCCACAAGCAAGCGTAACGGGAAAAAACGGGGTCGTGAGCGTGGTCGTTGTGAGACTCTTATGGAACGTGGCCTAGATTAGACACAAGTAGGAACTCACATGGTATCGTGTCAATACGTTACGGGTCGTTCTTGGGGGTTGGTATACGCTTCTTCAATAAGATTCTTAACTTGTTGTTATTTTAACTGTTCACTGTCATTTGTTTAAGCTACTTTATAAATATTGAAATGAATTCGTTTACTGTTAATCACTAATCTCTTTGTATTTATGGACAGCCTTCAAGTAAGACACAAGCCATTCTATTGTTCATTCTTATTAAAGGTTTTACAAAATTGAATAATCCAATGGATAGTCCATGCATATTTATGTTTATCAGAGTAAGTTGAGTTTCAACTGCGATCGAGAAATTATTATCTGTACATACAGGATGGGAATCTCATATAGATAGATCTTACGCGTTTTATGTAATTATTATCTACAGTCTTTGATTTGCACTTGTTGAATTTTGTTATCTTTGTAAGAACTGTAACTTACTTCTGTGTACTTTGAATAAAATTTGTGATCTCCTGAAAAGGTGTTTAAATTCGAATCACGCAAATATGTAACAATACTTTGATATCCAATTCAAAAGCTTTTGATAACTTCTGCTACAGAAAAGTTTGTAAGTCATATAGGCATAGGTACGTACTTATTGTTAAAAGTCAAGTCTGTTTCTTACTTTATGTACATCACTTTCCAACGAAGAAACTTTCCAGCCACACGCCTAAGAATATTTAAATTTGATCTTTTATCTCTCTTTGTGTGTCCAGAAATAGAAAGACAATATGTACGATGACAATGATAAACCTTGAACTGAAAGTCAAGTTATGAGATTACCCGCATCTTAGCAAGTTTTCTTAACTTCGCTTTGCTCCATACGGTCAGATTTGTGTTGGGACAAAGAATGTATTACTTTTGTTTTGATAACTCTTACTATTATTATATTAGTTAACCATTATCATGACTAATATTATAAATATAAAAGTAACTTTGTCTGTCTGTTACGCGTTCACTGAAAAATCAGAGTGCTGATTTTGCTGAAGTTTGTTATACATGCAGTCTTAATATTGAAAATGTACATAGGATTCTTTTTACCACAAAAATGGGATAGTTTTTGCAACATAGATTAAAGTTTTTTTTTAATAAACAAGAGTGCTAATACTCGCGTGTAATGCGAGTATTCCTGTACCGTTTTATGTGAAGATACCCGGTCATATCGTGGCCGATGGGCCATCATATGGACGCTTACCCTAAAGGAAGAGAACTAGCTGTTAGTGGCTGAAAGAAAGGTTCTGCGTAGGATTTTGGTCCCAACAAGGAGAGACGATGGCAGTTGGCTTAGTATTTGATATAATCGTTACCTCCAAATACGACATCAATAGCACCACCGTCAGCGTCTTCAATGCCAGCGAATATTTTCATAAGATCGTCACCCAAAGAAAGGCCTAAACTCATCTAGAAATGAACTGATTGTAAGTTTAATAAATCAAATTGTAAGTGGTTATTTGACGGTGTTACCATGACCAATATTGTACAACCATGCAATGTCTACATTGGTAAAATTTCAGACTATTATATTTTGTGTTTCTCCGTAAAATTTTGGGCTCAATAAGGAGAGACGATGGCAGCTGGAGGGTCCGAACCAACGTCGAAATTCAAAATCTCGTGGCTGAGCCTAACATAACAGGAGAGATAAAATCTCAACGCCTCCGTTGGTTCGGTCACGTAGAACGGATGCGTGAGGATCGAAGCGTGAAGAGGGCTTATTTGGGACGATCGGATGGGCGACGTCCGGTCGGTCCTCCCAAGTATAATATTTGCCAAACTGCACCAATTTAAGATCACCCCAAGACATAATATTTTTTTTTGTATGTATTTTCTGATACTTTCCTTTATAATAATGTTTTTTCTAATATGTCTCGCAATGTATGTGTGTGTGTACCAAATAAATGTTTTTTCGTTCCATATATTTTTTTTTTTATTGCTATACTTTTAATAATAAATAAAATAAAAAAATAAAAATTGCAGGAGTTCAGCAGACAGGCAGAAGGCCCACTTGATGGAAAGCGGTTACCATCGCCTATGGACATTTGCAACATCAAACGTGCTACAAATGCGCTGCTGCTCTCTTAAGGGAGACTGGAACCTGGTCACTAATGCCGGAACACAACTCAAGGTTGTTATGGCGACATATTTTAAACCAGGGGTGGTAGCCATCCAGTCGGGCAAATGCCCTACCAATATTTCATTGATACCTATCTAATGAGCGGTTTCGGCGTATATTCTAGTCAACATGGAGTGTACTTCGAATACCAAGCTAATTTGCTTCTAAATTGAGTAGTGTATGTGGGTGAATACCTATTCACTGAATCATGCCCACTATTCTACACTTGCTAATATCTCAAGATAATATACTTATGGCGAAAGCTTCAAATGTTAAAGGCGGCAATGTCCACTGGATGTAGTGCGTGGCTCGTTAGGTCTTTCGCCTATTTTTTTTTTAAATGTTAATAATATTATAATAATTCAAATTTTAATTCAAATTCAAGTTCAAAAGTTTTTATTCAAAATAAGTTCCACTGGAGAACACTTTTTGAAGGTCATACATATAGATTAAAATTTAATTTTACTTCCTAGTCTATGTACACCGCTTTGCAATAATAACAGCTCATAATTGTCCCACTGGTGGGATCAGGCTTCCAACTTTAGGGGAATGGACAGTATACCACGCCACGCCACGCCACGCCACGCTTGTCCAAGGCGGCTTGGGAGGTTTGACGCATCGGTTATCACGATGCGCAGGTTGCATCACAATGTTTTCCTTCACCGTTGTTAGCACGTGGCAAGTGTAACAATATGCATATTATAGGTCTAAAAATTACCTAAGTGGTGCATACGTTCCGGCCAGGATCGAGCCCGCGCCCTTAAAGTCTGGGACGCGTGCGCTTGCCATTACGCTATCACGACTTAAAATGTATATCAATTATAAATACGCAGGGGGGCTTTGTGGCGAAGCCTTAGGTTAGTAGCGACACCTCGTATCTGACTCGGAGGGAAGGAGGGTAAGGCAAGTGGACACCGCTAGAGCTACTATCGCTAGAGACTCAAGCTCCGAGGGTGGAAATGATAAATGGCATAAGGTCGGAGGTAGCTTCGGTGATCCTGCAGCCCACCTCTTCACACTCCTTAGTAGGGTGGCGCAAAAAAACGTAATTTTTTTGAGTCTCGAATGAAAAAATGTTAGGTTTTGATGTTATAAGAACTCCCTCCAAAGGACAGCTCAAAATATTTTTTGAGAGGTCGCTCCAAATTTTTTAAGATTTTTTTTATTCATTTTTTTCTCGTTACGGTATAATTTTATAGACCAAAAAATAATACGTTTCTGAAACTTTCAGTTCAAAATTTGAATTTTAAAAAGTAAGTCATAATTTTTTTTATTTTTACTAGTGAATTACTCTTTCGAAAAAACCTAAAGTATGAGTTAACCTTATAAAATTAAAATTTTGAAAATAAAAATAAATTGTGTATATACAGTGTAAACTCCATGTAACGTCACGTAGTTTAACGACAAACTTCCTTAAGCGTTGAAACCACCTGGCTTTGGTTGGTTTAGCTTATCTTCCATACGCGCATTACTTCCCGCCCTGAGTTAGGTTCCGTTACGGGGGGCCTTTAGCTTGCTAGGAAAACAAAAGACCACGACCCCCGTTTAACGAAGTGGGGTGTGTTCTCCCAGGGCAAACTCCAGGCACTCTATTGCGCTGGATCGGCTGGGCGTAACTATGTTCTAAGTCTCAGCCTTTCCTTCACAAACTAAAGCGCAGGGTCGTCAGGGAGGAGGGGGTTTTTAGTGGGTATTGGGGTTGCTTGCCCGTGCAGCTTCCTCTGAGTCTTTCCACACTAGCTGAGTCGATCGCGGGCGGATCACTGTCAAGAGCATACTATTGCTGCAGTGATACCTCCCCCGACCGACGTGTGTCGTTCCATAGCAACGACCCAGTCTGTGCGTAAATCGGAAGCATTTTCCCTCGCCTCAAAAAAAAAAAATCTTATCTTCCATACAATGATACACTCCATATAGCATTATACCCACTCTCAATAACGACAACAATTAAGTAATAAAAAGTACCTTTTAAGTTGACAAAATTAGTAAGTACTGCACAGCTGTGTATGTTCTTTTATCGCTTTATTATCCTAACCCGTAATAAGCTCGATTGTCGGTATCATGCATACCGAAATTTCTAATAAATCCGAAATACTAAAATTATAAGTACTTCCCTTATCACCAAGATGCCTTAATATCGCAGATGTGAATAAACTAAGTAAAAAATAAAACAAAATTACTGGTGCAGTAAAAGACGTCAGACAAAAGACATCTCTCCATTTAACGACAACTCTCTATAACGCCATAATAGGTACAGTCTCTTCAGTGTCGTTATATAGAGTTACCGCTATATTTTTATGTTAGCTTTGTTTATAGGGTAGTTTTATTTTTAGTGTTTTAATGTTTTAAACAAATTGATATCATTACCTTACTGTCCGAGATAAAAGTATTTAATATTCGTCCCGTCTTCCGAAATTACACGATAATTTATTCATTCTTAAAGTCGTAATGAACAAACGAACAAAATACATTTCGCTTTTAAATTTTATTAAGGAGTATAAACTTATTATCGCTGTATAAAACAAATCTGTTTCATATTTTAGTTATTCAATAGATTTCTATTGAGCAGAATCAAATTAAAATGCACTTTGCGAATAGAAAATTGCTACTTAACTTAATAAAGTAACGCTTTTTATCTCTTGTAGATCTTAGTTAGAATAATTACATTCGGAAGATAGATTTGAATTTAATAAAATTTATTTTAAAATAAATGGAATAGAAATATATTGTTACGAGCTACGGGATTCAAATTAAAATAAATGCCGTTGGAATTACTATAGACTTTATTAGAACTGTACAAACACGTGTAATTGTAATGGGGTCGTATTAATATCTTTGCAACGCCAAGATATTGATATAGCAGAATTTGAAACATTGTAAAATCGAACGCGTATTACAATACGAGTTCTAAACTGATATTTATTAGTCACATGAGAACTCAAATTTGAGTTACGTGAAATCCACTAAACTGTTACGTAACTCATTGGATTATGTGCCTTGTGGCGTACACGTTAAGTGCTTTTTGGTGTTGTTTATTAATAAATCAAATTGCATTATGGAAAAGTAACGGTGAAACTGTATGGATGTATTCTTTGTGTATTTTTTTTAAATTTACTTATGTACGAGTATATGTTTATATCGGTCGCGGGTTCAAATCCTGACCAGAACGCATGCACCACAGTGGGCAGTTTTCTGACATAATGTGTATATTGTTACAATTACCACGTGCTAACGTCAATCAATCAATCAATCAATTTCAATCAATCAATATCTTTATTTGCAAGAATGTAGTGTACTGTGCATCTACAATTGTGTAACACCTGTAGTGTTACACAATTGTAGATGCACAGTACATTCTACCACATAGTGGTGTACAAAACGAATGAAATCAAATTTAAAATTAAATTAATATAAATATTCTAATTTAAAAAAAAGTCAATTTTCCATAAAATACAAGTAATTAATGTCAAGAGAAATAATTACAAATAGATCACTAAGCTTTTCCGTATAGATTATAACGACAGGCACTTTTTTTAAGAAATTCATCTACAGTATAGAAACACTCCTTGATCAGTCACTTTTTTAAGACTACAGTGAATTTTCTTGGGGGTGCGTTTATAATATTATTTGGCAAAGAGTTATAAATAAGAGGAGCCATGTAAATACAGTTCCTTCTGAAGAGATCCAGAGAAGGCACAGGCATCTTTAATTTTACTTGCGTCACAAGTCTCGCGTTAACATTATTAAATTCTTCAAACAAAGACCCATTGAATTGGATAATCTTAGCGATTTCAAGTATATAGCCACATTCATATATACTAGCCACAGTAAGGAGATTGTGAGATTTAAAAACCGGCTTGCACGATTCTGCCCATTTCATTCCAAATACGGCACGAAGGCATTTCTTTTGGGCGAGAAAAACCCTTGCAATATCAGGGGAGTTTCCCCATATTATGATTCCGTAGTGGATTAATGAGCAAACATGAGCATGATAAGCCATTAACACAGTTTGCAAGGATATTCACGTTCTAATTTTTTTAATAGCGAAAACAAAACTATTAATTTTACTACAAATCATGTCAATATGTTGTTTCCATGATAAATGAGCGTCAATTTGAATTCCCAGGAATTTTGTGCAATTAACCTGTTCTATGTTTATATTATTATAGTTAATGTTTAAATTATTTGTTTTACTTTGTTTTGTTCTAGATTGAATAATTTTTGTTTTGGATAAATTGATAGTTAGTTTATTAGAGTTGAGCCAATTAATAATATCAGATAAACATGTCATAACATCATTTTCGTAGTCATAGATAGTAGAACATTTTATAACTATTGTTGTATCGTCTGCAAATAAAATACTGTTATGTTTAGTGGCGAGAGGCATGTCGTTTACATATAACAGAAATAATAAAGGGCCCAATATGCTTCCTTGAGGGACGCCGCGGTGGGTAGTTTTTTGTGTAGTATCGTAGTTTGTAATACAGTTTAAAACTTTATCAAGTTTAGTTACTCTAGTTATTTGTTGGCGATCACTTAAATAATTAGTTAATAAATTAAGAGCTGGACCTCTAACACCATATTTATCTAATTTTTGGAGCAGAATAGCATGATCAACAAAATCGAAAGCTTTGCTGAGATCAAGAAATAGAGCACAGCAGGCAGTTTTATTATTTAAATTATTTAGAATTAAATTTATAAGGTGATAAGTTGCCAAAGAAGTAGATTTGAATTTCCGAAAACCGAATTGTTCTTTTGCTAGGATATTAAATTTGGTAAAAAATGAAATGAATCTATTATAAATAGCTTTTTCAAAGATCTTAGACAAAATCGGTATTAATGCTATAGGTCTATAATTATTTTTATCCGTTTTCGATCCTTTCTTGAAAAGAAGTTTGATAATTGAAATTTTCAGTCGATCAGGAAAAGAACGTCTCTCCCCGACGGACCCGGTTGGCGTTAACACCCATAATATTAATTATATTATACAGACCTTAACACAGTCAAAAATTATAGGCACAATATCATGAGGTCTTTTCTTTAACAGCCCATAAATGTCTCACTGCTGGGGTCGGGTCTCCCACTATAGGGTAATGGACAGTATACCCGCCACGCTTGTCCAAGGCGGCTTGGCAGGTTTGACACATCGGTTATCTCGATGTGCATGTTTCATGACGATGTTTTCCTTCACCGTTGTTAGCACGTGGTAATTGTAACAATATGCACATTAGGTCAGAAGAATGCCTAAGTGGAGCATGCGTTCCGGCCAGGATCGAACCCGCGCCCTTTGGGTTTGGGACGCGTGCGCTACCACGACTTTTACACTACCACATCCTTCTACGTATTATGATGAATTCTATAGTGATTCCAACGGCATTTTAATTCGAGTCCCGCACTCGTAACAATATTATTAGACATAAAATTTAAGTAAAAACTTAAGCTTTTCTCAAGTTAAACAATTTCAATATTGAATAGATTTGTTTAAGTTATGCCTTCAGTCGGGCGTCCCGAGACGCATTCGGTTATTTTTATTGGATTATCATGTAACCACGCCTATTGAAGCTGGTACAAATACCTTTAATCACACATGAAAGTGTATGTTTTCAAATGTTATTTTTCGTATTAGCAATTCTAATAATAGTAATAACGTAGGCAATGCATTTGGGAATTGGCGACGCGTACTGTATGTAGGACTGGGAATGGGGACTAATGTAACGATGTTTTTAATAGTTAATTATTATGAAATTATAAGCAGCTTAGCAACGAGTAATTTATTGAATGTACTCTCTACAGTCCTTAGTACAGTAATCGTCTGTTTATGTGATAAATTTGTTAATTGTGTTATAGATTATTCAATGGATTAATAACTGTTTATTGTACACCAATACAAAAACTCGCAGGCTAAAAGCAGGAATGTATAGTTTAAGCTTAGTGGAAGGGTATAATTCCGTTAATTTTGTTAACGTCAGTTATTAACAGTTTATCTATACTATATAATATTATACCTATAAAGAGGTGTGAGTTTGTGACGTTGTAGGGGGTAATCACTGAAACTACTGATCCGATTTAAAAAATTCTTCCACTGTTGGCAAGCTACACTATCCCTGGTTCTCATAGGCTATATTATATTTTCAAAAAAAATAGGGATCCTTACTAAAACTCCAATAGTGTAACCCAAGGTGTAATAATTAAATTTAAACAAATGTCGAGACAGCATATGTCTAACTATTATAGCTATGCCACAATAGGTGTTCTCTTATTATAAAAGTTTAATTAAAATTCCGCCGCTAGAAAAGGCTCTTTAGTTGTATCTTGGTATTCATCCTTATCAAAATAAATTACTTCATATCAAGACTGCTTTCAATTCCTTTATATAACTTTTTGAATTATTCGATTCGGACATCCCATTCGGAAGATATCATGAGTTTAAAAATGTAAGTATTAGAAGTTGCATGGTCGCCGCGCACCCTAATCGGCTAGATAAACTTAGGCTAGATTGAGGCGTCACTGGGGTACGGGCAGTATGGGAGGGGAAATATTTTGAATTCGCTTAGTAAGTAATGAAACTCAACCAAAAATAAAGAGGTAAAGTTTGTGACATTGTAGTGGGTAATCTCTGGATTTACTAAACAGATTTTGAAAATTCTTTCACCAGTGGAAAGCTACATTATTCCTTAATGACATAGGGTATATTTGATTGTGCATAATAAAGTAATAAATTATTTTTTCTGATGCCTGGAGAAGGATGCCTGGGCACGGGTCAGCTAGTTGTCATATAAATTAATTTAAAAATATTGAAAGACAGGGACATTATTTATTGATCTATTTATAATAAAGATGTTACGAATATGCGATTTTATTATTTTTAAGGCATGGTTGGGTTTAATAATTTGGCATCCAGACGTTTCATCCACAAGTTTAGATTTAAACTTCTTCTCTTTAGGTTTAAATTAATTCATTTTACCTTATTACTCTTCGTTTGAATCGACCGTGGTAGGGGCAAGAAAAAGATGACGCGTAACGGAATTTTTTTTACTCATAACCGAAAAATGGGACGGAAATTTTTTTCCTACGTCGATAAAGAAGTTTCACTTAAAAAAATAAGAACTACTATTCAATTTAACTTGATTTCTGAACGACTTTTAAATTTAATTGATTTCTAAATGACGGGACAAACATCAAACGTTTAACAGGTAGGAATAGTTTCTAAGGGAAATCAGTCCAGCCATTCTCGAGTTTTAGCGAGACTAACGAACAGCACTTCATTTATATATATATATATATATATATATATATATATATATATATATATAGATTTAGTTTATTTTAAGTATTTAGTTAAGTTATTCTCATATATACTTATTTGAATGTTATATAAATATAGGTAACTACACCGTTCTATCAACTTATAAAAATAAACACGTAATATTCAAATTGAAATAATGTTGAAATTTCCGAATTTAAATTTTACGCTTCAAATAACTAATGTAAAAAGTTTCTTTACAACAATAAGTCGAAGTAACTTGAGTTTATGTAATGATGAAGTAAAATTGTATAATTATTTCCACTGTTAAATAAAACAAAACTACTATACAAATGAAATCAAACTCCCTTGTTATTTTTAAAAGCACGTTTAGATTCTTTTTTGAAAAATAACTGAACTCTTTTTATGTAAGAAATTTTAAATATATTTTTATTCCGCAATTGAAACTCGACATTTTGAAATAGTATTATAAAAATGATGACTATTGATAAACAGCAATAAAAATTATGTAATTTAAAAATATTTGTGTTATTTTATAAAAGAAATTTTGTATATCGTAGTTACTGAGAAGGCTCAAAAGGACAAAACCGTTTGAACTAGTGCTATTAACGGCTAAAGTGTAGTGTACTATGCTAACTTATTAAAGAACACATGGACAAAGTGTAAGAAAAGTGCTATGGACACGATCTCTTAGTAAAATACTTTTAGTTAATTTAGGTTATATTTAAATTACTTACTTGTCTAGACTAGATTGTAATATTAATGTAGTATTTTTAAATACAAAATTTATGAGAAAAATATACTATTTATTTACATTTTTTTTTAATGTTCAATACATTCTTAATGAGCATGAGATAGAAATGATGTATGTAGGAATGTACTTTTGATATTTTTATTACTATTTTTCTAATAATTATTTCTTTCGTTACATGGATGGAGCCCCGAAGACACAATGCCGGCCCACCTGATGGAAAGTGGTTACCGGTACGTACGAACCATTACAATAACTAACAAGTGCCTAGTGCCTAACAATAGTTGTTTGGAGTTTGTGTCTGTAACCTGCAGACAATCTTTATTCCTAAAACTGTTTTAATTTTGTATCTACTATTATTTACAGTTATGTTTTTATTCTTAGATAATTATAAAATATAATAAGAAATGGAATATAAATTAACTAATATAGTATATAACCCTTGTAACACATACTTTATAAATACTTGCATTTATTTATAGCTTGTTTTATTTTTAGTATTTAATTGTTTTTTTCTTTGTATTATTTTTAAGTTATATTAGATTCTAATTTATTAAGAAATATTCTTCCAAAAAGTTGTAATCTACTAAAAAGGATTTGAATTTTGACCAAATTACAAATAATTCTTGCAAATACACTAACAAATTCTATTGCCCGAGAAAATTAATGTATTTATATTTGTAACAACTAAGTATTATAGTAGATATATAGACATTTATTTTATTATTCTATATTTTAATTAAAACTACGCCTTAACGGTTTTTAGCGGTGCATTTTATTTAATTTATTGTTTCAAAGTTTTGGCAGTGTGATATGATCACGGCAACTGAAATGTGGATGAACCGTCGAAATATAAAATTAAACAAGTTGACGCGTAGAAAACCGTTAAAAGGTAATTTTAATTATTCGTATTAGTGGAGAAAACTTAAAGAAAATTCGAGCCAATATTTCAGAACTCACCTGAAAGTTTTTCTCAGCACCGCGTCGTTGTTGTGGCAGTCAGTCCGTCAAGCTGTGGTGACCGCGCGCGACCACTGCATTCCCGCCGAAGCTCGCTGCTTATATAGAAAGCCCCGCCTATGGGCGGGATCACGCATGCTTCGGATTTTCTTAGACATCTGTTTCCTCGTTATTTCTATTATTTACAATTAGTGTCATTTACAATAAGTTTCTTAAACACTGGAGAGATTTAAAGAGATAGATAGATAGATAGATAGATAACGCTTTATTGTACACCATTACAGAAAACACAAATGAACTTATAGCCTAAAAATATTCTATATGTGCACAATGGGCGGTCTTATCGCTAAGAAGCGATCTCTTCCAGACAACCCGAGGCAGGAATAAAAACATATTAAATTGGTCAAAGGTGGAATAAATATTAGAGGATATGCAGCTACTTACATAAATTTTATACTAAATAGACATATATGAATACTCCTATAAATATATACATACATAAATATATAGATACATATATTATTATATATACACATACATAAACATACGTAGAAATATCAGACATCACTAAGTTGTAGGTAGTGCTTTTTTGTCATATTCTTAAATATTGTTAGAGATTTAGCTTGTCTAACAGTAACAGGTAACTCATTCCAGAGTCGAATAGCCTGTACAGTAAAAGAATTGTTGAAAAAAGATGAATAATGTTTGGGAGTATTAAGTCTAAGATTCGTAGAAGGTCGTAAATTATGAGAGGAAGAGATGAATTCAAAGCGTTCTTTGAGATAATACGGGGTTGTGGGGATAAACAATACACTGTACAGGAGTGAAAGAATATGAGTATTCCGGCGAAAACGAATTGGCAACCACTTGAGTTTTTTACGAAATTCAGAAACGTGGTCATATTTGCGTAACCCAAATATGAACCTTATACAAAAATTTTGGAGGCGCTCAAGCTTATTAAGTTGCTCTTGAGTCAAATCAGTATAGCTGGCGTCAGCATAATCAAGAATGGGGAGTAGTAAGGACTCTGCAAGCTTAACTTTGGTGGCTATGGGCAGGAAGTTTTTGAACCTCCCAAGGGATTTCGAAGAGAGGAAGAGACGTCGACTCAATTCGGTTATGTGAGGTCGCCAAGATAGCTCCCTATCAAATATGACACCTAGATTTTTTACTCTTTCACTGACCGGGATATATGTACCATTAAATACGAAATTAGGTAAGCAGGTCCTGTCAATTCTACACAGCATCCGTGAACTACCTATGATAATTAGCTGTGTTTTCTCGGGATTTACTTGTAGTCCATATGATTTACTCCATTGTGCTATGTGATCGAAGTCAGAGTTTATTGTTAAGACTGCATCTTGTAATTTCGCAACATGTGATTGTGTATAGATTTGTAAATCGTCTGCATAGAGATGATAGGAAGAAGTAAGATTATTGGAGATTGAATTTATAAAAATCGTGAATAGTAAGGGAGATAAAACGCCGCCCTGAGGAACGCCAGCAGAGAGATCACGCCATGACGAATAGTCATCATCGACTCGAATCCGAAGAGATGACATATATAATCCAAAATTAAGGATTTTTTTATTAAATAAATGTTGTTATGAATTACTGAACTTTTTAATCAGTTTTTGTATTTATTTTTTATATATTAATAAAATAATCATTGTAGACAATAGTTGGTAAGTAATTATTACCGTATTATAACAGTGGTCGCCCGTGGTCAAAATTTGACCATAATAACTAATTTAAATTATAAGTTTGAACATTATTAAGGTTCTGTTGTCAAAGACTATACTTCTATAATCACAGATTTCGCCAAGTCTACACTGTTAATTTGACTTTAACAATAAACAAAAGGATATAAGTATATATGTGTGTGTGTGTCAAATACATGTTAGTGTGTCATAATTTTTTATTTTATTTAATGCATTATTTATATGCATATTGAAAAAAGATATTAGCATTCTGCACTCCTTCTCTATATAAACTATAAGTGCGAGGAGGATGAATCCTCCATCCGCGCAAGTTTCGTAAAAAGGGGCACAAACTTTTTGCTGTGTGTTTTTGCTTCACATATTAATTATAGATATTATGCTACGATTAACTCCTTTTGTTTTCCAATGTTTTCGTTCGCCAATATATCGAAGTGCTATTATCTAAAGCGAAGTGTTATTATCTAAAAACAGTAACCGCATTCAAAAACTATAAATTACAACAATAGGTAAATTAACATCGTATTTGGAACGATAACTATCTCGTCTTTCCTATGCTATCCCCTATTCCATTCTTCAATCCCATCACCTCTATCTCATTCAACTTGTCTTGATCCCACAATACAACCAAGAGTTTCTAGATTAAGTTTTGGAAACTTATCCACATTGATGAATTAATTATGCTAGAAGTAACATGACAAACAGACTATCATCATTGTTAAATACAGATTAGTACTTGGTTTGATTTTTTTACAGTGTCATTTCGAAGACACTATGAGAAAATTTGCATATATATATTTAATTGCCATCGGTTACAGAAAGATTGAAATTAAAAACTAAATATTAATAAAATCTATATAGACAAATAAAATTGAAGTATCTGTTTGTAATGTCAAAATAACAGCTTTTACTAAATGCTTATCAAAGTACTCGTATATACGGTAATTATATCACCAAAACGTTTTCGACAGCCCGCTGTGCAGAGCATGCCTGGAGGCAGAAGAAACAGCCACCTCTGTCCTACTTGAATGGGGAGAGGTGGCCCAAGACAGGGCAAAGTATCTGGACACCCCAGGTAGACTCCGAGAAATTCAGCAATGTCAAGAAGGTGGTGGACTTCCAGGAGGAGCTGGATGGAGTAAAACAATCCGTCCTCGCACGCAAAATACGCGCTTTGTCGTCAAGTTGCGGAAACTGCCCGCTCGCAGAAGAAGAAGATCACCAAAACATGATTTTTAACATTTTCTCTCTATCTTGATGTTCTGGTTCATCTCTGAAACGGCAGAACCGATTTTGACCTTTGAATGGCAGATAGCTGATGTTACAAGAAGCAAGTTAGGCTTCTTTTTTAGGGTAGGGTAAGTAAACATAAAAATAAATGGCTTCAATTTTTATTTTACAGGTACGAAATGTTATATATTATTTTTTATACTTGAGAGGGTTGATTTAAGCTTAGTGGTGCGTCTATTTGGGTTACCCCGTTGTATTATGGGGGGGATGGCTCAATCTCATGGCTCAATCGCCCAAGAGGAGAGTACAAAATAAGACGACAAGTTGTTGTACTTTTGCAGTATATTAATTTCTTAATTGTTCCTAATATATATATATATATATATATATATTTACTTAGTCAGGTCATAAGTTCTGTCAAAAACTTTTTATAAAATTAATGATACACTTTTTGATAATTATATAGAAATTATATATGAAATGAATGAAATGAAAGGTAATTTAATTTACAATACAATTTTATTTACATTATTCAAAACGCCCTCACCTATTTTGAATACATGTCCTTAATCGACGCAGCCAATAATCAATCGCAGCACGCACCACATTCATATCTATTTCCGCCGCTGCTTTAGCCGAAGATGGTCGGAAAGATGCCAAATTGTGATGAGGTTTAGCGCAAGCTTTCTCCTCCAAATATTGCCATATCTTGTAATCCAGTGGGTTCAACTCTGGACTAGAAGAGGGCCAGTCCTCATGTCCGATAAAGTCAATTCCACGGGCGTTCAACCAGTTTTGCGTGCTTCGTGTCCTATGAGCTGGTGCAGAGTCCTGTTGGAATATCCAATGTCTGTTTTTGAATATTTTTTGAGCAAGAGGTTCCACTATGTTTGTAGGACGGTATTTTGGTACACCTCGGTACTGGTTTTTACACAATTTTCACAGAAATACACCTCAGTTAATCCTGAATATGAGACTCCAAGCCAAACCATGAGTGATGAAGGATAATGTCCTCGTTGAACCCTCGGAATACGCGTGTTGGCTTCTTCACTGCTGTGGGCATACACCTTATCATTTTGTTTATTATAACTTTCTTCGATGTAAAAAAATTTTTCATCCGAAAACAAAATTTCACGGTATTTTTTTCCCGCGTACCGCCGTAACAAAGCCCGGGATCTATCGAGCCTAAATTTTTTCAAACGCTCATTCAAAAAATGTCTGGTCTTCGATAAGCTCGTAGTCCCAGGTCTTCATTTATCACTCTTTTGACCGTGGTTCTGCTTAGGCCCATCTGAAGAGCTAAGATTTTTTGTTTACGAAAAGGATTTCGTTGGATTCGCGCCTTCACTGCTTTGATGATCGCGGGTGTCCTAACTGTACGAGGTCGGCCGGTTCTCTTACGATCTTCGAAGCTTGAATCTTCAGTGAATCGTTTAATAGTGCGATAAACAAATCGTAGGATTATTTTCAATTGTTGTAGAATATTGAAAATCTCTTTTGGCGCGTAACCACAGCGGTGCAACGCGATAATCGCTACTCTATCTTCTTTCTTCGACCACTCCATATTTGAAAATGAATGAAAATAAATGTCTTGTTTATTTTCGGCAAGCGCAAACGTTCTATTTTTTAAATTGGTGAAGTTCACCTAGCCAGTATTCGAAATTTTTTAATAATAAGGTTTTGACAGAACTTATGACCCGACTAAGTATATATATAGGATGGGTCAAAAAAAATCTTATTTTTTTACAAGTGACACGGAAAAAGGGGTTGTTAGACAACTTAAAAAATTATCACCAAATATAAGCTTGCTTTTAATTGGAAGATACTCCGCATTGCAGTTTTTTATTTTTTTCTCAGTCCAATAGAAAATAATTCATACCTCATCATTAATTGATTGTATAGAAAAATGTTCTCGAAGAATTTTGTAGGAAATTTAATGCTCTACAAAAATAGTATCCTATATGTTTATATATACAGAAATCTTATCGTTTACGTGATGTGCACACCAGTGTTCTAATCAATAATAGATATTATATTTACACGTTTATGAGATTGGTCATTTTTGATGATTGCTTGGAGCATTCCGCTGTCCTAAGCCATAAATTGCTTGACAGAGATCCTATCAGATAAGACGGTGACTAAGCTATTTATGGAACGTGCTTTAAAATCGTTGACGTCGCTAATATTGGTGATAACAACGTGGGCAGTCGTCCCACGTGTTGGTACTGTGTATTTATTGACATTTTCAAGAAATCTCTGTGTGATCTAATAATGACAGACTGCAAAAATATAAGAATAAAGCACGGACGGATGGCTTTCACTAAGGAGTTATGCAAATATATCGTAGATTAGCGGACCGCCCCGGCTTCGCATGGGTATTTAATAAAAAATATATGTATATTCTATGTCATCCGGGGATAGTGTAGTTTGCCAACAGTGAAAGAACTTTTCAAATCGGATCATTATTCGGAGCCACTGTTCATCCTGCAAATCAATCACTTTCTTACATATTGCATAAGGGAGCGTGTCTCGCGTTTAATGAATAGTGGTCCTTTGTGGCTTCCTTTGTCTACCTTTGGATGCACAGAAACTCTAGATCTATGTATCATGTATGTATATTATATCTATAATCTAGATATAATATAAATATATGTTACATAATGTTGTGTGTCGTCAAACAACACCATCCAAGATAACTAGATAACACTATTATTCAATTACAAATTTGAGATAGTGCTGTTTCACGACGCACGAATGCATAACTTTCAAGTGTCGAGGACGTGTAGAAGAACTCCCAATAGCCGGCAAGTGCTGCGATGGTAAAATGTCTACATAGGCACGAAATTAAATAACTCATCAGAACACTCCCCATTGTAGAGACGGGAGGACACGCTGCGATCGCTAACGGCAAGATATAAATACTTCGCAATAACCAATCGATTGACTCTTGTCACTGACAAAACCTATGTTTCGAAAGGCGATAACAAAAGATAGCAGAGCTTGGTATTGTTTGAAAATGACAAATTCAAATAATATCAAACACTTATAAAAACATGGCTATTCCATATAATTATGTCTATTGTCGCAAGCCCATGTTATGATATTCGGCTTATCAGTTTCGTCGAAAGAAACGTAGTACCACAATATATGCAATATTTTTTATGTATATTTTTTCAATCATAGATAAAATCTTCAAGTTCCTTTCCAAAAGTTCCCTAATATATTTTTTACATTACTATTATTGCCATATATAATAACTAGCTTCTGCCCGCGACTTTATTCTCGTGGAATAGTAAAAAAAAGTAATTTATTTTTGCCAGGTAGAGCATTTGCCCGACTGTATGGCTACCAGCCCTGGTCTAAAGTATGTCACCATAACAACCTTGTGTTGTGTTCCAGCTTTAGTGACCAGGTTCCAGTATCCCTTGAGAGGAGCAGCAGCGCATTTGTAGCACCTTTGGTGTTGCAAATGTCCATAGGCGATGGTAACCGCTTTACAACAAGTGGGCCGTCTGCCTGCCTGCTGAACTCCTGCAATAAAAAAAAATTAGAACCCCCCCCCCCCCCAATTTTTAAACATTATTCATTGGTGCTTTGCTTCTATTGATCTTATTGTGATAATATGTAGCCTATAACCTTCCTCGATAAATGGGATATATAACACTGAAAGAATTTTTCAAATCAGACCCGTAGTTCCTGAGATTAGCGCGTTCAATCCAACAAAGAAACTCATCAGCTTTAATGTCTCAGTGCTGAGCTCGGGTCTACCACTATAGGGGAATGGACAGTATATCCGCACGCTTGTCTTGGCGGCTTGGCAGGTTGGACACATTAGATCAGAAAACTGACTAAGTGGTGCATGCGTTCCGGCCAGGATCAAACCCGCGCCTTCGAGTTTGGGACGCGTGCGCTACCACGACTTGCCGTATACATTAGGGTGGTCGTTAAAAATTAAATTCTTTCAGACGCCAAAAAAAATTCTTCCTTTTGACGAAAAACTACGGGAAAAATTTTGCTTTTTGATTTTTAACAAAAATAACACGTGCCGGCGGCCAATTTAAGTTCATTTTTTCGATAAAATTATAGTTTTTTGGAATATTTGTTACATTATTTAAATTTTGATAAAAAATCATGAAAATATGCTTATAGGAAATCAAATTCTCTACAAAAGAGTTTGTTTTGTTTTTAGATGAAGTTCATATCCATCGAGATAATCTCATTGGTAAACTTATTAACTTTATTAAATCATTTATTTTAGCACTAAAAACTTTATTTTTCTTGAAATATGAACAATTTAGTAAATTTTATATACAATTATTCATTTATAGAGATTAAGTTAATGACTACCAAGTTATATTCGATATTATCTATCCATTTAAAAAAACTTAACTTACTTAAGGATTTTTTTGGGCGTCTGAAAGAATTTAATTTTTAACGACCACCCTAGTATACATACATATATTTAATATAGCTATAGTCTTAGATTATAATAATAATGTTTGTATTTTTCCATGTTCTCTGAACACTGCGACGGGCAGACGCCATAGTCTCCATATTCCTAGACCTCTAGTACCACTAGTAGTTCACCCCGATAGTCCGGTACTTTTTGTCCTCATTTCCCACAATATTCCTACACTGGCCGGGGCTTGTCCTTGGATGCATTACTATATGGTGTAGACAGGGATAATTGCCGGTCAGTGTCACGTCACATTTCCATTAAACTTGTCAAGGGGCCTCTACGTGTTGGCCTCCCCATAGCCCCACGCAAGCCCTCCAAATGTCCGGGCCATTTTTATGGCCCGTGGTCGTCAAAGACATACAATGTTAGTGTAAATTGATAGATATATTTATTTTAAAACAGTGTGCGTATTATCCCCGCAAATTGCTATTGCGCCTGGCCGCCATTTTGGTGACGTAACCGTAGCCGAACACTCAGTACCGTTAGCATCACTAGCCGGCGAGTACGCGTACATATCGAGTTGCGGATGACGTCACGTGAATGTTAATTTGACAAGGTGCCAGCGCATTAGCAATTTGCGGGGATAATACATTATTACTGCACCATGTATTTAGTTTCCTCCTTCTTGTTATGTGCTAGTGGTCGCCCGTGGTCGTAAATCGACAATTAATAATGATGTTCAAACTTACAATCAAATTATAAGTTTTAACAGTTATAATCAGATTTAACCAAGGCTACACTATTAATTTGAGTTTAACAAGAAACATAAGAGTATAATAATACATAATAACCTAGGCACAAAAAGAAAAAGCAACATACATGGCACTAGTTAAGATAATATATATAGGTATAGACATAAGGCACACACTGCACATGCACTCTCTCACAACACCAGCTTGTAACAGATACACTCTACATTAGTATAAGTTTTGTATTAAAATTAGAAAAAAAATATATAAGTTATTCTTAAGGTACACAACACAACATAAAAACCACAAAATTAATGTTACACACAATAGCAAAAATTAACAATAAGCGTGTATGAACTTAAAAACTCTAACAGTAATCAAGTTGTAAAAAGGGTACGGACCTCGAGTCCGTAGAATTGTTAATAATAATAATAATAAAAAACATAATAACATTAATATTTAATGTTCTCATAATAAAGAAATACAATGTAGAATTTAACAAAAAATGTAAGCAATAAGAATTAATAAATAAAAATGCGACATCCTACCAACCACCCATCCACCTCGTATCCAACAAACGTCCTTACATCCATTCTCCCATCTTCCCAACCTTCCATCAACCAAACATCCCTCACCCAAAACACCTAGTAATATTTATTTACCTAAATTAGCAAGTAGAATATAAGTACAAATGTAAATTTTTGAAAGTATGAATAAAAGGAAACAACTCGGGCAATCTCGTTCCCCTGAGCCTAAAGGAGCTGAAAAAAAAACAGAAATACAAAAATTAATACAATACTATAGCCCCAGCCTTAGATTATTTTGTACTAAATGGATTATAATACTGTTAATATTATATTAAATATATTAGATAAAGTAACATGAAACTAATTAACGACTTTATCACACCAGTGAATATAATTAATTTACAACAAACTATACAGATTATACATTAAATAAGAAACTAGAAAAAAAATGAAAAATAACTAAATATGTATATCTATATAATTATGAGATCAGATTATTATGACCGAAGTAAATCTAGCTGTGGCTACAGGCTCTAAGGGACCTAACGCATGAACCAGACATTTTTTTGGGACGCCTCTTGTACTAACTGTTCTCTGTATTTTTAGTACCTAATATTTTATGTACCCTGTATTATCTACATGTTCATTTCAATTCATATATATTGTTACAAGTTGGGCCACCTGCATACTTGTAAACAAAGCACATTTATTACCTGCCGCGGCGTTTGAGCTAACACCATTGAAACTGTATATGACTATCTTCTTTTGTTTACTTTGTGTTTAAAATTTGTAATTACGCAGGTGTGCGGATTACGTTTTCTGGAAAGTTGTGTCCACGCTTTCCAGGTAGACATGTGGCATGGGTGCATTATAAAGCAATGGCCCAATGCACAGATGGTCAGTCAAAGCGATAACACAAGCGAGGCAAGACGTGTATACATTTTAGTGACGGACTTTGCGCGTGTTATTGAATTGTGCATTACATTTGTACCTGTACGTGTTTGTATAGTTCTAATAAATTCTATAGTAATTCCAACGGCATTTTAATTCGAGTCCCGTACTCGTAACAATATTATATTTATGGACAAAAATTGGTTCCGTATCGTTGTTGTTGGGGAGCGTTGCCTTAAATACAAGTCAGCCCTATAGCTGTCTTGTATCATTTAGATATATACTAAAATATGTCTACCATAGGTGATGTTTATGGACCTAATGCAGTATCTGTGCGACTAGCGCAAATTTGGTTTAAGCGTTTTCAATCCGGAAATTTTGATATCAAAGTTGCACGTCGCTCTGGTCGCCCTGTTACGGATAAAATTTATGCCAATTTTGAAAAAGTGGAGCAAGATCGGCATGTTAGTAGTTACGATGTAATAAAATAATAATAAAATAGTTTTTTTTTCTTTCCATTAAAATACTTTTTGTATTTATATCTGTTAAATAGACCAAAAGATAGGTGACAACTTCATTGTTACAACAATGCAATTAAGTCAATTTCTAAAAAAATGACAGATACATTTTAACATACCGGAGACGCTGATTCAATAAAACTTGCGTGAAATAAGTCGCCGTTATTTGCTGATAGAATTGCGAAGAGATTCTTCAAGAAGTTGGCTACACGTATGTAGGTAGGAGTACACATTTTACCCATTGTTTTATTGTACTGAACACGTGTAGAACTTAAACTCATTTAAACTTTTCTCCTCATCTATGATTTGTAGCTGCCAGTATTAAATGTTGCTTGAGACATTATTTTATTATTTTATTTATTGGAGTTTCCTACTCCTTAAGAATCTATTTTTATTTAGGGCCCCGGTATTGAAATATTAAGAGTAGGGAAATATTTCAGCGTTACTTTTTTATGCGTGCAGGAATGCAGAAATAATAAATAAAACCTACGAATTAAAAAAAAAATCGGCAAACACACATATTGTATATTTTTCCCCAAATTAAGCAAGTTACGCTTGTGTTATGGGTAATATACAACGGACTACTCTGAGGCCAATCCAATACACCCAGACTATAATAAATGACGGAGAAAATACGTTTCCGAATTTTACTATACCAGGAATCGAACCCGGAGCCTCTGCGTTGCAGTGAGGTAGACTGGCAAAGGCTTAGCCTGCTCAACCACAGAGGCCGAATTGATTCCACACCGAATTTAAATTCGTACGTGCGTTTTTTTATATTTAACATAGCTGACGATGAATGAAAACATCGTAATGAAACCTGCACATCGACTTAACAACTGCGTGAAAGTCGTCACAACGTCCCGGAGAAGAGTGAACTTAGACAAGTGATGCCATGGAAAAGTATTGGTAGCCCCAAGTCCAGCAGTAGGACTTTATGGGCTATTATGTTTTTTTTATTAGACCCGGGCTTCTCTGTCATTGGTCAAGACAGAAATTTTCACTATCTTTTTATTTTTACTTACTGAAAAAATAACATTTTACTACAGCGTATTTTTATTTTCTATGGGTGAATAAATATTACAAGGGTAGGTTGGGTAAGTAGAAGGATGGAGTGGTGGGTGACAGTGTGATGAATAAGTGGATAGATTGGAATTTTATATGGATGGTTGGTAAGATGGGAATGTGGGCTATTATGTTAGTAGTTGGAAAATATGTCTGTTTTTAACAAAAACTTTCAGTAGTTGTATAAGCATCGAGGCTATATTCCAGATTAAGTGAATGCGGCTGAAACAATAATGAGACACTTGTTGCAGCTTTTGTGATACACCGTTGAGAAGAACGACGAGCACAATTTTAGCATCTTACTAGCAGTGTGTGTAAGTCAAAGAGCACTATCTATCTTAAACTATCCTTATATGTTTATACTTTACATTATAAAAGTATGTATATATCTTAATATATAATATATATAACAGTATAGTATAAACTGAAGGTTGTCTGGAAGAAATTACTTATTACTTACTCTTCTTGCATATCATCGGATAAAGTCGGCCGAGGATCCAGTGTGCTCTGTTCCCGACCACTCTGGTGTGCTTGTGGAAGTACAAGCCTCTGTCGAGGGTTACCCCAAGATATTTGACATCGTTAGCCCAAGGGATAACTCGGTCTAATAGCTTGATGGGTATAAGTTGGTTGGAGGGGCGGGTATTGGGTGAGAGGCATCTGCGGGAGAACATGATGGCTGCACTCTTCTCCGGATTTACCTCAATCCGCCATCTACGGAACCAGTCGCCTAGTTCTTTGACGTCGGTGTTGAGCTGATTGCAGATTCTAGATCTGCTGGGATCGCTACTGAATATGGCGGTGTCATCCGCATATAGGGCTAGCTGGGTATGGGGGTGCCGTGGCATGTCGCTGGTGAACAGCGAGAAAAGTAGGGGGGAGAGCGCGGAGCCCTGAGGGAATCCCGCTGAGATGGTATGATAGGAGGAGCGGGTGCCCTCCACTCGGAATCTGAATCTACGGTCTTTGAGGAAGTCCCGTAGAATGAGTACGAGTCGGTCTGGCACACCGAGCTGATACAGCTTGTATATCATATATTAGATTACTCCAGCGAGACTTTTCGACGACCTAAATGTCTTAGAAATTTCAATAATTGCTTTCCATCCTTACTGCAAGTGTATCACAGCAATACATGAAATAATAACACCGTGTTTGCGCCAGTACACACTCTAGGATGGCGTACGAGAGGAATATAAATGTATAACCAATACCGGGATATTTGAATTGAATGTGTCCTATACTTATAGTATGAGACTTCTGCTGTATTTATGATGGATGGATTGTGTGATGGATGACATGATTAGTATGTAGTGTGATAACGAACGTGTGCGAGAATAGAAGAGTATGAAAGGAAAATAATTGAAAATACAATAAATAATTCAAAAAATCAAAAACCCACCTGCAAAAAGGACAATTTAAAAGTATTGCACTAAATCGAAACAAGATTGAGAATAGACAACAAAATTAAAATAATCTCTGCTCTGATTTAACAGACTATACTAAGGTGGTCTGAAAAGTTTCCGACCTCAACATGAAGATAGCAGCACTCGTAAATAAAAGCTAGTGAATTTCGTTGTTCATCTGTTGACAGTTACTCACCAAAATTTCAGCCATTTTGGACGCGCAGTTGTTATGTAACAGTCGTTTGAGTTAGTTGATGTGAGTTTTTTTATGAAAATAGACAAAATCGAGATTCGAGCTGTCATTAAATATTTGTTTTTGAAAGACAATACGCCTACGCAAATAATGAGTTGCATTCTGTGTATGGGGACTCTGCACCATCATTTACTGCAGTGAAATTTTCGAAAATTTTAAATTTCTAAATATCTCTTGTTCATACTTCAATGTATATTCTTGATGCATGCATATTTCCTTTTATTTGTATACAGTATAGTTTTAGTTGTATATATATATATATCTATCTGTCCCCCCCCCCAACTATGGCTTACTTATTTATTTTTATTGCAGGAGTTCAGTAGACAGGCAGACGACCCACTTGATGGAAAGCGGTTACCATCGCTTATGGACATTTGCAACACCGAAGGTGCTACAAATGCACTGCTGCTCTTTTAAGGGACACTGGAACCTGGCCACTAACGCTGGAACACAACTCAAGGCTATTATGGTGGCATACTCTAGACCAGGGGTGGTAGCTATCCAGTCGGGCTAATACCCTACCATCTGGCTGTGGGTTGTTTTGTCGCTTCTTACGACTGGCAGCCCGGCCGCAGGAAAATGTATTCTATCTCTGTTCCTGCACGGATAATTACGGATTACTTCACAAATATGCCGCCATTGGGTTTCGTTTGCGGTGTTAATTAGACAGACATGTAAGAAATAATAAGATTTTTTACAAGTGCAGTAAGTTGGTACAATAGAGTATACTTTATTACATAACATACAATGACTTTATAAAGAAATACAATAAAAAAAACTTATTTATATCGTATTCTACCCCTAGTCCCAACAAGACTAGTAGAATAGTAGATAAGTAGAATACTGAGCCTAGATCACCGTCTTCTACGGGTAATGTGCCCAGAAGGCCGGCAACGTTTCCTCGCTGGATCGCCATACCGATCCGTTGGCCGAGGTAAGCACCAGCCCTGTGATCACCTGAAGAGTCAATGAGTCGTTTTGATAAATTTTGGTTGAGGCTCATTATTATATTATATGAATTCTGCTTTCGCCTAAAAATATATATCTATCTATATATATAAAAGAAAGTCGTGTTAGTTACACTATTTATAACTCGAGAACGGCTGTACCGATTTGGCTGAAAATTGGTAGAGAGGTAGCTTCGAACCAGGAGACGGACATAGGATACTTTTTATCCCGTTGGAACCGGTAGGTGGCGCTGAGATCGGGTTCTAGAATCTTCCTAATCACCCGGACCGATTTTGGTGATTTTGTTTTTGTGTGTTTGAGTGGGTTCCCGGATGGTATGGATTCGCAATTATAACCGGTAGGTGGCGCTGAGATCGGGTTCTAGAATCCTCCTAATTACCTGGACCGATTTTGGTGATTTTGTTTTTGTGTTTGAGTGGGTCCACGGATGTTTAAATCCACAATTGGAACCGGTAAGTGGCAACCGGGTCCCAGATTTTTATTTTTTCAGAGCAGGACAACGTTTGCCGGGGCCACTAGTAACTCAATAAATCACACATATTATTCTATATACGTTTCAAGAGAGGCAAAAGTGAAATTATTTACATACATTCGCGTCTTTGCATATTCTTTTTGTGAGTGATATCATCATATATCACTTTGATAAAGTGTATTATCGTGTATAAAAATAAGCGCGGGATGTATGCAAATGGGACGATAATAGGGCGGTGTAGTATTACATTTGAAGATAAAGGGCGGGCTTGTAGACTAGGTCGGGTCTGTGGTTTTGTCTTAAGGAAGAAAGAAATACGTTTATTTGGTCATCACACAACGAGACAGAGATATGGAATGAATTATACGGTGATGGATATGTACTAAAAAGTCTCGCGATGGTACAAATGGGTGCAGTTCAGCATGTGCCAGGCAGCAGGTGCCTGACTCTGGTTTTCAAGTGCACCCTATAAAATAAATGCTCATTATATATGATACACATGATATATATTACATATTTATAAACAGTAATAGTATTATCAGAGGTAGAAGAAATTATTGTAATATATAAGAAAGATTAATATTGACATTTTCTAGCTTCCGTTGCTCATCTAAGAGGTAATTCTTTAAGTTCTTGCGAAAAGTCATAGTCGAGTGATTTAATTGCCTTAATGTTGGTGGTATATTGTTCCATATCTTAGATCTAGTTGACGGGAGCATTGTCTACCTTTGACTACCCCTCCTCTGGCTACCCAGCTGAGCTTATTATACAAGTACTGAGGCTCTTTGTACCTGAGGACACCAAAGAGAGTCTGTGTTTTCATCGATTTTACTACCATGGGTCGTCTGGAAGAGATCGTTAGAAGACCACCCTCAAAGTAAGCATGCTCCATCTTTGACTGCATCATCGTCAGTCATTACTCGTGATCGTGGTCAAATGCGAACCTTTATATATAGTTATATACCTATATATAAAAATCAATTGCTCTTCGTTAGTCTCGCTAAAACTCGAGAACGGCTTGACTGATTTGGCTAATTTTAGTTTTGAATTATTTGTGAAAGTCCAGGGAAGTTTCAGAAGGTGAGTAAATATGAAAAAAAAAATGCTTGGAATATAGTACAAACTTCGCTTTCCCTTAGAAACTTTAACATTAAATTTAAAAGTCGTTTAGAATTCAAATTAAATTTAAAAGTAAAGTTTTTATTTTTCATTTTTTTTGTTTTGAATGTCAGGCGTTTGATGTTCGTCCCGTAGTTTAGAAATCAACGTTTTTTTTTAGTTTGCCGGGTCAGCTTATTTATTATTTAAAAACATTTCTTACTCTTATTTTCTTGGACGGGACCCAAAATTTCTGATCTCTATTCTATAAACACGCCCAGTCGCTGCTGCTGCTCGCTCCTCTAAAATAACATTCAAAATACTTTCGGAGTGTTCTTCTATAGAGACTAAGAAGCATCAGTATTTATAGAAAGGTTTATGAGGTGATATTTCTTGCATTCAAATTTCATTAAGAAATTTCTAAGTTAAATCCATTTTGATACGAAGAGATTTCTTATATTCCTTAGGCTTAAAGTTTGGATCAGCGTTGATAAATGCGCATTTGATATATTTTATTCAACTTAAATCTGCATTTAGATCGCAACTTAAGTGGCTGCCAACTCGTCGCCGACGCGACCTTCACTCTCTTCTTCCTTCCTATCTTCGTCAACGTTTTGAATTTCTTGTTCCTTCTCACAAACATTGTAGAACTTTTATATCCCTTCTTCTAAAAGCTCCCCCCCACACACTCATCGGCATGTTATGGTGGTTCTTTCTCCTTCCAAGCAGTTAGATTATGGAAGGCCCTGCCACATACGATCCGATATAGCTCATCGGAGAGCAGTTTCAAAAAAAAGTCAAAGAGCAATATCTATCTTAAATTATCCTTGTATATCTATATTTTACATTAGGTATATATTAAGTACTCGTGTGTATGTATGTATCATAAGAGTATTGTTGCTAGTTGCAGGACTCGAATTAAAATGCTGTCGGAATTATTATAGAGTTTATAAGATCTATACAAACACGTATAACACAGGTACAAATATAACCGAACACAATCAGTCAAAACGTAATGCAGAAGGTCGTTATTCCATAAAACGCGCAAAGTCCGTCACTAAAAGATACTCGATAGTAGTACACATGTCTTGCTTCGCTTGTGGTTATTGCTCGGCTTCCGATCCATTAGGGGCATTGCTGTATACTGCACAGATGCAATATGTCTGCGCGACCGCGGGGACGGAATTTCTTAGAATCAGTTTGTACTTTTAAATCCGAGACACCTGGCAGTGACCACAATACAACAATAGTCCGTAAAATACTACAATACACAATAGGCAATACAATATTTAATCACAAATTTTAAATACAAAGTAAACAAAAGAATTCCAAATGCCGAAAAGGTAATAAAATGTGTTTCTACAGGGCTGCAGGTGTGAATTTGTCTTTGTTGGCACCTAGGTCGTAACACTATCTTGAATACAGTTTATTTTTGTTAATCTGTTTATATTATATCGTAAAATATATTTAGTGTACACAACCTTGCCTTTTGCTTCTCCCCTTCTCGCTAGACTCATAGGTTTGTTGGAAGAAAACTCTTTTAGGGTTAAGCTCGCCTTTGTACGTCACCACTATTTTACATTTTGTATGTAACTCTGTGTGTACAATAAAGAATAACTCTGACTATATTTTTTAAAAGTTAGTAATTATTCTACTAATGGCCTGTCCGTATATTTTATGAATAGTTCATTTGCCTTATTATCGGTCATATATATCATCAAATTGTAATGATAGCGATGAGAAAATGCTCTGTAGTTCTCTTAACCACCTGACGCGGCGCACGAAGTTCAAACGCTGTATGCGGCGTCTCATATATTGTGTATTAAATATCTATGTAGGTAGTCAATAAAAATCAGTTTCATTCTGACAAAGCATGGTTTTATTGCAGCATACTAGTGCTGCCCGCGCATGCTATATTCAACATAATATGTTGGGATCACATTCTCATGCTGTTCATTGCCCTCCCCGCTGTCCTACTGGCTGCAATGGGAGCAAGCAATGTAAACGGGGGATAATATAAAATTAAATAATTTTGCCAGGTGTTAGGGCATTTGACCGACGGGATGGCTAACACCCCTGGTTTAGAGTATGCCGACATAACAACTTTGAGTTGTGTTCCTGCATCAGTGGCTAGCTTCCAGTTTCTTCTCCAAGACCGGCAGGACATTGAACCACTTTCCATCACAGTTAGGCCTTCAGTCTGTGCTGTGCTTCAACAATAAAAAATATATGGCAGCACAGGTCATACTAGTCTGGCGTTTTAAATTATTTCAGGAAAAAATACAAAAATTCAAAATCAAATAGATTTCATTATTAATTATGTCAAATATATTTACACATACAATAAAAAAAAAACATAAAATGTATTGGAAATATTTACAAACATAGGAATATAAATAAATATCTTACTCTTACAAATTAATTATGAATTAAGAATAATCTTAATACAGGGTTCATTCAAGTCAAGATATACAATGAAAAGCAAATAGTACGAAATAATTCACTATATGTTTCAAAAGTATTAATTTATACATAAATTATAAGCGTAATACAATGAAGAAATTTATAAATAATGTAATACAATAAAAGAAACTTATTTGTATTGTATTCTACAGATTGTCCCTCAAGACTACAGGTAGAATACTGAGCCTAGTTCACTGTCTTCTGCCGAGGTAAACCAGCCCTCTGATCGTCTGAACAGTCAATGAGTCGTTTCGATAAATTTTGGTAGAGGTTCATGGCCTCAGGACCTCACGGTCCAAACGCCTCAACTGCAACGGCACATATCTTTCAAAAATATTATCTGAATAAATCTAAAAGCCCCGGTTAGTGTTGGGCTGTTGTAGGAATTAATTATATTATAGTATACTATACTATCACTTTGTGACTGGTAGATTCATGCTAATCCTTGCTCTACTACAACACGACGGGCAGCTTGCTGATGGTTACAAAACGTACTGGACGGACTCATAAATTTAAATTTAAATTTTTTAAATTGTTATTATCCCATCATCATCATTAATTGCTTTACTGCTGTTTTAAATTCAACATAAACCCATGCGAGTAGTATAAATTTTCTACCAAAGCATGCTATGGTAAACTCTATTTCTACTAATAATAATCGATTTTGATGTTGGAATCTTTAAAGTTACTAACAGCTATCAATAAAAACGTGTAAAAATAATTACGCTGGAATATAGTGACTTACAATATTTATATTTACTTTGAAACATGTAATTAAGTCAAATAATATCTTAAATAATAGTAGGGGGGCCAAGCGGGGATTCTGAGAAATACTCGAGCGTGGCAGAATAACATAAGGGGAGAAACTTTGTACCCCCACCATGTATGAACCCTTCATATAGGGGGTATTTGTTATTCTACATTTTTTTTCAAACCGTCAGATTAAGGAAATTCTTCCACGTAATTGTCAGTTTATGGGTCAGCACGAAAAAGACATCGACATTAATATACAGACGGTTTACCGTCTGTATATTAATCTGACGCGTTGGAGTATTCCAATGTTACGTTTTTTTTGTGCATTTTCAAAAATTGGCCTTGACTTTTGGTCGCGTCCAAATCGTCAGTCTTTTGAATAGGATTTCCTTTGGGAATTAACATCCCTTTTGAATTTCTGACGCGCTTGAGTATTTCTGTTCAACCTCTTTTTTTAAACCTGTACTCGCTCCCCCCACCAGTGAAAGGACATTATATAACCTTTTTTTTCTTTTTGGCATCTAATCATCACATCTAATAGGTCCCCGCGACGTTCGAGTAACTCCACATTTAGCATCTTGAGCTCCCCTACTATAATATTTGCCAGAAAAATATGAATAGGACATACATGGAAATCATCATACAATTTTTCAGTCTATGTTTAAATAACAAATTCCTACTTTACAGTTAATAATTTCCATTCAATAGACGAGTTAGGTCTCGGTGATCTGATTTTGCGTATCTCATCTTTATTTTTCCAAAAAATACAACATTTTTCAATTTATTTTTTTAGATAATAAGAATTGCTTATTAAGCGTGCATTTATAGAATGTGTTTATTAATTAGTTCCTTAATAATAGCTTTATGGATAAGTCGCATGTAATTAAAAAATACAGTCTGTTCACTATATACCCTATTTCTCAGGCAGGCAGAAATCCAGTCAATGAGACTATTATTTTAGCTTAAGTAAAAAATGATAGACTGTTCCAATCACAACATCTAAATCACATCAAAACCAAAATTTTGACCAAAATTCGTGCTACTGATTAGTTGTGTACCAAAGTAAATTAATATTTCCTACACTCAAAATTTATGGATCATTTTTCTGCCCCTCGGAGGCGAGAGTAAGCTGAATAAATTTAATTTCTTCACGTTTACAGAAGGTAAGTAGTGGCTTTGGTCACCGTGTGGTGATCAGATCTAGCTAACTTATCCATAGTACTGGGGACCGTGGAAATACTGGTCCCCTCTTCTGTCGATTAAGGTCAGTTTGGCAGTCTTGGCTGGGTTTCCATGGTGGTACATCCACTTCTTTCCAGACTCTCCCCGATTTTTCTTGTAGTGACCACGTCCGTGTTGGCCATGTCCATCATGTCCTTCAGCTAATTTGTGTCCCTTAGAGAATATAAATTTGTTTAATGAACTTGCTTTACATGTATGGTTAACAAGACACACAATCAGAACACTATTAAAAAAATGCTGGTATTGACAAATGTCCAGCAGCTGATTTAGTATGTGTCTTGGAGAATATAAATATGGTTAATGAAATTGCTTTACATGTAACAAGACTCACAATCAAAATACTATTAAAAAAGAAGGCTGGTATTGACAAATGTCCTGCAGCTGATTTGTGTCCCTCGGAGAATATAAATATGGTAAATGAAGTTGTTTTACATGTATGGTTAACAAGACACACAATCAGAACACTATTAAAAAAATGCTGGTAATGACAAATGTCCAGCAGCTGATTTAGTATGTGTCTTGGAGAATAAAAATATGGTTAATGAAATTGCTTTATATGTAACAAGACACACAATCAGAACACTATTACACGAGAAGGCTTGTAATGACAAATGCCCAGCAGTTGATTTGTGTCCCTTGGAGAAGCGAGTTACACGAGCCCTAACACTATCCCACGATCTATGCATTTTTGTGGTACACTTTACTGAGAAACTATCACACTTTCAGATTTGGGCTTTGACTTCATTTCAATTTACTTCTAAATGTATTATCTATCGTAAAAATAATATTTTATACAAATCATAAAACCAATAAGACATGCGTAGTATCAACTGGACTGTTACTACTAATGCCATCTGTTCGAAAACTAAACTAATGTCGATGTAAATAGAATGTTGTTTAGTGAAAAGTTAAAAATAAATTAATAATAAACAATGTAGACAACTTCCCGAGTCCTTCTAAAGCTTTCTTGCTAGTTGTAGATAAATTTAAATTATAAATAGGTATATATATAAAAATATAAACTTGCCATCACCTATGAAGCTGATGTCGTCACTAGTGATGAAGAGTCTCGATAAAAAAAATAGTGATGGTATAATAGTTATCGATAAAAGTAATCGTTATGACTTAACGGTAATTTGACTTACCTTATGCACATGCACATGCCCGCCCTTGGCGAAGCTCCCTGAATCTCCCTTGGAACGATGGTGGTGGTCAGCTTCGAGACCGCCTTTCTTAAAGTGTCCTCCCTATGACAAAAGATATTTAATTAACCACTGCTTAATACATAGATATGTTTTATTACAACCACGGCTACTGAAAACAAACGTTCTCAGGTTTGTCGATGACAACCCTTCCCGTTTCCCACAACCGCGACCCGCGGTCGTCTAGTTCTTAGAAGTACTTAGATTTCAGTCGTACGAACCAGGAGGGGTGACCATCGGCAAAATATATAAGACTAGCCTTTTTCTGGTGTTAATGTTATCCCGCGGGAACCTTATATGTTTCCGAGATAAAAAGCTTATATGCTATTCCAGATTATAATCTATCTCTCTGCCAAATTTCACCGAGATCGGTTCAGACATTCTGTTGTGATTGGAGAACAAACATCCATCCAAATTCGCATTTATAATATTTGTAAGTATAGACAAGTATATAAGTATAGATATCAATAATTTTCGAATTTTCTCTCTTACATTTTCTCTATGGTATGTTGTCGGAACAACTTGAGTGGAAAAACAGGACAAAGAAAAACAGGTAACTTTCCCAATTAGGGTGACACGTGTTACAATAAAATCTAAACTTATTTACATATAAAACAGCGCGCGCTGCTTACCTTTATTCTTACTTTGACAATACCATAATGAGAATAACTTTAATTGATGTTTAAATAATAATATTGTTATAAATTTGTGGAATTTAAACTTAAAAGGCCGTTGGAACTATTACAATCTTTATTAGACTTCTAATAAACTACTATGCGCACGTAATTCACAGTTTTCATAAACACAATCAAGTAAAACAAGGCCAAATCTTAAAGGCAAAAATAGTAATAACATAAAACGCGCAGTCTGTAGATGAAAGATTCCCATTCCGTAAGTACATTTACTAATGCCTCGATCGCAGTTGAAACTCGTCTAACTTGGTCTTAACGGGCCGACCTTATATATTCGCAAAATAGACTCGGACCCCTCCCCCCAGAAACATACACAACTATCCTCGGATTTCTCGAACTGGTCGGGTTTAATCCGAAACGCATGCCTTATAAGAACTTGCAATGAAATTTCAACAATAAAACGGTTTATAACGTTTTACTCACGGATCGCCCATAACACAAATATAAACAAACACTCAATTGTAATAACAGGGAACTCTTTTTGGTGTAGGAGAGATGGAATAGAAGGGATAATATAGGAGAATGGGACTGAACCCTGGGATAGGGAAAATCCGTTAGAGGAGGGGGAAGTAAGCTATCGAAACTCGATCATAATACGAAACATGGAACGCCCTCCCTCGTGTGATCCGAGATATTCCGTCGGGAACCATCTTTAAAAGAAGAGTTAAAGAACACTATCTGTCCTAATTAACTGATATATATGTATATGTTGTTTATATATATGTATATATTAGGTATGTATGTGTTTGTAAGTTGATGAATGTTTTTTATTTTTTATTGCCTGCCTGCCTGTCTGCTGAAATCATACGTTCAGCAGACAGGCAGACGGCCCACTTGATGGAAAGCTGCTACCATCACCTATGTACATTCGCAATACCAAAGGTGCTACAAATGCGTTGCTGCTCTCTAACCCTTTAGAGAATCGCCCCCATTTTGTAGTTTTATATGTAACTATTTTGTGTACAATAAGGAATAAAGAAAGAAAGAAACATGATTAGCTCAAGGCGAACCGTTTCTCGTTTCTTTATATTCTGTGAAAGCGTGGTATTACACCGATCAAGCCGGCCCTAAGAACATATCCTATGCTGAAATCATTTTCCTGTTATCAGGATCGTTTAACCTATCGTTCTAGTAGAATAATAATTATTAGTGGTCTCCCAGTGGTCGAAATTCGACCATAATAATTAATGTCAAAGACTTCTATAATCACAAATTTCGCCAAGGCTAATTTGACTTTGACAATAAACAAAAGAGTATATATGCATATTGTGTCAAATACATGATAGTGTATGTAGTAAATGTTTTTTTTGCACTCCTTCTCTATATAAACTATAAGTGTGCAAAATTTCATACTTCTCCGTCTACGCAATTTTCATAAAAAGAGGTACAAAGTTTTTGCATCACGTATTAATATAATGTTACTGCAGTGCATACTAGCTTGATGAACAACAATGTAATATAATTACAAAGAATCATAAACTTAACTGTCACTTGCGACTATTAAACGAGATAAGTAAGCTAAGTTAGAGCTAAGTGAATTACCGTCTATTGTATGTGGATGAAGTTTTAATATATTTATATTTATGACTTGCACTGTTCGTAAGCGTGATTCCTTTTATATTCATGTCCTCTGAACCCAATGAGATATCAAAATGAAATACACGATATATGAATTATTTCATTACTCTGTTATTAATATTAATTTAATCTTAAAAACGTATATGATACCTTAAGATAATAATCTTTTTATGATGTATGTGTTTTTGTACTGAAATTCTTACAGTACACAGTCAGGCGGCCCTGGTGGAAAGGGATTACCATCGCCTATAGACATATGTAACACCAAAGGTGCTGTCGTCCGTTTAGAGAAACGGAGGCTAGAACTTGCTCACTAATACTGAAATACAACACAAAGTTGTTATGGCAGCATAATCTAGACTAGGGGTTGGTCTAAGTATGCCGCCATAACAATCTTGTTTTGTGTACCCCCTTTGGTGGTGAGTTCCAGTCTCTCTTTAGAGAGCAGCAGCGCATTGGTAGCATCGTTGTTGTTACGAATGTCCATAGGCTATTCTAACCTCTTTCCGTCAGGTGAGCTGTCGGCCTGCTTACTGAACTCATGAAATAAATAAAAATAGAGAAAAACATAGAGAAATAGATAGAGAAATAGAGAAGCCGTCGTTGCAATCTAAACACCACATGCACTCAGCGTATTGCTCAATTCTCAAAATATGTTTTTATGTATAAGATACATCTCAGCAATATAAGTAGGTCTCTAGTTTAATAAAAAAAGTACGTCTCTTACATGAAAACGCGAACGAAGTTTCTATGTGAAAATATACTAATAGTATGATGATTATAAATCCACCAGCCAGATGGGATGACGACCTGCGCAAGGTCGCCGGTAGGCGCTGGATGAGGAAGACGGAGGACAGGGATGAGTGGCGTCAATTTCCGGAGGCCTAAGTCCAGTGGCAGTGCATTGTGATAAATAACAAATGTGAAAGTGGGTTTGTTACAGGATATATATGACACTCCTGAACTGACAAAGAGACAATAAAGTGTCTCTATATTATATTTTAATCAGTAAAAATATACATAGCATAGATATCCTTCAGAAGGCTGAGAAACTTTTTGCCTACTGCCACCAAAATTATGCTTGCAGAGTTCCTCCTGATTCTCATATTTAAACATGCCGCCTTTTGTTTACATTTGCAGACCCCCCGCAGCGGAGATTTCGGCGGGGGAGTATGGGACTCGCTGGCCAGAGGGTCCGGAATACCCACTAAGACCCCTTGGTACCATCTGACGCCATGTACCGGGGCCATGGGATGTGCGTAAGTTTTTCTTCCGATACTCCGGCTGGCGTGGGCCCGCCCTATGTGGCAGGCCTCTCCTGACTCAGATTGAGTCCCCTACTCGGTGGCTTTGGATGCAAGTGACGGCCTTATAGCCTCCTAGTTTCTCCGGTGCCGTGACCGTTTATTTCGGCGGGAGAGGAGCGTGGCTTCGGGCCCTCTTTCTCCCGCTCATATTATGCTGACGCCTGCTACCTATACATAATCTTAGAACAGCTAGCTTTACGTATGTATTACATTTATAAATAAGTGTATGAAGGACTATTTAAATTGTCCAGTCCTTACTTATTTTTCGCTTCACCTATATCGCCAGATTAGTTAAAATGTTTAAAACATTTTAACTAACGTAGATTGCCTAGAAGTGATTTCTTTTGACGATAATAGTGCTTGTTGTTTTGCCAAGAAGTTTTGTAATTATGCATTTTTTGTAATTGATAATTTTAATGAGTAATCAATAAATTACCTATATCATTATTTTATAAACACAAGTTAAGACAAAAAAATCTTCTGACTATGATTATATAAGTATATTAGTATATGCCGTTCATACATAACTCAATGTACAAACAGTCATCTTTCTATAGTTATAATGTATACATTAAAAATACTTTTACCGTAACAATAAGTACACATATCTCTTGTTTTGAGATAACAAAGTCATTAACTTTAGCACCCATAATAACTTTGGAAAAAAACAGTCATAAAAGTAAAACAAACCTCTCAACGTAGTTTGCTTAGACGAAGTATCTAATAATGTATTTGACAACGAAATGAATGTAATAATAACGAAGGGTGAATTGGAGCAAAATATAAGCCAAAAGATTTTGAGTCTTAAAATTAAAGATTCAAACAAACAGTCAAACTTGTCAAGCCGCGTTGGACAAGCGTGGCCGGTATACTGTCCGTTCTCTTATAACGGGAGGTCCGAGCCCAGCAGCGGGACATTTATGGGCTTTTATCTATACATATAATAACATTGTAGTGGTTGAATATCTGTACAATGAAAAAAAAATGATAGAAACGATTCAGGGGGATGTAGGAAGTGAAATTGAACTAATTTAGATTTTTTCAAATTTTTGTTTCTCTGTTTGTCTGACCGATTAAAATAAAAAAAATTATGGTCGTAGCTTATATCCCTGGTCAACATGTAGGATACTTTTGATCCCGAGAAATTAAAGAGTTCCCGTGGGATAGTTAAAAAACGGCCAGGTACTAAGGGGAAGGCCCAATGAATGCTGGCTTGACATTGCGAAGAATGACATACCAATGGTCTCAAACAGATATGCTGAAGATTGCGCGAAGTGGAGTAGAAAAAGTACGGAACCGGACTCTGGGTATCGGATGTATGTTTGTGCCGTTTGCTGTTGAGACGCTTGGACCGCGGGGTACTGAGGCCATGAGCATACGATTTATCCAAACGACTCATGGACTCTTCAGGTGATCAGAAGGTTGGTGCTTACCTCGGGCAACGGATCAGTATGGTGATCCAGCGAGGAAACGTAGCTAGCCTTCTTCTTCTTCTAGGCACCTTACCCATAGAAGACGGTGTGTATTCTTATAGTCTGGAGGGACTATGGGTAGACTACAATACAAATTGGTTTTCTTTTATTGTATTAGATCTTCTTCTTATATATAAAATTCTCGTTACACAATGTTAGTTACCATACTCCTCTGAAACGGTTTGACCGATTCTCATGAAATTTTGTGTGCATATTAGGTAGGTCTGAGAATCGGACATCTATTTTTCATCCCCCTAAATGTTAAGGGTATGAAAATTTCTCCTGAATATTTTTATTTAAATTTTAAGATTTTTTTTTATTTTTTTTTATGATACAGCATTAAAAATACATACAACCCTAAATTTTCAACCCTCTACGATCAACCCCTATTTTTTATTTGTTATATATCGATTGAAGCTTTTCCGGACAGGACGACGTCTGCCGGGACAGCTAGTTATTTATAAATTTCTTAATAGCTTATAATTTACGTATTAAATTTTAAATATTATAGCGACTATTTTGAATAAAATCTTTCGAATTTGAATTTGGAGTGAACGCTCCGATCGCAACCGGGATTTAACGTTCGGATGATAATGACTGAAAATTGGATCTCATCGCTCATGATTTTGTAAAACATTCGATCAGTAAGAATAGTGTCTAGACAGTATTGCTCAGTCACAGTCTCTGTCAAACACGTTCTATGAAGAAATTACTTGCAAATCCACGAATTCGATGCTTTGTTATCGAAGTAAGGCAACTTCTTATAAATAATACAATCGGCAGTCACTCGTTTTGTCTTTTTTATTATTTCAGCCGCTTCTTTGCTCTCCGCTTCCTTTCACATATTCCTGACCGTTTCCGGTTGGCATATGTTATTTTTTCAATAATAAAAATATGTATATGATTTTATATATGTATATATTAGGTATGTATACATATATGGGTATGTAAGTTTATGTATATATGTATGCAGGCTTTTTTTTGACACTTTTTTTGGGGGCACGCTATATTTATTATTATTACAAGCTTTTATTTAACTTGCAATGGATATACCTATGTATGTATGTATTGTAAGGAATCTTGCAAGTTAAATTTGACCAATTTCCCGGTTTCCGATTGAGCTGAAATTTTGCACGTATATGTATATCGCGCGACAATCCAATAATATGGTACCATGGAGCTGATCTGATAATGGAGTCGGAAGGAAGGCGGCCATAGGAACTCCTGTACTAAACAAGATAGACCAGTCCTGTTTGGGGTCATTTTACTTGTCTTGGCTAGCACTCTGCTGCTACATGATATCCAAGATCTCAAAAGCTTGTATTTAAAAACCTTTTTAGCAAAAGCTTTTTGTTTGTAGCTCATCTTCAAAAATGACAGTTTATTCACCGCTTCCAAAGCCTTATCATAGTACGTACCGGGTTCAGTTATTCTTCGTCCACATTGATGAACCACATTTTCAGTTTTCTGATTAGCACTCTAATGAGTTTAGGCTTATATCAGGATTTTGCAAATCTTAACTCAGCTGACTTAGCTCTTGAAGAGCATTGTACATTTCGCATGAGACGACGCGGTAACTGTTCGGGAAAGATCGATTAGATTTTGTATTTTGATAATTTTGACATATTAAAAAAAAACATTTTTTATACAGGTTACCAAAATTGTTTTATTTCATTGTTTTCAAATTCTTTCCTTTGTCAGTTTTATGGCAATTTTTCGATATTTTCGCATTTTCCTATAAGGGCAGTGCGTGCCCGTACGTGCCCCCACAAAAAAGCCCTGTCTGTATGTATTTCACTAAGTGAAAATTTATTTTCAATAACTAAAGTTTATGTACATTTAGGTATAAGAATATATACTTATCCATATAAACTTGAATGTACAGAACCCTGCCTCTTGTTTTCCCTCTCTTGCTAGACCCATAGGTTTGCTGGAAGAACTCTTTTTAGGGTTAAGCTCCCATTTGTACATCACCACTATTTTGTAGTTTTATATGTAACTATTTTGTGTAGAATAAAAAATAAAGCATGACATTTTTTTAAATTTTCGAGTAAGCAATTATTTATGATTTTTGGGAAATTTCGACCGCATCAACTTTTAATATTTCTGTTTTAACCGCATTCAAAAAGGAGGAGGTTCTCAACTTGATTGGTATTTTTTTATTTTTTTTAAATGTGTGTACACTGATTACGCTGAGATTTATGATCAGATTTACGTGATCCGAATTACGTGATTTATTTTGATGCGGAATAGTTATCATTTCGTCCTCTAAAAATTTAACATAGTTTGGGTCAATACTTTTCATTTTATGATTTTTCTTTTATGAAAATGTTTGAAGGCACGCGGCACCTTTTGTAAGCCTACCCATAGCAGACACTAAAAAGTAACAAATAAAAAAAACTTCGTTTCAAAAAACCCACTTCGAAAACTAAAAAGTATAAAATAACTTAATAAAGATTTTTGACTAAGAATTTATTTAGTTAATTAAGAGACAAAGTAATATAAAAAAAATCTACATCTTGAATTCGGTGCTAAGTTAACCATAAAAATTACAATATTTTGCAAAATTTTGGTTATAACAGTGTTTATGGTAATTTTTTTGGTTTGCTCGGAAAAGACTTTAAGATGTAGAAAATTTTATATTTTACTACTTATATTACTAATTTTTTATATTACTTAATCTTTATTAAGTTATTTTATACTTTTTAGTTTTTGATTAGTATTTTTATTTTAAAGTTGTTTTCATGTAACTAAGTCCTTGTGAATTGTACTTTCACACGTAAAGTAATTACCTAACCTAACAACCTGTAACCTAACATCAATACATGTAACAAAAATTAAAAAAAAACTTAAAAGTGAAAAATAAATTACCAACATATTCGAATTTTCAATCATAAATTAAAAATTAAAAAAGGCAACACCACAGTTTCACCGTTTTTTACAATCATCACACTTTATATCTAAGCCAATTAATTACACGACCATCAAAGTGTGAAATGGTTTCTCATCTATAAAGCAGTTGGCCAACAATTTCGCGAGTTCTTCTTGGTACTCCAAAGGCTGTCGTGTTGTAAGCAAATCAATTATATTGATGTCAAATTGTTTGGAAATTATTTTTGTTGCTTGTTCAAAAGTGTCTGATTTTACGAAACCTTTATCAACTATTATAATAATGTAATTTTAATTAAAATATTTGACTGACAAAGATTTTCTTTGTTAATCTTACTGCCACATGCAGCGCTAAATGCATGTATTTTATTTACACATTTTACTTATTGTATTTCGCTTTCATTTATACCAAACAGATAAATTATGGACATTAAATACATGATTCAGTAGAGAGAATAATGCACTATGTACATATAAATTTTTAAGTCCATCCAAAGGTTGTCTGGAAGAAATCGCTAATAGCGATAAGACCGCCTATTGTATTGTGAAATTTTATTTCTGTTAACTGTATATTTAAAACACAATAAACCATATTCATTCATACATACGTATAATAATTTTAAAATATGAAAATAAAATATTAATATTTTTTACTAAATTATATGATGATTAACTGTATTCATAATAGTTATACCAGGTTTATAGGCTATGTGCACTATAGTACAATTATTTTGTCCGTGCAGTTTGGGTCATAAATCAAACTCTGCCTCAGCCCGGCTAGGGCGGTGAACATGTTGCGCGGGCGCAACGCCATTATCGATAAAAACTCATTCTTAAGAAAGAAAGATGATCATTCTTATAAAAATCATTATTATCTTTTTTGCTGTTAATTTTAAACTTAGATGTAAGTATTTATATTTATTTTTAATATAACTTGTTACATTCTAAACTTTTGTACTTATAGTTTTTTAATACATACATACCTAATTAATAAATTATTTTAAATCATTATTATTCTTATTTTTATAAATACGTTGTTTTATCTATTTTTTTCTTTCATTTTTATCACTAACCCACAAAATAACAAAACTTAATACACTATCGATAACGCTTAACGACAACAATAATGCGCATCACTATGCCCGCCCATAAGGCCCGTGAGTGGAAGAGAGAGCGAAATACTCCGATTATTTATGACCCAAACTGCACGGACAAAATAATTCTACTATAGTAAGTTTTTAGAGTCAAATTCTGGTAAGAAGCAGTATTTTACTTGACAAAATAAAATGCCGCCGCTAGAAAAGGCCTCTCTATTCATCCTTATCAAAATAAATTACTTCATATTCAAGACTGCTTCAATACCTTTCTATAACTTTTGAATTATTCAATTCGGACATTCCATTCAAAAGATATCACGAGTTTAAAAATGTAAGAATTTGAAAACGCAGCGGTGACGCTTTTTCGTGAGTGAAAAAACTAATTTGATTTTATATATATCGAGATAAGCCCCGGGCAGAAGCTAGTATATACTATGTAAGCCTTCCTTAAAAATTATAATATCTAACTGATGGTGCGAACAGTTTTTGTTCTCATATCCCACAATAGTCCTACATTAGCAGGGGCTTGTCCTTAGGTGCATTATTATATGGTGTAGACAGGGATAATCGCCGGTCAGTGTCACGCCATATTTACATTAAACTTGTTAATGGGCCTCTACGTGTTGGCGTCCCCATGGCCCCACGTAAGCCCTCCAAAAGTCCGGGTCATTTTTATGGCACGTGGTCTCTAGAGGCATACAATGTAATGAAAATTATACCTGGACCCAGCTGTGGTTTTCCCTCAACGCTACAATATGGGGTTCTTAAAAATGGGTGTTATTAAATTTCTTCGAGGCCGGCAGCGCCTTGGTGATATCTCTAGTGTTGCAAACGTTCATAAGCGACGGCAACCGTTTTCCATTAGGTGGGGGGCCGCCTGCTGTACTTCAGCTATAAAAAATATCATAGAAAACTTTCAAGTACTAACCGACGAATGTTCATTCTCATGGTTGTATCCCCCATTTTTCTCCTCGTCTGCAGAGTCCCCTTCTTCTTCAAAGAATTCCACCTTCTTCTCGTACTCCTCTTTCTTGTGGATGTCGTGGCTGCCTTTCGTGCTGTGCCCTTTCGCATGCTTCCCTGATTCTTCATACTAAAATAAAGGTTAAATGGTGGTCTTGGCTAAAACCTGAAGATCATCTCCTTTTAAATTATTTTGCTGTGGAGTATTATTTTTAACAAAATAAAAAATTGAAATCTAATTGCTATATATGTAATTAGTACGTTTGTTCAGGTCTCGATGTGCAGGTTTCATCACAATGTTTTCCTTCGCCGTTACTATCACATGGTAATTGTATCAACATGCATATTAGGTCACAAAACTGCCAAGTGCCCAATTTAAAACTACTACATTTAAATTTTGACCGATATGTATCTATGACCTTCAAAAAGTGTTCTCTAGTGGAACTTATTTTGAAAAAAATATATCTTGTGAATCCT
The DNA here is from genome assembly GCA_949752895.1 of Dendrolimus pini. Lineage (NCBI taxonomy): Eukaryota > Metazoa > Arthropoda > Insecta > Lepidoptera > Lasiocampidae > Dendrolimus > Dendrolimus pini. The sequence goes on along the minus strand of OX457144.1, from coordinate 17,065,836 downwards.
TAAGTGATAAAAAATGAAACTTCTTAATGAAACCTAAATATAACTTCACGAGAATACTGGATGTTTTTTGTATAATACAATTGTTCAAGGAACCGCATTTGTATGATTTCAAGTCGGTCAATATTTACGCCGTAAAACGCCATGTCTTTCGTCATATTTTACTAGTTCATTCATACCTTGGCATGCTTCTTGCCATGCTCTTCGTGATGGTGCGCGCCGTAGTGGCCGGTCTCGTGGTGGTGGTCCTTGTCCATGCCGCCGTTGTCTTCATATTTAGCAAGGTGATTCTCCTTGTCATGATGTCCTTTTGCGGCCTTCGTATCCTCATGGTAACCCTGCGGGAAATAAAACATTGTCAGTAGATTATATAAAACTAATTGCCACGCTGTATGGCAATGCTGATTCCTTGTGCGAAATATGAACCAGCCTTCTGACCACGGGTGGCATCAGAGTGTCTTACAAACACTACACTACGTATTCCAATAACAAAAAAGTACGAAATTTGATATTCCTGTTTCTGGTTTGAAATAAATGTAGGTACACGTGTATGGGAGTTTTTGGTAATTCTAACCCCTAAAGTGGTGAGTGTATCATGGGTGTTTTAACTTACGCGACCCAACCAATACTAAGCATAAACAAACAAATACAATACATGTCATATGAAAAAAATAAAATCCTTTTATTTGGTCTTCACATAGCGAGACATATGGCGATGAATTAAACGATGTAGATCTATACCAAAAAAGTCTCGCAAAGGTACCAAAAAAGTGCAGTCCAGCATATGCCAGACAACTATAAATAACAGGTTGCGATGCGACACCTCCTAATAAATTCATCCTCTCCGTCCTGGCCATCAAAAAAAGAATAAACTTTTAAATGAAGTATGCACAAAATAAGACAAACATTCAACTTCGCGTCAGTGCTGTCACCGCAATATATAGGGAAATGACAGTTGGAACACGACACAAAGAAAATATTTTAATTTAATAACTTTAATTATCCTAAGCAAATCCTAGTGAATTTGTGAACCCGGGGGACGAGTGCAGTGTGGCAGTGGTATGGTGACGAGGTAAGTGGCTCCTCACTTGCTTTTCCTTCCACTTCCCTTTACCTTCTCCCAGCCATCACATGGCGCCCGCAATATCTATACTTATAATAAAATTGTAGAGGTCGAATTTCTGTAGAATTAAAAAAAATGGTAAAAACCGAGTCAGGGGGATGTAAGAAGTGAAATAGAACTAATTTAGATTTTTTTAGAATTTTGTTGTTTCTCTGTTTGTCTGTCTGTTTGTACCGGCTAATCTCAGAAACGACTGGACCGATTTACATGAAATTTTGTACGGTGATAGCTTATAACCCTGGTCAACATATAGGATACTTTTGATCCCGAAAAATTAAATAGTTCCCGTGGGATGATAGTTACAAAGCTTTATTTACTTAAACAGCTTATAACAGACTAAAAGTAATTTCTCCGCAATGTAACATAATAGAAGCGGAAAATTTTACAGGGTGTGGTGTCAGTGAGAGAGTTTTATCTTATATATATAATATATAAAGCAGATAAGTTTGTTTCTTTGTTTGTTTGCTTGAACGCGCTAATCTCAGGAACTACTGATTTTGTTTTTGTGTCATGAAACAAAGTCTTTTAGGAATTCAAAAATATGGCGGTACGAAGTTCGTCGGGTCAGCAAGTATATATATATATACGGCGGCATATATATATATATATACGGCGGCATATATATATATATATATATATATATATATATATATATATATGCCGCCGTCTTTTGTGATATGACTCAAGCCTTTGACTATGTAGATCACAATATTCTAAACCGTAAACTGGAAGCTTAAGCTTATTCAAGCTAAGCTGGAATAAGGGAAAATGTACTCCAACTAATACATTCCTATCTAAGTAATAGAAAACAAATTACACAAATTTCATAAATAAACCCTATAACAAAAACTGAAATTGTTCACTCATCCAATAAACGTTCCGTCACATATGGTGTCCCTCAAGACAGTGTTCTCGGCCCTCTTTTATTTACTATATACATTAATGACCTGCCATAATGTACTACATATTCTATGACTTTATTTGCGGATGACAGCACATTAACTATACCGTGTAGTGATGTAAAATATTACGAAACCGATATAAATAATACGGTATTATCTGTAATAAATTGGTTGAAAAATAACAACCTTAAAATAAATATCAGCAAAACAGAAATAATGCATTTTAGTCAAAGACCTAATAACACCTCTAAATCTGTTAGTGTTTTATAGAACAACAATAACATACGCGAAGTAGACTCCGCCCGATTTTTAGGATTAGTAATAGATAATAGATTAAATTGGAAAAATCATATAGATAAGTTAAGCAAAAAAATAAGTAGTTCGAAATTTGCACTGCACAAATTAGCACCGACAGTCGTCAATACAGATGCTCCGCTTACAGCTTACTATGGGCTTGTAGAATCAGTTTTAAGATATGGTATCATATTTTGGGGTAATTCATCCAATACAAATACTATATTCTCAATGCAGAAACGCTGTATAAGAAGAGAGCAATGTTCAAAATACACATAACTGAAAGCTGTAAACCGCTATTCATCAAATATAGTTTACTCACTGTGCCATCGATATATATATTTAAGTTACAATGTTTGTGCACAACAATCTACATTTGTTTCTAAATATATCTGACGTTACGATTAGGAATACACGTAATAAGGAAAATCTTTGTGTGCACCCCGCAAAAACAACTTTACTGTACAAGAGTATAGTATGCATGGTCCTAAAAATATATAATAAAATCCCAAAAGAGCTGAAAGCTCTGAAAACTAAATTATTTAAATCACGACTAAAAAAAGTACTAATAAGAAAAAGCTACTACAGTGTAACTGAGTTCCTAAATGATAAGTTAGAATATTAAGTGTTTAAATATATTTATAATAATTGTACTATGTAAATATCATTATAAACAAATCTAACTTTAAATTGTGCGTCGTTTAGTATTTGTAAATTTAAGGCTATTATAGGTATAATTTTAAGATTAAAATATTAGTGACTATAACATTATAACATTTTCCAAATAGTATGTAGGTTTATAATATAACATAAAAAAAATTGTACGCCCAACCGGCAAAAAACATGTGCTCAATGTATAACAACAAGACCTATTGTAAAACCATGTTTTTATACAATAAATTATTTTGATTTGATTTGATATCGAACTCACACTCGGAAAATTTTGCGAAAATAAAAATAAAAATTCTGTACACTGCACAAAGTTTCATGCGTCTGAACCATTTTTCGAAATACTTTTTCCAGTCCGCCGCAAACACCTCGTTTACAGCTTGCTCGAACGCTGACAGCGCATCTTCCGGCGACGAAGATTGTATTCCTGTGAGCTGATTTTTTATTTTCGGGAATAAAAAGAAGTCACACGGTGCTAGGTCAAGGCTGTAAGAAGCGTGACCCAGCAGTTTGACCGGCGTGCTGACCAGGAAGTCCGTCGTATTGAGAGCGGTATGGATGGGTGCGCTGTCGTGGTGGAACAATATCCCGCGGAGCTTGATGCTCACAACAGAGAAAACTTCTGCGAGGCATTTGGTAGTATATCACTCGGCGTTGATGCTTCTTTGGTTCCGTAAATAAAACTGAGTGGCTAAGTATGTAAGTATAATATACCTACAGCCAAATTAAGTTGTAATTTTAATAAAGACGACTAAATGTAAACGTAGAAAGATAATTGGAACAGGTGGACTGCTTCTTAATGAAAAAGACAAGTAATTGAAAAGCCATGAAAAAATCAACAGTCAAGAAAGTTTTTGAGAAATATTGGATTCCGACGCCTGTCAAGTGCTTGTTCTTCGTATTAATTCATTCCTTTACTTTGATACCTTATGACGTAATGCAATAGGAAGTGAAGTGTCGAAAAACATCCCAAGTGGTCGTTTTTAACCGTTTTAAAAAAGCAGTAGGATATTCTCAATTCATCGTGTAATTTTTTTATATTGTGACGTGTGAGCATGCAAGGGGGCACGCATTTAGGATTGGACGGAAACACCAGTTCTCTAAGTAAACGCTTTTATTAACTTACACAGTCGTACGGGATCCTTCCCCGCAGGGTCTCCCCTACACGCACAACTAACGACGCACTGTCCAGACGATAAGATGTCTCACTCACAATACCTTCGCCGATATTGCGTAGACCACATCCTCCTGCTACTGCAGTGCTCACTTCCGAATCAACCGCGTGTATCTCCTCTTAAAATACACTACACTCCTCCTTCGCTGGCTCGGCCACTAAACTTTTCACTAAACTCGTCAATGTCTTTTTGTAGTGATGATTTCTTATGGGACAGTAAACCGCTTCGTTACGTAACGCGTTACGGCAACAGTCTGTCTGGCTTCTCTTTATCTTACGCACGTTATCACTTCTGTCGGGCGACTCGAGACGCACACGTTTTTTTATTTTATTTTTTATTGCAGGAGTTCAGTAGATAAATAGACGGCCCAATTGATAGAAAGCGGTTACCTCTGTCTTTTATTCCTGAACCTTCTATTCTAGAATTTCGTTATTCTTTTGTTCATCATCTATACCTGTCTAAAATGTATCCGTCCTTGTCTTTTCCTCCAGAATCTTTTACATTTTGCTGAATTCGCCACACTATTTTTAAAACGTTATCCGTAATAAAAGCCAGGTCCCTTGTTTAATGTTAATTAAAATCCTCTGGGAATCCGGGTAACGGTCTTACAATCGTCAGACATCCTAATTGACTTACAAACTTTGTTTTCTTACCCCTACTTTGTATACTCACTTTTATGTATGTGTATGTGTTTCATTTTTTTTTATAACATAGAACCTAATAACATTTTATTTATTTTATTAAAGATCACCAACAGTTTTTTACATTTGATCAGTTAATGGACTTTACGACTAACCCTTTCCAGGGGCCATATTTAATATTATTTTTGTCCACAAGCTGCCAGCTGCCATCAGGATTGCCGCGCCAAAACCAAGAGAGAATATCGTCTCTTTTATTCTAATTCAAATTCTATGTAGTTTGAGGGAGAAAGCATCAGTCAACGTTAGTTTTAGTTATCAGTATTTGACCATAAATTTGTGGTCAGATACTATAGACAATTTGCTGTTATGACAGTTCGAGAACAAATCTAAGGTTTACAATGCGATGTAAAAACTAATTATAGGTAAACACAGCTTGCAGTTTAATTCATTCACTGTTATTTGATTAAGCTCTAATAATAAAAATAACAAAAATGTGCAAGGTAATGAAATTAGTCTGTCCGTCAGTCTGTCTAATTAATGTCTTTCTGGGCTTAAGAAATCTTTTTATAAAATGATTTTTTGGAGTCAAAATAAATGTTAGTAATATCACTGCTGCTGTTGAGAATTCTACATAATGTAGAGATGGGGAGTTAGCACCTAGATCTGCTAAAGTTGAGAAGTTTTTTATTAATAAGTCGACGTAATGGCTGGCAGTACATTTGGACCAGGCGCGGCCGCATTCTCGCCCGACGCAAGTCAGGAGACGCTGTGGTTAGAATTCGAAACGAATGCGACGTCTCCGAATATATTGTCCCCTTTACGCATACTGTATAATTATCCTTTCCATTTATTGTTGTCTTATTCTTATTATTGTAACCTTATTTTATTAGCTTTGAACATGGTGAGCCGTATTGATAACCTACATATTCTACTGCGAAGCTATAAAGGAATGCATATTATATCAATATTAAATTGTAAAAATAGAAAATATCACTACTATATATTTAAAACTAATACATATGATAAAAGTACATATGTGTTACATATATTGTTACTAAAGATACATATACTACCGAAATACTATTTACTTATTATATACCACTGTTATATACCTAGATTCATTAATTGTATACACATTACCTCGTATTACAGTTATATTAGTATGTTAAGAAATAAGATTTATATTATAATAGGTGAACAATGTCATGAATATTTTGTTTTGAAATTAGTAGTAGGATATAATGATTTATTTTTTAACTTATATAAATGATTTCAAATAAACTGTTAAAGTTTGGACTTTTAAATGCTGGCTCTCTTGGTACAAATCAAGATGAGTTTTTAATCGCAATGGACAAACACTCAGTAGACATCATGGCTATAAATGAGACTTGGCTTCGGTTAGGTGAAGAGGGTCGTGCGCCGAGTGTCCCAGGTTATAGATTGAGGCATGTGCCACGACCTCAGTCTGTGCGTGGGGGGAGAGGAGGAGGAGTCGCTTTTTACATTAAATCAGATATTAATACACAAATTAGAACACACCCAGAATGTTTGAACGTTGAGCAACTTTGGATGTCCGTAAAACTAAATGGCAAAAACATTTTGGTAGGAACGGCATATAGGCCACCTTGGTTAGAATTAGACAGTTTTCTTGGAGGAATAAGTGAGAGTGCTATCTCTCTGGCTCCCTATGATAACATCATTTTGTTAGGAGACTTTAATGTCAACTTGCTAGATAGGTATAATTCTAATTCTAAAAAAGTTTGTAATTTTCTTAATCATTTCAATTTAAAACAAATAGTAGATTCAGCAACTCATTACACGGATCATAGTTCTTCTCTAATCGATATCATATGCACCGACTTTGACTCGTATGCGGTAGAAGTAGATTACATCAATGAACTCAATCATCATGCATTCATAACATGTGAGACCCGAATAAAAAAAGAGAAACCTAAGCCGCATTTAGTAGCCTATCGACCACTAAAAGATATTATTCCGAGCATTTTCGAACATGATCTGGAATTAATTCCATGGCAAAGTATGTGCAGCGAATTTGATGTGAATGTGTTGGTGAATATTTTCTCTACTAATATTACGCGATTATTTGATCTCCATGCGCCTATGAAAACTAAAATATTTAAAACACCACCTACGCCTTGGATTACTGACAACATCAAATTGATGTTCAGGCTTAGGGACAAAGCTAGGATTAGGTTTCATAAGACCAAGCTCGCCGCACACAAACAATACTATGTAGAGCTTAAACGCCTATCATCAACAGCGCTCATTAATGAAAAAAAAGGCTACTTCACACAACATATCAATAAAAATATAGACAATTCGAAATCTCTATGGAAAAATTTGAAATCCAGTGTACTTCAGACTCATAAAGAAACAATGCTTCCAGTACATTTATGTGATCCCGAAAGCATAAATAAGTCTTTTTTGGAGGTTCCTGGGGAAAATAATGTTAACATACGTCAGCTAACATTTTTTGAATTTCATCGGTACAGAGCAGGCAATTTTTCTTTGCAAAAAACTACAACAGACAAAATTTTAAAAATCGTAAATTCTTTAAAGTCTAAGGCGTTTGGAATAGATGGAATTAACATAGATATGATTAAATCAATAATGCCTAATGCACTCAAAACAATAACTTATATAATTAATCTTTCAATTGAATCGAAAACATTTCCAGATATGTGGCGACGAGCTATTGTTCGCCCTCTTCCAAAGAAAAATAACCCAGTAAACAATAGGGATCTGCGCCCAGTTAGTATATTGCCATGTCTCTCTAAGGTTTTAGAAAGGGTCATTTATTTACAGGTCATTGAATATCTGGAGACGAGTAACATTCTACCCGATTTACAGTCTGGATTTAGAAAGAAGCATGGCACAGCAAGTGCACTATGTGACGTAGTAGGTAATATAACTGAGGCTCGTGATCAGGGACAGGTCTCTATACTTGTTTTGCTGGATTATTCTCGAGCATTTGACGCTATCAACACATCCTTATTATTATCTAAGATGGCTTTTTATGGATTCACAACGGATACTATCAAATGGTTTCACAGTTATTTAACAAACAGAACACAACAAGTGGAATTACAAAAGTCTAATGGAACGTACACTTCATCTACGCCTTTGAATCTGGCAAGAGGGGTTCCACAGGGTTCAATATTGGGACCACTGTTGTTCATTCTTTATACTGCCGATCTTACAAGTTGTATTCAAAATTGTAAATTTCACATGTACGCGGATGACATACAATTGTATATACACTTCAATCCGAAGGAAGAAGATAAGGCAGTGGAGGATATGAACAGTGATCTAGGAAGAATTGCTGAATGGTCTGATGCAAATTGTCTAGTATTGAATCCAGCAAAGTCAAAATATTTAGTACTTGGAAGTCGTCAACATGTAAAAATGATTAAAGAATCTAACCCGATTATTAAAATTAGACATGAGCCAATAGAAATGGTTGATACTGCTTACAGCTTAGGACTCACTCTAGATTCTGAGCTTCGTTTTGAGAAACATGTTAATAATGTTATGAGAAACTGTTTCTATAGACTTAAGATTTTGTATGGAATTAGACAGTACATTAATGAGGATGTGAGAGTACGTATTACGGAAAGTCTAATTTTATCTAAGCTTAACTACTGTGATACTGTGTATGGGCCTTCTCTTCTAAAAAGGACTGAACACCTGATCCAACGTATTCAAAATGCTTGTGCACGGTACTGTTTCCAAATCCCTCATAGAAGCCATATTACTCCATTTCTAAATAAAAATAACATATTAAAAATGGCAGCAAGAAGAAGACTACATTTGTCCTGCCTTCTATTTGGAGTGATTTCCAGCCACAAACCTTCATATTTATATAATAAAATTGATTGGAGGCAAACTAAGTTTGAATATACTATTCGATCTGTTACCAGGCCACTAATTACAGCTAAGCATAGAACGGCTGCTTTTAGAGGTTGTTTTAAACATGCGGCTACGCAATGCTGGAACGACATTCCTCCTCCAATTAGAGACCTGAAATCAATTTTTACCTTCAAATTGCACTATAAAAGATATTTAATACAGTTACAGAAAGAAGACCCTAGATATATCTAAGAATTGATTTTTTATTTTTCTTAATATTTTATTAATTAATATCATGATTACGTACACTTTTTTTTTTTTTTTTTAGTTAATTTAATTCCGATGTCTTTTATAGTTTATTTGATCTCCTTATATATAAATGGTACATGTCATTTTACTTACCTGAGGGCAGTAATTAATTAATGTATTTCATAGTTGTTTAGAGTTTGTTGAATAATTTAAATGTTAGTGATTTAGTTATAGGTATTATTTTTATTTAGTATTTTGTTGTTTTGCTAGACTATCTTATTGTATAATTGTTATATATATATTGTTTTTTGAATGTACTAGGTTATCTACAAAGTGGGTCTTGGGATATATGAGGTCATGGAGGTGGGCACTGAAAACCAGTGTTGTGTCGAAACATGTTTCGGCACAGCGAAAGACTGAGTGCCAACCTCATTTCATATATTGCGGCTTTCTTTTATTGTCATTTTATTTATTGTGTATGTAATGTGTAAGTCGCAATTTGAAATAAATATTTTTCTTTCTTTCTTTCTTTCTAATATTATTGCATACTAGTTATTAGTAAATACCTACACATTTATTATTAATATATTAAAAAATTCGTCCAATGGTAAGTCAAGTTGTGGTCTTCTTCCTCTTTGGTCCATAGAGGTGGGGAAAACCTCTTTGCCCCGACTTCTACTCGACGTGCGACAACCCGTTGGTATCTCATAACAGCTCTAGCTGACTAGTCTGCGGCATCTAATGGCCTTCACGGGCTTTGCGTTGGCCTTGTCTGCGGTTTAGTTGGCCATTCATCGACGTCTAGTATATCAGCGGCTTTATGGTCTTCGCAACTTCGTAATATCACCCAGGCGAGCATGTAACTCAAGTGAATGCACTTACCTTACCATTGGTTACATTTTAATAAGTAAGGCAAATGAACTGTTGGTAAGATACCGACCATTTATGAATAGAATAACGTTGTCTAATTTGACACATCTTTATAGAAAAAGACTAAAAAAATGACTTCGAGAACACATAGTAGGGGTAATTGAAGTAATTATACCAAGTTTTTAAATTAACATACCATACAACTTTACTCGAGATTTTTATTATATTCACTGCATGTTAATTAATACTACCGCAAATAAAATGTCATATAACTAGCTACTTAAACAAATTTTAAATTGGCAAAGTAGAGCCACTAGCGGGACGTTTGTGGGTTGTTATTATTACTATATGCTGTTGAGACTCTTGAACTATGGGGTCCTGAGGATATAAACCTCTACAAAGAGCTCCCAAAATGTCTACTACTATTTAGGTGATAAGAAGACTAGTTCCTACTTTGGATAACGAATCAGTATGGCGATCCAACCAGGTATCGTAGCCAGCCTTCTGGGCACCCATTGACTTCAATGACCGAGGCTCAGTATTCTTACAGAAGAGATTATACGTATAATACAATATAATTAGTATATCATAGTATTCAATGTAAATAAGTGAAAATATTGAAAATTATATGTTGTGTCGAGGGCTAATTTGAAGTCACTCTGTTTTTCTCTTTGGTTTATCATTTTTTTATCTTGAATAAAATATTTCTTTGCGTTTATAAACACGACAATTTTAGTTTGTTTTTGGATTTTCTTTTATGTACTTGTAACAGAAGATCCCGCTCTTTCATAAATGTAATATAATATAATATTATATTACGTTTGTACATGCTTTCTAAATATTTTCGTGAAATAGAGAACATAATAATGACAATATTAAAAATATTTCACTTCATCTATATATTGTACTGTAGCACCAAGTCTACACTCAGCGCGCCGTCGATACCGTCTACGCACACATACGCGTACCGCACCCCGCCTCACGTGCGCCTGCACACCCACTACGATGACCCCGCCTATATAAGCCCGGCGCTCGACCGTGCAGAGCCAGTCTGCTGTTCGCAGGCCTCTCACCCGCAACGGGAAGTGGTCTCGCACAGCCAGGCGCTCTACTCAGCGTTAGCATAGGACGCGAACGGGTGCATCGAGCAATTCGGACACCCGCTTCGTCAACTGTGTTAACTCTAAGTCTTTAGTTGTCATACGTGAATTGTGCTACGTTGTTTGTGAACTCAAATAAATTCCTTTATCAACTTTGGCTGGTTTTTCTTCGGATCCACTACAGTACTTAAAAATAATAGTTAATGTACTTAAGGGTATCTGTCCACAACACTGGATCATACCATGACCGTGCTATAACGTATCAGGCAGGTAAAACGTACGAAACGGTCTACTATGCCCACCAGAACTTATCAACAGCGTATCGTACCCGTGCATAACGGGTTTAGTGTTCATAGCATCCGGGTATCATCTGCGTATCATACGCGTGTCATATCGGTATGTATGTATACTAATAAAATTATTATGCAGTTAAAACACACTGAAAAGTATAATATTTTTAAACCTTTTTTTTTTCTCTATTAGAGCAACTTGTAGATACTATGTTTAATACTACGACAAGCGGCATAAACGGGCTTAGAACGATCATCACATCACAGGTATTTACCGCGGTTTGACAACGTCGCGTGTTATGCACGTAGGTTAGTTGCCGCGGCACCGGCAAAATATTCTCGCCGACAGTTGTTGACGGTCCTTACCTGGCACGCAACGGTCTTCGTCAGTGTCGGAACGGACTTTGGGCATAGTGTAATACTTCTCAAAACAAAGAATATTTTTTGTCGAATACGTTCCTGGTACGGTCAAGGTATGGTACGGTATAGTGGGCAGAGACCTTAAATCGTCATTAGATACAAAACATAAGCTCAAATCCAAATAAAACGAAAGCTCTCCAAATCACCACCGTACTTGCTACGGCCTTGGAGGTTGGATAGCAACTGCCTATTGCCTATGCGAACTTTACCTGTGCAATATAAATATGTCGGAGGGAAGTTATAGTTGGATGGATTATTATTTGGATGTATAACGCACAATATCATTTGTTTACATTTTAATTACTTCTAAAATTCTTAATGTAATTTAATTAGATTTGTTAAATGTTTCTATAACTTAAAGATCGTTCTAACCTAATAAAAGTTATGAATATTGTAATTTAATAAACGACCAATGAGAGCAGAGCATGTCTTGAGCGGGGTCAGCGCCCTCTATACTTTGAGTAATATCTACTTGGGTAGACTGAGGAGTTTTTGTGGCACATTTGGTTGGTGGCAACAGGTCGAGTTGGACCTTTGAGAGTTTTAAAGAAAGTATTGAAGCTGGAAGTATGAGCGGGTGCCCTGAACCCGCTGCTCGGTCTAAACTATGTCATAATGTTGATCAAATCTAAATTAAAAGTGTATAAACCGTGGCTATTGTGTTTTATGCTCGCATTTTATCCTGATGACGCCCACTAAACCTGAAATAACTAAAGATGATGTCGTGAGAACGAGGCCGTTCTGTGACAAATATAATAATAAATACTAGCAGCATATAAATGTCCCACTGCTAGGCGCGGGCCTCCCATTATAGGGGGAACGGACAGTATACCCGCCACGCTTGTCCAACGCGGCTGGTCAGGTTTGAGAGACCGAGTATCTCGATGTGTAGGTTGTATTACGATGTTTTCCATCACCGTTATTAGCACTTAGTAATTGTTGTGTAACAACATGCACATTAGGTCCGAAAACTGCCTAAGTGGTGCATGCGTTCCGGTCAGGATCGAACCCGCGCCCTTTGAGTTCGGGACGCGGGCGCTAGCCGTTACGCTACCGTGACTTTAAGACAAGTGCAATATATAGGACTCGCGGAAAGATACTACCTGCACATACGCTACACATTCTTTTAATGCCAAAAGTGGTCACTCACGCCTATGGACGTTTGCAAGACCAGAGGCATTGCCAACAGGGTGCAAAGAAATTTATTAAATGATATCACCTTTTATGATACATGGAATAGATTATCAAATAGGCTATAGTGCTAAAGATAATTTCAGCATTGTTCTCAAACAATTCAATGTTTTGAGAATAAGATTACTATTGTAATATGTTTAGATGTTATATAAACATCGAGGACTATTATTATATTGTAATAGAATAGACAGTAGTTAGAATGTTATCAAATTGTTTTTACTGTTCTGTAGCCAGTATGTAAGTCACCATAACATTCCTTTTCAACTGTTATCTCTACTCTCTATGTATGTACGTAGAGATAATGAATGAAAGTAGAAGCAGTAGACCGTGACATATATGCCAAGATCGAATACAGGGATTCCCAAACTGCTTTGGGCAGACCTTCTGAGGTTTGGGGGTCTGCCCCCATACCCAAATTACTTTAAAAATCCTATCAGTAGTTTTTTGTTTGGATACAAAATATTGACCAATTGAAAAACTTTGCGGTTGGTAAAGTGAGTAAACTTAACATCATTTTCTCATCAAAATATAACACAGTAAATAGATATAAAATTTATAAAATATCAAGTGTTATTAATAATTATTAATATAAATTACGTAAAAATACTTAAGTACGTAATTATTTTTATGACAAAAACACACGTTTATACACGTAATACAACTTATACAGTATGTTGAAAGTTTCAAATGAGAACGTGTGTTAATTAATAGAGGTCGATTTTTAGACCTCGACGATCCCCAAAATCAGTTTTCGTTTATATCGATCCCTGGAAAACTGATTTTAATCTCAGGGGTCCACTTTGAGAATCCCTGAACTTATAACAGAAGCGTTAAAGAGACTTTAGGTAAGACGTATCTTAAATAAACATGCATTTATGAAAAGGTAAATGAAAGTAGACGAAGGGAAAGTTGTTTGTCAGTATCGTTGCAAGCAGAAATCCATCGTCTCTGTCTACCTCTATGGGAAACAGGTGTGGGAATATGTATGTATGTATCAATATATCTTTCAGTCCACAATGGTCCTTTATTAATTAATTTAAACCTGACCTCACATACTTTACAAAGCTCTCATTTCCATTGCGTTTATCTTATTTTCATGTTTCTTCTGCCATACACAATTTTCAATGCCATACATTAGTCGGTAAAACCTTCTGGTGGACAGCCAGGCTGACATTTACAGACACTTTCTGACTCTTCATAAAAGAGTTTAGCGCTCCGTTAATTTTATTACCTATTATTACTCCCATTTCAATAACCCTTTCATGCTTCCAGTCTCTGAGAAACAATATTAAGCGAGTTGTTAAAAAGTTAGCTCAAGTTATCACAGACGCAAAACATTAAACTTACGTCATAACTATAAGGTAAATACCAATTGTTTGGTTTCCAGAAGCCGACATGTTGTTGCCTAATTTTCTTCGTTGAGATATCCTCAGCAACCTTTTACAACAATTTCTATTATTGTTTAAAATACAAAGCTCATATAAAGTATACAAAACTAATGCACCGTTGATATTTTGTACTTCATGTTTAAAATTCATGGTGTTATTATATATACAACATTTTCTCTTTCTCAAAGTGGGCGATTATGACCCCTTGTGAGCGTCAGAGGCCTACAGGAGGACGGTAAATCGTCCAGATAAAATTAAGGGGTTTTAAAGCGCATTGAAGGTTATTAATACTGATTTTCTTGTTTTTGTAATATTTTAAAGTAAAATGAAATCTTACTACTACGCTACATTGATTATTCGTAAGTAGCTCGTGAGAAAGCGAGTTTTTGTTAAACATTGATTTTACTTGGACTTTTATTAATTTATTTTAGTTAAAGGCTTTACGAGTTGGATATTAAAAAACTTGATTAAACCTCACATTTCTTCTAGGCATCGATTGATATTATGGTCATTAAAATGTGTGAACATTAATAAGTTGGGGGTCAGGATGAAATAATTTATTGTCAAGGTTAGTCTCTATTTTTTTTAAGGCAGTAAACGATTTTTTTTTGTTATATATAGTGCTGTCAATATTTAAAGACAAGTAAAAGATTTATATCAGTACCTCATATGCCTTCTTTCCATGTTCAGCATGCTCCTCTTCATGTTCAGAATGGTGTTCTCGACCACCTCCTGAAAAATAATTAATCAATAAATCTAATACCTAAATACATAATTAATGAGTTACATAATTAAGAAGTCGAAGATCGTTTCACATGTACACACTAACACTAGAGCACTATGCGGTTGCTGTTATTGTCGCTGGTGAGACGGCTCGTTGGTCGTTGCGGAGTCTAAGAATCGCATGAGTAGGCAACGTGACAAAAACGATTACAAAATGGTACACTTCTTTAATTAAATTAATTGAAATATATAACGAGATTTCAAACCAACAAAACATCAATGGCCTTTGTATACGACGAATTAATTTAACGCTAATTTCAGCTTAAATGATGTTTATCGCAAATAAAATTTACGCTTTTTACGCAAGCGGTTTCGTCTGACAGCGTAAATGATGGTATCTGCATTAAAATGAAAGTGAGATTTTGTGAAAGTTTATTGGTTATGTTGATTTGTTTTAGAATTAATTTAATAAAAATAATGGAGGACCACACTCATAAAGATTAATGAGAGGTTTATATTAGTTTATATACACGTTATCTGTATTGACATATTGTTGTAACAGCATTAACAATGTCGCATCTTAAATAGCGCTTTAAACCCATGAACAGTTTCAGTTTCATCTGTCCAGGAATGGAGAAAGAATACAATTTTCTGTGTTGGGGCGGCCTGTCGTAAGAGGCGACAAAACAACCCACAGCCAGATGGTAGGGCTGTCTGGATGGCTACCACGCCTGGTCTAAAATATATCGCCATAACAACCTTGAGTTGTGTTTTAGCATTAGTGACCAGGTTCCAGTCCCCCTTAAGAGAGCAGCAGCGCATTTGTAGCACGTTTGATGTAGCAAATGTCCATAGGCGATGGTAACCGCTTTCCATTAAGTGGGCCGTCTGCATATCTGCTGAACACCTGCAATAAAAAACATAACTGCGTGAAACGACCTTTAAATATTAATATTTTAGGAGGAGAAGGATTTAGGCCGTTTCACGCAGAACTGGCGATGAGTTCAATGCGTTATTTGATATGCAACGTGGCGTTATAATATAAATGACGTCATAATATTGTTACAACCTAGGCGCCAACAAAAAAAAAATCCACCTGCATATCTGTAAAACACATTTTATTACCTGTTGGCATTTGAACACATTGTAATTCTTTTATGATCGTCTCCTTTTGTTTACTTGTTTATTGGCATGCGTTTACTAATTATTCTAGAGAACACCATTATTTTATTATTCTCGTATATGGCCGCTTGCGGCCGAATCATTAGCCAGGTGTTACGGATTACGCCAACTACGATACGGGCACATTGCATTTATGCAGTATAAAACGATGGCTTGATTGAGGGAGGGAGGCAGTCAACCGACGATTACGATACGGGCGTGACGTGTGTACATAACGAGAATCTTATAGTGACGGACTTTGGCGCGTTTTATTGAATTACGACCTTCTGCATTATGTTTGGATTTGTACCTGTGTTATACGTGTTAGTATAGTTCTAATAAACTCTATAATAATTCTAACGGCACGTCACAGAGAGAGACATACAAAAGCGACGAACCACGACGACAACTCTCTATAACGCCATAAAAAGCACAGTCTCTTCAGTGTCGATATATAGAGTTTACACTGTATATATTTTTCAAAATAGCCTTACTGTCTGCCTGTCTGGCGACTTTACTTCGTCTTGAGGCTTGGAGCCCCTATAAAGTGATTGTGACTGTCAATTCAATATATTTCAACTCCTTCCAGCGGTTATTTGCATATAGTATTGCTACTTTAATTTGATTAAAAACCACCACAAGGTTTTATTTGCGAATGTGGATGGAATTTAAATACCTACTAGTCACAATTTCATCTCGGACTAAGATTTGCTGAAGATAATGTTTTGGAGGTTAAAATGGTTTAAAATTGTACTGAGTTGAGTTTTGTTTTTGTGTGTGACATTTATTCAATGATATTTGTTTGAGGTGTACCTTACGAATAATTTATTACATTAATTTATTCTTATTTTAATATAGTTCGATGCAAACTTTATCTCGGCTATGATATTAGCGGCAAGCAAAGGCGTGCGCAGATACAGTCGAGTTGAAATTGATTAGGGCTAATTATGTATCGACTATTTTTACCAACTTTACATTAGGAGGATGTTCAATTCATGTAAATAGTTTTGGTGTTTGTTTAATCAAACTTTTTTGTTTCTCTTCTTCTTTTGTTTTGTTTCTCGATTTTCAGGATTCTTTTTGCTTTAGATTCAGTACCATCACGATAGTTTATATAAATCATTAGTTTTTACTAGGCACCATATACGTAACTTAAAAGTCAAAATAAATATTTTTTCTAGAATTGTTTTACAATATTTTAGAATATTTACAAATTTTAAAATTATTATTTTAAAATTATGTACATGTATGTAATTATGTATTATGTGTACGTCTACTCTAGTTTGATTTGCGGAAAAGTAACGTTGAAAGTGCAGCCTGACGGCTGTTTGGTACTTATGAAGTAAGTGAGGGTCCAAATAAAAATAATTGCTATATATGATACAAGTGTAGTAAGTTGACTTTAACAAACCAGTTTAAAAAACCAAGAACCGCACGTGTGTCATACGTTTCTGTACACATTTGCGAGACAACAGCACAATGGCTAACAATTATTATTATGAAACAAACAAATATCAGTCAAAAGTCGCAGTTTTTTAACGTTTTTGATATGAAAATGGCACGCATTTACAATGGCGGTGGGGTAAGGGAATGAAATAGGAAGATTGGATTAGGAATGTAGGATAGGAAATGGTAAGTGGGCTATGGGAACTCTTACTCCTTGTTTGAAACAACTATTCCAGGGTTAACCATTTCAAATTGATATTCTGTGAGAGCGCGATATCTCACCAGTCAAGACGGCCCTAAAAGCTGGAATTAAAATAATGATTCTAACATAGCTCTGTCACGTATAAAAGAGGCTGAATAATGTTTTCCTACAACTTCGTCAGCCTACCGCACTCCACTGCTGGACATAGGACTGCCCGAGTCGGCGTCACATAAAATTTGTCAAGGGGCCTCTACGTTTTGGCCTTTCCATGACCCCACGTAAGCCCTCCAAATGTCCGGGCCATTTTTATGGCCCGTGGTTGTCAAAGACATATATATTATAATAACAAAGTAAGGGGGCTTTGTGGCGAAGCCTTAGGTAAGTAGCGACACCTCCTCCCCGCCTCCGTGCTTGCCTTAGCCAGCCGGCACGGAGTGGAGATCGCTAGAGCTACGACTCAAGCTCCAGGAGTGGAAGTGATAAATGGCATCACGTCAGATGTAGCTTCTCTGAAGCTTAGCCACTCACACCCATGTTGCTCCTGTCTTCTATGACTTTTTTGAGGCCCATGCAGGGAGTAGCGAGTCGCCGTCTGTCCAATTTTTGCGACGGGCAGATGCCATAGTCCCCGTATTTCCAGACCACTAGCCACTAGCAGTTCACCCCAATAGCCCGGTACTTTTTGTTCTCATATCCCACAATGGTCCTACACTGACCGGGGCTTGTCCTTGGGAGCATTATTACATGATGTAGACAGGGATAATCGCCGGTCAGTGTCACGCCACGTTTATATTAAATTTGTCAAGGGGCCTCTACGTGTTGGCCTTCCCATGGTCCCACGCAAGCCTTCCAAAAGTCCGTACCACTTAAATGAAGTAAAGATATGTCGCAGAGGAGTTTATTGCGGCGCTTCTTCTCCTTCAAACAATAACTAAAATTGCTTTGGAAGCAGCGGTAGATTCATAACTTTCACTAAGTGATCTGTAAGGTTCGATTTTGAAAAAATAAATAAAAATACCGCCTTATAAAAATAATACAAGAGGTTTCATTTTTATAAGGCGTACGTTATACGGCGGGTATCGATAGCCGTTTTCCGGTCAACCGTCCAATATCCGGTGGTAATGTCCGGAAAATTAAACGACCAAATGAGTCTAGAAAAAATGGAATTATTGCTTGTCACAATTGTGCTACTTTCAAATTTCGTTTCGTCCAAAACCACTTTGGTAAATTGGAAAGCACCCTAATTGGTTTCATAAGGGCTGAGTTTTATTTATCCGTCAGTCTGTCTGTCTGTCTAACTATACGTGTTACATACATTTGTATCAGAAAGTACTACCCGTGCACAGAAGGTTTGCCGACAGCCTCATGATGTCACGCGTCGATGGTCAGGTTACATACATAGCTGTTGTAATAAAATTATTATTGTATATAGTTTAAATAAGTACCTACATACAATAATAGTTAGTAGTCATCGGCAAACCTGCGCGCGGCTTATATTGCTTAATGAGAAACCATATAGAAGTGGAGTAGATTGACATGATGATGACTAAACATAAAAAAAAACTAGGGAATGTTCCTGCGGAATTCCCGCGATGAAAACTGTCACACATTTTATTACATAAAATTTGCTATCGATCAGTGAAAATATACATAACACATTTTTTTTTACCGGTCATTTTAAATAACTCCCAGAAAAATTCCCGCGGTATTCCCGGGATGAAATATAGCGCAAATTTTAAGTCTAAAAATTCACTGTCGATCAGTGTAAACCGAATCGAAATCGGCCTTGTAGTTTTTACGTGAATCCCGAACAAACAGACACAAAAAATGCATCGTGTTCTTAATTTTTTATATAGTGTATTCCAGTTGTTTTTTTTAAACAGCTTCAATGTACAGACACGGCATTTATAGAAATTTATAATATTGTAAATTTATTTATTGCGTTGATACAAATTATCTATTATCCTATACTGTCAAAGAGAAATCGGTGCTCATAATATGAAAATCTTATCTGTGAAATTAGACCT
Source organism: Dendrolimus pini (assembly GCA_949752895.1). Lineage (NCBI taxonomy): Eukaryota > Metazoa > Arthropoda > Insecta > Lepidoptera > Lasiocampidae > Dendrolimus > Dendrolimus pini. The sequence continues at coordinate 17,046,095 of OX457144.1, read as the reverse complement.
ATTTAGCCATGTACCAATCTTGTATACACTTCTAAAGGACAAATGTTTTACATTTAACCTTAAGAGCGTTGTGTTAAAGTTTACAATTGAATAACCTAGTTTTAAAAATTGTAAATAAAATTTGGTATACTTATACACCAGGAAGCGCATTGACTTAAACTGAACATTCCTGATATAATTTATAGGAGTTTATTAATATCTCAAGGTGGATGATTTTCTGGTATAAAGATATTTTCCTATTCTTATATTCTAAGACCATGAAGAAGTATCAAACTATGAAAACTTGATAAATTATTGGGATAAGCGATTTAAACAAAGCGTGCTCTTTTCATGGTTTCTTTATTACAGTAATGTCAAGTCAGTGTCAACATTAGAAGTAAATATAAATAATACAAAGAGGTTCTAATGCCTAACACCCCCCTTCAATATTAAATTCCTTTTAAGATTGCACTTATAAACATAACATAATAGCTTTCCCTTGTAACAAGAAATATTTAAAACATAACACTCTATACTTTCTTTTAACATATTTAAAGTAATTATTTATTCTATAATTAATTATTAAAGTATATATTAATATTTACACGAGTCCCAAACTTTTAACAAAATAACTGTGTTTTACAGTTGGTAAAGACTTTGTTAGAATATCTGCAATATTCTCGTTTGTCGAAACATAACTTATTTGTATTAATTTCTTTCTGACGCAGTCTTTAATGTAGTGATACTTTATATCTATGTGTTTAGTGCGCTTACTATTTTCATTGTTCTCCACCATTTTTATAGCACTAAGGTTATCCGTTAATAGAAGATATTTGTTCTCAGTAATGCAGTTGAAATGCAACAAAATGCCTCTTAAATAAATTAATTCTGCAGTTGCCATTGCCGCAGCAACATACTCCGCCTCGGCTGTGGACAACGCAACTGTGGATTGCTTCTTAGAGAACCATGACACTAAATTATTATTGTGAAAAATAGCGCATCCACTCACACTTTTCCTATCATCTTTAGCGCTTCCCCAGTCAGCATCTGTGTATGCTATCAGCTGTTGTCCTGATTTAGATTTAGTATATGTAAGACACATATTCATTGTTTGTTTTAAGTATCTGAGAACTCTTTTAGCCGAAATCCATAATTCTTTTGTAGGCTTATCTAAATATCTGCTCAAAAAAGATGTTGTGTATGTTATGTCAGGTCGTGATATAGTGGAAATATATGTTAAACATCCGATCAATTCTCTATATGGTACATTATTAATCACTTCTTCAGTTTCATTTAAAAATCTTTGTCCCATTGGTGTCTGTATTCCTTTACATTCGCTCATCTGAAATTTCTCCAATACTTTGTTTATTAACTTTGTTTGACATATTTTTAACTCTTCTTTTTCTCTTATTATTTCCATACCTAAATACTCTTTTATCTCGCCTAAATCTCGAACTTTAAATTCTTTTCTTAGTTCTTCCATTATTACTTTGCTATTTCCCATTAATAGAATATCATCTACCCATATCAAAATCCATACATCTTTATTGACATATAAACAGTAATCGTAATACGACTGTTCAAAACCTTGCTTGACAATAAAATCATTAAATCTTTCGTTCCAACACTTTGGAGCTTCACGCAGACCATATAAAGATCTCCTTAGTTTCAGTACATAACCTTCTTTAACTCTTATACCCTCAGGGGGTTTTATATATACTGCTTCGCTTAAATAACCATTTAAAAATGCCGTTGGTACATCTAGTTGCCTAATAGGTAGATCTTCTTCTACAGCTTGACTTAGCATCATTCTGATAGTTGACACTCTAGCAACAGGTGAGTAAACATTATATTTAGAATCTGTCTGAAAACCTTTCGCTACCAACCTAGCCTTCTTCTTACCGTTTTGCTTTGTTCTGAATATCCATTTAGTATCAATCGCCTTCTTGTCATCTGGTAATTTTGCTTCTTCCCACGTGTTCATCTCTTCTAATGAGCTTATTTCGCTATCAATCGCTGTTTTCCACTCTTCGCCTTTGCTAATTGCTTCTTCAAATGTTTCGGGATCTTCACTATTGTTAAATAGACAAAATGCTATGTTAGCATCATAAGAAATATCTTGACCTTCATTTTCCATTTGATAATCTTTTAAATAATTAGGTAACCTTCTCTCTCTTACTGGTCTTTCATACATATGTGTTTCTCTCTGTTCTCTCGTTACTTCTTCCCTTTCTTCAAACTGTTGTTCTGTCTCTCTATTTTGATATTCTTCTTTTTCTTCCTCTTCAAAGTATCTCCATTGAGTTTCTTCTTGTTTGTTTTCTATGTATTTTATATCATTTTCGTCAAATTTTAAATCTCTTGAAATTACTATTTTGTTATTACTCGGATCCCACAAGCGGTACCCGTTTGGAGCATATCCTGTCATTCTCATTTCCTTAGCTCTTTCGTCTAACTTATCCCCTTTTGGCATTGTTAATACCCACACTTTACTTCCGAAAGCTCTCAGTTTTGATAAATCTCTATCTCCAAACATAATCTCTGCTGGTGTTTTAAATTGGATTGCTGAAGATGGGCATCTATTCAGCTGGTAAGTTGCACACGTAATCGCTTCAGTCCATAAGTTCTTTGGTAGTCCAGTTTCTATCAACAAAGTTCTCGCTCGATTGCATAAGGTTCTATTCATTCTCTCTGACACACCATTTTGCTGAGGATAATACGGTCGTGTATATTGAATTTCAATTCCTTTTTGATAACAAAAATTTTGGAAAAATCGGTTCTTAAATTCTCCACCATTGTCGCATCTAACTTTATTTACTCTGGTCTGTTTGTTATTCTCTAATCTTTTAATATAATTAATCAAATTTGTAGCAGCTTCACTTTTATGTTTTAAAAGATATGTGTTACAAAAATGTGAAAAATCATCAATTATTACTTGGTAATAAATTTCTCCATTTATTCCAGCAGTTCTCATCGGACCTGCTATGTCAGAATAAATAATCTCGCCGATGTTTCGAGATCTTGGCCTGGGAACAGAATTAAAAGGAAGTCTGGTTGCCTTACCCATCATACATGGACCACATGGTTTCTCACTTGCAGGCAAATTCATCAAGCGGAGGCTTCTTCTGTTAAGATGTCCCAATCGTCTATGCCACAGATCATCAGAGCTTGCTGCATTACACACGTTTGCTTTGACATTAGTATTTAAAATATATAACTTTCCTACACAAGTGCCTTTTATTGATCTATTTGTACGACAGCAGAATATTCTAACATAATCTTTATTAAAATTGACCTCAAAATTGTTTTGAACAATTTTCTTTACCGACAAAAGATTAAAATTGATATTATCTATTAATAGCGCTTCTAATTTTATATTCCTCCCTTGACAAATTACATCTATGGTACCCTTCTTTTTAGCTATAAGAGAATCCCCATTAGCAATATAAATTTTTATTGGTTCAGATAAAATATTTACGTTAGTCATATATTGTTCAAAATTTGAATTAATTAAATGTTCCGTACATCCTGAATCTATGACCCATTCAATTTTCTCGCTTATTTTATAGTTTACATTATTACAATAGCCCGTACTTAAAAATAAAAAGCTACTAGGATCTTCTGCGTAATTTACAGTATTTTTATACTGACTTTGGTATTCATATCTACCATTGAAATACTGTCGTCCTGCTCCTCTACCTCTTCTTGGGTAAGTCCTACCTCGTCCTTGAAATGCTCGACCTCGTCCTGATGAGCCACGTCCTCTGTTACAATGTCTCGCAATATGTCCCATCTTGTGACATTTAAAGCACGTAATAAATGCTGTTTCAGGTTCATTATATTCATCATTGTTCTTTATTTTTAATTCAGTATCTAATAGTCTCGCCTTCACGAAGTTCATTGAAATATTTAAATCATTCATAGTTTCTATTACCGTTATCACATTCTCGTATTGTTTGGGTAATGCGGTTAAAAGATTACAAACTTTGTCCATTTCCGTAAATTTACATCCTACTGCCTCTAATTCATTTATAATCTGTTCAAATCTCATAAAAAAATCTTGTAATTTTTCGTTCGGCTGACATTTTATGGTTAGTAATTTCTTCTTTAGATGCATTTTATTTTGTATGCTATTTCTTTGAAAAATTTCTTGTAATACGTTTATCATTTCTTCCGATGTCTGACATTTTGATATGATATCGAGATATTTATCTTCTAAACATTGAACAATAATAGCACGAGCTTTTGTATCTAATATACGTTTTTGCTTATCATCTTTGATCTCCTCTTTTAAATTAATACCTTTTTCCTCTAATAATTGGTCTATTCGATACTTCCAATGGGCGAAATTACCATTTTCTTTTAGTAGGGGAAATTTTCCTTCCGACATTTTCTTTTGGTTTTTTTTTTTTTCGTATTTCAGAATTTTTATATATATTATTATAGTTTTCTAATAATATTACTCTCTACATTTTACTTATTCATTTCCCTACAACCTATAGGGCGTCTGGGCCCATAACCTATGAAAACTTGATAAATTATTGGGATAAGCGATTTAAACAAAGCGTGCTCTTTTCATGGTTTCTTTATTACAGTAATGTCAAGTCAGTGTCAACATTAGAAGTAAATATAAATAATACAAAGAGGTTCTAATGCCTAACACAAACTTCTAAACAAACTCACGTTTACAATTTCGTACCTCTTCTTAAGGCTATTTTCTTCCTATTTACTGATCAATAATTGACCAAAAAAATTATCATAGGGCTTCATGATATGAGACGTAGCGTAGTTTAAAAAAATAATTCTAAATTAATAAAAATATTCATCAAATCACCACCAATTTATTGACATGAAACCATTTTACTCCTTGAATTTTGATTAAAACAGAATAAAAAAATATCTACATCTTTATAAAAGAAAGATAAATAATTTGGTTCTAATGGTAAGATTAATCTTAAAATAATAATTTATTGTATTCACAATAAAATAATAGCGCATCTCAAAAACACGGAATCCCCGCTATCGCCCGCCCGTAAATCAATAGGGAAAAAAACCTCAAGGACTTTGGTGTTATTACAGTCTGTTGAGTGTATCAGTTTAGTGTATGAAATGTGTTTAAGCCGTAAGGTTCTCTGATTATAAGTATAGTCACCAGCTGCTGTTCTTTTATTACCATAAACCCTTCTGCGTTGTTGCAAGTATTACACGAATGATACGTCCAAATCAATTCGTACAAAAGTACAATTGTGAAGAAACCTAAATCTTATCTCTCTAGTCCTTATTCCCAAAAGAATAAAAATCATTTTTCATTTTCTTTCATTTATAAGACAGCAAATAAAAATGGTTAAGACGAACGAGTGTGTTTTTGGCAGGGTCCAGAGATACTTTCATATATAACATTTTGGGAAAGGTGAAATACGTTTTGCTGAGTCAATTTTCTAGATGTAAACAAGATAAGAAAAGACATCGCCAGTATAATTCAGCATATAAGTAAATTGTATATGTAGAAGAAGAAAATGTATATGACTAGAGTTTTCCACCTAGGTAGTACCTCTATGATACTGTTACAACTCAGGTCCCGACTAAAACAAAACCCACCTGCATATCTGAAAGAAAACACATTTTATTACCCGTCGGCATTTGAACTAATAACGAATAAGATTTAAACGATTCTAATTCTTTTATGATCGTTTTCTTTTGTTGACTTATTTATTGGAATACGTTTCTAGTTATTATGGAGAACAGCCTATTGTCCTATTGTACACCTAATTAGCATCATTAGCCAGGATTCATTTCCGTTTGGGTAGTATAAAACTACGGTCTGATGGAGAGGGGGCGACAGTCAAGCGACAATTACGACACGAGCGTGACGTGTGTACATTCGGGAATCTAATAGTGACGGACTTTGCGCGTTTTATTGAATTAGGACCTTGTGCATAACTTTTGGATTTGTTATGTTCGGTTATATTTGTACCTGTGTTATACGTATTTGTATAGTTCTAATAAACTCTATAATAATTCCAACGGCATTTTAATTCGAGTCCCGCTAAACTCGTAACAATAAGTTTCTACAAATTTAGTTAGATGTTTTACCTAAAACTTTACTGCTTCTTGTTACTAAGTTCACTACAATAACAAAGAAACTAAGTCCATAGTCTACACAACTGCGCAGCGAAACGGAGGCGAGTCGCGGCCAACCTGTTTTGAAGTAATCCAATGAATGAGATGTTGTTTATAACAACGTAGGTATTTGCTAGTGAATTGAAGAACGCGATTGCAGCGACATCTACTTTGCTAATCCGTCTATTCTACAAAAAACGACTTCATTCATGTGGATAAATGTGTAACTCGGGTTATAAGCCAGAACTATGTTGAGTTTCATTCATATAGATTCCAAAAAAGATGCGATCGCAGCGCCTCCTTTTTCGCTATTTTCGTCTATCCCGCAGAAGCGGCGTTATTTATCGGGATACAAATCCTAAATTACGCCCCGGGCTATAAGCTAGCTCTATGTCGATTTCGTTTAAATCCGTTCACTACTTTTCACGTGATGCTCTAACAGACAGTAAAAAGTTCCAAAAATTGCACTTTCGGAATTTTCTAATCCGAATTATCCCTCCTGTTGTTTTTCACTTTTTCTAAATCATTGTGCAAACTCGACCCATTTACAAATTATAATATAGATTGATTTTTGTTATTAATTTCGTCATACGTTTATTATAATTGATTAAAAATGTGAATGAATTGAAAATCAGACTAGTGTATGGCAATCAATGAATTATTATGTATGATCGCAGGATCCTTGATTAAATAAATAAAATTAATAAATAAAAATAATTAAGAACCAGTTCAATTAAGTGATTTATAGAATTCCATAGCTTGAATGCTGAAAATCTATTAAATTAATATAATTATGTCTGTCGGAATGAACCATCTAATCTGAAACGGCTAGACCGATTTTGACGGGACTTACACTAGCAGATAGCTGATGTTATAAGGAGTAACTTAGACTACCTTTTTTGGGGCTCCAGGTTTTTTTTTAATAAAAATTAAGTTTGACATTTCTAAGAAATATATTACTTTGTTAACATAAGCGAAGCTCCGGCAACAGCTAGTAAAGCAATGATGGTAGATGAAGTAGCAGTTCAAAGGTAGTTCCAGTACATATAAATTGACCATAACAACGTACAAAATAATGTGTCACCTGAGTAATATGTGATAGGAGGTTTTCAATCGATAACAGATAATAATAACAGCTTCGTTGCTGTATAAACAAATATATACAAATTGAAATAGTAACAATAGCGTTGGATTTCTGATAGTATATAATAATAAAGCTTACTCACCTTTTTCTCGACTGTAGTTTTCAGCCTTTCCTGCATCTTTTTTATGATCCGAAGACGCTGGCACCGCATCCTTAACTTCAGTATTCGCATTCGATGCTGAAGATGCTGCATCTTCACCCCTAGAAGTAACATCTTCAGCAGTTTGCGTATCTACTTCCACAGCTGTAGTATATCCAGTAGTGTCCAGAGTAGTCAGTTCCTTAGCTAATCTGTTAGGAATAGTCTCAGCTACAGTAGAATCAGTCGCTGGGGTCGTTAACTTTATTCTCTTCTTGGTACCTTTTCTCTTTTTGGGAAAGAATTTTGTAGGTTCGCCTTCTTTGGATTCGGTGTCATCAGGAAGCAAAGATATTCTTTCACTTTCTTCTACGTCTGTTTTTGGTGTGGACTGATATTTTGATGAGAATTTCTCTTTACCACGTGTTGGCGTTTTGGTTGGTTTAGCAGTTGTTACTTTTTGCTCTTCATCTTCGTACATCATGAAAACTCTTGGATTTCTAAATACTGAGAGTTTACCGGGCTCTGTAGTTTTTTTTCTCTTCTTCTTCATCATCCGTTTCGGTGCTTCAGTTGTTGATGTTTGCTCACGTTGCATTTTATATTTTTCTTCTAAACTTTCTGCCTCATTATACTCGTCATAATCTTCTGGAGTGTGTTTCGATTTACGTCTTATATTATATTTGTCTTGACGTTCTACTGGCGATATTTTTTCTCTTTCTCTTTCTTCACTGAATAGCTCTTCTTCCCTTATTTTGTCAGATATGAATCTTTGCTCTTGAGCATGTCGTTCTTTCAACTGATCAACACTATCCAGTATCCTAGCTTTCTTAGCTTCAGCCTCAGTCTGTTCATCGTTTTTAGTTTCCGTCCTATTTTTTTCTGAACTTCCCTCATCATAGTCCTCTTCAACTTTTTCCTTTTCTTTCCCAGTTTTTTCATTAATTTTGTGTTCTTCAATATCTTTTTGCTTCTCTTCCTTTACTTCAGAATCTTCATCTTCTTTTTCTGGCTCAATTTTACCATTTTTCTCAATACCTCTATTAAGAGCTTCTAATATCGGATCGTTTGGGTTTTTATTTATAATATCAACAACATCATCTATTTCTGAAATAGCTGTATGGTTCACTGAAACTTCGTTTACTGGTCTGTTAAGGTCAGACCATTCTTTTTTCTCGAAATCGTCTTCATTCTCACTTTCTCCTTGTCCTTTGTCATAATAATCATCACCTTCTGGCTCAGCTACAGCCCTTAATACGAAATTAACCGGCAGAGCTAGCCTTTTCTTTGGTTTAGGTTTAGCTTCAACTTGAACAAACTCGCCTAAATCTTCACCGTGTTTGTTTTTGAATGGAACCCAATCCGGGAAGAATTCACTTGCATTCGCGTGCGGTTCTATCACATTCTGCTCACTCACAATGCCTATACTTAATGTACTAATTAAAGGACTCAAAACACTTAAAGTAAGGATTGCAAGGAACATTTTTAATGGAGAATTAGTTCATAACGATTTGTCAATTAAACGTGGGAGGTGATCGCGTGACGACTGCGCGACAGTGACTGTTTGTGTTGCTTTAATACTACTATTATTTATATTGTTTACAAAACGATTCTTAACGGTAAAGAAAATATAGCTGAGAAAGTAAAGTATGGATGCGACTGAATATCAAAGAGTCATTTGCAAAGCGTTAGGTTATCTGTGAGTATGTACGTATGCGCATGTAGTATATTAAACTAATACTTAAGAAGGACTGGACTATATTTAATGGCAACGGATCAGCGTTGCCAACGGGGAAATGTGGCCAGCATTTTCGGAACGCTTTATGTCTCATGGAAACTATTCCATTAAAGCAGATTATTTTATCCACGTTATCAAAAATAAAAGTTCAATAATAATAATTTATTTATGTATGCGAATAAAATAGAGTACAACACAAAATTGCCACTAAGTCTAAACGATACTAATATGAGCTTGTTGATCTCCTTAACAAACACGCACATCTATAACAGACTTGTGCTGTTATATCACATTCATATTTTATTACTTACTTTATTACTAATTATCTTTGTTCTCTCAAGTCTAAAAATCCTTCTGATTCTACAGTATAATATGTTTTATGTTTGTTGAGTATATTAGTTTTATATGTTATTGAGTATATAGTTATAGCCTTTGTGTTATTTTGGTGTGTAAGCTATTATTATTGTAAAGTTTCACCAAAATCCATTCAGTATTTTTTGAAAGAGTACCATATTTACATCCATGCATTCTTACAAACTTTCTCTTTCGTTTATAATATTAGTAGGATATTTAAGAAAATTACGTTCGTATCCATATTTTGCTTTAGATGGTATCTGAACAAAGAGCAGCAGCGTGAAATCTTCAATCTCAGTGCAAGCAGTCAGTACAGTACAGTCTAGCGTTTCAAACGCGCGATGTTTCATAATATGATGCTAGAATATATATATCAATATTATGCCAGTAACTACGAATGTGACTGAGGTTTGAGAGGATTTCCTTTAAGCGTTAAAATTAATTATTTAATATGCACTTTTTTATAGTAAAGGAATTATATTACTGTAGTATAAGTATGACTGCATACTAATATGGACATATAATTATACTACAGTAATATAATTTCTTGCAGTTAAATTAATATTTTTTTATTTTTAAACCACATAGTTACGTAACGCGTTACGGCGCCAGTCTGTCTGGCTACACTTTCTCTCACGCATACGCCAGCGGTAGACAGGCTCCTCTTTTCTTACTCTAACCCACAGCATATTTTGCAAATTAATAACCTAATCTTTTCTCAAGTTAAACAATTTCAATATTAAATAGTTCAACTTAGATTAGTTTAAGTTATCACTTCTGTCGGGCGTCCTGAGACTCGCACGTATTTTTTATTTGTTATTTTTTTATTGTTACCTACGTCGAGGTTAACCTCGAACTAACTTTTTAGAATATTAATTAGAAACAGCGTGAAAGAAAATAAAGACAAGATTTCTGCGTTTAAAACGCGTGTGTTTCTGCCGCTCGACTGCGCACCGCCAAGGCTGAACTATCGAAATTTCCTCGTGTGATTCAAAAACGCTTCAACTCGTCGTAATTATTGAAACAGACTTGCTCAAACGCATTTAGGGAGATTTTTCTATAGTTGAAACAATATTATCAATGTATTCTGCAGACGAGCGCGCACATTGTATACTCCCACGGTAAGAATGTTCCGCTTGTATTATCTATATATAATAGCAGTCCATAAACGTCCCACTGCTGGGATTGGGCCTTCTAGTAAAGGGGTAGCTGATAGTATTTATTTATTTATCCGTGCTAGAACGGAGAAAGAATACAATTTCCTGCAGCCAGGCGGCCTGTCATAAGAGGCGACAAAACAACCCACAGCCAGGTGGTAGGGCATTTGCCCGACTGGATGGCTACCACCCCTGGTCTAAAGTATGTCGCCATAACAACCTTGATTTGTGTTCCGGCATTAGTGACCAGGTCTTCCTTAAGTGAGCAGCAGCGCATTTGTAGCACCTTTGGTGTTGCAAATGTCCATGGGCGATGGTAACCGCTTTCCATCAAGTGGTCCGTCTGCCTGTCTGCTGACCTCCTGCCATAAAAAAAGTATACCACGCTTATCCAAAGCGTATTGGCAGGTACGAGACATCGGTTATCTCCACCGGGTGTTTTTTTAGGTTAGATAACTGCCTAAGTGGTGTATGGTTTCCGGTCAGAATTCGAACCAGCGCTGTTTGAATCTGGGATGAGGGCACTAACCACTAAGTACCCAGGCTTTTTTTATTTTATTCTTAGCTATATACTTGTAAACTTGAACTGTATATGCAAGATTTCAAAATAATTGTTAAAATTTCAATGTTTTATTTATTTATACGATTCCCACTCATAAATAACCGCATTAGGAATAATTTATGTCCGTGCGTCTGTCTGTATGTTTTGAGTAGAACATTATAAAAAAATAAATGTTCTGTAGTACTGTATATAGTAGTTTTATTTTTAGGTTTTAATTATGTTAGATAATGTAAAAATACTTTTATGAATTAATTTGATTTTAGAATTAAGACAAAAAATTTCTTGTTATTGAATCATTATGTTAAAAGGGGAACAAAATTTTTTTACCCCTTTTTACGAAAATTACGCGGACGGACTTATAGTTACATACAGAGGAGGAGTGCAGAATGCTATTTTTTTTTAAATTATGCATAAAAAATACATTAAATCAATATAATATAATATTTATTTATGTAAATCGGTTTACCCCCAAACTAGGACAGGCCTGTATTTTGGGGGCATTCGGCCATATATGTTCTAATTTAAAAAAAAAACATGAGAACTTGTAATAAAAAACATTACACACACTAATGGGTATGTGACACACACACACATACATACTCTTTTATTTATTCTTAAAGTCAAATTCAAACAGTGTAGCCTTGGCGAAATCTGTGATTATAGAAGTATACTCTTTGACAACAGAACCTTAATAATGTTCACACTTATAATTTAAACTAGAGTTTACCCCGCGGCTGCGCCGCGGGTTAACCGCTAGTGCGTGTCTCTTGTTTATAGAGCAAGTGCTACAGATTATATTATATTAAATTTTTATGTATTTGCCCACGGAAGATTCACTTCATTTTATATCGCTAATTATATATACCATCCCCCGTCTATCTGTCAACAAAATAAATTACAAAACTTGACCAAAAAGGCCAAAATGGTCTAAATGACCAAAATACCACAGTGACCGACATGGTTAAAATGACGGAATAGGCAAAAACGACCAAAAAGACCAAAATAATCATAATGGTCAAAATGACCAAAGAGGCCAAAATGACCAAAAAGGCCAAAATGACCAAATAGGCCAAAATGACCAAATAGGCCAAAATTACCAAATAGGCCAAAATGACCAAAAAGGTCAAAATGATCAAAAAGGCCAAAATGACCAAATAGGCCAAAATGACCAAAAAGGTCAAAATGATCAAAAAGTCCAAAATGACCAAAAAGGCCAAAATGACCAAAAAGGCCAAAATGACCAAATAGGCCAAAATGACCAAATAGGCCAAAATGACCAAAAGGGTCAAAATGATCAAAAAGGCCAAACTGACCAAATAGGCCAAAATGATCAAATAGGCCAAAATGACCAAATAGGCTAAAATGACCAAAAAGGCCAAAATGACCAAAAAGGCCAAAATGACCAAAAAGGAAAAATTACCAAATAGGCCAAAATGACCAAAAAGGCCAAAATTACCAAAAAGGCCAAAATGAAAATTATCCATTGTCCATCAGTATTTAATTTACATACGTACCGAATTTCATCCAAATCGGTCCAGTAGTTTTTCCGTAAAAGCATAACAAACAAACAGACAAATATCATTTTATCCCGGAAACTATCCCATTTTTCGGGATAAAAAGTATCCTATGTTCATCCTCGGTATCGAAAATATATATATACTGAGTTTCAGCCAGATCGGTCCATTAGTTTTTACGTGAAAACGGAACAGACAGACAGACAGAGTTACTTTCGCATTTATAATATTAATAGGGATAGGGATTAATATTGGTTGAATTTCGTCCACTGGGCGACCACTAATATGAATTAATAAGTCAAGCTCTATGAGTATAACCGAAAAGTGCTCAAATTTTTATTAGATTGACAAAAACCGGAATGTCAGTGTAAACGCATCAAAAGCGAGACAAATGAACTCTTTGAGCGTTGAACCGAATCAATCCGTTCCTCTTAAAAAATATAAACTTGTCAAAATAGACGAAGCAGTGGTAGCTCAGCGGTTAGCGCACTCGCCCTCCCTACTCAAAGGATGTGGGTTCCTGTTCGGGAATGCATTTCTAAGACGCGGTTTCTGTTCACCACATACACATTTAATCAACAATACAGTGTCATCAGCAGATGTTGTCCTGCCTTTAAAAAATAAAAATCTAGAACCCGATTCCAGCGTCATCTACCGGGACCAAATGTTAATCTAAGCTATTCAAATCCACTTGAACAAACAAAAAATTTCATCAAAATCAGGCCCAGCGTTTAGGAGGAGTATCGCGGCGCCACCTACTGGGTCCAATCGCTTATTTAAACCATTCCGGGACAGACTTCAACACAACTAAATTCTGGTACCCGATTGCAGCGCCATCTAACTGGTTCAAATTAAAATCTAAATCATCCCAGTAGAAAATTATAAAAATACTAATATCGCTATTAACAAATAGCGGTTGATCGTAGAGGGTTGAAAATTTAGGGTTGTATGTATTTTTAATGCAGTATCATAAAAAATAACAATAAAAAATGTATCTAAAAATTAAAAAATATAATTTAGGGGTGGACTACCCTTAACATTTAGGGGGATGAAAAATAGATGTAGTCCGATTCTCAGACCTACCCAATATGCACACAAAATTTGATGAGAATCGTTCAAATTAAAATCTAAATCATCCCAGCAGAAAATTATAAAAATACTAATATCGCTATTAAAAAATAGGGGTTGATCGTAGAGGGTTGAATATGTGTTTTTAAATTCTGTATCATAAAAAAAATTAAAAATTTTTTTTAAAAAAAATAAGACTACCCTTAACATTTAGGGGGATGAAAAATAGATGTTAGCCGATTATCAGACTTACCCAATACGCATACAAAATTTCATGAAAATCGGTCAAGCCGTTTCGGAGGAGTTTGGTAACTAACACTGTGACACGAGAATTTTATATATAAAGATATATATACTAATAAGTAAAACATGCACATACATTACATATTAAAATTAACAATTTATTATATGTGTGTGAGATAATATTCCTGTAACAGTTTTTTTTTAAATGGGAAGTGCTTTGCTGTCTTAGGTACGTTTTTGGGCAATTAATTCCACAGCAAACAAAATAGAAACGTGTGAAGATATTTTTAAGGTAAGACAATGAGAAGAGCGCAAATTAAGGGTGTGAGATGTATGGAGGAAGGTGTGGAAGGATTAAACAGTATGCTATGAGCATTCCGGCAAAGTGAGGTTAATAACCATTTGAGCTTTTTGCGATATTCATGAGAGAGATTCAGAGACGTGGTTTGGCGGCCTCTGTGGTTGAGCGGGCTAAGCTTTTGCCTGCCTACCTCACTGCAACGCAGAGGCTCCGGGTTCGATTCCTGGTATAGTAAATTTCGGTAACATATTTTCTCCGTTATTTACTATGGTCTGGGTGTCTGGTATCGGCCCCAGAGTAGTCCGTTGTATATTACCCATAACACAAGCAAAACTTGCTTAATTTGGGGATATACAATATGTGTGTTGTCTGCCGATTATTATTGTTATTATTCACATATTATTATTATTCACATATATTATCCACATGGTCATATTTCTGTAAGCCAAATATAATAAGCCTTATGCAAAAAAATTGAAGCCGCTCTAGTTTATTGAGTGGTTCTACGATAATGTCAAGATAACAAGCGTACGTATAATCAAGGATCGTAAGTAGAAGCGATTGAGCAAGCGTGACCTTGGTAGAAAGTATTTTAACCTCCTAAGGGATGCAGAAGAAGCAAAGACCCTCTGACATATTGCATCAACAATTATTGCTTAACTTGTATTAGCTTAAGTCGTGGTAGCGTAATGGCTTCCTCCCTCCCCCCCCCCTCCCAGGGGGTGCCGCCCTGGTCTCCGTCCAGGAAGTGGTACAAGGGGATGCGTCCCCAGGGCCCCAAGCGGCCACTGTTACATCCCCCCCTTAACTCCGTGACAGTGGTGTCCCACCTATCCACTCCAAATCATTGTATTCCTTCCCCTTGCTCCCAAACCTCCTCCCCAAACACCCCTCCCTTCCGACGACGACCGCTGTCGTCGAGCTCTGCTCCGCCCAGAACGGTTCTGCTAATCTTGGTCGGTAGAGTTGGAAAACCCTGTGGCCGGCGTACGGTGGAAGCGACTCGACCGCAGCTGTTGCGATGGCTCTCGCGGAAACGCGGGACTCTGACCTTCAGATTGCGGGCTGTCAGCCTTCACCCCAATGCCACCAGTGTGGTGCGCTTAACACGGTGTTTCATACGCTAGTCGAGTGCGCAGTCTGCGCACCACAGACGTTTGAACTCGAGACAATAGTAGGTCCGATTGAATCGCTCGGCAAGGCTGCCGTGCCGTGCATGGCTTGCACCAGGCGGTGCAAGCCATACTGCATAGCGATGATCATTGGGTGGGTGCGGCCAATTTCTGCGAGACAGTGATGTCTCATAAGGAGGCCGCGGATCGAGATAGGGAGAGAAGTGGAATTGCGCGTATTTATGCACCCCCTCAAGACGCCGGCGCCAGCCGGAAGCCCGGAGACGCAGATATGCGCATGACTTCCCTCCCTGAAAAATACCGTTTCAGGGGCCCTCTTGCATCTAGGGAGCAGAGAAGTCTGCACCCCTGTCGTCGAAGTGAGTTTACTTTATTCACAATTTTGTCCCTTGTTTAGAACTGCACATTTGTCTATACGCTCATTTGTTATGAACCCCTTGATATAGTTATATACTAAATTTCGGAATTTACAAATAGGCTGAGTAGGCTGGAGCCTAGGACGACATATTTGGAGTGACGGCAAATTAAGAGCCAATTTTTTTGTCTCACATAAATTTAAAAAAACATACTTATATACATAAACTAGCTGACACGATAAACGTTGTTCTGCCATAAAAATATTAAGAACAGAAGGGAGAAAACTACTTACGACCTTTTCACAGACCTACCAAATATACAAAGAAAAATTATTAAAAATGGTTAAACCGTTTCGGACGAGTTCCACCACAAACACCTTGACACGAGATTTTTACATACAGCGTCCCGGGAATCCCGCGGGAATTGCAAATCAAGCGTAGAAAAAGTCGCGGGTATATCCTAGTACTTTATATATCTCTAGCGGCCCCAGCAGACGTTATCCTGCTCTGAAAACATAAAAATCTAGGACGCGATCCCAGCGCCACCTATCGGTTCCATTTGTGGATTAAAAACATCCGGAGACCACACAAAAACAAAATGACCAAAATCGGTCCAGGTGATTAGGAGGATTCTAGAACCCGATCTCAGCGCCACCTACCGGTTCCAACAGGATAAAAAGTATCCTATGTCCGTCTCCTGGTTCGAAGCTACCTCTCCACCAATTTTCAGTCCAATCGGTACAGCCGTTCTCGAGTTATAAATAGTGTAACTAACACGACTTTCTTTTATATATATGGATATGAAATACCGCTTATTTCATTAACATCTTTGAACATCTAGGGTGCTTAGTGCGTGTTTTTTTTACTACTCGACCACATTCAAGTTAACGCAATTATGTATGGCACGTTTTATGTTTCCCTTCACGCTCACGAGACGGCACTAAGTCCTTCGTGTACAAAATTGCGTTTCTTGAACATCTTTTTACTAGAGGATCTAGTGAAAAAACTCGCACATAGCAAATTTCAAAATCCATCCCTACTAAGTAGAACAAAAGCAACAAACTAATAAATTATATTGCCAATACCATCCTTTCGCAGGTAACAATTAATCTAATGAAGAATAGTGGTCAACAGACCGCGAAAATAGAAAGAAGCTGTTTATAAGAAACTTGTACAATCTGTACCATTATTACAACATTTGATTGGTGAGTGAATTTAACTGATTTTCTTTGTTATATTTCACTTCCTATTCGCTTTGCTATCGACATAGGTAACTTTTGCGGTCGATTATGTCATTTTATTTTTTATCTCTTTTGTTATAATTATAATAGGGGAGCGAACAAATCCGCCCTTTACCGCCATTTTATCGTAAGTGACATTCGGACCTAAGTACATTTTTGTTGCAAATTGTAATGTGGCGACCGGGGGTAGAACTTTCCGGCAGCGTAAGCCGGTCTCAAGACTTTTAGAAAAAGGTAGAACATTTTGGAAGGGAAAGACAAGGACGGATACATTTTAGAAAGGGATAGACGATGCACGAAAGTTCTAGAATAAAAGTTCGAGAAGGAATAGACAGAGGTAGATAGATGTTAGAAAGGGATAGATAGTAAATAAAAGAATAAAAGAAGATCGAAATTATGGGTTGCAGAAGATTCTTCCGGGTATATAAGCAGCGTAAGGCGCACCTACCGGGTAATTTGCAGCTGGGTTCAGTTCAAGACGAAGGACTAACGAAGCATTTTGGGCGTCGTGAGCTGCTAATGGAACGCGCTGCATGTGTAGGTCAAATACAGTGAGAACATTTGACTTTGTTACCATTTTATGTATAACTATTACCTGTATTTTTACAAATAAAGACTCATCCATTCATTCATTCGGTGCGGACAGAATTTTTCGAGTTTGACTGACATTTAATTACGTATAAACAGTCACAAAAGGCTTTATTTCAATAGGGTATTTACTTAATGACGTTTTATTAATAACTCGAGTGCACGATAAGGTTATTGCTGCCGTATATTAGTGCTTTTTTCATTATCACTATCAACTAATTTATGGCATTGTAAAACGGACAGTGGGACAATAAAGTATATGGAAGTTGCGGGGATAGATTAATAAATACTTTACATATTACTACTACAATACTATAATTACAGTTTTTGCATAAATAGTACTTTTCTTGCAGCTTCTCAAATTCAAGGTATTACGGGTTTGATAAAATTGTCTTATCAGATTCCGGTTATAGCGACTAAGATCGAGCAGTGCTTTTCCGTTCTCGATATGCAGACAAGTGGCATTAGCACTCGTCGTCGTCAGCTAACCGTTGCCCACTGCTGGAATAGAGGGCGTCTTACACTACGTTCGCCGAGACGTGGTCTCCACTCTAAGACTCGTCTACTCCATCGGCATGTTTACCTAGAAGATAACTGATCAAGCTAAACTTGAACAGACCTAGATTGTATGTTTCAGGAAAAACAGACGATGGTAAAGAATTCCACTCTTCAGCGGTACGTCTGATAAAATTAGAAGCCTAGCGTTTCGTCGGCTTTGTTGGTAATTCCAGCACATATCAGTGGCGTGAGCTCGTACGTCATCTTGTCCGGTGGTAAAAAGGTGAGGAAGGAATTATTTCTTGCAATTCCGTGGCACACTTGCCGAAGTATAGAATACTGATAAACTAGCGACTTTGCGTTGATGATCTAGGCTCGGAGCCTCTCATCAAATAGTTGGTTATTGCCATTTCCTATACATTTTCTATCACTGGTCTACAAGGCCTTATATACGGATTACGGGATTAAGACGTGGAGTCTGACAACAGGATTGACCTACAAATTTTAAGTCCCGCTGACGGACTGTAGTTGGAGTGTCCCTTGTGTATAAAATCCGAAATGAAGATATTCCTAAGCAATGGTGTGGTAAGCGTGCTTTATCCTAGACCGCATTATCACTCACTATCAGGTGAGACAGTGTTCGAACGCACACCTTATATGTCCATATTTACTTATTGGATTTGGATGGAAAAACAACTTTAATTTAATATATATAACGAAAGCCTAAGAAATACTGTATTAAATATCTACTAATTTCGCAACTAGCAACATTGGCAAGATTACATCAGCGGTACTGTAAAATCTTCATTCAGTTTATATACAAGACGACAAATAATCAAATTAAATTGGTGCCATTCATTTATTAGATACATTTGCAAACTGCAACGGATCCAATATGTTATAAATGAGAAACCAGTGTACCCGATCAATCATAAAATCGATTATTGATTATAATCGGTATGGCATTTGGGGGCCACTCTATTTCAGCTCATTATAATAATGTTTCACAATTTCTGTTATAATGTAACCTTGAGTTATCATTTTTTGTAACGGTTCTGGCAGTTTATTAATAGTGCCCAATATCTGCGGTATTGCTCTAGTATAAAAAATTGGAGAACTTTATCTCAATGTGAAATATCTACAACCATTGTTGAACAACAGTCGTGGCTTTATGTTGAGTAATGTTTTATTATCAAAGCTTGTTTGGATCGGTTAGTGAGAATTTTATATTTTACTAGCTGTCCCGGCAGACGTCGTCCTGTCCGGAAAGCTTCAATCGATATGCCGACAGCAGCACCACCTTACGATTCTATAAAGGACATATAGACAAACATTCATTTTTGAAGTGAAACTTCTATATAGACGGGGTCTTACGATTTTTCTGTCACTAAAAAGCGTCACGGCCGCGTGTTCTAATACTTAAATTTTTATTCTCGTGATATCTTTCGAATGGAATGTCCGAATTGAATAATTCAAAAAGTTATATAAAGTTATTGAAGCAGTCTTGAATATGAAGTAATTTATTTGGATAAGGATGAATACCAAGATACAAATAAAGAGCCTTTTCTAGCGGCGGCATTTTAATTAAAATTTTAAAGTAAAAGAACAGATTGTTCATGTACTTGTCCAATTTGAAAACCTGCCCGTAAAACTTAGAGTTAAAATTATGTTGCGATTCATTTTGTCACTTGTCAGTTGAAGATTTACCACTTGTCCGTTGCGATTCGTTTTTCCAGCTATCCGTTGCCATTCGTTTTTCCACTCATCCGTTGCCATTCGTTTTTCAACTTGTCCGTTGCGATTCGTTTTTCCACTTGTCCGTTGAAGTTTTTATATATAAGAGAAGACTATACCTGCCAAATAATTTACTTTTTTTTTAATGGCTTCAACGCACACGACAACTTTGCACGTGTGGGCGTTTTAGAAAGAAAAGGCAAGTGAAAAATAAAAAATAATAATTTGGCCAGTTTTTTGCATGTTATCTGCAAACTTTGAGATATATGTATCTTAATAATATACTAGTGGTGGCCCGTGTTCCAAATTCAACCATAATTGTTAATGTCAAAGACTATACTTCTATAATCACAGATTTCGCCAAGGCTACACTGTTAATTTGACTTTAACAATAAACAAAAGAGTATATATGCGTGTGTGTGTCAAATACATGGTAGTGTGTGTAATGTTTTTTTATTGAATTAATGTATTCTTTGTACATAATCAAAAAAAAAATTTGCATTCGTCGCTTCTTCTCTATATAAACTATAAGTGTGCGAAATTTCATACTCCTCCGTCCGCGCAATAATCATATATGGATAATACTTACTTATATGTGAATGTATAGTACAACGATTTATTTTACTTTTGATATTTGCATGCCAATCAAGTTGCACATTTTTCATTATAAATTTCATACGTCACAATTTTAAAACTTCATTGAGCCGAGCGATGTTCTATGAGTCATTGAATGCATATATTATATATTATCGTCATCATAATTTCTAAATTTAATCGTTTTGGAATGAAAATGTTTTAATTGGAATAAAAAATCAAGGCATTTATTTAGATTTAAATACACTTGCTTGCTTTTACAGTAGAAAGAACCTCTTAGAAAGTCGCACCTCGATAAATCGAAAACCTGCCAAACTCGCAAAAAAATTGTTTTATTTTGCTTTCAACCCCCAAAATCTCTGTTACTTGAAATCTGGACCCTCTATAAGTCGAAATAATCAGTGAGTTCCTATAAGCAAATTCAATACTTATCTTCCCTCCATAAATTGAAAAAAAATTGGACTTCTGTATTTCGAACAAAGCAAAATTTGGTTTCACAACCTCTATAATATGAATCCATGTCGAATGTTTCCTTTCAAAATTCTCTTATTTTGAAATCCTGCAAAGTTGAAAACTCTACAACTCGATTATTTGGCATTTCCTTTCAAGTTCAACTTCAGAAGTTTTATTGTGCATGTAATAGAATAGGAGATGGATTTGCATAAAGTATATAATCAAAGCCATCGCTACATCTGCGTGAAATGGTCAATAACCAAAGATGTACAGGATATCCTATACAAAGCATCTAAATACAAAATACAAGATACTGTTACGAGTTACGCAGAACTCGAATTAAAATGCCGTTGGAATTACTATAGAATTTATTAGAACTATACAAACGTATAACATAGGTACAAATATAACTAGACACTATTAGTACAAACTGCACGATTCAATAACACGCGCAAAGTCCGTCACTATATCGCTCATCGAAGCTACATCTTGTTCGTATCGTAATCCTCGCTTGACTGCCCCACCCCTCCGTTCGGGGATTGTTTTATACTAACTATACAATACAAAAAAATCGACCGCATGCACTGGGGTTTCCGAGAAACAGTAATTTGCACACCTAGTTAATTATTCCTGTGAACGGTCAACAAAGTCGAAAACAATAACAATAGGTTATTTTTTAATTGCAAATTTTAAATACGAAGTAAACAAAAGAACTCCGATTGCGGGAAGGTTAATCAACTAGCTACGCATTTGTTTGTCGGTATGTAACAATACTATTTTAAAATGAGCATCTGAGATACCAGATACAAGATACTTTTGAAAATGATGTTTGAAATACTAGATACTAAATACGCATCTTCGAAATATTTTTTAAAGATAAAATACTTTTTGAAAGAAATCCGATTTTTATTGAACATAAGTTTATTAGATGGATTATGAATAAATCGTGGAAATGTGATAAAATATTATAATATCAAGGTTTTTCTTCGATGAAGTACTAAATATATATCATGGAAGTATGAAGAGAAAAGTCGGTGGTCATTCAGGTGTCGGTGGTTTCCGAGCCTTATTGCGCCTCGTCCAGAGATAACTGGGTGGGAAACCGGATGGCTAAGGAATTATGTCAAAAAGTATTTAAGCAAATAAAGTATTTACAAAATACTAAGATACTTGACGAATGGTATCTAAATACAAGATACAAAATAGATTTTTAATAAGCTTTTTTAAAAAGGTTTTTAAATACAAGCTTTTGAGATCCTGTATATCATGTAGCAGCAGAGTACTAGCCAAGACAAGTAAAACGAGCCCAAACACGACGGGTCTATATTGTTTAGTACAGGAGTTCCTATGGCCACCTTCCGACTCCATCATCAGATCAGCTCCATGGTACCATATTATTGCATTTTCACGCAATATACATATGTGTGCCAAATTTCAGCTTTTCGGAAACCGGGAAGTTGGTCAAATTTAACTTGCAGGATTTCACCCGAACTTACATACTTACGTACACACATACTTACATACATACATAGGTAAAGTTAAATGAAAGTTTGTACTTTTTGTATCGAGATACAAGTTGAAAATATGTATTTTGTATCTGTATTTCAGATACTTGTCTCTTAGATAAGTCACATCTCTGTCAATAACTAAGAAACACTATTGAGCAGTAACGTACTAGTCAAATACATATGATGCAATAAATTCCAATCATTTTTAAATATTAAACAGCGGATGCTAGAATGCAATACTATCTTATTTTCCATCCTCAAGTCCACCTGCTTTTGGCAACAAACACTATCTCACATGTTACCCTCATGTAAGAAGCGTGAACACTGATTCAATAGATTATACTAAATAACGCAATAAAATGATATTTAAATCTTATTATGCAATAATATGGATTATAGATAATTCATTTACAGCAAGTGATAGCGGTATCAACAAGTGTACAACATACTTTATTTCGACCACCTTTTTCGTTTCTGAAATGTAGTCTACATTAAGTTAACACACCATACTAGAACGCGCGCACTTGAACTACATCTACCTGTACCTACTGCTATGCCTGGTATTTTTATTTTTCTTACCCATAAGCCTAAAGCGCCAGAAGCTTTCGGACGAGCCGCTTAGCCTTATAAAGTACCAGAAACTTTTCTTCTTGTAAGGGAGAGACAGCGAGCTCGCCTCTTAGCTGTCTCACGTTGGGAGTCAGGTCTCTGGCTACACACATTGCCCTCGGCGACGCGATTTTCAGAATCTGCTCCGGTAGAATTTTCCGATAAGCGGCACTCAAGAACATCATCCTCCGGGCTCTTGTCACCGCCGGGGTACATGACGTTTTGGAACCAAATGCCTTGTGCCGCGACGATGACAGAAGATCGGATAGGATGAGCCAGTTATAGAAGCAGAGACTGATAAATTAACGAAATATTTAGACCATGTGGTATAAAGAGTCAACGATCATCGTACCGGTAGTGGTGTCCGTTAATGATCTAATAGTGAAGAGTCTAGACCGACATCTAGAGAATCTCTCGCTCGGGTGGGTGAAGGTGAAGATACTGAAGAAAAAGTTCTCCTTAGAGAGAAGAGCCCTAATTACCGGCAGCCTAAACCTTAGGCTCCGTTGCCGGCGGACACCAACTTTTTTATATATTTTCATATATTGTATGTATAAAGGAATACAATAGAACGTAAAAATGAGAGAATAAAATTACTACAAAAAGTTTTTTATTATTACCCAAAATAAAACAAATATGTATGAGAAAATGCTGTATTAGGCGTTTATAACAGTTTTAATACCAAGTAAAAAATCAGATTACTTAAAATTGTATGTGCCTAAAAATATTCTCTTAAGACTATTCCCCACCAATGCCAGTAGTAATGGTATCATGATCTTATTGGGTCTAATGTGCTCAGCTTTTGTCTAGATTTATTGACCACACTTTATCTTTTAAACTTGAAGACACTTGTACTAGAAAAGGTATAAACGCTGTTCTGTAGTAATAGACATTCTGTTTCTTTTATTTGGCTGTAGTACTCAAGAAATTATCATTTAGTTTCGTTAGTTGTCTTTTATTCTACTTTAAATTTATACATTTAATCAGATATCTCAAAAACCAAAGGACCTTATTGAGACTAATTATATTATCGTTGGATATATTTTTAATTTCTCCCAACTTATTTGGTTCATAGCTTTTCACCTCACAGTTAAACATTTAGCAATAGGAAATGTCTCACCACGTATTGATTTAAGGTCTCGTTTACTTTGTTAAGATCTTGAATTACCATATTCCTTACATTTGCTTACACAAGAAAATGTTTTTCAACCCTCACTTTTCCCGCGATTGTAATACATCGTGCCCCTACAGCAGCTATTCAAAATACACGATTTTACATAATTTTATGTCTATATAAACTTGTAGTTTTGGAAACAAAAAACTATGACAAATATTGGCAGACTTACATAATCATTCCTTATATATATATATGAGTCCTTTCTTAAAATGGCTACAGAACACTAAAAGTACGGAAATGTTAAAGTTTTAGAATTAGACCCAAAGTTTGATTTATCAATTTAATCAACGCCAGATGAATCGATCGTCATATCCGCGGTCCAACCGCAGTCAGATCTCCACGTGTCCTCATCCATGGAGTAGCTGGAGGTAGCGTTTTTGAAGGTATCGTAGTCACAGAGCAGGTCATCGCAGCCGATAACTGGAAGGTATAAGACTTCCATAGTCTTGGGGTCTTTTAGAAAGACGGCCTGGTAAAAAGAAACAGTATTATACATCCGTCTGTCTATAATATGTTAAAGTTGTAGATAACGAGTTTCTACAAAGTACTTGAAAATGAAAATAATATTAGATAGCTCATACGCACTAGAAGATTCCAAAAATGCAACTTTTTTTATAGCAGGAGTTTATCAAACAGCCAAACGGCGCACTTGATGGAAAGCGGTTATCATCGCCTAAAGACATTTGTAACACCATAGGTGCTACAAATGTCGCTGCTGCTCTCTTAAGGTAGACTGGAACCTGGTCACTAATGCCGGAACACAACTCAAGGCTGTTAATAACATAATATGGCGACATACTCTAGACCAGGGGTGGTAGCCGTCCAGTCGGGCAAATACCCTACCACTTGGTCGTGTATTGTTTTGTCACCTCTGACTACAGGCCGTCCGGCCGCAGGGAATTGTATTCTTTTTCCGTTCCTGCACGAACAGATTAATTATACTAATATATATATATATATATATATATCTATATATATCACCGTCGTAATGGAAACGCGAACCAAGTTTCGCTGAAACAATCTAATATTACACAATTATATGGGTGTTTTTAGTACTTTTAGTAAACAATTTTATTTTATAAACTAAATTATTGCACGAGTACTGGTTTAGCAACTACCTACTTATTTAGTCCTTTTTATACTCAATTTAAAGGTTGTTTGGAAGAAATCGCCATGGGCGATAAGACCGCCGATTGTATGATATTAATGTTTTTGATTTTATGTAGCATTTCTGTACAATAAAGTATATTCTATTCTATTTCTTATGGTCTATGAAATATTATTAAGTAGTAATCTTCTAAAATAAAATTGTCTTTTTGGACAGCATTAATTAATGTGAAGAAGTAAATAACACTTACCAGGACGACATATTTTCCAGTTTCGGTGACCTTCCTAAGCTCCAAAGCAAACGCTGAACCGTATTTAGGGACCCCTTGTCTAGGAGTAATTTGAGTGACGGCCATGAAGGAGAAAACGTTGAAATCATGGGCAGAGAAAATTTGTACTCTTTGCGTATCATCGCCGTTCATAAAAGTCTCTGTCACGTTGTAGAATTCATTGAGAAGTACACCTGAAAATATTCTAGGTGTCGTCATCATATATTCACAGTCCTCTGCACGTGGACCGTCCCAAATTTACGCTAGTAGGTTCCCCACCTACTTACCCTCATCCAATTCCCTACTGGTGACCTTGGACAGGTCATCAGTCCACCTGGCCGGACCCTCAGACTGTATTTATCAACACACAGTCCACATTACCGGTCTACTTCATTACTCATCGGTATTGCGATTGACATGACTTTGCCCACTGTCACTTCAGTTTATCAATTTTGTTAATATCTTACGAATATTCTAAGAAACAACTGTCATAGCTGTCTCTTCTTTTCACCTTCTTCCAATTATGTGGGGTCAGCACAATATGTTCTTTCCTTCCATACTCCTCTATTCTGACATACCTCCTCTGTCACACCACAAAACATCTTCATTTTAGACAATCCATCAATCTCTTTTTCGGTCATAGCTGGCTATAATGGGTTATATATGAGAGTAACTTGTTTGAAGGGATTTAATGCTTGAAATATACCAGAAATCGCTCACCGGAACGTATCAATGTGTGACATATGACATTAGTGACATTGGCGCCAACAAACCAAACTATACAAACCTTCAATATTGAGTACGATGCTAGCGGTAAGTTTTTCAAATAATTTAATTGCAACCATAAATAATAAGTGCCCGCTTTCACCAAATTTATACATATTTGGTAAATCGGTTTTGTTTTTATACAAACTACCGTTTACGTCTCAGAACCTTAAAACAGTTGTAGAATCGAGAGGTAGAGGTTAAATGATACTTCAGACTACAGAGAGAAGTATTCACTATCGAGTGCTGATGTGAACTCATTTATTTTGGAAACCGTAACCTTATATACAAATATTAACAAGACGTACAGCTAGTACAATATATAGCACAATGTGTGAGCGGGACGGACGACGTGCGAGCGAAATAGAGCAACTATTAATATGAACGCTCCCGCGTTGTGCTAGTCAGCAGTTCGTTGTCCGTTACGATGACTAGACGTATACAGCTCCCATACAGTCAATATATTAAATTCTAAAGGTATAGACTAATAGAATAGTAACACCTGAATTAATGCTTACCTGCTTGGTATTTGATATAATCGTCACCTCCAAACACGACATCAATAGCACCGCCGGCAGTGTCTTCAATGCCAGGGAATATTTTCATAAGATCGTCACCCAAAGAAAGGCCTAAACTCATCTAGAAATGAATTAATTGTAAAATTAATAAATCACACTAATAAGTGGTTATTTGACGGTGTTACCATGACCAATACTGTACAACCACTCGATGTCTACATTAGTAAAATTTCAGACTGTAATATTTTGTGTTTTTCCTTAAAATTTCGGGCCCAACAAGGAGAGACGATGGCAGCTGGAACCAACCAACGAACAACAACAAACAACGAACCAACTTCGAAGTTGTAAATCTCGTGGCCGAGCCTAACATAATAGGAGAGATAGAATCTCACTGCCTCCGTTAGCACGTGGAACGGTTGGGAGAGGATCGAAGCGTGAAGAGGGCCTATTTGAGACGATCGGATGGGCGATGTCCGGTCGATACAGCGGACAGAGAGGGAAATCGCACAGGACAGAAACAGGTGGTGTGTTCTCCTTTTTAACAAAATTTAGATGTTCGTCGAAAATCCACTACTGAACCTAGATCGCCGTCTTCTATGGGTAAGGTACCCAGGCTAGCTGCGTTGTCTCGCTAGATCGCCATTCTGAACCCTTACCCGAGGTAACCGCGAGCGTTCTGATCAGCTAAAGAGTCAATCATTTGTTTCATTGAAGATTAATGATGACTTACAAAATCCTTATATTACACGGATTTACATGGCATATTATCAAACTTTAATTACTTTATAGATGTTATCCTTATATTGATGTCTTTTAAATATGCGTGGACAACAATAGCCGCTTACCGTCAGATTGATCTTTAGCTCAATTGATTTCTTTTACACCAGAAACCTGTACAGTAAACTATTTACCTGTGCAGTATACACATCGTAGACTGAATATGCCATCGCAGGATACTGCGTTAAGTTAACGCTGGTGTAATTTGACCATTCTTTGAGTATATCCTCAAATTTGTCCATTGAATCAGGGGTGCTCGACACGGCCGTCTCGTAGTAGCTGAGGAAGGTCGGGCAGTTGAGCATAGCTTCGTTCTGTAAAATAATAGACATTTAAAAATAGTACACAAAATTTCTTATTTTAAAAGATCAGGTAGTGTAAAAACAGGCAATATTGTTACATAGCGTAGGAGCAAACTTGTTACTTTGCCTGAAGAACTGGGGTGTGAAGTGAAACTGTATTAGCAAAAATAAGTCAATACTCCAGCTTGCGTCGTAGATATTTAAATTCGATATTAGATATTATTACTATATTATAATTATGTATAAAACTTTAAAAAAAGTACTTAAATATAAATGGAACAACAAATATAAAGAAAAACAATTTTTAGCTAGACGTGTTGCTGGGGAGTTTCTTGCCGCTTCTTCTCCTTAACAGTAATAACACGTTGCGAAGCGGTTTACATAGACTAGGAAGTAAAATTAAATTTTAACGTATATGTATGACTTTCAAAAGGTGTTCTCCAGTGGAACTTATTTTGAATAAAAACTTTTGAATTTTGAATTTTTTACATGCTTGAATAAACTATTGAAATTAATAGAGCATCATATATTAAGATGGATGAATAAAAAACTAAGACTAAACTAAATAAAAAAAATATTTGATTAATGATACGTACAAAATCGTATCTGACAGGAACGGTAGTATAAGGTGTAGGCGTCCAGTTGATTTCATCACTCCAGTTGTCTTCACCAGCGGGGTAGACAGCTGACATAGCAGTCAATACTGTCATTTTCGTACGCGTTGAATCAGTGGACCTGATGTAGATTTCGGATTTGTTGTATTTCTCAGAAAGAAGTTCATCGTAGCGACTTCTGATGAATTTACCAAGCTTGTATGCTGTTCGTTTCCCTTCCTGAAATAAAAAATCAGTTATATAGATATCTAATTAATAACTATTATTACAATAATAATTATGATTGTACTGTCCATGACGACTATATATATATATACTTTTACAAACTCGTACGAAAAAGTACTTGGGGACAGCGCAATCCGAATATGTGATAGCAAGATTTATCTAACAATAACTTGTAAATGTAAAATTGACTTTGTTTGTTTGCGACCCCAAGAATATCCCAATCATCATTAAATTTTATGTATGTACATGTACTTGTACAAATAATTTTAAAAAATCATATCTCAGTAATGACACAGTTGCTGTAGAGTGCGCATTCAAAAACTTAAGCGAACTATTCCTTATAGTCCGGTCAATTTGGACAATTGAAATAAAGAAAATTCCGACAGTGCCAAATTTTCGTAGAGACCTTAGGTTTACCATAATAAATAAAATGTCAAAAGTCCCCATCGGTCCCATGTGTGCTAAGGGACTTATTCGGGGCCCAAGGTCAAAATTTTAGGTTTTTTGGATTTTTCTCGAAAAAGGCAAGTTTGTCGAATAAGTACTTCAGAGCAAAGTTGTAGATCTAAAAATTCTCTATAAAAATGGTCCTTATGATTTTTTCTCTAAGACCCACCATTTCCCAGATATTGCGCTTGTAAGAATCACGTTCTACATAATATGCACACATATGCCACGTATATATATATATATACATATTCAGGTACTCAAGCAAGCAATAATGCCTACTTGTGTCTCTTTTATGTATACATTATACTATTCTAAGAAAATATACTCTCAAAAGACCGCCAGTACCTTACAGAATCCCCTCTACTTGTATGGTCTTGAATAACATCTGGCTATTCTTTTGTCCACGTGGTGTCGTTTATATACCTGCTTCTTTTAGTATTAAACGTGCAGTTCGAGTGAATTTACGTATTTATTACTAGCGTCTACTATTGTAGTTTGTGCTGATCAATATTTTTTTTAAAATATCACAATTTTGCTTGATTTGTAATAAACTTTTGACTGAAGATGAAACCGTTGTGGTAAGTCGTGGAATGCCAAATTTAATCGATGCAAGTGTCGCGAGAAGTGATGAGTTTGCTGATTATTTAAGAAGTCAAAACTCCGTTACAATTCACGTGGATTGCAGAAAATCATACACCCGGAAAACTTCAATCTCTGCAGCAAAAAGACAACGTGAGGAAGAACAGGCCAGTACTTCAAAAGTAAGTCAACCTCGTACTAGAACGCGACTAAGTGAATCCAGCTTTGGTTTTAAAAAACCACTGCTTATTCTGTGGCGATGAAGCGGATGAAGGAGCAGAGAAAAAGAAAGCGCAGAATTATCTCCGAAAAATTTATAAAGTTTCTACACTTACATTCAAAGATTCCATTTTAAAATTAGCTAAAGATCGTTCTGATGATGTGTCAAAAGCTGTCTTTGCACGTATTAATTTTGAGTATGATTTAGTCGCTGTTGACGCTAAATACCATGACAGTTGTTACAAATCTTTCCTGAGACAGTGTTCTCCAGCGTGTACCAATTGCCAAGGTCTATCTTGCTCGAATGTTCAATTAAATACAAGAGAGGAAGACTCATATGATTTTGATGAAGACACAACTGATTCATCTACATTTGCACAATTTCTGAACATTCAGCAACAGGAAGAAGAAAAAGAAGAAGAACAAAACATGGTTGTTGAAGTTGAGAGTGAACAGTATGAGTCAGATTAAAGTAACAAAAAAAAAATAGAACGATAGTTAAACTCAAAAACCAATATCAATAATCTTCATACTATTAAATAAGTATTGTTCCTGAAAATAACGTCATAAAGGTTCGTGGAATAGGCCAACCGGGGAAACCACGTTAAAAAAAACGTGCCGAGTACATACACTACCTCACAGGTGGTGTGGAAATGTGTGCATATTATGTAGAACGTGATTCTTACAAACGCAATATCTGGGAAATGGTGGGTCTTAGAAAAAAAATCATAAGGACCATTTTTATAGACAATTTTTAGATCTACAACTTTGCTCTGAAGTACTTATTCGACAAACTTGCCGTTTTCGAGAAAAATCCAAAAAACCTAAAATTTTGACCTTGGGCCCCGAATAAGTCCCTTAGCACACATGGGACCGATGGGGACTTTTGACATTTTATTTATTATGGTAAACCTAAGGTCTCTACGAAAATTTGGCACTGTCGGAATTTTCTTTATTTGATCACTATTTTTATGTCTAAATTGACCGGACTATTAATTTATTTGAATAAGATAATATTAGTAATGAGATAATATTTGAATAAAATGTTCATGAAGTAGTGCGTGAGATTATTAATTGAAAACATTTTCTTATATAATATCTAACTTAAGATGCTCCTTAAGTTGAGTAAAACATAATTAAATAATGCAATTGATTGCAAAAATCTTATGTGTGATGTACCAAAATGATATACTAGGGGAAAACAATTTAAATACACGGACCAACGTTCAGTAGTAGGTTAATTTTAAACGGGTCTTAATAGATTTCAATTCATAACTACTTACATCAGTAAGTTGTCCATATCCATAAGGAGCAGTTAACTGCTCCAAGGTATCGCTATCTGTGCTGTAAGATATACTGCTTCCAATAGGTGTTCTGTCTCCATGTCTATGAATCTGAATAGAAGTATTTTATTAGTTAAATAACTAAAAAAATGTACTACCAGAAGCTTTTAGGTGAATAAATTCTGACTTGCTAAAAATATATAGAATGTTGGAAGTAGTGACCAATGTCGGTTAACAAAAGATTAGTCCGTGGAAGTTATCTCAAATAATATTAAGAAATCTGGATACTTTAATCATTCTTATAGGATTCTTTGATAAATGGAAAGGTATATAAAAGTATCACAAGAACAACTTAGGGAATACAATCTTGGATCGGTTCTCTGCAACGTTTGCTCGACGTTTTATAAAAACTTCGAACAGTTCCCGGTGCGGTTAACCGTTTGCTCTAAAATCGAATGTTTTCAGAACGGCGACATAAAGTTTCATGCAAATATCCTTAGGCGGTGGTGACTACTTACCAACAGGTAAGGTCTTCTCCTTTAACAGTAACTAAAATTGCTTTTAAAGCGGTGGTAGACTCTTGACTTTCACCAAGTATAATATATAATAAATAACAGCAGCCCATAACTGTCTCACTCTGGGCTCGGGCCTCCCACTATAGGGGAATGGACAGTATACCCGCCACGCTTGTCCAAGGCGGCTTGGCAGGTTTGACACAACGGTTATCTCGATGTGCAGGTTGCATCACGATGTTTTTCTTCAACGTTGTTAGCACGTGATAATTGTAACAATATGCACAGATGCAATATGGTCAGAAAACAGCCTAAGTGGTGCATGCGTTCCGGCCAGGATCGAACCCGCAACCTTTGCGTTTAGAACGCGTGCGCTAGCCATTACGCTACCACGACTATAATTAAGTATAATATATAAGATTATATTTTGAAATAAATACAATCATTGTCATTTTCGTAGACTGTACCGATTTGTTTGCTACAGACAACAATAAAAAAATTCGTTAAAGATGATAATTCTCACTTACCAAAAAGGTCATCACGAGCTCAGTTCCAGCCACTGGGTCGTCATACCCAAAAGTTGGGACTCCAATCGCCAACAGCAAGAAACCTAAGAAAATTAACATTTTATTTTTTTGATAGTAAAAGCTGTTGATAGTTTTGCTGAGTGACAATGCGATCAGACTGTACCCACATTTAAATACACTTAATTATCACATCGCAATAATTGATTATCAAGTAATAGGGTTTCTTAGTTAAATTGTGAAATTCTTCCTAATTCGATATTCATATTAGACAAGTGTTTTGGAAAATCCTGTTTGTTGTCCTCGAAGTATTTTTCAACGCCCTTTTTTTAATTAAAATTCAAAAACTTTTATAACCAAAACCACTGGAGAACACTTTTTGAAGGTCATACATATAAGTTAAAATTTAATTTTACTTCCTATTCTATGTACGCCGCTTCGTAACATGTTTTTGCTGTTAAAGAGAATAAGCGGCAAGAAATCCCCAGCAACACGCCTAGCTAAAGATTGTTTTTCTTTATATTTCTTATTCTATTTATATCACAAGTCCTTTTTTTATAAGTTTTATACAGAAGTATGCTACAGAATTAATTTTGAAGAATTGATGGGGTTGCAGCAAACTGAGCCACCTGATTAAAGAGTAACGCTTCCTAAATCTATCAAGTACACCCTACCCTAATTTAGGCTGAACTATTTTACCTCAACATGCACGGCGGGATCGGTGAACCTGAAGCCATAACCCACAAGAAATTTATTTGAACTATGGTGCTTATCTGGTCATCGACCGGCGGTGCGAAGAGAAATACAGGGGGAATACTATTCCGTCAGTATCGTCACCGTCGTCATCTACTACTAAGGGATGGATTAAATGTCTTTCCATTATTCCATTGTATATAATTGTATAATATTGTGGCGACCGAGTATGGAAATTTCTAGCAGCGTAAGCTGGTCTTTAGACTTTTAGAAAAAGGTAGAAGGTTCTGCAAGGAAAAGACGAGGACACATATATTTTAGAAATAATTAACAAAAAATCAACAACAAAAGGTCCAGGAAGGAAAAGACAGAGAAAGATAGATGTTTAGAAAGTGATAGCTAGTAAATAAAAAATATCGAAAATAATACCAAAATTATGAATTCCAGAAGATTCTTCCGGGTGTATAAGTAGCGTAAGGTGCGCCTACCAGGAGTTCAGTTTAAGACAGCGAAGCGACAAATGCGATACTAAAGAGTTGAAAGAGAAGTTTATTAGAAGACAGTGAGGAGTTTAATGGTGAATTTAGTGAAAAGTTTAGTGGGCAGTGCAGTGAAGTAGGAGTGTAGCGTAGCTTAAGAGGAGATCCAGAAGCGAGTTACACGCAGTAAATTCGCAGGTGAGCACTGCAGTAGCAGGAGGTGGTCTACGTAATATCACACAATATCAAAATCATGCGACAATAGCAATACGTGTGCGTTTAAAAAAATTCCGTGGCATATCGTATTTTGACGCAATAAAAAAGGGCGTAAGTTGCGTAAACATCGACCGGCTTATGTTCATATTTCATTAATTATTTTGTATTTCGAACACTCATGTTTGTCCAGAAGCAGTGAGGTATACGTAAAACATTTTGTAACCAATTCTTTCACATTGCTTACTTTTAAAAGAATTCCTGTTGCAGTTAGGAAATTTAAGTGGGGTTTGGTTACTAAAGCCGCACGATTTTTGCCGCACAGCGAAAATCGACCATCTACTCGTAAATGGCAATTCGGCTAGGTCGCATGTGACTAAAGTTGGGTAGCATCTTAAAAATATCAAATAATTTTTAACATTTTTTTCTTCGATGAAAACTAAGACTTCTAGCTAAACACAAATATAAAGTTAAATATACGTCTATGGCTACTGGCTTTCCAGATGAGACTCACAACGGCCACGTTCACGACCGCGATTTATCCCGTTCCACTTGCTTGCGAACGTCACAATCATAAACTCTAGTGGAACGGATTATGGGGCATTGATGTCATAAACGACAAAATACACAAATGTATTGGTTGATTTGAAAATCGCGCCTTTTTCAATGTCAAGAGATAAAGAGTATTAATGTTCTCTGGTCAAAGCCCACTTTGACCCATCTCTTGACATGGGTCGTTGTGAGCGCTGTGTGATTGAAAATGATGACGTCATTAGTGATGTTTTCTCCTCGACCATACCGACCGCGGTCGCCTAGTGGAACGACAACGGAGCATTTTGATCGTTGTGAGCTATCAACGGAACGCGTCCTAAAATGATCATCCCCAAAAAATATACTGCTATTGATGGAACCCCTGAATTATACAAATATGAAAAATATGGTGATAGATAAAAATATCTTTTATTCATGTAAGTCATTTATTGCGTTAATGATTACAATAATTGTAATATAAACTTTATAGTCTTAAGATTAGAGTTTTGTAAAAAAATAGATTGGAATTAGATTTTTTTTCATCTGGCCATTTTAAATCATTCCTAGAAAAAATCCCAGGATAAAAAGTAGCGCAGAGTTTATGTCAAAGAATTAGCTGTCAAAAGGTGAAAACCGCATCGAAATCGGCCCAGTAATTTTTACTTGAATCCCGAACAAACAGACAAAACCACAAGCAGATTAGAAATCTAAAAAAATTGCAGTGTTCTCCGTCGTTTATATAGTTTACTCCAGTTGTTTTTTTTAATAGCTTTTATGTGATGATTGACGTATCGGTGAGGCTTTCATGAAAAATGCATGCGAGGGCTGGTCGTATTGTGGCTTGATAGCATAACGTCCTGGCGATGATCTCTCTCTTCTTGAAGGAAGAGAGAGATCATCATCATAAGGTGAACCTTACCCCCATCATTTTTTTTGGCACAATATTTATGTATTATAGTATTTTCCTTCAATACTCCTCTATTCTGACATAGTCCGCTGTCACATCACAAGTCATCATATCTTGGCTACGTTTCAGAAGGGACTCACAACAACGAAGAGGAAATGTTGAATGGAAAGGGATGCCTTTCGGGAATGTGACAGGATGTCCTAGCAGAGGTCTTGCTATAACCCGAGTCAAGACCTACGATACTTTTGATTCCGATAAATGAAATTAGGTGAATATAAAAAGGTGGCGCTGCGTTTGCGTTACTCGATGCCGTTGATGCAATTAACTGAACAAATATGTCGTCATCGCTGCAGTGCGAATGGAATTACGCTGTGATAGTTTAAAATAAAAATCTTTTGTACTATAATTTTTCAGTATGATTGATACATTATGCCAATAAATTAGGGGATTTTGTAAAAACTTATTTTACAGTCATGCTGACTGTTGAACATAATGCTATCATTGTATTTAACAGTTTTATAATAGTACGGATTACTTGGTTCTGAGTAGTGTCGACGCTGTTTGTTACCATTAAACATGTGTGTGAACCTGACTTTATAGGAGATACAACGAACGTGTTGCGGGCGCACTTATGCCATGAAAAAGGCGACAGCGGTGGAGAAGCTCACGTGGAGCTTGACATGTTCTAGAGCTACTAAATCCTTTTCGTCAGAGGATAAACACATTTTTTGTCTTGAAATGTCAGACCAATGGCAGATAAATTACTTGATTTGCTAGAATATTAATTTAGAAGATTTTTTTTTAATCGCAGACAAACACACATTGTATATTACCAAGCTAAGCTAATTACCAGGTGGCAGGGCATTTTCCAGATTGTATGGCTACCACCCCTCGTCTAGAGTATGTCGCCATAACAACCTTTAGTTGTGTTTCGGTATAAGTGACCAGGTACCAGTCTCCCCAAACGAGAGCAGCAGCGCATTTGTAGCACCTTTGGTGTTACAAATGTCCATAGGCGATGGTAACCGCTTACCATTAGGTGGGCCGTCTGCTTGTCTACTGAACTCATGCAATAAAATAAAAAATAGTTACTCTTGTGTTATAACACAAGTGTAACACACACCTATAATTATGGGTGATATACAACGGACCACTCTGGGGCCGATTCCATTGCTATTTACACCATGGTAAATAGCAGAAAGTTCTTTTCCAAAATTTACCATGCCAGTGATCGAAGGCTCGGAGCCGCTGTGTTTCAACGAGTTTGGCCTACTAAGACTTAGCCCGTTCAACCACAGAAGCCGTCAAGAATAGTTAATAGAACTGACGATCGTCTAGTAAAAAAACATAACTTCTAAAGATGTGAACTCGAGGCCGTCGTAGGTCTGATCGATTCGCTGGGTTAGGCTACCAGGCTATGCTGCACAGCGAAGATCATTGGGAGGGAGCGTCCAAATTCTGCGAGGCAGTAATGTCTCAAAACGAGGCCGATGAACGAGAGAGGGAGAGAAGAGCGCATGCGACTCACGGGTACCGACGTTAGTCGGGGTCTCTGAGGCACAGATATACGCAAAATCTCCTCCTGTGATTCCGCTACAGGGGTCCTCCAGCACCTGGTGTGCGGGGAACCAACCTCTGTTGACGACATTAATTTGCCTCTCCCGGGGCACTCTCAAGTGCTGATGCGCAGGATCAGCGTGGGCGTAACTACGTTCTAAGTCTCATACTTTTCCTACCATGAGCGCGGGGCATGGTACATGAGAGAAGGGAGTTTTAGTGGAGTAGTGGCCTATATATCTTGCTGAGTCTCCACACAAGCCGGCAATCGACTCTGTTATCTACGCCATCTTCAGTTGATAACTCTCGTTTGGTTTTTTCTCAAGTAAAGGATTCTCTTGCGTAACGTGGGGATTTGGAATGAGCTCCCGGCCAAGGTTTTCCCACTGCGCTACGATATGGAGTTTTTCAAAAAGGGTGTCATAAAATTTCTTCGAGGCCGGCAGCGCGTTGGTGACATCTCTGATGTTGCAAACGTACAAAGGCGACTGTAACTGTTTACCACCAGGTGGGCCGTCAGCCTGTTTGCTCTACTCCAGCTATAAAATAAAAAAAGAACCTGGTAGTTTATGAAATGTATTTCCCCCTGCATCAAAGTTTTAAAAAAAGAAAGGGATGAAAGTTTGTATGGGAGACCAATCATTTCACAAGTTTATAGTTATAAAAAGTGATCACTTATAAAAAAATACGATAGTAACTCGGTTTGTTTCTGTTAAGCTTTCACGGAAAAACTACTGGAGTACTGGATCAGTTTTGCTGTAATTTTGAGCAAACGTAGTTTGTGTATGTGAGTTGGGATAGTTTGCGATTTATAATGAAATGAATCTTCTGGGGACAAACAGCACTTACATAAACATTTAATACAATGTAACCTGTATTAAATATGGTGAAATGGCTAAGTTGCGAAACTGACGAGTTGAGTCCATGGCATCCTCCGGAGAAAACATTTCTATTCAATAAGTTCTTGATCAAGTAAATGTCTGAACAAATGATGATAGGGTGGCAAGTTAATTAACTTTTTAACTTATGCAAATACTGTATTATTTTACTAGTGCTGGTTTACCAACTACCGACTTTTGTTGTCCTTCTTAAATTCCATCCAAAGATTGTCTGGATGGAATCGCCATGGGCGATAAGGTGATTTTATGTAGCATGTTTGTACAATAAAGTATATTCTATCTATTCTAAATTGCATTGTTTTGACTTTAAATGCTACAGTAGTATACGTAGTTTCTTTTAAGGATGTCATCAGTACAATGTGCCGTTTTATCCTTAGATACCATTAATTAGTGTGTCAACGAACTCAGCATTTTTTATATGAACTTTTATACTGTTTTTGCAAAGACCTTCTAAGGTCTTTGGAACAACAGCATAAATACAGCTTTACTGATAATTTTGGGGTAAACGCCTTTGTATCGCGAGCCCGAGGACAATCTGCTCGAGGGAGGTCTCGAAGGTTTACTTCAGCTGGATTACAGCCATGAGCAATTGAATCTTATGACACCAGTCAAGGCAACAATGGATTAACTCATGAGGAGTGATATGAAACCCGAGAAAAAAATCCCGGCAGACCACGACCGGAGACCCGAGGCAAACTACCAGTGGCGCAGGGTGGAAACTCGGCCAGGGTAAGCCGGTTGAAAAAACACACGGTATTATGCAAGCGCCAACTACCTACCGCTGTTGAAAAAACGTCTAACTCGCGTCGTCTATATATTCACATATTTATTTGGCCTCAAATCATTTACATGTCTATATAAATATATAAATAAGTATTATCTACATATTTATAGGTGAAGCATAAACATTATACCCGCTTTTACAAAAATTGCGCGAACGGAGGACTATGAAATTTCGCACACTTATAGTTTATATAGAAAAGAAGCTGATATTTTTTTTAATATTTTTTTTTACATTACTAGAAAAGAATCGGGATTCCTACAAAAGCTTCAATAATGTAATCCAAAATGCTTAAAAAATAAATGTCCACCGGTGTGAATACGGGATGGGTCGCTAGTTTTTTTATATATATATTAAATAGGTTTGCGTTTGATGACCACGATCACGTCCAATGCCGGACGATGATGCGGTTGAAGATGGAGCACGCTCAACTAGATAGTACCTATTTACACGAGATTTAAAGATACCCGGATTGTCCAGGAAACACGGACTCTGGTAGGCATTCCACAACTCTGCTGTACGTAGAAGGAACGTTGAGGCGAAACGTTTAGTAAGCACTGGTAGCGTTTCCATCGTGAAACGATGGCGTAGACCAGAGCGCCTTGTGGTCCGAATATGGAATGATGTAGAGGGAATCAGGTAGTAACTAAATAAGACAACAGATTCATCTTCCGCTTTTTAAAGTTCATTATTCAAAACATATCTATATATCTTTTTCTATATATACAAAAGAAAGTCGTGTTAGTTACACTATTTATAACTCAAGAACGGCTGTACTGATTTGGCTGAATATTGGTAGGGATGTAGCTTAGAACCAAGAGACGGACATAGGATATTTTTTACCCCTTGGAACCGGTAGGTGGGGCTGAGATCGGGCTCTAGAATCCTCCTAATCACCTGGACCGATTTTAGTGATTTTGTGTGTGTTTGAGTGGATCCCCGGATCGTTTAAATCCACAATTTGAACCGGTAGGTGGCGCTGAGATCGGGCTCTAGAAATCTCCTAATCACCGGGACCGATTTTGGTGATTTTGTGTGTGTTTGAGTGGATCCCCGGATCGTTTAAATCCACAATTGGAACCGGTAGGTGGCGCTGGGATGGGGTCCTACATTTTTATTTTTTCAGAGCAAGACAACGTCTACCGGGGCTGCTAGTTTTTATATAAACTTCTTTAAAAGTTGAAAGCCAATAATACCTAGTTCTTATAGAATTTTAAAAGATTTAGTATGACCATAAAATCGATTTTCAAGGTTGATAATATAGTGTTTAAAATTGATAAAGTCGTCGATTGTATTCAGAACGCAACAATTTGAGTTATCATTTTGAATTGCCTGATTAAAATATATTAATGATATCATCTATAAATTCAAATTATTTTAATGAAATAGTAGTGGATTCAAATCAAGACCTGTATTGCACAACAATAAATCTGTTAAGCTCAAATTGTCAATTTTTTTTATTTTAATTATTTTATTGCAGAAGTTTAGCAGACAGGCAGACGGCCCACTTGATGAAAAGCAATTACGATCGCCTATGGACATTTGCAAAACCAAAGGTGCTACAACTGCGCTTCTGCTCTCTTAAGGGAGACTGGAACCCGATCACTAATGCCGGAACACAACTTATGGTTGTTATGGAGACATACTTTAGACTAGGGGTGTAGCCATCAAGTCGGGCAAATGCCATACCACCGGGCTGTTGTGGGTTGTTTTGTCGCCTCTTACGACAGGCCGGCCGGCTGCTGGAAATTGTATTCTTTCTTCGTTCCTGCACGCCGATGCTATCTTTGCAATTAGATCTTGTCCATCCATATACTATGTCTGGAAGAGATGGCTTTAAGTAATAAGACCGCCCGTTGTACTATCTTTTAGTATCATCACCATCGATCACTAATAATACTTATTGATTGATGATCATCACTATTAATACGCGAAGCAAAAACTTTGTTCCCCTTTTTACGAGTATGAAATTTCGCACACTTATAGTTTACATAGAGAAGGAGTCTAGAATGATAATATATTTTTTTTAATTATGCATAAAAAATACATAAATCAATTAAAAAAACATTACACACACTACCATGTATTTGACACACACACCCATATATACCATTTTGTTTATTGTTAAAGTCAAATTAACAGTGTACCCTTGGCGAAATCTGTGATTAAAGAAGTATAGTCTTTGACAACAGAACCTTAATAATGTTCAAATTTATAATTTAAATTAATTATGGTATGGTGTTTTAAGCCTATTGTGTATTTTTTTCTAAAGAAAGAAAGAAAGAAAAATACATTTATTTAGAACTACAACACAAATGAAAATACAATATACAAGCATAAATAAATAAATGTACAATATAAAACAATGCAATAGAAAAAAACAAAGAAAGTGTAGTTCTAAATTGGTCCTAGCTCAGCATGTTGCTGGTTAACTTAACCAGCGCTGATCTTTTTTTTTTGAGGCGAGGGAAAATGCTTACCGATTTAGGCACACCTGGGCCGCTGCAAGACGGACGCACATCGGTCGGGGGCGGCATCGCTGTAAGCAGTAGTATGCTTGTTGCAACAATCCACCCGCGATCGACTCAGGTAGTGTGGAAAGACTCAAGAGAAACTGCACGGGCAGTGACCTAATACCCACTAAAAACCCCCTCCTCCCGTTACGTCCCCTGCGCTTCCGTTGGGAAGGAAAGGCTGAGATTTAGAACAGAGTTACACCCAGCCGATCCAGCGCAACCAAAGTGCATGAATGTGCCCTGGGAGAACACATTCACTTCGTCATACGGGGTTCGTGATCCTTCGCTTACCTTGCATTAAGCAAAGGCCCCCGTCAACGGAACCTACTTCAGGGAGGAAAGTCATGCGCGTACCTGCGCCTTCGGGCGCCGGCTGAAGGCCGGCGACCTCGTAAAGGCGTATCCGCAGTACGCGCACTGGGACTTTCCTGCCTGTGTCGTTCGGCGGCCTCTTTTAGTGACAACTGCCTCACAATAAGTAACCGCCGCCCCCCAATTGTCGTCGCTTTGCAACATGGTACGCACCAAGTCGCAAAGGGATCTGACCGCGCCTACCCGTGTCTCAAGTTCGAAACGCTGAAGCGCCCATGCGGCGCACTCGACTAGCGTATGAATCGCCGTGTCGGGCGCGCCGCACTAGTGGTAGTCCGGCGTCGGCAAGCAGCCCACAATGCGACACAGATACTTATCGAAACCACGGGTGTTTCGATAAGTATCTGTCTCCGGTAAGTATCTCCGTCAGCCTGAAGGTCAGGGTTCCGCTTTCACGGTTGACCCATTCCGTCAGTTGTGGCCTGATTGCCTCCACCGTGTAGCCGCCGGCCACAGGGTTCTCGAGCTCTTGAGACCATGTGACGATCATGGCGGCGGTTTCTCACTTCCTGATCGCCTCGATTTCGACCTGACAGAAGGTCAGGCCCCTAGCTAGGGCATTCTGTCGGGAGCGACGCACCTTCGCCAGGACGTCCGCCTGGAGCGGCCAGGGCGGATAACCTGCCAGAAGGGTCGCCGCCGTCCACGACACTCTACGGTACCCCCGTATGATCCTCACGGCCAGAACCCGCTGCGCCCGGTGCAGCAAGGTTCTGTTGTGGCGGTGAAGTGCAATGGACCAGACAGGAGCACCGTAAAGTGCCATGCTCCTCAGGATGACAGAGTATAATTTCCGCGTCGCCCCTCCCGGGCCCCCCACGTTGGGAAGCAGCCGAGAGAGGGCGCCTGCGGACTTGACGAGTTTGGGAACTAACTGCTCAAAGTGCGCTTTGAACAGCCATCTCCCATCAAGAACTAGCCCCAGATATTTCATCTGGGGCCTACTCTGATTGCCACCCCCTGGACTGTAACGGACAAGTCCGGGGGGGGATTACGGAACTTCCTATGGAACACGAGGGCCTCCCTTTTTGCGGGGGAGACCCTCAGGCCCAGCCTAGCTATTCGATCTACGACTGTCGCCAACCCGGCGTTGGCGACGTCCACGGAATCCGCAAAAGACGCAGCGCGTGCCGTGAGGAGGGTGTCGTCCGCAAAGCACATCAGCCCTACCCCGGGCCTGACCGGAACCCGAAGGAACCAGTCATAGCCTACGTTCCAAAGAATCGGCCCCAGGACCCACCCCTGTGGAACGCCGCACACGACGCGTCGACCAGCGCTGATCTTCCGCTAGGGCCATTTAAGTGACATACATACAGACACTGATGCAATTTCTCTGTAATGGTGTACAATAAAGCGTATTGTGTTGTATACATTTTCTTTCTGAGATGGAAACTATTTTAGCTAGAGAGATATAGATCAACTGAGATACACTTAAACAGACTCTGGAAAGAGTACTTAATATATCGGAATCTAATAAACTATATGTCCAAATTGCTTCGGGCCGGTGTATGTGTAGGGACCTTAACAGCGCTGGTGGTTAAATCCATCAATAAAATTTTATATTGCTAGATAAAATTATAATCTTGCCTTCTTTAACTCCTACCACGGGTTAGACGTGTGGGCCGCGCCTGACGTGCCCCTTTTAACACTTTGACTGCTGCTTGAATTAGATTTCTACCTTTCAGAAGTTGTTTTTTATGTAATTAAGAAGCTTTAGGGCCGCTTGCATAACGATCGCCTTTAAATAAAATTAGTTGATCATATTAAACTGCCTAAATACGTTTTACAAAAAACGTAGGTATTGACAGTTCTTAAAACACATTTAGCGGCAAACTTTGCGTTGTGCTAGACGATAATTGTATTTAAGGGTGTTAAATACGTTTTGTGTTTCTTAAATAAATTTAAGCAACCTTATGAAAACAAGGTTTTTTCATTGATATC
This sequence comes from Dendrolimus pini, assembly GCA_949752895.1. Classification (NCBI taxonomy): domain Eukaryota; kingdom Metazoa; phylum Arthropoda; class Insecta; order Lepidoptera; family Lasiocampidae; genus Dendrolimus; species Dendrolimus pini. The sequence goes on along the minus strand of OX457144.1, from coordinate 17,002,912 downwards.
ATTTTGCTTATTTTTTTTCTTATCTTAGAATGAATTATATACCAGCTGCTTGTGATTGAAAATCGTCATAATTCCAAAATAAAAGAATTTTTCTAAAATAAAAGTAGTCTAAGTTACTCCTTATTACATCAACTACCTGTCAAGAAAAGTCCCGTCAAAATCGGTCCACCCATTTCAGAGATTAGCCGGAACAAACAGACAGACTGACAAAAAGTGTAAAAAATGTTATTTTGGTATATGTACCGTATATATATTCATATGCATGTAGTAAAAAGTGATTATTTCAATATTACAAACAGACACTCCAATTTTATTTGTATGTATAGATTTTATTTTAATATATACAAACTAATACAAGACTTTGAGTGATATATTTTATGACTAAATAGGCTATGTATGATATAGAGGCATACTCGTGTATTTTTTTGGTTTACATTTAAAGACTATTTTTGCCTTTGACTAACGATATTGTACAGAACTACTACCCACATGAAGAATCGCTCAATTTTCGTTCAACCGTATTGAACATTGAACAGTAAAAGTAAACATATTGAGCATGTTTAATTTTTTTTCCGCTATTCGATGACATTGAATGATTAAGTTATTATTTTTTTTCATTTTAGTCACTTCATCCAAATTGAAAGATAGAAGTTGATAATAAGAACGAAAGTAGAAGAACCGTATAATGACAGTTTCACGCAGTTAACGGTTTAAAACAGATAAACTATAGTCAGAGATTGTTTATCATTTTTATAGCTTTATTATAAGTCAATAACTCTTCCAGTTATTGTTGTAGATTATGTTTTATCTTATACAGCGGATTTTTTAAAAGTCATTACGTTTTCTTTTAGTGTTTTTTTCCTTCTAGGCACCTTACCCATAGAAGACGGTGATCTAGGATCAGTATTCTACTTATAGTCTTAAGGGACTATGGGTAAAATACAATACAAATAAGTTTCCTTCTCTTGTATTAGAATACTTATGGTATTACTTCTAATGCGATTCATTTCTATTATGAGGAAGTAATTATTTAAATAATGTCAGTAAAAAATATGACATTGACTCATTTGCAATCAGTATTTCAGGAGCTAAGAGGTGTCTGAGCCTTAAATTTTTCAACAGTGACTAAACATCTCGGCACCTTTTTTAAGTCTGCATATTACGCTATCCAATAGCTTATTCGTGAAAACCTGTCATTGGCTTTCTTTTGTTAATTATAGTTATTTAATTAAGGGCCGTTTGTATAACGATCGCCTTTAAATAAAATTAGTTAATCACATTAAACTGCCTAAATACGTTTTACACAAAATGTAATGACAGTTCTTTAAACATATTAACCGGCAAATTTTGCGTTATGCAAGACGCTAATCGTATTTAAGGGTGTTAAATAAGTTTGTGTTTCTTAAATAAATTTAAGGAACGTTATGCAAGTGGCCCTAAATGTATTTAGCTGTATGTTTTCCATAAATAAATACATATTTGATTTTTCAAAAATTACGTCACATATTTTCTTATTTATTTTTATATTTGCTTTTAGGCAGTGGCAAATGGATCACCTGGTGGTAGGTGCTTACCGTCGCCCATGGATATCTGCAACACCGAGGGAACCGATGTGTTGCTTACCTCATCGAGACTTCAAGTATATGTTTACGCCCCTTTTAACCGACTTCAAAAAGAGGAGGTTCTCAATTTGGTTGGTAATTTTTATTAAATGTATGTACACCGATAACGCTGAGATTTATGATCCCATTTACGTGATTCTTTTTTAGTTCAATGCGGAATAGTTGCCATTTAGTCCCCTAAAAAAGTAACATAGTTGGGCCCAATAGTTTTCATTTTATTAACATTTTTTTATGAAAATGAATGAAAATTTTCCGTACTCGTTTCTTGGGGACCTACATTTTTTAAGGCGCGCGGCACCTTTCGTAGGCCTACCCATAGATAGCTAGACACTAAAAAGTATGAAATAAAAAAACTTCGTTGAAAAAAACCGACTTCAAAAACTAAAAAGTATAAAATAACTTAATAAAGATGTTTGACTAAGAATTTATTTAGTTTATTAAGAGACAAAATAATATAAAATTTTCTACATCTTAATACTTTTTATTCGTTCACGCGGTCATCAGCATCCCCCGTTTTGGGACCATTGGTACGCATGCCATCCTTCACGACGTCAAGCCAACATTTCTTGGGCCTCCCCCTTCGACTGGGACCTGGCGGAGGCGCATGGCTAGACATTTGTTCCCCACATAATTAGCCGGTCTCCGTAAAACGTGGCCGTATCAGCGTAAGCGACACTTGCAGTTTCTCTGCTAAATCACGGACATGAAGACTGCCGCGGATGCGGGAGTTTCTGACCCGGTCTTGCCGCGTCACTCCACACATCCATCGCAGCATGTTCATCTCCGTGACACGCAGTTCTACAATATTTTGCAACATTTTGTTGTTATAACAGTGTGTATGGTAATTTTTATGATTTGTTCGGCACCGACTTCAAGATGTAGCAAATTTTATATTATTTTGTCTATTCATTCACGGATCCTCCAGTCCTCTGGTTCTTACGCAAACACTCTGTATATTGAAAAAAACCTTAAACTTGTAGCGGGCAATAAATAAAATTTCACGCATGTTACCCTCATGTAATAGGCGTGAACGGCGTTCAATGGATTACCTCTAATAATATGAATTTGTTAAATAGTTGTTTGTTCATGTAACATACTTTTAATTATTAAAGAAAAGCAAGAGAGGTCTCGTTGGAAAAAGTCGAAATTACTCGTATGGTCCAAGTTAAACGAAACAACTTTTCATTGGTAATTATCTGTTCAATACAGATATATAAAATAACAGCTTTTTACTAAATGCATATGAAAGTACACACGACAATTATGTCATATTTTTTAAATTTTTGTGTGTGTCTGGATGTTCCGGTTAATCTCTGAAGCAGCTGGACGGATTTTGAAGGGGCTTTCACTGGTTGGGAGCTGAAGTTATAAGGAGTAACTTATGATACTTTTTTTAACTTTCTATTTAGGGTTCCGTGAATTAAAAAAAATCGCCGCAGACAAAGTCGCGGGTACTGCTAGTTGATCAATAATTCGAAACGCTTGTTCCTGAGGCCATGAACCTCTACAAAGACCTATCAAAACGACTTATAGTATATTTGGGTGATCAGAGGAAAAAGTATATTTAAAAAAACCCCTGATTTCGAAACATTCTTCATCGGTGCTCCGCTCCTAATATCCTATATAGCGTGATGATATATCACTATATAGCCTTCCTCGGTAAATGGGCTATCTAACACGAAATAATTTTTCATCAGACTAGTAGTTCCTGAGATTAGTGCGTTCAAGCAAGCAAACAAACAAACAAAGTCTTTAGCTTTATATATTAGTATAAGATTAGTATTTATCGATATGATTCAACATTTCACGTTTGGAACTGATGACCCGTATAAATAGTATAATATACTAAAAATATATCTTACATGATACGTGATAGACTTTGATCCGGGATTACAATCATTTTTGGTACTCGTTGACAATTTGGAGAAATTTTAAATCCTTAAAAGCATTTGTACATGATACCACCGCCGCCACATTTTGCTGTCATGCGGGCGTCAGTAGTGGGGCGTCGGAATGGGATAAAAGAGAAGTAAAGAACTTACAGGATAGGTAACTTAAGGATAGGTAACTTACGGGCTTCGCTGCGGCAGGCACGTCTTCCTCGTGATCATTTCTTCATGTCTTGCGGCTCCTTCGACGAATGGATCAGCTAAGCAATGCACAGCGAGTAATTTCCAGCACGTGTGTTGATATAAGCGGGTGTAGAATGCGCACAACACACAAAACTCAGCGAGGTTTTCGCGAAAGCAGCGGCGCGAACAATGGTGTCACATAGTAACAGATGCGGCAAAAAAAGGATGAAAGAAAAATATTGTCAGTAACTTTAAAAAGACGACGCTATACATAAAAAACACATTATACATTCACAAGAAATTTTACACAAAAACAAAAAAACATTGATTCACAAAACACATATATACATACATACATACATACATACATATATATATATATATATATATATATATATATATATATATATATATATAAGATAAATAAATAAGGCTTGTACGTCGAGTTTTTTAGTCAACGAGGTTGGCAACTCAAGTATTGTGCTGTGCCAAAAAAAGTCCGGTTCCGGTATCCGGTTTTAATCAACTATTTCGTTCGGAGTGTAATCTGTCACACTCTGGTGTTAAATAAACCTGCATTAACCGGTTCAATTCTATCTCTCTCAAGATGTTTGTATGCGACAGAATACCTCTTTCTCTGCATAGCTGTGGTTTGAAGATATTGTTACGACAGACAAAGAACAATTCACACCTGCAGTTTATTACCTTTTTGGCATTTGGACTTATTTTGTTTACTTGGTGTTTAAAATTTGTAATAAGACAAACAGCCCATTGTGTATTGTAATCTTTTATGGTAGTCATTTGCCAGGTGTGATTACAAGAAATTCAGTCTGCGCGGCCGATAGACATATTGTAATTGTGCAGTATAAAGCAATGCTCCAATAGAGAGATTGGCAGTCAAGTGATAACCACTAGCAGAGCAAGACGTGTGTACTACATTTGGTAATCTATTTACTGACGCACTTTGCGCGTGTTATTATATTTATACCTGTATTATACGTGTTTGTATAGTTCTAATAAATTCTATATTACTTCCAACGACATTTTAATGCGAGTCCTGTTACTCGTAACAATTTTTTTTTGTTAACCTCATCACCATTGATGTTAACTTCAATAAAAACCTTTTGATTTGGTTTTAGGGTTGAAGGCCCTTCCCTTCAACCAAAAAACCCAAAAAAAAAATCGAGTTTGGGGGTTTTCGACTTATCGAAGTTCGACATAAAAAGATTCTACTGTATACTCCATACAAATAATGTAAAGATATAGGAACTGTCCATCATTCCGTTGACAAGATTTCACATATACTTTATCTAAGCGTGAGAGGTGCTTCCTTAATTATTGTCGTAAAAAAAAAAATTATAGCCTGAAGCAGGCAGACGGCCAACCTGAAAGAGTGTGGTTACTATCGTCTATAACGTTTGCAACGCGTTACCGACCTCTAAGAAATTTTATAACACCCTTCTTAAAGAACCCCATGTCATAGGGCAAAGGGAAAACCGCAGCGGGTAATTCCCTCCAGATAATTGTTGTGCGCGGAATACATTTTCTAGAGAACCGTTGCGCAGTTGAGCGTGGGATCGCAAGGAAATGGGGGTGAATATAGTGAGGCGTTTGGCACCAGATCAAACAGTTCCCCGGAACACTTCCCGTTATATAGGCAGTAAAATACGCAGCAGGACGCAGTCTGTTCGAAGGCTAAGCGATTTCTAAACCGACGTTGGATGGAGTCGAGAAGGTCAGTCTGGTGCTCTGGCCCATAGATGCGAGCAGTACTACTATGGGTAGTCTGATTTGCGCTTTGTACAGTGCAAGTCGTTATTTTTTTATTGCCTGAGATCAGCAGACAGGCAGATGGCCCACTTGATGGAAAGCGGTTACCATCGCCTATGGACATTTGCAACACCAAAAGTGATACAAATGCGCTGCTGTTCACTTAATGGAGATTGGAACCTGGTCACTAATGCTGGAACACAACTCAAGGTTGTTGTGGCGACATACTTTAGACCAGGGGTGGTAGCCATCCCGTCGGGCAAATGCCCTACCACCTGGCTGTGGGTTGTTTTGTCGCCTCTTACGACAGGCCGCCCGGCAGCAGGAAATTATATTCTTTCTCCGTTCCTGCACGGATAACCGCCTAGTGAAGTACTGCTGGGACCGGATTAGCACACCAAGCTTTTTGGAGGCAAGTTTAGCCTTGCCTTCCAGATGATCCCGAAAATGCACGTCGTTCGTTACGTCGACACCAAGGATCCCGATACTATTGGAGACTTAGCGTGCTAAGTCATATATTACTTGTTTAATTGATTTGGAATGCATTCATTTTTACAATATTAAATACATAATTAATACACATATCAGCTAAGTTTCGACTACAAAATAGTTCATATTACACATTTGGCTCATAGAAGTATAAAAAAAATTACGGACGACCACGTGACCACGGCCACTGAAATTCGACCGAAACTTCGGATAAACCAAAATCAAATAAATTACTGCGCTTAAAACCGTTAAAACGTAGGCTTATTAAAAGTCATTATATTAAAAAACGATTGTGTAAATAATCATGTTAAGTCATAGTCATAAAAAGTATTTATTATATGATCAATAATATAACATATTATCATATAATAATATCAAAATTAATTGATGCAAAGGTAAATCAAATTTACCTTTGCATCAATTAAATTTGTTAACTTCCGAATAAGTCCTTATCATATTGTTAACTTCCAAATAAGTCCTTATCATATTGTTAACTTCCGAATAAGCCCTTATCATATTGTTAACTTCCGAATAAGTCCTTATCATATTGTTTTGACAGATATCCACTTAATGGACAATTAATGACTTTGTTTACATCAAAATATATATAAATTATAAACTAACACAATGGAGAAAACTTATTTTATATTGTATTCTACCTATAATCCCTCGACCATAGGTAGAATACGGAGCCCACGTCATCGAAGTATCTACACTGGTTTAAGATTATTTTTAAACAGATCTCATATTAATGTCATAACTAATTTCTGGTCACAATTCACCAGCAGTTTGCGTAACTCATAAAGAAAGTAGAATCACTAAATAGGCAGTTCAATCACATGTAATGATTTAGTCTTTTGAACTGGGCCTGGGGGGCCAGGCCCGAGAATGATGTCTCAAGAAATAAAATTCCTAATGTGTCATAAAAGAGTAAAATAGGTTGACGTATCCGTAATCCGTAAAGCCCTCCAGCATCTAGGGAACGGAGGAGTCTTCACTCTGTTGACGCACTGAGTTTGCATTGCTTCCCGGGGCATTCTCAAGCACTGATGCGCTAGGATCAGCGCGGGCGTAACTACGTTCTAAGTCTCACGCTTTTCCTATCATGAGCGCGGGGCACATGGGAGGAGGGTGGTTTTAGTGGAGCATTGAGTATTCGAGTCTCCACACAAGCCGGCGATTGACTCTGAAAGCTATTCGTGGCTTACCTCTCGTCGCTTTGATCTAATACCTAGTAAAGGACCCGGTAGTGTGCGAAATGCATATCCCTTCATAAAAAAAACAAACAAAAATCCGATATAAAAAAAGCGATAAAAAAATCTCGATTACTGAAATTACCTTCTTAAAAACCATCTTCACTTTGCACAGTATATCCGGGATGTCACCAGAATTACTAAGTCCTTAATATTCTGGTAAATTACGCGCGTATTACTTTAAATCAATAAATCGACTGCTCTTATCATAATTCATGTCTCACGATACTGATATAATCATGGTGATGTCTGGCGAGCCCCTTCGATTGAATGTAATTGTTGTATCTTTCCTATTATAAATATTAACATACCTATAAATAAATAGATCGGTGTCTGATATTATGTCCTAAATGTAGACAGATAGATAGATAACACTTTATTGTACACCATTAAAGAAAACACAGAAGAACATAGGCTAAAAATATTCTAAATGTGCACAATGGGGTCTTATCGCTAAGAAACGATCTCTTCCAGACGACCCGTGGCAGGAATAAAACATATTATATTGGTCGAAGGTGGTATACATAAATATTAGAGGATATGCAGCTACTTACATATATTTTATACTTAATAGACATATATAAATACACCTATTGATATTATATACATAAACACATATATACACATACACAAATATACGTAGAAATATCAAACATCACTATGTTGCTGGTAGTGCTTTTTTGTCATGGTCTTAAATATTGTTAGTGATATAGCTTGTATATTAATTGTTGTGTATGCTTAATGTATATCAATTTTCTTAATTCATGGTGGTGAGTTAGGGTAGAACAACAAAACTCCTCCCGGCCGTAACTCGATCTATGATCGGGAGCGCATCCGGATGGAACGCCGTCTTCTCCTTTATAATTTTGTTTACGGTTATTATTTACCCTATCTATTAGGTTGTTCGGAAAGTAATTTGGTTTTTTTTGTGGAAACGAAAAACAGTTTTTGTATAATAAACAAATAGTCGTTCTGGTCCAACACCTTTTGTCATCTTTCTGGTAGTAGCATAATTCCATGTGTTGTTATTCGCCGGTTTGCATCAACTACTGCCTTTATCGCGTCTTTATCAGCTTCAACCGGCCTTCCCGAACGTGGTGCATCTTCGACATCAAAATTGCCGGATGGAAATTCAGCGAACCAGTTATGGCATGGGCGTACTGTCAACACACCTTCTCCATACACATCGGTCAATTTCTTTCTGGTTTGAACAGCATTTTTACCCTTTTCTGTAGTAAAACAGTAAGATATGTCGAAAATGCTGCTGAGCGCTCTCCATTTTTATAAGGCACCAACCAAAAACTACTGCGTAGAATTAATTATAATTTTTGACACACAAGCCTTGCTATATTAGCTCTCAAAGCATATGAAAACTATACGGCTAAGTTGGGTGCAAAAATACAATTAAATCCTCTGTCGGGAAAAAACGAAATTACTTTCCGAACAACCTATTATATTTATGACTAAATAATTAAAACGAACAAGTTGGCGGTAGGCTAAATAAAACTTTAACAATACTCGTTGAAACTTCACATCTTTGTCTTCCGTGATCACGGCCACTGAAATGTGGCCGAAACCGCCGCGACGATATTAAGGAGATGTTGTGGCATTAGTAGAATATGAATTTTGAGGCTATCGCACTGGAATCTTACTTTGGATATTGTCTCAATGCCTAGATATAGAAAAAGCAGAATTGGTTGCCTGGTGCTTATTTATGAAACTCTTGATGTCTATATTGTATTTACAGGGGAGTTCCTTAATGATAAGTTTTAAATATAGGTGATAAGTATGAATGTTTAAATATATTTATAATATTTGTACCTACCATATTAGTATCATTAGAAATATATCTAAATTTAATTTTATCATTTATATTATATGTATTTTGTTAATTTTAAAGTTATACATAATATAAGATTGAAACATTAGTAACAATAATTAAAACAAAATAAATATTGAATCGCTTACTTAAAGCGAGCAAACGTAGTCAGCCTTCTGGGCACCTTACCCATAGAAGACGGTGATCTGGGATCAGTATTCTACTTATAGTCTTGAGGGACTATGGGTAGAATACAATACAAATAAGTTAAGTTTTCTTGAATTGTATTCGATTGTATGTAATTTCATAATTGTTTTGTAATATTTTTTGATTGTGTTAATTAAAAATAAAAATATTTACAGTAAGTACCTACCTACATAATATAAGTTTGTACGCCCAACCGGCAAAAAACATAAGATCAGTATAAAATAAGAAGACCTATTTGTCTAAACTATGTTTTTACGCAATAAATTATTTGATTCGGTTTTATTTAACCCTCGGGATCAACGGAATGTTCACCCCTATTTCCTGGAGCTCCCGCGCTCAACTACGCAACGGTTATCTAGGACGTTTATACCGCGTACAACAATGATCTGGAGAGAACTTCCCACTGAGGTTTTCCTTCTGCGCTACGCCATGGGGTCGTTTGAGAAGGGCGTTATAAAATTTCTTAGAGGCCGACAACGCGTTGGCAACGCCCCTGGTGTTGCGAACGTTCATAGGCAACGGTAGCCACCTTCTATCAAGTGAGCCGTCCGCCTGATTGCCTGATAACCCTCCATGTACGAGTCCGACTCGCACAAGGACACTTGTCAAAAGACAATTTTAAAGCCTGTCATAGACTTGATGTTGGCCGTGGTTGACGAGCCCCTTGCCAACCCTTAAATGTATAAGATAAATACCTAATCAGTTTTTATCATTTTATTGCCCTATAATAACTTAATAAGTCAATAAACTTTGGTAATCAATTTGCCGACTTGTAGTATTGTCGATTATAATTTATTTTATCTGATACAAGATATATACAGCGTGATCAAAATAATCGGGTTTTTTTTCAGATTTTTTTAAATATTTATTATACACATACATACAATAAAAAATATGCTGCGTGTTGAATAATTACTAAATGCCGAAGACTAAAATGGACACTGTTTTTATGTAGACAGCCCCGGGTCATGAATTTTTCGAAAGTCCCGCCCCCGTTCGCCAGTATTTTATCTTAATTACCTATTTAATTTACTTTAATTTATATATAGTTATTATGTTTCTCTTCTTCTCATATTTCGTATATTATGTATACCTAATTCTCTCTGAATAGTTATAATGTTAACTTTAACTATCTATAGAAAAATAAAGACATGTATTTGAGTGGGTCCATGGATGGCTTAGACTTCGATGACTTAGATTGGAAGCGGTAGGTGGCGCTGGGATCCAGTTCTAGGATCCTGCTATCCTCCTGGAGCGATTTCAATGATTTTGTTTTTTATGTTACATTGGGTGGATGATTTAATTTCACAATTAGAAGTGGTAGGTGGTGCTGGAATAGAGTTCTAGAACCCTCCTAATCTCCTGGACCGATTTTGATGACTTTTGTGTTTTTGAGTGGGTCTTCGGATGTTTTAGATTCACAATTGGAACCGGTAGAAGGCGCTAAAATCGGGAGCTAGTATTAATTTTTTAGGGTAGGACAACGTTTTCTTCCGCTAATAAAATATATTTTTTTCCTATCTTTTATATAAGCACTTATATTAATTACATTTTGTGTTATAATACTAATCTGTTAAAACAATTGTATTTTATTTATTGCATTATTTCGGTGCGTCCATAAAAGAAATTGATTTCTTATTAACTAATTATTTGTGACTTTATGTAGACCAAATATAGTGAAACCATCTTACATTGTTGCCACGTAAATTAGCACACTTACACACCTATATTTCAGCGAAAAATTATTAATTCTGAGTTTCTGAACATTCTGTATAAAGTAATCCCCATCTTTAAGCAATATAGAAAAATTGCACGCATGCTTCCATCATGTACGGGGCGTGAAAACTGATTATAAGCAGCCCCATAAAGTTTTTATTTAAATCTTATAACTCTATAATAAAAAATAAGATTGCAAGTATATTTGTCAGCGTGACTCAACCATTTGTAAATCTAGACTCGAACCCACGACCTTTGGATGTGGAGCTTAAAGTTACTTTGGACGTTCGGTTCCTATATCTTTAGGATTTAAGACATTACTTGTATGGCCCTCCAGCAGTGGCGGATTTGCCCTAAGGCCCAGGAGAAACGTGACAAAAAATTCACTGATAATAACAAGAAATAAGTCAAAGTACGTATATATTCTAAAGGCTCGCGCACATTATTGTGGGCCGCACAGCAATTATCCCTAAAACCTCGGTTTTTTTTTACAAACTAGCAGATATTATAGTTAACTAAATTTCTGAATCGATTTCGTTAAAAGTTGGAAAAAAAGTAAATTCATTTTGTATTCAATATGATGGGAGCTGAGAAAGGGGTGGTTGGTACCTTACTACATGGCCTGGGGCCTAGGGCGGCCAAGACTGCAAATCCGCCACTGCCCTCCAGCATCTAGTGAGCGGAGGAGTGTTCACCCCTGTTGACGAAGTGAGTTTGCCTTTCCAGGGACATTCTCAAGCACTGATGCGCTAGGGTCAGCGTGGTCATTATAATTACATTCTAAGTCTCACGCTTTTTCTACCATGAGCGCGAGAGACATGGGAGGAGGGTGGTTTTAGTGGAGTATTTAGTAGTCGAGTCTCCACACAAGCCGGCGATTGACTCTGGTGGCTATTTGTGGCTTCACCTCTCATCGCTTTGGTCCAATCCCTAGCAAAGTACCCGGTAGTGTGCGAAATGCATTTCCCCCGCCTTAAAAAAAAGACATTACTTGTAAGGAGCTTATGTTAAATTTTAACCGATAACAAAACAATTAACGGTCAGTAATATTATTAAACGGTTGCTATTTGTTCGAAATAGCTCGTTTTATTATCACTATTTACTTATATTTTAACTCTTAACACAGCTGTGGCAGAACAAAGTCTATAATATATATAACTGTCATGTCGGTAGGATAAAATTTTACATGTATGAGAATTATGGAGGGTAGAGGTAAGGAGAACCATCTCAGTATATTAAAAAGTGTCCACTGAAGGGCAGCAAATTAAGATGGCGCCATAATAGCAAGTGGAAAGTATTTAAAAATAGCGCCACAAATAATTAGAGTTAGATACTAGATTAAAGAAGGAAAGAAAGACTTCCTTTTTGTCACCGCGCATGCGTATTTCAACCCAGCACACTTCACTTCGTTTATAACTTCTAAGATCATATAATTTCCTTTTTCCTACACTAGCGCTATTTTGACGAGTTTTCGAATCATAATTTGCTGTTTACAAGTGGACACTTTTTCAACTGATACTAGATGGTCCTCCTTACCTCTACCCTATAGTGAGAATAAATTGACTTTATGCTGATTTCAAAACGTGTAACGCCATCTAGTTACTTTTCACCACAACTAATGTGTAGAATGAATTCAAAAATATAGATTGATAGAAATAAGATAATGTGATTGAATACTATTCTTGAAATTGGCATCTTTATTGTTATTATTTTGTACTTTTAAGTTAACGTATATGGTATCCATTAAAAATGAAGGTTATAGGAAACTGCCCTGAAGATAATAATAATAATAATAAATCTTTATTGCCAAAAAAATTTGATACCTTAACTTATAGAAGTCCCTAACTCCCGAGCTAGGCATGAAGCCTGTGTTTCGGGAATCAGTGCCCTCTCACATTAGTATTTAGTATTAAACACAAAAAAATACAAATCGGTAACAGAGTTATTATGTCTAGTGAGTAAGCGTGTGGTGTAGATGTACGTGAGCGCGCGCCTGCGCGCTCATCGTGCGTGTGTGTGTGTGTGTGTGTGTGTGTGTGTGTGTGTGTGTGTGTGTATGTGTTGTGTGTGAGTGTGTGTTGTGTATGTGTGTGTGTGTGTGTGTAACTATGTATGTACTGTACGGTTGCTATTAAGATAGGTTAAAAAAGTGCTTCGGTGGTAGCGTAGTCAAGGGTAAGTAGCCAGTTTTTTAGTTTAATTTTAACTTCCCGACTAGTGAGTCCATATACATTTATTTGTTTATTTATCTTATTATATAGTGTCACAGACATATAGCATTGCTGCCGTCTTGCAAAGCCAGTACGGTACATTGGAGTTAGCAATATGTTGGTAACAGCACGTTTCTTATCACTAATATTGTCACGTTTTGGTGTAATTTTATGTTGTTTTAGAGTTATATTGTATATATATAACTGCCTAACGGTTAACACGTTACATTTTTCATATAACAGTTTTGTGGGAAAGCGATAGGGGCTGAACGTTAAAGTTTTTAATAACGATCTTTGAGCCCTTTCTAGTTGGATCATATATGATTTAAAAGCGCTACCCCAAACGACAATACAGTACCCTATAACTGACTGCACTAATGCAAAATACACTGTACGTAAAATGTTGAAGTCTGCAGCATATCTTAATTTTTTAAATACCCAAATAAGTTTTCGTACACGTGTTATTAGGTTATCAATATGAGCATACCAATTTAAGTTCTCATCTACAACTACGCCTAAGTATTTAATGTTGTCTGCTTTTGATATAGAGAGACAATTACAATGTCCAAAACATGGGGTTTGGCATATATGTATTTTAATTTCAAAATCATATTGCTTAATTTTAGATGCCGTGAATTGAATGAATTTAGTTTTAGAAATGTTAAGAGTAAGATAATTAATTTGTAGCCACCTATTTACTTTTTGTAGTCCGCTTTCAGTTATGTGCTTAACTTCTTCCCACGTATCAGCTTGAAATATGAGCGCAGTATCATCTGCTTAGGTGAAAATTTTTCCATTAGCAAGTGGTAAGTTACACAAGTCATTCAAGTACAACAAGAACAGGCTTGGGCCAAGAATACTGCCTTGTGGAACTCCGTAGGTGACTTCAACTTCATCACTTATGGTCTGTCCTATTTTAACATGTTGAGTCCTATCTGTTAAAAAATCTTTAAAAATACCAAGGGCATATCCTCTTATGCCAAGCTTATTTAATTTATCTATTAGTATCGGTACTGCAACAGTATCAAAAGCCTTGGCTAAGTCAAGAAAAACACCAATACATTTTCGTTTAGAGTCTACCTGTAAAGCAACATGATTAATAAGCTGACTGACGGCATCTTCCGAACTTTTAGATGATCGAAAACCGAATTGATTTTCAGATAGAATATCATTACATTCTAAAAAATTAATTAGTCTACTATTCAGCGATTTTTCCAAGATTTTCGATAATGCTGTGAGGACAGATATGGGACGATAATTGGTAACTTGTTGACGGTTACCACTTTTGTGAACGGGCGTTATTAGTGATTTTTTAAAAACAATAGGAAATACTCCTTGAGTATAACACATATCTATGAGCTTAGTAAGAGGAGGGACAATGACATGTTTGGCTAACTTTAGTAATTTAGCGGGGATACAGTCCCATCCAGTAGCACAGCTAGGTTTTAAATTATTTATTATAGATTCGACTTCAGCCATATCAGGAGATAATAAAACAAATGAATTATGGTGGAAAGGAATTTCAAATTTATAATCGGAAGGGTTATAATGATTATTAATTGCATTGTTAGTGATTAAATCTGCTAGCCTCTTACCTACATTGGAGAAGTATCTATTAATATCATTTATGGCAGATGTTCTATCACCTGTATTTTTAATAAGATCTTCGGCAGAAGTTTTAGTGTTTGTGTAATTAATAATACTTTTTATTGCATTCCACTTATCTTTGTTCGATTTTGCACAGGTAAGCAAAGATTTCTCATAAATTGATTTTGTTTTATTTAATAGGTTATTACAAAAATTACGATAACGTTTATATGTAATTTGTAGAATAATATTGTTAGGATCTTTATTCAAAGACTTGTGAAGTTTATCCCTGTGCCGGATACAGCGTAGTAAACCAGGTGTCATCCAAGGCTTAATGACCCTTTTCCGACAAGGCGCCTTAACAATGTTAGTGTTATTTTTGATAATAGATGAAATAGTAGAAACAAAAGTGGAGGCAGCATCATTAGCATCTGAGTCTGATTTTATAAAAGAGAAGTCTGTTTGTTCCAATGAGTTAACTATTTCATCATAGTCAATTTTAATAAAATTTAATTCATTGGACATATATTTAGAAAAAGTCAAATCAATGTTTAACAGTACAAGACTATGATCGGTTACAGTTGAGTCAACTACAAAAACAGAAGCTGGAAGAATTGATCTTAACATTATATGATCTAAGCAGTTATTGAGTCTCGTAGGAAGTGTATGAGCTGGTAACATTCCTAGTTCAGCAAGTAAATTTAAGTAAGAAAAACTATTAATATCTTTACTACCTGATTTTATGTCAATGTTGATATCGCCAGTCAATATAAAATTAGAGTAAATGGATTTTAGAGGAGAGATAATTAGTTCGAGTGAATTAAGAAAGCTATCAACACATTGTATAGATGGTGACCTATATATAGCTAAAATAGCTATATCGGGGTCAATTTTTAACAACATAAAATTAGCACCTGGTAAGTCTGGCTCAATTATAGAACACTTTATATATTTTTTAACATAAATGACAATACCATCATTTTGATTAAACTGTCTGTGAGATTGAAACGAATTGTAATCCTTGATAGTTGGTATAGGTTTATGATCGACTAACCAACATTCCGTCAAAATAATAATATCTATAGCAAATTTAAATCTAGATAAATGTAAAAGTAGGCTGTCCATATTTTTATAAATGTTGCGTATATTTTGATTTACAATATTAAGAGTTTTGTATGAGCTGCGTATGAATGTGTTGCAAGACTCTGTGTCACAGTTATAAGCATTAGCTAGGGACAAATTATCTAATTCTAAAATAAATTTGTCATTATTAGTAGCCATTTGTGATGCTATAAACAAGAGTGTCAAAGCTCAAATGCACTACATTAATTCGCTGGTGAAGAGATAAGCAACTGCCAATACGATTATGTTGGTATAAGTGTTCGTAATTTCTTAGTTTATTATTGCATATATATACAGTATATTTTATAGAGTAAGTATAAATTAGGCTTATTTCTAAATATAAAATTGACACATAATAAAATAAATAGGAACTTTTAAAGTAAGTATCAACTTGTACAGAGTAGAAAAATGTATATTTTGTTAGGTTTATTGTGTAGAGTGTTGTATGTTTATATAAATGTATTGTGTATGTTTGTAAGATAATCATATGTATAGAAATTATACAAAGTAAAACTAAGTGATAAGCTATGCTATTACAGTAAGAGAAGTACGATTTATCTTCGATTCTGTTACATAGTCATGCGGGTTTATTTAATGCATGAAGATCTTGTTCCGTTTCTATGCGTAACAGTGGAGAACCATCATCCTTACGCAAAAGAACTTTCCCATATGATGTCCAACAGTATTTATATTCTAGTTTTGATGCTACTCCACGTGCGAGAAAAAACAATCTTTTAGTTTTGGAAGTAAGATTTTCCGAGATGAATATGGGCGAGGTACCTTCCAGGTTAATTTGACCCGTGTTTAATTTATTGTTCTTATTCTCTTTGTTGAATTTTTTTACAGACATAAGCATGTTTTCTTTTAGTATTACGGTGGTAAATTCTGCCACAATTGGGGCAATAGTTGCTTTAGTCTTAGTACGAAAAACATCTTTAATTTCCGAACGTTGAATTGGAATGTTTATAGTTTTACCAATATTAATAATTAAATTGATCAAATCTTGCTTATTTTCATAATTTTTCTTGGGAATATTCCTTATTTCTATTCCTGTGGATCGATCCTTCTTTTCTAACTGTTCTATTTTTTCTTCAAGCTGTCGAATATATTTGGTATCATCGATCTTCTCCTTCTCCAGCTTTTCAAGTTTTATCATAATTTCATCATAACTTTTTGAGGTAAAATCAACAGATTCCTGGAGTTTAAAATTTTGCTCCTTAATTTCATCAATGCTGCTCTTAAGTTCCTTGAACATATTGAAGATATCTCCCTTGAAAGTTTCTAAATCTTCCTCCCGTTTTCTTTTCATCATATTATTACGGAGTGTAATGTTTGCCAATTGAGAATCAGTGTCCTTCAAAGTACTCAAGTTCGGGTCAGAATGTGCAAGCGATTGCAAAATGCCAACATTTAAATTAGTATGCGACGAACTGTGCGACTGTGTGAAGATAGATAGGTCAAACTTTAATGTACCGAATTACATAAATCTTACAACTAGTATTATTAATTACCTTAAAGAATGCTTCGAATTTATTCCTTGCTCTCACAAATTACGCCCTTCCTGTCAACATAGACTTATTACTCCTTTTTTTATTGCAGGAGTTCAGCAGACAGGCAGACGGCCCACTTGATGGAAAGTGGTCACCATCGCCTATGGACATTTGCAACACCAAAGGTGCTACAAATGCGCTGCTGCTCTCTTAAGGGAGACTGGAACCTGGTCACTAATGCCGGAACACAACTCAAGGTTGTGTGGCGATATGCTCTAGACCAGGAGTGGTAGCCATCCAGTGGTGAAATGCTCTACCACCTGGCTGTGGGTTGTTTTGTCACCTCTTACGACAGGCCGCCGGCCGTAGGAAATTGTATTCTTTCTCCGTTCCTGTACGGATAAAATCCTATTCATATTACGTTTTTCAATCATTTTTTCATGTTTTTCACAATTATTCTAATTGTGTACGGGCGGTCTTATCGCTTAAAAGCGATCTCAACCTTTTTATTGTTACGAGTTGCGCATGACTCGAATTAAAATGCCGTTGGAATGACTAGAGTTTATTAGAACTGTACAAACACGTATAAAACAGGTAAAAATATAACTAGACACTACTAGTATAAACTGCATGATTCAATAACACGCGCAAAGTCTGTTACTATATCGTTAATCAATGTACACGTCTTGCTTGTATCATAATCGTCGTTTGACTGCCGCACCCCTCCGTTCGGGCATTACTTATACTAACTATATAGTACAAAAAATCGACCGCGTGCACTGGGGTTTCCGAGAAACAGTAATTTGCACACCTGGCTAATTATTCCTGCGAACGGCCAACAAAGTGGAAAACAATAACAATAGGCTATTGTCTAATTGCAAATGTTAAATACGAAGTAAACAAAAGAACTCCGAATTCGGGAGGGGCAATAAACCAGGTGCGCGTTTCTTTGTTGGTATGTTACATTATTATTCCGACGTTTCGGCCACTTTTCAGTAGCCATGATCACGGAAGACAAAGATGTCAAGAGTATTGTTAAAAAAAATTAGCCTAGCGCCAACTTGTTCACTTTCATTCAATGAACAAGTTTTGATAATAACTTTACTCGCAAATTTTATGAACTAAGTTACTATTCTAAAGCAAGGATATTGTGGCGAGCGATGGTGGAACAATCTAGTTAGTTTAAGAAATTTTAGAAAAAGGTAGAAAACTCTGGAAGGAAAAGACAAAGACGGATACATTTTAGAAAGGGATAGATAATAAACGAATGTTCTGGAATAGAAGGTTCGGGAAGGAAAAGACAGAGATAGATAGATGTTTAGAAAGGGACAGGTAGTGAATAAAAGAATAACGAAAAGAAGATCGCAATTATTGGTTCCAGAAGATCCTTCCGGGTATATAAGCAGCGTAAGGCGCGCCAACCGGCAGTTAGTTGAGTTCAGTTCAAGACAGCGAAGCGACAAGTGAGATGCGGAAGAGTTGGAAGAGAATTTTGATCGAAGACAATGACGAGTTAAGTGGTGAATTTAGTGACAAGTTTAGTGGACAGTTAAGGTATTACGTGCGGCTGTGTAAGTCAATAAAAGCGTTTAGTTATAAACTGGTGTTTTCTTCCAATCCTAAGTGCGTACGTAACAATATCAAGGTTCACAAATTATATTTCTTACTTAAATTTCACCTATCCCATCTTATTGGCTGGTGTTTCATACGTCTATGGGCATCAGAACATTTTTTAAGGCAGTTTTTATAGCTGGTATACAGCAGCCAGGCTATTTGCCTGCTTGCCTTTATGACAGCTACATGGTCATGTCATCGCAGCGGTCAACCAACTACTGGCTGTATTATACTAGCTGTACGACTTGTTAATATTTGTCCTTAAGGTTACCGTCCAAATTAAATCAGTGCACATCAGCACTCGATAGTGAATACTACTCTCTGCCATCTGAGGTATTATTTACCTCTACCTCACGCTGCTAGACCTCCATAATGTATTAAAAAGGTGCCTAATTTATTGAAGTATATTTATCTAAGTAACACGATTAATTGATTAAATGGGTCATTACAATAGATTTCCTAGATAATGATCCGCCTATAAATATGGGCGTCTAGAATACAGTCATTGTCATTCGCCAAATTCGTCAACAGCTAGTACTTGCCATCAAAAGACAAATATGTTTAATAAGTTCTTAGGTTTGTTGCTGTTGACGATCGGGGTTCCAGCTTTAAGGGCGAAAGACCCCAGCGATGGAACTGAGCTCCTGATGACCTTCCTGGTAAGTGAAGTTTAATATAGTTATACAGTATATGTAACCCAATTTGCACTGAGTATTGGTGTGACAGTTGTCTTCTTGGAATTAAAGTTATTTTCTTATGGAATGTATTTTAAATTAATTATATTACAATTATTGAGTGACATCACCAATAATAATTATAAATTATTATTGGTGATGTCAGGAGCCTTAAGAACAGACGAGCGTGCATGACAAGAGCTATGAATGTCAAAGAAGCAAGTGAGGTGTGTAAGAATAAGCCTGAATGGCGGTCTGTTGTTCGTGCCTACCCCGCAAGGGACCTGGCGTGAAGTTATGTATGTATGTATATATATTACAATTATTTACATAGATTATTATACGTTTAAAAATATATATGTGGTAGCGAGAGAGAGCACGGCATAGCAAACGTGAGAGCGTAGAGTAGGATGTATTTATTCAACCTCGAACGATCAATCGTCCGACGCTTAGCTGCTAATTGTGCTATGTCTGGGCGTCGGGAGTATGCGGGGCGCGGGGGAGTTGTGCTCCGGCAGAGCGGTTAGGGGTGCTCTCTGTCCGCACTATCACCTGTATAATAAACGTTCAGGTAGAATAGTGAAATTTAATATAGAAAAAAGTTCATTAATTTCGCCAATTCTCCTGGGCCCCAAATTTACTATTAAAATATCGTCAGAATAGTCGATCACATTCTGTGATCATGCGTCATGGCTGTTTTTTATTACAAAAATAAGTCCAATGGCACAGTTGGCTTTGGAATTTTATCTTTATGCCGTCTGATCAATATTATATATATTTTTATGGCATGAGCTCAGCAGACAGGCGGCCTACCTGATGGAAAGCGGTTACAATCGCCTAGGTTCATTTGTAACACCAAATGTGCTGCCGCGCTCTAAAGGTAGACTGGATCCTGCCCATAAACGCCGGAACACAAGTCAAGGTCGTTATGGGGGCTTATTCTAGACCAGGGATGGTAGTCATCCAGACGGGCAAATACACTGCCACCTGGCTAAGGCTTGTTTTGTCACTTTTTTGAGGCCGCCCGGCCAAAGGAAATCTTTCTCCTGCGCAGAAAATTATTGACATATCCCATAGTTTGATATACAAAACATCTATTTTCAGATTCATAGGCACGGAGATAGAACACCTGTGAAAACTTCCTTGTCTTACAGTACTGATAGTGTTACCTTGGATGAATTAAGTGTTCCCTATGGATACGGACAACTTACTGACGTAAGTTTGTAGGGTTTGGATTAAATAAGAATTCAGATTCATAATTGGAATGGGTAGGTGGCGCTGGTGTCGGCTTCTAGGATACTCCTAATCTCCTGAACCGATTTTGATGATTGTTTTTCGTGTGTTTGAGTTGGGTCCCCGGATGGTTTTGATTCATAATTGGAATGGCTATGTGGCGCTGAGATTTAGATTTGGTTTTATGGATTTTTATTTCTTCAGGGGAGAACTATGTCTGCCGAGACTACTACTGAGAAGTCATTAAAATTTCAATTTGTTTATTTAAAAGTTAATAAAAAATATGATGATAAACAAATGAAATTTGCAAAACAAAAATAATTATACAAATTTTACTATAATCGCTAAAAATTTCGTTAAGTTATCTTCAATAGCATTTTTAGATTTTTTTTAAATTTAAAGTACCGACAATTTTTATTTTAAAAAAAATTGTTGTTAAATTCAACATTTTCAAAAACTGTTTTGAGGTATGACTTTTAGGTGTGACTACTTTCGATAATTATATTTTAATAAGTTTTCTTTCATCAAGTGTAAAGGGAACCCCCCACTTGACGTGATCTCACCCACATAATGGTATTTTTGCAAAAAAAATGTGAGCGTGTTGTACTAGTGTACACACGTAAGAAGTGAAACTTCTTTAAATTGGTTAAATAAATAAAGCCCCTACCACGGTCGAATCGACCGTGGTAGGGGCTAGAAAATGATGGCGCGTAACGGGAAAATGTGACGCGTAACTAAAAAATGTGACGGTAATTTTTTTTCCAACGCCGATAAAGAAGTTTCATTTAAAAAAAACTCTTTTTTTATAATGTTTTATAATAGCATTTAATTTTCAAGTTTTTTTATAGTGTAACTTAACTTTTAAAAAGGTTTAGTTTATAATTTAGTTTCATTTAAATTAATTTTAAATTATGCCCCTGCCCATTTTGCTGTCGTCAAAAAATGTACATGCTCCTACGCAAACATATCTATCAAGGTTTAATTGAGCTTTGTAACTTTAATTAATTTATAACGCAGAAAGCACTCGCAGTGCCTCGTACGATGATGTGCGCAACTCTTGCGTACAACGTTATTGCTGTAACATATTTGACAGGCGTTCCCGTGCTTACTTCGCTTGGCATAAAACGTTTTTACTTTTTTGATTTATTAATCATTAATCATAATCAAATATAGCCTATGTCACTCAAAAATAATGTAGCTTTCTATTGGTGAAAGAATTTTGAAAATCGGAATAGTAGTGCCGGTGATTATTACCACGAACATCCAAAGACACAAAGTTTACCTCTTTATAACATTATAGTACGAGTATGGTATAGTCTAATACAATAAAAACTTAACTCAGTTACGTTGTTTTCTACCTTTAAGATGATAGATAGAATACTGAACCTCGGTCACCATCTTCTATGGGTAAGGTACATAACAAATTACATTAATATTTCAGGAAGGAAAAAGAACAGCTTACAAGCTCGGTAAATTCATCAGAGGTCGCTACGATGAACTTCTTTCTGAAAAATACAACAAATCCGAAATCTACATCAGGTCCACTGATTCAACGCGTGCGAAAATGACAGTACTGACGGCTATGTCAGCTGTCTACCCCGCTGGTGAAGACAACTGGAGTGATGAAATCAACTGGACGCCTATACCTTACACTACCGTTCCTGTCAAATATGATTTTGTATGTATTTGTAGATCTATTAAGACTACTCTTATAATTTTATACATCTAGTTATTGAAACAAAAAATTCTTATTTCCCAATTCATTGCAGCTGCTTTACTTGTGAGATTATGAAAGAACTTAACTTTTTAAAAGACTAAAAAAGTTTTTAAATACAAGCTTTTGAGTTCCTGGATCATTTAGAAGAGTGCTAGCCAGGACAAGTAAAAGGAGCCCAAACACGACGGGGCTATCTTGTTTAGTACAGGAGTACCTATGGCCACCTTCCGATTCCACCATCAGATCAGCTCCGTGGTAACATATTATTGCATTGTCACGTGATATGCATATACGTGCAAAATTTCAGCTCAATCGGAAACTGGGGACTTTGTCAAATTTAACAAGATACAGTTTTTTTATTGGAGGAGTTCAGCAGACAGGCAGACGGCCCACTTGATGGAAAGCGGTTACCATCACCTATGGACATTTGCAACACCAAAGGTGCTGGAAATGCGCTGCTGCTCTCTTAACGAAGACTGGAACCTGGTCAATAATGCCGGAACAGAACCCAAGGTTGTTATGGCGGTATACTCTAGTCCAGTGGTGGTAGCCATCCAGTCGGGCAAATGCCCTGGCTGTGGGTTGATTTGTCGCTTTTTACGACAGGCCGCAGGAAGTTGTATTCTCTCTTTGTTCCTGCACGGATGAAAATAATGTTCTAATATCGCTATTAAAAATAGGGGTTGTTGGTAGAAGGATGAAAATTAAGGGTTATATGTATTAATTTTAATGTCAAATAAAAAAATCAAAATATTTTTTGGGCTGGGTCACCCTAATCACTTTACCCCTAAGTGATTAGGGTGGCCTATTAAAGCATATTTTGCGAGCTACTCTCTGCCCTACAGAATATACACAAATCTTCTTCTTCTTCTTTAGGGGAAGGTGGGGGGACACCGGATAGTTAAGATAAAGGCTTAATAATTCAATGACTATATTGTTTATTGAAATATTTAAGTACACCTTAGGCATAACTTTGGTATCAAAATCTTTGAGATCAATCTTAATAACGACAAACTAGAACAATTTTCATCAAAAAATATAAATCCGAATTCACCCCATATCTATGGGTCAAACCGGATAGGCATTTTATATTAAAGGGGTGAATACGGATATAATAATAAGACCAAATATTTGAATTATTCGCAGTTTTTGCATACAAAAAATAATCATTCTTGCTTAGAACAACCAATGCAACTTTCATGAGCCCATTTAAAACAAGCAGTATATTGGTACCATTCATCTGTGGACTTAGTTCGACTGTAGTTTTCGAAACACTTCATCTTTCGATTTCCCGCCTTTGATTTTCTTTACACGATCTCCTAAGGGACTACATTATATTAGTGTGACGCTAAAAGATATCCCATTCTGCCTTCAAGCACCCAATTTATGGCTAAAAGCATGTCGGACTCCAACCATTTCAGCCTATTTGACTATCTCAGATATATTCGTTGTAAGTTGACGCTCGCACTCTGTAAAAGTTGAAAAAATAATAGCTAATTAACAAGAGAAATAAAACAAATGCCCAAAATACCTACATATAAATTGATCGGGGTGAGACCGGATATCCGAAATTACCCCGTCCGCTTGTACCCCTCAGGTACAATGTTTGAAATTGTAATAACTAACAGGTCTTCTTTACACTCATAGCAACAATAAATTTCGTTTTAGAAGGTTAAATATGTATTACTTCTTGAAAAATACAATTTTATATGATATCACACAGCTAAAACTGATAATAACACTTTAAAAAATTCAAAATTTTAGATAAATTACCTATGTTTTTAATTTTCGTTTATAGACGCACGCGCTGAGATGTTACCGTCGCCGTCATTTGCACACACTGAGTGCAAGCGTTCGCGCGTATTTCTGTGCTAGTTAGAACAAGACATCTATACGGGGTGTAATGAAATAGCAACTATCTGCTTTTACCCCCTATCCGGTTTCCCCCCACCTTCCCCTATATATAAAAATGAATGTTTGTCTGTATGTATAGAATCGTAAACTATACATTTGATCATGTGATGATCTTTAGCAAACTTGTTGTGCATGAGCCAAAGAAGGTTTCTGAGTTGGTTAACAATTGGACCCGGTCGGTGGCGCTGCTGTCGGCATATCGATTGAAGCTTTTCCGGGCAGGACGACGTCTGCCGGGACAGCAAGGAATTTCATAAAAATCGTTCTAGCCATTTCGGAGGAGTTTGGTTACAAACACTGTGACACGAGAATTTTATAAATGTATATATAGACAGATTTTATAATTTTACAGAACATGGCAATGTTTAATTGCCCAACCTTCATCAGTTTCTACGAAACTTCTTTCAAGAGCAGTCCTTCGTCTATGGAAAGATTTTCTGCTACCCTGGCCACCTGGTCGAACTACGTCAGCGTTAATTTAACCGTGTACCCCGTATTATCCTACGCAGTGTACGATGTTTATACTGCACAGGTAATTTTGTCTTTCATTTAATAGATCTTTGCGTAGATTAATATATGTAGAAGGTTCATTGAAACGTCACTGTCACTCTGTCAAGTTATGTTGTCAATATCATTCACGCGGAGCGTCGTGGTTAAGCAAGCGAGGCCGTAAGAATGAAGACGTACTATAGTCGACGCATTATGAACTGAGGCTTCGGGTCATAAATCATATTTATCTGTCTGTCTCGCTCCCACTTACAGGTCTTATGGAGAGTTGTAGTGATGTGCGTAAGAATTGCAGAGGTGCATATCGATAACGGGATAGATACGATCGATATGCTAAATTATGTTAAGTAATTAATAGGAATAATATTTCGCGAAAATAAAAGTTTTTAATTTGTAATATAAAATGTTTGTTTCTATGTAATCATAGATAAACTGTGTAGATCGTAATTTCCCGTTTTTATCTTTTATAGGGATATATCTTAGTTCTTCAAAAATCCTCATTCGAATCTTCCTCATCTGTGTCATCTTCCTGTAGGTTAGTTATCAGAGCTTGAGCGTTGATGTCACCATTTAATTTCTTCAAAACCACGTTAGAAAATAAATTCTCCATTGTGCTATTTCGTAACGAAGCGTAATGTAATGTGAGTGTCATAACAAAAAATATTATATTTATAGAAAAACCCTTAACCCTTACTCGTAACGCCCAATCAGGAGTGCTAATGAAGGTCACGATGACGCATCGACCCCGCGTGCGCAGGTAGCTAAGTATCGATAACGGGTTGCATTGTGGGCACATTCCTACTGTCAGTGACATTTATTGCCCGACAACTCAGTTTAAAATGCGTCGACTATAGTATAACCCCTTCTAGAGAATGGTCGCCACCGCACCAAGTATTCAACAAACCGCGATCCATTGCCTTAATCAAAATGAATTATAATCTAATCAGTGTTAATATCAAGAGAGATGATTATTATTTAAGCAATAGAAACATTATTTTGGCAAAGATCACAAAAGGTGTTAATTTCATAAATATACCCACATATATCATGGCATTACGACTCTGATAAGCTTATATATAAATATTAGCGGGGGCAAAAAAAAACATTTTTTACAAGTGATACGGAAAAGGGGGTTGCTAGACACTTAAAAAAACTTTTTAATTGGAAGATACTCCGCATCGACAGTTGAACATTCTGATGTTCAAGTGCCATAAAGCTCCTTACATAAGCTTCAGAAAGTATGCATACCTCGATGTAAAAAATTTGAAATATCTATTCTAAGAGAATAATTTTATATATCAAGTAATCTCTTCCATACGAGACTTGCTTAAGTTTTATGATTTGAGTTTAAGAAGTTATGAGCTATTGTAATATATTGATTGATACAATTTCCAGATAAGTTTGGGTCTGCCTTTGGGTGAGGATCTTGAGTCGATATTGTCTGATATAGAGGGCACTGCCGGCGGTGCTGTTGACGTCTCTTTTGGAGATGACGACTACAAAAAATACCAAGCAGGTTAGTGTTTAATATATTACGTTTCACATTGTTTGAAATCTATACAGGCGAACGAGCTTTACTTATTCTTAAATATGTACATGCATAATGCTATAGTGTGTGCCTCTGACGGAACGATCACATGCGAGCATGCCTTCTAATCATACGTGCTTTTGATCCCACATTCACATAGATACATATTAGTGGCGCGGGGTAGGGTAGGCCGCTTGAAAAAACAAACCGCATGTTAAAAAAAATTTAACTCGCGATGTATTTACTTACTATAATTTGTATTTTAAATTTTGCAATCAAACCACAATAAAAATCCGGTGCCCGATCGGGTTATGAGTTGCTATTTCGTCCAAAACGTGTGGAAGGAAAGTCGCGTAGCGTTATATAACGCGTAAACGCTAATGAATGCATAGCGCTTTCGACCTTTTGGCCGCTATTCGCTAGTTTCATAAAGGTAGGCTATCGAGAATCGAGTTACATAAAGTCCACGCCCCTGATACATGTACAAATAAAGATCGCTCACCTTCTCGACTTTCAAGAACATTGCTATTCTACTTCTTTCACGATTTTCCTGTTTGTTGCTTTAGAATTGTTTTAATAAACCCCCTTTGTAACATTATGCATTCGGACATTTAAACATGCTGGTGCTAAATAAATATTTTCTTAGTTTAGAAACATTAGTGATAATAAATCGTTACATTTATTATATTAGCTCTTTCACCGCCGTTTACATTATGCCTATCTCCAAGGCAGCAAGCAGGAGAGTAGTGAGGCAAAACGTGGCATAACTTACGACTTAAGTAAATTCAATATACTTGTATAGTAGATTTACTAATTCTAATATTTTGCACCCTGGCGTTGAGGCGTCTAAGAATGTTCTAGCTGTAACAGTATAGTAGTTAAAACTATGGACACTATAGATGAAGTTAAGTCATGTATTGACACGTACAGTCAACGTTAAAGGTACAATATATCACACATGTCATTACTTATCATAATATTTTACGTCATACTCAAGTACATATAATAGTAGTCAGAACTATAGATACTATAGATAACGTTATATCAGCTTCATTATAGTAGGGGAGGCCAACGGGGATTTTGGGATTTACACTAGCGTGGCAGAATAACATAAGGGGAAAAAACCTTGCCTTGCCTATTATGTAGCCCACCATATATTAACCCTTCATACAGGGTGGGGGTATTTTTTATGCTTCAAATTATTTTCCAAACCGTCAGATTAAGGAAATTCCTCCAGATAATTGTCAGATTATGGATCAGCACGACAAGTACACCAAGCTGAACCATCTATACATTAATCTGACGCGCTCGAGTACTTCAATGTATCTTTTTTTTTGCATTTTCAAAAATCGGCCATGGCTTTACGTCGCGTCCAAATCGTCAGTCTTTTGAATAGGAGTTTCTTTAGGGTTTACTTAACATCCCATTTGAATATCTGACGCGCTTGAGTATTTCAGTGTGACTTAAAAAAAAACTGTACACACTTTAAACTGTAGCATCTTGGGCTCCCTCTACTATTAAGTTATATCTTAGCACAAGCAGTTAATCTTAATGGTAAAAAACGTCATAAAATTTCATGTTACAACGCCATAATTTTCAGGCGTACTTCTCAACGAGTTCTTCAATGTAACAGAAAAATTAATGAATGGTGAAGATACTCAGAGAGTCCAAATTTACTCTGCCCACGATGTCAATGTATATGCCTTCATGGCCATCACTGAGATCTTCCCCAGACAAGGGGTGCCAAAATTCGGTTCCGCTTTTGCCCTGGAGCTCAGGAAGGTCACCGAAACCGGGGATTATGTTGTACTGGTAAGAGTTATTTTCTATGTAAAATCAAGTCTTATCAATTTTCTCTCAAGACAGTTTTGAAATCGTGATAGTCAGAGCTATGGATAGCTCTAATTACTCGTGAAGTATCTGGTCCCTAAATGATAAATGGCTCCTATAGTTGACTACTGTCCCTGGGCGTTGCAATATGTTACAAATGTTTGGAGAATTGTTATAAGAGAACTATTGAAAGGTGTAAGAAACAAATTAGGAGAAGAAACAAAAAAATGGGCAGGGGCATAGCTACCGCCGTATCAATGATATAGAGCCCCCAGGCTTTAGGGGCGCCTAGGCTATAGGGGCCCCGAAAGTGTGTAAGCAAAAATTCCTAAAATGTTATCCACAATTTTTATATAGTTTGAGATCCCAGTCACCCCAGATATTGGTGGTAGTTGCTTCTTTATTAATTTGGAAATCAAACTCGATTTTATTGGACTGTATAATTATTGTTAAATTAAAAGAATACATAAAGTAGTACAGAGCGTAATTATTTACAAGATACATAAGAGCGATGCTGAGAGGTGAAGTGTAGAGTAGCAGAGAGAATTTCGCCTGCCAGGGTCGCTCCTTAAGTCCCGCATCCCGCCCGACGCCTATGTGCTAATCGTGCCCTCTGAGGGCGCCGGCGGTATGCGGGGCGCGGAGAGTAGGTGTGCTCCGGCGGGCGGGTCAGGGGGGTGCTCTCTGTCCGCAACATCCTCCACCCGGCGCAGATCCTCGGAGCCATCTCTTCTCGTCAGGACGATGAGCCTCCTTACTGGTCTCCTGAAGATGCCTCCCCGCGTTCGCACGTCCGCGCTCCGTATTACGTTGTCCTGTCCGCGATAAGTGCGCTCGATTTGACCCCGGGGCCATACGTTACGTGGCAACAGACCGTCCGCGATGATAACGACGTCTCCAACGCGTATGTTTTCTTCATCACATCGTCGTACGTCGTCCCTCGGTGTCAATGTCGGTAAATACTCGCGTAGCCAACGAGTCCAGAACATGTCCGCTAAAGCTTGGGTTGCGATCCATGTCTTCTTGTTTGCTAGCTCGTTCGTTCCCGTGATTGGCAAGCCTACCGCTGACCCGATTAGGAAGTGGTTCGGGGTAAGCGCGTCGTCGTCTTCAGGGCTCACCGACACGTGAGTCAGCGGGCGCGAGTTTACTGTGTGTTCTATCTCCGTGATGACAGTCGTAAGGGTTTCTTCCCGGGGAGCTTGTTCCGCCAACGTTGCGTGGAGTGCCGTTTTCACCGACCGAATTAACCGCTCCCAAGCTCCCCCCTGGTTTGGTGCGCCGGGATCGATGAAACGCCACGCTAGTTGTCTCCCTCTCACGTGATCTGGCATCTCTTTCCTCCACTTTGCGGACGCCGTTAGTAATTCTGCATCCGCTCCATGGAAATTCGTTGCATTATCAGACCATATCACTTGTGGCCAGCCGCGTCGTGCTCCCATCCTTCTTAGGGCCATGATAGCCGAGTCCGTGCTAAGGCTCGCTATAAGTTCCATATGGATGGCACGAGTCACCATACATGTAAACAGCATTCCCCATCGTTTTTCTCTCCGGCGTCCAATGGTCACCCACATCGGGCCAAAACAGTCGATTCCGCAATTTGTAAAGGGCCGTGCGTAGGCAGCTAGACGATCCTTTGGCAGGTTTCCTTTCACCGGTACGGTCGGCGCGGTTTTCTTCAACCGACAGATTGTACACTGCCGCAAGATGTTTCGCACAGTAGGCCGCACTCGTAACACCCAGTACTTTTGCCGCACGTTGTTTACGACGTGTTCTCTTCCTATATGATGATGCTGTTCATGTTCGCCCCTGATGATCAGCCGGGTGAGGTGATGCGACCCGTCTAAGATCGGTGGGTTTCCAGTAAGCTCGCGCAGGGTGGCCGCATTGATCCTGCCGTTTAACCTTATTACCCCGTCCCCCCCGTATTCGGGGTCGAGCTTATAAAGCCGGCTGTCATGTGACACGCGTTCTCCTTTCTTCAAGCGCTCGTAATCCTTCGGGAAGCTTTCCTGTTGCGCTTGACGAATGAGTAAACGTTCAGCTTGCTCTATGTGTCGCGTTTCCATAGTGCGAGTCCTCTGTCGGCACTTGTCGATAAAGGCGAGTGCGTAGGCGGTCGCTCGTAATAATTTTCCGTATGACGAAAATCTTGTGACGTCAACAAGTGGCTTTTCATTTGTCGTGTAATTCACCACGACTTCGTCATCTTCGGTTTCCGTCGGCTCTTCCTTCGGCCATTTCGTCGGGGGCCCACGAAGAAATTCCGGGCCTTTAAACCAGCGGTCGTCCGTTGTCATACTCGAGACGTTAATCCTGGTTGCGTCGTCGGCGACGTTGTAACTTGTCGGCACCCATCGCCATTGCTCAGACTCGGTTATTTCGCCGATTTCGCTCAGTCTGTGCGCAACGTATGGGGTATATCGCGCCGAGTCGTTTCTTATCCAGTGGAGAACGGTCTTCGAGTCGCTCCAAAAGATGACATCATACGGCTTGAAACTATGTTCCTTTTTTATTTCCGCCGCTAACCTGGCTCCTATTAGCGCGGCCTGTAGCTCCATTCGTGGGATGCTCTGCGCCTTCATCGGGGCCACTTTCGCTTTTCCTGCGATTAAAATGACGCCGACGCTCCCGTTACGCCACTCAAAGCGCCAGTAAGCCGCTGCTGCGTAGGCCTGCTCGCTGGCGTCCGTGAAGACGTGTAATTGTATGTTTACGACGTCTTTATCCCATCCATAGCACCGTGGTAATCTTAACTCTTTTATAGAGTTCAAGTCACGGATCCATTCTTCAAATTCCCTTGCCTCTTCCGTTGGCAAGGGGTCATCCCAGCCCAGCTTGAGCCTCCAGAGCTTTTGTAGTACGATTTTCGCCCTTATAGTGTACGGACTGAGCAGGCCGAGTGGGTCGAAAAGTGACATGACCATGCCCAGGGCCTCCCTTTTCGTGGGTGTTTGCGTGCCTTGTTTTATGCTTTCTGGAACTCTTGGCATGGCGGTGTTAAACGCGAGTTCATCCGCTTCCGGCATCCATAACACACCCAATGTCTTCCCGTAGGGATGCGCGCTAGCACCCAGCTCTTTGGGCTGTCTGGCTCTCTCTTCATCCGGGATGTCTTCCATAAGGCGCTCGCGATTCGTATCCCATCCCGCGAGCTCGAAGCCGGCCTTCCTGTGCACTTCTCGCACTTCCGCTATCGCCTCGGCCGCTTCCGTTTCCGTTTCGAAGCTTTGTACCCAGTCGTCCATGTAGTGGTTTTCCGTGATCGAGTGATACGCCCGTGGGTGGGTTTCCTTATGATCACTCGCATTCCTGTCTCTTACGCTATGTGCGAGGAATGGCGAGCTTCGTGCTCCGAATATCATAGACGTCATAACGTAGCGCCGAGGCGGGTTATGGCGGTCGTCACCGCGCCATAAAAAGTGCTGCGCCGCTCTGTCTTCTTTCCTTATCTTCACTTGTAGAAACATGTCACGTATGTCAGCTGTCACGGCGATCTTCCCCTCTCGGAATCTGAACAGGATTCCGTATAAGGCCCGTAGCAAGTCTGGCCCATCCAGTAACGCATCGTTCATGCACACCCCGTTTGAACGGGCGGCGGCGTCGAATACCAGTCTCACTTTGTCAGGCTTATTCGGGTTCGTAACGGCGAAGTGAGGCATGTACCACATGCGTTGGTTTCCTTCGTGGCTTCGTTCGCAAGGCTCGGCGTATCCTTTTGCTAATAGCCTGTCGACCTGGGCTGTGTAAGCTTGTTTAAACTGCGGCGATTTGTCCATTTTGCGCTCGATCCCGCGCAGGCGACGCACCGCCATGTCATAGCTCGGTGGCATGGTGACGTCATCGTTTCGCCAGGGCAGTCCGACTTCGAAACGGCCGTTGATTTTCTTAACGGTTTCTGAAAATATCTTCAGCGCCCGTTGTTCTTCAGCTACAGGTTTCACTCTGTTTGATATGCCGAGTGCGTCGATATCGAAATGAGACTTCACTATTTCGAACAATTCGTCCTTTTCCCGCGGCTCTTTATCTTGCCACGTTCGAACGTGTAATACGGTGTCGTTCCCCTGCGTTACTAGGCCTCGGGGTGCGCTCCCGTGTATGGTCCACCCCAAGAGGGTCAGGGAAGCGGCTGGTTGGCTCTTCTTTCCTGCCAACAGTTTTCTAGTGACGATCAGATGCCAGTTGTCAGCTCCAATTAGTACGCGTGGCTTGGCGTTCGTAAAACACACGTCGTCTACATGGAGCGTCTTCAAATGACGTAACTGTCGTACCACTTCAGACTTAACGGAGTGAGTTCCCAGTGCGAGTTTCTTCACAGTGCGCGCCTTGATAGGATGGTAGTGCGGTTGCGCTCTTCCGCGCACCGCGACGCTCACCACCCTACTCTCTGCTTCCCGCTGGCTCGACGTGATACCGTGGATGTTCAGTGGCCGCCTCGGGCCATCTGCCCCCAGCATCCCGGCTATCTCCTCGTCGATGAGCGTGATCGTGGACCCCTCATCCAGCAGCGCGTATGTACTCACTTCCTCTCCGTTAAGCCCCTTGACGGTAATCGGACACACTTTCAATAACACTCTGCTCTCGGTGTTAGAATTGTGCGCCGACGCCGTCATGACCGACTCCTCTCTGTCGGCCGGTTGATTTACCGACTCCACTCGGTCGATCGGTCCACTGACGGCTTCGGTTTCCCTCCGCTGGTGTAGAAGTGCGTGATGCGGCTCGCGGCATTCGTTCACACCGCACTTTCTCGCCTTGCAACGGAACCGTCTGTGTTTACTTAGTAGGCACAAAAAACATATTCTCGTTTCCTTGGCCCACTCCCATCTGGCTGGCAACGGCATCGAAGCCAGCTTGCCGCACTGCGTTGTCTGGTGGTCAGCTCCACAACAGTAGCACACGATCTTGGCTTCCGTTGTAGTATACACGCGACGACGCTCGTTCATCCGCGGCGGCTTCACTTTATTTTCTTTCGTGACGTTTACACTCGTCGTAGGCAGTGATGACGTCATGAAAGAATACTTCATTGCTCTGTCTGCTTCGCCCGTTAGAAACTTCGATAGTGTCATAATCTCCGGCTCGTCTCGGCTCGAGAATTCATCTGCAAAGTCGCACCATTTCGTTCGTAGATGCGGGCTGAGCTTCTCGACGACCTGTCGTGTCAACATAGGGTTAAGTAGATACCCCTTGTTGTCGACGCACGAGATAACCGTCACTATATTCTGCAACTTGGTGGCTAGGCTGTGGAGTTCGCTGGCAGACGAACCCGATCGTGGCAACTTCTTGATATCTTCCAATGCACGACTGATTATGATCTCTGGACGTCCGTAGCAGCGCTCCAGTGTCTTCATGATGATCGCAGGATCCACGGCGGTATACAGCAGGGCTGTCACGCACTCTCTTGCTTCGCCTTTAAGGCAAGTGCGTAGACGGCCTAAGTTCTCCGCAGGTGAGAATCCGTGTACGCTCGTCGACTCCCGCATGGCAGCTTTGAACGGCAGCCACTCTCCCGGGGCCCCGCTAAAGGTAGGCAGCTCCTGGCACTGTCGCGGTGTCGGCCTGTTGCGAGTCATGCGTTCCAGCACGTCGGCTAGGCGGTCGATTCCACGATCCCTGGATCTGGTCGGCGTCGGTGATCTTGCGTTGCGCGGCGTTCTGAACGTCACGCGAGCGGTCTGGTCGTTCGTTTCCGCAGACCGGTCGCGCCCCATTGGATACACTTCCCTCGCTCTTCCCGCAACGTTTAACGGTGGTCGCGGTCCGGCTTCTCTCGTTCCAAGCTCGGCCCCGTCGCCTGCGCTCGGCGACTCCCCCCGTATGCGGGTGTTCTTCAACCACTCTGTGATATTTCTATCTGTTTCCACCCCATCGTCTTCGCACACGCTGTTTCCTTCTGTCTGCTCCTTGAGGGCGGCTATATTCGCAGCGACCCTCTTCTTGATCAGTGCCACTTGTAACTGGAGCTCTTCTCGTCGGATAGCGGCGATTTGTTCTTCTGCTTCCAGTTCCACTTGCCTCACCAAAGTGGCGGCGCTTAGCTGCGAGCGGTGTGATCGGACGGACGGCGATCGCGATCGGCGTCCTGTACGAGTCGCGGCGTGTATTTGCGCGGTCGTAGTCTGTTGCACTCCGGGCGACGCGGGTCGCGATACGTTCGGCGCGGACGCGGACGCGGATATATGCACGGACGGCGACGCGGGGGTCTCTTGATACGCTCTCTGCATTCTGTCTTCGGCGGTCTTGCTCCTAGTATTCGGCATCTTCGGTCCTTGCCTTAGCCTAACACGTATGACCGATTACCCTGACCTGTGTGTGTATATGTGTGTGTATAACCGATCCTAATTCACTACACTAAACACTGAGACCTTAGACCGACCTAACTGGAAACAGCGCACCGTCTACGACCTTGTGAACTGACCATTTGGCACCGTTAGGTGGACAGTCACTTGGTCACGGTACGAAGTAACGTTATTCTTTCTTCCGGTCTTGATCCTGCAGACGCGTAGCCTCGGCGTCCGGGGCAGGAACTCTTGGTCTCCTGGCACGTGGTCCGGCAGGAACTCTTGGTCTCCTGGTACGTAGTCCGGCAGGAACTCTTGGTCTCCTGGTACGTAGTCCGGGCTGCCCACGATGATCTTCTATAATGATCTTCTTTCTTCTTTAGGGTACCGCTACGAGACCGTATAGAGTTGGTCTTTCTTCTTTCTTGAGGTTTCGATGGAGCAAAAGACACTGCTCGTTTCTTCTTTGCGATTCTTCTATCCGGCGGCGAAGTACCAAAAAACTATTGGTGGTAGTTGCTTCTTTATTAATTTGGAAATCAAACTCGATTTTATTGGACTGTATAATTATTGTTAAATTAAAAGAATACATAAAGTAGTACAGAGCGTAATTATTTACAAGATACATAAGAGCGATGCTGAGAGGTGAAGTGTAGAGTAGCAGAGAGAATTTCGCCTGCCAGGGTCGCTCCTTAAGTCCCGCATCCCGCCCGACGCCTATGTGCTAATCGTGCCCTCTGAGGGCGCCGGCGGTATGCGGGGCGCGGAGAGTAGGTGTGCTCCGGCGGGCGGGTCAGGGGGGTGCTCTCTGTCCGCAACACCAGACATACGTGATTTTAGGAAAGATGAAGTTTTTAAGATCGGTAGTTTAATATAAACTTAGAAAGGAATGGATACTCGCTAAGCTGAAAGCGGGGCCGTTTTTCAGGTAGCAGGTATCAAAGGTGGAAAAGACCCGTGCTAACCTTACGTCAATGTAGCAAGGCTACTTTTTACATATTATGTCATATATGATATGACATATATATATATAAGTGGAAACTTACGTCATTTTAGGAAGACTGAATGTTGTATATATTATCAAGTATAGTATTTTAAAATATTTCCCAATGAAGTAGACAAATCTGACGGGCCAAATATCTTCCCAGATTCGTTAAGAGTTCCGCTGTGTGAGGTAGTGAGTATCCATTCCTTTCTAAGTTTATTTTTAACTAAAAATCCTAAAAATTTCATCTTTCCTAAAATCACGTAAGTCTGGGGTGACTGGGATCTCAGTCTAATAGATTAATAACAACAGAAAAACAGAAAAACTTCTGGACCAACAAGACCGGGTATCAGATTAGTCTTTATTGTATCGTCTTTAGCTATAGACGATTTGATAAATAAGCTTCCCCAAAAATAGGCTATAAAAATGTATCTTTAATTTGAATGGTTTGTCTAACTTAGTTCCTAGGAGCATTAAGTATTATTAATAATAACTCATAATTAATATATAATTATATTAATTCAATTCGAGCATTTCTGCTCCTTTTATGAAAGACTTTGCCCTTCCTTTGGGCCCCCCAACAGGTTTTGATATGGACCCTATAAGTCTAAGACTTACGACCCAGAAAGTTTTGCATGTTTTATTATTTAAAAAATTACAAAGATTATTTGTAATTTGATTTTTCGGTGTTTATATGTATGTAATACGTAGTACAGAAGATCTAAAACTCGCTTATATACGAAGCGCAGTTATTAGTCATACTTGTATTGATAAAATTCACTTCTTGTAGCCTGTATATCTGAAAGACCCGAAGACTGGCGAAGTGAAATACCTCCAAGTTGAGGGCTGCGATGACCTGCTCTGCAGCTATGATACATTCAAGGAAATCACCTCTGGCAATGCTCTGGACGAGGACACATGGAGGACTGACTGCGGTTTCACCGATGACATGACCATCGACACGACTACCGTTGATTAACTTAATTTTTCAATAAGTCCCTGCTCCATCCATAATGTTAGTGTACCTTTTCTAAGCATTAATTTTACTTTTGACAGCTCGATTTCGGATCAAGTAATAATATGACAATCTAAATTCATTTATAAGTAAGTTTTAATTAATTAGACTTAACTATATACTGTGCAAACTCCATATAACGTCATTCGATTTAACGACAGACTCCCGCAAGCGTCCAAAGCACTTGGATTTGGTTGGTTTAGCTTGTGTTCCATCCAATGATACACTCTATATAGCATTATACCCACTTTCAAAAACGACTACAATTAAGTAATAAAAGTACTGCTTAAGTTGCTAAAATTAGTAAAAATTGCGCAGCAGTGTACGTTATTTTATCGCTTTATTATCTTAGTCCTTAATAAACTCGACTGTCGGCATCACGCATACCGAAATTTCTAAGTACTTACTTTATCACCAAGATGCCTCAATATCCCAAGATAGTAATAAAATAATTTTAAATATACAACAAAATAACTGATGCAGCAAAAGACGTGAGACAAAATTAACAGACTTCTCCCCATTTAACGACAACTCTCTATAACGCCATAAAATGCACAGTCCCTTCAGTGTCGTTATATAGAGTTTGCACTGTATTTATTAATTTATTATTTATTTATTTATAAATTACCATTGTATTTAATTCGAAAAAAAGGCACTTAAAATAATTGTCATATAATTTTCCTTTGAAATAGAACATTTTTTCTTTTCAAAACGATTACTTTC
The DNA here is from genome assembly GCA_949752895.1 of Dendrolimus pini. Classification (NCBI taxonomy): domain Eukaryota; kingdom Metazoa; phylum Arthropoda; class Insecta; order Lepidoptera; family Lasiocampidae; genus Dendrolimus; species Dendrolimus pini. The sequence goes on along the minus strand of OX457144.1, from coordinate 16,965,537 downwards.
GTTATTTTCGTATAGTGTCGATGGTTAAATAGTCGGTATGTTACATGACTCATAGAACATCGATTAATAAAGTACGACAATTATGTCATTTGTTGCATGTGGGCTTTAGTGTCAAGAAATATGTAACTTCATAGACGTGAGAAAGTTAAAAGTAAAATAAGCTTTTAGAAACGGTAAAGTGATCGTTTCACGCAGATGTAGTAAAGGTTTTCATGCGTTATTTGCAATGCAATATTGTTATTAATTGTAAATGACGCTAAACATTGACAGACAACGCACGTGTATCCATTAATGAAGCTAATAATTATCGACGCTATCTTTAACGCTATAAACAAGATCATTTAACACAAACATTATCCCATAACCAGCATGGTCGTAATTCCAAAACTTCTGCGTTAACTTCAAAGCTTTCCTCCTAAATTTTACAGTTTCGAAATAGCAACTTACACTTAAACTCGATATAAAACCTGCACCAATTTTCATGAAAATCTGTTTATTATATCCATGGCATTACATTTTTTTTTTTGAAAAATAATGTTATACAACAAATTTAATATGATGACAATATTTATAATTTTTTTTTTTTAAAGCTAATGATTTTTATTTTATTCTAATGTAAATAAATTAGATAATGACATTGATTGAATTTAGTTGGAAAACGCATAGAACCAAAAGGACACGGACATCATTCAATGATATCGAACTTTAGTGGATTCCCATCTCCCAGTCACAGCGGTGACAGCCGGGAGCTGCTGCCGCACACCAGGAGGCCTTCAAACGCCGCAGGGCCTGGACCTGATCCTTGATCTTGATAGATCAAGACACCTCAATTCGTCTAATTATTGCCCGGTATTTGCCCGGGAGCGTAATAACCTTAAGTGTAAGCTAAAGATCCAAATAATGTATAGCAACATGAGAGAATTAATGAGCAAAAGGCACTATGAGGATTTTGTGGCGTATTGCATTAAAATAGTTAGGAAAGTAACAAATAGAAACAAAGATATATAATTACGATTTGTTTATATACTACAGTTTATATAATATAGAATAGCATATAATAAACAAGTGGGAATGGTGTCTATAAATAAAGTAATGTATATAGTACACAAGAGGTATTACCAAACTACCACACTGTTTCTAAAAATATAATAGGTAAATAGTAAGGGCCTTACTTATAATAATCTCGTTAAGAAAGGATTAACCATCTCTTAAATAAGAGACTCTTAAGCCCCTAATCAATGGCTGTTACAAATAAAACTTGCCATCTTGCCTCTTAGCAGTCACTTAAACTACCTCTCCATGTTGGTTATTTTTGACAGTTATTTATGAGTTACTTTACCACTTATCCTTAAGAGGAGTTTATGGGTAAGATTTTTGTTAATTGTTAAGTTGCTGAGCAGTTTCTTAAAATTTAACAAACGATTATAAGTAAGGCCATAAATTGACAAATTTATTTTTAAAAAGATAGATAAACAAGCAAATATTTAGAATAGTAATAAAAAAAATATTTAATAGAATAAGTAAAACAGTAGTAAACAAAGTAGATAGTAACAAGTAGAATGTTTAGAACTCAAAATTGTTATTTGGATATGTAATACCCTGACAAGCGTGTGCGTCAAGAGGAGGAGATTTAATTAAATAATAATAATAATAATGGTGTAGACAGGGATAATCGCCGGTCAGTGTCACGCCACATATTTACATTAAATTTGTCAAGGGGCCTCTACGTGTTGGCCTCCCCATGGCCCCACGCAAGCCCTCCAAAAGTCCGGGCCATTTTTATGGCCTGTGGTCTTGAAAGACATACATATAATAATAATAATTTATGTAAAGTAAAGTAAATTACAATATTTTTATGCTAGGTACATTTCTTGTGACTATCAAGTTGTCGGTTTGCCCCCAAACTAGGACAGGCCTGTATTTTGGGGGTCACAGTCGGCCATGAAATGTTCTCGTTTTTTATTATTATTTCATTGTATGGATTGGGTGAGTTGAGCTTATTAATTCATATAATAATTAACAGTTTTTAGTTTTTTAATAATTTAGGGGTGCATTATATATATTTACGTACAATGTGATGAGTGTGTTAGTGTGCGTGTGTGTTAGCGCGTTTTTATGTGTGTGTGTGTGTGTGTGTGTTTGAGTGTGCGTTTATTTTAAAAACAAGTATGTAAGCAGTTCTTCTGTTTCGTCATAAGATAAACCTTGCAGCCAGGTGGTCACTTTTGCTTTGACTTCATAGCGATTGAGACCAACAATATTTAGTTTGCTGTTTACAATGTTATATACTTTACAACTAAGGAAATTGTACTGGTTTTGGGCGAACGTAGAATAGGGCACACAGTTTGTTTTGCACGTCTGTCATTGTCTGAAGTACTTGCGTTTTATGTCTCCTTAAGATAGATGTAAAAAAAATGAATGAAACAAGCGCGTCTAATTGAAACGCATTCGCATCAGTGTTGCCATCCCACGTGGAAATGCGGTCAGCATTTTGGGCACGCTCCCTGCCAACAGCGACCTGGAGTCCATTTTTTACTTATAGATTGTAATTTTGTAAGTATATTTATATTATACTAAAATTTTAGTTTATATTAATTTAGATAGATAACACTTTATTGCTCACCAATTATACAATTTCAAAATACACAATTTCAATATTGTGATGGTAAAAACAAAAGGGCCTTATCGCTGAAAGCAATCTCTGCCAGGCAACCTAACTTAAGGAATAATTTAACCTCATCTGGCGATGTAGGTGGTGCAGAGCATTACATAAGATATAACTTAAATACACATGTATAAACTACTTTATAAATTAAATACATACATACATATATATTAAATAGTCTATAATATAAAAATTTGGCATAATTATTTAAAGGAAAAGTAGTGTTTTCTGAGTGCGTTTTCTTAAATGTAGGCGATGTTTTGGCCTCTCTGACAGTAAGAGGCAGCGAGAATCCTGAAGCCTTGACAGCCTACACTGTGAAAGAGTTGTCATAAAAGGATGCAGTGTGTGCAGGTGTAGTGAGTTTACGATACGTATGAGTGTGTTAGATTAAGTATAATAATAGAAATCTGAAACATTATAATGATCAAAGTGTATTATACTAGAATTATTACAGTTAAAATATTAAATACAGCACAATGATACATAAATATTGGGACAACTCCAAGAGTTGTCTCCACGCTTGTCAGGTGTCGAGCAGCAATTTGCCCTTAAAGAATACTGCCATTATCAAACAGTAATTATCGACCACAACATACTATGGGCCTCTTGCCCAACAGAGCTTTCGCTCTGTACTACCGTCGTGGTATATTGCTGGTTGTAGACCGTTGGACTGTTGGTTGTAGACTAGTTTGTAGACTATTTTTTAGACTAGTGGACTATCGTTTGTAGACTACTGGACTATCGTTTGTAGACTCGTTGACTATCGTTTGTAGACTAGTCCCCCTCTGCCCAAACACCGAGTACTTATAAGATCCTCGTAGTGCATCTGCAGCGACACCATCCTGTAATACTTTGGCACCACTTCACTTCCGTCGTAACAGCAACTTCCGCCATCCGTATAACTTCCAACTTCCGGTTACTCCATTTTCGATATCCGTTGGCTTGATAATAAATGCTTCTACGTTGACATCCGGTTATACGACTTCCGATTACTACTTTAATGAATACTCTATCCGGTTATTGACTACTTCCGTCATAAGGTTACTTTATAATAATAAATAAGATTCTAACAAGTGCGCAAATTGTGGGAAGTATAAAGGCGAAGGAATTCAAAACGTTCCTTAAGGTAGGGAGGACTACTAGGAGTAAATAATATGGTATAAAGTAATGTTAAAAAGTTAATTTAGAACTTACTTTATTTTTAATTGTTATGTATAAAAATATTCCATATTTATTAAATAAAAAAGAATATTGTTACGACCGACAAAGACCAATTCACACCTGCAGTTTATTACCTATCGGCATTTGGACTTGTTTTGTTTACTTTGTGTTTAAAATTTATAATTAGAAAACAGCCCATTGTGTATTGTAATCTTTATGGTAGTTGTAATTCTTGGAAAATTCAGTCCATGCGGTCGAGCAGTCATATTGTATTTGTACAGCATAAAGCAATGCCCCAAAGGAGGGGTGAGGCAGTCAAGCGATAACCACAAGCGAGACGAGACATGTGTACATCGGTAATCTATTTAGTGACGGACTTTGCGCGTGTTATTTAATCGTGTTCAGTTATATTTTTACCTGTGTTATACGTGTCTGTATAGTTCTAATAAATTATAAAGTAATTCCAACGGCATTTTAATTCCAGTCCTGTAACTCGTAACAATATGGTATCGAATAATTAAAGTTTACGTTGTGTGCTAAATTAATATATATTAAATACTTCGTAATTTCACCTTTCTTCAAATGAGTGCACCAAGGGTACATGATACAATTTCTGAATATTTGATAGTGAGCAACATCTTTGTGTGATTATCATGTGTGTTATTACGTGGATCAATAAGTCCCGGAACTAACCAAGAAAAACACATTTCATTTTTTTGGCCAAATTCCACTTTATTCATCAACATAGTCTCCTTCAAGAGCAACACAATCAGTCCAGCGCTTCTCTAACATTTCAATACCTTTCTTGTAGAACGATTCGTCTTTGGCCTCGAAATAAGCATTCGTTTCGGCGATGACTTCTTTGTTGGAGTAGAATATCTTTACTTAGAGCATTTTTTTGAGGTCTGCAAACAGGTAGTAGTCGCTGGGGGCCCAGATCCGGTAACTATGGTGCGTGCGGAAGCAAATCAAAGCCTAATTCTTAGCTCCAAACAGCGCTCGGAATCAACGACACGTTGTCGTTCTTGGTCCGCGCTAGGAAAAAAAACATCGTTTAAAAAAACCGCCTTCAAAAACTTAAAAGTATAAAATAACTTATTTCTAAAGCTATTAATTATAATTAATATATATTATCTAAAACAGTCGGTGCTTAGTAATTTTCAAAATATAGTAATTTTTATGTTTTACTTTGCACTGACTTCAAGATGTTTTAGATAATATATATTAATAATAATAGCTTTAGAAATAAGTTATTTATACTTTTTAGTTTTTTAAGACGGTTTTTTTAAACGAAGTTTTTTTTATTTATTTGTTACTTTTTAGTGTCTAGCTATGGGTACCTCTACGAAAGGCGCCGCGCGGAATGGATTTTTTAAAATAAAAATTTTTCATAAAATGAAAACTACTGGGCTAAACTATGTCAAATTTGGGGACCAAATGGCAGCTATTCCGCGTCGAATAAAAAAAGAGTCACGTAAATCGGATCACAAATCTCGGAAGAATCGGTGAAAATACATTTTAAAAAAGATTCCGACGAATTGAGAACCTCATCCTTTTTTAAAGTCGGTTAAAAACGCGGCACCCACTTTGACAACAGCTTCCTCATAGACAAATATTCATGCAAAATAGCGTACACACTGCCGTATGATATCTTTAAGATGTCAGCTATATCACACAATTTTATTTTACGGTTTTTAAAAACGGTTTGGCCGAGTTTTTTTATGGTTTCCGGTTGAACCACCTCATTTGGCCGGCCGGAGCGTTCAGCATCTTCAGTATGTGTACGACCACGTTTAAACTCAGCATACCACCGAAAAATGGTTGATTTGATGGAGCAGAGTCCCCGTAACACTTTTCAAGGCATTACTGAGCTTGCACCGTGTTTATTTTCATCAAAAAGCAATGATAAATGAACACACGAAATTGTTTCGAATCCATTGTTTTGGGAATATCAAGACTAGCGTCACTCTAAACCACTCTAACTCGTGAACCAAACTGAATGTCATGACATTTTGACAGAAATCTTTTGAAGGTTGGTGGTTGGTTGGTGGTTATGAAAAATCATACGGAACTTTTGTTGGCAACGACATCCATGTGTCATTCCCTGGACTTATTGATCCACCTGTTATTATCAGCACATGACACATCCAGTAATCTCTTCAATGATTAATACAGTTACGGTAGATAAGGTGTTTTATTATCCTTAGTGTTTAAATCTGTAATCTTTTTATGGTTGCCTTCATTATTCACATATTCATAGTTATTAGACTAGTCAACAAGTGCCTTTTGGACCAACTTTTTTCAGCAGTCTCCGAAAATTATAAATGAGGTGTCATTCGATTCGGAATGGCATCTAGATGATTTTTGAAAAAAATTAAGTTCCGCTTGCAAAAATTGTAAAAGTTATTAACAATTAACTAAAAAAAAAGGGGCGGGGGTTTAGTTTCTTGCAAATATCTCAAAAAGTAATAAAGATTTTTCAAATTTGAAAAAAGATTCGAAAAGGGGAGGAAATTTCCTAAAAAAAGTCTTGACTCCCGAAACGGTAAGATTAATATTTATAATTTTCCCAGAGGGATGAAAATACGGCCGAAAACGGGTACTCTGGCTTACGCAAGCCACACCCACGTCGGCCCTTTAATGAATAAATATTATTTAAACATACTAAATATGAAAAAAAATGGAAAAATTCAGGCACTAACTGAATAGATGAATAAACAATAATCTGCTTGAAAAAAAAATTTATAACAATTTTTCATTTAGTTATTCAATAGTTAATTAATAAAAAAAAAATTGCTTGAACATGAACATTGCAAGTGTGATAATTGTTAAACTACAAATTTAAGATTTTTTTCCTTTCTTGGAGCAATTCTTGAAAGGCTTTAGAATAGAACCCCGTTGGAAAAATTAGAAAATGTTTATTTTCATTTTCTTATCAATAATGTTCGTTGTTACAAAATTAAGTTTTTAATTTTGTAACAACGAAAATAAAAAGTAAGACGTTTTTATTGACTTACACAGCCGCACGTAATACCTCTACGTAGTATATCATTTATATATATATATATATATATATATATATATATATATATATATATATATATAGGATACTATATAAATGATTTATAAATCATAAAACTCGTATATTAATTAAAACACAATAAAGTAAATAAATATTACAATGCTCATCTCACAAATTCACAATCCATCTATCAACAACTCGTACTACACTCAGCCATCCTGAAAAACTATAATGTTGACTATAGCTAACTTCATGGTGTAGGTTTTTCGTGTGACGGTGCGCGCGCGCATCGTAAAAATTTACTCTCATCGCGCCTAAAGAAGTATAACTTCAAAAACTTCTCGAAGTATATAACATTCTGTTTTATGAAAAATAAATATTAGTATAATATTATAATACCTTCGGTTTCATGGATAGACACCTACGCCCTTGTACTTAAAAACTTTCCGAATTAAGAATTAATCTTTCAAAACTTTGGACTCAACATGAAACATCACTTGATGTTCTAAAAACATTAATATTCCAATATGATTCGCCTTACGTTTGAATACGATATAGTGTCCTTAGGGAAATGTACAGATCAGAGAAGATATCTTGGTGGCTACAATGCCAAAACAATTCCAAGTATCTTGATCACACTAAATTTACTTGTTTTAAATTTTCCATTAGGTGAAATGTTAGCCTGTCTGCTGTGTTAAAAAAAGCTAACGACCCACTTGATGGAAAGTGAATACCGTTGCCTATGGTCATTTGCAACACGAAAGGTGCTACCAATGTACTGCGACTAATGGAACGCGCTGACTATACGCAAATAAATCATTTCTTTTCAAATCGATTACTTATCGATTTGAAAAGAAATGTTCTACTTCCCAGTAAAATAATTGATTAAAACTTATTTATAAATGAGGTTCACACCTTCCATGATCAAATTGATCGTGTATTAGCAGAAGGTGATGTCAGGAGCCTTAAGAACAGACGAGCGTGCATGACAAGAGCTATGAATGTCAAAGAAGCAAGTGAGGTGTGTAAGAATAAGCCTAAATGGCGCTCTGTTGTACGTGCCTACCCCGCAAGGGACCTGGCGTGAAGCTATGTATGTATAAATGAGGTCGATTCTTATAATAAATCGAGTCGGTAACGCATTAGGAATTAGGATATTACTAATTAATCCGTCATCGTGCTGTCAAAAGTCAAATAAATGCTTGGAAAGGGCGTAGTTATGTTAATTGATTAATCGAAAATCAAGTTAACCGAAATAGTTCATAAGGTAGTGGATATTATTTATGCACAGAAAGCTACAACCCTCATCAAGTTAAAACGACTTTATATTTCAACTAAGACATTTGGTACCTTTGTCAAAATTCACGAGACGTCATGATGTTCATTAAAAAATGCCAATTCAATAAATAATAATAATGTTACGAGTTGCAGGACTCGAATTAAAATGCCGTTAGAATTACTGTAGAATTCATTAGAACTATACAAACACGTATAACACAGGTACAAATATATAACACGCGCAAAGTCCGTCATTAAATAGATTACCGAATGTAGTACACACGTCTTGCTTCGCTTGTGCTTATCGCTCGACTGCCCATCTCTCCATTTTGTTTTAATTTTTTTTTAATTGCAGTAGTTCAGCAGACAGGCAGATGGCCCACTTGTTGGAAAGCGGTTACCGTCGCCTATGGACATTTGCAACACCAAAGGTGCTACAAATGCGCTGCTGCTCTCTTAAGGGAGACTTCCACTTTCCAGCAGGTAGGTCATCTGCCTATTTGCTGTATTCATGCAGTAAATTAAACAAAGCCAATTTGTACAATTCTTCCAGTATGAAAGTTCACATACGTGGTTTCAATTGGGGCGCGTCTGAGATATTAGCAATTCTTTCTTACTAATAAAAACGCAGGTAAATATGATTTTTGAGATTTATTTCAAAGCACTCAAGATTTATTTGTTACGTGTGTCTTGACATGTCAGGTAGAGCAACCATGACGCGTTAAGTGTTATATCGCGACTGACTTAAGACGAACACATCAATATATCTGTATTTTTGATAATAAAAGATATTTTAAGGTCTTAGATGGTTTACAAAATACAGGTATCTTAATTGATTAATGTTGTACATCATACACATATTGTACATCCTGAAATTAAGCAAGTTACCATTGTGTTATGGATAATACACAACGGACTACTCTGGGGCTAGTGCCCCAGAGTAGTCCGTTGTGTATAAAAATAGAAAGTATAAAATTTCTGCATATATATATATATATATATATATATATATATATATATATATATATATATATATAATTTATGTATTTATTATTAAAATGTAAGTAGTTCGTACTATATTTTACGTATACCACCATCGCCTTTATCATCTCAATTCATTCCTGGGGTTGTCTGGAAGAGATCGCTTTTTAGTGATAAGACCGCCCTTTGTATGTACATAACTAAATTAAACTGTGTACATAAAGGTGGCATAAATAGAATGAAAAAGCAACAGTTGGCCCGATGACAGTTTACAAATAACATTAATTAGATACATCATTACAATTACTAATTATGTCATGTCATGGGTTATTTAATCATTATTTTTGGTCAACAATTATACTTTCATAACTTTTAGCTGCGATGACAAAGAATATGAATTCGTAACAAGTCAGTCTTAACTTTTAGCAGTACCTACGTGATGAGCATACCTTGTCTAATGTTTTATGTGTCTTACTAGGAGACAGTTTTGATCATTTTAGTTTATTTCGGAATGTCAAGAAAATGACACTGTGTTAAAGTGACGAACATTACACTATTAGCATTAATAATGTAAGACCCGCTCTCATTTTCTTTGCGGTGTTGAATAGTGCAGTATATCTTATACACTTAATCTTCAGTATAAATCACACTTCTGAACTCGTTAAAATGGCAAACTATATACATATATATTTTTATTGCATAATAACACACCCCCCCCCTAAAAACCCGAAAAAGACAAATTCCACGTACAGATCTGCAGAAGCACATTTTATTACCTATCGGCATGTGAACTAATTGTAATCCCTTTATGATCGTCTTCTTTTGTTCACATATTTATTGGCATACGTTTCTAGTGGAGAACAGCCTATTGTCCTATTGTACTCGCTCATTAGCATCATTGGCCAGGTGTTACAAGCTAATTATAGGAAACCATGACGATGGTGCCGGACGGGCACATTTGCATTGGTGGAGTATAAAACGACGGCCTGATGGAGAGAGGGGTCAGTTGGGCTACGACTACGATACGGGCGTGACGGACTTTGCGCGTTTTATTGAATTACGACCTTCTGCATTACGTTTGGATTTGTTGTGTTCGGTTATATTTGTACCTGTGTTATACGTGTTTGAATAGTTCTAATAAACTCTATAATAATTCTAACGGCATTTTAATTCGAATCTCGTTAACTCGTAACAATATATTCCAGATAATATAGACATTTGTTAACGGCGTTATTATTAACGCTATAAACGAGATGCATTTGGCCATAGCCAATAATTATAAAATTATCTCAGATGGAGTCCGAGAATTACAACTACCGAAACGTGCACAAATCCGTGCATAGAGACTACCTATGTGTGAAACTTATCAATCTGTATATCTAGAACAGAAAGACACCCAAGACAGCAACGGTTTGTTTTTGGTCTGTTATTCTAAACTTCAAACAAGATTGAAATAAAATCGTATGGATTTTTCTCCGACAATAAAGTCATTTTACGATACTTTAATGGGGGACGGGAGAAATGCCTCGTGCACATTAATGGGCCGGGCACAATTTCCCCATCTCGGATGGGAATCCTTCGTTCTTAATAAGACAGGCTTCTTGTGTGACGAAATTAAGGATATAACACACTGGAAAGGTCTAAATAGTTGCGCCTTCTTAAAATGATTTTTTCTTTATTGCACGAGTTCAGTAGACAGTCGGGCGGCAGCCTACCTGATGGAAAGTGGTTACAATACCAGGAGTAATGCCAACGCATTGCCAGACTCTAGCGTGGAATATTCTAATTCAAAATAAGTTCTTATGGATAACACTTTTTGAAGGTCATACATGTAAGTTAAAATTTAATTTTACGTTCTAGTCTATGTACACCACTTCGCATCGTATTATTGTTGCTAAGGGGAAGAAGCAGCGAGAAACTCCCCAGCAACACGTCTAGCTAAAAATTGATTGACTCAAACTTTTTTATAATTAAATTTATACAGAAATATGTTACACAACTACTTTTCGAACAATTAAAGGAGTTTTAGCAAACAGGGCATACCCAATAAGTCAAAGACAAAATAAAAGGGAAGTAATATATTATTATAGTTATAATAATGACATGAGGTACTAAAATTTTATACGGCAACATATATCCACAAATTCCTTACATGCTTGGCAAAATAAAAACGATATACAAAATATTATAAGAGGCTTCATTATTCTATAATATTCCTTTTTTAGCAAGATACTTTTTAATTTGGTTTTGAATTTAGTGAAGGGCAGATCTAACATTTCACTCGGAATCTTATTGTAGAAGCGTATACCAACGCCCAAGAAAGAGGACAATACTTTTTGCAATCTAAAAGATGACAATATCAGTTCACCGCTATGCCTGGTGTTGACATTGTGAGGTGATAAAGGGTGATATATGGTGGATGAGATAGGAGGATGAGAAAGTAGGGATAGAAAAGAGAGGGTGAAATCCATTGAGTGAGATCCCCTGGGTGAGACTGGGGGAAATACCATAACCACCAAATATTTGGCAAAAGGAAAATATTAGGACGGACATAATTCTGGCACAGCAACAAAAGATATGCAAACCTTGTTCGCTTTTCATGTCACAACAATTAAACAATAAATTATAACATCACACAAAGACTGACTTTTCACAAACAACAACTAAACAACAAAACTTATACACATACCCACACCAACGCGCACTACCACTGCATTGCATTACACACACACTTCACAAATAAACCAAGACACACAAAGAGCCTAAAAATTAATAACCCAGACACAGAAAGGAAAAAACAACACACATGGCACTAGATAGGATAATATATATAGGTATATAATATTTTCTTAAGTTTTCACGACTTGTACACATAATAAAACTACGTTTTAACGGTTTTAAGCGAAGTAATTTATTTGATTTTTGGTTTATCCGACGTTTCGGCCGCTTTTCAGTGGCCGTGGTCACGGAATACAAAGATGACATTTGTCAAACGTGTATTGTCAAAGTTTTTATTCAGCCTACCGCCAACTTGTTCATTTTAATTATTTAGTTTTAATTTTGTTTATGGATATTATTTACTCTATGGGAGCCTAATCTAATTTACCACCGCTTCGCAACATGTTGTGGCTTGAAGAGAAGAAGCGGCGCAAGAAACTCTTCAGCAAACATGCCTAGTTCTAAATTTTTTTTATAATATTAAAATGAGTGGAAGGAAAAAACGTCGGATAAACCAAAAATCAAATAAATTACCGCGCTTAAAACCGTTAAAACGTAGTTTTATTATATATATAGGTATAGACAAAAAGCACAAACTGCACATGCACTTCCTCACAACACCAGCATGACAGATACACTCTACATTAGTATAAGTTTAGCATTAAAATGAGAATAAATTAATATAATAAATTATTCGTAAGGTAAACTACAACACAAATATCACTGAATTAATGACACACACAATAACAAAAACAAGCCAAAAAGCGTGCAAAAATTCTAAAAACTTTCTTAAAAATTAAGTTGTAAAAAAGGGTATGGAACTCGAGTCAGCGTACAAATTCACAAGACTTGATATTTTTTTCAATACTATTAACATCACGTAATATATGTAATCAATGTAAGTGGGTCGCTATTTATTCAAATGAAGTCTTCTTTCTTTCCAGGTGCGCTCTTGTCACTTCTGTAGTCTTTACATGTTCGTTCGAATTATTGTAGTGAAAGATCTCGTAGGGTACGGTCACAGGAAATGATGAATTGTTGGCTGAGTGTTCTAGATGCCTTCATCCGGTTTCTTTACGCAAAAGCCAAACCGTTTTGCATGTTTAGCAATAGTTTGCGTTTATAACACAGCATTCAGAATCGAAAAATTGTTAATTTACATTGTGAACTCCTATTTATTTTATCCATACTAAAAAAATGCTTTATATCATAAATAAGTTAAACTAAAAACAAACAATATATACAAACAAAACTTAAAATATAAAATCTAGTATCAGACCGCTGTCAATTGGAAACATGCCCAAAAGACTGGCCACGTCGCCATGCTGAATAGCAACGCTTATCCGTTACGGCCCGAGGTATTGACCAGTCTCTTGGTAACCTGAGACATCCCCCAGACGTTTGGCTATGTCTCGATAAAGCTACATTTACATTTTAAAAAATTGTTACATGCCGACAAAGGTGAATGCACACCTGCCTGTCATTAAGCGCAGTTTTATTACTTTTCCCCCCGCATTTGAACTTCTTTTGTTTACTTTGTGTTTAAAATTTGTAATTAAGAAAAACATTATATTGTTACTGTACTTGTTTTATGGCCGTCATTAGGCAGGTGTGTCCAACTAGTTCTTGTTGTTATTGTTTTGCGTCCAGGCATATTATATTTGTACAAAATTAAAAGGAATGCCCGAAGGGAGGGGTGAGGCAGTCTAGCGACAGCCACGATCAAAGAAAGAAGTGTACATTCGAGAAGCGATATAGTGACGGACTTTGCGCGTGTTATTGAATCGTGCAGTTTGAACTGGTTGTACTATCCAGTTATATTTGTACTTGTTTTATACGTTTTTGTACAGTTCTAACAAATTCTATAGTAATTCCAACGGCATTTGTTATAGCTTCATAACAAATGGGCATGTACGAAAAATACCATTTTTTTCTGTTTACTAAACTCTATGCATGTTACAATTCAGAAAGTCTTCCAGTATCCAAGTATGCCTAAATAGACGAGTATTCCAAATTTCAGTCTTATATAATCAACTAGTTTTTTTTTATTCACAAATTTGTCGCTTGTGTAAAACTGCACTTTTGCCTTTACGTTCATTTGTTATGAAGCCCTTAATATATTGGGAATTGTATGTACAGCATTTTTATCTTGTACAACTTGTTTATTTTATTTTAATTGTATGAGTTCAGCAGACAGGCAAACGCCCAATCTGACGGAAAGCGGTTACTTTTAAATTAATCGACATGGCAATAACACTTTACAATTTTTAATTAAGCAATTCGAAATCTTGAGCTATTAATTAATATATTGTTTCATATAATTTTCGGAAATCGATATATTTCTATAAAAAGAAAATATTGACAAATATTTTGCATATTTTATTGCCACCATTGTATTCCATTTCTCTAGCAATTAAGTAGATGTGCTTTTTAAGTTAATTAAATTATATATCCACCATGTTTAGTTTGAGATCCCTTACCTGATAATAGAGCCGAGCGAGCGAAGCGAGTGTGCCGCGGCAGCGGTCGGCGAGTACTAGATCCGACTCGTAAGCCACTTACTATTTATTTTATACACACGAGCAGTCGGTTAGGTTATATTCAGATCAAAGAAATATTTTCTAATTTCAAATTCAGGATAAAGAAAAAAACAGCAAAATTCAAATTTAAATATTTTTAATTTCCTTATCATTATGATAAATAGTTTAACATGCATCCACGTATCGCTAACACGGAAAATAAGCGTCATTTAACTACAAATTAAACAGTCATACAAATAAATTAAAAAACCATGTCACAAGTCTTAAATAAACAAAGTTAAAATTTCAAGCCGTGATAATTTATTGGTTAACTATCTCGAATCTAAAACGAGTATTTCAAAAATGGTTTCGAATCCTGGCCTAGAAGGGCATATTGTTGAGATAAATATTGTTACAATGACTATCTGCCATTCAGATGAAGTCTGCACATCGAGACGACCGATGTGTCAAACCCATCAATTTACTAAAACCAGCATAGATATTATAATGTCTCTCCCTCCTTGAAAAATGGGGAGAACTGAGCCCAGAAGTGGGACGCTTAAGGGCTATTGTACTACGGTCTAGTAACCGATGTGTCGAACCCGCCAATCCACCTTAGATAAACGTGGTAGATACAATTCCCACGATAATGATCCGTCAAAATTGAAAATTGTTTACATATGTGTTCATTATTTAATGCTGAACAAAGTCATGGTAACCCCATCTCTTGTTCAAACTGCAGTACACATTCTTGATACATACATATTTCCTTCTCTCTTTGTATACTGGTATGTATATATATGTATATACATATATCTATCTCTGTCTCCCCCAATTATGACTTACTTCATGGAGATGCCGCCATTTTGTCGTCGGGTTCGTGCGGTGTTAAATAGACAGACGTGTAAGAAACAAGTTCTTGGCAAGTGCAGTGAGTTGTTGATACAATCTAAATGGCGGCCACCTTGAAAAGCGATTGTTATTGTTTGTGTTATTTATTCAACTGGTTTCAAGATATGTGCAAGATATACTTATGAAACCAAGGTGGACGTTCTTAGTCGACTGGGTTTTGAGTGAATCTATACAATAGTGTATTGTTCTTATTTTTGTTATTAAACGGACATTACACAACAACTGAAGGCATCAAAATTATACTATTATCTTCACCGGTTTCATGTGTACGAAATATGCGGAGTTTTTTTAAATTTCGTATCCGCGCATACGCACTATGAATACACGATAGGTTGTAGGAACTTGGAACTTTTTTATTTTTGGATTGCCTTCTCTTCAAACATAAGGCGCGCCCTGTTAGACTTTAAATAAACAAAACTTTGCGAAGTTCTCTGCTATTTTTCGAATCAACAATTTATACAACTTTATTTAATTATGCTCGTATAGAGTAATGAAAGTAACCATAAACAAAATAATCTAAAATAAAACAATTCGCAGATTAATAAAATTTTGACAACTGCGCCTTTCTGCGATCACGACTATCTATACTCGTGCTGAACACTCGCTGTCCGTGAGGCAATAAAATGTGAGAATAGGACAGCGTCTACATCTCTCTCTTTCTCTTTCTCTCTGTGTGAGTGTGTGTGTGTCTCACTCTTACAGACCTAATAGGAGACGTAGTGACGCACCGTAGTGTCGATAATACTATGAAAATGTATGGAATGAATAATAAAGACAGGTTATATGTGCGTGATGGACCGCACTTGTCTCTACCTAGTGCACCGATGACTTATGCCACAGCGAGCAGGGAGTGTTTGACACGTATATGGTGAAAATGGGCAAACAAAACAATCAGAAAAACAAAACAAAATAATCTGTAAACAAAACAAAATAATCGGGAAACAAAACAAAACAATCGGCAAACAAAACAAAATAATCTGCAGACAAACATATTGTATATTCCCAGGCTAAGCCAGTTACGCTTGAGTTATGGGTGATATATACAATGGACCACTCTGTGGCCGATCCCAGACACCCAGACCATAGTAAATAACGGACGAAATTTACCCTGCCAAGAATCGAACCAGGCGCTCAAACACATAACATAAAGTATCTTAACACCACTTGAAATTTTCACTTTGTCTAACGGTTCCGAGTGTTAATATTCTGGACACATTATTTAAAAAAGTTTTATATAAAATTGCATCATCTACATATTATTATATAACTATTTACATATAAATAATAATAGTGCCAAATTTCGCCATAAAGCTTTCGACGAATCCAGAATTAATGTTGCTTAAAACTCAAAATAAATATCAAACAATATTACGGCAGTGGTCTTATACCAAGCAAACCAGTACATATACTAAAAAAAACTTTAGGGTAAAATATACAATTCTCGGCACCCCCGCAAAATTATTGGAACCCTGTGTATTTGTTCAAGGTTGTACACAAACAATAATAATAGTAGGGGAGGCCAAGCGGGGATTTTGGGATTTAATCGAGCGTGGCAGAATAACATAAGGGGAGAAATCTTGCCCCACCATAATTAACCCTTCATACAGGGTGGAGGTATTTTTTATGCTGCAAATTATTTTCCAAACCGTCAGATTAAGGAAATTCCTCCACATAATTGTCAGATTATGGGTCAGCACGACAAGTACAGCAAGCTGAACCGTCTGTACATTAATCTGACGCGCTCGGGCGCACTTACTTCAATGTAACTTTTTTTTGCATTTTCAAAAATCGGCCATGACTTTTGCTCGCGTCCAGTTCGTCAGTCTTTTGAATATGAGTTCCTTTAGAGTTTACTTAACATCCCCTTTTAATATCTGACGCACTTGACTATTTTCCGTGCGCCTTTTTTCCTGTACACGTTCACCCCACCAGCGAAATGGCATATATCATATAACATATTTTTTTTGCATCTAATCTTCACAATCCAACAGGTCCCCGCGACTCTCGAGTAACTCCACATTTCGCATCTTGGGCTCCCCTACTATAATGCAATTGTATGACTACAAAAATAGAAAAAATATTGCCAACACCTTTAATGTTGCCAGGGTGCCAATATTTCGATTATAAAAGTTTTGTGTCTCTAACTTGATAAAAGCGCTTTCGATATTGCACAAAATCTTTAAAAGATTATTAACTTATATACTAACTAAATAAATAAAACTTATTCCCTCTCCTGAAATTGAAACATATGCGACTATAATGTGACAAACTAATTTTAGACAACGTTATGAAGGCTCATGACTTGAGCCGGTTTCGAATTTAACATTTGTTGCAACTTCAGAAAAGTTTGAGACGATCTTATTAGTCCGGTCTGGAAACAGAAAGAATCTCATACAATAACCCATATGTACTTATAAGGGGTGTGCGAATAATTCCAACTTAAGAATTATTCGTTCCGAATCGAATAATCGATTCGAAAATCGAATCGAATAATTCGAGAGAGTTCCCGAATAATTATATGATTCGCAAATTTTCGAGTAACTCAAAACATTGCATGTGTAACCTTATAGTTTTCTTTCAAGCGGAAATTCATAATTATAAAAACCAAAATGAATTTGAAAACATCTCTTGCCAATATTAGTATCTAGATTTTTTTTTAATTGACATAAATGCACATTATATTGAAATTGAGCAATTGTTTTCTCCGGGTAATTGATTTTAAATCAAAAAGTATACTTTTCGTAAGTATAATATTTTGATACATGATGTAATGGAATTTGAATTGGAAACAATAGAAAATCCATTGATATTTCGATAATTCGCGAATGTTCGAATTATTGGTCGAATGTCGAATAATTCGAAAGTTCGAATCGAATATTCATATTCGATTCGAACGATATTCGCACACCCTTACTACTTATCGCTTTTAGTCAATATTGCTGTCTCACAGGCAAGTTGTGTGCGAGCGAGACAACATATTATATTCGCGAGCGAAAGAGATATCGATTTATTCATCGTTTTCACTCCCGAGTATATAAATAGATTTACCTACATTGTAGTCGCATACGCAAGTTGTGCGAGCGAGACAGCAATATATTTTTATACACGAGCGAAAGAGACAAACTGTGATCGATCATTGTACGAAACTTTGCGTCTCGCGAACGGAGTATCGCTTTATATACTCTTAATATTTCCTTTATAATATAGAAAAATAATAAATTTTAATACCAACATAAAGCAATTTCATGGCAAGAATTTAAATCACTCGTATATTCATTAAATAATGAGTATTAATGGAATGAAATAAATTAACATTTAATTGATTTACGAGATTCTACCGCGTCTATGACTTAAATTAAAATATCAAACTTATTCACTGCTAGATTCCTAATAATACGCAATAATCTCCGACCGAACGTTATAAATCACGAACAACACACAATTATTCAAAAAAGTATTCATACAAACATACATAACACATCACAAATAAAAAAAAATACAACAGAAACAATCCGTAACTTCAAAAACAAGTAAACAGTTCTGTGTCTATATACATTATCAAAAACTTAAAATATAATCACTGTTGAATTTTCAGTAATAAATCATAGTAATCGTCATATCATCACCATAACAATTTTTTCTTTAATCAAAGTAGCATAATCCAATTTAATTGATAAATAAATTTATTCAATTAATAATGACAATCAATTACAGTGAAGTACTACAAAAAGCTTAATACAAAAAAACAGATATACTACTACGTACATCGACCGCAACCAGTAAGTTAAAAATTTAATTAATGCTCATTAAAAAAAATATCAATTTAATTAGTGTCTAATTTAAGTTAATAAATAATCAATTAAACCGGTCGACTACCAATTAAATTGAATCAATAACCGTTTTAATTGTATAAATACACAGCTTTATTGATTAAATAATCAATTAAACTAATCGACTATCAATTTAATTGAATAAGCAATTAAACTGATCGATCAAATTGATTCAATAATTTTCAATTGAATTATCAATTTATTCGGCTACCGTTTTAGGAATAATTGCTCCGTATATCGGGTTTATACAGTAATGATGCTTAAATTTTAAAAACCTACGTGATATTTATCGATTAAACATTAATTGAAATTATTAACCGTGCCTTAAGAACTACTTTTTGTCAAAAATAAGATTCGGTGGTACTTCGCGCGGGAAAAAATATATTAGCCAAAGAATCGATATAAAAAAAGTTTGTAACAAACTTTATTTATTTATTTATTTCGATTCTTTCGCCATGTTAGTGTATTACAAACTAATTTATGTAAGAGATACTTCTTATAGATTTTGTATGTGTTGTAGAAAAAATATTAATAACTACTTATATATTAAATTTGATATTGCCACATTTATCGATTATCGTTCTTTTTTATATTCCAAAATAATCCAAATGTATAAATTGATTCAAAGTCAATACATATTCAATAAGAAAAATGACATATTGTATCTGTTATAAAACTTATTGGCCGAGCATTTGTTAAGATGTCAATTATATGAGTAAAATACACAATGCACGTTAAGTCACAATCCAAAAATATTATTCAGTTAGATTTCCAACGTCAGAAACATGAACGTATATTTATTTTGGATTAAAAAAAATAAAAAATAAAATATAAATCTAGCTTTTGCTCAATATCCATTTGCTAAAAACACTATCCATTTGATTACTTTAAAGCTTCAAAAAATATATCAAAGTTTTTTATATAGTATAAATACACGTTTGAAGTAAAATCGATAAAATGTATCGATAAATGTGGCAACATCCCTAACCAACTCTCGACTAGACCCTAACTGTAAATACGCATTATTTTTCATCAAAAAAAATCTAAAACAAACAATTGTTTTGGTGTGGTATCGTGATTTCAATAAGCGATCACAATATACAAATATTAAGATATACATTAAAATAGGAATATATTGTTGATTATTTCCATTGTATATCAATAATATATAATATTCTAAACATGCTATGTCTGTACATGGAAGCCATTAAAAAAAAAACAAGTGGAATAGACTATATAAATGACAGAGAACACGATGCATTTTTTTTTAGATTTATCTTATCTGTTTGTTTCGGATTGACGTAAAATCTACTGGGCCGATTTCGATGCGGTATTCGCTGATCGACAGCTACTTTTTAGACTTAAAATCTGCGCTACTTTTATCCCGCGTATCCCACGGGAATTTCAATTCAAGCGTGGACAAAGTCGCGGGCATATCCTAGTAATGTAATAGAAATCAAAGCAATTGTAATTGTAAGGCCGCTTTCTAATTTGTCGGCGTAACAGCAGTGCGGTTACTGAGAGCCTATATGTCTATGAAAATTTCATGATACGTTTGGTAAGTGTCACTGCCGCAACGCTAGCGAATCGGGAATTCTGTTATTTGAAAATATTTTGTACTACTAATGATTTCTATCTGTTGTTAATAATCATGTCAAAACAATTATTTTAATATTTAGTTCACTGGAAGTAATAACATGTTTCCACAAAGCTTTAAAATGTTTTGACAAATACAATAAAAGTTCTTAGTTTCTATATATAATACTAGCTTCCGTCCGCGACTTCGTCCGCGTGGAATACTAAAAAAAACCTCCCGATTTTGAAACACTCTTCATTGGTGCTCCGCTCCTATTGGTCTTAGCGTGATGATATATAGCCTATAGCCTTCCTCGATAAATGGGCTATCTAACACTGAAATAATTTCAGTCAAATCAGACCCAGAGTAGTTCCTGAGATTAGCGTGTTCAAGCAAACAAACAAACTCTTCAGCTTTATGTATAAGATTGTACCTTATCATTTGTAAAAGAGAGAGAGACTTTACATCAAATTTTAAACCAACAATAAAGTAAAAGAATACAGATTGACTGACTGACAGACTAAACAAAATTTAGAACATATAGTTCGTTCGTTCATCATTCATTCATTCATTCATCTTACTACTGGTTAAACTTTCACATAAAACAGTCAATTTTCTACCACAAGTAAGACGAAAGAATGGATAGATAGGAACAGGCCATGAAAACCAAGAGACCGCACCACAACAATATGCCCTAAAGCCGACACGTGTCCTACATTCCTAAACACTATTATTTTACATAATTATAATCCAATCGTCTAGCAGTTACTGTCTTTTACGGGTTTCACTCATAAGCCCATGTTACGTCTTTATTAAATTCATTCATTTCAATCTTTACCATTCACTTCGGATTGAATGGAAATTTTTAGATTGAGAATATTCACTCGTTTTTACAAGCTTTTATTTAACTTGCAATGGATGTACCTATAAACGTAAGTATGTATGTATGTATGCATGTATGGAAGTATGTAAGTTCGGGTGGAATCTTGCAAGTTGAATTTGACCAACTTCCCGGTTTCCGATTGAGCTGAAATTTTGCACGCATATGTATATCGCGTGACAATGCAATAATATGGTACCATCGAGCTGATCTGATGATGGAGTCGGAAGGTGGCCATAGGAACTCCTGTACTAAACTTGATAGACCCGTCGTGTTCGGGCTCGTTTCACTTGTCTTGGCTAGCAATCTGCTGCTAAATGATATCCAGGATCTCAAAAGGTTGTATTTAAAAACCTTTTTAAAAAAGATTATTTAAATAATGTCATCAACATCAACAAAATTCTTAATTTTAACTTTGGTTATTATTTTGTGCTTGAATGAGCATGTAAATAAATTATGTTTTACACTTAAGTGTCGTTAAAATCTTTGTCTTTTTGGAAGAGGGAGGTTATTTGACATCACATGTTCTATGCGAGTAGTAAGTCTGGTTAGTATACCATAGATAGTAAAATATTTAAAATAAGCAATATTGAAAACAACTTAGACATAGAATTGAGTATTCAATACTTTTTTTATTATTAATAAAACTACGTTTTAACGGTTTTAAGAGCGGTGATTTATTTTATTTTTATTATTCCGACGTTTCGGCAACTTGTCACTTCACTTTCTTAGGCTCCCATAGAGTAAATAATAACCATAAACAAAATTAAAATGAACAAGTTGGCGGTAGGCTAAATTTTTTTTAGCAATACTCATTGACACTTGACATCTTTGTCTGCCACTGAAAAGTGGCCGAAACGTCAGAATAATAAAAATCAAATAAATTACTTACTTAATTACCTTTTTTATTATTTCCAGATGAAAAGTTTCACATAATAATTATTTTTATATAATTTATTAATAGATTTATTTGACCATTGTTTTTATAGTCTGTGAACTGAACTACGTCAATCAATACAACGGAGAACTCTGTCATTTCATTCATTCGTTCGCTAATGAAACTTAGCAAACTGATCGTGCAATCTTATGATGTTTTACATCGTTCTTTAATTATCAATATACAAACTCATTATCTTGTAAAACGTCGGTAATTATGTCCAATTTTATAGTCATATATAAAAGCACAATACTCCTTGATTATTACACGACATCATTTAAACTACATTGTAACGAATTTAAGCGTGTGGTTTATTGCGTACTTCTATATTGATATCTCTGGCAGTACAAGAAGTTACAAAACATAGCTATGTTCTATACAAAGTGGACTGTAACAGAAGGCAGAAAAGCAATATTCTAATAGTTCTAGTTTATTTTATTGACTTTATTTAAACTTTATAGTGAACAGTGAAAAGTTGTAATTCATATACATTTTTTAAATTTTGATATACAGTGTAAACTCCATGTAACGTCACTCGATTTAACGACAAACTCCCTTAAGCGTCGAAATCGCTTAGCTTTGGTTGGTTTAGCTTATCTTCCATACAATGATACACTCTATATAGCATTAAACCCATTCGCAATAACGACAACAATTAAGTAATAAAAAGTACGTTTTAAGTTGCCAAAATTAGTAAAAGCTGCGAAACTGTGTACGTTCTTTTATCACTTTATTATACTAGCCCGTAATAAACTCAACTGTAGGCAGCATACCGAAATTTCTAAGAAATTCCGATATACAGAAATTTCTACGTACTTTCTTTATCACCAAAATGCCTCAACATCGCATGATATGAATAAAATAAGTAAACAAAATCAACTAAATTACTGACGTAGCAAAAGACGTCAGCCAAAAATAACAGACACTCTCTCCATTTAACGACATAAAATGCATATGCCCTTCAGTGTCGTTATATAGAGGTTACACTGTAAAATGTTGCGTTTATTTTGAATTTTGGTCATACCAGATTTCTATCTTAGCTATTGTAACTTTACATTAAATAAAATGGTTTATTTTTTAATACAAATTAAATTTAGTTTCACTTTGTCATTAATTTTCTGAATGTACAGTCCACATTTCTATACATTCACAAATGAATCATTTTAAATTCAGACCAAACACGCAGTTAAATATGTCACAACGTAGCTTACATTCAATAGAACATGGCAACACTGTGGATATTACGTACGGCAACCCTATGTAATGAGTCTGGGCGCGTGTAGGCCATACAACCTCCTAGCTAGCGGCGGCCTGTGGCGCGGCTCGTCCTCGGAATGGGGGGCCCAGTCTTGCAGACGAGCTCCGGCAGCCAACCGGTGGGTTAACCGGTGGGCGATGGAAAACCCACCACTACCTTCTAATTGTGTTAAGACTATTATTACCTGTCTGAAAAACCATACAACTAAAATTAGACTAGAATAGACTAGCGGGACGTCCCGACTTCGCACGGTTAGACATTTAAACATTTTGGATTACATTATTGAAGTTTTGGTTGGTATCCCTAAATATAGCCTACGTTACTCTAATAATAGCATTCTAATGGTCAAAGAACTGTTGAAATCGCCCCCGTAGTTTTAGAATTTATTCGTTACAAACATACAAAAATACAAATACTTCCTCTTTATAGTATTAATATTTATAAAATTTTATTTTCTCACCAAAATAAACGACCTAGCTCAAAAGAAATTCTTCACTAATCTGGTGATGCAGGTGGTGCAGAAAAAGATAGGACTGTATAATCCCTATTAATATTATAAATGCGAAAGTAACTCTGTCTGTCTGTCTGTCTGTTCCGTTTTCACGTAAAAACTTCTGGACCGATTTGGCTGAAACTCAGTATATATATTTTTTCGATGCCGAGAATGAACATAGGATACTTTTTATCCCGAAAAATGGGATAGTTTCCGGGATAAAAATATTTGTCTTTCTGTTTGTTATGCTTTTACGGAAGAAGAACTAATGGGCCGATTTGGCTGAAATTCGGTACGTATGTAAATTAAATACTGAGGGTGGACAAGGGATACTTTTCATTTTGGCATTTTCGGTAATTTTGGCCTTTTTGGTCATTTTGGCCTTTTCCGTCATTTTGGCCACTTCGGTCACTCTGGCCTGGTCATTTTGATCATTTGGCCTTTTTGGCCTTTCTGGTCGTTTTTGCTTATTCCGTCATTTTGGCCATGTCGGTCATTTCGGCCTTTTTGGTCATTTTGTCATTTTTGGTCGTTTTTGCCTATTCCGTCATTTTGGCCATGTCGGTAATTTTGGCCATTTTGACTATTTTGGCTTTTTTGGTCGTTTTTGCCTATTCCGTCATTTTGGCCATGTCGGTCACTGTGGTCTTTTTGGTCGTTTTGGCCATGTCGTTCCTTTTGGCCTTTTTGGTCATTTTGATTATTTTGGCCTTTTTGGTCGTTTTTGCCTATTCCGTCATTTTGACCATTTTGGCCTTTTTGGTAATTTTTGCTGTTTCAGTAATTTTGGCCTTTTTGGTCATTTTGGCCATTTTAGCCATTTTGGCCAATTCGGTCATTTTGGCCAATTCGGTCATTTTGGCCTTTTTGACTATTTTGGCTGTTTTGGTCGTTTTTGCCTATTCCGTCATTTTGGCCATGTCGGTCACTGTGGTCTTTTTGGTCGTTTTGGCCATGTCGTTCCTTTTGGCCTTTTTGGTCATACTTTTTATCGCAAAAATAAAACTAAAATAGATGAAAGTTTGAGTGAGAGACTAATCGTTTCTCAAGTTTATAGATATAAAAATTCATAATCTATAGAAAAAAGAGCGATAGTAACTCGATCTGTCTGTCTGAATACCGAAAATGGACATAGATACTTTTCATCCCGGGAGATGGGATAGCTTGCGATATAAATAAATAAATAAAAAAGTAAATCTTATGAGGGCAATTAGCACCAATATAAAACAATTTAACCTGTTTTAACGGCGGCTGTTTAAACAAGAGGTACGCACTAGAGTTTGACCCGCGGCACTCTAGTTTTTATATATATACTATATATTAGGGCGGGTTAATTTTTTTTATTATAAAGCGTATAGCAAAAACGTAATCTATAGGTGATTCTGAGAAATTTTGCTCAAGAGACCATAGCTCTAAGTCGGATTTGGAGCCCCCCAAAATTTCAAAATAGATATTTTTCCATATATACCTAGAATAATTTAATTAAATTCGTCGTAAAATCGGATAGAGTTATAATGATAATGACGTTACAAAATAATGACGTTTACTAACACTAAACGTTGCCAAGCTTGCTTTTCCTTCTTTCTTAAACGTTTTTGCTATACGCTTCATCAAAAAAAATCGTTCCATACAATTTGACCCGCCCTAATATATATATATATATATATATATATATATATATATATATATATATATATACATTTTAATAATTAGATATATTTTTATTTTTTTATGATACAGCATTAAAAAATACATACAACCCTTAATTTTCAACCCTCTACGATCAACCCCTATTTTTTCGGTCAGGACGACGTCTGCCGGGATAGCTACTAATTAATAAATTTTATATGGATATATTACAATTTTGTATGGAATCGACTTAGCGCCACCTGGTGAGCGTGAAGGGAAACATAAATCGTGCCATACAAAATTACGTTAACTTGGACGTGATTGAGTATCAAAATTCGTCAAACACACCGATCATATTAACTTACCTATGCAACGGTGGTACCGAGTCGATGGTTTTCAACTCTCCCCTGGTGGACACAACGTTGTAGCTCTCCTGGCAGTCGCATTTCACGTGGATCCACTTGTCTGTATGCCTGTTCTCCACCATGACCACGAGACCGGCCCAGCCCTGAGCAAAAGGTCACGTTTTTTTTTGTTTGAAGTGAAACTTCTTTATCGGCGTTGGAAAAAAATTACCGTCACATTTTTCGGTTACGCGTCACGTCACATTTTCCCACAATCCATCTTGTGATTGTGGGACGAGCATTGTAATATTTCTTTACTTTATTGTGTTTTAATTAATATACGCGTGTACACTAGTACACGCACACATGTTTCTTATTGTAGTGTTACGAGCTACAGGACTCGAATAAAAACGAATGCCGTTAGAATTACTATACAGTTTATTAGAACTGTACAAACACGTGTAAAACAAATACAAAATGAAAGTGGATGCAACCAGTTCACATTGCACGATATGGTGATGTCGCTAATCGAAAGTACTACAAGTCTTATTCGTATCGCGGTTGTCGAACGACTCCGTGTTTGTACAGTTCTAATAAACTCTAGTAATTCCAACGGCATTTATTTTAATTCGAGTCCTGTAGCTCGTAACAATATCAATACCAAAAAAAAAAAAAGTATATACCTTAGTCAAATAATAAGCGGTCATGCCCTGCCGGCCTTCGTGCCTTTGACCCCTGGCCAGGGTCAAACCTATTATCGCGTCCGCCAAGATGTGGGGGTGGAGGGAGGGCCTCTCCACCGCCAGGGGCTTCGAGGAGTGCGCTGCCAGCACGTGGCGAGGCCAGCCAGAGCTGTCCGCCAGCTCCAGGCCGGTGTGCCAGTGGTTGAACGCCAGGCAGACCACCAGGTAGAAGCCCTTCTCCAACATCTTATGGCAGCCGACGAATCCGCGAACCTGGACATTAATCCTTAAATTTATATCATCACCCCAACAAGCATCCCACTGCTGGATTAGGACCTCCTTTATTTAACACATCAGGCATCACGATACGCAAGTTTCACCACGATGGTCTCCTTTACCGTCAACACGTGGCAACGGTAACAGTATCCATATTAGATATGAAAACTATCCTAGTGGTACACGCTTTTCCGGCCCGGATTCGAACCTACCTCATTTGAATTTGGGACGCGAGTGCGTTAATCACCAAGCCATCAGGGCTTAGTGAAACATTTATGTTGGTTTATACGCACGCCCGCACATCTACACGCACACGCACACGCACACATACTCAAGCACACGCACACAAATACACACACACACACACACATAAGTGTAAACGTATGTGTGTACGTGCGTGTATGTGTGTGTGTGTGAGACTTCGATGACGAGAAACTAAATACTAACCTGTCTCTTGCTGTGCGCGACCAGTTTCCCAACTTGGGCATTCGGACCGGACTTAGTTCGGAAAACGACAACGCACAAGTCCAACTGAGAGCGCTGGCTTTTGGCTGAATTCCTGAAAAATTGACAAAATAAAGCATAAAATAACATATTTTAAAATACTTATGAAAAGTAATTTGTAAATATAAAACGATGTTCTATAAAAAGTTGTTACACAATATTAATAAATAATTAAATTTCTTATTTTTGCTCTAAAAGTTAATACAAAAGTTTTGAGGTTGGCACCTTCTATTAAGTATTAATATATACTTATGTCAGAAGGGCTCGATCTCAATTAACTAAAACATCAAAAGAAAACATTTATTATAATAATACTTATACAAATAATTTTTATGTGCTGTGTACCTATTGTTACAACTTAGCCCCCCGACAAAGACAAATTCTAAGTTATTGTGGAGAAGAGCCTATTGTCCTATTGTACTCGCTCATTAGCATCATTAGCCAGGTGTTACAAGCTAATTATAAGAAACTGTGTCGACGTTGCCGGCCTGATGGAAAGAGTCCAGCTACGACTACGATACGGGCGTGACGTGTGTACATTCGGGAATCCAATACTGACGGACTTTGCGCGTTTTATTGAATTACGACCTTCTGCATTACGTTTGGACTTGTTGTGTTCGGTTATATTTGTACCTGCGCTATACGTGTTTGTATAGTTCTAATAAATAATAATTCTAACGGCATTTTAATTCGAGTCCGGCTAAACTCGTAACACTATATATATATTTATGTGTGTATGTGTTCTGTGTGTAGATGTATGAGACTAAGTGTTTGTGTTAACAAACTATGATTACTATGTTATACACTAAAAAGCACATTCTTTGTATTTTTTCAATAATAACATATATATAATAAGTATTGTTCACTATAATTTAAACTAGACAATTTAATATGAATACATTTCCATTAGAACAATGGGAGGCCTTATCGCTTGTAGCGATCCTTTCCAGGTAACCCGATGTCCCAGACATTACAAGAAAAAATAAATAATATTTGGCGGTTTAACTAAATTAAAACTAATTCATACGTAATTAAATATTATTTTTAAAATAAACTACTAAAGATATACATAATTAATTAGATTAGATTATAATAATATAAATTACATTTGAAAAATTATATAATTCTATTTACTGGAACTGTAAATAGAACTACATAAAATGTTAACATACATACTGTCACGCCTGTTTCCCTTTAGGGTAGGCAGAGACGACGCATATGCACCTGCTACGATCCTAACAAACACTTTTCGCTTTATAAACTTTCCTTAACCTTTTCATACATACAAACGTTTCTTCAAAATATCTCCAATTTGATTATAAAATTTTATTTAATGGACAAATAATGGTCAGTGATCAAGTGTTTGAATGTACATCAATGCTTACGGCTGGCACAAGGAGATGTCTAAAAATTCGTTAAATCGAGACGATCGTTATATCGAGGTTCGTTATAACAAGGTCTCGAGGCAATTAAGCTTACGTGACCCACCTTTGTCCCTCCTGAAACAGAGTGAAGTCGACTTCGGTCGGCTGCGTCGCCGTCAGCAGCAGGCACGTCAGGTGGCGCGTGGACGACATCGGCGGCAGGATGCCGGCGAGACGCACCTCGTGCCATCCCACGCGCACTTTGCATATGTCTATGCAATCGAAATATCTGGAATAAAAATAAAGTGTCTATGGAAATATCTGGAATATCAATAAAGTGTCTATAATAGTATCTGGAATAGCAATAAAGTGTCTATAATAGTATCTGGAATAGCAATAAAGTGTCTATGGAATTATCTGGAATATCAATGAAGTGTCTATAATAATATCTGGAATATCAATAAAGTGTCTATAATAATATCTGCAATATCAATAAAGTGTCTATGGAAATATCTGGAAGATTAATAAAGTGTCTATAATAATATCTGGAATATCAATAGTGTCTATGGAATTATCTGGAATATCAATGAAGTGTCTATAATAATATCTGGAATATCAATAAAGTGTCTATAATAATATCTGGAATATCAATAGTGTCTATGGAAATATCTGGAATATTAATAAAGTGTCTATAATAATATCTGGAATATCAATAGTGTCTATAATAATATCTGGAATAGCAATAAAGTGTCTATGGAAATATCTGGACTATCAATGAAGTGTTTATAGAAATATTTGGAATATCAATAAAGTGTCTGTAATAATATCTGGAATATCAATAAATGTCTATGGAAATATCTGGCATATCAATAAAGTGTATATGGAAATATCTGGAATACCAATAAAGTGTCTATGGAAAAATTTGGAATACCAATAAAGTGTCTATGGAAATATTTGGAATATCAATAAAATGTCTATAGAAATATCTGGAATATCAATAAAGTGTCTATGGAAATATCTGGAATAGCAATAAAGTGTATATAGAATTATCTGGAATATCAATAGTGTCTATGGAAAGATCTGGAATATCAATAAAGTATTTATGGAAATATCTGGAATATCAATAAAGTGTCTAATCCACGCTTAAATCCGTTCAAACGAACCTTAATTATAATTCAGTCTTTACTTGTTTTGGTAAGCGCAATACATGCACATACATGCCTAGAAAAACGATAAATGCACAAATATGAATATCAAAAACAATGTCAATTGCTAGGTTCTCTGCAGAGCCACTTACTTGAGCACGTCATCAAAACTGATCCAGAAGACACCCTGATCCCTGTCGGCGTCGCTGCTGCCGACTTGAGCGTGTACCGCTCTCCTTGTATCCTCGGTCCACCTTTGGACAAATTAATTGGTCAGGTGTGCTTGGAAGTGGCCAAAAACGGTTATAGATCAGTGGTTAATAACTGCCTGACATAAAGGACATTTTGTTTACTTTGTGTTTAAAATTTGTAATTAGAAAAACAGGCCATTGTGTATTGTAATGTTTATGATAGACATTAACCAGGTGTGATTCTTAGAAACTATTGTTATGCGGTCGAGTATTGTGAAGAGACATATTGTATAGTTTAGTATAAAATAATGCCCGAACGGAGGTGTAAGGCAGTCAAAGCGACACACAATCGAGGCAAAACGTGTGTACATTTAGTGACGAACTTTGCGCCAGTTATTGAATCGTGCAGTTTGTACTGGTTGTGTCCAGTTATATTTGTACCTGTTTTATACGTGTTTGTATAGTTCTAATAAATTCTATAGTAATTCCAACGGCATTTTAATTCGAGTCCCGTAACTCGTAACAACAATAATAATACCCGCAGGGTACTTTGTGGCGTGGCGTACTTTGTGTGTGTGGTAAGTAAAGTAATGGTCAGACCTAGGGTCTGACCATTACTTTACTTACCATTCGGACCCGCCTCCGTGCTTGCCTTAACCAGTCGGCATGGAGTGGAGATCGCAAGAGCTAACTGCCAAGCTCCAGGGGTGGAACTGATAAATGGCATAAAGTCGAAAGTAGCTTCGGTGGACCTGCAGCCCACCTCTCCACATCCCTTAACACCACTTACACTATGGAAACGTACTTTGATATTGAAATAGCAGAGCGGGGCCCCTGGAGTACCACGCACCCACTCGCCGTCTACTTCTTTAAATTGGTTAAATTTAATTTATTTATTTAACCGATCGTATTGAAAAATACAATCAAAAACTGAGGTTAACTCTAAATAACTTAGAAAAAGCATTATAATTACTTACTTTTTTTTAGAAATTCATTGGAATTAGAATTAAAATATATATATGTCGGAGAACGGCCTCGTTCTCACGACATCATCTTTAGTTATTTCAGGTTTAGTGGGCATCATCAGGATAAAATGCGAGCATAAAACACAATAGCCACGGTTTATACACTTTTAATTTAGATTTGATTAACATTATGACATAGTTTAGACCGAGCAGCGGGTTCAGAGCACCCGCTCATACTTCCAGCTTCAATACTTTCTTTAAAATACTCCATGGTCCAACTCGACCTGTTGCCACCAACCGAATGTGCCACAAAAACTCCTCAGTCTACCGAAGTAGATACTACTCAAAGTATAGAGGGCGTCCGACCCCGCTCCGCCATAAGCTCTGCTCTGATTGGTCGTTTATTAAATTACAATATTCATAACTTTTATTAGGTTAGAACGATCTTGAAGTTATACAAACATTAACAAATCTAATTAAATTACATTAAGAATTTTAGAAGTGATTATAATGTAAACAAATGATATTGTGCGTTATGCATCCAGTCAACAATACGTCCAATTAAAGCTTCTCTCCGACACGGCCTTCCTGACATATTACACGCCCTCGTGTAATAGGCCACCCATTATGGATTATCTGCAAAAAGAAAGAGATATTATAGTTCGGCCACTCCTGACCAAGGACATCGTGTACATTTTATCTTCTGCGCAACAACTTCATTCTGGATTTTTTTTCTGAGATCCGAGTCCTAACAGACTCCAGACTACACACCAAATCAAGTCAGCAGTATCGAAACTGCCACCTCGTCGCCATCGAGCTACGTATTTTGGGTCAAATGTCAAAACACAAATCAAAACATCAAACACAAAAATATCTCCAAATAATACCCAGCTTCTCATTCTATCGATACCACTTTTCAATCGCTACCTCGCCTCTCATTCACTTTGTAATGGCCACCTCGCACCTATTTCACTGGCCACCACCTCGCCTCTGTTTCACTGGCCACCTCGCCTCTATTTCACTGGCCACCTCGCCTCTATTTCACTGGCCACCTCGCCTCTATTTCACTGGCCACCTCGCCTCTATTTCACTGGCCACCTCGCCTCTATTTCACTGGCCACCTCGCCTCTATTTCACTGGCCACCTCGCCTCTATTTCACTGGCTACTAATGACTATTTTAACATCAAACTCGCAATAAACTTTCAAAATTTTCAACGACTCATTTCAAAAATAATATCACAAATTTGTAATCTCCATGTACCAACTCATTTTAAGTATAGTAACTTAAAAAATTCCTAGGAATACTAGAACTACTGTTCAGGTTTCAAAAACTCTTAAAAAAACCCAGTTCACTCTATATGTACCTCTGAATTTAAAAACTAAACGTTATAATAGTCAACTGCATTTACTAACTTTAATAATAATTGAAATTGCATTATTTCAAATTCAAACAAAAACCTTGTGAATGCATCAATCATCCATCCCGCTAACAACACTTCTCAATCAGTCAATCAACCAACACATGTAGACTAAACGAGTGTGTTCTCTCAACCAACCCCCGCTGAGCGTGGCTCGGATGACACTTTTTGACCAGAATATACAATCAGAGTAACCAAGGTTATCACTCTACGGGCTCCAGGGTCGACAACTTATGAAAACTCATAATAATAGAGGAACAAACAAACTCAAAATAATTTTCCAATTTACAATGCGTTCAATAACTAGGGTATTCACCCTAATTCGAATTTGAAACTATCACAAAAATAATCTTAAATAAAAAATCAACTTACCAAAGTGTCTACTAACGTAAATACCCCCTGAGTACCTTATAGTGGCTTTCAAACTTCTTCATAGCCACACTTTCTTCACGATAAAATTATTATCATCTGAATCTAAAATGTCTTTCATATAATGCCTGTAAACTTACTTTTACAAGAAAGATAACATACTGTCCACCATACATAATCTAAAATAACTCAAAAACTAGATCCGATTTTCACATAAAAATTATCGGAAGGTAAACTTGAAAAGACAATGAATTTCATGCACATCGTTTATAACATACAGAAGTTTTCTTATCTTAATCAGAAAACCAAGGAAAACATCGCATAGGAATAATATGTCACAGTCAACTTTCTACCATACATAATCTAAGTAAAATAATTTAAAAAACTAGACCCGATTTTCACATTATAAAAACTCTTGGAAGGTAGACTTGAAAAGACAATGAATACACGCACATCGTTTATAACGAACACAAATTTCTTGTAAGTAACCAACTCCCAAAAATAATGATGAAAAAGTAAACTACCTACGTAATTTGTTAGTTTTCGTTTTTTTTTTGCAACCATATCGTAATTTTTCGTACACGAAAAACATTGCTTGTTTAAGAGGGTAGTACAATTGCCTACCACGTACGATGAACTATAATTTTTTTAAATCTGACTTTCTTAATTTTCAGAATTCACGCTAAAATAATAATTAAAAATTACCATACCTCCTGTGCCAGGTAGAATAGGCACGTAAATTTTACCTTAGATTAGCCTTCACGATCCATAAAATTGCCTTACCACTCGCTGTACTAACGTGAATTTGAACTATTGCTGGCACATAGTAGGCCCAACGGTGACCAAACCATACATAGGCCGCTCCACAGGCACCTTCAGGGCGCCATCACTACGTCGCTGCCACATACATGCCAATTGTCCTCTACTGCCAGCGCTTCCGGGAGCATCCTTCAATCCATCAGCACGCCTTCTCATACTGGCAAGGCTTCGCATTCATTGCTTTCATTGTGGGCACAGGTTGAGATCCCACTTCTGATGTCGGAGAACGGCCTCGTTCTCACGACATCATCTTTAGTTATTTCAGGTTTAGTGGGCATCATCAGGATAAAATGCGAGCATAAAACACAATAGCCACGGTTTATACACTTTTAATTTAGATTTGATTAACATTATGACATAGTTTAGACCGAGCAGCGGGTTCAGAGCACCCGCTCATACTTCCAGCTTCAATACTTTCTTTAAAATACTCCATGGTCCAACTCGACCTGTTGCCACCAACCGAATGTGCCACAAAAACTCCTCAGTCTACCGAAGTAGATACTACTCAAAGTATAGAGGGCGTCCGACCCCGCTCCGCCATAACCTCTGCTCTGATTGGTCGTTTATTAAATTACAATATTCATAACTTTTATTAGGTTAGAACGATCTTGAAGTTATACAAACATTAACAAATCTAATTAAATTACATTAAGAATTTTAGAAGTGATTATAATGTAAACAAATGATATTGTGCGTTATGCATCCAGTCAACAATACGTCCAATTAAAGCTTCTCTCCGACATATATATATATATAGGGTGGCGCAAAAAAAACCGACTATATTTTTTTTTAGTCTCGAGTAAATAAATGTTTGTTTTTGATGTTTTAAGAGCACTCTCCAAAGGACAGCTCGAAAAAAAAATTCTAAGAGGTCGCTCCAAATTTTTAAAAATTTCAAAAATCGTCGTTTTTTTTAAATGTTTTTTCTTGTTTTGTTAAAGGTTTTTTGCGCCACCCTATATATATATATATATATATGCGTATTACTAAATAAATGATTTATAAATCATCAAACTCGTATATTAATTAAAACACAATAAAGTAAAGAAATATTACAATGCTCGTCTCACAAATTCACAATCCATCTATCAACAACTCGTTGCTACGCAACCACCGTACTACACTCAGCCATCCTGGAAAACTAAAATGTTGACTATAGCTAACTTCATGGTGTAGCTTTTTCGTGTGACGGTGTGCGCGCGCATCGTAAAAATTTACTCTCATCACGCCTAAAGAAGTATAACTTCAAAAACACAGGAAAGATAAAAAGACCCTCTTTCCTGCGCAAAGAAAGAGGAGGGAGAGATTGTGTCAAAACTGCTACCACGCATCGCCCTAAAAGAACGACCTACAACTGACCTTGGACACGCGTGCGCCCAGGCACCGCGCCAGGTGTAGTGGCCCCAGGGGTTCCGCAGACGGAGCAGCCTGGTGGGGGACGCGGCCGAGCCAGCCGAGACGCTGATCTCGACCACGTCCAGGACGGAGTACGCGTGCCGAGGACGCAGACCCAGACGCTGGTACTCCTCTTCGTCCACCTGGAAGGGTAGGTGGTCTTCTCTTCATACATCCACAAAACTCTGTTTGTTACGCTTTCACGAACAAACTGCTGGACCGTGTTTGATGAAATTTGGTACATATCTAGTCTCAACACAAAGAAGGCACTTTTACTCGTATTACTTTTCGCTCCGCACAATGTGATAGTGTTTGGGATAAAAATAAGTAAATAAAAATGGTCAAGTGTGTATTTGTTCAGTGCTATCTCAAATAGCTCATACTGTTTCACATTTAAGATGGTGGAAACTATTTTTCTTACCAATTCATTCCGATTTGTTTTATATGGTCCTGTGGATCTTGAAATAAATATAAAGACTATTAGATAATTAAAAAACTGCCTTAAGGGTTTCATATACAGAAAATACGATAAAAAATTTGTTAATTTCTATCTTTTAATCCAATACTTTTACTGATTTCGTTTTCATATGGTAGACATCAGCTTTAGACCAATGCAGAGCCTACTTAACGCATCTCAAATACACTTGCTCTGTTTGATGTAGTTATTTTTTTTGTAACCAAATACTTTAATCTGAACACCATACAACAATAAATAAGATGAAATGGCACAAAATAGTATTTACCTATATTAAATGGTATAAATTGAGCAAAATTTAAATTGCTGTAGTCGCTATGTTGTAGGAGCAAAACTTTAATGCCTCCCTGAAGTTCGTACAAGTCTTTGCACAGAACATAATAGCGAGGCGGACAGTCAAATCAACTGAGATACTTAATTTTATCTTATAAAATATCACAGCCTCATAGAATTTGTACGAGCATACAAAATCATTTCATCGTAATTTTTAAATATATCACATTGTTTTTTTTTAAAGAAGGATTATAAGAAGTAATTTTAACGCATATTTTTTTTTTGTAAAGAATGTTAAAATTATTGTAGTATGTGTTCACATCCTTATTGTGAGGTTCGCGAGATGAGAGCGCTATTTGGACTAGCATGCTATCTCTTTCACACTACACATTGTCAGGTAAATAAGCCTTCTTTGACACTTGACTGGATCAGCGCGAACTAACGGAGCTAACTTCACTTGAACCGCATTTAACTTTTGCGAGTACTACACTTTCTTATAGTCCCTTCCGCAGTTGATTTCCATGAGAAAGCTAACCTGACCTATGTCCAGCAGTGGACTACGAATAGCTGAGGAAGCTTAGTCACCATACCTTCATGTTGCCCCCTCCGCAGCTGGCGCCCATGAGGAAGCAGGCCTGCCTGGAGGAGAGCAGCTGCGCCCAGACCAGGTCGCGGTCCAACTGCTCGAGGGGGGCGCCGCCGCCCGCCCCGCCGCCCGCGCCGCCCGCCTGCAGCGAGACCGACTCGCACGGTGCGCCCGTCAACGTACACAGACCTAATCGATGATCAAATATTAACATTTAAAAAAAGTAATTTTAACTCGAGATTTTATTCATTTAGATTGTTTGGGAAACATACAATAATTAATATTCTTAAATATAAAACACAAAATTAATACATATATCAATCAAGTTTCCACTATAAAATAATTTATATAATGAAAATAAAAAAATAAAAATTGTCTCAAACAGTAAATTACAATAAAGAAACAAAAAACAGAAATACAATTACACGAAAATTACATAAAATGTCTATTTAATTTACATTATGTCAAAATTGAAAAAAATAAAAGAAAATGTCAAAAAAAAGGAAATTATATTTAAAAAAAAGTTTATGTCATTATTCTAAGTCATTGGATCATTCTAAATTACAAATGTTTTTAATTTGGGTTTCAAATTAATGTAGGTTACCTATGAAATGATCAATATTTGTGAATAGTGCATTGTATTGCTGGCAAGTGCGGTATAAGAACGTGTTTTTAGTATAGTTTGTTTTTATAAATGGAACTGAGAATAGGAATTTATCACGTGAGCTTAAACGGGGACACTTCAGGAGTAAGTTATTGATAAGATAACTTATTTCTAAAGCTATTATTATTAATATATATTATCTAAAACATCTTAAAGTCGGTGCTTAGTAATTTTCAAAATATTATAGTAATTTTTATGATTTACTTTGCACCGACTTCAAGATGTTTTATATAATATATATTAATAATAATAGCTTTAGAAATAAGTTATTTTATACATTTTATGTTTTTGAAGTCGGTTTTTTTAAACGAAGTTTTTATTTTTTATTTGTTACTTTTTAGTGTCTAGCTATGTATGGGTGGACTAACGAATGGTGCCGCGCTTCTTAAGTCCCAAGAAACGAGAACAAAAAAATGATCGTAAAATGAAAACTACTGGGCCAAACTATGTCAAATTTTTAGGGGACCACATGGCAGCTATTCCGCGTCGAACAAAAAAAGAATCACGTAAATCGAATCATAAATCTCAGAGTAATCGGTGTACATATGGAACGAAAAGGAAATTTTCTTCATAAAAATGTTCATAAAATGAAAACTACTGGGCCAAACTATGTAAAATTTTTAGGGGACCAATTGGAAGCTATTCCGCGTCGACCAAAAAAAGAATCACGTAAATCGGATCATAAATCACGGAGTAATCGGCGAACATACATAAAAAAAGCAAAAAAAAAAAAAAAAAAAAGATCCCGACGAATTGAGAACCTCCTCCTTTTTTCGAAGTCGGTTAAAAAGGGGAATCAATTCATAACTTTGTAGAGATAAACTTGGTCTCTTTCAGTTCGACGAATTGATAGTGGAGTAATGTCAGGTGGTACGAATATGCAGCTTCTCTCGATATTCTACCACTTTTTTTAACTATTTGGTATTCGGGCGAATATTGTGTAGGATTCGGTCCAGAAGTTTTTACATGAATCCCAAACAAACAGAGTAAGACACAATAAATTTAAAAAAACAAATCAACGTGTTCCCTGTGATTTATATAGTCGACTAGAGTTTACCCAACCATTACTGCGTGCCTCTTGTTTAAAGAGGTTACAACACAGGTTACATTGTATTAAATTTTTATGTCTGTGCTATTTGCCCCGGGAAAATTTACTTCATTTGATATCGCAAACTATCCCGTCCCTAGGATGAAAACTATCTATGCACATTTTCGGTATTAAAACGACCAAATTAACGAAAATGGCAAATCACAAAAAAAACGTTTCCTACTTTCTGGGATAACGTTTACATAAATCTATCCCAAAACTTATCCCATTATCTAAGACGAAAAGTATCCCTTGTCCTGGGTATGAAAATGACATATATATCGAATTTCAGCCAAATCGGCCCAATAGTGTTTACGTAAAAGCACAATAGAGAGACAAATATCTTTTTATCCCAGAAACTATCCCATTTTTCGGGGAAAAAATAATCCTATGTTCATCCTCAGCATCGAAAAAAATATGTACCTAGTTTCAGTCAAATCAGAGTTCAGACAGACAGTTACTTTTGCATTTATAATATCAACTAGCTTCTGTCCGCGACTTCGTCCACGCGGAATAGTAAAAATAAGTAAGTTAAAGAACACCCCCCGAGTTGGAAACATTCTTCATTGGTGCTCCGCTCCTATTGGACTTAGCATGATATATAGATAGATAGATAGAAAATACTTTATTGTTCACCACATACACATAAAGTAGATCATTTACAATAATTTCGTGTCAAAGCAGGAACAAAGGGCGGCCTTATCGCTTTAGAGCGATCTCTTCCAGACAACCCAGGCTGTGGATTATATGAAAGGAATTAAAGTGTATGATGCAAATAAAATATATGTAAGTAATAGGATACATAGATATTACACAATACATATAATTACGAAAAAGAAAATAGACAATAACACATATTTATATATGTGTTATGATTAGGCATGATATATAGCCTTCCTGGATAAATGGGCTATATAACACTGAAAGAATTTTTCAAATCAGACCAGTAGTTCCTGAGATTAGCGCGTTCACGAAAACAAACAAACTCTTCAGCTTTATATATTAGTATAAGACAAGATAGGGATTTCAGTTTCTTTTTTTACTAGCTTCAATCTAAAGACACTGCTAATTTAGAATTTTATAGTACTATAGATATATGCTGTCTGCACTTTGGTTAATAGGCGTGATGGTATGCATGTTTCACCTTCTATAGCCCTCCCAGAGACGAGAGCCTCGTAGCATCCGTGGAGTTTCGCGACGGCCTTCTCGATCAAAGGCACCCACAGCTGTTTTCTTTTCGCCTAAAGTGCAAAGAAAAGTTTATTGTCCACATTTCCACTTATACACGTTGAAAATTATGTGTTTTATTTGTTTTAGAGTAATCGTGCATTTTTATGATTGTTCATTTGTTTTGGAGTAATAATTAATTTTGTAATTGTTAGTTTTAAAGTATAAGTGCATTTTTGGAGCTGTTTATTTATTTGATAGTACTAGTGCATCATTGTTATTGTGCATTTGTTTTAAGAGTAATTGTGTATGTTTGAAATTGTTTATTTGATTTAGAGTAATCGTGCATTTTTGTAATTGTTTATTTGTTTCAAAGTAATCAATCTAAAATATTTTAGTAGGCATTTGTAAAGCGACGCAGATAAAGTACACTTATCTAACAACCTCATAAACCCATAAATAAATTTTATGAATAAAGTGGAGAATCTATAATGTAAAAATGTAAAAAGTGTACACCGATGAATTAGTATTCCATGCAATGAAACTTGCTTTGGATATGTATTTTGTGATTTTACAGGCTTTTTATTACATCAGATTTATAGAGAAATATTAGATGTTGTTTATGTTGGACGTATGTAAGGCGAGTGACATGTATGCTTCATAATATATCATATGTAGTAATGAATAAAAAGGTTGTGTTAATCGCAAATAACCGTAACAAGCCTGGTGAAAGAAACAGTTTTACCTGCGAATAAACAAGATTCCCCTTCTTGTTAGCAGGTAGCATATCGTCCACGGTCAGAGTCAACCACCTTCCGTCCTTGCATAGCCTCAACTGGTAGGCGCCGAGGGCGGGCTCCGCCCTGACGACGACGCCCCGGACTAGGGCGGACCTCTCCGCCAGCACAGCTAGGGCGGATAGCAACCAACAGTTGCCTAACACCCCTGAAGACATTATTCAATGGGATCAAGGAGTTTTTGGCGGGAAAATGCACATCCCTCCTTATTATTATTTTATTATATTTATGGCTTGGCAACTAAGCCTTTAAGCCAGATCTTAGTTTATAATATACATTTAGTTTCTTCATTTTCTTAAGCCTATGTGTAGCACAGCTGAACTGTAGGTTATCAGCTGGTGCCATTCAACGGAGTTCTTGTGACAACTCAAA
This sequence comes from Dendrolimus pini, assembly GCA_949752895.1. Taxonomy (NCBI): domain Eukaryota; kingdom Metazoa; phylum Arthropoda; class Insecta; order Lepidoptera; family Lasiocampidae; genus Dendrolimus; species Dendrolimus pini. The sequence goes on along the minus strand of OX457144.1, from coordinate 16,924,780 downwards.
AGGCCACATTTGACTATACAGTTCACATTTCTCACAAAACACATAATCACTACTCAAAAACTATCAATATCCCACAACTATTGTTCATTTTAGAGTAATTTTACACATTTTTAGAAAATAAAACTGCACAGCACAACATCTCCTTTCAGTTCCCGCCAAAAACTCCGAACATCCCTCCTGTTTATGATGTTGCTTGTATTGAGAGTATTAAGTGCACTAAATGTTGTTTCTTAAAATGAAATGAAATCTTTATTTGTATCAAACATGAAAAACAAGGTCTTATGATAGTGAGAACATGTTTCGCCATTTACTGGCATACAAATTTTCTTATACATTAGGGTATGGTTAATAAACATTTTGATTTTTTTTGTTGCACAATTTTGTCACCTTTATGTCAAAGTTAAATACAAATATACATTTTATGAATGTCACTTTACTTTATTAATTGTACTAAATAACATTTTTCTCTAACCCATCCTAAGGTTGTCTGGAAGAAATTGCTTTTGTGATAAGAATATTGTCTTGCGTATAAACTTCTTGAATTATATCTTAATGTTATGCAATAAATTATATTCTATTCTATTCTATAACACTACTTCAGCTTTAATTTTATATGTTTTAATTGTTATTAGTAGGTACATTGAATATAAACTCAAGTTACTATATTTGTCAGGTTATGTGTTCGAACCACAAAGTACTAGACTATTAGTGCTGTGTTGGTTCCGTAGTGTTGTGACTTGACGAATCGATAACATCTCCTGTTTGACCCTTTTGCCCTATTCTCTCTATCCTGTCCTAAAATCTGGCAACGCGTCGGTTTCACTCCTGATGTTTTTTTCTGTGTATATATAATTAATTATTTATATATATATTTTCACGTTTGACCACCGTCAAACCTGAAGTTGAGTGATGACGCGGTCTAGGATGGGACACTCTCACCTGCAAGATACCTATTCACTTGTAATCGAAAGACTTCAAGACTGCATTCGTCAGGAAAAACGGACTCCGGCAAATTTTTCCACTCATCGGCAGTGCGCACCAAAAAAGATGAAGTGAAGCGCTTGGTTCTGACTGGTGGTGATTCCACCATGTAAAGGGGCGCAAACCGGTGAGTCTGGTCATCCGATGGTAAAATTGGAATGGAGGAATTCAGTTTCCTTAACGTAGGTCACTGCAAGCATACCACATACCGCTCGGTTTGAGACCTTAAGTCCAAGGGGACTTACGGGTAACGCATCTGGTGTTGCAAACGCACGTAGGCGACGGTGACCACTATTCGTCAGGTGGGCTGTCTTTTTGCCTGCTTCAGGCAGTAAATAAAAGCATAATAAATACAGCATAATTTCAGTCGGTCGTCCTTAGTTTCGCTGGAAAGATAGAGTAGAAGCTGACCTGACTGTGCGCTAGGTCTACATTTGGCAAGACGCTGTGGCAGGACAGAAGTGGCAGTTATTTATAATAGATAAGTCTCATTTTCAAACTTTATGTACCATTTTATAAGTTCTACTCACCTTGCGATATATCCGAAGGTCTTGGATCCCGGAAGACTACCCATGGCATCCGGTGTTCAGGGTCCACGTGTATCTGGTGGGGCCGCAACCACCGCGTCGCGGCACCACTGTCACCACTTCCGTTGTAATATAAAGATCGGGGGGACGCCGGAAACGACGCGTCTATGTACGGCTCTCCAGTCTGAAGAGAATGTTCTAAATTTAAATTCGACGTTGGCTAAAACGTTTCAAATTTAAATACATCGTCAGCTAGTAATTCTAAATTTAAATACATCGTCAGCTAGAAATTCCAAATTTAAATACATCGTCAGCTAGACGTTCCAAATTTAAATACATCGTCAGCTAGACGTTCCAAATTTAAATACATCGTCACCTAAAAATTCCAAATTTAAATACATCGTCAGCTAGACGTTCCAAATTTAAATACGTCGTCAGCTAGACATTCCAAGTTTAAATACATCGTCAGCTAGACGTTCCAAATTTAAATACGTCTTCAGCTAGACATTCCAAGTTTAAATACATCGTCAGCTAGACGTTCCAAATTTATTGATGTCATCTAGACATTCGGAATTCAAATTCAACATCAACTAGGCTTTCTAAATTTAAAATAAACGTTAGCCAGACGTTCCAAATTTAAATTTAGCATTAACAGTGTGGTGTAAATATTTTTTTAAGTCAAATCTAAGACCTGTATACTAAGAATACTTTTTTTAAAGGAGTTTACGGTCTGGTATCAAAGTTGAGTATATATACTCAACTTTGATACCTATAGGTCGTAAATTTTTTTTAAAGATTGCCTGATTCTAAGTCGTGCGCAGAAGGTTTTCCGATGACAACCCCTGCCGCCTCCTATGACCGCGACCTGCGGTCGTTTAGTTCTTAGTACTACTTAGACAAGCCCCAGTTCGAGTCGTAGGAAGCTGGAGGGGCGACCATCGGCAAACCTTCTGCGCACATCTTATACACGTGTAGTCTGGCTACGTTCAATTCCAAGAATAAACTTAGGATACTTTTTATCCCGGAAACTATCCCAGATTCCGGAATGAAGTTAATTAAATTTTCACAGGGGGCTATTAGCGCAATTAACCAATGTGAATGGTTGTTCTCAAAATAAACAAGGGTATTTTAGTATGGAGTACAACCCACCGCCGAGCATTGTGCCAGTACTTCCTGCCACTGTGTCCAGGCGTGGCTCTCTTCGCCAAGTCTGAGGATCTCCATAGGAGCGCTCTCTTGACGCTCTCCATCAGAACCGTCCGCTGTAATTACACACATCAATTCTAATACAATGTAACAAACGCGAACGAGAGTATGTTTGTCACGCTTTCTCGCCTTTATGACTCAATTGATCAAGAAATTTTCAATACAAGCCCTTTATTCTTTCCTCTATTGTTTATATATATAATCTATACATATAATAAAACTGTAGAGGTCGAATTCCTGTACAATGAAAAAAATGCTAAAAATCGAGTCTAGGGGATCTAAGAAGTGAAATAGTAGTTCTTTTTAGATCTTTTTCAAATTTTTTGTTTCTCTCTACGGACTAATCATCGAAGCGACTGGACCGATTTAAATGAAATTTTGTGTGGTGGTAGCTTATATCCCTGGTCAACATATAGGATACTTTTGATCCCGAAAAATTAAAGAATTCCCGTAGGAAGATGATGACGTTCGAAGTGGTATAAGGTACCTTTCACCCAGAAAAGAGGTATCGTTCCCACAAGGTAGAAAATCAAAAATCATAAAACTGGAACTAGAAGTCGTGGTAGCGTAATGGCTAGCGCGCGCGTCCCAGACTCAAAGGGCGCGGGTTCGATTCCGCTCCGATGGCAGAAACCATCAAGGAGAGAGGGGTCTCTCCTTGATGGTTTCTGCCATGAATGATGAGTGAGATGAGGTGAGTGGGGGACTCACGTGACTCGTCGTCGTCGAGCCTGGGCTGGTCGGGAGCCGCCGGGAGCAGCCTGGTCTTGGGGGAGTGGCACATCTCGCAGCACAGCGCCGCACCGCTATTCATGTACGTGCACTCCCTGCAAGCCCACTCCGAGCTGCCGACCCTGGAAATATCTCCCCCCTCTAAGTCCAGTTCTTCACCGACGAGGACCCATGACTTTGGTGAGTCTTAAAAGAACTTTCTGCCATATTGCTGGATTGGACTTTACTTCTTGCGCACCTTTCATATTTTTTTCAAAGATAAATAGTGAAGTTCCGTTCCGTTAGTAGTTCACAACGCCCAAAATGCTCCGTCAACCGTGCCGCATGGCGACCACGGTCGTTATGGCGGTGGCGAAACATTTTCGATCACACAGCGCTCACAACGACCCATGTCAATCAAGAGCTAGGTAGAAGTGGGTGTTGACCATAGATCATTAATTCTCTCCATCTCTTGACATTGAAAAAGGCGCGATTTTCAAATCAACCAATGACATTTGTATATTTCGTCGTTTATGATTTTAACGTCCACAAGCAAGTGGAACGGGAAAAATCACGGTCGTTAATGTGGTCGTTGTGAGCCTCTTGTGGAACGTAGTGTGTATCTTTTCCGTCGATACTCCTCTATTTTGATACATTCCTCTGTCACACCACAAATCGCCATATGATCCTTCACACAATCCACCCATACCTTTTTGGTCCACTTTCACCTTACCTTTGTACTCGTCAATTCCAGGTATTCTCTTTGCCATGTGACTTCCTTTCTTCCTCATTGTATGTAATTCCCAATTCTTCTGTGACGGGTGCAACTTTCAAAGATCCCCTTATGCACTAATTTCTCACCTTATCCATTCTTGCAACACCACAAATCCTCATCTCTGGTGAGTGGAGTCGTTAGTTGCCTATCACTTTCGTGACCCCCAACATATCTGACCTTCAAGTTTCAAACAATCAAACCAGAGGTAAAAGACTGACATACAAGAACAGACATGACACATTTTTTTTTTATTGCTGGAGTTCAACAAGAAGGCAGACGGCCCACTTGATGGAAAGCGGTTACCATCGCCTATGGACGTTTGCAACACCCAAAGGTGTTACAAATGTGCCGCTGCTCTCTTTAGGGAGACTGGAACCTGGTCGCTAATGCCGGAACAGAACTCAAGGTTGTTATGGCGACATACTTTAGACCAGGGGTGGTAGCCATCCAGTCGGGTGAATGCCCCACCACCTGGCTGTGGGTTGTTTTGTCGCCTCTCACGACAGGCCGCCCCAACGCAGGATATTGTATTCTTTCTCCGTTCCTGCACGGATAACATTTACCAGGGTTCCGTTTTCGTCAAATTGATTACGAAGATCAAAAATGAAGAAACAATTAGAGACACTCACTTAGGTTCAGGAGGTGGTGTTTTATGCCTGGACCCTCTCCTCGGCAACGCCGGCGTGTGCCTGCTGCTTCGGCGCGGGGACGGACTACGGCCACCTGGTCACGTGACGAACATAATAATAATACAATAATAATTATTTATTTATTTCAGACACAAAGATCCATAAAAAACAACATATTTTACAATTTTAAATTACATTATTATAAATTAAATTAAGAACTTAAAAATATTGTTAAAATATTAACAAAATTAAAAATTAAAAATTGTCAGCTGTCAGTCGATCAGTCCCTCACTACTAAAGCATGTCATTGACATAAATATTTTACATAAAAATTAATTATTTGTCTATGCAGCAATCTGCAACCAATCCCAATACATTTTTGATTGATGTAATTAATAATTAAAGCCAAGCTGTTCGTTCTGGATTCACGTATAAACTACTGAGCCGATTTCAATGCGGTTTTCACTGACAGCAAATTCTTAGACTTAAAATCTGCCCTAGTTTTTTTTATCCTGGAAATCTCACGAGAATTTTTCTGGGAACGATTTAAAAATATTCGAATTCCAATCTGTTTTTTTTTCCTTGATCGATAGAAAATTTTATAAGATGCGTGGTATTTTTTATCCTGGGAATCCCGCGGGAATTTTCTCAGGAGCAGTTGCATATCTCCATAGGCAACGGTAACCACTTACAACGGTACCATCAGGTAGACCCCGTCTACCTGCCTGCCCTATTGAAAAATAGATATCTCTTTTAAATTCCTCTTCACAAATGGACATGTTTTGTCCATTATTACTTTTATTGTCTTTTTATTTCTCTTTTTCTTTCCCTTCTTACCTTTAACCTTTTCGAAGAAAATTATATTGGGTTCTTACGTACCAACATCGCTTATTTATGTCATACATAGTTTCTTAATCTAATGATTAAATATTATATTCTCAAATAGATAGGTATTTAAAAAATTACATACTCGCCCCACCATGATTGTTGTCCACCGTGAGTCCGTGTTTGGGCACCGGGGGGGTCTTGCAAGCCAAGCATAGGTTTGCAGACAAAGGGTTCTGAAGAGTACAGGAGCTGCACGACCTAAAAATAGGACAAATTTTGTCATTTTTTTATATAGTAGAATCTGGATGTTGAAGTTCATTACACGTGACTGAGTGCTGTGCGAAAGAGATAGCATGACGAGTAAATATAGCATCCGAGAGAGAACGCAATACTTTTCACTCTCAGCTCTGTACATGCTACCATATGAATTTTACACTTATGCCTGTTATGCGCAATGACGTGCACCAACTTCAGGGACGTATTTAAGTTTTGCTCGTGTAATCTTATGGTTTTTTTTTTTACAATAATAAGTGTTATCTATGTTTATATATAAGTGAGTTTTTTTTCCTAAACTACACGAAATCATGAACAACACTCAAAAGATTTTGAATAAAACTAGTCATTAGATTTTCGAACCCACTGTTTTTGGAAAAAATAGAACGTATTATTGTACCAATCATTAGTCGTTATATTATAATTATTCGGGCTATTATTTGCACCAATATTTCTGGTATAAGATATATAAGAGTTACAGCTTAGACCTAATAATCTATGCATATTATGAAATATGTAACTTTTAGCTGTTTGTTGTTTTGTGTGCCAAATAAATAAAGAATGGAATGGATTATGGCGCGTTTATGTCTTTAACAACTAAATACACAAATGTCGTTTGTGGGGTAGCAAATGGTGTGCCGCTATGTGAGTTCCGTACCGTGGTGGAAATGAAGGTAAAGACAAGTGCACTCACGTAATATTTTAATCTCTATAACGGTACACCAATGGCTACTGCGGCTATACAATAGTAAAAAATGGGCGGGAAATAGAAAGGATGCTCACCACTCGATACAGTTACGTAAGCTTAGTACTTACATAACTTTATGTGTGTGTCCGCACATCAATAATGGGTTATATATAAGTTGGTTTGAAAATCACGCCTTTGTCAACGTATCGATAGAGAGAATTAAAGTTCTGTGGCTTCGACGCACCTCTTGACATGGGTCGGCGTGAGCGCTACACGAGCGACAATTATGACGACCGTGGTCGCAATAGCCCGGTTCCTAAATCGTACACAAGTAATGTCAAAATTTATCCGATGGTTCGGCAAGTGAATGAACAGTAAGCGGCTGAAGGGGCATTTTGAGCGTTGTGAGCTTCAAGGGGAACGCGCCCACGGTGGTCGTATCACTCACCAGTAGTGATGGGGTTGAGGTTTTGAGCCAGCGCAAGCCGCACACACAGCGGCCGTCGCCTCGTTCACTAGCGTGCAACGCGCGCACGACCAAGTCGCGGCGGCCGGACTGGGTGTTGGGGTTGATTCTGAACGAAAACAGCGAAATCTTTAAATTTCATTGTCGCCTTGTTCGGTATTTATAAAAATTACTAGCTGTACCCGGCAGACGTTGTCCTGTCCTTAGAAATAAAAATCTAGAAGCCGATTGCAGCGACATTAAACCGGGGCCAATAGTTAATTTTAACCATTCTCGAATCCACTTTAATAAAAACAAAAAATCATCAAAATAGGTCCCACCGTTTAGGAAGACTTTAGCGATACCACCTACCAATAGATTTATAATAATCTTAACCATCTCGGGACCTACTTGAACACACACAATAATTTCACCTAAATAAACGATATTCAGTTTTTTTTACATCCTCTTTGACGATATTTGCAGCACGCATTCTGTCAACTCTATGTCGAACGTCATAAGGTTACATTAAAAAAGTTTATATTGTCCAAAGCGCTAAGGTTGGATTAGAAATAATAATATATATATATATGTATATATATATGTCGCAGAAGGCCTCGTTCTCACGACATCTTCTTTAGTTATTGCAGGTTTAGTGGGCGTCATCAGGATAAAATGCGAGCATAAAACACAATAGCCACGGTTTATACACTTTTAATTTAGATTTGATCAACATTATGACATAGTTTAGACCGAGCAGCGGGTTCAGGGCACCCGATCATACCTCCAGCTTCAATACTTTCTTTAAAATACTCCATGGTCCAACTCGACCTGTTGCCACCAACCAAATGTGCCACAAAAACTCCTCAGTCTACCCAAGTAGATATTACTCAAAGTATAGAGGGCGCTGACCCCGCTCTAGACACGCTCTGCTCTCATTGGTCGTTTATTAAATTACAATATTCATAACTTTTATTAAGTTAGAACGATCTTTAAGTTATAGAAACATTTAACAAATCTAATTAAATTACATTAAGAATTTTAGAAGTAATTAAAATGATATTGTGCGTTATACATCCAAACAATAATCCATCCAATTATAACTTCCCTCCGACATATATATATATATATTATATAAAATTCTCGTGTCACAGTGTTAGTTACCAAACTCCTCCGAAACGGCTTGACCGATTCTCATGAAATTTTGTATGCATATTGGGTAGGTCTGAGAATCGGACAACATCCATTTTTCATCCCCCTAAATTTTAAGGGTAGTCCACCCCTAAATATTTTTTTCTTTTTAGATAAAAAAAAATTATGATACAGCATTAAAAAATACATATAACCCTAAATTTTCAACCCTCTATGATCAACCCCTATTTTTTAATAGCGATATTAGTATTTTTACAATTTTCTACTGGGATGATTTAGATTTTACTTTGAACGATTCTCATAAAATTTTGTGTGCATATTGGGTAGGTCTGAGAATCGGACAACATCTATTTTTCATCCCCCTAAATTTTAAGGGTAGTCCACCCCTAAATACTTTTTTTTAATTTTTAGGTAATTTTTTTTATGATACAGCATTAAAAAATACATACAACCCTAAATTTTCAACCCTCTACGATCAACCCCTATTTTTTAATAGCGATATTAGTATTTTTATAATTTTATACTGGGATGATATAGATTTTAATTTGAACCAGGTAGATGGCGGTGCAATCGGGTAGCAGAATTTAGGTGTTCTTTTTGTTGTTGTATGTGTTGAAGTTTGTCCCGGAATGGTTTAAATAAACGATTGGGCCCAGTAGGTGGCGCCGCGATACTCCTAAACGCTGGGCCTGATATTGATGAATTTTTTTTGTTTGTTCAAGTGGATTCAAGAATAGTTTAGATTAACATTTGGTCCCGGTAGATGACGCTGGAATAGGGATCTAGATTTTTATCTTTTAAAGGCAGGACAACGTCTATATTGACTATAGCTAACTTCATGGTGTAGGTTTTTGTGTGACGGTGTGTGCGCGCATCGTAAAAATTTACTCTCATCATTTTTCCCTAACGCGCCTAAAGAAGTATAACTTCAAAAAATATTAGCGAAATCGGTCCAGCCGTTCACGCGTGATGGCGTGGCCAAGGGAAATAAGGATTCATTTTTATATATATAGATTAGGTATTTACATAAAAACTTTGTCAATCACTTGTGTCAGACGGGGACGATATTATACTTCTGTATAACAAATCCTCTAATAGACATTAAAACATATTTATTAGAAGCTATACATCTTTGGAGCTCGCTGCCTGTTGCTATCAGACAAGCAAAATCGCTACCGACATTTATCGATCTTATCGACAACAATGACCAGAAAATACACACATCGATTCGTATCTAGGGAAACGTTACTTTGAGGGTCTATGGACTAAGAGACCGAATCTGGGGTCAGTTTGGTATGTACACGCTTAAAATTTTGAGGATGTATGGACCAAACAGATCCTAGATTCGGACTCATGGGTGAGGTCAGATGGTCAAAAGTACAGACCGCATATTATTTTTTGTGGGCCAATGTTATTATAAATTTGTTTATACTTCATGTACTTCAACTGTGCTCCGGTTTTTACGGTCGGTGATCGCGGGCACCTGACTCGGGTCAATCTCGAGTGAAGTTCTTACATTCGATATCCTACATAGTAATTGCATTCAATATATTATCTATTATTTATTAAAAAACACACAGGTAAATACTGAAATATTTACATTTTATATACATTTATTTATATTATTTGTATTTAATTTTACATACAATACCGAGCGGGCCGTTCATCCAACGCATTCTATCGTCAACAGTTTATCAACAATTACTTGCAATAATACTAAAGATGTACACAGCTTTCTAAGAAGAAACATGACAAATGCAGTATTACTTAAGGCGAAACTCTACATGCAATTTGATATTTAGAAGTATGAAAATTTTTACACTTCTCTTCTAAAATACTCACCAACAGCAAACAGAAGCTCATCGCTGTTCAGATCGTGGTCCAGCGACGCAATGGGCACCGTCAACTTCTTCGGAACCTCACTGCGGGTTGATTCACTAGACTTACTGCAGCTACTCGCCTCTGAAGACGAGTTACTTGGCCTGGAACTGCCGAAAGAAATAAATCGACATCTCGAAACAAACTTAACGATAACATAAATCAAAAGAAAGACATCAATCAAACACAGCGATGGGATTTTTTTTAAGTGATAACTTCTTATGTGAGTGTAAACCGCTACGTTACGTAACGCGTTACGGCGTCAGTCTTTCTGGCTACCCTTTCTCTCACGCAGCGATTGGAATTTATTGAAGCACCAAACACTCCAGAAGTGAAACTCATTTTCGGGGTGTATTTTTCTTTCTTACAACCTGGGTGTCTTCAAGAGCCGAGTGAATAGGTACCTTCTAGGTAAGCGTGCGCCATCTTAGACAATAGCCAGACCACATCGGACGAGATCCTTGTCATATGTGAACCTATCCTACTTTAATAAGAAATATATATGTTGTGATAGGTGTGAGGCACCTGTTGTGCGGCGCGTCGACCGTGTCCCTCGCGGCGAGGGTGACGGAGGCGTGCGGCGGGCGGCCGCTGCGGCAGACATCGCAGCAGCGCGCCCACCACGCGTTGTACGCGAACCAGCACTCGTTGCACTGCCACATGCGGTTCTCGCGTCTGTACACGACGACCGCCGAAAGCTTAGTGAAAACTTCTTCATTTTGTAGGTATCGTATGATACTCAACCGTCACGCATCGCGCTCGGCTATGTAACGCCCGTTCGGGTAAAGTCGGCTCGAGTCGACTAACGGAGCGAGAGAGATATAGTCAACGCGTTACTGCTATACTCGCTCGGCGAGTGTTACTCGCCTTGATGAAATTTTCACTTGTGTCGTGTGATCTTAAGTAGACACCAAGTCTTTATTGTTCAAGTACAGGAGATAGGCTGACGGCCCACCTGGTGGAAAGTGGTAACCATCACGTTTGCATCACCATAGGTGATATCAATGTCCTACCGGCCTCGTAGAGGGCACTGGAACCTGGCCACTAATGCCAGAACACAACTGGTTCTTACGGCGGCATACTCTTGACACTCTGTTCCTTCACCAATAAACGTCTGGCTTATTAATGTAAAAAATCGTGGTAGCTTATTTCAATTATATAGGTTAGCTTTATGAGCTACTGCAGTAAAATATAAACAACCAAAAATATATAACCAACAAACAAACAAAAAAAAGAGGACAGAGAAAATGAGGATAAAGAAAAGAGTAAAAAATATGAGTTAATCAAAAAATTTGGGAGACTTGTCGCCAGTGAGAGATGGAAAAAAAGTATAAGGGTTTGAGCCTTAGCTTGCGAGCGTGTTTTTTCACTGACCACATGTGCATTAAACAATTATTACATTCTGATAATGTAGGAAAACATTGTTAAAAAATGTGCACATCGAGATTATCTCTCTGATAATGCCACCATTCCGCCTCAGTGACCACAACCAGTATATCATCGATTCTGCTGAAATGTATATTAGCCTATTCGTTTTCGATCAGTGGAAAATTAATATGCTAATATTATAATTTATTAATTTATTACAATGGTTGATGCCATTACAGCTGTTTGGAACATAAAAATTTTAAGGTTCGACTAACAGCTTGGTAAATTTTATGAATCAACTATTCCTTATCTAGTTTTGATGTATGTTATGAGTTCTATAGGTCCCGAAGTTGTCCCCTGTGGTAGTCCATTTACCCATAACACAAAAATAACTTAGCTTGGAAATATACATGTATTTATATGCAAATAAAAATGAAATACAAGAAAAGCTCTTTAAAAGTAATCAAAATTGATGAGTTATCTTTTTGAAAGAAATATTTTTATTTCTAAAAATGCGTCTCAATGATTAAAAACGAAATTATGTCCCGCAATTTAAAAATGAGGTTAGCACTGTGTTTTGCTGTGCCGAAACGAAGTCCGACATAGCACAGATTTTCAGTGCCTACCTGCTAAATCACAAATGGTAACAAGTATGACTAATGATTATTGTAACTGCTTTACTTACTCTACAAGAAACAAAGACAACTTACGCAGATAACTGTGACGCAGGCACTTTAGCCGGTTCCCTCGGATTATGCGCAACTTTTCCAATAGATGGTAACATATTGAACACTTTAGTTTCCTTTGCAGCACCTATATGAGAAGTCCTTATATTACTTGCCGTCTCAAGCACTGGAGATATACAGTTTTCAGTACCTAATAGTTCATCTATTCTCGCATAGTCACCATCACTTATATCGTTTGAATATAATACTTCATTCTGTGAATTGCTCATGACAGTTTTTGTATCTTGAACTGAAACGTAAGAGTATCTTGTGCCATTATTATTGACTTGTAACTGCAGGTTCAGATCTTTGTACTTTCCTTTATTTGGCAGTGCATATATCACACCTTCAGCATTTGTATCCCAACTACATTCTTTGTCAATTTCAATACTATTTTCAACTATTTTCTTATCTGTTTCTTTTCTGGCGCTATCTCCTTTACCTAAACTTCCACAATAACTTGCCAATGAGTTTTTATAATCATTCAAACTTCGCCGGCTAGATATGACTTTTCCAATCGGTCTTTCAGAATTAGTTTGCTCGGAAAACGATCTGCGGTATGTTGGTCGAATTTCTGGAGAATTTTGGGCACTGATCGATCTTCTAAAAGATGCTAAAGTGTTCGCAGTCTGAGGCCAATCTGGAACTGTTATCATAACACCACCGGATGTAGGCAAAGACGTCGCTCCATCCCTTCCCGTTGATGTTTCATGACGACTCAAAGTAGTCACACTTAATCCACGAGAGTTTGGGATTCTTGACAAAGGTGACACTCTTGGAGAAAGACAAGCTTCACAATGAGTTCTGATTCCTGAATTTTCCAGCGTACACTTACTGCAAGCCCATTTCTTCAAATGTAAAGCTTTGCTTTGCTCCCTTTGATATTCTTTCACATAATTTAGCTCCCAATTCGACCGGCTTTCGTTGCACTTTTTCGGCCTGCGTGTGACTGTATGCAAACTCCTCAAAAACGATTCTCTAGTATTGTACTGGGTTGAGTTGTATCTTTCTGAAACCATTAGACTAGTAGGCCTGTTTATCGTTCCTTTGGTTTCTTCGATATTCCACCATTTCTGGTGGCTGTTTATTACAGAACCATGAGATAAGGATCTGGTCACACCATGAGCTTGATCGGAAAGCTGCGTTGGCGACAACCGCAATGATTGCAGGTCCAAGTTTAAACGGCGGCCATCATTGTAACTAGTTCGGGGCTTGTATGATGGTACCGCCAATGTGTTGGACCTTATCATAGTGTTGTCTGAAATTGAAATGAAGAAAATGCTGAGCGAGTTTTATCATTTTTATTGATATCTCAATGTTTGCAAGCTGTAGAATAAGCTATCTCCCGAGGATTACCTAAAGCGCTACAAGTCACGATGACGTCATCACTGCATCCGCTCAGCTATGCAATATTAAAACTTAGCAACTAACATTGTTTTCAAATGAAGTTTTCTGCATTAGTTGTCTTGCTAGGCATTAACCGATGTATCGTGTTTGTCGAAACATGTGAAAACTGTATCACAATATGTTATTGCTTTCAATAACCTAAATACATAGTTTTGAAATGGCATGATGTTGACATTTATGACATTTTTATGTAAGTTCTGTGTTGTAAATTTTCTTGGGAAGCAGGTGAAATTGCGCAACTGAGCTCCCATGACATTGAAGATGTTCATGGGTGACGTTAATCACATACCATCAGGTTTTAAATGCCTTATCAAATTGTTATTACTTTATAAATGACTCATGTCTAGCTGTCACATAAATATAAACATTGTCATTAGTTACCTTGCGCAGACTTTTCTTTGTCCGTCATCCCTGATGTTTGATCTTCATCATCGGAGAGTCTGTAAATTAAAACTACGTATAAAATTCATCATAAAACATTAAACGAACATGAAGTGTATTTTATTGCCAACATGGTATCACAGAAATATAAAAAAACATGGCATAGGCCATATGGGCGGGATGTTGATTTTCATATCCTTCAGCTATCACTCAAAAATAACATACAATAACATCTAGGTGGGAACTTACCGCCTAATTTCCCTGTATGGTTCGAGGTTTCCAATAATATGGGGTCATTTAAAAAAGGTGTCATAAATATTCTTCAAAGCGGCAATGCCTTACTTACTTGCCCTTCATTTTACAATCACTGGTATAGTTCGCGCCACGTAAAAAGAACGCTGGCTCTGAACGTGCGCAGTGAGCGTTTTATGGATCAAATTGGTGGTATGAAGGGGGCGAGACCGGGTGATACTTTAGAACCACTACCGCTCAGCGTTTTTTTTACGTGGCGGGACATATAAGCGGCGGTAATTGCTTTCCACCAGGTGTGTCTTGTGCTTGACTACTTGCTTTCAGGGAGAATTATTCATATTTTTAACTTTAGCAACAGAAGTCAATATAGTGTATATTCCCCTTTGCATATATGGTAGCACTGCACGATGCAGCACAATTGCCCAAACTGATTTCACTTTGCTTGTTGTGTCAACTGCCTTATTTTAAATGTAATGGCGCATAGCTCACTTCGGCAGAGCTTAACTCAAAATGTTATGGATCAATGTTGCACCAAAGTGTGCTGCTAATATAATATCCGTGCAGGAATGGAGAAACATTACGATATCCTTTAGCCGGGCGGCCTGTCGTAAGAAGCGACAAAACAACCCACAGCCAGGTGGTAGGGCATTTGCCCAACTGGATGGCTACCACCCCTGGTCTAAAGCATGTCACCATAACAGCCTTGAGTTGTGTTCTGGCATAAGTAGCCAATTTCAGTCAGAGTGCCAGTTAGTGAGCGGCAGCACATTGGTAACATTTTTTGTGTTACAAATGTCCATAGTACTGATGTACACGTGGCAGTACATTTGTCCCGTAGAAAAAAAAGATTTGTACTGATACAGCTCAAAATTTAAATTTTTACTACTTCAAACATTTTGTCCTGCTTCTATTCACGCGTCAAATGTAAGGGGAAGGACGGAACGACAACAAAAGTACAATCACGACTACAGATATTCACATGACAAAGAGGGACAACATGACATGTACAATTGCTAGTAAAATGAGGTGACCGAGGCCGATCACATCCGGTTCTTTACGAACATTTCCGAACTAGAAGTTTTGTACCGGACAAACGAGGGAATCACCGGCCTCATCGCTTCAAATGTACTGCCGCGTTATTTGTAACGCTTCTAATGAGGCGAGGAGATTTGTACGGTTTGCCGTACTAATCTCCTCGCCTCACTAGAAGTGGTACTTTGTACTGGTTCAGTACAAAATGTCATGTTACTCTTACAAACTCATTTAAAAATCATCTCCTTCTCAACTGTAGTCCATAGGCGACGATAATCACTTTCCACTTTAAGGAAAAAAGTACAACCTGGCAACGTCTATTAGGAGTAAAACTTATCATATTCTACAAACAGATGTAAATAGAAAATTGACTTAATTTTTAAACAATTGTAAAGAGACATCAAGGAAAGAGATCTAGCATAACATATTAATGATAAATCTTATCATATTCTACAAACATATGTATTAGAATAGGAAATGAATCTAAATTTTAACTTAAAGTATGACTTTCAAAGTTGGTTTTCCAGTGCAACTATGTATGAATAAAAACTTTCGAGCTTGATGGTATAGCTTTAGTTTGATTTACCTATAAACTGGTGCATGGGGTGCGAGCGCCTCACAGGCCGCGCAGCGCCAGGCGGCTGATACGTTCCGCAGGCCACAGCTGCAGCGCCACGCTCGAGACGCCTCCGGAGCCGAACCAACGCACGACCATAGGCTACAAACATATTTAAAAAAAAGTTATACTTTTCAATTTAATAGATAGATAACACTTTATTGTACACCAATACAAACATGAACTTAAAGACTAAAATACATAACTAGATATTATGTACAAAGGGCAGTCTTATCGCTAAAAAGCGATCTCTTCCAGACCACCCCAGGATCGAATTGAGATGATAATGGCGATGGTGGTATACATATATTTCATAGATATATACTTAATATACATACCATACAAATACATATCTACATAATATATAAATGTTTATAAATGAATTTAAATATTTTTTGATCATATTTTTAAATATCGCTAGCGATTTTGCTTGCCTGATAGTAACACGAAGCGTGTTCCATAGCTGTATAGCGTTAACAATAAAAGAATTGTTATAAACAGTTGAGTTATGCGCAGAAGTATTCAATTTAAGTTTAATAGATAATTATTATTTTGTGCAATAAGAGAACAAAATTCATTGAATGATGTAATAACAGGCATTGATAAAGGCTTGCTAAGATCATTTGAACATGTAGAGTGAATTGATGACAAAAGACTGAGAAAACGTGTGTGTAATAAATAAATATACAAATATGTGTTTATGAAAATAAATTAGCAATCATAGCTTGACCCCTATGGGAAACTGGATAATGAATGAATGAAAACTCTCTGTTGTTCACCATAAACTTACATCTAGACAATTGATATGGATACATTTGTATTAGAACAATGGGCGGCCTTATCGCTTATAGCGATCTCTTCCAGGCAACCCGGTGTCAGGAGATTTTAAACGAAATTTAAATATAAGAATTTTGGTGGTGTATTATAAAAAAATAAAATTTAAATAAAGTACTATATACTTATACTAGTTATATATATATATATATATATATATATATATATATATATATATATATATATATATATATACATACATATAGATAATCATATATACATATATAATTAGATATGTGACGATATTATAAATATATATACATTCAAACAATAGATACATTAATTTATATGTATGTATAAAAATCAGAGCTAGTTACTTCTGTCGAAATTGATTTTTGTTACAGTGACCACTCTATTGTGAACTTTAGTAGAGACTTAAGGTTATCCATATCTCATAGTGCATTCAATTTTATTCTCCTCTAAGACCTAATAAAACCTTTCACTTAGCAACCAATCTGCAACATCAGCCTTATATAAAAATTTAAAATAATGCATACAAATACATAAATGGAAGTAACTTTTTATATGATTTAAGCACAACCTACATACTTTGAGTAGTTGTGTAATCTGTTCCCATTTCATAGCTTCACAGATTAATAAATGACCATCAAAATCAGTACATTTGTACAAATTAATATTAGTTTAAATGTAAGATTAACTATGCAGTATGGTTGAAGATTTCCTACATGTTCTCATTGAATGTGAAATAACATAGACAGTAACGGAGACATTGGGACTGATTATTTTTGATAACAGGTGTTTTCAAAGACATTTTTGGCAGTGCTGGCATCAAAAAAAAGCTAGTATTTTAACTACATCATAATTTGAACTTTAAAAAATTATCTATTGTATGTTTAGTTAAGTAGATGATGGGAATGAAGTGCCAATGTGGCCAGCCACAATAAATGAACAGAAAAAATGCATTATGATAAACACAAATGAAGTTAATAGTTAATTGCTAATAGTAGTAACAAGTAATCTATGTAAGTGAAACCAAGTGGAAACCCTAGCTTTATATTATATTGTCTTGGCACTAGTATAAATCTGATATATGACACCTAGTATTGCTTTACAAGGTTACTACCGTTTTCATATACATTACAATACCTAGTGGACTTTACTACTGTAGGTATATACTAAGTAAAATATATAATACTAGCTGCGCCCGCGGTTTCACACGCATGGTGATGGAAAATCATTATATTTTGGATAATTCACACTATATCTTTAAATAAATTTTCCATCATCCATTCAGTATTTTTTGTGTGAAAGAGTAACAAACATATATCCATACAATCTTTGGCGTTTATAATATTAGTAAAGAAGTAAGGATAACCAATATTTGCATCACTTAATTTGTGCAGAATTTGATATTTATATTTTCAATGGTTTTTAACTTTTAAATCTGTTCCAAAAGAACCTTATTATAGTAAATAGACTGTCTTGGGCACAGTATAAAAACTGAATAAATAAATTAGTGATAACACTATACATGCTTAGAAAGAATAAATTGTTACATATATAAAGATAGAATATTAGATGTAGTTGAACTGCATTTCAAGAAACTAGTGGTCGCCCAGTGGTCGAAATTCGACAATAATTAATTTAAATTATAAGTTTGAACATTATTAAGGTTCTGTAGTCAAAGACTATACTTATATAATCATAGATTTCGCCAAGGCTACACTGTTAATTTGGGTTTAAAGAACTTTATTCTCAAAAGAACATTACAGTTCACTTATATGAGATACAATAATTTATATTCTAACATAAGTCCTATAAATCTAAGAGTGAGTGGACATTGATAGAAAATAACAATAATAATATAGCCGAATAAAGAAATATAACGATATTGACTTTAACAATAAACAAAAGAGTATGTATGCATGTGGTCAAATATATGGTAGTGTGTGTAATGTTTTATTTATTTATTTAGTGCATATTTTTAAAAAAACAATAGCATTCTGCACTCCTTCTCTATATAAAAATATAAATGTGCAAAATTTCATACTCCTCTGTCTGCACAATTTTCGTAAAAAGGGGTACAAAGTTTTTGCTTCAGATATTAATATAATGATAAATATAAAAACTAAATAGACAAAGATGAATGTAAAAAACCGATTATTTTAAATTATTATATAGCATCAGTGAAAATATTCTAGATTCATAGCTCTCTCTCTGTGTCTTAAACCATGAAAGAGGTTTAATTGGGAAATAAAAAAATATGTGAAAACTGATGAGAAATCCGTCTGATGTGTTTTGGTGTTGTTTTAAAGTATCTGTAGATGAAATAAGCTAAAATAAAATAATCATCTTTCAGGTTCGGCAGATCACTTGCCAGCTTTTGCAATGCTGCTTTTATGCTTTTGCAAGACAAAATTGTTTGAATTTGATTTGATTTTGAAGTAAATGGTATAGAGGGCTTACTCTCAAACATCCTTCATCATTCATTTGTTGTTTTCGAACTTTTGATTCTTTCTATTTTATATTTGAAGAGCATTTCCCATTGTATGTTCTATTTATTATGTTTTATGTGTTATGAGGCTTTACTATTATAGTTTTAAAGAAATCTTTATTGTTTCTTTCTTCTGTCTAATTGATATTTTATATCAATGACTCTATCGGGCTAATCAGAGGAAAATGAACAACAAGGACATTTTAGAGTAAGGCTTCAGATTTAGATACAGAGCTACTATTTGGAAATTATGACTGAATATGGAGCATATAAAATTGTTAATATACAGCAGTCTAAAAAGAAATAAAAAAGTCCATGTGCCTCATAATCAAAGTGGCAGACACTCTGTTTTTTTTTTTAAATATATTCATATGTTTTT
This sequence comes from Dendrolimus pini, assembly GCA_949752895.1. NCBI lineage: Eukaryota > Metazoa > Arthropoda > Insecta > Lepidoptera > Lasiocampidae > Dendrolimus > Dendrolimus pini. The sequence goes on along the minus strand of OX457144.1, from coordinate 16,905,238 downwards.
TCATGAAATAAAAAATAGAACAAATTAAAAACAAAAATATCTAAGTGGGTTGTTTGGTTAACATTTGTCTAAATAAATGTGTATTATTTTAAATTTAAAAAAGACAAGCAATCATGCAACTGAAAAATCTTATCCAAATATATCACTGGAGTTTCCTGCAGCTTCTTCACCTTACAACAACAATAAATATTAGGAAATGTTTACTACATTATGAATAACTCACAAAACTGTTTTTTGGCAGAACTCAATATGAAATTTTACTTTTAATTTTTTGGTAGATAGTTAACTATGGTTGATGACTTTATTTAGTACACAGAATTCCAAAAACAAAATTTATTTTGAGCTCTTACTAGATTATTATGTGTTACTGTAAGCAGCAATATTATGTTACAGAATGTAGTAATTGTAAAAATACATTTCATGGACCAATAAAAGAAATTTAAAATACATTGTATTCATGCAACTAAAAGCTTTTTGATAGCTATATGCCATCAACCATTTTAATGCTTCTTATCAGATTTTAAGCAAGTAATTAAAACCACACAAGAACGACACCCAAACACAACTGCGAGACAACAAAGCCCAGCAATATCTATCTATAGTCCATAAGTAAATTTAATAGTTATTGATAGGTATCACTACAAAATTACATTTTCAAACAATTACTGACACAAACATCCAAAATAAATCGTGTCGGAATGTTATTTTGTTGATGGACTACTATAAAACAGGCATCTATAGCTCTATCGAAGGAAAATAACCTAAAATATTTTATCGGAAAAATCGATACATGGAGGGCTAACAATAGAATCGGCTACCTACTTATTGAATGAATTTTCCGTGGGTATAACAATTGCCTCCGACCCAGGTGTGGTTCCTTCGCTTTTTCCAGTACGCGACGTGTATTCCGGCGAAGAATCCCTGCAATTATCCCTGGATAATCCACTGTCATGATACGATACTCTTTTTGTACCACATTTTAAACACCTCACACTCTCCGTTGGATTGATTTGGCCGCACGTTTGACAATGCCATTGTAGCACAGATGCGATGGAACCCATTTTAACTCACTCATGGCTAATGAACCATAACAGCGCGTCGTTTTTATTAATAAAACAATCAGCGATGTATGGGAAATGAAAACAGCTGATCCACCATGTTGTTTGTGTATAGCTTTTTTTGTTCAGGCAATAAGATGTAGAAGTAAACATTCTGCTTACTCGTGTGTGAAAAACAAAGATTGGATTTATATAAAATAACAAATTTCTTTAATATAAGCTACAATAAATTGCAGTTTTCATTAATAGATTTACAACTACAAATTGTGTCATAACATAATGCGACATCTATTGATAATAATACAACTGACAGTAAATTAACAACGCCATCATTTCAAATTATTATAGTGAGTTGTTCAAAATAGTCACTAGATAACACTAGCTTACATATCCGTGCAAACCGATAACATATTATAATACCCATGAATTTTCAAGACTTTCTGAAATTTCAATATTTGTTAATATCATGCCAAATCCTTGACAACACATTCGATGGAATTTAGAACCTGTGTATTTTTTATGCATTGTATAATATTTACTGAGCCAATAAGCCTCCGTTTCTTGAGTTTGTTATACTCGGCCCATTTCTAATGAAAATTAAAAACTGCCCTATAAGCCTTTTAGATACAATTCAATCGTCATTTTCCAACGAGCCATCATAGATGTAGTGAAATACATACATACATACATAACTTCACGCCAGGTCCCTTGCGGGGTAGGCACGAACAACAGAGCGCCATTTAGGCTTATTCTTACACACCTCACTAGTGTAGTGAAATACCAACTGAAATACCAAGAATTTTTTTATTGCACTTGATGGAAAGCGGTTACCATCGCCTATGAACATTTGAAACACAAAAGGTGCTACAGATGCGCTGCTGCTCTCTTAAGGGAAACTGGAACCTGGTTACTAATGCTGGAACACAACTCAACGCTGCTATGGCGACACACTTTAACCAGGGGTGGTAATGGTAGCCGTCCAGTCGGGCAAATGCCCTATCACCTGGCTGTGAGTTGTTTTGTCGCCTCTTACGACAGGCCGCCCGGCCGCAGGAAATTGTATTATTTCTCCGTTGATGGGTTGTATAATATTTATTCAGCCAATGAGCCTCCGTTCCTTGGTATGTTATATTATGGTTTGCCCCAGTCGGTTAAGACGTGTAGACGTTTACTAATGAAAATTAAAATTTAAAAACTGTTATATAAGCCTTCTATCGTCATTTTCATTATTATTATTTATTTAGGTTTATGGCTTGGCAGCTAGGCCCTTAAGCCAGATCTTAGTTTACAATAACGTTTCTTCATTTTCTTATGCCTATGTGTAGCACAGCTGAACTGTAGGTAATCAGCTAGTGCCATTCAACGGAGTTCTTGTGACAACTCAAAAGGCCACATTTGACTATACAGTTCGCATGTCTCACAAAACACATAATTACTACTCAAAAACTATCGATATCCTACAACTATTGGTCATTTTAGAGTAATTATACACATTTTTAGAAAATAAAAACTACACAGCACAACATCTCCTTTCAGTTCCCGCCAAAAACTCTATCGTCATTTTCTTTTTATTTAAGTTTATGGCTTGGCAGCTAGGCCTTTAAGCCAGATCATAGTTTTTAGTATACATTTAGTTTCTTCATTTTCTTAGGCCTATGTGTAGCACAGCTGAACTGTAGGTAATCAGCTAGTGGCATTCAACGGAGTTCTTGTGACAACTCAAAAGGCCACATTTGACTATCTAGTTCACATTTGTCACAAAAAACATAATCACTACACAAAAACTATCAATATCCTACAACTATTGTTCATTTTAGAGTTCATTTTGTGCAGTTTTATTTTCTAAAAATGTGTAAAATTACTCTAAACTGAACAATAGTTGTAGGATATTGATAGTTTTTGAGTAGTAATTATGTGTTTTGTGAGAAATGTGAACTGTATAATCAAATGTGGCATTTTGAGTTGTCACAAGAACTCCGCTGAATGGCACTAGCTGATTACCTACAGTTCAGCTGTGATAGACATAGGCTTAAAAAAATGAAGAAGCTATATTGTAAACTAAGACCTGGCTTAAAGGCCTAGTTGCCAAGCCATAAACCTAAATAAATAATAATATCATAGGAGTTTTTGGCGGGAATAGAATGGAGATGTTGTGCTGTGCAGTTTTATTTTCTAAAAATGTGTAAAATTACTCTAAAATGAACAATAGTTGTAGGATATTTCTAGTTTTTGAGTAGTAATTATGTGTTTTGTGAGAAATGTGAACTGTATAGTCAAATGTGGCCTTTTGAGTTGTCATAAGAACTCCGTTGAATGGCACTAGCTGATTACCTACAGCTCAGCTGTGCTATACATAGGCTTACGAAAAAGAAGAAACTATATTGTGAACTAAGATCTGGTTTGAAGGTCAAGCTGCCAAGCTATAAACCTAAATAAATAAATAAGGTATCATAAACTCAGTACCTATGAAATAAATTAAATCAGTAAATCATTGATTGCCGGCGTTTACACCATAAATCAAGAATTATAAAGGCTTAAACGGCTAGCGAAGCAATTCGTATCAATTGTAAACCAATTTCAACAGTAAAAAATCTATATCGAAATATAACGACACACTGATAAAATGTTTGAGTTATTGGAAAGACTCGCAAACGTTACATTGTCAGTGATTTAATACTCTTGAAAAGTTTGAAAACATTGTAAAAACAATCCTTCATAATGATTTTACAACACGGTACGATACGATAGAGTACGGTACGATATGACACATACGGTAGAAACGATACGATACGATAATATACCCCTTCCCCGTCCTTGTCACAACTGATCACATCCGTGAGACATTCTGACATCCTGCCTCTCATTTGACATCGCATATTTTCACATCAAGAAATTATTATAAAGGTAAATGTATAGCTTTCCGGTACACGAATTTTAAGTAGCGGGGAGGTGAAATGGGGAGGGGGAGAGGCATACTTACCTTTACTATAACCCCCGAGGTCCGGAGACCTTGTTTTATTTTTATTTTTAATAAACATAACCTCACTTATTTTTTGGCTAATATTGCACTTCTATCATAACTCCAAAGTTGAAAAATCTTTTCAAACTCCAAAAAAAGCCAGTAATCAACATAAAAAGAACTAAAAACCAGTTTAATTGGATAAAAGTGAAGAAAAACACAATAGAGCACATTCACATATACCACAAGAGTAACCATTCAAAATGGCGACCAATAAAGACGATTTTTCAAGTAATCCCATTTAAGAAAAAAATTTCTGCAATGTACTTAAAAATTTATGTAATTAATATATTGATTTATTGTGATATTAAAAAGCAAAGTGCTAATCGTCGTAAATTGATAAATAAAACAAATGTTTCATATGAGACAAAGCTTCGTACTGTTTGTGTGTATAAAATAAATAGTAAATGGTAACCAGTCGGTTCTGGCATGTCGATGGCGCGGCACAGCGGCCGACGTATCATTTCTACATTAAAAACAGTTTTAATTTTACAAAAAGTTCCAGTGGTTATATGTAATTCGTGAGTACATTCATAAAAAATTCGTGAGTACATTCAGAAACTCAAATCACGCTTTGTTATTATCAAAAGTGACACAATTTTACAACAAAAATAAGTGAGGTTAAGTTTAAAAATTAAAAAAAAAATTAAACATCCGAACCTTAGGGGTTGTAGTGGGGGTAAGTATACCTCCCCCCTACCCACTACGTCCACCCACTACTTAAAATTTGTGTACCGGATTGTTAAGTCGCAGCCATTATAAATTAAAACTGTAGTTCCTTAATTAGTTTTATTTCCAATTTAATTTTTTTTGAATAATGTAAACACTATGCTCATGTAGATAGAATTGGAAATATTTTGAAGTTATTCATTAATTGTGCAAACGTCGTGTATTAAAGCTTAAATATAATTTAATTAAATATTCCTTGTGACGTTACCAGATTTAGGACCTCTGCCACCCTTGGTCACACAATATTACACTTTGTCATCTCCTCGTCGTCTGACGTCATTTATGAATGACTTCAATCAAGATAATAACTCCACCTCCAGCATGGCTTCCATGTCAAAAACTTCATAGCATTTGGATATATAGTGACACCAACTTATCTGTAGAACGGCCAAAAGTGGAACTACTGACGCCATTTTGAAAACGTCATTTTGTTGTTGTCAGTCGTTGTAGTCAGGTGTTCAATCGCGGGTTCTTCTTTTACTGAATATTACAAATATTTTGTGTGAAAATCATGCCGAAAGCAATCAAAAGTGGCGTACGAGAAATGGTTATCAAAATGAAATCAATCTTTGATGCAGAAAAGGAGCATGAAGCCCCAATAATACCATTTGTTTATGTCCACCAACGCATTGCAGCCGCTACAGGTCAGTGTTACCAGATTATAACTTAATGAATCGATATAAAATTGATATATTTTATTTATTTATTAAGTAACCACAGTATCACAATTTCATTTTATAATGAAAAATTTTATATTCATTGAATAATGAAAAACTAGATATTGCCTGCGACTTCGTCTAAGTGAAGTTTGGTTATTGTTTTTCCGAAGCAACTCTAATGTTTTGGGATAAAATTCCATAGGGGATTTGTGAATCTAAACAGTGACGTTTATCATTACACGCCCACTTTCTGAAGTTTTATTTGTTTAATTACTATTGTACTTCTCTTTTAGGTATTGGTTTTTTAACAATTTATAAAATTGTACAAGAAGGCGAAACGGCTGCAGAAACGGGTACCAAAATAACAACACCAGGAAAATCGAGACGAAGGACATGTGGCAAAATTGACGTGGACAGTTTTGATCAAGGGGTAATCAGGCGAAAAGTGCATGAATTTTATGCGTTTAAAAAGGAATTGCCTACTATAAATAAACTACTTACAGTACTGAGAGATGAAATAAATTTCAAAGGTGGCAGGGAAACACTTCGAAAATTGTTGCGAAAAATTGGCTTTCATTATCGAAAAACACAAAGCAAGCGCAAGGTTTTAACGGAGCGTAATGTTATTTCGGCGTGGAGAGCTAAATATTTGCAAGAATTAAAACAAAACTCATTATCAGCAAATCCTCGTCCAGTAGTATACTTAGATGAGACGTATATACATTCATTACATACCACTAATAAATGTTGGCAAAGTCAAGAAACAGATGGAACTCTAAAACCTGTGTCTAAAGGGCAACGTTTTATTATTGTTCATGCAGGTGGAAAAATGGGGTTTGTCCAAAACGCTAATCTTGTATTTAAGTCAAATACAAAAAGCGGGGACTACCACGATGAAATGAACAACACAAACTTTAGAAAGTGGTTAACTGACAAATTACAACCAAATCTTGAAGAACCATCCTTGATAATAATGGACAACGCTCCCTATCACAGCATTCGAGTGAATAAAACACCAACTACAAACACAAACAAACCTGAAATTCAAAAATGGTTAACTGTCAACCACAGTTGTTGGAGATTGTCAAACGAAATAAACCTAACCCTGTGTATGAAATTGATAGTTTATTAGCACAACATGGCCACAAATGCTTACGATTACCAGCGTATCATTGTGATCTAAATCCCATTGAGATGGTATGGAGTTCAATGAAAAGGAAAGTAGCAGAAATAAACATAAAGCACAAAAATCAAAATATGCAAAAATTAATAACTGAAGCGTTCAATTCTATTGGTGTCTCAGAATGGCAAAAATATTGTGCTCATGTGAATAAAATTGAAGAAGAATATAGACGAAAAGACGTATATTTAGATCAGCCCTTTGTAGTCCATTTAGACAGTGACTCTGACACTGATAATGACAGTGATTCAGATTTTGAGGAAATTAGTGGAATATATCCACTGGACCACACTTATGGTATTAGTGCACATATTTCGTCTGCCTTAGATCATAATTACTGCTTGAAAGGTTTCGAGTGAAACGAAAAATCAAAATAAATAAAGCTTGATTTAATGTGTTATAATTAAAAATAAGAATTAAAAAAAATACTGGTTTGCTTTAATAATTCCAAGGCCAAATGGCTAAAAAACCCTTACAGTTAAGTCGGGACCTTTGTCTTTATCTTTCATGTACTTATATATTCTTTTATCTGTGATACCGAGCAAATCACGAACAGTAAAAGGCATATTTACGAATAATAAAAATGGCTGAAGTTGATTATTTTTATAATAGGTGGCAACCCTTTTCGATCGTAGCGCCATCGCTACATTCTACAGATAAGTTGGTGGCACTATACATATATTTTTAAGGAAAAAATAAATCTCGTCGGGATACGAAGCCTTTTGAGGAATTTTGTTTTTATTCACTGCAAAATCGTGTTCCGGTTTAGTATGTGCAGCCTAAGGGCAGCAGCTCAAGGGTTTCACACCTCATTACACATACGCTTTACAAATGAAAGTCTTTCAGAACTTTATTTATTTTTTATTATTTATGGCTTGGCTACAAATACAGACGTATAAGCCGTGACAGCTTGGTGGCTAATGGACTTGTGTCTCAAAAAGCGATGACCACTACACGTGTAAGCCAGTACCATTTGTCCCGTACAAAATACATTTGTACTGATATATATTTAAATTATTGGTAATTTATTTAGTGACGGTCTTTGTGCCTGTATTTGAATGATGCTCTTCTGCATTACGTTTGGACTTATTGCGTTCGGTTAGATTTGTACCTGTGTTATACGTGTTTGTATAGTTCTAACAAACTCTATAATCATTCCAACGGCATTTTAATTCGAGTCCTGTAGCTCGAAACAGTATGTTATATATGTGTAGGAAGGAGTCTTCAAGTCACGAGTGAATAGGTATCTTTTAGGTAAGCATGCTCCAACCTAGACCGTATCATCACTGAATATCAGACGAGATAATCTGTAGGTAAACGCCAACCTGTACAGTAATAAAAAAAAACGAATAAAAGTTCTGAAGTTTTACATAATAGTGCACTAATAACTCATTTCCAATGCCACTTCTGCACAATTCGCATGTTAATTGTGTGCAATGACCATTGCTGGTATGCTAAGTGGCCACAAGAGGGTCATTGGGTACAGGCGCATCGTTGTATGCTTAAACACATAACAATATGCAAACGTCATTTGCATCAGTGTGTTATTATGCTAACGTAGTATAAACATTATTTTAATAACTAAGCCAGAGCTACTTGTAAAGAAAGAACAAAAAATTATTGGACAAACAAAAAACATCAGAAGACATAAACACAGAACATATTGTTACGAATTGCAGGACTCGAATTAAAATGCCGTTGGAATTAATATAGAATTTATTAGAACTATACAAACACGTATAACACAGGTACAAATCTAACTGGACACAACCAGTACAACGGTAATGCACGATTCAACAACCCGCGCAAAGTCCGTCACTATATCGAATGTACACACGTCTTGCCTCGCTTGCGATTATCGCTTTACTGCCCCACCCCTCCGTTCGGACATTGCTTTATACTGTACAAATACAATTTGTCTGTAGACTGAATTTCTAAGAATCTCACCTGGGTAATGACTACCATAAATATTACAATACAGAATGGGCTATTTTTCTAATCACAAATTTTATATAATCTAAAATAAATGGTTAACTGGTCAGCAAAAGGTTTTTATTTAAATCCGACTTTATCGTAAGCAAAATCAGCGAAACAAATCAATAGATGTTTTCTCGTCACGACATCAAACAGTATGTGTGTCTGTAGAGAAGGAGATAGACAGAAGAAAGTAGGATATATGTTTAAAAGTTTTAAGTTTATTAAGGCCATGTTCCATTAGGGACTCACAACACCCACGTTCACGACCGCGATATATCTCGTTCCACTTGCTTGCCAGCGTTACAATCGTAAACCCAAGTGGAATGGAAAGGCTATTCGACCCACCTTTTGACATGGGTTGTTGTGAACGTTGTGTAATCGAAAATGATAAAGTTATTAGTGACGTTTGCGTCACGACCACAACGACCGCGGTCGCCTTGTGGAACGGCTAACTGAGCATTTTGGGCATTGTGAGCTACTAATGGAACGCCCTGCAAGTTAACCAGCACTTCAGTGGCATCATAGTTAAGCGAGAGTAAAAATGTGTAGACCTAGTTCTTTACTTCCGACGCGACGACGGAACGCGCGGTTAAAATTTTGACAGCGGTAGCCATTAGGGCATTCCCTATCCTAACGAAACTCAGTTACGAAACATTACACGATTTTAGCCTTTTTTAGTTTTTTATTTAAATTAAATTACCAGAGGAGTATATCCATCATATTAGTTGGTCCTTCGAGCAGGATCATGTTCGCGATGTTACACGGAACACGGAACGCTGTCAATATTTGAACCGCGCGTTCTGTGTTCCTTTGCATTAGTCTTGACCATTGGCCTAAGATCGTGAACAATATTTGAGCTGTAACTCAGCTGGAAGAGTCATGAATACAGTTGCTTTTTAAGAAATATTAGATACATTCAAGATATAGATATAGCACAAGGTTCTTTGCCAAAATGACTACGAAACCCTAAAATCCTGGATTTTGAATAAACATAAATAGCAATAAAAATGGCACATACAAAATGGTGTGTATTGTTGCGTGTAACAATTTTTCTTTACAAGAATATGATAAACGAGCCATATAATAACGCGGCGGGTGCTGCTGCCTACACAATGACCTGAAGCCCTTTATTGTGTACGGTTATAGCCTGGAAAATGGCACATTTGGTACATCTATGGCTCTGTGGTAAGCGTCAACGTACCTACTAAAGACCTTTCAATGTACAAACCCCTAATTCAACTACAATTACTAAAAGATGATAGCTTTTTTATAGGAAACTTAAGGCTCCTGTTGCCGCAAAAGGTCCAAAGTCGGGTGTAAACGAAATTTCTTTTTGTTGGTATTTAGTGATTAATAATTTATCAAAAAACATATTACACATCTCTAGGATACGAGACTTACGCAGTTTTTTCGAAATTGTTCCATTTTTTTTTTAATAAAGCAAATAATTCACCAAATCACCTCGAAATTATTGACATGAAACCATTTTGCTCCTTCAATTATTATCAAATCAGGATAAAAAAATATCTGCATCTTTACAAAACAGACTTAAAACTTGGTTTTTTATTTTTTTAAATATTAGTTTATTTTATTCACAATAAAATAATAATGTAATAAAACGACTGAGTCTATGGAATCTCCGTTATCGTTCAAAAACTTCTTAACGTGCCGTTTTGAATACTCTCTTCTATTGTTCAAATGACTTCACACATTCTTAGAAGGTTCGGAAATTCTAATCGTTAAAAATAACTTATATGAAACATGGAAAAAAATTGTATACTTCTTCTTTGATATTAGCAAAGGGAGGGTAGGTATCTTGAATCTACTCGTACAATGACGACTTGACGAGAATGAAGGATCTCAGAATGTACCTAAATGCCGTCCTCAACGGCCCTAAGCCCTTTTCGAAGCGACCTCGAGTGCTATAAGGCATTCATAGGAACTGTTAGACTACACTTCAAGCCCTAAGCCTTCCTCAGCTCTTCAAGGCTTTTGTATCTAAGTCAGTGCCGGCTTTAGGCCGGCGTCTACAGACTAGCTCTCTCGGTAGACGTTGTCCTACCCTGAAAACATAAAAACCTAGAAGCCGGATTTCAGCACCACCTACAGGGTCTAATTGTGATTCTAAACCACCTCGGGACCTACTCAAACACATAAAATTTCATCAAATACTAGAACCCGATTTCAGCGCCAAGTGTTTTGATTCTTTTTTTAACAATCCCTAATATATAGCCTATTTTAATCAGGGATATTGTTGCATTGGAATGGTGAAAGTATTTTTGAAATCGGTCCAGTAGTGATTGAGTTTATTCGCTACAAACATACAAATCTTTCGTCTTTATGATATTAGTATAGATTTAAGTATGTATTACTGTGAAGTTTCATCAAAATCCGCTCAGTAATTTTTGAGTAGGAGAGTGACACACGCGCATCTATACATCCTAACAAACTGTAACTTTAGTAATATTAGTATAATATAAAAGGGCACCAAATGTATGACTCACCTAAAAAATAAGCATTTACGCATTTCCTCGGACCCCGGGATGATCAACTAGAGGAATGCGGGGCTCCTGGGGGCCGGCTCTGCACACACAAAGCAAAGGCTTAGACCCCTTAAGTTCACTCAACCACAGAGGCCGTAAAGACGTTACCTATCTCTTTTAGATCTTAATCCAGAAAATATTTCTTTACATGTTCTACGAGTGGTAAGGTACGTTTGGGAAATGCAGGTAATGCAATCTACCCCTCAATGCAAGAATTTATTGCATCGTAAATGTATGATATAATCCCCTTAAATTTCAGAGTGGTTAGAAGGCGGGATTCGATAGTGGGAATGAGTCTTTTGGGGATAGAGTCTGAAGGGACAACTACAATAACCATTTTGGGGTGCATTATTGAATTATTTGGTAGTTCATCTTGTGTAAACCATTTACGCAGACTATTTAAGTCTTATCTGCTTTCTTTTTGCATTATAGTAACATACAGATAGAAAGATAATTTTATAAGTGTTTAGTTTTTGCCAATATAATTTCTTGTTTGTTTCGCCTTATCTCAATCACAAATGAAACTCCAAAATTGTATTTGAGATTGAGAGATAATACTTTATTGCACACTAAAATATACAATTACAAAAACAAACCCTAATTACAATATTTTCTAGGCAATATAATAGGCGGCCTTATCGCTCAAAGCGACCTTCTCCAGGCAACGTAAATGAAAGAAATTTTAATCAGGTATATAGGTGGCGCAGGAAAAAGTCAATAGATACATAAATACTCAAACTAATTTAATAAATAAATATACAAATATATACATAGTCATATATATAGTTACGAGTGCGAGACTCGAATTAAAAGGCCGTTGGAATTACTATAGAATTTATTAGAACTATAGAAACACGTATAGCACTGGTACAAATATAACTGAACACAACCAGTACGTGGATAGGCGAAGGAATTTAAAACGTGTTAAAATTTTAATTTGGTTATTATATCGACGTTTTAATAATTGTGAAGATGGTCTGGAAGATATGATCGGCGGCGACAAGACCTGTTCTATTGTATCTGCAATAAAGAAAATTCATTCATTTTTTCGGCCTTTGTGGTTGAGCGGGCTAAGCCTTTTCCGGCCTACCTCACTGCAACGCAGAGGCTCCGGGTTCGATTCCTGATATACTAAATTTCGGGAAAATATTTTCTCCGTTATTTACTATGGTCTGGGTGTCTGGGATCGGCCCCAGAGTATTCCGTTCTACCCATAACACAAGCGTGACTTAGGTACTTAATTTGGGGGTAAACTATATGCGTTTTTGTCTGCCGATTATTATTATTTCACATATATATTTATTTATGCTTTTTAATACATATCTATTACATATGATAAAACTGTAGAGGTCGAATACATTGAAAAAAATGCTAAAAATCGAGTCGGAGAATCTAAGAAGTGAAATAGAACTAATTAAGATTTTTTTCAATTTTTTTGTTTCTCTGTTTGTAAAGGCTAATCTACAAAACGAGTGGACCTATTAAAATGAAATTTGTATGGTGGTAGCTTATATCCCTGGTCAACATATAGGATACTTTTGATCCTGAAAAATTTAAGGGTTCCCGTGGGATGGTTAAAAAAACTTTCCACGCGGACGAAATTGCGGGCAGAAGCTAGTATATAAAATATACTAAAATAGATACATATTAAGAAAATATAAAAATATATAATATTTTTTGGATAAATTTGATGATATAAAATGATAAATTATTTTACGCATAAATCAAGTCGATTCTTTGAACTTTAGTAACTGTGCCTTGAAATAAACTTTTGGCAATTTCGAAGTCGTATCAAAAGTAAATAATCAAAACTATTCCTTTACAGCAGAACTTCGATTAGCGACATCTGGCGGTCGAGATTTATCTTGCTCACGATTTGATAGATAGCCCTACACCTAACCAACATTATTAGATCTGGCAATTTGTAAAACTAGACCTTATTCCGAGGTGATAAGGTTTATAGATGTATTGAAGCAATATTGGTTTTACAATAAATCTTTGGTGTCTATTCGGTGGAATTCAATTTTGCTGGATCTAATGAGGTTTGATGTGTTTATTGGCTTTGTTTTCCGATATTGCAAATTCATGCTTATCATTCGAGATAGACTCGTCGACATTTTGGGCATAGAAGAGGCTTATTTCGACACGTTCACTGCAGGACGGGGTCTAATTGACCCCGAAAGTCGCTCGCTTGCAATGGAGGTAAGAAAAGAAAGGGCGTAAACGTCAATTTGGTTAAATGTAGAAAAATCTTATCTTATTATATCTTATACTAATATATAAAGCTGAAGAATTTGTTTGTTTGATTGATTGAACTCGCTGATCTCAGAAACTACTCTGGTCTGATTTGAAAACTTCTGTATAATTACCATCACACTAAGAGAAAACTTTTTTTAACTATTCCACTCGGATGAAGTCGGGGACAGAAGCGAATGATGATATAAGTATCTAAAATGTGCTATCAAACCAGATTTCCATGCTGTACTTGGACGGTCAGTTGCCTGTCAGAGCTGACCAGGATCTTTATCTTCAATGAGAGACTGGTTTAGGATATAAGTTTATATTCGCAATCGAGACAATTTTACATGAGATGTGTTCTGCTTGCAGGCAGACACAATAATGTATTCTGTTGTTTTGGGAGGCGTTCCTCGATTTTAAATTCAAAAATATTATATTTTTGTTACAGTGCCCTCCTTAATACGGTGTTATCTTGACCTGGTGCCACACAACATAAAACAAAAATGTATAAAAGTTTATAAAACGTTACGAGGCTCAATAGGCCTCGTGCCGCCACCACAATGGTACTAGGTCTGTGCAGGAACGGAGAAAGAATACAATTTCCTGCGGCCGGGCGGCCTGTCGTAAGAGGCGACAAAACAACCGACAGCCAGGTGGTAGGGCATTTACCCGACTGGATGGCTACCACCCCTGGTCTAAAGTATGTCGCCATAACAACCTTGTGTTATTAGTGTTTGTTCCGGCATTAGTGACCAGGTTCCAGTCTCCCTTAAGAGAGCAGCAGCGCATTTGTAGCACCTTTGGTGTTGCAAAAGTCCGTAGGCGCTGGTAACCTAAGGCTTTCCTTTAAGTGGGCCGTCTGCCTGTCTGATGAACTCCTACAATAAAAAAGTCTAAGGCGCCCCGTATCGCAGTAAAGAAAAGTACAGATATATTAATGACGCTGTGAACGCGTTAAATTAACTTTTCCTGAGACGTTACTCGCGTTGTAAAAGGATATCTGTGTCATGAATTATTAGAAATGTCGAACTTAATTTTTTACTTCTAAGTACCTAATGCTTTATACCCGTAACGCCCAAAATGTAAGTAAGAAAATGGTTTCGTAGTGAAATATAGAAAATGATGGACGTTTATAAAAACCCGACACGCACTTGGCCGATGTTTTCCCTTGTTTCGTCTAGGAGATGCGACAAAGAAATACTATTAACCTGGTACAAGTCGGTCAAGGACCCAATTTAAGAGTAATAGCCCTAGAGGATGGGGTGTATGGAACCGTATTGAATCAAGGATCAGTGAGCTCGGCGGTCGTAAAGCGGCCTCCTAAATTGTATACAAATGAAAGTGTGTCACCGACATATGTACCTACAGTCAGTCTGTATATACATACGTGTAAATATGTGTTGCACACGCATATATTTGTTGCACACGCGCATAATATGTGTTGAACAAACACATTTTTTTATTGGTCAAAACTCGCTGCCCCAGGCGAATCACTTGAGAAAACAATACACTTGTTACTGAAACAACACTAACACTTACTTTATATAATAATAAAAAAACTTACAAATATACTTGTTGTTAGCGAATAATATAAGGATATTTTTGAAATAAAAATGCTTGAGTTGCTTTGACTTTGTAATGGCGGGGAGCGAGGAGAATGAACGTACAACGTAATAGTTTTAATACATTTGAACGGCCCCTGACACAAAGTGTGGAGCAATAAATGTTGTTCTCACAAGTTTTGTAATGTAATTTTTGCAGGCGACTACATTTTGTTTTAATTTTTTTATTAACAAATCTACGGGCTCGAGTTCCGTACCCTTTTTACAACTTAATTACTGTTAAAGTTTTTTGAGTTCATACACGCTTATTGTTTATATTACTTTAATAATTATATATATATATATATATATATATATATATATATATATATATATATATATATATATATATATGTCGCAGAACGGCCTCGTTCTCACGACATCTTCTTTAGTTATTGCAGGTTTAGTGGGCGTCATCAGGATAAAATGCGAGCATAAAACACAATAGCCACGGTTTATACACTTTTAATTTAGATTGGATCAACATTATGACATAGTTTAGACCGAGCAGCGGGTTCAGGGCACCCGCTGATACTTCCAGCTTCAATACTTTCTTTAAAATACTCCATGGTCCAACTCGACCTGTTGCCACCAACCAAATGTGCCACAAAAACTCCTCAGTCTACCCAAGTAGATATTACTCAAAGTATAGAGGGCGCTGACCCCGCTCAAGACATGCTCTGCTCTCATTGGTCGTTTATTAAATTACAATATTCATAACTTTTATTAGGTTAGAACGATCTTTAAGTTATAGAAACATTTAACAGATCTAATTAAATAACATTAAGAATTTTAGAAGTAATTAAAATGTAAACAAATGATATTGTGCGTTATACATCCAAATAATAATCCATCCAACTATAACTTCCCTCCGACATATATATATATATATATATATATATTTATGTATATATCATTAAGATACGTATCTTACGTACAATAATAACAGCGTGTATTATAAACGTAAATATATACGTACATACTATAATATAAATCATGTTTAACCAAATAAACTATTTTATAATATGATTTTTGTTTTATAGTACATGTCTTTGTCAGATATAACCACAATCTCTTCACGTATAAATTATTTCAGTTTTATACCTCAAATTCTAGTTGTATTTATTAATTAATGAGGACTCTGCCACGAGTTAAATTTGTTGACAAAATCTAAACCATCATCTATTTTTCTCGGCTTGTCATAAAGCTTCGGTCTTATCTTTAGCGATCGTCAAATATATTATTATTTTGTACTATGGATACCCTCCGCCGGTCGACGGGATTTTTTTATTTACCCAAATTTTCTTTGAGAAGTGGCCTTTTAACGTCGTAGGCTGCGTATAGCGTGACGTTGTACGCCACCGACTAATGCTTATTATGAAAATACACGTATGACGACTAATGTGGTTGAGTTGGCTAAGCCTTTGCCGGCCGATCTTACTGCAACGCAGAGGCGCCAGGTTTGATTCCTGGCATGGTAAATTTCGTAAACGTAACTAAACAATCGTGAAAAGGTAACATACAATAATTATTATCCTCGCAAATTACTAATGCGCTGGAATCTTGTCAAATAATATTCACGTGACGTCATCCGCAACTCGATATGTACGCGTACTCGCCGGCCAGTGATGCTAACAGTACTAAGTGTTCGGGTATGGTTACGTCACCAAAATGGCGGCCACGCGCAATACCAATTTGCGGGGATAATACTTTCGCATTTACAATATTAGTGCGCGGTTGTAAGCACAAAACCAAATCGCTAGCAAGCCGACCAATGCCTAACCAAGATAAATGTGTATATATTTTCTCGCTCAATTATTCGCGGGAGGGTAGTCACGCGAAATCATTAATTCAAGAGTACGTGGGTAGAACAAAAATGATTTTGTTAACAAATCGCTCTTGTGGACACCGGCCAGGGTTTTTATTTTATTATAATCACTATGGTAATGGGATGTTAAGTAATTTTTCTTTAAGTACTCTCGTCTTTAAATCGTGGTTGTGTTGAACGTCATGTTTCGAATAAGTCACCAATTGAAATTAACATAATAGTCCACTCAGACGAATAAATGAGTCTTTTTTTGCCAGGGGAAATCCGTTTGAGTACTAAGCCGCGACAGGCGCAGAAGCCTGGGGGGATGTTCGCGACCCGATGAGAGTGTAGGATTCGCCAGATCGGGGGTGGCACTAGCACGCCCGGTCAGAACCGGAGCCACGCTATTGCCACTCCCCAGTTGGGGATACCCACTAAAACCCGTGGGTGTTCCGTCCTGCGCCTTATGCCAGGGCTACGGGAATGGGTGCCCCGGCTCCGCATGCCCTGGCAGGCGTGGGCCCGGCTCACTGGGCCTCTTCCAATGCCGGGGGAGCTACTCCCCCGGCCCTACTCGGTCTCGTTCGTGCGTGGGGCGGTCTGTAACGCGCCCCACGGGAAGAGAGATGAGCGCGCGCGGAACACTCGCGCTCTCAGAATAAATGAGCCTTTTTTTTTGAGGCGATTTACGCACAGACTGGGTCGTTGCCAGGAAATGACACACGTCGGTCGGGGGAGGTATCACTGCAGCAATAGTATGCTCTTGACAGTGATCCGCCCGCGATCGACTCAGCTAGTGTGGAAA
The DNA here is from genome assembly GCA_949752895.1 of Dendrolimus pini. Taxonomy (NCBI): domain Eukaryota; kingdom Metazoa; phylum Arthropoda; class Insecta; order Lepidoptera; family Lasiocampidae; genus Dendrolimus; species Dendrolimus pini. The sequence goes on along the minus strand of OX457144.1, from coordinate 16,887,619 downwards.
GACTCAAAGGAAGCTGCATTTGGACAGCAACCCCAATACCCACTAAAAACTCCCTCCTCCCTGTCGACCCTGCGCTTTGTTGTGAAGGAAAGGCTGAGAGTTAGAACATAGTTACGCCAAGCCGATCCAGCGCAATAAAGTGCATGGAATGTACCCTGGGAGAACCCACCCCACTTCGTTGTACGAGGGTCGATGGTCCTTTGCTCCCTAGCAAGCTAAAGGCCCCCCGCAACGGAACCTAGAATAAATGAGCCTGTATAATATAATGTAGAGAAGACTGAGTACTTGGCCCACTACAGATCCCACATCCGTGCGCATAGGCGAAGATACGGTCGAGCGCACGGATCAGTTTAAGTACTTGGTATCTGTCCTTAGTGCGTCCGGGGATATCGACCTCGACGTCAAGGCCCGTATCACAGCAGCTTTGGCCAAGTGGCGTGAGGTGACAGGTGTCATTTGTGACCCCAAAATGCCGGTCAAATTAAAAGGACAGGTCTATAAATCTATCATTAGACTTATCCTTTTGTATGGCACTGAAGCGTGGCCTGTACTTGAGCGACACAAGCAAGAACTGCGTGTCACGGAGATGAGTATGCTGCGTCGGATGTGTGGAGTGACGCGGAAAGACCGTGTCAGGAACTCCCGCATCCGTGGCAGTCTTCATGTTCGTGACATAGCAGACAAACTGCAAGAGTGTCGCTTACGCTGGTACGGCCGCGTTTTACGGAAATCGGCTAATTATGTGGGTAACAAATGTCTAGCCATGCCGCCTCCGCCAGGTCCCGGTCGAAGGGGCAGGCCCAAGAAATGTTGGCTTGACGTCGTGAAGGATGACATGCGTGCCAATGGTCTCAAAACGGGGGATGCTGAAGACCGCGCGAAGTGGAGTAGAAAAAGTAGGAAAGCGGACCCTGGGCGTTGAAGTGAACGCTCCGAACGCAACCGGGATTTAACGCTCGGATGATGATGATGATGATGGTAGCTAGTATAATCTCAATCAATATGTGGCAAATGATGTTGGTGTTGTATCAAGTGAAACTACTTATGTATAAGATTCATAATACTGTTACGAGTCGCGAGACTCGAATTAAAATACCGTTAGAATTACTATAGAGTTTATTAGAACTATACAAACACGTATAAATCAGGTACAAATATAACCGAATACATCAAACATAATGCAGAAGGTCGTATTTCAATAAAACACGCAAAGTCCGTCACTTTTAGATTCCCGATTGTAGTACACACGTCTCACTTCGCTGGTGGTTCTCGCTCGACTAAGTCCTCTCTCCATCGTGATTTGCACAGATGCAATGAGAATATCCTAGAATCAGCTTGTACTTTAAATCCAGAAAAGAAGACAACCATAAAAGAATTTCGATGTTATTAGTTCAAATGCGGACGGGTAATAGATGTTTTGTTTTAGATATTCAGGTGGATTTTGTGTTTGTCGGGACCTGAGTTGTAACAATACTAAATTCTCTACAATACTGACCTTTTGTCCAAATAAATTTAAAAAAAACAGTGAACTAAAGCTGTCATTAGCAGCAAACTCGATGTCATTCAACTCGTTTAAGTGACAAATTAGCGCTTATCGATTTTAGCTTTGTAACCAATTAGCGGTTTTAGCAAAACGATCACGTTTTGTCTACGGTGTTTTTGCAACCCAATACTTGTCACTAATTAGTTTGCTGGCGATACTTTTAATACTTATTTTCTGACGATATTTTAATTATGATTTTATTGGTTTCGTGTGGTTCACAGTTATCCAAGCTCACACAAGCTCAAGCTCAATTGTGAGTGTGGATTATCATACATTGGGCAGACAGAGAGGAGCATAAAAACACGGGTAAAAGAACACATTGCTGACATGAACGACACAAGGTCTACAAAGGTCTATCAGTGAACACACGCTGGTTAAACCCAACCATTACATCAGATTCAATAAACCACAAATCCTCGCGAAAGAGAATCGTTTCATACCTAGAATGATGCGTGAGGCTATTGATATCAAAAGACACTCAAATTTCAATAGAGAAGATGGTTGGCAAGTACCACCTATTTGGGATCCAATCATCAAAATTATTAAGACCCCAACCCACTAAAAACTCTGCGTGCTACAGAACACAAACCAACTTGATTCATACTTTTCTTTTAGTTTTTCTTTCACCCATTTTAATATTATCTATACATATAATAAAACTGTAGAGGTCGAATTTCTGTACAATGAAAAAAAATGCTAAAAACCGAGTCAGATGTAAGAAGTGAAATGGAAACAATTTAGTTTTTTTTAAAAATTTTTTGTTTCTCTGTTTGTACGGGTTAATCTCCGAAACAACTAGACCGATTTAAATGAAATTTTGTAAGGTAGTAGCTTATATCCCTGGTCAACATTCAGGATACTTTTGATCCCGAAAAATTAAATAGTTTCTGTGGGATAGTTAAAAAACTTTTCACGCGGACGAAGTCGCGGGTAGAAGCAAGTAAGTAATATTATTTTAATATTACAATGTTATAAGCAGTATAAAATTTAATACAATAAGTTGGGGGTAGGCTAAATAAAACTAACAAATAATACTCATTGACACTACATCTTTGTCTTCCGTGATCACGGAATTACTGAAAGGTGGCCAAAACGTCGTAATAATAAAATTCACATAAATTACCGCGCTTAAAACCGTTAAAACGTACTTTATCAAATATATTACTTTATAAAAAATATGGAGTTTTTCTCAAGAAGGGTGTCATAAAATTTCTGACGGTAACCGCTTTCCATCAGATGGGGCGTCAAACTATCGTCTTGTTTTATGTTTTAAAGTGATGTATACGCTATTGCCTAAGCTATGACCATGTGAATATTTGGAATATAAAGCAAAATTCTCCCACGACGTCGTAGATCTGGAGACGGGAATAAATTAAGGCTTAATTGAAATATGCATGAATTATTCCTATAAATCCACTTTATATCAAGTCATAGTCGACACAGTGTAGTCTAATTAGAATAACAAGTCTAGCTTTAGCATTGCAGTCGAAAGCTAGTTGCAGCCAACTGCTATTAAAGAAATTATGTACATAACAAGAATAAGATAGAGAACAATAAAATAAAAGAATTTTAGCTATAAGTGTTGTGGGTTAGTATCTTGTCTCTTCCTCTCCTTGAAACAGTCATAATATGTCGCAAAGCTGTGTAAATAGAACAAGAAGTCTTGTGGTTGTGTTATTTATCTTAATATTCATTCACTTGCCTTAAGCCGGTATAAGACAATTTAATCAATCAGTGACTAGTGTGAAATATAAACAAAAACTTGAATCATTAAATTTCATCAAAACCGTCGTATCCTTTCAGTGTTGTATCTAACAACCAAATTTTGTTGAATGATGCAGAATCCGTCTAATATCCCCATTACCGTCGGTAGAAATTTGACATAACCTACATGTACGGAACTTGTTGGCGACAGAGAAACTCCTTTAAAATTATACTTTTTCTTTGTGTTTACATAGTGACATTGTCTGTTAAAATATTGAAAAAATCAGAATATGCATTTGATATCGAAAACTGTTTTAAGTTCATTCCACCTCGTCTGCTGTAGAGCTTATGTCAAATTTAATCATTTTTTCCCCAGGGCAAATCCGTTTCAGGACAAACCGCCGCGGGGGAAGGGCCTGTAGGATTCGCCTCCTCAAGGTGGCCCTAGCACTCCCGCAAGAATGTTATTGCCAGATCGTGGTTGGGGATACCCACTAACACCCCTGGCTGATCCTCGTTGCGTTCTATGTCCGGACTGTGGGCTCGCACACGCATTCACCTCTAGCCCTGAAGTCAAATTTAACCAGTGTTAAGGCAGATAACCTGTTAATAAATTATATAGACCACCCATTGGTTTTAGATCACGCAAATTTCAAAAAATACTTTTCTATAAAACTTAGTATTAGATTAAAACTTCTACATATTCACCGTTCTGCTAGAGATTTTGTTAAATCATTTACCACATTATCATCACATATCATTAGTTTCCCACGTAACTGCTTGTATTAGCAGATGAATAAATAATCGGTTATACTCAGATTGTACACACTTAGACCACTGCACATTTCTTGATACTGTGGCCGGGATAAGCGGGCTACACCCGGAGCAAGACAAGTTTTAATTGGACCATTGTCGCGAAGTTGAGTTTTATTGTCACGCCATATTTAGCTTCCCGTTTGATCTCCGCCATGACGAGGGTTGAGGGCCCATCATTCTTACCAACCACTCATCAACCGCGATTACAGGCTAAAATAAAAGACTATGGACTCCACATTCACAATCTTTGCTATCGATCAGTGAAAAAACGTCTTCGTCTTGGGACAGGACAGAAGTGATAACTTGCGTGAGAGAAAGGGAAGTCAGACAGCCTAGCAGTTTTTACGTGAATCCCGAACAAACAGACAAAGTGACAAGCATATACGAAATTTAAAAAAAAAATGCATGATGTTCTCCATCATTTATATGGTGTATTCCAGTCGTTTTTTTGAAGTGACAACTTCTTATGGGAGGGTAAACCGCTTCGTTACGTAACGCGTTACGGCACCAGTCTATCTGGCTTCCCTTTCTCTCACGTTAGATTAGTTTAAGTTATCACTTCTGTAGGGTGTCCCGAGAGGCACACCGTCTTTTTATGTATTTTAAATAGCTTCAATGTACAGACTCCGCATTTTTAGTATTCTATAATATTGTTACGACCTAGGCGCCGACAAAAACGAACTCACAACTGCATATCTGTAAAAACACATTTGTTACCTTTAGGCATTTTGACTTGTTTACTTATTTATTGGCATGCGTTTACTAATTATTCTAGAGAACAGTCCATTGTTTTATTGTACTTGTTTACGGCCGTTGCGGTCGACTCATTAGCCAGGTGTTTCGGATTTAAAGTACAAACTGATTCTTGGAAATTCAGTCCACGCAGCCATACATATTGAATCTGTGCAGTGTAAAGGAATGCCCCGATTGAGGGACAAGGCAGTCGAGCGATAACCACGAGCGAAGCAAGGCGTGTGTACTAAAATCGGGAGCCTTTTAGTGAGGGACTTTGCGCGTTTTATGGAATTACGACCTTCTGTATTACGTTTAAACGTGTTGTGTTCGGTTATATTTGTACCTATGTTATACGAGTTTGTATAATTCTAATAAACTCTATAATAATTCTAACGGCATTTTAATTCGAGTCTCGCGACTCGTAACAATATCATATATTTTCCAAAATACAAAGCGTCTCTAGTTGTCGTAAAACCTCATAGCTTCTTTCTATACAAAATGTTAAACTTTACAGCAAACAAAAAAGGTTCCAACATTACATTACAAAAAGTTACGACATTACATCGATCCATTCACTAATATTACTTAAAGGACAAATGTATAGATACCACTGAATTTTTGTATTGTAAAATTGAATATTCTATCTAATAATAATAATATATTATTTGGGGCCTATGCAGGGAGTGGTGAGTCACCATCTGCCCATTTGTCCATGTTCCTCGAACATTACGACAGGTCATAGCCATAGTCCCCATATTTCCAGACCCCTAGTACCACTAGCAGTCCACCCCAATAGCCCGGTACTTTTTGTTCTCATTTCCCACAATAGTCCTACACTGGCCGGGGCTTGTTCTTGGATGCATTAATAATATTTATATTGTGTAGATAGGGATAATTGCCGGTCAGTGTCACGCCACATTGACATTTTAATTTGTCTATTGATGCTAGAACAAAAAACAGACGGTGTGTGTCTCGGGACATCCGACAAAAGTGATAACTTATACTAATCTAACGTGAGAGAAAGGGAATCCAGACAGAATGGTGCCATAACGCGTTACGTAACGAAGTGGTTTACCCTCCCATAAGATGTTATCACTTCAAAAATGTTCTGCCATATTTGAAAACATATCAATATCTACAAAAATTGTCACTATAACTACATTTTACATTTTAAAAGTTGATAGAAATTTCAACCAAAACCAGACCACGTTATCTATGCCTTTGTATTAATCATTATCCAAATACATACATTTCGTATTAAAGACTGTTTTAAAACCTGTAGATTACTTTTTGAATTATTCAAATTGGACATTCCATTCAAAAGATATTAGGAATTTAATAATGTCAATCTAAATTAATAATAATAATATTAATTCAATATATATTATAACTTATAAGACGCAGAAAGTCGTAAGTAAACTGGAGCTCCAACTGATGGTAAGTGGTTAAGAAGGTTGGATAGATGAATGTGGCTAAGTGGTGCAAAATATAGTCATTTTTATATTTTACTTTGTACGAACTTCAAAAAGTTGTAGAAAATATTTATGTTTTGCTTATTAGATATTTTTAAAGTAGATTTCTTTTTTCCTAGAAATTTATTTTATTTCCACTAATGACTACTGTATTATTAATATAAATAAAATAGCTGCTACTCAGTTTTACAAACGAATCATTGAAATACGTAAGAGATAGAATTGAGTAAATTTAAAATCCGGTTTATAAATACTACCCTATGTATATTGCCTCTGTATACAAAATTAATTGTCTAATATTTAAAAGTTACTCTGTGGTTATTTTAACTGAGAAATTGCGTGTTTCTTATGAAGGATAAAATAAAACATAAATTAGATGTTTTTTTCAGATAATTACTTTACCTTTAAATCCCGGTTGTAACACAGCTCCGCTTCTATCCGCTTCACGTACCAGACGTGTGAGCCTGTTAACGCCATCTGTTAGTTAATAGCTATACTACACATTTTACTCTGTCCCATTCACTCATTCCCGGTCCTATCCTTTTCTCTGTCCATTCCATTTTTTTTGTCGCCTCGCATCTCCTCGCAAATCTAACCTCTCTGCTAAAACGTGTCGTGGAATCGTGTGAAATTTATTAAAAGAAGAAATATCTGAAAAAAAAACTCTTGTTAAAGAAACGTGTTAAAAGTGTACCTAAAAACTTCAATCCAGCGACCTATAACAAAAGTGAAATCAGGTTAGTCCCTGTTTCTTCTCCTTGTTTCCTACAACCCCTTTTTTGGTCCTTCGAGCCGGATAATATACTCACGTTTCACACTACTCATTATTACATTTTAATCATATTTACACATATTTCACACCTTTTCAATCGCTTCGCCACGCGGTGTTCACGACGCCATATTGACTCATATTGTACCGCAACGCATTACTCAATACTCACGCGCATATCACACAAACACTCATTTATTTTAATACTTCAACGCATAACCTATCATACTTATATTTCAACTTTTTTATATATTACTCATCTAACTAAAATGGCAAAAGCAAAATCAATCGAAACTCCAATTGATACGAAAGTGTTATTACTAGAAGCCAAAAAGGATAGTTTGTTTGAAATAATTCAACAAATCTATGATCTAACCCTTAAAACAGACCCAGACTCCAAAGTACAGTTTCTTTCGCGTATCAATTCAATAGATAAAACGCGTTCGGACTTTATTGAAACATTAGATTCACTCATTGCAGCCCAGTTAGCCTCTAATCCGCAATCAAAACCAAACTACATGCCTTTTCATGCATTTGATCAGTTGTATTGTTGCATTAAAGAAACCGCTAACTTGTTACAACAAGAAAGAACAGAAATGTTCAACGGACAACAAGTTGATTTTTTAAGCAGAAAGTTACCTCCACTTCAACTAGCATCATTTGATGGCAACCCTTTAAAATGGCAAACTTTCTATGAAAACTTTAAAAGCTTAATACATAATAACAAGCACCTTTCAAACGCTGAGAAAGTTCAATACTTAATAGGATGTCTTTCAGGCAAAGCGCTAACAGTCTGTGCAGGATTAACTCCCACCGCTGATAATTATTCTATTCTTTGGGACTCTCTTATTGAAAGATATCAGGATACTAGGATCCAAGCATCAATGTATTTGGATACCATGATACAAAGTAAACAATTTAAATCTCTTGAATCATTTATTGATAATTTTTGCACAGCTGAAGCTGCACTTAGGCTTTTAAAAGTGGACAATTTATCTGATTTTATTATTACTCATATAGCTCTTAGCAAATTAGACAAAGAAATTGTAACACAGTTTGAACAATCACATAAGAATATTACTTTTCCATCTTTTGAAAAATTAACTAAGTTTTTAAAAGAACAAATTAAAATTCAAACGCTTCGCACTCCATCTTCAACTCATATTTCTAAAACTAATTTAACTTTGAATAAAAAGTCTTCTCGCACTCATGCTTTTGTAATTAACACAAATAATAGTCAAAATAGTGGTAACCTGCGCTATTGTGTTATTTGTAATATTCAAAATTCTCATCCTCTTTATAAATGTGAACATTTTCTCAATCAAAACCCTTATACTAGAAACAATCTAGTTAATAAATATGGTTTTTGTAAAAATTGCCTAGGCTTTCATAATATTAATATATGCAAATCTCTAAACAGATGCTCACAGTGTCAACGTAAGCATCATAGCTTACTACATTTTGACAATACATTTTCTCAACCCATTAATGAACCCTGTATCTCGCAGTCGTACGACTCACTTAACCATAGAAACAATAACGCTTCAACCACTATGAATCAAGCCCGCACCGCGGCCCCGTGTGCGCCCCTGCCACTTCACCGTCACCGCGCGCCCGCGCTTCTCTCCTCGCCTCACCGCCCGCAAGACTGCCGTGCCCCCGCACCTTCCTCCGCGCTTACTTCTGACTCGCCCGCCGCGCACCATCTCACCCCTCAAGCATCCACGCACTTCGCTTGTGTGCCGCATAACATTGTTGCAAATTCCGATCAACAGCACTCGGTTCAGCTTGCTTCCACTACGCTAGACCGCGAAAATATGAACGACTTAGCTTTATCAACCACTACTTTTACTCAAAATAAATCACAAAATAATACCGTATTGTTACCTACTGCATTAGTTTACGTTTATAATAATTTTAAACCTCAAACAATTAGAGTTTTTCTAGATACGGGTTCCATGAGTAATTTTATTACGAAAAATTGTTGTAAACGATTAAATTTAAATATAACTCTCGCGCCTTCGTCTATAAAAGGTATAGGCGAATCGCAAACCATTTGTCTTGGCTTTACTACTTTTAAAATTTTCTCTCGCTTTGATTCTCGTTGTTCTTACACTATTAACGCTAGGGTAATAGAAACAATTACAGACCGCTTACCAAATACGCGCATTGATACTTCGCTACTTTCGCATTTGCGGTATTTACCTATGGCAGATGATTGCTTTGATACGCCCGCAGCAGTCGATTGTTTGATAGGCAACGAACTGTTTCCCTTCATGCTTGGGTGTGATAAAATCATATCGCCGCACTCATCGGTTGTGGCTATCCAATCCACGTTAGGTTACATCGCGATGGGTAAAGCGGACTGCAGCCAATATCCTCTGCGCGACTCATCTCCTGAGGTTTTTTGCTGTACAACAGAAGAGCCATCGCTCGAAACGCTCACGCAACGCTTCTGGGAGATCGAAAACGTCCCCAATAAAAATCACGTAAGTCCCGACGATGAAGCTTGCGAACGAATATTTCAAAATACGCACTCCCGCGACGAAACAGGTAGATATATCGTGCATTTACCCTTTAAGGAAGACCCCTCTAATCTTGGTGACTCATACTCTAACGCAAAGCGTCGACTTTTTCAACTAGAAAAGATATTAGATTCCAATACGCAGCTTCGCGAAGATTATAATAACACTCTTCAATCATATATAAATAATACTTATTTAAACAAAGTTGAAAATCCCTCTCATAATTCTAATTGTTACTATATACCGCACAGAGCTGTATATAGGCCTGATAAACAGACTTCTCAGACGCGCATCGTGTTAAATGCTAGTTGTCAAACTACGCATAAAAAATCTTTAAATGATTTGCTTTATATCGGCCCGAACTTACAAGCTCATATTTTTAATCTATTACTTAATTTAAGAATGTTTTCAATCGCCTTGTCCGCAGACATTGAAAAACATTACTTTCAAATTAAACTCACACCATCGCATCACCCTTATCAGCGTATTCTATATAGATTTAATTCTACAATGGAAATAGACACTTACGAATTTTCTCGTGTTTCATTTGGCATCTCAAGCTCACCATACCTCGCTATGAGAGTAATTCATCAGCTCGCGGATGATAACATTGACAAATACCCGCTCGCCGCCTATGACGCGAAAAATAACATGTATATGGATGACTATATTAACTCTGTAGACGGCTTAGAAAAGGCTGAATCCACTTACCGACAAATGGTAAACATGTTTAAATCAGGTGGTTTTAATTTAATTAAATGGATATCTAATGATGAAAATTTCTTAAATAAAATTCCCGCTTCTCAAAAAAACCCTAAAGTTATTAATTTTGACTCAATGGATACTAAAATTGTAGGAATGCAATGGCATCCTAATTCAGATATTTTTATTTTTAAAATTAACTCAGATACTCGTGAATATACGAAGCGTTCTATACTCTCGGTCACCGCTCGTCTATTTGACCCCCTAGGTCTGATAGGACCTGTAACGACATTCATGAAACTGCTTGTTCAAGAATGTTGGAAGTTAGGTCTCGACTGGGATACTCCAGTACCTAAATCGCTTTCTCAAAAATTTAAACAATTTATTAACGAACTCTCATATCTCGAACATATTAAAATACCTCGTCATGTAGGAATATACTCTTCATCTCAAATCACTCTAGTAGGCTTCGCCGATGCAAGCGAACACTGTTACGGCGCTGTCGTTTATATTCGTGTTTCTGATAAGCTCGACCATGACGGTTCAGTTTATTTGCTTACTTCGAAGTCTAGAGTCTCCCCGCTTAAGAAAATATCAATCGATCGCCTCGAACTCTGCGCCGCACTTTTGTTAGCAAATCTTCTCAATTCTGTATATGACATGTTTATTAAACGCTGCAAAATAACCAACATTTATGCTTTCTCAGATTCCACAGTGGCTCTCACTTGGATTCATTCGCCCGCTTATAAATTCCACACTTTTGTCGCAAATAGAATTACTGATATTAACTCAAAACTCCACGCTAAGCACTGGTTCCATATCAATGGCCAGGAAAATCCAGCAGATATAATCTCTCGTCCTATAACTTCTAAAGAACTATTAACTCGTAATCTCTGGTTTCACGCCCCTTCATGGGTTTCTTCTCCTATTTCTCAATGGCCTATTCAACATTTCCAAGTAAACACACATAGTCAATTTTTTGAAGCCAAACCCGTCACATTAACAGTAAGTAAAGTTACTTCTGATATTTTACACCCCATTCAAACTCTTGCTGATCGTGTCTCTAGATGGTCAAAGTTACTTCGCATTATGGTATACATACTTCGATTTTGTAAACTTTTGCACTCTAAAGATTTAATTACCGTTTCAGATCTTGATTTCGCAGAGCTTAATATTATTCGCTATGTCCAAAATAAACACTATTTTCAAGATATAGTTTCACTCAAAAATAATAGACTTTGCTCTAAAGCTCTGATTAAACTCCACCCCTTTATGGATAATGACATAATAAGAGTTGGTGGACGTTTAAGTAATTCTCGATTAGACTATGGTCAAAAATACCCTATTATTCTTCCCGCTAAAGAGCGCATAACGCAACTTATAGTCGATCATTATCATATAAATAATCTCCATACTGGACCCTCATTATTGCTCGCATTACTCAGACAAAAATTTTGGATTCTTGCAGCTAGAAATTTAGTTCGTCAAAGAGTTCACAAATGTAATTTATGTTTTCGATTAAATCCCAAGTCTCAAACACCACTCATGGGAGACCTTCCCGAATTTAGAGTGTCTCAAGCTAAAGCTTTTGTTTGCACAGCCGTAGATTACATAGGACCATTTTTCATAACACATGCTCGCCGCCGAGGTGTTAAAAGTCAAAAGGCATACATTTGTCTTTTTGTATGTTTATCCACGAAAGCTGTTCATTTAGAACTAGTCTCAAATTTAAGTTCTGATTTATTTCTTGACGCCTTTAAAAGATTTATCTCTAGAAGAGGACCAGTTTCCATGATATATAGTGATAGAGGCACTAATTTCATTGGCGTCAAAAATAAATTAGACGAAATATATGCATTAATACAGTCCAAAGCTCATAATAATTACATAGGTCAACAGTTAGCAGAATCTCGAATTCAATTTAAACATAGCCCGCCATATGGACCTCCTTTTAACGGTCTCAGCGAGATAAATGTTCGCTGTGTCAAAACTCATTTATTGAAGTGAAACTTCTATATAGAGGGGGTCTTATGGAGTTTTGACTCACGAAAAGATGTCACAGTCACGTGATCACCGTCACTAATTCTTACATTTTTAAACTCGTGATATCTTTCGAATAGAATGTCCGAATTGAATAATTCAAAAAGTTATATAAAGGTATTGAAGCAGTCTTGAATATGAAGTAATTTATTTTGATAAGGATTAATATCAAGATACAAATAAAAAGCCTTTTCTAGCGGCGGCATTTTAATTAATTTTTTATAATAAAAAAACGCTTATTGTGGCATAACTATAATAGTTAGATATATGTAGTCGCGATACTTTTTGTAAATAATGATGTGTTCTACAAAGTCGTAGTACATTATTTTATTTTATCATCAATAGTTTTCGCAGCGCATGCGATTTTAGGTATTTTTTTATACCTTGGATTAAATTTTTGGAGTTTTAGTAATGATCCCTAATTTTTTTGTAAATATAATATAGCCTATGTCACCCGGGGATAGCGTAGCTTGCCAACAGTGAAATAATTTTTCAAATCGGTTCAGTAATTTATTTTATTTGTTATTTTATCATCAATAGTTTTCGCAGCGCACGCGATTTTAGGTATTTTTTTTATACCTTGGACTACATTATTGGAGTTTTAGTAATGATCCCTAATTTTTTTGTAAATATAATATACCCTATGTCACCCGGGGATAGCGTAGCTTGCCAACAGTGAAAGAATTTTTCAAATCGGTTCAGTAATTTCGGAGCCTCTTCATGCAAGCAAAAACCAATCTTATCTTTCCTCTTTATAATATTAGTCTAGATATTCATAAATATATTTATTATAAAATTATATAGATATTTGCATATTATAAAAAGCGCAAGATTTTTCCCTGGAAGTTGCTTAATAAAATTGGGAGCTGGGTTGCCCTAAAAAGCGCTATATCTAGCTTCGAAAGCGCTAAAGTGGCAGACTTTGAGCCGAGCCGAGCGCCGGGGAAGTCCCGCAAACGAGAAAGCGAGCGAGAGAGCGAGCGAGGATATACCTCGTTCTCCGACGACCTCGTCCCTCTAATACCTAAAATCGCATTCTGCGCATCGGAAAGTGGGATGTTCCAATAAGAAAACAAATTAACAACTAGAAAACTTTGCCAACGGTTCAGTTTTTCGAAAGTCACAACGAGGTGAACGACAAGTGTTGACAGAAAAAAATTGTCGGTGCGTGTGTAGTGTATTACACTATACAGACAAAATATATATTATAGGAGTTACATCTGCTCTGTTGGTATTCTCCGCGGTGTGTATAGTAAGTATATTTGAAATATTTTTTGAAATACTTTTTTTCTGTCAATATAAATCATCAAAGCCGCGTGTTCCAATACTTTTTAAACTCGTGATATCTTTCGAATGGAATGTCCGAATTGAATAATTCAAAAAGTTATAATAAAGGTATTGAAGCAGTCTTGAATATGAAGTAATTTATTTTGATAAGGATGAATATCAAGATACAAATAAAGTGCCTGTTCTAGCGGCGGCATTTTAATTAATTTATTGAAATAAAAGGACACTTATTGTGGCATAACTATAATAGTTAGACATATGCTGCCGCGACACTTTTTGTAGATAATGATGTGTTCTGCAAAGTCGTAGTACATTATTTCATTCTATCATCAATAGTTTTCGCAGTGCTCGCAATTTTAGGTATTTTTTACACCTTGGGTTACGTTATTGGAGTTTTAGTAAGGATCCCTAATTTTTTTGTAAACATAATAAAGCCTATGTCACACGGGGATTGTGAAGCTTGCCAACAGTGAAAGAATTTTTCAAATCGGTTAAGCAGTTTTGGAGCCTCTTCAATGCAAACAAAGAATTTAATCTTTTCTCTTTATAATATTAGTATAGATATTCATATATATTTATTATAAAATTAATTAGATATTTGCATATTATAAAAAGCGCAAGATTTTGCGCTGGAAGTTGTTTAATAAAATTGGGAGCTGGATTGCCCTAAAAAGCGCTATATCTAGCTCCTAAAACGCTAAATTGGCAGCTCTGGTGAGCCGAGCGCCGGGAAAGTCTCGTAAACGAGAAAGCTAGCGAGAGAGCGAGCGAGGATATACCGCGTCCTCAGACTACCTCATCCCTCTAATACCTAAAATTGCGTTCTGCGCATCGGAAAGTGCGATGTTCCAAGCCGCTATTAATGGAGGCAAACTTAAGTTTGCATCGAACTATAGCTCTGCTCTCCACGTGACAAGGCATCACTGCCTCTATTTGTGGTATGTGTAAAAAAAATATAAATAAATAAATAGAGTTTGTTGAGTTAACAAAAATAACAACAAGAAAACTTTGCCAACTGTTCAGTTTTTCGAAAGTCATAACAAAAGTGAAGGACAACGAACAACAAAAGCGTTGACGTAAAAAATGGTCGGTGCGTGGGTAGCGTATTACATACACCATTAAAATGTACTTAACCTAACCAAATCATAATTTGCAGTAAACCTGCGAAAAATCGAAATGTGTGCTGGGACACATATTAGAAGTGAAACTTCAACGGACAAGTGGAAAAACGAATCGCAACGGACAAGTGGAAAAACGAATAGCAACGGATAAGTGGCAAAACGAATCGCAACGGACAAGTGAAAAAACGAATGGCAACGGATAAGTGGAAAAACGAATCGCAACGGACAAGTGGAAAAACGAATCGCAACGTACAAGTGGAAAACGAATCGCAACGGACAAGTGGAAAATCTTCAACTGACAAGTGATATAATGAATCGCAACAAAATTTTAACTTGAAGTTTTACGGGCAGGTTTTCAAATTGGACAAGTACATTAACAATCTGCCCGTAAAACTTCAAGTTAAAATTTAGTTGCGATTCATGTTATCACTTGTCAGTTGAAGATTTTCCACTTGTCCGTTGCGATTCGTTTTCCACTTGTACGTTGCGATTCGTTTTTCCACTTGTCCGTTGCGATTCGTTTTTCCACTTATCCGTTGCCATTCGTTTTTTCACTTGTCCGTTGCGATTCGTTTTGCCACTTATCCGTTGCTATTCGTTTTTCCACTTGTCCGTTGCGATTCGTTTTTCCACTTGTCCGTTGAAGTTTCACTTCTAATATGTGTCCCAGCACACATTTCGATTTTTAAAATTATTGGTACTCAGATCTTAACTTACGAAGAATTCTCTACTGTTATTGTTCAAATAGAAGGATTGCTGAATAGCAGACCTTTATGCATTCTGAGTTCAGATCCTTCAGACATGTCAGCTTTAACCCCTAATCACTTTCTTAATGTAACTCCAATAAAATACTTACCCGCTGAAGATTTATTACAAATTCCTGATAATCGCTTAACTCGATACCAATTACTCACAAAACTCACTCATTCATTCTGGCAACGTTGGAGCCAAGAATATTTAACTTCTCTGCAACAACGGCAGAAATGGAATACGCCTTCTAATCCTATAGAAATAGGAAATATTGTACTTTTGAAAGATTCAGGTACACATCCGCTTTGTTGGCCGTTGGGCATTGTAGAGAATGTATATCCAGGAAAAGACAATGTAATCAGAACTATAAAGGTACGAACCAAGTCTGGTACTTACATTCGGCCTGTAGTTCGGGTTTGCCCTTTACCATCTCAATAAACTTACTTTTATTGCTCTCTATTTTTTAATTTACTCGCACTCTCGTTTTATTTTGTTTTTGTTTGATAAATCACCTAGACTTAGTCTAAAACTCACTCACTATTTTTCTCATTCACTCATTCATTTGATCAAACACTTACTCACTCACTTGCCTACTCACTCACTCACTCACTCACTTACTCTCTTGCTCACTCACTCACTCACTCTCTTGCTCACTCACTCACTCACTCGCTCTCTTGCTCACTCACTCACTCGACATTTCTAGAGGGAAACCCTCTAGGCCGGGGGAGTTGTTAACGCCATCTGTTAGTTAATAGCTATACTACACATTTTACTCTGTCCCATTCACTCATTCCCGGTCCTATCCTTTTCTCTGTCCATTCCATTTTTTTTGTCGCCTCGCATCTCCTCGCAAATCTAACCTCTCTGCTAAAACGTGTCGTGGAATCGTGTGAAATTTATTAAAAGAAGAAATATCTGAAAAAAAAACTCTTGTTAAAGAAACGTGTTAAAAGTGTACCTAAAAACTTCAATCCAGCGACCTATAACAAAAGTGAAATCAGGTTAGTCCCTGTTTCTTCTCCTTGTTTCCTACAGAGCCTATAATCTGATTTCTAATATAACTGCTTCATATTTCATTATGTTCGGCACATCGCATGGTGTATAGCGATGGGCAGTTCAGGCTTTATAGAACAGTGCTAACCCCTTTGAAAATGGTAAAAAAGGAAAAAATAATAGTATGATGAAACCAATTGGAAAAGAAAGAGAATGTAACAAAAATAAAATGAAAAATAATTTAGTTTTAAGGGGGTGAAGAACGGTTTATCTCAGTTTCCGGTAAAACTAGTCCTGTGGTAAAAAGTTAAATAGCAAATTGTAGGTAATAAAAAGATCTACAACTTTTGAATTTACACGTTTTTCACATAACCTCAAAAACTATATGAAAAATTCTTATAACTAAGTTTTTGGTTTTGTATTTTTATCTTTTATAAAAAATGTTTTTTCACGCAATTTGGTGAAAACTTACCTTTTTATGTCGTTTTCTTCACCTTATTTTATGTTGACGAAGTGAGTTTGCCTTTCCCGGGGCACTCGGGATGCGCTAGGATCAGCGTGGTCGTAACTACGTTCTAAGTCTGACGCTCTTCCTGCCATAAGCACTGGGCACATGGGAGAAGGGTGGTTTTAGTGGAGTATTGAGTTTTCGAATCTCCACACAAGCCGGCGATTTGACTCTGGTGGCCATTCGTGGTGTCACCTCTCGTCGCTTTGCTCCAATCCCTAGCAATCTACCCGGTAGTGTGCGAAATGCATTTCCCCGCATTAAAAAAAAGACCATATGCCTTTTTTGTCGCCTTGTAGGACAGGCCACTCCATCACGGGAATTAGTATTGTTACGACCGGAACACCGACAAAAGACAAATTCACACCCGCATACCTGTAGATTTTTTTACCTTTTCCGGCATTTTAACTTCTTTTGTTTACTTTGTGTTTAAAATTTGTAATTAGAAACACAGCCCATTGTGTATTGCAATCTTTTATAGTAGTCATTAGCCAGGTGTGATTCTTGGAGATTCAGTCCACGCGGTCGAGTATTGTGTCGAGACATATTATATTTGGTCAATATAAAGCAACGCCCCAAGGGAGGGGTGAGGCAGTCAAGCGAACCACAAGCGTGGCAAGACGTGTGTACATTCGATAATCTATATAGTGACAGACTTTGCGCTTGTTATTGAATCGTGTATTACCTTTTGTACGGGTAGTGTTTTCAGTTACATTTGTACATGTGTTATACGTGTTTGTAGTTCTAATAAATTCTATAGTAATTCCAACGGCATTTTAATTCGAGTCCCGCAACTCGTAACAGTACTATTTCTCCGTTCCTGCATGATATGTATCCGTGCAGGAACGGAGAAAGAATACAATTTCCTGCCGCCGGGCAGCCTGTCGTAAGAGGCGACAAGACAACCCACAGCCAGGTGGGAGGACATTTGCCCGACTGGATGGCTACCACTCCTGGTCTAAAGTATGTCGCCGTAACAACCTTGAGTTGTGTTGCGGCATTGGTGACCAGGTTCCAGTCTCCCTTAAGAGAGCGGAAGAGCATTTATAGCACCTTTGGTGTTGCAAATGTTCATAAGCGACGGTAACCGCTTTCCATGAAGCGGGCCGTCTGCCTGTCTGCTGAACTCGTGCAATAAAAAATAAATGAAAAAATATTTGTATAGGTTAATGAGGGATTTAGTATTAATTTTAATACTGCCAAACACATTTTGTGCGTTGATTTAAAGTTAAAACATGCGGGTTAACGGGCAGCCAGGACACAAATTGCGCCAAGAGCGGCGCATTTCGCCGACTCGGCCCGGTGTGAGTCATTAGCTGGCAGTAATTTCACCGTGGACCTACCTACCTTAAGTCGGCCCACTGAACCAGCGGTATGTACACCTTGTTTTTTTATCAGCCAGATTTTGCTAAGTTAGGGCTTGTTTAGAGTTAGATAACCTTTGGCTTTTGTTACCCTAATGTAAAACTAGCTAGCGACTTCGTCCGCGTGGAATAGTAAAAAAAAAATTGGTCTTAGCGTGATGATATATAGCCTATAGCTTTCCGCAATAAATGGGCTACCTAACACTGAAAGAAGTTTTCAAATCACATCAGTAGTTCCTGAGATTAGCGCGTTCAAGCAAACAAACAAAGCTTTATATATTAGTATAAGATTTCCATTTTAAATAACTCTTCAGAAACACTATTTTCTTTCTTTCTTTCTTAGAAGATAATTTTTGTAGTAACATTTCAGTTACATTGTGTCTTTAGATGATTCATTTAAAAGATTTTCCACTGTCATCTCTTACTTTAGACGTGGCTTAGTAGTCTGATATATTTAAATATCATTAAAAGCCGATTTTTCGATCACCAGATACAAGGTATTTTATATAATAATATACAACATGTCTGTTCATTCACATCATCTGATTTATATCAAATCAAAGATTAGTTACATTCAAAAGTGACTAGATGGCGTTAGACGTTTTGAAATTCGCATTCGCATTTAATCCTACCTACATGACAGTTGTATAATATTTTTTTATTTTTTTTAAGGCGGGGTAAATGCTGTTTACGCACAATACTGGGTCCTTTGCAAGGGATTAGACCGTTATCGCATATGGAGGCATTCCATTAAAGGCAATCCAAACATATTTGATCAGCTTGTGTGGAGATTCCAAGAAGTTGCACAGGCAACAACCAATACCCACTAAAACCACCCTCCTCCCATGTGCCCCGCGCTTTTGTGTAGGAAAGGCTGAGACTTAGAACGTAGTTACGCCCAGTCCGGAGTTCTATAATATAGATAGACTGTTCTGCCACAGCTTTGTGTTGCGCGTTTTATTTTGGATTATAAATCCTTTGTTTTGTTTGCAAAAATATTGTCTATTGTCGTATTGTACTCGCTCATTAGCATCGTTAGCCAGGTGTTGCGGTTTTTTTGCATTTGTGAAGTATAAAACGACGGCCTGAAGGAGAGAAGGGGGCAGTTGAGCGACCACTACAATACGGGCGTGGTGTGTGTACGTTTGGGAATCTAATAGTGACGGACTTTGCGCGTTTTATTGAATTACAATCTTCTGCATTACGTTTGGATTTGTTGTGTTCGGTTATATTTGTACCTGTGTTATACGTGTTTGTATACTTCTCATAAACTCTGTAATAATTCTAACGGCAATTTAATTCGAGTCCCGCCAAACTCGTAACAATATAATAAACGCCTGTTTCGTGGCCCAATTCATAGGGACCACCGAATTAATTCGCTCAGAGAGCTCTAGCTGCCAAAATTTGCAGAAAATTACTTCTTTGTTGTGCACAGTGGTCACCGTATTGTCAGTTTGCAGATTGCTGTGTGGCCTTGCCTAATCTCTACTTTGTAGAAGGGCCTTTTATAGTTTATTTAATTAAAGGAAATATGTAGAACCAGAGAGCTTTTTTTAAATCCAAAGTCTGTTATATATCAACATTAAATGCTAATCATTATTCCATCTATATAATTATCTCATGTACCTATCTTCTCTAATACTATTATATAAAGCTGAAGCGTTTGTTTGTTTGATTGAACGCGCTAATCTCAGGAACTACTGGTCTTGTTTGGAAAATTCTTTCAGTGTTAGATAGCCCATTTATCGAGGGAGGCTATAGGCTATATATCATCACGCTAAGACCAATAGGAGCGGAGCAACATTGAAGAATGTTTAAAAATCGTTTTTTTTAAACTATTCCATGGGGATGACGTCGCCGGCACATCTAGTAGTTTATATACAGAAGGAGTGTATAATGCTAATATTTTTTTTTAATTTCGCATGAAAAATTGCACCAATAAAAAAACATTACACCCACTACCATGCATTTGACACCCACTAGCATATATACACTTTTGTTTATTGTTAAAGTCAAATTAACAATGTAGTCAATGCGAATCTGTGATAATAGTAGTTACAGTCCTTCGGTCTTACTTATAATAATCTCGTTAAGAAAAGATTAGGCATGTCTTAAGCAAGGGAATCTGACCCTAATCAATGAATATTTTTTTCTTCACTTATAAACGCGTATTACCTGTTGTTTACCTAAGAGGAGAACAGATAAACGAAATTTGTATGATTAACGTAGGTTGTACCCAAAATATTCGGCTAAAGAGGAGTTTATAAGGAGAGGGTAAGATTTTCACTGATCAGTTGCTGAGCAGTTTCATTAAATTTAAGAAACGATTATAAGTAAGGCCGTTTAACAACAGAATCTTAATAATTTTCAAACGTATAATTTAAATTAGTTATGGCCGAAATTCGACCACTGGGCGACAACTAGTTTAAGTTATTAGTTAACAGTTATTTCATTGTTCTTCTAATACGGATCAAAGAACAATTTAAATGCGAAAGATTTTACAGTCCCCATAGTATTGCTATGTGCTGAATAATAAATTAGTGGTATACTAAGTCTAGGTCATCTAGATTCCATTCCTTCCAAACATACAAATAGGCTTGACTTTGTATTTAAGAATTTAAAAATAATTGATCTTGTTGTATGATTTTTTTATTTCTAAATCTCTCTCCCTCCGGACGAACTGGATTGTCCGGGCTTATTGCTTTCTTGTTTGTTTTTGATTTTTTAAATATTTTTATTTACTTGTTAGTTCTTTTATGGTTAGTGATAACACTTTATTCCTTACAACATAAACAATTACAAAAATGCACGATTACAATATTGTCATGGTAAAAGTAGTTGAAGGGCTTATCGCTTCCTAACTTGAAGTATATATATAACTAGCTTCAAATCAGACCAGTAGTTTCTGAGTTTAGCGCGTTCAAACAAACAAACTCTTCAGCTTTATATAATTATTAGTATATAATATAACATTCTAAACAAGCCGTGCACATTGAAACTATTAAAAAAACTGGAATAGACTATTGGCCTTACTTATAATCGTTTGTTAAATTTTAAGAAACTGCTCAGCAATTGATTAACGAAAATCTTACCCATAAACTGCTCTTAAGGATAAGAGGTGGTGGTAAAGTAACTCATAAATAACTGTCACAAATAACCAACTTCGAGAGGTACTTTAAGTGACTGCTAAGAGGCAAGATGGCAAGTTTTATTTGTAACAGCCATTGATTAGGGGCTTAAGAGTCTCTTATTTAAGAGATGGCTTATCATTTCTTAACGAGATTATTATAAGTAAAGCCCTATATGGCGAAACGACGGAGAACACGATGCAATTTAACAAAAAATCTTGTCGGTTTGTTCCGGATTCATTTAAAAACTACTAGGCCAATGCAAAACTTCGATGCGGTTTTCCCTGAGACAGGTAATTCTTAGACTTAAACTCTGCGCTACTTTTTATCCTGGGAATCCCGCGGAATTTGTTCTAGGAATTAGATAAAATGGCCAAATTAAAAACAATTGTATTCCAATGTGATTTTTTTTACTGATCGATAGCATAATATGTAATAAACCGTGTGATATTTTTTATCCCGGGAATCCTGCGGGAATTTTCCCAGGAGCAGTTTGAAATTGTTCGACTGTACAAAAATTTGCTAATAGCGACACAGTTTTCACTAAAACGATAGATTACATTCAAATTCAAAAGTTTTTATTCAAAATAAGTTCCACTGAAGAACACTTTTTGGGGGTCATACATACATGTAAGTCAAAATCTACTGCCTGTTTTATGTACAAATCTTAGCAACGTCTTACCGCTGTTTAAAGGAGAACTTCTTCTCCTTGGCAAGAAACTCCGTAGCAACACGTTATTATTAAGTGTGTATGACTGGAAAAAAAATTAACGGAACCGTTTAAAAAAAAACCGGTAGATGTCACTAGCAGTGTTCTACATCGCGATATGGTTTCCCTATAAACACGTGATATATCAATTCTCGTGAATAATTCTCTTCGTGCCTCAATCTAATGAGTAAGGAAATTATTGGGCCCAGGTGACTCTGGGCAATGTCCTTTAAAGGGCGAATGAGTTTTTGAAGGGCTCAGGTCGTCCCTGGAGTTGTCCGCCTACTTTGCGGACGACTTGGGTGAAGCGATCTGCCTAGTTAATCAGTTTTCAGGCTTTTAATTTATAAATTCATAATATTCCATCCGGGCTGGAGGTGAATACGCAAGCGAGCCAGCACAGCCCGGACAAGGAATATACTTACATTTATTGCACATTAGAAACATATTTGACTATGTCATAGAAACCGCATGGGTTTATTCGTGCGACAGAGAGTCGTGTACACAATTGTTATATAAAAAAAACCGACTAAAAAGTATAATACAACTTATTTCTAAAGCTATTTTTAACCGACTCGAAAAAAGGAGGAGGTTCTCAATTCGTCGGGATCTTTTTTTTTTTTTTTTGCTTTTTTTTTTGTATGTTCGCCGATTACTCCGTCATTTATGATCCGATTTACGTGATTCTTTTTTTGTTCGACGCGGAATAGCTTCCAATTGGTCCCCTAAAAATTTTACATAGTTTGGCCCAGTAGTTTTCATTTTATGAACATTTTTCATGAAAATAATTTTCACTCCGTTCCATATGTACACCGATTACTCTGAGATTTATGATTCGATTTACGTGATTCTTTTTTGTTCGACGCGGAATAGCTGCCATGTGGTCCCCTAAAAATTTGACATAGTTTGGTCCAGTAGTTTTCATTTTATGAACATTTTTCATGAAAATAATTTTCACTCCGTTCCATATGTACACCGATTACTCTGAGATTTATGATTCCATTTACGTGATTCTTTTTTTGTTCGACGCGGAATAGCTGCCATGTGGTCCCCTAAAAATTTGACATAGTTTGGCCCAGTAGTTTTCATTTTACGATCATTTTTTTGTTCCCGGTTCTTGGGACCTATATTTTTTAAGAAGCGCGGCACCATTCGTATTTCCACCCATACATAGCTAGACACTAAAAAGTAACAAATAAAAAATTAAAACTTCGTTTAAAAAAACCGACTTCAAAAACTAAAAAACTAAAATGTATAAAATAACTTATTTCTAAAGCTATTAAATATTAATATATATTATCTAAAACATCTTGAAGTCGGTGCAAAGCAAAACATAAAAATTACTATATTTTGAAAATTACTAAGCATTTTAGTTTTTTAGTTTTTGAAGTCGGTTTTTTTATTAATTATAATATCTTATTTTTAATATATTTATATTATGTAAAACATCTTAAAGTCGGTGCATAGTAATTTTCAAAATATAGTAATTTTTATGTTTTACTTTGCACCGACTTCAAGATGTTTTAGATAATATATATTAATAATAATAGCTTTAGAAATAAGTTATTTTATACTTTTTAGTTTTTGAAGTCGGTTATTTTAAACGAAGTTTTTTTTATTTGTTACTTTTTAGTGTTAGCTATGGGTACGCCTACGAAAGGTGCTGCGCTTCTTAAAGAATATAGGTCCCAAGAAACGGGAACAAAAAAATGTTCGTAAAATGAATACTACTGGGCCAAACTACATTAAATTTTTAGGGGACCAAATGGCAACTATTTCGGATCGAATAAAAAAAGATTCACGTAAATCGGATCATAAATCTCAGAGTAATCGGTGTAAATACATAATAAAAAACATACCGGCCAACTTGAGAACCTCCTCCATTTGGAAGTCGGTTAAAAATGGGAGCAGAGGCGAGTAATTGTTATCATCACTCTAGTGTCTAGTTCTGCATTGATAATAAAAGCGAAGTTATCATCGTTATAGTATATGGTTGCCTGATGGTCCGCTTTGGATATCAATATAGAATCTTTTTTAGGTTATATCTGATTGATTTTATCTTTACATGTATAAATAACTAGCGGCCCCGGCAAACATTGTTCTTCTCTGAAAAAATAAAAATCTAGGATCCGATCCCAGAGCCACCTACCGGTTCCAATTGTGGATTTAAACCATCCAGGGTCCCACTCAAACACACAAAAACAAAATCACCAAAATCGATCCAGGTGATTAGGAGGATTCTAGAACCCGATCTCAACGCCACCTACCGGTTCCAACGGGATAAAAAGTATCCTATGTCCGTCTCCTGGTTCGAAGCTACCCACCAATTTTCAGCCAAATCGGTACAGCCATTCTTGAGTTATAAATAGTGTTAACACGACTTTCTTTTATATATATATAGATAGATGTAAATAAATTAATTACATATATTAATTAATTTAATCATTACATATATAAATAATGTAAAGATACAATACTTTCCAAGCATACATCTGGCGACCGCTAGGGACCATTGACCTTCACAACTCCACCCTCTCGGAATATACTAAACATGTTAAATGCCCCGTTTTCCCTCATTTCCCTTGATAATTTATAGGAATAGGGGGTCGGCCGGCGTCTGAAACATCCGTAGGGCTCCGTATATCGAATCAACGGAGTACACGTTTTATATGTGTGAAATTAGATTTATGTTGAGGGTAAAGCAAGATAAACGCTTTATGTTTTAACCATTAAGGATGGCCAACCTCTTCCGCGAAATGCTATCTATCCATCTATACCAGCGGTACTCAACCTTTTTTTCATAGGGACCAACACGTGTTAGTCACGATGTCGCGGGCCGTAAAAAAATAATAAGGTAATGATTTCTTAGGTTTTCGCGATTGTTACAAATTAAATTAAATAACTATGAACGGATAAATCGCATATATTTTAACTTGTTGTCAAGTGTTAAGGACTTATTTACTCAACGCACTCTGAATTTTTCTAATGAGCGCAAAATTGGTTTAAAATGGTTGAAAATGGTTTATTAGCCCAACCACAAAAGGCTGGCGGGCCGAGGTTGAGTATAGCTGATCTATACTATAAATCTGTAAATAGTTCGAGTTTTTATAATGCGTTTAACGATGTTAAATAAGCTTGTTTAAAAAGGTTTTTAAATACAAGCTTTTTAATTCCAGTATATCATGTAACAGCAGAGTGTTAGCCAAGACAAGTAAAACGAGCCCAAATACGACGGGTCTCTCTTGTTTAGTACAGGAGTTCCTATGGCCACCTTCCGACTCCATAATTAGGTCAGCTCCAATGCACCATATTATTGCTTTGTCATGCGCTATACATATTCGTGCAAAATTTCAGCTCAATCGGAAACCAGGAAGTTGGTCAGATTTAACTTGCAAGATTCCACCAGAACTTACTTACATACATACTTCCATTGTAAGTTAAATAAAAGCTTGTAAAAAATCAGGGTCCAGATTGGACCAGCAGGTTCAGAAAATACAATTTTTATAATTTTTGTCTGTATGACTGTCTGTCTGTTAGAGCATGAGAAAACTACTGAACGGATTTAAGTGAAACCCGACGGAGAGCAAGCTCATATCCCGGGGCAAAACTTAGGATACTTTTTATCCCGATAAATGAAGTTGATTCCGCGGGATAGAAGAAAAGCTGTGATAGCATGCTGTTTGAACACTACTGAGCATATATGAATGAAACTCGATACAGAGCTGGTTTATATCCCAAATCAACGCTTAGGATATAACTTGAATTTAGGCAGATGTCTAGACAATATGGACTTATTTTCTTTGTTATGATTATATGTCATAATCCGAATTAATTTTTTTTGAAGTAAAATAAAGCTACTGCCTAGGGTAAACGCTAGTTTTTGAACATAAACAATGATGGCGAAAATACACGGTTCATTTTTGTCTTTCAAATTGTGTTGAAATGAGACTTTTTTTTTTAATAAGGCGATTTAACAATTAAGTTAAAAAAGTTTCATAGGTGACTTTTTCACTGCTTATTTGTTATTAAATTGTGGCGTATTGTCAGAGGTGGGGCTTCATCTGCGTTAGTGTTTAAGATTTCGGCAATTTCACGCAGATATGACGAAGGGTTTAATGCTTTATTTGAGATGCGACATATATTAAAGGGCCATTTACATGGAGAGAGTTTTTTGCCTCGAAGATACAATTGTCGAAAGCAACAAAAATATTATCGTGGAAGGGCGATAATCGCCTGGTCATTGAATATTGACGTCTCTGTGTCAACAAAATAGAAAATACCTTGCTCATCACCGAGCTCGAAAAGCAAGTCTCGCATTCAAATTGGTTCAAACTGATTTGTACGATACTGGAATGAACTTGAAG
The DNA here is from genome assembly GCA_949752895.1 of Dendrolimus pini. Lineage (NCBI taxonomy): Eukaryota > Metazoa > Arthropoda > Insecta > Lepidoptera > Lasiocampidae > Dendrolimus > Dendrolimus pini. The sequence continues at coordinate 16,861,089 of OX457144.1, read as the reverse complement.
ACATGTCATACGAGTTCTAATTTAGAATAGTCGATAAATCGTAGATCGTAGAATATCTCTGTGCGATTTGTGTCGTAGTTTAAAGAAAATTCTTGGTGATAATTACCTTTCGATTATCGTATGACATATTCGTAGGCCAGTTTTTGTGTTTTGGTTAAATGTTAACATGTCAATGCGATAGTCTGAGGAGTATCGCCTACGAAAATACTATACGAATTCTCACCCCAAAACTATGCTATAAACTATCTCCATGTAAATGGCCCTTTATCTGGCTACGTCTTAACGGTTATTTCTTAATACTTAAAATATGACACGTTCGGCTACAGACTAAATCTTTGGACATTAACCGCAGATCAAGACACAGGACAAATGTGTGTTTAAAATTAAATTGTACAATGTCATTATATTATCTTTTGTTATTTAGACACTTGTGAAAAAATATATAGAGAGCAAATCAATATAAGGATTTAAAAGCGAATTATATAACAGTTTCATTAACTTATCTACAGTTTAAATAAATCCGTAACAGTAAACTATTACTGTATATGAATAACTATTAGAAATACAAATAATAATTTAAAATCCAAAATAAGAAAAAGGAAAACTAAAAACCAGTTAAAAAAGTCACTTGAAAATAAATATGTCTCTTCACAAATTTAAAGACAGAAATGAAATTATAAAACTACTGCGGCTTTTGCCATATTACATGAAAGTGTGAAATCACTATTTCACTTATAGTTCGTTGACCTTTGTATTTTATAAACAGCATGTAAGTAAAAGCAATGTGGCAAAGAAATTCTTGAGAAGTAATTATAACGTACCTAAAACGTAACTTCAAATAGATTCATCAGCACCAACGATCGTTTACTAACAAACAAACAGACAAACGTACACATGCAAGAGTGATTTGACTTTAAATATAAATACACCCTTTACGAACTTGTAAATGATATTTAACAGATTTCTTATGATACAGGATAAACTATACCAGCAGTTCTAAACCACGTGTAGCGATATATCGGTGTGTTGCGAGATTTGCAAATACGATGTTTTTATCGCTGGAATTGAATCTCTGGGATAATTGGATTGATTTGAGATTATAATACTACTATCTATACTAATATTATAAAGAGGTAAAGTTTGTGATGTTGTAGGGGGTAATCCCTGGATCTACTAAACCGATTTTAAAAATTATTTTACTATTCGAAAGCTACGTTAACAGTGAGTGTCATAGCTATATAACAAGACGCTTTATACCACGGGAGCGGGACAGAGCGCGGGTGAAACCGCGCCGTGTCGCTAATATCATGTGTAATGGTAATACTTGCAACAACTCCAAAAGTTTTATGGTAATAAAAAAACAGCAACTGTTCACTATACTTATATCCAAAGAACCTTACTGTTTAAATACGTTTCATGTACTTTTTTTTATTGCAGGAGTTCAGCAGATAGGCAGACAGGCCCAGGAAATTGTATTCTTTCTCCGTTCCTGCACGGATAAATAAATTTGAATTATAAACTAAACAAATACCGCATTATATTAGAGATAAATATTGTTACATAAAATTATAGTAAATTATAGAGAACTATATACAAAACAGGGGCTAATCACAGAATAAATAAAAATATAACATTATTAATTCTATTCACTTAAAATGGTCGATTGTATGTATCGTTTAGGAATAAGAGGGTACATAACAAAATTAATTATTAACCTTAAAAAGAGGCATGTAAAGAACAACTATGCAACTAAATAAATGTAACAAAACATAAAATCTGGGTACCTTTCTCGACTACTTTATGTGGATAGCAAAGTTAGAGTGTGCCTATCAACAATTGGTCCTCGCATAGATAAACTTTGCAAGAGTTTCCAAGATCAAGTTTTTATTTGCTATTTTTACCTTATGTCTTTGTATGTTATGTTTTTATACAATAAAAATACGTCCAATAGATTAATGATGTTTAATTTAATAAATACCTAAGTATGTAAGGGTGTCGCAAATTTGTAAGGACTATATTAGTTCGTCGCTCAGTAAAAAAGGTAGAGAGCTATACTATAATTGGGAAAATGGTACCTTGTATTGCTGATATTAGTTAAACTGATCGACCAAATTGAACCTATTCGGTCAAATAATTTATTTAAAACCATTAACATGAGTATACATATAGGAATATGCTATCGCAAACAATTGCTGTGCTATAACACTGTGTTGCAGTTGTTAGCGTCCACTTCCAGACAACTCAATTACAGCAGAATCAGAATTGAATATATATATTGTATCTGTTTGCTTTTCTGATAAATAAAAAACCATTTATTATGACTCCGCCTATGTTGACCAACCGCTTAATATGAAGTAATTACACAGCCTTGTTTGGTTTTCATATAAAAGTCTTTATAAGAAAGTCGGATATAATGCCTCGCTTATAATGACATGTTTATTAAATTATGTCCGGTTACAGTGTCCATAGCGATATTGAAAATTATATTTTTTATGAATAAATGTATAATTTGCGAAAACCGGCTCACATATATAGAAAATAGACAGAAATAGACATGATGACTGCATATAGCAGGGATTCCAAACTATTTTGGGCAAGAGATCCTTTTTCCAAAACGAACTGATAACTCAGATCCCCCCTCCTCATAGCTAAATTACTTTAAAAAATCTATGTCTAGTTTTATTTCGTACTAGCTTCGCCCCTCGGTCTCAGCCGCGTGGTGATGGAAATACGTTAGTTTTGAAAATTCACACTATATCTTTATAAATCATAACTTATGTGTTATTCTGATGTGTAAGCTATATCACTGTAAAGTCTCATCAAAATCCATTCAGTAGTTTTTGCTTGAAAGAGTAACAAACATACATCCATTCTCACAAACTTTCGCATTTACAATATTATTATAGGATAGGATAAGATAGGATAGGATAGGATAAAATAGGATTGGATAGGATAAGGATTGATACGAAATACTTATCAATTTAAAAAATTGCGGTTGGTTAAGTGAGTACATTTGACATCATTTTACATGTAACACAACTGTTTGCGATTAATGCAAATTCTTCATTTTATAAAACGGCATTACATTATAACATTATATTATTAAAAATCATACATGTCACTCGCCTTACATACGTTTAAAAATCAATACCTAATAATTTCTATATAAAACCTAAATACATAAAAAGCTGTGAAATCACAAAGTACATAAATAGTAATCGTAAGCAAGTTTCATTGAATTGAATACCAAATCAACAACTTATTACAGTATCTTGAAAGTTTCAAATAAGAACTAATGTTAATTAATAAGGGTTGATGTTTAGACCTCCTCGACCCCCAAAATCAGCTTTCGTTTATGTACCCCTGAGAAACCGATTTCGATCCCAGGGGGTCTATATCGACCACTTGGGGAATCACTGGTTCCGTTTTCACCAAAATATTTACGAGACCCTAGAAAACAGATTTTTATTAAATAAAAATAATTTACTCTAAAAATCCTTTTAATTTTTCATGAATGTAAAATAATGGAGTAATTTTCTGCTCGAATCCTTTGAAGCTGCTAAACAAATAGCCATTAAGCTACAAAAAGAGGTTTATTTTCTCTCGAGAAAATCTAAATAGAAAATATTGTAAATTAAAATCTTTGTTTACAGTCTTTGTGATATCTTTCTTAATTTTGCACTGAGATTACTCCACGGACTCGTCCACCGTATTATCAAACTCATCCCTCTTATTCCCGAAGGATGTTTTACATCATTAGGATTTCAGAGTGGACATTTTTCCCAAATATTTGTGTTTCCCATAACATTTTAAAACATTTTGGAGCAGGTATAAATGATTGCTGGTATGTAAAAAATTGTGATGCTAAGACGTGGTAGCGTAATGACCTGCGCACGCGTCCCAAACTCAAAAGGGCGCGGGTTCGATCCTGGCCGAAACGTATGCACCACTTAGGCAGTTTTTTCTTTACAATTACCACGTGTTGATAACGGTGAAGGAAGACACCGTGATGCAACCTGCACGTCGAGAGAATCGATGTGTCAAACCTGCCAAGCCGCCTTGGACAAGCTTGGCGGGTATACCGTTCCCCCTATAGTGGGAGGCCCGAACCCAGCAGTGGGACAGTTATGGGCTGTTATTAAAAACATATTATAATTCGAGCCAAGCACTAAACTGTGTTCAATGTATTAACCACGATCTGTACGAGCCTTTACCGCCATTTAATGGTAAGCGAAATTTGCACCTAAGTATATTTTTGCTCGTAAGACCTGCACAAGCAAAAATATACTTAGGTGCAAATGTCACTTACCATAAAATGGCGGTAAAGGCTCGTGTAAATCACGTTACTTGTGGAATTGTAGTACGTAAGCATTTGTATCATTCATTGTAAGACGGGCCGGCGCACAATATTATTCATTTATTGAAAAAATAACCAACAGCACATATTACAATAATACAAACACAAAAAACCTTAAAATGTACGGTTAATAAAAGGTTTTTCTATAAAGTTAACTTGCAAACAAACGAGTAAACTAAATTTGTATAAAAATACAATAAATATATACATAATTTAAGTGAAATAAGAAATAATAATAATTAATTATTTGCACACTTAGCATAAATGTATAAGGCTTTTAATTTTGTTAAACGAGGACAAGAAAGACATCAATCACATTAGGACAAAGTAGTTTCAATATTTCGACAACCTAAGAAACTACGAGCAGCGGCGCTCATACCACTGAGTAATAAATTCATCACATTGTGGCATTTTGCAATACTCAATCTGAAAACCCTGCCATCATCAGGATCATCATCCAAGAAAAAAACATTTAAATACTTGCAAAATTAATTATTATTGAAGGAATGGCGAAGGTCTACTAATCCAGTGGCTGGGCGGCCTCAGTGGTTGAGCGGGCTAAGTCTTTGCCAGCTTACCTCACTGCAACGCAAAGGCTACGTAGGCCAGGTTTCGATTCCTGGTATAGTAAATTTCGGAAACATATTTTCTCCGTTATTTACTATGGTCTGGGTGTCTAGGATCGGCTCTAGAGTAATCCATCCATACACTTAACACAAGCGTAACTTGCTTAATTGAGGATATGGAACATATGTGTTTGTCTGAATGATGTTTGAACTGTATGTCTCCCACGGACTATTAAAATGGACTCGGATTTTAGGAGGGCTTGCGTGGGGCCATGGGAAGGCTTACACGTAGAGGCCTCTTGACAAATTTAATCTAATTGTGGCGTGACACTGACCGGCGATTATCTCTGTCTACACCATATAAAATGCACCTAAAGACAAAGCGCCGATTATTATTATTATACATTGTAAGAGAAGACAAAACAACCCACAATTAGGCGGGTCTTCACCTGTTTGGATAGCTACCATCCCTGATCTGGAATATGCCGCCATAATAACCATGAGTTGTGTTCTGGAATTAGTGGCAGGTTCCAGAACCACCTTCCAGGCTAACAGCACATTGGTAGCACTTTTGGTGTTGCAAAATTAAATGTCCATAAGCGAGGTTAACCACGTTCTCTCAGATAAGCCGTTAGCCTGTCTATTGTTAATGCAGCAATTAAAATGAATGTATTATTTACAATTTCTTTCTAGATCGAATATCTCATGAAATTACGTAATCTCCTATGTTAATTCTATGAATCACTCATAGCTCGTAATTCTAATATATGAATATTAGAATTACGAGGCGATAAGTCAATGACTTCTATATCGGGTTGGTTTACATGTCTATATTTAAATGTAAATATTTTGGTTCCAACTATGTCCCATTGGAGAATATTTTTGCACATTTTACATACTTATAAACGTATAAGTTGATTAAGTTGAGTGGTGCGTCCATAATGGTTACCCCGTTGGATAGGGTGACGCACCTCTGGCGAGAGCCTCAATCGTCCGAGAGGGAGTACAAAATAAGACAGCGAGTTGTTGCACTCTTGCAGTATATTGCTTTCTTCATTGTTCCTAATTTTACTTAGACTATATATACAGAAAACTTACCGTTTACGTGATGTGCACACCAGTATTCTTATCAATATTGTAGACGCAGGAACGCAGGATATCAAAAAATGAAAGGGTTTTTCGTATCAATAAGTATAATTCGTTTATAGGTAAATGTATAGCTTTCCGGTACACGACTTTTAAGTAGCGGGGAGGTGAAATGGGGAGGGGGAGAGGCATACTTACCTTTACTATAACCCCCGAGGTCCGGAGACCATGTTTTATTTTTATTTTTAATAAACATAACCTCACTTATTTTTTCGCTAATATTGCACTTCTATCATAAGGCCAAAGTTGAAAAATCTTTTCAAACTCCAAAAAAAAGCCAGTAAACAACATAAAAAGAACTAAAAACCAGTTTAATTGGATAAAAGTGAAGAAAAACACAATAGAGCACATTCACATATACCACAAGAGTAACCATTCAAAATGGCGACCAATAAAGACGATTTTTCAAGTAATCCCATTTATTTATATTTAACCAATATTAAAGAAAAAATGTTCTGCAATGTACTTAAAAATTTATGTAATTAATATACTGATTTATTGTGATATTAAAAAGCAAAGTGCTAATCGTCGTAAATTGATAAATAAAACAAATGTTTCATATGAGACAAAGCTTCGTACTGTTTGTGTGTATAAAATAAATAGTAAATGGTAACCAGTCGGTTCTAGCACTCGACGGCCGCTGCCGCGGCACGCTCGCTTCGCTCGCTCGGCTCGTGCGCTTTGGTCAGCAAATAACCTAACCTAACCGACTGTATGTGTGTATAAAATAAATAGTAAATGGTTACAAGTCGGTCCTAGCATGTCGCTGGCGCGGCACAGCGGCCGACGTATCATTTCTACATTAAAACAGTTTTAATTTTACGAAAAGTTCTAGTGGTTAAATGTAATTCGTGAGTACATTCATAAACAATTCGTGAGTACATTCAGAAACTCAAATTTTTGATACAGTCATTACATGTTTTGGCAAGCATAATGCAAATGCGTAGTAACCTTCCGTTCACATTTGGCAGGTGTCGGCCTCGACAAAAATCGTCTGCTCTAATGGCAGAACACTTACCCGACACCGTTTTTTGTCGGCGTCGACAAGAACTTTTGGGTGTTCTGCCAGCCCTCTACGTCCGTGCAAAAATCGTGTCGTATCTCGCTCGCTTATGAGTATGACGCTGTTCACACTTGTCGGATGTTGAAACCGGCAAAACTCCCCCGCTCCCCCTTCTTCCGCCCGTCGCTAGCTGCTCTCTGCCGCAGATCGCGCACACACACATCGTGGCTCCAGCTTTGATGGGTCCGACAGCCGACACTGTGAATACATTTTTTTATACCCACTAAAACCACCCTCCTCCCATGTGCCCCGCGCTTTTGTGAAAGGAAAGGCTGACACTTAGAACGTAGTTACGCCCAGTCGAGCACTGTGAATACATGCGCCGACACCCGACAACAACACAACAACAAACAACAACAACAAGCAGTAAGACAATAAATATACAAATATTTAAATAAACATCAGTTGCTAGGTTTTGAAATCGCCCAGATGAAAACTCTGAACCCAAAGTGTCAAAAATTCTTTCTAACAAAAAAAAACATGTAAACTGTCCTTAATCTATGAATAGTTAAGATTAGTAACGGTCTTATTACAAACATCAATATTAGGTTAAATGTTTACTTAATTGATAACTGCGATAATTGTATTTGAACTTCGGTTAACCAACTTAGCAAATGGTTTGTATCGATGTGTGTTATTTGAATTTTAGTATGTATAACAGGAATCTATAATCGGTTCAAGGCTTTGTGCAGTGCAGCGGCATTCCTCAGCCCCATTCAAAGGCAGTTTTAAGTTTTGAAGTACCGTTACTTCAAAATTCTGGAACAACATTCCTCCAAGTTATCCGTGCAGGAACGGAGAAAGAATACAATTTCCTGCGGCCGGGAGACAAAACAACCTACAGCCTGGTGGTAGGGTGTTTGCCCGACTGGATGTCTACCACCTTACCTTGGTCTAGAGTATGCCGCTATAACACAACCTTGAGTTGTATGCCGGCATTAGTCACTAGATTCCAGTCTCCCTTAAGAAAGCAGCAGCGCATTTGTAGCACCTTTGGTGTTGCAAATTTCCATAGGCCATGGTAACCGCTTTCCATAAAGTGCAACAAGGCCGTCTGCCTGTCTTCTGAACTCATGCAATAAAACAAAAATAAAAAGATACCTGCAGTTAGTTAAGGGTTATTTCTCTTTTATCTCTTTCGTTGGTGGAGAAAGAGGGAACTGTGGATCTAGGGCTGTACCAGATTTAAAATAATAAAAATTCTTACAGTCTAACTCTTGTTTGTTACTACTATATGGTAGGTTCTGTTGTTTTTTTAAATAGTATTCCGTATTACTCCCGATTCTGTTCAGGAACTTTACTTTATAATTAAATACTCTCTATGTATAGTCATAAATTTAATTAATACTAAAACTAACTTAAATTAACACAAATTGTATATAATATGATACTGCACAAATATCTCTATAATCACTATATCTCTGTGATCTCTATAAATATTATACTAGTAAACGCGAAAGTTATTTCTTTCAAAGACCAGTATTTCTTCCAACCGCAGGCTATTCTTTTGTTTATTTCCTTGGACATGGAGTCTTCAGGAGATATGATTTGTCCTAGATAAACATATTCTTTCACGTATTCAAACTTAGTTCCATAGACCTCTGTGTCGCTTTCTGTTGAGTTGGTAAAGAAATAATGAAGAATAAAGATCTAGGCATACATATCAAGCGAAAGACTTTCAACACTTGTATTCTCCCCTGCATGACATACGGCTGCGAGACATGGACATTAACGGACAAACACAGGGAAAAACTTGCTAAAACAGAAAGAGCAATAGAAAGAAGCATGTTGAATATCAGGCTTAGTGACAGAATCCAAAATTCGGAAATAAGGAGGGAGACAAAAGTAACAGATATAATAACTCGCATAGATCATCTGAAATGGAGTTGGACGGGACATATGCTACGTTGCAAAATAAATAAATGAGCAAGCAAGTAACCTTATGGTACCCAAGAGAGGACATCAGAAGACAGGGGCGTCCAAAAACAAAATGGAGCGACGATATCCGTCTAACCTTGGGACCATACTGGACCAGAGTTGCCGAAGACCGAGTTCAATGGAAAGAGCTGCAGGAGGCCTATGCCAAGAGGCACGCCGAACTGCGTGATATACTATAACATAAGAAACAAAATAGAAAAAGAAGAAATGTTAAATTGCATGCATTCGGAATAAAAGGGCTTTATTATTAAACGCGAAAGTTTGTAAGAAAGTATGGATGTATATTTGTTACTCTTTCACGCAAAAACTGCTAAATGGATTTTGATGAAACTTTACAATAATTTAGTTACAAAAGCTTGCAAAACTGAGTAAGTGTTACATTTGATTTATTTGACGTATTATTTAAATGTGTATAATTTTGAGACGATACAAAGTATTTGAAATAGTGAGTTGTTGAAGTTGTGAGGAAAGGGGAGACTGTAAGGGGAGGTTGGAAGTCACCGGGTCAAGTTGGGCCCATTCTTTATGTCATATTGGTAATATATTTGAATGCGGGGCTACGAAAAGATTGAATAAAGTTATTCTTTTTATTGTTTCTGTGGTTACGATATGTGTATTTATTGTGCGAAGTTTAGATTACGTTTACAATAGTCAGCCGTGACTTCGCTCTAGGCTCAAGCGGAGATCAGTGTTGGTCTAATAGACCAACAATAATGCTGAGCTTGGTCCAATTTTAGGACTTATATTATAATGTGTTTATAATTTTCCGCTAATTTTAATAATAAATACCACAAACTACCTTAGAAAAATAGGTGACAGTTCGACATTTATTTTGACATTAATTCTACAATTCTTTTATTGTTTACTATTCCTACCATTATAATAAAAGTCATTGTTAATCCCGCCGTTAATACAAATTAATGCAATATATAAATATTTAATTTGAAATCCATAAATTCATAACGATATGACATAACAGCTCATTATAATAATGCATTCAGACATAAAAATACGGTCAATAAGAATAGCATACATAGTGCCGAGCATTTTGTTCGGCTTTAATAAAGTTCCATTAGACGATATTGTTCTATTTCAAATATTCTAGATAAAATTGATTAAAAGAGAAATCTTTGGTTTTACGGACCAAAATTATGATCTGCATCATTTCCTAATAGTAGCACTTTGCTAAAGATGAAAGAATTGTTTTTTCGTAATTTTAAACAAACGTGTTTTTTATAATGGCGTAGTTAGTAATGAAGTATTTGCAATTCAGTATATTAAATCAATTTCTGGATTCTGTCGATGCAGCGTATTTAATCGACTATTGTACTAGGTTGATTTTGGTATCTGTTTTGTAAATCATAATTCAATCAAAATAGTGTAAAAAGAAGAAGAAAGTCGGAATGTCACGTCCACCCTTTCTCTCTGTACCAGGTCCCTTATTCAGTGTAGTGTAACAAGAATTTTATTCAGTTTAAACTCGACGTCCATACTGGTAATTTATTCCTTAGATGTTGTGCTTGTAAGCTAACCTCAATAATTGGATGTTATACAAAACTAAGACTATCCAAAATGTAAATAGTAAGTTCAGACGTACAAATCTTCAGTTCTGTTATATGGATAACCCAGCGGAGAAACGTAGCCAGCCTTCTGGGCACCTCACCCATAGAAGACGGTAACCTAGGCTCAGTATTCTAGTTAGTCTTGAGGCACTTTGGTTAGAATACAATATAATTAAGTTTTCTTTAATTGTATTAGTTTGCATAATTATATTGTCCTATACAATATAGATTACAATATGTTAACGCACATCACTAGCAATCATATCAATTAATTAACACATCACTATCATCTGCCATTTTTTCAGCAACACGCGCGTGTTAGAATATTATTTCTTATTATAAAGTAACCATATGACGGAAGTAGTCAACAACCGGATAGAGTATTCATTAATGTAGTAATCGGAAGTCGTATAACCGGATGTCAACGTAGAAGCATTTATTATCAAGCCAACGGATATCGAAAATGGAATAACCAGAAGTTAGAAGTTATACGGATGGTGGAAGTGAAGTAACGCCAAAGTATTACAGAATGGTGTCGCTACAGACGCTCTACGAGGATTTTATAAATACTCGGTGTTCGGGTAGTGGGGAGCTAGTCTGCAAACGATATTCAACTGGTCTACAACCAGCAATCTACCACGACGGTAGAACTGAGCGAAAGCTCTGTTGGGCAAGAGGCCCATAGTATGTTGCGGTCGATAATTACTGTTCGATAATCGCAGTATTCTTTAAGGGCAAATTGCTGATCGACACCTGACAAGCGTGGAGACAACTCTTGAAGTTGTCTTAATATTTCTATATATTATTGTGCTGTATTTAATATTGTGATTGTAATAATTCTAGTCTAATAAATTTTGATTGTATTTTTCAGATTATATTATTATTCTGCTAACACGCGCATATAACACGCAGTGAATAGTTTTTTTTTTGACGGTAATGAAAAATTAGGATAAAAACACTCCCCAACAAATACTTTCGTACTTTGATAATGGATTGTGTGAAGGATAATATGATAATTTGTGGTGTGATAAAGGAAGCATTCCAGAATAAAGTGGTATGGAAGGAAAATGTGCCGATACTAAATTATTAAAAGAAAGTGAAACAACAAAGAGAGAGGAAGAAACTGCATTAGTTTAAGGTTCGCCAAACTTTCTTACCGTATGTTTTTCAAAAGGGGTTCACCGTTAATAAGAACGAGCTTATAAATCATAGCCACAGAGTAATAAAAACGTTGCTCCAGTTTAATTCACACGGTAAATCACGGCTCTGGTAACACTAGATGCGATTTTTACTCTGTGGTGTTTTAGATTGATGGGATGGGCTTTCGAAGGGGGTTTTAATGTTTTGTCTAATTATTCGCACCATCAATTTTGATAAATGTTTATTAAAGTTGCACAATTGAGGACCATAGAAAGGCTGGAAATTACTATACATTTAGTCACAAATGTTGTTGTTAATTTTTTTAGCGTAACTGAATAAGTCATTTTTAACTTGTTTGGCGGCCGATGAAATAATCGCCATGTCTTTCTGTAAGGTGAATAGGTATATTACAATGAGATATCTGAATGCATCAAGTACTCGTCGGGAAGATTTTTTCCTTGTTATTATTTCTTTCGCGTATACGTTGACTATAATTTAATTAAATTTTGCTTATTTTCACCGTGGTGATTAAGGAGGTGGGCACTGAAAATCAGCGCTGTGTCGGACTATGTTTCGGCACAGCAAAAACTAAGAGCCAACCTCATTTCGAAAATTGCGGTACACATTTTCATTGTTACTGAAGTGTCGCATTTTTAGAAATAATATTTTTATGTTTCTTTCTTTCATCGGTAATTTCAAGAAGCAGTTGAAGTCCTGATGGTACTGGACTGGATGGAGCAGCCTTTCTCTCACGCAAAATGGGCGCTGCTAGTTGCGAAAACCACCTGCTTCCAGAAGAAGACGCAGAAGGACACTCTTCCGTAGAAACACAATTACACGATGCTAAGTATATGAAGCTTGATTATATAATCGTGCAACGTCTGGAGCTGGTTCTAGACACCCAAAGTCTAGATACGATTTTTTTTATTGCACGACAGGCCAGCTGATGGAAAGCGGTTACTATCGCCAATGAACATTTGTATCACCAAAGGTACAACTAAAGTTGTTATGGCAGCATACTCTAGACCAGGGGTGGTAGGCATCCAGACGGGCAAATTCCCTAACAACTGGCTGTGTGTTGTTTTGTTGCCTCTTACGAAAGGATGCCCAGCCGTGGTAAATTATTCTCCGTTCCTGCACTGATAAAACTACTTATATTACTTATAATGGTAAATAAATAAATAAATAATAAACTTTATTTCCAAAAACCAAATGTATCTTTATCTTGTAGGTATCTTTGCGTTCCTGTGATAGACGGCCAAAGGCTTAGACCATTCACCAACAGACTCTTCCTAGGAAAAAACTTCATCAGTTAGGTTTCTTACTGTGCGATTCTCGTACCTACTTCTTTCCTTCCTTGCATATATTTATTTTAAGTATTACGTAGAAAAAAGGCTAGGCAAAACGTGGGTCGAAACTAGAATCTAAGAGAACTGACAACTTCTACAAAAATAATTCTGATTTCACATAATATGCAATCTTAGCATACGAATGTAAAGGATCCCTTCTTCATGTAAAGGAGGCTTCTTTGGAAGTAATCAAGCATCGTCAGTAGCTTATTACGTTTCCTGTTTGGAAGCATTAGACCAATGCGCTGGGCACGCCAGGAAGGCGCAATGCAGGCATGCAAGTACGGCTGGGTACGAGACGTTTATTATGATATCGATAACAAAAATAAGCATCGATAATAATGGTTCGCGTTGCTGACATCAAACTGATGACCAGGGTCTGTTTGTAAAATGCTATCTGATAATAAAAATTGTTTCTAAATTTTATTTATTTCACGATGGAATTGTGAAAACTCCACTGACATTACTTTGACTTGTAGTTTCTAGTTGTTGTTTACATACCATACAATTAAAATTTTAAAAGTGTAACATTAGAAGATATTTTGATTTAATGCAGAATAGATTAACTTAATAATTATCGGGAATATTTCGTACAGTGTTAGAAATAATTTGCAAAAAAGAGGGTAGGTAGTAGCGGTGATACCATTCGAGTTGTGTGATTGGCGTGATGGCGACGTGATAACTATAAAAGGGGGCGCGGCGCTAGTGCTATATTAGTCACCTGCGGGCAGTTGCTCGCCAAGTTGAAGCCGGAGTAATGAGAGACATCTCAAGGCCTCCATTTTCTTCAAAGTAACAAACAATAACACCACAAAGACCACAGTGCGATGCTATACTTTCATTTCCCTCTTGACCTCTGGACTAGTCGGACGTCTATTAGGCTCGTATTACGAAAGTCCGAATCAATGTTTCTTAATCGTTTTTATCTTAATTTATATAGCACAATTTAAACAAGATTTATCAGTTTATTTTCCGTTACAGACACTTTAGAAGCCATATTCATAGAACGACTTAGATATAACATGTTAATAAGTGAAGAAAACCTTTAAAATAAAAATAAAATATAATTATAAACACGCATCAAACCTATAACATTAATTGTAATAACGTTTCAAAGTTAGGAAATGATAAATAAGTAGTAAATCACTACAGAGAAGGAAATGGAAAAGTCCATAGGCGAAGGTAACCCCTTTCCATCAGGTGGGCCGTCTGCCTGTTTGCCTGCTTCAGGCTATAAAAAAACACTTAACTTATATCTTATTCTACCCTTAATGCCTTAAGACTATTATAAGTAGAATACAGAACCTAGATCATCGAAATCAATGGCTACGGTTCCTAGAAGGCTGGCTACGTTACCTCGCTGGATCGCCATACTGATCCGTTGTCCGAGGTTGGAACCAGCACTCTGATCTCCCGAAGAGTCAATAAGTCATTTTGAAATGTCATCGTAGAGGCTCATAGCCTCAGGATCGCTCGGTCCAAGCATTCCAACAGCAAACGGCACGAACGGTAGTTTATAATTTCAATCAAGATTTTTTATTAATAGTTTTTCGATCCTTGCCTAGTATGAAGTAGGTAGATCGCTCCATTAATTTTGCTGGCTACTCTTTTTCTGTGTTAGGCGACGGCTAATGCAGAGCTGGGTACGGGCAGCCATTTTGAACTCTCTCGATCAACGCTTGACGAGAACTACACCGCGCCGTGCGCTGATACTTGTCTAAAACTTATCATCTCGGTGTGATTACTGGCCGTGCCAAGAACACTTCCTAGGTGGTGGAGCTTCTAATTTTCTAGTGAAAGGATTTTTCATAACTCTCTCATACAGTCAATAGTAAATTGAACCAGCTTATCATCAGTGGGCTACAGCGCACCACAATAGTAAATTAAGAAATTCATCGACAAAACGATTTCACATCACTATACATCCATTTGTAACGCGTGATAGGGATGCATCGTCGGTCTCTGTGGAAATCCAAACGGGAAATTTTCGACATCAGATCCTTTGCCAAGCAATTTAAACGAGCCAGTTTCTTTTATTTCCATTCCGAAAACTTCCGGTACACATTAAGGGTGTTGGAGAAAATCACAGCGTGAGGAATTTTGATTGAAACACGAGTTTTCACATACTCTTTTTAGGATTCCGGTACCTAAAAGTAATAACCGGCTAAGTACATGTGATACGTATTGTTACGAGTTACGGGACTCGAATTAAAATGCCGTTGGAATTATTATAGAGTTTATTAGAACTATACAAACACGCCAGGTCCCTTGCGGAGTAGGCACGAACAACAGAGCGCCATACAGGCTTATTCTTACACACCTCACTTGCTTCTTTGACATTCATAGCTCTTGTCATGCACGCTCGTCTGTTCTTAAGGCTCCTGACATCACCTTCTGCTAATACACGATCAATTTGATCATGGAAGTTGTGTCGTGGCCTTCCGTGACTTCTGCATTGTTATATATGTATGTATACAAACATGTATAACACAGGTACAAATATAACCGAACACAACAAATCCAAACGTAATGCAGAAAGTCGTAATTCAATAAAACGCGCAAAGTTCATCACTAATATTCCCGATATGTACACACATCTCGCCTTGATCGTGGTTCTCGCTCGACTGCCCCTCCTTCTATCAGGCCATCGTTTTATACTGCACAAATGCTATGTACCCGTATCGTAGTCGATTTAGTCTGCCACACCTGGCTAATGATTCGGCCGTAAACGGCCATAAAAGAGAGCAATTAAACAATGAGCCGTATGTATGCTAATCAATTAGTTAACAAAATAAGACGGATCATGTTGTACTGTGATAACTCTTTCATAATCATTTTCCACTTTTACATAAATATATCTCCTCGTATAATATGATAAAACAACGTTTTAACGGTTTTAAGCGGGGTAATTTTTTTGATTTTGGTTATTCCGACGTTTCGGCCGCTTTTCAGTGGCCGTGGTCACGGACGACAAAGATGACAATTGTCGACGAGTATTTTTAAAGTTTTATTTAGCATACCGCCATCTTGTTCATTCTCATTATTTAGTTTTAATTTTGTTTATGGTTATTATTTACTCTATGGGAGCCTAATCTAATTTACCACCGCTTCACAGCGGTGCAACTGGTGCCGCTCAGCAAACATTCTAGCTCTATCTCCTCGTATATTTTCCAAATGTAGTCGAAAGCTGCTACTGGATAAAGAATTGCCCACTGAAAGAAATAATTCCAAAAAACCTCAGACACGATAAATCATCTCATGTACACATGTAGGAAAGACTTATATTTTCCTGCGTTTTCCGCGTGTCCAGCCTCCGCTTCTGCCAGCTTCACCGCTTCCACTGTGTTTGAAACCTAACGATTTCCTTTTTGGCAATCTGACTATGAAAATCTACAAAACCATTAAGTAAATCTACTCAAATATTATTTAAAAAAATATTTTACCTGATACGAACCAACAGCAAAATGTCAACCAACTTCTAACAAGGTAGGAATGAAAGCCCCATTTTACCCCGTCCTCCTTTTGGCCTGACGAACTTTCGCATTTATTAAAGCCAAAGTTCTCTAACAATGAAATAAATTAGGTTTTTAGTTCGTCCCCGACACAAATTAAAAATAAGTTATGCGCAAAGTTCCGCGGCGTATGAAAAACATTTTTTTATGTTCAGGGTGAAGTTGTTAGTAACAATGTTTTTTTGGTTGAGGCTTTTGAAGAGACGCGGATATGTTTACTTATGTTGCTCAAATATGATGCTTATGTAACAGCCTTGCAGAGATTTGGCCATGAAAATACCAAATATTAACTATACTATACTACCTAATTAATTTGAATGTAATATTTTGAAATGCGTTGCTGTGTTTTTAAGTTGTTTGTGCCACCAATGACGTTACACTAACTAACTCCGTTGGCTCATCGGCCCATAGTGAGTCTTGGCCTCCGAAACGAGAGCACGCCACTTCTCTCTGTCCTGCGCAGTGTCTTGCCAATTGTGGACTTGTAGTGCGGTCAGGTCAGCTTCCACTCTATCCTTCCAGCGATACTTGGGATGAGCAACCGGTCGCCGAACGACTGGTTTTCCAGGTATGCTTTCTTCACTCCCCAATCCTCCTCCATCCGCTCTAGATGACCGAGCCAACGGAGATGGTGAGATTTTATTTTCCCAATTATGTTTTGCTCGGGTCTTCTATTTCGGAGTTGGTTCAGGCCCTCCAGCTGGGATCTCCTTTCATTGTTGGGCCCAAGATTGTTCTGAGCACCTCTTTGTGACCAACAATTGGTTCTCCTCCTTCAGTGTAAGTGTCGTGGCCTTACAGCCGTACATCAAAATTGGTCTAATGACAGTAATGCCGTTACACTTGTGAATAATAATAATTTGAGTGCCTATAAACAATATAAGGATATTCACAATTTCAACACCAAGCATAGTAATTATACCGATAGTGCCATCTTTTAAATTGCAAAATATATTGTCCTCTTTCTTGGGGGTTGGTATACGCTTCTTCAATAAGATTCCTAATGAAATGTTCGATCTACCTTTTATTAAATTTCACACCAAATTAAAAATTATTTCGATAAAAAAGGATACTACGATATTGAAGAATGCTTAAATGACACAACTTCGTATACATCACATAGCAGCTCGCTCCAGCCTCTTATACTATATTTTATATAACGTTTTTATCTTGCCAAGCATGTAAGGAATTTATGGAGATATGTTGCAGTATAAAATTTTAGTACCTCATGTCATTATTATAACTATAATAATATTTCCCTTCCTTTTATAGTGTCTTTGTCTTACGGAGTAAGCAATGTTTGCTACAACTCCATTAATTCTCGAAAAGTAATTGTGTAATATGTCTGTATAACTGTCGTAAGAGGCTACCCCTAGTCTAGATTATGCCATAATAATAAGCCTGAGTTGTATTCAGGCATCAGTGGCCAGGTTCCAGTCCCCCGTCGAAGCCGGCAGCGCATTGGTAGCTTTGGTGTTGCAAATGTCCAGCAATAAAAATATTATTGTTACGAGTTACAGGACTCGAAATCAAATGCCGTTGGAATTAATATAGAATTTATTAGAACTATACAAACACGTATATATAACACAGGTACAAATATAATCAGACGCAATAAGTCCAAACGTAATGCTCTATTCAATAACACGCGTAAAGTCCGTCACTAAATGTACACACGTCTTGCCTCGTTTGTGTTATCGCTTTGACTGCCTCACCCCTCCATACGGGTATGCCTTTATACTAAGCTATACAATATGTCTCAACACAATACTCGACCGCGTAACAATAATTTCCAAGAATCACACCTGGCTAATGCCTACCATAAAGGATTACAATACACAGTTGGCTGTTTTTCTAATGACACATTTTAAACACAAAGTAAACAAAAGAAGTCCAAATGCCGAAAAAGTAATAAAATACAGGTGTGAATTGGTCTTTG
Organism: Dendrolimus pini; assembly: GCA_949752895.1. Taxonomy (NCBI): domain Eukaryota; kingdom Metazoa; phylum Arthropoda; class Insecta; order Lepidoptera; family Lasiocampidae; genus Dendrolimus; species Dendrolimus pini. The sequence continues at coordinate 16,842,517 of OX457144.1, read as the reverse complement.
TCGTTCATAATATTATTATCTCAAACACTGACGGCGGGTAATAAATGTGCTTTGTTTACAAATATGCAGGTGGCCTCATTGTAACAAAATAAATTCCAACACTGCTTTGGTATATACGCGAATGCTCTTTATAACAGACAACCTTTATAAAGTTTCAAGTCTCAATGCCTGGAATGGGGCATCGATTAAACGAATTGGATACTTTTGTGGATTACAGGATTGGTGGCCCATCCATTAGCGCAGATAGTCTCGGACAATGCAATGGATTAGATCTATCCGTTGTACTTTTCAGTCACCTTCATACAGTTACAGATCGAGATCGATTTCTAGGGAATTCCATAGGACTGATGAGAGTAACCAGCAAAATATTACTTTTTAATTTTTAAAGTTTGTAATAGGTAGTTAAAGACTCCTTGTTACGTGATGGAAAGTTGAGTTTCTTTAAGCAAGTAGTTCAAGGTTTTTGAGATCATCAACAAATTTACAATTAATGACGCCTTTGCTACCTACAAAATTCTGCCAAGAATCTTTTACTGTTCATGCTGTAAGCTTGTGGAAAGCATTGCCGATATATATTAGAAACAGCAAAAAACTTATATCCTGTAACAGGCATGTCGAAGAAAACAATCTTAATTTCTACTGTTTTCTGAAGTGAAACTTCTATGGAAACGTTGAAACTCGATGAAACAAAAAAGCAACGCTAAAAAGAGATTACATATAAATCTATAAGATTTCGTTTCATATTGTACAACGCAGATTAGAGAGTCGATACGACCGATGATTAAACATAGGTCCAATTTGGGCCGAAATAAAACTGATAACAATTTTTTGGCTAAAATAGTGAAATTTTTTAAGTGATATTTACGAAGTTTATGTTGAATTATAATTTGTTGACGGATGTAGGGCTAAATGAATTATATTTATATTAATAAAAGTTAGGAAAGAATTACCTGTGAGTATATTCTCTGAAGTTTCACTTCTACTGCGTACACACACGCATTTTTTTTAGTTTCTTTCGTATATATGTAGGTATACACTATTCATGTATTCATATTGTTACGAGTTGCAGGACTCGAATTAAAATGCCGTTGGAATTATTACAGTTTATACGACTCTACTAACACGTATAACACTAGTACAAATATAATAACACGCGCAAAGTCCGTCACTAAATAGATTACCGAATGTACAAGTCTTGCTTCGCTCGTGGTTATCGCTCGACTGCCTCATCTCTCCATTAGGGCATTGCTTTATACTGCACAGATGCAATATGTCTGCCTAGCCGCGTGGACCGAATTTCCTAGAATCAGTTTGTACTTTAAATCGGAGACACCTGGCAGTGATCACAATACATGCATACAGGTATGCAGGTGTGAATTTATCTTTGTCGGCGTCTAGGACGTAACAATATATTCTATTCAAAATTCACTTCACTATGTATAATTAGAATTTTATTTACTTAATGACATATTTTATAATAAAATATGACATACATAAGTTGGGCGTCTCATCAAAATGAAGCTATTGACAGAAAATTAGCTTAATAGTAATCATTAGCAAATATGGACGGTGTATCCCCGACTATCTCAAGAAACAAGCTCGCATATGGAACGATATGTTGGTAGAGATTTCTTACACGACAGACAATGGCGTTGCATTTAGATCAATTTTGTTTAAAACGTTACAAACAGTGTATCCAATAGCATCCATCTGTAAGACTGTGAATGAATATTCTATCGGTCTAGCCTATTCCAGATCACTTCCATTAAGCTTCCGAACGAATCGAAATCTCAGATTTAGAATGCAACAGTTCAGTGATGCTGCAATTTTAAGGCTAAATTCAATTGAATCACAGGCACAATATGCAGCTTGTTAACTAGTACATAGAATAGAATATAGTGCCCGGTACGGAGCTTAAGAATTCGGTTTGCATTTTTAGCGTAGCTAATGTGATGCGATTTCTTGACATATTGATAATATTATTTTTATTTATTATTTTTAAGGAAAACCTACAGCTAAATACATTTGATTAGATATCTAAAATTAATACAAGAAAGCCAATGACAGGTTTTCGCGGATAAACTATAGCTTATAAAAAATAAAAACCGACTTCAAAAACTAAAAAACTAAAATGTATAAAATAACTTATTTCTAAAGCTATTATTATTAATATATATTATCTAAAAATTTAAAAACTTCGTTTAAAAAAACCGACTTCAAAAACGAAAAAACTAAAATGTATAAAATAACTTATTTCTTAAGCTATTATTATTAATATATATTATCTAAAACATCTTAAAGTCGGTGCTTAGTAATTTTCAAAATATAGTAATTTTTATGTTTTGCTTTGCACCGACTTCAAGATGTTTTAGATAATATATATTAATAATAATAGCTTTAGAGATAAGTTATTTTATACATTTTAGTTTTTGAAGTCGGTTTTTTTAAACGAAGTTTTTTTTTGTTACTTTTTAGTGTCTAGCTATGTATGGGTGGACCTACGAATGGTGCCGCGCTTCTTAAAAAAAACAAAGATACCGACGAATTGAGAGGGTTGATATCATCGTATTTACTTACATTATTTAAATAGTTACTTGCTCGCACTAGAAATGAGTTTTGTCTATAATTAGTAAAACTTAAAGGTATATTTATGGGTTGATTAAATCGTATACATTTCGATGGAATATTAAAGTGGACTTTACTTAGGAGGCCTGGACGATCAATATCAGAGGTGATAATTTTTTGAAGTTGTAAAAAGTCAGCAATATCTCGTCGGTCTTTCAGTGGCAAGAGGTGAATCTTTTTGCAAAGATCAAAATACATATCACCAGAGTACTAAATCTTTTTCCTATAACATAAATACCGATAAAACGCTTTTGCACACTTTCAATGGGGTCTATATATTTGTGATAGCGTGGGGTTATGGACCCCATGCATATTCTAAATGATTTCTAACATTACCTATGTTAATAGCAATAGCTATACCGCGGCAGTCACCGAGTGCCACAAGGAGTTTTTTTTAAATGTCAATAGGCGGCAACAAGCACTTCTCATGATCTGGGCCGTCTGCCTATATGCCAGCTTCAGAACAAAGAAAAACTCCTGCAACAAAAGTCAGTCATGGCATTGGCGTAAAAATTGTAATTCATCGTATCGCTTACATAATAAAACAGTATAAATAACATTTTCAAACCAATTAGCCCGGATGAACGGCTGACGTTCATCCGGGAATGACGATGTTACTCATTATGAGGTTGGATGAGTTCCGCGTGACCTGGATTAACCATGTCCCGAGCACATATGTCACCCTGACCGACATAACAGATGCGGTGTTCCCAGTTATAACTTATTTTTAAAAATTAAAATGGTGGAAATTTGTAATAAGTACAAATCATTTGACAATTGAAACCTAAGTGAAATCATTTTATAGAAGGTATTCCATATTTAAAAAACTATTTGACGGATCTCAAAAATTTTTTTGTTAATTTGAGGGTAAATGGGGGTAAATTGAGTTGTGAAAAAAAGTCGTCAAACGGCTATATATGTATACTTATTTTTTGTTTGTAGTGGATGCACTTACCACGTTTAGTTGTAGATGGTTTTATATTATATTTGCTTGAAATATATCACGATCCTGGTGACCACACGCTCGGGTTTCCAACACAATTATTTGCTTATACATTTCTTGGATTTCATTGAATTTTAATCTAATTCTCATTCATAAACAAAAGTAGGTCAAGTTCAAGGTCAATCTTTTGGCATCTGACTTATGACAAGTGGTACCCCTTATGAAAGACATAACAACAAGAATTCCTTTCCATTTCCAGTTTACCATTCATGTATAAATCATAATTTCTAATCATAAAATAAATTATATATAAAGATCTATTTCAATTTTCTTATTTATTTAATTAAATTTAATTTATCAATTACATAATGATCTACTTTTCTTATTGTTAATCAATGCCTTTATGCCAATGTTAGCCAGGACGTAAGGATACGACTAACTAATGAGAGATGTGTATAAAACTCGTTCTCATTGGTGGGAATTCAAAAATGTAAAAAGAGACACGGTTTTTGAATAGAGTTAAGAGGAGACCATTTTGTACGTCTGAGAGATATTTACTAAAGTGAAAATAAAAAGAAGTTATATTTATTCAAGACCCTTACATCACAACTGTAGCACCAAGTCTACACTCAGCGCGCCGTCGATACCGTCTACGCACATATACGCGTTCCGCACCCCGCCTCACGTGCGCCTGCACACCCACTACGATGACCCCGCCTATATAAGCCCGGCGCTCGGCTGTGCAGAGCCAGTCTGCTGTTCGCAGGCCTCTCACCCGCAACGGAAAGTGGTCTCGCACAGCTAGGCGTTCTACGCAGCGTTGACATAGGACTCGAACGGGTGCATCGAGCAATTCGGAACTCCCGCTTCGTCGATTGTGTCAACTCCAAGTCTTTACCACGACAAACTGGCGCCCAACGTGGGGCCCGAAGAAGAATGAGCAAGAGACTGCATTTCAGCAACTGAAAACACGTCTCACTATGGCTCCCATACTCCGACAAACGGATAAAACAAAGCCTTATACGATCAAGACCGACGCCAGCAATTACGCGCTTGGAGCTGTTTTGATGCAGGGGGAGGGCGAGGACGAACTCCCTGTGGGGTGTGTACCACACCTCTGCCTTGTCCCCATACCGAGGCAATCCGGATGCGCCGCCTGCTCCAGTCCGTCCACTAAAGAAACGAGGAAGACCACCGAAGGCCAAGACTGCCCCTACTACAACGCAGTCTACCCGTGGACGAGGGCGCCCCCGAAGAACCGCCTGCCAGTAGAACTAATCTGTTTGCTCGTCGGGACGCCGTCGCAACCAGAGGGGGAGGCTGTAGCACCAAGTCTACGCTCAGCGCGCCGTCGATACCGTCTACGCACACATACGCGTTCCGCACCCCGCCTCACGTGCGCCTGCACACCCACTACGATGACCCCGCCTATATAAGCCCGGCGCTCGGCTGTGCAGAGCCAGTCTGCTGTTCGCAGGCCTCTCACCCGCAACGGGAAGTGGTCTCGCACAGCCAGGCGCTCTACTCAGCGTTAGCATAGGACGCGAACGGGTGCATCGAGCAATTCGGACACCCGCTTCGTCAACTGTGTTAACTCTAAGTCTTTAGTTGTCATACGTGAATTGTGCTACGTTGTTTGTGAACTCAAATAAATTCCTTTATCAACTTTGTCTGGTTTTTCTTCGGATCCACTACACAACTATAATATCATAGCACACACTTCATTTTCATCTTTCATTTGCATTTATAGTGGACACTATTAGATAGTGGTATACTAAAATATATATTCGATCGTATACACCCCACGTGATTTTGAGTAACATTGTTGTTTTCCATCATCGGATGGACAGACAGACTAATTGTAAGCAGAAAAATCTCATAAAATAATTTTGTCAATGACGAATATCAGCACAAAGTTCATTGAGGATAAAGTATTTCAATAAAAATAAGTAAAGTAACAAAAAAGTTGATACGATACAAGGAAACGTGAACTTGCATGTTAATATTTCATTATAATACAACGAACACTGCCAAACTGTTTCTGGAATCACACTCCAGAAATAACCTTTCCTTCATAACAAAAAGTCATTTTAATTATTATAAAAAACCAAGTCTTTTTATGTCTTTGTAAGTCGAAACCTCATTGCGATTTTACTGCCCAATATTTCACGGTGGTGTGGCAGCGGAAAAAATTAGGGTACTTTATTTATGCAAGGCACAAAAATCCCAAAGTAATTTTATATTTTCTATTTGGTGCTTGCAGACGCGTTGTATTGGATTATTCCTACCACTTATATCTTTTATTATTTAGAGGTGTTCTCGCTTCGAATAGATATTACCCATGTGCAGAAGGTTTGCCGATAGCCTCATGACGTCACGCGTCGATGGTCAGTAGGGTTGACAAAAAAGGTTACACTATTTATGTAACCTTTTTGTTGTTGCAATAAATTTATTATTGTATATACTTTATACAAGTATATACAATTATAGTAAGTAGTTATCGGCAAACCTGCGTGCGGCTAATATGTACCTACATAATGATTGCTGACTCCACGACATTGATTTAATGTGTGGTATTTATTATACAGGGAGAGAAGTCTTGGAGTGGAGAGCGCGTTTAGCCAAACATAAAACAACTAGACGTTCTCCAGCCTCGTCGAGGACCGATGACCTCCGCAAGGTCACCGACAGGGGTTAGTTAAGGGAAGAGGAAAAACTTAGGAAGACTCCTACGACTAGCAGTGGACAGTAGTCGGCTACCAGACAGAAATCAGCCTATTAGGCGTGACATATTCTCTTTTTTTATAAAATGAATTTTGTGTTTTTGAACTTTCCCCAAGACACTCATGACTGCCTACTATGACAGGAAGTACAAGTTGCCATGTGGACAAATCAATCGTATTGTTACATACCGACAACGAAATGCGCACACCTGCCTGACGTCAAGCGCAGTTTATTACCTCACCGCATTTAGGAATTCTTTTGTTTACTTTGTGTTTAGATTTTGTAATTAAGAAAAACATGCTATTGTTATTGAACTTGTTTTATGGCCGTCATTAGTGTCGAACTAATTCTTGTTATTAGTGCATTGCGTCGAAGCTTGCCGAAGTCGAAGTTTGCTTGATTAACTCAGTGAACGCGGTCCTTTCTCGGTATTATACAGTTTAATATAAAACAATGCCCGAACGGAGGGGTGGAGCAGTCAAAGCGATAACACAAGCGAGGCAAGACGTGTGTACATTTTAGTAACGGACTTTGCGCGTGTTATTGAATTGTGCATTACATTGTGTCTTATTGCGTCTAGTTATATTTGTACCAATGTTATACGTGTTGGTATAGTTTTAATAAATTCTATAGTAATTCCAACGGCATTTTAATTCGAGTTCTGTAGCTCATAACAGTATCTTGGAATATGGAACCGTTCAGATTTTAATCCGAACCATACTTGATCATTACTTTTACATCTACAAGTTCTTTGTTAAGGTATCGATTACTGCGAAGGAAACAAAGGTTATTTCAGTGGTTGGAATATTTAAATCTGTGTGGGAGAGTCCATAAAATATTTTAATATTGCTCTTTCAGGGGTAAACGATCTTTTATAAATGTATAAGCGAAACAATGAGTTTTTGTTTGAACTAGAAATTTATTTATTGCTACGCAGCTTTGTTTTCATAAACATAATAATTGAAGCATAAGTTAATAATTGGATATGTGAATATAATGGTCTAAAACTTTTTAAATGTTGTTACAAGTTGTAAGACTCGAATTAAAATACCATTGGAACGATTATAGAGGGTATTAAAACTATACAAATACGTATAACACAGGTACAAATATACAGAAACACCATAAATCAAACAAACTTAATGTAGAAGGTCGTAAAACGTGCAACGTCCGTCAATATTAGATTCCCGATTGTACACACGTCACGCCTTGATCGTAGTGGTCGCTGAACTGCCTTGCTCTCTCCATTAGGCCGTCGTTTTATACCTCACCAATACGAATGTGCCCGTATCGTAATCCACAACACCTGGCTAATGACTACAGCCGCAAGCGGTCGTCAACGAGAACAATAGACTGTTCTCTAGAAACGTATGCCAATAAATAAGTAAACAGAAGACGATCATAAAATAATTTTGTCTGGTACTGTAGCTTCCTCCTGGCCGTTTCCTTGATGATAGTAAGGTGTTTTAATGATTAGCGGACTCATGATTATGATGAGCTTTTTTTGTGACAACTATACAGCGATATTATACGCGACAAAGAAACGATGTATGGTTTGTTGTATGTGTAAGCTTCGCCGGACGGTGTAAGGCGGACTGGGCGTGTTGTGCAGTATTGGGGGCTCCCCTCCTCGCAGAGCAGAACCGGTTAAGCTCCAACAGGTTCAAATGCCGACAGGCAATAAAAATGTGTTTTTACAGATTAGGAGTGGAATTTGTTTTTGTCGGAACCTAAGTTGCAACAATATAATTAAATATGTTCTTGTATAGAAAATGTCAACTGTTGGGTGAAATGTGACCATTCTTGATTACCACAAGAATTCCGTTTAGAAATTAGAATTTGAGGGTCGTATAGGTCCGATTTATGTTCTTACCTACTTACTTGAATATTAATTCATTACCTTTGGCTAAATACGAAAGAAAATCATGCAGTTATATTAAAAAATTCAAGCAATTGCATGTCGACCCTCACTCTATGAAGGATTCTGACGAGGTGTCAAGTGTACATTATTTTCATCATTTAGCTGCGGTGGAATAAAAAAATCGGGCTCCATTCCTAGCATATAAAATTTTGTAGATGACTTACCGTTTCGGTGCGTATGGACTGGGTGTCTTGGATCACCCCAAAGTGGACTGGTGTCTCGATCTTTCGGAATTTTCCATCTTATAGTTCAACTATTAAATGACCCACACACAGTTGCTACAACTTTGAAAATTAATATTTATATTACCAGAATATGCCCGCGACTTCGTCTACACTTGAATCTAAATTCCCGCAGGATTCCCGGAACACAACATACCGCAACATTTGAAAAAGTATGTAAGCTTATAGTTTTAGTGTAAACTCTGTGGGAATAAGATAATTTTTACGCACCCGAACAACTACATACCGCTCCCGGGAAATTCTTAGCAAGATTCCCGGGATACAAAATATCACACATTTTATAACATTAAATTTGGCATTAATCAGTAAAAAAATACATAGGAATTCCATTTCTTTAATCTGGCCATTTTAAATCATTCCCAGAATTTTTTTCGCAGGATTCTCGGGATAAAAAATAGCGCACACTTAGTCTTAAATCTAAGAATTAGGTGTCGATCAGCGAAATCCGCATCGAAATCGACCAGGTTTTTACGTGAAGCCCGAACAAACTGACAAGAAATCTAAAAAATGCATCATGTTCTCCATCGTTAATTTAGTCTATTCCAGTAGTTTTTTAATAAATAGATTCAAAAACAGACTTGGCATGTTTAGAATTTTATTTTATAATTTTTTTAATGCTACAAATTCTAATTTTGTTTGTTTCAAGAAGGTGCAAGTTCATTATACAAAATGAATTTAACCAATTTTTGTCAGTCGTCAAAATTTTAACTAAATACGTATGTGACAATATTTATGACCCGACTATCATAATGAAAGCTAATAACTAATATCCCACTTAGGACTTAAATAAAATAGGGATTTTGATTACGCCAAAATACAAACCCACAACAAAAAAATAAATTAAACCAACGAAATATACTGAAATATAGCTTTAATCAGTTTTTAATAATAATGTATGTATCGTATTTACATAGCTTTTATAACTAATAATAAAACTGGTTGATCTACAGTAAACATTGTATAAATACATAAAAGTTGTACATTTTGATACTAAACAAACATTGGAATACATAAAGCACATAAACATAATAAAATGAGTTTATAATCAAATAATTAAGAAAGACAAGCTGCATTTAAACGAGTCCACATCTGTATCATATCATCAATCCGATCATCGTAGCATTACGCCAACGTTTGTCGCAACATTTGTGGTGTTGTAAATGATTGGTCAATTTTGACAAAACAATTATAGCTATACAATTTCACAATAAGTTGGGATAAGAAATCTGTATTATGGTGGAAATGCCGGAATAACTAAGGGAACGACAGTCAGGCCTGATCCACTGGAAATGCCTGACAATGAATCCAGCGATTGGCTAAGTAATGTTACTATTACAAAAGTTACTCAATGGTTCTAAATAAAGTTAAAAATCTTTCAATAAAAAATGAAATTTTAAAGATCTTAAGTACAACAATAATACAGCATTGGTGGTCGTAATTAAATTAGGATAGCACAATCAGTACTGTACAAGAAGCGGATTAACCACTGGATATTCTATCTATATGTAAAGTTGCATAGCTATATAATACAATATGTCGCTTTAACGTTACAGTGAAAGAAACGACAAATGATAAGGTAGACGCATTATTCTCTAAGAGTTTGCAAGTAGTTTTATCATACGGTCTGTATAGTTGAATCATTAAGGTAAAATATCAGGCAATGCAACGGAGATTGGATCGTCATCAACGTTGCCTAGCCATGCCACATCTTCTATTAGGTCCAGATAGCAGAGGTTCAGGAATGGCTTGATATCTTAATCGCTGACGTTCTAATGAATACTCAATAATACCAACAATCATATAACAGATAAATAAAACCAAACTAATTATTTACCTATTAGCATCGTTCCTAAGCTAGATCTAAATAAAGTGATACCTTAAAATTCATTTTCCCACTTTTCTCCTTTGCTGTGTATGATTCTCACCAAAAAAACTATAATTTTATGTTTATGTCTCAAAACAATTCTGTTATCTTAATCCAGTATTTGATTATAAACTATTTGATTATAACTCATGTTCGCAAATCACAATAAAACAAAGTGGCTGACTACTAAACTTAAATCAAGTATTTAAAATAGTAGATAAGTGTAGTAACTTCATTTCAAATTATGTACTTTTAAAAATCTTTAGGCCGTCATACATACAGTACTTTAGGGAATCAACACGAAAACTTCAAGGACTCCGAGGAGCGCCTGCTGCACCGTGATGAGTCCCATTTCATAGGATGTGAAGTGAACGCAAGATATTAAGAGCATATTTTGCAATAAATTCTCTTAACATATTACAAGCAAAATTATATTATCATTTATCTGACAGGACCATAAAACATAACTCTTGTTAAAAATATACAGTTTTCAAGTTATGAACATTATAGACTAGTAAACAAGTGCCTTTTGGACCAACTTTTTTCAGCAGTCTCCGAAAATTATAAATGAGGTGTCATTCGATTCGGAATGGCATCTAGATGATTTTTGTGAAAAATGAAGTTCTGCTTGCAAAAATTGTAAAAGTTATTAACAATTAACTAAAAAAAGGGGGGTTTAGTTTTTTGCAAATATCTCAAAAAGTAATAAAGATTTTTCAAATTTGAAAAAAGATTCGAAAAGAGGAGAAAATTTCCTAAAAAACGTCTTGACTCCCGAAACTGTAAGATCAATATTTATAGTTTTCCCAGAGGGATGAAAATACGGCCGAAAACGGGTACTCTGGCTTATGCAAGCCACACCCACATCGGCCCTTTAATGAATAAATATTATTTAAACATACTAAATATGAAAATAAAAAATTGAAAAAATTCAGGCACTAACTGAATAGATGAATGAACAATAATCTGCTTGAAATTTTTTTTATAACAATTTTTCATTTAGTTATTCAATAGTTAATTATTTTTTTTTTGCTTGAACATGAACATTGCAAGTGTGATAATTGTTAAACTATAAATTTAAGATTTTTTTCCTTTCTTGGAGAAATTCTTGAAAGGCTTTAGAATAGAACCCCGTTGGAAAAATTAGAAAATGTTTATTATTCATTTTTTTATTAATAATTTTCGTTGTTACAAAATATTTTTGTTTTGCTTGAACATTAACATTGCAAGTGTGATAATTGTTAAACTATAAATTTCAGATTGTTTTCCTTTCTTGGAGCAATTTTTGAAAGGCTTTAGAATAGAACCCCGTTGGAAAAATTAGGGAATGTTTATTTTTCATTTTTTTATTAATAATTTTCGTTGTTTTAAACTTTTAATAACTAATTTTTCTAACGGGGTTCTATTCTAAAGCCTTTCAAGAATTGCTCCAAGAAAGGAAAAAAATCTTAAATTTATAGTTTAACAATTATCACACTTGCAATGTTCATGTTCAAGCAAAAAATAAATTATTAATTAACTATTGAATAACTAAATGAAAAATTGTTATAAAAAAAATTTCAAGCAGATTATTGTTCATTCATCTATTCAGTTAGTGCCTGATTTTTTTCATTTTTTTATATTCATATTTAGTATGTTTAAATAATATTTATTCATTAAAGGGCCGATGTGGGTGTGGCTTGCGTAAGCCAGAGTACCCGTTTTCGGCCGTATTTTCATTCCTCTGGGAAAACTATAAATATTGATCTTACAGTTTCGGAAGTCAAGACGTTTTTTAGGAAATTTCCTCCTATTTTCGAATCTTTTTTCAAATTTGAAAAATCTTTATTACTTTTTGAGATATTTGCAAAAAAACGAAACCCCCCTTCTTTTTTTAGTTAATTGTTAATAACTTTTACAATTTTTGCAAGCGGATCTTAATTTTTTTCAAAAATCATCTAAATGCCATTCCGAAACGAATGACATCTCATTTATAATTTTCGGAGACTGCTGAAAAAAGTTGGTCCAAAAGGCACTTGTTTACTAGTTTATTATGCAAGTGAAATATTGAAATAGTCCCAAAATTCTATTATTCAACAAAGCACCTTTATTAAAAAAAAGTAATTAACCGCAATGTAATCTATTTGAAGCAGGCAGGATCCCTTTAAGAATCTTGACACATGGTAAAAAACAACATTTTCGACTTATGAAAAAAATCATTGTAGAATCATTTATTTTGTTTCTTTAAATCACAAAGTTTCTGCCAAATAGACTTGTGAATAACAAGTGACAGAAGAAGATATATATCATCTACCAAAAATCTCTAAATAAAACTCACTCTATTTTACAACAATTCATAATCAAATTGTTTAAAAATATCCTTTATAGGCCATTTCATGTCATGTAGGTACTTCATTCGTCTTAAAATTAAAAACATCGATGGATTACATAAGAAATAAATAAGTATTAAAAATAAGCACCAAGTTGCATAACTGTTTTAACTATTTTACATAATAAAAAAGTTCTTAAATAACTTTCAAGTTAGTGTTGTCTGAGAAACGAGACTTTTTGTTTAAGGACAGTATTGTAATCTCGAGACTTGATCGTTAAGAAGTCTGAACTGATTTATAGCTCGTTATAGTTCATTCATTCATAAGCTTACATACATACATAACTTCAAGCCAGGTCCCTTGCGGGGTAGCTTAGCTAGATTTATAGTTCGTTATAGTTCATTCATTCATAAGCTTCATACAAGTAATTTCAAAATTCAACCGAGCGATGGTAAGACAAGTGAATTAATAGTAAGATATAAGATATAGGAGGAACTGACCATTATACAATATCGCTCAATTCGAAATATCAATAAATCAAAGCGTTTATTATTGGAAATATTAATATTTAAAGGTATTCTTCATATGGGCCTCCATTCCTCACGCCGATAAAATAATAAGTCCATTTTCAACTGTTACTTGACATAAGCAACCTATAATAAATTAAAATTTATTTTTTGTAAAGTAAAACGTGTGGTAAATACTACTAAATATCACAGAACGATGTAACCTGTCTCACAGGGAGACTTAAAACAGGCTACTCATGTTATTTAGTTATTACAAAGCTTACGACGTACTAGGTACCAGATATTTTTTTTACTTTTAATACATCTTGTAATACTGTCCGAACCGATTTCGGTTACAACGACTGCTACATCCAGTTTGAGATAGGTATGGACGTTTAAACTGGTTTTCGAGCCTAGAATATTCTGGAATGTACCTTTACACTTTGGACATGTCAAAAGCCTAACCAACAGTTGTAGGGTACAATAATAGGAGGTCGGGTATACCTTCGTGTCTTCGTCTCAAGTCACATCGTGTCAAGCTCCTTTATTAGGTTCACTTCATCTAGTGCGCTTGATATAAATGATAGATAAAAGTTAATTCATTTTCGAGATTTTATCGGTAAATGTTGAAAAAAGCCTCGAGTCTCCAACAACACCAACCGTTATATTTAAAATTATTCTGCCCCTAGGAACTGTTCGATATAGCGATAAGAATATTCGCTTAGCTTCGGAAATATTGGTTTACTTTGAACTCGTTGCTTCTCGAAAGTTTGTTGAGATTATAGATAGTTTATCGGTCGATTATTTACTGGCGTACAACGCAATATCTTTCGTGGAAACTCAAGTTTACTTTATACTAAGGAAATCTTGGTAAAATATTGTGTTGTGGAAAGTAAATTACTTTAGTCTCGCTTTTGAGGGATTGTTTCAAAAATTATTGTTTTCGAATATTAATAATTATTTCATGTAAGTTTAAACTACTCAAATGTTTAAATAAGAGACAATTTTACAGCTTTTGATATGGATTCATTGATATTAAATTTAGTATTCAGATAGTTTACAGTTCGAAGATGGAAAAACATATTCAGTGCCTACGTTATAAGAGCATGTACCAATCTTGATACATCAGTAGTATGTATACAAAAAGGAATAAAATTATTTTAACAAACAACCAATTCAGTTAATACTATGAGGGTAGACTTTTCAATTATCAGATAAAACAAATTATTATAATAATAACCCATGAACCTCCCACAACAGGGCTCGGGCCCTCCACTATTTTGGAACGGACAGTTATACTATCCTTATCCATGACGGCTTGACAGGTTTTTTCACATCGGTTATCTCGATGTGCAGGTTTCCTCGCGACGCTTCACCGTTGTTAGCACGTGATAATTGTAAGAATATGCACAATAGGTCAGAAAACTGCCTAAGTGGTGCATGCGTTCCTGCCAGGATTCGAACCCGCGCCCTTTGAGTTTAAGACACGTGTGCTAATCATTATGCTCCCACGACTTTTGCTTGAATGAAACATTCCGGTATTAATTTATTCGACTGATAACTTATCTGATGATTGTTAAATCTGCCTTTAATGTAATAAATAAAAATGATTTCATTTTCCAATTTACCAATAGTGCTATAAAAATTATAAATCACACTATTTTATTTATGTATGTTTCAATCGACAAAGCTTAAGACTGCGATATATAAAATTTTCTATTTTGATACCATTACAATCAAAAATCTCAAAAAAATATTAGCTTTAAATGACCAATAAAAATCGACAGAAAAATTATCTATGAACACAAAATAAAATTACAAAACATGTCTCAGAAGATAGAAACTAAAATAAGGTAACTTAGAACGGACAAAGTTAGTATTTTAGCACAAATAGAACACAAGACGATAAACAAAACCTCTAGCTAGTAGATACATTTGAAATTTTTGTGACACGAAAATCATCCAAAAATATTACAACATACAGAAAATTAAAAATTTATATTGATATTCAAATATATTCAACAGGTATCAGTGAAAATTTTGAAATATTCGAAAACTTTTAACTTTCATATATATGTAGATAATTTAAAATATGCTTTTAAGGTAATATAACCTTTGACTGTACGCTGGTGCATACGTATCTCTACAATTGTTGGACCAATTTTGATGTAAAGATGATTAATAAAAATAGATATGTCAATTCTAGAACCAGAGATATTTTTTTAAATTTCTGAATTTAACAAAATTAGTCCATACATCAAAGATTTTCGAATATATCAAAAACAGAAGAGAGAAGAGACTAAAACTGACCACAAAGATATATAATACGCTTTAACAAAAACTATTAACGTAATTAATAGTAAGAAAGCGGCCAACATTACAATTCAGTCTTACAATAAAACTAAAAACATCCTAGCACGTCTAAGACAGGAACCCTGTGTTAAAGAAATCGCATACATACCATCAAGCCCATATCCCATGCAGGTAGACAGATAAAACGGATCTCCAGCTGTTACAACTTCTGCCACATAACTTAATAATCTCCTTCTATATCCAATATTCTTAAACTGATTAATCAATCAAAATGTCTACGATTTGGTTGCGGTAAGTACCATTTGAAATACGAAAAACATAAAAGGATTTTACCGTCGAATCTTTTTGCTATAATAAACATTCGTTTGAAATAAATGTAGTTATAAAATAGCAGATGCTAAAATGCCTTGATACAACCTTTCAAAACAACGTTCGCGCTTATGTAGACGGTACCCTGATACGCTGCTACAGGTTGCTGTTCTGTAATTTTTTTTATAGATTATAGATTAGGCTACCATAGAGTAAATAATAACCACAACCAAATAGTTAAAACTGAATAATTAAAATAAACAAGGTAGGCAAAATAAAACGTCAACAATACTCATTGACACTTGACATGTTTGTCTTTCGTGATCACGGCTAGTGAAAAGTGGACGAAACGTCGGAATAATAAAAAATCAAATACATGATTTCCATATAAACCATTCCTAAACACAGGGCTCCTTCAAAGCTAGAGAAGTCAATTTCAATGTGAATGTATAGAGGAATGTCAAATGAAACATGTCGATTGAAGAGCTCTGTATTTTGCTTACGGTAGCATTGCATTGCATTGTGTCGTCGACTGTAAATGGAAAACGTTGTGCATATATTGCATATAAAATAAACATCGCAGCATAATTCCGCTACTTGGATGCATAATTAACGTTATTTATTTTCATAGAAGTTTGTACGTTCGAACAAAATTGTAATAACTAACATACTATAAAAAAATATTTCCGTTTATTGTGCTTTTGTCTGAGTGTACACCGTTAATAGGCTACTACAATAGGATACTGACCCTATGTGGTCGAGACGTGGACACTGACGGTAGGACTGGTCCACAAATTTCAAGTCGCTCAACGGGCTATGGAGCGAGCCATGTTGGGTGTTTCGAGTTAGAAATGAGGATATCCGTAAGAGAACCAAGGTAACCGACATAGCTCGCAAAATTAGCAAGTTTTTTTTTTTTTTTTTTTTTTATAGCTGGAGTACAGCAAACAGGCTGACGGCCCACCTGGTGGAAAGCGGTTACCGTCGCCTATGGACGTTTGCAACATCAGAGATGTCACCAACGCGCTGCCGGCCTCGAAGAAATTTTATGACACCCTTTTTGAAAAACTCCATATCGTAGCGCTGTGGGAAAACCTCGGCCGGGAGCTCATTCCAGATTCCTACGGTACGCAAGAGAAACGTTCTACAGAACCGTTGCGTACATGAGCGAAGTGGCTCAAGGAAGTGGGGGTGAACTCCCAACCGATGGCGAGCGGTGCGATGGTAGAAAGAGGACGAAGGCACCATTCTAAACAGTTCTTCGGAACACTCCCCGTTATACAGTCGGTAGAATACGCAGAGAGAAGCAAAGTCTCTCCTAAGGCTAAGCGTATCTAAGCCGTCTGTGAGTATGGGATCATCAACAACGCGAACGGCTCGACGTTGAATAGAGTCCAGGGGATTGAGTTGGTAGGCAGGTGCTCCAGCCCAAAGGTGTGAGCAGTACTCCATATGCGGCCTCACCTGGGCTTTATAAAGCACAAGGCGTTGCCGCGGTGAGAAGTACTGCTTGGACCGGTTTAGCACTCCCAACTTCTTAGAGGCAAGTTTTGCCTTGCCTTCAAGATGGCCCCTGAACTGTACATCGTTCGCGATGTCAACACCAAGGATCCCTATACTCTTGGAGGTGGTAAGGGGAGTTCCTTGGAACTGTAGCGCTTGCTCGAATGGAGTTTTTTTGGCAGAGAATACGCAGACCTGTGTCTTCTTGGGGTTGAAATGGACAAGGTTCTGTCTGCCCCATTCTGAGACTCTCTCTAAGGAATGCTCAACTTCAGACACAAGTCTAACCCGACTTTCCTCCACAAATGATCGAGGGACGTTTGCACGACCAGAGTACTGCGCATCGCCAGTGCTGTCATCCGCATAGCAATGAATGTTGCAAATAGACAACATATCATTGATATGCAAGATGAACAACGTTGGCGATAGCACACAACCCTGGGGCACACCAGCGTTGATGGGCTTGATACTTGAACAGCAACCGTCGACAACGACTTGAATGCTGCGCCCATCAAGAAAGCTGGATAGCCAGGTGCAAAGTCCCTCAGGTATCCCATACGATGGCAGCTTCGATAGAAGAGCCCTGTGCCAGACCCGGTCGAAGGCCTTAGCAATATCTAGGCTAACTGCCAGTGCTTCCCCTTTGCTCTCAATGGCTTCAGCCCAACGGTGGGTTAGGTAAACCAAGAGATCCCCAGCTGAGCGACCGTGGCGGAAGCCGTATTGCCGATCATTTAGCAGCTGGGAATCTTCGAGGTAACCCAGAAGCTGCGCGTTGATAATACGCTCCATCACCTTTGAGAGCAAAGAGGTTATTGCTATAGGCCTATAATTCGACGGGTCCGTACGGTCCCCTTTTTTGGGGACAGGGTGCACATGGGCAATCTTCCACGAAGCGGGGACACAACCCTTGCGGTAAGAAAGAGTGAAAAGTCGGGCAAGGACTGGGGACAGCTCAGCTGAACACGTCTGCAGCACAATGGCAGGAATGCCATCAGGCCCAGAAGACTTCTTGACGTCGAGTTGAAGTGGCACTGCCACTTCCGGTTACAGTTGTCGCAGGACCGATGGCGGATGGAGCAAACAAGTCCTGGAGTGGAGACCGCGTCTCGGTAAATGTAATCTCGGACGCCCTCTAGCTCGATGGACTGACGACCCGTGCAAGGTCGCCGGTAGCCGCTTGATGGGAAAGGCAGAGGACCGTGATGAGTGGCGCCGACTTGGGGAGGCCTACGTCCAGCAGTGGACGGTTATTGGCTGACGACAAGGAGACATAAGGATCGCAATACCAAAGTATTATATAACGTAACAACAAATTAAACATGCCTCTAAATCAATTGAGATAGGTGATAGGGGTCTTAATTTTAAAAAGTTTCTTAATTTCATGGGCAGTGGTGTATAGAGAAACAAAATTTTACACTAAGGATTATGTGCTCTGCTCAACTGCTGACAGTGCTCAATGCGATGCAAAACTTCGTAAGCAACAACATTACAAAATTTAGAATAAATCAGTCTTGAGATGAAAGGATGGTATAACAGGCAAGTGGTAGCTACCAAAATGTCTTAAACATATAGTACCGAAGAATAAATACTTAAAATATGTAACACAGTGTTTACAATGATTTCTCATGGCATTATAACTCTAATTACAATACAGGTAAAGTTTAGAATCCATCCATCGTTTTAATAACTCTATACAAATACCGCGGGAACATTAGGAATAACAAAGTAAGCCTATGCTCATCTTAGTTGTTATCTTTTTTAATATGCAGACAAGCGCAGAAGTTACAACAATTAACTTTGGACCGAATCGAGACGCCCAGACATTAATGAAACGTATATGTACGAAATTTCTCATGTCAGGAATCAAATCTGGGCTCTTTGCATTCTGGAGAGCTAGCTAAGCTAATATTTAGATCTCTCAACCACAGAGGCCGATCAGAGAGGTTATATATATCCGAGCAATTTAGTAATAGTTTTTGTAAAACCAAATCGATCAATATAAATATACGATTCAAAGTCTCAGAAAAGTGTAACTTAAACCATCAGATATAGATATCTGCCTCCCAAATGAATAAACTAGCATTCAGGAGATATTTTTAAACTTTATAAAGACTTAAGACGATACTGTTTCTTTGCATACTAAAATCTTAAAAACAGTGGATAGCTTCTAAACAATCGTTAAACCTCTTAAAAACTGGTCCATAAAAACTTGTACGCAATAGGTAAAAAATCTAGCGCAAACGCAATTATAATCTATTTACAACACGAGCACCTAGAACTCATTCTTGTAACATCACCCAACACACATTTCACTCAAATTCGTCCATCTGATTGGCAGTGTCCTTTTCACTATATGTCATTCGATTCTCGTCTTTAAACAACACCTTTCACTTTAGCAGGCAAATAATATGTCACTTTAATGTAAAACCGATTTAATTTATTATCGATATGATACCGATGTTAACAGTTGTGAATATTCACTAAAAGCTCATTGGCACTTTGGTGGGGGAACCCCAACTTACTACTACACTTCCGTGCCGTCTTCTCCTTCATCTTCAAACAAGGGCTCATTTGGGCTCACCTCAGTTGGAGGCTTCTTCTTAGGTTTAGGAGGAGGTCGAGGAGGTATCTTCCCACTCCGCCCTAAAGTACCTGATTGATTAAGTGATGTATTCCCTTCATTTTTTTTCGGATCTTCCTTAATAGGAGAACCGGTTTCCTCTTTATCCTGCCTTGGTCTTCTCAAAGAACCCGTTTCTGGTTTACCTTTCCTTAAAGTATTTTCAGGAACATCCGCAAATAATGCCTTTCTTGGCTCAGGTTGAGGAGTTGAAGTACTCTTTGCTGTCCAACTCATTCTGTTAGCCGGCTCTTGAGGTCCAGGCGTTGAAATTTGCGAAGCAATGCTGTTCCTGGGATTGAACTGTTGAGGAACTGGCGACGGCGCTGGTTCTTGTTCTTCGATTGGAGCGTAGTACACTGGATGTGGGGTTGGATATGATGTTGGCGTCGCTGGTAAGGGCCTATTTCTCATAGGAGATAACTGGTTTTCTAGTCCAGCTTTGTTTAAAGATAAAACAGAACTGCCATTAGCTGTAGTCCGCAGTCCCAGATTATCATACAAAGGCTCTTGTGCCTCAGTGCTCGGTAATATAGCGGTACTAGCAGTACTAGACCAACTGGGGACTCTGGGTCGTCTTGGAATAGTGACGTACCCTTGTCGTGGTGTAACCACCGGAGGAGTAATTGGTGCCGTAAACGGGGACTGGGATCTCGAATATGGCAGTGTTCTAAAGAGGTTCTGATTTGTTGCCATTCCATAAATTGGCGAATGCATCGGACTTATGGGGTTTAATTGTGGTGGTAGCCTTGTAGTATCTGGCACAGTGGAAGCGTTTGAAGCTGCAGGTGATATCTGTGCAGCTCTTGGCGGGAATGCAAGGAGATCGGGCGGGTAAGCCCGCCCATCTGCACGGCCGTATTCTATATTGAGAGCATCTTGTGACCTTTTCGTTTGTTGGTCCAAGTCGAGAGATCGTTTTTCGTCTTCGTTGTGGGCTGAAACAGAAAAAAACAAATTTTATTATATATTGGTGCCATTATTAAGGTGTAAACAAAATATCATTTTTGAACGGAATAATTATATAGCCTGAAACTTTTATGTCCATCATTTCTATATTTCTGTGATGTAATATAATCTGAAATGAATCATACGAATTCAAATTTTATTTAATTCAATGTTAATAACCTTCACAATTAACATTGAATAAATAAAAGATCTTAATTCAAACTTCTGCAAATCAGTCTACGTTGATGAAACGCGCATCTTTCCCGCATTATTATAATTACTCAAACTTAATAAATCGCAAGTTCACTAACTTTCATCAAGGACATTAGCATCTCAAAGTTATTCTTGCTAATCGACTAAATTAGAAATAAAACCTGAGCAAGTGTGCAATTTACTTAATTAGCAACTTAAGAACATTTAAAAGCAAAAGTAGATAAGATTAAGTAGTGAGACCTGTCGTTTCATTTCTGTAAGGGTGGTATGCTTGTAGATTGTAGAATTTGAAATTAGGGATTGCAAAGAATATATGATGATTATTTTTAAATACCGGCAAACAACTTCAAAATAATGGATTGTCTTGTAAATGCTCTCATTTCTTACTATAAATGATTATAAAATAAAGAAATATAACTACTCACCAAACACAGAATCGTTGTCCAGCAAAGTTTTGTTTAATTCTGACATTTCCGTAGCCCCACTCATTATAGACGGGGGTGCATCGTACCTTCTCGGTGGCTTTGTTACTGGGTTCACTGTGGTTATTAAACTTTTCTCTATTTCTGGAATCACTGAACCTTCTATTAAAGCTTCTCCGTTTGTCGTATTGGCTTTTTTATTTACCCTACTTTTTCTACAACAACAACATATTACTACTAAAAGGATAAGCAATATTACGGTTGTGCAAGACACACCAATTAAAACTCGAAGGAGATTCTCATTCATTCCAACGGGCACAATGATACTTGGTGGAGGTTGGGCTATAGCTAGTGTTAGACTCCTTTCTTCAACTCCTCCAGCATTTTTAGCGACGCAGAGATAGTCACCATTGTCTGTGTTGCTTACATCAAATATCGTTAAATTTACCCATTTACTGTTTTCTGCACTGGTTTCTGTAATAACGTATTTTATTTCACCCTGATATCTATATGAGCCATCGATAATTTGCGCATTCAATACCCAATTAACTTCTGGTAATGGATTGCCATTGACTTGGCAAGATAATGTGACATTACTATCTAAAGAATGTAATGTGGTAGCTGTGGATGGGTAGACAATACTTGGCCTGCAAGCAAAGTCGTTGGAGTCCAGCTCTTTCCATCTTTTTCCATGCACTTTTGGAGGTTCAGCACAGAACACATCCGACGTGTAGAGATTTTTGCTTATAACCCAATTTCTAAAAGGTTGAAGATAGCAATCACATCGCCATGGATTGTCATGAACATCTAAATTTGATAATGAAGTTAAAGTATCCAATGTATCCTTTTTAAGGTGCTCTAGTTTATTACCGTCCAGTCTTAAAATGGTAAGTTTCGGGACATTTATGAATGTTTTCATTCCTAATTGCACAAGTCTGTTGTTGCTCAAGTCCACCTTTTGGAGGAAAGCAAGATTATTAAAGAGCCCATCATCAAGCTTCTCCAACTTGTTATCGTTTAGTAGTATCCATCTAATTTTTGGAGTATCTTTGAACGTATCAGAATGTAAGGTTTTCAAATCATTTTTTGACAAGTCCAGCTCAATCATGATGGCTAAACCGCTGAAACCGTTTCTCTGTATCGTTAGCAATTTGCATTCACTCAGCGTTAGTTTCCACAGGTTTATTAAGCCTACATTCTGGAAGGCGTGTCTTGTGATCTCATACAGCTCGTTACCAGTCAGGTTTAGTTTTTGGATATCAGGGCTCAATGTTTTAGGAATGTCTTGGAAGTGTGAATGTGAACAGTCTGCTTGTTTATCTCCGCTTGCCCAGACACATTTACATTCTTGTGGGCAATTACTCGTAAAGTCGGCCGTAGCTAACGTCGTAAGAATGTTCAGAATTAATATTTTCAAAATTGTCTTCTCCATTTTTCGGCTGGCTCTTTCCACTTCTGTAACAAACAAAATAATAAAATTTTATTTATGTTCTATAGTGTTGAAATTTTTGTTGCGTAGCTAGTGGAAAATGTACAAAGTTTTAAGTATAAAGGTTGGCGGAAATGCTTTCCTGGCTAGTTTAATAGTGGAGGAATTTTAAAATTCAATTTCTGACACACTTTTGTGAACATTACGCTGAGTAAGTGCCTTTAGAGTGAATTCAATATTTTACAGTCAAAAGTAAAATAATTCATTGCAACTGATGTAAACATTTTAAATGATGATAAGTTGCTAGCTAGCATTGAAATATTAAGTAAGTTTTAATTGTTAATTATCTTTTAGATTGCCATAGCTCTAATATTAATTCATATCTTTATTCATAAAAATATACTAGTTTTTGCCTGCTGCTACGCTCGCATTAAAATAGATGCTGTCAATCAATTCGAGTTTTTTTCAATTTCCTCGGGAACAGTAGATTTTTCTCCATGAAAGGTAGCCAGCCCATGGCCTGAACAAATACGTCGTCATGGCAATCTGATATAAAACATTAAGAGACCCGCCCACAAGACTCTGGAACCCAATTTCCCAATTTCTGCGCCACCTACAGGGTTCAATTAGGAATTTAAATCATCCAGGGGCGCACTCAAAAACACAATTTGTTTATCAAAATCTTGGAACCCGAATGTAGCGCCACCTATCGGTTTCAAATGTGAATCTAAACCTTCCAGGGACTCACAGACACTACCAAAATAGTGGATTCTTTTATCTTTATGATACTTCTTGTCCATGGGCTGCCACGCACTTTGCCGTAATTTTTAAGAAAAAAAAGCTCACATTCATGTTTATAATATTAGTTAGGAATTCAAACAATTCATAAATAAGCTTGTAATTATATAAATTGAAGTTTACTTTCAGTTAACGTAGCCTTCTTCTTTTACCTTCAGTCCCTTAAGGCTAAAAGTTAAATACGAAGCCCAGATCAAAGTAACTATCTTAATCCAAATAAAGTTAGGGATTTTTCGACATAAAAGAAGTCTGTTATTGAAATTAATATTTATGCTCAAAGCCCAAAGAAGGCTAACATTTGATATAAGAAACTAAAGGTAGAAGCATATTATGAATAAGCTACCTGACGGGACGTTTCATGAAAAATATAATAAGAACATCTATCTATCTATAACTTCACGCCAGGTCCCTTGCGGGGTAGGCACGAACAACAGAGCGCCATACAGGCTTATTCTTACACACCTCTCTTGCTTCTTTGACATTCATAGCTCTTGTCATGCACGCTCGTCTGTTCTTAAGGCTCCTGACATCACCTTCTGCTAATACATGATCAATTTGATCATGGAAGGTGTGTCGTGGCCTTTCGCGACTTCTGCATCCATCCACTTTTGCATTGTATATCTGTTTAGTCATTCTTTCATCATACATTATTTCCACATGCCCGAACCACCGGAGCATTCCTTTCCCTTACCTTCACCCCGACACTCTCTTTCAGACCAACTCTCTTTCTTACTTCGGTATTACGAACGCGGTCCGCGAGCGTCACTCCGCAGATTTTGCGCAGCGCTCGCATCTCGACCGCGTTTACTCTACTTTCATGTTCTCTATTCCATACCCAACTCTCGCTTCCATACGTGAGCGTAGGTACCAAAACCGCGTTGTGAACAGCCCATAAATGCCCCACTGCTGGGCCGGGCCTCCCATTATAGGGGGAATGGACAGTATACCCCGCCACGCTTGTCCAAAGCGGCTTGGCAGGTTTGATACATTGGTTATCTCGATGTTTTCGTTCCCCGTTGTTAGCACGTGGTAATTGTAACAATATGCACTTTAGATCGGAAAAACTGCCAAGTGAGTGCGCCCTTTGAGTTTGGACGCGTGCACTAGCCATTACGTTACCACGACTATTACGACTAACTACTACCAGCTTAATGTGTGCTTAGACCACATGACAGAAGTGAAAACTTCATCAGGCGAATGACGCTCGCTGTGTGAGTATAGGTATAGGTAGTGACTCGTTGACTATATCTCTCTCGCGAGCCTTTTTTTTTTGTCAGAAGAAATCCGTCTGAGGACTAAGCCACGACAGGCACATGAGCCTGGGGGGGACGTTCGCGACCCGTGTGAGTATGGGGTTCGCCAGATCGGTAGAACTGGTGCCACGCTATTGCCACTCCCCAATTAGGGATACCCACTAAAACCCCTAGGTGTTCCGTCCTGCGCCTTATGCCAGGGCTACGGGACAGCGGGATTCCCAACTCCGCGTGCCCTGCCAGGAGTGGGCCTCCCTCACTAGGCCTCTTCCAATGCCAGGGGACTAGGCCTCGGGCTTTCTCTCTCGCGAGCCGACTTAACCCGAACGTACCCGAACGAGGCGTTACATAGCCGAACGTGATGCGTGAGTACCTACAGGTTTTATGACAGTTTTTGAACTATTGACACGTGACATCGCGTGTTGTCCAGAAACCCACTTCGCTCGACGCATTGGGTGACGTCTTTATCGTCACTATCGTCAATACGCTGATCAGAGCGAGGGGATCCCGTCGCGTTTAGAAGCTTCACCTCACATCGTTTTGATGGTATAGATGTTAGATGGAAGAGAAACGAGTTGTTTGTACAGAGATAGTATATAATTTTAATATTTTTTTGTAATACAGTTTCACTGATACAGTCAGTTGTAAACAGACAATTCTGTGTTTAACATAAACCAGCCTGTTATGAACTAAAAAGTTCTCAACACATCGGGTGTCTATTATGTGTTTCAGATCATAGAACAATTACTAGGTGCGCTCGCGGCTTCTATATTTTGGATAGCTCACACTATATTTTAAATAAACTATAGCCTATGTATTTGTCTATGTAAGCTATTTTACTGTAAAGTTTCATCAAAATCCATTCAGTAGTTTTTGCGTGTAAGAGTAACAAACATACATCCATACATATATTCTTACAAACTTTGGCGTTTATAATATTTATAGGATTGCACAGTTTATGTTGCAAATAAATGTTAAAATCTGTAACGGTCTTTAACTCATGTAATTTGGTACTTGTTGGAGTAATAAAAGGAGTTCAACGCTCTTACTACAGTGGTATACTAGAATACTAACGAATGAGAAAATGCATGTACTAGTAAAGTTTCATGTAACTAACAAAATTTAACACTTTTGTTACAAATTTCTACACACCATACTAATATATAAAAACGCTAGAGTAAATGTTGTTTGTTGCAACAGATGATTTATTTGCAAAGGGTATGGACATATTTTTTCTCAAAAACAACCTTTAAAAGAGGAAAATAGGACATGAAAATCATATAAGCAACTTTTAATTTTTCAATCTATCCAGTTATTAGTGAGTTAGTTAATCATCAGCCTTTTTTTTAAGGCGGGGTGAAAAGTTATTTACGCACAATACTGGGTCCTTTGCAAGGGATTAGACCGTTATCGCATATGGAGGCATTCCATTAAAGGCAATCCAAACATAATTGATCAGCTTGTGTGGAGACTCGAATCATTGGACGGCCAATGATTAATACCCACTAAAACCACCCTCCTCCCATGTGCCCCGCGCTTATGGTAGGAAAGTACCCGGCTTAGTCTGAATGTGGTCAACAGCTTTAATTATGGAGTACAAGCTGCGCCCCTGAGTTGCACCCGCGTGTTGATGGAAAATCGTTAAATTTGGATAATTCACACTATATCTTTATAAATTATAGCCTACAGTTATTCTGATGTGTAAGCTGTATTATTGTAAAGTTTCATCAAAATCTATTCAGTAGTATATGCGTGAAAGAGTAACAAACATACGTACATACTTTTACAACCTAGGCGCTGACAAAGACAAATTCCACGAACAGATCTGTAGAAGCACATTTTATTACCTGTCGGCATTTGAACTAATTGTAATCCTTTTATAATCGTCTTTGTTCACTTATTTATTGGCATACGTTTCAAATTATTGTGGAGAATCGCCTATTGTCCTATTGTACTCGCTCATTAGCATCATTAGCCAGGTGCTGCCGATTCTTTTGCATTTGTGAAGCATAAAACGGCGGCCTGATGGAAAGAGGGAGCAGTTGGGCTACGACTACGATACGGGCGTGACGTGTGTACATTCGGGAATCTGAGAGTGACGGACTTTCAGCGTTTTATTCAATTACGACCTTCTGCATTACGTTTGGATTTGTTGTGTTCGGTTATGTTTGCACCTGTCTTATACGTTATTGTATAGTTCTAATAAGCTCCATAGTAATTATAACGGCGTTTTAATTCGAGTCCCGCTAAACTCGTGACAATACATTGAATAAATGACTTTACTGCTCATAAAATTAAAGTACAATGGACGGTCTTCATTCTTACAAACTATTATAATACTATATTTATAATATTATATTTATAATATTAGTAGGATTGTATTGTTTGTAATTAGTACACTAATTCATGGCACACCATTCAAGAATTTACTGAACTGAAACATAGCCCTTCCTCGCTAATCTCAACTAACAAAACCTGAACCCGAGTTACCATCTCGAAATAGGGGCACGCGGCGTGCACAGTAGTTTTAATGGGCGGCCATTAAAAATGCAGCCGGAATAGTTTTATGCCACGTAAGAGCATGTTAAGTTCACTGAGCACAACTCAAGTTGTAATAAAACATGGGAAGTTACTTTAAATACTTTCCAAAATGTCGGAATGTATGTGAGTCCGATGGTTGTAATGTGAAGGAATTATGTTTACTAGTGGTCACCCGTGGTCGAAATTCGACCATAGTAATTAATGTCAAAGACTATTCCATAATCACAGATTTCGCCAAGGCTAATATATGCACTGTTAATTTGATTTTAATAATAAACAAGAGTATATATGCGTGTGTGCGTCAAATACATTTAATGTTGTATTTAAAAATATCACATTTATATTACAATCTAATCTCAAAAGAATAAGTAATTTAAATTTAACCTAAATTAACTTAATTTACTTTTAAGTATTCTAACTAAGAAAGTGTCGATTAGCACTTTTCTTATTATCTGTATTAAGGGGAAGACACTTTGTTCATGTGTTCTTACTTTAATAAGTTAGCACAGTACACTACGCTATAATTTTGTTTATAGCACTAGTTCAAACGGTTTTGTGTGTGCATGGTAGTGTGTGTAATGTTTTTTTTATTGATTGAAGTATAATTTAAAAAAAAATTAGCATTCGTCCCTTCTGTATATAAACTATAAGTGTGCGAAATTTCATACACCTCCGTCCGCGCAATTTTCGTAAAGTTTTTACTTCTTCACGTACTACTTCACGTATTAATAATATATAGCTATAGGCATTATGTAATAAGCAGAGATCAAAGTCATGTAACAAAGAAAATGTTAATCTGGACGATTGATAAACACAATTGTAAATGTAGAAAGAAAGAGACTGATAGATTACATATATGAAGGATAACACGATGATTTGTAGTGCAACAGAGGACATATTCCATAATAGAGGAGTATAGAAGAAAAGACATATTGTGTCGACTCCAAGTAATTGGGAAATGGTGAAAATAAATACGAGAGGCTTCGAAAAAGGTTGATTGTGTTACGTTTATTTAGTAGCATAGTTATTCTTGTCATGTTTCTTTTTAAGGTAAAAATTAATTTTGTTATGTACCCTCCTATTTCTAAACGATAAATACGCTCATTTCCTTAATTGAATAACAGTGTTATGTTTTTATTTATTCGGTGATTAGAGCCTGTTTTGTATGGAGTAGTTCTCTATAATTTACCTTAATATTATGTAACAATATTTATCCCTAATATGATGTGATAATTGTCTAGATTATAATTAAGGTCAGGAGCCTTAAGAACAGACGAGAGTGCATGACAAGAGCTATGAATGTCAAAGAAGCAAGTGAGGTGTGTAAAAATAAGATGAATGGCGCTGAATACCCCGCAAGGGACCTGGCATGAAGTTATGTATGTATTACAATTCAAAAACTTTCAATTTTATATAGACTGTATTCACTACATTTTATTTTCATATGGACAGACGCGATAGATTTTTTTATTGTATTTGATTTATTTTATTAGATGTAAAACTTTAAATATAATATCTTATATAAAATATAATCTAAAATTTCCAAACAATAATGTAGTAAATTCTTGATATTCATAATCTCTTTAATTAAAATGGTTTATCAATGACATCAGTCCGCTATTGGTTATCCCAATTTGCTAAGTTTCTTATACTGTAAAATTGTTGGAGGGATGGCGAGGTGTTCTAAAATTGTTTAGACTCAGTGGATGAAATGTTCTTAAACCGGTTCATTGATTATAAGTATTGTGACCAGTTGCCGTTCTTTTATTACCATAAACCCTGCTGAGTTTTGCAAGTATTACATATGTTTAATAGGGTGGTAGGAATACTAAGCATCCGGATAAAGTTGATATATCCTCTATCTTTATAAAGCTATGAACCATAAAAAACGATGAACTAGGATTTAAAAATAAATTAAACTTCAATCGTCGCGTCCTACACTTTTATTGCTTCCTCATAAAAATTACGACTGTTATAGCACCGGTCGTCATTCCGAGCACACTTTTGGTTTATAGCGCTTAAAATGCAGCAACGATGCTCGCCCTTAGGGATACACAAATATTATTATTTTCGAAGGCCCCGAGCTCTTGAACCTTTATAAAGAGCTTTCGAAGCATCTGATTAACTATTCAGATCAGAGGGTTTGTTCATACCTCGATTAACGGATCAGTAGGCCGATGAGATAACAAAGGAAAGTTTTTGGTAACTTACCTGTGGGAGAATATTTCCTTATTGTATTAGCTCGATATTGTATGGTAATAAAAATGTATATATAATATTAGTATATTTATTACAAAAGTATAAGTAGTATCACTATATTTAGTATAATGCCATCACTTTGTATGATAACTCCTTTAAAAGTGCAGGCTGTCAAACTCTACAATGCGCTGCCTCTTACTGCCAGAGAGGCCTAAACATTGCTTATATTTAAGAACCCACTCAGAAAACACTACTTTTTCTTAAATAATTATGCCTAATTCTTCTTATACTGCTAACCAATAAAATATATTTATCTTTAATAAATATATTTGTATGTATTTAAATTATAAAGTAGTTTATGCATGTGTATTTAACTAATAAGATAGTCTGTGTATTTAAGTTATATCCTATGTAATGCTCTGCACCATTTACAGCTTCAGATTAATGTATAATATTCCTTAAGTTAGGTTGCCTGGAGGTTGCCTGATCGTACATTTGTTTTTTGTAATTGTATATATGGTGAGCGATAAAGTGTTGTCTATCTATCACACTATCAATCTATCACATTTATCATTCCAATTAATTCCTGGGTAAGTCTGTAAGAGAACGCTTTTTAGCGAATTCTAATCGTAGAGATCGAGATATAACTTTGTAAGCATGTTTTTGTATTGGTGTACAATAAAGTGTTGTCTAGGGTAAATTTTCACAGTCCCGTACCAATTTTGGCGAAAACCCTAAGGAAACCTTAGTCGAGTCTCGTCCATATGTCATCTGTCTTTATATGTTAATTTGTTTTCTCAGAAACTGCTAGTTCTCTCTCTCATTTCTCTCACTATATCCCAATTATTTGAGGTCGGCACAATGTGTCCTTTTCTTCCACACTCATCTATTCTGACATACATCTTCTGTCACACCACAAATCATCCTTCCCACAATCCATCCATCATATGCCCCATACCACCTTCATCTTTTTCCTCTCAATTTTTTACCCACGGGTGCAATTTTCAAAGATCCTCTTATGTACTAATTTCTCGCCTTATCCATTCTTGTAAAAAAACCACACATCCATCTCTACATTCTCATCTCAGCAGATTGGAGACATTTGTGGTTTATCACTTTAGTGGCCCAACATTTGGACCCGTATAGCATGAGTTCTATGTGGATAAAAACTTGATAAGGAAGTACATGCACATGCTACTATAGATATACACTGTTTTCTTTAGTAAATAATTTTAGTACATCACACTTTTCTGCAGTCAATTATACTACTGAATTAAATGTTTATAGATAAATGTCTTACAGAAGTTAATGAATATTTTAAGTTATATATTAAAATTAAAATTGGTCGTAAACACATAATTAAGCTTAAATTTTGTTACTTGCTACAATAAATTCTAATATGATATCTATATTTAAAAATAGTCTTTAAAATACCCTCTTATATAAATATAAAGTATTTCGGTAGATGTGATTCTTCGCCCCTTGAATCGTCCGTAAATATTTCTAAAATTACTATTTACTTGAATTACCCCTAGAGAGTAAGATGACTTGCATTAAAAGTCACTGTTAATGCACATCACCCGCCATCATATCAATTAATTAGCACATCACTATCGATCATACAAACTAATTTAGCACATCACTATCATCTGCCATTTTTGGCAGCGACGTGCGCGCATGTAACACACAGTGCATACAGTATTAAAAAAATAAGGTAAAAACAATCCCCAACAGTGACAGCATTACAATTTATCATTCCTATCTAACATCTATATTTAATAAAACAAGCACATTTCTACTCCAGTTTTAAAACAGAACGCACATATATTCAAGATCGCCATTTCACGGCACATGGAATGGAAGGTTACAGTGCAGTATTCTGGCGTGCCGCAAAGCGCAAGTGTTAGCGATTTGAGACTTTTTGACAACCAGTCGATCTGCTTTGGACAATTTCATATATTTACAAAGCTGTGGGGAAGATTTAACTAAGTAGTGAGTTTTATGTGTCTGATATTAGAGGCCGTCCGCAACACACGCCCGTTGTTATTCACCTCGATCAATACATCACGTTCGCACCATAACATGATTCATAGCGGCGACGGTTCTACTTGACACTTATTATTATATATTGGCTAATTTAAACAATATTTGGGGACAGAGAGCACCCCCATGACCCGCCCGCCGGAGCACACTTTTCCACGTCCCGCTTACCAACGACGCCCATAGCTCGCACAGTTAGCAGCTAGGCGTCAGACGGGACGTGGGATATAGACGCGGCATTGGAGACTGAAAATGCTTACTCACTTGTTCATTCGTTTCACATTGCTCACATACAATAGCACCAATACGCACTCTCTGTATTCCTTTTATGTATAGTTTAATACAAACTAACGTCAATAGTAAGTCATACAGTCCACATCGAGTTTTATTTGAAAGAAGCAACTGCCACCAACAAATATCATTATAATTTTTAGCCATCCTTATTCTGATGTATAAGAAACATTACTGTAAATTTCGTTAAAATCCGTTCTGAAGTTTTTGCGTGAAAGAGTCACAAACATTCATTCACTCTCATAAATTTTCTTGTATACAATATTACTAGTAGCTTCCACCCACAGCTACGCTCGCGGTAATGTAGACTTTGTCGACCAATTCAGGTTGTGGGTCGACACAAAATCGATTATCATACTTAATATAGGTTTTTGGTCAATAGTTGGCAATATAAACCAGGATTAAGTTTAGGAGTAGACAAGAGATAGAGAAGTTTGTGTCAGTAACTTTAATGGTTCTACCTCTTCTTGTAGAATCGTCTAAAAGTTGGGTTTTTTTATCCTCATAAACAGTATACATTTGTTCTGGTTGAAAGTTATAGCCTTTTCTATATCTCTAACAACATATATGCAAAATGTCATGATCGGTTGAGTATTTCAGGCGTGATATCTGACAAACAGACTCTCTTTCGAATTAATAGCTATAACAAGCATACCTACCTGTCCTTATCAGTAAACCGCTACCGCTTCTATCTTACGACCGCCCCCAAACTCAAACATAATGCACAGATCACACTGTGGAACGCACTTACTTGTGGAATTGCTCCGCCTTTATATCCTCCCTACTTCGCGTTTCGCAATTATTCCCTCCATCCCTAACGTTAAGCGTGCGAGGGTACCTCGTGAGTCCTTTTCGATGGCGTCTAATTTATTGTTCATTTGAACGCGATTTGAGACGATTTATACGTCACATTGTTCCCACTTGACGTATTTACGCAGGTGAATTCAATTTAGTTTCTATGTGTAATATTTTTGGCAGTTCTGAGGTGCGGCGGTTGCTGGTGGTAACAGGTGACTCCGGCCGATATCGGGAGTAAGAAAATAAACAACGAAAACGACTGCTTGTACTGGCGTTTTTTCGCGACTGATATGGGAACTGACAAACTTTGTCCCACTATAACTGGTAGTGCCAGCGTAACTTCTTTCGCGTTGCCATGACGACGTATTTGTTAGTGAATAAAAAAAAACGGGACTGCAGGGACATCTTGGCTATATTCATACACCCCATGGAAACGTCATTTTTCGGAATAAAATGTGTTGTAAGTGTTAATTCGGGGTATAGGCTAGCTGTGTCGAGTCTCATGTTTCTCATGTTTAGGAGCCATATCATATGTACTTGAATCCGTTGAATAATTTCCACGTGAAGCAGTAACAGACAGACCAAATGTCTAAAAATTACTTTCTCAAAATATGCTGGCCCAAATTAGCAGATATTTATAACTGAAAGTGCCAGCGATACTTCGTTCGCGTATTCGTATATGCCACGGAAACGACGACATCTATCGAGATAAAATGTAAAATAGGTGTTGTCTGGGGACATAAGCAAGCCCTGTATCGAGTTAAATTTAAAGCCGTATAGTAGTTTTCACTTGATGCTCTGACAGACAGACAGAAAACATCTAAAGTTGTATTTTTTAAATCTGTTGGTCCGAATTAACCGCTCTTATTATTTTCTCATTTTTAAATTCACTGTATAACTCGACACACTAAAAAGTTTTATTATAATATAGATTATGCAAAAATACGTATAAGTAGCATATATTCCTCAGAAGATTATTTGAGATCAGTCAAGAAGAAAATTAGAAATCTATGCATATATCGGGTGTCCTGAAACTCAAACGTCAAACAGGGGCCGGGTTATATATACTAGTTCTAGTAAAATAAAAATAAAACCATGTCACTTGTAACGAAACCCCCTTTTTTGAGTCTAAAGACTATGGAATGACATACTCAAGCCGAAGCATAGAGTGAGAAATAAAGAATTTATAAAATAGAAATTAATAAAATTTATTCATAGAATAAATCTTGTAATATTGGCCATAAATCGTAATCATCTAGTAGCAGGAACCCTCGTCGCAATACCGTTAACCCTATGTTCACAAGGTAGGTTATATAAGAGTATCGATCAGAGGACAGGAAGACTATCAAAGGTTGATGTAAAATATATATATATATATAATATTGTAGTAGTATGTTGTAAGTGTAAAATGCTATGCATTTTATGAATTATAATAAATGTATTACTCATGATATAAGCTCATCACCTGAGTACGCCCGTGCCTTTATTTTGCCAAAAGATATTCTAATGTAGATTCATAACAAATTATATATTTTTGTGTAAGGCACCCCTCCTAACCACCTCTCTGTTATGCCACCGCATTAGCTATCAGTAAAAGAGCTCATATCGAGATAAAAGAAGAACCTCCAATTTTTTAATTAATATTTATTGAATCAATTATAAACATTATCTAAAACTAGCGTCGGTTCACAACGTACTATTGCTGGCGAGAAGAGCCGACAAGAAACTCCCAGCAGTACGATCTATCCATTTAAAAGAAACCCGTTTGGAGTGCCTTGTGTGTAAAATGAGTTGGAAAAGCCAAAAGACTTAAGTGAACATTTCATCTCAAAGTCACCTTTCCAAAATATCAAATAATATTGTCAATATGAGGAACGTCACCTCAGAGACCTCCCCTGATGCAGTAATAAGAATATCACAGTAAATTAAAGATAAAGGTTAATTGAAGTTTAAATAGTGATACTCTCTACATCTCGTAAAATTCCCATCCCTAAATTGTCAGAGTAAGAGTTTCAGAATGTCTCTCTATGAATTGTAAGTAAATTTTAAATTAAAGTTTGGCGAGAGACAACTTCACTCATATTATAGATTCCCTTGTCAAAGACAGGTTTCAGGTTTGCCGTGAAAGTTAAAATGAAATTGAAAGTTAAAGTAAATTAGCAAAACCTTACATCCATCTAATGACCCTAGCACCCAAGAGATGAGAGCATAGCACCGTAAAAGTAAAGTTTAAAGTTGAATTTAACATAAAATGGTGATACTCTGCATCAAAGATGCCTTCTTTGGTAACAATACTCAAATGTAGATATTTTTAATCATCCTTTCCAATTCAGTCAAGTCCACTTGGCCTAACTACATCTAAGACTCTCATGAAGTCACATATCGTGAAAGAAAATAAGTTTTGATACGATTGATCCTCCTGCAACACGGCAGCTTATCCCCCTAACCAGCTAGGGCGTCATTGAGGTGCCCACGCGCCTCCAGGCTGATCCGCGACTTAACCAGTTCCTAACCTTCAGTTACCAATTCAGTTAATCTTAATATGTGAAACCATTTTTAGTCTCGTGAATACACATATTATAAAAAAAACAAACTAAATTTGCTTAAAAGCTGTACGCGCGGTAATCCTGGATAATTGTCGAAACTATCCAAGGATAATCTGTCCCGGTAAGTAAGAAGGTCGTGAATCTCCTTACCCAGAGTTACAAAGACCATAAACCCGGATCCTAGTCAAAACTAACATGGAAACGTTCAATATGTGCTTTCACCCATCTCGTCACTTCAGTTTGTAATAATATTTAAATGCCTATTTTATACACATTTGGTAACAGTAGAGCTGCTTGTTTAAGAAAATATAATTAATCAAAAGAAACCTTTAATAACATTTAAATTGTAATCAACAACTCCTTTGCACCAAACAAAGCCAAGTGCCAAAGTAGACTCTCTCAACAAGAAAGTATTTAAAATATTAAAATTCAATAAAAACTAAATAAACTTTAAATTTTCTAAAGTCAATTAGCCTTCCCATATGGAACGCATGATTGTTGTATAGTGTAATGTTATAATGTGGTGTTATAAAACCATATATAAATATATACACATATAAAAATAGACTAATTAATAAATTATAAATCAAGACTCCGACTTCACAGCCATAGGTCAATAATAATCCCTTCGATATCAGAACCAATGAAAACTCATTACGCAGGCTGACTCCAAGCTCACTGAAACAGAAATAATCGGACAATAACAATCAACGCTCCAGCTCTAATCAGCAAACACAACAAGTAAGAGTCCATAATCAGGTCCAACAACGTGTGTGCAACAGCAAGACAAGAACTCCTATAAGTCTCCATTGACATATAATGAATCTCCCATAGCAAAGTAACTAATAATCATATTACATGAAAGAATCATCAAAATCTCCCAATAGTTCCCGGCTACGAAGAAGTAATATTATTTAATTAAGTTTCCTAAGACAATATTATATTTAAGGATCCTTAAATGAAATTAGATTAATACATTTTTATCCGCAAGAGACTATGTATCATAACTCCTAAGTAATGTATTAGCTCACTGAGGCTTTATAGATAACCCTTAGTCATTTAGTTAACTATGAAACTAAAACAATGTACAAACAATTCTTATCTGTTAATAACGCACAAGTCAATTAAGACATACTTTAAATTATTTTACCCTTATAAAGCTCGTTCTCCATATAATATATAAATTAAGGACAGTAATTAATTAAGTTCTAAAATATATAGGACAGTAGATAGTAAACGACCCTACCTATCTTTACATAAGATTAAGTAAGATTTCATATTAAAGGCTTATGTATTTCTATATCATTTATGCCTAGACAAATTATAGAAACGTTCCTATAATATTATAGTTTTGAAGAAACGGACCTAAGGAACCCTAATACTTCTAAAGACTACCGACTAAGTGTAACAAAATCAATGTTATTTATAATATGTACTACTAAGAATAGAAATTAATTGTAACTACACATTACTATTCAGGCCCTTAAGATTAATTCAAATCGTATGCATACGAACAATTATTATTAAACTACTAATACATTACAAAAGACAAGAATGCGTGGTCACGTTAGAAGAACGTCTGAAAACATAACAAGCAAGATATCAGGTAAGTCTACATGGTTAGTAAAACTATTAATGTATCAAATAAAACATGAAAACTTAGCTTGGTTCTTTGGCGAAATTTATAACATTCGTTTCCGAAATTTACATTGATATTATGATTGATTTATTTTTAACAGCGATTAGTTTATCCATTTAATTCTCAATTAGATTTTCTCCATCTGAAAATATATAAAACACAAATTTTTCCGAGAATTCTTTTCATTGTCTTCCTCTGTCAAAAACCAATATTCAAGTCCTCTCTTTTCTCTGTCAAAGTTTCAAACTAAGAAAAATTCGATTATATCATACAAAGAGATTAGTAGTAAATACATATATTATGCGAAATAAAGGAGGGAATACATTATATGGAGAACAGCCATTCCTTTATAAAAAAATAATAATTAATAAGTGAGAAAATAATAAATACATGATGATGCGTACCGTCACACACTTAGTTAAGTGACACTAAGCATTTTGAAAATGTTTTAGCGTGATTTAGACAGTGATTAATGGGGTTATTTAAGATTATGTTACAAAAGAAAACACGACTTTATTATGAGATTTGTGGTCACAGTAGAAGTTTTTTTTTGTACAACCCCCTAAGGCTCCTCAACCGGCACATGCTTAACGTAGATTCAGGGACTTTCTGAATATACCTAAAGCAGATGTCGCTTTACTTTTTTTCGTTTTTATATTGTTATTTAATTTTATTTATTTTTGTTTTATTTATTTTCATTATTTTCATATTACCATATGACAAGCGACTCGTCTTCTCTGCTATTCAGTCAGAACTAGGTCTAGAACGGGACACACTCACCAAAGCAACAACAATTCGCACAAACCTCATGCTGTAAGTATCGGCAAATACAGACTCCTGCAAATAATTTCAATCTTTTACGACGCCTAAATGATTTATATTAAATATTCTTGAAGTCAGAATAGTAATTACACGTCTTCTGTTTAAGAGATTATTTAAAAAGTAAGGGACCACAAACAGTCACACACAGTAAGTAGACAGTTTCAACTATTTGTAAAAACTAGACTTACGTCGTGATGTAATAAAATTATTGTCTCAAAGTAGTTGTCATTTTGCAAATATGTTTACGGTAGATAACCTAACATCCAATTATGATTCAACTATACATAACAAGAACTGTGCGTTTGTTCATCCTCCATGTGTACGTACAGTCATGTTCAATGAACGCTTGTTGCAGGGTCGCGGTAATATTGACCCTTCTTAGTAAGTAACAGTTTTACAATCACGCAATAGTTTAGTACGGATAAGCCGTTAGTAGAACCACTCCGAATTTCAACTTATACACTAATGACCGATTACTCTATCATGCTTTATAAACGGTTACAATTTAATTTAAGCTCCATACAAGTAATATCAAAATTCAACCGATGGTAAGTAAAGGAATAATAAGGTATAGGAATCGGTCATTAGTAAAAATCAGTAAAACCGCGAAGACAGCTTATTTCTGCTTTCCGCGGAACCCTATAAAAAGAAAAAAAAGACCAAGTTACTAATATCAGCTACGTGCCAGTGTAAGTACCGCCAAAATCGGTCCAGCCATTTCAGAGATTAGATAGAATAAAATTATAAATTTTGATTTTTTATATAAGTACCGTATAAAGTATTATC
Organism: Dendrolimus pini; assembly: GCA_949752895.1. NCBI lineage: Eukaryota > Metazoa > Arthropoda > Insecta > Lepidoptera > Lasiocampidae > Dendrolimus > Dendrolimus pini. The sequence continues at coordinate 16,803,910 of OX457144.1, read as the reverse complement.
TCTTTTTTCAAATCACAACGATTCTAAACAAGTTTCACTCCATTAATAAAAATGACAAATCAGTTAAATTTTGACATTAATCGTATTGAGGTGGTAGCAAATTTTAATCGATAGTAAGGCAAATAAACGGTGTGTAAGGTATATGAATCAGTCATAAATGGATAATGGCAGTGTAGTACAACTTATATACCGTCATTACTATCGGATAAAAGTATTAAAGATGGAAAGATACACACTTGAAAGATAAATAAAATTGTTAGTAGGTATATAGTTTTTTGGTAAAAATATTTAAGTAACAATCCACATTATTCCAACAGAAACCATAAAATATAACATCATTTAAGCATAACAACGGTTAATCATTTCTAAGGAACTGCTGCTATTTCTTTTAATATTCTGATTTATTAATCAACCCTCTTTATGCCGTGCGAGGTTTCCGTAATTGTAGGTATTTGGGTTAACTTGGGCATAACGCGATCATGCGTTTTGACCGTAAACTGGTTTAATAAAAATATTGTTTCAAAAAAATAAGGGAAAGAGAAACAAATAAGACGTTTATTAGCTGAATTGCTTACAATAAGGGAGATGAGTAGATGACATAATTATGTGTATGTAGGATTATTACCCAGTGACGTCACATAAACTTGCAGTTAATAAATCATTCGTGAAATAATATTGAGCGAAGCTTATCGACTTTATCGAGACCTTTAAAGGCGATTGAAAGAAGTCTCGTATGACCTAAGGGCTGGCCTATATTTAGAGCAAAGGATTATTTGTACAAGTTATACAAAACTCCTTTAGTTCGGAAAGTCCAAAGCTTACGTCGACCAAGTTTCAACATCGGAACCATTTTTAATTATCAAATTTAATATCAAATAACAACAATTAGCAAACAAATAACACCACTGAACAATAAATAACAAGATTAAAACACAAATAAAATCAATTAATTTATTAATTGATTTTATTTGTGTTTTATTTATTAATTCTCATAAATTTTTGAATGTACACCAAGTTGCACAGGCTAATCTTACACAATTTTGTCTTGTGTAAGATAAGCCTGTGCAACTTGGTGCTATTTTAATTTTAATTTATATTAATTTTATTATAATTTGTTTATTTTATATACTTATTTCCTTCTCACTTTGTTTTGCTGTGCACGTGATTGGTGCCATGATTATATATATTAATCTATTTATTATTAATGATTATGTGAATTTTTACATGTATATTTTTTATGATATGTTGTCTTTAAATGCGTAATATTTTTATTATTATTTAACTGCATTTTAAATTATGTATTATTACGTGTGTTGTATTGTCCTTCGTGGCTTCACTTGCTGGTCCAAGGCGGAAGAACAGCGCTGGTCTTGATTGATCAGGATACCTATATACAAAGGCCGTCAGTGTTTATGTAAAACTTCAAATGGGGCTTTTCAAATGCCTCAACTATAGTAACGCAGAAATAAATATGAAGTGAAGCTGTTCAAGTTCCAAAACAAAGCTCACGAGACAACGTCACCGATATCAATGACATGTAACAATAACTTTTATTTCCATCTTTCGTCTCGACATATTTCCTTCAAATACGTACGTAAATATATTTACCGCAATATAGGTCAAACTTATAGCATGTGTTGTGTTTATATATAAACTTTTATAGTCAATAGTGTAATCCGGAAATGGGTTGGAAGTAGACTGCTATTATCCTTTTTGTTCCCCCCCGCCGCCACTCCTTTGTGTTAAAGCTTGCTACAGACATACAAGCAACAAAAGGATGAATAGCATTTATTAAAATAACAGAATATATTATGCAAACAGTTATGGTGTTTACGTTAATATATAAATAAAAACAAAAATAAACTAAGTAACTAATACATAAATACGTACATATTATCACGCCTGCTTTCCATGGGGGTAGTCAGAAACTATAGACCTCTACTTCCGACGATCCTGACAAACAACTTTCGCCTCATCTACTTTCATTAAACACTTCATACATGCACTATTATTTGATTTGCTTTTTACCTGACACTCCTGTTATTTAACCATGATGTCTACGTCGTGGTATACCGGTACCAGCTATATCATTCACAATACTGTCATACACTTGTTTTGTGATTTTATTTGCCTAAGTTATTAATAAGTTAATATATATACTGTGTAATAAATCGCTGCTAGAGGGAAGCGTATCCAGAAGGAAAATATTGTATTTAAATAGACTCAAAGTACAATAAAAGTTCCGCGAAGGAGGAGGAGAGAGAGAGAGAGAGAGCGAGAGCGGCTACAGCTTCTCTGAAATTGAAATGCAAATGTAGCGTGGATTAGTTCTCACCCAAAATCACTACATCTACCCTTCTGAAAATTGCAATTTATATTTTTACTTTCAATAAACAAGAAACCCGTACGCAGTAAACACATCACTGTCTGACAACTTACTTGTAACTCGAGTCAGTCTTGTGGACGGCATATAGTATGGAGAATAAAATATATTAAGCATTTCATATTTTTTACAATAAAATAACACATTCAATATTTTATAGGTTATGAAGTAAAATGTCATTTGTTGCATGTCAGTGACGTAGCACACAGAATGTGGTAATGCTAGGCAAGCACTCTAGCGAATTGGATTCGAATAAAGGATTCGATACAAATTGTTACAGAAGTATTTATGTTAATTTTGAAGTAACGTATTTATTGTTGTTTTTATTAAAATTCATTTTTTTATTTTACGTATTAAAGTATTAATATTAAGTATTACATATGTAGAATTAGTTTTATTAATTATTATTATTATTTTATAAACCAATTGGTTCGTTTTCGTCTTACGCCAAAAGGAAGGTTTGCACTGAAAATCAGTGTTGTGTCGGATATAATTCCGGCACAGCAATATGCTGAGTGCAAATCATGTTTGCTAAAAAAGCGGCGTACAAATTTGCAAAATATGGTCTGTGTATAACAATATATAAGGAATGTAATTACGTCGCTATTTTTGCAAATAAAGTTTTTCTTTCTTTCTTTCTTAATCCATACTAATACCATATTATAAATACGAACGTAAGCCTGTAAGGCTTTTAAGGAAAAACCATTACACCTTTTTTATAAAATTTCTAATGTAAATAGTGTCAATAGTGAGAATGAATATAGCACACTTCTGCGGGATACGAGTCGGAGCTTTCCGCGGACGAAGTTGCGGGAAAACATTAGTAAGCAATAAAAGTAGATAAGAAAAAGTTAGAAACTGATTAAGTAACTGAAGTTCTGGATGTCGGTGGGATTTAGCACTAGACTGATGATCGTGGATTGCCTGTAACCGCCTTTACATCAAGGCGTCCACACGTCTCGGCAGTACAATATTCCTTTACAAAACTAATAAAACAAAGATTTCGGCTGCCATATTCATACCCGGATAACCGGGCACGTTGCCAGGGGAAGCCTTGCGCGCCGCGCCTTATTCTGTATTATATTCATTCATAATAAATAAACCTTTGAAGGTGTAAACGTAAAGGTTTTCAAGGAAATCATAGGGAAAATTCACCCTGTGAGAAATTGCGGTTTTCATTTTCAAAGTAGATTTTCGCTTTTCTCATAATCATTAAATGAAAATATTATAAACCAATAAAATAAATATATACATACACCTCTCACCACACAAACATGTAACAGCTACACTCCATATTAGAATAAGTATACTAAAAAATAAAACGGATAAGTGACAAAATGAATCACAACAAAATTTTAACTTGAAGTTTTACGGGCAGATTGTTAATGTACTTGTCCAATTTGAAAACCTTTCGCAGGTTTACTGCATATTATGATTTGATTAGGTAAGGTACATTTTAAAGAATGTATTTTTTATTTAAACATATTGTATTTTATAAAACAAAACAAAAACTGAATTCGTTCCGGAACCAAAAAAGGCATCCATAGTATACTCTAAAATTATTCCGCTCCTCCACGCGGCCGTAACGCTTTTTGGTGACAGAACAAATTCTAAGACCCCCGTTTATATAGAAGTTTCACTTCAAAAATTACGAATTAATTTTTAGTATAATTTTTAGGTACACTTCAACAATAAGCAATCTAACATAGATGTCATACACAACAAGACCAATTAAATTCGTGTGACAAAGATACGTAACAAGAGTCGATAGAGTTTGTTTCATTAAAAACAAAGAAAATTTAAGTTAGTCATATTGTATTCTACTTATAATCCCTCAAGGATATAGGGTAGAACATTTAACTTAGATCAAAGTCTTCTGTGGGTGGGGTGCCCAGAAGACTGGCTAGGTCACCGCGCTGCGGTGACCTCACACGAGGTAGACACCAGCCCTTTGATTGCATGAAGAGCCGATTGGCTGTTATGAAAGCTCTTCATATAAGCTCATGGCTGCAAGACCCCACTGTGTAAATATCTCTACGGCAATTTAGCAAATAAATTCAACACACTCACTTAATCGAAGTAAACTTTAACACAACCAAACCACTCAATCAAAAATACAACACATCAAATATAAACAACCCAAATCAAAACACACAAAAACATGCACCTTATCTTCTTAATATATATAAATTACGTGTCACGTAGATTGGCCGCGATGGACTCCTAAACTACTAAACCGATTTTAATCAAATTTGTACACCGTGTGCAGTTTGATCCAACTTGAAAGATAGGATACTTTTATACCGTTGGAACTGGTAGGTGGCGCTGAGATCGGGTTCTAGAAACCTCCTAATCACCGGGAGCGATTTTGGTGACTTTGTTTTTGTGTCATAAAACAAAGTCTTTTAGGAATTCAGAAATTATGGCGATACGAAGTTCGCCGGGTCAGCTAGTAGTAAAATAAAAAACAATACACAATATCTATACATGTAAAACCCGAACACAAGAAGGACAAAAACACACAATGGCATTAGATAAGTTAACTTAAATAAGTATGTTCTATGCAATTAAGAGAAAATGACAAAACACATATACCGTTACATAAGTAGCACCCTCCATATGCACAGTCATTATCTGACTGCACATCACTGTAACAACAACACTCCACTCGAGTATACATATAATAAAATTGTAGAGGTCAAATTTCTGTACAATGAAAAAAATGCTAAAAACCGAGTAAATGGATGTAAAGAAGTTAAATAGAACTAATTCATATTTTTTTAACTTTTTTTGTTTCTTTGTTTGTCTGTCCGTTTTTACCGGCTAATCTCCGAAACGACTGGACCGATTTAAACGAAATTTTGTATGGCGGTAGCTTATATCCCTGGTCAACATATAGAATACTTTTGATCCCGAAAAATTAAAGAGTTCCCGTGGGTTAGGTAAAAAACTTTAATTACTTAAACAGCTTAGTATACAACTTATGCACCCAATTGAGTATTGATATTGCCGCTATCATCATACAATAAAGCAATTTATACAGTAAAAAACAATTAGGCTATACATCATCACGCTAAGACCAATAGGAGCGGAGCAGCAATGAAGAATGTTTTAAAATCGGGAGGGTTTTTTTTAACTTTTTTTTAAACTACTCCACGCGGACGAAGTCGCGGGCAGAAGCTAGTACTACATAATAAATCTGTAAATGGTTCGAGTTTGTACAATGAGTTTAAAAATGTGAAAAAAGTCAGGGAGGCTAATTTGGACCAGCAGATTCCGAAAATGCAATTTTTTGTCCTGTCTATCTTTCTCTCGTCTGTCTGTTAGAGTATCACGTAGAGACTACTGAATGGATTTAAATGAATTTCGCAAACGGAGCTAACTTATATCACGGGGCGTAACCTGTTATCCCGATCAATGATGTCGTTTCCGTGGAATAGACAAAAATAGCGAAAAACATGGAAACTACTGAACATAACGGGTGCGCCAGAGAAACTTACTTATTTGAAAGGTCAATAAAAAAAAAAGTACTTCAGTTATTGTTTTTTATTTTTTTTTATTTGAGAATACAATATCCCAATTTTTTTTTTATGCAGTCTTAAAAATGACATCGGATAAATGGCCACCCCCATTGCGCATACACTGATGAAGTCGATTTTTGAAATTCGTATCCACTCTTCGCAGCATATCAATCGGTATGTTGGCAATGGCGTCGCGAATGTTGTTCTTGAGGTGTGCTATGGTCCGTGGTCGATCGACATAAACCAGGGATTTCAAATAACCCCATAAAAAGAAATCGCATGGAGTCAAATCTGGAGAGCGTGCCGGCCATTGGAGATCGCCTCTGAGAGAGATGAGGCGGTCGGGGAAATGTTGTCGCAACAAATTCATTGCGTCTCGTGCTGTGTGTGCTGTGGCTCCATCTTGCTGAAACCACACGTTCCTAACGTTCATTTCTTCGAGTCTTGGAAGAAAAAATTCCTCGATCATGTACCTGTAACGAGCTCCATTCACGGTAACTGCGCGTTCGTTTTCTTCAAAAAAATAAGGACCAATTATTCCCATTACCGACACCGCACACCAGACAGTAACTCGCTCACAATTAAGTGGCTTCTGGTGAAGCTCACGCGGATTTACATCACACCAATAACGCATGTTTTGCTTGTTGACGCAGCCGGAAATGTGGAAGTGAGCCTCGTCACTGAAAAAAACGACCGCGTCTTCAGGCAGGTTGTCAATCAGCATTTCACATGCATTTTGACGGGCAACAAAATCGCGTTCAGTTAATTCTTGCACAACAGCCAATTTATAGGGATGAAATTGAAGGTCTTCATGGAGAATTCGTCGAACAGTGGTATCAGAAATTCCCATAGCAGCTGCGTGTTTGCGAGCCGAAAGCCGGGGAGAACGCACAACTGACTGCCTCACTCTTTCGATATTTTCCGGAGTTCTGATGGTCCGTTGAAGTCCATTTCTGGGTTTAGCGACACTTCCACACTCCCGAAATGAGTTAACCCACGACAGAATCGAATTACGGCCAGGAACGAGTCTGTGAGGAGGAATTTCAAAGCGAGCGCGGAAGGCACGTTGCGTAGCAACAAGTGAGCGACCGTTAGAAAAGAAGCTCTCAACTGCGAAGGCCCGCTGCTCTCTAGACCAGAGCATGATGGCAACTGACTGGAGGGAGAAACAAACTTGGGAACTTCCCCCTCCAGATGCGCCCCCTCTTGCCCCTCTACCCGCCCAACTCACCGCGCGGGAATTTTTTCAAATAAGTAAGTTTCTCTGGCGCACCCTGTATATATATATTTTTTACTAAATATTGCGTCTTAAGGATTTATTAACATCTAAGAAACAAGACTGAAAAATAATTAAAATCTGACCTAAAATAATTGTGTTGTTTTCTAGTTTTGGAATATCCCATGTGTATAATAGGTACAAGACCGGACCCAAGACACTTCGTTGTGGTACTCCAGCTTTGATTTCTTAAGTCCTGAATAAGAGTCTTCTTGTCGCATTCGAAACACGTCAGAACAGTCTGAGATGTATGAACCTAAGATATCTGAATATTGTCTCGGTAGCAATTTTTAGATTATATTTCAATCCCTCGTACCATACTTTATCGAAAGCTCGTGCTACATCTATGAAGACAGTGGAACACACTTTCTTTTCGTCTAATGTTTTTTCGGTGATCATAGTTATTCTGTGGACCTGATCTACAGTAGATTGTTTTTCTCTGAATCCAAATAATTTGTAATCCGTAAATAGTTTTCTATCTTGTATAATTGGTTGCAATAATAACTCTTCAAATAGGTTTGACATAATTGGAAGGAGAAATTGGTCTATATGATGATCCTTCATGTAATGGTCTGATAAATCATCCAATGAAGCATCGTCATGAAGCATTTAGATACCAGCTTAACTTTAGCTTTAACTTCAGCTATTTTCCGTACATTAGACAGGTATTTTATTCTAAACACAGCATTAATAAGGGTGGTTAGTTTTACTATTACTTTTCTTGGTAAGTTTCGGAGACCTTCTGCAGTTATGAGATCGTATCCGAAACTTTTCTTAACATTTAATTTATTTATCTTCACTGGGGGTACCCAGTTTAACATCTTCGTCTTCTTATGATGTTGTTCCAAAAATGGGGTCTTCATCGTATCCTTTCATCTTAATATGTGATTCTCTAGTGAAATAAGATTCAGATATTAAACATATGTCAATAGTAACTCATTTTCATGTCGAAGGAATATGATGGCGTTCCACGAAAAAATTCTTATTAAAGATTTCATTTTTACTATATTCTGGTGTAAATTTCGAGCTTCTTTGATCATTCATCAAAAGACGTCATTAGATTTAATATATTGTTCAGCTTTTCATATTAGATATTTTGTAAGTATGTTGTAGCACTTTTTGCTTGTGGTTTATCACCTCTTGCGATTTGGGTACAAAATATAATGTCCGTGACAGTTTGGCTTGAAATATATTTTTTACTTCCAGGAATCTGGTTCATGGGGACTTGTTTTTTCATTAGTGTTTTACTTTTAATTTGTTGTAACTCTTTAGCTACCATATAACCTCTATAGTTTGCTAGGTGGAAATCATCACTTCGGTTTTGTTTCTGCAGGTTTTTCGCAGTCTTTTGTCAAGTGTCAAACTTATATGAATGAACATCATCATAATACTGGCTTATAACCCAAATCATCACTTATTATCCCGATAAAAGACGCCGTTTAACTGGACCTTTAATAGGCGGTTTAGCAAAATAGACGGTACTACAATCGCGTTTTTCAATTCACTAATAAACATTCTTTAAAACATAATAATGAAAGTTTAGTTCACGAGCTATGAGCTTAAACTACTATTTCATATGAAAACATGAAATCAATGAGAGAAAAAAATGGTCTAGGATCTTTGCCTATTCTTCAAGTAATGAAGATCAAAAATACTATTACTTAAACAAATTTTTCTTCTGAAATAATTGTATAGTTATTGACTATTTCACGCAGATATAACGATGAGATTAATGCGTTAATTGTGATGTGATATTGTTATTGATTGGTGATGACGTTAAATATTGTCAAATAACATATGTATATACAATAATGTAGCTATAATTTTTAAGTGCTTTTTACTATCAGCTAAACAAATTTTCATTGAATGTTTATATATATAAAAAAACCTAATTAAGTTTTTATGTAAGTAACATAGGGCTACTTACTGCCTAGGGGTTTTCACGAGGCGTAGCCGTGGGGGAAAACGTTAGTAGTAATGTAAATTAGAAATTATTTGTATTTTTTTTAATTAGGAGTAAATGACTTAATTTAAACATGCTTAAGTATTATATGTCTGCGTTAACAAAAGATTTTAAAATTTGAATACATAATATAAGTCGTATGTACATCTCAAATGTGAACAATTTCAGATTACGAATTAAGATGTCATTAGATCAAAGCATCAAACAAATCAAGCATGAAAAATGTCGTAATTTTTTTTAAATTGAAGTAGCAAAAACTTAAGAAAATATTATAATTACGATAATTAACTTCAAGGTACGTCTGAATACAAACACACAAAACATCACACACAAAAACAAAAATAAAAGTGTGTAATTAATTTTCAATACTTTCCAAATTAAATTTAAACTTAATAAAAGGTTCGGAGTATGGAGTCCGTAGAATTTATTGAAAAAAATATCTCTATGGCTTGCTGTAGTTTTGCACAAATTGCAAATGGGGAGCTTGTTACGTCAATTCTTCTCCTTTAATAGTAAATACAATTAGTTTCGAAACGGTGACAGACTTATGATTATGATACGACATATTTGTTAGTGAACTCCAACGGTGACAAGAAAAAACCGCAGCGCTATCTATTTGAAGTGAAACCTTAGAATTGTGATTTCGATATCGATGAAACGAAAAAGTGACACTAAAAAGAGCTAAACACATAAAATCAACCTGATATTATTCCAAATAAAACACAATTCTCTTTACCCGTTAGTATTAATTTTCAATGAAAGATTTCAAATAAATTGTAGCTCTATCTGTATATAATATACATACTTAAGGCAGATATTCTTTTATACGTAGATCAAAAAAATTGTGCGTAACAGTGCATTGAATTTTGAACTTTATGGTAGTGATTTAAAGTGTAATTTAGATCCGTGTGAACTGTGAACACACACACAACTTTTGAAGTGATAACTTCTTACGGGAGGGTAAACCGCTTCGTTACGTAACGCGTTACGGCGCCAGTTTGTCTAGCTTCCATTTCTTTCACGTATACAGCAGCGGTGGGCAGGCTCCTCCTCACTCACTCTAACCAACGCGCTATATACATAAAATTTAAGTAATAATCTGAGCTTTTCTTAAATAAACAATTTCAATATTCTACTTAGATTAGTCTAGATTATCACTTCTGTCGGGCGTCTGTCTATTCATCTATCCTACAGAAATGACGTCACGAATAGGGATAAAAAGCATCATAATTGTTGACCTGGAATATGAACTAGCTCTGTGTCGAGTTTTGAAAACTTCCATCAACGCTTGAGATACGTGAGTTGTCAGTAAACACAGCAAAGTATGATAATATACTGAACAAACGACCTACTTTTAAAGGTCTAAACATCAAGTTTCCGATCTAGAGGGCGAGTAAACACAATTACCGTTAAATATAATAGGCCAGAATGTTGTATAATTAGAAGCGAGGTCCTTGGATTCTCGGGTAGGGCTGGCAGAACGCCATAAAAGCTAAAGGTCTCGTGGGAAGTAAGGACTCGCAATATTAGTCTTCCTTTAGTTGAGTAGTCGTGGGCGGCAACGCCTTGGCAGCGTCCTTGGTGTTGCAAACGTTCATAGTCGGCGGTGACCTTTCCATCATGTGGGCCGCCTGTCTAATTGCCAGCTTTGGCAATAAGAAATCTGTAAATATTTTGTTTCTTTGAATTAAATGTATCCAGATAAATAAAAGACGATGTGCGTCTCAGGACGCCCGACAGAAGTGATGACTTAAACTAATCCATCGTGAAAGAAACCAGACAGACTGGCGCCGTCACGCGTTACGTAACGAAGCGGTTTACCCTCCCACAAGAAGTTATCACTGCAAAAAGATGCTGTGTATAACAATAAACTAACACTCTCACCAATAAACTCACACTCTCATCAATAAACTTATACTTACAACATTAAAGTCACTCACTCAGCTGGAACCGAGCTTAGATTGTTTTTTATTGCGAAGCGAAGTAAATTATGTTTTTATGCAATAATTGATTTGAAACTGCTAGACGGTCTACGTAATGGAAAGTGGTTATCGTCGCTTATAGCCTTTTTTTTTTGAGGCGAGCGAAAATGCTACCGATTTACGCACTACTGGGTCGTTGCTAGGGAACGACACCGTCGGTCGGGGGAGGTATCACTGCAGCAATAGTATGCTCTTGGCAGTGGTCGCTTATAGACGTTTACAACATCAGGGGCAAAGCCAACGTTTCCAGCCTTAGGATGGGATAGGAAGGATGGGATACATGGAAGGCGAAGTGCGCCATCCGAACTGTCACTCATTGTACCAAATACGATTACCTGAAGACTAACTGTTTTACGTCGATTTTTTGTAACAATGTAGTTTCAAACCTACTAAGCTAGCCCAATAGCTCTGATCAAGGTAATTATTCCAGCATGCGTCTATCATGTCAAAAACTTTCTCCGTATAGTAACGGGAAAAGAATACTAATTCCTGCGGCCGGGCGGCTTGTCGTGAGAGTCGATAAAACAACCCACAGCCAGGTGGTAGGTCATCTGCCCGACTGGAAGGCTACCACCTCCAGAGTATGCCACCATGACAACTTTGAGTTGTGTTCCGGCTGCAGTGGATCCAGGTTCCAGTTTTTCCTTCAAGGCCGGCAGCTGTAACGTGAATGCATAGGCGACGGTAACCAGGTTTCTTCACATTTGGGCCGCCAACCTGTCTGCTGTGTTTCAGCAATACTTAAAAAAACCTTATTTCGTATATTCTTGATTAAAGAACTTTTACAAGCGTAGAAATATCAAACATAAACAAATAGATTTTATTGGTATATATAGATAATGTTTGAACACAAAATACTAAATAAAAATTGTAAATCTTCTTAGCTGTGCCAACCCTATTGCAATCTTATTGACAATGCCTGGCCCGGAACTGTATCGTGCCCAGGGGAGTTATTCACTTCAATTCCGTATTCGTTCTTTGTGTTTTGTAAGTGTTTAATTGCGCAAAAGACGTTTTCAAAATATTTTCGGGTGAAACAAATTCGTTTACACAGCTTTTGTGAGATACGCCGAATAGTATTGACTGAGGTTTTCCCGCAATGGCGCTTGCGTAAACAACTAAAGCAGTTCGTGGAATTTTATTCCTTGTATTTATCTCCCATAATTACAGTTTCTGTATCTTTGTTTTCTTTATTTCTTCAAATAGACTTTTTTATTTGTATATTTTGACGTAGAATAGCCACGCTGGAATCATTATCTTGATTATAAGCTCTTGAGGCCAGCTCGGTCGGTGTGATACCATGCCTACACAGAATATCGGCATGAAATGCCTAGACTTGAGCTAATCGTGTTTCGTACGATGAGTGAAATATCCTATGGCCCATTTCCCCCTCCATCTATTCCATTCCCTTATCCCATCCTCTCTTTCCCAATCCTCCTGTCTGATCCCGATATCCCAATCTAAAGGATGGAAATGTTGGTTGTATCCCTGGTGTTATAAATATCTATAGACCACGGTAACCAATTTCCTTAAGCTAGGCTATTTGCTTGTTTGCCAGCTTTGCATTAAAAAAAAACAAGCTAAGCTCGGTCTCCCAGATGAGTGAGTGAGTTTTAGATTAGATTAGAAACACTTTGTTGCTCACCAAAATAAACAATTACAAAAAGAAAATGCACAATTGTATATTGGTGTATGTATAGTTTATCGGTCAGAGTGTACGTTATTATTGGGAGTGTAGGTTTATTGATGAGAGTGTAAGCTTATTGATGAGAGTGGGAGCTTATTGATGAGAGTGTAAGCTTATTGATGAGAGTGTAAGCTTATTGATGAGAGTGGGAGCTTATTGGTTTAAACACCATAGTTCTTATTGAGAAACTTTTAATAAAAAGGAAGAAAGAAAAGCCGCTAACTAATAAAGTATCGACGAACCGTCAAAACAGACAGCCTCTCTTGAATACGAAGTATTATTAAGTGCTAATACAAACAAAATTCATCATAACTCTTACAACATCGACCCAATTCCAACTGAATCATCAATTAACGTCTACAGCCGCTAAGTGTTTTCCCTTAACGAGTACGAAATGGGAATAGGGTTAGAGGCTAAAGAATTTGATGTTTGTTTTGCCTTCATTAGATTGAATATGAATCGAATTTTAGGGTTTTGTAGCCATTTTTGCAAAAAACAAATCTTTACTAATATTATAAATGCGAAAGTTTGGATGGATGTTTATTGCTCAATCACGTCAGAGCGGATGAACGGATCTGGATGAAATTTGGCAGAGAGATAGATTAGTCTGGCATAGCACATAGGTTACTTTTTAACTTAAAAAATGTACAGCTTCCATGGGATAAAATTAAAGCGAAAGTATCTCGGTTTGTCTGTTACGCTTTCACCTAAAAACTACTGGACCGTTTTTGCTGAAAATGGCATACTATGTAACTCAACACCGAGAATAGCAATTGGATACCGAAAAATGCGATACTTTCCAGGATAATATTTGAAAAAATTCGAGAGGCGTGTAAAGCCAAGGTAAAAGTATAATGCAATATATCTTGTGTTAAAGTATATATACCTGGCACAGAAAAAGACGGGACGTTTTAGAAGGACATAGAATACTTGTTTAATAAACGTATAAAACCAAGTTATCTTTAAGAAAAAAAATGTTTTCGCAAACTGCCCAACTCAGCTTACGTACTTTTAACCAAAAGTAGAACACAGAGAATATGGTTGCTGAATGGCCTTCTTGATGAACCTTGAACACAGCATGCATTATAAATAGGCATCGGGTACTATTAATTGCTTGATGTGCTTAACCGATGATTTAGACATAAGAAACAGGCCGACAAACAAGAAAGAAAAAAGAAAGAAAGAAAACGTTTATTTGCCAAAAGCGACGGAGACAAATTATAAAATAGACGAGACAAAACATGTTTGCAGTTGCCGCCATTCGACAAACGAGGTTGGCACTCAGTATATTGCTGTGTCGGGAGAATACTCCGCCACAGCACTGATTTTCAGTGCCCACCTAATCTACGCATATTAACTTGAGACTCGTATAAAAATATTATGATTGGTTCATAGCAAAATTTAAGTCTAAAAATACATAGAAACATTATACATAATAACAATAAGAATATATAAGGTTTTTGCATAAATTGTCATGCCCATCTGTCTATAAGTTCTGCATTTTTTACTATACATAAGCATGTGGACATTGATAGAGTAGTAGCTCTTGAAACATCATAATTAAGTTATTTAATGATCCGAAAGTGCATTCTATAACATAAAAAATATATTAATTTAACTTATTTAAAAATTAATAATATTGTGGCGAATGATGGTGGAACCATCTAGTTAGTTTTAGAACTATTGGAAAAGTCTAGAAAAATCTAGAACAAAAAGACAAGGACGGATATATTTAGAAAAAGATAGAAGATACATGAAAGAAAGAGATAGATAGATGTTAGACAGAGATAGACGACGAAAGAAGGAAAGAGATAGATAGATGTTAGAAAAGGATAGATGTATAAACGAAAGTTCCCGAACAGAATGTTCGGGAAAGAAAAGACAGAGATAGATGGAGGGGTTCTAGAAAATTCTTCCGGGTATATAAACAGCGTAAGGCGCGCCTACCGGGCAGTTTAGAGTTGAAAGTTAAGAGTTTAAAGTTGAGTTCAGTCCAAGACGGTGAAACGACAAGTGCGATACTAAAGAGTTATTAGAGAAGGTTAATAGACTACAGAGACGAATTAAGAGGTGAATTTAGTAACAAGTTTGGTGGACAGATACGTGAAGGAGCTGTGTAGCGCAGTTCGAAAGAGGAACCAGACGCAAGCTACCCGCGATAATATCGGAGGTGGTCCACGCAATATCGGCGACGGTATTGAGGGTGTGACAACTTATCATCGGGACTGTGAATCGTTGGTCGTGCGTATAGGGGCAACCCTGCAGACAGGTACTACGTGCGGCTGAGTAAGTCAATAAAAGCTTTTAAATTAAAAACTGGTGTTTTCTTCCAATCCATAAGTGCGCTCGTACGTAACAATATGTTTAATATAACTTATTGTCTATCGAAGAGTTTAGCGGTGTGAAATCATTTATAAAATTTCATTGTTAACGTGCTGGTTTTTAACATTTTAGTAGTATGGACATTGACTTCTGAAAGGGGTGAAAACTCACTAATTTGTTTTGTTAAAATCCGTTGCAAACCTCATTCACGATTTTGACATTAATCCACTATTCACAGAATTTTGAAAGTAACGGTATATTAGAATAGGACTGTTTTCAAAGAATACGAATCCAAAGTATACACGAGAAACCACATGAACAGGATCTAGCACGAAATATTTACAATTCCTTATTTCTTTACGAATAACTATCTCTACCCGACGAATAATATTCCCAGTAGAAACCAAACCCATCCCAATGAGTTATGAGAAAACTATTGCGATGTTGTGTGTGTGTATGAAATATAATTTAGTTAGCGGCATGACCGATCGGTTACCTCTGGTGATTCGACAACCGCATGTTATTGGCATCTGAACCATTCACTGAACCGTTCTATCGGTCATTTCATTCAGAACGGTGACCGAATACTTTGTTAATGATTTATAGATTAAAGTTGAGTTTTCTATTATATAGTTTTATATTTATATCTATTCTTCTACCTTACCATTAGTAGAAAATTGGTATTACTTGTATAAAGTTTCTTTCAAATTTAAATTATTATTAAAGTAATTAAATGAGTAGTATGAAGAGAGTGCTATGATATTGGGAGTGATGTAAGGCTCTTGAATAATTGTAACTTCGATCTTAAAACTAGCTTTTATTTTCATTCAAAACCCGTCTCTTTTTGCTCTTTTTGTACGTTTGTGAATTACCACAAATGAGAGCGAGTTTCATACCCAATTTTCATTGGTTAGTCGTATCCTTACCTCTTGGCTAACACAGCTATATAGACATTGGTTAACATTAACAAAAGTAGATCATTAAGTAATTGATAAATTAAATTTAATTAAATGAATAAGAAATTTTAAGTGAATAGTCATGTATAATTTATTTTATGATTAGACATTATGATTATATATGCATAATAAACATAGCGTAGATCAAAAAATTTTGTTACTAGATTTTTTTTAAGGTGGCACTTGTCAAACCACAAAAGCCAAATGCCAAAATTAAGATTGACCTTGAACTTAATCTATTTTTGTTTTAAGAGAACTATTTTTGAATACAATATAACGAGAGTTTCTAATAGAAAGTTATAAGCGAAAAATTGAGTTACAAACCTGAGTGTACGTGGTAACCACGATCGTGGATAAATCGTATATTAAGACAAGTAAAGAATATAAAAAAACCTGGTAAATGTATTCACTACAAGCAAGATATTGGAACCCGTTGTGTTGGCGATGAGAATATCATTCAACATTATTTATGTATCACAGTTATCTAATATTAAAAAGTAAAAAACGTCCGCGATGCCCTTTCTCTCTGTGCTGTGCCTTGGCAAGTAAACGCATACTGTGCATACATTATATTGTAATATAGCTGTGACCATTAAAGATAATCTGAGTATATTCACTGCGGTTTCATTTAATCTTACAGGTTGTATAACCCGTGAACATACTGCCCCCTCCTATGAATGGGCACCTGAGCCCAGCAGTGGGTATGTTTATAAGCTATTATAAAAATGTAAAAAAATATTTATGTAGTAAATATACAACGACACATTTACACCAAAATTTAATATGAAATTTCAACATTCAAATTCAAAAGTAATTATTCAAAATAACTTCCACTGAAAAAACACTTTTTGAAGGTCACATACATATAGGTTAAAATTTAATTTTACTTCCTAGTCTATGTACACCGCTTCGCAACGTGTTATTGTTGTTAAGGAGAAGAAGCGGCAAGAAACTCCCCAGCAACACGTCTAGCTAAAAATTGTTTTTCTTTATATTTTTTATTCTAAATCTCAAGTTCTTTTTTTATAAGTTTTATACAGAATTACTATTCGAAGAATTAATGGATTTGTGGCAAACAGTGCATAATAAGCAAGACAAAAACACAGTTAAAGGAAAGAATAATATTATTATTGTTTTAATAATGACGAGACGTAGTAAAAGTTTGTATTGCAACATATCTCCATAAATTACTTACATGTTCGGGAAAATTATGTATGTAAATATGTATGACAGTAAAATATGTCATCTACAATTTTATTCGTCAACCATACTAACTACAAATCAACAACATAATTTTCATAATGGTTTAATCAATATAGGCACTGTAGTAGTTTGGGATTCCCATATTAATATACTTTATACGTAGTATGAAGACATGAGTCATGATTCAAAAATACGTATAAGTTCTTTTTTAAATGTATCAACTACCAAGTTATTATTTTGAATTGCGCCTAATTTGTAAATAGTCTTTTTAGTGCCGAACTGACTCAGTGGCTAGAGCATCCAAAGCTAAATATATTGACGTGGTTTCAAATCTTGGCCGGTTAAAATGCACCATTAAACTTTTCTAGTCTAACGTGCATATTGTTACATTTACTAGAGGCTGACGGTACAGGAGCATTTTTTTTTTGATGCGGGGGAAATGTATTTCGCACACTACCGGGTCCTTTACTAGGGATTAGACCAAAGCGACGAGAGGTGACACTACGAATGGGCACCAGAGTCAAATCGCCGGCTTTTGTGGAGACTCGAAAACTCAATACTCCACTAAAACCACCCTCCTCCCATGTGTCCCGCGCTTATGGCGGAAGAGCGTGAGACTTAGAACGTAGTTACGCCAACGCGGATCCTAGCGCATCAGTGCTTGAGAATGCCCCTGGAAAGGCAAACTCACTTCGTCAACAGGGGTGAAGACTCCTCTGCTTCCTAGATGCTAGAGGGCCCCTGCAGCCGTATTTACGGGAGGAGATCTTGCGCATATCTGCCCCTCCGGGACCCCGACTGACGTCGGTACCCATGAGACGCATGCGCACCTCTCTCCCTATCTCGTTCTGCGGCCTCCTTTTGAGACATCACCCACCCAATGATCGTCGCTATGCAGCATGGCTTGCACCAGACTGCCGAGCGAGTCGATCGGACCTACGATTGTCTCGAGTTCAAATCTCTGTGGTGCCCATTCTGCGCACTATCCTTGAGTAACAAAGGCTATATTTAATTTAAATATGCGTGTTCTAATTTTTTTTAAGGCTGGATAGGCTGCCGGGACCGCTAGTATTCTATAAAGTTTCATCGAAGTTAAGTCTCAAACAATGATCCTCTACAAAGACCTATTAAACCGACTCATTGACTCTTAAGGCGGTCAAAGAGCTGAGTCTCACTTCGGTAAACGGATCAGTATTGCAATCCAGCGAGGTAAAGTAGCCCGCCTCCCGGAAACCTTACCCATTGATTTCGATGATCCAGGCTCAGTATTCTACTTATAATGTTAAGGAACTGTACGTAGATGGCGATATAACTTAGGTTTCCTTCATTGTATTAGCTTATAATTTTACTCTTATTCATAATTCAGTTCATTTCTACTCAGTTAGAGTAAGTTTTTTTTATTGCATGAGTTCAGCAGACAGGCAGACGGCCCACTTGATGGAGAGCGGTTACCATCGCCTATGGACATTTACAACACCAAAGATGCTACGAATGCGCTGCTGCTCTCTTAAAGGAGACTGGTGCCTGGTCACCAATGCCGGAATACAATTCAAGGTTGTTATGGCGGCATACTCTAGACCAGGGGTGGTAGCCATCAAGTCGGGCAAATCCCTTACCACCTGGCTGTGGTTTGTTTTGTCACTTCTTACGACAGACAAGCCGCCCGCCAAAGGAGTATTCTTTCTCCGTTTCTTCTCGGATAAAAATTGTAGGATTGTAGGCTTCTTAAAGAACCTTAAGTAAGTCTAAAATGTTGTATATTATACCATAGAGGGTATGCATATCTTAAGGCCTTGTAGAATATATAAACCGTACTACTACTTCATTTACCCTTCACTTTTATCCGACTATATACGATGATAAAACACAACATAACATTCTTTATACAGAGTGCACGGCTAAAATTCATAGCTTAAATGTATCAATAAGCGGTAAAAGTAAATGGGTACGGTACACGTAAAGTGGGGATTTATGGACGGTGCCTTCCATGGGAGGATGAGAGAGGCAGTCTGCGAGACAATGGACCCATATCGGTGGTCGCCACAGACCGTGTAATGTTATGAGGGATTGTATGGTTCAAAGAGGAAGAGGCTGCGAGTCGCTTTTAGGTAGAAATAATTTTAAATAAATAAAAACTAGCTTAAACAAAACCATAAAAAGTATTCAAATATAAATACTATAATTTATATTAAATAATAATTAAATAAACCTAAACCTACAAAATACTCGTAAATCCATAAGTAAAAAAATTACACCATATCGCTGTCGGCACTTTAAGTCATAGGCGGTTTCTATATCTTACATACATTAACTTGCCTTACCACCATGAGCTTATGTCAACATTTATCCAATGGTAGGGCAAATGAACGGTTGGTAACATAAAGGAACGGGTCATAAATAATGTTACGGGTGCGGGACTGGAATTAAAATGCCGTTGGAATTACTATAGAATTTATTAGAACTATACAAACACGTATAACACAGGTACAAATATAACCGGACACAAGTCCAAATGTAATGCACAATTCAATAACACGCGCAAAGTCTGTCATTAAAATGTACACAGGTGTTGCCTCGCTTGTGTTATCGCTTTGACTCACGTCTTGCTCGTATCGTAATCGTCGCTTGACTGACTCACCCCTGCGTTCGGGCATTATTTTATACAGAACTATACAATATATCTTAACAATTGTGTGAAGACATATTCGACCGCATAACAATAGTTTCTAAAAATCACACCTGGTTAATGAGTATTATAAACGGTTACAATACACAATAGGATGTTTTTCTTATTATACATTTTAAACACAAAGTAAACAAAAGAAGTCCAAATGCCGAAAGGTAATAAACTGCAGGTGTGCATTTACTTTTGTCGGCGTGTAACAATAAGTATAAGTTACAAGAGCCAATAACACACATATTTGATATGGAAGCCATCTAATCTAATTAATATAAAACACTACACACTACTAAGAGCTAACTGGACCAAATACTCCTTGTCACGCATCCATAGTCCAGTCAGGTCCTACTAACAACATTACACAAGTAGTCAGTCAATCAATTACATTACATTTACTGGAAAGTGGTCTTTACTTTAGGACTTGTTGTAAAGTCACACGAGGGTAGCTGTTGACAGTAAAATCAACTAAGATACTCATTATCATGTTACAAAACGGCGACGGCTTCTAGTTTTTTTACGAGCGTTGCAAATTATGACGTCATTTCTATAACGAGTCAAAAAGCGTATTAATTGTAGTTTAAACACTAATTAATATTATTTCTCTCATGATATTTTAAAGTTCTAAAGATGACATGGTAATTGAAAGCGCTCTCTTTGATATGAAATTTATTTTATTGAATATATTTTATCCCTGTAGGAACGTAGAAAATTTCCTGCGGCCAGGAGGTCTGTCAAGAGGCGACAAAACACCCAAAGGTGGTAATGTATTTGCCCGCCTGGATGGCTACTACCCCCTGGTGTAGAGTATGCCATTTCCTGCGGCCAGGCGGTCTGTCAAGAGGCGACAAAACACCCAAAGGTAGTAATGTATTTGCCCGCCTGGATGGCTACTATCCCCTGGTGTAGAGTATGCCATTTCCTGCGGCCAGGCGGTCTGTCAAGAGGCGACAAAACACCCAAAGGTGGTAATGTATTTGCCCGCCTGGATGGCTACTACCCCCTGGTGTAGAGTATGCCATTTCCTGCGGCCAGGCGGTCTGTCAAGAGGCGACAAAACACCCAAAGGTGGTAATGTATTTGCCCGCCTGGATGGCTACTACCCCCTGGTGTAGAGTATGCCACCATAACAACCTTGAATTGTGTTCCAGTCTCTCTTTAGAGAGAGTGGACTAAAAAAAGAACACAATTTGAGTATTTATTGTGATAGGTGTCAACTATCTCATTTAAAGCACATAATAGTGTTTATCATCGTCTTGACTCGAACATTTTCAAAAATTTAGTTTAATGAACAAACTAAAAAAATAATCATAATATAATATGGTATCTAACCATAACATATTAGCCGCTACCTTATCTACCTTACCTTACCTGACGTTTCACTCCTCTTCCTAGAGCAAATATTGTTTTTTTTTACATAACACGCTGCTAGCCTAGAACTTGCGCCACACAAAACTTCGTCCATAAGCGTCGACGTAAAAAATTACCGTCCGCACGAAACGGCGAGTTTCGTATATTGGCATAAAGTGATTTTTATACAGCTATATCAAATGTTTCGCTTTAGAAGGCTCTATAAAAATGTTACGAAGCTAACTTCCATAGAAAATTATTTCGTACGTGTCCCACAACGCCATGCGCGGACATAAACCTTTTAAAGGTGCTCGGAGATGAATGGCAGAGTGGCTTGCAATTTGCGCTTTATGACTTTGGGGGAATAAAAGACATCCTCAGATGGAGTGTAGGACAGACAATGTCACACTCTTCTCGGATATGAGTATAAGAAATAAACATCTGTGTTATCTCGCATCAGTTTTTGTTAGGGAGTTTTTAGCAGGAACTGAAGGGAGATGTTGTGCTGTGCAGTTTTTTCTTAAATATTGAAAATTACTCTAAAATGAACAATAGTTGTAGGATATTGATAGTTTTTGAGTAGTAATTATGTGTTTTTGTGAGAAATGTGAACGGTACAGTTGTCACAAGAACTCCGTTGAATGGCTTTAGTTAATAACCTACAGTTCAGCTGAGTTACATAGGCTTAAGAAAATGAAGAAACTATATTGTAATCTAAGATCTGGCTTAAAGGCCTAGCTGCCAAGCCATAAACCTAAATAAATAATAAGTTTTTGTTAGATCATTCATTTCAGGCCACAATATCTCCCAAATGATTGACACTCATCATTGTTATCTCTATAAGGCACCTGAATCGAAAAAAAATCTTAAGAAGATATATGACTTTAAAAATATAAAATAATGTTTAAATGTAAAATAAATATGTGTGTGTGTGTGTGTGTGCAGTTCAAACGTAGTAGAAGTGAAACATCAGAGAATATACTCACAGATAATCTTTCTTTAACTTTTATTAATATAAATGTGTCATTCCTATAGTCTACATCCGTATAACGTAACCCAAAATAAATTTCTTAAGTGTCACTGTTTTAGGCTGGTGTGCACCGACTTTTAACCGATGGTTAAAATAAAATATTCGCCAAAAATTTATGGAAAAGCAGTGATTATTTTTGGTTAACCGTCGGTTAAAAGTCGGTGCACACCAGCCTAAGTCTAAAAAATATTATTATCAGTTTTATTTCGGTCCAAATTGTACCATGTTTAGTCATCGGTCTTATTGACTCACTAATCTGTGCTGCACAATGTAAAACTCGTGTCTCATTCTCTCGCAGGCTTAGTCCTGTAGATTTCTGTGTTTATCTCTTTTTAGTGTCGCTCTTTCGTTTCATCGAGTTACAAATCACAACGATTCTAAACAAGGCGAGAGATTGTCGTTTGGGAATATATATACTCGTAGAGCCACTACTGCCGGTGTATAATATTTCTTTTCAATGTTTTATTCTTCAATACTGAGCTCTGCCAGAGAAACTGGATTCGCTGTTGCTACTAGCCACAGTAGCAACAGGGAATGAAGAGTCGCTGGCAGTTTCTTTACCATTGTCACCATCACGAGACAATGTATTTGTGACAAAGGCAGCGCCAAAATATTCAATAACAGCGCCACCTTTTGTTTATATTCGTCTATCCCATGGGAACGCCGTCATTTATCGGGATAGAGAGTATCCTAAGTCTTAACCCGGGATATAAGTAAGCTAGTTCTGCGTTGAATTCCATTTAATTCCGTCCAGTAGTTTAACTCTGTAACAGATAGATAAAATATCTAAAAATTGTATTTTAGGAATCTGCTGGTCCCAATTAGTTTCCCTGGTTTGTTCCCTTTTTTCCATTGAAAGTAGAAACTTAAGATCTCTACAGATTTATTGAAGTAAAACTTCTATATAGACGGGAGGTATTAGGAGTTTTTCTGTCACGTAAAATTGTTACGGCCGCGTGGAGGGGCGGCATAAGTTTAGAGTAAGCGTGGTGAGAGGCGGCATATTTTTATAATAGACTATGGATGCCTTTTTTGGTTCCGGATGGAATTCAGTTTTTTTGTTTGATAAAAAAAAATTCATTTAAAAATGCATTCATTAAAATGTACCAAACCTAACCTAATAATAATTTGTAGTAAACCTGCGAAAAATCGAAATCTGTGCTGGGACACATAGTAGAAATGAAACTTTAACGGACAACTGGAAAAACGAATAGCAACGGGTAAGTGGAAAAACGAATCGCAACAAAATTTTAACTTGAAGTTTTACGGCCAGATTGTTAATGCACTTGTCCAATTTGAAAACTTGCCCCCAAAACTACAAGTTAAAATTTTGTTGCTATTCGTGTTTCCATTTATCGGTTGCTATTCATTTTTTCCGCTTGTTCGTTGCGATTCGTTCTTCCACTTGTCCGTTGAAGTTTTTATATTATAGCTTATTCAATGATAGGAATAAAAGAAGATGGCAGCTGGAGGGTTCGAACCAACTCCGAAATATAAGACCTCATGTCCGAGCCCAACATAATTGGGGAGATAAAATCTCACCGTCTCCGCTGGCTTGGTCATGTAGGGCGGGTGGAGGAGGATCGGAGAGTGAAGAAAGCATACTTGGGGCGACCTATAAGTCGGCGCCCAGTTGATCGTCCCAAGTATCGCTGGAAGGATAGAATGGAAGCTGACCTGACCGCACTACAAGTCCACAATTGGCAAGACACTGCGCAGGACAGAGAGAAGTGGCGTGCTCTCGTTTCGGAACTCTCACTTTGGGTCGCTGAGCCAACGGAGTGAGTTAGTTAGTTATTCAGTGTTAGTAGGTTGCCATAAATGTTACATGAGAGTGTAAACACGGCACGTAATAGTGGCCATCTTGTTAATTTCGTCGAGGCGATATTTTCCCGCTCCCTCATCCGATGACAAATGATAGACAACTAGCGGGATACGACGGGACCTTCACAGAAAGGCCGGGTTATTAAGAACGCTCAAATGACCCGACAGCCTCCGAAATTAATCATGATATTGCGGGAATCAATCGACCATTTCGCTCTGACATACAGCCCGAATTTTCTATGGTCCGTATTAATAATGCTTACATAACGTGTAGGATGTGTAATTGAATGTTTAGGTATGCGTTTGTTCTCTCTTCACGGCCCTAAGTTTGATTTACCGCATTAGTTAGTAGTTAGTAGAGATGTGCCGACTAGTCGGTAAAGCCGACTATCCTTCCACTACCGTAGTCGGCGACTATTCGGCAAAGAGCGCCGAATAACCGGCTTCTTGCTTTATAGTTTATAATCTATACTAATACATTGTAATCCACGAGTCTTTCTTTTTTAACCGACATCGAAAAAAGGAGTAGGTTCTCAATTCGTCGGGATCTTTTTTTTTTTTGCTTTTTTTATGTATGTTCGCCAATTACTCCGTGATTTATAATCCGATTTACGTGATTCTTTTTTTGTTCGACGCGGAATAGCTGCCATGTGGTCCCCTAAAAATTTGACATAGTTTGGCCTAGTAGTTTTCATTTTACGAACATTTTTTTGTTGCACCATTCGTAGGTCCACCCATACATAGCTAGACACTAAAAAGTAACAAATAAAAAATAAAAACTTCGTTAAAAAAAACCGACTTCATAAACTAAAAAACTAAAATGTATAAAATAACTTATTTCTAAAGCTATTATTATTAATATATATTATCTAAAACATCTTGAAGTCGGTGCAAAGTAAAACATAAAAAATTACTATATTTTGAAAATAACTAAGCACCAACTTTAAGATGTTTTAGATAATATATATTAATGATAATAGCTTTAGAAATAAGTTATTTTATACATTTTAGTTTTTTAGTTTTTTGTCATGATGAATTTTTAATTGATATCTTTCACTTTAATGAAAAAAAACCAGTATTATCTTTAAACAATTTTTTTATAATTTTGCACTAAAACACCGCCCTGACACGTGCAAAAGTAAAAATCAAGAAATAATGCGAAGTAAACAAAACAGGTTCCGACAGGTTGGACTTGCGCGCGAATCAGCTGTTAACGAAGCGTAACGGACTCCTCGAAACCGTAATCGGCTTGGCCGACTAGTCGGCTTCTTTACAACCGACTAATCGGCTAGTCGGCCAAAGTCATAGTCGGCACATATCTAGTAGTTAGATAACTTTCAAATAAGTACTTATTATGTGTTAAGACAGTCGTTGTCGTCAACCAATTGTTGTCCATTGCCGTGGTATGCTCAGTGTGTGCGTGTGTGTGTGTCTCTCTGTGCGTGTGTATGTGTGTGTGTGTGTGTGTATGTGCGTGTGTATGTGTGTGTGTATGTGCGTGTGTATGTGTGTATGTATGTGTGTATGTGTGTGTGTATGTATGTGTGTGTATGTGCGTGTGTATGTGTGTATGTATGTGTGTGTGTATGTGTGTGTGTGTGTGTGTGTGTGTGTGTATGTATGTGTGTGTGTGTGTGTGTGTGTGTGTGTGTGTGTGTGTATGTGTGTGTGTGTGTGTGTGTGTGTATGTATGTGTGTGTGTGTGTGTGTCTGTGTGTGCGTGTGTTTGTGTGTGTTGTTTATGATTGTAATATGCATATTTGGTGCCGCTAAATCTGCGCCACCTTTTTTCCAGCAAAAACTTAAAATGCTCAGATTGAAAAAAAAAATGAATTTCAATGCAATTTTTTCACTAATCGAAAGGAATTTTATATAATAAAATGTGTGATATGTTTTATCCTGGGTATCACGCGGGAAATTGGCCGGGAGCGGTTTGTAGTTGTTCGGGTGCATGGAAATTAGCTTATTTCGACACAGTTTTAACTAAAACGATAGCATACATTTTTTAAATGCTTTTGGGATACTTTGTGTCCTGGAAATACGAGAGAATTCCGAGAAGCGTGAAAAAAGTCGCGGGCATATCTTAGTATTTATAAAAACAATTTAAGTACGCTCCCTTAAAGCTACAATCCTCGTTTCAGAGATTCATAAGAATAATTAAACAAAATTTATGTCTCGCAACAAAGGCTGTTTAAAATTATATATTTATGGCGCGAGGCTATTGCGCCGAGATCAACAAGTGGCCACAAATAGCCTGATAACTTTATCATCCAGATACCCAAGAGAAATCTGAAGGATAATGAACTTGGCGATTTTTCACTGGCAACATTTGCGTCGGGGAGGTATTACGGTTGCAATTTGTCACATGAACAAAACAATTTGTTAAGTTTTAGGCTTGTTCTTTGTGCTGTAGTAATACAAAGAGGAAATTGAAGATTTAATTCTTCGGAAAGCGGTAATCATCGCCTATGGACATTTACAACACCAAAGGTGCTAACCAATGTGCTGCCACTCTCTAAAGGGGGACTGGGACCTGGCCACTAATACCCGAACACAACTAAAGGTTTTATGGCGGCATATAATAGACCAGGAGTGGTAGCCATCCAGACGAGCAAATACCCTACCACCTGGCTATGGGTTGTTTTGATGCCTCTTGCGACAGGCCACCCGGGCGCAGTAAATTATATCTCTGGCGTGTATGGATATACCGTCAATAGACGTCCGCAAAACGAGGGGCAAAGCCAACGCTTGGCCAGCCTTTGGAATGCGTTAACGAGCTAGGATAGAGGAATCGGACAAGAGAAATGCGATAGAAAGATGGGATAGGGAAGATGGGATAGAGGGAAGGGAAAGTGGACCATCGGGACTCACTCATCGTACAAAGCACGCTTAGCTCAAGGCTTCTCGCTGATATTCTATGAGAGTGAGATATCACACTAATCGAATCGGCTCTAGGCACTGTATTGATGATGATTCCAGCATGGCTTCACCACGTTAAAAAAAGCTTATTATAATTATCTTAGTGGTAAATCCCTGTTGAGTCTTAATCTTCTTCTTTGGAGCTAGAAGTCGACTTTCTTACTTTTTACTGTATATGATTTCTATTAGCGGCTTGGGTGGCTGTCCTATGGCGTCCAACGAATTTGTCGAGTTTTGTCTTTTCTGGACCATTGGGGAGTTCGTGCCCTCCTTTTGATGCCCTCATTTGGACATATGAGGTCACGAGAGGTCGGTCGCTAGGGGCCAAAGTAATCCGGTGGCTGAGCATTGATTGAGACAATTCCTTGGAGGTTTGTGTTGCGGCCGTGGTCATCGAATTCAGGTATCCGCCGTGTCGACATTACCACGAAATATAATAGTGTTCTTAATTAAGGTTGTAATGTCGAACATGAAAAAAGTAACGATTAGGTTGTAGTTGTTATGCTTACCTCTCGTTTCAATTATGACCACTTCCACGGCTGCAGGTAGGAAAGTAGCGAAGAAAACAGGCAGGACGAGTGTGTTTCCTTGCACTGGAAATGGGCAGGATGTAAAGTACTAGATACTACTTCGTTGGCGCAAAGACCTGAAGTGAGTCTTGGAGTGCGAAACGTGAACACGCCATTTATCCTTATTCTACGCAGTTCCTTGCTAATTATTATTGGCCTGAAGCATGTACAGGTCACTGTCTAATGTCGTCCCTAATATGCTTTCTTCCCACAGCCATCGTCTCCCACCTATTCTAGTTGATTGAGCCAGCGCAGGTGGTGAGCTTACATTTCTCCTATTATGTTATGCTCGGTCACAAGATTTCCGATCTCAAGGATTTTTCAGACGCTGCAGCTACTATCCTCTCTTTTTTCTCTTTTGGGTATAACATGGGTTTTACTTGCCACCAACATCAAGATGTAGAAAGAAGTCGTTTAAATATTTATTTTTGGTTTTTAGTGTGAAGTTGGTTTTTGTTAAAAAATTTATACCAACAACCCTTAACACAATATCCCTTGTAGGTGTTTAACATAAACATAATTTGATATTCGAAGCCGCAATGGCCAAACAGCGGATATTGGAAAATCATTTTGGCCCCCAACTTGGGCGATACTTGTTAATTTCACCGAAACACCGTTACGTGATCAACGGCTAATATGTTTGCAAGTTTTAGCGGATTACCCTGGTGGCGGCCGAGGGTGATCAATGGCCAGAGGTTAAATCAAATATTGTCAGGTTTGGGAAATTAACTTAAAAAAATATTGTAAAACGGTGTACAATGGAGGAATAAAAAGGTTCGCCAGTTTTTCAATTTGATTCATTTAACATGTTACCATTTCAAACTAAATCACAGAACAGACTGTTCCATAGAAAATTAATTATGTTTAGTTGTTTGACAATAAAGTTTAAAACTACATGGATCAAAGTTGTTTGATTTTCTATCTTGTCTACGAAGATCGTTTAGAGATGTAAAACCTTTTTATTGCTTTTAATATTTATTTATGATAAGCGTAGTGATTATATCCTCTTTGTTTTATATTTTTAATCTTATCGTCTGTCATCACCAACATTGCGATTTTCGTTTTTCACGTTTCTATGTATACATACAAATGAATAAAGTTAAGTATTTGTGTATAACGTCACAAAAACAGCTTGTTACTAAATACATATGAAAGTATATAGAATTATTACAATACTTATATCAAAAACTCATTTTTTCTGTCTATTTGGACGTTCCGGCTAATCTCTGAAACGGCTGGACCGATTTTGACGAGACTTGCACAGGCAGATAGCTGATGTTATAAGTAGCAACTTAAATTACCTTTTTTTAGGATTCCAAAAAAAAAAATACTCAGACGAAGTCGCGAGCACAGCTAGTATTCTATCAAAGTAATATTTATTAAAATGTTGACAGCACTGTTCCTTATACTCGTGCAAACAAATTCGACTTTAAGATGTCGAACATTTTCATTCTGCGGATGTACATAAAATATAAACCTACGACCGGTATACCTATATCTTACTATTCATTCCTTATCATCAGTTGATTTTTGACATTACTGGTATTTTTACTAATTCTGGCATGGTAGGACTAGTGTATGGCTAGTGAAGAGAGTGCTACGATGCTAGCAGACGATGCTAGACATGAAGTAGGGTACTTGAATAAATTTTATAATTTCGATATCATGATGCCTTTTATTTAAACTCTTCTTGCAGTATCTATCAGAACTAGGTACTGAGGTACTTACATTTGACGACCTGTGCAAGGTCGCCGGTAGGCGCTGGACGACGAAATCAGAGGCCAGGGATGAGTGGCGCCGTCTTGGGGAGGTCTACGTCCAGCGGTGGACTACAAATGGCTGACGACGACATAGTTTTAACAGCATCAACCACACTAAAATTATTATCTTTTTTACAGCTCTTAGAAGCCTAAAAAACTCCTCTTCACAATTAAATTCTTTACATTAGCAAACTCCAGCAAGACGAAACAAACAGAGCAAGTAACTAACAAATCGGGTCCAGTACGTGACTGTGGGCCGGTCCGTCGGTTATTTTGGTTGGACTCCCCTCACCCGGGGGGAAACCGAACGGATGTTGCCGGCCACTGCGGTTTGTTTTGTGAAGTTGGTACACCTATTGTTTGAACTGTTGTTTGAGATGACGTTCTTGGAATTTAAATGGCGC
Organism: Dendrolimus pini; assembly: GCA_949752895.1. Lineage (NCBI taxonomy): Eukaryota > Metazoa > Arthropoda > Insecta > Lepidoptera > Lasiocampidae > Dendrolimus > Dendrolimus pini. The sequence goes on along the minus strand of OX457144.1, from coordinate 16,774,084 downwards.
TCGAGGGCAAGCGGAGGAACGGGCATGATCGTAGACGTGACTGACTGTAAGCCCCGTCGACTTGCGGATATATTTTGACATGTTCACTAGGTGCTACTCGGTCGCGGAGATTTAGATATATAGATGATATTGCACACCAAAATAATAAATTACAAATAATAATCGGCACACAAATACACATATTGTATATCCCCATAATAGGCAAGTCACGCTTGTATTGTGGGGTATAATCAGCGTTGCCAGATTTTGCGACATGGCAAATCGTATATTAGTAATCGTATGTTCTCGCGAAATAGAAAGAAGAGCTATCCCCGCAAGCAGGACCGAGACTGTCCCGCGCGGGACATTTGATTTTGGTTTAAAAATCGGGACGACTGGCAACGCTGGCTATAATATACAACGGACTACTCTGAGGCCGATCCCAGACACCCCACCTAACCTAACATTTGGCTTTTGTTAAACTGTTTATGTACAAATTCCATTAAAAAATCTGACAAAAAAATATATGATCGCAGCGCGATCTTTTTAGCTACTTTCGTCTATCCCGTGTAAAGCACGTAATTTATCGGGAGAAAGAGTATCCTAAGATACGACGGGATATAAGCTAGCTCCATGTCTAGTTTCATTTTAATCCGTTCAGTAGTTTCTACTTGATGCTTTAACAGACAGACAAACAGACAAAAGTTTTAAAAATTGCGTTTTTGAATATCCTGGTCCGAATTATCTCTGATTTTCTCACATTTTTTTATCTTCTCTGTTTTATATCTTTCTGTTTCAGAAGATATAAATATAAAATCCTAATTACAAAGCAAATTACCTAAGTAGCGACCAGAGATAGTTAGTAATATAAGCAAACTGTTATGCAGAATTTCTTCGTGAAGCAAAAATACCCCTGATTATAAGAATAATAACATAAGCAAACTGAGAGAGCATAGAATTTCATAAGGTATATAAACATCATTGGACCGCCTTGGTGGTGTGAGATTCCGGCCAACGAATTCCCCGTATAACACGGTACACAAAAATCGGCATATGAGCTCGGGCGAATTCGGCCAACGTGGGTAGTTGTCCACCGAGTTTGGCCGGGGCAAAGAGGTAAAACCTCGAGGCCCCAACCTTCTCAATTTGATACACAAGAAGAAACCCCTGGAGAGCTCGAGTGAATGGGCGTGTAATGAGGAAGGATGAAAGTCAAACGGGAAAAAGAGTGTCACACTATAGTAGATTTTTTTTTCTCCGTGCAGTTTGGGTCATAAATAATCGGAGCGATGAAGCGAGTATTTCGCTCTCTTTTCCACTCACGGGCCTTATGGGCAGGCATAGTGATACGCATTATTATTGTCAATAAGCGTTATCGATAGTGTATTTAGTTTTGTCATATTGTGGGCTAGTGATATAAATGAAAGAAAAAAATAGATAAAACAACGTAATTATTAAAATAAGAATAATAATGATTTAAAATAAATGATTAATTAGGTATCTATGTATTAAAAAACTATAAGTACAAAAGTTTAGAATGTAACAAGTTATATTAAACATAAACATAAATACTTATATCTAAGTTAAAAATTAACAGCAAAATATATAGATAGATAATAATGATTTTTATAAGAATGATAATCTTTCTTTGATAAGAATGAGTTTTTATCGATAATGGCGTTGCGCCCGCGCAACATGCTCACCGCCCTAGCCGGGCTGAGGCCGATTTATGACCCAACTGCACGGAGAAAATAATTCTACTATAGGTGATTTATGGATAACTAGCTGCGCCCCGTGGTCTTACCCGAGTGGTGATGGTACATCGTTATATTTTGGATAATCCACACTATATTTACAAATTATAGCCTATGTGTTATTAGGATGTGTAAACTATATTATTGTAAAGTTTCATAAAAATCCATTCAGTAGTTTTTGCGTGAAAGAGTAACAAACATACATACATTCTTACAAACTTTCACGTTTATAATAACTACTATTATTATAAGTGTGGAAGTAGACTTAAAAAGAGATGGATGGTTTGTATGAAAGATGACATGATTCGTCGTGTGATAGAGGACGTATACCAGAATAGAGCAGTATTGAAGGGGAAAAAATACATCGTGCCGACCCAAAATGAACAGGTGAAGACGCAAAAAAAAATGTCTGTTTCATATCTTCTTATATATAAAAATCAATGTTAGTCTGTATGTCCTTTATAGAATCGCAAACCATACATTTGATCATGTGATGATCTTTAGCAACGTTGTTGTGTATGAGCCAGAGAAGGTGTCTGAGTTGGTTCACAATCGGACCCGGTAGGTGTCGCTGCTGTCGGCAATTCGATTGAAGCTTTTCCGGGCAGGACGACGTCTGCCGGGACAGCTAGTTATAAATAAATCCTGGCGCCTCATTGGCTAATACATACGGGTTTTATTCAAATGCCGTGGGAAGAAACCTTTGTATTGAGCGTGCAAGACTTAAGACGACATGCCTTAGACGAGTATGGTGGGTATACTGTCCACTCCCCGTAAAAATGGTCAGTTCCGTGCGCAGTAACACATAACATGTAGTTTATTACCTTTCCCGCATTTGGACTTCTATTGTTTACTTTGTGTTTAAAAATTGTAATTAAGAAAAAACATCGTATTTTTATTGTACTCGTTATGGCCGCAGGTGTGCAGATTACGTTTTCTTGGAAACTTCAGTCCACGCGGTCGATTGTTGTATTCAATAGTTTAGTATAAAACAATGCCCGAACGGAGGGATGAGGTAGTCAAGCGACTATTGCGATACGAGCAAGACATGTACATTCGGTAAGCTATATAGTGACGGACTCTGCGCGTGTTATTGAATCGTGCAGTTTGTGTCCAGTTATATTTGTAACTATGTTATATGTGTTTGTATAGTTCTAATAAATTCTATAGTGATTCCAACGGCATTTTTGATTCGAGTCCCGCACTCGTAACAATATTTATAAACAATAAAATAAAACTACGTTTTAACGGTTTTGAGCGTAGTAATTTATTTGATTTTTATTATTCCGACGTTTCGACCACTTTTCAGTAGCCGTGATCACGGAAGACAAAAATGTCAAGTGTCAATGAGTATTGTTAATTTGTTTGTTTTTTATTTAGCGTGCAGTCAACTTTTTCATATTAATTATTTAAACAACATTTGAATAAGTTGGCGGTAGGCTAAATACAAACTTGAATAATTAAAATCAAATAAATTACCACGCTGAAAATCGTTAAAACGTAGTTTTATTATGTATACTAGTCGAGAAAACTTAAGAAAATATTAAACAAAGAACAAAACAGAAGTCTTAAAAAAAAAAAAAAATCTCAGCGTCTCAGAAATTTATTCTACTCCTTAAAACAGATGCGAAGCGGAATAAGTACAGTCTAACGTAGATACATTATATTATGTATGACATTTTAAAAATGTTCTTCAGCACAGCTCAGTTTGAACAAAAACCTTTGAATATATCTAGTATATCCACCAAATCATCGGCTCAGACTAAAATCCACATTCGTGTTATTAAAAATACAAACCCAGTTGCACTTGAGACCTGTTTAAAATTGAACACTCACAAAAACTCCGTACTAAAGTATGTAAATACTAAAAGGATGTAAAATCAAGACACTATTTTGCATTGTAAAGGTGGAGATAGAAAGCTTGTCTTTACAGATTAACTGCTTCTGCGACACGCTACGTCACTTTGTGTTCTTTGAAATTGTGTACGAGACTTTATGCTCACGCTCGCGAGAAAATACCTTGAGATTTAGGTAGCTTCTATAATTTATATGTACTAAGGCTATGGTGCTAAGGGTCCCAAATTATCTCTCTTTTTTAATATGGTATGATTTCTATGTAAAATAAAAATTACACACGTACAAAGTAAAACTTTTTTACGACATTTCATTTTTCATTTATTTTTAAAACCTTAACCTTTTAAATTTTTTAACCTGGTTAGGTTAGGTTTAATAGAGAACCTCATTAGGTTTAATAGCCACATGACGAAAATAACAGACGTTTGTTATCTCTACAGGACCCTTCATAGTTCGTGGACTGCTACGCACTTAGCCAATTTTATTACTTATTTCATTACATACTTCTCTATAACAATTGTACAATAAAATTAATGAAATAATACACAACCACAGCTTACAATTAGGTAAAAATGGCGGTTTTATCGCTGAGAGCGATCTCTTCCAGACTTGGCATGGAGAGATAAATATGGCACAAAATATAGGGCAGGGTTTTGTTGCACAATATTTTTAGAAGTGTTTTTTGAAAGGGACAATACGTCATACTTCGGTAAAGATCCAAAATTTCACTTGTACGCAGGCCAAGGGATTATATTTCAGTATCGGGGAAGAATATAGAATACTTTCGTACTGAAAAGCAGAAGTTTCCACGTGGAATGTTCTCCACACTATTGTCATAACTTCCAATAATGTTATATATGTTATGTTTAATTTCAGAATAATTTCATGCTATGACACAAACAAATTATTTTGTGACTTATTACCTGACCCGATCGACTCAAGCTACGCCTACGTTCGACCTAAACGCCGACAAAAGACAAGTTCACACCTGCATACCAGTAGACATTGTATTACCTATTCGGTATTTGGACTTCATTTGTTTACTTTGTGTTTAAAAATTGTGATTAGAAAAACAGCCCATTGTGTATTGTAATATTTTATGGTAGTCATTAGCCAGGTGTGATTCTAAGAAATTCAGTCTAGGCGGGCTAAAGACATATTGTATTTGTGCAGTATAAAGCAATGCCCCAATGGAGAGATCGACTGTCGAGCGATAAGCACAAGCGAAACAATACATGTGTACTGCACATTCGGTAAACTATTTAGTGACGGACATTGCGCGTGTTATTATATTTGTACCTTGTTATACGTCTTTGTATAGTTCTAATAAATTATATAGTAATTCTAACGGCATTCTAATTCGAGTCCTGCAACTCGTAACAGTATGTATAGACGACGACAATCTACTAAAAAGCTTAGCCTTCGGAGCTACGTCGGGATATTCACCCCCATTTTCTGGAGCTCCCGCTTTCAACTAGACAACAGTTCTCTAGAAAGTTTGTTCCGCGTACGACAATGATTTACAAGGAATTTCCCGCCGTGGTTTTCCCTTTGCGCTACGATATGAGGTTATTGAAGAAGGGCGTTTGAAATTTCTTAATAGGCCGGCAACACGTCGGCAATGCCCCTGGTGTTGTGGACGTTCATAGGCGACGGTAACTAATGTTCATCAATAGTGTCGTCTGCAAAAAATTATATTCATCTTCTTCTTCTTATATATAAAAATGAATGTTTGTCTGTATGTACTTTATAGAATCGTAAACTATACATTTGATCATGTGATGATCTTTAGCAAAGTTGTTGTGCATGAGCCAGAGAAGGTTTCTGAGTTGGTTCACAATTGGACCCGGTAGGTGGCGCTGCTGTCGGCATATCGATTGAAGCTTTTCCAGACAGGACGACGTCTGCCAGGACTGTTAGTATCCAATATTTCTAGGCCGGGTAACATCCAACCAATTGGCGGAATAACTGAAATATTCGGGTCATTCGTGTAGAGACCCCTCCCGAATAACGAATCTTCTAAATTAAGTTCATATGAAAAACTACCCCGATAAATATCACATATCCTGAAGAGGTTCCGAATGAATCTTTATATAAATGGCTGTAGGGCGATTTTTTTGAGCGCACCATTGTCCACGACCACGTATTTTAAAACTTGTACTAGACTGTTATTTTTGATAACACTGATCAATGCTCATTATTGTTATCAACAAGACACTTGAATTTATTAACCGACTTCGAAAAAAGGAGGAGGTTCTCAATTCGTCGGGATCTTTGTTTTTTTTTTGTTGCTTTTTTATGTATGTTCGCCGATAACTCCGTGATTTATGATCCGATTTATGTGATTCTTTTGTTCGACGCGGAATTGCTTCCAATTAGTCCCCTAAAAATTTTACGTAGTTTGGCCCAGTAGTTTTCATTTTATGAACATTTTTCATGGAAATAATTTTCACTCCGTTCCATATGTACACCGATTACTCTGAGATTTATGATTCGATTTACGTGATTCTTTTTTTGTTCGACGCGGAATAGCTGCCATGTGGTCCCCTAAAAATTTGACATAGTTTGGCCCAGTAGTTTTCATTTTACGAATATTTTTTTGTTCCCGGTTCTTGGGACCTATATTTTTTAAGAAGCGCGGCACCATTCGTAGGTCCACCCATACATAGCTAGACACTAAAAAGTAACAAATAAAATTTAAAAACTTCGTTTAAAAAAAACGACTTCAAAAACGAAAAAACTAAAATGTATAAAATAAGTTATTTCTAAAGCTATTATTATTAATATATATTATCTAAAACATCTTGAAGTCGGTGCAAAGTAAAACATAAAAATTACTATATTTTGAAAATTACTAAGCACCGACTTTAAGATGTTTTAGATAATATATATTAATAATAATAGCTTTAGAAATAAGTTATTTTATACATTTTAGTTTTTTCGTTTTTGAAGTCGGTTTTTTTAACCGAAGTTTTTAAATTTTTAAAAATAAGATACAGGACTTTCAAATAAACATGTGTAACATTTAGTTACTTATATGGTTGCTCTTGTCATGTTCCGTATAAGCTTAATAATTTTGTAATGTACCCTCTTATTTCTAAACGATACAATCATCCATTGAATAATAGTTTTGTTATATTTTTATTTATTGAAGTAAAACTTCTTTAGGCGCGACTAGGAGGTAACTGGACGACAATGCAACGGAAGTCCGTTACGGCAATATGGCGTCACGTTTCTGTACCATCCGGTTTTCAAATATTTTTTTGTCAAAAGATAGTTTATAAACAAATAAATCAAAAAATTTTGAAAAAAAAATATAAGAAAAAAGTTTTACTTCAATCGCGTGTGAACGTTACACGCACTCTTTTTGAAGTGAAACTTCTATATAGAGGGGGTCTTATGGAGTTTTGGCTCACGAAAAGATGTCACAGTCACGTGATCACCGTCACTAATTCTTACATTTTTAAACTCGTGATATCTGTCGAATGGAATGTCCGAATTGAATAATTCAAAAAGTTATATAAGGGTATTGAAGCAGTCTTGAATATGAAGTAATTTATTTTGATAAGGATTAATATCAAGATACAAATAAAAAGCCTTTTCTAGCGGCGGCATTTTAAATAATTTTTTATAATAAAAACGCTTATTGTGGCATAACTATAATAGTTAGATATATGTTGTCGCGATACTTTTTGTAAATAATGATGTGTTCTACAAAGTCGTAGTACATTATTTTATTTTATTATCAATAGTTTTCGCAGCGCACGCGATTTTAGGTATTTTTTTTATACCTTGGATTAAATTATTTGAGTTTTAGTAATGATCCCTAATTTTTTTGTAAATATAATATACCCTATGTCACCGGGGATAGCGTAGCTTGCCAACAGTGAAAGAATTTTTCAAATCGGTTCAGTAATTTATTTTATTTGTTATTTTATCATCAATAGTTTTCGCAGTGCTCGCGATTTTAGGTATTTTTTACACCTTGGGTTACGTTATTGGAGTTTTAGTAAGGATCCCTAATTTTTTTTGTAAACATAATAAAGCCTATGTCACCAGGGGATTGTGAAGCTTGCCAACAGTGAAAGAATTTTTCAAATCGGTTAAGTAGTTTTGGAGCCTCTTCAATGCAAACAAAGAATTTAATCTTTTCTCTTTATAATATTAGTATAGATATTCATATATATTTATTATAGAATTAATTAGATATTTGCATATTATAAAAAGCGCACGATTTTGCGCTGGAAGTTGTTTAATAAAATTGGGAGCTGGATTGCCCTAAAAAGCGCTATATCTAGCTCCTATAGCGCTAAATTGGCAGCTCTGGTGAGCCGAGCGCCGGGAAAGTCTCGTAAACGAGAAAGTTAACGAGAGAGCGAGCGAGGATATACCGCGTCCTCAGACTACCTCATCCCCCTAATACCTAAAATTGCGTTCTGCGCATCGGAAAGTGCGGTGTTCCGAGCCGCTATTAATGGAGGCAAACTTAAGTTTGCATCGAACTATAGTTCTGTTCTCCACGTGACAAGGCATCACTGCCTCTATTTGTGGTATGTGTAAAAAAATATAAATAAATAAATAGAATTTGTTGGGGAAAAAAGAATAACAACAAGAAAACTTTGCCAACTGTTCAGTTTTTCGAAAGTCATAACAAAAGTGAACGACAACGAACGACAAGTGTTGACGTAAAAAATGGTCGGTGCGTGGGTAGCGTATTACATACACCATTAAAATGTACTTAACCTAACCAAATCATAATTTGCAGTAAACCTGCGAAAAATCGAAATGTGTGCTGGGACACATATTAGAAGTGAAACTTCAACGGACAAGTGGAAAAACGAATCGTTAGGTACAGGTTTTCAAATTGGACAAGTACATTAACAATCTGCCCGTAAAACTTCAAGTCAAAATTTTGTTGCGATTCATTTTATCACTTGTCAGTTGAAGATTTTCCACTTGTCCGTTGCGATTCGTTTTCCATTTGTACGTTGCGATTCGTTTTTCCACTTGTCCGTTGCGATTCGTTTTTCCACTTGTCCGTTGCGATTCGTTTTTCCACTTGTCCGTTTTTTTTTTGATTAGCGCCTGTTGTATATAGAGTTTTCTATAATTTACCATAATTATAAGTAAAAATATTTATCTCTAGTATGATGCGGTAATTGTGTAGATTATATTTTAAAATCTCTCAATTGTATATTGACGGTAGGTATTCATTATTTTATTACATATAGAACTTTAAATATAATATATAAAATATTATCTAATATTTCCAAACGATAATGTAACAAATTCTTGTCACTAATAACCTTTTTAGTTAAAATAGTTTGTCAATGACTTTAATCCGCTATCGGTTGGGCCAATTTGCTAAGTTTCTTAGACTGTAAAATTGTTGGAGAAATGGCGAGGTGTTCTAAAATTTTTTGTGTAGAACGAGTGTATGAAATGTATTTAAATAGTAAGGTTCTCTGATTAAAATTATAGTGACCAGTTGCTTTTCTTTTATTACCATAAACCCTTATGAGTTGGTGCAGGTATTACACATGATTGCGGACTATGATGCGGTCGGTTGATTCACATGTAGCTAAGTACAAACAGGCATAGCAATTTGACGTGTGTTTTACGAGATCTTTGTTCAAGTAAGAAGTCAAGATAACATGCGGTACTTAATATATATAGATAGATACGTGTACAAGATACGAATGCACACATAATACATTATGCAGTGTGAAGTTACCGCAACCCGACACCGAGGTCGCATAGCGTTCGCGATAACTGGCCCACTTTGCACATGACTAATTATTGACTAATTATGTGTGGAATCTTCCAACGTGATGCAACGTAACTGTTCTGAATCTTAAATATTGAAAAATATGCACATAATAATCGACAGGTTATGGTGGATATGTGGAATCACGTGGAAGATATACGGAACCTTTCGTGGTGGACTGCCACGCATTTCTCGAATACAGCAGAGAAACTGACGACCCAACCGATGGAAAGTTGTTACCATCACCATTTGCAACATCAGAGGTGCTGCCAATGTGTTGCCGGCCTCAAAGCGGACCTGGAATCTGTCCACAAATATGTCGGAAAACAACTTAAGGCAGTTATGGTGGCTTGCTCTAGACAAGAGGTGATAGTCATTCAGACAAATGTTTTATCATGTCCCCTAAACTTGTCCCTGGTGGAAGGGGTAGGTAGGTCCAACAAATGCTAGCTTGACGTCTTAAGGGACAACTTATATGCATCTATACTTTAACAGTAAGGGTTGCCGAAGACCGCGCAGTCCGAACATGCTGAGCTGTAATTGATTGCGAGGCAAAGGCACACTGGCGCAGAACCGAAGCGCATCGAACTGTCAATTTAAAAATAAATATTACATAGCATGATAACCGCTATCAACACAACGTAAGGAATACATTTCAATCGATATAAAAAAAGATAAGCACCCGCGTAAAACGTATGACTTACTCGTACGTTGCGGACACAGGGCTAAATATGTTATTTCATGTTACCAGCTTGTCAATATAAGGCTTCAAAGTCTAGAGTTTGCCAGTCTATCGGCATTCTATAGCATTCATTTTGGAGAGTATGCGTTTCGACCTGATTCCTCCTACACCATTCCATCTTATCCATGCAGGAACGGAGAAAGAATACAATTTCCTGCGGCCGGCCGACCTGTCGTAAGAGGCGACAAAACAACCCACAACCAGGTAGGGTATTTGCCCGATTGGATGTCTACCACCCCTGGTCTAGAGTATGCCGCCATAACAACCTTGATTTGTGTTCCGGCATTAGTGACCAGGTTCCAGTATCCCTTAAGAGAGTAGCAGCGCATTTGTAGCACCTTTGGTGTTGCAAATGTTCATAGGCGATGGTAACCGCTATCCAGCAAGTAGATCGTCTGCCTGTTATTCTGCTCCACGTTTCTTCCCCGTACGGCAGAGCTGCGGAATGTATTTCCAGGGTCCCGAAAAGTACAATCCGGATGTCTTCAAGTCACGTGTGAATAAGTACTTTCTAGGTAGGCGTGCTCCATCTTCAGCCGCATCATCGTCTACTATTAGCTTTGATTGTGGTCAAAGGCGAACCTATTTATCATAAAAATATGACAAATTTTAAGTTGACGTTTCGATACCTCTGACTCTGCGTGCCTTGACTCTAAGAGTAATAAAGATGTCGAACTGTACCTGCCCTTTTTCTCACGTATATATGCATTTGATCTGTATATAATCCCACCTCTCGAAATCAAAGCAATCTTCGATTATCGCATAGACTTTGCAGGATGCATCAGCGATTTCAATAAGAAATCAAATTTTCAAGTCCAATATCGCGATAAGAAAGGACATGTGAACAAACGCGACTGATCCCGTCGCCCGTTAAGCCGTCAACTATACGTTATTCTGTTTGATCACGTCTCCTTGGGATTCCGGGAATCCCGGGGGATTGGCTAGGGAATCAAATTTACATATTAGCTCCTCAGTGCGACATTCCAATCTGTGTTCGGGATAAATATTTGATGGGCGTTAATCATTTTAATGTCTGCGATGGAGCTACATTTCGGAATGGGGTTTACATAGCTTTATGTCTTGTTACTCTTTGATAAATCGTGAAAACGTGACTTGGCGAATATAAATTAATATTATATTTATATGACCATACTAGTATAATTTGAAGTTTCGAAGTCGTGGTAATGGCCAGCGAACGTGACCCAAACTCAAAGGGCACGGGTTCTATCCTGGCCATAATGCACCACTTAGACAGTTTTCTGAACTAATGTGCATATTGTTACGATTAACACTTGCTAACAGCGGTGAAGGCAAATATCGTAATGAAACCTGCACATCGAGATAACCCATATTTCAAACCTGCTCAGCCGCCTCGGACAAGCGTGGAGGGTAAACTGCCCATTCCCCTAATGTGGGAGGACCGAGCCCAGCAGTGGGTCATTTATGGGCTGTTATGCTGTTAGTATAATTTGCTTGCCACGTTAAAGTGCCGGTTCTACTAAGTCGAATAATATATTACACGTAATTATAGTACGCGTGTAGATAAAATAACTGCTATCCTCTGACGTTTTGGGAAACACCGAACAACCTCTAGCATGGAATCAAATACATTTTCCAAATATGCCTAGATCAGTCGTTTCAGCAACATAAACTGCTGAATAACTCATGTTAGGTGTTTATATCGTATGCTGTTGATGCGTTTGGACCGCGAGGTGCTGAGACCGTTAGCAAGTGTCTTAAAATGCTTGTTCAACTTCAGGTAATCAAGTTACGGGTACCTTGGAGAACGAATCAATACAGCGATCCAGCGAGATGACATAGCCAGCCTTCTGGGCACCTTATATGTGACGATTAACTAGGTTCCCTTTTTTTAATTCTAGGTTTAGAATTTTACATACAGTTTTAAAGGATTATAGGTAGAATACAAAATAAGTATATTTATAGCCAAACATTAAAATTTCGCACAATCCTTACGCGCACGTGCGCCTCGAAAGTTAATATGCAGCATTATAACAAAAACCGGCAACTACAATATTAGAGATGTGCCAACTAGTCGGTAAAGTCAATTATTCGACCACTACCGTAGTTGCCTCTTTATAACCGACTTGTGTTAATCGGCTTGTCGGCCAACGTCATAATCGGAACATCTCTAAATAATATTTATTAAGAAGAAAATTATTTTTGTAGAAAATATGCATTCAAAATTAATTGAAACTCTTCGAAAATTTTAGAAGAGAAAGTTCCAAATAAAGCTTTGAGCATTCCTAAAAATAATAGTGCAAAGTTTTCTTTGATGACTGCGAATTTTATCACTCGACGCGAGGCAGTGAAATTGATTGATTACGTCGTATCAAAAGCATCGTTCGGACAGCTCCGAAATTATTTTGTAGTCTCTAAAGTATTCAAGTATTGGTCATGCGCACGTACAATTTAACGGGTTTTAAGGTTCAGCCCCTTAAACCACAGGGGCCTGAAATGTGGGATTTGTATCCCACACAGAGTTACAGTTTTAGAAAGCTGTACTTACTTGGAAGATATTATTAATTTACTTAATTAAAACATTTTTGTATCAAACCATAATCTTATCCGTGCAGGAACGGAAAAATAATACAATTCTCTGTGGTCGGGCGGCTTGTTATAGAGGGGACAAAACAAACGACAGCCAGGTGATAGGGTATTAGCCCGCCTGGCTGGCTGCCACCCCTGGTTAAAAATGCCTCCATAACAAGCTTGAGCTTGAGCTGTGTTCTGGCATTAGCGCGCAGGCTCCAGTCTCCCTTCAGAGCGGCGGCACATTATTGGCGACTTTGGTGTTACTAATGTTCACAAAATAATAGATCAGGCTGAGCCAGATACAGTGACACGAGGAATAAAAAATAAGAAAAGCCAACACAATATTTAAAAATATTACTTTTCTATAAATCGCCAGTTCTTTGATAATGTCAACACGTAGGTTTTATCATGAACAAACACGAGCTTTATCGAGATATAACCAAAGGACTGGTCTTTGTCATGCTACTAAAAGGCAATAAGGTCATTACTTTTTTTTATTGCATGAGTTCGGCAGACATGCAGAGGTGCCACCCGATGGAAAGCGGTTACCATCGCCTATGGACATTTGCGTCACCAAAGGCGGTACAAATGCGCTGCTGTTCTCTAAAGGAAAAGTGGAGCCGGTCCACTAATAGCGGCATATTCTATATATACACCAGGAGGTCTAAGCCATCCAGACGGGTATTTACTCTACTACGTGGCTGTGGGGTGTATCGTCGCCTCTTACGACAGGCAGCCCGGCCGCAGGGCTTGTATTCTTTCTCCGTTCGTGCACGGATAAAAAGGTATAATGTATTTTGGGAACGTTCCCTGATAAAATATAACACGCATACATAGCATACAATGAAAAAGTAAACACCTCAAAACTACGTGTATGAGCTTCACCCCTAAATTCAACTTTTTTGCAGTTTCACTACATTATCTTTTAGCTAATATAGATTACACATTATAAACTTTTCAGAAATTATTGGCTGTTTTACGGCCTCTGTGATTGAGCGGGCTAAGCCTTTACTAGCGTACCGCCTGCAACGCAGAGGTTCTGGGTTTGATTCCTAGTATGGTAAACTTTGGAAATGAATTTCCTCTTCTTGAGGACAACTTACACTGACAAAAAGAGTATTGAGAGTGAAAATTGTAAAAATTTAGAATAAATACGATACCTAATCATAAGTATTAGAATATAAAAAAATGTTCCTACCCACTCTTGATCCAAAATATTCCCTCCTTGGTCAAGCTACCTTTCAACCCTCTACCTTTATCCATTCACCTCTACACCCAATCAATACCCATCCAATCCAGTCACATATCCAACCACATTTTAACTACCTTCCAATCATCCACTTACCCAACCTACCTACGCAATATTAATTTGCCCTAGTAATATAATAAGAGAAGTAGCAAAATAAAGCTTTATAAAAAAGCTTTTTTTTAGAAAGTAGAAATAAAAGAAAATGAGAACTCTGCCCTGACAAACGGTGGAGAAGCCTGCATAAAAAAACTTACACTGACATTTTCACGATCCTTAGCAATGAGGGATCGACTAAAAAGAAGACTATCATCTGTTGAGTATTTAGTTAACAATTTATTTATAAGATATCTATGACTTGAAATATAAATCTTAATGGAATTGATCCCGTCCACGGAGAGGTCCGCCGGGTGCGACACAGCCCGCGTCCAAACTTGCGAAATCTAGATGTTTACTAAATAAATTCTGACTTAATTCAAGGAAAGGTGGAGTGGGAAATTGATTTATTATTCTACGAGTTCTCTAAATTAAAACAAGACAAAGGTGGGCGAAGGTTTCGAACTTAGATATCCGCCGGTAAATCTTTCGGCCGCTAAGAATATATTTTCGGCTTCGTGAAATGTTTGAAGAACTTTGTGTTAATAGCATTTAAAAGATTCTCGAGTATCTGTTTTTTCAAAATTAATCCATAACAATATCAGTTGAAGGTCTCCTACATTTTCAGGTGCAATAATAATGTTACGAGTTGCAGGACTCGAATTAAAATGCCGTTGGAATTATTATACAGTTTATTAGAACTATAGAAACACGTGTAGCACAGGTACAAATATAACCCAACACAACATACCAAAGGTAATTCAGAAGATCGTAATTCAATACACGCGCAAAGTCCGTCACTAAATAGATTACCGAATGTACACAGGTCTTTTTTCTGGTCTGATCTCGTGGTTATCGCTCGACTGCCTCGTCCCTCAATCGAGGCATTGCTTTATGTTGCACAGATGCAATATGTCTGCCCGGCCGCGTGGACCGAATTTCTTAGAATCAGTTTGCACTTTAAATCCGACACACCTGGCTAATGACTGCCATAAAGGATTACAATACACAATGGGCTATTTTCTAATCACAAATTTTAAACACAGAGTAAACAAAAAAAAACAAATCCCGAAAGGTAATAAAATACGTTTCTACAGGTATGCAGGTGTGAATTTGTTTTTGTCGACGTCTAGGTCGTAACAATAATATCCCGTGACATTTGTCGAAGGCGGTTCCGTGGATCACATATCGGTTGCCATCCACGTTTAAAGTAATACGTAAATTGTTAAATAACTATACTATAATCTTCTCAACCTCCATTTCAATTATCTGTATTTGACCACAAATTTGTGGGACTTCCCAATGAGCCGTGTGTGACAGTTTCGGCAACAAATTTGTGGTGGTTCCGACTAACAAAATAAATTTAAAAAAGTCTTGGTAGCGTAATGGCTAACGTACGCGTCCCAAACTCAAAGGGGGGTTCGATCCTGGCCGGAACGCATGCACCACTTAGTCAGTCTTCGGGTCTAATATGCATATTGTTGTAATTACCACGTACTAACAACGGTGAACATCGTGTAAGAAAACCGATGTTTCAAACCTGCCAAGCAGCCTTGGACAAGCCTAGCGGGTATACTGTCCGTTCCCCCTTTAATGGGAGGCCCAAGCCCAGCAATGGGACATATATGGGCTGATATTATAAATTAAAAATTAAATAATTTATTCAAAACTATTAACATTAGTGTACAGAAGACAATATGGTATCGTAAACAACTGCTGTAGTATAATAATACTGTGTTGCAGTTGTTAGCGCCTTAACACAATTGTTATACATTATAAAAAGAAAATTATCTCAAAGTTTATACATTTAGAAATTATTTCATGATAACATTTGTAATGTACGTGGAAATGTATAGGTGTGTAAATAAAGATTATAAAAACAAATGTATTTTTGAAATTCCAGTATCGTGGAAGATTTTCAATCAAAGCAATGATCCCAAGGGATGAAACTTGAAGGTAAATAATATGTGTAGTAAAATGAAAACGACTGAAGTAAACAGCTCAATTCAGTTCGATACCGTTGGGATCAGATGTATAGACCACAGTATATAACTAAACGGTAATTGCATGGCTCCGTTTGCCACAGAAAAAGTCGGGATTGTTTTATGAGTTGATCGTGTTTACGTAAATCTGAATGTTCTGTCATTTGAGAGATATCTTAGAAAGCGGATACAGTGTAACAAGACTAGCACTTGTTTTTATTCGAAATAATGCCGGTCTTACTATTCAGTCTCTTGACTTACCATCGGTTGAATTTTAACATTACTTATATAGAGTTTATGTCAAATTTACACGGATAGTAAGGCAAATGAACAGTTGGTAAGATATGGGTACCAGCAAATAGGGTTATGTCCTCCTATTTACTCATATACACCGTTCATAGTTATCCTTTAATATTATTATAATAAGCCTGTAGCCTTACCAGCAAATAGGGTTATGTCCTCCTATTTACTCATATACACCGTTCATAGTTATCCTTTAATATTATTATAATAAGCCTGTAGCCTAAAACAAATGTATACGGGATAATTAAAAACACTTTTAAAATGGTGCTAGCTGTACCCAGCATGCGTTGCGTTGATTGTATATTCCTGTTTTTTAGGCCAGACACCCTAGCGGGCGTACTCAGAACACCTTACCCCAAGTTTTATCACAATCTGATCAATTGTTTACAGACGCATAGAAAACAAACATATATACATTTATTTTTATTTATTATATAGATGAAATAAAAACTAAGCATAATTAATTTCTCTTAGTGTTACTACAAGCATATTCCCTCAATTTATCTCTTATGCACAAATAATTTGTTTTCGTCATTCTGTAAAAGTTACGATTACATGAGCTATATTTCCAGTCTATGGGCTACTTTGTCGATATTGAAGAATGATGTCTACTGTATTGTTCTATATACTGTGATACAAACGTAAGCGCAGGCCATTTATCACTTTGATTGTACACCGTGTATCTCACCGGTGGAGCTTGTTGGACGGGTGTACAGTGGGAATTGAAGGTGATAACTTAATAAGACATTCCACAGAGATGGTAAGAGCTTCAGAGCTTCAAAGGAAATGACAGGCTAATTAAAAAAATTATTATCAATACAATACGCGGCTTTATCGCTTATAAAGATCTCTAAAGTACAATACACACCAAAGCCGCCGCCGACCCGCCGACCTATGTCGGCAACTTTTTGTCGGCGGGTCAGCAGTTTTGGTGTGTATTGCGCTTTACAAGCAACTTTGACATTCTTAGCTAATCTCTACATATGGAAATAAATATACATAGATAGCAGATATTAATGTAAGGGATGTAGGTACTTACAACATTTTTTTTAAATAGGTATGTTAAGTGTTTTAGCTTTTCCAACTTATACAGGCAAATAGTTCCAAAGGCTAAAATCGGTATAACAAGGAATTAGATCAAAATGTTCACAAATATGTCAGTGTCTTTAATTCGAGGTTATTAGGTACACAAGTACAAATCGATTTCTATACGAGTAAATCTATATAAGTATCTGAGATTAAAATATATAGGCTACCTTTACTAGAATACGCTAAACCGCTTTGTGTTTCGTTGATCCGAAGTTATTACCTGAAACAAAAAAAGCGCATTCAATTTAGTCATTTTTACTTTTTGAAAAACAAAACAAAATCAAAATGAATACAGGCTTTTAATTTAAATACATCTTCACGGTATTAAATGTGTGAAATTATTTTTTTCCCAATACGACTAATAACTTCCATTTCATCTTCTTTCGACTTCCTTAAACGGTCGGTATCTCAAGTGGTCGGCCTTTAAACGGCGAATGTTCGCGGGAACAAAGTTTTCATAACAACACAACTATCAAAGTAAGTAAGTAGTTCGTACACCACCATCGCTATTATCGTCTCAATTATTTCCTGGAGTTGTCTGGAAGAGATCGCCTTTTAGCGATAAAACATAATTAGATATAATTTTAGTATTTAAGTTTATTTTTGTATTGACGTATAATAAAGTGTTATCCATCTATCAACTGTCAAAGTTATACATCGTATACAATTATTTACATAGTTCCATATAATCTAATTAATTATGACATTATAATATGACTAATTACTACAACTATACTTCCATGACATTTTTAGTTATGCAGATGACACTGCTGTCGTATTTTCTAATACATCATGGAATCATGTTTGTAAAGACGCTGAATCTGGGCTTGCAAAAATCGCTAAATGGCTAAAAATAAATTTACTTACCCTTAATGTAACTAAAACTAACTATATTTGTTTTAGTATTCGCAATAGAACTCAACCAAATGCTAACTTTGCTATAAAATGCATAAGTGTGATGATGTACTTGCCTGTGACTGCAGCCCAGTTACCATCACCAGAGTATCTAATGTTAAGTACTTAGGCGTGATCATAGATCAAAGATTAAATTGGCATTTACAAATAGACACGGTTAGCCAAAGATTACGGAAACTGACATGGATCTTCAAAACTCTAAGGCTTGTTGCCTCAGCCACCTTACTTAATAAAATTTACGTAGCGCTAGTGCAATCAATCTTAATATACTGTATTACTATATGGGGAGGTGCTGCTAAGACTAAATTTATTGAGCTAGAAAGATCTCAATGCTCATTGCTTAAGGTCATATACTTTAAACCATATAGATTCTCTACTGAGGAACTGTTTTCTACGTGTCAACTTCTAACCGTAAGAAAACTATATGTGTTAAATGTTATCTTAAAAACTCATAAAAACTTTTCATTGTATGAAAGCGTTGATAAAGGAAGAAGGAAAGGGAAATCTATAAAAACCACTAGAGTTAATACTTCATTTGCTAATCACCAATATAAAATGCACTCCATACATATATTTAATCAAATTAATAAAGTATTAGAATTTAGAAATAGTAAATATTATGATTGTAAGAAAATTGTTACAAATTGGTTATTATCGAAAACATACAAAGAATGTGAAGAACTTTTAGTGTATATTACATAGTTTCTTAGTTTGTAAACATAAACACAACACTTAGTCTCATACATTTACACACACATTCTTACATACATTCACACACACAGATATAGGTATACAACACATAAAAATTATTTGTAATAAGGTTTATTGTTATAATAAGTTATTTTTTAATGTTTAAGTTAATTGAGAGCGGGTCCTTCTGACACAAGTATATATTTATACTTAATAGAAGGTCCCAACCCCAAAATTCTTGTATATGTACTTTTGGAACAAATAAACGTTTATTATTATTATTATTTATTATGACAAGTCCGTGGAGAAACGGAGAAAGAACACAATTTCCTGCGGCCGGGCGGCCTGTCGTAAGAGGCGACAAAACGATCCACAGCCAGGTGGTAGGACATTTGCCTGACTGGATGGCTACCACCCTTGGTCTAGAGTCTAGAGTATGTCTACCACCCTTGGTCTCGAGTCTAAAGTATGTCGCCATAACAACCTTGGGTTGTGTTCCGGCATTAGTGACCAGGTTTTAGTCTCCCTTAAGAGAGTAGCAGCACATTTGTAGCATCTTTGGTGTTGCAAATGTCCATAGACGATGGTAACCGCTTTCCATCTAGTGGGCCGTCTGCCTATCTGCTGAACTCCTGCAATAAAAAAAATGTCCTATAAATACATATTAGCTGCAAAATATTTTAGTATGCCAACAAACTGTAGTACTAAACTATAAAAGTGGCCTGAAGCGCGTCCCCCAGAGCGTCCTATAATCCTTTAAATAAACACACCATCCATCTTTTCTTTGCGTCCCACACGAATTTGTAACACATGAAACTAGATATTCGCAGCTTGTTTGAGACTAGACAATTTGTTTATGACAACGCGCGTCCCCTACAAACGATTATTCATTTTCACAGCCTTTAACAATTACGCAAGTAACACAATTTCGGAAAATCCCTCCGGGCTTATTTTATGTCAAAGGCACAAAACCAAAATATCAAAACTTGTTGAACAATCAGATTTAAACTCGTTAAAAAGTTTCTTAGAGCAGGGCAAAAGAGCACTTTACTAGTTTTTTACACATATTATACGAGGGCTTCATAACAAATAGGCGTACAGACAAAAGTGCAGTTTTACACAAGGGACAAAATTGTGAATGTCCTATTCACAATTTTGTCCCTTGTTAAAACTAGTTGATTGTATATATATATTGCATTTGGGCAGTATAAATCAATGATCCGATGGAGAGAGGAGGCAGTCGAGCGAGAACCACGAGCGAAGCGAGACGTGTGTACTACAATCGGGAATCTAATAAATGACGGACTTTGCGCGTTTTATTGAATTACGACCTTTTGCATTACGTTTGGTCTTGTTGTGTTCGGTTACATTTGTACCTGTGTTATACGTGTTTGTATAGTTCTAATAAACTCTATAGTAATTCCGATGGCATTTTAATTAGAGTCCCACGGTTGTAACAATATGTATTACTTTTTAGTGAAAACTTGATTGACATAAATATGTAATCATTTTGTGTTGTATATTTAAGAATAGTGTACTCAACAAATATTTGTGAATATATCTACATGTCCTCATGTACGGCCGGACCCCACAAAATAAGTTAGGTTCGTTTAATAATAAGCATCCAGAGTTCCAATAATCATACGAACAGCCATTCGAAAGTACAATAAGTTACCGTGAAGCGACGTGAAATCAAGCTGAGTAAAATTATTATTTACTAGTTACTTTCTAAGACGGTGCCAATCGCACTTCCAAATTTAAAAAAACTTATAACTCTCTCCTATTGTCTATTAAGTGGCTTTTAGTTGTTACTGCGACAGTGAGTTCAAAAAGCTATAAGTACTTTTGCTATTTTTATAGTTGTAGTTGTGTTTATGCCTTTTTCTTAATGCATAAGCATGACTTTTTGACGAAGTTGCATATTCAGATTATACTGAAAAAGATTTTAATGCTTGAAATTGCTTTTCTTAATAAAAATAATAATTAATTCAACGTGTAATTGCAAAGTACTAGTGGTCGCCCGTGGTCATAATTCGACCATAATAATTAATTTAAATTATAAGTTTGAACATTATTAAGGTTCTGTTGTCACAGACTATACTTCTATAATCACAGACAAAGAGTAGTACTAGTGGTAGAATAATCAAAAGAGTATATATACGTGTGTGTGTCACATACGTAATGTGTATACCTAATGATTTTTTTAATGATTTAATATGTTTTTATGCATATTACAAAATATTAGCTTCTGCACTCCTTCTATATAAACTATAAGTGTGCGAAATCTCTATCATCATACTCCTCCTTTTCGTAAAAAGGGTACAAAGTTTTTGCTTCACGTATTAATTGCAAAGTATAAACAAAAACGTGAAAAATATATATCCCTATTAATATTATAAATGCGAAAGTAACTCTGTCTGTCTGTCTGTCTGTCTGTCTGTTCCGTTTTCACGTAAAAACTACTGGACCGATTTGGCTGAAACTCAGTATATATATATTTTCGATACCGAGGATGAACATAGGATACTTTTTATCCCGAAAAATGGGATAGTTTCCGGGATAACATGATATTTGTCTGTTTGTTTGTTATGCTTTTACGGAAAAACTACTGGACCGATTTGGCTGAAATTCGGTACGTATGTAAATTAAATACTGAGGATGGACAAGGGATAATTTTCATTTTGGCCTTTTTGGTAATTTTGGCCTATTTGGTAATTTTGGCCTTTTTGGTCATTTTGGTCTTTTTGGTCATTTTGGCCTATTTGGTAAATTTTCCTTTTTGGTCATTTTGGCCTATTTGGTCATTTTGGCCTATTTGGTCATTTTGGCCTTTTTGGTCATTTTGGCCTATTTGGTAATTTTTCCTTTTTGGTCATTTTGGCCTATTTGGTCATTTTGGCCTATATGGTCATTTTTCCTTTTTGGTCATTTTGGCCTTTTTGGTCATTTTGGCCTATTTGGTCATTTTGGCCTATTTGGTCATTTTTCCTTTTTGGTCATTTTGGCCTATTTGGTCATTTTGGCCTATTTGGTCATTTGGCCTTTTTGATCATTTTGACTTTTAGGTCATTTTGGACTATTTGGTCATTTTGGCCTATTTGATCATTTTGACCTTTTTGGTCATTTTGGCCTATTTGGTCATTTTGTCCTTTTTGATCATTTTGACCTTTTTGGTCATTTTGGCCTATTTGGTTATTTTGGCCTATTTGGTCATTTTTCCTTTTTGGTCATTTTGGCCTATTTGGTCATTTTGGCCTATTTGGTCATTTTGGCCTTTTTGGTCATTTTGGTATTTTTGATCATTTTGGCCTATTTGGTCATTTTGACCTATTTGGTCATTTTGGCCCATTTGGTCATTTTGGCCTATTTGGTCATTTTGGCCTTTTTGGTCATTTTGGCCTATTTGGTCATTTTGGCCTTTTTGGTCATTTTGGCCTATTTGGTAATTTTTCTTTTTTGGTCATTTTGGCCTATTTGGTCATTTTGGCCTATTTGGTCATTTTGGCCTATTTGGTCATTTTGGCCTATTTGGTCATTTTGGCCTATTTGGTCATTTTGGCCTATTTGGTCATTTTGGCCTATTTGGTCATTTTGGCCTATTTGGTCAGTTTGGCCATTTTGATTATTTTGGCCTTTTTGGTCGTTTTTGCCTATTCCGTCATTTTAGCCATGTCGGTCACTGTGGCCTTTTTGGTCAAGTTTTGTAATTTATTTTGTTGACAGATAGACGGGGGATGGTATAATTAGCGATATAAAATGAAGTGAATGTTCCGTGGGCAAATAGATAAAAATGTAATATAATATAACCTGTAGCACTTGCTCTATAAGCACTAGAGGTTAACCCGCTGCGCAGCCGCGGGGTAAACTCTAGTATTCTATATATATGCTTTAAATTATACAAATTAAGTGTAATTTAAGCAAGTTTTAGCTCAGAGTTCAGACTTAAAAGAAATCATACAACAAAATAAGAATAAAACTAGTTATATATATATATATTCATGAACATTTATGAAATATCTTCATTCCCTTGGCAAAGTTCGACAGGATTGTATCCAAGAAGGATTACCCAATTTATCTAACCTAATAATAACGTCTAGACTATTGCCTACTCGTATTACGCTGAACCCACTATTTTTCAAGTAAAATATCTTCTTTACCACATTTCTCGCTGTCGAAATCTGTCATTTCTCTAATATACATAGATGAAAAAAAACCACTTTTGTTTATAATGTACTAGAGCTTTTACCGCGGCTTCGCACGTCAAGCTTTGGTGCGTAGCCATTGTTTATTTAGAACTAGCTGTGCCCGGAATATCGTCCGCGTGGTTTTTCACGGAACCCTAAAAATCAGTAAAAAATGTAGCCTAAGTTACTCCTTATAACCGTAACCGTCATATATCTACCATCAAAATCGGTCCAGCCGTTTCAGAGATTAGCCGGAACATTCAGACAGATAGACAGACAAAAATAAATGATTTTTGGAAATAAGTGCCGTATATACTTACATCTGTATTTAGTAAAAGCTGTTATTTTGACATTACAAACAGACACCTCTAAATGGGTTTCTCTTATTTGTGTAGTTGTATAGATAGAATATAATATAATAGAATACTTTATTGTTAAACAGTGTATAAGATGGTATAAATAGAATATTTACAATATCTAAATTTTTTGGTTTTTTTTTGTTAATTAAGAAACAACAGTTGACTCGATGAGAGAGTACAATAGCATTTGTTACGTAATTAGACATAATTAACAATATCATAGATTAATTATTTTTCATATTTTTTTAAAATATTTAAAATATCCAACTTTCACATATAGTTTACTTTGCATTACATGTTTATCTAAGCTCTTCTGCAACTTGATTGCAAAATTATGTTCTTTTTCTACTCAGGTACATAAAAACATAATTAGGTATTTTTACATATTACATTCAGTGAAAAACTACCTAAGTGATGGTAAAAACCGCTTACAAATCCATTGCGTGATTTTGAAGGACTTTGTTTTACACTATGTAAAGAAGATATGCCTTGAAGTCGGTGCCAAACAATAAATTAAAACAACAACAAATATGCGAAATGCACCGAATTCAGGACATTGTAGAAAATATATTTTTTTTATATTGTTTTTTAATTACAAGTCGGTTTCTTTTTTGCTAGAAAACTTTTATTTTCACGTTTAAGTGACGTATGTGGTATCCAATAAGAATAAAATTTATACGAAACTATATTGAAGCTGTACTGAATCTAATGCAAAAAGAATGATCAAAATTGATTCAGAAACAAAAAAAGTTATGACTGAAGATAGTGACCAACAAAGACCAATTCACTCTCACCTGCAGTTTATTACCTTTCGGCATTTGGACTTATTTTGTTTACTTTGTGCTTAAAATTTGTAATTAAAAAACAGCCCATTGTGCATTGAAATCTTTGGGGCTTATTGTTGTATTGTGATAACTGCCAGGTGTCTCGTATTTAAAATACAAGCTGATTCTAAGACATTTCTTTCGCAGCCGGGCAGTAACTATTGCATCGGTACAGTATAAAGCAATGCCCCAACTGAGAGATGAGGCAGTCGAGCGATAAGCCCAGCGAAGCAAGACGTGTGTACTACATTCAGTAATCTATTTAGTGACGGACTTTGCGCGTGTTATTATATTTGTTTGTATAGTTCTAATAAATTCTATAGTAATTATAACGGCATTTTAATCCGAGTCTTGCAACTCGTAACAATAGTTATGTACATCCGTCCAGGAACGAAGAAAGATTACAATTTCTCGCGGCCGAGCGTAAGAGGCGATAAAACAACCTACAGCCAGGTAGGGAATTTGGACGTCTGGATGGCTATCATCCCTGAAGTATGCCGCCTATTATAACCTTGAGTTGTGTTCCGACATTAATTACAAATGTCCATATGCAATGGTGACCGATTTTCATCAGGTGGGCCGTATGCCTGTCTGGTGTACTTATGCAATAAAAAAAACGACGAATTAACTATCCTCCTTTTTCAAGTAGGTTAAAATAAAATAATATTTCCAAACTTCTCCAAGGGGCCCATCTTGAACGTAATAATTTTCAATACATTTGTTAGATGTATCGACACGAACATATCTCTCTTATCCCGGACTATCCAAGCGGTATTGATCGCTTGCTAATGGCACTTTTTATTGCCCTATCGTAAAATGAGCACTAAAACTCATATCATATACGCTTGAGACGTATATTAAAATACCTCTTTATTATGTGACGTGGGCGGATACGATATACAGTAAGTTAATAACAAGTTCCTCATATAAATTTTATTTAAAATGAGTTTCTCCGAAGGATAGGTTTCTTTCTCTACATTTCTTTTTTGAAGTAAAAGTTTCTTCAGGAATGTTGGGCACTTTTTGTATACGGACATAAGCACTAAACTCGCGTTACCGTCACGCTCAGATCAAATTTTATGTAACAAAACGCGACATTTTTATCCCCGGAATGCCACGGGATTTTATTGGGAGCAGTGTGAAGTTGTTCGGGTGCATAAAAATTAGCTTATGCCGATAACATTCCGTTATACTTTCCACTACCCACGGATTTTTATTTAGGGCCCTCCAACATTACATGAAGTTTCAATCGCCCCCTCAGACAATCTCAGCGCCCACTGGAGGACGGTACCACCCACTTTAGCAACCTATGGCTTAGATTCACAATTACACCGGATAGGCGGTGCTGTAATCGGGTTATAGATTTTTATTTTTCAGCAGAACAATGTCCCCCAGGCCCGCGTATAATAATACAATATATGACATGTCGGTTATCTCGATGTTACAGATTACATCAAGATTCATCGTTAGCACGCGGTAATTGCTACATAATACATATTGGTGGCAGTTGATTCTTTCAAATAAAGCTCGATGTGGTCTGTATGACTTATTGTTGGCGTTATTTACAATTAAACTATACTTAGAAGAAAATACAGAGAGTGCATATTGGTGCCATTGTATGTGAGCAATGTGAAGCGAACGAACAAGTGAGTGAGCAATTCCGATCGATCGCTTTTCTTCATCGTCGGTTTGAAAGTGCCGACGTGTTGGTAAGGGGGCAGCAATTCCGACCTCCAAGGCCGCACCTTATCCCACGTTCCGTCCGACGCCTAGCTGCTAACTGCGCGAGCTATGGGCGTCGGCGGTATGCGAAGCGGGGAGAAATTTGCTCCGG
Source organism: Dendrolimus pini (assembly GCA_949752895.1). Lineage (NCBI taxonomy): Eukaryota > Metazoa > Arthropoda > Insecta > Lepidoptera > Lasiocampidae > Dendrolimus > Dendrolimus pini. Next base: position 16,747,913 of record OX457144.1, on the reverse strand, counting down.
TGGTCGGATCAGGGGGGAGCTCTCTGACCGCAACAATACAAATTACAAAGTACGCAATAATTACTACTTTTGGTAATGTTTACACTACACGCTTGACCCCATACGCTCGGTTGGTTTCCTATCCGATGACGTATGTCCGTGTAAATATACATACATATGTACACCGTCACGTGCCCGCTCCGGATGGTCCAATTGTACTCGTTCATTCAGCAAACATCGACCTTAATTAACGGGACGGTTGTAATCAATCAGCTGTGCTGTGTTCCGGTCTGCTGTCTGCATGTGTGCACGACGCAAATTCAAACACTTTATGGGTGATAAGTGTCACATTCTGAAACTGATTGAAAATCTTCTTTTACACTAATATTAGGCATATAAACCAAACTGCATAAACTGTATTGATAAGTAATAACGCCAAAAATAGACGGTTCATTAGTTTTATAATTTTTCATAGAAATGAGGTGGTGTCAACTTTAAAAAATAACCGAACTGACTGTCAAAAAGGTTTAGGCAGCCAAACCTTTTCAAGTTCTTTACATAATTATATTGTTGTGAAGTGGTTTATGATTTGATTTAAAAATAAGCTAATTAAATTCTTCCGAAAATGTCAATTAATAATATTTTAATTAATAATATAATATCTTAAAAAGCGCTTTGAATACACCCCACGCTTTTTTATATTATATTAAATTTTATTTTTTGTTTTTTTAGTTGGATTTTTTATAAAAGCGTGTTTTTTTTAGTTTTTTTAAACTATTATTTATTTTTCATTTTTTAGTTGATTTTTGTTTAAATGTTTTTAAATACAAGCTTTTGAGATCCTGCATATCATGTAGCAGCAGAGTGCTAGCCAAGACAAGTAAAACGAGCCCAAACACGACGGGTCTATCTTGTTTAGTACAGGAGTTCCTATGGCCACCTTCCGACTCCATCATCAGATCAGCTCCATGGTACCATATTATTGCATTGTCACGCGATATAAACATACGAGCCCAAACACGAAGGGTCTATCTTGTTTAGTACAGGAGTTCCTATGGCCACCTTCCGACTCCATCATCAGATCAGCTCCATTGTACCATATTATTGCATTTTGACGCGATATAAACATACGAGCCCAAACACGACGGGTCTATCTTGTTTAGTACAGGAGTTCCTATGGCCACCTTCCGACTCCATCATCAGATCAGGTCCATGGTACCATATTATTGCATTGTCACGCGATATAAACATACGGGCCCAAACACGAAGGGTCTATCTTGTTTAGTACAGGAGTTCCTATGGCCACCTTCCGACTCCATCATCAGATCAGCTCCATGGTACCATATTATTGCATTGTCACGCGATATAAACATACGGGCCCAAACACGAAGGGTCTATCTTGTTTAGTACAGGAGTTCCTATGGCCACCTTCCGACTCCATCATCAGATCAGCTCCATGGTACCATATTATTGCATTGTCACGCGATATAAACATACGGGCCCAAACACGAAGGGTCTATCTTGTTTAGTACAGGAGTTCCTATGGCCACCTTCCGACTCCATCATCAGATCAGCTCCATGGTACCATATTATTGCATTGTCACGCGATATAAACATACGGGCCCAAACACGAAGGGTCTATCTTGTTTAGTACAGGAGTTCCTATGGCCACCTTCCGTCTCCATCATCAGATCAGCTCCATGGTACCATATTATTGCATTGTCACGCGATATAAACATACGGGCCTAAACACGAAGGGTCTATCTTGTTTAGTACAGGAGTTCCTATGGCCACCTTCCCACTCCATCATCAGATCAGCTCCATGATACTATATTATTGCATTGTCATCGACCTTTGACAGGTGTGCAAAGTATGAATTAAATCTGATCGTTCAAAGTAGGACAAAATCGAGCTCAAAGGGGTCGGTTACAGACATACTGACATACTGACATACAAGTGAAGCTAATATAAAGCGTGTAAAAACTACATGAACGTACTAACCTTGCAGCCGGATCTCGGGTTATTAAGGCACCACTAATTGAACAAGGCTCGACCCCGTCAAAAGTAATGTTACGAGTTGCAGGACTTGAATTAAAATGCCGTTAGAATTACTATAGCGTTTTATTAGATCTATCCAAACGTATAACACAGGTACAAATATAACTGAACACAGCCAGCCTAAACGTAATGCACGATTCAACAACACGCGCTAAGTCCGTCAGCAAATAGATTATCTACCGAATGTACACAAGTCTTGCTCCGCTTGTGGTTATCGCTCGACTGCCTCATCACTCAATTGGGGGATAAAGCCATCCTGTACAAATACAGTATGACTGCTCAGCCGCGTGGACTGAATTTCCTAGAATCACACCTGGCTGATGACATAAAAGATTACAATACACAATGGGCTGTTTTTCTAATCTCAATTTTTAAACACAAAGTAAACAATAGAAGTCCAAATGCCGAAAAGATAATAAAGTAAAGCTAAGTCGTCACAGTAAAATAAATAATTGGACGCAGTATATAATAAGCTTACATAATAAATAATTATAAAATTACATCTCTTTGAAGTTCATGATTTTTTTTTTATATCTTGTAAAATTTCTTGGGAAGCATCTACTAGGTTTTGGAGATTGTATAAAAAAATCCAGTATTAAGCTTACATTCATATACACAAAAACATATTCGACTGTGGTACAGAAACCTCATAGGTTTTTTCGTGTCGCAGTGTCTGTACATTGAAGCTATAAAAAAAATAACTGGAATATACTACATAAAAGACAATAACTGGGATATATTATTGTTTATGTAGAACGACGGGGTACATTATGCAATTTTTTTTAGATTTCTTGTCTGTTTTTTCGGGATTCACGTATATAATTTCGATGCAGGTTTTTGTTGATAAACAGCAAAAAAGTTGAATTTCGACCACTGGGCGACCACTAGTATATTTACATGCGTCAGATTTTGGTCTCCGACTGAACTTAAGGTTGTGACGGCGGCATACTCTACACCAAATTATCATAGAGAGGAAATCAACACAATAAAACACCGTAACATCCTGCACAGATGTGAGTAAAACATACTCAGTTTTTTTCAATACAAATAAAAACCATTATGTATGGTGACGTCAGAGGATACGTGTACAATGTACAATTTTTTTTGTAAGCCTTTCCCTATTTTAATGCGTGTTATTAAATTTATTGAAGATTCTGTTGTAATATGTGGGCAGTAAGGTTGGGAATAAGTCTGCCATTATGGAGACATAACTTAGAGTAAGTTGGTTTTGCGGTCGTAGAAGTATGTTTTACTAGATGCGGTACAATTGTACCTATAAATAATATTGAAATGAAGTGTGATTTATTTATAAGATGCATAATACGGTGGTTGACAGTTAAATCAACTGAGAGAGAGATATATATATATATATATATATATATATATATATATATATATATATATATATATATATATATATATATATATGACTTATTTATCATCATTTTGAAGTGATAACTTCTTATGGCAGTGTAAACCGCTTCGCTACATAACGCCTTACGGCGCCAGTCTGGCTTCCCTTTCTCTCACGCACATGGCAGCGGTAGAAAGGGCTCCTTCTCTCTCACTCTGACCCAAAGCGCTACCAGTATTTCGGTAATTAGATTAATTAATAATACTAATAATGTACATACACGAAATTCTAATGCACATATTCAAGAATTGTAACTAAGAATAAAATATATTTTATAATCAATAAAAGATTTATAATATTACCAATAATATACATCCATACATAACTTCACGCCAGGTCCCTTGCGGGGTAGGCTCGAACAACAGAGCGCCATTCAGGCTTATTCTTACACATCTCACTTGCTTCTTTGACATTCATAGCTCTTGTCATTAATTAAATAATTATCTAAAACTAACAACTATTAACAAAAATTAACATATCCTATAAATAAACCTAACTTAAAAATATATATAATAGCAGAAAAACTAAAAATGAAAACAAACCTATATTAAAGCCCGTCCAATAAAAGATTTTATTAACAATAACATTTCCTTAGATTATCAATAAAATTTAAGTAATAACCTAAGCTTTTTTCAAATTGAACAATTTAAATATGAAGCCTTCCCCCGTCCATATATCTATTTATAATAAAGTATGCCAAAACACACCCTCTGCTAAAGAAATGTCAGCACCAAAGTTTAAACACCAAGTTAGTAAATGGTTGAAAACTTTAAATTACAGGGACACAGAATGTATACTACCAATACGACTATAACACTAGGGGCACATACAACGAACACAAACACACACACACACACACACACACACACACACACACACACACACACACACACACACACACAGGCACACACACGCGCATGCACACATAGTTTTAGGTTAAGTAATTAATTAATAATTCCATTATAATTAAGTTTCTATATTATAATAAAATTGTGCTGGGTGCCGCGATACAGACCTCGAGTCTAGTGCAGCAACCGCCGCCAAAAAAAAATTATAGCCTTAATTTTAATTCAAAATGTGTTATTACTATAAGTTTTAGATATAATTATATAAGGCTTAGAAATAAGTTTATATAAATAAAAGAATTTGAAATTTGAGATTAGTTTAAGTTATCACTTCTGTCGGGCGTCCCGCCTTTGACAGCTATATCTCACTTGATGTTAAGTGAAGCTGCGATCTAAATCGAGGTAAGAGCATAACAAGTTACGGCGTCATATCTAAAACTATTTATTATTACAAATGCAAATTGATATAATTTTAATATCATATATCAACAATATAATAAATATAAAGCCTATAAACTAAAACTACTCTTTATGCAAGTTGCAACAAATAAAGTCATTAAAATTGTCAATGTTCCTAAGTCCCAAGTATGCAGTGTTTTCGTTCTATTGACAAAATTATAGATATCATTTATCTATATAATCTTTAAATTCGGCATGGACCTTCCTGTCGCCCAGTAGAGGGCGACTAAGAACGGATTTTACGATATTTATATTTTACGGCACGCGAAGCGGGCGGGTATCAGCTAGTTAAAGATATATGTACTTCTCATTCGCTTTAAAGTAATTTGAAACTACCTTTTAACTTATTTCTATTTATAATTTTTTGTTTTCGAATACTTGTACTTAAATTGTTATATACTCACGTCATAGTTCTTAAGCCGCTGGAAGCAGCTCTGTGAAGTTGGCACCTCGAGTTGCGAATTTTTAAACCAACAATATCTCATTCGTTTGTCCATCGTTAGTCCACGTTTGCCCAGGAAAAATATTCTTTTGCCCACCCTTGGTTCAAAAGTTATTGATCAAAAACTTTTTTTGGAAAAAGAAATTCCGGTTCTTCCCATATTTTCGCAAGGTTTAATGTTTTTTACACTTGAATGGACTTTATCGTTAGCTGATCAAATGAACTCGATTGTCCAGGCAAAAGTTTCGTTTGTCCACCCTCAGATCGAAAGTTATTGAACAAAAACTTTGTTCTGGAAAAAGTAATTTTGGTTCTTTCCATATTTTCGCAAGGTTTAATGTTTTTTACACTTGAATAGACTTTATCGTTAGCTGATCCAATGAACTCGATTGTCCAGGCAAAAGTTTCGTTTGTCCACCCCCAGATCAAAAGTTATTGAACAAAAACTTTGTTCTGGAAAAAGTAATTTTGGTTCTTTCCATATTTTCGCGAGGTTTAATGTTTATGACACATGAATGGACTTTATCGTTAGCTGATCCAATGATCTCGATTGTCCAGGCAAAAGTTTCGTTTGTCCACCCTCAGATCAAAAGTTATTATTGAACAAACACTTTGTTTTGGAAAAAGTAATTTTTGTTCTTTCCATATTTTCGCGAGGTTTAATGTTTATGACACATGAATGGACTTTATCGTTATCCGATCCAATGAACTCGATTGTCCAGTCAAAAGTTTCGTTTATTCACCCCCAGATCAAAAGTTATTATTGAACAAAACTTTGTTTTGGAAAAAGTAATTTTGGTTCTTTCCATATTTTCGCGAGGTTTAATGTTTATGACACATGAATGGACTTTATCGTTAGCTGATCCAATGATCTCGATTGTCCAGGCAAAAGTTTCGTTTGTCCACCCTCAGATCAAAAGTTATTATTGAACAAACACTTTGTTTTGGAAAAAGTAATTTTTGTTCTTTCCATATTTTCGCGAGGTTTAATGTTTATGACACATGAATGGACTTTATCGTTATCCGATCCAATGAACTCGATTGTCCAGTCAAAAGTTTCGTTTATTCACCCCCAGATCAAAAGTTATTATTGAACAAAACTTTGTTTTGGAAAAAGTAATTTTTGTTCTTTCCATATTTTCGCGAGGTTTAATGTTTATTACACTCGAATTAATTAACGGATTTGAATAAAAAAACTTCAACGGACAAGTTGAAAAACGAATGGCAACGGATGAGTGGAAAAACGAATCGCAACGGACTAGTAGAAAAACGAATCGCAACGGACAAGTGGAAAAACGAATGGCAACGGATAAGTAGAAAAAATAATCGCAACGGACAAGTGTAAAAACGAATCGCAACGTACAAGTGGAAAATCTTCAAGTGACAAGTGACAAAATGAATGGCAACAAAATTTTAACTTGAAGTGTTACGATTTAAAAGGATACGATTCCTCGCTGGATCGCCTGACTCCTGGACTGATCCGTTGGCGGAGGTAGGCACCAGCCCTCTGATCACCTGAAGAGTCAATTTTTAATAAATATGTATTCAAACCCATTGAATAATGATTTAATTTACACAAATATTGCTTAATGTATTCACTCTGAGTGTGATAATACGTTGACGTGATTCAGCATTAAAAATCGACATATCCAGTTACTTTACATGGAATGAATATTTATTTTTCACGATATATATCTCGCCTGGGTCATTGCCTTCCATATTATATTACAGCATTTGTATAGCTGGTTTTATTGCAAACATTCGTCAAGTGATTCCATTCGTAAGCGTTCAGATTTATGTCTTAATACTGTTATAGCTTGTCAGAGAAAAGATTTTTTTTAATGACTACAACGCACTCGGCAATTTTGCTAATAAAATAAATAATAATGAAAAAGTGAAAAAGAATAGAATTTGATCAGTTTTTTGCATGTTATCTGCAAACCCTGAGATATAATATGTATGATAATAATATATAGTACTTGTAGCATCTTTAGGGGCCCATGCAGGGAGTGGCAAGTCACCGTCTGCCCATTTTCCATGTTCCACGAACATTGCAACGGGCAGACGCCATAGTTCCCATATTCCCAGACCCCTAGTACCACTAGCAGTTCACCCCAATAGTCCGGTACTTTTTGTTCTCATTTCCCACAATAATCCTACACTGGTCGGGGCTTGTCCTTGGGTGCATTATTATATGGTGATGGTGTAGACAGGGATAATCGCCGGTCACTGTCACGCCACATTTACATTGAATTTGTCAAAGAGCCTCTACGTGTTGGCCTCCCCATGGCCCTATGTATAAGTATATATCTAATATGATAGATGGATCTATTTAACATATTTATTGTCTCTACATACTTTAACATTTGTGTTTAATATTAATATAAAAATGATAATATCAGCCCATAAATGTAAATAATCTTACTATAGTTTGCATATATCAAAATCGACATTATTACTCAATTCATTTCTGGGGTTGTCTGGATGAGATCGCTTTTTAGCGATAAGACCACCCTTTGCACATAATTAGGTATAGTTTTAGTCGGTTAGTTCATTTTTTGTATTCGTGTCAATTCGTGTCTAATAATGTGTTGTCGAGCAATTTAAATAACTTTAAACATTAAATATAATGAATGTATGACAACGAATAGTGTGTGTTGTAATTGACCCTCATTAATATACAACAACGCAACACAAAATATTTGTTTAAGACAACAAATGTGTACTCGCTTTATCTCAAGTCCAGTAGAACAAAAACAATTCCAACAAATATATGTAACTTCATTAAAATGAAAGCAGTCAACAATACATTGTTCCAACTCAAAGTACCCGTGAATAATTGGACTACGGCTAGAAGTCATTGCTCTTAGAAATAATAATGCGAACATTTTAAAATACACACTGAACCTCTTTATTACTTTTTTATCCGTGCAGGAACGGAGAAAGAATAGAATTTCGTGCGGCCGGGCGGCCTGTCGTAAGAGGCGACAAAACAACCCACAGCCAGGTGGTAGGGCATTTGCTCGACTGGATGGCTACCACCCCTGGTCTAAAGCATGTCGCCATAACAACCTTGAGTTGTGTTCCGGCCGGCATAAGTGACCAGGTTCCAGTCTCCCTTAAGAGTGCAGAAGCGCATTTGTAGCACTTTTGGTGTTGTAAATGTCCATAGGCGATGGTAACCGCTTTCCATTAAGTGGGCCGTCTGCCTGTCTGCTGAACTCCTGCAATAAAAAAAAAAACTTAAGAACACATTAAATAAACATTATACTATGAATTTATTAAAATAAAATATTATTATAAAACTTAGTTACTTGGTATTCTACCGATAATCCCTTAAGGCTCCTGTTGCTGCAAAAGATCGATAGTAGGATGCCAACGATACAAGTTTTCGTTGATATTTGCTAATCAATAATTTCCCAAAAAAATTACCCTCTTCACGATATAAGACGTAACGTGATTTTTTCTTAATTTTCCTTTTGTTATTTTAAGTTAAGAAAAATAAAAACACCAAATAACCTCTAAATTATTGACATGAAACCATTTTGCTCCTTCAATTTTTATCAAAACACAATAAACAGAATGTCTGGATTTTATAAAAGAGAGATAAATAGTATATTTTTTATACTACTTTAATTTATTTACTATCAATGGAATCCCCGCTATCTCCCGAAAAATCCTCATAGACGTTGGCGTTGCTACAAGCCTTAAGACTATAAGAAAAATACTGAGCTTAGGTCATCATATTAAACAGATAAGATGCCCGGAAGGCTGTTTACGTTACCTCACTGGATTTAAATACTGATCCGTTGTCCGAGGTCAATCAATCAATCAATCAATCCCTGTGATAACCCCCAGTGTCAATGAGCAGTGTTGATAGTTGCTTGTAGAGGTTCATGGTTTCAGGAGCACGTGGTAATTAAGTAATTTTCATGGTAGTTTGGCGGCTATGGAACACTGGTGTTGTTTTAATGACTTGGTTTCGAAACCTAATTAGAAAACTTTAGTTTTCATGACCTTATATTCATATTGCTAATGTATCAAACACCCCAATCTGTTTTAGATTGGCGTGGCCAGTGTACCCACAATTGCCCTGGAACATTAAATGGTTGTAAATGTCAGTTTAGAAATAACCAGGTATTCAGCGTTGTTTCTCTCTTTTGTTCGTGTACAAATATGTTGCTGTCGCGCTCTCTCCTGGCTATAGTGCGTGCGAAACATCAATATAGCAAATTATAACGTGAGTGAAAGAAACAAGGGATGATGTGTCATTCAAGTAATAACATCACGAAAATATCTTAATGGATCGCGGCCGCATTAAAATAAACTAATCTACGAAACCATTACTCTCAAACTTATCTAAGCTTTATTATTAGTTTATATAAAGTGCTATAGCGCATTAACCACGAACAAACAGACAAAGAGAGCTAATAATCATTACTCTGTTATTACATTGGTCGGTTAACAGACAAAATGCATTAGGTGAGCTAAATTTAGTTCAAAATGTTCAGACCTATGTATTTAAAATTAAACAAGAGCTTACTCATTCAGTGGGGCGATGTTTTACTTTGAAACAACATTTGGGAAAGGTTTACAATTTATTCTAGTGTTACATGCCGACAAAAAGTGAATGCACACTTGCCTGCCATAAAGCGTGGTTTAAACCTTTCTCGCATATGGTCTTCTTTTGTTTACTTTGTGTTTAAAATTTGCAATTAGACAACAGCCTATTGTTATTGTATTCGTTTATGGCCGTTCGCAGGAATAATTAAGCAGATGTGCAGATTACGTTTTCTTGGAAAAATTCAGTCCACGCGGTCGATTGTTGTATTGTACAGTTTACTATAAAAAATGCTCGAACGGAGTGTTATTGAATCGTACAGTTTGTAATGGTTATATCCAGTTATATTTGTACCTGTGTTATAAGTGTTTCTATAGTTCTAATAAAATCTATAGTAATTCCAACGGAATTTTAATTCGAGTCCTGTAGCTCGTAACACTATTTTAATACGATCGAACAACTACGTTGTGAGAACATCGTTTGAATGAAGTCGTGTTTAAGGTCTTTTTTGTACTCTGTCGAGTTGTATTCTACTACTAGTAGTTTTAAGGACATCTATTTTCTTAGATTGAATGATCGAACAGTTAAATATCTTAAAAAGCGAATGTAGATATGTTTTTCTTATTGCATGAGTTCAGAAGACAGGCAGACGGCCCACCTGATGTGGTTACCATCGCCTATGAATATTTGCAACCCCAAAGGTGGTACAAATGTGCTGCTGCTCTCTTAAGGGTCATTGGAACCTGGCCACTAAGAAAAGGCACATTTTTTATATGTAAATAATATTAAAATTTATTCGGTATTCAAATAGGCTTAATAAACGCTTCATCTAAATAAATTTAAAATACATAATCAAACATGGCTATTTTCCGAATCATTAACCATAAGCAAACACGCAAGAACATATTTGGTTAACTTCATCAATTAAAAACAGATATCTCAAATAAAACCAGTAGATTTTATTTGCCGTAGTAACGCGTCTGTGATTCCATGTTGGGCCAATGTTTGTATAAAACACATCGTAATTTGAGCTACTTCTTGTGGTACAAAGAAAGAGAGATAGCGAGTTACAATAGAAGTACAGTTTTAAGTTTTTTTTAATTATGAGCCCTTCGAGGCCGACAGCGCATTGGTGAGATCTCCGATGTTACAAACGTCCATAAGCGACGGTAACCGCTTTCTATCGGCCGTCTGCCTGTCTGCAGTTCTCCAGCTATAAAAAAGTACAAGTGATTATAGCTAAATGACTGCGCAGTAAAACATAATTAGGTATTACTTAAATTTCTGCAAATCTGGAAAATATTTGGCGATCAGGGACCGGAATTTTTTAACAATACTTACTGCCTACCGCTTTATCATTTAAATTAGTGCAAATTTTCTGTCAGAAACAGAAACTTCAATTTTAATTATTGATTCACAAACCAATGTTCAAAGGGTAAAACATAATATTTATGTTCTTAATATAAATATCTGTTTGTATAATTTAACATACAAATTAATTTATAGGGTGTAAAATAATAATTTCATAATGTTTTAGTTTTTTCATTATGTAGGACATTCGTGTGATTGATTGACTGATATATAATAAATACAATTGTATACTTGAAAGACTGACAACAATCTTTTTCTGTCGTCAATTCCGTTGGGATTCACCTGTGATATTGTTACGGTTATTGACTGTGGCCAATTACGTCTTATATATAGCGTTAAAAACTGTTAATGAATAGGTAATTAGTGCATACACAATATATATATGTTATCTGTCAATGTTTAAAATCATTTTGCTGCAGGAAACGCCCTATATCTATTCTATTCCAGATGAAGCAGAAAGGTAATACACAGATACAAGTCTAATCAATAATAGAAAACAACCGCCTATAACTTGCACCACAAACAGACACAACAGCATGCGGCAGTCGCTTGGCGGTTTTTTGTTGCATTGTAAACATTTTTGTGGAACCCACCATACATAAACATGTTAGTGTAACCGAAACGAGGTGGATATGTTTGTTTGTATGGCGCTAAAATGCACAGCGGGCAACGTCCCTACTAATAAATCAAAACTACATTTTAAGGGCTTTATATACGTCATTTATTTGATTTTGAATTCGACGTTTTGGTCACTTTGCAGCTATGTTTCAGCCACTCACTTAGGACTCACAAGGCTCACGAAAAGAAACTTCACCATCATATGAATGTCGAGACAATCCAACTGCTTCACACCACAAATCTAGTGCGAGGACTCAAAAGAACTAAGCCTTTTGACTTAGTGTAGTAGTATATATAGTGAAAATAAAAACATATGCTAATATATAAAGCTGAAGAGTTTGTTTGTTTGTTTGCTTGAACGCGCTAGTCTCAGGAACTACTGGTCTGATTTGAAAAATTATTTCAGTGTTAGATAGCCCATTTATTGAGAAAAGCTATAGGCTACATATCATCACGACTCTAAAACCTATAGGAGCGGAGCACCAATGAAGAATGTTTCAAAATCGGGGGTTTTTTTATCTTACTTTTTTTAACTATTCCACGCGGACGAAGTTGCGGGCAGAAGTCAGCAAGTGATATTTAGAACACGAGAACATATGAATGCGCCCTAACACACAATGACTAAGTAAGTGCCAATGGAAACATTCTTAGATATAATTTATTCTGTAAAATATTAGATTAAAATTGAATGAGTATTTAGTAAAGTAATTGAATAAGAATTACTTTTAGGCGTAAAAGAACGTAAGGCTATTAAAACGTAGTTTTAATTATGTGTACTGGTCGTAAAAACTTTAGAAATTAATAAATCTAAACTAATTAATTAAAGCCAAATTTGTTTGTGTTTTTGAACAAGTTAATAAAGAGCCGTCCACAGTTAGGTTGTGGGCTATTCACCTGTCTGGATCGTTACCTTTGGTCTAGAGTACGCCGTCATAATAACCTTGAGTTGTATGTAACACCTTTAGTTTTGCAAATGTCAAAAGGCGACGGTAAGGAGCGCTCCATAAATTACGTCACACTTATTGGGGAGGCGGTCGACGAACCGTGACATTGTGTGAGAAGGGGTAGAAGGTCCGACTGGATGGCTACCACCACTGGTTTAAAGTATGCCGCCATAACAACCTTGATATGTGTTCCGGCATTAGTGACCTGGTTCCAATCTCCCTTAAGAGAGCAGCACCGCATTTGTAGCACCGTTGGTGCTGCAAATGTCCATAGGCGATGGTAACCACTTTCCATCAAGTCTACTGAACTCATGAAAGAAAAAAAAGGCCCGAAAATTTCGAAAATTCACATTCCATATCGAATATATTTGTCTGTTGTAATCCACCAATATAAAAGACGCTGTGCTAGAATGGTGACGTAGGTTAGTAGATCAAACAGCTCTTCAGGACAAACCCCATCTTACAGACGGTAGGATACACTTAGAGAGTCTTTTTTAAGAGCTAAGGGTTTTGAACCACGTGTCAGAATATGACCGTCGTCAATCTTAATCAAATTAAATTAAATAATTTATTGCATAAAAACATGGTTATACAAATAGGTCTTACAGATATATATACACTCTACATTAGTATAAGTTTAGTATTAAAATTAGAATAAATTAATATAATAAGTTATTCGTAAGGTACACCTCAACACAAAAATCACTCAATTAATGTCACACACAAGAACCAAAATAACTAATAAGCGTGTTTAAATTCTTAAAAATTAAATCTAGAAATTACGTTGTAAAAAAGGGTACGGAACTCGAGTCCGTAGAGTTGTTGTAAGTTATTTAGTCTCAGATATGACAACTTTATATTGTGTAATATGCTGGTAACATTGTAGCTCTGTTCTTTCTCTGTGTGTTTGATATATTTTGTCTAGCCGCATGTTGTTCAATAAGCTTTCTAATAGTACGTAATAAAAAGAATAGTAATAGAAAGAACTGCACTGAAAATCAGCGTTGTGTCGGATATAGTTCCGGCACAGCAATATGCTGAGTGCAAACCTTGTTTGCTGAAGATGCGACGTACAGATTTTCAAAATATGCTCGGTGTGTAAAAATGTAATTGCGTCGCTATTTTTTTGCAAATAAAGTTTCTTTCTTTCTTTCTTTCTTTCTTTAAAGAAAGAAGATCCAAATCACCAATATTGTATAGTTGTTAATAAAGAAAAAAACAAATGGGTCTTGTTATTTTATACTGATCACATGTTTATGCCGGTTGGGCTTAATTTTTTTTGAAACTTATATTATATAGGTTCATACTCATTTCAATGTTAATTAACATTAATTAACATACATAATTGAATACATATTCAAGATTAATTAAATGCTATTTAATTAAACTTGAATACATTAATTAACATTGAAAGAGAGTAAAGTATTATTATTCTAAAAACTTAAATGGAAAGTGATATAGATATTTCATTAGAGATAATTGAATCATAGGTCAGTCTAGAGTCTAGACATTTAAACGCCCCAAGGATATTAAATATATATTATACAGGCTGACTTTGCCTTTGACATCCCTTCACAGAAATTGATCCTTACGTACCTTAGGTACCCACGAGGTCTTTTTTTGTGAGACGGGGGAAATGCATTTCGCACACTAGCGAGTCCTTTACTAGGGATTAGACCAAAGCGACGAGAGGTGACACCACGAATGGGCACCAGAGTCAAATCGCTGGCTTGTGTGGAGACTCGACTACTCAATACTCCACAAAAACCACCCTCCTCCGATGTGCCCCGCGCTTATGGCTGGAAGAGCGTGAGACTTAGAACGTAGTATGGCGTATGGCGTATGGCAATAAGATTAAGATTGTTATCTTGAGTTGTGTTCCGGCATTAGTGACCAGGTTCCAGTCTTCCTTAAGAGAGCAGCAGCGCATTTGTAGCACCTTGTGTTTTGCAAATGTCTATAGGCGATGGTAACCGCTATCCATCAAGTGGGCCGTCTGCCTGTCTGCTGAACTACAATAAAAAGAAACTAAAACAATATGTATCGTCAACAAAAGACGTTTATGGAGGAATTTTACTACAAGTATTTACATCATATAAACAATATATTAAAAACCCAAAAATTTGAAATAAAATAACTACACATATTTTACAAAAAAATTATAGGTAATTGAGCACATCTTTTTTTTTGAAGTCGGTTAATAAAAAATGGATTCCAAGTCACTGTCGGTTGGGAGCGTTCCGCGTTGTGTGGTAATGTTAATGCGTTTCCCAAAATCCAGGCTAGAGTTTAGTCACGCAAGACTTCATTCAAACTTACTGAAAGGTCTCTACGGAGTTGACGTCTTGCGTCCCCACGGCCCCATAGTTCCAAGCCCAAAGGCCACTTTTGATGCCCAATAGATTTTATCCCATCACTAAAAATTGTTCAAACTCAATTATCAACCGTTCAAACAATATCGATAAATTAAGCATCGATTTTATACATCACTACGAAAATGCGTTGTTCACGGGTAATGTTTATTTCAGTTGATTGCGTTCACTGTATTTTGTATACATAATCCTGTAAAATTACTGACATAATTGCTGAACTATATATACTGCTTTCACGCTTAATTAAGGGGCGAAACGCTCTTTTTATTTACGTACGGTACAAATTAGTTTTTTTTTACTATAAAACGGTATGCGGCAGGTGGATGAGCTATGAAACTAGCGGACGGTAATAAAAGAAAGAAGAAAGTTGTAATAAAATATTTTTACAGCATACAACTGTTGCTGAGAACGCAATCGTGTGGACAATCATTGTTTTTTATTGCCGGAGCATAGGAGACAGGCTAACAGCACACTTGATGGGAAGTGGTCACCATCGACTATGGAGGACATTTGCAACACCAAAGGTGCTTGCACCAATGCGCTGCCGGCGTCGAAAGGGAGGGAGATTAGAACCTGAACACTGATATTAGAACACAACTCAAGGTTGATTTGATGGCATACTCTAGCCAATCAAACTGATGATAAGTAAGCATTGAGGTGCCAACATAAGAAAATTTACTGCGATTCAGGAATTTTCACAGGTTGGCTTCATGACATAGCAGTATAAATTGCAATACACTACCCTGCTTTAGTATGGTAACATTTTACGGAAACTCTATAAGGATTCGGAAACGAATAGGCCCAAGAATCCTTAGCCTATTGACGAAAGGGCAGACATACTTATTAATGACTTCGCGACCACGTCGAAAATTATGTAAACTGCAGAGAGAAATTTAGGAGTACGGAACATGGGCTGTGAAGCGAGTCTTTGGGATGCCACCGGGATTTAAACTTATTGGCATACTTGCTACATGCAACTTATTTATTTTATATTGATATGTATTAGTCTGTAAGCCTTCCTAAAATTAAATAAATTAAATTAAATTAAAAATATTAATGTAATTTCAGTATTTTTATTAATGTGGAGCGTATCGCATTTTCGCTACTTACGAATAATCGAAATCAGTTTCATATCATGTCATGAATTAATAAATTTATTGACACTAAATTCGGGTTTGCATAATGTGAGCTACATCTTCATAGAGGTATATTATAATTCGGTGATCAGTCGTTAACCAACCACCTTCTACTGCTGGACGTAGACCTCCCTAAGTTCACGTCACACATCTCAGCCCTCCGCTTTCCTCATACTATCTTCAAGCAAGCCAAGTACAATTCCAGTTTGTAAGCGGGCACCAGCGTTTCCAGTGGTAGTACGCCCTGTAGTCACCAACACAATGGTCTAGCGCGATAACTTAGGCGAACCCCCTACACGAAAATGAAGTCCAGACAATAATCGGAGTTATATAAAATATCGTAAAACCTACAAAATTAAAATGACACGTGACCGTATGACGCTTAATTTCGAATTAAATATTTTAAATTCGAAAGGAATATCATCGCAAACTCATGCACTCGCCTTAAAAAATTAAGCCCCTATTAAGAGTTTTCATAATTAATATTAAACTAAGTTAATGTTACAGAAACAACCCTTAAGTTAATCCTTAAGTGCTTAGGGGCACTCAAAAGTAATTGCAAGCTCAAACAGTAATGAAATTATAATCTTTTATCGCTCGTTTCGGTGGCCCAAACATCACATAAACCAGAATGCTGTTGCAAAGCGTTTTGGCGAAGGAATTTAATGAGGAAAAAAAACGGTTTCTTGGTAATTTATTAATATCTTATAAACATTCGGAGAACTACCGCGCATCGACCAATTTCCGCTGATTATTAAACTCATTTCCTGCGAAACCCGAAATAATATTGAATATAAAGCGTTACTTGATAGCCTGTAGGTGGTATAACGAAATAGATAAATCTACTTTTATGTTACGGTGGTTTGGGCATGTAAAGGGAATGGATGAAATAAGAATCATAAAACAAGTGTATGACAGTTTGTGAATGGTAGAAATCGCGACGTACACACCATGATCCAATAGCAGAATTGTTAAAGAGAGGTCGGGTTCTTATCCGTTTAGGAACGAAGAAGAATACAATTTCCTGTGGCCGGGCGGCCTGTCGTAAGAGGCGACAAAACAACCCACAGAAAGGTGGTAGAGCATTTACCCGACTGGATGGCTACCACCCCTGGTCTAAAGTATGTTGCCATAACAACCTTGAGTTGTGTTCCGGCATTAGTGGCTAGGTTCCAGTGTCCGCTAAGAGAGCAGCAGCGCATTTGGAGCACCTTTGGTGTTGCAAATGTCCATAGGCGATGGTAACGGCTGTCCATCAGGTAGGCCGTCCGCCGGTCTGCTGAGCTCGTGCAATAAAAAAAAATAACAATAAAACTATGAAAGGGAATAACATTGATACAGAATAATAGTCATGTTCGGGATAAATAATGATGGAAACTAGGGAAACAACCGAATTGCAATGCATGACGACATCTTCGACTATTTTCGGCTTTTGTTGCGATTGTGTCGATTGTACACTCGATTTCAAATTCTTATGCTTACAAAGATGACTAGTGAATAAAACGCTTGCATCATCTTCTTCAATCAACAAATTAAAGTACATGTCTATCATTAGAAACATGGCAACATTTAAGTGAAAACTGCTATAATTACACTCATATACGATGTCATCGACGTCTTAAAAGCCCGTATTAAAAACTTTTGATTGTCTGTCTGAAACTTTGTCTCGAATTGGATCCGAAACGGTTCAACAACAACAATAATCTTAATTCTACGGTAGCATACTAAAAGTACAAGCTTAATTCTTCTTGAGACTCATATAAGATAAGGTAGTACTAGAAGATATTGTTTTTAAAGCAATAAGGCTTTCTAGGTAATTAATCGATTTTATTGAACAGATATTTAGATTTAATCTTTCTGTATGTGTTCAAAAACCTAAAACACTATATCGTTGTAGTGTTACGATATTGCATATTAGGTTTGCAGTGGAAAAAGCTTGGTCGGAAGCTCATTTTGAATATCTAAGGTACATAAGACAAATATACTTGAAAACCTTTGCGTAGATGAAGTAAGAATCCCACGATATTAAGAATTACTAAAAATAAAGAAAGAAAGAAAATTAGTTTAATCAGTACAAATTACGTTGGATAGTGTAGATATAATTGTTAACAAATTCAAAACTAACAAACATAATCTTGTTCTGAAAGGGGTAGCAGTCTCAGCATAGTGCTGGTCTTTTAAAACCAGCGCTGATCTTCCGCTAAGCCCTTAACGTCACGGCAGACATTACATCATTGCAAATCATGAAAGCATGACTGATGAACACCCAACCAATAGCGTACATTGTGATGGTATGGTGTATAGAACGAAGATATTGACGAAGATATACGAAGATATTTTTTTTACATACCGTAAAAAAAATGCGCATACGTACCTGTCGTAAAGCGCAGTTTATTACCTCCCCGCATTTAGGAATTCTTTTGTTTACTTTGTGTTTAGAATTTGTAATTAAGAAAACATTATATTGTTATTTTACTTGTTTTATGGCCGTGATTAGTTTCGAACTAATCCTAATGTTATTGTATTGCGTCGAAGCTTGCCAGGTATGGATCGGTGCATTATAAAGCAATGGCCCTATGCGGAGGGGCAGTCAAGCGAGGATTACGATACGAGCAAGGCGTAGCGATATAGTGACGGACTTTGCGCGTGTGATTGAATCATGCAGTTTATACTGGCTGTGTCGAGTTACATTTGTACCTGTTTTATACGTGTTTGTACCGTTCTAATAATTTATATATTAATTCCAACGGCATTTTAATTTGAGTCCTGTGTAGCTCGTAACAATATCTTAAGATATAATTCTTCGACTCCTCACCGTACAGACTCAGACAGTAGAAAACGCAGGAATAAAATATTTTGAACAGAATTGTCACGTGTTAGTTATGTGTTATGTCGATGGGCTCAATTTAAAGACGAATCATTTTCGGCTTCAGGCAACAGCTGCCGACACTAGCAAATATGCATATGAACTGGAATATAAATTAGCCCAGTGGCGGATTTTTGGAGCCCCTGTATAAGCAGTTACATACAGGAAACGGTTGAATATATACCGCTACATATTATATACTTACACTAAAATACACACTCAGTTTCTAACTAATATATTAGGAAGCAAATTGTTTGAGGAATTAGTTTGGGAATATTTCCATGATTATAATTACGAGTGAAGGTGCCTCGTACTAAATACTCCAGTCAAATTAAGTTTGAAATCGAAATTTATCTTTCAAGTGTGCATTTTTGATATAATGTAGTTTTAATGATAAAAAACAATATATGAAGGTTTTCGTGTCTGCACCCCCGGCGAGGGCTGATTTTTTGTTTAAGTTTCTTTTTTCAATAGCTCGAAAACGGTAAAAGGAAGAAAAAAAGGTCTGTTACAAATTTCTTTTTTAAAATTTTACATAAAAAAGGTTTTACGACTAAGGAACAATATTTATAGTCAATACAAATAGCATAGAGCCCATACGAAACGAGATATTCACAAAAAATGTGCAGAATTTTTAACCTTGAATATCTGTAGACGCGGACACTTTTTTTTTGAAGTGAAACTTCTATATAGAGGTTTTCAAATTGGACAAGTACATTAACAATCTGCCCGTAACACTTCAAGTTAAAATTTTATTGCGATTCATTTTGTCACTTGAAGTTTTTCCACTTGTATGTTGCGATTCGTTTTTCCACTTGTCCGTTGCGATTCATTTTTCCACTTATCCGTTGCCATTCGTTTTTCCACTTGTCCGTTGCGATTCGTTTTTCCACTTGTCCGATGAAGTTTCACTTCTAATATGTGTGTGTCCCAGCACACATTTCGATATTTTTTTTAAATGGAAGTATAGGTTTGCGTTTGACCACTGTCTCACCTGATGTTGAGTGATGACGCAGTCTAGGATGGAGCACGCTTACCTAGAAGATACTCTACACTACACTCGTGATTTGAAGACTTCAAGATTGTATTTGTCAGGAAAAACAGACTCCGGCAAATTATTCCAATCTTCGGCAGTGCGCACCAGAAAAGATGAGGCGAAACGCTTGGTTCTGACTGGTGGTGTTTCCACCATGTAAAGTTGGCGTAAACCTGTCCTTCTGGTTGCCGATGGTAAAAAGGTGACCTTACGATCAGAAGGTGTTCAGACAAGTTTTAGGGTATCAAAATAAAGGTTTATACAAGTTTATAGCCGACTATCTTCAATTCCAGCTAGGTGGTAGAGAATTTGCTCGGCTGGATGGGTACCACTCTTGGTCTAGATTCTAGAATATGATGCCGTAACAACCTTGAGTTGTGTTGTGGCATTAGTGGCCAGTATCCAGTTTCCCTTTAGAGAGCAGCAGCGCATTTGTAGGAAGGACGTTTGGTGTTGCATGTCCATAGTTGATGGTAAACACTTTCCATCAGGTGGACTGTTTGACTGTCTGCTGAACTCAAGGTATAAAGAAACCGAAATTGCCCAATTTTGACTAATATTACTGCACTATAACTCTCGAACAAACAGATCTCCTTCCGCAATAACGATCGTGTTTATTTATGTGTATGTAAAGCATAAAATTAACTATTAATGAGTAACAGTCTTATAACATTATATGCCGGATTCATATCGTAGTATAATGGCTTGTTTGATCTTTGACTCCTTCGAGAAAACTTAAGCCTCCTCCGCACTATGCGGCTAACGGCATTGCAACAGCCGGAATTGTAACCGCAACACGTGGTTGAGTACTGACTTGTTACAACAAGTTTATTATATAGTTATGTAAGCGGCCTGCGCGCCGGCGATTATATAAATATAAAATTACAGCCCATAAATGTCCCATTACTGGACTTGGGCTCCCATTCTAGGGGAACGGACAATATACCTGCCACACTTGTCCAAGGTTGATTGGCAGGTTGACACACTGGTTAAATCGATGTGCAGGTTGCGTCATGTTTTCCTCCATCGTTGTTAGTACGTGGTAGTCGTTAGAAACAATATGCACATTAGGTCAGAAAACTGCCTAAGTGGTGCATGCGTTCCGGCCAGGATCGAACCCGCGCCCTTTTAGTATGGGATGGGTACGCTAGCCATTACGCTACCACGAATTTACGCTATATGCTACACGGCGATTAGTCAGTGCAATTGCCTTGTAAGTGTATTGGAGTAAACGCAAGTGTATTCTTTCTTAACACGACCGCATACTGAACCGGATAATTTGTCCGTATAGCAGCAACCGTCCGATCGACAGGCGATGGTGCCGCAGAGGTCCCAACGACCGCATCGGTAGCCGCAGCGTAGTACGAAAATAAATCATGTTTTACGTACTTTTCCTTCCTGCTGCCGCCGGACGGCTAACCGGATTGCGGCTAGATGCTTAATGTTTATAAGCGCTTAAATTATTTTATGATCGTCTTCTTTTGTTTACTTATTTATTGGAATGGGTTTCTAGAGAACCCATGTATTACTGTACTCGTTTATGGCCGCTTGCGGTCGACTCATTAGCCAGGTGTTTCGGATTACGTCAACTACGATACGTGCACACTGCATTTGTGCAGTATAAAACGATGGTCTGATTGACGATCAAGGAGTGACGTGTGTTCAATCAGAGATCTAATAGTGACGGACTTTGCGCGTTTTATTGAATTACGACCTTCTGCATTAGGTTTGGATTTGTTGTGTTCGGTACATTTGCACCTGTGTTTTACGTGTTTGTATAGTTCTAATAAACTCTATAATAATTCCAACGGCATTTTAATCGAGTCCCGTGACTCGTAGCATTATTATAATAAAGAAATATTATAAGTGATATCTTGACTTTTTATGTCACTACAAAATGTACATCCCAAATATATATCATTCAATAAAAACTTTATACAATTGTTAGAAAAGAGTTTCTCTAAAGAAAATAATACAAGTGAAGCCCACCACACCCGCGTTATTTATTTATGACCGTTCCTTTTGTAATCGATTCGTCGCTTCAACAAAATCTCTTACACACATCCTCCTGGGAATGCGAGGGTGTTGTGTTTAGGGGCGTAATAGATTTCCCAGGACGATGGAAATTGCCGGAAAATCAACGGACACATTGTTCCAATATAATATTCTCTATACTAATACATAAAGTTGAAATATTTGTCTGGAATTTCGCCTGTTTAGCAACTAGGTATCGACTTTTGTACTCCTAGTATATATAGGCTATATTTATTATTAGGAAAAAAAAGGAATCTGTACTAAAACTTTAATTATGTAACCCATCAATTTAAATAAAATACTTGGTACTTAAATCGGGTTTTCGGATTTTGATGGAATTGTATGTGTTTGAGTGAGTCCCGGGGTGGTTTAGATACACATTTTTATTTGTTCAAAACAGGACGTCTGTCGAGACCGCTAAATAAAAATAAAATTCACCATAGTAGAAGATGCTAGATTACCTAGATAATCATCTCCTTTTAATAAAAGGTCTGCGGCATGTGAGCAAGAGAGCAATATGTAAAAACAGAATCGCACTCGCGTTGCCAGTTATTTTGCTTCCGCATATAAACCGAAAACGACAGGACAGGAAGCAGCAACGGCAGGACATTGTTGTGTTGACATACTCGGGCTGCCCACTGTCCTCGTCACAATCCTACACAACATCTTTGTTTTAAGGTTTCGTATTTTTACACCTTCAATAAACTTCAAAGTTATCTAACTCCTTCATCACAGAGTACATTGTATATATCATTTTAGTCTGAGTTATCAACAAATTATCAGTAGCCGTTTTCACAAATGTAAGGTTAAACATAAAAATTGAGTTAAGAACACGCTAAATACAGTCAAAACGTTGTTTTCAATATTATATTACAATCTCGAAGACTTATGAAAACCCTACGTAATAATTTGGCTATACCCTATAGAGCGGTCTTTTATACTCAAACTTGGGAATGTGCACGATGACTTTTGTTTCAAACTAAGAGTGGATATAGACTTGCTCTTGTTTACATTGATAGGAAAAGTTTTTGTTATGACCAATCTTCATTTTTAGGGGGATATAAAAAGTTCCAAAAGCCGAGATCTCTTAAAAATCTCACAAATAGATCGATGGGGGCATGCTTTTCGGTGCTGGAAATTTTTAAGTATAAATCAAAATTGGAACGAGTGACCGAAGCTGGGAATTTTAAAGCGCATTACTTGCCGTTTTTTTTCTTCCCAGGGGAAATCCGCATGAAGACAAACCGCTGCCGGGGAAGCGCGGTGAGGCGTGTATTTGAGCAGGCTATGATTTGACCGTCCAAACTCGCTGAAACGCAGAGGCTCCGGGTTCGATTCCTGGGATGGTAAATTTCGAAAACGAACCTTCCGTTATTTACTACGGTCTGGGTGTCTCGGGTCAGCCTCAGAGTGGTCTGTATATAGTATATTAGCCATAGCACAACCGTAACTTGTTTAGTTTGGGGATATACAATGTGTGTTTGTCTGCCTATTTATTTATTTATTTAAAGAGAAAGGAAATCGGGAACTTAATATAATAACAGCTTACGATAAATTAGTTTACTGTAATCCGGAACCATTTACTCGTTTATTAATGCCCTATTAATAAATACATTGAACTGATACTGTACAATTCAAGTAATCCTAACGCTTTACAAGTGTAGTGTAATTCATCAAGTAAACAAGTTTGTTCGGGCCGACATAGATGTTTCGAATTGAAACTTCAATGGTACAAGTTATAAGAAAGAAATATATAACACGCTTCTAAATTTTCATGAATGCAGTACTATACAGAAGCAGAAGGCGTGCCTAATGGAACAGAACTTATGACAGGCTGCTCCGCCACAGGAAATTGTATTATTTCCCTGTTCCTGCATGGATAATTCTTTACCATTAGGTCTAAAGACGATATATCAGTTTGCGTAGCAATAAATATTGGAAAAAATGCCCACCACATTCAAACGGTTTTTATATAGCATGCTCTATATAGGTGAATTTTATTTTCCCTATGAAACTGCATTGAAGTATTAGACTGATATGATTCTATGATGTTGAAAATAATCATCAATAGATATTGCCAAACAGTAATGCATTAACTGTCATACATAATCATACTGTTACGGGCGAGCGGAGATACGCACTTAGGATTGGAACTAAACACCAGTTTTTTTTCAACTAAATGCTTTTATTGACTTACACAGCCGTACGTGATTCATCTCTGACCCCTTCACACACCACTAATGACACTCTGCCCCGATAATGAGATATCCCCTCACTCACAATACCGTCGGCGATATTGCGTAGACCTCCGATTTACCGCGCGTAGCTCGCTTCTGGATCTCCTCTTAAACTACGCTTAACTCCTTCTTTACTGAACTGCGCACTAAGCTTTCCACTAAACTCGTCACTGTCTTCAACTTAACTCTTCTTCCAACTCTCGTATCGCACTTGTCGCTTTGCTGTCTTCAACTGAACTCCTCGTAAGCGCGCCGCGCCTTCGCTGATTTTATACCCGGAATAATTTTTTGAAACCCATAATCATGATCTTCTTTTATTTACTGTCTTTCCCTTTCTAAACATCTATGTAGCTCTGTTCTATCCTAACAGAATCTTCTACCTTTTTCTAAAAGTCTTGAGACCGGCTTACGCTGTCAGAAAGTTGTACCCTTGGTAGCCACAAAACAATGAAGGTTAAATTCTTCAAGACGAAATATAAAATGCTCTCCCTTATAACTCATACCACACAACATTAGACACATTTATCACGGGAACGCTTCTAAGACTAATTACAACAGAATGATTTAACAACTGCATTCTAAAATTGGATTTGCCCATTTTTAAGGGCACCCCCAGGAGCAGGCGTTCGAAATAAATCGTACATGAACAGAGGCCAATGTTAATTACTTTTATGGGACACATAATTAAGCTTGATTTATGTGGGACCTGATAACTTTTGTTTTTTATGATTTATTCGTCGTTTTTTAACCACATTTTTTTGACGCTTTTTAGTGACCTTGTATACAATACCCGCACCGCCAATCTATGTACATGCCACCACCGCACTTTCACTGACAAAAGAGCGTCAAATGGGTGGACAGTTTTCATATCATGATTATCAAACGTTGAATCCCGGATGCGTTCAGAGTGGTCGCTTCGACGGTACAGAATAACCTTTCCTACTTTTTCTTCTGTGTGTGATGTGTGTTATGCTGATGTGTAAGCTATATTATTGTAAAGTTTCATCAAAATCTATTCAGTAGTTTTGGCGTGAAAGAGTAACAAACATACATCCATACATTCTTACAAATTTTCGCGTTTATAATGTTTATAGAGATACATGTTTCTATCATGATTAAATAATTCACCTAGTTCAAATTTGTAGGTACTGCATGTAATCCAATTCACTAAGGAAATTGTGGTTCTTTGTATATGTATGTTATTTTCTTCTTT
This sequence comes from Dendrolimus pini, assembly GCA_949752895.1. Classification (NCBI taxonomy): domain Eukaryota; kingdom Metazoa; phylum Arthropoda; class Insecta; order Lepidoptera; family Lasiocampidae; genus Dendrolimus; species Dendrolimus pini. Next base: position 16,722,328 of record OX457144.1, on the reverse strand, counting down.
TTCATTAATACACTATTCAGAACAACCCTTTCGGTATTGGATCTCGAGTGAACGTTGTTCTACGCTCAGATAATTTTTGAGCCCGTATTTTCTGAGATATCTCGCATTTTCCGAGACAAAATTATTCTATGTAATATCTCCGGGGCTGTGTATTAAGGTGAACTTAAACTGCTAAACAACTCAACAAACGAACTTTCTTATTTAGAAACACACAAAAGCTATGAAACTTATTACAATAATAAATACCTTTAAGTTTAATCCTTAGTCCTTTAGAGAGCGTGTCACATCTGAAACAAAGTTTGGTAAAATTATTATTTTTTAACATTTCTTTAAAGACTACCATCCATGATTCTTAAGGTTATTAACTAACTAACTAACTCCGTTGGCTCAGCGAGCTAAAGTGAGACTTGGCCTCCGAAACGAGAGCACGCCACTTTTCTCTGACCTGCGTAGTGTCTTGCCAATTGTGGGCTTGTAGTGCGGTCAGGTCAGCTTCCACTCTATACTTCTAGCGATACTTGGGACGACCAACCGTTCGCCCCAAGTATGCTTTCTTCATTGCCCGATCCTCCTCCATCCGCTCAGTCTAAGCTATTAAGCTATAGTTTATTCTTATTACTTGAATCAGGCAAATAGACAAGTAACTCATCCCTTACCCTTGCGTATGGACGTTAGTTAAACCAGAGGTGTTGCCAACATGTTTCCAGCCTCTAGAATAGTTAAGAGGGGATGAGATAGCAGTCAATGTCGGTCCACGTCCAGTTATGTCGCGGTTGTTATCCGCTAGGGTTCCCGTAGCCTGACAATTGGACAAAGCAGGAACAGGAGGGGTTTTTAGCAGGTATTCATCAAGTCACCATATTCCCTCAACGACTCCCCCGTTGAGAAGTCCGTAAATAGGATTTCTCATCACCATACAAAAAAAGAGGATGGGATAGCAGGGAGAAGTTAGGGTGTGTATGTCACTAGATAAGTCAAGAAAATTAAAGCGTAAGTTGGTAAATTATACTGTTAATTCACAATAAAAAAAGAAAATAAATAATATGTTTGTCGAAGCTGTAAAATTTGTTAAAAAGTATAATTTTACCTTTGAATTATATTTGTCATTTGTGATTTGTAATTTTTCATTTTGTCAATTTGTTACGATACGTTGCTTCTGTGTCGACAAAAGTGGAAGATAAGAAGAAATCCAAAATTATTATACAATTGAAATCTTCCAGGTTACTTAAGAAGTGACGAGTCTATCATCACATATGTAAAAGGAGAAGAAGCGGCGAAACAATCAAATATAAAACGTATATTAAATAAATTATTTTATTTTCGTACCATATGACTTATTTATTTGGCACAAACTGACGAAAATACCACCTTCGCTTCGAATAAATTACAGAGTACTGTTCAGACATAATTATAAGGCCGACAGGTCACGATAAGGCTTCCGTGAGAATCTGAAGGTGTCTCAAAATAAAACAATATCTATGCTTTTGTAGTAGTTTGTCGATCAGATTTCATCATTATTAGATTATTTTTTATGGAATTTTGATTTACTAAGGAAATATTAATATTTGTAGATAAAGAGCCACAAGCGTTTGTGCTATATTTTTTCTTTATCCCAAGGCTGTCTGGAGGATCGCTGTCAGAGATAAAGCCGCCATTTGTATCTATTTATAAACTCTACTTGTATATACTCTATTCGGAAATTCTTTGTCTTTTATTTTATTTAAGGGTTAAACAGCTGTTATATTTATTTTAAATATTTAAAAAAAAAATCTTATGCCTAGTGGTTAGTTTTTTTATTGCACTTTATTTAATATATTTTTTTATATCGGCAAACAAACACACATATTGTATATCCCCAAATTAAGCAAGTTACGCTTATGTTATGGGTAATATACAACGCACTATACTGGGGCCCATCCCAGACACCCAGACCATAGTAAATAACGGATAAAAGAAGTTTCCGAAATTTACTATACCAGGAATCGAACCCGGAGCCTCTGCGTTGCAGTGAGGTAGGCCGGCAAAGGCTTAGCCCACTCAACCACAGAGGCCGTCGAATATTACAGCTGCTATGTGATTTACGAAGGTACGTGAAATAAAGTTTAAGTAAAATTATATTATTTTCTTTTGCCTTGTCTCAACCGGTTGTAGTAACTGGCATACAGCATCTAATTATAATTATTAAAGCACATAAATATCCCACTGCTGGGGCTCGGGCCTCCCAGTATAGTGGAACTGACACTATACCCGCCACGCTTAGCGAAGGCGGCTTGGCAGGTTTGACACACCGGTTATCTCGATGTGGAGGTTGCATCATGATATTTCCCTTCACCGTCGTCAGCACGTAGTAATTGTAAGAATATGCACATTAGGTCAGAAAACTGCCTAAGTGGTGCATGCGTTACGGCCAGGGTCGAACCCGCGTCCTTTGAGTTTGGGGACGCGTGCGCTAGCCATTACGCTACCACGACATCCTTCACACAATACATCTGTGTCTTGTCTGGTATACCTGTGGTATTATACATTAATTTTTTGTTTGTGCAAGAACGGAGAAAGAATACTAATTTCTGCGTCTAAGCGGAATGTCGTAGGAGATGACAAAACAACCCACGGTCAGGTGATAAGGCATTTGCCCGTCTGTATGGCTGTCATCTCTGGTTTAAAGTATGCCACCATGACTATTGTTACGAGTTGCAGGACTCGAATTAAAGTGCCGTTGGAATTACTACAGAATTTATTAGAACTATACAAACACGTATAACACAGGTACAAATATAACTGAACACAACCAGTACAAACGTAATGTACGATTCAATGCCACGTTCAAAGTCCGTCGCTATATAGATTATCGAATGTCTTGTCTCGCTTGTGGTTATCGCTTGACTGCCTCACCCCTCCGTTGGGGCACTGCTTTATACTGTAAAAATACAATATGTCTGTAGACTGAATTTCTAAGAATCACACTTGGCTCATAACTACCATAAAGATTACAATACACAATGGGCTGTTTTTCCGTACACAAAGTAAACAAAAGAAGACGGTCATAAAAGCGCTTCACTGTTATTAGCTCAAACACCGACGGGTAATAAATGGGCTATGTTTACAGATATACAGGTGGCCCAAATTGTAACACTATTTTAACATGTGTTCCGGTATCAGTGGTCTTGTTACAGCCTTGTCTTAAAAGCCAGCAGTATATTTGTAACCACCTTTGGTGTCGCAAATGTCCATAGGCGATGGTAACTGTTTTCCAACATCAAAAAACTATCTCCTCGTAACATACCAATACCAACATGGGAGGGAATATTTGTACAAAATTGGAACAAAGAGCAATTTTCGTTAAACCTTTTTCCAGAAAACCAAAGTGACTAGGATTTAAATTGAAGTGAAAATTTACATAATTAATGCAATGATATGCCTATAATTATGCCCGTTGAAGGAAGACGTTCCATTACGACGGTTGTTCAATGGCCTGGAGAGATTAATTGATGGAGATCGCTTCCAGCTATTTCACGAGTGTTGCCAGAATTTGTTTGTAATTTAGAAATATTTTTCGAAAATATTAGGTACAGCCCTTGTCGCAGTATGATGCTGAGTTCTAGCCTCATTGGCGTGAATGTGATGTACGTATTTCTGAGTGTATTTAAAAAAAATATAATTTATTTATTTTATGCTTTACATGTATGTATAATACAGTCTTATGCGGATAGTCTATTTTCTGTGTCTGTATTTTGCGATAATAAATCTTTCTTTCTAGTTGTGCCTGCGAAACTCCGTTCGCGTTGTAATGACGACGTTTTTGATAGTGATTTTTTAATGCCAGCACCAAAATATGCAACCACATAGTTCTTCATTGGCCATATGCACTTGCACACAGGAAAGTAGTTTACATGAGTATTAACAATAATTTAAATAAAACAATCGGCGGTCTTATCGCTTACAGCGATTTCTTCCAGACAACCTTCTGGAAATAGACATGCATAGAAGAGTGGATCGATACAAGTGCGGAACAAGCCTCTAAATATTGATAATAGAATATAACAAAAATGACGTAATTCATCGGGATGAACAGCATCCTAAGTGTTGACTCACAATACCCATAACATAAGGTAGCTCTGTGTCAAGTTTTATTTAAATCCATTCAGTAGTTTACATACCATGCTTGGGTCATTTTAGTATCACGCCAAAAGAAAAGTTTGCATTGAAATTAAAAATCAGCGTTGTGTCGGATATAATTCCAGCACAGCAATAAGACAACCTGGTTTGCTGAAAACGCGATGTACCAATTATCAAAATATGCTATATTTTTAAATCAAGTTTATTTCTTTCTTTGTAAGAGACCTAAATTCTAAAAGTTGGATTTTTAGAGCCTGATGGTCATAATAAGGCCCTGATTTTCTCTCATCATCAAATTTATTGTACAAACTCAATTCCTTTACAGATTTATTATATTATAGACAACATACCAGACGAAATAACGTGTATTTAAAAGCTAATAGCCTGAAAAATGTAATAAATATTTGTAAATTTTCACGATATGGCAACATTGCATTCGTTTGTAATAAAGTCAGCCCATTAACGTCCCACTGCAGGAAGATCTTAGTTTAATGTTTTATAGATTGGAAGAATATTCATTGAACATTAAATGCATTCGATTATATCGTAATATTTAAAGTATTGAGTCGCTATTCATGATCAATGTTCAGCTCAGCTGATCGAGACAATCCATTTCCGATAGAATAGAGATGAACGATTACAGAAGGTTATATATAGAAATTATTTGAAAATCCAACGCTTAGCCTTCAGAGGCAGTATGGAGTTGGGAGTGTATGACAAGAAATCTTTGAGGTCGTTCTCGGTTTCAAGAAAAGAGACAATAATATGAAAAACTAGCTTCTGCCCGCGACGTCGTCCGCGTGGAAAAGTTTAAAAAACTTGAACGGACAAATGGAAAACAAATTGCAACGGACAAGTTGAAAAACGAATGGCAACGGATGACTGGAAAAACGAATAGCAACGGACAACTGGAAAAATGAATGGCAACGGATAAATGGAAAAACGAGTCGCAACAGACAAGTGGAAAATCTTCAACTGACAAGTGACAAAATGAATCGCAACAAATTTTTAACTTGAAGTTTTACGGGCAGGTTTTCAAATTGGACAAGTAAATACATTAACGTTGCGATTCGTTTTTCTACTTGTCCGTTGAAGTTTCACTTCTACTGTATGTCCCAGCACACATTTTTATTTTCCGCAAGGTTACTGCAAATTATGATTTGATTCGGTTAGGTACATTTTAATGAATGCAATTTTTATTTAAACATATTTAATTATATCAAACAAAAAAACTGAATTCGATACGGAACCAAAAAAGCGTCCATATTCTACTCTTAAATTATACCGCCTCTCACCAGGTCTACTATAAAATTATGCCGCCTCTCACCACGCGATATACCTTCCATCCCATCCACGCGGCCGTAACGCCATTTCGTGAGTTTCACTTGAAAAAGTACAAGTTACAAAATACACTGTCACTAACTAAACAAATCCATCCATATGTAATAGGATTTTGCCGTGCAAGTGGATTGTTTGTTAGTGCATTGCTTAGAACGTGAAGTGCTTTACTTTGCAAATACAGATTGTGAGCTGCTACTCAAGCCCTCTTAAGAGTTTACTTAGATGTATAAATATGTGTATAAACATCAAATTACATCACCACGTAAGATACGTTAATACAGAAAAACCGCCGAGTTCTTCTGTGTGCCCATAAAATTCATGTGTCAGACACAAACACCAGGTAACGAACACCCCTATCTGATAACAAGCGCCCTTTGTGTTTTATTTTGTACTTATGATCGGCACGTGTTCGTTCTTATCCTTTGAGAAATTTCTTAGTTCTATTGTAGATACATTAAAGTACGAAATTTACTGTTATAACCTAGGCGCCGACAACAACAAATTCACACCTGCATATCTGTAAAAACACATTTTATTACCTGTCGGCATTTGTGACCGTCTTCTTTTGTTTACTTATTTATTGGCATGCGTTTACTAATAATTCTAGATAACAGTTTATTGTTCTATTGTAATCGTTTACAGCCGTTTGCGGCTGTGGTCATTAGCCAGGTGTTACGGATTAGGTCGACTACAATACGGGCACATTTATATTTGTGAGGTATAAAACTAGGACCCGAAAGAGAGAGGAGGCAGTCGAGCGATAACCACAATCAATAAACTCTATAATAATTCTAACGGCATTTTAATTCGAGTCCCGCTTAACTCGTAACAATACTTTCAACACGACGCGAACCTATGCCACTATTTAATTTCTCATATTCTGAAAGTACGCTTGAAGTTGCCTATTTATAGGGATGAAAATAGCACTTTCCGTCCCTGGGAAACGATTCTCCCTATTGTGAAATAATTTAGACAACTATGCGAACCATAGATAATACATGCGGCTCATGTCCCAACTTTTTTTATAGCCACTGTTAAATCGCGGCATAAACAGTAATAAAAAAATATCAACAAATTTGTAATATCATTTTATACTTATAAATTACTGTTCACTAAATTATTATTTAATTTATATATTACTAGAGTTTACCCCGCGGCTCTGCCGCGGGTCAAACTCTAGACTCTAGTGCGTACCTCTTGTTTAAACAGCCGCCATTAAAACAGGTTAAATTGTTTTATACTTTTATATTGGTGCTAATTGCCCTCATAAGATTTACTTTTTTATTTATTTATTTATATCGCAAACTATCCCATCTCCCGGGATGAAAAGTATCTATGTCCATTTTCGGTATTCAGACAGACAGATCGTTACTATCGCACTTTTTTATAGATTATGAATTTTTATATCTATAAACTTGAGAAACGATTAGTCTCTCACTCAAACTTTCATCTATTTTAGTTTTATTTTTGCGATATGACCAAAATGACCAATTTTTTTTTTTTTGGCCAATTCGGTCATTTTGACCGAAGATGACCGACATGGCCAAAATGACCAAAAAGGCCAAAATTACTGAAATAGCAAAAATGACCAAAAAGGCCAAAATGATCAAAATGACCAAAAAGGCCAAAATGACCGGCATGGCCAAAATGACGGAATAGGCAAAAACGACCAAAAAGGTTAAAATAGTCAAAAAGGCCAAAATGACCGACATGGCCAAAATGAACGAAAAGGCCAAAGTGACCGACATGGCCAAAATGAGTAAAAAGGCTAAAATAGCCAAAATTACCAAAAAGGCCAAAATTACCGAAAAGGCCAAAATGAAAAGTATCCCTTGTCCACCTTCGATATTTAATTTACATATGTACCGAATTTCAGTCAAATCGGCCCATTAGTTCTTCCGTAAAAGCATAACAAACAGAAAGACAAATATATTTTTATCCCGGAAACTGTCCCATTTTTCGGGATAAAAAGTATCCTATGTATATCAAAATTTGATAATGTTAATGAGATGGTTGACGCTCGTAATCAAAATGTCATAAATTTATTTGATTTTCATGCCCCTGTTAAGAAAGTTCTAATTAAGGACCGCTCCCCTCCCTGGTTTACAGATACAATTAAATTAATGATAAGATTACGCGATAAAGCTGCAACAGATTACCAGAAATACAGAGTACCAAGTAAAAAAGAGTACTATAAATCTTTAAAATTATTGGTTAATAAAGCCCTTTTTTTCGAAAAATTAAGCGTTTTTTAGACATAACATTACAAACAAAATAAAGGATCCAAAAAGTTTGTGGAAATGTCTCAAAAATACCCTCTTACCAAAAAAAGGTACAGACTTGCCAACGATTTTAAATGATGCTGATGCCATAAACAAACATTTTTTGGATGTGCCTGGTACCTGTGGCCTTAATTTGCCTATGTTGATTTATTATGAATCTAACAAGTTCAGTGATGCTATTTTTCATATACATACAATAAAACTAATTTTTTTTTATTGCAGGAGTTCAGCAGACAGGCAGACGGCCCACTTGATGGAAAGCGGTTACCATCGCCTATGGACATTTGCAACACCAAAGGTGCTACAAATGTGCTGCTGCTCTCTTAAGGGAGACTGGAACCTGGTCACTAATGCCGGAACACAACTCAAGGTTGTTATGGCGGCATACTTTAGAGCAGGGGTGGTAGCCATCCAGTCGGGCAAATGCCCTACCACCTGGCTGTGGGTTGTTTTGTCGCCTCTTACGACAGGCCGCCCGGCCGCAGGAAATTGTATTCTTTCTCCGTTCCTGCACGGATAAAAACTAGACGCATTACAAAAAATCATTCGTAGTCTTAGGTCAAATGCGGAAGGCTGCGATGAAGTAAATTTACACATGCTCTTGATGACTCTGCCTGTCAGCCTGAATGTTATACTCTCTATTGTAAATATATCGATTAAGACTTCAACATTCCCGGATGCTTGGAAGCGTGCAGTTATTCGTCCTTTACCTAAAAACTTAAAACCTTCTGATTTAAAAGATCTAAGACCCATCAGTGTTTTCCCCTGCCTCTCAAAAGTTCTGGAAAAAGTAGTCTGTACGCAGTTAACCGAATTTTTAGAAAACAATCATATTCTACCAGAGTTTCAGTCGGGTTTCAGGAAAAAACGTGGCACTACTACAGCCTTACTAGATGTCACCGACAACATTCTTTGCGCTCAAGATGATGGACTGTGCACAATTCTTGTCCTGCTTGATTTTTCAAGAGCTTTTGACTCCATAAACATAGATTTATTAATAAGTAAATTAAGTTATTATGGCTTTGACAAAGAGGCTATTCGGTGGTTTTACAGTTATTTAAGTAGTCGTTACCAATATGTCAAGTTAAATCAAAACGATGGCACATCTCTAACATCCATGGAAATGCCTGTTACCAAGGGAGTTCCGCAAGGTTCGATTTTGGGACCCATATTATTTATTTTATATTCTGCCGATATAGTAGCACAAATTAAACACTGCAAATTTCATATCTACGCCGACGATACGCAAATTTATATTTCTTGTAAGCCATCCGATATCGATTCAGCTATAGTTAAGCTTAATGACGATCTGGCTAATATATCTAATTGGTCCAAAAATAATTCATTATTATTAAATCCCACAAAAACGAAATTTATGATATTCGGCAGTAAATCTCAACTTTTAAAACTTAATCCCTCAGTGACAGTTTCGCTCATGGACAAACCAATTGAGCGAGTTTACGAGGCTTGAAACTTGGGTTTACACGTTGATTGTGACTTAAGATTTCAAACACATGTGACCAGTTCTGTTCAAAATTGTTTTTATAAACTTAAGGTTTTATATAAAATGCGCTCATACCTAAACGAGACTCTACGTACTCAGTTAGCAGAATCCTTAGTACTATCGCGTTTGAATTATTCTGACATTGTTTTTGGCCCTCGTCTTCTATCTAGTACCAAGAGACTAATTCAGCGTGTTCAAAATGCTTGTGCCAGATTCTGCTTCGATATTCCATTGAGAGGTCATGTAACACCATATCTTAATAAACATTCACTATTAAAGATGACGCATCGCCGCAAGTTACATCTAGCTTGTCTCCTTTTTGGACTAATCAAGCACAGATTGCCTTCGTACTTGTACGACAAATTAACTTGGATGTCAAGTCGCAGGTCGATCGGGACAAGAAAGTGTGCAGTACAACTCTCGATGCAGCGGCACTCCTCAGCTTCTTTCAAAGGTAGCTTTAAATATGCTGCTTCAAAATGTTGGAACAACATTCCCCCGCCAATAAGGAACCTGCAGTCAGTCCAAGGATTTAGGGTCAAACTTAAGAAGTTTCTTGGTGACCACCAGAAATCACAGGCGGGCCAAAGACACGACACCAGCATTTTATAATTTCCTTGCCTTGATTATCAAATAATATTTTGTTAATATAGTTAATTTAAAATATATATATGTGTGTAATTTATTGTAAGTATATATTATATGTATATGTGCTGTATTTCAATTTTATGTTATAAATATCTGGACATATATTGAACTATTTGTTTAATATAATGTATAGTTTGCCGTGACGTCGCTCTCGGTTCAAGCGGAAGATCAGTGTTGATCTAATAGATCGACATTATTGCTGAGCTTGATCCAATTTTTAGGACTTATGTATATCTCCTGATACTTTGTGGTTGTGTTCTGTTTTTTTTGTTTTTATTATGATTTGTTTATTACTTTTGATGTGTTTAGTTTACTTGTGTATGTCCTAAAAAAGAAACCTGTTTTCTTTCTTTCTTTCTTTCTTCTATGTTCATTCTCGGCATCCAAAATATATATATATCGGTATAAACTGCAAAAATCAAACATTACCTCTCACATATGACCCTTCGTTTACATAATCCCCAGTTCTACGACAACAAGCAGGAAAGTTGGCAAATGTTTTACAATTTTACACAACTTTATTTCCGATCGGCAGTTTTCGTTTGCGCAGAAAAGTGCAGACCGGTTTTCGACATGTAAATAATCTATTTTGAACTTTATTCGCAAACGGATATGGCGGTGTTGTCCCGCTTACACGATTCGTGCACTCTCCTGCGCTACAAAAATTGTTCTACTGCGCAGGTACATCGCCATGAATTACTAGTTGTGTAGGAGTGCTCGCTTTCGATTTTTTTTCGATTTTGAGCATTTAGTCGATTCCACAATGTAAGACGACGCGATTGTTGTTATAATTGTATCAAATTATTTCAGACTAGCTTCTGCCCGCGACTTCGTCCGCGTGGTGCGGTTTTTTAACTATCCCACGGGAACTCTTAAATTTTTTGGGATCAAAAGTATCATATATGTTGACAAGGGATATAAGCTACCACCATACTAAATTTCATGTAAATCGGTCCAGTCGTTTCGGAGATTAGCCGGTACAAACAGACAGACAAACAGATAAACAGACAAACAAAAAAATTAAAAAAATCTAAATTTGTTCTATTTCACTTCTTACATCCCCCTAACTCGGTTTTTAGCATTTTTTTTCATTGTACAGAAATTTGACTTCTACAATTTTATTATATGTATAGATTACAATTTCCTGCAACCGGGCCTGTCGTAAGAGGCGACAAAACAACCTACAGCTAGGTGGTAGGCCATTTGCCCGACTGGATGGCTACAACCCCTGGTCTAAAGTATGTCGCCATAACAACCTCGAGTTGTGTTCCGACATTAGTGACCAGGTTCCAGTCTCCCTTAAGAGAGCAGCAGCTCATTCGTAACACCTTTGGTGTTGCAAATGCTAACCGCTTGGCGATGGTAAGCGCTTTCCATCAAGTGGGCCGTCTGCCTGTCTGCTGGACTCCTGCAACTAAAAAGCAGATTTATGTAAAGCTCAGTTCTCATCCTTCATTGATGTGTGATCTGTAACGGTAATAACAGGCGAATGCACGTGGCGAGAGAGCATCTTAACACTGCAATAATTCGGTAGTTGGCAGTATGAAAAATATAGACTGATTTTAATATAATATATCGTAGATTAAGATCTAAATATGACAAAAATAAGTTGTTTTAACTAAAATATTAAATATTATTTGATATTTTTGAGAAATAAAATTGTTATATTGCAGCCATTAGCCACGTGACAATGAAAGCCGATCAGAGCGCGTGACGTCATAGCGTGCAAAACAAACGTCATGACAGCTTGACGCGTTTTTGTGACGAAATGTCAAAATATTTATAAAAATTCTAAATTAAATATGTTAATGTTGTTTTTTTGCAGAAATATTAATATTTTGGCTAAAATAGACCATAAAGCTCAAAATAAACCTGTTTCTCAAAAATTTTCAACTACCGTATTGACTTTTACATATTGGTGCTGCCATTTCTATTTACAAAGTTCCGAGTTACATTCTCTACTAGGCCATTGTAATTCCATTCTTCTCTCATGCTCCAATATTCGTAAATGAACAACTGATAAAGCAATCAAATAAATTCCACTTTTATCTGTTATCAGAATAAAGGAATGTATCTGGTATTGATTAAAGGAATAGCCATAAAATCAGACTAGGCGTAGTACTTGACCCGGTTTCCAGTTTATCGATATAAGAAGCGCCGCTGATATGGTGAGAATACCTTTTTATGACCTCCTTATTTGATACGATGTTTTCGAATTAAATGTTATATTATACTAGAGTTCACCTGTCAAACTCTAGTGCGCACCTCTCGTTTGAAGAGCAGGCGTTATAAAACAGGTTACATTATTTTCAATTTTTATGTGTTTGCCCGCGGAAGATTCACATTATTTTATACTAGTTGCGCCCCGCCGGTGAGACGGCGGAAAATCGATATATTTTGGATAATTCACACTATATCGTTATAAATTATAGCCTATGTTTTATTCTGATGTGTAAGCTATATTATTATAAGGTTTCATCAAAATCCAGTCAGTAGTTTTTGCGTGAAAGAGTAACACACATACATACATTCTTATAAAATCACGGGTTCATAATATTAGCAGGATCGCGAACTATCCCATCTCCCGGGATGAAAAGTGTATATGTCTATTTTCGGTATAAAAACTACATTTAAACAAAATTACAGCAAAACCGATACAGTACACCTATCTATTTTTCGTCAAAGCTACAGATAGATCGAGTTATTATCGCATTTTTATAGGTATTGATTTTTTATATCTATCAACTTGAGAAATGATTGGTCTCGCATACAAACTTTCGTCCCTTACTTCAACCCGTTGTAGTTATAACCAATATGCAATCGTAACCTGTAACCATGATTTTGAAATTAATTTGTAAGAGTAACATGTCATTTTGTACTGAACCAGTACAATGTACCTTTTCAAGTGAGGCGAAGATATTTGTATTTTGTACGTTTTGTACCGCGGCAGTACATTTGAAGCGATGAGGCCGGTGAGGCGATCAGCGTCATTCCCTCATTTATCCCTTTCAAACTAGTTCGGAAATGTTCGTTAAGAATCGGATGTACTCGGCCTCGGTCACTTCATTTTACTAACAGACGTACTATGACATTGTCATGTTGCCTTCTTTGTCATTCTAGAGGCGTTATTGTACTGTTGTAGTACAATAACTCGTTCCGTCGTGCCTCTTACTTTTGAGTAGTAGCGCGACAAAAATTTTGAAATGGCACATTTCAAATTTTGAGCCGTAGCCGTTACAAATGTATTTTATACGGGGAAAATGTACTGGCTAACACATGTACTGCTCATCGCTGGTAAGCTGTTTACTTTGGAAACAGATCATCCGAACAATAACTTAATCTGTGGACCAAATCCACTAAAGCATTTCGGACTAATTACTTAAGAGACGGTCCTCTACTGACTCCCAAGATTTATGGGCGACTCGGCGTAATTAATAGATGGATTGTTTTCCAGTTATTAACAATTGGCGACCAACAGCGAGGGGCCGTATTCTGCTATTTTAACATATTGGCGTTGCAAAGATATACGAAGTACACCATTGCGATAGTGTCACAAATTCGTATTCTACCAACCACCAGATGAAATAGCGTTAGCCGAAATGAAAATTTTATAATTTAGTTCACAATTTGGCCAACTCAGCTTTACGTATTTTTAAACAAATTTGGAAGACATGGAGAATATAGTTGCTGAATGGCCTTATTTAAAGCAACATTGAATAGCCATTAAAATTAAAAAATAATTATTGTCCTGTTTCGCTTAAAAATATTTATAAAGATAGAGTAGGGTGCCACGGGCATGCCATTGTTATTAACGGAATACTGAAATCAGGCAAACCTACGGTTGAGTCGACAGTGTCCAGCGATTTTGACGCGATAGTAATAGTAGAATTTGGCCTCTGAACGGTAACACGATATTAATAATCTACATACAAGAGGTCGCCCCACGCCTTATTTATTGTCTTAGTAACAATAAGTGCAATTATCAAATGTGGCATGTTATCTAATGACACGTGTTACAAGTTATTTTTTTACTGCAGAGTTGGTAAACAGGCATCCGTGCAAGAACGGAGACAGAATACAATTTCCTGCGGCCGGGCAGCCTGTCGTTAGAGGCGACAAAACAATCCATAGCCAGGTGGTTAAGGTATTTGCCCGTCTGGATGGCTACCACCCCTGGGCTAGAGCTTGCCGCCATAACAATATTGAGTTGTGTTCTGGCATTAGAGGCCAGGTTCCAGACTCTTTTTAGAGAGCGGCAGCGCATTTGTAGCACCTTCGGTGTTGCAACTAACTCACAGAACAGACTAAGAGTATTCCACAAAAAAATATGTTTAAATGTTTGACAGAGATGTACAACCTTTTTATTGATTTTATGATTTTTGATAAGCGTATTGATTATATTATTTTTGTTTCTGATGATTAAAACTATTGTTAATTTCAGTGTCTGTCCGTCATCACGTTTCTACATATATTTTAAAAACGTAACCTAGGTTAGGTTACGTTTTTAAACATTTATTAAAATGTTAGGCGGTACTGTTTCTTTAACTCGTGCAAGCAAAAGTCGGCTTTAAGCAACGAACCTTTTCATACCACGACTGTACATTACAGTACATTATTAAGTTAATAGCCTAATCAGTCTACTCGGCTTCTGTTGCGTCTCTATTACGTAGGTTAAGAGCGTCGTATCAAGTAACATGAGGTACCAGATTAAATTGGAGACCAAAATAGCTCAAGCCACGTATCCAAAGTTATTATTGTTCTAATACGGCGATTGTGTTGGTTTATTGGCCTTACGTGATCTGGTATCCGATCCGTTATGTCATAAAACTGGGGTTCGGTGCGCACCGGCCCTTAATTTGGAGCCTCCAAACACTAAACACAGTGTAGACGGTACGTTTTCTATTTCGCGTACCTACGGTCATTTTTAGATTTTAAAGAATCGTATTATAAATCAGATTTGTCATCTGTGGGCCTGCTTTAGTAGTTGTTTGTTTAACTAATCAGTTTTTATTTACTTTCCTTATATTCGAAATGAAAAGCAGAGGGTTAACCTCGGTTGCAACGCCTCTCTTAAGGGAGACTGGAACCTCGCCACCGACGTCGGAACACAACTCGAGGTTGTTATGACGGCATACACTAGACTAGGGGTGGTAGTCTTCCAGTCTGGCAAATACCCTCCCACCTGGCTGTGGGTTGTTTTGTCACCTCTTACAATAGGCCGCCCGGCCGCAGGAAATAAGTAAGGTTTATTTTAGATAATTGTAGAAATCTTATTTGTCTAAATTTTAGCATGTATAATAATTCAGTACTTTTGTAGAATGTGGGGCGCTATAACCCACAGGTAATATGCTGGTCGGTCGGCTGTCGGTAATTGTGGACTGTAAGGGAAAGATATGACCTAGATCCTTGCACAAGAAAAGTAGAAACTCCACCAACCTTGAGATCCACCCTCTTCTGGCTAGGTTCACTGGTTGCACTGAATTTCACTATTGAACTAACACTTCATACAAAGTTTTAAGGATAGTAAATGTTCTTGGCACGACTAGTAATCACAACAAGTTAATAAGTTTTAGAAAAAGTATGACCGCACGGCTCGCTGTGGTTCTCGTCAAAACGTTAACTCAAGTGTCCAGAATGGCTGCCCCTACCCTGCTATACATTAGCCCTTGCCTAACACAGAAAGAGGGTAGACATCAAAATTAATGGTGCGATGTTCTTTCTACCTACTTCATACTAGGCAAGGATCAAACAACATTATTACAAAGCTCCTTAATAAAAATAAAAATATCTCGCTTCTCTTAATTTATATTTTTATGTAAAGTTTTCAACCCATAAGTGGCTCCAGAAATAGAGCTCTAAGTGTTTTTATCAATGAGCTTACAAATACTTTTTATTCTACGTAGCGCTCGCTGAACTTAATCGAAATCGATTTCAAAAGATGTGCTCATATTACAAGCGCAGACCGTTGCAAATTACAAATACCGAACAGAAAATTGTATATTGTTGCGTACCGATAATAATCCTTTATAATACCTGTTTTATTACCCCTTCGAATTTAAATTATATGTAACTCTTTTAACGATTGTCTTAATTGTTAATTAATAATTGTCGTAATTCACTGTCAGTTGTTTTTGTTAATCTTTGTAAGTATTGAAATTTATTATCTTTGTCAAGGGCTAAACCCTTGTCTTGTCTTCCAATAAAACGATATAAACCCTTTTTTTCTACTGTCCAAATTTAGCTGCAGGTTCTTGGACGCTTTTAGCTTACAAGTTTGAGAATTCCAAAAAATGGGTGAATATTGCTGGGGTCCATGTAATGTACGAATATATAGGGTCCGCCCGTTGAGACAGGGTTAGTTGAGTTTCAACTGCGTTCAAAGCGTTACTAAGTGTACTTTCGTATGTAACAATATTAATTTGTGTGAAGCGAACCCTCTGTACTTTCATTGCATGCCACAACTTTCGCTTTTACAAGGTATGCTAACAAGTATACATCTGCCAGTACAACTTCTTAATTAGTGTTGTTTACGAAGACGTGCAAACATGTTAGAAGCAATCGTGTAAGCATTGTGAATAATTATGAGAGTCCTACTTATTAAGGGATTTTTTTTCAACCCTACAAGAAACGATGTCTTGGAGACATTAATCGTTTTCATTTGCTAATTTATCCTCTTGTATTTTAGAATTATTATTTTCTATTTTCATGACTGGTACAATACACTGGTACAAATAATTAAAACTAAATTTTAACGCTGAAGTGCGGCATTTCATTTGAATTTTATTTCGACGTTGCGGCCACTTTACAGTAGCCGTGAGCTCGGAAGACAAAGATGTCAAGTGTCAATGAGTAATGTTAAAGTTATTATTTAGTCTACTCCCAACTTGCTCGTTACAATTGTTTAATTATTGTTAATGATTATTATTTATTCTATGGGAGCCTTTAGCCTATTTCGCTTATAGGTAAATTAGGTTAGAACGAATCAGCCATAAATTGATACTCTTAAGTAGCTGCTTTTTATTTCGTGAATTCCATGTAATTACAGTAGAACCTCGATAACTCAAACCTCGGCAACTTAACATAAAATTGTTTGTCAATGAGTTATTTTGAAAGAGTGTGCAAAACAAAAGTACAAGTATTTATAGAGCAGTGTAGCAACATAAAAGATAATGTATTCTCCTCTCTATTTGTCATTGAAAATCAAATCGATTTAGAAACTGTGAATTGTTTAAAACAAAAGAAAATCACAGACTTTTTTTAGTAGACTAAACCTTGCACACGTTACATAAAAATAAAACAACTAATGTTTTATTTTTATGTAACGTGTGCAATGTGAATAAATAAATATGATTATTTAAATTTCTGAATTTTATTGAACCAATCCTTCTGACGCATTCGATTAAAAATAGGAACAAGGGTACATACATACATATGTACATACCTACCTCTATATTAACCTATCCCTAACATAGACCCTTGATAACTTAAAACCTCTATAACTTAAAATATTTTGTGTTTCCCTTGAACTTTAAGTTATCGTTACGTATCGAGGTTCTACTGTACTATTATTTAATTAACTATGTTACCGAGTTACGTTTTTACCCTATTAGAGGGATCGACCAAATACAATCAATTGGGTTGAAAGGTACATAATTGAAAGGACACGACGGTATGCAATTCAAGTTTATGTTTAAATGGATTACTTTATTTCAATCAAATTGAAAGAAGAAATGAATAGTCCAATATGGCCTATTAGTATTCTCCTGCCATGCTATAACTTAGATAACTTTAGGCATCCCGTTGATATAAAGATGGAACCTGTCATAAAGAATGTGAAAACCGTGAACACAATCAAATCATTCAACTTTCTACAACAATTTCTTTACAGTCAAGGCTATCTATACAGCTTTGGAACGCGCTACCTCTTGCTATCAGACAATTTATTTATTTATTTATTTATTTGGTTTACCAACAATTACTTACACTAATACAAAGGATGTACATTGCTTTATAAAAAAAGACATGTCAAATGCAGTAATCACTTATAGGCAAACACTACATGCAATTTGATATTTTGTAGTTTTAATAAATTATAATATAATTAATTTAAAGAAAGAAAGAAAAAAATTATAAGGCTTTAATAGTTTAAGTTCAAAACAATTTTTTTTTTTTTTAAGAGACGTTAATTAACAATGTGGGATGCAATAATTCGACGAAATTTGTAATATGAATTTGCATGTAGATCAGTAATATCACTGTAAAGGTTTATTAGTTTACATAGTCTAGGTATGGGAGAGTTGGCACCAAGAACCGTGCGACGTAAAGGTGGACACAGGGGCGTAATAGGTGTTCGAGGGCATCTAATCGGTAAAAACTGAAGCCATTAAGCAAATCGGGACAGTCAATCAATCCATTAAATAGTTTAAACAAAAATTGCATATCTAAAATATCCCTGCGTTTGTTTAAAGAAAATATTTTAAAAAACAAGGAAAACCAGTACCGATATTTACAATAATACCAAGAAAATATTAGACGTCCTTGGAAGGATGATATTTAAATGTATATACATTCAATTATAAACATTCATATTTCATTATATTAATTAGTGAAGCAAAAACTTTTTACCCCTTTTTACGAAAATTGCGCGGACGGAGGAGTATTTAATTTCGCAAACTTATAGTTTATATAGAGAAGTAGTGCAAAACGCTAAAAAAATTAAATTATGCATAAAAATAGATTAAATCAATAAAAAAATATTACACACACTACCATGTATTTGATACACACACGCATATACTTTTTTTGTTTATTATTAAAGTCAAATTTAAAATAGGCTTGGCGAAATCTGTGATTATAAAATACTTTGACAACAGAACCTTAATAATGTTCAAACTTATAATTTAAATTAATTATGGTCGAACTTCGACCACTGGGCGACCACTCGTTTTCGTATATATGTATTTGTGTAGTATGTAAATAAATTAAATATGTCATTTATGTATGTATTTCTTATTAAAAATTAAGTAGTCGTACTATAGTAAACGTATATAGAGGTATACGCCATTATCATCTCTTTTCATTCCTGAAGTTGTCTGGAAAAGATCGTTTTTAGCGTTAAGACCATCCTTTGTGTATAATTAGATATATCTGGAAGTTCATTTTTGTGTGGGTGTACAATAAAGCATTATCTATCTATCAATGCTGATGTAAGAAAGCCCAACACGAAGTTCACGGAAGTAATTAATATGACTATCATTTAGCAAAGTGTCAAACAAATTGAAATGTTTGACAGTTAAAGTTTCTACAGACTGTGATGGCCTACAATTAAGAAATGCGCTTTCTAAAGTCGGATTGCATATTTGATTTTAATTATAGTTTGAGGAATTATACTTTGTAATAACACTGTATAAAGTACCACACTTTACTCTTTTACTGCCAACAATTGGACAATTGGCATTTCAGTAAGCAAGGATACAAAGCATTTAGAAGTTCTAGGTAAATTTCATAATTCAAAATCAAAATGAGACTGACTTTTACGACTTTGGAGGTTAATGTTAATAAGACAGGTCCGACGCACGACTGGAGTTTACACCTTAAGTACGATTATCTTTGAAATGCACTGATCGATATTATTGTAGATCTTATGTCACAAGATTAAAGTTCGAAATTGTATAATAAAAGAGCGTAACGCTTGTATTATTTACTCCTCATAAAATTTCCATATCGAGGGCCTTTTATGAAGATCGGTTCTTAAATATTAAACTCCTTTTAGTCACTATAGCATTTTGTTACGCATATAGATTGCATCTATGAAGTGGCGCTTCATGTCCGAAGATACTCTGAACAATATGAAGACATCATAAGCTCACGAAGATGTGCTTATTAAAATTTAATAAAAGGTGCACAGCAACATTATTTGCACGTAGCATATTTATGATGTCCATAAAAATATATAACAAATTACCATTAGACATAAAAATATGCCGCGAATTTGAGACATAAATATATATAAGCTATTTACATATTTAACAGACAAGACATATTATTCGATACAGGAATTCTTGGACAGTAACAATAAATGACTAAAATATTAGATAAAGGTGGTATATATATATATATATATATATATATATATATATATACAGAATTATATATATATACTAAAGATAAGACTAAAGATAATAAATGCACTGACATCAAAATATTTAGCAATTAATAAACACATGCGTATCAATATTAGTTGTTTTTTTACATTTAATTTTAAAAAAAAGTCAATTTTTTTTGTCTTTGTTTTTTAATCGAACGAAAATAAGTATATTTTATTTCTATTATTTTCAACCATTGTAAAGGTGGTCTGGAAGATATCGCCGGCGGCGATAAAACCTCCTATTATATATATGTAACTTATATATGCAATAAAGAACATTCATTCGTTTTGTCAATTTTCATGCATATAGATGGGGGGTACTTTTCAAGAAAAATGACTAATCTACAAAGACTAATCCGTGCTGGAACGGAGAAATATATAAGTACACTTTCCTCCGGTCGGGCGGCCTGCCGTAGGAAGCGACATACCCAGTTTACCAGTACCAGACAGACCCATAGCCAGTTGGTAGGGCATTTGCTCGTCCGGATGGCTACCAACCCTGGTCTAGAGTATGCCGCCATAACAATCTTGAGTTGTGTTCCGGCATCACTGACCAGATTCCAGTCTTCCTTAAAGAGCAGCAGCGCATTTGTAGCACCTTTGGTGTTGCAAATGTTCATAGGCGATGGTAACCACTTTCCATCAAGTGAGCCGTCTGTGGAACTTATGCGATAAAAAAAACAAATAGACGTACGACTATGAAAACATACTCGATACGGACCACTAAACATAGACCAATTTTTATTGATATAAAGTGACGAAGGGCTATACATAAATTACATCACATGGTAATGGGGTCACCGAAGTGTAAGATTGTGTGACCAGGGGTGGGAGGGTCCTAAATTTCGTGACGTCACGCTCCAAAATCTAATACATTTAAGTAACTAGTGGTCGCCCGTGGTCGAAATTCGGCCATAATAATTAATTTAAATTATAAGTTTGAACATTATTAAGGTTCTGTTGTCAAAGACCTCTTCTATAATCAATCAAACATCTCGCCAAGACTACACTGTTAATTTGACTCTAACAATAAACAAAAGAGTATATATTTATATGCGTGTGTCAAATACATGGTAGTGTACATATTTTTTTTTCTTGATTACAAAATACATTAGTATTTTTTATGCATAATTTAAAAAGAATATTTCCATTCTGCACTTCTTCTCTATATAAGCTATAAGTGAGCGAAATTTCATACTCCTCCGTCAGCGCAATTATCGTAAAGAGGGGTACAAAGATTTTGCTTCACGTATAATATATAGATGACGGAACTCCTGTTTTAATTTAACAATTTCTTAATGTAAAATTGCACGGCCTCTGTGGTTGAGCGGGCTAAAGCCTTTGCCGACCTCACTTCAATGCAGAGACTCCGGGTTCTATTCCTGGTACAGTAAATTTCGGAAACGTATTTTCTCCGTTATTAACTATGGTCTGGGAGTCGGATCGGCTCTAGAGTAGTCCGTTGTATATTACCCATAACACAAGCGTAACTTGTTTAATTTGAGGATATTATGTGTGTTTGTTTGCCGATTATTATTATTGCTTGCAACTTGCTTCTGAGCGCCATTATACAGCTGGCTTCCGCGGGAGCTTTCGTTACGCAGCATCAAGGTGCTGGAATAATATTCCACCACCCATTCGAAATTTGCAACATCTTATTGGGTTCAGAGCTACATTAAAGATATTTTTAAAAGAGCACCAACTTTCACAGCGCGACCTAAAACATGATACAAGTGGTATTTAATTTAGTTTAATTGTATTTTAATTTTGTTTGTTATTTTATTTTTTTATTTTTGGAACGTATATTTAACACTCTTATATTTATTCCTAATAATGAGTTTCCCTATTTCTACCTTAAGTGTATGTACTATGTATGTATGTATGTATGTATGTATATATATAGTTTAGTATTCTAGTTTTATGCATTGCAATGATGTAATGTTTACCGTGACGATACCTTAAGGGCACAGCGGAAGATCAGCGCTGGTTTTAACCGACCGGCATTATGCTGAGTCTGATGCCCCTTTTGGGACAAAATTATATTATTTTCGTTTTAATTTTTAAGTAATTATACTGTGTGTGTTATAATTTGTCCTAAATAAAATTATTTTCTTTCTTTTTCTTTCTTTCTTCTTTCATTATTATAAAATATGTGATGTCACGCTAGGTAGGAATGAGTCTCACCAACGTGACCAGCTGAGAAGAACGGTGGAGGGGTAAGAAAATTATGAAATTCGCGTGACGTAATTTGAAGATGGCCCTTAAAAGGATATTTGTAAAGATTCAACATTCAACAATCAATTTTAGTCAGGTTTTCCATACAAAAGTGTAAATATGTAACCTAAAAACATAAATCTAATAGGAATCCTAAACGAGGAGTCGAGAGATCACCTGCTCGGCCCCGAGTGAATATGTAATGGTTGACCCGAGTTTGAACGACTTTTGGGGACACTTCGGGACACTCCTCACCGATAAGTATTGGATGCACGAGATTACATATTGTGTTCGAGTTATATATTATTAAAATTGTAAAAGGGAACTGTCTACTTGTATGTTATAGATATCACAACATATACCTTGTTTTGGGATGGAAGTTTCTTATCGCACGTTACTTGGCGGATGGGAGCTAGACGAAAAGAATACGAAAGGAAAAATGCTGACTCCTGTATATTATTACAGAGTTTCAGACTTTAATGCAATGAATAATACCTAAAATAATATCTATATGTGTAATATATAGGGTTGTATTTGCATTGGACATAAGGCGCAATGTCAGTCCGGCAGCACCTATTATATATTTTAAAAAAACTTTTCTCTAATCCTTAAAGTGCCTGTTTCCGTAGCAACTTTGAAATAAAAAATATAAAAACACTCTTCAATTATCATAAATCAAAATACAACGTTTTAAAATATTTCAAGTCAATTGATCGGTCACTTTTCGAATTTTGTGGGCGCAAACATCCGAGAACTGATTTTTTACATAAAGATATCTATACATATATTTCAACAAGAAATCTTAACAACATTCTCCAGTGTGAGAGAGTGAAAGAGAGAGAGAGAGAGAGATAACACTTCATTGCACACTAAAATATACAATTACTAAATCAGACCATATTTACTATATTTTCTAGGCAATACAATAAACGGCCTTATTGCTCAAAGCGATCTCTTCCAGGCAACCTAAACGAAAGAAATTTGAATCAGGCGATGTAGGTGATGCAGGAAAAAGGCAAAAATTACATAATTACTCAAATTAATATACAAATACATACATAATCATATATACGAGTATATACATACCGTTACATACCTACAAAGATATGCACACACCTGGCTGTCGTAAAACGCAGTTTATTACCTTTCCTGCATTCGGATTACTTTTGTTAACTTCGTATTTAAAATATGCAATTAAGAAAATATTCTTTTGTTACTGAACTTGTTTTATGGCCGTCATTAGTGTCGAACTAATCCTTGTTGTTATTGCATTGCGTCGAAGCTTGCCAGATGTGCGGATTGAACTCAGTGAACGCGATCCTTTGTCGATATTATTCAGTTTAGTATTAAACAATGCCCGAACGGAGGGGCGGGGCAATCAGTGATAACACAAGCGAGGCAAGACGTGTCTATATATTAGTGACGAACTTTGCGCGTGTTACTGAATTGTGCATTACATTGGGACTTATTGTGTCTAGTTATATTTGTACCTATGTTATACGTGTTGATATAGTTTTAATAAATTCTATAGTAATTCCAACAGCATTTTAATTCGAGTCCTGTAGCTCGTAACAACACAATAATATATTTCAAAATACATAAATGTATTATCAAGATGATATATATCTATAGCTCTTGCTGTCCTTTCAAGACCATAAAAAACGACTAAGAGATAAATTAAAAATCTCATTGTCCCCCATACGCGTCACCCCCTCGGGAGGTCCCAAAATGTCATCGGCGAGGTAACATATTGGCAAGGGAACGCATTCCAACGACGGCGATATTGAAATATTTCGTGTTTGTCATAAGGTAAAAAAATGTTCCGACTTTTACGTATATTACTGTTTAACCCAGTTACAGAAGGCGTGTGTAATTGCGTATTTCCTTTTTTAATATGAGGATGATGGATTGCAAGGCTTGTCATGAAAAGAGATTGAATAAACATGGGTATTTTTTCTTTTAGACAAAACATCCGTATATCATTGCTTAGCTTGTATATGTTTTACAGATGGTGTAACATGAAGAAACGGCACGCCTTGGTTTGTAATGAGAGTATGTCATAGGAAGGCTTATTTTATTTATTTAGGTTTGTGGCTAGGCAGCTAGGCATTTAAGCCAGATCTTAGATTACAATATAGTTTCTTCATTTTCTTAAGCCTATGTATAGCTCAGCTGAACTGTAGGTCATCAACTAAAGCCATTCAACGGAGTTCTTGTGACAAGTCGAAAGGCCACATTTGACTATACTGTTCACATTTATAACAAAACACATAATTACTGCTCAAAAACTATCAATATCCTACAAATATTGTTCATTTTAGAGTAATTTTACACATTTTTAAAAAATAAAACTGAACAGCACAACATCTTTCAGTTCACGCCAAAAACTCCTCATAGGAAGGCTAAATCAAACAATCAAACACAGGTTGTGTAAGAAGAGTCTGCTTTCGAGCCCTAGGTCTGCTTTAATATTTTTCTTCTCCACTTTGTGCGGTTTTCAGCATTGTTTTTTAAACCACAGGATTATTTAATTTCTTTACACTTCCTCAACCATTGCGTTCAAGATCTATAGTATAAGTTATCCATCCGTGCAGGAAAGGAGAAAGAATACAGTTTCCTGCGGCCGGGCGGCCTGTCGTTAGAGGCGACATAATAACCCACAGCCAGGGGGTAGGGTATTTGCCCGCCTAGATGGCTACCACCCCTGGTCTATAGTATGTCGCGATAACACCCTTGAGTTTTGATCCGGCATTAGTGACCAGATTCCAACTTCCCTTAAGAGAGCAGAAGCGCATTTGTAGCACCTTTGGTGTCGCAAATGTCCATAGGCGATGTTAACTGCTTTCCACCAAGTGGGCCGTCTGCCTATCTGCTTAACTCCCACTTCTTTGTTGTCGGGGGTTAAAAAAAACTAAATTTTATTGTCAGTATATGTTTGCGACGAATATAATGTTAAAAATATAGTTTGAGAAACGGAACGCGCGATAGAATTACTTAATTGGCTTTATCAAGTTTTTCAGTTCAAATATCTACCTGAAGAGTGTCTCCATCACATTCAGTACATAAATTTTTATTAACTTTTATTTATATCCTCCATCCTGAGGATGGTGTCCAAAGACATTTCCCCTGCGTTATCAAAAAACAGGTACTTAGACAAGCCCCGGTACCAGTCGTAGGAAGCGGGAGGGGCGACCATCGGCAAACCTTTTGCGCACCCTTAATACAAAACTCATTTTCGTGAAGGGTTAAAAGAAACAAAAGCCGCAGACAACATCTTATAGCTTGAGCTGACTCAAATAGCGTGTATAAGTACCAAAATGCGCAATCATTTGGAAACCGCTCTGAAGTGAAATAAAAAATAATAATCGAAATATCTGAACCCGTGTAAGTCGGTCATTGAATTCGGTGCCCTTTATTTAAGTCCTCGAAGGCGGCATTATAAGTCATTTAACACTATATTAACAAAGGCCGAAAGTAAAATGACCAAAGACATTAATGTGAGTCAAGGTTCCGTATAATAAATATGTATATAATTTTAAATTAAATACATTAATTAATGAGTGCACTTTCAGTTTTAATCATGTTTGTTAAAGTAAGTTTTTGTGATTATAACCACATACTCTTGAAATTCACATTGAAGTTATAAAAAAACAACTAGAGTAGATTATATAAACGATAGGGAACATTTTTTTTTTCTTATTCGTTTCTTTGGGACTCACGTAAAAACTACTAGACCGAATACGATGCGGTTTTCGCTGATAGGCAGAAAATCTTAAAACAGACTTAAAATCTGCATTACTTTTTATCCTGGGAAATCCCACGGAAATTTTTCTAGGAATGATCAAAGATTTTCGACAGAGTTTTCACTGGAACTTTTTCAAATAATGTGTTGTGTCCTAGGAATTACGCTGGAATTTCAATTCAAGCGTAGACGAAGTCACGGGCATATCCTAGTATACTTCTATACTTTAAATACTTGACAAGAAATCAAAAAACAACGCATAATATTCTCTACCGTTCATATAGTCTATTCTAACAGTTGTTTTAATAGCAATTTTTTAAATAAACAAGGCACATATTAAATGATATAGATATTAGATCATTATATTAGAAAATTTTGGGTTATGTGTATGTAGAAAACCTAGATAGACACTGACTGACTGACAGCCTCACCCTTTATAATTAAATTTGCTGTCAATTAACATGTCAGTTGCTATTGAACTGTTTGATTTGTAACATTATAGTTATCTAATTCAGTGTTTTTCAATCTAGGGGGGTCGTAGAGCCTTGCTCGGGGGATCGGGGGTCGCCGGCAAAATGGAAAAGGCTATTTAAATGTATACCTCGTACTTATTACGGAGCAGCTTTTTACAGAGGTCCTAATAATGAATACGGGTAACAAAATAGAAAAAACATAAACGTAATGTTTTAAACTACTAACTTTTTGTCTGTCTATGACCCAAATGAGTCGCCAAACTTTTTCTACCTGTAAAGGGGTTGCATGTTCAAAAAGGTTGAAAAGCCCTGATCTAATTAATATAAAATATAGTGAAAGTGAAATGCCTTAAATTATATGGACACACATACGAGTACACCAGCAATTAAAAGTAAATACAGTTTGATAAAATATACGTTTTTAAAGAGTGTATACACGTTAATTTACTTTGCAGTACTAAGCCGTGGGCTCACTTGGTAGTAAGTCCCTGCGGAAGTGTGGGCCATTTAGGACAACATAATTATGTTTTCTTTACTAGTTTGCATTTCCTTGTATTTTGTCCTAAATAAATAATTTCCTTCTTATAATAAAAAAAAAACTTCGTTTTGACCGTTTTAAGCGCGGTAATTAATTTGATTTTTGTTATTCCGACGTTTCGGCCACTTTTCAGTGGCCGTGTTCACGGAAGACAAAGATGTCAAGTGTAAACGAGTATTGTTAAAGTTTTATTTAGCCTACCGCCAACTTGTTCATTTTAATTATTCTCTTCCTATATTTGTATATACATCTTTTCTATTGTCTGAGGCGTACAAACAGACAAAACGGCCCACCTGATCGAAAATGGTTTCCATTCCAGAGATATCAACGCGTTACCACCCTCAACAATGGTATAGGGAGGATAAGGTGGGATGGGCTAACTCCTCCCATAGATCCCGTCATAGGGGGCCGCTGTTACGGGTGCAACAGCGGACTTCCCCCTATTGATGTCTCACAGCTCTGCCACCGAAGCGTCCTAAAAGAGCCGTACGTAGAGACGTCATGGTGGAGTAACTCTGTACTAGATTCCGCGGAGTCCTGTAAAAGCATTCGGTAATGAGGCGACGGTTTAGATTTAGTGGGTTATCTCGCGACGGGTTCTCGTGACTTCTGCTCCGGCGAAGTCTGCGTACGGAACCGGCCTCTAGGAGATTCACACGCCCCTCGGTGTCCCTCTCCCAAACCTCCTATCTGATCCCCACTATCCCCTACGCAAATGAGCTTTTATAAATGTGAAGCTACTTAAATACGATAGAAAAAAAATTAAAACATTAACATCTAGTTTTCACAGGATTGCTTCTATCAAGATCATTGTAAGGCAGAACCCTAAAACCTACATTATTATACGTATTGACAGATCAATTGAATCTTTATCGGGGTACAGAGGTCCATTGAATAGTGGAGCCGATGACCCTTGGACCCTATTCACGCATTCACAGCCGGCTTACATTGTAATAAAAATACGAACCTCCAAAGGGTCTACGGTGTAAATGGTTTCTGAGGGCTCCTTAGTTTTTAATATTATTATTGTGTAACTACGAATACATGGTTTAGGGTGTCTTTCCACCAGATATGCGCTATGCAGCTATGCTGCGAGAATGTAAAAGCAAGTTGTACAACTATGTGACCGTTTCCATTTGTTACGAGTTACGAGACTCGAATTAAAATGCCGTTGGAACTACTATAGAATTTATTACAACTATACAAACACGTATAACACAGGTACAAATATAATATCTTAAGACCCAGTGATCGGCTACCTGTATGTATTTGACCAGACCTGAGGTTTTGTACATTGAAGCACCTATACCTACCATGCATGGTACGGGGACTCACTAAGCTCTAAGTGGTGGACGCGACGAGCGCTGAGGTAAGACAGTATCGATTTTTGACGAATTTTAAATCCATTTAACCAGGGCTGGCGTTTTGATATTTGAAAATATAGGCTTATTATTATCGGAAAATAAGAATGGCAGACCATTATCGCGCGGTTTTACTTTATAGCAGACAATTTTGAATATACTAAAAAAATTTGAAAGTAATTGACCAGATCTGCCATTGATATATTTTGTTTATTATAATCTTAAAAACTTATATTGATCGCGGCAGACGTCTACTTTGCGTATACACATCAATAAATAATAAAATCTTAGCTACTACCCATTCAGATGTATATGTTTTCCGTTCGCTGTTTTACATCAATATAATTTACTTGCGATTTACTTTATCACTGTGTTTACAAAAATTAATATTTTTTTATATTCTATATACTAGTTGATAAAAATTCTTTCTTAAACATGTTCAGATCAATTTACTTCTATTTTACAATTTATTTTTGCAGAATTCGATTCAACGGATGATGAAGATGAGTCACCTAACGATAAACTCCGATGATGATGACGATGAATGAAGATTTATTTATTTATATTGTAATGCATGCATGATATTTTTTTAACTTATATAAATTTTTTCACTTAAATTTTGTCTTCACGAAATGAAAAGATTTTTGTTTATCAGCATTATACCAGATTATTTATGATACTTCCAAAAAAATCACTTCTTTATTATCTAACTAATGAAGTTTAGTATATAGAATATATAAAAAAACATAAATTTCTGTAAATACAGTGATAAAGTAAATCGCAAGTAAATTATATTGATGTAAAACAGCGAACGGAAAACATATACATCTGACTGGGTAGTAGCTGAGATTTTATTATTTATTGATGTGTATACGCAAAGTAGACGTCTGCCGCGATCAATATAAGTTTTTAAGACTATAATAAACAAAATATATCAATGGCAGATCTGGTCAATTACTTTCAAATTTTTTTAGTATATTCAAAATTGTCTGCCATAGGTAAATCCGCGCGATAATGGTCTGCCATTCTTATTTTCCGATAATAATAAGCCTATATTTTCAAATATCAAAACGACAGCCCTGGTTAAATGGATTTAAAATTCGTCAAAAATCGATACTGTCTTACTTCAGCGCTCGTCGCGTCCACCACTTAGAGCTTAGTGAGTCCCCGTACCATGCATGGTAGGTATAGGTGCTTCAATGTACAAAACCTCAGGTCTGCTCAAATACATACAGGTAGCCGATCACTGGCTCTTAAACTATAACTAGACACACCAGTATAAACGTAATATACGATTCAATAACACGCGCAAAGTCCGTCACTAAATGTACATACGTCTTGCCTCGCTTGTGTCATCGCTTTGACTGCCTCATCTCTCAGTTGAGGCATTGTTTTATACTGCACCAATACAATAGGTCTCGACACAATACTCGACCGCATAACAATTATTTCCAAGAATGACACCTGGCTAATGACCATCATAAACATTACAATACACCTGTATTACCAATATGCCTGTTTTACCAATTCCAAATTTTAAACAAAAAGTAAACAAAAGAAGTCCAAATGCGGAAAGGTAAAGGAAATAAAGTGTGCTTTATGGCAGGCAGGTGTGCATTCACTTTTGTCGGCGTGTAACACACTGATGACAAACTATGTAGCGAAGCGTGTAAGTTGTGCTATGAAAATGCGTCCCCGCATTTTGGTGACAAACACGCGCCTACTGTAGGTACACTGCTGTGCATAAAGCTACACCACTCGCGATAGGACGCATCCTTATATATATAAAAAATAGCTTAGTTGAATCGGTTTCCACCAGTGTTATGCTATATGGACCAGGGAATATGATACAAATAGTATTTGTTTTTAGTGCTAAGACCGCCCTTTATACATAATTAAATATAATTTTAGTCTTCAAGTTCATTTTTGTATTGGTACAGCCGTAAGTGAACCGTCTGTCTGTTCACCGGCTTCGCAATAATAAATGTATAAAAACATGTGCGTCATAAACTTTATTCTAAGCCAATAACGTCTTCGCGATACTACCACAGGCCAGGGTGATCGATTTCCCTTAGGTGTTTAATTGTGATAATTAAAATAATTGGCCATTGCCATTAGACAGGTGGTAGGACATTTGCCCGACTGAATGGCTACCACCCCTGGTCTAAAGTATCTCGCCATAACAACCTTGAGTTGTGTTCCGGCATTAGTGACCAGGTTCCAGTCTCCCTTAAGAGAGCAGCAGCGCATTTGTAGCACCTTTTGTGTTGCAAACGTCCATAGGCTATGGTAACCGCTTGCCATCCAGTAGGCCGTCTGCCTGTCTGCTGAAATCCTGCAATAAAAAATTATAAAAAAGTGCGTGTCTAACTCCACAGGGCTCTGTAGAAGCGACAAGCCTCCACTGTATAATAATTTGGGTATGAAACAAAAAAACACCAAATTACTCCATATCTCGTTTTACTCTAACTTCTATCTATGTATATAAAAAACCGTGTAAGTGTTTGGCTGCGATGAACTTTCCCGGGAGCGGTTTGTAGTTGTTCGGGTGCATAAAAATTAGATTATTCTGGCAAAGTTTTCACTAAAACGATAGCTTACATTTTTTTTAATGAAATTCGTGAGAATTTGAAATCAAGCGTGGACGAAGTCGCGAGCATTCGATTTTTTTAGAATTTGACATTAATTATACATCGCATCTTTCCGAAGATGATTACAGTTTACATGCAGCTCGCGAGATGATGCTGTCCTTATCACACTTTCAGAGTTATTTTCATATTTGAACAAAAAAATAAATTATCGTTCAAGTAGGTAGGTACGTAATTAGTCACCCCGCCATCTCGGTTTCTGTCAACTTTCATTACGTGATTTTGTGTTGTCCGAGTCACACGTAAATTAGCTCAAACAAAAATAAAATAAATAAAAATAAAAACATGGGTAAAAGGAAGCGATCAAATAGTGATAAGAGTGATATCGTGGATAGGGTATTAAAGAAAGTGAAAAAGTTAGTAAATACAAAGAGAAGAAGACTTATATCTTCGTCGTCGTCGTCATCATCTGAGGAGGATAATTCGGTATCTTCTGCACACTTACATTCTCACTATTCGGATGCCCAAGCCAGTGATCAAGAAGTTCAAGGTATGTCTCGATGATTTCATAAGTTTTAAATACCTACCCTATTTAATATTATAAAAATAAATCTGTGTTCTTTTGATTTATTTTATCCCGACGTAAAACGTGTGTGGAAATTGTGTCCCGACATATATTGTGTGTGGATACCATATTAGTACATATAAAACTATATCTATTTATCCCGACAATAGTGTGTGGATAAAATGTACCTACTGATTTAATTATCCCGACGCATGGCGTGTGTGGAGGTTACTTGTTGAGACTATTTATGTGACATATATTACATATATTACTACTTACAAAAAAAAAAAAAAAAATAAGTACCTAACTGGTTACGTTTTACGTACTTCCAGATGAGGTCCCACCGGCACCATTAGAAGAACATCTTATAGCCGAGAATACCGAATTGGATCCTGAAATACTACAGCTATTGGGATCAGATCCAACAGCAAACAAATCTTACGGAGAAAATCTACACAGAGATTTGGCTACACGTTGGAAACATATTTTAACTAACGGACTGCCCAAAGACGAAAAGATCGATCTTCTAAAACAATATTTACCAGCTGAAAATTGTACATTTATGAAAGCACCCATTTTAAATCCTGAGATAAAATCGGCACTATCCGAGATCAATATTAAAAAGGATTCATTCTGCGAACAAAAGCAAAACCAAATGTCAAGTTGTATCTCAGCAATCGGCAAAGCTTTGAACTTAGCTTTAACACAAACAGAGATCGTATCACAAGAAGTTATAAAAGCACTGAGTGACGCAGGGCGGCTGCTGTGCGACACTCATTACAGAGAATCTCTGTCTAGACGTTTTGCCATTGTAAATTCTATTAGCAAACAAAAACGGGATGTTATAAAAAATACGAAGATCGATGAGCATTTGTTCGGTAACAATTTGTCTGAGCACCTAAAGTCATCTAAGAACATATCAATGTCCGCTTCGGAGTTGAGATTTAATAGCGGAAAATTCACCCAGCCTCGCTCACAGCCGAATACTTCGACTCGTAGTCCGGGAGCTTTAAACGCACGGGGGGCACCGCGGGCACCAGCCGCCGAGACGCGAGTGTTCCCGAGCCAGTATCGGCACCCGCCGCCGCCGGCACGTGCACCCGCGCCGCGAGACTACCGCCGAGCACCACCGCCTGCGACAACACACCGCGCCAGGTCCTATCCGCAAGCTCGACGACGTTAGATGCATCGTCACAGGTACATAGCACAGATACATCATATCATATACCTGACGCAGGCAGACTTCAGTATTTTCTTCACGAATGGCTTCACATTACGAATGACAAAACTATTTTGTCTTGGATTCAAGGTTATAAAATCCCCTTCCACTCTGATCCATATCAAACAAATACATACATACAAAAAATTAGGTCAGATTCACCTAAAAATACTGACATAATCGACGAATGTGTTACGGATTTATTAAAATCTGGTTACATTTCTATTTGTTCCCCATGTAAAAAACAATTCATTTCACCAATTTTTACAGTCCCAAAAACCAACGGGAAACATCGATTTATTTTAAATCTAAAAGAGTTAAATAAATTTATCTATGTCACTCACTTCAAAATGGAAGACTATCGTACCGCGCTAAAATTAATTGATAAAAATTGCTTTATGGCGACTTTAGACTTAAAAGACGCTTATTTCTTAGTGCCAGTTACTAAAAGTGACAGAATCTATCTTCGTTTTCAATGGAATTCTGAAATGTTCAACAATCAATTGTTTGAGTTCAACGTTTTACCGTTTGGACTTTGCACTGCCCCTTATGTATTTACAAAATTATTAAAACCAATTTTACATCATTTACGGTCATTAGGCCATTTATCCGTTAATTTCCTCGATGATTTTATGTGCATCGGTAGTTCATTTAATAGCTGTTATGATAACGTAGAAACAACCAAAAATTTACTATTAAAATTAGGGTTTTTGATTAATAAAAATAAAAGTCAAACTTCTCCAAAGAGAAAATGTCTTTTTCTGGGGTTTGTTTTTGACTCATCTAAAATGTATCTGACTTTACCAGATGATAAGAAAAACCGTATAAAGTTATTTACATACCAATTATTAGGTACAAATAGATGTACAATCAGAAAACTGGCTAGTTATGTTGGTTTGCTTACGTCAGCATGCCCTGCTGTCGACTACGGATGGGTATACACAAAATTGTTTGAAAGAGAGAAATATTTAGCGCTTAACTATACTGACAACTATAACAAATATATGACCTTATCTAAACATTTAAAAGATGATTTAATATGGTGGAGGGATCATATTGAGTCTGCAGGTGGTTCATTTATAAATAAAGATTATTCACTTGAAATATTTAGCGACGCATCAAATACTGGATGGGGCGCAGCTTGTAACAATGAAACAGCGCATGGACACTGGGATCACTCGCAACTATTATTACATATAAACACTCTCGAATTGCTGGCAGCCTTCTATAGCCTCAAAATATTCGCATCACGACTTCGTCATTGCAATGTTTTATTACGAATAGATAATACTACAGCTATAGCCTATATTAATAAAATGGGCGGTATACAGTTCACACACCTAAACAAAATTGCACGTGATATATGGCAATGGTGCGAGAAACGCAATATACACATTTTCGCATCTTATATCCGATCCAATATGAATGTAGTCGCGGATTTTGAATCTCGTCAGACATTTAATATAGACACTGAATGGGAACTAGCAGGTTATGCATTTGATCAGATAAAAGTTAAATTTGGGAGTCCTGAATTTGATTTATTTGCTAGTAGTCAAAATCATAAATGCCAAAGATATGCTTCATGGAAATTAGATCCACACTCAGAGATTATTGATGCGTTCACATTTAAATGGGAAAACATAAGTTTTTATGCTTTTCCACCTTTTAGTCTAATCTCTAAAGTCTTACACAAAATTAAATGTGATAAGGCAAAATGCATCGTTATTGCACCATTTTGGCCCACTCAACCTTGGTATCCTTTATGGATGAACTTGCTTGTTTCAGAAGTGCTATACTTTGACCCTAATAAAAATCTACTAATCTCTCCTTTCAGGGAGCAGCATCCTCTTCATGCGGATCTGACCCTGATGGCAGGAGTATTATCCGGCAGTCGCTACTAAGACGCGGAATCCCTGGCACATCGTTAGACATAGTGATGGCTTCTTTTGCTGCTAATACATTAAAGCAATATGATTCATATTTAAAATCATGGTGGCTATATTGTAACAACAAAGGTTTAGATTATTGTGATTCCAATATTACCCAATTGATTGAATATTTGACAGAAAAATTTAATTCCGGTGCGGGTTACAGTACATTAAACAGCCACCGTTCAGCATTGACCATACTATTAGGACAAGAAATCACAGGTCATGATAATATCAAAAGGTTTTTAAAAGGAGTTTATCGTATAAAACCACCTGCGCCGAAATACGAAACTACCTGGGACCCCCATCTAGTGTTAAATTATCTGGAAAATTATTTCCCCAACGACTCGATTTCATTAAAAGATTTATCTTTTAAAACAATATCACTTCTGGCACTAGCATCAGCGCAAAGAATGCAGACACTTAATCTCATAAGAACCCAAAATATAATATTTGACCCAGAAAAAATTCAAATCAAAGTTGAAGATCTTATTAAAACTTCAAGACCAAATGCATTTCAACCGTTCATTGTGCTGCCATACATTAAAGAGAATCCCAAAGTATGTCCAGCTCTTTGTCTCAAAACATACATTGATAGAACTAAATTTTTACGACGACAAGAAGATTTTCTCTTTATCAGTTATCAAAGACCCCATAAAAAGATATCTTCTCAAACGTTATCCCATTGGGTTAAATCTGTTCTTGAAAAGAGTGGCATCAATATTAAATTATATGGCGCTCATACTACGAGACATTCATCCACGTCAGCCGCACACAGGGCTGGAGTCAACCTTGAAGTTATTCGGAAAGCAGCAGGCTGGTCCGAATCCTCCAAAGTTTTTCTAAAGTACTATAATAAAGAAATATTAAAATCAGGCCAAAATGAATTTGTAGATACATTATTTCGACGATAAATTTAGTATAATAAATACAATGATTGATTTTTCTGTACTTGATTATATATATAATAGATTCTTAGGAATCTCCTTTTGTGCATACGAATATGTAATAATTAAGGAAAAATAATAAATATGTTACTGATCGCTGTTATATAATGGTTTTTTTTTTTCGATACTCTAAACATCTGCATGTAAACTGTAATCATCTTCGGAAAGATGCGATGTATAATTTAGAATCAAACGAACTTACCTTGTGATGTTTGATCTCTAATTATACGAGCGTCTTGAACGAAGATGATTACACACCCACCCTCCCCTTTTTTTTTCATCTTAGAAATCCCTAGACATATCAAAAAAAAAAAAAAAGGCTCTGAAAAATGAAAGTTGACAGAAACCGAGATGGCGGGGTGACTAATTACGTACCTACCTACTTGAACGATAATTTATTTTTTTGTTCAAATATGAAAATAACTCTGAAAGTGTGATAAGGACAGCATCATCTCGCGAGCTGCATGTAAACTGTAATCATCTTCGTTCAAGACGCTCGTATAATTAGAGATCAAACATCACAAGGTAAGTTCGTTTGATTCTAAATTATATTAATATTTTCATACCTTAGACAAGAAACAAATCTTTGACGTCTTTGGAAGCATAGAACTCTACACCAGCCTTTTTTATATATTTTCTATTATTTAATTTTTTTCCTTATTTTTTATTACTATATAGGATAATGATTCTTTTTATTTTGTGTGCGCGTGTTTGTCATATCTATTTTTATGTTTCATATACTGTGTTACTCTGTCTTATTACATTTCCTGTTACTTGTTACATTTCCTATGGTGATGGGTCTAATATATATAAATCAATGAGGCGGGGTCGGCACTGAAAATCAGCGCTGTGCTGGAGGAAACTTCAACAGAGCATAAAGCTGAGTTGCCGACCTCATTTGTAGGAAACGCTGTGTACAATATATTGAATTTTATCATAAAAAATGTATGTATAAATATTTCTCCATCCTTGTATTGTTGCTTTCCTAGCAAATAAATTCTTTCTTTCTATTTACCAAGGATTATATAGTACTCCCAATTTATCTCGTAAAATGACGATTGTCGCTGTACTCGCTCCAGTGTTGCCAGTCTATGAATAATCATCACAGTCATTTGCATACATCACATTAATCTAAGATAATCATCTACATGCTCGGGCTCCATCTAGGATAATGTTATAGTTATTGAAATTGATAAACAACGCGGTTAATGAATAAACAACTTTTAGCACTGGTAGCCCTAATTCGTATGAAATTTCAACATGGCGGCTGTAGTTAAATATTTTTACCATTTCACAGATAAGTTGGGCAGACTGTAACCCGAATATGGATGGAAACTTACAAAGCTTTTTAGTAATTAAAAATCTAGTACGTGTTATTTAATTAAACACATAAAATATTAAAACATTTTCGTGTGTTGAGCGAATTGATTTCCACTCTGACCCTTGTCGAGTACAAGCATTGACCCTTCAGTGGGCAGGTCTTAGCCCTTAACGACTTTGGGACAGATTTTTATAGTTCTACATCAATATTTCATGTTAAAGCCGTCTGGAGTGTACGTGGTGTTATTAAACGAATTTCTAAAGTGCTGATGAGAATATTTCGTGATTGTGGCAAGGAATGACTCGTTGACATGCATACGAGTTTTACGTGTCAACTTTGATTGTATATTCAGCGAAGCTCTTTGCAATTTGGTAGTCAAACTGAGCATGTAAAAACCAATCAGCGGCTCATTTCTGCTAATTCAATACTTGGGTGTCGCGAAAATATTCAAAGTAGGATTCCATTGCAGTGGTGAAAAAAAATTTGTATTCTACTAAATCTATATCCTCTCTGCGGGGGACACTGTCTACTAAACCAATTGCATCGAACGTCATGCGATGCGATACGAGTGGCAGTTGCCTTCCATCATCTATACCCGCGACGCGTTACTCATTCTAAAATAATGTACATATGAGAGAATAAATAATTTTGGTTTTCTAGAAAACGCATTTATTTATAACAACCCTCACCACACACATATATATGTGCATAGTGGTGACCCCGACGTGATGTGACATGTAAATGTAATGGGACACTACCTACTTTCTCGAAATCGTCGTTTATGTTCAAGCAAAACAAAAATATTTCGTAACAACGAAAATTATTAATAAAAAAATGAATAATAAATATTTTCTAATTTTTCCAACGGGCTTCTATTCTAAAGCCTTTCAAGAATTGCTCCAAGAAAGGAAAAAAAATTAAATTTATAGTTTAACAATTATCACACTTGCAATGTTCATGTTCAAGCAAAAAAAAATTATTAATTAACTATTGAATAACTAAATGAAAAATTGTTATAAAAAAAAATTTCAAGCAGATTATTGTTCATTCATCTATTCAGTTAGTGCCTGAATTTTTTCAATTTTTTATTTTCATATTTAGTATGTTTAAATAATATTTATTCATTAAAGGGCCGATGTGGGTGTGGCTTGCGTAAGCCAGAGTACCCGTTTTCGGCCGTATTTTCATCCCTCTGGGAAAATTATATATATTGGTCTTACAGTTTCGGGAGTCGAGACTTTTTTATCGGAAATTTCCTCCTATTTAACGAACTTTTTTCAAAATTGCTTAAATGTTAACATTTTTTGAGTTATTAATGAAAAACTAATTATCATTTTTTTCATCTTATTTTGTTAATAACAATTGCAATTTTTTACCTGCCCCAAAATCCTTCAAAATCATTTTTCTAGAGGTGATTCCGAATCGAATGAGCTATCGCTCATATTTTTAGGACCTTTATCTCTATTTATGAAGTTTTTGAACTTATTGACTAGAATATAGTGTATACGTCTCGAGCGGTTTCGCGGTTATAACGGTTAACCGCTCCCGGAAATAAACCGTAGTGCGGCCTAGGCTTTACATCAGACTGCCACTTGCCATCAAATTTATTTCATATAGACCCAGTAGTTTGTGACAACAATGCCTGATATATAAAAACAAACATATACACACAAACGGACGGAAAAATGCACACGACAAAAACTATAACTAAAATTTTATTTCGCGATTTTTCACTTATAAATATTTATAGTCTCTTGCCACGGGAACGCCATTGCAATGAAGAGAATACCGAAATCTGACAAATCTACAATTGGGATGATTTTGACGAGATAGGAATAGCAGAATCGGCCTCAATTGTTTGTTTTGTAGACACTGACGCTTTGAAACAGTTTTGCTGCACTTTTCACTAATCATTTACTAACTTTTGAAATATGAACTTGATATTATCTTACACCACCTAAACATGAGTAATCAACACTATATACATCTTTATTACAATATTTAAATGAAAAATCTCAAATATCTCAGAGATAATAGAGAGTACCCCAGCCAGTAACACGGTAATAAGTGTTTTATAAGATAGATTAGACTACCAGCGTATTTTTATGACTTATGCTTAGATTAGCTTCTGCTCGCGACTTCTTCCGCGTGGTTACTTTAGGCTAACGCTAACTTCTGTCACATATGATTTTTGCAAAATTTTAACCGTTTACGCAGCGCACGCAGCGGAAGCTCTTAAAAGAAAAAAAACCCCGATTTTGAAATATTCTTGATTGGTGCTCCGCTTCTATTGGTCTTAGCGTGATGTCATATAACCTATATAGCCTTCCTCGATAAATAAGTTATCTAACACTGAAAGAATTTTTCAAATCAGACCAGTAGTTCCTGAGATTAGCACGTTCAAGCAAATAAACAAACTCTTCAGCTTTATATATTAGTATAAATTATTATTTTTAATATATAAACACTGTGTCAAATGTATATAAATACTGTGTGTAATGTAATGTCTGTCTCATAGATTTCAGTTCTATTCAGATAATAAATATTTTTAATGTAAGCCAATTAGTAAGGCTTTGAGAACTTTGTAAACCTCACTAAGGAAATTTCCTTAGTGAGATTTACAAAGTTCTAAGTGTCGATTATTTTCTACTATACCTACTTCCACCAAAAATGACCGCTTAGAATATTATATTAACAACATTAAGCAGTCGTTTAGACATTTCATTAACACAATAAAATCTTTATTAGTTGTCATAAAAGGTATATTTTTACGATTATTAGGAAAATTCTCGGATAACAATTGTTTATGCGCGTAAGAAGGTCAATAATACCATTTATGGTAGCTCGATGTTTGCTCGTAAAAATTGGTCTCTTTTGCCATCGGGGTTGCCCGTTTATGGAAATTTCCATGTATTCATATAATTAATACGCTTAGGACCCGAGTAGGTGCAAGTGAAGTGAAGCACTTTTAAGTAAGACTTAAAAGTCGCTTGTCGGTCCCGTCAGTCCGCAAGACAAAACGTGATGAGTGAGTGTGACGAGCTCCAATAGTTCCAATTCCCTACTTATTAGAAAGACTCTATATACTTGCAACATTATTTGTGCCTTTATTTACGTGCCTGCGGAAATAATTACATGGCGCTCACGCACACATTCATTGGCTTTGTGCTTCAATCCCGAGTGTAATTTTGTGGGAAATTATATCTCTAGGTATTATTACTCTAAGCCTATATTGATATTTTTTTGGATTATATATAAAAAAAAAATTTATCATCTGATCTACGGACTCTAGTTCCGTACCCTTTTTACAACTTAATTATTGTTAGAGTTTTTTGAATTTATACACGCTTATAGTTTATGTGTTATTATGTGTGACATTAATTTTATGATTTTTGTGTTGTGTTGTGTATCTTAAGAATAACTTATATATTTTTTTTTTCTAATTTTAATACTTAACTTATACTAATGTAGAGTGTATCTGTTACATGCTGGTGTTGTGAGAAAGTGCATGTGCAGTGTGTGCCTTATGTCTATACCTATATATATTATCTTAACTAGTGCCATGTATGCTGTTTTTTATTTCTGTGCCTAGGTTATTAATTTTTAGGCTCTTTGTGAGTCTTGGTTTGTTTGTGAATTGTGCGTGTAATGCAATGCAGTGGTATTGCTCGTTGGTGTGAGTAAGTGTATGTTTTGTTGTTTTTGATTGTGTGTTTGTGACTTTGTGTGGTGTTATAATTTATTATTTAATTGTCGTGACATGAAACATTTTTAGTGGATTATATATTAGATAAGTCTTTATTGCTCATCAAAATAAATAATTATAATACTTCATGGTAAAAAACAGGCGGTCTGGTCGCTAAAAGCGATCTCTGCCAACTTCTAGCTTAAAAGAAATTCTTAACTAATTTGAAAATACAGGTGGAGCAGACAAAAGATAGGGCTGTACGATTCAAATATACCTACTTACAGTAATTTATAAATTTAATGAGACATTTATAGAATTCCAATAAATATATTAATTCCAAAATAAATATATTCATTAACATAATCACGTTAAGATAAAATTATTAAACAACAAAAACAGCAAACTTTACGATATTTACTAAACTTTTTATTTAAAAAAATATTAAATATTTTCCTTTAAAATCGGGAATTTTGACAGCTGACAACACTAGCCAGTACATAAATTGATCTATTTATGCCGATGTTGTGTTTGTTGTTTACGTTTGTTTGGGAAATCATAGTAACTGGAAACAAAGTTAACGATTCCTGGAAGCGGCTTCGTTTTGTGTGACATACGTAACTACCACAAATGGAAATGTGAAAGTGTCTTTGTGATATTTGTTAGTTGCTTCTACCTGAATCATCCAATTTACCTGAAATTTGTATACTCGTAATGTATGTACTTTCAATAGCCGCATTATATTGTTGCGAGTGCGGCACTCGAATTAAAATGCCGTTGGAATTACTATAGAATTTACAACTATAACTATACAAATATAACTGGACACAACCAGTACAAACAGCATAATTCAATAACACGCGCAAAGTGCGTCACTATATCGCTTGTCGAATGTACGTCTTGCTCGTATCGTAATCCTCGCTTGACTGCCTGCCCCCTCCGTTCGGGCATTCCTTTTATCCAGTACAAATACAATATGCCTCGACGCAACACAATAATTTCCAAGAATTAGTTCGACACACCTGGCTAATGGCTTCCATAAAACGAGTACAATAACAATATAATGTTTTTCTTAATTACAAATTTTAAACACAAAGTAAACAAAAGAAGTCCAAATGCGGTTAAGGTAATAAACGAGGTTTATGGCAGGTAGATGTACATTCACTTTTTGTCGGCATAGTAACGATACATCCATTGCTTTTTCCAAAAAAATGGAATGATATTCGTGACACAAGGATTCAAAGTTTATCTAAACGGCATAAAAGCGAGAGATTAGTATGAAACGACTTTTATTTTATAGAGTTGTGTACTTTCGATACAAGGAATGAATGTGGGATAATTGTTATCCCAAAGAACAGGATTGTTTTCAAATTCGTAAAGAAAGGTTTTTTAAACTAAGTTCCACTAGAGAAGATTTTAAGGTCACACTAGAACTTCTGCCAGAAGTCCCAGCTTGCCATACACAACGCGGTGCTGGTACCTACGCTCACGTATGGAAGCGAGAGTTGGGTATGGAAGAGAGAGCATGAAAGTAGAGTAAACGCGGTCGAGATGCGAGCACTGCGCAAAATCTGCGGAGTGACGCTCGCGGACCGCATTCGTAATACCGAAGTAAGAAATAGAGTTGGTCTGAAAGAGAGTGTCGGGGTGAACGTAAGGAAAGGAATGCTCCGGTGGTTCGGGCATGTGGAAAGAATGTATAATGAAAGAATAACTAAACAGATATACAATGCAAAAGTGGATGGATGCAGAAGTTGCAGAAGGCCACGACATACCTTCCAAGATCAAATTGATCGTGTACTAGCAGGTGATGTCAGGAGCCTTAAGGACAGGCAAGCGTGCATGACAAGAGGTATGAATGTCAAAGAACCAAGTGAGGTGTGTAAGAATAAGCCTGAATGGCGGTCTGTTGTTCGTGCCTACCCCGCAAGGGACCTGGCGTGAAGTTATGTATGTATGTATTATTATTAACATCTAAGTTAAAATTTAAATCTACTTCATATTCTATGTACATCGCAACATGTTGTCGCTTTTTAGCTAGAAGAAATGGCATGTAACTCCCCAGTAACAATGCTAGTCAAGTAATCACATTTGTTTATCTCAGGCTCTGGTTTTAAGTGCATACATACGTCATTTAATTAATTACTGTTCGTAGAATTAATGGAGTTGTATTATCACTAATCACCTCAGGATATGGTATCCAAACTCATACATGCGCCGCTCATTCTTAGGTCGGCGTGCCAGTGAATTAATATTTACTTCTGTCCTTGATGGTTGCATGTCGACTGATGATCAGTCTAGTCTTCTGTGTACAGTTCTATACAAGTAATAATTCCTCCCGATGTATCTGCGCAGTAGATCAATTTTAGTAGCATGCGACAGTGTACGAATCGTGTAAGCGGAACAGAGCTATGAATGCCTAGCAAGCAACACTCTGCCATATCGGGTTGCGAATAAAGTTCAATATAGATTATTTACATGAAGGAAGCCGGTCAGCACTTTTCTGCGCAAACAAAAACTACTGATCGGAAGAATAATTTGTGTAAAATTGTTATTTATATTTCAAATAATATACTCACATATACTACAGTATCAATACATCGATTCCTAGTCAAACATAAAGTTACTCTTGCATAATCCATGAAACATGCAGGTGCTATAAACACTTACCAAATTATTCGTTAAAAATAAAGCAAGCAGAAGTTGCCAGTTTGTACAATTAGCACCAAAAACGTTCAGATTCAACACACAGAGCGCGTTTCTGGTAAACATTTCGCCCTTATCTAAACAGCTGAGTCCACAACCGCATAATTAGTGCACTTTTATCTCCGCCAAGTTAATGGGCTGCTGGTTTCTTGCACGTGTAAGTAATGCCTTTAGAATAAATATTTCTGATATTAGTAGGATTAATTAAATTGAACTTTGTTCAAGGCATAAAACTGAAAGAAACAAAGAAATAATTTATTTGCTAGCAAAGCGACAATACAAGAATGTACAAATAATTTATACATTTCTATGGTTAAATTTATAAGTTGTACGCCGCATTACAAACAAATGAGTTCGAACAGTTTAGTATAAAGCCGTGTTGGAAGCGTTGATTTTCAGTGCCTAATGATTTAACAATACTCAATGACACTTGACTCTTTTCTTCCATGATCACGGCTACTGGAAAGTGGGCAAAACGTCGAAATAATAAAAATCAAATAAATTACCGCGCTTAAAACCGTTAAAACGCAGTTTTATTGTGTAAACTAGTAGTGAAAAGTTAAGAAAATATTAGCAGCATTACTCTTTGAAACGCTTGAGATCTGAGTTATCTAAATGAATGCAATTTCCTGCGGGGGGCGGCCTGTCGTAA
This sequence comes from Dendrolimus pini, assembly GCA_949752895.1. NCBI lineage: Eukaryota > Metazoa > Arthropoda > Insecta > Lepidoptera > Lasiocampidae > Dendrolimus > Dendrolimus pini. Next base: position 16,678,351 of record OX457144.1, on the reverse strand, counting down.
GAGGCGACAAAACAACCCACAGCCAGGTGGTAAGGGATTGGTCTGACTGGATGGCTACGACCCTAGTCTAGAGTATGCCACCGCCATAACAACCTTGAATTATGTTCCGACAATAGTGGCCAGGCTCCAGTCTCCATTTAGAAAGCAGCAGCGTATTTGAATCTCCTTGGTGTTGCAAATGTCTATAAGCGATGTTAACCGCTTTCCATCAGGTGGGCCGTCTGCCTGTCTGCTGAACGCATGCAATAAGAAAAATCTAAATAAACTAAATTATTGTACGTGTTCTGGTTTAGCAATTACCTATTTCTGTTGTCTTTCTTATACTCCATCCATAGGCTTAATGAAAGAAATCGCCATGGGCGATAAGACCGCCGATTGTACTTGTATATTAATGTTCTTGATTATATGTAGCATTTTTGTATAATAAAGTTATTCTATTCTATTATCTAGTAAAGCTAGAATTAAATTAAAATAAACTGAGTGTAGCAATTATAAAAACCCTTAAAAATTGTTTTAATTATTCACGAAACATGCTTTAATTCTCTGTATAAATAACAATCAAAAGAGACAGACGAAAGGAAGCATGAAATGGAGCACTCGTCGACCCTCGAAACTAAGCGAAACAGTATTTAAACACTTTAGGTATTACATTTTGATCCCCAGTAAGACAATTACCGGATCCATTAATTAGGACAATGGCGTCAACAGATTATCAATCTGGGAATTAATTGCCGGCAGCGATTCGCCGACTGACGGCCACAAATACAGTGTTGGGTACATTTGATAATGTCGGTCAGCAAGCAGCATTGCGTTGCTCAGGGCCCCAATTCTGCTATTAGGTACTGTATCGTCAAAATCGTAGAATACTATCATAGGTTTGCATGATTTCGGTATTCTGTTAATTCTAATGGCGACTCGATCTTTATAAACATTTAAAAGCGAACACTCGCAAAGTTGGTAGTTCTTCCATGTTAATTTCGGCTAACGCCTTCTACTAGTGTTAATACAAACTTTCTACTATTATTCCGCTGCGACGATGTCGAGATGACATTATGGATTTAGTAGAATACGCTAGGTAATAAACTACAGGTCTACATTCACTTTGTCGGCACTCGGTCGTAACAGTATGAAATGGAAATTTTAAATAGAAAACCAACATTGGTTTAATTTTAATGAGATATTTCGACAAAGCGCTACATAGGCTACCAGTATCGCGGATAAGAAAACTATTTTGGTATGAGAACTAGAGCAGAGCCGCCGTAAATCCAACAAAAACTGAAAGTGGTTAATCATAACATTTGTCATGGATTTTCTAACCGCCCCTCGTTTTATCTTTAACCCTAAAGTCATCTGTCATTCGAGGGTAGGCCATATTTATGGGGGATTGCAATTAATTGCTTTTTAAGAGTCACAGGGTTTTAATGGGAATTCAATTAAAATCAATGTACATAGTATAGGACGCTATTATTTTCATTTTTTATCCGTGCAGGAACGGAGACAGAATACAATTTCCAGCGGCCTGTCGTAAGAGAAAGCAACCCACAGCCAGGTGGTATAATCTCTGTCATAACATTGAGTTGTGTTCCGGCATTAGTGGCAAGGTCTCAAAAGTCAAAAAAAGTCTCCCTTTAGAAAGCGGCAGCACATTGGTAGCACCTTTGGTGTTACAAAAGACTGTCGGCGATGGTAACCACTTTCCATGACGTGGGCCGTATGACTATCTGCTGAACTCATGCAATAAAAAACCTAGCGACAAGTGTATCTACCTTTATCTAGCTTGTTACCTTCTTAGTTTCAAGATAGTATTTCCAGCATATTTATTTGTACCTGCAACAAAAAAATAGTATTATGTATTTTTCACTTTAACAAGTATGTATTATATGTCAACTGTTTAATTATGTTTTGAACAAATACATTTGGTTTGATTTACAAGTGTTCAAAGTGAGACTGTGTTTATGTCTCTGAGAGTAGTGTCGATTCCGTTTTTTTGGCTACGTCAATTAGTTACTTTCATTTACAGTACAAGATGACTAGTAATGTGTAGATTGTGGCTAGATATAATGGCAGGTGTAAGACATCTTCACTTTTATAGTTGTCATATTCGTAACACGAATCTGCAAAAGCGGCCTGTTTAAGCCTTCTGATTTTATATAAGAGTTTATATGGTACAGACCAGCATAGCAGCAAACGGTCTACCTTACTGTAAGTGGTTAATATCAATATTAACCACTAACCAATATTTGCAATATATCAATACTAGGACGGAATAAGTACGACGTATTAGGGCCGATTTTTTAATTCAATAAGTGCACACCGCACCAAAAATCAGCTTTGTGTTAGATGTACGAGTAATTGCGGCACAGCAATATGCTGAGCGCAAATCTTGTTTGCTGAAAATGCGGCTTACAAATTCTCAGAATATGCTCTGTGTATAATAATGTATAAGGAATATAATTACGTCGCTATTACTTCAAATAAAGTCTATCTTTCTTTCCGTATTAAAATATCCAGATATCGAAAACGTGATATGCGAGTGCTAGGGCACAATAATTTCTCATATCATCGATAAGAGCACTAGCTGCGAGGCATAACGTGACACGAGTGCACCCGATCCCCAATCACGATGCACTTGAGATAAGCACGGCACTAGTGTACACACGATATGCAATTTATAGACGAGAAAAATAATTGGTATTATTGCACACATTTAAACCGCTCCACTGGCTATGGAGCGAGTGTGGAAGGAAAAGACATATTGTGATGACCCCAATTAATTGGGAATTAGCGAAAGAAAAGAGAGACTGGTTATGGAGCGAGTAGCGTTGAATGACTCTCTTATGCATAGAATTAGGTATTAAGATATCCGTACTACTAAAATATTAAGTGTATCGTTCTTGATAAAATAGTTTTTTTATTCCATAGGTTACCATCGCCTATGAACATTTGCAACACGAAAGGTGCTTACTACAAATGCGTTGCTATCTCTTAAGGGAGACTGGAATCTGGTCACAAATGCTGGAACACAACTCAAGGTTTTATGGCGGCATACTCTAGACAGAGGTGGTAGTCATCCAGTCGGATAAATACCCTTCCACCTGGCTGTGAGTTGTTTTGTCGCCTATTACGACAGGCCGCCCGGCCGCAGGAAATTGTATACTTTCTCCGTTCCTGCACAGATGGAATACTATAAGTAATCAAATCTCACTAGAGGTCGCAGAACGCATCCATAGTCTACTCTAAAATTACATAGCCGCCCTCACCACGTCTAGTCTAAATTTATGCCGCTCCTCCACGCGGCCGTAACGCTTTTTGGTGACAGAAAGTCCTACCCCCCCCACACCCCCCGTCTATATAGAAGTTTCACTTCAAAAATTTCATCAAGATCGATGATGTCGTTCTCTAGTTATGCGCTTACCTACATTTCTGCGATTCATTTTTATTTATATAGATTGCAATAAGAAACATTCTAATGTGACACTTTATTACGCCGTTAACATCAATTATATCGAAAGAGATTATAATATGGAATTACAACGTAATATATGAAAACTCTATTCCATCTACTATTTTAAAATAAATATTTTATTATCGTGCACAAGCGCTCAAGCAACAAGTGAGAATTGCAGCAATTGCTGTATATTTTTACATGCAACTCAGTATATTCTTGCAAGGGGCACCCCGTTGCCATGGCGACGTAATTCTGTTTAATCCCCTTTATTTCATGCCACCCTCCGCTGCAATCGCCCTCGACTGTTATTCGTCAAGCCTTACAGGACGTCTTCAATTACACCGTACTTGAAATAATAATATTGTCAATATAATACAGATGACCGTGTCAAGAATTGCAAATTTCAATTTATGAGTTTTGAATATTTGGTAAATATGATTTATAACCATATACACAATTTATACTAAATAATTAAAAATGACCAAGTTGGCGGTAGGCTAAATAAACATTAACAATACTCACTGACAGTTGACATCTTTGTTTTCCGTGATGACGGCTACTGAAAGTTGCCAAAAAATCAGAATAATAAAAATCAAATAAATTACCGCACTTGAAACCGTTAAAACGCAGTTTTATTATTTATACTAGTCGCGAAAATTTAATAAAATATTTTGATATATTTCTTTGCTAATTCTTTCGCACAATGGTAAAAAACAAGCACAGTTACTTTCGCATTTATAATATTAGTACAGACAAAATCCAGTTATACACAAAGCTATAAAAAGAAGTTTGTTTAATATCATGAAGAAGACCATAAAGATTGATTAAGTCCAACATAATTTTTGTTTACACAAACATTAATTTTATTGGCTCATTAAAGAGTAACTAGTTTGGGAGTTGAGAGTTATCTACTAAGTTTAATTAGATAACGCGTAAACAAAAACATTATTCCCTTTTGAACTGCACTGATTTAGTGCTGCTTATATAAGGAAAAGGCTTTTTATTTATTGTTTTATTCGTTTAGCACCTAAATGATAAGTAAGGTATTGTTACAACCTAGGCGCCGACAAAGACATATATTCCACGTACAAATCTGTAAAAACACATTTTATTACCTGTCGGCATTTGAACTAATTGTAATCCTTTTATGAACGTCTTCTTTTGTTTAGTTATTTATGTTTCTAATTATTTTGGAGAATAGCCTATAGTCCTATTTAATAAAACTACGTTTTAACGGTTTTAAGCGCGGTAATTAATTAAGTTTTGTTGTTGGACAAACGTCACCTTTGTCGTCCGTGACCACGGCCACTGAAAGGCGGCCGAAACGTCGGACAAACCAAAACTTTATAAATTACCGCGCTTAAAACCGTTAAAACGTAGCTTTATTATGTATACAAGTCGCGAAAATTTAGAAAATGTTATAGTCCTATTGTTTTTTTTTTATTGCAGGAGCTCAGCAGACAGGCAGACGGCCCACTCGATGGAAAGCGGTTACCATCGCCAATGGACATTTGTAACACCAAAGGTGCTACAAATGCGCTGCTACTCTCTTAAGGGAGACTGGTTACTAATACCGGAACACAACGCAAGGTTGTTATGGCAACATACTTTAGGCCAGGGGTGGTAGCCATCCAGTCGGGCAAATGCCCTACCACCTAGCTGTGGCCGCCCGGCCGCAGGAAGTTATGTTCTTTCTCCGTTTCTGCACGGATACAACTCGTTCTCGCTCGTTAGCATAATTAGCCAGGTGTTGCGGATTCCTTTGCATTTGTGAAGTATAAAATGACGGCCTGATGGAGAGAGGAGGCAGTTGAGCGACGATTACGATACGGGCGTGACGTGTGTACATTCGGGAATCTAATAGTCACGGACTTTGCACGTTTTATTGAATTAAGACCTTCTGCACTATGTTTGGATTTGTTGTGTTCGGTATATTGTACCTGTGTTATACGTGTTTGTTGTTCTAATAAGCTCTATAATAATTGTAACGGCATTTAAATTTGAGTCCTGCTAACTCGAACAGTATTTATGAATTTATCATTCAGATTTTTTTAGGCAGAATAAGAAGAGTTTATAATAAATACCAACTAAGTACGTGTGGCAGTGTTACAGAACGATAAGCGGTTTCAAGAATTCTAAGGGAGCCGTTGGTACGTCAATGTCAACCGTGCTGTTTTACCATTACACCAAGCGTACTGTTTTACCATCAAGGTAAGGCAGTTCCTAATTTAAAAAAAAATTAAAATAATTTGGAATAAACGTTACTGTGTGAATGAAGACATTCTAGTCAGCTAAGCCGGCAGTCAAGAATTTGTCAGGGCGCCCCCTGCATTTTTAAGGCACCCCATCTGTTCACGAAAGTGCAGTTTTATGCCCCCGTTACCTTACAAAACGCTGTATAGCACGCAATAAAGATATTTTCGTTTATTAGGGTTCCTCATTCCTTAAGAAAATCTTGACTAAATTTATTAGTGCTAGTATTATGATATTTAATTATGTATATTATTAGCACTTTAGCCTTCGGAGAGACTTCGCGTCTCTCTGCGTATTCTACCAAGTGTACAATGCGGACTGTTTAATAAATTACTTAATCATAAATTTATTATAAAACTTTAACAATACTCGTTGGACAATTGTCATCTTTGTCGTCCGTGACCACGACTACTAAAAAGCGACCGAAACGTCGGAATAACCAAAATCAAATATGAATTACCGCGTTTAAAACCGTTAAAACGTAGTTTTATTATTAATTTTATTTCAGTAGAAAGGCAGACGGCCCACTTGATGGAAAGAGCGGTTATCATCGCCTATGGACATTTGTAACACCAAATAAATAAATAAAAAAAATAAAAATGTATTTATTTCAAAAAGTCCATACATGTAAGTTGCCGGGGCTTCCCAGAAAGTAATCAAATGACACTTGTGTTGGGAAACCTCGCTCTTCCTATGTTACATTAATTTTTAGGACTATTAGTGTGCATATGTGTGTGTGTGTGTGTGTGTGTGTGTGTGTGTGTGTGCGCGTGTGTGTGTGCGTGTGTGTGTGCGTGTGTGTGTGGTAGTTTAAATGGAATACAAATCCCTACTAATTACTACTACATTAAGCATGTATCAGATTCAAGCTAATATAAGCAAGATGTCTTCCACTTCATCATAATTAAGGGTAAGGAGCCATTCAGTCAGATGCGATTTATTTGATTATAAACACGGGGGGCTCGAGTTACATATTGCCGACTAGCAAAGACTGAACGTGCGGAGTATGTAGGGGCAACTATGTCATACCGTCTTTTCCTAAGTTTTGCACGGTCGAACGGTAACCCTATGTGGTATCTAAGTGTCATGTGTAAGATATAGAGTTTCCTGACGGAGAGAAGCTTAGAAATTGCATACATCCCTGTATGCAATTCAGTACACAACTCAAGGTTGTTATGGCGACATACATTAGACCAGGGGTGGTAGCCATCCAGTTGGGCAAATACCCTACCATCTGGCTATTATGTATACAAGTCGCGAAAACGTAAAATAATATTAAATTGCTTATTCTAATTCGCTAAACAATTTGCACATCGTCATAAAATTGACGTAATACATAATAATAATTAGTATATGTAATAATATAATAAGTAATACGTAAGTACATAAAATTGAAATTGCATCTGGTGAGCAATTTATAAATCATGGCCATGTTTTATAGATTGCTTACCAGTCTTGGTTTTTTGACGATGTGCAAATTGTTAGGCAAATCAGTAAATGCTTATCTTTACCAAGACAGTGTTTAAATATTTTGATGATAGTTTCTGGGATCTTACTAGACTATATTTAACTTTTCTCATATTATCTCTCCACACGATCTTGTCTATTTATTTACTAATTTAAATGTAAATGACATATACGTAATGTAAGCCAAATAAAAAAAATAAGTACCAATTATATATATAGAATAACATGAAAAAACAAAACGTTTCGCTTCCACGTTCCTACTACGTACGAGGAACTGCAGAATGCACTAACAGAGACCGTGTTTCCCGAAAATTACAATCTGGGTGTCTTCAAGTTTCGTGCGAATAGGTATTAATTAATCCAGGTATGTTCCATCTATCTCCGTCTGAGATTAGGCATGATCGTGGTCAAACGCGAACCTATTTATCATTAAATAGTTGCAATCTTTCTATGTATGTTTGAATGTGATAAGCTCAAAATTTACCTTATTTGACACATCGCACGCTTAATTAAACAAATTATTTAAAAAACAAATTAATTAAAAAAAATCATTTAAGTCTTTAATTTTAGCTGAATGTGTAAGGATTTATACCCAAGTAAAATAAGTTAAGTTTATTTATTGATAGTGCCTAAAAGTTGAAAAAAGACTCGTACTTATTCTTACCTATTTCAATTTATAATTAAAAAAGTAAACAAATTCTGCAGAAAATTAACACCAAATTGCACTAATATATTTGCTTCTCTCGTCGCAGCAGTTAGTAGAAAAAAGAGGCTTTATTTCACCGACCAACTGTCAAATTGCGCGGCAGTTAGAGAGCATTTATTATTTATGATAAGTTCTTAAGTTTTGTAATATAATCTCCAAACTCATGATTTTTGAATTATTTCTTCGTTTTATTAAACCTGCGAAATGTCGTTTTGCGCCGTTTATTGAAAAATACTCGTCAATATCGTTGCGGACTAACTCGGACGTTTAGAACGGAGCGGTAATTAGTATTCTGACGACGCGCCGGCAGACTTCTATGGTACGGACTTACGGTATACCGAATTTCAGCCAAATCCGTCCAATAGTTTGTCCGTAAAAGTATAACGAACATAGAGACGAATTGATTTTTATCCCAGAAACTATACCAGTTTTTGGGATAACAAGTATATGAACATAGTTCATCCTCGGCATCGAATATATATCCTCGTATAATAAGTGTCAGCCAAATCGGTACAGTAGATTTCCCGTGAAAGCGTAACAGACTCTGGGTTCGATTCCTCGTATAGTAAATTTCGGAAACGTATTTTCTCCGTTATTTACTATGGTCTGGGTGTCTGGGATCGGCCCCAGAGTAGTCCGTTCTATATTACCCATAACACAAGCGTAACTTGCTTAATTTGGGGATATACAATATATGTGCTTGTCTGTCGATTTGATTTATTTATTTATTAGTTTTATATCTCCAAATTTAAATTATAAAAATGACCGCACGGAACCCATCTACACCACGTAGACTTTTCACGCTCGTCTTTTTCTTCGACATTTTTTCCCTCTTCATAACCCGTAATGGATAGAGACATGAATTTATTTGAATAAAGAGAAGCTTATTGAATTCTCGTACATAATATATATTCTTATTGAAATAAATATACAAAAATATGTTAATTAAGCACTAGTAGGGATACGTTCTATTTTATAGTCGATATAGGGTTCACAAAAAAGGTTACATAAATAGTTGTTGCAACAAATTTATTATTTCAATGTATTATCTTATACTAATATATAAAGCTGACGAGTTTATTTGTTTGTTTGATTGAACTTGCTAATCTCAGAAACTACTGCTCTGATTTGAAAAATTATTTCAGTTTTAGATAGCCCATTTATTGAGGAAAGCTATAAGGCTATATAGCTAAGACCAATAGGAGCGTATCACCAATAAAGAATGTTTCAAAATCGGGGGATTTTCTGAACTTACTTTTTTTAACTATTCCACGCGGACGAAGTAGCGGGCAGAAGCTATTTGTATATACTTGACATAAGTATATACAATAATAGTAAGTAGCCATCGGAAAACCGTCTGCGTGGCTTATAGCATTGCATCAAATTACGCTAGCCATGCTTATTTCAGTTCTTGTCAACGTTGAAATTTATCGGCCATTATTGTACATTGTCATTGTAATGCAGCTCATTATATCACGGATAATGATTGCCTGTCGTTTGATAGTTAAGCACCCCATCAGTTTGATTGCTTTATGTTATTATTCCACATTAATGTGCAATTACTTGCATTTGTCTTCTGTGTCTTTGTGTACAGGAGTAATGGCTCAGAATCTATATATTTTTATGAATTAAGAAGGGTTTTCTATGTGGCTTAATATATACATATATTATAATGAGTTAATATCACTCACTAACTTTAAAAAATATATATTGCATGAGTTCAGCGGACAGGCAGACGGCCCACGTGATGGAAAGTAGTTACCAGCCTACGGAAATTTGCAACACCAAAAGTGCTAAAATGCGCTTTTGCTTTTTAAAGGGAGACTGGAACCTGTCGGTATCTCAAATAGCGCCATCTTTAAACATCGAATGTTCGCGGAAACAACGTTTTTATGGCATAACAACTAAGTACTTATTTTAACAATCGTCAAAGTTATACATCGTATACTATTACAAGATTCATATAATCTATTAAATAACGACATTACTATATGAGTAATTACTACAACTATAGTTTCATGACATCTATAAATGAATACATATTAGCTGCTATATAATTTAGGATGCCAACGCTATAAAAAGTCTGGTCAAAAATTTGGCCATATTTAAAAAAGAAAAAAACTCGATCCTTTATAACACGAAAACCTTTATTACACATTCACATTATCTTGTAATAAATAACATTAAAGAAGCATCTCAAGTAGGAGCACAAGTCTTAACTAATACCATCCAACAAACTGCAGTCCCAAAAGCCAGTGCAATGAATCTCACAAGTTCCGCGAAAGACTAATCTGTGTTTAAGTCCAAACTAAGTTGTGTACAAGAGTGGTTAAGTAAATGGACAACTTGGCCGGCACTTTCGTGCAAAAGAGGCACATCACTAAGTTACGGTTCAGTTCGTTGTTAAGCTGTGTTACTGGGATACTCAGAGACGTAATGTTACTATGTACTGACTGTTTACTGTCTCGATTAACTTTTGAAGTACGAGATGAAATTTTTTGAAAATAATTCACACTTTTCTGATGTTTAAGAAATGTTGACATGTGAGGTACTTTTTATTAAACGGTTTTAACGATTGGCACGCACTTATCCCATGTTTATTAGAGTCAGTCAAAGATGAAAACAGTGGACTGTATCGCTACACCACCCGTCACTGTGCTTAGAAATTATTATTTTTCAATTCAATTTATTTTCCAAAATTTACTTTTATTATATACTAGGATATGCCCGCGACTTGAAATTTCCGCGGAATTCCCGGGACACAAAGTATCGCTGCATTTGAAAAAAAGTGTATAGGCTATCGTTTTAGTGGAATTTGTGTCGGAATAAGCTAATTTTTATGCACCCGAACAACTTTAAACCGCTCCCGGGAAAACTCCCGCGGAATTTTCGGGATAAAAGATAGGGCAGAGTTTAAGTCTAAGAATTAGCTGTCGATCAACGAAAACCGCATCAAAATCGGCCCATTAGTTTTTACGTGAATCCCGAACAAATACACAAAACGACAAACGTTTATATAGTCTATTCCAGTTGTTCTTTTAAAATAGCTTTAATGTACAGACATGGCATGTTTAGAATTTTATAATATAGATTAATGAGTATTTTATTAACGTTCTATAACACAAATGCAAAGATTGTTAAGTACAGTACAGTAGAAAATAAAACCCTGTGTTGTGGATGCTACGATGCATTTGACAGGGACTTTTCCATTTATCTTGGTTTGTTTATAGGTCACCTATATGTACAATCTTATATTTTTATTCAGTCAACAAAAAGGTTTGATAAATATAAAAGGCAAATTGGACTTCTTAAAATATATATGGGTTTTTTTTGCGATTTCTGACTCTTTCAGTACTTCAACGACTGTTGGTCCAATAGAAGTCTTTGATCAGTATAAGAAACAGGATTGACAGGCATAAAAAAAATGTTTTCCGTAAAATGGCTTTTTTTCTTGCTAACTGTACATTTTTGAAAATCTGTGAATCAGGATCATAATTTCACAATAAACCATGAAGTCTCATTCGACCATTTTCGTGTAGCTGCAACGGTTAAAGTGCCTACTTCGCCGCTTAGAGTACTTTACTGCCCCGCTGAAAGTTTCCAACTTGTATACACACAATAATGAAACCCTCTAAATTAAGTCAGTTTAATGCATAAAGTAATCGGCGTGCAACTCGGCACTTACGAATAAGGTGTTCGGGTTCGACGCTATTTAAGACAACTTTGCTCATTACCCTAGTTTTTGGGGTGCATTCTAAATGCTGGACTACATGCAGTCGATTTCAAACTTTATCTTCAGATACATACAGATTGCAATAGCGTGGAGTGTGATAATGGATTTATGAGTATAGAGCGTAATGTAAAAGTTTGTGTTATCACATCGTCTAGGATATATATCGGACGATATGTTTGGTTGTATTTCTAAGAACAGCTAAATCTGCCAATATCTGTTATATTATAAATATGTTAACATCAGAACAAGACGTGAGAATGGAATGTTAAGGTGGTTTGGACATGTCGAGAGAATGGATGACAGGAAACCAACTTAATAAGTGTATGATAACAGTGTGGGTGGTAGAGTTGGAGCCGGTAAACCGAGATTTACATAACACGATCAAATTGCAGATGTCTATAAGAATAATCTGGTAAAAAGCACCTAAAATAAACATGTGTGTATGAAGAGATTAATAAAGTTAGATGAAGGAAAAGAGGTATATCATCCATTGTCTCTGCCTACTCCTATGAGAAAGAGGCGTGATAGCTAATATGTATGTATACATCTATACAGGTGTAGAGTTTGAGTACAATAAATTTTAAAATGAGAAATAATCAGATGGGCTGATTCGGACCAGAAGACTCCGATAATGCAATTTTTAGTATATTTGTAGGCCATTTCTTTTGACTGTTTGAGCTTCCAGATTTCGCAGTGGTAATGAAAGGCGCTAATTCAGGTGAGAATAACTATTGTACATTACAAACAAGTAGTCGTTAGCTTGAAGTCGTTGAGTTGAAGTTGGTATTTCTAAATTAAAAAATGATGAACGTTTTTCTTGTGTCATGGTGTCAATTTGATGTTTTTTTTTATCGCCTTCATTCGCCATCTTATAATAGGAAAGAGGGATTTACTTTTTTCTAATTTATTTCTTTTCTTTAAAACACAACTATTACAAGGGAAAGGGGACTAAGATACTTTTATTTATTTTCTTTTTTCAAAACTCTCATTTGTACTACAATATTTAATACTAATTCCTTAACATCATAACATTTATTTTCTGTTACTTACTATACTTTGTTTACACTGTTTTATTACTACCGATTGTGACAAGTTGATATTGACAATGGATTATTGAAATAATTTATTGGGATAAAAATACGTTACGGATTTAAATGAAACTTGACGGATTATATATCCTGTAGATATATAATCCGTCAAGTTTCATTTAAATCCGTTCAGGTGTTTCCACATGATACTCTAAAAGACTTACAGAAAAAAAATAAAAAATTTCATTTTAGAAACTTTGTTTGATTTAGCCCCTGATATTTTCTTGTTCTTAAATTCATCGTACAAGCTTGATATTCCTAACATGTTTATTATATTATAGCTAGATTGTCTGGATTACCTGTGTTGTTAAATGTCTGTCATAATAAATGCACGCTACCTTGCGTTTCTATAATTACATGATGTTTACCCATTTCAAATTTTCCATACACCCTTACAGCGCCATCATAATCATCACCGTACATAATGTATGACAGGCGGCTATCATACCATAAATTAAGCAATAAAATTCATATGACAGAAATGTAAGGCAATCATCTAAATCTATATCGGCTTGGCGTCACGCGAGCGATTGTGGACCGACATAAACGATCCGGCCTTGCCATTAGATTGTTCGTTTAAAAGAAAATTATAATGCTTTGCTCTTTACTGAATATTCAATTATCTATATATTGTTACACGCCGACAAAAGTGATTGCACACCTGCATTACCTTTTCTACATTTGGACTTATTTGTTTACTTTGTGTTTAAAATTTGTAAATAGAAAAAAAACATCCTATTATGTATTGTAATCGTTAATGATGGTAATTAACCAGGTGCGATTTTTAGATTCTATTGTTATACGGTCGTTCATTGTGTCAAAACATATTGTATGGTTAAGTATAATACAATGCCCGAACGGAGGGGTGAGGCAGTCAAGCGACGATTACGATACGAGATACAAGACGTGTGTACATTCGATGATCTATATAGTGACGGACTTTGCGCGTGTTCTTGAATTCTGCAGTTTGTACTGGTTGTGTCCAGTTATATATGTACCTGTGTTATACGTGTTTATATAGTTACAATAAATTCTATAGTAATTCCAACGGCATTTTAATTCGAGTCCTGTAACTCGTAACAATATTACATATATATATTGCCAGGTGGTTGGGTAAAAACCCGACTGGATGGCTATCACCCCTGGTCTAGACTATGCCGCCATAACAACTTTGAGTTGTATTCTGGCATCAGTGACCAGGTTCCAGTTTCTCCTTCAAGACCCTTAGCACATTAGCAGGACCTAGTATTGCTATTGTCCATATGCACCGGTAACCACTTTCCATCACTGTTGCGCCGTCAGCCTGTCTCTTGTGCTTCAGCAAAAGAAACATATGTATATAATATATAAAACATATATAGATAATTTAACATAAAACCATCACACATATTGTATAGTCCCAAGCTAAAGAAGGAATTACACGAGTGTATCTAGATACTCGTTTCTCACTTTATCCATTCTCGTAACATCGTACATCCATCTCTCAACATTCTCATCTTAGTCGACTGGAGTATAGTAAAATAAAGAGGTAATAAAAACTATTTCTTAGATACACTACGTTGTTTTATTACTACATAAAAGCTTATCAGCTTCTTTCCTATGTGTGTGTACAATACATATGTGCGGCTGATAAATGCATTCTATCAAATAAAAGCGCGTATAAGGGGTATATATGGGGATTTGGTTAAATCCCCTTTCGCCCAACAGATAAGAGGATCTGACGGACTGCGGAGAGCCACTATTCGCTGTATCGTATACTCGATCTCTTAGAGGATTGCTTGCGTGTACACCATGTGTAGAGCGAGGAGCATATTCATCTTGTGAACAAAAGTGAATAACCCAAGCGGAAACATATTTAAAATACATGACATTCCCTAATACACTTTAATTAAATCATCAGCCATGTTATTTTAACCGTGCAGGATCAGAGAAAAAACACTATTTCTTGCGGACAGGCGATCTGTCATAAGATACGACAAAAAACCCATAGCCAGGTGGTAGGGCATTTGCAAGTCTAAAAGGCCACCTCTAGTCTAAAGTATGATGCCATAATAACCTTGAGTTGTGCTCCGGTATTAGTGACTAGGTTCCAGTCTCCCTTTAGAGAGCACCAGCACATTATTAGTACCTTTGTTGTCATACAATAGAAAAAATCTATAGCTTGAAAAACAATCGAACAAAAAAAATTGATTGGTGTATTAATCATAAAGGCTCGATGACTGATTGTCAATACTAATAAATTGACTGCAAACCATAAAAAAACATTTCGATTGTTCAGTCGAGAAAAGTGTTTTCTTTTCTGTTGTTTTTCGGGATTTTCGTCCAAATGGACATGCCAATTCCATTAGCCTACAGTCTACACTGTAGTCTTTATTACATTTATCTCGAGCATTGGTGAGCACTAATGTTTTGAAAATCTTTAGCTATTTTAGAAGTAGACTCACACATTTCGAATAATTCCTATGTCCATTTTGTTCAATTGTTGTTTGTTCATCAGTAGCCTCCGTTCACTGCCATACCGAAATCGTTCCAGCGGTAAGTGGCACATCCTTGATTTGACTCCTTTTAGTTGGCTGCAGTAGCTTTACTAATAAGTAAACTTTCTTGATAAATAACGTCCAGAACGAGTCCTTGAAGACACAAATACACTTTGGGGGCCTAATCTCATTTACAACCGTTTCGCAATATGTTGTGTCTTGAAAAGAAGAAATCCATAGAGTAAATAATTAAAATGAACAGGTTGGCGGTAGGCTAAATAAAACTATAAAAATACTTATTGACACTTGACATCTTTGTTTTCCATGATCACATGACTGAAAAGTGACGATACGACAATATAATAAAAACCAAATAAATTACCACGCTTAAAACGCTATTTTATAACGTATACTAGAAGCGACTTAAGAAAATACCAAATTCAATTAATTTGGATTCATCTATTATCAGCATTACTATGATGTACAAAGCATAATATTTTTGGAAAATTAAAGTTATATTTGAAATAATAGCTACGTAATTACATTCCTTATACATTATTATAGTCAGAGCATAATTTGAGAATTCGTACGCCGCATTTTCAACAAACAACACGTACGTGCACTCAGCGTATTGCTGTGCCGGAATTACATCCGATACGACGCTGATTTTCAGTGCAAACCTCCCTTTTCTCCCTCCCTCCAAAATTAAAATAAATACTCGTGTAACAACTTGTATCGAATCATCTATACGAATACAATTCGATAGAGTGCTTGCCGGGTATTACCACATTCTGTGTGCCACGTCACTGACATGAGGCAACAATTGACATTTTACTTCATAGCCTACAAATATATAATGCGTTCTTTTACTGAAAGAAGATAAGAAGTGTTTAATATATTGTTACGAGTTGCAGGACTCGAATAAAAAATGGCGTTGGAATGACTATAGAGTTTATTAGAACTATACAAACATGTATAACATAGGTACAAATATAACCGAACACAGCAAATCTAAACGTAATGCAGAAAGAAGGTCGTAAGTCCAAAAAACGCGCAAGTCCGTCAGTTATTATATTCCCGATTGTAGTACACACGTCTCGCTTCGCTCGTGGTTATCGCTAAACTGCGCCTCCTTAAATCAGGTCATCGTTTTATACTGCAATGGGCCAGTATCATAATCCGAAACACCTGGCTAATGAGTCAATCGTAACCGCCATAAACGAGTACAATAAAACAATGGACTGTTCTCTAGAATAATTAGTAAACACATGCCAATATATAAGTAAACAAAAGAAGTCCAAATGCCGGAAGGCAATAATATGTGTTTTTACAGATATGCAGGTGTGAATTTGTTTTTGTCGGCGCCTAGGTCGTAACAATATTTTATTTTCCCAGTCCATATACTTATATTATTGTGTAATATTACGAAATTCTTCGTAGTTGGATTATTGCAGTGTGCTCTCTAATTGCTCTTCAGCACTTTGTGAATAAAAGGTCTCAAATGGATTAAATGTAATCCTTTGTTGAACCGAAAATGAACAAAACTAACCTAAAATCGCTTAATAAATTACAGTCTTTATTAGCCGATTTCAAAGATTTAGATACAGTATAAAAAGTGGGGGCACAGCGATAATTTTCCAAGTTTACCAGCGAGGCGTGGTCACGCGAGCTACGAGCAAACGAAAGCAATTTCACTAAACATTACTTGTTAAAATAATATAAATCTTTGCAATAAAAACGGTAGGGATATTTAAATCTTTTTGAAGTGAAAACTTTTTTAGGCACTTTTGGACGAGGAAAAAGCAGTGAACACAATTTTAACAAAGTCTACACTCTGACAGTTTTTTCATCATATAGACAAATTCAGAATTATTATCTAATGTTGAGTGGTTATAGTCATCCATAGATAGAGATACACTTTTTATAAACGCAAAAGTGTGGAGAATTGAGAGAATTTGTGTGGAGAATTTTATACTAATATATAAAGCTGAAGAGTTGTTTGCTTGAACGCGCTACTATCAGGAACTATTCTATTTGAGAAACTCTTTCAGTGTTAGATAGCCCATTTATCGAGGAAGGCTATATATCATCACGCTTAAACCAATAAGAGTATCAATGAGGAATGATTCAAAATCGGAGGGTTTTTTAACTTACTTTTTTTAACTACTCCACGTGGACCAAGTCGCGGGCAGAAGTTAGTATTACCGGATATTATAAGTTTTCCAATGGACCTTAACCAATGGATGCATGTAAACATAAATCAATCAATATCATTTAATAGCGTCGTCATCTACATAACGACACTACGGTCTGATGTAATATAATAATGTCAGCCCATAAATGTCCCACTGCTGGGCTCGGGCCTCCCATTATAGGGGTAATGGACCGTATACCCGTCACGCTTGTGCAAGGCGGCTTGGCAGGTTCGACACATCAGTTATTTCGATGTGCAGGTTGCATCACGATGTTTTCCTTCACCGTTGTTAGCACGTGGTAATTGTTACAATATGCACTTTAGATCAGAAAACTGACTCAGTGGTGCATGCGATCAGGCCAGGATCGAACCCGCGCCCTTTGGGTCTGGGACGCGTGCGCTAGCCATTACGCTACCACGACTTCTGACTGACTGACTGATGTAATAATAAAGTAGTAATACTGGTAGTAGGAAATAAGTATTAAGTATAATCATATAATTTGAATTAATACATTTAAAACCCTTTGCCATCTCGTCCACCAATTTGCGTAAGTCCCAAAGGGTCCCTCAAGGTAGATCCTTATTGAAATGGTAATAATAATTTGTAAACAAATAAATAACGTTTAATTACTATCCTTTGAATAAAGTACAGCAAATTGGCCTTAAACTCCACCAATACCTCCTTAAATTGTTTAATAACAAACATAATAATAGCTTTATTAATTTATGTATGAACAGCTATCAGAGACAAGGCCGCGGTTCGCGTGACACCGTGACACAAATCACCGAGAACATAAATCAATTTACTTATTTATCTTGATTTCTATTGTCCTATTATGGTGATAGGTAACAACCAGCCGACACCAGTATAATGATAGGTTTATTGAATTCAATTTTGTTAGAATCGTTGTGATTTGAAACTTGATGAAACGAAAAAGCGACACTAAAAAGAGATAAATATGTAAATCTATAGAACTAAGGCTGCGAGAGAATGAGATAGAATACAGTATACAGCGTTTTAAACTACTCACTCTCGTCTACTAAGCGTTGTAGATATAATTATGTTCGACTATATATTCTCTGAAGTTCCACTTCTACTGCGTGTAAACTACAGACACATATTTTTTTTAATTTACATCATTCCATAGTGTCAATATCAAGTACATATTTATTAAACTGAAATAATATAAATTTGTTGCAGACAGAGAGCATCGCCGTGACCCGTCCACCGAAGCACACCTACTCTCCGCGCCCCGCATACCGCTGACGCCCATAGCTCACGCAATTAGCAACTAGGCGTCGGACGGGATGCGGGATGTAGGAGCGGCTTTGGAGGCAAAAATATTACAATTCGCATCACAATTCTCATTGACGACTCTCTGTCTCAACTTTCTCGCACAATTTGTTATTTTCATTACGTACTTCTTTATGTATATTCTAAGTTATAGTTTAATAATAATCATACAGTCCAATTTTATATCGAGTTTCATTTCCAAAGAAGAAGCCCAAAGAGGAAGCAACTGCCACAACTTCCAAAGAAGCACTGCCAAGAAAATTACCTCAGTTACAGAATGAGCTCCCTTACATAAATTAATCCTAATACAACATATTTTTTTTAAAATCATCTTTTTCTCCTTGTCATTCCAAATTATCGCTACTTCCCTCTATTTGATACAGTCCACAATAATAATTATCAATAAAAACCCAGCGCCGGGGCATTAAAAACGAAGCTTCATTGGTCTGTGTTCACTGGCATTACAATTTACAATTAATAAATTAATAAAATACTTAAGAGACAAAAACAAAAGAAATACAATATCGTAAATTCAGTTCTTCGTATATCGAAAATAGCCTCGAACAGGCTGTTCAAACCTAATTGGATGTACACAAGCCCTTGTAGTACTAGAAAGAAAACACACGTTTCTAATCTAAATTATTCCCTGAATTCCACCGAATTGGGTTTAATAGCAACTCGTTAGGGGATTCAAATACTAGTAACAAAGGTATAGTTGTTTCATTTTGTTTAATATAAGGCGTATTATGTGGAAGCAATATTAATTTGATAGCGTTACTTCGATTACGTATCTCAAGGGAAATGTTTCTTTTTTGAAGTGAACTTCTTTAGAATTTTCTTCTTTTTGATTCGAAATAAAACACCTTTCTCTTTACCCGTAAGTATTAATTTTCAATTCAAATAAAACTTACAAGATTATACATATTATATTATTACATATTAATATTATTTATTTAAGGCAGATATTCTTTTATACGTAGATCAAAGTAAATTATGTATAACAATGCATTTAATTTTGAACTTTATGCAAGTTCATTAAAGTGTAATTTACATTCAATTTTTGAATTATAATATGTTTACGGATGGAGACTAAATGAGGTTGTTTCTTTTTTCTTTGAATTACATTTATATTAATAAGAGTTAGAGAAGAATCATCTGTGAGTATATTCTCTGAAGTTTTATTTCTGCTGCATGTGAACTGCATAAACAGACACACACACACATTTTTTATGATTTACTGTGTAGTATCGTAATATTCAAATTTTGTATAGGGCTGGTATAGCCTCGTAAGTTACACTACCTTTTATTTAGTTTTAATTCAACATGGCATTCAAACCCACGTTTTTAAACGATAAGAATGCTTACATGCCCCATATCCATTTTTTGCGAAAATCGAATTTTCGCAAAAAATGGCAATTTTAATTATGTCGCGTAGCCACCATTTATAACATTTCTAAAACATTATTTATTTATTTTAGAAAATATTATAAATTATAGTGTCATTTCATCACGTTGTTTTACTTCACGTTCAGCACATGCTAATTGTAGCAATATGCGGCGTATTTCAAGTGAAATCATAATACATCTTTATTGTAAACTACAAGTACTATTAAATAAAGCTAACTTAAAAATTATCTATAAATTACAAATATACAACCCTAAATAAGAAAGTAGTATAAAACAAATATCAACTTATGAATTGCTGCCAGTCTTCTAGGTACGATGCCCAGCGACAGTGGTCTGGTGGGGCTGGACGGGCTTTAATATAGGTTTGTATTTTAATTTTAGTACTATTGTATATTTTAAGTTATTTAGTTTAGTTAGGTTTATTTATAGGATATTTTAGTTTTTGTTAATAGTTCTTAGATTTAGATAATTATTTATTGTATTCGGCAATGATATTTATGTTACGGTAAATGTGAATGAAATAAATTATATATACAAATAAAAAACCCATAAAACATATATACACTAAAATAAACCAAACTACAATCGGTTTAGTCCGACCAGACTACTGTCGTTAGTCTAAATACATACACAAATATGTTTATATCATGTGTATATAGTATAGTTATATATTTAATATTAAAATGTAAGTGATCGTATGTATACCATCATCGCCACTCCTAATCAGCAATATTTATGTCACGGGTTGTCTGGAAGAGATCGCTTTCTAGCGATAAGGCCGCCCTTCGTATACAATTAGAATAATACTAGTTCGTAAGTTTCTGGTACATTAAAAGTGTTATCTATCTAATTATTTACAAATTCTTTGGGCGAGGTAAAGTCGCCGTTTGCATATTAGGTCAGAAAATTACATAAAAACTGTTCAACCAGGATTCAAAGCCACGCCTATTGCGTTTGAGTCACGTCTGTTACCACTAAGCTACCACAGCTTCATGTATGGAGCTTATTGTAAGCGCGGGCACATGGGAGGAGGGTGGTTTTTGTGGAGTATTGAGTAGTCGAATCTCCACACAAGCCGGCGATTTGACTCTGGTGCCCATTCGTGGTGTCACCTCTCGTCGCTTTGGTCTAATCCCTAGTAAAGGCCCCGGTAGTGTGCGAAATGCATTTTACCCGCCTCAAAAAAAAATATGGAGCTTATTGTGACAAATTTTTAATATCACAGAAATCTGCAACCAGTGCGTCGTCTGGACCTTTGTCCGCTTCAGGCAGTAAAATATTTGGGGAATTGATTAAATTAAAAATGCTAAAACATTATGATATCACTACTTCCAGTAATAAATCAATCGATAAATTCACACTCTTATCACGTACGTATAATGTGTTGCTCACGCGTGTGCGCATGATTGGTCGCACGAACATTTCACCGAGTTACGCGCCACACTACACTCTTGGAATTACAATATAGTTAATTGAATATTTTCTTTTACAAAATTAATTGCCTAGTTCGCCCGATGAACAAGTGATTTACGTGACGGAAAATGGCTGTTGTTATTAGCTCTTTGTTATGCTTTTCAGGGTTCCACCAAGTGGAATTAGGTACGGGGGTGTTACCATTATAGAAGTTTTAAATTTGCGTGGTCATAGCAGCATGTTATACAATGCAATATTCTATATACATCAGACAAGCTAAGTCAGTATTCTCTTTTAAAATAACGGTTTTTAATTATTTTTGGTCCCCTCAAGTATAATAATGCTGATTATTCTGTATGTGTTATGATATTTACTGTGTTTATATAAGTACTTTATATATATAAAGATTTTTATTTACTCATTTTGAATATTTTGAATAATTTACATTATTTATTGTCTACACCGCCACTGTAATGTTTAAATATTGTTACGAGTTACGGGACTCGAATTAAAATGCCGTTGGAATTATTATAAAATTTGTTAGAACTATACAAAGACGTATAACACAAGTACAAATATAACTGGACGCAACCAGTACAAACGTGATGCACGATTCAATAACACGCGCAAAGTCCGTCACTATATAGCTTGAATGTACACACGTCTTGCTCGTATCATAATCGTCGCTTGACTGTCCCATGTCTCAGTTGCGGGCATTGTTTTATACTGCACCAATACAACATGTCTCGACACAATACTCTACCGCATAACAATTATTTCCTAGAATCACACCTGGCTAATGCCTACCATAAAAAATTACAATACAGAATAGGCTGTTTTTCTAATTACAAATTTTAAACACACAGTAAACAAAAAGAAGTCCAAATGCCGAAAGGCAATAAACTGCAGGTGTGAATTGTTCTTTGTCGATCGTAACAACATTTTCCTTAGTTTAAGGAGTTGCCTGGAAGAGATCGCTTGAAGCGATAAGGCCCCTTATTCAACATTTATTGTATCTAGTTTTTAAGAACGTAGTTTTAATTTTGGTGTGTTCACCAATTATTATTGTTATAAAGTGTTTTCATTTATTCATTCATATTCTTAATTGTACACCAAGATAATCAAAAATTTATTTTTTCTTCATTACTAAAACAATAAATTAAATCAAATTTATAAAATATTAAAGCTAAGTAAGTACAATGGACTGTCTCATTTCTTAAAGCAATCTCTTTTAGTCGACCTTTGGATGGATAATTAAAGTGATTGTGTTGGCGTGCAAATTAATAAAATACAAATAATATTTCTATTAATACCTAGATATTATTACAAGCAATGTTGCATGTTGATTGCTATTTAGACCCTAGTTCTGAAAATGCTATTATTTTAATAAGTAAGGAGCGTGTATAACGCGAATGCTGTTATATAAAACTCGAAAGTCGGCTTTAACTTGAAGATATGCTCAGTCAAAACTAAGTGAGATGTGAATATATATTATAATCTAAGTGATGTATTGCCATATAGAGGCTTCACACTTTCCGGCGTTTAAGTAAAATCAATTTATTGTGTTCATACATTAATCTAATCTTCGAATTATATAACACATTACGCACGCACGCACACATAAATCTAAGCACGCACAGACATATACATATGCAGGCACGCACACACATACACGTCTGCTGGCACGCATATACTCGGACTGCACGCACGCACTCGCCCACATAAACCCGCGCGCGGGCACACAAAGGTTTCTATTAGTACCTAATTTGACTAAAAGCCAAAGACAAAAAGACAAAGTTTCGCAAACAGGCAAACAAGAATCAAAGTCAATAACATTTTTGTTAATAAACCAACAATGTTGGTTTTATTATTTAGAAACAAATTAGATTAAATATTAAAATAGGATTTTGTCTAAGAATAAACCAATTTGCTAATATTGTTACAGCTTAGGTTACGATACAAACAAAATCTACCTGCACATCTATCTGTAAAAACACAATCTATTACCTGTCGGCATTTCAACTAATTGTAATTCTTTTATAATCGTTTTCTTTTGCTTACTTATTTATTGGCATACGTTTCTAGAGAACAGCCCATCGAATCATTAGCCAGGTGTTGCAGATTACGTCGCCTACGATACGGGCACATATGTATTTGTGAGGTATAAGACGACAGCTTGACGGGGAGAGGGCGCAGTCAAGGCGTAACGGGAATCTAATAGTGATGGACTTTGCACGTTTTATTGAATTACGACCTTCTGCATTACTTTTGGATTTGTTGTGTTCAGTTATATTTGTACCTGTGTTATACGTGTTTGTATAGTTCTAATAAACTCTATAATAATTCCAACGGCATTTTAATTCGTCTCGCAATTCGTAACAATATGTTGGTGATCAATTCCATTGATTCATTCATAAGCCCGCTTGAATCCTCACAATCAACAGTTCAATCATCCCTGTTATTTCTTTACGGAAATACAAAACGAAACATTTTAGCATTCGCAATATATAAAAGTTTTCCATACGGGCTAATTTCCGAGTTACTATATCAGACGACAAAACATTTTTCTTTATTAAAGCTTCGAGTTTACGAGCTCCCCGCCTGAATAATAAATACGCGGCTCAAAGAATAATGTATTATACCCAGAGAATCTTGCGTTTCATGTAAAACAATATTATGGGAATTAAATTATCGAAAGATACTTTGTTACGACATTTTTCGTAACGTATATCGGAGGAAATTTCATATCTAATCTATGCCGAGTTTCTTGGAAGACTTTTGTTATGTATGAAACATGACGTTCCTTAATAAGATTTTCTTTAAGCATTGTAGCTTTTTAGCATGATAAACATTTACTAGAGTCACAAAAAAGCAAAACCTCAAACATTGCAAATAGGTGTCCATTCCATCTAGGACCTAATTTGTGGATCGCAAGGAAATCGAGAGTAACCCTTGTTGTAGAGAGAAAGAGAGAGAGAGAGAGAGAATGCCTTGCATTTTAATAACAATACGGAGCCTATCTACATAGATAAAAAAAACTAAATCTGTGCTGGGACACATAGCAGAAGTGAAACTTCAACGGACAAGTTGTTGGAATCAACCTCTTTAGTTAATTTACTTTTTTTATGTTTTGAGATCTGTCAACATTCTTTTGGTTTTTTTTCTTTTTACACATTCTGTGTTAAACATTGCATTGTAACGTATCGTTGTATAATAAATATTACTATAATAAAAAATCATCGTATTACTTCACGTCCAACTCAAAATATACACAGTCTACGTGCTCTACACAAATTGGTCCTTCGTATAATTAAAAAGAATACAGCGAGGAGGACGTGCAAAAATAAGTAAGACGCAATATTATTTACTTCAGTGAGCTGCAATACAATACGAAAAACGCAATAGTGAATCGTTTTTTCGTCGGTTCTACTGCAAATATCCTATACCTACTACGATACGCAATTTTGTTACAAGCAAGCAATTTATAAAATTCATTCTGATTGTACATCCAAAATCATTGTTGTAAATTGCCAAGTTTTAATGTTAAGAAGTTTCTCGAAGACATATACATACATATAAGTACAAATCTATGAGGCCGAGACTTCAACCAGAACGTGTGTTCGAAATTTGAATGCGCACGCGGGAACAAGCTTCTACGTGCACAGGCGGGGCCTGCTGAAGTTTGAATTTGGAACCTTCTTTTGCTGGGACTGTGGACATTATTCGCGTTTGTTTTTTTTGTTTTTTTTTTTTTTTAATTTATAACTAGTGTTGTACATTGTAAGTTTTGTGGTTATATTAGTTTTATAAGTAGTTTATTGTAAAAAATTGTGACAATGTCTGAGGTACTAAAGGGACTAGTCTTTAAGCGCGGAAGTCTGAAGGGTAATATTACGAGACTTCAAACCTTTATAAAGTCTGATGCGTTAGAAGAGGCCAATAAGGCACAATTAGAAGTAAGATTGTTGCGTTTACAAAAATCGTTTTCGGAGTTAGAGGATATTCATAATAAAATAAGTCTGCTTGATCCTACTGACAAGGACGACATTTCGGTTTTCGAAGATAAATTTTATGAAATTTCCGCTGTGTTAAATGAACGCATAGAGAGAGACAAAAAAAATCCTAGACCTCAAAGTAATAATCATCACAGGGATATAGCTTTACCTACTATTAAAATAGACCCGTTTGATGGCAAGTCTTGTTCAGGTTATGTCACATTTATTAGTTTATTTGATAGTTTGATACATAATGATACAAGATTAGATAATATTCAAAAGCTTCACTATCTTAGGGCCTTTTTAAAATATGAAGCTTTGGATTTAATTAAAGATTTGCCTCTGTCCAATAGTAGTTACTGGGAAGCAAGAAATCTGTTAAAAGACAGATTTTTTAATAAACATCAAGTTGTCACAGAACACATAATAGCTTTATTAGATTTACCGTTGCTCGCAAGGGGTGGTAGTATTAGGGCCTTCATATCACAAATAAAACAAAACCTTAGTGCATTAAAAAAAAATTGATATAAAGACGGATTATTGGGATCCTATTTTAATAGTAATTTTTATGCGTAAGCTGGATGGGTATACTGCAAAGGCTTTTGAGTTTGAAAGAGATATAAAGGCTACACCCACAATATCTGAATTTATTGGGTTTCTTGAGAAAAGAGCACTAGCTTTGGAAAACACTGCAACCACATCGCCTAGTGTATGGAAGTCAGCTCAAAGATTATCGAGTCATGTTGCCGTTCCATTCTCATTCTCATCATTTACTTTTTTATGTTTTGACATCTGTCAACATTCTTTTCTTTTTTTTCTTTTCACACATTCTGTGTTCAACATTGCATTGTAACGTATCGTTGTATAATAAATATTACTATAATAAAAAAATCATCGTGTTACTTCACGTCTAACTCAAAATATACACAGTCTACGTGCTCTACACACAAGTGGAAAAACGAATCGCAGCAAAATTATAACTTGAAGTTTTACGGGCTGATTGTTATTGTACTTGTCCTATTTGAAACTGCGTTTTTCCACTTGTCCGTTGAAGTTTCACTTCTACTATGTGTTCATACATTTCGATTTCTCGCAGGTTTACTGCAAATTATGATTTGGTTACGTTAGGGACATTTTAATGAATGCATTTTTATTTATACAGAAAAAATTCCAATACCCTTCTATGTTTATATAGAAGTTTCACTTCCATAAAATTATGTTTATAATGTCAAAATAAAAATGTGAAAAAGATCAGTGGGAAAATTGGACCACAATATTACGAAAATGGTATTTTTCATTTTTGTCTGTCACTTTGGGTATTCCTGCTAATCTCTGAAACGGCTGGACCGATTTTGACGGGACTTTCACTGATAGATAGTTGATGTTATAAGGAATAACTGAGGCTACTTTCTCTGAAACTTCGCGTGCACAACTAGTACATAATAATAATCAAGTATTGGAAATTGAATAGGTTAATATGCTTTGTCTCTTGACATTATATGAAAGCAAAAGTCTAAAGAGCTTGTAAGTATTATGGAAGTATGAACAGAATAATTTCGATGTTGTAACCAGCGAGTGGCGGTGGCGGCGGCACGAGCGTGTGCCGTCGCGATTTATCTTCACGACTCCCAGACGGGGGGTGAATGCCAATGTATACGACAGTCGATACTTAAAAACCACAGCATGTTTAAATGTAGTAGTCCAACATAAATAAGGCACACACTGCACATGCACTTCCTCACAACACCAGCATGTAACAGATACACTCCACATTAGTATAAGTTTAGTATTATAATTAGAATAAATTAATATAAAAAGTTATTCGTAAGGTACACCTCACCTCAACAGAAAAATCACTAAATTAATGTCACACACAAGAACCAAAATAACTATAAGCGTGTTTAAATTCTAAAAATAAATTTAGTAATTAAGTTGTAAAAAAGGGTACGAAACTCGAGACCGTAGAGTTGTTAAAAAAAAGAAAAATACATAAATGTCTACAATTAAATATTAAAATTACGAACATGATCATTCAAATAAAGAACATTAGTTTCGGATTCTTTTATTAATGTACAAAACTCCGCATACCACTGATACCCGTAGCTAGACTAGACTCATCGACTCTTCAGGTGATCAGAAGGCTGGTACTTACCTCGGCCAACGGATCAGTATGGCGATCCAGCGAGGTAACGTAGCCAGCCTTCTGGGCATCTTACCCATAGTATACGATGATCTATGCTCAGTATTCTATTTATAGTCTTTCTTGACTATTCTTTTATAAAAAAAAAAAAATTTCATTGTATGTATAAAGTTGTAATATGACTTATTTACTTAAAATGATAATAAGATGTCAGAAGGTGTATTAATAACAATTTTATATCCATAATATGAAATCCATTGTTATATAAATTTTCAATTATCTTCTATTTGTGTAGATAGAAAAGAATCTTGAAGTACATTAAAATTTATAAAAGAATAAAATAATTAAAGGCATGTATAAACGACGTAAATATTCTGATTAGAAAAGATTTTTCTTTATTCATACTATTTTGAAATTTAATTAATCATGAGCAATGAATAACAACCTATTTGTTATTTCTTTCATTCCAGACGTGCAACGCCCACGCGTTTTACACTGACCTCCCACACTGATTTACAGACAGACACCCACCGCACTCTGCTGCCGGTTATATTATGCCACGTTGTTATAATAAATTATTTATTTATATCGTCAAATATATGTTCATATTGATTTCGGTTTTACGGCAATTTCTTTATTGCTGAATGTGCCTTTTTACAAATAAAATAGTTGTGACAGCGTAATATTAAGGAACCGTTAGAAAGAAATAGGTTCTTTTTATAAAATACAATTTAAAAAAAAGTTTAAAAACAGTTTCCGGACCTTTTTTATCAGATAAAATTACATAATAAAAAGGCATCTCAAATAAACTTGTACATTATGCAGCGATTAATGGAAAAAGGCAGAGATGGATGGATTTTATGAAAGATGATGTGATGATTTGTGGTGTGACATAGGACGTATGTCAGAATAGATGTGTATTGAAGAAAAAGACATTTTGACCACAATGATTAGTGAAAGAGATATTATTACGAATAAATCATTATATTAATACGTGAAGCAATAACTTTGTACTCCTTTTTACGAAAATTGCGCGGACAGAGGAGTATGAAATTTTGCACAATTATAGTTTATATACAGAAGGAGTGCAGAATGCTAATAGTTTTTAAAAATATGCATAAAAAATACATTAAATCAATAAAAAAACATTACACACACTACCATGTATTTAACACACACGCATTCATACTCTTTTGTTTACTGTTCAAGTCAAAAATTAACAGTAGGTATACTATACATTTGACAAGGCTTAGCCTTGGCGAAATCTGTGATTATATAAGTATAGTCTTTGACAACAGACCCTTAATAATGTTCAAAATTATAATTTAAATTAACTTTGGTCGAATTTCGACCACTGGGCGACCACTAGTGAGTGAAATTAGATGATGCGAAAAATGTCTGGCAAGAACAGAGCTAGAAGATCCATGTTCTCTGTCTAACCCTAAACAGGCGTTAACATGTAAATATATGTATTTTCGAAACCATGAATATTTGATGTGGCTCTTTAACGAAAATATACAAAACAAAAAAGGGCTCTATTTTAAAGATATATTCTAATTACAAAAGAAAAAAATAATAAAAAAAATAATAAGACCTTTAATGTTTATGTACCTGTGGTCTCCTATAGTATTAATGTACTCTGTGACCTATGGTATGTAAGTTATTTTTACATAGCTTCAACGCACACGGCATTTATTTTGCCAATGTCAAGTTGATAAGCGAAATGGCATGTGAAAAAAAATAGGAACCTAAAAATTTGCCCATTATTTTTCTTTTCATATATAATCCGTAAACCCTGAAAAACACATACATATAATAATGTTAAATAAATACCAAATAGATATTATTTGTACTTTAAACTAGTTACGGAAAGCAATTAATGAATAAATTAAAAGAATTTATGAGATAAAGTTTGAAGATAGTTTTTATTAACCGGACGAGAGTACTCAAGAGGAACGATTGAATAAAAACATATCATCACGCTTGTTTCCCATGAGGGTAGGCAGAAGCTATGGATCTACACCTGTGGCGATGCTGACAAACCACTTTCGCTTCATTTACTTTCATTAACCTCTTCATACATGCACCTTTATTTGAGATGCTTTTTAATAAAGGAGTGATTGTTTTTGAACAGTAAAAAATATATGCTCGACAGAACCTTGGGCCTCCCTAATAGGAGGACGGACAGCACACCCGCCACGCTTGTCCAAGGCGACTTGGCAGGTTTGACACATCGGTTATCTCTTTTTTTTTTCAGGTGTAATCTCGATGTTTTCCTTTACCATTGTTAGCACGTGGTAATTGTAACAGTGATAGGTCAGAAAACTGCCCAAGTGATACATACGTTCCGCTCAGGACTCGAACCTGCGCCCTTTGAGTTTGGGACGAGTGCGCCAGCCATCACGTTAGCACGACTTACTCATTACATTTTACAAGCTTTTATTAAATTGCAATGGATGTATATAATATAAGTATGTAAGTTCGGGTCTCTCTCGGAATCTTGCATGTAAAATTTGACCAACTTCCCGATTTCCGATTGAGCTGAAATTTTGCACGTATATGTATATCACGTGACAATGCAATAATACCATGGGGCTGACCTGATGATGGAGTCGGAAGGTCGCTATAGGATCTTTTGTACTAAGCAAGGTAGACCCGTCGTGTTTGGGCTCGTTTTACTTGTCTTGGCAGCACTCTGCTGGTACACGTTATCCAGGATCTCAAAAGCTTGTATTTCAAAAACCTTTTTAAAAAAGCTTATTTATTCTAAGCTCATTGATTACGTATTTTTTACATCGTTAAACCCTTAATTAAAAAGCAACAAAAGTTCATTTGATTAAAACAACAATCGATAATTCGTGAAAAAAATAATTCCGTTGTAATTATAAGACTTCACTGGCCGTCGGTTTGGGGTTAAACAAATCAATCAACCAATCAAGCAATTTAAAACCTTATCTATCTAACGTTAGAGTTGATTGTTTTCAAATCAGCCTTGGCTGT
The DNA here is from genome assembly GCA_949752895.1 of Dendrolimus pini. Classification (NCBI taxonomy): domain Eukaryota; kingdom Metazoa; phylum Arthropoda; class Insecta; order Lepidoptera; family Lasiocampidae; genus Dendrolimus; species Dendrolimus pini. The sequence continues at coordinate 16,647,736 of OX457144.1, read as the reverse complement.
TATTTACATAGTTATTTGACCTTAATTTTATCATATCGAGTGAATTTCTCTTGGAAAACTAATTCGGAGTTTTGACAAGGCTTCCATTAAGCTTAACAAGTGTAAGTAATGTATTGAATAAGAAACGCGATATGAATAGTTGATATTATACGAAAGTTTTTATTAGCTACTTCGACCGAATGAAATTATTCCTTTAATAGAATTTGCGATATCACGTTTTTATTCGATAAGAAGATACTTACTGTGCAAGACTAATGAAAAACTATAATTATGTTAAAAGGGATGTAAATAACATTATCCTATACTAATATAAAGCTGAAGAGTTTGTTTCTTTGATTGAACGCACTAATCTCAGGAACTGCTAGTCTGATTTGAAAAATTCTTTCAGTGTTAGATAGCCCATTTTTCGAGGAAGAATATAGGCTATATATCATCACTCTAACGCCAATATGAGCGGAGCACCAATGAAGAATGTTTCAAAATCGGGGGGTTTTGAAAACATATTCCACGCGGACGACGTCGCGGGCACAGGTGGATAATATATAAAAGCAGTACACTTTATCTCGCGGCTGCGCCGCGTGTCAACCTTCGTTGCATGTCTCTTGTTTAAAGAGCAGGCGGTACCAATATTACCGCGTGTAGCTAGCTTCTGGTTCGTCTCTCGAACTATGCGACACTCCTCTTTCACTTAACTGTCCACTAAACTTGTCACTAAATTCACCACTTAACTAGTCACTGTTTGCTATTAATCTTCTCTTCCAACTCTTCCGTATCACAATTGTCGCTTCGCTGTCTTAAACTGAACTCAACTTTAAACTGCCCGGTAGGCGCGCCTTAGGCTGCTTATATACTCGGAATAATTTTGTGGAAGCAATAATTTCGATCTTCTTTTCGCTATTCTTTTATTTACTATCTGTCTCTTTCTGAACATCTATCAATCTCTGTCTTTTCCTTCCCGAACCTTCTATTCGGGAACTTTCGTTTACCATCTATCCCTTTCTAACATACATCTATCTCTGTCTTCACCTTCCCGAACTTTCTATTCTAGAACTTTCGTTCATCGTTTATCCCTTTCCAAAAATGTATCCTTGTCTTTTCTTTCCAGAGTTTTCTTCCTTTTTCCTTAACTAAGTAAGTTATTCCACGATCACTCGCCACAATAGTTACGAATAAATGAGTTTTGAGTTTAAGAACGTAACTTAAAAAATATATTTACACGACGAATTGAGAACCCTCCTCCTTTTTCTGAAGTCGGTTAATAATCTAGAGATCATAATATACCAAATTAATCAAAAAATTAAAAAAAAACTTATGCAGTACTTCATGTTGAATTATTGTTTTTGTTCCATCGTGTAAGATAGAAAAACAAAGTACATAAATAAAACTAAAAAACTTAATCAAGCTCTATTATATGGCTTGTTTAATTTATCGAATTATTACTTGCAGGCTTATTGTAGTGATTCAATGTTATTATCAAAACTTTTTTATTAAAAGGTTTCTTATTCTAGACGCCAGTATTCATAAATAGTAAAGCCTTGGAATAATCTTTAAACAAACAGACTATTAGTGGCAGTTACTTATTTTTGAAAATTTAACTCGAAATAATGGAATGTATGATTTTATTATTATTAAACTATTATATAAATTAGAAATATACATGAAGAAGTACGTATGACAAATTATGCGAGACAGTCGATGGAGAGAGTGGTAAGTCGTCAATGAGTATTGTATATGAAGAATGAACAATTTTTGCCTCCAAGGCCGCTCCTATATCCCGCTTACCGTCTGACACCTAGCTGCTAATTGTGCAGCTATGGGCGTCAGCGGTATGCGGGGCGCGGAGGGTAATTATGCTCCGGCGAGCGGGTCAGGGGGGTGCTCTCTGTTCGCAAGACAGACACTATGCAGAATCTCAGCCCAGAATTGGACTAAGATTATTAGGTATATATTTCACTAGTTGTGTTCTCTTCATTAGCATAGGGTTTGATATCAGTATCTTCTGACGTAATGTCATTATAGCATTTTGCAGAGTGCAAGATACCCAAATGAAATACAGAAGAGAAGGAAAGGAAAGATTTATTGATTTAATAAACTAAGCACTACAGAATAAATTTGTAATAGATTCACAAGATTTATACAAAAATAATCTTGATTCACAAGACTTACATAAGTAGGGATTGCAGCTACATCGAATTCTCAGAGAACTTCCATACTCCTCTATTCTGATATACGTCCTCTGTCACACCACATGTAATCAGTTTTGAAAATGATAAAAGATCCTAAAAACAGTCATTTGTGACTAGGTATTGTATAAATAATGTTACGAGTGGCGAGACTCGAATTAAAATGCCGTTGGAATTATTATAGAGTTTATTAGAATTATACAAACACGTATAACACAGGTATATTCGGGCATGTGGAAAGAATGTATGATGAAAGAATGACTAAACAGATATACAATGCAAAAGTGGATGGATGCAGAAGTCGCGGAAGGCCACGACACACCTTCCATGATCAAATTGATCGTGTATTAGCAGAAGGTGATGTCAGGATCCTTAAGAACAGACGAGCGTGCATGACAAGAGCTATGAATGTCAAAGAAGCAAGTGAGGTGTGTAAGAATAAGCCTGTATGGCGCTCTGTTGTTCGTGCCTACCCCGCAAGGGACCTGGCGTGAAGTTATGTATGTATGTATAAATATAACCGAACACAACAAATCAAAACGTAATGCAGAAGGTCGTAATTCAATATAACGCGCACAGTCCGTCACTATTAGATTCCCGATTATAGTACCCACGTCTCGCTTTGATCGTGGTTCTCGCTCGACTGCCCCCTCCTTCAATCAGGCCTTCGTTTTATACTGCACAAATGCAATGGGCCCGTATCGTAGTCGACATAATCCGAAACACCTAGCTAATGAGTCGGCCGCAGCGGCCATAAATAAATACAATAAAATAATGGGCTGTTCTCTACAAATGAATGCCAATAAATAAGTAAACAAAAGAGACGTTCAAACAAGAATTGCAATAGTTTCAATGTTATTAGTCATGCCGACGGGTAATAAAGGTGCTTCTACAAATCTTTACGTGGAATGTGTCTTTTTCGGCACCTAAGTTGTAACAGTACGACCGCTTATCCCAAGCCGAGCAATTACTAAATTATCTGCAAATAATTTAGGATGCTAACAATGTGTAAGTAAGGATTTCATTGAACTGTACACAAATATGTATGGCCGAAGAGTAGAGTTCGATTATCCGAAAAAATCTCATGTCCCCAAATCAGTCCGGATAATCGACGCTTTACTGTATTTTGAAATCACACTCAGATAATTCACTTTTGTCGGCACAGTTAGATAATGGTTACGAAAACTAGCCCATAGGGCCATAAATGGCGGCATACCATCAACCATAAACCGTGAACGACCTTGTATCTGGTGTAATCTACGACACGCAACGTGCCTACGACCGTCATTATGCGAACCAACTTGACACCGTGTGAGGCATTTCATGGGTTTTATTCTCGAGTACATTTTACGGTACATTTATTGAAGTTGCACACTAAAGTACAATAAAAAAGCAGCCGACTTCAAGAGTAACAAAAAGCAAGAAATAAATATTTTTTACAATATCTTGAAGTCGGTGACAAGTAAAATATACATTGCTATAAAATTTAAAAACTTCGTTTAAAAAAACCGACTTCAAAAACTACAAAACTAAAATGTGTAAAATAACTTATTTCTGAAGCTATTATTATTAATATATATTATCTAAAACATCTTAAAGTCGGTGCTTAGTAATTTTCAAAATATAGTAATTTTTGTTTTACTTTGCACCGACTTCAAGATGTTTTAGATAATATATATTAATAATAATAGCTTTAGAAATAAGGTATTTTACACATTTTAGATTTTTAGTTTTTGAATTCGTTTTTAAATTTTATTTGTTACTTTTTAGTGTCAAGCTATGTATGGGTGGACGTACGAATGGTGCCGCGCTTCTTAAAAAATATAGGTCACAAGAACCGGAAACAAAAAATGATCGTAAAATGAAAACTACTGGGCCAAACGATGTCAAATTTTTAGGGGACCACATGGCAGCTATTCCGCGTCGAACAAAATGATGAATGATGAATCAAGTAAATCGAATCATAAATCTCAGAGTAATCGGTGTACATATGGAACGGAGTGAAAATTATTTCCATGAAAAATGTTAGAATTACAACGTGATCTAAAAAATAAGACAAATAAGTAACATAAATCTGGATTAAAATACTCAAATCTAACCTAAGGGCCCATTACAACCACGTTGCGGCGCCACGCCGCAAAGCTTCATACCGTCGCAGAAGTGAAGTGACCATTTATCTGTAATTCGTGAACGTTGTTGGACGTATTCCTGCCACGGATCGCAATAAACGTATTGCTTTTTTGGTATTAATCGTCATTTTTCGCTGTAATTATTATAAATTATTCCACAAACGTGTTTCTTAGTTCTGAAACGGTTTGACCGATTCTCATGAAATTTTGTGTGCATATTGGGTAGGTCTGAGAATCGGACAATACAATTTTTCATCCCCCTAAATGTTAAGGGTAGTCCACCCCTATTTTTATTTTTTTATGATACAGCATTAAAAATTACATACAACCCTAAATTTTCAACCCTCTACGATCAACCCCTATTTTTTACCGGGCAGGGCGACGTCTGCCGGGACAGCTAGTATTTTGTGTTGGAGTTTACTCCTTAAGAATCGATTTTTATATTAAGGCCCGCCCGGTATAGACATTTTACAGGAGTGAAATAATAAAAGCGTAATGTATTCGTTTTATTATATAATTTCGAACTTTAATGCAATGAAATAACATTTAAAATAATATCTATCAGTGCATTGAAATTAGAAGTTCTTATGACTGCTCTTATTCGGCTTCAGCACTATATTCAAAGATAATTGTACTAAGGTATAAACTCCAGTCATGCTTCGTATCTGACATACATTTTTTTGTAAGTCTCGTCACTAAAATCCCACTAAGCTGGGAGTTCCTCAATCAAAGATATCAACAAATCTACATAAATCCCCGAAGATTTAATTTTTATACCTCCTTTTTGACATGGATTGACTGAGAGCGGGACTGGTTCATAAATCCAAAGTCGCCCAACTGGCTATGGAGCGAGCTATGTTAGATGTTTCTCTTATGGATTATTAATATATATTATCTACAACATCTTAAAGTCGGTGCTTAGTAATTTTCAAAATATAGTAATTTTTATGTTTTGCTTTGCACCGACTTCAAGATGTTTTAGATAATATATATTAATAATAATAGCTTTAGAAATAAGTTATTTTATACATTTTAGTTTTTTTAGTTTTTGAAGTCGGTTTTTTTAAACGAAGTTTTTATTTTTTATTTGTTACTTTTTAGTGTCTAGCTATGTATGGGTGGACCTACGAATGGTGCCGCGCTTCTAAAAAAATATAGGTCCCACGAACCGGAAACAAAAAAATGTTCGTAAAATGAAAACTACTGGGCCAAACTATGTCAAATTTTTAGGGGACCACATGGCAGCTATTCCGCTTCGAACAAAAAAAGAATCACGTAAATCGAATCATAAATTTCAGAGTAATCGGTGTACATATGGAACGGAGTGAAAATTATTTTCATGAAATGAAAACTACTGGGCCAAACTATGTCAAATTTTTAGGGGACCAATTAGAAGCTATTCCGCGTCGAACAAAAAAAGAATCACGTAAATCGGATCATAAATCACGGAGTAATCCGCGAACATACATAAAACAAAAGCAACAAAAAAAAAAAACAAAGGTCCCGACGAATTGAGAACCTCCTCCTTTTTTCGAAGTCGGTTAATAAAATCAGAAATGAGGACATCCTTAAGACAACGAAGTTAACCGACATAGCTCGCAAAATTAGCAAGTTGAAGTGGCAATGGGCCGGTCACGTCTCTCGCAGGACCGGCGGCAGATAGAGCAAACGGGTCCTGGAGTGAAGACCACGTCTCGGCAAACGTAGCGTAGGACGCCCGTCAGCCCGGTGGACTGACGACTTGCGCAAGATCGCCGGCAGGGGCTGGATGAGGAAGACAGGAGACCGGAACATATGGCACGTACTTGGGGAGGCCAACGTCCAGCAGTGAACTGAGATTGGCTGAAGAAGAGGAAGACCTTTTTGACGCGTGTTTCTTTCCAAGAATCTTACAGCCACGAACTTTGGGGTGATTTTTGTCACCCTACTGTGACGTCACAACGCCGGAATACGCTATGCGTTGCACAACGCAAATTTCAGCGTTGCGGCGGGCGGCGCCGATTTCGGCGGATAGGTTGCGATATAAAATGACGTGAATCTTCCGGGGGCAAATAGCACTAACAGAAAAAATTTATACAATGTAACTTGTATTAATGTCTTTAAACAAAAGGTACGCACTATAGTTTGAACCGCGGCGCAGTGGCGGGGTAAACTCTAGTTATATTACATATATATTGTAAGTATTCTTATTAAAAAGACTTATCTGCATCGTAACGCATACAATCAAAGCCATCCCATTAGCAGCGTAACCCGGTCACTTAGAATACAATACAATATTGTTCAGCGCTCAGCTAGTTTACATTACATTATTCATAACACGGTGTATCCTCCATATTTAGATCATTTCCTGCCACGCCTCACTACAAAGGGATGCCGTTGTACAACAAATATATTATAATAGCTGCTGGTAATAATAGTCTACCAATTCAATACAATTTTCTTCAATGGGCCTTCAGGGCCAAATCCTAATCTATGGTAAATAGCAGAAAACACTCAAAGGTTTCACGAGGTGTCATTAGATTTTTGAAAAATCATTTACCCTTGTCAGCAATAGAATCGTCGATTATTATACCAAACCATAGTTTAACTTGTAAGGACCAGTTTCTGTGAAGTAATTTTAAACGTAAAACCAAGGGAAAGATTTGTTTTTGAATGTTCTCTTTTCCATACATTAATGGGCATGTAATGAGGAGGGATGAAAATCACGTGACAAAAAGAATGTTAAACTACAGAATACATACATACATACATAACTTCACGCCAGGTCAGATGGGTACAAATGTAAAGGTGGATGAAAAAAGAGATGGATGGATTGTGCGAAAGATGATATGATGATTTGTAGTGTGACGGAAGATGTATGTCAAAATAGAGGCGTGTGGGAGGAAAAGACATATTGTGCCGAACCTAAATATTTGGGAGAAGGTGAAAGAGAAGAGAGAGAATTTAGGATTAACATTAGATCACAGGTAAGAGCAGATAAATCTACTAGGGATGGAAAACCTTACCAAATGTATGTGTCTGCTCTTTTAATTTAGGTGGCATTAGTTTCTCACATTTTACACTGGAGAGTGGAATGAGTGGATGAAAGTAGAATTACAAAACGAGTGTATAACAGTATTGTGAAAGGTAGAGTTAGTGTCGGCAGACCGCGGCGTATACAACCATGATTAAATAGCAGAAGTGTTAAGAAGAGGTCAGATAAAAAGCATGTCAAATAAACGTGCGTGTATGAAGAGGTTAATGTAAGTATATGAAGTGACATATTGTTGAAAACTATGTCGTTCAATCCTAAAACGCCCCCGTATCTTAAAGCCCATTTCAAGACGGTCAATCGAGGACTCTGAGACCATCTTTGAATTACCGACTAAGAATGCCTACACATATTACACAGTTTTATGACAAAACACTTACTCTGCGCAAGCTGTAAGGCTTTGGAACTCACTAACTCAAAACATAAAAAAGCATAGTCTGTGAATTCATTTAATGACCTCGTGAAACAACACGATCTCAAATTTGTAATTGAATAATAATGTTATTTAGTTGTTTGTATGCTTGGAATGGTGTTGTTTGACGACATACAACTTGTATAGTATTTAGATAAATGTGTATGTTTATATTGTCATTGATGTGCTTTTTCCTTTATACATACATACATACATACATAACTTCACGCCAGGTCCCTTGCGGGGTAGGCACGAACAACAGAGCGCCATACAGGCTTATTCTTACACACCTCGCTTGCTTCTTTGACATTCATAGCTCTTGTCATGCACGCTCGTCTGTTCTTAAGGCTCCTGACATCACCTTCTGCTAATACACGATCAATTTGATCATGGAAGGTGTGTCGTGGCCTTCCGCGACTTCTGCATCCATCCACTTTTGCATTGTATATCTGTTTAATCATTCTTTCATCATATATTCTTTCCACATGCCCGAACCACCGGAGCATTCCTTTCCTTACCTTCACCCCAACACTCTCTTTCAGACCAACTCTCTTTCTTACTTCGGTATTACGAACGCGGTCCGCGAGCGTCACTCCGCAGACCGCGGAGTATTCCGCATAAATTTTTCCTTTATATTTACATATATATTAGTATATTATATCTATTGCATACCTACCCCCATCCATACCGAGTTTCTCGATCCATCCAAAGGTTGTCTTGAAGAAATCGCTCAAAGCGATAAGACAGCCCATTGTATCATTACGATTGTATGTATTACTTTGTAACATTGTGCGCTATAAATTATATTCAATTCTGTTCTATGAAGCGAAAGTTGTTTGTCAGGATCATCGCAAGTGGAGATACATAGTATTTGCCTACGCCCATAGAAACAGGAGTGATAATAATATAATTATGTATGAATATCCGTGCAGGAACGGAGAAAGAAAACAATTTCCTGCGGCCGGGCGGCCTGTCGTAAGAGGTGACAATATAACCAACTGCCAAATGGTACGGCATTTGCCCAACTAGATGGCTACCACCCCTGTTCTGGAATATTTTCTAAGGTATCTTCTGGGCCATCGGCCCACCACTCTATAGCGGAGGACTTAGCTTTGGCGACTAAATTCGCCAAAAACTTGCCCTTCGACCTAGAAGAGGTCCAACTTTTGGCTAGGAAATTGAGACAAGTTTCAGAGTCAAGTCAACCCTCTCTCCGGGACCAACTCGTGATCGAAATGGATCACGCGTACCTCCTCCAAATACTTAGATCGTTGTAATTAATCAATAAAATCAAATTATTGTTACCGGTAACAAATGGCACATGTAGGAAGAAATAAACCACGCTCATTGACTCTGGCTACTTATAACGCCAACGGCCTTCGAAACCAGCGCGACTTGGTCCATGACTTCCTGGTTACCAATCAAGTAGATATACTACTAGTACAGGAGACCTTCCTGAAACCGAGTAACAGAGATCCAAAGATCTCTAACTATCGGATCACTAGACATGACAGGGTAGGCCGTGGTGGCGGCACCCTGATCTATTTTAGAAGATCCTTACACTGTATGCCTTTAATCACCCCCCCACTAGAAGGTATGGAGGTATCTGCTTGCAGACTAGCAATGACTGGCCACCAACCTCTAGTCATAGTCTCAGCATACCTCGCATGCCAAAAAACCCTTATTAAGAAAGATTTAGAAGCCCTATTCAACTTAGGCCCGGCTGTCATAATAGCCGGAGATCTGAATTGCAAACACGAGCAGTGGAATTGCAATACCACTAACCCCAATGGCAGAGCTCTAATAAATATATCAGACAATCTTTTGTTTGATATACTTACTCCCATGACCCCCACAAGATACCCCCCCAACCGTGACTGGGGGACCCCAAACACTCTCGACTTAGCATTACTGAGGGGCGTAACCCTTCAGTTCCATTCGATCGAAACGATGGACGATATAGATTCGGACCATCGCCCGGTTATCCTCAGATTAGGACCACAGACAGACCCGACATCTGAAACTAGGACGTCTGTGGACTGGTTGAGACTTGAGAACCTCCTCAAGGCAACAAGCTCACAAGACCTGGACCGCATCCCGGACCACATTGAGTCCCGCCAAGACACGGAGACGGCGATCGAGGCCCTTACTAGCCACCTTCAATCCGCAGTGCGGAACTCGTCCAGGCAGGTACCGGTGGAGGATGACCGCCACTTATGCCTGCCGGACGAGGTGAGGGTGCTGTTGAGGGAAAAGAGAGCCGCCTCCAGAGCTCACGATAGATATCCTACCGAGGAAAACAGAGTCCGACTTCGCGAACTAGAGCGCGAGGTCAAACTACGTATCCGGGAAGTCAGGGAGCAACGTTGGGACAGAACGTTGAGAGATATTGAACCAACTCACCAGGCATACTGGAAGCTGGCTAGAGCTCTCAAATCAGACACCCTTACTGTCATACCCGCGCTAGAAAGAGCCGACAACACCGAGGCGTTCGATGACGAGGAGAAGGCCGAATGCCTTGCTCAGAGTCTAGAGCTTCAATGCTCCCCCACTACACAAAACGTCGACCAGTCACACCTGTCGGAGGTGGACTCCGAGGTCGAACGTAGATCCTCCTTACCAGCGGAAACCACACTCGACCCGGTCACGGTCGAAGAAGTGCAAGACCTGATCAAGTCCCTCAAACCGCGAAAGGCCCCAGGGACCGATGGCATTAACAATCGCGTCTTAAAACTCCTCCCCGGCCACCTAATTATAATATTGGTGAGCATCTTCAATGCCGCCATAACAAACTGCTCCTTCCCCGCGATTTGGAAAGAGGCAGATGTCATCGGTATTCACAAGCCTGGAAAACCGGCTAATAAACCGTCCAGCTACCGTCCGATCAGCCTACTGAGCGCACTCAGCAAGCTTTACGAGAGGGTCATCCTCTCTAGACTTAGAGATTTTGCCATCAGCAAACATCTACTACCCGACGAGCAGTTTGGCTTTCGTGCCAGACACTCATGCGTGCAACAGGTGCACCGCATCACGGAGCACATACTATCTCACTTTGCCCATCGCCCCCGCTCTATAGGAACAGCCGCCCTGTTTCTAGACGTAGCTAAGGCCTTCGACAAGGTCTGGCACAACGGCTTGATTTACAAGCTGTACCAGTTCGGTGTGCCAGACAGACTCGTGCTCATCTTGCGAGACTTCCTCCTAGGTCGTAGCTTCCGTTTTCGAGTGGAGGGAACGCGCTCGTCTCCTCACCCACTCACAGCCGGTGTACCACAGGGCTCGGCCCTGTCCCCACTACTCTTCACGTTGTTTACCAGCGACATCCCAAAAACTCCAGATGTGGAGCTGGCCCTCTTCGCGGATGACACCGCACTCTATACATCAGATAAGAACAGACAAATGGCCTGCGTCCGGCTGCAGGTAGCTGTCACAGAGCTAGGCAAATGGTTTCGTAAATGGAGGATAGAGGTGAACCCGGAGAAGAGCGCAGCAATGTTCTTTTCCCCGGGCACGCTTCGCTCCCCCAAACGCGCTTCCCTTCGCCTAAAAGCCATCTCGCTCTATGACCAAGAAATTCCCTGGGCAAAGCACACCAAATACCTGGGTGTCACCCTAGATCAGAACTTGCGCTTCAACGAGCATATCACTATAGTCCGAAATAGAGCGCGATTTGTGATGGGTCGTCTAGCACCCATGATAGATAACCGAAGCAAAATGTCCCTCAGACACAAGCTTACTCTATATAAAACATGCATCCGCCCGATCATGACATATGCGAGTGTGGTATTCGGCCATGCCAAGCCTACCCATTTAAATAAACTGCAAATCGTGCAGAATAAATTCATGCGCAGAGCCGTCGGTGCTCCCCTCTATATGCGTAACGTCGACCTCCACCGCGATCTGGAGCTTCCTTCCATCAAAAACTACATTACGTCGCTCTCGCGTAAGTATTTCGATCTCGCGCCGCACCATCGAAATCCGCTCGTCGTGTCCGCGTCCGATTACAAGCCTCGGCGAAAGGCTCTCGTGCGACGACCGCGTAATGTCCTTACGGACAAGGTCGACGCTATTACAAAACGGCTGGCCCGGATCAGCCCGCCCGCGGTTAGGACGGCAGGCTGGCAGGCACCGACAGACAGACATAGACGGCGGCGTCTCAGACAACGCCAATCACGATCTCTCCACGTCCTCGAGAGGGACGCCAGGAGACATAGCCCCCCCACAGGACAGACTAGGCGTGTTGCTGGGAAGTTTCTTTCGCCGTTTCTTCTTTCCCAGCCATAACACATCGCGAAACGGCAGTAAGATAGCGTAGGCCGCCGCGAACCGCCGATCCCGCTCCGCCGGGATCCTTCTTCTCGGGCTTTATATTACCCGACGCCCGTTCTCAATTAGTTCATTGTGTCGCCCATTGGCGGGCATCTTCAGATTCATCCCCCTCTCATGGCAACAGTCCAGCCGAGGTAAAACTCCCTAGGGAGCTCCCTCAAGCAAGTTGCCCCCGGGCTCGAGCGCCTTCGCCTAGCGAAGGCGCTCGCCCCAAAGACCCCGGTAAAGTTGTGAGGTCTTCGGACCAACAACATAAAGTCAAGTCAAATAAAAATCTGGAATATTCCGCCATAACGACCATGAGTTGTGTTCCGACATTAGTGGCCAGGCTCCAGTCTCCCTTTAGAGAGCAGCAGCGCATTTGTAGCACCTTTGGTGTAGCAAATGTCCATAGGCGATGGTAACAGCTTTCCATCAAGTGGGCCGTTTGCCTGACTACTGAGCTGAACTCATGCATAAAAAAAATATAATGTATGTATGTTACACTGGTTGCATTACTCCACTTCATCGTGTATTTAATAAATTCCAAGGACAACCTTTTCTATTGTAATGACAACAAAACCATCCACTAACTGTAAAGAAAGCTTCTTAATTACATTACTTCTTCCCCATTGTCCAGAGTATTTCCTAAGCCCGTAAACTATGTCATCCCACCCCACTAGCCCGATATAATCTTTTAATTGACGAAAAACAGACCTTAATGAATTAATCCTTTATACAGACATTAGAAAAGAGATCGGCGCAAAAAAGCTAATCTCAATTAGATACGGATAAGGGAAAACCGGGGAGGTGCCGGGAAAAAATCGTGAAAAAGTGCGAGATGAAAATGGCAAGTTAAAGTTAAGTATGTCATACAGAGGTTCCGTATTATAAAAATATTTTAAAAAACTAGCAAAAAAGAAAGCGACTTCAAGGGTGACTAAAAAACAAAAATTGTGTGTGTGTGTGTGTGTGTAGTTCACACGCAATAGAAGCGAAACTTCAGAGAATGTACAGGATATATATACAGGATATTATATATATATATATGTATGTATATGTATGTATATATATAATTAATATTTACTTGTAAGTCATTCAAGACCACGGGCCATAAAAATGGCGCGGACTTTTGGAGGGCTTACGTGAGACCATGGGAAGGCCAACACGTAGAGGCCCCTTGACAAATTTAATGTTAAATGTGGCGGGACACTGACCGGCGATTATGCCTGTCTACACTATATACTAACGCATCCAAGGACAAGCCCCGGCCAGTGTAGGACTATTGTGGGAAATTAGAGCAAAAAGTAACAGGCTATAGGGTGAACTGCTAGTGGTACTAGGGATCTGGGAATATGGGGACTATGGCGTCTGCCCGTCGCAATGTTAAAATGGAAAAATGGGCAGACATGGACTCGTAAAAAATGCCATAGAAGATAGGGACAACATGAGTGTGAGTGGCTAAGGGGTGTAGTAAGGTGGGCTGCAGGTTTACAAAAGCTACTTCTGATATGATGCCATGTATCACTTCCACCCCTGGAGTTTGAGTCTTAGCTCTAGCGTTCTCCACTCAATATTATTATTATAATATATCAAATTTAACAAAAACAATTTACATATTATAATGTACAGAGATCTCATTACATCATAAATATACAACATAAAATTTAGAGTACCCTAAAAAAACATCTACGTAATAGAATTAAATCTGCCTACTCTATTAAGGGCGCGCGTTCCCTCTCTCCCTCCTTGGTTTGCATACGAACGATGTTATTTACCTGAAACAAAAAGAGTTCATATTAAACATGGAGAACAATAACATACACGCAACAAGTAAAATCTATACGATAATTGGCTATTCCTTTGAATATTTGAACAATTTAATGCTTCGCAAATGTGGCATAAACGTGATTGAAATATCATATTCAAATAAGCTGATTTAAATAGTGGTAATGCTGTTTTGCTTGTTTTTGGACAATTACAAACTGTATTAAATGCCATGCTGAAATCATTATCTTGACTAGAGCTCTCGATCGGTGTGATACTACACTCTTACAGAATATCGGCGTCAAAGGGTTAGGGCTTGAGTTAAATCTGCTTCGTACGGTGTACATAATTTAAAAAAAAATTAGCACTGCACTCCTTGTCTATATAAACTATAAGTGTGCGAAATTTCATACTCCTCCGTCCGCGCGATTTTCGTAAAAAGGGGGACAAAGTTTTTGTTGTGTTTTTTTTCACGTATTAAAATGTAGATCAGAATTCCGTATATGCCGAAATCTATGCGAAACTTCAAAAACTATATCTCAACAAGCGGTTGCTTCAAACGAAATCTTCGAAAGAACGCGGCCAGTAGATAACTACATTATTATGATCATCAATTGTACCACTTTACAACCTGACCATACAAATACATCTATACAGAACATCTGGCTATCTCGGACTACATGAATCATATGGCCCGCAGGAAATAACTCATTATAACTTCAAACACTGCATAAACTATATTCAAAGTTGGATAAACAAGTGGAAAAAATGGGAGCTTGGCATGTTTTCAGTACAAATCGATAATTCATTATGATTAACCTATTTTTGGCGGGTTATTGTTGAAGTGTTTAGCACCTAAACACTTCAACAATAACCCGCCAAAAAAAAGAAAACTTAGAAAAGGAGAGTGGGGTAGGTGTTTAATTTTTAATAATTAGTAGGTCCTTTAATGTGAAAATTACTCTATATGTTTGTTGTTTCTTCACGATTTTGGGAATGAAGCTATTTCGATAAATCTTGGTATATATGTACATTCAGGTTATAAGATAGTCGTATTTAACCTAAAAATGTAATTGTTTCTACATGTAAAGTTACTATTGAAATAAAAATTCCTGTTGAAAATTGTATAAGGTTTTGAAAATGAAGACAAATATAATTCTTTATGGTTCATTAAAGCTACGACTACAATTATGTTTATTTGCGCCCAAAGGAACACCAAGAACACCATGTGACCACACCACGCAATGAAAATCACGTGTTATAAATTGTTTTAGACCTTCATTGACCTTGTGGTCTAACATAAAGACATACCTCAAGAAAGTCCAACTACATAAACCAAGAACCGAACAGCTAGGTGCAGGAAAATGAGGATACCCGACCCTCAAATAATAGGATAAAGTGCCGAAAGAATATTGTGCATAAAATTCATAAACCAAATTTAAATGTCGAGTTTAAGTGCAACATATTTTTAGTTATTAGTTAAATATTCTATAGTTAATGTAGTTTAGTTTCCGTGTCTAATGAGACTGATTTCAACACCTTCGAAGTTTAACTGTTCCATATGCAACGTAGCGTTATATTAAACATCCGGTATAGTTATGCGTCCAGTTTCACCGTAACTCCTCCCAGAGGCCTTCGGTTTCGTCTCGCAATGCATATTCAACGGGATCTATTGACGCGTGACTACTCAGACAGGCAGTTTGGTTTATTAACATAGTTTGCTCAGCTCAATGCAGTTCTAATACCTATGTATACATTTGGATGATTAGTTCGAAAACTTAGGCATTAATTAGATTGAGCAATTACTTGAAACATAATAGGGTAGAGGATAGTTAAAACAACTGAGATACTTTTTATCATCTTATAAAATGTAGGAGCTTCTTATATTTTGTACATACTGTTACGAATTGCAGGACACGAATTAAAATGCCGTTGGAATTATTATAGAGTTTATTAGAACTATACAAAGACGTATAACACAGGTACAAATCAAACTGAATACAACCAGTCCAAACGTAATGCATGATTCAATAACACGCGCAAAGTACGTCACTAAATAGATTACCGAATGTACACAAGTCTTGCTCCGCTCGTGGTTATCGCTTGACTGCCTCATCTCTCAATTCGGGCATTGCTTTATACTGTACAAATACAATATGCCTGCTTGGCCACGTGGACTTAATTTCCTAGAATCACACCTGGCTAATGAATACCAAAAAAGATTCAATACACAGTTGGCTGTTCTACTCATCACAAATTTTAAACACTTTCGTTCACATCAGCACTCGATAGCGAATACTACTCTCTGCCATCTCAAGTAACATTTAACTTATACCTCTCGCTGCTACAATTGTATTACCTGTAATACAAGCGTAACTTGCTTAGCTTTAGTATATAATAATATGTACAATGCGTGTGTTTCTCTGCCTATTATTATAACATTACTTACAGTATATTTTAAAATTTAAAAAATACATTACTCTTTCATACATATTTCTCTTAAATTTTTTCTAACCTCGAAAATTCATCCACAGCCTCTGGGTGCGAGTATTTGGAGCATGACTGTGCGTATTTATCTCACTTAATTATGTAAAAGGGGCGAGGAACAAATCCTCGGGTGTACTTGGAGCCGTGTCAATTTGCGAAGGAATCCAGCGGGTGTTTCGGCAATGCCACCATAAAATGTTATGTTAGACGTATGATGGGGAGATTCGAGCAGACGTAGTGTTATTAGGGATTTGTTGCTGAATTTACGTTTCTTTCGCACGGTTGTAAATCTAGTAAATTCTCTTCAACTTATTCAAGATATTGAGAAATCTTAATACATATATCTATAGCCATATATTCTATTTAATAATTTTTTGTATGGATTGATTTTTATGTGCTTGCTTGCGTACACAACACTGCCATCGCGCCACTTCTGCGCCACCAAACTCTGTATAATATGCGCGGTCGCGACGCCTTCAAATATTCTCTGTTGAACAGTAGAAATCACAAAATAGCTGCGCGGTGGCGGTATGTCGGTTGTGCATTCTACACAAGCGTTTAAGTTTACTTTCCATCTCCAAAATAAGAGACTTTTCGTGTGATAAGAATCATAATTTAAAAGCTTTAATCTATTCTAATATTATAAAGCTGAAGGGTTTGTTTGTTTGAACGCGCTAATCTCAGGAACCGCTGGTCCGATTTGAAAAATTCGTTCAGTGTTGGATAGTACATTTATCGAGAAACGGTATAGGTTATATATCATCACGCTAAGACCAGTATGAGCGGAGCACCAATGAAGAATGTCTCAAAATGTAAAAAAAAAACAAATTCCACGCGGACCACGTCGCAGGCACAGCTAGTCTTATACTAATACATAAAGCTGAAGAGTTTGTTTGTTTGCTTGAACGCGCTTATCTCAAGAACTACTACTGGTCTGATTTGAAAAATTCTTTCAGTGATAGATAGCCCATTTATCAAGGAAGGCTCTAGGAGGCAATAGATATTCATGTTAAGACCGGAGAATAGGAGCGGAGCACTAATGAAGAATGTTTCAAAATCGGGGTTTTTTTTAACTACTCCACGCGGACGAAGTCGCGGGCAGAAGCTAGTGCCTAAATATAAAAGTTTTTTGGTTCGTTTGTTACAAGTATCCAATTTTAGTTAAATTTTGTACATACATCCCTCATATACAGCAGACGCAGGTTACGTATATAGGGAAACACAATACTTCCAACGTGTACGCGAAATAAACACGGAATGTTCTCATATTGGACGAAGAAAATATTAAACGCATGAAAATAATAAAACTTTTATTAGAACTCGAAATTGCAAGACTGCATCATCAAGACGCCGACACGTTCCGGGGCTTTCAGTATGTTAAATTATGCAAAGCCGGAAAGCGAGTAGTGTCACTACATGTGTGGCGACTACGGTACAAATATTCCATGCATGGAAATGTACAGCTGATGGACTGATCTTATCAAATTAGCCATTACAAGTTTTAATAATTTAATAATAACTCAAACGACCCAAATATGTAACCCTCAGTGAGAGTTAAATGTTTGTGCCGTTTGCTGTTGACGCTTGGACCGTGACTCTTCAGGTGATCAGGGCTGGTGCCTACCTCGAGCAACGGATCAGTATGGCGATCCAGCGAGGATACTTAGCCAGCCTTCTGGGCACCTTACCCATAGAAGACGGTGATCTAGGCTCAGTATTCTACTTGTAGTTTTCAGGGACTATGGGTAGAATACAATTCAATAAGTAAAGTTTACTTTTATTGTATTATAATATTCTTCATTGTACTAGCTTATAATTTATGTATGAAAATAAAAAAATATCAATCACAATTTAATTTATAATCTATATATTTACTAGGATATGCCTGCGACTTCTTCCACGCTTGACTTGAAATTCCCGCGGGATTGCTCAGCATTTAAAAAAAGATGTAAGCTATTGTTTTAGTGAAAACTGTGTCGTAATAAGCTAAATTTTATGCACCCGAACAACTACAGACGGCTCCCGGGATAAAAGAAAAGTAGTTACCGCATATTTTATTACATCAAATTCAAATTCACATTGAAATTCTATTGTTTTTTTGTAATCTGGTCATTTAAAATAATTTCCAGAAAAATTACTGCCGGACTTTTGGAGATAATATTGCATTACGAACAAAGCGCTTCGCGTCCACCTTTGCGTGCGCAAAAAGAGTGGAACTCATTACCGGAGTTTGTTTTTCCCGACACCTACAACCAGTGATAGATTTACACTAGGGATACTAAGAACTAGTGCCCAGAGCGGCGGAATTTCCGAGGCCGGTAAAATTTGGAGTGTCAGCAAATAATTTTCAATTCTCTGCTATAAAATCGATGATTTACATAAATTGGGAAGTTATTTCATGTCAAATCTTATTTTTTTCGGTCCTGTACTCAAATAGTGCAAGATATAGATAATAGGGCGGTATTTTTCATATTGCCCCATGGCGGTACTTAGGCAAATCCAGCCCTGCCTACAACCTGTGTATATATCGAGGGCTTCATAACAAATGGGCGTACAGACAAAAGTGCAGTTTTACACAAGGGACAAAATTGTGAACAAAACAAAACTAGTTCATTGTATAAGGCTGAAATTTGGAATACCCTTCTATTTAGGTACACTTGCATACCGGTAAGACTTTTTAAATTGTAACATGCATAGATTTTAGTAAACAACAAAAAAAATGCATTTTTGCGTATACGCCCATTTATTATGTAGCCCTCGATATGTCTTTAAGTACCGTGAGTATAGGTGCCTTCTAAATAAGCATGCTCCACTTTAGGCCACATCTTCGTCTAGTATAAGACGAGATTATGGTCAAACGTGAACCTATACGCTACCTACTCCATAAGGGTCCTGGCAGTCGTCGCCGAGCCGGCCTTGTCCAGTGCCGCCACGGGGCGCATAACACTTTCCACGTAATATACACCAGCTTTCTCATTTTGAAAACATAAAATCCCTTGAACAAAAATGCAAAACGTGTCATTTGAATGTGCCTGTCAATTCGGCATACTCCATTCGGCTTCGGCCGATGCGATAGAGTAATCATGTCAAAATGAAACTCGTTTTGCTCGAGCAATTTTTCCCTTTTTCATTCCATTACCTCGGAGCTTTCGTGTTTTGCGTACTTATTTCATGGCCTTTTAAAAGAAAGACGTGGTAGCCGAGAAATATAAGCTCGGCGAGGTGCTGTTTTATGAAGCTTTTGTTTTGAGTTCACTTTAAACAATGGGCTACTGATGCAACTGTGATTTACAGCGAGGGATATTATTTAAATGTATATACAAACTATACACAAATATCAAAAGCGTAAGTGTGTAGCTTATTAGAAATTAAAATTCAGCGAACGAGTAAAACGGTCACTAGTTGTTCGAATGTGTTTAGACATATAATTAGTTCTAAAAGAAGAAATATGATATCCTTCCCTGGTACACCGTATCTAAAGGATAACACACAATTATTAAGTTGTTATAATAATATGCTTATTCACTTACGTATTATGGATCACCAGTATAACTATACAATGATTTCTTAAGTTTTCGCGACTTGTATACATAATAAAACTACGTTTAATGGTTGTAAGCGCGGTAATTTATTTGATTTTGGTTATTCCGACGTTTCGGCCGCTTTTCAGTGGCCGTGGTCACGGACGACAAAGATGACAATTGTCGACGAGTATTGTTAAAGTTTTATTTGGCCTACCGCCAACTTGTTCATTTTAATTGTTTTGTTTTAATTTTGTTTATGGTTATCATTTACTCTATGGGAGCCTAATCTAAATTATATTCTAAATTAGATTAGGTTCCCATAGAGTAAATAATAACCATATTAAATAAACATTGTTAAAGGTAAATATACTCCTTACCATATCTTACCTACTACTTCAAAACTTTGTATATATGTTTAACTAGGCATATTCCGAGCTACATAAATTTAACTAATTTATTTTTTACTCACATCTCGGTTTACCTACCTCGCCAGCGGCAGATTTGCTAAGAATGTCTGTCTATTTAAGTTTCGTCTACTGTTTATCTTAAAAATACTGTAACTATTTATACATGACTGTTCTTATTTATTTTAAAGTATTATATTATATAAAAAAATATGAATGTTGTTTGTCCGCGATGAACTCCGAAACTGTTCGACCGATTTGATGACTATCTTTTTAATTAAGTGGATTTGTTCCAACTTCGGATGTAGGATAAGTTTCATTTCAATTTATAATCAAAGAGAATTCTTTTCAATTTGTTTTTAAAAACTTAGTATGAGTATTCAGTATGAGTTCTGCTGTTAACTAAGTTTATTTCTTCTATACGTGTTTATATGACTGAACTCCTTCTAAACGATCGGACTGATTTTGATGAAATTTTTTTGTGTGTGTTTAAGTGGATTCGAGAACGGTAGGTGGCGTCGGATTCGGGTTCCAGGATTTTGACGATTTTTGGGATTGATCTGAGTGGGTCCCACGATGGTTTAAATCTACAGTTGGACTCAGTCAGATTTTTATTTTTCAGAGCAGTACAACGTATGTCAGGGGCGCTAGTTTAATATATGTATAGAACCGATTGTTTAAAACTTATATTGGACTGTATATCCATAGGTCGCTGGTTCATATCCGGCTCGAAAGACTATGTTCAAAACTTATATTACAGCAGACTGTAGCTTGCTTAGCTGGTGTATGCGTGTACATTTATATAAAATGAAAACTGCACTTCACTTGGACTATATTTTGTAATTATTGAGTAGCAAACTGACTATATCATTAGACACATGGTTTTATTATAAAATAATTAGGCTTCCATACAGCCAGTGTCTATGTAGGTGTCCTACATCGTTTACATTGTCAAAGATCCACCAATAAAAGACCAAAGGAAAATGCAAAACTGAAAATACTAATAAATATGAAAGAAAGAAAGAAATATAAAGTACTTATTAAAAATTCTAAACACGAAACAGGTATTTTAATATTCCGTTATGCAATTCTATGTTGTACGTACATGGCTTACCAACTCACAATGCAAAACGCGATAATATCTTTGATTTAGCGCCAGCTTGGTATAAACCTTACAAATATACGCTTTGTTGCAACGTTGTATTAGATTGCAGGGCTAATTTAGCAAGGCATGATATGCATATCAGCATGCATGCGTATGCATCATATCTAAAGGAAATCACAGAAAATGAACTCCGATTGCATTGGTAAAAGAAAATATCGTGCTAAGATTGTCGCTAGCTAGCCGTAGTTCACAAGTGCAGTACTATAAATTTATACATATAATTACGATGTGTTGGTTTGGTTGCCGTGCTGCGTGTTTGTTAGTTTGGCACAATGGCCCCCATGGGGTCCTGCTATTGGACACAGCTTCGTCCAGCAGAGGTACAAGGAGACGAGTCCCTGGGGCCCCGAGAGGCAACTGCCGCAATCCCTCCAAACCTCCTTCGCACTTACCCGTCCCTTCCGATGTCAGGAGGAGAGCCGTTCTGCCAAAGTCGTTTGAGGCGTAGCGGCGGGCGACAGTCAGCGTCGAGCATCCTGCTCGGCTGACAGTCAAGAGAATCCATGGTTCTACCCACGCACCCCGGGAAGAGTAAAGCCGGCGGCGGCATAAGGTCATACACGACAACCTCCAGCCGCCACCGTAGGCTATGGCCGTGCGGATCACTAGCAGGGAAACCAGATTCCCCGCACATATAGACCGGAGAGGAGGAACGCGCGCCCCCTTTCACCTCGAGGTGAGATCCGAGGTAACTGGATCGCTAGATCTCTCCGGCTACCTAAGAAATAAATGGTGGACCAGTCAGTAAAGGGGACGTCCGAGGTGAATGCGCAAGCGAGCCTACAGTCCGGACAAAGGAAATTCGAGGATTGGCCAGGGGTTTTAGTAGGTAATCCAAACCGTAGCGTGGCAATAGCGTTCCTGCAAGGATATGCTAGTGCCACTCCGACAAGACGAATCCCACACACGAGCCGCGACGGCGTGTTTGTTGACTTAGTAAGACGGCGTGTTACTTATTTTACCGTGACAACACGTTTGTAAGGATGCCATGCGGCGTGTTTGTTAGGTTGGCAGTGTGGCGTGTTTGTTGGGTTACCGTGATTACGTGTTTGTTATCTTGCCATGACATGGTATTTGTTCACGCTAGCTTAGCCGCGGGGAAAACTCTAGTATTATTCTAAAGCCCGGTAGTCTCAATGTAGCACGTTGCTCGAACAAGAGGAATTAAACATGTAACCAGTTTCTTGTTTATTTCTTGGAAAATATTCAGGAATCAAATATTCACTCTAACCTATTCCTATCTTCCTGTATGAATACATATTTTACAAGCCCATTATAATTTAACCAAACTAACATTTTCAAATCTAAAAAACGCTACAATAGTTTCAGTTTGAATGTTTCCACATCAAATATGCTATTCATTTCCTTTTACTTATATTATGTATTTTGCGCACATAATACGAAATTTCTAAAGCACTTTTTTATTTGATCCTTTTAAAATTTACTCATTTGAAATTTAATAACTATTTCTACTGTTTTCTACGTTTTAAATCGCACTGCTGACTCGTCTACTGCACTCTTCGTAAAACTGTACACAAAGGATTCACTATTTAAGAATAAATTATAATAATAGCCCATAAACGTCCCACTGCTGGGTTTGGGCCTCCCACTATAGGAAAACGGACAGTATACCCGCCATGCTTGTCCAAGGCGGCCTGGCAAGTTTGGTGCATCGATTATCTGGATGTGCAGGTTTCATAGCCATGTTTTCCTTCACCGTTAGGTGGAAAAACTGCTTGCGAGGCGCATGCGCTCCGCTCCGGCTAGGACTCGAAACCACGCCTTTTGAGTTTGGGACGCGTGCGCTAACTATTACTCTACCACGACCTCCTACGAGTACTATTACATGAAACACAAAATTTTACTGTTGTACAAAAAATATTGTATTTAATCCGTAACGGAGTAACGATGTCATATTACTTCTAGCATAATAATAAATCCATCAAATTGGTAAAATGTCAAAACTTAATCTGGAGACTCTGCTCCCTCCATAGCATGTGGACGAATTTTGACGAATTTTAAGGGCCGCTTGCATATGGTTGCTTAAATTTATTTAAGAAACACAACGTAGGTGCGTTAGGTGTGTTTACCCTTTAATACAATTAGCGTCTTGCACAACGCAAAATTTGCTGTTAAATATGATTAACTAATTTTATTTAAAAGCGATCGTGCAAGCGGCCTTAAGCTTTTAACGTAACTACTTCTAAATTCCAAACACAGTACACGGCCCTGTATACCACTGAATAGGACACATCGCTTGACGTCTCAAACTAGAACATATAATGCATCGGTACTTAATAAGAAAATGTATATACCACTTCCATGAAGATGTTCAGAAAAACAAAATGTGACGTATTAATGTCCTCGTTGTCGTTAGAATTCTCTTCCGACAAACACCGTCAATCATTCCAGAATACATGATAGCATTTTCCCTCTTACAAGAGTCTAAGTGCGGTATAAATACGGGAGGTATCCCCGATAAATTGTACACTGGTCCAACCCTACACACTACTCGTGATAGTGCCGTGACTGCCCATTGCTTTTGACTCGAATGTAAGTAGTGTAACAAAAACTACATGTGACTAAAACAAAATGGGGTTTTTTAAAAACTAGCTAATTTATATTTCGTTTTCAGTGTTTATTAGAGTTTTGGTTTAGTGTTTTTTTTTTATTATTGCCGTCTAAGTGGGCTTAGGTTTTGTTTATAATAGATGAAAAATAAGAAATTAAGTTTTAATTAAATTATTGAGGTCGGCCGCGGGTCTCTGTTAATAATGGGGAGGCACGAGCCTAGCATTACCACTAGCAGAAATAGCGTTAGCCGAAATGAATATTGAAGGACTACCAAAAAAATATACATTTATTACGCCAGTTTATGCTTATAAATATGCTTATAATTACTTGTAGAGGATTTAGGAAGTAGGAAGTAAATTCGAACATGCCGTTGGAATTGTCACAATACAACAAAACTAAGCAGAAAATCGTTATCGCATAAATCACGCAAAGATCGTCGTTTAAGATACCCGCTCCGAAAGCGCACTAGGTAGCGCCTCGTTCACAGTCAGAACACGACTGGCGCATTTCCCGACTAACCGACCCTCATACATTTGTAAATTAGACATGGCCTAGTAACATGCCGCCCACTGGTTCTTGAAATCGTTAAATGGTCAGCTTAATGGCTTCCAAGAATTCGCATGAAACACCAATAGAGGAAAAAAGGTTTTATGACGTCTTACGGCGGCGTGAACAACAGATCACTAAAATTCAAAGGAGTAATAAGACACCTGCAAAGGTCTTAGTATCGGCTCGCAACAATATTTATAAAGATAGAGTGGCGTGCTACGTGCACGCTATTGGAATTAATAGAATACTGAAATCAGGCAATCCTACGATATAGACGATAGTGTCCTGCGATTTTGACGACACTGTACTTTTACTTTCTCACTCACAGTCATACATCGATCGCTTATAAGCAGCGAACATCATTACAAACGGCAAAACGTCGCCACGCCGATTGTACTATAAGAAGCCTACCCTTACCTTTAAAACCAAAAAATACTCCACTTTTCGAGTCATCGAGTCGCTCGAGTGATAAGATCATACTTGATTCGCATCGCTACTCTCGTCCCCAGTATAAGGGGTCCGTACACAATAAGTCAAGTCCTAAGCAAAGATGAGGGGTGCTTTCTGATGGGGGTACATATTTCGATCGATAACGACATAATAAATGTAATAATATCGAGGTTTTTGTATGAGTCAGAAATAATAATAATCAAAATTAGATCAGCTGCTTAGTTACAAAACCAAGTGCAATCTAAGAAAGATTAAACGACACCACGAAAATTATTATGAACTTGAACAATATTCCATTTGAATACTACTGAATTGAATTGAATTTATGAAGCTCATTGAGGAGTACGACTTGCGCAACCTTCCCCTACATTAACTATTCCTAATTACAATACATAGATATATTATCCCCGCAAATTGCTATTGCGCCTCACTAACACTCAGCACTGTTAGAATCACTGGCCGGCGAGTATGCGTACATATCGGGTTGCAGATGACGTCACATGAATGTTAATTTGACAAGGTTCCAGCGCATTAGCAATTTGCGGGGATAATAATGCAATATTTTGATATTATTCTTATGTCCTCTACTGCACGAAAATATTTTTAATCTAATTTTAAATACAATACAATGAAATGCTTAGGTTAATGAAGAGCGGGTTCTACTGATATAAGTAAAATTTGCTTAAAAGTCCAAGAAAAGAATATAAATTGTACATGGGTTTCTTAAAAAATAAATATTATAATTAAAGAGCACATCAGCAAAGGCCTAACAATACGATAAAGGTACAAACATTCCTTTGTTTCATCATAACGGTCTCAACTTAAGGAAGTAAAAGAACATGGTGTCTAATCGAAAGTGGTAGATATTCTACTTAACCACATATGCGTATTTTCGTGTCATTTCATCCTAGCCTTGTTATATTTAATCCGACGAGCAGGAAAGGAAATTTCTGCGGCAGTAAGAGGCGACAATTCAACTCATAGACAGGTGGCAAAGCATTTGAACGTATAGCCACACACTCCTGGTCTAGAGCACGCTGTCATAACAGCGTTGTGTTGTGATCTGGCATAAGCATCCCTAGTAGTAGCACTTTTTGTATTGCAAACGTACATACATACAAAGGCGATGATAATCGATTTCTATCAGGTGAGCCGTTTGCGTATCTACTGTATTGCTGCAACAAAAAATACTATTTTTTTTTTCGCCTGACACATTTTCAAACTTGAAACAAATACCTTTCGATATAGTTCTTTACATATTATGTGTAACTAAATGAACCTCAATTCACCCCAAATCAATGGTTACCAATATTCCTTAAGATGTGAATCAGATAACCTAATCAGAATAACAATCATGCGCCCCAGTCTTACGATGATGGGGTCTGCAAATGGGGTTCCGCCCTGCAGATACCATCCGAGGGTTCCTTGTTGGCCGTTCGGGCTAACCCTCAAGAGGGTTGTACCTTTAACAGTTTATGAATGGACTTGATATTACACGGAACATTCCGTATATTTTCAAATACAAAATTAACAACCGACATTTTAATATTATTACATAATATATGTTTAAACAAGAAAGGATATTATAGATAAAACATTGTTTAAAGATCATGCTTTTAGGCAAATTGTTATTGATTAAATGTCATGCTTTTGTTCCTCAAAGGCTGATCGTGTTACCGTATTGCAACGTTTATTGGATGGCAACGCTATCTAGTCAGGTCGAAGCACTTCGCTTTTCTTTTCTGATGTGCACTGCCGTAGATTAGAATAATTTGCCGATGTCTCTTTTTTATAGCAAATACATATAGTCTAAGCGTCAAGCCACGAGTCAAGTAAGTATCTTCTAGTTAAGCGTGTTCTATTCCAGACTATTCATTTATCACTCAACATCAGAGGAGACCGTGGTTAAACGCAAACCTATACATACGTAATACAATGCAAACTATGAATCCTCTGAATAAAATTCTGAATGGAGATTCCCTTCATTTCCAGTATTTACTACAGTCTGGGTGTCTGGAATCGGGCCAAGAGTCCATTGTATATTACCTATAACACAAGCCTAACTTGCTTAGATTGGGGATATAATATGTTTGTCTGCGGATTTATTATTATTTATTCAAATATTTCCTTAGCACGGTGGATACTTCAAGTTGTTCCTATATAACCACTATGTCCAACTGTGTTCTAGTTCCACTAAACTGGGTCACTATTCCACTTGGTACATACCACCCATTGCCAAATTGGTTAATGCGTTTAGTAGATAATTAAAAACCAATTAGCGAGAATGGCCCCAAGCCTTAGTGGAGGTTAATTAATAACGTGTTATCAAGGGTTCGCGACCTTTATGTGTAATTTGGCGGTCTTCCCGTATGTCCCTTTACGAAGGTTTCCATGAGCGGTTGGTGAAAGGTTAAAAAACTCAATTTTACAGAAGAGTTTAAATAAATATCCCAGATTTTCCCAGATTAGGTGATGTTGATTTGGTTGATTTATTTTTAAATTAAATGTTTTGAACTCGACCCGCTAGAGAATTATTACATTACGTATAAGTATTATTACAAGAATTAAAAGCACAGATTGCTAGTTTAAGCTCATAATATACATCCTGTATATTAAATCAAAACATCGATGTTTCAATACATGAGTCTTTTTCTTCCGTTCCGTCCGTAGAAAGAAAGAACTTTCTGGCAGCGTAAGCCGATCTCAAGACTTTTAGAAAAAGGTAGAAGATTAAGAATAAGACAAGGACAGGGCATATATTTTCAGAGAGGGATAGATGACGAATAATAGAATAACGAAATTCTAGAATAAAAGGTTCAAGAAGGAAAAGACGGAGATAGATGTTTAGAAAGGGGACAGTAAATAAAAGAATTACGAAAAGAAGATTAAATCTTCTTTTCGTAATTCTTTTATCATCATCATCAATGTTGAATATTTTACAAATTGGACAATCGGCTTGTTTGCCAACTCCCAGGAACGAAGACCCCTTACCCTTAGACTTCTTATGCATTAGTAATCTAATATCGGTTGTGAACCACGGTGCCGGCAGATGCTTGATCTTGATACGGCGTAGACGTGCATGAGTATCGTACAGCTTTATCAGAATTGCATGAAACGCTCATCTCATCAATAGTTGATACATTGAGGACCCCTGACCAGTCGACTTCCTAGGCGTCCTTAAGAAAGGCGTCCAGGTCCATACCACCAAAATAAAATCTACCACGACCACGATTGGAAACATGAGAAAGCGACCAAATCAATATAACATCAAGAAGAGACGGGGTTGAGTGAGGAAAGTGATGAGTTGCACTCAGGGGAACAATATATAAATTAAAAGATCGTATTCATATTTCAAAAAAAAATAAAGTTGGTCATGGTCATCGATTTTGAAATACTGTTTACAAAAAACGAAACAAAAATTTATCGTTCAGAAATATTAAGTATCGCTATTTCGCTTTCGAAAATATCGATATGTATAACGGTGGATCCTTAAACGAAATTTGCATCCCGAATTCCCGAGACTTACAAGGTGTGGACAGAATCACTTCCATCTGCCACCCTAAAAAATAAGTTTAAATCCAGTATTGGATTAACGATTTTCACCCTACGGTTTGGTCTATCAAAACGAAATTCAAGTTACAGTATAATCAAATAACATTAGCAAACCATAACGCGATGTAGAAAAGGTTAACGCCATCTAGTTTAAATAATAGAAACCTTAAAGAATATATTCCCAGAGATGATATTAGACTACGACTCATGTGGTCTATAGAAAAAAATTAGGAGTCCACAATAATGGATCTAGTTTTATCATTTCAGGACTATAGTTTTGACCTCCATTATTAGTATAATAATCCATATACACAGTAAGCATCTATGAAGGATGTAAACCAATGTATTAAACAAGTCTCACTCCCTGGCCAGCAACCTTGCGTAGGTTGGTTTTTATTGGAATTCCCAGACAGCTCCAATGTCTCAAAACTTGTTAGATTCAAACAATAGCGCCTACAGTAAAGAGATTCAAACTAACCACAGAACAACGACGAAGAAAGTTTCCAGTTATTTAAGACATAATTAGTTTTCTAACTCTATCCGTGACACGAGTGTTAAAGTTATTAGCAATATTCTCTTACAATGTAAAATTTAGGTATTTTAATAACCACGATATAGAAAGACAAAGAAGATGTCTCTCAGTGTGTGGCAACATGTTGGCCAGAAGATTTTTTAAAGCTAGTAATGACACTAAAATATATCTGTTCAGGACCTTTTGCCAGACATTCTACACCTGTCACCTCTGGACGGAATGCACAAGGCGTTCTCTGGATGGCATACGTGTTCAATATAACAACATATTTCAACACCTAATGGGTTTTAAAAGATACTGTAGTGCCTCGAGTATGTTTCTTGAGGCTAGATTGAACACGTTTTGTGCTATTCGGAGAAGTCGCATTGCAAATTTCTTGGCCAGGGTTGAAGGGTGTAGAAACAGTATAATTGCGGCTATTGCTAGCAGGTTACATCAATCAAATATGATGTATTGGGACTGGTTGCAGATTGCTGCATAGACAAAATAATTAATTTTTATGACAGCTGGACAATTTTTAATTTTAATTTTGTTAACTATATTTTATTGGTATCCATATTTTTTAAAGTTTTAAAAAAAAATTAATTTATAATAATGTAATTAAAAATTGTAATATATATTGTGTTTTTTTATGGATCTTTGTGTCTGAAATAAATAATTTATTATTATTATTAATAATAATAAAGCAGTATTTAACTAAAAAATATGATTGATATTGCCTATCGCAACATATTGATATCACGGACTAGAGTCGCAATTATAGAAATAATCGATCCTAAATTATCGATATTTCTTTTTAAGTCTTAAATATCGATAAATTGGCCACCCAGCGTCTATACTCAATCAACCTCCTAGCTCTTCTCTCCATTAACTCTAACGCTTCAAGCTGGTATTTAACTAAGTCGCACCAAAGGTGAGCAAAGCACTCCATGCAAATCTTAAATGGGCACAGTAAAGTTTAAGTAGCCGTTCTACAATGAAGTATCTTCTCACCTTCGAAAGTATTGTAAGCTTTTTGCCAGGTGGTAGGGCATATGCCCGACTAGATGGCTACCACCCCTGGTCTAAAGTATGTCGCCACAACAACCTTGAGTTGTGTTCCGGCATTAGTGACCAGGTTCCAGTCTCCCTTAAGAGAGCAGCAGCGCATTTGTAGCACCTTTGGTGTTGCAAATTTCCATAGGCGATAGTAACCGCTTTCCATCAAGTGGGCCGTCTGCCTGTCTGCTGAACTCCTGCAATAAAAAATAAAAAAAAAGCTATATTTTCAATATAGGAGTCGAAGTTGTTAGTGCATTCACACAATTGGCATTTTTATTTTACCTTCTACCCATTTTAATATTATTAGGTTCTTTTTTACCTATGAAATTGCCGTTCTTCAGTACTGGCCATTTCAAATCAAACTAATCTTTGTGTGGCTAAGTAAGATTCTAATTGCAAGTTAATTTTATTTAAATAAAGTAATATTTTTTCAAAATTAGCCCTTCGTTTATTGATTAGCGTTATGTTTCTATCCGTACAGGAACGGAGAAAGAACACAATATCCTGCGGCCGGGTGGCCTGTCGTAAGAGGCGAGAAAACAACCCACAGCCAGGTGTTAGGGTATTTGCCCGACTGGACGGCTACCATCCCTGGTCTAGAGTATGCCGCCGTTCCAGCATTAGTGACCAGGTTCCAGTCTCCCTTGAGAGAGAAGCAGCGCGTTTGTAGAACCTTTGGTGTTGCAAATGTCCATAGGCGATGGTAATCGCTTTCCATCAAGTGGGCCGTCTGCCTGTCTGCTGAATTCCTGCAATAAAAAAACAATTCATCGCATTTGAATCTTTTTCGGCACTGGGGATACATAAAAAATTCGAGTAATTATAGAATAGGTATGACCACCTTCGTGGCAGCAACACGGCACAAGCAGCACGCAACATCAACGACGTTTACGGAGCGAACACTAGAAACGAACGCACCACCTGTTATTGGTTTGGCCGCTTCCGTTCTTGAAATTTCGACGTGAAAAATGAACATCGTAGTCGTCCGAAAATTAGGTCGCCAATAAACGAATTAAAGGCGAATTCAGACAATATACGGCTGAACTGGTAGAGGCTTTCGACGTTAGCGTCAAAACAATATTGGATCAATTGCGTCAAATTGGCAAGGTAAAAAAGGTTGGCAAATGGATGGCCTCAATCTCAATGATCACCAGCGCGAAGCACGCGTCGAAATATGCCTTGGACTGCTCAACAGGCACACAAACGAAGGAGTTTTGAACCGCATTGGTACCTGCGAGGAAAAATGGATTCCGTTTTCCGTCCGTCAATCGCAAGCACTCAGTTAGTTGGTCGGTTCCTTGTTCAGCACCTAAACAATGCCCTAATCGAAAACTAATCGAAAAGTGTTGGTCAATGTTTGGTGGTCTAGCGCCGGTTTGATTCATCACAGCTTCTTACCAAACGGGATAAGCATAAATGCAGATGTGTATTGTAAAGAATTGAACATAATGATAGAGAAGCTCGCACGTCTCCAACCGGCTATGGTCAGTCGCTCGTCTCCGGTGCTTTTCTGCAAGACAACGCGCGACCTCATATTGCACAGCAAACGGTCTCCAAGTTACAAGAGCTGGAGTTGGAAGCTCTCCGTCATCCGCCGTACTCACCAGACCTTGTGCCTAGAGACCTTTCAGAATTTGGATAATTTCTTGTCGGGAAAAAAATCAATACCCGAGAGGCAGTACAAAATGTCTGAAGAATTTGTTGCGTCCCGTCCAAGTGAGTTCTTCAGGAAAGGCAATAATAAACTGCTGACACTACGTTGGCAAACATTTATTGATTACACGGGTGATTACTTTGATTAATAGAAATAAAAAATACAGAAATATACCTCAACTTATTTCATATAAACCCGCAATTTCATAGGTAAAAAAGACTTAATATATAAAATTATTAGAGCTAGGCGTATTGTTAAAGAGTTTCTTGCAACGCTTCTTCTCTTCAAGCTACAACATGTTGTGAAGTAGTGGTAATTTAGATAAGATAGAGTAAACAAAAATTACCTAAAAGGTTAAGAATACGCATTGGCCCTTGACATATTCGTGTTCCGCGATCACGTCGGAATAAAAATCAAATGAAATACCGCAATGAAAAATATTAAAATGTAGGTTTATTATTTATAATAGTCGCGAAAACTTTAAAAAAATATCAAAAAGTTGAAGTTGATCGTTTATGGGAATGGACACCTCCAAAAATGAGACTCGATACAGACTGACTATTCATGACTATTTCGCCGTGAAAAAATATGCCACGATCTTAGCTGTGTTGAAATTGGTCAGCTTAGCATCGCCTCAGTCGAGTACGGTACCTTCTGTAGGTATATTTTGTGCTCAAACCGAACGAATTTCGAAGCAACAACTGGATTTTAAAGGCTTAATCTTCGGTTTCACACATCTTTTATTGACTAAGTTGGAATGGCTGCATTTAAGGTCCTATTACATGACATACATTTTGTTTAAAGTATAAACTAGTACAATGGAGAAGAAGAAAGCTTAACTTATATTATACTGTTACAATTGGGGCCACCTGCATATTTGTAAACAAAGCACATTTATTACCCGTCGGTGTTTAAGCTAATAACATTGAAGCGCTTTTATGGCCGTCTTCTTTTGTTTACCTTGTGTTAAAAAATTGCGTTTGGAAAAATAGCCCACTGTGTATTGTAATCTTTATGGTAGTCATTAGCCAGGTGTGATTCCTAGAAATTCAGTCTACAGACATATTGTATTTGTACAGCATAAAGCAATGCCCTAACGGAGGGATAAGGTAGTCAAGCGATAACCGCAAGCGAGGCAAGACGTGTGTACATTCGATAATCTATATAGTGACGGACTTTGCGCATGTGATTGAATCGTGCATTACGTTTGTACCGGTTGTGTTCAGTTATATTTGTACCTGTGTTATGCGTGTTGGTATAGTTCAAATGAATTCTATAGCAATTCCAACGGCATTTAATTCGAGTCCCGTAACTTGTAACAATACGGTGCTGGTTGTATACTCAATGGAACACACCTTTCCCTTATATATGGATTGTATTTATTATAGACACTTTATAAGTCGACTATCACGCCTGTTTCCCAGGAACGCAGGCATAGTAAATGTATCTCCACATACAAGCATTCTACCACATAGTGGTGTACAAAACGAATGAAATCAAATTTAAAATTAAATTAACATAAATATTCTAATTTAATAAAAGTCAATTTTCCATAAAATACAAGTAATTAATGTCAAGAGAAATAATTACAAACAGATCACTAAGCTTTTCCGTATAGATAATAACGACAAGCACTTTTTTTTAAGAAATTCATCTACAGTATAGAAACACTCCTTGATCAGCCACTTTTTTAAGACTACAGTGAATTTTCTTGGGGGTGCGTTTATAATATTATTTGGCAAAGAGTTATAAATAAGAGGAGCCATGTAAATACAGTTCCTTCTGAAGAGATCCAGAGAAGGCACAGGCATCTTTAATTTTACTTGCGTCACAAGTCTCGCGTTTACATTATTAAATTCTTCAAACAAAGACCCCTTGAATTGGATAAACTTAGCGATTTCAAGTATATTGATACTAGCCACAGTAAGGAGATTGTGAGATTTAAAAACCGGCTTGCACGATTCTGCCCATTTCATTCCAAATACGGCACGAAGGCATTTCTTTTGGGCGAGAAAAACCCTTGCAATATCAGGGGAATTTCCCTATATTATGATTGTATAACCGAACGGAGGGGTGGGCAGTCAAACGACGACTAGGATACGATTAAGATGTGTAGTACTTTCGATTAGCGACATAGTGACATACTATGCGTGTGTTGAATTGCATTGAATCGTGCAGTGCCAACTGGTTGCATCCAGTTTTATTTTGTACCTATTTTATAGTGTTTGTACAGTTCTAATAAACTCTATAGTAATTCCAAAGGTAATCATTTAAATTCGAGGCCTGTAGCTCGTAACAATAATATTATAAATTAGTAAACGATAAAGTGTGTGACGATTACTACTATTTCCCACAAAAACTATTAAACGGCTTTTGATGAAATCTTACAATTATATAATTTATACACCATAATACAGAGGCTATAATTGATAGAGGCATTGTTTAAATTGCCCAAAATATATCATGAACTGTCAATGTGACGCAAATGAAATGGCAGCTACAGCTTGTATATAAATAATTTAATACTATAGTTACGTATTCAAATTTTGATTCGCTTTGAACTCCCGGAAAATTCCAGTCATTTGACACAAAATAATCCGTAGATACTATACTATCCACTTACTAAAATTCATTCGTAATGAGTAGTAATTACGAACGAATTTTCAATACTACATGTCGACACCAAAGAGACTATCGTATAGGGTTTTATAAAGTAAATGCATACATCAAATATATGCCACAGTACGCAAATTAGGTTTTGTACGTCAAATCATTGATGTTACTTCAAAAGCTTAAATTCAATCGTAGCGTTGAAATACATAATCATTTCCGGGTATTTTTAAAAGAAATGAAAAGGAAATGTATTATTTACGACAAAATAAAAAGTCAAGTATACAAAGATTGCACAAAGTCGAGACCGAATATATGTCTTAAAATCTAAACTAAACCGCTTAATATTAGCCAACTGCGACCAGCGCTGTTATTCGTCCTAGGAGCGGTAGGTGAAGTCTCAGATGACCGCCCTCCTCACACACACACAAACCCAGATTCACATATGGTCACGAGCACAAACACGTTAAGAAACAAAAAATATATTTACATCAAGAATTAATAATTGATACTTATTGTTACGAGTAGCGAGACTCGAATTAAAATGCCGTTAGAATTATTATAGAGTTTATTAGAACTATACAAACACGTATAACATAGGTACAAATACAACCGAGCACAACAAATTTAAACGTAATGCAGTAGATCATAATTCAATAAAACGCGCAAAGTACGTCACTATTAGATTCCCGAATGTACACACGTCACACCCGTATCGTAGTCGAAGCTCAACTGCTCACCTACCTCCATCAGACAGTCGTTTTTACTTCACAAATGCAAAAGAATCCGCGACACCTGGCTAATGATGCTAATGAGCGAGGACAATAGGCTATTCTCCACAATAACTAGAAACATATGCCAATAAATAAGTGAACAAAAGAAGACGATCATAAAAGGATTACAATTAGTTCAAATGCCGACAGGTAATAAAATGTGCTTCTAGATATCTGTACGTGGAATTTGTCTTTGTCCGAGCCTAGGTTGTAACATTATGATATTTAACTCCGTTAAAAAAGAGCATTAAATCGTATAACTACTAGATACTAGATATATCATATTGATCTCTGTTATGCCCATGGAACTCGTTAGCCAAAAATGCACATGTCCGGTTGGTTTGATATACTTGTTGGCGGAAAACATTGGGCGGCCAGCCTCAAATATTCAGTTTTCTATGCACACATCAAAGGATCTTAAAATTTTACTTTTGTCCAACATTGGCCCAATGTGTAAAGCGGGCTCTAGGCCTCTATCGAAGCATATCATAAAGGACCTTTGTCTGCTGGATAAACCAACAGGACACATCGTTATCGCATTATATGTTTAAACAACTGCTCGTGTATCAGTGCCCTTTGTTTTATTTGTAATCTATGACTTAATTATAAGTACCTAATTAATTTAATGTTAGCTGAGACGCTTGGTAGTCTCATGATGTCGCTTCTCATTCCAATGACGTCGGTTCGAGTCCCAGCTGGGGAATATGCATCGTTCAAACAATTTTTTTAACCTTATATGCATATTGTTACAAGAACTACGCTCACGGTGAAGGAAAACTTTGCTTTTTTTATTGCAGGAGTTCAGCAGACAGGCGGACGGCCCACTTGATGGAAAGCGGTTACCATCGCCTATAGACATTTGCAACACTAAAGGTGCTACAAATGCGCTGCTGCTCTCTTAAGGGAGACTGGAACCTGGTCACTAATGCCGAAACACAAATCAAGGTTGTTATGGCGACATACTTTAGACCAGGGGTGGTAGCCATCCAGTCGGGCAAATGCCCTATCACCTAGCTGTGGGTTGTTTTGTCGCCTCTTACGACAGGCCGCCCGGCCGTAGGAAATTGTATTCTTTCTCCGTTCCTGCACTTTGTCATGAAGACGGGACATTAAGATAACCCATGTGTGCAACTCACCAATCCGTCTTTGGCAAGTCAGAAGCCACCTAAATATGGGAAGAACCGAGCCTTACGATTATAAGCAGCATGCTTTTGTTCGTTTTAAAATTAAAAATATTCTGTCTACAATTTCTATCCATGTCACTTTGTCATTCTCGTTTTGCATACTAACAATCTAATTCATATTGAGTTAGAGTGAGTTTGTAGGCCTATTTATGGATATAAAATTATATTAAAGAAGCCATCAAACTTACTCTAACTCAATATAAATAAGACTGTAAAGGCGAATTTACATTACGAAACTAGTTTCATGCATGATAAAACTAATCTGCGGAGTGACGCTCGCGGACCGCGTTCGTAATACCGAAGTAAGAAAGAGAGTTGGTCTGAAAGAGAGTGTCGGGGTGAAGGTAAGGAAAGGAATGCTCCGGTGGTTCGGGCATGTGGAAAGAATGTTTGATGAAAGAATGATTAAACAGATATACAATGCAAAAGTGGATGGATGCAGAAGTCGCGGAAGGCCACGACACACCTTCCATGATCAAATTGATCGTGTATTAGCAGAAGGTGATGTCAGGAGCCTTAAGAACAGACGAGCGTGCATGACAAGAGCTATGAATGTCAAAGAAGCAAGTGAGGTGTGTAAAAATAAGCCTGTATGGCGCTCTGTTGTTCGTGCCTACCCCGCAAGGGACCTGGCGTGAAGTTATGTATGTATGTATGTATAAAACTAATTTCATGACACTACTTGCAGTAACTGTGGAACTAGTTTCATTGAAAATAATAGTGTCATGAAATCCACAGTATGTCCTGTGTTCATGGCTCCGCCAACATCAATGATAAAGCAAAATGTTGTCATACAAATGTTATTGTATAAAATTAAGAAAAGGTTCTCTCGAAAGAAAAGACGTTGGTGGATTCGAGGGTGGCTAGCAAGAAAGCATCTGGGTGCGACACAGTTAGTTTCTGAATTACCAGATGAAGATCCTGAGAGCTATAAAAACTATTTCGGTTGAGGGAAAATCATTTTTCATCTCTATTTTTGTATTGAGGGTGTTTCGGATCCCAGAGACACTCATTTCGCTGGCATTCATTAATAAATTTTATATTTTTACCAGCTATCCAACGTTGGTTTGACATTTTCCGCCCTTACCACAACTAAAAAGCATCAGTGCAGGCGCTTTGGCGACACTAGTTTCGCATAGCGTTTATACGACGACATTAGTTGCATGACACTAGTTTTATCCAAAAATCGCGCGAGACACGAAGCTGTTTCAGTGTCGTGAAATCGATGCATGCATTGTAAAACTTGACGTTTACACGTGAAATTGTTGATAAAATTAATGTCACGGAACTATTTTCATGCCACTAGTTTCATAATGTAAATTCGGCTTTATAATGTTTATTGTTACTTCTTTCTATTAATGAATTCTATCTATTAGCAAACAATTTGTTTAAATCATCGGCCTACATAACAAAAATCAAAATAGGTAATTTTTCTTTCTCAGGACTCCTCACTTCACTATTTAAAAAATATAAATTACTGACACTGACTGCGTGGACACTGCCTGATGAAACAAACAATAGAGTGATAGTAGTGCCTCTATTCAACCTATCTCTCCAAAAAAATGCACATTATATAGCTCCATTACTATTATAATAACCTTCCTGAGACATAAAAAGATTTATCAATAAAATTATTACACAATTGATTAACTAACAAATGTAATTATCAATGAATTATTTTTAATGACAATAATAAAAATTAAACACAAGTGACATAAACATTATAATTTAGTAAATTAAATGAACTGTAATATAATATTACTTTTCCTATCATTTAATTTTTACGCCTAATATGTAAATAACACGTGAAACAGATGGGGTCGTCCTAACATCGATAATGTGTACCATGCTGTTAAGCAAATAAATAAATTGATTGATCCCTTACTATCTGCTTTAAATGATTAGCCTAATTTTGTTTGTACGATGAGTGAGAGAACCGGCAGCCAAATCTCTCTTACTATCCCGTTTCTACTATCTCATCGCCTCTATCGCATCTTTTTTGTATTGAGGGGAAAGTCGCCGAGAACCGCGGAAGGGGCGTGTGGGTTTCGCCACTTTTAATATCTTCGAGGAACTGTTATGACCACCCGGGTCAAGAGGGAATACTCACTAAAAAACCCCTCGATGTTCCACCGTATATTTTTTATATATATTAGACAACTCTACGAACTCTGTCTCCGTACCCTTTTTTACAACTTGATTTAGAAAAAAGTTTAGAAATTATACGTAGTATGGTTACGTTCCCTAAATGATGATAAAAAGTGGCTCAGCTGATTGACTTTCAACTAAGCTATTTAAGTTTAATAGTAAACATAATAAGCCAACCTGGTCACGATATCCCCGACACAATTACACACCGAGCAGTGGTTTAACCGCTGTCACGACACCCGGCCCGCGTCTCGGCTATGATGAAGGTATACGAGTATACTTTCCTATTATAATACTAGACACGTAAACTAAACTCGGGACACTGATATATTTCTCTCTAGAATATAAGAGACATTATATTTATCAAATAATATTCCAGCATTTTTTTTTTTTATGAAGCTGGCAAGCAAACCGCTCACTTATGGTTACCGTCGTTACCATAGACGTTTGCATCGCTAGAGGCAGTGTCAACTAATTCCCACACCCTTAGCGTTCCATAGGATATGGGGGATCCCTCCATCCTATGGAAGGCTAAGAGACGAACAAAGAGGGAGGGCGACAGCGCGGGCGTGTGTGTGTGTGTTGAATGTTGCAATTATATTTTGGAAAACTGGTTACATAGTATTACATGCCGCCAAAGTGAATGCACACCTGGTTTATTACCTTTCCCGGATTTGGCCTTTTTTGTCTACTTTGTGTTTAAAATTTATAATTAAGGAAAACATTCTATGTTATTGTACTTGTTTTATGGCAGTCATTAGGCAGGTGTGTCGAACTTATTCTAAGAAATCCGATCTATACGGGCTGGCAGCCATATTGTATCGGTTGCAGCAATGGCCCCATGGAGAGATCGGCAGTCAAACGAGGATTAAGATACGAGCAAGAGGTCCATTCGATAAGCTATATAGTGACGGACTTTGCGCCTATTGTTGAATTGTGTAGTTTGTACTGGTTGCGTCCAGCTATATTTGCACCTGTGTTTTACGTTCTGTATAGTTCTAATAAATTCTATAATAATTCCAATGGCATTTTAATTCGAGTCCTGTAGCTCGTAACAATAGTCTACGCCACATAATTTTAGTACCTATACAGCAAAACGGGTTTAGTTTGTGCGGGATATAAATTCGAGTTATACCCGAGGGAAACCGCGTGAATACCTTTGGAAGTTTCATGACCTGCCACCTCATTTGCCTAAAAAAATGAGGCCAAACATTTTTTGATGAACAAGGTAACTGTCAGATGTAACTTGCGTCATAATGATCCGCTCCATATTATCCGGGATTTAGCTGATTTCGGTGGGAGATTTTTTTTCGCATAAATCATCTGAATATTATGAAAAAGTGTTGTTTGTTAGACATATTCTTTTAAAAATATATACAAAAGATAAGTCTAACATATGTTTTGCTAAAGATGGAGAAATTTTAATGTTTTCACTTCGCTAATTGCTGCTTACAACTAACACTATATATAATGGTCTGATTTAAACACTTTTTGCTAATAGGGATTAAGGCTGGTGTGCACCGACTTTTAACCGATGGTTAAAATAAAATTATCGCTAAAAATGTATTCATAAACTATTTTATTTTAATCGTTGATTAAATGTCGGTCTACCCCAGCATAAGACTATCTTTATTTTACAAGCTTTTATTTACATTGAATGGATGTACCTATGTATGTATGTAAGTTCGGGTGGAATCCTGCAAGTTAAATTTAACCAACTTCTCGGTTTCCGATTGAGCTGTAATTTTGCACGCATATGTATATCGCGTGATAATGCAATAATATTGTACCATGGAGCTGATATCAGATCAGATGGAGCCGGAAGGTGGCCATAGGAACTCCTGTACTAAACAAGATAGAGCCGTAGTGTTTGGGCCCGTTTTACTTGTCTTGGCTAGCACTCTGCTACATTATATCCAGGATCTCATTAGCTTGTATTTAAAAACCTTATAAAAAAAAGCTTATTTCCATCGTATTTACCAGATAGACAGAAGAGTTCTCGAAGAGAGACAAACAAGACTAGCTGTTACCCATAACTTATTTCTTACTAGGATTCGGTCGCGACTTCGTCCGCGTTGGACGAAGTAAGATAACTTTTACGTGTCCTAACTACTTGAAACCGCTCCCGGAAAAAGCCACGCGGGATTCCCGCCATGTAAAGTATGACAAATTTTATGACAGAATTTTCTATTGATAAGTGAAAATATAAGATAGGAATCACAAATTTTTATTCAACCGGGCCACTTTAAACCTCTTCCAAGAAAATTCCCGTGGGATATCCGGGATATAAAGTATCGCAGATTTTAAGTCTGCGGTACACGGTCGACAGCAAATTCTTGGACCTAGAATCTGCATTACTTGTTATCCCGGGAATCCCGGGGGGATTTTTCTGGGAATTATTTAAAATAGCCAGATTAAATAAAAATCGAATTCCAATGTGATTCTTTACTGATCGATAGCAAATTTAATGTAATAAAATTAGTGATATTTTATCCCGGGAATCCCGCGGGAATTTTCACGGGAGTGGTTTGTAGTTCTGCGGATGCGTAAAAATTAGCTTATTCCGACATAGCTTTTGCTAAAACTGTAGCTTACATTCTTTTTCAATTACTGCGCTATTTTGTGACCCGGGAATCCCGCGGGAATTTCAAGTCAAGCGTAGACTAAGTCGCGGGCATATCCTACTTAATAAATATAAAAACACTTTTATGCATTGAATAAATAAAAAATGATGATTTACTTTCATAAGGTTCTATATCTTGACTCGTTTACAACAAGATCTATTACCTCAATAGATCATACACAAAAACATAAAGCAAAAAGCTCTCGGAACTAAACGGTACCGTTTTATGAATTCTGCCCGCGCGATACGATCAGTGAAATGCACGACTTGACTGATGGTTCACGAACACCGCTTCGAGGTATGATCGCTTGTTGGACGTACATATATTCCCTGTGAATAGTTGCTGCAAAGTAACTGTAAGGTTAAAGTTTGGTACTGAGATGCTCTAATGTTTACTGTAGTAGAAGCCTGGCAGAATGTACTCTGTTTAGGCATCTTCACAGTTTCAAAGGTTAGGCGAGGGAAAACATTTGAGATAGCTCGCACATCGAGGTATATCGTTGTTCAGGTATACCTTTCCCTGAAAGTGGCAAGCCTGTACCTCGGAATGGGCTGATATTAAATTAGCGTCTTCAAGATACTTTATACACTTTGTTAATTGCCATACGATTGTAATAACCTAGATTGGTGTCTACATTTTGAGTTAGAGTAGACTTAATCTCCGAGTAATCATGGAGATCTTATTTGACAGTGTCTATTATTCGATACTCACTATGTGCACTTAATCGGTCACGTAACTTTTATCACTTAACATAACATCTGCAAAAATGTCCATGTTTCAAACAAATAGATTACTTTGACTTGATTTTGGGATTGACTGAACGTCAGTCGGTACGACCTTGTACGATAGTATTCTAAAGGTCGGCAACATGATAAAATCAAGTCATTGAGATGTCTTCATAAATTAAAATAATCAATTTAAACACCTTCAACTCTTGTAATGCTATAACAACGACATTCTTAATCGTAGGTTCTCGCATGAGGCACTGAGGCATCCAGGAGCAGAGGAGTCTCTGGCAAACACAAAGAGTATGTGCGGTTGGAGGGTAATGGATGAAAGCGGTCTAAGGAGGCCGTGGAGATTCAACATTCGTCGTTTCAGTGGCTGGATAATTAAAAATATTTAACTCACCAAATCGACTCTTAATATTCTAGAGACCAAAGCTAGCAACTAAGAAGAAAAAACTGTTTACCATTACAACTTTCTATGAATCCATTAGAAAAGGTTATTTTGTTAACAAAGGCTTGTAACCTTGTATTGACAATTCACGAACATTGTCGCCTGTAATTACAATAGCCAAACAAACCCATTTATTCTCGAGGAGAAATTTTCTTATACATTTTTGGGCTGATTCATAAAAATAGGAAATAGTTCCCTATTCACAAATAATTATTGGCAACATAAATTCGCTGTCTGATATTATTATAATACGCGTTCAACATTATCCAGTGTTATTGTCCATGGAATAATGGCGTCGATAATGATCCGGCTCGAAGGGCCAAAAATAGGTCGGGATCAGGTCGCCACCAAAAATAACCAGGGGCCCGTACAAATTACACAGAATAGAAATTAACCCTGCGGCTATGGACCACGGGAATTGTTATTTCCGATATATAATTTCCTGTTTATTCTCCGGAACCTAAGAAACAGTTCTGCCGAAATTATAACAAGTTTATTGAAATTTCCCGACCTAAAGGCTAAACAAACTTAATGACAGATTTATATATAACAGAAAGGAAAAATACTCGCTTTCAAGGTTCGTCCAGAAATTGTTTATGGTAATTTTTTTTATTAGGCTTCCTAATCTCTCTTTTCTTTCACCATATCCCAATTAATTGGAGTCGGCACAATATCTCTTCCTTCCACACTCCTCTACTCTGACACACATCTTCTGTCACATCACAAATCATCATATCATCCTTCATACAATCTATCTTTTTTTGGTCTACCTTTATATTTGTATCCATCCATCTTGTAGTTTAACATTCTTTTTGTCACGTGACTTTTATCCCTCCTCATTATATGCCCATACGATCTTAATCTTCTTTTCTCTCAATTTTTCAGTCACGGGTGCAACTTTCGAAGATCCCTGTATGTACTAATTTCTAACATTATTAATTATTGTAACACCACACATCCATCTCAACATTCTCATCTCAGCTGAGTGGAGAAGTTTGTGGTTTATCACTTTACTGGCCTAACATTCGGACCCGTGTAACATGACTGCTCGTATGACAGATTCATATATTTGACCTTTTACTTTCAGTGGCATTAGTTTGTCGTACGTCACACCGGTTACCTGTCTCCACTTTAGCCGTGCTACATTTATTATTCTCCTTACATTAGGCTTTCTAATATAGTATGATAAATACCTGTTTTTTGCACAAGTTTATAATTTAAATCCAATCCATCCATACTACTAATATTACATGTTTATTTGAAAGTATTTTCACAAAACATTCTAAAATTAGAATTCAAATATAAGCTTAAGGTTTCTTTACAAACTTAGAAGATAGATATAACAATTATGAACAAGTCATATTGATTGTTAGTTCAAATTACGTTTCAACAGTTTTAAACGCGAAATTTTATCTACCACGTTCGACGCACTTGAAACCGTTAAAAAGTAGTTTTAATTATGTGTTCTAGTCGCGAAAACTTATGACAATACAATATTAATTGTTATTCAGGTTGGCACTGGAAATCAGCTAATTAGATGTATTTCGAGATGCGAGCACTGCGCAAAATCTGCGGAGTGACGCTCGCGGACCGCGTTCGTAATACCGAAGTAAGAAAGAGAGTTGGTCTGAAAGAGAGTGTTGGGGTGAAGGTAAGGAAAGGAATGCTCCGGTGGTTCGGGCATGTGGAAAGAATATATGATGAAAGAATGATTAAACAGATATACAATGCAAAAGTGGATGGATGCAGAAGTCGCGGAAGGCCACGACACACCTTCCATGATCAAATTGATCGTGT
The DNA here is from genome assembly GCA_949752895.1 of Dendrolimus pini. NCBI lineage: Eukaryota > Metazoa > Arthropoda > Insecta > Lepidoptera > Lasiocampidae > Dendrolimus > Dendrolimus pini. The sequence continues at coordinate 16,603,659 of OX457144.1, read as the reverse complement.
ATTAGCAGAAGGTGATGTCAGGAGCCTTAAGAACAGACGAGCGTGCATGACAAGAGCTATGAATGTCAAAGAAGCAAGCGAGGTGTGTAAGAATAAGCCTGTATGGCGCTCTGTTGTTCGTGCCTACCCCGCAAGGGACCTGGCGTGAAGTTATGTATGTATGTATGTATGTATGTAGATGTATTTCTACATTGTATTAGTTTAAAAGATGTGTTTTGTAAGTGATATTAAAGAACCCTAAATACAGCCATGTTTGAAGGGGAAAGAAATCCAATTTTGTTTACATCGCCCCATCCTTTTCAAAAGAATGTTTTTAAAGGAAAACAAATGTATTGACGTTTGAGTGCCTTTTTATTTTTCTATAAAAAGACCTTCATTTTTCTAGAAGCTGGACGCATAAATAATTCCCTAATTAGGATGATATCGTTAACTAGATATGCTTATATTATTATAGATAATGACTTGTATTATCAGACTATTATGTTAGTATATTAAAATAAGACTAATATAATTATATTAATAAACTAATTGTAAGATCTAACTTCTATCTGAGAAAAAGAGTTTTAGAAGCTACCTAAATGGAGTTCGTCAAGAAAGAAAAAAGAAAGAAATCATTCACTCGCATTTCTATATAAAGACCTAAACTTTATCTTGTTCAAAAGGAAAAGTCAAATGGAATATATATATGAGATAAAGTAGTACAAACGATAACAAGCAAGTATAAGTAGTAGCAAGTAGTCTAGAGTTTGTCAAATTTTAACCGATAGTAAGGAAAATTAATGGTTGGTATATTGCTACCGGCCCTAAGTAATTAAAAAAGATTTTTCACTTAAGTATACAGACAGTTACAAATTTACAATCAAATCAATTTGATAAAGTTTTCAAATATTTTTTTGTTACAAGTTGCGGGACTCGAATTAAAATGCCGTTGAATTATTACAGATTTTCAGATTTATTAGAACTATACAAACACAGGTAGAAATATAACCGAACACAACAAATCAAAACGTAATGCAGAAGGTCGTAATTCAATAAAACGTGCAAAGTCCGTCACTATTAGATTCCCGATTGTACCTACGTCTCGCTTTGATGGTGGTTCTCGCTCAACTACCCTCCCTCAATCAGGCCATCGTTTTATACTGCACAAATTCAATGTGCCCGTATCGTAGTTGACGTAATCCGAAACACCTAACCAATGACTCAGCCGCAAGCGGCCATAAATGAGTACAATAAAACTAAAACTAAAAGGTTATTCTCTAGAAACGTATGCCAAAATAAGTAAACAAAAGAAGACGATCATAAAAGAATTAAAATTAGTTCAAATGCCGACAGGTAAAAAAGTGTTTTTTTTTTCAGATATGCAGGTGGATTTCGTTTTTGTCAGGAGTTGTAACAGTATATATTTAGTTGTTTACTAATAACGCCAATACTACGGGTCTACTTTACCTACGATTTGAAAAGTAGCATTTTTTACACATAAGTACAAAAAGTGATCCACAATTTTCTTCGTCATATTATTATTACGAAAATGCGAGTTGATTAAATTGTAAATTGGATTATATTCCAAAAAATATTTATGCGAGCGAAAACATTACTTTAGCCATGACCGGCTTGTGGCCCATCTGAGAGCAGGAAGCGGGAGCGGGAGCGGAAGGCGCAAGCTCGTATTCATCGAAAATGATACTTAAGCTAGAACAAAGTTATCTTTTCAATATAGGCTTTTCTTAGCTTTGGTATGATGTCCAAACCGACGCATTAAATGACAATGGGTAAAATTGAACTGTTGCCAGCCCTGGTAGATTGTGCGCGTTTGAAAAAAAACCTGACAGGTGTCAAGGGACACCCGGATGGAACGAAGTTCCTTTCGATTAATTAGTGAAGTTTTTTTTTAGTTATAAAAATATTCGTCGCGACACCACATTGTTCAATGCGAAATAGAAAGACGAAACGAAAATAACTGGCTTGCTTTCCATGAGAGAGAGAGACAGACACAGAAACACGCGCACGCGGCACGGCTTACAACTATAGCAAAAAGTGTCGTTCTCGTTAGGGGCGGGCGACAGACATTGTTCAGTATCACGCATAGTAAGACGTGGAAGAATGTCTCTTGCCTATTTTACTCCTAAGTCCCAGGGAGTAATTTAGCCGATGGTCATGAGGGGAGCGCAGGTCGCTAAGAAACTCATGGCAAGTCTATTTAGTTCCCTTCACGTGGTTGCTGCCTGTTCTTGTTCTGTTTCCCTATGAAACAGATGTAACAAAAACTAAATAGTCGCATGTCCTCTTTTCTCTCGGCCACTCGTGGCCAGCGGTTCCCCCAGTTTTTGTAGGTCGGGACTGGGGGACTATTTACGACCACCTGCGCTTTGGCCTCCGCAGTGAGTGTCCGTAGGCGGGGAAGAAGGAGTCCTGGAGGGTTGAGCTGATCGAGGGTCGGGTTAGATACCTTCGAGAAGTAATACGCTCTCTTTGGTCCTAATTTCACGTGACACGGCGGCCCCTTGTCTAGCCAGCAAGGGGAAATGGTCCTGGTAGCCTGTCTTTTGACAGTTATCTGGCAAGGTGTGGAGGGGTCCCCGCATGGGATAGTGGTGGCCATGCTGACGGGGCCAGGCTTGCGTGGGTAAACTGGATAGTTGTGAACCGACTTCCCCAGCCGCGCTAGTACGAGCTCCCGATGTCGCGCCCAACCATAAACTCTTTGCACCTATATCCGAGTGGTAGTCCTAGTGTGCCGTAAGGACACTCCCAGTTGCGGGCTCCGTGGAGGGTGGGAAGCCACGAGGACGAATTTACATAAAATAAACATGGATAATAAAAAGGTTCAAAAACCCGTACCCAAGGGGAAACCTGAGGGGAAATACACGGGGAAAGTCGTCTCATCGGCCATCCCCTCAACTGCTGCGACTTCCTCAATGGAGGTGGCGCGAACGGGGCCTCTGGAACCCCTTCAGGGAACCAAAGTCTCCGCAACGACAACGGGCACAAGCATCCTTGCGCTTAAATGGGGCCAGGCGAACACACCGGTACACGGGGCGGCGAAACCCACCGTAAAGGCGGGCAAGCAGCCTAGTGGCCCGGCGTGTGATGACCCTCGGCTCACCCGGAAGCATAAGAGGATGCTTAAAAAGAAGGAAAAGAGGAAGGCAAAACGCGCCGAAGCTAAGAGCGCTAAACTACCCCCCCCTCCCCTTTCACATACAGACACACAGACAGAGGCACCAGTCCCAACCAAGGTGCTTCCTTCAACTAGCAAGGAGCAGGGCCCTAGTAGGCCTAGCCCTAAATCGCAAGCTACTGGGCAGGTGAAACCAAACACCAAGAGGGCTAGGCTGGATGAGACTGTCTCTCCTAGAGGCGAGTCCAAAAAGCCGAAGCTCTCCCCTGCCCCGGTACCTAAACCAACCAGTTACGCGGAGGCAGCATCCAAAGATGTCCCCAAGGCGGAGCTGGTAATAACATCCTCAACGGGCTTCATTTCCCAAGCCACCGCCGCGGAAATTGAGAAGCAGCTGATAGACAAGATCATCGCGTCGGCAAAAACACAGACGCCGACTTCGGAGGCCCCTAGTTTTATGCGCAGGCCTACTTACGTCGATGGCTCGCTCCGGCTATACTGCGACAACGAGGCAGCCGTTGAGTGGACGAAGGAGACCTGCGCGGCCTTGGAGCTGCCGGAGGTAGGCATGCTTGTGGTCACCGACGCGAAGAGCATCCCAAAGATGGTACGCTGCGGTATTCTCTTGCCGCATGAACACGACGGCGACAAGGTGCTCATCGGCACAATGTTGCAGTGGAGCAACCCCTGGGCACAGGTGGAGAGGTGGCGTGTGCACGCTATCTTGCCTCAGACTAGGGCGACGTTCGTGGTGGTGAGCATCCCCAAGGATCTTGTCCCTGTGGTCCTGGCCAGGAAGCGCCGCCTCAGCTATAGGCTGGGTGCGGTGTATCTGAAATTCCAGGGCCCCAAAGGATGGTTTGTCGACACCCCGGCGGACCTCCTGGACGAGACTGCGGGGGTGCAAGCTACCGCGGATGTTCCTACTTCTGAGGCAACCGCACCTATGGAGCAGGAGTCAACGCAGGCGGAGTCCAGTCGAGCGGTCGAAGCATCAAGCGACGACGATCTCCTGGACCTCTCCAGATTAGGACTGGAGGAGGTGGGTGATCCAAATGGATCCCCATTCTTTCAATAACATCCGGATTTTACAATGCAACCTCCATCACAGCATAACCGCTACGGCTCAACTACGCAGATGGTTGGAGGTTGCATCTACAGCACCGGTCATCGCACTGATCCAGGAGCCGTGGATCAGGGGCGGCAACGTATGCGGACTTTCCAACATTGGCGGTAAGCTTTTCCTTGATAACTCTGGGGAGGCGAGAGCCTGTGTATATGTCAGGGGTAATATAAGTGCACAGCCTTTAATGGAATTCTTTTCCAGAGACCTGTGTGCTATATGGCTCAAAACAAACCAAGGTATTAACAACTTCAACCTCGTTATTGCATCATCCTATATGCATGAGGCAGACGAGGTACCACCTGCAGAAGTTAACAGACTGATCAGATTCTGCGAGAAAAATGGCTGGGAATTGATCATATCTACGGACTCCAATGCCCACCACCCTCTGTGGGGTATGGAAACAAGCAACAACAGAGGTAACTATCTTGTTGAATATTTATTAACTACTAGTTTAGACATAGTAAATAATGGCAGCGAGCCCACCTTTGTAGGAAGACGGTGCAGTACAATAATCGACCTGACGCTTGCGACCCCTAAGGCTTTAAGTCTGATAACGGGTTGGCACGTGTCGAAAGAAGCATCGTGTTCCGATCACAGGTGGATCCGCTATGACTTGCAACAAACTAGCACTTCGGCGTCACCTAGAAGATGCCCAAAGAAAACTGACCGGTCACTCTATAAACAACTTATAGCGCATGAACTGGACAAACAATCATTAACTGCCAGGCTGTTGAGTACGGCGCTGATTGAACAGCAGGTAGACACCTTGAACGCTACCATCATAAACTGCTACCATAAGGCCTGTCCCTTAAAGGCACCCTGTGCCAAGGTTGACAAAAATGGCTGGTGGGGCAAAGAACTCGAAAAACTGCGCGTTAAGGTCAGGAGAGCCTTTAACAAAGCAATGAACACAGGTGCGGATAGGGATTGGGATACCTACAAGGAAGTCAAATCTCTATATAAAAAGCGCATCAGATACTGGAAATCAAATTCATGGAGAAAATTCTGCGAAAGCATTAACTCCACACCACAAGCGAACCGTGTTAGGAAGTTACTGGCCAAACAGGGCCCTTGTGCTGTTGGCAACCTACGCAGGGACGATGGCACAATGACCCTGAGCCAGGAGGAATCGAATATGGTACTTTTACAAACACACTTCCCGGGGTGTAAAATAGAACAAATTCCTAGGTGTGTGGAAATCAACTCTTCAGTTACAGAACACTGCTGGCAAACTGCCTACGAGATCGTTACCTTCAGTAAGGTGAAATGGGCGGTTGACAGCTTCCAGCCTTTTAAGTCAGCAGGAAATGATAACATTTTCCCGGCGCTACTTCAATGGGGCGGGGAAAAACTGATTTTCATCCTGGCATACATCTTTCAGGCATGCCTAGCACATAAATACATTCCCCTTGCCTGGCGTGAAGTCAGGGTTATCTTCATACCTAAGCAAGGTAAGAGTGATTACACTAATCCGAAGTCGTTTAGACCCATAAGTCTGTCGTCGTTCCTCCTTAAAACTTTGGAGAGACTATGCGACAGGCATCTTAGAGACAATGCTTTACGCAATCTACCCATTCACAAGCACCAACATGCTTACTGTCCTGGCAGATCTACCGAGTCTGCACTCCATCAGGTGGTAGGTAAAGTTGAGTCGGCTTTACAAAACAAACTGGTCTGTCTGGGTTGCTTTATAGACATAGAGGGGGCCTTTGACAAAACCAATTTCACCAGCATCGATATAGCGCTCCGCAGACACGGAGTGGAAACCCTGCTAATCGACTGGATAATTAACATGTTAAGCAACAGATTTATAAAGGTGGGGGAAGACACGGAAGGTGCCCATGTGGTTCGAGGCTGTCCTCAAGGAGGAGTACTTTCCCCACTTCTGTGGAACTTGGTTGTGAACGATCTCATTACCAAATTAAACAGTCAATACTTTTACACAGTTGGCTACGCTGATGACATCACTATACTAAATGTAGGTAATAATGCCAGCATGGTGTGTGATAGGCTACAGACAGCCCTGCGAGTAGTGGAGAGGTGGTGCAACGAGCATGAACTCTCTGCCAACCCACAGAAAACGCAGGTTGTTCTCTTCACAAACAAGAGAGTTCTAGGTAATTACAGGCTACCGACCCTCTTCGAAACCACACTTCAATTATCAAATGAGGTCAAATATCTTGGGATAACCCTAGACAACAAGTTAAACTGGAGCAGTCATGTTGACAACAAAGTCAATGCATCTAGTGTGACCTTATGGCAATGCCGTAGGATGATCGGTAAGCGTTGGGGACTGCACCCCAAACTCTTCCTATGGCTCTATACAGCTGTGGTCAGACCCATGCTAACTTATGGCTCTGTGGTCTGGTGGACAAGGACTAAGCTTACAACCTGCACGACCAAACTTCAGAGACTACAAAGACAAGCGTGTTGTGCTGTGACGGGATGTATGAGGACTACGCCCACCGCGGCCTTAGAAGTAGCTCTTAACATACCTCCACTGCACTTGTTCGTACAACAAGAGGCAGCAATGGCGGCCCTAAGATTAAAACACCTGAAAACCCTCAAGTTTGACAAGGTAAGACATTACAGCATTCTCTCGGAAGCATGGTCAAACTCACCTCTGGTGGAAGCGGTCAGTGACAGAATAGAGAAGGCTTTTATTTTCGATAAAAAATACAAGGTTGAACTCGAGGAAGGTAACGACAGTTTTCTTTCCCATCATGAGCTTAACCTTTATACTGATGGGTCAAAGACCAGCTCGGGCTCAGGCACGGGAGTCTTCTCGGAAGACCTAAATATTAACATATCCGAGCCCCTGGGTAAGTTTAATACAGTATATCAAGCAGAGAGCATGGGAATCCTGCTTGCAGCTAAAGCAATCGTAGCTAGAGATGTCAATGATCATTGTATCAGAATACTCTCTGATAGCAGATCGGTACTACAAGCCCTTAGTAGCAGGGTTATTTACTCAAATTTAATTTACGAATGCCACTCGGCTCTAAATGAGGCGGCAGGTAAGAACAATACCTTGACCCTTCAATGGATCAAGGGACACAGTGGTGCCCGAGGCAACGATGCGGCGGATCAACTGGCAAGGAGAGGTTCAGAAACCCTACCGGTTGGACCGGAACCTTTCCTGCCTTTGCCACACAGTTGGTTCAGAAAACACATAAATCAAAGGACAAGGGCACTACATCAACAACTTTGGGACAACTTGGAGGACTGCAGGCAAGCTAAGCTGGCTATGCCTCGAGTAGACCTGCGTTTCTCCAGGAACATCCTAAAGCTCAGTCGGTCCAGGCTGAGACTAGTTATTAGCGCAGCCACTGGACATGGCAATTTTAACAGACATCTTTTCAATATAGGTGTCACCGACAGCCCCCTGTGCAGAGCATGCCTGGAGGCAGAAGAAACAGCCGCCCATGTCCTGCTTGAATGCGGAGGGGTGGCCCAATACAGGGCGAAGTATCTGGACGCCCCAGGTAGCCTCCGAGAAGTCTTCAGCAACGTCAAGAAGCTGGTCGACTTCCTGGAGGAGCTGGGCTGGATGGAGTAAACCCTCATCCACCCTCGCACGCAAAATAGGCGCTCTGTCGTCGAGTTGCGGAAACCGCCCGCTCGCAGAAGAAGAAGAAGAAGAAGAAGAAGGTCGTTCTCGTTACAACTTTTGGTCTTAATTTTTTCCGTCTAGCCCCTTTTGCAACGCGCGGTAAGGAACTTCGTTCCAAAAAATCTTTTAGGCAGATTAGCATCTCAAGTGTCGTATATGTATATGACACTGGTTTTAGAAAACAGGGCCTAGTATACATCCTTGGGTCCTTGAATCCTTTAGAACATAGCACGAGCCAACGGTGCTCGGAACAATTCTGTTGCGAATTGGGCAAATGTGAACTAGAACGAGAACGAGAAGAAGAACTTCTTAATGGTACGGTTTCAAACAAAGGTAAAGATGCAAAATTTCGGGTCTTCACAAAGCACGTAGCCACTGTCTTAGCACATTGTGTACGCACAGTGTCAAAACCACGGAGTGAAATTTTGGCACGAGTGCACAAATTCTGCATTAAGAATATCAATCTTATCATCCATAAACCAGTGCAATTTGCTCACGCAATGCACTTTCTTTCATGCTCCAATTTAATGTTTTGAACGTAGCTTTCCATCGAGGTTTTCTCTCTGCGCTACGAAATGGATTGTTTAAGAAGCGTGTTATAAAATGTGTTCAAGGCCGACTGGTTTATAGGGTTGAGGGTTTATTCTCTATCAGGTGCACAAGCAATAAAAAAATGTGTGTGTGTGTGTGTGTGTGTGTGTGTGTGTGTGTGTGTGTGTGTGTGTGTGTGTGTGCGTGCGTGTGTGCGTGTGTGTGTGTGTGTGCAGTTCACACGCAGTAGAAGTGTTATTTCAAAGAATATACAGACGAAAATAATGATATCTACAACTCTTAGTTGACAAATATGAAATGCACAAATAGATTTTGGCATTTCTATTATATTATACAGGTCTCTATCTTACCTATTTTGACCCTTTTTCGTAATCATCACAATCTAAATTACACTTTAAATTAGTAGTATAAAGTACAAAATTTAATTTTATTTATGCAGGGTTACGCACATATGTGTGCATAATATGTTTTTTTGCTACACTCAAGAGCCGTTCTATACCGATTAAAATTGTCTTACTGATCCGCTCTCGTCTTTGTCAACTCTCTGCTCGTAAACCCAGCCTTATGCTTAATGTTTTAGCAGGCGTGATTAATGGGTCACATTTTGTTATGGCATACAAAAGGTATGAAAGGCGCTGTGGTGGCTTTAGGTGCAAACTCGGATGCCAGCCAGATGTGTTTGATTGAAGTTAATTTGCCAAGTGAGCTGTGTGTAATTACGCCACACTACAGGATGAGTGATAAAATATTCAGCGAAGAGCTACACAGCTTGCCGTTCCAAATAAATTTAATGAATTTTTAGTTTTGTATTTTTTTATGTATGTTAAATATCCTTATGTATTACTAAATTTTAAATACAAGTTGAAATGTGTGAATTATAGTAAATAGAATAACAGCCCATAAAAGTTCCACTGTTGGGCTCTGGCCACCCATTATAGAGGAACGGACTGTATACCCACCCGCCACGCTTATCCAAAGCGGCTTGGCAAGTTTGATAGGTACATGGGTTACCTCGACGTGCAGGTTTCATCACTATGTTTTTATAATAGAATTGTAGGACATATCGAAACCTGATTTCTGAGAGACGAATCCTCTAGGATCATTAGATACCAAAAAATATATACAATTAACTTTTTACTCCCAACAACATAGTATAATTATATGTATTGTTTCGTAGATTCTTATATTATGATGCTATAGTTAGAATTCCGAATATTAATATATTCGGCTACAGCAGCAGGGTGACCCGCTTGGGCCTGCCTTTAGCCATTCATCCAATAATGAAAAAAAAACTAAATTCTACATTGAATGCATGGTACTTATATGACTGTACCTTTAGAGGCGAAATTGATACATTGCAAGATGATCTGATGATGGTAACTAAAATATTCGATAAAATCGACTTATAAAAGTTTCGTAAACCAGTTGTGTAAAATCTTTATTAGGGTTTTTAGATTTTGCCCCAAATCTAATAACTGCTACTAAATGTAATTTAAGCCTTTTTGGGTCGCCTATATTTGATGAAGCTTTTACAACACTCGTTGATGACAAAATACAAAATGTTACTACCAAGGTAACCAAGGTAACTTAAAAATGATAAACACACAGCGCGTATTTTATAATTCGACATTGTCCTTTTGTTCCAAATTTCATGTGTTTGTTTTACATTCTCTTCTCTGGAGGCATCAAAATATATTAAGCGCTTTGGACCCCTTTGTTTAGAAACGTATATTTAACTAAGTTTTTACTTAGCTTCCACAGTTACGTTAGAACGTTTCACGTGACATTGCTATCAGTTGTTGCGCCTTGACGTCATGATGAAATAATACAAAAAAAAAATGGCAGTTATAGAGACTGACGATAGAAGTGAAAACTTAGAACTTTTAATTTTGTAATTTTATAATGTTTATTGTTGTTTTTAAAATCTATAAATAAAAAAGTGACTCCAAATCGCTGTCAGTGGGGAGCGTGCCCAAAATGCTGGCCGCATTTCCGCGTTGGATGGCAACGCTAAGAGTCGTTGCCATAGGTACAAGCCAACCTTTTGGTCACACGAGACCTCAATTAGACGTGTTGAGAGGTCTCGATAGAGGTGATGAGCTCCAGGCCCCACGGCCCCAGGGCATCGACACCGAAAGTCACTAATATGTACCCACTACCAATGGACACATATTTGCGACATTTCAGGGCCTCCTGGTATGTAGCAGCAGCCCCGGCTGTCACAGCTGTGTCTGGACACAAGTTGCGTCCCATAATGGGGGGGGGGGGGTCCCATCTTCTATAGCACCAACGACATCCCGTCTGGTCTCTTACCATCGTCGCGGCACAGCCCATTTCGTTCAAGAATATTTGGTGCTCCGGTGGTGACAAGAGACCGACAGAGTGTAGTCATAATGTTTGAATTAGAACACTATTTCAACAATGAACAGTATATACACATTAAACTTTTCACTAAATCCATTCAATTTCACTTATAAGATATACACAGCTCTAATGTTGCACAGTCAGCTGTATAGCTACAGATATGTATGAGTGACGCGAGCGCACGAGATTTCATCCATCCACAAAGCATCTAACGCGCACAACACACGGCCGCTGCGCATGCGCCACTCATGAGCATGTCGGTGACCCGAACCCATAAGATTTTCCCCTGCCAAAAAGTGCCCAACGCGACTAAAGAAGTTTTCACTTCAAAAACATAACACACATGGAAACATTATGCAAAATTATCCTTAAAAGCACTTCAAAACTCTTAATCTTCATAATATAACTCAATATTCAGAAATATCACTTAAAATTATACAAAAACGCTGCCAAAAATACAATTTTCGAGGATCAGTTCAGTCTTTCCTAAATTTATTGCTCTTAGGAAAAGTTTCATAGGACGAACCTTTTCTGATTACGGTTCATAAATAATTTAGATGCTTGATAATCCAAGGAAATACGCAAAAACATTGACTTCCTTGGTAAAAATTGTATTTGAATATGCGATTTTCGCATTTTAGATGATCTCATGCCGGCCACTTTCAGACACATAAGGAATCGTTAATATACATAATACTTCTTGTTTGAAGTGATACGAGTAGAATATTTTTATAGCAGAAATAGCGTCAGCCGAAATAATATTAAAAATTTATCAAAAATTTTAAGAAGAGTCGTGAAAAATCACGACTTTTATTTATACAAATATTTACTTATAAAGATAGAGTGGCCTACCACGGACACGTCATTGGGATTAATACAATAACGAATCAAGCAAACCTACCATTGAGACGTTAGTGTCCGTCTATTTTGACGATATAGTAATAGCAGAATTGGGCAACAGATATAGTTAGTGCACAGTGCAAATTATTTATTTTAAACATAATTAAGTAGTATAATTGAATGCAATAATCATAAGTGCATATTGTACCAAAATGACTTTCTACGAAAAACTGGTCCGCGACGATGGCAAGAGACCCGACGGTATGACTTTAGTTCTCTGGAGCTTGGGAAGGCCGCTAGTGTGGGACGTTACCTGTGTCGACACATTGGCGCCTTCTCATCTCCAGGAGTCCAAAGTTGGGGCCGGTCGCATTGCCACTTCTGCCCGAAACCTCAAACGGCTCAGATATGCAACCCTTGGAACAGGTTATATATTTGAGCTGTTTGGGGTGAAGACTTTGGGCCTAAGTGACCACAAATTACGACGTCTGGTCGATACAACAGGAGACCGGAGGCTGGAGCTTACCTTACCTTCACCCGCGCGGTGATGGACAATCGTTATATTTCAAATAATTCACACTATATCTTTATAAATTATAGCCTATGTGTTATTCTGATGTTGTAAGCTATATTACTGTAAAGTTTCATCAAAATCCATTCAGTAGTTTTTGAGTTAAAGAGTTACAAACATACATCCATATACATATACATCCATACATACATTCTCGCAAACTTTCGCGTTTATAATATTTATTTATTTATTATAGGATATATATTTAATAAGGTTTATTTATAAGAAAAAACAATGTATACACATCAAATAACAAACAACTGAACATTTCAAGTTGTAAATCTGACGAAGTCGTGAGCTCGCTGCAATCTACATTCACAATAACATTTGTTCTGATCTTGACAAAACAAACCGTTATGGCCGCATCACTATACTATGTAAACATCACATGCTATATTTTCCCTCTCTCTCTCTCTCTCTCTTCCACGACAGATGGTCGTAATAACGCACCTGGTTACGTTTACAGTGTATTGTGTAGTAGTAGGATAAATCAGTACGAGTAAAGATTTCTAATTTATTATGTTATTGGAGTAGGACTTTCTTCTCATTTCTATGGGACACCGAACAAGTACTTTACTACTTGAATATAAAATAATAATGTACGGAAGGCAATTAAGTAAGCCTGTAAACACCACACTCAAATTACACAAAAAAGAACCACGAACATTGTTTTGTACAATAAGGTGAGGTAATATTTACATTTTGTTAATTTATTATGTCAAAGTACAATGAAATGTAAATTAGTGTTAATAATATAATTTACTCACAAAATCGATGTACTCGTTTTACGGGCTTAGGAAGTGGATGCAATTGTTTCATTGATTTAAGCTTACCTGAAAACAAAAGAGATGGTTTTAATACCAATTTTAAACATCCAAGTAAAAAAGAAACTTAATAGAAAAAAATATAAGGGTTTGTCTCTTCGCTTCACTTGCTTAAGAAGACCCCTAATTATAACATCTTAATAGCCTAGGAACTCAATTCACAACAACAATACACAATTAATAACATTGAATGCAGTAATTTAGAATGCATGTCCATGGATCTCTCTTTTCAGTAAAATGTGTCCTACGGTCAAAAATTACTAAATGTTCGGTCCTTGCCTAGAATGAAGTAGGTAGAACATCGCTTCCTCAATTTTGCTGTCTACCCTCTTTCTGTGTGAGGCGACGGCCAATACAGAGCAGCGATTTTTGAACACTTACTGTCAACATTTAACGAGACCACAACGCGCCGTGCGCTTATCATTTTGAATAATATTTATTATACTCACTGTAATTACTGGCCGTGCCAAGAACTGACTTAGACGCTTAGACTCTGTCAAAAGTGTTAGTTCTAAGGTGGAGTTTAGTGCCGTGTGCTGTTCCTGTGTGTAACCTGAATCGAGCCAGGAGGGGGCCGATCTCAAGGTTGGTGGAGCTTCTACTTTTGTAGTGCAAGGATCTAGGTCATATCTCTCTCATATAGTCCATTACAAACTGAACCAGCACTTTGTCCGTGGCTACAGCACCCCACAATAATATATCAACTTCGCCGCTGATTTACTTAAGCTGTGGTCATTTTTATACAATCCACTCTTGCGCATAACATGTGATACAAAATCGAATGACGAAACCAAGGGTTTTGTTAACTTGTTTTCTCCCCTCCAATCATGCAATATCATGTTTTTATAATGTAACAATAAAATGCGTTGGATTGTGGTTGAATTTTTAAGCGGTTTTGTCATTTGTGTATGATATAAGTAGGTAATATGATACATGGGAATTACAATTCTCACTAGAGAAATACCTATTTTTATTACCTTGACATAAATCTATCTTCTATAATATTATAAACATGACCGTCTGTACATTGGAGCTATTTAATAAAACTGGAATGGACTATACTATAAACGATGGAGAACACGGTGCAATTTATTAGATTTCTTGTCTGTTTGTTCGAAATTAACGTAAAAACTATTGGACCAATTTCGATGCGGTTTTCGATGATCGACAGCAAATTATTAGACTAAAATCTGCTATACATTTTATGTTGGGAATCCTGTGAGAATTTTTCTGGAAATTATTTCAAATGGCGAGATTAAAAAAACCGTATTCCAAAGTGATTTTTTCACAGTTCAATAGCAAATTTGATGTAATAAAATTTGTGTTTTTTATCCCAGAAATCCCGCAGGAATTTTCCCGTGAGCGGTTTGATTTGTTCGGGTGCGTGAAAATTTTCTTATTCCGACACAGTTTTCACTAAAACGATAGCTAACATTCTTTTTCAAATGATTTTGTGTCCCGGGATAATGATAATGGTGATGTTTTCCTTCACCGCTATGGTCGTGGTAATTGTAAGAATATGCTCATTAGGTTACAAAACTGTCTAAATAACTCAGCATACAAAGAAACTAAAACATAACACGTTTACTTAATTGAAACACAACTGTGACTAAACACTTTGCACTTAACAACATTACTCCCCGAAGTAATAAAGCTCTCAGTTCAAAGTTCGAGTTAAGTTCTAAAAATTAAACCGCTCCTGACTTTAACTTGAAAACTTCGGAACCAGTTGAGGCTCTTGCTGAATTATATAACACATGTGAAAAGCCTAGCTTAAAGACAAAACTTTGGCTCGCTTAGCTTCTTTACTTAGAATTTGAATTTAAGTTTTTGTTAAATTGCCAAACTAAATATACAAATTAAGTATCACATCTGTAACTTTGACTTGGTATGTTAGTAACACGTATTAAAATAAGATACATTAAGACACAACAAAAATTGTAAGTTGAAGAAAATTTACAATTATACGCATATTTTTGGGATAAGTAAAAACAAATGGAGAAAAATACAAATTTTTCGTCACTACGGTCAATAGGCCACAACGACGTGTACAATACATGAACACCTATTGTAAATGTATATATGGTACATGAATCCCACAGGTTTCTTGTGACCAAAATCCAATACTTTTCAGCTATGAAAGTGTTATTTGCTTCCATGAACCAACTTATGTCGGATAATGATTTGTTTACTCTACCGAGCACATGAGTAATATCGAGTAATATTTGGCTATTCGTGAGGCAATATTCCGAGAATTACATGTGTAAATGGCACCTAAACAGTTCCTGCATTGACAGGCTGTTTCAACTGTTATTGACATAGGTATTGACTTCTAAATTTAGATATAAGAGAACAAAATAATCTTCTCGACAATAAAAAAATCTTGTCGGTAATAAAAATGAAATGAATTGATTAAAAATAAAATATAAATTATTTGGTCGATAGTAAAATGAAATAAATTGGTCGAAAATAAAAATAAATAAAGTGGTTGATAGTAAAAATAATACATTGATTCACTATATTTGTCATTTGATTAACAAACCTTACAAAAGGCATTTGATTGAATATATAGCGCATAGCAAAAAGTATTCAATATTTGTACAAAATATTGAAAAATATGACCAAAAAATACTACGTGTCGTTGGAATATGATATTTAATTATATATTATATTAAATTTATATATTTTGTAGATATGTAGTATATATCTATTATATACATAAAATTTCTACACACACACACACATAATGATATATATATATATATATATATATATATATATAACGTATACCATCTCGAATCATTCCTGGGGTTGTCTGGAAGAGATCGCTTTTTAACAATAAGCCCGCCCTTTGTAGATACATAACTAGATATAATTTTAGTCTTTAAGTTCATTTTTGTATTGGTGTATAATAAAGTGTTATCTATCTATCTAATATAGTAGAAAGTATTTTTATCATACGTTGAAAGTTAGAGATGGGACGACACATTTTGTATGACTTTCAAACCGGAATAAACTACCTAAACACAAAATCAGTAAGTAATAGCATGATTTCTGAAGACCTGTCCAACAATAGTCAAGGATTCATCCATTACTAAAAAATTTTCCTCAATTGCATGTACGATGACTCATTAGTTTAACTTACACTTCAAAATGACTGTCAGATGACAGATTTGTCATATAATATACAGAAACTGACAGAGGGATATAATAATTGGGTAGATGACACATTGAACCTGTCATAGAAGGTCATTTTAAACGACAGAATTTAGGTATTATTATTTATTGATCCTTGGTTAATGGAAACAAAAATTAATTTACGCATATTTATAAGTTTTCTTGTGAAATCTTATTTTTATAGAGGACACCTTGTATAATAATATTATAGTCTTACACGAATTACATGGAAAAATACTATTGTTAGGTGTGATATTCACTATGAGAGAGCGCACATTTTACACATTTTATTATGTATGTACTTTTTGTGAAACTGTATCTGTCATTTGATTTTAAAGCTTGTAATTCTCTGCCTATGTGTGTCAATATATTACGTCTCAGTAAAACGTTTCTAATTTATTTTCTAAATCCAAGATAATCCAGACAAAACAAATCCACAGCCTGTTATTAGGGTCAATTTTTCAAAAACATAAATCGCTTTCATGGTAAGCGACAACTACCATATCTTATAAAGGACTAAACTGACTACTAAGCCTTAAAAAATAACTAATTGCAGTAATTTGTCATTAGATTAACAATTAGTGTCATGAACCCCAAACGTGTTTAGTTGACCCAATTGATAATATCATTTGACAATTAGAATGCCTACATTATGTTTGCTAAAGCTGATATTATGAATGAGGTATTGTTCTGAACACAACAATACACCGAAAGCCACAAACGATCTAATATAAATCATAAGGATTACACTGTTATTGATTGTGAAGCAGGTTAACAATAATTAAATTTTGTTTTGAATACGTATTGATGATGATAAGTGACTTGGCAGTATTGCACTTTTTCCCATAGACACTGGCATGTCATAATAAATTGAAATTCAGTACAATATATGACTAAAAACTAATATGAATACTGTTACATCCAAGGCGCCGACAAAAACAAATCCACACCTGCATACCTGTAAAAATATTTTTATTACCTGTCGACATTTGAACTAGTAACATTTAGATTCTGTTATGGTCGTCTTCTTTTGTTTACGTTGTGTTTAAATTTTGTGATTATAAAACAGCCCATTGTTGTATTTAATATTTTATGGCAGTCATTAGCCAGCTGTGTCGGATTAAAGTCGACTTAGTAGATACGGGGACATTGAAGTTGCGCAGTATAAAACGATGACCTGATGGAGAGGAGCGAGGCAGTCGAGCGATAACCATGAGCGAAGCAAGATGTGTGTACTACAATCGGGAATCTTTTAGTGACGGACTTGGCGCGTTTTATGGAATTACGACTGTTCGGAATACAGGTATCGAACGCCAGTGTTCGTTACGCGGTACTTTTTTATCGCGTCGAAAAGGGGGTACGGTGTTTTGCCTTGAAGACGCACGGTGATTGCTCTCGCGCAATATATTAAAATTAAATTATTTATTGACAATTTTGATAATTACCACAGTAAGTGGAATAATATAATAGTTAATATACTCGGTGAACAAGTGGTTGTGACGAAGTAGGACGAGGCGCGGGTGTATGGACAGACGTTTTATCTATCCCCCGTAGTGTTTCCCTTGTAGCAATAGTTTAGTAGTATATTTTATGTATTTCCTCTCAAGGGGCGCCCCTCCCTTAAAATACTGACAGATTAGTGTTCCCCCCTTATTCCTGTTCCCACCACCACCGGGTGGAGTACCAGGTAAGTATGTAGCACTTAAGTATTAAAAATTACCTTGTGGGTTTGTGCCGTCGGGTTACCGATCCCGCCGTGTACGGCACAACGACCTTCTGCATTACGTTTGGACTTGTTGTGTTCGGTTATATTTTTACCTGTGTTATACGTGTTTGTTTAGCTCTAATAAACTCTATAGTAATTCGAACGGCATTTTAATTCGAGTCTCGCGGCTCGTAACAATACTAAGAAATCTGTCAGAACAAATTTTGAGGCCGACAAACAAACAGGCGAAGTAAAATTCTAAAAACAATGGTACTCATAATCAAAGTAGGTTTCAAGCGTGGTAATTTATTTGATTTTTATTATTCCGACGTTTCAGCCACATTTCAGTAGCCGTGATCACGGAAGACAAAGATGTCAAGCGGCAATGAGTATTGGTAAAGTTTTATTTAACCTGCAGCCAACTTGTTCATTTTAATTATTTAGTTTTAATTTTGTTTAAAGTTGTTATTTACTCTATGGATGGAGCCTAACCTAATTTACCACCGCTTCGCAACATATTGTGGCTTGCAGAGAAGAAGCGGCACAAGAAACTCATCAGCAAACATGCCTAGCTGTAATAATTTTATATAATAGCTGTCCCGGCAGACGTCCTCCTGCCCGAAAAAATAGGGGTTGATCGTAGAGGGTTGAAAATTTAGGGTTGTATGTATTTTTAATGCTGTATCATAAAAAAACATATCTAAAAAATTTTAAAAAAATAGGGGTGGACTACCCTTAACATTTAGGGGGGATGAAAAATAGATGTTGTTCGATACTCAGACCTACCCAATACGCATACAAAATTTCATGAGAATCGGTCAAGCCGTTTCGGAGGAGTTTAACTACAAACACCGCGACACGAGAATTTTATATATTAGATTTAAATGGGTTGGAGGAATATACAATAGTATTCATTAATAGTTTAAATTTTGACTTTACAAACACTTCAGTTTTAGTTTTAATATAGTACAAAAATTAATTATATTTCAAATTTTAAAATATACAAAAACTAATAGTGATGGATAATAATTTATTATTCTTAGCAACAATATCGTGCTTGTGTGTAAAACTTCAACTATTTACTCAAATATACATTTTATAGCCTCAGATTGCCCCAAAAACTCTGTTTAAAATTAGCTACAAATAAATGTTGACTCGAAAGATTCTTTATACCAGACTATGAACGATTACATGGGACCAACTATCGGCCTTTACCGATACTTTTACAATATTTTGAAGAATATTGTAAAAGTTGAATACAGAAATACCCCAAATTACGCGATCTCAAAGTTACGTGACTTACAAATTGTTTCAATTCGTCTTTTGTTTGAGCGTCACACAACTCTTGGTTATTTACTACCACCACTTATACCCCGACTTATGCGGTTATCGCTCGGTCCCACATATCTTGTAAGTTCAGATTATTGTAACATTTATTTAGTTGCATAGTTATTTTTGTCATGTTTTCTTTTTCAAGTTAATAATTAATTTAGTTATGTACCCTCTTATTTCTAAACGTTTCAATCGGCCATTTCTTTAATTGAATAATAATGTAATATTTTAATTTATTCGGTGATTAACGCCTGTTTTGTATAGAGTAAGTAGTTCTCTATAATTTAATAACATTTTATGTAATTATATTTACCTCTATTATGATCTAATATGATGTGGTAATTGTGTAGATTATAATTCAAAATATCTCAATTGTATATGTCGGAATAGTATTTGTTATTATAAAGTTATCATATGACGGTAGTTATTATAATTGTTTTTATGATCCTGGCAACACTATGAAGTAATTGCTATTTTAGCAATGATGTAATATTATTGTTTTGTAGGGTAGTTTTCGTAGTATTTTAGTAAAAAAGGCGGTGTGACGTGTAGACGGGATTCATTGCTTACTGTGCGGTGTGAATGGTCACACCAAAGGCTGAACAATAAAGGGGAAACCCTGCCCAAGTAGTTAATATTTGGTACTTTCTTAGCCAAGTATCTGCAAGGCTGTTACCCTAGTACAGGCAGTCTTAAACGGACAGTCTACGAGTCTACAACGGACGGTCTACAGCCGTCATTTTACGTTCATCAGTCCAACAGAGCGGAAGCTCTGCTGGACAACAGGCCCAGTGTATTGTGGTCGATAATACTGTTCGATAATCGCAGTATTCTTGAGGGCATATTGCTGCTCGATACCTGACAAGCGTGGAGACGACTCTTGGAGTTGTCCTAATATTTCTGTGTATTATTGTGCTGTATTTAATATTGTAATTGTAATAATTCTAGTGTAATAAACTTTGATTATAACATTTCAGATTATTATTGCATTATACTCAGAGTGTCATCCGCTCCCGGAGGGAGTGAATGCGACATATATATACTGTGTTCACTACATTTTTTTTTTATGTTGGCAGACGGGATAGATTTTTACTGTGTTCGATTTATTTATTACATGTAAAACTTTAAATATAGTATCTTATATAAGATATTATCTAAAATGTCCAAACAATAATGTATTAAATTCTTGTCATTCATAACCATTTTAATTAAAATATGTTAAAACCGTAAGGTTCTCTGATTATAAATATAGCGACCAGTTGTTTTTCTTTTATTACTATAAACCATTCTGAGTTGGTGCAAGTATGACAATTACTGCATTAATTATATAGTGTAAAATCTTATTTCTAATACAATGTATTTTATACAAATTTCTTGTAACTGATATTTAAATTCCAAAACCTATATGTATAGTTAATAGAATAGAATAGAATGTACTTTATTGCATAACATTAAGATACAATTCAAAAAGTTTAAGTACAGAAGACAATAGGCGGTCTTATCACTAAAAGCAATTTCTTCCAGACAACCTTAGGTAACTTTAGGGTTCCGCGTGATATAGGGTGAGGTCGTTTCTCGCGACAGCTTCGTTTGATAAGCGAGCGTGGAGAACCGGTTTCCGAGAGTCCCACACACCATCGATGCAGGCCTTATGCCTACATTTTAGCCCCCGAAGATGGTGTCCACAGACATTTGCCCTGCGTTATCAACAAAAAAAAAGGTTCCGCGAAAAATTCGACGCGGGGGAATTCGCGAAACACAGCTAGTTAATAATTATTCTTTATTGAAGTTTTCTGCCTCAACTTTAGAATCTACATTGTTGTTGGGAACCTTCTTGTAAGAATAAAATACCTACCTGTGTTAGGAGGTTCCACTCGTCACATTATAGCAAACTATAACTACTGATGATTTGTGGTGTGACAAAAGATGTATGTCAGAATAGTGGAGTGTGGAAGGAAAAGACATTGTGCCGACCCCAATTAATTGGGATACGGTGAAAGAAAAGAGAGAGCCAAATTTTATATCAAGTAAAAGGAATAAGGTAAATAACGCATTCTCTCTTACTCTCTTAAATATTGAGTACAAGTCGTCGTCCTCTACAGGTAGCCTTCAGAGACACATCCCAGTTCTAAGACATCAGAGAATTAAGTGAGAAAATGTTTTAAAAATATTTCCAGACCAAAACATCATAACTCGTTGGTTACAACCTCATTTCATTACAAATAGCTATAGGCAAAAGACGATATTAATTAGGGACTTGGTATTGCCTACGGCAAACTGCGCGCTAGGTTAACTAGTCGGACAAAATAACAACAGAATATTCAAGTTCTTAGCACAATTACTGCTATACGCCTATAAAATATGACAAATTGTGTCAAAAAAGGGGTAGATGCCTACAAGTATAATGCATGTACGTATAAAAATAAAATTGGATGTGAATCAATGTTTAGATGGTTATTTGTTTCTTCAGTGCTTTTAGGAATGAATCTATCGTCATCAAAATTGTGATTAGTTTAGCTTTCTATTACTTAGATAGATATAAGGGTGGCGCAAAAAAAACGACTTTTTTGGAGTCTCGAGTTAAAAAATTTTAGTTTTTGATGTTTAAGAAATCCCTCCAGAGGACTCCCATCAAAAAATTGGAAAGTGTACATACGATGCATAAAAGCACACAAGGTCGGTATTCCCTCCATGAACTGCATTAGTAGGAATGTGGTGGGACACACGCTTTGCAATAAGTGCGCATTTAATTCAGAATAGCCCGTTTTGTGGTCTGTGATATACGATTGTAGGAAATACTCGAGACAATGTACTGTAAAAGCTTTTCATGGCAAGGATGTGAAGCTACCGTCAGTAGTATAGTTTATTGATACGATAGCGAAATGGAAGAACTGCTTATGCCTGTGATATATGAGCATTTCTTAGAATTTTTGGCCATAGTAATCGGTGTCGCACATTTTTACAAAAGATATTCATGGTTTTAGTGACTTCACCACACACTGGTCGGCAATAAGTAATGAAAATTTAATTATAACTATTGTTATTTTTTCATAATTTCCACACATCTAAATATAGTATTAAAAGTTTTGTACACTTCTATTTTTTTATAACTGATGTTTTTAATGTAGTGTATGTTTGCTTTGTACAGCAAAAAAAATACCTTTTTGCATGTATACAAAACGTGTATTTTATTATAGTGACCATAGCTTAATTTATTTTTTATATAATTTAATTAATAAGTTACAATAACTAACTTAAAAAGAATATATTTAGATACTAAAAATAAACTAAAGTAAAGGTATACCACATTGTTTTTTAGACTCATATTTTTTATCTCATAATCTAGACCAGAGTTCCCCAAACTTTTTTGTGTCGTAGACCCCTTGCCATGTTTTTCCGTGTTGGGTAGACCCCTTACTTATTTGATATTGAGTTCCTGTAAATTTCTAACTGTAGTGAAGTTAGTGTTAAAAACTTAAAGTAAAAACACATGTTAATTTATAAATTTATTAATTTAATTTAAATTAAAACTACTCATAATTAAATTTTGTATCTGTTATGTAAAATATACGTAACATTAAATAAACATAAAATAAACTATAAATAAAATAACATAAGCAATAAGTCAATATTTTTAGTGAGAAGGATGAACCTGATTCTTTAATAATAAATTATCAACATTTGGCCTCAATTTTGTAAGGGTTAATCTTAAATCTCCTCGGCTAATGATGTCCAGTCTGTTTCTTTTTTTCGTTAGGAGATTGGTAACAGCGCTGAACCCCCTTTCCACTAGGTATGACGATGGAAAGGAAAATAAAAATTTCCTCGCTATATTCCATAATACGGGATAAGTAACGGGTATGTTGTTTTGCAGCCAGAATTGCTGATATCCGTTTTTAAACTGAACCTTAAGTTCTTCGTTTGTACTTAGTTCAGTCAGTTCCTCTTGTATTATGACATTCGTTTCTTCTATGTCACCATATGGATTAATTATCCACGGTGGTATTACAATAGTCAAAATATCCTCAAACCTAGATTCAAAATCTGAATAGAGGGCATTTAAATGTTGAACGTGTATGTGTATCAGTGTATGTGTTGAGATCCACTATCGTGGCCCCCATTTTCATTTCATGGACCCCCAATTTTTTTTTCGCTGACGTAGACCCCTTGCAGTTTGTCATAGACCCCTAGGGGTCGATATAGACCACTTTGGGAATCACTGATCTAGACATTACTTTAGATTATGAGATAAAAAAATAAGAGCGACCTTTTAAAATTCAAATCTTGAACTGAAACTTTCAGAAACGTATTATTTTTTGGTGTATGTAATTATATAGAGAAAAAATTGAATAAAAAATATTTAATATTTAGGTGATTTTTGAAATATTAATAAATTTGGAGCGAACTCTTAAATTTTTTTGAGCTGTCCTTTGGAGGGAGTTCTTAAAACATCAAAAACTAATTTTTTTTCACTCCAGACTCAAAAATATATGTCGGATTTTTTGCGCCACATACATATTTAATTCCTCAAAAAAACATTTAAAATTACTGATAAAAATAATTTCTGTTTGTAGTTTCCTTTTTCATATATTGTATTGCATTTCGTGGCAGATCATGTAACAAAAATCTGCAAGTAATAAGACCATTTTCCGTTCTATCGTTTCTCTATATGTTATCAATCTTTCTAGAATCTTTCATCACATTCATGAGATATTGCTTAAATACCTGCGGAAAAGAATTCTACTGACATGATGGTATTTTGGAGCTTGATAAGAGGTAAAAAGTTTTACACAAAATAATTGCGTCACAAGCAAAAAAAGAAATATATACGTGATACAAGAAACTAAAAGCATATCTAAATTCAGCATATCAAATTCTATAGGTATACTAGTGGTCACCCAGTAGCCGAAATTCGACCATAATTAATTTAAATTATAAGTTTGAATTGTTATGGTTTTGAAATTAAAGACTGTATTTCTATATTTACAGATTTCGCCAGGGCTACACTGTTAATTTGACTTTAACAATAAACAAAAGAGTATATATGCGTGTGTGTCAAATACATAGAGTAGTGTGTGTAGTTTTATTTATTTAATGTATGGTGTTTACATAATTAAAAAAAAAATAGCATTCTGCACTCTATATAAACTATAAGTGTGCGAAGCTTCATACTCCTCGTTCTGTGCAATTTTCGTAAAAAGGGGTACCTTGTTTTTACTTCACGTATTAATTAATACATAGATTAAGCAACAATTACTCGTTGTCTTATATTTAACCGACTTCAAAAAGGAGGAGGTTTTCAATGCGTCTGTATGCTTTTTTATGTTTGTTACTCGATTATTTGAATGTAACTAAACACAGGGCGAGATTTCCCTAAAGGATATTGTCTACGTGACGAAAACCCAAGTGCCCTCCCCCGCCCCTGTGACCAAGTGTGGTTATTTTGCAGACGGGAGGGGGTCTGAACCTGAACGGGTCACATAGTATGGGTTCCTGTTTTGTTCACGTTCCCGTAGGACCAGGCCGGCGAGTCCGCTACACGGTGAGAAGTTTGTAAGTGGATTTCTCCGCGTAAAAAAGATGGCAGCACTAATAATTTTACATTACGCTATGGTATTTCCAAAATTATATCAGACTGGCTTCTGCCCGCTACGTCGTGCGCGTGGCATAGTTGAAAAAAAGGAAGTTAAAAACAACCCCCCCAATTTGAAACATTCTTCATTGGTGCTCCGCTCCTATTGATCTTAGGGTGATGATATATAGGCTTCTTCGATAAATGGGCTATCTAACACTGAAAGAATTTTAAAAGAGAAGTAAATATCACCTGTTTTTAATAAAGCTATATATTAGGTGTTATTTCTCTCCTTAAAACAATATGTTTACTCTGTGAAGTAAGTCGCAGGAGTTAGTAGAAAGAAAGAGATAATCCTTTACTTCGCCAACCAACTGTTAAATTGCTCGGCAGTTTGAGCTAATTTTATCTCCATGATAAGTTTTTACGTTTTATAATGTAATCTTCAAACTCTTTATTTTTGAGTTATTTCTTTGCTTTATTAAGCGTGCGAAGTGTGCGCTCCTTTCTAGTAAACTACTACTTCTGAACTAGTTCACCTCACCTTGATAGTACTATTCGGTCGCTGTCTGTCTGTAACTTCAGCTCATTTCACCAACCATGTCCTTTACTTAGGTTCTCTTACTTCATCATTCTTAAATCGAAATTCATCTATTCAATAAATCACGTGTCAATGAAAAGTGAACGTCGTGGATTGAAGTAAAATGTATGTATGTGTATAACAAGACCAAAAAAGGAATGTAAGGGTGGTTTGTGCCTGTAGAAAGAATGAATGAAAGAAAAATTATAAAACAAGTTTAAGATAGTTTTGTGAATAGTCAAAGTAGACTGAGTGCCTACGGGCACGGGGACCGCGATATACTTATACTTATACGATATATATAATTAAATAATTTTTCAGAATTGTTGCAAATGGAGTAGTCTCCGCCTAACCCTAAGGGAAATGGCGTTACAATATGTATGTAATAAATCAAGTCATGAATAGGCCCAATTTACTAAGGGAAATAGCCTTAAAAAACTGCATGCACGTTTGCCTCTAAGACGGGTATTCAGTATTGTGAAAAGGCTCGCATTCATCGGATAAAAGGCCTGCACATACAACCATTTAGTGTGGGGTATATATCCGGAGTGATCGTGAGGTCTTTTTCGACATCGAATAGGGATGGGAAAATGCGAAAAACTAAAGCGAGAACTACATTAGGCTGACGAACACGTCTAAATTGTATCCATTAGCAGCCTCTACTTGAGGCAGACTGAGGCTGCTTCGGGGGACTTTTCCCCTGGCATTGGAAGAGGCCCAGTGAGGGGGGCCCATGCCTGCCAGGGCACGCCGAGTTGGGAAGCCCGCATTCACGTAGCCCTGGCATAAAGCGCAGGACGGAACACCTAGGGGTTTTAGTGGGTACTCCTAACTGGGGAGTGGCAATAGCGTGGCACCAGTTTTGACTGGGCACGCTAGTGCCACCCCCGATCTGGCGAATCCCAAACTCACACGGGTCGTGAACATCCCCCCAGGCTTCTATGCCTGTCGCGGCTTAGTCCTCAAACGGATTTCCCCTGGCCAAAAAAAACTGAGGCTGCTTACTTTGAGGTAGAGGGTCGAGGTACGTTGCGGATCAAAGCGAGATCAAATGCGACGCGTTTAGTGCTTTAATAGTCACACTATTTGCTTGCACTATGCATTTTGTTTTTGTAATTGTTTATTCTGGTCAGCAATAAAGTGTTGCCTAATCTAATCTAATTATCCTTAGAATCAGAGAAGTGAAGTCAGAAACAATTTGTTCGGCAAGAATAATCAAATTTCCCCGTATCACGATGTCCCCGCCCTACTAACATCGTCCTTCTGGCTTATTCGATGGCCAGAGCTCCGTTTTTTGTTGGCAACGCGTTGCTGATACATAAATTCGACATGTCAGCATCAATATCTCGTAAATATGAAAGGACGCGCGTTGCTTCTTTGCCAATTCTAAGAATGCTTTTACTACTTTTATTTATTGTCTACGACGTATAAGCAGCTTATTACAATTTCTTGTACTAGATTTTTCGGGATTTACAAGCAATTAAAGAAGGTTAATTTAGAAAAGGCTAATAAAAGTTCATTGTCTATGTGTGCGTGGGGGGGAGGGGGGGGGGCTTTAAGTTGTGTGTGATGCGTCAAGTGTGCCGTGTGTGTGTGTGCGGAGTGCCGCACCACTGGCGAGAGCCCATTGCTTAATCGCCGAGAGGACTAAAAAATAAGACGAAGATTTGAACTCTTACAGTATATTGATTTCTTGATTGTTCCCATTACAGCGCTCGTTGGGTTTAGTATTCCTTACATTTTACCCTTCCCTCCTAAACTAAAACTGTATACACACTACAGTTTTTTGGTCCTCCGACCCGAATAAGAACCAGCGACCTATTGATCGAAATATTAAGATAGGAATGGACGCTCTAATATCGGCTTTATGAATTATCTTAAAAATTACTTTCATAAGAACTTTGGTTTTATATAAAACCTGTTAGCCTAAGCAAAATCATTTGTAATTTGAAATGTTTAATTAAAATTTAACTACAGGAGGAAATAGAAGTAAACAAATGTAAAACCACATAATATTTAATTACACAAAACATGACCCAAAAGCTTTTTATACTTTACGAGTTATTGATGCGGTCTTATTACGTTTCGCTTTGAAGTTAGCTTAAATTTGATTGCTATTAGTGGCGTTTTCTTGGTCGAGTTCTGTTTGCGTGCCATCGTTATGAAGTAGTTATTAAAATGTATTTAGGTATAATGTTTTCCTTAACATTTTTTAGTTAAATTGTGTGTTTTGAAATGGTCAATTTAAACCATTTTCTACTGTAATATCTAACTGTAGACATTCCGTAACTTGACTATTATGTTACTGCTTCATCTGAGATAATATTATGGTATGGTATGGTGGACCGTTTCACGCAGATGTAGCGATGGGTCTAATTCGATATTGTTATTGTTAATGACGTTAAATACTGACAGATAAGGTATGCACAGTGGTGTAATGAAAAGGTTCACCAGTTTTCAAATTGCTTCATTTACCTTTTCAAACTGTCACAGAACAGACTGTTTCACAGGAAAACGTGTTTAACTGTTTGACAATAAGGTTTAAAATTACTTAGATGGAAGTGTTCGATTTTCTATGTTATCTAAGAAGATTGTTTAGAGATGTAAAACTTTTTATTGTTTTAATATTTATGATACCCGTAGTGATTATAACCTCTTTGTTTCTGATGATTACAACTATTGTCAATCTCAGTGTCTGTCATTGGCCATTGGCAAAATCAATGCATAAATGGCATTGCAGCCATCATCTTAAAAAAAACTACACATTTATCTTTATTCACGTTTCTATATTTTATAAACGTTTCAAACCGCAACATTTTCACGCTATAAATAAGACGCATTTAACCACAGTCAACCACCATAACACTATCGCAGATGAAGACCGACGTCGACAGTTTTATAACAGCCTTGTAAACACTGATGTCACAATAGACAATATGTCTTCTCCTTTCTTCCTATATAGTGGCATACGTCCCTTGTCACATCATATTTATTGGATGCGCCGAGGAACACCTCTTTATAAATTCTTTGTCCCTATCCTCGCCATCGATAAAATAATAAAATGTAGAATGCGCAATACAAGATAAACATTCAACTTAAGTGTCAGTACTGTCTCCGCAATATAGTGAAATGATTGTTGGAAGTTGGAATACGAATTCTTTATAATTTAATTCTCCTATCAAAACCTACTAAGTGTGTGAACTCCCGGGGGATGATTGTGTAGTGTGGCGATGGACTGGTGGCGAGAGAAGTTACTCTTTCCTTGCTTCTTCATCCACGTCCTTTTGCCTTCTCTCGGCCATCGCATCGGGCCCGCATTTATGATGAATTCAACGGTATTAATATTGTTACCAGACGCCGACAATAGCAAATTCACACCTGCATACCTGTAAAATCACATTTTATGACCTTTCGGCATTTGGACTGCTTTTGTTTACTTATTTATTGGCATGCGTTTACTAGTTATTCTAGAGGACAGTCCATAGTTGTATTGTAATCTTTTATGGCAGTCATTAGTCAGGTGTGTCGGATTAAAGTCAACTTAGATACGGGGACGTTGCACTTGTGCAGTATAAAACGATGACCTGATCGAAGGAGGTGACAGTCGAGCGATAACCACGAGCGAAGCAACACGTGTGTACTACTTTTTTTACTTTTAATGACGAACGAACGTACTTTTAATTACGCGTTTTTTGGAATTACGACCTTCTGCATTACGTTTGGACTTGTTGTGTACTGTTATATGTGTACCTGTGTTATACGTCTTTGCATAGTTCTAATAAAATCTCTAGTAATTCTAACGGCATTTTAATTCGAGTCTCGCGACTAGTAACAATATTTTATTAATACTTTGAAAATTAAACATTTTTAGAGAAATAAACCAAAATTAGGACATACACTATATTTCACGTTGAATTTCAATCCTTACAATAAACATGAAATAATACATTAAGAACCAACGGACCGTATCTTCGTGTTACAAAAACCGCTGGCCATTAACGCTTTGGAAAATTGGAAACGTAAACATCTCCATTTATATTAAAATCTGAGGTTCGTATCTTCTTTATATATAAAAGAGAATGTTTGTCTGTATGTCCTTTATAGAATCGCAAACTATACATTTGATCATGTGATGATCTTTAGCAAAGTTGCTGTGCATGTGCCAGAAAAGGTTTCTGAGTTGGTTCACAATTGGACCCGGTAGGTGCCGCTGCTGTCGGCATATCGATTGAACCTTTCCCGGGCAGGACGACGTCTGTCGGATCAGCTAGTTTTAAATAAATACTCCTGTGTTTATTAAAAGAAGCCTGTGTGACTTTGGGAGAAGAGTCAGCATCTCCTCTTTAGCCACAGAATAGGTCAATGATACAAAGATATGAAGTATATAAATATACTCAATCTGTTACTATGATAACTGGTAAATGTGTTAATGAGGTACACTGGTATGATGATGCCTTTTTTATACAGAGGAAGTCTGTTTGAGGACCACAGGCACGTTAACTCTGAACTAAGTACATAGATAGATAACACTTTATTGCACACCAAAATATACAATTACAAAAACAGACCATATTTACAATATTTTTGCAATTGGCAATACAATAGGCGGCCTTCTCGCTCAAAGCGATTTTTTCCAGGCAACCTAAATGAGAGAATTTGAATCAGGCGAAATAGGTGGTGCAGGAAAAAGGCATTAGATACATAAATACTCAAACTAATTTAATAAATAAATATACGAATACATACATATATACATAGTTATATATATACAATAATACGTAAGTTATTGTAATAAATATATTAGCATGATTATATTCTGTTAATCACTCATAGCTATTTTTGGACAAATAGTGTACATATTTATAAACTGCTTACGCATATCAAGAATATTTAATTTATATTTTAGTGTTCCTATAATCCCTTTAGACTATAAATAGTATACTGAGACTAGGCCTTAGAAGTCAATGGGAAAGGATCCCAGAATACTGGCTACGTTGCCTCGCTGAACTAGTCCGTTGGTCATCTAAAGAGCCTAACTAACTAGCCAAAGAATACTATTCGCAACAAAAATATTTTCTTATAATGGAAATAACCAGAAAGAAATTTTGTTCCACTCCACCACCACTTAGAAACGAAAGGTCTGTAGACAATGGACTCTGGGAGTGGGAAACAAAGAAACAAGTGTCAATTGTTTATTTCTTCATTTCTATTTATTGTCTGCTGTTTAAAGCTTCCGGGCACGGATACATCTATAATATGGGTTTTTGAATATAAATAAAGCGTAAACATTTATTTTGTATGTATAACAAAATTGATTCTAAACACATAGACTATTTTGTGTCCTTTGACGATAAATTGCGGCAGATGCTGTGAATTGTTATTCCTATTAACTTTTGTTTTCTATAAAAGTTTTAAAAAATAATACATTAACTAACATTATCTATTTGTTGTTCTAAACATACACCTCAGTAAATTTTATAAATTTAATTAACTAGCTGTCCCGGCAGACGTTGTCCTGCCCCGAAGAAATCAAAATTTAGAACCCGATTGCAGCGCCACCTACCGGGTCCAATTGTGAACCAACTCGGAAACCTTCTTTGGCTCATGCACAACAACTTTGCTAAAGATCATCACATGATCAAATGTATAGTTTACGATTCTATAAAGGGCATACAGACAAACATTCATTTTTATATATAAGAAGAAGATTGATGGATGGATACATTTTTTTACCTTTGCTTGTAGGCAAACTGGCAAACGGACCACCTGGTGGTAGGTGGACTATTGCAACACTAAGGTAGCCGACGCGTTACCTACTTCGTCGAGACTTTAAGTATCTGTTCACGCCCATTTTGAAGAGCCCCATATTGTAGCGCTCTGGGAAAACCGCGGAATGAACTTCCTATTCCATAACTTGGACACTTATGGCATGAAGGAGCGTCCGCCACGTACCGTGACATCCCAATCGCTGACGAGTGGTGGGTTAATTTTACAGCCTTTATGATAATCCATGTTTTATCTGTGGTGTCAGGATTCTAAAAAAGAAATATTCGTCTACTAGGTCAGATAAAAATTTGATATCACTATCCTGAAACATTTTTATATATAGGATATGCCCGCGACTTCTTCCACGCTTGACTTGAAATTCCCGCGAGATTCCCGGGACACAAAGAGTCGCAGCATTTGAAAAAGAATGTAAGCAGCCATCGTTTAAGTGTGTCGGAATAAGCAAATTTTTATACATCCGAACAACTTCCTATCGCTGCCGGGAAAAATCCCGCGGGATTACCGGGATAAAAAATATCACGCATTTAATGTGGCAATTTTAAACCATTTCCAGAAAAAATCCACGGGATCCCCAGGATACAAAGTAGCGCAGATTTTAAGTCTAAGAATTAGCTGTCGATAAGCGAAAACCGCATAGATATCGGCCTAATAGTTTTTACGTGAATCCCGAACAAATAAACCCAAAAAATTGCATTGTGTTCTCCATTCTTTATATAGTCTATTCTAGTTGATTTTTTCAAATAGCTCCAATGTTCAGACGCAGCATATTTAGAATTTTGGAGTTTTTGGCGGGAACTGAAAGGAGATGTTGTGCTGTGCAGTTTTATTTTCTAAAAATGTGTAAAATTACTCTAAAATGAACAATAGTTGTAGGATATTGATAGTTTTTGAGTAGTGATTATGTGTTTTGTGAGAAATATGAACTGTAT
Source organism: Dendrolimus pini (assembly GCA_949752895.1). Classification (NCBI taxonomy): domain Eukaryota; kingdom Metazoa; phylum Arthropoda; class Insecta; order Lepidoptera; family Lasiocampidae; genus Dendrolimus; species Dendrolimus pini. The sequence goes on along the minus strand of OX457144.1, from coordinate 16,571,569 downwards.
AGTCAAATGTGGCCTTTTTAGTTGTCACAAGAACTCCGTTGAATGGCACTAGCTGATTACCTACAGTTCAGCTGTGCTACACATAGGCTTAAGAAAATGAAGAAACTAAATGTGTATTATAAACTAAGATCTGGCTTTAAGGCCTAACTACCAAGCCATAAACCTAAATAATAATAATAAAAAAAATAGAATTTTATAATATTATTATATATATGTCAAAAAAAGATGGATGGATCACGTGAAGGATGATATGATGATTTGTGGTGTGACACAAGATGTATGTCAGAATAGAAGAGTGGGGAAGGAAAAGACATATTGTGCCGAGCCCAATTAATTGAGATATGGTGAAAGAAAATAGAGAATATGTCAAAACAAAATCAATTATACAATGAAAAATGACAAATAGAAAAAATGCTGGCTTTCACAAATTATAAGTTCAAATAAAGAATGTTAAACAACCATCTAACATGGTATAATAGGTAATAACAAATTGTTGGAAGTCTTTTAATGTTAGATTTACAAGACAAAATTTTGTAAAACAAAATTATCCCAATTTCACGGCTGAATTAGCCATTTTGTACGAGTTTATGGTAAATTAAACAGTATCATGTTTCATTACGTTGCAATATTATTTTGTAAAGCACAACTTTGTTTATTTTCTTAAGGCTAAACAGAAGCCTCGTTCAGATTTAAGGTGTGGGTACGTTGAGTTCCTTATCGATTCTAACTATACAGCGTTTTCATATCACAACAATTTAACAATAAATTACAACACCACACAAAGTCACAAACACACAACTAACAACAAAACTTATACACATACTCAAACCAACGCGCACTACCACCGCATTACATTACACGCACACTTCACAAACAAACCAAGACACACAAAGAGCCTAAAAATTAATGACACAGAAAGGAAAAAAACAACACACATGGCACTAGATAGGATAATATATATAAGTCGGTATAGACATAAGGCATACTACTGCACATGCACTGCCTCACAACGCCAGCATGTAACAGATACAAAAATGATACAGATACATTTTATATTTTTTTTTTTCTAAATTACTTAGATTCATATATATATATATGTATATAAATACATACCTATCTGTTTTATGTTTCATATACTGTCTTAGTACATTTGCTGTTACGTATCTAATTACAGTTACTTGTCACATTTACTGTGATGATGGGTCAAATATTAATCAATGAGGCGGGGTCGGCATTGAAAAGCGCTGTGCTGGAGGAAGGAAACTCCAATACAGCTTTATGCTGAGTTGCCGACGTCATTTGTAAGAAATCCCACGGCATTACAACATATCGAATTTAACCATAGAAATGTATGTATGTATGTATTTCTACATCCTTGTATTGTCGCTTTCCTAGCAACTAAATTCACTTTATTCTTCATTACATACGACTCAAATACGCTATTTTAGGGCAGCTAGTTTCAAGATCTACATACCGAAGTGACGGCCTCTGTGGTTGAGCGGGCCTTGGCCGGCCTACCTCACGCAGAGGCTCCGGATTCGATTCCTGGTATACTAAATTTCAGAAACGTATTTTCTCCGTTATTTACTATGGCCTGGGTGTTTGAGATCGGCCCCAGAGTAGAGTAGTACGTTGTATATTACCCATAACACAAGCGTAACTTGCTTAATTTTGGGATATACAATATGTGTGTTTGTCTGCCGATTTTTACCATAGTGCTATAGAGGTAGAATAGCGGCCGCAGCTAGTTATAAATTTCACCGAAACTAGCATTTTAGTCATTTAACAGTTTAGACTTTGTTCAGACAACACAAGTAGGGCTGCCAAGTATGTTTTCTTTTTTATTGCAGGAGTTTAGCAGACAGGCAGACGACACACTAGATTGAAAGCGGTTACCAGCGCCTATCCACATTTGCAACACCAAAGGTGCTACAAATGCGCTGCTGCTCTCTTAAGGGAGAGTGGAACCCGGTTACTAATGACCGAACTCAACTCAAGGTTGTTATGGCGGCATACTTTAGACCAGGGGTGGTAGTCATCCAGTCGCGTGAGCGTTATGAACGTTGGAAGCTATATTAGCAATGACACAGCGCTTGACATAACTAGACGATCAAAACAAATAACGCACCAAATATTAAAAGGTATTAGGTAGGTACAGGTAAGCAATTACATTTTCGCTTACCATAAAAGATGCGCTAGATTTGACAATGGTACTTGTTTAGTAATAATGGCTAGCTCCCATTTACCTTAAAAGGGTTAGATCTAGTTCAAAAAGCGTTTACGTGACAGCCCTAAACGCAAGTCTTTAGACAAGGTATAATAAAAACAAGAGGCGAGTCTTGGCCTTAGGGCTCAAAAACCTAAGCAACCGTTCTCAAAGAGCTCAGCAATGTACCAAAGTAATTTAATTTAAAACTACCATGTCTAAAGATCCAGAGATGGTTTTAATTATGCTAGTATCTTCCCCGACGACCGTCTGAGGAATAATAAAAAATGTATTTTATTTGAACATTAATTTGTTGAGGCTTACAGTCTTATAGGAGTAAACAAGACAAATTGATTCTGAGTAACTCGAATGTTCCGGCATAATATACCGAGTATGAAATTGCCTTTTTTCAAATCAAATCAAATCAAATAATTTATTGCATTAAAATATGGCAATTGTACAAGTATAAGTGTTAATATTTTATAATGATCACATGTTTTTGCCGGTTCGGCGTACAATTTCTTAAAACTTATATTATGGTATTATACAAGTACATACTTATTTCAATATATAATAAGTGTTAATTATTATAACATTATAACTAATGCTTCGATCTTATAATTATGTAACACAATAATAATGTGCGTTGTTTGCCGAAAATGCGGCGTACAAATTATCATAATAGGCTTTTTTATTTTTATAATACATGTAAGTACGTCCCTATTTTTAAAAATATTGTTATCTTTCTTTCTTACATACGTGGTAGAGCCATGCTGGAATCACTATCTTGATAACAGCTTTAGGGCCGGCTCGATCAGTGTGATACCATACCCTCACAGAATATCGGCGTGAAACGGTTAACCTAGAGCTAATTGTATTTCGTGCGATGCGTGAAAGTTCTGACAGTCCATATCCCATTCCTCAATTCCAATCCCATATCCCATCTTCGTGTCGGATTCTATATCGTTTTCTTTACGCGTGACCACTCCGCTAGGCATCATAAAAAAAATATTATCACAATCAAATCTAGCCATGTCACTCGGGAGTAATGTAAGCTTACTAGGTGAATGAATTTTCAAAATCGGTTCAGTAGTTCAAGAGATTACTTCCTACAGTCAAATTCATAAACTTGATCTCTTTGTAATATATTAGTAGAGATTTAAATATAAAAAAAGATATTTAAATAATGAGACGTTGATTAATAGTTTGGCCTTAGACATCTAAATATACATAATCAACAAATGGTTTTTCAATGACAGATGAGAAAAGACACTGGTTTAATGACCCTATTAATAAGACAGTAGTTGTTGACAAATTCCACTTTACCAGTTAAGTTTCAATAGTGTTACCCATAACATTGTAGGTCGAATATCACACAGTTGCTTGACTCGTTAAAGCTAAATTAAACAGTTCAACGAAATTGAATCAATCACTTTGGTTGCTTCATCCAAATTGAAAAACGTCCAAATCCAAAGTGAACCGTGTTATCGGCTCAACAGACATTGCTTTATTGACCCTATATGGAACTGACACCAGTTGTTGATCAATTCTGTTATATCAGTTAAAAGTTTCAAGTAGCGTGTTATGCCGCATACACACGGCACCAACTAAGGCCAGTCGACATTCTACGTTGGTGTTTGTTGTCTCTACTTGAATATTTCGTCAAACGGTTAGATTTGATTCCTTTAATATACCTGATAGTGTCCGCGGAGCGGCCATACTGTATACCGTAACACTTTTTTTCTCCAAGGGATTTCTGAGGATTCTGCTTGAGGACAAACCATCGCGCGGTGGGGTGTGTTGGATTCGCCACGTTGGTGTCACATTAATTACCTCGCAAAAATGCTATTGCCACTCGGTCCAGGGATACCCACTAAAACTTCTGGCCGTTCTTCCAAGCGTCCCTTGTTCAGGCTGTGGGTTCGCTCGCGCATTCATCTCCAGTCCGTACGAGTGCTCGTGATTGTAACTAAGGCAGGTGCTAGTATCATCTCGACGTGACAACTCTCACTGCCCATTCCGAGATTCCTTCTGAATGGTATGTCGAGAATCGGATTTCATCTCGTTAAAAAAAAACATTATCGCCACGCGGTGGATTGCCGGCGTATGCCAACGAATAATGCTTGGCATTAGTTGGCTCTGTGTGTATACGGCTTTATCCAAAACATTTTAGGTCGAATATCACGAGGTAGCTTGACTCGTTAAGGGCCCTACATTTTATGCAATTCTCTTAAGTAACTCAATTTCTCTACATCAACATTCTAAGAAACCAAGATTACTTATTTAAATGTATTCAAATATGCGCGAATGTGGAAATACGCTGCCCTTTGGCGCCTGGTTTACTATTAAGTATCTTATTAATACATAATCAGCTTCGCACTCGGCACAGAGACAATGATAATGAGGTTATCATAAGTAATGTACAGTTGTGTTTAACATCACATAGTTGCCAACAGACGTCTTACTAAAGATTTTATTGATCCTTATCATTTCTTTGAAATTACTTAAGACTGGTAACAATGTAGGCATTATCCGTATTGTTCATGTCATTCAATGTTCTTTTCATCGATCGTACGGTGCTAAAATAATGTCCTCCTCCGGCTTGGAGTATGTTGTACCCATGTCGATATTTTTTCTTCACCATTTTATATTAAAAATGATTTTGTATATATACATAATACTAGCGGCCTCGGCAGACACTGAAAAAATAAAAATCTAGGACCCGATTTCAGCGCCACCTACCGGTTCCAACGGGATAAAAAGTATCCTATGTCCGTCTCCTGGTTCTAAGCTACATCCCCACTAACTTTTAGCTAAATCGGTACAGCCGTTCTTGAGTTATAAATAGTGTAACTAGCACGACTTTCTTTTATGTATAGATGATGATTCATTGTTCGCGTAAAATTTTTATTTTATTTATTTACTTTTGACATTTTTTCCCTATGATTTCTGATTTCGTCTGTTTTTCCTGACAAATACAATCTTGAAATCTTCAAGTCACGAGTGAATAGGTATTTTCTAGGTAAGCGTGCTCCATCCTAGACTGTGTCATCACTCAACATTAGGTGAGACAGTGGTCAAACGCAAACCTATACTTCCATAAAAATAAAAAATAAAATGATGGCAGTATAACTCCCGACTACCGCATAAATCGCGACGCGGCCGCGCTGCCTGTCCGTGGCAGGTTCACCATGACTGTAATGTGCTGAGAACCTATGCGTAATTTAAATAATATAACCGTCTGTCTTGAAGTATCTTTAGTAACTAACTCAATATTACATACTTCACTATATTAGCATATACCATCGAAACTTCGTTCGCGTTGGCATGACGAGAATTTATTTGCCAGAGAATTGCAACAGCGGCACCAACACGCTACCAACTTGGTTATATCATTCGTCATTTTATCGTTATTGTAAGTTGATCCAGGATATAAGCTAGCTCTGTGGCGAGTTTCATTTAAATCCGTTCATTAGTTTTCACGTGATGCTCTAGCAGATTGAATGAACACCTGTGATTTTTTCTTTTTTCAGATTCATTGTACAAACGCGACCACTCTACAGATTTAATGTATTGTAGATATTGAAAAAGGTTTAGCGGACTGTGGTTCTCTCTCGTTCTTTCACCACATCCCATTTATTTGGGGTCTTCTACGCTATGGTGACATACGTCTTCTGTCACACCTAGTTCTATGGGTATATAAGTGAATACTAGAAAGAAATGTTGTGTGATTGCGATGCACTTTCACCGAGGCGATTTTTTACAAGCTTTTATTTAACTTGCAATGGATGTACCTATGTATGTATGTATGTATGCATGTAAGTTCGGGTAAAATCTTGCAAGTTAAATTTGACCAACTTCCCGGTTTCTAAGCTGAAATTTTGCACGCATATGTATATAGCGTGACAATTCAATAATATCGTACCATTGAGCTGATCTGATGATGGAGTCGGAAGGTGGCCATAGGAACTCCTGTACTAAACAAGATAGACCCGTCGTGCTTGGGATCGTTTTACTTGTCTTGGCTACCACTCTGCTGCTACATGAAATCCAGGCTCTCAAAAGCTTATATTTAAAAATCTTTTTGAAAAATAAGTTATTTACAGTGTTGATGATTGCAACTTGCAACCAATTCTTAAAATGTAAAAACATTACAAACAATATAAGCTCTAAATAGGCCGTTGTTACCAGGTATTATAGATAGATAGATTACCCAGTTATTTAATGGCCCGTTCCTATATCTTACTAACTGTTCATTTGTCCTACGAGCGGTTAAAATTTGACATAAGCTCTATACAAGCAATGCCAAATTTCTATCGAAGGTAAGACAAGTAGGTGAACCATACTTATAATGGAATCAAACTTTCAATAACTGAATCAACTGGTTTTTGCGAAAACAAGAGTCTACTCGAGCGGCATAAGTATGTTATAAAAACTTTTTATACAATTACGAGTTTTTATAAGAATTTTGATATAATAAATTTTAAGTCAACTGGATTATCTGCCCGTAATGTAAATATATGATGTACAGAGAGTAGTGTTCAATAAAAAGTTTTGAATTAAAGATCGATGGATTCCCGAATTATTAGATCAATTTTTATGAATTGAGTAGTAAAAAAGAACGGTTATTTCTATTGACGTTATTTAAGGTTCTGTACTCACGACTCCACTCAGCTAAGATAAGAATATTGAGATGGATGTGTGGTGTTACGAGAATGGATAAGATGAGAAATGAGTACATAAAGAGAATTTTTTAAAGTTGCACCCGGGACTGAAAAATTGAGAGGAAGAAGACTAAGGTCGTATGGTCATGGAATGCTTAAATTCACGTGACAAAAAGAATGTAAAACTGGAAGATTGATAGATACAAAGGTAGATCAAAAAAAGAGAGAAAGATAAATAAATGGGTTGTATGAAGGATGACATAATGATTTGTGGTGTGTCAGAATAGAGAGGACGTATGTCAGAATAGAGGAGTATGGAAGGAAGACATATTGTTCCGACCCTAAATAATTGAGAGAAGGTGAAATAAAATAGACAGAGAGAGGTTTCTTTAATCAAATTATACTAGTGGTCGCTCGTGGTCGAAATTCGACCATAATAATTGATTTAAATTATAAGTTTGAACATTATTAAGGTTCTGTTGTCAAAGACTATACTTCCATAATCACAGATTTCGCCAAGGCTACACTGTTAATTTGACTTTAACAATAAACAAAGGAGTATATATGTGTGTGTGTCAAATACATGGTAGAGTGTGTAATTTTATTTATTTAATGTATTTTGTGTACATAATTTTAAAAAAATGTTAGCATTCTGCACTCCTCTATATAAACTATAAGTGTGCGAAATTTCATACTTAACCGTCCGCGCAATTTTCCTAAAAAGGGATACGAAGTTTTTGCTTAGAGTATTAATAATATAATGATAAGCAGCGAATTTTCATTGCCTATATGGTAATACCCACATATTAATTAGATTTTATTTGACTCAGATGCTTCCACTCAATTAACAGTATCATTCACGGAATAACCCCTTTGATGATAAAATACAAACATATTTCCACATTAATATGCTGATTTATAAACCAATCTTCAACCGTCAACATGTACGTACTAATAGAAGTAATTATACCTTAATTTAACGGTCTCGTTGCCAGCTCGCAGTTTTCGTGTTTGCAACGACAAGAAAAGAAAAACAAGTTAAATTCACGTTATTAAGGTAACACATGCAATTACGTATGCATATTTCCAGCTAAAGGTTCACTAGACATTTGAAGCAATTATGGTTGAAACAGCACTGAAGAACTAATTTGAAGAAAAGAAAAAACTTAATTTGATTGTAAGAGTGAGTCTTTACACCCGAAACATAACCTGGATTCTACGATTCTACTAGAAAATACTATTTACTCGTAATTTGACCAAATAAAATTTATAACGGCAAACAGATTCTGATGAGTTATCCCAATTATTTGCGAAGAGCAGACCAGAAAAATGAGGTGAAAACAGTTTGGTTCTGATTGTCTGATGGGCAAACGGAGATGAGGGAATCAGTTCGCACAGTTCTAAGACAATCCCTAAATATATCCGATAGAAGACCCACAGACTAATGCCCAGTTTTGATGCCGAGCATTAAATAGACGAGTAGTCTTCTCAATTAACTCTAACGTCTCAAGCTAGTATTCGTTCAACGCTTCCCAAAGTTTTTTTTAATCTTTCATTATTTGGGACTTTTGCCACATAGGCATGACAGCCCTATCATCTCCTAAACATACAAAGTGATTATGATTGTAGAGTCCAGGTTCCACATGGCGGTAACCTCGTGAGCAAGATATTTATACTTTATTTGTTTATCTTTCTCGGCATTCACGAGGTTACCATCATAGGGAATCGCGACATCTACAATTATAGCACGTCTCGCAGACCGATCAACTATCACAGTATCAGGCTTGTTGGCACCAATAGTCCTGTCTGTGATAATTGATCGGTCCCAGTAGAGCAGATATTGACCATTGTCAAGAACTGGCTCGGACTTGTATTATTATTACTATTATTTTTTGACATTTATCAGTATTTTTTTTCGTATGTTGCATTTAACATTATATAATTTAATAAAATTTATTATAAATATTTGTATGCTCCTATGTGAGCAAAACATGTGCACACTATAACATATGTGCCAACTGTTTGACCATGGTTTGAATAAATAAATTTGATTTGTGAAATTCGGCTCTGTAATAATTCTAGCGCGTTTTAAAGTACAACAATACCTTACATGGAACTGCCAAATCGATTAACCTAACTTCAACATGCTATCGGGAAACCGCAAGCATTTATAAATAAATCGACAGTCGAAAGTCTATCCAGTGGTGGTCAGGTCGGTTCTGTATTATTTTTTTGTTGTACACATCTACAGTACTGGCCAGACACTGGTCATACCGGTTTCCGAGGATCCAAGACCAAAATGGCCGATATTCTTAAGCACGTTCCCGAAAAATTGATTCTATTGTCACGAGAAAGGGTCTATTATTGCCGATCAAATTTTACTGGGATAACTGGTAAATGTTGTACCGGGAATTACGCCTTATTTGTGTTGTTATAAGGCTTGATATTGAATAATGATGAGTCGTCTGAGCCTTCCAATGATGCGTGGTTGCCGGCCAGAGGCGATTCAACACCGGTTCACCACCATTTCGAGTGCAGGCAAAAACTACGTAATAGACAACTTGCAAATTACTTGTAGGTTGTGATTTCACCTTTTTGAACTCACTACAAATCGTGATTGCGGAGAAAATATGGGCATTTATGTTCGTTTATGGAGTTGTAAATGTTTTACTATATTTTTTGTCCTTTTTTATAAGCGAAGTTAGAAACGTCAGTATGATCTACAAAGATTTTTATAATGTATTTTTTGTTACTGGATTACATACAGCAGACAGGCTAACGGCAGAATGGATTTTGACGAAACTTTACAGTAATATAGCTTACACATCAGAATAACACAGGCTATAATTTATAAAGATATAGTGTGAATGATTTACCATCACCACGCGGGTGAAACCGCGGGCACAGCTAAAATTTCATAAGCCGAAAACGGATATTAGCTTATAAAACTTTACTAGGTTCAATAGGCCTCGTGCCGCCACAACGGTAGTTTTAGTACAAGGTCTAAAACGCCCCGTATCGCAGAAATGAAAGTACAGATAAATCAATGCCACTATGAACGTGTTAAGTATTGTTGCAAAAGCAGGTGCCTTGGCTGGATATTCAACATATAAAATAACAATAACACCACTTCGGTTTCCATTTCACGAAATAAAAATTTTATGCTTTCATCACAAAATTAAATAATTTCAATACATTCCACATCTTGAATTTCTGGTTTGAAATTGGATACAATGAATAATTTAAAACGTGTACAGTGGGTTATTAAAATATTACTGACCGGGTCAACGTGACCGCGTTTTTATTATTAAGAGATTTCATAATCAGATGTTGGGCTTTATTTTGACTTTGGATAAGATACAAAAAGTGATACAAGATAATAGATGTAACCATTAATTGTGGTGTCCTAAAAAGGGTCTTGTTCAGCATAATGCTACTTTCACAACTTCACCGCTTCACCTGATGGAAAGTGGTTACCGTCGCTTATGAATATTTGCAACACCAGAGGAGTAATGTGCTAAAGACGTCGAAGGGGGTCTGGATCTAGTCACTAACGCCAGAACACAATTTAAGGTTATGTCGGCATTCTCTAGACTAGCGGTGGTAGTTATCCAAACAGCTGGCTGTGAGTTGTTTGGTCACCCCTGAAGATAGGCAGAAATAAGTATCCTCTTTCCTTTCGTGCATGGACAGGTTCCTGAGAAATATTGCGACGTATAACTACACAACGGTTTATGACGATTATTATGACTATGGAGCCCTCTGAACGTGGTAAAGCCATGCTGTAATCATTTATCTTTTTTACAGCTTTTAGAGACCGCTCGGTCGGTGTGATACCACGTTCTCACAGCATATCGACGTAAAAAGAAAAGGTTAGCTTTGAACTAATAGTGTTTCGTACAATGGCCCACTTCCCCATCACCCTATCCAATCTTTCGTATCCCATCCTCTTAGCTGATCCCCCAATTTCATCTCCTTATCTCAGCCCTCCTGTCCCAGCGTATATAGGCTGGCAACTAGAGATGCCACGAATATTCGGTAGCTATTCGGTATATTAACCAAAGTAACCGACATAGCTCGCAAAATTAGCAAATTGCAGTGGCATTGTGCTGGTCTCATTTGTCGCAACACCGATGGCCGATGGACTGACGACCTGCGCAAGGTCGCCGGTAGACGCTGGATGAGGAAGGCAGAGTACCGTGATGAAGGGCGACAACTTGGGGAAGCCAACGTCCAGCACGGAGGGAGGAACGGTAATTGGCTGACGACGATTCGGTATTCGACCTATTCGGCCACTTTTTATCGAATTTAAAATTTTATACATTTCCATCAAAAATTGATAGTCAAACTACGTTTTAACAGTGTTAAATGCGACTTTAGTTATTTTTTTATTTCAATATAAGGTTTCGGTTAATTTTAAAAAATAAAATAAAACATGGTAAAAAAAAACTTAAATCCGTTGAAACATAGTTTAAAATTTAAATTATGTATGTATGTATGTGTACCCGTCATTAAGATTGCGAGAATATCAGAAAATAACTTCACAAATTATTGGTTCAATGACAATTGTAACCTGCTACGCGCGAATTGCACATATCTTACGCCCAACATTCGGTAGCCGAATTTTCGCCGCTTCGGTTGGGATCGTAGCCGAATATTCGGTATTCGGTCAGTTAGTCATAGAAGTTTGCGATAAGTAAACGGACAAATTTTTTGATACAGTTTACCTAATTACATTAAAAGCAAAAGTGTTTCATTACCCATCTAAACTCTTAACAATATTTACAAAAACAAATGGCAGTACTCGTTAATTATACAAAACGACGATCTACCAAACTTTTGCTATTAGCTTTTATCTAATAAATTGTTTAACTTAAAATTGTTTTTAGAGAATTTCAAGTTAAAGGAGATTATTGATAAATTATCTACTCAGTATTTTCCTTCGGTGTTAAATATTGTTATCATTATAATTATAGACAATTAGTTGTCTAGAGAATCCATACGTGCAGGAACGGAGAAGGAATACAATTTCCTGCGTTGGGGCGGCCTGTCGTAAGAGGCGTCAAAACAACCCACAGTCAGGTGGTAGGGTGTTATATATATGCTCGACTGGATGGCGACCACCCCTGGTCTAGAGTATGTCGCCATAACAACCTTGAGTTGTGTTCCGGCATTAGTGACCAGGTTCCAGTCTCCCTTAAGAGAGCAGCAGCGCATTTGTAGCACCTCTGGTGATGCAAATGTCCATAGGCGACGGGAACCGCTTTTCATCAGTTGTGGTCTAGAACTTGGGAGTTTCATTTACGAAAATCACTACACTTAGTATTTTTCCATTGTTCAAAATAATATATGACTAAATTTTTATGCTCAATAAATGATAATTTATACGATGCCTTTGTAATAGAGAACAAAGATGTTCAATTATCTTTGAGAACGTTTAACGTGGAAGAATGGGCTGCATGGCACTAGAACTTTCGAGAACTTAGGAACTTGTATGCCAAATAACTTGACAAAGGCGGAATAGGGGATAAGGTATGATGAATGGAAGGAGTACTGAATATTAAACGATAAATAACGTTTAAAGTGCCTTTTAATTGTTTTGAAACTATTAATCACATTATTATCTTAAGCGTAAATTCGACGTGTTCCATATACGTGTTTTAAGTTGTATAGAATTGAGAGCGCGACGAGAGCAACAGCGCATTTGTAACAAGAACCTTTGGTGTTGCAAATGTCCATAAGTGATGATATCCACATTTCATCAGCTGGGTCGTCTGCCTGTCTGCTGAACTCATGCAATAAAATAAACATTAAACCCAGCGGACATAAGAGTTTAATTGAAGAACACGGTGTGTGAAAATAGGAAGTGATCTAAGGCAACGAATTTGGACATCAGTAGAAAAAAACCTGTATTATACTTGTATTGGGATCCTAAAATATATGGCAACTAATATGTAATTATATATATAGTAATTACAGACTTAATAATGCCATCATTCAATATAATTATTATATGCAACTATATAAGTAATTGTGTACGATGTATAACACAGGATAAGAAATTACTAGCACGATAGGCAAACTTCGTTTTCAACTGTGGTATTATAATATGTATTATGTATACCACCATCGCCATTATAATCTCAATTCAATTCTGAGCTTATACGTCTGTTTATATGTCACATACGATGTTCGTCTATCAAAACAAATCAAAAACAGTGCAGGAAACAAGGAGGTATTATTCCTAGAAATTTTACGTGGTACGTGTTTCACCTTAGAAAGCCATATAAACACTGTGTATACTTTACTTGGGGTATGTGCCTATACTACGTGACCCATTCGGGGGGGTCTTCGAAATACCACGGATGCGGGGGCTTAGGTTTTCATCACGTATATTGACTACTACGCATCTCTAGGTACACCGCGCGCTAATAAAGACAAATATGAGGCAAATTATTATATTAAACTTTCTGTTTTCAAAAAATGATTTACAACCATATTTATGAATTAGAATATACCCGCGATTTCGTCCGCGTTTGACTTGAAATTCCCGCAGGATTCATGGGACACAAAATACCACATTTAAATAAACACTGTGCCGAAATAAGCTAATTTTATGCATCCGAACAACTCCATATCACTCCCGGGAAAATTCCCGCTTTATCTCCGGGATAAAAAATGGCACATTTTATTACATTAAATTTGCACTCAATCGCTAAAAAATCACATTGAAAATCGATTTTTTAAATCTGGTCATTTGAAATCATTCCCAGAAAATTTCTCGCGGTATTCTCAGGACAGAAATTAAGTCCAAGAATTTTCTGTCGATCAGCGAAAACCACATCGAAATCGGCTCAGTAGTTTTTACGTGAGTTGCGAACAAACAGACAAAAAATCTAAAAAAAAATCCACTGGTTTTTTTAAAATCGCTTCAATGTACAGACACAGTATGTTAAAATATTATAACATCTTAGACGACTAAGTGAAAACTAGAGGGGGGAAGGCTTGGCATAAAGTACTGGTTGTCACTTGGGGGGGGGACAAAAATTAGACAAAAAGAAATGGGTCATTTAGTATGGGTACGTTCCCTTACATCCGTGCCTTGCATAATCTGTAATAGATTATTATTATTTTTCTCTTTTGTTAATTCTCTTTTTAGGAGAGCTTTTGAGTGTAAAAATCATATAAACTAAGTAAATGGTAGTATAGTAAATTGCACAACTGTTAGTTATTTATTTTCTTTTTTTTAAAAGGGGGAAGGTGTAATAGAAACGGAACGCGCCTGTCAACGTCATTGACAGAGCAGTTTGACAGGCGCGTCAACCGTGACATACCGGAGCTTCACACCCCCTCTGGTTGTACGTGGAGCCTGCCTCTCTGCTCACACATAGTATTAAGATTAACAAATTAAGATACTTGTATTGCGGACAATAAAATAAAACCATCGAGGACTATAACTTATCTTTTATTAACAACTAGCTTCTGCCCGCGACTTCGTCCGCGTGTTTTTAACTACCCCACGGGAATTCTTTAATTTTTCGGAATCAAAGGTATCCTATATGTTGACCAGGAATATAAGCTACCACCAAACAAAATTTATTTTAAATCGGTCCATTCGTTTCGGAGATTAGCCGGTACAAACAGAGAAACAAAAAAATTTAAAAAATCAATCAACACACATTACAATCCCCCTGATTCGGTTTTTAGCATTTTTCTTCATTGTACAGAAATTCAACCTCTACAGATTTATTATATCTATAGATAATACATAATCCATCTATCTCCTAAAACGAATCACACATTCAACTCGTAAACTAAAATGTCAAGAAACGATCAAACTTACAAAGTAAAGTTTAACACCGGTTTTACTTCAAGAAATTTATATGAAGTGGAAAATTTTTGCACTTAAATATGAGTGGAAAATGTAAAAATTGAATTGCCCAAAGTTCGTTTAAAATTTCACTCTCAGCTTTAAACATTTCAAAACTTATACTAGTATAATACAGCTGAAGAGTTTGTTTGTTTGATTGAACTCGCTAATTCCAGGAACTACTGGTCTGGTTTGAAAAATTCTTCCAGTGTTAGATAACTCATTTATCGACGAAGGTTATAGGCTATATATCACGCTAAGATCAATAGGAGCGGAGCACCAATGAAGAATCTTTCAAAATCGGGGGGGTTTTGAAAACAAATTCTATGCGGACAACGTCGCGGGCACAGCTAGTATATGTTATAACAATGTTCAGGCATAACCAATTATGAAAATTAACACATCTATTTTCTTTATTATCAATTTGTTTTCGTAATATTGTAACTATTGAAATAATTATAAAATTACTAATTTTAAATGCAAATGAATTAAAAAATTCAATAAGAAAGATGACATATTTTTCAACAGTATACACAAAGTAGCCTGTATTCACAATTGGTATGGCCAATTTAGCAAGTGCTTCTTAACACCGTGTGGAGCGGCGGCTAATTTTAGAGTAGACGTGGTGAGAGGCGGCATAATTTTACAGTAGACTATGGATGGGTTTTTTTGTTCCGGATCGAATTCGGTGTTTTTAGTTTGATAAAATAAAAAATGCATTCATTAAAATGTACCTAACGTAACCAAATCATAATTTGCAGTAAACCTGCGAAAAATCGCAACGTGTGCTGGGACACACAGTAGAAGTGAAACTTCAACGGACAAGTGGAAAAACTTTTTGTTTTGTTGCGATTGGTTTTGCCACTTGTCCGTTGAAGTTTCACTTCTACTATGTCTCCCAGTACACATTTTTCTTAAACTGTATTATTAGTTTGTTAAGCCTTTGCCGGCTTACCTCACGGCAACGCAGAAGCTCCTGTTTCGGTTCCTGGCATGGTAAATTTTGTAAACGAATTTTCTGTTATTTAGTATGGTCTGGGCGTCTGGGATCAGCCACAAAGTGGTCCCTTGTATATTAGCGTAACTCGCTTAGCTTGAGGATATACAATGTACCTATGTGTTTGCTATCGATTATTATTATTTAAAGTTAATAGACTACCGACTCTGAGGGCGGATAGGAATTGTCAGCAAAGTTTGAGAACCAAACGTTAATATAAATAGCAATTTGAATACAACTGACCTAGCATACAAATACCAAGTTTACGCCCTCTGCATCCATGATTCGTAAGTTGGCCAGGAATTAAGGGTTCCACCAAATTTCCTCCAAGTCGGCACATCAACCGAAAGGCTAGTTTATTGCCTCGGTAGGCTCTCGAGTCCCTTCGCCGCAGACGAGCGTTTAGTGTCGTGTTCAAGGTAAGGCGCCTATTGCCGCAAAAGGTCGAAAGTGGCGTGCAAACGAAACAACTTTTCGTTGGTAATTTCTGATCAATAATTTTTAGCAAACAAATTATCATAAATCTTCAAGATAACTATATGAGACGTAACGTGGTTTTTTCGTAATTGGTCTATAGTTATTTCAAGTTAAGAAATAAATTTACCAAATCACGTCCAAATTATTGATATGAAACCATTTTACATCTTCTTTTTTATCAAAACAGGATAAAAAAGTATGTTTAATGTTTAAAAGAGAGAGATAAATAATATGGTGAAGAGTAGGAAGTCTTGAATAAAGGAACTTTTCTCGAAATATTGCGTATATTTTATTCATTTAAAATGTTTATAATAAAAACTTGGTTGCGCGTAATAATTTCTTTTTCGTTCAGTCGTAGATTTGGAATATTGCCAGTTGACCGTAGACTACGAGTGTTCCTCATAGACAAAAGTTAATATTGCGCGTACACACTGGCGCGAGCGTAATAATTTCATCCCGGCTGGACCAATGTGTACCTCTCCAGGCTAATCATGCCAAACATATGGTTTTATTATATTGTATAGCATATTTTTAAATATTACTTTATATTATTGACAATAAAATAACAATGTATCTGAAACAGGACGCGTGTAAGGAATCCACGTTATCGCCCGAAAAATCAGTACTCCAAATAAGCTGTAGTGGGATGCGCTATTCCTATTTTTGTAAAATACGCCTAAATGAACTTGAAATGGAGTTCGCTGCCTCGCTAACGCAGTTTTCAAGATTAAATTAAATTTACTTACGTCAAATTTGTATTATATGAATCTCAGCAATAAAGTTACGAGTGTTTCCCAAAAATTGATTTCGATTTAGGTATATACATATAAAAATCAATCTTGCAAAAAAAAATTGAGTCTATTACTGTGTATGAAACCTTGTTTGAATAAACATATTTTTTTGCAAACATTCGTCACATTGTTTTTGCGATTCATAGAATACAGAATTGCCGTAAGAGAATTCTGACAATTCACGTCTTCAATAATGCGGTGATGTAAGCGAGATAGCAAACCTAATTTAGGTAACTCTTTACGAATTCTATATTCTTAAAGGTGGGGTCGCATCTGGAATAATGTTAAAGTTACTGACTGGGTCCAAATGCGTTTTCTTTATACAGTTAAAATAATGCCGTTAACGAATAGTATATACATGCCTTATCTCTCATTATGTAATTATAAATCTAATAAATAAATATTTTATTCAGAACAATGTCACACGTCTATTACAAAATAGTTATGGTCTCAATTAACGTAGGTCGTAAACTCTAATATGCACTGTTTGCTACAACTCCATTAATTCTTCAAAACTAATTCTGTAACTTACTTCTGTATAAAACTTATAAAAAAAGAACTTGAGATATAAATAGAATAAGAGAAATATAAAGAAAAACAATTTTTAACTAAACGTGTTTCTGGGGAGTTTCTTGCCGCTTCTTCTCTTTAACAGCAATAACACGTTGCGAAGTGGTGTACATAGACTAGGAAGTCAAATTAAATTTTATGTTATGACCTTCAAAAAGCGTTCTCAAGTGGAACCTATTTGGAATAAAAGCTCTTGAATTTGAGTTTATTAAAATTTTAATCTCTTATATTATTTTAGAGATTTCCGCGCGTTCTCCCGCCAGTCTGCGCAATACCTCAAACTGTATCACCCGGATCGTCGAATGTTTTTTTCCATTCGGTATTCACCCCACGGTGTTCAGGTGTGAAAAACCTCACTTCGTGATCTTGTTTGCTAGGAACGAAAATCTTGTTATTCTCCGATACGCTTCAACAACTCACCTGTCCTTGAGGGAAAATAAAAATAAAAACATTTTTTTCACAAATCACAAACAAATATATTTTGCGTGTCAATCATAATGTCGTTTGTGGAAATTGAACACGAATGTTTGGCATGTTATCGTGTATTGGGTTTATATAATGTACATGTGTGGCTGGTTTATCAGTGTGGTGGATTTTCATATGAAACTCTTTTAACTTGTCAGTCTATTTAGCATTATTATGATACGGTTACATCAATTACACTTAAAACTCATTATAATAAACTTACTTCACAGGTCAATAAATCTATTGAACAAATTCCTTAATTTATCAAAATGGATAGCCTTCAGCAGGCATTATGTTCTTGAACCTCCAACAGATCTTTCAGATGTTATTAACGTCATCTTCAATTAGCGAGAGGCTTTGATAGGCCTACTATAATAGGCACTAGCTGGCTCAGTCCTCTCCCGGGAAAGGTTAATCGATCTTATTGTAATCCGGCAAAATATAATCTGTAGGTAGCGTTCAATTAAATGAGTTTGATACATTTCACATTCCTATTCTATATTAAACTTTTCTCTGTAAGGGAAAGGCCCAATAAATGTTGGCTTGACGTTGTGAAGGATGACATGCGTGCCATGAATGTTCTCAAAACGGGAGATGATGAAGACCGCGCGAAGTGGAGTAGAAAGAGTAGGAAAGCGGACCCTCGGCGTCGGAGTGAACGCTCCGAACGCAACCGGGATTTAACGGTCGGATGATAATGATGATTAAACTTTTCTGTTTTCGAATGACAATAGCGTGAGCAGCGAAAGTGTTTTTAAGCGTTTGACTGAGACGTCATGTGTACAGTTTGTACACTTGCTCTTGGTTCTAGTGGTGGATGCTGGCAGTAGTTGGTGGAGTGCTGGTGATTTCTTAAAGTAGTGAACAAAATACACCTTGTTGCTTTCAGGGATTTATTCTCGTACTATTAGCTCTTGGATGCTAATTCCTAGGTTCAACTTAGTGGTAGTTGAAGTCGTATATTCCGACTAATAGCAAATCGTTACGACTTGATTGCAACTCCATCACAAAGATTTGTGAGCATTATTTATACTAATGTTATTATACTAGAGTAGCCTAAAGTAGGCCGCAGCGTCAGCAAAACGCTGTACGTTGAACCATACATAATAAGTTACAAAAAAAATATTTCATCATATCATTGTAACACGAGCTCGTAGAACACGCGAAGACCAGAATAATCTCATTTTCATGATTTAAATGTTGTTAACTTCCCGACGTTTGGCATGTAGTTTTTGACTAATGGGCGATTCGCCCGCGACCAGCCGCAAGCATCATTGGCCGCAAAAACTTTTTTAATATCATAGATTTTAAAGAATCTTTCTGCTTTAAGTGCTTTGGTGATAATAATAATGTGCGCTAATCAGTGACTTTCTTTGTTTTTTTTTTCTTTTTGATTTCCTTGAGGATTTTTCGGTAATAATTCTTCAGGCGGTAGCGGGGATTCCATAGCCGCGGTCGTTTTACATATTATGCATTTTGTTTTAATAAAGTAGTCGTTCGTCGTCAGCCTTTCACAGTCCACTGCTGGACGTAGGCCTCCCCAAGACGGCGCCACTCATACCTGTCCGCTGCCTTTCTCATCCAGCGCCTACCGGCGACCTTGCGTAGGTCGTCGGTCCATGGGGCTGGAGGGCGTCCGACACTACGTTTACCGAGACGCGGTCTCCACTCCAGGACTCGTCTGCTCCAACGGCCATCGGTCCTGCGACAGACGTGACCGGCCCACTGCCACTTCAACTTGCTAATTTTGCGAGCTATGTCGGTTACTTTGGTTCTCTTATGGATATCCTCATTTCTAATTTTATCCATAAGAGAAACACCCAACATAGCTCGCTCCATAGCCCGTTGAGTGACTTGGAACTTGTGGACCAATCCTGCCGTCAGTGTCCACGTCTCGGCCCCGTAGGTAAGGACGGGGAGGCGCACTGCTCGAAGACTTTTGTCTTCAAGCATTGCGGAATGGTCGACGAGAATACTTGACGAAGCTTACCGAATGCCGCCCAGCCCAACTGAATCCTCCTATTGGCTTCCGCCTCGAAGTTGTGCCTGCCTACCTGTATTTTCTGTCCAAGATAGACATATTCCTGCACAAATTCCAGAAGGACGCCATCGACGTTTACCGGTCTCGGCATGACAATAAAGTAGTCATTAAAGAAATATTAAAATCGAATTGTTTATCTCTCTTTTAAGATGTTAGATACTTTTCATCGTAAATTGATAAAAATTACATGATTTAAATGATCATCATGATTTCGTGATTTTTTTAAACTTAAAATAACTATACACAACTACGAAAATGTCACTTTACGTCTCATATCGTGAAGATTTATGAAACATCTTTTGGTAAATTAAAGATTATTGATCAGTAATTACCAACGAAAATTTGTTTCGTTTACAACCCATGTTTGACCTTTTGCGGCAATAGGAGCGTTAACTGAGAATGTTCTGTCCAAAAGATGATACGGACTTGTCAGATTTGCAAGTTAACTAACTACTTAAGTAATGTAAATTTAAATCTGGCTTTAGGCGATGTCCAAATTATTACAAAATCGATTTAATGCTTTATAAACCACGTAATTTAAATTATTCTCTTAAAACAGCCTTTTCACCAAAAGCTCGTATTTCTACCGAAAAATTACTTTAATCAAGTCTAACGTTAGGAAAAATTACTGTTATTATAAAACCGCTCATTTGTTCTCTCGGAACTTTGTGGTGTGTCATTGGTCATCTAGCCAAATGGCAGAGGAGTCACTTCAGCAGATATAACCGCTGTCAACCAACCGCTTATATTTCAGCTATAAAGACAATTGTCCTTGTTCTTAATACTGACAGAATTATTAAAACAGTTTACTTCTACTTACTTACTACTTTCATTAGAAAGTATTGCATGATCTGTACTAACCGCGAGTATATTCTATAAAATATAGACAAAAAAGACAAATTCCACGTACAGATTTGAAGAAGCACATTTATTACCCGTCGGCATTTGAACTAATAACATTGAAACTATTGTAATTATTTTATGATCGTCTTCTTTTGTTTACTTATTTATTGGCATACGTTTCTAGAGAACAGCCTATTGATGTGTTGTAATTATTAGCCAGGTGTTACGGATTTTAAAGTACAGATTCTAGGAAATTCGGTCCACGTTGCCGGGCGGGCATATTGCATTTGTGCAGTATAAAACGATGGCCTGATTGAGGGAGGGGGGCAGTCGATCAAGAACCACGATCAAAGCGAGACGTGTGTACTACAATCGGGAATCTAATAGTGACGGACTTTGCGCTTTTTATTGAATTACGACCTTCTGCATTACGTTTGGACTTGTTATGTTCGGTTATATTTGTACCTGTGTTATACGTGTTTGTATAGTTCTAATAAACTCTATAGTAATTCTAACGTGCATTTCAATTCGAGTCTCGCACTCGTAACTATACTGATATTTCAAAATAATAATAAAAAATACGTGAAATATCTTACAGCAAGTGTATAGATAATATCTTGATTCTATTATTGCTACGTCAATGTTTGAACATACAATTTTACAGATGAGAAAGTGGTGAATCCATCCTCATTCCTATATATTCCAATAAATGGGTTGTGACTTTGATAGCTATCTATGTCATCTGGAACAAAAACGAAAGGGACAGGTCAATAAACGTGTTCTATCCCGTTTCACGTAGCGGGAACATTTACACAAGAAGATAGTGTGCCGAGGGTTCCTTAATTTTGGAAGATCTCAATAATTTTAAATTAAGAAAATAAATTGGATACACTTTCATACATTGTAGGGTCCAGATTATAAAAAGATGAGAGTGATTTTAAGCATTGTTATCATTATGGTAATACATACATACATACATAACTTCACGCCTTATGGTAATATATTTTTATAATTTATTTTTATATCTTACTAGCTGTCCACGGCAAACGTTGTCCTGCCTTAAAAACCAAATTTAGAAACCGATTGCAGAGCCACCTACTGGATCCAATTTTGAGATAAAAGTATCCTATCTTTCAAGTTGGATCAAACTGCACACGGTGTGCAAATTTGATTAAAATCGGTTAAGTAGTTTAGAAGTCCATCGCGGACAAACAATATGACACGTAATTTATATATATTAAGAACATTATTTACATTTCTTTGCCACAAAAGTCCCCGTCTCCTTTATTCCTTGGAATATGGAATGGCAGATTGTTTGAGACGCGACGGGGGTTAGATATAAGGCTGCCAGCGCTGCTTCAAAAGCTGTGTGACATCGCCCGTGGCCTGCTTTATTGCCTGGCCGAGCTACAGGCGATCAAGTCGCGGGAAACCGCGACCGTGATCCAAACTTGGTCGAGAGAGTTGGAAACTCTTGTAGCTGGCATTGACACGGTGGAAGCCGTGCGACCACACCTGCTGTTATGGGTTGAGTAGTAACTAACCTTTGATAGACGCTGTAAACGGATTTGGGTTTCCTTTTTTTTTAAATTTAATTTGTCAAATACTGAATGATCTAAGTTTTTTTTGGTTATTGTTAATTAATATATACTCGTAGCTGTGTTAGCCAGGATGTAAGGCTACGGTTAACTAATGAGAGCTGTGTATAAAACTCGCTGGCTGGAATTCAAAATGTAAAATAGACACGGGTTTTTAATTTTCTTACGGGAAGACTTTGTTCGACTGAAAGATAATTTACTAGAGGTAAAATAAAAGCCAATATAATCGAAGTAATATTTATCCAAGAGCCTTACAGCCTTACTTACATCACGTCAAGGATGATGGCACTCTCCTTCACTAATCTTTTTAAGATATTCAATCAAAAATCGCATGCTTAAAGAAGATTTTCCCATCGTAGCAGGGATTAATTCCAATTTAGCAGTTTTATAGGCCGAACCTTAGAAACAAATGCCCCTCATTTCAAAACACCCATTTTTCGAGATTATACCGGGCAACAACATAGCTTTAGAGGCCGTTTTACATTTTCTCGGGGATTTCTAACAAGATTATATCAGCTTATCCAGGCTAAGGAAAGGCGGTGTCTTTGATTTGACTGCCGACTTAGGTTTATTTTAGCTCAGATATATTTACTTATTTGGTGTTGGAGACAGGACCGAAAATTTTAGCTAGGTCTAATAAAATGTAGATAACAGTGAATTTATACAAGATGTAGCTCCTCCAACGTAATCGGGCGTTCCTACAAGGTTAATTTTGAAAAAGGAACTTAAAGCCAGGAGCAACTTAACAAACAGTCTGCCCACACAATGCTATAACTAATAATTATGCCGTTTTACTAGCAATTTTTGGAAATAAACCTGTAAAAATATTAATAAAATCATAGACTGAGTTTTACCAGCTATAAAAGCTAGATATATTGATAACTGTTAACCCTGCGCCCATATTTGCGGTCGCAGATAGTAAATTATATATTTGTAACTAAATATATGTGGGAAGAAACCAATAACTTGATCGAAATTACAAACCGTTCATTTAATATTAATGCACCGTAATTACGCAGACATCGTATCATAGCCAACCTTTTAATACAAAAACTCAACTGACAGCGACATCTATTTCCGACATTGACAATTTCCAAACATAGACACGGACAAGGTAACAGATAAAATATAAAAACTACAGTTCAACATATGAAACCATTCGACATATATTCAACATTTTTTATTTATTTATTATGATATTAATGAGCGCGTCAGTCTTTACAAATTGTATAAATCTGCTAATGAACTTCTAACGTTGGCCGTAGTATTGGCGAGGTTAAGGTTTTATGCATATTTAACAACAGACACATAGCCCGAAAGAAGCCAGACAATATGGAGAGGTTTTAAGTCACAAGACTTCCTCGTAGAACTCCAAACCATTCACACGACTCTTGAAGATACTAATATTGTAGTACCTATCTGAAAAACCAGACTCCAGCAGAGAATTGCATTTTGCTGTGTGCATTATGAAGGTGGACAGATAAAACATATAACTTTGGACGACGCCTACCATCGAAACCATCAAATCGTTTAAGCTGTGCAATCCCTCAAGCAGGTAAGCAATATTAAGAGCAAAAAGGACACTACAGTCGAGGTACCATATTTCGCGCAGGTGGTACACAGTCTCCCGTATTGATCAAGCCGCACTTAATCCGGTTGTGTTTACAGCCTTACCTGTGTCCGCAGACGGTTTAGCGAATTCAGTAATTTGGTCGTGATATCTACGCCTCAGTAAATTCGTGTTACCACAAGTTCTTGTGGCTAAGTCACTGGTGCCTCATACGAACTGGAATCTTGGACGGAGAGTATGCACAGAAAGGTAGAAAGAAAAACATACATTTATGTCTCGCGATGGTGTAGTTCAGCAAATACCACTTACAAGTGCCTGACGTTGGTTTTCAACTACGCCCTGGGTCTGATGGACATCGCACTATTATTTACTGAATTTCTAACTAAAACTAAGCCAATAAATAAAATTGAATTTTTCCGATGAATATAACTAATCTTCAATTTTATAGGTATATTTTCTGTTTACACTGCGTTTATACTTGTATTTAAATAAATAAAATACTTACAAATTTTTATCTAGACCAGAGATCCCTAAAGTTTTATAGCTCATAGACCCACCCGTTGACATAATAATAAGCTTACTTAATTTTGAGTTTACATGAGCGTACACGTGTACTTTCGAAAACGGATAAACGTGGAATACATGGTATTAGTATCTTCATAAGTTTTCGCGATTAGTATACATAATAAAACTGTTTTAACGGCTTTAAGCGCGGTATTTTATTTGATTTTTATTATTCTGACGTTTCGGCCACTTTCCAGTAGTCGTGATCACGGAAGACAAAAATTTCAAGTGTCAATAAGTATTTTTAGTTTTAATTTTTGTTTAGGTTATTATTTACTCTATGGGAGCCTAATCAAGTTTACCACCACTTCATATATTGTGGCTTGATAAAAAGAAACCAAGAGCCACAACACGTAGCATGTACTCAGTGACACTTGAAATATTTGTCTTCCGTGGTCATAGCTACTAAAAAGTGGCCGAAACGTCCGAATAATGAAAATCAAATAAAATACCGCACTTAGTAGACTTCTTATAGGATTATATTATCCCAGAAAATTAGGTCAACTAATCAGTTTTTGGGGGATATAAAACCGAATGAATGAAAGTGCAGGAAAAGATCTAGTTGTAATAGAAATTTGTTCATATTTCATTAATATTTCTGTTACAAAAAGTTTTTTATCCGTTATAGTTCATCATCTTATTCCTGTCCGTAAATAATAATTATCTTATTGATGGAATCCAAAATTATAGTCACGACCTAAATGAGGTTCAATATAGTGGACCCCCGTTTAAATGTTAAGGACCCCCAATATTTATCTTCGCTAACGTGGATCCCTTAAAAGTTGTAGCCGACCCCTAGGGGTCGATATAGACCACTTTGGGTATCAATGCTCTACAATAGATTATCAAAGAACACCACTACTGGATTAAGCGGCTTCTTAATACTCGCGTAATATAATCTATGCATTAATTAATGTATATCCAGGATAGAATATATCTACTGCTTTACTTACCTGTGAAACCACGTAATAGCGCGGCTGGATTAAGTGGGATTACTAACTCATCTAGAATTTCCCTTGGCTGGTCTTAGCCAACTTTACGATTTAGTTATAGTCAGTATTTTTCTTGGCGCCGCGGTTATTAGACATTTATGGCCCGGAACGCCACCTTTTAAGCTTATGTAGGGGATTTCCTTGCCACTTATATTATACGATATTGTGTACATGTTTATTTTGCTATAATAAAGATGGAAGGAACGCATAAAGGCAGCAAAGCTTATATCCATCTACATAGGTACATACAATAATTATGTATGTATGTATATCTTATTCAAACATAATAATATCAAACAAAGGTGTTCTTATACGTGTGTACACACTAAGTTTAAAGTTTGTGAGACTTGCAAGTTGCAATTATTTACTTGTATGTATGTACATACATATATATACATATAAACACTATTTGTATATCAGGCTAGGTATTCTGAATTTTGACTAAAACACACTTATTAATTTACTGAGGACAGAAAAACATGGTAAGATAACCTGTAACTCACAAATACCTATGTGTCAAACTCGCCAATCCTCCAAGGACATTTGTACCGAATTTATAACTCATTCATTCACCTCAAGTGGCATAACTCGATCCTCACAGTGTGATCAGAGGGATGATTCTTACCCCCCACAACAGATCAGTATAGTGATCCAGCGAGATAATGAATCCAGCCTTCTGGAAACCTTATCCATTACTTCGATGACCTAGGGTCAGTATTATACTTATAGTCTTAAGGGATTATATGTAGGTACAATACAACCTTACCACTTCTTACTACTGTTATAGTTGCGAGTGTTTGGTTGGATGTTTGTCGCTACATCATACCAGAATTGATGAACGGATCTGGATGAAATTTGACACAGAGATAGATTATATATATATATATATATATATATATATATATATATATATATATATATTGCTGGAGATCAGCAGACAGGCAGACGGCCCACTTTATGGACAGCGGTTACCATCGCCTATGGACATATGCAACACCAAAGGTGCTACAAATGCGCTGCTGCTCTCTTAAGGGAGACTGGAAGCTGGTCACTAATGCCGAAACACAACTCAAGATTGTTATGGCCACATACTTAAGACCAGGGGTGGTAGCCATCCAGTCAGGCAAATGCCCTACCACCTGGCTGTGGGTTGTTTTGTCGCCTCTTACGACAGGCCGCCCTGGCCGCATGAAATTGTATTCTTTCTCCGTTGCTGCACGGATGGAAGATAGCTCATTAGCTACTTTTTATCACGGAAAATGTACGGTGTTCGCGTGAGATAGATGTGTTATTGTTTTTCACGGAGGGCGCGTATTACCAGCTCTAACAGATCGTCCACTCCGTCTATAAAATTTACATAACGCAAACATAGCCGCGGGTAAAAGCTAGTATATTATAAGTTAAGTTTTTGTTACGACATCCCGCCACATTTCCGGAAACATCCCTTTCCCGGCAACATTTCCTTTTCCATCTTTATTCGGCCGGTTCTAAGCAGAGGGCGCTGCGCACACACATGCATCTCATTGGCCGGGCCGAATCTTCAATGGCTGCCTAAATATCGCCGGGACGCCACGCTCGCCGATAAACAGTCCAAAAAACGTCGGAAAACGACTGTATTATGCCCTGAAACCGTTCCTTGAAGTGCCAGCTGTGTCCTGGACATCTGATGTAAAACCAGGACACGCGAATCCTGCCGAAATCCTGTATCATTCCCTACATAGCGGAATTGGCGGTCTAACAGAGAATCATGGTTGCTCCGGCTAAGTAGCCATTCACACCATTCCAGTTTTCTTCATATTACAAGTGTATATTAATTGATGTATATTTAAATAAACATAACACTGGTCCACAAAGAAAAATGGCCCGTACTTTTGACCAGAAGAAGAATAAGTGGATTCGTATGTATTTCGATGGACTGAATCCGAATCTGTGGTGAGGGTTTATAGAACGAACTGACTCCAGATGACTCCAGATATCGTCAAACATATTTCGTATGGAAGTTGTTTTTATGAAGAACAAAGGTTTACAGAACAAAGCGAATAGTGAGTACATCGCATAATCCTGTCAGTATGAAGACAAAAGAGCATGTCCATATGTCCTTTAGACAGGGGAGACGAGAAATACGATATGTTTGCGTTTAATGGGCATTCCCATTCGCTAATAAGGATGGCCATTATGGATGTTCCTTGCACGTGTCGTTGAGAAAAATGAGGGTAAAAGGACAACGGCTAATTGGCAGGCAGGAGTATTCTTGTAAAAGCAACAATTTTCTCACATAGTATAATATCATTTTACGATGCATTGAACTGCATGAGCTGGTTCCTCCCTCACCATTCTATCACCGGACAAGCAGACGTACGCACTTACGCCACCGATATATGGTGGAAATACCGACGAAGCGGACGAAACGCTATGCTTCCACATTTATCATACGCAACGCTGAAGAATGGAACTCTTTACCGTCGTCTGTTTTTCCCGAAAAATATAATCTAGGTGTCTTTAAGTCTCGCGTGAACAGGTATCTTCTAGGTAAGCGTGCTCCACCTTAGACTGCATTTCCGCCTGACATCAGGCGCAATGTCGGTCAAACGCGAACATATTCTTTATAAAAAAAAAGGAGCGATCGACAGGAGCGCCTAACTTTGAGAATAGCTCTAAAGTTAGAACCCATAGGGACACTTTTTACGAATACGCGACCAAGTATGTGACTTAAATAAAAGCTCACTAACAAACCAAGTAGCAATTTTAAGACATCTAACAATCTGATGTGGTAGAGCAGTACTACCTTGATCACAGTTCTTAAAGCTGGTCGATCGTTGTGATATAACGCTCCCACAGAACATCAGCGTGAAACGATTAGCATTAAAAGAAAGAAAGAAAAAATATTGAAAGAAACAGCGACGTACTTACATTTGACCCGTATCTTAAACATATCTTGAGAATTTGTACGCTGCATTTTCAGCAAACAAGGTTTTTTTTTAGATTATGGCTGCAATGCCATTTATGCATTGATTTTGCCAATGTCGTGTGAACAGAAAAGCCAGGTGATAAAAATAGGATAATAATTAGCAATTTGGCCGGTAAATTAAAAAGAAAAAGAAAAATCTGCCAATCTAATAAATTATAATAAACACAAACAATGTTTGCTTGCACTCAGCTTATTGCAGTGTCGAGATAATACCTGACACACCGTTGATTTTCAGGACAAACCTTTTTGGCGTTATACTAAAACGACTCGAATATTCTATGAATGATTTAAAAACATAGAATAAATAGTATAAATATTTATTAACTTTATGACTTAAATAAAAAAATATAACTCATGTTAGTTATATATTATATTATAACATGCTTGTATATGTACGAGTATATTGCGCAGAACAAAGATTATCATCTGATAGAATAGGATCGGATACAGCGATTGTCTACTACTGCCTCGTCACTGACATGAGGCAACAATTTTCTGTGGTATAACCTATTAATGTTTCATATAATATCTTACTGTAACATACTGGCCCGCGTTCGCGGCAGCACCAACAGCATGCTCAGCCGTTTTGTAGATCGATGGGACTCGCCACTGCTACGTAAATGGGTGCAACTGCACACCCAGTTAGATGCATGAGTTTGTTTGTTGTCTGCCGCCTCGCGGCCTGGTGGCAAAGTCCATAATAATAATCAATAATTGAAATCATTTGGTCTACATGTCCCTTCGTGCCGTGGAGTTGGAACATTTATAATTATGGTGACGCGGGTGTAATGCCTTACTATTTGTGTATTAATTAACTGTTGTGAACTAATTTGATATTTAAAATTTGTTAACAGTGACATAATTTATAATATAAAACTGTACAGTATGGAAATACTCAAATCTGAAATAAATGAATTAATATTATTATTTCACATATATATATATATATATATATATATATATATATATATATATATATAAACACATATAAAAAGATGACGTCCTTATTATTATTATAATAAATATTTTATTTTTTTATTATATTCTTTATTCCATTTATTGAGCTAATCGTGTTTCGTGCGATGAGTTCAAATGACCATTTTCCCCACCCCCTATCCAACCTTCCCTATCTCAGCCTCGTCTTACAATCCCTTGCTTTCTGTCTGAACCCTCTACCTCATCGCCCCATCCTTACACCTATAGTTTAATAGAGAAGAAGCGACAAATGCTAATATAAAAAATATGCATATAAAAATACATCAAATCAATAAAAAACACATTACACACACTACCATGTATTTGACGCATACTCTTTTGTTTATTGTTCAAGTCAAATTAACAGTGTAGCCTTTGCGAAAACGGTGATTATAGAAAGAAGTCTTTGACATTATTATGGTCGAATTTCGAGCACGAGCTACGTATACGTTACGAGTTAGTATGAATTTGTCTCTAAAATTGAAACCTCAAAATGTTTATATTCACTAGTTTTTGTCAATCCACTTTCGGGCTATTTATCCTTCAGCCATTGTTACACGGCAACACTCAGGTCCCTTTTGTCGTGTTATTGGTGCAATAACTTATACAGTGCCGTAATATCTTTTGTTTGGGCCAGTCCGCCACATAAAAATATGTTGGAACATTTTTTGTCGAGACACATGCAATTATTGTTGTGAGAACATTTCTAGCCTTTTTTATTGTATGAATTCAGCAGACAGGCAGACGGCCCACTTGATGGAAAGCGGTTACCATCCAATGGCATTTACAACACCAAAGGCGCTACGCTACAAATGCGCTGCTGCTGTCCTAAGGGAGACTGGAACCTGGTCACTAATGCTGGAAAACAAATTAAGGTTGTTATGGTGGCAGACTCTACACCAAGGGTGGTAGCCATCCAAATACCCTACCACCTGGCTGTGGGTTGTTTTGTCGTCTCTTACGACAAGCCGCCCGGCCGCAGGAAATCGTATTCGTCCTCTGTTCCTGCACGGATAAAATAGGATATATATATATGTCGGAGGGAAGCTATATTGAATGTATTGTTGACTGGATGTATAACGCACAATATCTTTTGTTTACTTTTTAATTACTTCTAAAATTCTTAATTTAATTTAATTTGATTTATTAAATGTTTCTATAACTTAAAGATCGTTCTAACCTAATAAAAGTTATGAATATTGTAATTTAATAAAAGACCAATGAGAGCAGAGCATGTCTAGAGCGGGGTCAGACGCGCCCTCTATACTTTGGTAGTATCTACTTCGGTAGACGGAGGAGTTTTTGTGGCACATTGGGTTGATGGCAGCAGGTCGAGTTGGACCTTAGAGTATTTTAAAGAAAGTGTTTTAAGTTAGAAGTATGAGCGGGTGCCCTGAACCCGCTGCTCGGTCTAAAACTATGTCATAATGTTGATCAAATCTAAATTAAAAGTGTATAAACCGTGGCTATTGTGTTTTATGCTCGCATTTTATCCTGATGACGCCCACTAAACCTGCAATAACTAAAGAAGATGTCGTGAGAACGAGGCCGTTCTGCGACATATATATATATATATATATATATATATATGTCGCAGAACGGTTTCAGTCCATCGAAATACATACGAATCCACTTATTCTTCTTCTGGTCAAAAGTACGGGCCATTTTTCTTTGTGGACCAGTGTTATGTTTATTTAAATATACATCAATTAATTTACACTTGTAATATGAAGAAAACTGGAATGGTGTGAATGGCTACTTAGCCGGAGCAACCATGATTCTCTGTTAGACCGCCAATTCCGCTATGTAGGGAATGATACAGGATTTCGGCAGGATTCGCGTGTCCTGGTTTTACATCAGATGTCCAGGACACAGCTGGCACTTCAAGGAACGGTTTCAGGGCAAAATACAGTCGTTTTCCGACGTTTTTTGGACTGTTTATCGGCGAGCGTGGCGTCCCGGCGATATTTAGGCAGCCATTGAAGATTCGGCCCGGCCAATGAGATGCATGTGTGTGCGCAGCGCCCTCTGCTTAGAACCGGCCGAATAAAGGTGGAAAAGGAAATGTTGCCGGGAAAGGGATGTTTCCGGAAATGTGGCGGGATGTCGTAACAAAAACTTAACTTACTAGCTTTTACCCGCGGCTATGTTTGCGTTATGTAAATTTTATAGACGGAGTGGACGATCTGTTAGAGCTGGTAATACGCGCCCTCCGTGAAAAACAATAACACATCTATCTCACGCGAACACCGTACATTTTCCGTGATAAAAAGTAGCTAATGAGCTATCTTCCATCCGTGCAGGAACGGAGAAAGAATACAATTTCATGCGGCCAGGGCGGCCTGTCGTAAGAGGCGACAAAACAACCCACAGCCAGGTGGTAGGGCATTTGCCTGACTGGATGGCTACCACCCCTGGTCTTAAGTATGTGGCCATAACAATCTTGAGTTGTGTTTCGGCATTAGTGACCAGCTTCCAGTCTCCCTTAAGAGAGCAGCAGCGCATTTGTAGCACCTTTGGTGTTGCATATGTCCATAGGCGATGGTAACCGCTGTCCATAAAGTGGGCCGTCTGCCTGTCTGCTGATCTCCAGCAATATATATATATATATATATATATAATCTATCTCTGTGTCAAATTTCATCCAGATCCGTTCATCAATTCTGGTATGATGTAGCGACAAACATCCAACCAAACACTCGCAACTATAACAGTAGTAAGAAGTGGTAAGGTTGTATTGTACCTACATATAATCCCTTAAGACTATAAGTATAATACTGACCCTAGGTCATCGAAGTAATAAACGACCAATGAGAGCAGAGCATGTCTAGAGCGGGGTCAGACGCGCCCTCTATACTTTGGTAGTATCTACTTCGGTAGACGGAGGAGTTTTTGTGGCACATTGGGTTGATGGCAGCAGGTCGAGTTGGACCTTAGAGTATTTTAAAGAAAGTGTTTTAAGTTAGAAGTATGAGCGGGTGCCCTGAACCCACTGCTCGGTCTAAACTATGTCATAATGTTGATCAAATCTAAATTAAAAGTGTATAAACCGTGGCTATTGTGTTTTATGCTCGCATTTTATCCTGATGACGCCCACTAAACCTGCAATAACTAAAGAAGATGTCGTGAGAACGAGGCCGTTCTGCGACATATATATATATATATATATATATATATATATGTCGGAGGGAAGCTATGACTATGACGATATGACGTATTGTTGACTGGATGTATAACGCATAATATCATTTGTTTACATTATAATCACTTCTAAAATTCTTAATGTAATTTAATTAGATTTGTTAATATTTCTATAACTTCAAGATCGTTCTAACCTAATAAAAGTTATGAATATTGTAATTTAATAAACGACCAATGAGAGCAGAGCATGTCTAGAGCGGGGTCGGCGCCCTCTATACTTTGAGTAGTATCTGCTTGGGTGGACTGAGGAGTTTTTGTGGCACATTTGGTTGGTGGCTACAGGTCGAGTTGGACCTTTGAGAGTTTTAAAGAAAGTATTGAAGCTGAAAGTATGAGCGGGTGCCCTGAACCCGCTGCTCGGTCTAAACTATGTCATAATGTTGATCAAATCTAAATTAAAAGTGTATTATAAACCGTGGTTATTTTGTTTTATGCTCGCATTTTATCCTGATGACGCCCACTAAACCTGTAATAACTAAAAGAGATGTCGTGAGAACGAGGCCGTTCTGCGACATATATATATATATATATATATATATATATATATATATATCGGATGGCTGTGAGGTATAAGAAGACTTTAAGGCTCGAGTCACACTATGATACGGTTCATTGTTCAATTTCGCTCCGGTCTCGGTCCGTTTCCAGTCCGGTCAAAGTCTTAATCAACGTATTCTCACCTTTAGAGAGCGGCAGCATATTGGTAGTACTTTTGGTGTTACAAATGTACATAGGCGCTGGTAATCGCTTTCCATCAGGTGGGCCGTCTGCCTGTCTGCTGAACTCATGCAATAAAAAATATGTTTTAAATAAAAAATGCATACATTAAAATGTTCCTAACCTAAGCAAATCATAATTTGCAGTAAACCTGCGAAAAATCGAAATGTGTGACTCATAGTACATATGTACTTATCCAATTTGATAACCTGCCCGTAAAACTTCAAGTTAAAATTTTGTTTCGATTTGTTTTGCCACTCGTCCGATGAAGTTTCACTTCTACTATGTGTCCCAACACACATTTCAATTTTTTTTCAGGGCAGAACAACGTCTGCCGAGACGCTAGTCTATTGTACTGTTGCAACCTAGGCGCCAACAAAGACAAATTCCACGTACAGACTGTAAAAGCACATTTTATTACCTGCCGGCATTTGAACTAATTGTAATCCTTTTGTGATCGTCATCTTTTGTTCACTTATTTATTGGCATACGTTTCTAATTACTGCGTAGAATATCCTATTGTCCTATTGTATTCGCCAGGTGTTGCGGATTATTTTGCATTTGTGAGGTATAAAACGGCAACTACGATCAAACACGTGACGTGTATACAATCGGGAACAGTAGTGACGGACTTTGCGCGTTTTTTTTTAATTACGACCTTCTGCATTACGTTTGGATTTGTTGGGTTCGGTTACATTTGTACCTGTGTTATACGTGTTTGTATAGTTCTAATAAACTCTATAATAATCCTAACAGCATTTTAATTCGATTAATTCGAGTCCCGGCAAACTCGTAACAGTACTTAAGGTATGCCTTGCCAACAGCACAGATGTGTACGAAGCCTTAAACCTGACACAACAATATGACCGAATGGGTCAGAAGAGCCCCGTGGGCGTACTTTAATGAGTTCCCCCCTTTAAAAACAACCAGATCGCATTCCTGTTCTCATCTTACAAATGGACCTCTTTGTTCTTAAAACACTGAATCATGTTTATCGGAGGTTGTCAACTCTCCGGAATCCATCCGGAACGGATGTCCGGATTCATTCCCGTTTGCGCTGAGTTTTATTTTTTTATATACAAAGGAAACGTTATTATTGAAAATGAATGGAGCAGTAAAAAGGATATTATTTTCTTCATTGTGCGACTTGAGATTGAATACCCCGACGTTACTCGCTAAAATTCGTTTAAATGAACACTACTAAACCATCGTCAAAGTTAGAAAAAAACTAAATATTATAACTCCCTTCATACGTGTCATACACTCAATTTGCGCTACACTAACAGTCACCTGTTAATGGCACCTGCACACTCTTCAACATTTTATTCCAACTCCTTCACCATGCAGGCTGTCTTACTTTGGAACTCTGCCCACTGACATCAGAAAGGCTAAATCTTTTGCCATATTTAAAAATTCACTTAGGAACCATTATGTTAGTCTTACGCAATAATGTATGTGCTAGTTTATAATACTTTTGACTGTAACCTACGTAAGTCATTTTTTTTTTTATCTTTATTGCATTATAAGATAATAATGCACTTAAGAGGTCGCGATTTATGCCCCTAATGCCACCGATAGGCCACCAGATGCCAAAGATGGCCAACTGAAGCCCGGGAAGGCCATCGAAAGCCATGACAGGCCAACCAAGCCGCTGACGTAGCCCACGCAAAGCCCGTGAAGGCCAACGAAAGCCGCGGATTGGCCCGCGCGAGCTGCCGACACCACGGCGGCTCCCATATACAGTTACCGGAGGGTAGTGGCCCTCCGAGCTGCAGCTGGGGCAAAGAGTTTTACTCGAAGCCCCCTCACCAACACGCCACCACTACAAGTGGCGTAGTTGAAGATAACTGATGACTAAGGACAAGCCCCGGTCAGTGTAGAGCTATTTGTAAGAAATGATAACAAAACGTACTGGGCTAATGGGATGAACTGCTAATGTAACTAGGGATCTGCAACTATGGCGTCTGCACGTCGCAATGTTCCGGAAACGTGGAATATGGGCAGACGGTGCGTCGACACTCACTGCATGGGCCTCAAAAAAATGCTGTAGATTGGTGAGGGGCAATATCAGTTTAAGTGGCTAAGGTGGGCTGCAGGTTCACCGAGGCTATTTCGAACGATATACCATTTATAATTTCCAATATATTACTTAGCCTTACATAGTTGAAAATTTCAAACGAACAAAATATTTAGTAGATTCGGATCAACTCTAACAAAGTACCGCAATAGAAAATTCTTCTTCATTTCATCGTTCATTTTCCTCGATGAGAAAAATTAAGCTGTATTTTTCCGGAATATATCGGAAGCGGAAATTCTGAGTTTCGTATTAGTTAATCGCTATCGACAATTTCCTATCCTTACTTAACTGTAATTCATTATTACATATGAATTACCGGATAGTTTCTGATACGAAAGGCACTAATTTATTATTTAACTCTTCATATGAATAATAGATGAAGAAGAATACTAAAGAATAACATATTTTTATTTCATAAATTCAGCAGACAGGCAGACGGCCCACTTGATGGAAAGCGGTTACCATCGCCTATGGACATTTGCAACACCAAAGGTGCTACAAATGCGCTGCTGCTCTCTTAAGGGAGACTGGAACCTGGTCACTAATGCCGGAACACAACATGGCGGCATACTCTAGAGTAGGGATAGTAGCCATCCAGTTGGGCCAATACCCTGCTACCTGGCTGTAGGTTGTTTTGTCACCTCTTACGACAGGCCTCCCGACCGCAAGAAATTGTATTCTTACTCGGTTCCTTCACAGACACATCATTAACAAAAGCGATTACGCGGCTATTACTTATTACCACTCGACATTCAAGGAAAGCATGCTTGTCCGGTGTCAGGTGGATTCTAAAAAGCTATAACCCAAAATCAAAAAAACTCATTTTCAACTTTTTTTTATTGCTAAAAGCACAGCACATAGGCTCACGGCCTGACCGTGGTTACCCTGGTTACCGTCACCTATGGACAATAGCAATACGAGAGGTGTAGCCAATGTGCTGCCGGCCTCGAAGGAGAAACTGAACCCTGGCCATTGATGCCGGGGTGGTAGCCATCCAGTCAGGCAAACACTCTAGCACCTGGCCGCAGGACTAACTATTTTATTTATTAGCAGGAATAGAAAAAATATAGAATAGACTTCGGAGGGGGCAAATCATGCAACCATAATTATCCCTTGAACGAGAACACGGTTACGGGTTTCTCTCCAGTACGGCCCTGGAATATTACGAAGAAAGAATATAATTTCCTGAAACTGGGCGACCTGTCGTAAGAGGCGACAAAGCATCGCACAGCCATAGTATGGACAGTAAGGTATTAGCCCGTCTGGGTCCTACCAACTCTGGTCTAGAGTATACCACCATAACAACCTTGAGTTATGTTCCAGAATTAGCGGCGACGTTCCAATCTCCCTTTAGACCTGTCGCCTCCCACAACAACCAGTGCAGAATATCCATTTTAAAACTAATCTGTCCACGAAAATTCGAAAGTAAAAGAGTTAAAACAGTGACGGCGAGCTATAATGAGATTACAAATAACAACGCTCTCTCGGGAATCGAACCTGTGACCTCGGGAACTCGTGAATGCCTAAGCTAATTAAACTTAACTGCTTTAGAGACCCCAGTGACCTTTGGGCTCCAAATGTTTTAATCTAGATAACGCGCTGAAAGTTCAGGGTTTAATTTTAAACGCATGAATAATTCCACTTAGGTTCT
Source organism: Dendrolimus pini (assembly GCA_949752895.1). Classification (NCBI taxonomy): domain Eukaryota; kingdom Metazoa; phylum Arthropoda; class Insecta; order Lepidoptera; family Lasiocampidae; genus Dendrolimus; species Dendrolimus pini. The sequence goes on along the minus strand of OX457144.1, from coordinate 16,534,332 downwards.
GATAGATGACATTTTTAATTACTTCTGTCTTAAGGGCTTAGCCTCTGTCGAGTGCCTTCGACCTTCCACTTTATATTCGTCAGAATAAATATTTGTAAATGCCGCGATAGCTTAGCAGTTCACGCACAAAGAAAGAAAAAATATTTCTTCATATACAGTCGTTTTCTTTGTTTTACCGATTGAATATTACATAATTAGTTTTTTTTTAAATTTAACAATTTTGGTATTACGCCAAAAGGAAGGTTTGCACTGAAAATCAGCGTCGTGTCGTATATAATTCCGGCACAGCAATGCGCTGAGTGCAAACCTTCTTTGCTGAAAATGCGGCGTACAAATTTTCAAAATATGCTCTGTGTATAAAAATGTATATGGAATGTAATTACGTCTCTATTTCTGTAAATAAAGTTATTCTTTCTTTCTTTACGTTCTAGTAATAAAAATATAAATACAGATGTTTTATATCTCCTATTATATAAATGCGTGAAGCAAAAACACAACAAAAACTTTGTACCCTTTTCACGAAAATTGCGCGGACGGAGGATTGGAAATTTCGCACACTTATAGTTCATATAGAGGAGTGCAGAATGCAAATATTTTTTTAAATTATGCGTACAAAATACATTAAATCAATAAAAAAAACATCACGGACACTACTATGTATTTGACACATACACGCATAGGTAAATACTTTTTTGTTTATTGTTAAAGTTAAATTACCAGTGTAGCCTTGGCGGAATCTGTGATTACAGAAGTATAATAGTCTTTGACAATAAAACCTTAATAATGTTCAAACTTATAATTTAAATTAATTATTATGGTAGAATTTCGACTACGGGCGACCAGTAGTATTAAATAGTCATATACTTAATATACATAAGATACGTACAAATTGTGTGTAACGATACTTTTTAGTATGTAGTTCTTATAAGTTTTTTATAGAAATGTCACTCTTGTGTTAATTTTCGGTTTTCCAATATTAATTTTATCTAAATTTTCTTTTAATTATTTTACCTAGTAGTAGCTCTCCAGGACCAGGAATCCACCTTAAAATCTGGTCCTAGGAGTCTGATAGGCAGTGGTGTAGTAAAAGTTTTGGTGCATGTGTATTTTTCTTGTCAAAAGTGATCTTTGCTTACTAGCTTACTAGAAGTTTTTTTTCACGATTTTCCATATTATAATTATTGAACTTAGAAATAGCTCTCGCGGACCAGGAATCCACCTTAAAACGAATACATATCTACAAAAATATATAAATTATTATACATAAATATATATGCAAATATTCAATTCAATCGACTTTTTTATTTAGAAATAATACAAAACAAAAAATACCGCTCTCCTGAGACTATAAATAAATAATCTTCTTACCTTATCTGTGTTTCAAAGATTTCGGTAATATTATCACATCCCACGCGTTTCAGTTTAGGCTTGCGAAAACAACCTACGCAGAGTGGCGTGATAGGCCAGTCTTACTCACCACGCACCGAATGGAAATATTACCTGGAATTAAAAATTTATAGGTCAGGATGTATTTAAATAGATTATTGATTAGTTCTTCTACAAAAGGATTTATTTATATTAATCGCTATATATAGTGGCTATTCACGACCTTGGTAAACACGAGTACTTAGGCAAGGACCCGGGTCTCTTTAGAGTACGATAATAACAGTATCTGATTGGTATTATAAAACTAAGCGTCCGTGTACACGACATCGCCACCATACAGCGAGCCGTGGGTCGGTGGTAAAAGAGGGAGAAGAGAACAGTGTTCGCATATACGCAGATATTCTCACAATAGCAGCGCCGTTACGGGGCTGTGACGGCGCAGCGGCGATGCCGTCTACACGAGCGTTAAAAGTTACTGTGGAATTTGATTTACAACGATCAAAGATTTCACAGGCTTTTGTGTTTATTACATTTTATAAGGAAATTTGTAATAAGTGACGAGTATTAAAGACCATATATTAATATTATATTTAGTGAGATAGACAGTTTACTTAAGTACAATAATTTAATCTTCACGACTGTTTAATACGTATCAGAAATATTGAAAATTGTACGTAATATTATCCTCGCAAATTGCTATTGCGCCTGGCCGCCATTTTGGTGACGTAACCATAGCCGAACACTCAGTATTGTTAGCATCACTGGCCGGCGGGTACGCGTACATATCGAGTTGCGGATGAGGTCACGTGAATGTTAATGTGACAAGGTTCCAGCGCATTAGCAATTTGCGGGGATAATACATGCATACATATGAAATGATCAAAATTCTATAACATCAAAATCTGATGTGACGAGGAGTGAAATGTGTAATTTATAATGATTATGTAATTTAACGTAATTAAGTTTGATAGAATGAAAGACTTGCTGTCGCCGCGCGATTTACAAGGTGGTACACCCTGGTCCAGGCGGGCACGAAAACAATACGCTTGGGCCGGTGTGTACGCGCAATATCAGCCTTTTACTATGACTAACGCTCAATTGTCTACGGCCAACCGACAAAATTCAAAATTCACTACGGAACGAAAAACGAATTATTGTACGCGCAACTAAAAATTTATTGTAAAATTGAAATACACGCATTATTCAAGCAAAAGGTGCTTCATTCAAGACTCCCTCCCTAAGCTTCACTTGCGTTTATCGTAAACAGTGTCAAATCATAAATCAATATTCTCGATTCTAAAGCAATAAATCTTAGGGACATAGTTCAAAAATAAATTTAAACTTGTACGAAAAATGAACTGGTCGTCGAAAATAGCGCCGCAGTTGACTCGTCAAGTCGCAACACACCAACGTACTTCAGTCTTCAGCGAGTTCGCTAGCAAGAGGAATCTAGGTTAGTCCAGTTCGTGAACATTACAAAATTACAAAGGTTTCTTGCCGTTTGGTGAGTGAACCCTAATAAATACAACTTTGATATTCAGTATTACAATCATTGGAAACAACGATGTCACTACACCGGGTGTATCTGCAGTGATAACGATAAAAAGTGCGATAAAAACACGCTCGATACGCGCCCACGGACCTAAACTACATTATCTACTATCGATATCCATGTTTAACCAATGATAGGGACGGTTGGGTGCGGCCATTATAGTTGCAAAATCCATATACGACTAGCAATTCTGCAGTTTGATCAAAGTTGTTATGGATATGATGAAAAATCACGAAAAAAATTAGACAAAGCTCCGTCGAGATAGTATGGTCATATTAGCAGAATGCAATCAAACCAACTTGAGATTTTGTAGCTAATTAGTTGCCAAATTCGCAATTTTGTTGCTGCAGCCGATTACCGGAAATCGTGGTTTCTGCTAGCTTCATATTAAGGTAGTATTAAAATTTCTGAACATGTGAGATATCTAATAAGCTATGATGTAGTAATTTTTTACTAATTTGTTTTTTTTTTATTGCAGGAGTTCAGCAGACAGACGGACGGCTTGATGGAAAGCGGTTACCATCGCCTATGGACATTTGCAACACCAAAGGTGCTACAAATGCGCTGCTGCTCTCTTAAGGGAGACTGGAACCTGGTCACTAATGCCGGAACACAACACAAGGTTGTTATAGCGGCATACTCTACACTAGGGGTGGTCGCCGTCCAGTCGAGCAAATACCCCACCTGGCAATTTGTTGCTGAAAGATGACCCTAACATAATACAAAAATAAAAAAATGCGATATGTTAATGATTTTTCGGTACATGGTATCTTGAAACTCATATTGCAACACCTACCCGGGTGTATAGAATTTGTTGTTGTATAGTATGTTGTTCGCAAAAGAGACAGCAACAAAATAGTAACGTGAAATCTCGGCCACTTTTTAAAGTTAGCAACGGAGCTAGCAGACATGCAGATGGTAGACGGAGTGACCGTCTGCATTTCTGTCCCTTATTATATATAGGTTATGAAGTAAAATAGATTAATTTTGAAGTAACAAAGTATTTATTCATTATTGGTTTATTAAAATTTACTTTTAAATATTACATAAATAGAATTAGTTTTATTAATTATTATTTAACGCAATAGCGTTAAATAATAATTGGGTCGTTTTGGTTTTACGCCAAAAGGAAGGTTTATTCCAAGTAGTGCCACCTATTATTGTACTATTGTAATATTTGCGCGAAATTGAGATTCGTGCTCGTTTCGTAATCAGGGAGCTTACTTTCAAACGTCTTTCGTTGTTCGTTTTCGTTTTAGACCACTTTCGTTTGTTTTTCTTTTATACAGTACATTTTCCGTTACATGTTAAATTTACTTTTGTACTTCGTCAATTATTGTAGTTTTGATCTTTGTTCTTACTTTCTTCTATCTAAAGTTTCATTAAATTTTTCGAGCTGATCGGACGAAAACAAACGACGAAAGGCATTTGAGAGTAAGGCCTTAGACACAAAAGTCAGAGGGAGAGAAAGAATTTATTTCCAAAATGATCATTCTCATTTGGGCTTTGGTTCGAGGCACATGTTGCTGTAACACCTCAGGGTAACTAATTATTATGAGAGAACTATAACTTATAATTAATTGTATTTAATTAATTAGATAGACATTATTTGTTAGGAAGCCGAATAAAACACTTCTCAAAGTTGTATATGTTTTACTGTATAAATCCCGCTCTTAAAGTAAGTTCATTATTCTCAACGACTTTTCAAGTTTGTGTGAATAATATGAAAAGGAAGTGTTTTATATGCCGCTACATAATAACTTGTTGCGAAATTGCGATATTACGTCCAAAGGTGATGTTAAACTGCGACATTTTACATCAGGTCTGTGGATCTGATTATTTGCCGGCTTGAGACAATAAAAATTCTAACTTAGTTTTGATATTATAATCTGAAGCCCTTTAACGCCTTAGTCTCTTATCGCAAATTTTCACTTTATGAGCTGACATATTTACTCTTTACTTATTTTACACGACCTCATGTAAAAGGGGTTGATAAAAATCAAAAGACATTGTGCAAGGCTGAGGAAATTGAATCGGAAAGCCGGTGCTTGATAAACGCATCCAAGACGTGATTGGATTTGATAAACCATCTCATAGCGAAGAAATAGACTAAATTCAGCGCATTTACGAGACCTTACTCGGAATTAATGTCAGGTAAAATAAACCCTCTCAGTGGAATCACCTAGAAAAAAAAGAAAAACGTTTATTTAGTCTTCACATGGAGAGACAAATGGCGATGAATTAAACGATGTAGGTATATACCAAAACAAAAGTGTCGCGATGGTACCAAATAGGTGCAGTTCAGCATATGCCAGGCAACAGGTGCCTGACGCTGATTTTCAACAGCGCCCTAGGACGTACGGATGTTGCACTGTTATATTTTTTATATTAAATAGATTTGCGTTTGAACACGGCCACGTTTAATGCCGAACGATGATGCGGTCGAAGATGGAGCACGCTTACCTTGATAGTACCTATTCACACGAGACTTGAAGATACCCGGATTGTACTTTTCGGGAAACACGGACTCTGGTAGTACATTCCACAACTCTACCGTACGTAGAAGGAACGTGGAGGCGAAACGTTTAGCACGCACTGAGACACAGAGCGCCTTGTGGTCCGAAGATGGAATGGTGTACGGGGAATCATGTCAGGTTCAACCGCGCTCTCCGAAATGAATCCTATAAAAAACCGATAGACTAACAACCCAGAGACGACAGAGAGAGACGAAGAGACCAGTAGAGACAGCTTCCTGGTAAACCTAATGTAGGACGCTTTTGACCCGATAAGAAAAGTGGAGGACCAGGATAAGTAGAGCAAAAATAGAGAAGCCTCCGTCCATCATTGGACAACGGTTGATTTCATAGTAGTAGTGGCAGATTCCTGCGAGAAAGGGGCAATTAAAATTTTCAAATATCTACAAATTTATTTTGAGTAACATAAATATCACTAATTAGTGCTCAACTCAATTGTTTTTAGCGCAAATGAAAGTGAAAGACTATGTATATCATTTACATTTTTTTTTCTCGATTGTTAATTGTTTTAATAATACATTTTGTAATCCACAACCATTATAAATTTTTATTTGATTATGTTGTCAATTTTATATAATGAAATGTTTAATTCAACTAATTTTGTTTAAATTTCTTTACTGGCTCAGTTAGAAAGCTTAAAGGTTTGACTTAAATAACAATTAAAATTCATTTTATTCATGAAAATAAATTTAAATTTATAATAGAGCATAAATATTTTCTCAACTTAACTTCAGTTAGAACTAAGTTATTTATTATTTAATATTGAACAATGGTTTTTAAGTCATGATCTTTTGTCCAAATTTAAAAACTACACACATAATTATTCTTGATACATACATAGTTCCTTCTCTCTTTGTATACTGGTATGTAATGTATATCTCTGTCCCCCAATTTTTTGTCGTCGAACTAATTTAGTGGCGTTAAATAGACAGACATATAAGAAATAATAAGGTTTTTGGCAAGCGCAGCAAGTTGTTGAAACAAACCAAATGGCCGCCGCCCTCAAGAGTGACTTTTATTTTTTGTTTAATTTCCGTGCATGTGTGATGTCTGCGTCTGAGGAGCCAAGGTGGACATTCTTAGTCAACGGGGGTTTGGGTGAGTATATAGTCTATTGTATTTATTTATTATTATTCGACAATCAATAGAAGGCAAAAAAATATACCATTACCTTCAGCGCCTATGTATGTACGGAATATCTGGATTTTTTTACCTTCCGATCCGCGCATACAAAGGGAAAAAACAAACACGCCATAATCGCTTTATAGGTTAATGGATCTTTATAAACCTGACTGTGAGTGCCGTTTTAGACAGAATATGTATGTACATTATTAATAAAGCCCGTTCCTAGTACTCGCAGAAATCTATTCATTTAAAAATCAGACAGTACCCTACACATAGAGGACACTTTGTCTTCTTGACTTCTTTTTTATTTAAGATTCGTACAGTCGTGGATCTCGCCAGGCCTAACTATACATGGATATTTAATATTAGAACTACAAGGAATTGATTCTACTAATAGGAGTTCATACGAACCAAGGTGCAAGGAAAGCTCTAGTAATAATAATAAATAGTAATGTAAGACCTTCCCACTAACATTCGCGTTAATTGGATACGCTGCTCCGTCTAAGCCACATAGAGCTGCCGAGTCAGCTCTGACAGATACAATTGCATTGTGTTCATCGTTTACAGAGAGAACTGGGATTTAAGCATACCTGTGAACTAATCCTATCTTAACGTGAGAAAGGAGACATCTCAGAATTCTAAGTCTGTTTATCTTTCTAACATTTTCAAATAACAAACCTGACACTATCCAGTTATAGAGGCGTCAGCGTCTTAGTCACGTGACATAAGGTTTAATAGGTTTTTTGACATATCTAATCTATACAAATAAATAAAATTAACGTATCTGTTTCTAAAGTCAAAATAACAGCTTTTTACTAAATGCATATGAAAGAAAGTACATATGATTCTTATATTCAAAAATCAACTTTTAAAATTGAGTCTGTCTGGATGTTTCAGCTAATATATATGTCGGAGGGAAGCTATGACTATGACGACATGACAATGTATTGTTGACAGGATGTATAACGCACAATATCATTTGTTTACATTATAATCACTTCTAAAATTCTTAATGTAATTTAATTAGATTTGTTAATGTTTCTATAACTTCAAGATCGTTCTAACCTAATAAAAGTTATGAATATTGTAATTTAATAACCGACCAATCAGAGCAGAGCTTATGGCGGAGCGGGGTCGGACGCCCTCTATACTTTGAGTAGTATCTACTTCGGTAGACTGAGGAGTTTTTGAATATTGTAATTTAATAAACGACCAATCAGAGCAGAGCTTATGGCGGAGCGGGGTCGGACGCCCTCTATACTTTGAGTAGTATCTACTTCGGTAGACTGAGGAGTTTTTGTGACACATTCGGTTGGTGGCAGCAGGTCGAGTTGGACCATGGAGTATTTAAAAAAAAGTATTGTAGTTGGAAGTATGAGCGGGTGCCCTGAACCCGCTGCTCGGTCTAAACTATGTCATAATGTTGATCAAATCTAAATTAAAAGTGTATAAACCGTGGTTATTGTGTTTTATGCTCGCATTTTATCCTGATGACGCCCACTAAACCTGTAATAACTAAAGATGTCGTGAGAACGAGGCCGTTCTGCGACATATAAAAAAGCTGGACCCATTTTGATGGCACTTTCATTGGCAGACAGCTGATGTGATAAGGAGTAACTTTGGCTACCATTTCTTTTTACTTTTTTAAGGTACCGTGAAAAAATTCCACGCGGACGAAGTCGCAGGCACAGCTAGTGCATAATCACAATCATCAGGTTCTGACGATGACAGAAAACATTTTGGGAATAATGTTTTTTTCAGTAACAACAAAAAAGTAACAATTATCTTAATAATTACTTGAACTTGAATATCACAATGTAATATCGGTTGGGGTTTGGCGAAAAACATCTTTTTGACTAGTTATAGTAGATATGTTAACTTTAACTGACAGTTAAGTAGCTAAGTTAATTGTTGTTTCGAATGAGTAGGACTAGGTGCTTTGTTCTTTTCACGTGCTGCTCTATTGCCTGAAACCTTTTAATTACTACAAAAAAAAGGATACAAGCAGAATTTCTAGATTTATCTGCCCCCAGTTAATTTCCTTAAGCTTTGTAGTACAGAAAAACATTTGTATCCGTCGTATATAAGCGTCATTGATGCGAGTGACATCTAAATCCTTGAACCCACTACTTATTTCTTTCTCTAATCACTTCTGTTAGTGAAATATCGGTGAACATAGTAGTGTCGTTTTCTTCAAAAGTAAACCGCTTCGTTACGTAACGCGTTACGGTGCCAGTCTGTCTGGCTTCCCTTTCTCTCACTCTAACCCACAGCGCCAGCCATATTTCAGTAATTAGATTAAATAATGATACTAATAATGTACATACATACACAAAATTCTAATGTACATATATATTCAAGAATTTAACTAAGAATAAAATATAATTTATAATCAATAAACGATTGTATTAATAAATAACCTTTCCTTATATTATCATATTAATATACATAAAATTTAAGTAACAACCTAAACTTTTCTCTAGTTAAACAATTTCAATATTATAATAATATAGTACAACTTAGATTAGTTTAAATTATCACTTCTGTCGGGCGTCCCGAGACACACACGTTTGTTTTTTATCCTTTATTCTGGCATACATCCTCTGTCACATGAAAAATCGTCATCAATAGTCCATCTGAAGCAGATAAATATTTATTTCTTATAATAAATAATATAATAACACCTAAATTTCGCTTCCCTACTTATACAAATCTCGTATATTTATTCATCTTCATACACGCCACCCATGGGGATAATTGCGCGAATCTCATGACATATGTCATGTTTTTAACAATGACAGGAGCCCTGTCAGTAGAAAGTCACGCGGGTAAAGCTTTTTGCATATTTTATGTAACGTCAACAGTTGCTTCGATGTCCAAAATTTTGCGTCACTAATTTATGCCAGCGAGATTTAATATAGAATAACAAGTTTATTATATGTAAGGGGATGATATGAGTCAAAATTATATGTATTCACTCAATAGACATAATTGAGATATTTTCTTAAGTTTTCGCGACTAGTATCCTTCCTATCCTACTAATATTATAAACGCGAAAATTTGACAGAATGTATGGATGTATGTTTGTTACTCTTTCACGCAAAAACTGCTGAATGGATTATGATGAAAATTTACACTAATATAGCTTACACATCAGAATAACACTATAAGTTATAAAGATATAGTGTGAATTATCCAAAATATATCGATTTTCCATTACCACGCGGGTGCGACCGCGGGGCGCAGCTAGTATTTTATAAAATTATTAGAGCCAGGCATGTTTGCTAAAGAGTTTCTTGCGCTGCTTCTTCTCTTCAAGCCATAAAATGTTACGAAGCGATGGTAAATTAGATAAGGCCCCCTTAGAGTAATACCATAATAACCATAAACAAAAAAATAAAACTTTGTTTAAAAAAACCGACTTCAAAAACTAAAATACTAAAATGTATAAAATAACTTATTTCTAAAGCTATTATTATTAATATATATTATCTAAAACATCTTAAAGTCGGTGCTTAGTAATTTTCAAAATATAGTTATAATTAATAAAATAATTTTTATGTTTTACTTTACTTTTTATTTGTTACTTTTTAGTGTCTAGCTATGTATGGGTGGACCTACGAATGGTGCCGCGCTTCTTAAAAAATATAGGCCCAAGAACCGGGAACAAAAAAATGTTCATAAAATAAAAACTACTGGGCCAAACTATATCAAATTTTTAGGGGACCACATGGCAGCTATTCCGCGTCGAACAAAAAGAATCACGTAAATCGAATCATAAATCACAGAGTAATCGGCGAACATACATAAAAAAAGCAACAAAAAAAAAAAAGATCCCGACGAATTGAGAACCTCCTCCTTTTTTCGAAGTCGGTTAAAAATTAAGACCAAATAATTAAAATGTACAAGTTGGCGGTAGGCTAAATAAAACTTTAACAATACTCATTGACACACATCTTTGTCTCCCGTGATCACGGCTACTGAACATTGGCCGAAACGTCGGAATAATAAAAATCAAAGAAATTACCGCGCTTAAAACAACTAAAACATAGTTTTATTAAACACTAGCATCTGCCCGCGACTTCGTCCGCTTGGAATTTTTTGTCATAAAAAGTATCCTATGCTACTTCTAATACCTCCAAGAATATGTGTACAAATTTTCATGATGATCGGTTGAGCAATTTCGCGCGAAAGCGTAACAAACAAACTTACATTCACATTTATAATATTAGTAGGGATAATTGTGAACTTCTTGCCCTTTACTCTTCGCAGGTGCCTTGATGTACAATGAGCATGTAGCTGACGGTACTGAGCTCAGGTGGACAGTTACATCACTCAGGGGTCAAAATTTCGCCTTATTTGGATAGAGATCCCTTTGGGTAATTTTGATGGTGATCCGAAGAGGGGAGAAACGAGTTGGAATGCTTCTCGACCATACAATCCAATGACAGTTGTAGAGAATTTGTATTTCGCAAGCACCAATGCGAGAGCGTCATATCTTGAGCATGTAGGTGCTACAACATTATCCATTCATGAGACCTTCTAAACCACTTTGGGGAAGCATGCAGGATATAGAATCTATTCCCAATAGAGAGGTTGGCGCTTAGCGGTGGAGTATTTACAGGCTGCTTCCATAAAATAACTTCGACATGTAAAGTGAGCGCGCTGAACTTTTAAAGTTACGATAACAGCTTCTTAATCAATTCACAAACATTTTAACTCGATTGCATTAAACTTAACAGCATTCTAAGTTTAAGCAAGTTTAAAAAGGTAAGTCCGCTCGAGGAAACGGTTCACGACGCGAATGGCAATCGGCGAGTTGGCTCGAAGTGGTTTATTTTTAGCTGTACGTCTCGCCGTATCTAGGTTTGCTCTGAACTGTAATCAGGGTTGCCAATGATTTGATTCTTTCCGAACCTGTGGGATTTACTTTCGGGTTCAATATTATATGACAGTGTTTACAGAATAGTACTTCCCGACATTTGTGAATAGTCTTTAAAGGTTTGCTTAAATATATGTATGTTTATCTTTCAAAGTCGTGTTAGCGTAATGGCTAGCGCACGTGTCCCAAACTCGGCCGCAACGCAGAGGCTCCGGGTTCGATTCCTGGTATAGTAATTCTCGGATACGTATTTTCTCCGTTATTTATGTTGGCAGGGTCACCATGTGGTATGGTCGGTGACTGCTCGTCGACTGAGGTGGTAGTTGTATTAAAACTACATTGTCCCAATGTGAATGATGTATTTATTCTCGTCGTGTTACTTAATTATTGTGCGCTGGCCCCCCTTACAATGGACAATAAAAATGCGTATTACATACTACAACTACACTATGGTCTGGGTGTCTTGGATCCGCCCCAGAGTAGCCCGTTGTATATTACCCATAACACAAGCGTAAGTTACTTAAATTGGGGTTATACAATATGTGTGTTTGTCTGCCGATTATTATTATGACGATTATTCAACTCAATGGGCGCGGGTTTAAATCCTAGTCGGAACACATGCACTACTTAGGCAGATTACTGACCTAATGTGAATATTGTTTCAAATACCGCGTGCTAGCAACAGTGAAGGAAAACATCGTGGTGAAACCTGCGAAGCTGCCTTGGACACAAATGGCGGGTACATTCCGTTCCCTAATAGTCGGAGGCCCGATCCCAGCTGTGGGACATATTTATTTCATATGTTTACATATAGCTACTTTTACAAAGTATATCACGAAATAGACATTTTTCAAATTTAGTTTGAAAATTATAAGCATATTCGAGTTTTCTTTAAATTAATATCAGATAAAATCAACTCTTATAAAATTTGCAGCATTGTTTCGAGTCTATTTCCTTCTGAAGGGATGTGATTCTCGAGATATTAGCTTTATTTACGAATGAGAAAAATAAAAAATGTGAGCAAAGTCCTGAATCTGTAACTTAAAAAATCATGCCTGTTCGATCCATTAGACTGACGGGTGGCCAAATATACGTAGTCTCTAAAATTCACACTGAATTAGTCTCGGCTGCATCTTGAATGAATATATGATAGTATGTTTTTTAGGCAGAAAATGTGTTTGTTTAATAATCTGGTAAGTTTTGCAACATTTAATTACTTTCAATTTAGAGTCAAGATTTTATAAATTTATTAGAAAATTTTACAATATGCATTTTTATGTTAACATCAAAACAAAACATTTTATCAAATTTTCAGTAATTTTATAGGCTAAATTTGGCAGCCCTGTCTGCACACACGGCTGTCGAATTAGCTTGTGCGGAGTGCCTGACACGAGTGCTTGTTTCATTACAGTGTCATTTTGTACCTTCATAACATATTTTTAGTGTTATTCCGGGTTGCATTATTTTCTTGAATATTCCACCTGATAGTAAGTTGATACCATCATTTGTTTACGTCAACTACATACACGCTTAACCATTATTCGCTTTCAGTATAAGCTCATTTTTTTGTTTTTTGTAGCAAATAGCGGAAACTTATCTGTTTGGTCATTTATACCGTCAGCCATTTTTTATAGATCCTTTACTAACGCTAGACGAGGAAGTTCTTATGACAGCTCGTAAAGGCAAAGTAGTTAAATAGTTGAGATTTTATAGTGTAAACACAATTGGATAGTTGACACTTTTCATAATAAGTAAAAACTATATCAGTTGATTTGACAGTCCGCTTCCCGGACTGTCAAATCAACTGATAGTTTTTATAAAATTACAGAACGTCGCAGCTTTATAGATCTTATACGAGCGTGCCTACTTATGATGTCATAAGTGGGTGCAAGAAAAAGGAGGCAAATAGCGCAGTAATTATTGTATGAAGTGATATTATAGTTAGATGATAAAATATTATTTTTTATAGATATGCATCTATAATATTGTAAAATTCTAAACATGCCGTATAAACGATGGAGAACACGATGCATTTTTTGAAATGAAACTTATTATATTATATAGACGGTGTTATTAGGATTTTTCTGTCTCGAAAAAGCGTTAGGACCACGTGGAGGGGATAGAAGGTATGAAGGTATATGAGAGGCGGCATAATTTTAGAGTAGACTATGGATGTTTTTTTTGGTTCCGGATCGAATTCAGATCTTTTTTTGTTTGATAAAATAAATCATGTTTAAATAAAAAATGCATTCATTAAAATGTACCGAACCTAACCCAATCATAATTTGCACCTGCAAAAAATCGAAAAGTGTGCTGGGACACATAGTAGAAGTGAAACTTCAACGTAAGTGGAAAACGAATCGCAACGGACAAGTGGAAAAACGAATGGCAACGAACAAGTGGCAAAACGAATAGCAACAAAATTTTAACTTAAATTTTTACGGGCAGGTTTTCAAATTCGACAAGCGCATTAATAATGGTTAGCGCCAGCATCCCGAACTCAAAGGACGTGAATTGCAATGAAAAGCATGCAACACTTAGGCAGTTTTGAATTGATAACTTCATATAGGAGGATAAACCGCTTCGTTACATAGCGCGTTACGGCGCCAGCCTGTCTGGCTTCCCTTTTTCTCACGTTAGATTAGTTAAGTTACCACTTCTGTCAGGCGTCCCGAGACGCACACGTTTTTTGTTCTAATGTGCACATTGTTACAATTATCACATTTCCAACGTCTCACTCGTTGTCAACGCCAGTCAACCAATGTCTTAAAACCTGCCAAGCCGCCTTAGACAAGCGAATATACTCTCCGTTCCCTAACAATCGGAGGCGAGAGCCCAGCAACGGCACCTTTATGGGCTGTTATTATAAAATATATTGTTAAACCATTAATATAACGAAGGCTTGTTTGAAAAATTCACACAATACATTATTTAGTTTTATAGAAAATGTCAAGCGATACGTATTCGAATAATAATTAACGCATATCAGCTCCCATGCATATTTAAAACAATTACCCATCCCAAAACAATTCAAACTGACCCAGCAGTTAAACTGATAAAGCGGTAAATGTCTACAGGGCAAAAATTTCCAACATTATACATAATTAAAATTTAACGAAATAACACGCATTATGGTACCCGCGTATTGTAATAAGAAAAGTTTACCTTTGTACCGCACTGACCCGGCGGAGAGGGATGGGATGGATGGATGGAAAGGGATGGAGGCGGGTGGAAGGTAAACACGAGCCCGGATGGTTAGGGTTGATATCTTCAACACAGCAAATATCGCCAAAGTTGTATTCGTTATGACAGAGAAACGGGGATATGGGTGTTTCTAAACTAGGTACTACAATCCAGTTTGATTGATGTTCATAATATGTTGAGCTTTCTAGCGGTATTAATTCATATTTTTTTACTGGCAAACAAGTATTTGCCAAAAGTGAGACCGAGAACACAACTTACTCACGGTACCTACTCGAACTGACACTAACTCAACACTGTACAAAACTAGAATAAACTATACTACCCTGTCATTGTATATTGTATGTATGAAGGTACAAGCATTTAGCGTAGGTACCACAGCCTTCACTTTTAATTTTAATTAATTAGACTTAATAATGAATTCTCATGTAGGTGAATTGTAATTCTTTACGGAACAAGTATAATAACTAAATTATTATAATAACCTTCTTACAACATTCGTTTACAGTTAGCGGCTGCAATTATATTTTTTTAATAAAATACTTATTTGAATATGCAATATCTTTTTTAAATGGTTTTTAAAATATTATAAATATGCTTATAATGTAACTTATTTATCACACTAGTATTATAATTTTTGGACTCCATTTATAAGACACAGGTATGAAAAAAAAAAGATAAATTTATATAGAAATTTATAATTTTTCCAGATGAAAGCATAGAACTATCTCCAATAGTATGACACTTAATATTATAGTTCATCCGAATTTAAAAATGTTGACTAATACTTGTTTCACAAGGTCGCGCTACATTTATACTAATATATAAAACTGAGAACAGTTTGTTTGTTTGCTTGAACACGCTAATCTCAGAAACTACTGGTCTGATTTGAAAAATTCTTTCAGTGCTACATAGCTCATTTATCGAGGAAGGCTATAGACTACATATCATCACGCTAAGACCGATTGGATCGGAGCACCAATGAAGAACGTTTCAAAATCGGGGGGTTTTATGAATTTATTTATTTTTAACTATTCCACATGGACGAAGTTGCGGGCAGACGCTGGTATAAATATAAAATTAGAGTAATTTAATACCAAAAGTTATTTTTTACTTTGGTACAAGTGACGTGAATTACATTTTAAGTAAAATAAAACCATCAACTAATTCTGACTCCATTAGTTATAAATTTATTTGTCAAAATTAAAACGTACATGCGTTAAGGAAATGTGACTTATACAGAATAAGGACTTAGGTTTTAAAATTTGCATAATTATCACCAGAAGTATTATCTTTAACAGACATGCGAAACGCTAAGACAATTATCTTGTTTTCTTAATAATTACTTTCGTACTTTAAAGAACTTATTATTAACATTTAAGATTCTCAGAAAAACTACTGTGGCAAAATACAAACAAACAGACATACAAACATGACCCCTAGTAAAGTAAATTGTAATATAGTAAGATATTACCAAAAAAGAAGCCGATATGAAAGCGACAAACACGGCGAATGAACTTATAACCAGAATACCCGCATAGAACTCTATCTCCATAAATCAGTACCTACAAGTTTCGATATGGACTTCGGGCAGCCAACTTACTCCGTAATACAAGCGGCAAAAAGTGATGAAGCGGTGCGCCGTCTTGTCGCGCCGCATTATCGTGCTTATTTAATATTATATGGGGGCTGGATATATCCAGTCATCGCAGCGGACAACTGACACTGGCTACTGGCTAGTGCGATGCGGGCGCGCCTACAATAATAATTGCTCTATGTCGCTCGCATATCATTCGTCCTGCTCACACATTGTGCTATGTATTGCACTAGCTGTACGGTATGTTAAAATTTTGAAAAATAAAGTTTCCGTTTCCAAACTAAATAAGTTTATTTCAGTTCTCATCAGCACTCAATAGTGAATAATACTCTGTGCCATCTGAAGTATCATTTAACCTCTACCTGTCGCTGCTACAGTAGTATACATTCGGATTTACTACAATCTTGCCTAATATCAAACGAAGATGAAAATATGGTGTAGAAACGCTTGCATGATGGTTAAATGAAGTGTAAGTGCTTGTCTACGTCACATGTAGAGGGCATCCCGGTGTCGCGTCGAGCTACGACATGTTGACGGTACGGCGCTGTTTTCTCCATCCGATAATATCAATTATGCATAATATTATGTTCAAATTTAACAAGAAGGTGGTAAAGCCGAAGATACAAGAATTTTTAGTTGAGGTTTTAGTTACGAAATTAAAAAACAACATTCCATTTACAGCGGCGAAAATGAGTAGATAGAGACATTTAATGATATAAGGTACATATACAGTTCACCATAATTGGCCTGCTGGCATGCATAGAGCTAGATTCCACAATTTGATACAGAAAAGCATATATGTATAGTAATCATTTATTAATATCTAAGAAGAAACTGCTAGACGACCAAAGTTTCGAGAGTGAACGGTGCTTTAGCTAGATGAATTTGCCTCGGTACGGTACTGTATAATTTCACGACGGCAATACGTCGCTCATTTCTACACGAAGGCAACGCGCCGTGACAATACGGTACATCACATTTAAGACGCGTCGGCATAGCGTTGTGGCCGAGCCCTAATACTTCAGGAAACTGTCATCCAAACATATTTGGACAAATAAATGTATTTATGAATTACACAGCAGGTAATTCCAGATCATTATCAACACTCCTCAGCACCAATAGGACCCCCATAATGTTCACTAAACATCCGAAATAATTTATATCCCACTATTCGTTTGTTTGTAAGGTGCCGAGCCTTCCGTAGGGAGGGTAATAACCATTATTGTTGTTTATACCTCGTGTTCTCACAAAGATAAAACGCGTAATAATAATGAAAATTACAGTAAAATCTAGACGATATTGCGTGTTGACAAGATGTTATTTACATGTAAAATGGCGTTGGTAAAGTCACATGTAGTGTTACTAGAGCATTATCACATACAGCTATGCTGGCATAACTACAATTCCTAATTGAGTTATATGTTTGTGCCGTTTGCTGTCGAGACGCTTGGACCGTGGGGTCCTGAGGCCATGAGCCTCTACCAAAATTTATCAAAACGACTCATCGACTCTTCAGGTGATCAGAGGGCTGGTGCCTACCTCGGCCAACGGATCAGTATGGCGATCCAGCGAGGAAACGTAGCCAGCCTTCTGGGCACCTTACCCATAGAAGACGGTGATCTGGGCTCAGTATTCTACTTATAGTCTTGAGGGACTATGGGTAGAATACAATACAAATAAGTTAAGTTTTCTTACATTGTATTCAATAATATGTAATTTAATAAAAAATTTAAACATTCCTAATTTCGCCCAAAGTACTGAATGAGCTTGAAGTACATAATTATAATTATAAAGTTTATTAACATTTTACATAAAATTTGAAAAAGCAAAAAACTGTCTTTTTGAACTAAATGTACAAATAAAGACATCGGATCCTACGTTATGATAATGCGCCAATCTTTATTACAAGTCGAAAGAGCTTTGAAAAGTATATGTTAGGTCAGTGTAAGTGATATGATAAGAAACAGTGTGATAAGGGAGCGTTGTGGATTGAAAGAAGATGTAGTGACAAGAGTTGTAAAGGAATTTTAAGGTAGTTTGGGCATATAGAGAGAATGTATGAAAGCAGAATAACAAAACTGGTATATGACAGCAAAGCGATTGGTAGTCGGTGCGGGTAGACCGAGACGTACTCACCATGATCAAATTGATGATAGTTTGAAGAAATGTCAGATAAAAATTAGTTTAAATAAACGTGTATATATGAAAAGATTAATGAAAGTTGATGAAGCGAAAATCGTAGTAGGTGGAGATCCATCGTCTCTGCCTACCCCAATAGGAAACAGGCGTGACCATATGTATGCATGTATGTAATACAACTATTTTTTTTGTACGTAATATAGAGCTTCTACCTAGGGCTTAATACTCTAGTAACACTATAAACGCTCTCATGTTCCTAAATTGCGTTTTAACGCTGTACAGGTGACCTTCCATATTACGCCAACTTAAAAGCTCTAAGACACATCTGGCTGCTTACATTCCAACTTAGCCGTGAAATACTGTACTAACTATCAAAGTTGCCTTCAAGTTACTAAGTTATTACAAAACAATCTTCATGATACAATATCAGGTTTCATTGTTTGCCAAAGGTAACATTGTATGCTGTATCTATTAACTTAAGTTACACCGAAAACTTGAAGTGATTACTTACTGGCAAAATTATGAGAAGTCGTGTTGGTTTGTGGTTAACTGTTTCGAATCCGGGTTGGGAAACGTGCACAGCTTAGAAAAAAAATCTGATCTAAGTTTCAACCTGTTACAATTATTGCCGGACTGGAAATGAATGTAAACATCTCGATGAAACCTGCACATAAGTGATGTGTGTGTCTTCTTGAATTGCTCCATGCAGAGGGACACCTATAGGATGCTACTACACTATGTACTATATTTATGTAGTAGTCTCGAATTGCAGGTTTCATAAAATATTATCCATGAATTTTAGCACGTGCAAATGCGACAAATAAATATTTTAATTTAGTAACAAGTTGTGGTACATGAGCGAAGCGGCTCGAGGAAGACGGGCACAATCAACCCAAAAAACTACTCTTACACAAGTAATCGTTAATAATATCTAAAGAAAGAAAGAAAGAGTATATCTATATATCGATATGTCGATTTTTCACTCATTCTTTGTTATATATTATTTGTAAAATGAACTATGAACAACTTTCCTCATAATATCCATTTTTCGTTTTTCTAAGAAGCACATGATATGGCCCTGTAATGTACATCGTTATTATTTAATTTTTATTATTTTAATCAGTTTTGTTTTATATTTGTTTAAATAAATAAAAAAACTACTTAGAAGTAACTTCCTGCCGAGGTTTTCCCTTTGTGATGACATCGCGTAATATAATTGGGAGCTTATAATTCTTCACCGTCGGCAACGGGTTGGTAAAGCTCCTGGTGATGCAAACATCCAGATGTGATGGTGATAACTTTCCATCAGGTAAAGCGTTCTCTGTCTACCATCTTTTGACATTGAATACAAATTCCTGCGGCCAGGTGGCCTGTCGTAAGAGGCGACAAAACAACCCACATCTAAGACGTAAGGTATTTACCCGTCTGGATGGCTAACACCAGTGGTCTAGGGCATACTGCCGTAACAACCTTGAGTTGTGTTGCGGCATTAGTGGTCAGGTTCCAGCCCCATTTACGAGCCTGGAAGCACAGTGGTAGCACCTTTAATGTTGCAAATGTTTATAAGCGACGGTAGCCACTTTCCATCACAGTTGGGTCGTCTGCTCCAGCAATAAAAAAAATAACATCAAAAAAGTTTATCCCGTGTTCTAATTTTCAAATGATGAAATTTTTTCGTTTGCTTACAAACTTCTTAGAAGCCACTCTTCAATAAATTTTCATACACGGATATGTTGGTGGAAACCCGAAAAAGGTTTTGCAAAGTGCTCTTACTTTACCGCTTGACCCGCTTTTGAAAGTGGAACGCCAGTGCTTCAAAAACACGATGTAACTAAACTAAACATTCCTCAAAAAGTCCTGGGCAAAGCAAAAAGGCTCATTACATATTATAAACTTGGACAAGATTCAAATTAGAACGGTATTGAACTTTAATTGTAGGTTGACTATTTTGCGAATGGTCTTAGATTCTAAGAGTTGACTGATGTTCTTAGAAGTAAAAATTAAAAATAAGCAACTATTTTTTTTTAAGAGTTGCAGTTTGATGTGTTTACAAACTTATTTGAATTACTTAAAGTACTAGGATATGCCCGCGACTTCGTCCACTATTAATCTAAGATTCCCGTGGGATTCCCGAGACACAAAATACTGTAGCTATGGTTTTAGTGAATACTTTGTCGGAATAAGCTAATTTTTATGCACTCGAATAACTACAAACCGCTCCCGGGAAAATTCCCTCGGGATTCCCGGGGCAAAAAAAACACACATCATATACTAATATATAAAGCTGAACAGTTTGTTTGTTTGTTTAAACGCGCTAATCTCAGGAACTACTGGTCTGATTTGAAAAAAAAATTCAGTGTTGGATAGCCCATTTATCGAGGAAGGCTATATATCATCAGGCTAAGACCAATAAAATCGAGCGAAGCAGCAATGAAAAGTGTTTCAAAATCGGGGGGCTTTGAAAACTAATTCCACACGGACGGCGTCGCGGGCACAGCTAGTCTTATATAAAAACGTTAAACATAACTGACAGTTGAGACCTAAACAATTACCGGATTACCTATACGCCAGCGCCAAAATATCGAAGTCTACGCGCCATTTTAGTTCATCTCTATTTATAAGGCTCTAAAAGTATATCCTCTGTGACATAACTAATATTCCCAACTCATTTAATTCAATTCGAAAGATTACTCAAAGGAGCCGCAATCGTGGTGTTTATCAAGTAACTTTAAGAGATTGGACGGTTTTTTTATTAAAATTTAAAACTGACGAGCCTGCGGAAAAACTCGCTAACTTTCCTACCGCTCTTCCCCCTTTTTCATGCAAATTTCAGCCCAAAAGTATTCTGCCAAAAAAATTGTTTGTTTGGACTTTCTGATCGAAAAATTGGACTTTTGTTTTATGGAGTCGTGAAAGCAAATTACGAGCGAGCAACCTGATGACATCGGCGGGGTTGCCAGATTTATAATTGGACACAAAATATTTAATATACATTTTTAGAGCAGGTTGCCTCGTCGTTCCGTAACCATTTTGGCAAAAATAAAACCCCTCGTACAATCGTCATCATCTATCCGTCTAAAGTATATAGTAGGTACATAAATATGTAAATCATGTCTATTTTGTTCATCATCTATTCCAAATAAAACTCGATGTGGACTGTATGACTTATTATTAGCGTTATTTACAATTGAATTAAAACAATGGCAGAGAATAAAGTAAAGCGTATTGGTACCATATGTATGTGAGCAAGTGGGCGCATTTCCGAGGCCGCTTCTTGTATCCCCCGTTCCGTCCGACGCCTAGCTGCTAATTGTGCGAGCTATGGGCGGTATGCGTGGTGTGGAGAGAAGGTGTGCTTCGGCGGGAGGGTCAGGGGGGTGCTCTCTGTCCGCAACAACATACATTCACATTATCACTCCCGTTGCTCGAGGGGGTTAGCAGAGACGGTAGATCTCCACTTGCGACGATCCTGAATAACAAATTTGGCTTCATCTATTTTTATTAATCTCTTGAGAGAGAGACATAAACATCGAAAAATTTTAACATAAATCGTAATTAAGTTATGCATATTTTTAACACTTTATAGATAAAATGGGCGATGAAAAATAAAACATATTTTTTAATGTAATGTGTGACTTCCTGTATCGATTCCTATGTTCAACTGTATCATGATCGCTAGTTAACGTAATTACTAAAATCAGTTTGATAGATGCCAAATGTGGCTTTATAGAACGGCCCAACTAGTTATTACACAAATTATCAAATGTTCATAAGGCAAATGCTAGTCGAAATCTTTAATAATAAATGTATTCACTAACATCATATTGAGTGGTAGCGTTGCTAGTAACAAATACAAGCAGGAGCTGCGTGTCACGGAAATGAATATGCTTCGGTTGATGTGTGGAGTCACGCGAAACGATCGCGTCAGCAACTCCCTCATCCGCGGCAGCCTTCACGTCCGTGACATAGCAGACAAACTGCAGGAGAGTCGCTTAAACTGGTACGGCCACGTTTTACGGAAACCGAATAGTTACGTGGGGAACAAATGTCTAGCCATGCCGCCTCCGCCAGGTCCCGAAGGAGTAGGCCCAAGAAATGCTGGCTTGACGTTGTGAGGGATGACATGCGTACCAACGGTCTCAACACAAGGGACGCCGAAGATCGCGCGAAGTGGGGAAGAAAAAGCAGGAAAGCGAACCCTGAGCGTAGAACTGATCGCTCCGAATGCAACCGGGACTTAACGCTCGGATGATGATGATGATTGTCTATCATACAAAAAAACGTACGTGTTGATTCGGGATATAAGCTAGTTAGTGTCAAGTTTCATTCTAATCCGTTCAATATATTTTACCTGATACTCTAACAAACAAACGAAAACCTCAAAAGTTGTATATTCATAATCTGCTGGTCCGAATTAGCCTCCTTGTCTTCTTAGCTGTCTTGTCGTTTTACAAACACTACAACCTTAACATATTTCTTATATCTATATTACAGAAATGGATTGTATTGAGGATGACCTGAAGATTTCTGGAGGACGTTTTTTCAGAACAGAGAGGTATGGAAGGAAAAGACATATCTACTACATACTACTTCTTTACTTTTATTGTGTCTCTGTGAATATGCACTGTTTACTACAACTCCATTAATTCTTCAAGTCTTTCTGTAACATACTTCTGTATAAAACTTATTAAAAAAAAAGAACTTGAGATATAAATAGAATAAGAGATAAATATAAAGCAAAAATTTTTTTTTAGCTAGACGTGTTGCTGGGGAGTTTCTTGCCGCTTCTTCTCCTTAACAGCAATAACACGTTGCGAAGCGGTGTAAATAGACTAGGAAGTAAAATTAAAATTTTAACCTACATGTATGACCATCAAAAAGTGTTCTCCAGTGGAACTTATTTTGAAAAAAATCTTTTGAGTTTGAATTTGAATTACTGTGTCGACCCCAAATATTTGGTAGAAGGTGAAAGAAAAGAGAAGAGAGATTATAGAAATGTATTGTACCCAATTAGAGCCAGACACCACTGTAAAATTACTTGACACCTTTACGCCGTCCCATAAATCAAAATTAAGTCAAGTTTTTTGGCAAGTGAAGGCACACTTCAGTCAAGTGCAGGAAGTGACAATATCGGCACTTGAGCACGTTCTTAAGAGGTCCTTTAGGTTCTTCAAAACCCCCGCTAAGACATGCTGGCGCCGCATGCTATTTATGATAATTTTTACCAGGAAAGGTATTCGGAGAGCTTTAAAAAATAATCAATGATGTAATCATTGATGTAGCAATTGTTACATCAATGGATGTAATCCATTCGCGTCTACTTTAAGCCGCTATATGAAAGCTTTTTTATTTTATTTTTTACAAGCTGTACCCGGCAGATGTTGTTTTGCCCTTAAAAAATAAAAATCTAGAAACCGATTGCAGCGCCATCAACCGGGACCAGTTGTTAATCTAAACCATTCTCGAATCTACTTGAAATAACACAAAAAATTTAATCAAAACCGGATTCACCGTTAAAGGGGTGTTCAGCGGCGCCACCTACCGGGTCCAATCGTGAATCTAAACCATCCCGGGATCCACTTGAATACACAAATATAATTTCAATTTAATAAAACAACTGGCCCATAGTAGAGAAGATCGGAGGAGCCTCCACCGACAAAAGTACAGCTCTGTTAAATGATAGATAGATAGATAATTGACTAATAAACCCATTTTAAGTTAGTCAGTGAAAATGATATTAAATCTAGGGATTTGCTAATACTTTCACTGGCACGCCTCAAATCACGCCTCGCATCAATATAAAAATATCTTTAAAATCGGAGTTTTATGAACAAACACAAACGGCATTGTTTAAAAACGATTCCAATGAATATAACCAACCATACAATAATGCATCAACCCAACAAACTTTAACAACCCAGTAATCCTATTTCGAATTTATGTTCAAACAACGATACTTTGTTTCAAATATCACAAAAGGCATGAATTGTATGAAAATGTTTTCTAAAGTTTTTTTGTGTACGTGAATAAAACAGTGATAAAAGTTCTCAAATGTCTGAGTCAGGCTATGAAATGGGCTTTGCATAAATTTTAGGATTATTTACTAGCCTCCTGCTTAAATACTGGTGGCGTTTTAGCCGGTGTTTAGATAAAGGCGGTCACACACACTCCGATCCACCGAACAGATCTACCTGTGCAGGGTATGACTACACAGGTAGTCATGAGCATGTATAAGAGGAATACACATGTACTTTTTTTAACCGGTTGAAAATTAGAAAACAATTTACCCTATGGTGTGCAGTATACCGGATCATCTTCTATATACGCTACCCATCTAGTAGATCTTTCCAGTAGACCGCAGTGTCTGTGGCCGCCATAACTCTATAGTTTAAGAGCCAGCTTACTAATGAAGTTTAGCATGAAGAATATAAAAAATATAAATTTCTGTAAATACAGTAATAAAGTAAATCGCAGGTAAATTATATTGATGTAAAACAGCGAACGGAAAACATATACATCTGACTGGGTAGGAGCTAAGATTTTATTATTTATTGATGTGTATACGCAAAGTAGACGTCTGCCGCGATCAATATACATTTTTAAGACTATAATAAACAAAATATATCAATGGCAGATCTGGTCAATTACTTTCAATTTTTTTTAGTATATTCAAAATTGTCTGCCATAGGTAAATCCGCGCGATAATGGTCTGCCATTCTTATTTTCCGATAATAATAAGCCTATATTTTTAAATATCAAAACGGCAGCCCTGGTTAAATGGATTTAAAATTCGTCAAAAATCGATACTGTCTTACCTCAGCGCTCGTCGCGTCCACAACTTAGAGCTTAGTGAGTCCCCGTACCATGCATGGTAGGTATAGGTGCTTCAATGTACAAAACCTCAGGTCTGGTCAAATACATACAGGTAGCCGATCACTGATTCCTAAGCTACTACATTACTCACCGGATCACAAGAAATACAAAAGAAAACTATGTACTAGATCTACTTCTTCCAAGCACTTGTTTACTAAATTGTAGGTTTAATTTATTATTTGGCTTTAAAATAAAAATTCCTTCACCTCGAAACACGCAATATTCTTCAAAATACTTCCACTTAATGGAAAATGTCTACCGTCGTCTATGGTCGTTTGCAAACCAGGAACGATGCCAGCTCGTTGCCACCCACAAGGATGGGACAGAGAAGATGGCATACGGTATTGATAGAGGAGAGGGTAATGGCTGGTTAACAATCACAGCATAAGGACAAAACAAACAAATTCAAAATAAAAACCAAAAAATGTTTTTTGAAGTAAGAAAACGAAAAAGTGATACTAAAAAGAGATTTTATTACAGCCCATAAATGTTCCACTGCTGGGCTTCCAATTATACTAAAAAGAGATAAACACATAAATCTGTGGGACTAAGCCCGCGAGAGAATGAAGTAGAATACATTATACAGCGTTTCATACTACTCGGTCTCCTTTTTGTGCGGTGCTTCGTGGCCTCCTAAGTCTTGTCTACTAAGCGTTGTAGATATAATTACGTTCGCCTGTATTATCTCTGACGTTTCACTTCATCTGCGTGTGAACTGCACAAACACACAATTTTTTTTCTACATCTTGAAGGCGGTGTAAAATGACTATATTTTGCTAAATTGGTGTTATATTTAATGCTTTTAAGTTGCGCAATACATTACAAATAATATATTAAGCCGTAGAAATTGCACCACTGGCATGCGTATACAAGTTTACCATCTCGATAAGTGTAGGTAGGCACTTTTTAACAAGAGTTGCTCTGGATTTCCCTAGGATCCACTCTTCAAATCCTGATTTTGTGACAATCGGACCACCTCGGGAGTATCCTCTTTCGAATAAAAAATATTTGATAAGAGAAAAAGAGAAATCGCGTAACAAATACAAAAGAAAACATACAAGCTAATTGAGAACCTCCTACTTTTTGAAGTCGGTAAAAAAACCAATTACAATTAACCAGAAACGACAGATTCAAACTTTCCTTTCCACGAAGTCTTACGATATTGGAAACAGGATGAAGCCATTCTACAATGACACCTAGGTAGTTCTACGTGATTGGACGTGTCGTTAACTTGTTCCTTTGGGTCAGGGCTTCTCAAACTAAGGTACCTGTTTTAAGACTTTTAGTAGGTATTACAGTTGGGCGTGGGACGCGGTTCGATTATCTTAGCGTCAGCAAAATAAATTTATCGCTTCAAGTGTGGATCGAAATTCAATATATAAAATATTTGACTAGGGCTTTTCCCCTGTCTCTGCTAGCACAGTTGGAGATTTATGAATAATAGTATTTTATTAACACATTGAAAACTAATTGAATACACCAGTTTTAAGCCAAAACGAACAAGAAAAAAATAAATTTGAATTTTAATTTATTAGGAATTAAGGAATATTTGGAATGTGTACTTAAGTCGCAAAAACTTAAGACAATACTAAATAAGGTAATAGGATAGCTCACTACACAATACATCCACATAAATGAGCGCAGTTTTAAAAACATTTTACAAAATTACTGTAAAGTTCATACGAAACAACCGCACGGGGTCCTTAATTTAATATTATTATTATATTTACATAGGTTACTAGCTCTAACGTTGAAGTTAATGAAAATGGAGATGTGAACAAACATTTTAGTGTACATAAAAATCTTTGTTGAAATTAGAATGTTCTAGAATAAGTGGCCTTAGGCATTAAGATCTAGCACGGGCACCGCATCTATACACGTTGACCTTTATCAACGTATCTGATACGACTCGACGAGCCAATGAGGTACGTTCGTTTCATCGGCCATGTCCTTTTTTACCGTGAGAAAATAATTACAATTATAATACGTCATATTGAAAAAGTATAAGCTAATGCGTTTACAGAGGCCAAGAGCAGTCTTTTGGACGACTGAGATATTTGCCATATCCGTTTGATAGATGTATATTTGGAGAATTTTAGGGCCTCTTGCTGTGTAGCAAAAGCGCCGGCAATCGCATCAGCGGCTGAAAGGTTGCTTGCCAGTGTATGAAGGCAACTCGAGTCTCATACGACCCATCTGCCAGGACACCAATAAGGTACATCACAATAATCATGTTTTAAATACTTATAAATGTTGCCAATGCATAATACATTTGTAACCCCTGATGAAAGTTAAAAGATTTTTCTAGAATGCTCTTTGTGAAATCCGAACAATCCCTTTCAAGATTTTTAAAATAAATGTCCATTGCGTCGATGCAGTCAATTGGAAAGGTATTATAGATTTATGTGTTAAAATATAACCATAAATCTTTCGAATTAATATTTTATAAGGCACCTTCACTTGCAAGATTAAATCTTGCACAAGATATATTGAAAATTAAAAACGTGACGATTCAGTAAAAGTTCATTTCAAGACTTTATGTCTTGAAGTGGCATAAAAGCTTCAAGTCTTATAAATTCACATCAACTAATTAAGATACTCTTTATCATGTAACAAAACGATAATGCCGCCTATATTTTGTACTAACGTAATTACGGCAAAAAATATATATGAGGAGTGAGTAGCATATTTAATTATTTATTATTTTAAAAGTATTGTTATGAGTTGCAGGACTCGGATTACAATGCCGTTAAAATTACTATAGTAACACGCGCAAAGTCCGTCAATAAATAGATTATCGAATGTAGTACACACGTCTTGCTTCACTTGTGCTTATCGCTCGATTGTATCACCCCTCCGTTAGGGATTGCTTTACACTGTCCAAATACAATATGTCTACTCGACCGCGTGGACTGAATTTCCAAGAATCACACCTGGCTAATGACTACCATGAAGATTACAATGCACAATGGGCTGTTTTTCTAATCACAAAGTAAACAAAAGAAGGCGGCCATGAAAGCGTTTCAATGTTATTAGCTCAAACACCGACGGGTAATAAATGTGCTTTGTTTACAGATATGCAGGTGGCCCAAATTGTAACAGTGTGTTGTGGGTGTTTACTCCAATGGGGTGGTGCGTCCATGTTGGTTACCCCATTGTATGGGGTGACGCACCACTGGCGAGTGCCCATGGCTCAATCGCCGCGGGAGCTAGACTCCATCCATGGAGGGTATACAAAATAAGACGACTCCTTTTATACTCTAGACGTATTTATTTGATTAATTTAAGATTTAACTTAAGACTACCAACGTGAAATATATCAACTACCAACTCCACAAATTCTTCAAATTTTCAATTCACTATTATATTATGGCGGCATATATCTGACAGCTTCTGTGGTTAAGTTCCCTAAGCCTTCCCCGATCTCACATTGTTGTTCTAGCAAATGTAAATCTAGCACTAAAATTGTAACAAAACTTTTAGGCTATGAGTTCTACTTACACTAGATTTCTATTTTATGAGTTTACTAACCAAGATATGAATTGATTCGAAATAAAATGATTATTATTATTATTATTATTTTCTGACATACGTCCGTCACAGACCGATGGACTCACATTACGAAATGTTTATTTTTCCCCAAAGTAGCTAAAAACATTTTTTTTATTGCAGGAGTTCAGCTGACAGGCAGACGGCCCAGTTGATGGAAAGCGGTCACCTTCGCCTTGCAACACCAAAGGTGCTACAAATACGCTGCTGCTCTCTTAAGGGAGACTGGAACCTAGTCACTAATGCCGGAACACTACTCAAGGTCATTATGGCGACATACTTTAGATCAGGGGTGGTAGCCATCCAGTCGGGCAAATACCCTACCACCTGGCTGTGGGTACATAAAAATAAAGAATTCTCTATGAAATAGCAGCGTGTTTTCAGCGTAAATCGCAGTCATATATCGTAGTCAGACTTAAATTTCCTATACCGGATATCCAATGTTCGAGAAACATTCTTTCCAACAATAACAATCACACTGCCCCATAAAAGGCTATTTGGCATAGCAATTGTCTGACACCAATCATATTTTTATTGCTTACTTGCTTTTGTATTCAAAATAACATTATATGTATGCATTCGGTTTAAGCACAAAGCTGTTTCAGCTCTTTGAAGTCGTTCGTTGCTAACGTTGCATATATTAATAGTCAGTGCTGTGCCAAAATTAACATAAGCAGTTCAGTTATTGTAGAGTAAGCGTTTCTTAGTGCATCGGGATGTTTATTACGATGAAGGACAACAAATATTTAATATATCTACTAGAAGACAATAGGCCTCTTATAGAAATTTGTACACATAATAATGACCTTAAAAAAATGTTATGAGGATTAGAGTTTTTCACGTGGCTTTGCTCTCTATTTCATGAAAATTAAATCCTTCTACATCATCATCGTCGTATGTCTAATTATATATATATATATATATATATATATATATATATATATATATATATATATATATATATAGTATATAGTACTTTATTTTTATTTTATTTTATTTTTTTATAATACACCACCAAAAATTTTATATTGAAATTTTGTTAAGATCTCGTTAGACACTGGTTTGCCTGGAAGAGATCGCTATAACAATAAGGCCGCCCATTGTTCTAATGCAATTGTATCCATATCAATTAAGTATATGGTGAACAATAAAGAGTTTTAATTAATTCATTCATTCATTCCTTATTCCTAATAACACTTACATTTTGATGGTGGTTTATCTTCGATCGCGTAAATTTAGATCCGTATTCCACAGAAAATAATTATCCTATTCTTCGGGATATACAGTGTTTTATGTTCATTCCAATTTTTTTTAATAGTTCTCTATGTGCCTTTGTAGTTTAGTGGTTAACGCACTTGCGCCATAAACATAATAACGCAGGTAAGAAAAAACAACAAAATTATAATAAACTACTATAGATATATATAATGAAATAGATTATAATAATCGAGTAGTGCCGAGGCCACGGGTCATAGCGTGAACCCTACTCTCTGACCTCGCCAGGCGTGGGCCCACCCTTGTGACTGGGGCGAGCCTTTTCTAAGCATCTAAGAGGAACGCGCAGGCACCTAAACGCCCTCTCGCGGCATTGTGGCGGGTGGAGGCCGTGTCAATTCCCCGATGGCCTCAACATCGACAGCCGCATATCTGTGACGTACATTTTACACCAGGACCGACCTTAACATTTTTTGCCGCCCCCACCGAAGCTTAAGAAAACTTCGTTAACCAGAAAAGTTTTTAAGTTGAGTTAAGACATTAATATTAATACAAATTTTAGTAACGAAAAATTGTTTTATTGTAAAACAAAATTTACATCTCTTTTTATTGGGGGTTTAGTAGATCAAGAATTTTTGTAGACAATTTTGCAAGCATTTTTGCGTAGGCAGTTGCCCTAAAAAAATTGAGAGGCCGAGCTCAGAAATGGGACAATTATGGACTGTTAATAATAAGCTTTTAACTAATAGTAGCTTCGGTGAACCTGCGGCCTACTTCTTCACACCACTTAGCTACTCTCACCCATGTTGCTCCTCGCCAATCTTGTACGGCAATTTTAGGGCCCGTGCAGTGAGTGGCGAGTCACCGTCTGCCCATTTTATCCATGTTCCCCGAACATTGCGACGGGCAGGCGCCAAAGTCCCAACAGCCTCAGATCCCTAGTTCCACAGGTAGTTCATCCCAATAGCCCAGTAGCTTTTGTTCTCATTCCCTACAATAGACACAGACAAGCCCCGGTTAGTGTACACCGGGGCTTGTCTTTGTGTGCATATTTACATCGTGTAGACAGGGATAATCGCCGGTCTGTGATTTACATTAAATTTATGGAAGGGTCCTCTAAAGTCCGGGCCATCTTTACGGCCCGTAGTATATAGAAACATATAAGTAAAAAAAATATGTGTGTGCAGTTCACAGGAAGTAGAAGTGAAATTTTAGAGAATATACAGGCTAACATAATTATATCTACAACGCTTAGTAGACAAATGTGAACTGCACCAGCACATTTTTGCATTTCTATTCTATTATAGACGTCATTATTCTTAGGTATTTTGATCCTTATTCGTAATAATTCAATCTAAATTACACTTTAGGTCACTAGCATAAAGTTCAAAATTCAATGCACTGTTACACACGTAAGTGTATCTATGTATCTGTTGATCTCCGTACAAGAGAATATCTGCCTTAAGTATATGCAGATTGAGCTAAAATTCATTTGAAATCTTTTAAGTTTTATTTAAAGTGATAATTAATACTAACGGGTGAAGAGAAATGTATTTTATTTCGAATTAAATAAGGTTAAATTTTATGTGTTTATCTCTTTTTAGTGTCGCTTTTTCGTTTCATCGAGTTTCAAATCACAAAGATTGTAAAGAAGTTCAGCTTTCCACTAATAATAAAACTTAAAGTACTAATACACTTAATCGAAGCGCCGCACACACAGACAGATGACTCAGTAGCTAATACGGGTGGATTTGATTGATCGTGAGCAGCGATCCGTAACGGTGAATGACTGCATCCGACTGTTGTTATTTCAGTACCTATTCGTAAGTACCAATTGGCTGCTTTCATTTTGAATTCCTACTTTCATTGCAACCACACTTTCGTTTATCCTATTAATATTATAAACGCGAAAGTTTGTAACAATGTATGAATGTATGTATTTTTGATATTCTTTCACGCAACAAGTTCTCAGTGGATTTTGATGAAACTTTACAATAATACAGCTTACACATCAGAATAACACATAGGCTATAATTTATAAAGATATAGTGTGAATTATCCAAAATATAACGATTGTCCATCACCACACGGGTGTGACCGCGGGGCGCAGCTAGTCTATATATTATAATATTATAAAAGTGTAGTCTTTTGTTTTTCATATTTTTGGTGTTTCACTAAAAAACTATCGAGCCGATTTCGATGAAGTTTTCGCTGATCGGAATTCACCGACTCTCTGATCTGAGGTACTTTATATTCTGGGAATTCCGCTGGAGTTTCCTTAAGAGAGGTTTAAATAAAGATAAAATCTTTAGCAGAACAATTGTAGTTGTGTATACCTTTAGTATAACCTTACTTATTCCGAGTTATTACGGGAATTTCAGAGATTCATGTGTTTTCATACTGAAAAATCCATGTCCCTGCTGAAATTAACCTTTTATTGGCTTTTATTAACTTGGCAAAAGTCGCGGGCAAATACTAGTTATACATATATAAATGTAATTTCTCTGTGTTTCTATTATGCTTGTACTGGCTAACATTCCTGCACATAATGCGCGTGTTTGATTGATTATTATAGTATTTATTTTGGAAAATTTGTTGGCATATTAAATTGTTGGTGTTGATTGGATTAAGTTTCTTAGGTATATTGCAAACTATGTTTTACGAGGTCAATAACACTAGTTTTTTTATAGCCGATTTCTGTCTTACTATTCATTTACTAGCCTTACTATCCTTGAATTTTGACATTACTTGTATGGAGCTTATGTTAAATGTTAACTGGTAGTAAGGCTAATAAACGGTACATTAGAAAACAAGCATAAAAAATTGAATTCTAAAAATTTCCCACTAACCCACTATCAACTATCCCATTTTCCGGTATGGAAAAATATCTCTCTCTCGGTATTGAAAGTTTATTTTTAAGTTTATATTTATTATAGTTTTACTTCGAAAAGTTGTAACTGTAAAACATAATGTTAATAATTAAAATTATACTAAATAAAACTGTACATACAAATTAAAATAAAATAAAAATAAAAATTAATCTAGCTAGTGCCAGACCGCTGTCAGTTAGAAACGTGCCCAAAATCTGGCTTCATTACCTCGCTGTATGGCAACGCTAATGCGTTGTCCGAGGTAATAGACCAGTCTTTTGGTCACATGCGAAGTCTACCAGACGTTTCGCTATGTATTGAAAGTATTATACATACCCAATTTCAGCTAACACGATCCCCTAGTTATGCCGTGAAAGCGTAACAGACAGTTGCTTACGCATTTATGTTATCAGTATGTCCCATTTGACGTAAGCATTCCGAAACTTTAGTATTCATGAATATTTAAAAAACCGTCTATCCGAGCGGAACGGAGAAATAATACAATTACGTGCGGCCTGTCGTAAGAGGCGACAAAACAACCCACAGCCAGGTGGTAGGGTGTTTGCCGTAATGGTAGAGTGTGCCGCCATAACAACTTTTTTTTTTGGAGCGGGGGAAATGCTGTTTACGCACAATACCTTGGGTCCTGGCAAGGGATCAGACCTGCATCGGTCGGGGGTGACATTACTGCATGCAATAGTAATCCACCCGCGATCGACTCAGCTTGTGTGGCGACTCAAGAGAAACTGCACGGGCAGCAACCTAATACCCACTAAAACCACCCTCCTCCCATGTGCCCCGCGCTTTGTTGTGTAGGAAAGGCTGAGACTTAGAACATAGTTACGCCCAGCCGCGCCATAACAACCTTGAGTTATGTTCCGGCATTAGTGGCCAGGTTCCAGTCGATCTTTAGAGAGCGGCACCACATTGGTAGCAACCTTGTGTTATTAATGCCCATATGCGATGGAAACCGCTTTCCATCAGGTGGGCCGTCTGCCTGTCTGCTCAACTCACGTTATAAAAATAAACGAAAAAAAACAATACCTCTTGAAAATGTATACAGCTTCTCTCTTAATATTATCTAAGTTTTGGCGACTAGTATACATAATTAAACTATATTATTATTTGATTTTCATTGGTCCGACGTTTCGGCCACTTTTCAGCAGCCGTGATCACGTAAGACAAAAATGTCAAGTGTCAATTAGTATTAGTTAAAGTTTAATTTAGCTTACCGCTCACTTGTTCTTTTTAAATATTTAGTTTTAATTTTGTTTATGGTTATTTTTTACTCTATGGGAGCCTAATCTAATATACCTACGCTACGCAATATGTTGTGGCTTGAAGAGAAGCGGCGCAGGAAACTATTCACACAAACATAGCTAGCTCTAATAATTTTATACAATATTAAAATTGGAGGTACAAATAATTCTCCTTTCTTGTATGCTACTTTCCGCTTTAGTAAAAGTAGAACATAAAATAAATGTTAAATAGGTATACCTAACATTTATTTTTCCAGGCTTTGACGTACTCTAAAGGGATAATGAACTGGGACTTTGTTTGACTTAGTTGGGATAATGAATGTATGTACTCTTCTATACCCTTTTAATAATGAACCCGCAATCTTATTTGATGAGCAAATTCGCTGCTTTTGTGTAAGCGACATCCCCGTTTCTCCCCTCAGGGAGACAAGGCCGCTCGTCTAATAAACCTATATATGTTATATATACATATACGAAAAAGCCTCCAAAAGTCGTCCGTTGAAGAGGAAATGAGGATTTGCGTCGAAACCGCCGCCAAAACTTAAGAAGATTGAATTAAATGGCATTCCGCCAAAGTGGCTGAATAATTTATTGGGTACAGAGGTTCCGGACAAATGGGCCCCCGGAGTCTGAGCAATAAGTGCCACCAACTAACTTTGCTTTGACGATTTAATCCCCGTTCAGTGTATGGCCTATATTGCTATTTCGGACTGAGTTTGAAAATACATACAATCACAACAGCCTTTGCTTCACATCGGTTGATGCATAATACAATCTAAATCTGTTACGGGAAGTCCACATTCACACGGCTTTGACCACGGTCTGAAATAGCGTGAATAAAGCGTATTCCTCATTATGAGCAGAGGTTCTTGGAGCGTCTTCTTGAAACAGTAATACACCGTTTGGAAATGGACACATAAAATAGGAAGTAGATCTAATTTATTATCAATCAATAACTTTTTATTGTGCACCAATACAAACAAAGAACTTACAGACTAAAACTATGTCTCATTATGCACGAGGCCGGTCTTATCGCTAAAAAGCGATAGATCTCTTCCAGACAACCCCAGGAATGAATTGAGAATATAATGATGATGGTGGTATACATAATACATAGCACAATTTATTACATTCTAGTAATAAATATATTTAATATTTAAGAGATTGTACTATGTATTGTACTATGATGCGTAACTTTGTATGGATGTTTGTTGTTCGATCACAATGGCTGAATGGATCTGCATGAAATCTAAGACAGAGATAGATTATAGTCTGGAGTCACACAAAGGCTACTTTTTATCCCGGAAAAGTGTATGGTTCCCGTAGCATAACATTGACGCCAGGGAAGCCGCAGCCAGAAGCTAATTTTATATTATATGTCGCTTACATTGTTCTTTCATAACATTCTATCTATGGTGACTTGTTAATAGTTCACTATCACTATGTGTTATTATTATAACTAGTGGTCGCCCGTGGTCGTAATTCGACAATAAAAATTGTTGTCAGACATTATCCGCCGGGCTCTTGTCACCACCGGGACCCCAGCCATTTTAGAGCCAAATGGACTGTGTCGCGACGATGGCAAGAGACCGGACGGGATGTCTTTGGTGCCATGGAAGATGGGACGACCATTAGTTTGGGACGCAACGTGCGTTGACACTTTGGCAGCGTCCCATCTTCCCGATACGGCTGTGGTAGCTGGTGCAGCTGCCGCCCGACAAGAGGACCTAAAACGCCGTAAATATGCATCCATTGGCAATGGATACATATTTGCGGCTTTTGGTGTCGAAACTCTCGGGCCATGGGGTCCAGAAGCCCATCGCCTTTATCGAGACCTATCAAAACGGCTGATAGATGTCTCACGAAACCAAAACGCTGGCCTGTATTTTGGGCAACGCATAAGCATTGCCATACAACGTGGTAATGCGGCCAGCGTTTTGGGAACGTTCCCAACTGACGGTGATTTGGGACCTATTTACTATTTGTAGTTTGTATTTTTTTATAAATTAAGTTGTATATATATTTTTAGAATAGGATGTATTTGTTTATTTTAATTTTAAGTTTGTCTGTATAATACTTATATGAAAAATGTCAGACTATACTTCTATAATCACAGATTTCGCCAAGGCAAATATAGGCAAAAGAGTATTATGCGTGTGTGTCAAATATATGGTAGTGTTAGTAATGATTTTTTGTTGATTTAATATATTTATTATGCATAATTAAAAAATTATTAGCATTCGTCGCTTCTTCTCTATGTAAACTATAAATGTGTGAAATTTCATACTCCTCCGTCCGCGCAATTTTTGTAAAAAGGTGTACAAAGTTTTTGCTTCACGTGTTAATATATAGATGGGAATATCTGATAGTCATCCTAAAATTGTAAAATAATATAACAGGCTCAGTAGCTTGCATATAGGTACCGTGCCGTGTATCTATAGTTAATGTATGTACAATACCAATTCCACAGTGCCGGGCTTACCGCTTTCTCCGCATGTTTTACAGAACAAATTTTGGGGGTTTTATAAATATCTGTTTACTCCCATACTCCGTGTAAGACCCTATTAGCTAAATAGCCAGTTGGGGAGGCAGTTATTTTTAAACGAGTCATTAGCACCCTTGCTTGGAGACGTGATGTTTTACACTCATAACCGACATGAAAAAACGAAGATGGTAAATTGTTTATTCAAGGTTCTCTTTAATAAATATTTTTTATTATTATAATAAAACTACGTTTTAACGGTTTTAAGCAAGCGTGGCGGATATACGAGTACTGTCCTCGGGGTGAAGGTAAGGAAAGGAATGCTCCGGTG
Organism: Dendrolimus pini; assembly: GCA_949752895.1. Classification (NCBI taxonomy): domain Eukaryota; kingdom Metazoa; phylum Arthropoda; class Insecta; order Lepidoptera; family Lasiocampidae; genus Dendrolimus; species Dendrolimus pini. The sequence continues at coordinate 16,497,337 of OX457144.1, read as the reverse complement.
GTTCGGGCATGTGGAAAGAATGAATGATGGAAGAATGACTAAACAGATATACAATGCAAAAGTGGATGGATGAAGAAGTCGCGGAAGGCCACGACACACCTTCCATGATCAAATTGATCATGTACTAGCAGAAGGTGATGTCAGGAGCCTTAAGAACAGACGAGCGTGCATGACAAGAGCTATGAATGTCAAAGAAGAAAGTGAGGTGTGTAAGAATAAGCCTAAATGGCGCTCTATTGTTCGTGCCTACCCCGCAAGGGACCTGGCGTGAAGTTATGTATGTATGTATGTATGTGTGTCCTTTTCCCTATAGTGGGAGGCCCGAGCCCAGCATTGCGATATTTATGGGCTGTTATTATTATTCGTGTTGATAAATAAAGAGTCACGGGAATATACCTATATTGTATAATCTTTCGGCTCTTGAAAGACTTAGTGAGTTGTAGGTCACATTATATTGTGTCTATCTCTAGTGAGCTAGATGAGTGAAACAGTCCTACTGAGCGAAATAATTATATCTCTCTTTTTTTTTTAGTGAGCCGTTTCGGACAAGTCTAATTTCACCTAAAACATGAAAGATAACGAGCGTTTCGATGTAATGTCATTATCTGGTCTTGTTAGTACCGTGCTGATCGGGGATGTCATGTTTAACATTTTTAGACGGGGCGCCATGTTTTTTTCACGCCGCTCCATTTCTCCCCTTTTTATATAGGGACGTGGTAAAAATCGGTATTGACGCTTTAATGAACTGGGAATGATTCGTCATTTTGATTTATTTTTGGGGTGTAGATTGAAATAGGACCGTGGTATTGGTTTGGCGTATAATCATAATGTATTATTATGCAGTCCTAACTATGTTAGGGGTAAAGCGCGGTCTGAAGCCCCCCCCCCCCCCCTCTTAGATTGTGTGTAGGCAATGTTTGTTTTATCGTCGCTTCTTCTCTATAAAACCAAAGTGTGCGCAATTTCATGCGATATTCCTCCGTCCGCGCAATTTTCGTAAAAAGGGGTACAAAGTTTTTGCTTCACGTATTAATATAATATAGATTATATTACTCAAGATTTAAATTAAAACTTTGGTCTTCGTGCTCCCACTTATAAATAAAAAAATATTTGCAAATAATTGATTATCACTTATTTTGAATAACTTAGTTTATTTTAATTTAATTTATTAATATTAGCATATATTAGGAAATAACTATTGGACTCTTACATATATAGATAGACATAAAGATTTTTGGAAATAGGTTAAATTTTATATCGCATCTAACAGCCAGACGATACGAGAGATACCAAAGACTTCCTCTGTTCACTTCTAAAGTACTCCAATATTAATTTCATAGCTGATCTATAACATTGGAATAAATTTAATCTTTAAAGTAGCGAAGTATTTTTTATTGCATGAGTTCAGCAGACAGGCAGAAGGCCCATCTGATGGAAATTGGCTACCATCGCGTATGGATATTTGCAACACCAAATGTCCTACAAATGCACTGCTGCTCTCTAAAGGGAAATAAGAACATGGCCACTAATGCCAGATCACAACTCAAGGTTGTTATGGCGGCATTCTCTAGACCAGCACCTGACTGTGGAGCAGGAAACTGTATTCTTTCTCCATTCCTGCATTCGAACTATCTATAGGTACTTGGCACGTAGAATATTCTCGAAATACTTCACATTCGCGAAGCAGCAAAACACTATCGATAAATCAAACTTATTGAAACGAGAGCTTTAACATTAAAAGGCATCCAAGTATTCCTAGCACCCAATAAAACTACGAAACGACATTATACGTGTTCGTAACAGCTGCTGTAAAACCAAACACCGATTAAATGCTAAAGAATGTTAATATTACTCTGTTTTTATTAATCCAAACGCTGCTATAAGCGAAACTACATTTTCACCCATTTAGAGCACGTAAAATACTTGATTTACCATTTTTGTAGCAGTAAATTACACATTAAACACGACAGTACATTGACACATGTAACCTGTTCGAAAAGCAGTGTGTATTACCATTTTAGGAACTATGTCGTGATAGAGCAGCCATACTCAACTGATTTTATATGGGCTGATTAGATCAAATTCCACGAGCCGCAACCAGGGCTTGAAATACCGGTAAAAATGTGGTATCGTTATTTATGCTAGTTTCAGTTTAATAAATATAATTATAAAACTTACCGTTAATTCTAGTGCATCTTACCGGTAAAAAAATATAACGTTAATTTTTTTATTTGTAACTAGCTGCCCCGGTAGATGTTATCCTGCTCTGAAAAAATAAAAATCTAAGATCCGATCCCAGCGCCACCAACCGGTTCCAATCGTGGATTTAAACCATCCGAAGACCCAGTCAAACACACAAAAACAAAATCACCAAAATCGGTCCAAGTGCTTAGGATTCTAGAACCCGATCTCAGCGCCACCTACCGGTTCTAACGGGATAAGAAGTATCCTATATCCGTCTCCTGGTTCTAAGCTACCTCCCCATCAATTTTCAGCCAAATCGGTACAGCCGTTCTTGAGTTATAAATAGTGTAACTAACACGACTTACTTTTATATATTATAGGTTTTACCGTTATATGTTCTGTTACCAACGTCAAATCAAATCAAAAACAATTTGATTAAGGTTTAGGTTCCTATGTACCAATATCCGAATTGGTATTGATTGCATATCCATCAATAGCGCGACAGATGCTATTCCAAGATCCATTCAGACCTACCACCTCTACTTCATTAATCTCTTTAGATTATATTGTAACATTAAAGTGGTATGTTTAATAACATTTGTTATGAAACATACCAAAGCGCTTCGAGTCCACCTTATGCGCACCGCAAAGGAGCGGATATCACTGACGGAGTCTGTTTTTCCCTAAACCTACAACCTGGGTGTCGTCATGTTGCTAGGCGGTAGGGCATTTGCCCGACTGGATGGCTACCACCCATGGTCTTAAGTATGTCGCCATAACAACCTTAAGTTGTGTTCCGGCATTAGTGGCCAGGTTACAGTCTCCCTTAAAAGAGCAGCGCATTTGTAGCACCTTTGGTGTTGCATATGTCCATTGACGATGGTAACCGCTGTCCATCAAGTGGGCCGTCTGCTTGTCTGCTGAACTCCAGGAATTTAAAAAAAAACAAGTCTTGTGTGGATAGGTACCTTCTAGGGAAGCGTGCTCGATCTTAGACCATATCTCCGCTTAAAATTTAGCGAGATAATGGTCAAATTCAAACCTATACAGTTAAAATCTCATTAAAAAAAAACTTGACACTGAACCCTAAAACACTTCAAATCCTACAAAAAGTGAAGCCACTAACACTAACTATCGCAAGCAGTCAATAAAACTCAAAGTGACATCGTAATAAAAGTAAAAATACCTAGCAGTCGTCTCTCGGTGTAACAAATTGAATCCACATTGATTTCTTAAGTGCCTAAAAGACCCTTTAAAATTGAATAAAATGTTCAAGATTTATTGGAAATATAGATAGATAGATAACAGTTTATTGTTCACAAAATATACAACACATTTACATGGTAGAAACATGGTAGGGAGTGTTCTAATGAGCTATTTGATTTGGTGCCTACGTCGCCCTTCTACCATCGCACCACTCGCCGGCGATTGTGAGTTCATCCACATTACCTGGACACTTGGAAGTCCTCCACGGTGCGTGGCGGACGCTCCTTCATGCCATATTTGTCCGGATTATGGAATGAACTCCCTGCCGCAGTTTTCCCAGAGCGCTACAATATGGGGCTCTTCAAAAAGGGCGTGAAAAGATACCTAAAACCTTAACGAGGTAGGCAACGCATCGGATCCCCTAGTGTTGCAGATGTCCATGGGCGACGGTAGTCACTTATCACCAAGTGATCCGTTTCCAGTTTGCCTAGCTATCTGCCAGTTAAAATCCCTTCAAAATCGGTCCAGCCGTTTCGGACACTTTAATTTTATTTATTTGTATAATTGTACCGATAGTTTACTTTGGTTGATTCATCGAAATTAAAAGACAAAAATAAACCGTCTAATATCAGCTTGAGCATCGATTCACGACTAACCTTCTTTCTTAAAACAAGAATCTCGAACACAAAGGCTATCTTATCAACAAAAGAAATGAGATGGAAAATTCATATCCAACTCAAAGTCAGAAACATTCTTCCCTTACAAAAGAACAACATTTACTCTATCTTACTTTATCAAAACAATTACTTATTTAATATGAAATAAATGATGTATTAAATTAATTAAATTCACGATTTTCATTCCGACGACTTTCTTTAGCCGCTCTTGGTATAATGAGGCGGAGTCAATGGATTTTTAGATCCCCTAAATATAGTTACTTCTACGCCTCTTTCGTATATGCCTCTGCTTACCAGTTCTTATATATTACCGACAGTTGGTTCATTTGCCTATCGGTGAAAATTTTACGTAAGCGCCGTACAAGTAATAGGAATAGTAAGATATAGAACCGGTCATACACATAGGGGATAATGTTATTCTTAGTGACATTAGGTTAGAAAACTGCCTAAGTGGTGCAAGCGTTCCGGCCAGGAACTCGCATTCTTTGAGTTGAGGACGCGAGCGCTAGCCATTACGTTATCACGACTATATAACACGGTACAAAAATATATAAGTAAACAGAATGAATATGAAAAATTCTCTTCGTGGCAAATGCCAGCCTCTAATATCACGGCAAACCCGACCTTTCCACGTTAATGTAGTGAGCCTCTATTAGTACAATGCCCATTAAAATCTCTACTATGAAAATTATGTGTGCTCAGCCCCTTGGTGCCTTTGATTAGAGCACTCAGCAACGATGCGAGTTGAAAATTATAATTTTGTTATGCCGGTGGGAAAGTTAGAGTTGTGACACATTGACGCTTTTTCACAGTGCATACCTATTATATTCATTTGGCTTACTACTGATTAAAAAGACAAACTCCATACACAAGTAATATTATTTTTTGAACGGGTTTAAAAATAGGAGTACGTTCTCAATTCGTCATAACTTTATTGCTTCTAAACCGATTTCGTTGATTCTTTTTACGTTGTAGGTATTAAGTAAAGCTTCAAAATGGTGTCCCATCCATATAAATTACCTATTTTGCTATTGGACTTTGGGTTCTAGATATAGTAGAACATTTAGTAAAATCGGACAGAAAATGCGAAAATATTCCGGTATCAGCTATAACTCTATTTGTTTCTAAGCCGATTGTGTTCATTCTTTGTGCTTTACATTCAGCACATATTTACGAAATATAGTCATCTTTATAATTACTTTCCATTTGTACTTGCCAATTTATATGTTTTTACATTACACATTTTATTTTTTACATTTTACATACAATTACATTTTTTTTTATTATACATCAATACAAAATGAACTATGTTGTATTCACAGAACAATTTAAAATTACATTATAATCGAATACAATGCTGAAGACTATTTAAGTAGAATACTGAGCCCAGATCACCGTCTTATATGGGTAAAGTGTCCAAAAGGCTGGCTACGTTTCCTCGCTGGATCGCCATGATGATTTTTATGATTTACTTCGCGCAGATTTCCAGATGTAGAAAATATAAGTTTTTGCTCTTTCGTTACTCTTGAAGTCGGTTTCTTTTTTGCTACGAAATTGTTGTCTATTTATCGTAAGGTACATTACGTCTTGAGTATATTGGGCGCCAGGGCGCAAAAATTGATCTTTTTTATTTTATTTTTATTGCAGGAGTTCAAGAGACAGTCTGCCTACCCTGCTGCTTTCTTAAGGGAGAATGGAACCTGGCCACTAATGCCGGAACACAACTCAAGGTTGTTATGGCGGCATACTTAACACCAGAGGTGGTAGCCGTCCAGTCGGGCAAATGCCCTACCAGCTGGCTGTGGATTGTTTTTTTGCCTCTTACGACAGGCCGCCCGGCCGCAGGAAATTGTATTCTTTCTCCGTTCCTGCACTGATCTATTCAATCTACGCCCTTTTAACTAACAATAAATAAATACGTTCCAGCGTTGTAACATCTATTTGAATATGGCGCGCGAGTTTGTTGGACCTTCAGTTTTAATAAGATGTTAATTGGCTTGCACATCGCAAATCGGACTCAAGCAAGGCGAATATAAGGACCACGAGGCAAATTTATTCAATTACTAGAATATGCTTTGACTTCGTCCATGCTTTACTTGAAAAACCCGCTGGCTTCCCGGAATACAAAGTACCGCAGAACTTAAATAAATAATGTTAGCTATCGTAAAAACTATACCGGAATAAGCTAACTTTTATGCACCCGAATAATTACAAACCATTGTCGGGAAAATATTCGCGGGATTCCCAGGTTATACTGGGGCAGATGGGGCAGCTATGGCAGATTTCAAGTTGCTGTCGATCTCGATCAGCGAAAACCACATCGAAATCGGCCTAGTAGTTTTTACGTGAACCCCGAACAAACAAACCAACAAACACAAGAAATTAAAAAAAAATACATCCGTCGTTTATAGATTTTATTCCAGTTGTTTTTTTAATAGCTTCAATGTAAGGACTCGGCATGTTTAGATTTTATAGTATTATAGATTAAATGGAAGTCGTGGTAGCGTAATGGCTAGCGCCGAACTCAGCGAGCGCGGGTTCGATTTTGGCTGGAACACGTGCAGCACTTAGTCAGTTTTCTGATCTAATGTGCATATTGTTACAATTACCACGTGCAAACAACGGTGAAGGAAAACATCGTAATGCAACCTGCACATCGAAATAACCGATGTGTCAAACCTGCCAAGCCGCCTTGGACAAGCGTGGCGGGTATACTGTCTGTTCCCCCTATAATGGGAGGCCCGAGCCCCAGCAGTGCGACATTTATGGGATGATATGATTATATTATATAGATGTAAGGACCCTCATCAGTTCTTTACATAAATTCAAGAGTAATTATCGTCTTATAATTAAGGTTTAACATTGGAATGTAAAAATTACTTACATAAATGCGAACACCACTTGCACTGTAATATCTTCACTAATATTATTAAATTAAATACAAATATATAAGTTGTTAAGTGCTGTAAACAATGTTGATTATATTTTCATAAGTAGATAAGTAGGTATAATGAATGTTTGTAATTTTCAACACTAATATACCTAGTAGGTACTTATAAGACAACCGGCCTGAGCCCCCTGGGTCTCTACCCCCGGTGCTACGGTCCCCTAGCACCAATGGGTAATGGCGGCGATCCTGGCTAAAATACTAGATAGTACAATCCCCCGGCTATAAAAACAAGTATTACGCAGGTTCTTGCAGCTAATTTATAACTTTTGCCACAGATCGTTACTGCTTAGTTTAGTTTAGTACTGTTTAGTTTAAAAAAATCACAGGCAAGAAAAATCTATTATTACATAGACGTGGTTTCGAGACAATTTCAAAGGCAGACTTCTGATCTAATAGATACCTATACCTAATAAGTTTTACCTTCTAGTGTCGTCGTCCTTCAGTAACTATTAATCTATTTATTTATTTCGTTTTGGTAATATATGATAATTAATATTCTCATAATATAAAAATGCAGTAATTAATAACATATGATTCAACTATCTACTATGAAGTGAAAAACTACAAAGGTTGTAAGAACTTTGACTGGTTTGAATAAAATGCAATTAGTATTTATTGAGATATTATCGATTAGATGCTTTCTTATCGTTCCAAAACCAAATAACGAAAACAGTTTTCGGAACCTTTCATACTGCGTGGATTCTTACGCACTAATCCAATTTTTTGTTCCAGTTTGACTAACATAAGCTATCAGATCCTAGTAATATGCCGAGGACCTAAATATTTTTTATTTGTTTTAGTTCACTTTTGATAAGCTTCAGGATTTTTCACATCGGATAGGTTCCTAGTAATCCTAGTCGAAAATAATTATCGCCTCCAATCTCTTGAATAATACCTATCTCAATATCATGACATTCTGGGGTCAATAACAAAATTAAATAATACTTACTTTGCCTTTATAAGGAAAAGACAGGTGTAAAATAACAAAAAAGTATTAAAGATGAAATGAATAAAATTAGCGTTAAGAAATATATCGGAATCGTTTTTACCTTATTAAATCCGCTAGAAATCAGTCCAAGTTATTGTTCCGATAACAAAAAAGGCTCACCACATTTTTAAAACACAATAATGACCAACACAGAACACAAATTGTATGACACAAACAATTCTTGTTCACTAAGATGAATCACTCAAGAATGCACCGGTTAATCACATATATAACCACCTCAAACGGCTTTCGCATAACAAAACAACACTTTTTCGATTTAATTTCGATTTTTAGTCGTATTCGCAATTATTTTCGAATAATTATAACTCAAGATAAAGTTTACGGCGAGAAAACACGTAACGCACGGCCACACGACGCAACTCCCCGAGAATGACTGCTCGACTGATATACGTATAACCATACAAAATCGAAAGAAGCCCACGCGACCGTATAGCGATAACAAACTGTTGCGCTTTTCAACTTAGCCAGGTTGCCGCGACAATTACTATAAACAAAAGTACAAAAACTTTACTCAGTCGTTTCTAACGTTACAATTCACTGTTAGTACATTTGTTTGGGGTTTGGTTGTTAAATTATACTACTGTGCGTGTTCGAAAGTTAGTTTAATACGTCAATAAAGGTTCTGTTTAAGTAAAAGTCACGATCAGAAGTTTAACTTAACAACAACACGCCGCGCCGTTCGCGTGCAGTGCACGCGTCTGAACTTAGCGTCGAGTTTCTTGCTTTCTTGTTTTTTGCTATTGCATTGAAAGCGCAGTGAACTTCACGTACTTGGAAATAGGAAGGGGACACATTACCTGAGTTACTTGTTTTTTGTTGTAGTCTTTTTATTAATAATATGTTAACAGTGATTTTTTTGTAAGCTAAATTGGGAACAGCAACAGATAACGAACGCCTAATCGCTATCTACCTAACAATTGTTGTTTTAATACTTTAGTTATATACCTATTCTGGTTTTCTTACTTGAAAGGATTTTTGTAAAATTATCCCCTATGCCACCTTTTGACACTTACAAGTTTTTTTACGTGTGTCTGCAATTTCTTAAATAAGAAAAACGGCAGGCTAGGCGGTTAGGCTAGAGATAAAATATTCAGAACTCTTTAATTTGCACACTACTAGTGACTTTATTTCAAACATTTATTTGCAGTAAGAGAAAGGGCAGACAGATAACATATTTAACGCAAATAATTAGAATCAAAATTTAGTAACAAAAACTAAAAATAATATGATTTGCAAACATTAACTTAGAACATAAACAAGTAACATTTTCTGTTTTATAATAATATAAAACAATAAGTAACCCATACCCGACTTTTTCAATATTTCTTTTGCAATGTTTTCTTATATAATACCTACATACTAGATCACAGTAAATACATCTGCCTTAATTCATTTCTAAAAGATACCTGTCTAGTGCATGTTAGACCAGGCATAGCGAAGGATGTTCATCATTTGTTAGAATTGGGCAAAAAACGGCGGAACACTGAAAATTGCTTAGATCATTTAAGAAATCTGCGATTGTCTCACAAATATCATGATATACAACGGAAACTAATTCACGGCGTATGAATTTTATCAAAATATTTGTGTCAGATAACATTAATTATAATAATATGGTTTCAATATTATTACAAAGATAAGGCTCTCAAGCATGCATCAATCATATTCCCGTGATAAAGAAGGTCGTGTTAATGGCGTCTTTGTTTTCTACAAGTCAATACCTCTTTACGTCATGCAAAATAATGTTGACAGTGACTAAATTGGTTAATATTTAAATTATTTTTGAATAAATAAGGTTAGAAGCTAATGAGACAACTCTGAATGCTTGAACACTTTATGAGCAAAAGAAAATAACTAATTTTAATATGGATTTAGTTATTACTGTTTATTAGTGCTTTACACGTGATGTAATTTATTTATGGATTAAGGGTGTAACTGACAACTAGGGGTTTGATCCCAGTGATATGCGGCCGAGAGTAATATAATAATAACAGAAAGTTTTTATAGGAAATTCATCCTGCAGCGAATCAAATCCAAAACCTCTGCATTCTAGTGAATCAGATGGACTGGCACTTAAATTACGTTTTAAACCACAGAGTATATATATTCCAAACAGCTCCAGTCTACATTATTGTTAAGGAATAATTGATAGGTACTCCGCTGATATGAGAACGTTGAGATGGATGAGTGGTGTTACAAAAATGTATAAGATGATAAATTAGTACACAAGGACATCTTTGAAAGTTAGAAGACTGAGGTGGTATGGACATTTGTAAGAGGAGGAATGAAAATCACATGAAAAGAAATGTTAAACTGGAAGATTGACCGATACAAATGTAAAGGTAGACCAAAAAAGAGCTAGAGGGATTGTTTGAATGATGATATGTGGTATGGCAGAATAAGTGTGAGAAGATTCACCGATCCACAAAATAAGGTTTTTTGCTCTTTACTACTTTACTCCATTGGCTTAGTGACCTAAAGTGGATTTTGGCCTCCGAAACAAGAATATGACACTTTTTTCTATCCTGCGCAGTGTCTTGCCAATTATCGGCTCGTAGCTAAAACATCTAAGCCTTCACTCTGTCTTTCCAGCGATGTTTGGGACGGCCGACCAGCCATCGACCTACCGACCGTCCCGAATATGCTTCCCTTATACGATCCTTACCAATCCGTTCTACCTGACCGAGTCAGCGGAAGCAATGAGCTTTTGTTTCTCGTATCATCTTGGGCTCGGCCACGAGATTTTTCTGAGAATATGTAAACTAATTGTTACAACAGCTTCTGTTGCGTAAAATCCATCTTCCAATGAGGTTACTATAATAAATAAAACGTTAATAGCTATAAATGTAAGGCAGTCGGTAACCTCAAAGAGTTAATTGCCTTAATCAAAATCATATTAAACTGGGTAAATGACAATTAGTTTGACTATTAATGGAGTTTGAGTTAATGACAAACATCGATTATACTTACTAGTAACACATCGTTGGTTAATTACCAGGCAGGAAAACAAAATTATTAGCACCCGACATTACACACGTTACGGTTACGTACATTACATTGCTCCTTAATTAAATTAATTAGAGACAGTACTAAGGAATCTTTCATGTATAAGGATTGTTTCAAAAGGTTTCCTTTCGAGTGTTTTAAAGATGATTAGATTTTTAAGAATATTATTACGTCAACTTACAGTTTGGGTCATAAATAATCGGAGTATTTCGCTCTCTCTTCCACTCACGGGCCTTATGGGCGGGCATAGTGATGCGCATTATTGTTATCGTTATCGACAGTGTATTAAGTTTTGTCATTTTGTGGGTTAGTTATATAAATGAAAGAAAAAAATAGATAAAACAACGTATTAATTAAAATAAGAATAATAATGATTTAAAATAATTTATTAATTAGGTATAAGAATAATTTATTCAGGAAAAAAAACATGAAAAAGTAACAATATAAGAGACAATAGAGTTTGATCTAAAACTAATATATGGGGGCTTCAACACCTAAAACTAGGTAAAAACCTGTATTAATTAGGTGTTGATGCTCTTCCAATGCTCAATTATTTATTTATTTATTTTTAACATTAATACGATGTGTGTGTGTGTGTGTGTGGTGTGTGTGTGTGTGTGTGTGTGTGTGTGTGTGTGTGTGTGTGTGTGTGTGTGTGTGTTTATATAATTATAACTTAAATTACCATTTTCAGTAAATTTTCAGTCTCATTGTAATTTTGAGTTTGTAGCCAACTATAAACTTTAAATTTAAATTTGTGATTAGTTAACGAATCAAAGGATAGTATTTTATTTATTTTATTATACAAATATTTGCCTAAATAACAAGGAAATCTATTGATAAAAACGGTTTTAAAATTTTCTAATTTAAAAATAATATATTTGTTACGTTTGTCTATAATATCAAGTGTGTTATTAATATTTTTTGACTTGTGTTGTTTTAATAATAATGACTGAATAAAAAGTTGACGTACTGTGAGTAATTTATTTTCATAGAATAGGATTTCAGTTGAGTACAAAAATGATTTGAATTGACTGACTTTTAGTAACGCCCTTTGAGTGCGTTCCAGTATAAGCAGATGAGACTTTGCTGCGCCCCCCCAGGAATTTATACAATACGTTAACAAGGACTGACATAGGTATGTATGTATTAAAAAACTATAAGTACAAAAGTTTAGAATGTAAGAAGTTATATTAAAAATAAATATAAATACTTATATCTAAGTTTAAAATTAACAGCAAAAAAGATAATAATGATTTTTATAAGAATGATAATCTTTCTTTGATAAAAATGAGTTTTAACCAATAATGGCGTTGCGCCCGCGCAACAAGCTCACCACCCTAGCTAGGCTGAGGCAGAATTTGATTTATGACCCAAACTGCACGGACAAAACAATTCTACTATAATTGAGTCGGTCTACTTTTTGACTGATACTTACACTATAGAGTGCAGTGTGATATAAGATTGGCAAGTCCCTTCGGTTTCCCCAGTGTTTATGTAATATGCATGCCGCAGCTACTTTATTATCAAATTATCATTCGGAGTACATCTATGAAATTTGACAAGAGCATGTACCTAATTTTTACAATTCAAATATATAATAGCGAACTGAAATTGTAATAAAATTAGGGACTGCTTCATATATGTAGACATGATTATATGTATATATTATATACATATAACCATGGAGTATAAGTCAGTTGATTAATGGCCGGTTCCTATGTCTTACAGACCATTCATTTGCCTTACTTACGGTTAAAATTTGACGTAAGCTCCATACAAGTAATGTCAAGTGATGGTAAGGCAAGTGAATGAATAGTAAGGTACAGAAACCGGCTATTAATAAACAACGGAGAGTAGAGTATATAAGTAAGGTATTTTTATGTGATAAGAAACATTTAAAAAAAAACTGATTTTAAACTAAAAAGCAAAAAATAAATATTTAGCCGATTACTTGCTCCAAGTCGATGCCAAATAAAACATATATTATCTACAAAAAATTTGAAAAATTAGTAATTTCTATGTTTTACTTCGCACCGACTTCAATATGTGGCAGAAAGAAGTCTGTCAAATTATTATTTTTTGCTTTTTAGTATGAAGTCGACTTTGAATATGTTAAAAACATATTTTTTAGTTGCGCATATACTTAATTAGCTTTACAAATAATATTAAGTGCCTGTAGAAATTATAGTATTGGCAATAAAAAAACAATTTGAAAATCACCGCACAATTGAAGGAAAAAACGAGTAACGAATATACAAAGAAAAGAACATACAGACGAATTGTGAAGTTGCACTTTTGCTTCTTCTCTAAAATAATAAAACGTATTTTAAATTTTGGTATATAAGTATCTAAGCTGTTTAAATCTAAAATAATCCGATACAAAGTAACTTACTAATTTCACATCGGAGAATCACAACAGTGAAGGCTTATTATATACAACCTTCAAGTAAACATTGTTATATATCAACTGACTCTACTCTGCAGTACGTTTTTTCCTCAATCATATTTTCTGGCAAGAACTCAGTTTTGCTTTCATATCTCCCCGACTATTTTACATTGCTTTATTATAACACTATGTACAGTAAATGAGAATGTAATTGAAATATTTTTCTGTTAAAGGCGAAAATAAAGCGTGTCGTGACGTGTACATCGTATATTCTGATCTATGTACTATAGCTTTGATACCTAATTCCGACTCCTAATTTAGAAGAGTAGTATGAGTATTAATGAAGTTATCATGAAATCATAATGAAATTTGTTTATAATAGACAAGATGCCTATCGAGTAAAGCAACTAAAAAAACTCAATTCTAATCAAATACAGTGAATATAGTAAAATTAAACTTACATTTTCAAAACTATAAACTTTTTACTAGAAATTAGTTACCTTTTCTTACTCAAATAAGTTGAAATAACTCAAATAATATTTATACACGGTGGACGAAATACACATTGTATATTCTAAAAGCAAATTTGAATTATTTGTGATGATTTTGTTTCAGCTCGATCTAAGTAAGCAAATATTGTAAAAGCTGTTTCCGAGACATGTTCTACCTGGATTTAGAATTGACAACTCGGGGTTTTAGTCTAGTGAGATGAGTAGGCCAACACCTAAAACAGTAGGCCACAGAAACATTGAATCAATACATATATTTCACTAGCATATTACTATATATTTATGCACAGAAACAATAGTTTATATATTTACCTTATCTATTTTAATAACTAAAGACTAACACTGGTTTGGTCCTGTTTATAATTGACCAAATGCCTGGTCAATAAATTAATGTAATAATCACAATTATTACTACAATATAAATAGTGTCAAAAAATTATAAAATTTAATAAAAAAACGTATTACATTTAGTTTTGTTAACTGCGTGGCACAACACTATTCATGCGTTTACGCATAAATGCGACGAGATATTGCACTGTAAACGAACCATTATCGTTATCGTAAAATAAATATTGAATGAAGTCTTGCGATACAGTTTTGAAATTATAATACTGTTGTTACTTTTGTCACGTACTTATTCTTAAGACCTATTTTCTACTGGATTGAGTCATACATTTAAATTCAATTTGTACATGGATACATTAAATAGTATACATATGTGTATACCGCGTAGCTATACCTCATATGTATGACCTCAGCGTCTCCAAACTAAGATGATAAAATGGAAATTCTTATAATAATAATTAAAATTATTCCATGCAAACGACGTAAACAGTTTGAAGTATGAAAGAGTACTAAGTATCCTTCGAAACATTATTATTTTGTTTTTACCACTCTAAGACCATAATACACAGTCCGTAGACAATCAATTATATTATGCATGCTGTGTTTGCGTAAACAGAAAATAGTGTTAAGCTATGAAACGTTTTAGTCAATATATATAAAAAAACTGTATTTATAATCTATATTCAACTTAGCAAACCAATAAAAAAAACGAAATGTGTGCTGGGACACATATTAGAAGTGAAACTTCAACGGACAAGTTGAAAAACGAATCGCAACGGGCAAGTGGAAAAACGAATGGCAACGGACAAGTGGAAAAACGAATGGCAACGGATAAGCGGAAAAATGAATCGCAACGGACAAGTGGAAAAAAACGAATCGCAACGTACAAGTGGAAAAACTTCAACTGACAAGTGACAAAATGAATCGCAATAAATTTTAACTTGAAGTTTTACGGGCAGGTTTTTAAATTGGATAAGTACATTAACAATCTACCCGTAAAACTTCAAGTTAAAATTTTGTTGCGATTCATTTTGTCACTTGTCAGTTGAAGTTTTTCCACTTGTACGTTGCGATTCGTTTTTTTCCACTTGTCCGTTGCGATTCATTTTTCCGCTTATCCGTTGCCATTCGTTTTTCCACTTGTCCGTTGCCATTCGTTTTTCCACTTGCCCGTTGCGATTCGTTTTTCAACTTGTCCGTTGAAGTTTCACTTCTAATATGTGTCCCAGCACACATTTCGATTTTTCGCAGGTTTACTGCAAATTATGATTCGGTTAGGTTAGGTACATTTTATTGAATGCAGTTTTAATTTAAACATATTTTATTTTACCAAACAAAAAACTGAATTCGATCCGGAACCAAAAAAAACATTCATAGTCTACTCTAAAATTATACATATACACCGGAACATTAACAGCGTTATAAGAGACAAAAAGTGTTTTTAGATCGATTGCTCAGCCGTTGTAAGAGTAATTATACACACTTTATTGCGGTGAAAAAAATATATGTCAATCTTGATCATATTTCTGACGTAACCCCTGAACTCAAAACGCATTTACGAAAAAAATTGTCGATAGAAAATAATTGCAAAGTAACCTCTAAACGTGTTATTCAATCTTGGTTATTGTTATTACTGTTAATCGTACATCGCTAAAATAAATAACAGTAACATATCATATTATAACAAATCCCAATTACTCCCAATGTATGGAATTTATCATTCCGCCGGACGGCTTCGCATTTAACGGTCATATCGGTTTTTGTAGCTCCGCTACTAAAAATATAATTTTAAATAAATGAAAGAACAATCATTACGAGAATTATGAGACAGTCGTACTATACTTGTTAGGCGTATACGGTAGAGGTCTGGTCTAAATCACAGGCTGTATGGGTTCGAACCCTACTAGTTTCACTTGATCTAGAAGAATTTTTTATTTTTATATGAAAGTTGATAAAATGGTCTTTTTCTCTTCCTAAATAATTTTATAAAATGCAATAAAAATACTTTTCTAAATTCATATATTTCATTTCATCTGGACTTTTATACTATTTGACAATAAAATGTATTTTAATCTATCTTACCAGTAACATTAAAATTCGAAAGCGCCATCTATCTTTCTCAATAGAAATGATGTAGACACATGGATAGTTAGAAATAATTATGAAGATTCATTGTTCAAATTGAGTGCTCGCTCCATTTTCCTTTTCTAACTGTTTTTTTTATTTAGCCCTATTATGTTTTATCTATTATTATTTATTTTATAGTTCTTATCTATACAGATAAATAAAAGTGAAGTGCCTGTTTGAAATCTCAAAATAAACTCTAAAAAAATCGGACCAGGAGATTCCGAAAATGCTATTTATAATAGAATTTTTGTCTGTCTGTCTCTGTGTCTGGATGTTCCGGCTAATCTCTGACACAGCTGGATCGATTTTGAAGTAATTTTCATTGGCAGATAGCTGATGTTATAAGAAGTAACTTAAGATACGTTTTTAGGGTTCCGCGAAAAAAATTACAAAAGTATATTTGTCTCACTGTTTGTTATCCTTTTATGGAAAGACTATTGAACCGATTTGTCTGAAACTGGGTACATATGTTATTTTAATACCAAGGGTGGCCAAGAACTACTTTTCATCCCGAAAAATGAGATAGTTTTCGAGATAAAAATATATTTGGCCGAACGGGTCTAAATGATCAAACGGCTGAATGGTCCAAATGGCCGAAATGACCGAAATGTCTGAAATGGCCCACGGGGCCGAAATGTCTGAAATGACTGAAATGGCCGAAATGACTGAAATGGCTGAAATGGCCGAAATGGCTGAAATGACTAAAATGACTGAAATGGCCCACGGGGCTGAAATGTCTGAAGTAACTGAAATGGTTGATATGGCCCAAATGGCCAAAATGACCGAAATGGCTGAAATGGCCGAAATAGCTGAAATGGCCCAAATGGCCGAAATGACCGAAATGACTGAAATGGCCCAAATGGACGAAATGACCGAAATGGCCCAAATGGCCGAAATGACTGAAATGGCCCACGGGGCCGAAATGACTGTAATGGCCAAATCGGTCTAGTAGTTTTTCTGTGAAAACGGAATAGACAGACAGTTACTTTCGCATTTATAATATTAATAGGGATAATAGGGAAGGAATAATATGAATTCATTGTTGTTCCATAATACAATGAAATAATTTTAATAAAATTTACCTATCTAAAAAGTTGTTGGAAAAAAAGTACAGCCTGAGGAGGATTCGAACCCTGTACCTCCTAGTTACTATTGAGCATGGTAAGCCGTTTGGCTAAAGATGCTTAGGAAGTTGTGTCAAAATTTTTATAGGAATTACGCATACAAACGGTCTATCTCACTTTAGGACAGTTTGTCTCGCTCTCGTGAGCCTTAGCATGAAATCAATTTAATCAAGTCGGCATGGCCGTAGTGCGCGTCGGTATGATTAATTGCAATATTTCGCCACGCTCGAAGTTTTATTTGGCGCTGTTCCATCGAAGTAAATATCGGCCGTGCGGGGTTGATTTTATGAAATGCCGATTTGAATTAGGTCTACATAGCCTCTTAACAAATACGCATCTTTCGTCATCAACTTCATTCAGACATCAAATTATGTCAACAGAAAAATATTTCCAAAAAAATAACTCAATAAAATTTCGTTTGCTCATGTTTTGATGAAGAGGCTCCGAAACTAATGAACCGATTTGAAAAATTCTTTCACTGTTGGCAAGCTACACTATTCCCGGGTGACATTAGAGTATATTACATTTACAAATAAATTAGGGGTCCTTACTAAAACTCCAATAATGTAACCCAAGGTGTAAAAAATACCTAAAATCGCGTGCGCTGCGAAAACCATTGATGATAGAATAAAATAATGTACTACGACTTTGCAGAACACATCATTATTTACAAAAAGTGTCGCGACAGCATATATCTAACTAGTATAGCTATATATATATTATGCCACAATAAGTGTTCTTTTATTTTAAAAATTTAATTAAAATGCCGCCGCTCTAAAAGGCTCTTTATTTGTATCTTGGTATTAATCCTTATCAAAATAAATTACTTCATATTCAAGACTGCTTCAATACCTTTATATAACTTTTTGAATTATTCAATTTGGACATTCCATTCGAAAGATATCACGAGTTTAAAAATGTAAGAATTAGTTGACGGTGACCACGTGACTGTGACATCTTTTCGTGAGCCAAAAATCCGTAAGACCCCCTCTATATAGAAGTTTCACTTCAAAAACAGGGCAGGCATTCTTGGCAGAGTTGCAGTGTTTAGTCGCTATGGTTTGGTGTCTATTGTTTATGCGAACTTGAATTTATTTCTGGTTATATATTAACCACAGAATTAATACGCTTATAACCTGAGGAGGTGCCACTAAAGTGAAGCACTTTTGAGTAGGACCTAAAAGTCTCAGTTTCGCTCGTCCACGCGTCGGTCGTCAGTGCGATTAATATTTTCTTAAGTTTTCGCAAATACACAATGAAACTACGTTTTAACGGTTTTAAGCGCGGTAGTTAATTTGATTTTTATTATTCCGACGTTTCGGCCACTTTTCAGTAGCCGTAATCACGGAAGACCAAAATGTCAAGTGTCAATGAATAGTGTTAAAGTTTTAGTTAGCCTACCGCCAACTTGTTCATTTTAATTACTTAGTTATAGTTTGGTTTATGATTATTATTTACTTTATGGGAGCCTAATGTAATTTACCATTGCTTCGTGTACTTCTACATGTTATGGCCTGAAGAGAAGAAGCGATGCAAGAAACTAATCAGCAAATATGCCTAGCTCTAATATTTTGTATAATATTAAAATATTTTTCCTCCCACCCATTTTAACAAAAGAAACAAAAACAAAATGCATAATTACAATACTTCTTAATTGATCTCTACCAGACAACCTGGCTTAAAAGAAATTCTTAACCAATCTGGCGATGTAGGTGGAGCAGAAAAAAAATAGGACTGTACAATTTAAATACTGTTTTATATATCCTTAGTTTATACAACCGTAACTGCGTGGAAACTTCTCGTGTACTTTAAAAATGATTTTATACAATAATATTAAAAACAACAAATAAATTCCTTCAAGCGAACTTTCAAATTTTTTATTTTTATTTTCATATATTATATACGTAGTAAAATGCATAAAGTTTTCTCGGCAACAGACTACACAAATATCTTATCGAATTAAGACACCGACTACTGAGTAGCAATAAATCTTGGTGCATCACTAAAAATTCTAAGTATGTCGACTACAAAATTCTTGCCAAGAAATCTCTCCCTATCATAATGATATACGACGCTTATAGATGTGGTTGAAAAAGCCACCAAATTCTTGGCTCGAACTATTTCCTTCATCTATCTGTAGACCCAACTTTTAATTTATGATTAGTGACTTGGTTTAATTAAACGCAAAGTTATCTCCGTTACGTTGGTCATACCGTACGTCAGCGGCACAACCCTAATTATTTAAACTGTGAGAATGGATCGGAAGACCGAATGAGTTTTGACAGCTGAGCGGTTCCGTTTTGTTCAGTTTCCCGCTTGTTATTGATTTATTACTTTTAAATTAAACACTAATTATAATTTTATTAAATTATAGAATAAGAAGACGAAAAAGTTTTTTATAAAAATGTGTATGATTGATGATGAAATGAGAAATAGTTTTTAATAATATTTATCTATAAGAGCTATTATATAATCGCAACCTCTCTGACATTCTTAAAGTTCTTGAATCACTATGAAAGAACTGAAAACTTTCTTTAAGATAAGACGGGCTCCTAGGATCAAACAGTACGTTGTAAAGAAGAGACAGAACATGAGCATTAACGGCGAAGTCAAATTGGCAACCATTTGAGCTTTGTGCGTAATTCAAATATGTGATCATATTTGAGTAAGCCAAATATGAATCGTATACAGAAATTTTGAAGTCGCTCAAGTTTATCTAATTGGTTCTGGTTAAGATCTAGATAGCTGACGATACCATAATCAAGTATGTGAAGAAGGAGCGATTACGCTAGCGCTATTTTAGTTTGGAGTTAGTTAGTTGAATGACCCCATGTCGTAGCGTAGAGGGAAAGCGGGAAGTTCCCTCCAATTCGTTACTGTACGCGGAACAACAGTTCTACAGAACCTCTGCGTAGTTAACCGTGACGTAGCAGCTCAAAGGTTGACCATCCCGCCTATGGAGAGCGGTGCGCTAGAGAAAATTTCGCGTTGGCACCAGATCAAGTAGTCCCTCGCAACACTCCCCTTTGTAGAAACTAAGCGAGGCGAGCAAAGTAGGCTAAGCGATTCTGCTGGCTGAAGTCAAATCAGTCTGAAAAACAGGTGCTCTGGCCCATAGGTGTGAGAAGTATTTCATGTGTGGCCTGACTTTGCCCCGGCATGACATACTTACTGTTTGGAGCGGGTTAGCACGCCAAGCTTTTTGGAGTACTTTTTTTAAATTGTAGTATAGGTTCGCGTTTGACCACAATCTCGCCCTATGTGGTCTAGGATAGAGCATGCTTACCTAGAAGGTACCTATTCACATGGGACTTGAAGATATAGGTTATAAATATCGGGAAATACAGACTCCGGCAATGAGTGCCACTCCTTTTCGGTGCGTATGATGAAGCTAGATGCAAAGCGTTTCGTTCTTATAGGTGAAATATCAAATATGGCAAAACGTTTATTTGCCTGCCTTTGTGGCGGAGTGCACTAATACTTTAATTACATTAAAAACTAGCTGACCCTGCAAACTTTGTACAGCCTCAGAATCAATAAATGAAAAACGTTGATTTCTGAACGATGGCACGAACATCAAACATGACATACAAACCCAAAAAAAAACATTTGAAAATTTAATTTATTTTTGAACGACTTTTGAATTTAATTGATTTCTAAACGACGGGATGAATATCAAATCAAAGAGTACATTGGATATAGGAACAGTTTCCAAGGGAAAGCGAAATTGTTGTTTTTATTATATTCCAAGTATTTTTTTCATATTTACTCACCTTTTAAATCTTCCCTGGACTTACACAAATAATTCAAAACCAAAATTAGCCGAATCAATCCAGCCGTTCTCGAGTTATAGCGAGACTAACGAACAGCAATTGATTTTTATATATATAGAGATATATAAATTAAATTAGACGCTACTACTACTACACCCTAACGTAAAAATATTACATTAATCAGTCAAATTCAGTTTGAAGTGAAAACATACTCTTTATAAATAACGTAATATATTAAAACTTCTTTATGAAAATATCATAGATTTGGTAATTTAACAGATATCAAATTAAGGACGGTATAATAATATTCTTTGTACGTTGTAAAAGTGCTTGAATGAAATGTGCTTGGTTTATTTTATCTTCACTTTGTAAGCGGTTTCTGAGGTCCCGCTGTTTTATATTTTCGTTTTATGATTAAGGTACAGTCCGCCAAAGGATGGGTCCTAATATAAAAAGAGCATTTTCTTCTGTCTTGTAGACGTTTTATTTCGACCATCAAAGCAATTTTATTCCATCATTAGATCATCAGACAGCAATCCTAATATATTATTACTATTTCACAAATCTTGTTATAAATACATTTCTGAACCATTTGCGTATCTATTGTGTGTTGTGTATAGTTAAAATTTCATATAAGCTCCAAACAAGTATTTTTTTATGTTTTTTTATTGCATGAGTTCAGCAGAAAGGCAGACGGCCCATTTTATGAAATGGGGTTACCGTCGCCTATGGACATTTGCAACATTAAAGGTGCTACAAATGCGCCTCTGCTCTCTTAAGGGAGACTGTAATGGCATGGGTCACTAATGCCGGAACACAACTCAAGATTGTTTTGTCAGGATACTTTAGACCAGGGGTGGTAGTTACCAGTCGGGCAAATACCCTACCACCTGGCTAGATTTTTTTTTATCACGTATAGGTTCGCGCTTGATCATTATCTCGATTTGAGCAGCGATATGGTCTAAGATCGAGCACGCTTACCTAGAAGGTACCTATTCACACGAAACTGGAAGACACCCAGGTTGTAGGTTTCGAGAAAAGCAGACGGCGAAAAGAGCGATAAGAAGTTTTTTGTTTGGGGTATTGTTGGGGACTTGTGATTTGATGGAGGCTGGTACTGAAAATCAGCGCTGTGTCAGTTCTTGACACAGCAAAATGCTGAGCTACCATCCTTTTGCCGTGAGTGTTATGTAGTTTTATATTTTAAAGGTGTATATTTTATAAAATTCTAATGGCTTTATGAGTACGTATATTCTGTTAATTTAGTTTATTATTAAGTTTTACGTGCATTCATTCACGTCAATAAATATTTTCTTTTTTCTTTAAAAATTTGATCCACTCTTTTACGGTACGCATAATGAAGGATATATGTAATTCTTTACTTCGAGTATAGTCAAAGCTAGAAGGTTTTTCTTTTATTTTATTGCAGGGGTTCAGCAGACAGGCAGACGGCCCACTTGATGGGAAGCGGTTACCATCGCCTATGAACATTTGCAACACCAAAGGTGCTACAGATGCACTGCTGCTCTCTTAAGGGAGACGGCAACCTGGTCACTAATGCTGGAACACAACTCAAGGTTGTTTAGACCAGGGGTCGTAGCCATCCAGTCGGGAAAATACCCTACCACCTGGCTAGATATATATTTTTTTTTATCACGTATACGTTCGCGCTTGATCATTATCTCGATTTGAGCAGCGATATGGTCTAAGTTCGAGCACGCTTACCTATAAGGTACCTATTCACACAGACTTGAAGACACCCAGGTTGTAGGTTTCGGGAAAAACAATGCAATGAGGCAATGAGTGGACTTTACAGTGCGCATAATGAAGGATATACGAGTAACTATTTACTTCGAATAAGTATAGTCAAAGCTAGAAGGTTAAAGAATTTTAAAATCCAACAAGAGTAAAGCATTCAGTCTTGAATACATATCCATTGTGTATTCAGATTTCATGTAGATTGCACTGGTGTTTAATATTACTTAGAAAATTAGTTTAAGCGTAAAATGAAACATGTCTTATTGTTGTATATTGCATTGGAATGCCTTTGGGGTATAATTGTAGGTATTGTTTCTTTCTCTAATGGTGAGACTTCATCTGTGATAATGTTACAGATATAGGCCGTTTCAAACAGGTGTGGCGACGGGTGTAATGCGTTATTTGTCATACGTCATTGTTTTTAATTTGTGTAATGACGTAACATATTGACAGGTTATGTATGTATACATACTAATGTGGCTATTCGATAACGGAATTATTCTTAGATTTGAAATCTGCACTACTTTTTAAATCCCGCGAGATTTTTTTTTGGTAATGATTTAAAATGGCCCGAATAAAAAAAAAGTGATATCTTAGTGTATCGATATCAAACTTTATGTAATTAAATTTGTGATGTTTTTATCCCAGGGATCCCGCGGGAATTATCCCGCGATAAGAGCGATTTGTAGTTGTTTGGGTGCATAAAAATCAGCTTATTCCGATACAGTTTACAATAAAACGATAGCTTACATGCTTTTTTTAAATGCTGCGTTACTTTGTGTCCCGGGAAGCCCGCGGGGATTTCAAGTCAAGCGTGGACGAAGTTGCGAGCATATTCTAGTACAATATAAAAAAATTCAAATAAAATAAAATAATGGTCATATTACTAGCGTCCATTGAAGTTATATGATAATCCAAAGTTAGTCGTGACCTTGACCCGCTCCTAGCAACCAATATCTTTCTCTAATTGGTCATAATCGATAATATTATGTTTATCCAATAAAAATACCGACTGTTTACTACTTCATCTCAGTCGTTTTAAGCTACATTAGACTCATAGGGCGTTCCATTAGTAGCTCACAATGCCCAAAATGCGCCGTTAGCCGTTCCATAAGGCGACCGCGAAGTGTGAGAAATTTCATACTCCTCCGTTCGCGCAATTTTCGTAAAAAGGGGTACATAGTTTTTGCTTCACGTATTATTATTACACTGACGGACTCATAAACTGCATCAAAATAATAGACGAAATAAATATTTTAACCAAGTATGCAAACCTTCTATACAGATTTAAATTGAAACCTCTAGATTGGTTCGTGAACTTTAAAACAGCGTAGGGTCATATCCTTAAGTTTAAGTTTGTGTACTGGAAAGGACCTTAAGACTTTTTTTGAAGAAAAAACAGAAATTTAAGGAAAATTGGTTTAATTAAAAAAATGGTTTTAACAATAGACACAAACTTTATGCAAGGGTTTATTTATGTTTTAATAAGGTGTATTACCTCCACGTGCCCTTATTACGGATTCTAATCGGTTCCGCATAGGTTTTATTAGGGTTATTAAAAGATCTTGCGGAATATTGTCCCATTCTTCTGAAAGTGCTGTTCTTAGTGCTGCCACTGTCGTGGGCAAAGGGTTTCTCGCATATACAGCTCTTTTTAAATTGTCCCAAACATGCTCAATGGGATTAAGATCCGGGCTGCGTGCTGGCCAATTCATTGTACGTATCCCAACCTCTTCGCAATATTGTCGAACTTGTGCAGCAGCGTGCGGCCGGGCATTATCCTGCTTTAAAGTAAAATTTTCGCCTATGAATCCCATGTAAGGCACCACGTGATCTTCTAAGATCTCTGTTATGTAGCGATGTGCAGTCAAACCCCCTCTATTACCGTTTTGACGGACCATGTCTATGAACACAAGTTCTGTTCGCCCGTTCATCGATATGCCACCCCAGACCATACACGAACCGCCTCCAAAAGGAACACGCTCCTCAATGCAACTTTGAGCATATCGCTCCCCACGTCGACGATAGATTCTTCTGCGACCATCTGGACCATATAAACATGTCCTACACTCGTCCGTGAACAATACGGAGGTCCATTGCTCTTCTGTCCAATTCAGGTGATCACGCGCAAATCTTAAGCGAGCTTGTCTGTGAGCTACAGACAACTTTGGACCATTTGCTGGTCTAAAAGGGGTGATATCCGCTTCCTTTAACCTTCTTCTTGTTGTTCGTGCACTCACGTTTACTCCACGCATTTCATTAAGCTCTGTTTTGATGTTAACAGACGTGAGGAAACGATTTCGCAGGGAAGTTGTAATAATAAATCGGTCATCATGACCGGTGGTTGCTCGAGTCCTGCGTGTACCACGTCTCCTTTTGTAAGAACCTGTCTCCACAAACCTTCTGTATATTCTAGAAACCGTAGACTGGTTTAAATTTAAATTTCTACCAATCGTTCGTTGATCCAAGCCCTCCCGCACCAATGCTACAATTAGAGCCGCTTGTTCGGACGAAGTATCCATATTATGGTTCAAAAACTCTCGATGAGTTAAAAAACTAAACCAAAAATTCTGCTGGTAACAATAATTCAATTGACAAAATAATAAAAAATCAATGAGAATCAATTTAAAACTTTGCTATAAATAACACGCAAATCTGATACTACGAGTAAATTTTCTTTTCCCGGCTATATTCATTTGTTTTACTGCAGTTCTATTTTTAAATTTTCCTTTTTTTGATATTAAGAGCCAGTCTCTCCATATTTATATAATTTAATCTAAAAAGTTTACATACTTATTTAAAAAAATCATTTCAAAGTAATCCTGATCTTTGATGCAGTTTATGAGTCCGTCAGTTTATATAGATTGTGTATGCTTTATAACGAAGCTTTCCTAGTACTAAATGTGATATAAATACTACATAATAGTTATATATCTACACTAAAACACATGCATTGAAACTAAAATACTGTTTGGGTTTTGCTGAGGGTTTATATTTTAAACTTGGTGAAATTCATCATATTTCCATTTCGACTATTTTCATCAGTTGCACTGGTAAAGGATATAAAAAGAGCAACAAAAATATGTTACGTCCTGTTGAATAGCGGCGAGCGGTTTTATTAATGCTGTCACCTGCAGTGGTTTTCATTACATTCGAATTCTGTATTTTTTGCATTATTTATGATTCTTTATTCGCCGTAAAGTATCGAGGAGTGAAAGAATAGGACAGTGCGATTTTAGCTTTATATCTGCATTTAAAGGACACGGGGACTTTTGGGTCAAAGAAATGTAATTAGTTGAGATATATCGTATCAGTCTTCATATTCTTCAGCTTCTTGGCATCTCCTTAACATAAACTCTAAATTTTATATAGTCTGTTGCTCAACTGGCTGACAAAAAGCTAGTATGGTATGGTGTGCAAAAAATAATAATAATTGTAAATTAATTTAATATTTATATGTACATTATTTCAAAAATCTGTCTTTTTAACATACTTATATCTATATTTGTATTTATTTTACTTTTAATCGTCTATAGTAAAACGACGCGCAAAACAAATGGTAAAATTATAAAAATAACTCAGTTGAAATGTTTTAACTCCTAACTGCATTTAATCAACACGATATAAATCAGTTGTGTACGAAATTGAAGATTTATACAAGCCATAATAAAACAGAATTACTAGTAAGTATATTTTCAGAATATAAAACAGAGATAAAACAGTCAAAAAGCTTATAGGAATGTGACATGAGAAGGCGTCACCTTAGGCGATTGGCGCCATTTTATAGGCGGATAGGGACGCCATTTTGTACGCCTTTTGACATATAATGCGATGTGAACTAGAGTACAATCTAGTTGAGTGTCAGACTTGTGTAGTATATTTACATTTTTTATTGCTTGTGTATAAAAATGTCGAGATAAAACTCAGGCGAATTCTAATGTCGGTTGACAGTAGATATAATGGAAAAGGTTAGAGCTTATAAAAGTTGAAATCCCCATATATATTTTTTATGATTAAGGCTTATAGCAACGCCAACGATCTTGAGGATTTTTCCATACTGATTTCTCTGGCCATAACGGAGATTCCATAAACGTGGTCGTTTTTTCAGATACACTTGTAATACTTGCAACAACTCAGAAGGATTTATAGTAATAAAATATAATCAGAGAACCTTACTACGGCTTACATATATGTCATCCACTGACTCTTTACACTCCACAAGAATTTTAAGAACACCTTGCCAGCCCTCCAACAATTTTAAGGTAGGTACACGAAACTGTGAAATCGATTTATTTTCTTAAATTAAAATGATTATAGAAAATGATGAAAAAACCACGTTACGTCTCGTATTGTGACAATATGATAATTGTTTGGGTAAATTACTGATGAGTAAATACCAAGGTAAAGTTGCTTCGTTTGCGACCCGCTTTCGATCTTTTGCAGCAACAGAAGCCTTAATATAGAATTTAAGGTGAGGATCACTCTTTATTTTAAAGCAGTATCAAACTATAAATTGAGTCTCTAAGGTCATCTAAAGACCATTTCATTTACTTAATTTATATTAATTACCTTAATAAAGATATCCAACATCCAGCTAACACCGACCATGCTCTTCATTCATTCATTTGTGAATGTCTGTTACAGAAAGTATATTGAATTTAATATGTAATCTATATTCATTTTGATGGCTAAATACCAAAATATAATCGTCTAAGAGCTGGCAACGTTTTCGAGAGAGAATTTCAAGAAGGCCAGTTTTTAGATATGCTATTCCTCTCACTCTCCCGGACGTCATACGGGCCGTCTGGCTGGCGGTAGTGGTTGCGTTCATCACTGCGCATCGTATCTGTACAGGGAAAATATCAATTTTTCAAATAATTATAAGAAGGTTTCTTTTTTGCTTATTATTTTAATTGGAATTTTTGACACATGAATCTATTATTGCCAGACATTTTTATTGTTGTTTAAACTGTGCCAGACGCCAATTCAGAATGGATTTTTTTTAAAATTATTTTAGTATGGCTGAAATTTTTATATGACGTTATTAAACTAGCTACAAACCCAAAATTAATTTGCCAAACAGTAATTCAATTGTCAACCTTCAGCCAGACCGATCTAAAAGTGAAAAGTGATTGGGTATGTTGGAAGAGTACAGAAAGTCACGCGCTAGTTGCGCAAGCGAGATAGACAATATCTTCTTTATGGAAAGCTCTACCGTGCTTTCACGCACTCACAGGATGCGACTACACACCAGCTTTTTCCGGAAAGGAAAACTCCGACCTTTTAAACTGTTAGAGCAATCAGAACAGTATCAGTCAGCCTGTCAAAATATTGTAACAGATGATGAAGAATTGCTGGATGAGACATTTGAGATCTTAGAAAAATTAATATGTCATATTTACGGAGCTCGTGATTCTTGCAACGTCAATGACGTTCGGTTCCATCAGTTTTCAAACACTTATCGGTCTAAAAATTAGACGATAATTTTAAGAAAAAATTCCGTAATTTTGACCCATGAAACCTACCACCATATAAGGCTGAATTGTATCAACATTTACTACGAGTTCGTTACGTCACAAAGTTTTGGGGAAATTCTCATTTAAAACACCCAACATATCTATCATCTATTATAAATAATAACTTATTACAAAACCATATCACTTCAAAAGACGATGATGACAATGACAAAAATGACAGCCGTGATGAAGATGATGATGATGATGATTATCAAGATTCCCCCGTTTCTTGTGATATAATTATGGATTAAAAAATTTACCCTTGATTTTCATGTAACCATCGGAATGTTTGTTTATTTTCATACTTGAGGTTGATAATTATCTTCATTTTGTACAACAATGAATGATTATTTTGATACCGCATTAATCCACTAATTAATTCAATGGTTTAAACCCTTTCTCTGAAATGTATTTTATAAGGATTTCTAGACCAAGCAAAATTATACCACATCACTTTACACTTTTAGATCGGTCTGGCTGAAGGTTAACAATTGAATTACTGTTTGGCAAATTAATTTTGGGTTTGTAGCTAGTTTAATAACGTCATATAAAAATTTCAGCCATACTAAAATAATTTAAAAAAAAATCCATTCTGAATTGGCGTCTGGCACAGTTTAAACAACAATAAAAATGTCTGGCAATAATAGATTCATGTGTCAAAAATTCCAATTAAAATAATAAGCTAAAAAGAAACCTTCTTAAAATGATTTGAAAAATTGATATTTTCCTTGTACAGATACGATGCGCAGTGATGAACGCAACCACTACCGCCAGCCAGCCTGCCCGTATGACGTCCGGGCGAGTGAGAGGAATAGCATATCTAAAAACTGGCCTTCTTGAAATTCTTGTTTTTCCGACGTTGCTCGCTCTCGTACCATAATGAAACAAAATAATTTTATTTTGGGTAATTTTAATTTTGGAATAATTACATTAAACTAATTGTAAAAAAATAAAATAAACAAACTTGTCCTAAGAGAGAGAATACCGGACTATTAACCACCAGTGCTGATCTTCCGCAAGTATAGTCACGACCAAAGGTGAAATATGTATAGCCAATAAATCAAAATCTGATTGATAGCTTTGGATACCATTGTGTACACAAAACCTAACATGAAGGTAGTCAAATGTTGAGTGCATGAGTGATAGCCGACGACCGTTTCTCATATATAAAAGAGGGTAAGCAAAAAAAATTGTGAGGTTTTACCTACTTTATGACGGCGCCTCACTTGGCTTAGCGTATTTGTCACTGTATTTGACCAACATTTGATGTGTTAGCAAATATCACAATCATGCTATCTACACATAGCCTAAATGAGCAAAGACCTCAAACGCACTAAATGTATGTGTTTTCTCATTGGTACTGCCAAGTAACCTTCTTTCGGCCTGTACAAACTTTTCTTCTCTTATATAGAAATTTTTCCTTTAAATGTGACGGCGCGTTCCCTTCTTTGCACGCACGTCAAGTCATTCATTGTCATTTCATCAATAAATTAAATTAAAATCGCTCCTTTTTGCAAATAAATAACATAACATAAAATATATCGCGCCCGCAACACACCATAAATGTGTATAATTTAGAATTATATTCAACATTCATTTACAAGAACAAAATAAAAATACAAGATAAATAAAACTACAAGTGAATTGAAGTGAAGAGGAAGTGAAAGTGAGGAGCAGCTGCATTTCATTCCCATTAAGAGCCTGTATACTACTAATTCAAATCGGTGTTTCACATAGTTTACCCCCGCGCAACCAATGTTTACTTCGATGGGACAGTGCCAATTTAAGGCGTGCGTGCGTGTGGTAAAATATTGTATATCACCGAGCATACGCTACATAACATAAATAGGTGTATACGTAGCTAACGAACATTGCAAGGCACCGATATCACACTATTCATGCGGCTGAGAACAAGAGGAAGCGAGACAAAACATGATAAAGTGAGAGAAGTTCACGTGGATAATAGGTATTGAAAATTCGACACGAGGTACTAAACACGTTTGGCCTAGTGGTTTTCTAATACTAAGGTAGTGAGGAGGTTGAAGACTCGATCCCGCACACAGGTGGTTTTTTTTTCTCTTTTTGTAACTAATTTTGATACGTTAAACTTTATTCTAATGATATTAGTTTTTAGATGTAAATGTTATAAAAATCATTTCATTGTATTATGGAACAACAATGAATTCATATTATCCCTATTGATATTATAAATGCGAAAGTAACTGTCTGTCTGTTTGTTCCGTTTTCACGGAAAAACTACTGGACCGATTTGGCTGAAATTCATTTGATATATATTTTCGATGCTGAGAATGAACATAGGATGCTTTTATCCCGAAATATGGAATAGTTTCCGGGATAAAAATATATTTGTCTTTTTTTGTTTGTTATCCTTTTACGGAAAAACTACCGAACCAATTTAGTTAAAATTCGGTATAATGGATTTATGTAATCAATATTATGGGTTATCCCAAAAAATGGGGTAGGTTTTTTGTGATTTTCCATTTTGGTCATTGCAGCCATTTCAGTCATTTCAACCATTTGGGCCATTTCAGTCATTTAGCCATTTCGGTCATTTGAGCGATTTGGGCCATTTCAGTCATTTGGGCCATTTTGGTCATTTCGGCCATTTCAGCCATTTCGGTCATTTCAGCCATTTAGGCCATTTCAGTCATTTTGGCCATTTAGGCCATTTCGGTAATTTCGGCCATTTCAGCCATTTCAGTCATTTCAACCATTTGGGCCATTTCAGCCATTTGGGCCATTTTGGTCATTTCGGCCATTAGGGCCATTTCAGCCATTTCGGCCATTTCAGCCATTTGGGCCATTTCAGTCATTTTGGCCATTTAGGCCATTTGGGCCATTTCGACCATTTTGGTCATTTCGGCCATTTGGGCCATTTCAGCCATTTCAGTCATTTCAGTCATTTTGGCCATTTCGGCCATTTAGGTCATTTCGGCCATTTCAGCCATTTCGGCCATTTTGGTCATTTCAGCCATTTCGGCCATTTGGGGCATTTCAGTCATTTTGGCCATTTGGGCCATTTCAGTAATTTCACCCATTTCGGCCATTTCGGTCATTTGGGCCATTTGAACCATTTCGTCCATTTTACCCATTTCAGTCAATTCAGCTATATCGGCCATTTGGGCAGTTTCAACCATTTCATTCATTTCAGCCATTTCGGTCATTATGGCCATTTCAGTCATTTCGTCCATTTCGGTCATTTGGGCCATTTTGGTCATTTGGGCCATTTGGGCCATTTTGGCCATTTAGGCCATTTCAGCCATTTCAGTCATTTCAACCATTTGGGCCATTTCAGCCATTTAGGCCATTTCGGCCATTTTGGTCATTTCAGCCATTTTGGTCATTTCGGCCACTTCAGCCATTTCAGCTATTTCAGTCATTTCGCCCATTTGGGCCATTTCAGTAATTTCACCCATTTGGGCCATTTCAGTCATTTCAGCCATTTCAGCAATTTCAGTCATTTCGGCCATTTGGGCCATATCAGCCATTTCGGTCATTTGGGCCATTTTGGTCATTTCGGCCATTAGGGCCATTTGGGCCATTTTGGTCATTTCAGCCATTTGGGCCATTTCAGTCATTTTGGCCATTTAGGCCATTGCAGTAATTTTGGCCATTTAGGCCATTTCAGCCATTTCAGTCATTTCAACCATTTGGGCCATTTCAGCCATTTCGGCCATTTTGGTCATTTTGGCCATTTGGGCCATTTCAGCCACTTCGGTCATTTCAGCCATTTCAGTCATTTCAACCATTTAGGCGATTTCAGCCATTTAGGCCATTTCGGCCATTTTGGTCATTTCGGCCATTTTGGTCATTTCGGCCATTTCAGCTATTTCAGCCATTTGGGCCATTTCCGTCATTTTGGCCATTTAGGCCATTTCGGTCATTTCGGCCATTTGGGCCTTTTAGGCCATTTCGGCCATTTTAGTCATTTCGGCCATTTCGGTCATTTGGGCCATTTAAACCATTTCGGCCATTTCAGCCATTTCAGTCGATTCAGCTATTTCGGCCATTTGGGCAATTTCAGCCATTTCATTCATTTCAGCCATTTCGGTCATTAGGGCCATTTCAGCCATTTCAGTCATTTCAGCCATTTCGGCCATTTCAGCCATTTCAGTCGTTTCGGTCAATTCGACCATTTGTGTCATTCAGCCGTTTGATCATTTAGGCCCGTTCGGCCAAATATATTTTCATATTGGAAACTATCTCATTTTTCGGGATGAAAAGTAGTTCTTGGCCACCCTCGATATTAAAATAACATAATTATGTACCCAGTTTCATCCAAATCGGTTCAATAGTCTGTCCATAAAAGGATAACAAACAGAAAGACAAATATGCTTTTGGATTTTTTTTCGCGGAACCCTAAAAACGTAGCCTAAGGTACTTCTTATAACATCAGCTATCTGCCATTTAAAATTACGTCAAAATCGATCCAGCTGTGTCCGAGATTATCCGGAACATCCAGACACACAGACAGACTGACAAAAATTCTATAAATAGCATTTTCGGAATCTCCGATCCGATTTTTTTTAATTTATTTTGAGATATCAAACAGGCACTTCACTTTGCGTTTTTGGAATCTCCTGGTCCAATTTTTTAGTTTTTATTTTGACATTACAAACAAACCATTTGTTTATCTGTATAGATAAGAACTTTAAAATAAATTATAATAGATAAAACATAAAAAAATTAGACAGAAAAATGAAATGAGCACTCGAACCATGAACTCTAATCGTACGTGTACTAGTATCAACTCACTCTACCACAATAACATTGGAGAAAGTATTGAAAGTTTTGTAATATTTATAACTCTACTTATCCACGTGTCAACGTAATTTTCTATGAAGAATCATAGATGGCGCTTTCGAATTTTAATGTTACCGGTAAGATTGATTTAAATACGTTTTATTGTCAATAGTATAAAAGTCCAGATGAAATGAAATATAAAAATTTAGAAAAGTATTTTTATTGCATTTTATAAAATTATTTAGGAAGAGAAAAAGAGCATTTTATCAACTTTCATATCAAAATAAAAAAATCTTCTAGATCAAGTGAAACTAGTAGAGTTCGAACCCACACAGCTAGTGATTTAGACCAGACCTCTACCGTATACGCCAAACAAGTATAGCGCGACCGCTTCAAAATTCTTATTATTATTGCTCCTTCGTTTATTTAAAATTATTTTTCAATGGCGGTCGCGGAGCTGAGCAGCGCGTGCAGTTTAGACGAAAGCCTCGGGCGTTATGATAAATTCCATACATTGGGACCGGCAGGCGGGATTTTTGCAGTCATTTTTAATAAAATAATTAATTACTTCCAAATTAAGTTAAGTAACCCAATAAAAGATCTATAATTGAATTTGTTATAATATAATATGTTACTGTTATTTATTTTAGCGATGTACGATTAACAGTAATAACAATAACCAAGATTGAATAACTCGTTTAGAGGTTACTTTGCAATTATTTTCTATCGAGAAAATTTATCGTAAATGCGTTCTGAGTACAAAGTTTACGTCAGAAATATGATCAAGATTGACATATATTTTTTTCACCGCAATAAAGTGTGTATAACTACTGTAAAAATGGTTGAGAAAATGATCTAAAAACGCATTCTGTCAGTTATCACCTTGTTAATCAGGTACGTGCGCGCTCAATCTCACATCCCTACCTAAATTGCCCAACACTTCCTTTTCTACAAAATGGACATAGTTATCATCAAACCCAGTGTCGCCGCAACACACATTGAAGTGAAAATATACGATATGGACGTATCGGTAGCATCAACAGCTTATTTTTACTTTAACGGAACATAACAATACTTTGTATATTTAAAAAACCACAAAGTTATTAAAAGACCACCACAAAGGAGTCGCTAGTCGATTCTCACAAGCTTACCTTTGAAAATAAAGTTGATAAAAAAGTAAGTTAACAATTGCGTGAGATACACGTTCAAACACGAGAACTGCCATAACACTAGTGAGCAAACTAAGTGGAGACGGTCGCGACAAATATTCAGCTAATTTGAGTCCTTTGATGTCTCATTAAAACCTAGTCGACGGAGACGCGTTTTTGCAATTGGCGCTATTTGCCTTATTTGTACAAATGAAGCAAATATAACGAATAATTCTCTCCACACATTGTTATTGTTACAACTCAGGTCCCGACAAAAACAAAATCCACCTGCATTTCTGAAACAAAAAACACATTTTATTACCTGTCGGCCTATAATAACTAATAACATTGAAACTTTTGTAATCCCTTTTACGATCGTCTTCTTTTGTTCACTTATTAATTGCCATATCGTTAATTGTGCTCGCTCATTAGCATCATTAGCCAGGGGTTGCGGATTTATTTCCATTTGTGTAGTATAAAACGACGGTCTGATGGAGAGGGGGTAGCAGTTGAGCGAGCACCACGATCAAAGCGAGACGTGTGTACATTCGGTAATCTATTAGTGACGGACTTTGCGCGTTTTATTGAATTACGACCTTCTGCATTACGTTTGGACTTGTCGTGTTCGGTTATATTTGTAACTGTGTTATACGTATTTGTATACTTTTAATAAATTCTATAATAACTCCAACGGCATTTTAATTCAAGTCTCGCGACTCGTAACACTATTTTTGGGCAAACAAACCCAACACAAGCCAAGTGAAGCGCCGCCATTATATTACGCAAGGATCTTTAGCCTATCTCTATACTAAAAAATCTTAGCAAAACGCACCACATTATCCTTATATCGCGGCAGTAATTCCCTGACATGGGTCTGTTATTAACTTGTCATATAATACTAAAGGTCTGGGCTCGGTGACTAGAGTTGCCAGGTGTCCGGTTTTTACCGGACAATCCGGTTTTTTATGTATGTCCAGTCATCAAAATCATGGTAATCCGGATAAAGGATTGTCCGGTTTTAAAGCAAATTCTTTAATTATCTGGGGAACTCTCGTATCTCGCCGTAAAAAGTGTAAAGAGAGGATTGGGCGTTTTATTTAATATAATTGCTAGTTGCATTGAATTCAAAGATCTCAGGAAATAAAACTGTGAGATTAAGTCCCTGTGGTGTTTATTCCCAGTGGTGATATTTGATCAGGTGTTCTTGAGGTGTGAGAGAAATTAAACTAAGTTTTTGGGTTTAACTATTTTAAACTTTATATCGCTTACACAAAATGTATGTATATATATATATATATATATATATATATATATATATATATATATATATATATATATAAATATATAAGAATGCAAGTTTGCATTTGATGCAAACTTTGTAACTACAAAGTTAGATTTCAGAAAATTTATATGTTAATAATAAACCTTAACCGTTTTTTTCTTAACATATCTGGCAACCCTAACGGTGACCCGTATCACACCCGCACCGTTAGAAATGGTTAGGGCACTCTCACGCGGTTTTCCCAGCATAAATATAAAATTTCTGTGCAACGATAACCTTTCAGGTTTTAGGCGACGGTTGGAGATAGATATCACCGTAGAAAGGGAATCAAATAGAGAAGCGGTCCGCTTATATTATGGTGTAACTAGATTCAAGAGTAATAAATAAGTGTTTGAAGACTAAAGTCGTGTTTTATATTCGCTGCGGCGTCGATCCTTTATAACATTTGATAAATTCTGAGAACACATAGAAAGACGACACTATTGTGGTTGGTCATCAAAATAAATTGTGACCAAAAATCAGAACCGACTTGTAACTAAAATGCAAAATATTGTTACATACCGACAAAGAAATACGCACACCTGCCCGTCGTTAAACGTAGTTTATTGCCTTCTTTGATTTAGGAATTATTTTGTTTACTTTGTGTTTAGAATTTGTAATTCAGAAAAGCATGCTATTGTTATTGAACTTGTTTTATGGCCGTCATTAGTATCGAACTAATCCCTGCTGTTATTGCATTGCGTCGAAGCTTGCCAGGTGTGCGGATTAACTCGGCGAACGCGGTCCTTTGTTCTACTTTACAGTTTAGTATAAAACAATGCCGGAACGGAATGATGGGGCAGTCAAGCGACGATTACGATACTAGGAAGACGTGTGTAGTACTTTCGGTTAGCGATATAGTGACGGAAAAATCACCCACATTTGTACACGTAACACAACTTATACTGTATCTTGTAAGTTCCAAGTATGATTAAATGATATTTTTAGACCTCGTTGAGCCCCCGAATCAGTTTATGTCGACCACTGGGAAACGGTTTCGACCCCAGGGGGTCGACATCGATCACTTTGGGAATTCCTGTTTTAAATGAACCTTCGAAATAAATAATATTTTATTTACAAAAGTTATCTGACGCGTCATGGACAGGATTACAAAATAAAATACGAGATGTCTATTATAATTTTATATTTAAATATAAATATAATTAACATTCATTTATACTATTCTCCATTTATATACACTTTAAAAGGTTAACA
The DNA here is from genome assembly GCA_949752895.1 of Dendrolimus pini. Classification (NCBI taxonomy): domain Eukaryota; kingdom Metazoa; phylum Arthropoda; class Insecta; order Lepidoptera; family Lasiocampidae; genus Dendrolimus; species Dendrolimus pini. The sequence continues at coordinate 16,460,316 of OX457144.1, read as the reverse complement.
AAATTGTATCACAGACATCTTCGTTTAGTAGTTATATAAGTAGTTTTCTTACAATGTTTAGATTACTATTCTTAAACACTTATTTATTACAGGGATGATCATTAATGTCACAAAATATACATTATTTAATGAATATTATAAGTTGAAAACTAAAAAAAAACGTGTGCGTGTACTAGTGTACACACGTAAGAAGTGAAACTTCATTCACGAAATTATTTCATTTTACCTTATAATTGCTCTTCGTTCGAATCGACCGTGGTAGGGGCAAGAAAAAGATGACGCGTAACGGAAAAAATGTGACGCGTAACCGAAAAATGTGAGTTTTTTTTTTACAAAACGCCGATAAAGAAGTTTCACTTCAATAAGGCATACGTAAAGGCGAAAATAAGTAAACAAAGGTGAATACTCATAGGTTATACATAAAATAAAGGAGAATAATAATAAGGTATAACAAAAGAAAAGTAAACAAATCTAATAACTGAAATATCTGAGAAGACAAACAAATGCTAAGCTATATATACTTACCTAAGTTTTGTAAACTTTATTTAAAATTATATCTATATGTTAGACATAGTAATTTGATCGCCAAAGTATAGTTTTACATAACTAGTAATTATTCCTCCCGTTGTACTTGCGCAGTAGACCAATTTTAGTATCGTGCGATAGGGTACAAAGCGTGTAAGCGCAACTGAGCTTAGATTGCATAGCAAGCCACACTCTGCCATTTCTGCTTGCGAATAAAATTCAATATAAATTATTTACGTGTCGGAAATCGAGCTGGTAACTTTAATAATATATTTAGTTATGACGAATGCTTCTATTTAATAATTGTGAAGTTAGTAAATATTGTAAAGTAGGGTAGTCTGGAGGAGATCGCCTATGGCGAGAAGACCGCCCATTTTACTTTAACGTAAATGTAATAAAGCTATTAATTAATTAATTCTGGTCTGTATGTTTCTGCGCAAACAAAAAATGCCGATCGGAATTATAGGTTGTGTAAATGTCTAAGCGCCTATATTGCGTACATAGCTTTCTCTTTTTAAAGGCGTGTCACTAAAATTATAATTATAAACAATTAGTTTAGTTTTCATTAAATTTGTCAATTGTTGAATAAGCGATGATTGTATTGTAATACTTTGTGAACTTTATATAGATAGATAACACTTTATTGTACACCATTACAGAAAACAATGAAAAATTTATGGCCTAAAATTATTCTAAATGTGTACAATGGGCGGTCTTATCGCTAAGAAGCGATCTCTTCCAGACAACCCGTGGCAGTTATTTCTGCCACGGGTTGTCTGGAAGAGGTACCTTCCTACCTACCACCTTAGACAAATATAATCTGTTTTATAAAACAGATTATATTTATTTTGTCAAAGGTGGTAATACATAAATGTTATAGGGTATGCAGTTACTTACATTATATTTTATTCATTAATAGACATATAAATAAGTAAGAATTATAATATAATAGCCATATATAAATACAGGGTGTATTAAATGTAAAGATACAGATTAAATGTATTTAGAAATAGACGACTATAAAATGTAGTATTATAAATGCGATATATATTATCTGTATTCGTTGGCCGGGAGTTGATGAGGCCGCGCCGCCGTATCGTCCCCGCGCCGCTCTGTCCACGCCCAGCACACCACCATAAGGAGCTTTCAGCTCTGACAACAATAATTTCGGAACGGTATAGGTAACATAAACATGTTTTGAAAAAATTGCGTGCGTACAAAGTACACATGTCAGAAGTGAAACTTCTTTAGCAAACTAATTTTTAAGTCTTGCAATTATTAAATGTCCAGTGGCAAATTAAAACGCCACATGTTATTTGTAAATATTAAAACTACCTAACCTTTAAACGAATTGCGTTTCATCCGTAAAAAATTTACCCTCATGCGCCTAAAGAAGTTTCACTTCAAAAATTTACAATAATATTTATTTGCTATATCATACACTATAATTCAATTTTTTATGTTATTTTCTTGTCTACCATCATAGTGTTACACGCCGACAAAAATGATTGCACACCTGCAGTTTATTATCTTTCCTGCATTTGGACTTCTTTTGTTTACGTTGTTTAAAATTTGTAATTAGAAAAATATCCTATTATTATTGTACTCGTTTATGGCCACAGATGTGCGGATTACGTTTTCTTGGAAAATTCAGTCCACGCTGTCGAGTGTTGTATTGTATAGTTTAGTATAAAACAATGTCCGAACGGAGGGTTGAGGCAGTCAAGCGACAATTACGATACGAGCAAGACGTGTACATTCGATGAGCTATATAGTGATAGACTTTGCGCGTGTTATTAAATCGTGCATGTTGCATTTGCGCATGACGCCAAAATGCTAGATGAATATGAAAGGCCAGGCCATCATGAAAAACTTCAAAATACTTCCAACTCTATTTGTATAAAAATAGTGTTTAAATTATTATAAAAATATTTAAATGGAAATAAACTAATTACGGAACTGCAGTTTTAATTTCATAATTTTTTGATGTAAACCACGATCATGACTGTGACCAGCTGCAACAAGGACGGACAATTATTACAAAAATGTAATTTTTAGATGTCCCCTAAAGCCAAATAGCGTAGGTAATACATTATTTATCCTTAGATGATAAATTTAATACAATATAAACAATATTTTGTAACCAATCACACTTTATTAAATCATGTTTAAATTTCTTAGGCTATCTTAGGTTACATTTAAGCGATACCGCAATGGTTAAAATAAAATGATCGCTAAAATATGGCTAAATAGCGATTATTTTATTTTAATCATCGGTTAAAGGTCTATGTACACAATAGCCTAATTCAATTTAAAACATAGCTAAGTTAGAAATGAAAGTAGAAAATGTTTAAAATTAAGCATCTAAACTAAACATGATTTAACAGAAATTGAAATCACAAATTAATCTTATAACAGAAACAAGGTTTATTCATTAATTTTGAAAAGCAACGTTTACACCGGCATACGAAATTGTCTGTACATTTAACTAAACCCAGCAACCTAGACGTATTGCGATGCGTTGCATCCTTATCTGAGATCCGTTTATCTCGTACATCGTCAAATTTCGAGTAAATTGAGAAAAACCGCTAAATTATTATTTTTAATTTAGGGCCGGTTTTTCAATCATGAGATAAAAGTTATCTGTCGAATAAATTATAACCTGACTGAGTTATGAGAAAAATCTGGCTTTACTCAAATTTATTATAGGCAAAATAAATTCCTTCTGCGAGCACGTTATGATTGCAAAGGAGCTCCCTTGCTCCTTGCCAAAGGAGGACGCGCCGGCACCGGAGGGCCAGTATGAACCTTCGGCCACCGTAAGCGGGTGGCGTGGGTGGGGTATCCTTGGGGTATAGGGGTTCCGTTATGCCGTTGAGATGAGAGCGCGAGTGTTCCCCGCGCTCTCATCTGTCCTCCCGTGGGGCGAGTTACAAACTGCCCCATGCACATAGAGCTTGAAGATGCCGAGGGATAAAATAAATTCCCTCGTCAATGGAAGTGGCCATGCGAGGCCCACGCTTGCCGGGGCTGCGGAGAGGCCAGGTCATATATCCGTAGTCCTGGCATAAGGCACAGGACGGAAAACCCAGGGGTTTAGTGGGTATCCCTAACTGGGGAGTGTCAGGCCAAATAAATTGTGAACTCCTATTCAGTGTATCGAACTACTTACTCGATCTAAATCCATATTTTTTATTTTTCATCTTCGTAACTGTTTTTCGCAATTAACTCGAAATTTCGATACTGTACGAACCAAACAGACCTCGAATTCGCTTTCAGCGAGTCGAAATACATGTAGATAGGTCTGGTCAAATGTACAGATCACTTTTTGCCTTTTGTGTGCCGGCTTTATTTAAGTAATATGCTATATAAAAGTTAAATTATAAAATAACTATACTTATAACGAAGCGTCTAAATTCACTATAACTCGGTCTTTATACCACATAGTTTGTAAAATTCACTTTCTGGTAACAAAAAGTCTTTCGTGGACTCCATGAACTTATTGAAGTCGCAGTAAGTTGAGCTCTCACAGCCTTCGAAGCTGAAGGTTTGGGCTGACGATTCACCAGCTTGGGGCAGGTAGACCGGCTGTAAAAAAGTCGAAGACAAATATTTTATAATAGTTGGATACTGGTATGATCAGAAAACCTCTCTTGCGTTACATCACATGTTTTAGTTGGGTATTTAACATCGTTTGCAATAAATCTTAAAACAGTGTAAATAAGAGCTACAAGTTTCAATCTCTTAATAACACTACCTATTGACGGTTTTAAGCGCGGTAAATTTGATTTTTATTATTCGGAAGTTACGGCCATTTTTCACAAGTTGGCGGTAGGCTAAATAAAACTTTAACAATACTCATTGACACTTGACATCTTTATCTTCCGTGATCACAGCTACTGAATAGTGGCTGAAACGTCGGAATAATAAAAGTCAAAATCCACGACGCTCCCCTCCCGTCAGAGTCGGCGGTGGCATCCCAGAGTCGTCCATGACGACCTCCAGCCGCCGTAGGCTACGGCCGTGCGAGCGACCGGCGGGGAAACCGGACCCGCCCGCACACAAAGGTCGGAGAGGAGGGACGCGTGCCGACCCGCGCGCCCTCTCTCACCTCGCGGTGAGGTAGAGAAGCCGGAGAGACCCAAATCTCCGGCTACCAAATGGAGAGGCCAGCCCGCAAGGGGCCGGCCACTGTCCGTCCAGGCTGGTGGTGAATGCGCGAGCGAGCCCACAGCCTGGACAAAGGACTCTCGTGATTGCTCAGGGGTTTTAGTGGGTATCCCTAACCGCGGCGTGGCAATAGTTCCCCACATCTCAACGTGGGGTGCTAGTGCCACCCCGACCCGGCGAATCCCACACACAGGCCGCGACATTTCCCTCTCGCGCGGCCTACGGTCCTCAAACGGATTTCCCTGATAAAATAAAATAAAATACGGTAACAAACTCTAGAAGGCTACGACGATGAGGAAATCATCGTTGATTAGATCCAATACACAACACATCATAGCCCCATGGCTATGATGTGTTGTGTGGTGATATAAAGTATCTGTGTTGATTTGACTGTGAAGTACCCCATTGAGGGACTCCGTATATAAGTTAGCAAGGGTTCGGCTAATAAAAGGCAATAAAAATATTTGGCTATATGTATAACTGGAGCACCAGTCCCAGGAAACGAGGTCATTTGTCAGAATACTGTGTCGAATAGGGAGACGATGAGTTTCCCTAAAAAAATAATATTTGAATCCGCTTGCAGCGCCATCTACCGGGTTCAATTGTGAATTTTAACCATCCGATCCACTCGAATACACACAAAAAAATCATCAAGATCCATCCAGGGAATTAGAAGGAATTCACTGATATGTATATAAATATATGAATTTTATATATTATAAAGATAATATACTTACCAAAACACTATAGGCTCCAGTACTCCTAGATCTATACAGTTCTAGTGCAAAAACAGAGCCATATTCAGGAATGCTATGATTATTTTTCACTCTGGCCACATCCATCAAAGCACCGATGTTGAAGTCATGAGCTGAGAAGATTCTCAACCTTTGGTTCACTGGCCTCCCTGCTATAATATCTAAGGCTGCTTGAACGAAGGTGTTTAGCAGAACGCCTAAAATGTAAAACATATAATGTATAAAAGCAAGACTCTCACAATAACTACTGTACTAGATAAGTTACTACTAAACAATTATCCGTCTAGGAATGGAGAATGAAAACTAGATTCTGCGGCTGGTTGTCTTGTAGAAAGGGGCAGGAAGCACCCCTCCCCACCCTAATTTAGTTGAGTTTCAACTACAATCGAGGAGTTACCTAGTGCAGTTTCGGAACGAGTATCTTAAGCACAGTGCGCGATTTATGTCATTACGATTTTCTGCTTTACGGTTTGGACTTGTGGTACTCGGTTATATTTGTAAGAACTGTGAGCTATGTGTGTGTACATCTAAACTAAACTTTGTGATTACTCCAACGGTATTTTACATTCATATCCCACAAATTCGTAACAATATAATTGAGTCCATACCTCCTCCGATCTTCTTCATTTCATTATTCCTGAAATAGAGTCTATATGACAGTCTAGCAGCTTCTCCTAGCCTAGGCAGCAGTGGAGTTGCCCAAGTTGGAATATCTAAACCTAGACCCACCTGCAATAAAAAATATAGGTATTTATTATCTATATTGATCACTTCATTGATTCAGTCATTGGCACCCATACTCAGGACTCATATCTGAACTCAGAGTCGATAACGGTTCATTAACTTCGAATTGTAACTGTTGTTGAGGAGTGAAAAATGGTGAATAATTTAAATGTAATAAATAGGATTCAAATAATGCTTTCAATGAAAGTGAGTTTGATAATATTAAATATAAGTTTGTCACAATACAATATATATATATATATATATATATATATATACAATAACTGAAAATATTATTATATATTAACATTACCCATATTAAAATAAATACATTATAAAAAAATAAAACTAATAAGTTACACAATGACATATCCACGAAATATACATCCTTGTTCTTTTGGTTCGAAGGAAGTTACAAAAACTTGCATGTACAAAAAATAAATCAAAACTACCTGCAATTTTAGTTTTTGTGATTTCTATCTCGTTACAAATTACAACTTATTTTTCAAGAACTTATAAATGTATTCATAGTTTAAGTGAATTTTAAAAATTATTTTATGAAAAAGAAAGTTCTTTAGCCCGAAGAAAAATCCCTGAGTTATTCTTGAGATAAAATAAATAATCACGTGACTTTCATACCTCTTCATTATATGCCCATACCACCTGAATCTTCTTCCTCTCAATTTTTCAGTCACGGGTGCAACTGTCACAGATCCCCTTATGTACTCATTTCTCACCTTATCAATTCTTGTAACACCACACATCCATCTCAACATTCTCATCTCAGCTGAGTGCAGACGGTTTATCACATTAGTGGCCCAACATGGTGAACTCGTGCAATAAAAAAAAATCAGACCATAGCAAATAAAGGAAAGTTCATTTATGAATGTTACCATGTAAGGAATCGAACAAAGCACCTCTGATTCAATTCTCTGTATTAATAAGCTAGGCTCGTTACCTATAATGCTTTGTAAGATTTCATAGCCAAGTGACAAGAACGAATCGTATGGACTGACTTGATCAATTTTATTTATGTTAATATTACTGAAACATACTAATATTAAATCTGTATATCTTGTCTGTTAATGTAACAGCCATAAAACTGAATATCCATATGAAAGGATGCTCGCCTTGACGTGTATTTTAAAAGCCAAGGCTGTGAAATCTTTCTGTTTTGAAACCAAACCTGTTAGTAAAAGCGTTATTGTGTTATATATAATGGAAATTCGGAATTTACATAATTGTTAAAAACAAAAATGTAATTAATCAACACGGGTAAGTATATTTTTGTCACGAAAAACGAATAGATAAGGGTGGAATTTAAGCAAGGAATATGGACAAAAAACCTAGTTCCTATCATGGAGCAAGATCGACAAAACTGACAAGTCATCAAGTAAAAAACGTTTTACATCATAGCTCATTAGATCCACCTGACACTCGATCAGCACTGGAACGCACCGATAAAAGTATGCGATATAGCGAGTGTGCGATTCATCACATTGGAGTGGCACTAGAATCGCAAGCAGGAAGTGTTATTGCCAGCCCACGGTGGGGGATACTCACTAAAATCCCTCCGCATTCCGTTCTTCGCCCGTATGCCAGGGATACAGGTTTATGGCCATGCCACTCCACAAGCTTTAGCAGACGGTGGGCCAACAGTCTCTTCCATTGCCCGGGGGAGGGGGGGGGGGGGACAAGCCCCCGACAGTCGGGTTGTAATGTGCTCCACGGGGGGCAGAGGTGAGTGTGCGCGGAACACTGACGTGCCCCTACCTCGGCGGCATTAACGGTAGGTGGAAACCAACCCGCGTTGCCTACGATGGCTGCAGGGTTTGATAAGCACTCCGGCACCAAAAGTAGTATCAATCTTACAGTAACTATACTTCACTTACCAAACTTCTAAACAAGTCGAACAAAGTTTCAAAGAGTAGGGGGTCTTCCGTAAAGTTCCTTCCGGTCTTCTGCTTTAGGAAAGGTATGAGGTCGTCATAGACAGCGAACTCGCTGTAGATAGCTTCCTCCTTCGCTTCGGCCATCAGCTGCTTGAACCGCTTGCAGTTTGAATAGTATCGGAGCTGAACCAGATAAAAGTACTGTCAGATATGTTACTTTTGATGAGTACTCAAAGTTTTGGTTTTATTATTTGAAACTTAGATACCGTACGCACATCTGGGGGTGCAAAATTAAAAGATAAGATATTTAAAAAAAGGTAAAATTAAACTAAATAATTTAAAATAGACTAAATTATAAATAAATTAATATGAAGAATTTTTAATCGCTGCCAGAGAGAAGCGTGCCCAGAAGGCTGGCTGCATTGCCACGCTGTATGGCATTGCTGATTCGTTGCGCGAAATACGAACCAGCCTTCTGATCACGGCTGGTAAAACGATGACCTGATGGAGGTGGAGACAGGCAAGCGAGAACCACGATCAAAGCGAGATTTGTGTACATTCGGTAATCTATTAGTGACGGACTTTGCGCGTTTAATTAAACTAAGACCTTCTGCATTACGTTTAGGTTTGTTGTGTTCGGTTATATTTGTACCTGTGTTATACGTGTATGTATAGTTTTAATAAACTCTATAATAATTCCAACGGCATTTTAATTCGAGTCCCAAAAACTCCTAATAATATGTAAATTCATTTGTGGTGCTCATGAGTGGCTGGTCCGCTGCCACTTCAAGTGAATTATGCGAGTTAAATTGGTCACCTAGGTTCTCTTATCTAGTGGTCTTAATGAATGAAAAATTATCAATTGTTCATATGATAGGTTTCAGACAGGTACACACAAACACCACGTTTAAGTATACGATAGTTCGTAGTTATAAAATGTTTAACATTGATAAGCTATCGGCTTATGAGTTCAAGTTTACGTCTGATATAATCATGTCAAGTAACGTAAATATCATGGAACGTAAGAATGATTACTCTAATATAGTATACATTGTTAATCACTTATTACAATATACTGATTTAAGGTAAGACAGCGGCCATGGCTTACTTAGAAATGACTGAGGCTGGTGTTCATAGACGTTTAATCGATGGTTAAAATGAAATGACCGCTGATTAGCTGTATTTTATTTTACAAACACACCACTAAAAAAACTTACATGACTAAAATTATAAAGTAGTGCATGTATTGACTTTCTAAATAATTAATATCAGCCTCTGGACGAATTCTGCTGTTTCAATATATTGGCATTGCGAAGATATCAAAAGTACGATTCCATTGCGATAGTGTCAAAATTCGTATCCTACTAAATCCACAATATCTTCTCGATATTGTCGTCGATAATAGTTTAAAAAAAAATGGCATTATTATTATCACAAATTGCATTAGTCGAAATGAATATTAAAAAGCAACCTAAAAACATTTATTTCGCGAGTATTCGCTTATAAATGTTTCTAAAAATAAAATGGCCTGCCACGGGCACACCATTGGAATTAACAAAATACCAAAATTAGGTAAACCTACGATTGATACGGTAGTGCGCGACTATTTTAACGAGATAGTAATAGCAGAATAGGACCCCTGAGCCGTAGCGTGATCGAGTTTAGCAAGTACTTACATAATCCTCAGATATGGGTACAGCACTGTACGGCACTGGCTGCCAAACTTTACCGACACCTTCGTCCCACTGCTGCTCCACCTCTGGGGGGTAGGCAGCGGCCATTGCGATCATAATCGTCATCTTAGTCCGTTCCTTCTCTGTACTCCTTAACGCGATTTCGTCACGAAAGTACAGGTTTGAGATCAGGTTGTGTCCTTGGGAGCCGTAGCGTTGTCGGTAGAATTTGCCTATTTGATAGGCACGTCGTTTGCCCACCTGGAATTGCAGCAGATGCTTTTATTAATTACGTTATCAACTGGAGGGTCAACATTCCTTCTTCTGAAAATCCCTCATGTTGCAGAAGGAGGCCGGTGAAAGAGCGAAGCAGAAGGATGCGCATCTCCTCCTCCCACAGTTACCGTCACAGGGGGCCGCCGTCATGAGGGCGACAGCGGACCTCCCCCCTGCTGTACGAAGTGGGACACTCTGCTTCCCGAAGTGCCCCAATTACAGAGCGTAGGGGCGTCACGGTGTAGTAACTCTGTACGATATCCCGTGACGCCCCGTAAAAGCGCAATAAATGGGACGAAGGTTTACGTTTAGTGGGTAGTTCGGGGAAAGTTTCTCGCGTCAGCTTCGTTTTAGAAGCGAGCGTAGAGAACCGGTCACTGAGAAGTTTAGAAGCAAAAAAATTCGGCACGTATAAAAAAATATATTTACACGACGAATTGAGAATTTCCTTTTTTAAATCGGTTAAATATAGTGTTTTTATTAAATGCTATGTTTGAGGTTTCGTTACTAAAATACAAAAGCAATGGACCACAGTTATCATCTCCACAGAACCCTCTAGTGTGCGTCGCGTGACACTTATTTGATCGATTTTTTGTTTGAAAGTTGTCGAAACTTTCAACACTGCACGAAATCATCGGTTTAATCGGTCACTAAGTACAATCACCTTTCAAGGTCAAATCTACGTAACACAATCACGTTGTTTCCATTTCAATGCCAGCTTATGCGGTCCTGATATTTCCTTGTTTGTCTACTAACGCGGAAAATGAAGGAAATTATAACAATGTAACCATCTTTCACGTCCAGGCAAATTTATGATCTAACGCTTCGAGTTAAAGTTCGAAATCTAATGTCTTGAGCTTGCTTGACTGAGGGAGTTCACATTGTCATGCATGTCATCCCTTACGTCAGCATTTTTTCGGCATGCCGTTTGTATTCTCTTTCTTATAGATTCCTATAACATTTCCAGGACATAACCATTCTACTTTTTTTCACCCTAAACTTATTTGGGGGCTTACAAATGTTTGTAGCCGCCGTAAATAACCTTGACTTGTGTGCCGGCATTAGTGGCTAGGTTCCAACTTCCTTTTATAGAGCGGCAGCACATCGGTAGCACCTTTGATATCACAGATGCCCATAGGCGATGGCAACTGCTTTCCATCAGCTGAACTCATGCAATAAAAATTCAGTCAGTTATTCTTTTATGAACTGCGTTTAGAGATCGTTTTCGTGTATTCTTTTCCGTCATAGTTTTTATTTAGATTTTTTTGGTTGAAGTTTGCTTGCTGCCCCTCATTATGAAAATAGATTACCGTGGCCTTTAGACGTTTGCAATACAAGAAGCGAAACAAATTTGTTGTTAGCTTTTAGGGTGGGATAATAAGAAGATTGGATATGAAATGATGTATCGAGATGGAATGTGGGATGGTATAGAGGTAGATGATAGTGCCGTCAGAGTTATCGGAAGTACATTTGGTTTCCAAGACCTTGACCTTACGGCCTTGTAATGGAACACCGGGGTAGTTTACTTGGTAGGTCCAAGTATGCGAGCATACCATCAGAAGTATTACATTACCTTACTCCTATCCCTGGGCGGTAGGGTGTCCATGACGTATTACACTTCATTAAAATAAATGGGAGTTGAAAGTGGGTTACAAAATGTCGTAGCTTCATAGATATTGCACGATTGTGTCATTGTGTCACGTCATAAGTTTGTACAATGACGGATTACACTTCATTAAAAAAAAACGGTAGTTAAAAGTGGCTTGCAAAATGTCGTAGCTTCATAGATATTGCACGAGTGTGTCACGTCATAAGTTTGTAAAACGAAGGATTAAACTTCTTTAAAAACGGTAGCTAAAAGTGGCTTACAAAATGACGTAGGTTCATAGATATAGCACGAGTGTGTCACGTCATTAGTTTGTACAATGACGGATTACACTTCGTTAAAAAAAGGGAGATACAACTGGCTTACAAAAGGTCGTAGTTTCATAGATTTGCACAAGTGTGTCGCGTCATAAGTTTGTACAAGTATAAGGAGTCAAATAACGAGAATTATTTCCAGATCGTTATCGTAAACAGAATATTTACATTAGTTCAACGCAGTCGGTTAAAGTATAAACTGACTCAAAGATATAAGTTTGTTGCTTCTGTAATTTTAGTAGCCTTCTAAGACCTATTTCTTCAATGGACCAAAACCTTTTTGCTGGTTCAAGAAATGAAATCGTGTTTCAAGCTAGAACCAAGTCTAATCTGGGTTCAAGTTTCACATTTTCGAGGGAATAAAAACCCTTGCAGTAATTATTTCAGTCAAGGTCGGCTAGATGGCAGCACTACTTACATTAGATTTTTTTTTCGTATAAAGTTCAATGTCTACAAACAACAATATTAGTACAGAAATCATTTAATTATTTCCTGTTTACAATAAGAAAACGCTAATTATAAATTGCTGATGCAGCACATATTAATTGACGACGAATTAGTAAGTAGGTAATTGTTACAAAAAGTAAAGTCAACATAATATTTTTTTGCTGCTGAAACAAATTTATAAATACCAAATGCCTTGGCATTAATTAATTATGATGATTCGTTTCCATATTACTGAATATCTATTACCTTGAAATAATTTTTAATATTCCGTTAATCTGGTTACTTCGGTTTTTTATTCCTTATTTTTTAACGTGTGTACAATGTTTTACATGTAATAGTCGCTAGATGGTGTTAGTTCATAAAAAAGCTTTTATCCTATTATTATTATCCTTTGCCTATAAACCACAGATTACATTGATTTATAAATTATCCTATGAAAAATCTTAGCATTCTCATGCTTATATTATATGATAACTGTAGCTAGAAGGAAGATATTCAAGAAAGCGTCTATAAGGTCAAATTCAAGTATTTACAAAACACTTTTTAATGGTTTTGAGCGCGGTATTTTATTTGTTTTTTATTATTAGTAGTTTTGGCCGCTTTTCACTAACCGTGATCATGGAAGACAAAGACATCAAGTGTCAATGCGTATTATTAACGTTTTATTTAAACTACCGCCTCTACATTTTAATTATTTAGTTTTAATTTTAGTTTATGGTTAATATTTACTCTTTTGTTATGTGCATTAGTCGTAAAAACTAAAGGAAATACTACATATAACCCAGTAAATTACATTAGTTACTTACGTTAGTCAATCCTTCTGGACCTTCTATGTAAGTTATATTCCTGATTCTTTCAGGATCATCAGACAATGAGGCTTCATCTGAATCCGGTGACCGTTCACCATGCCTGTTTATCTGGAATAAATAAATGATTTTGTAAACAAAAAAACCTACAGTCCTTGTTTAGTTAAACACGTATATTGGGTCATCATCATCTTAGTCTCTTGACATTTGTTTAGTTTCACACGTTGATAAACTCAATGTACCTACTGATTTCCGTTTAATGTGTTGTCTATTTCTGAAAATATGCTTATTAGTTTCGAAAATCGGTCTAAGTGGGTATGCCCATCTAATTTGTATTTAGGCCGCTGTAATTCTTCGTATACGTATTTTATTCTACGCTAATCGTGAGATAAATTAAAACTCTTTAATGTATATAAGGTACTATACCATGCTTATCACCTCAAATAATATTTGGCACCCAATCAAGATAATCAAAATATAAGAAATCTGCCTTTTTTATTTTTTTGTAGTCATATAATAATTAATATAATCACTATATGGCTACAAAATATTCAGGATATGGGGATCATGTACCCTGTTTTTGCCCTATTGACTATCATATAGAAATACAGGTGAAGAATAAGCCTTTGCATTTCGTGTTCCTTGATTTTCAGAAGGCTTTCGACTCTGTTTCTCACGTGGTGAACACTGAGGTCCATAAGATCCGATGTTTCGTGATTCCGATTTCATATTTCGGACCGCTACTGGCGATATTACCCTTCTGCATAACCATAGGGTGGCCACAGGGGTCTGTACTTAGCCCATTATTGTTCAGTGTGTTTAAGATTTTTTAGATAGATAGATAACACTTTATTGTACACCATTACAGAAAACTTACGGACTACTAGTAATAATTTAATTGTGTACAAAGGGCGGTCTTATCGCTAAAAAGCGATCTCTTCCAGACAACCCGTGGCAAGAATATTGTGATTGGGAGTGGCGATGGTGGTATACATAATTATTGTACGATTACATACATTTTAATAATAAATATATAACTATACTATATATACAAATATACACATAAGTTATATACATATACAAGATATTGTGATAATATGCAACTATTTAAACATAATAACCATATAAATATATACAATATAATATCTATTAATTATAAAAAAATTACATATCATTATATTGCAGATAGAATTTTCTGACCAAGTTCTTAAATGTTGTTAGGGATTTTGCTTGTCTGACAGCAACAGGGAATGAATTCCAAAGTTGGATAGCCTTAACCGTGAAAGAATTATTGAAGAATGTTGTCTTAAGGATAGGAGTAATAAGTCTATGTTGACTGGAAGGGCGTAAATTGTGAGAGCAAGAAATAAATTCGAAGCGTTCTTTAAGGTACTGTGGAGTAGTAGTGATGAATAAAATACTGTAAAGCAATGAAAGAATGTGAGTATTCCGGCGAAAACGAATTGGCAACCACTTGAGTTTTTTTTCGAAATTCAGAAACGTGGTCATACTTGCGTAACCCAAATATGACCCTTATGGAAAAGTTTTGGAGGCGCTCAAGTTTATTAAGTTGTTCTTGAGTTAGATCTAGATAGCTGGCGTCGGCATAATCAAGTATAGATAAAAGTAGCGACTCTGCAAGCTTAATTTTGGTGGCGATGGGAAGTAAGTTTTTCAGCCGCCAGAGTGACCTGGAGTAGAGAAACAACCGCCTACTTAACTCCGTTATATGGGGTCTCCAGGACAACTCACTATCAAATAAAACTCCAAGGTTTTTGACCTTATCACTGATAGGGATAATCTTTCCATCAAAAAGAAAAGTTGGCATACAGGTCCAGTCAATTTTACACAGCATCCGTGAGCTACCGATGATAATTACTTGAGTTTTCTCAGGATTCACAAGAAGTCCATTCGATTTACTCCATTACAGTATGCGGTCAAAGTCAGAGTTTATTGCTGCGACTGCTTGATTTAGTGTAGCAACCGGTGCCTGCGTGTAAATTTGTAGATCGTCTGCATAGAGGTGATAGGATGAAGTAAGTTCATTGGAAATGGAGTTTATAAAAACAGCGAATAATAAAGGAGATAGTACGCCGCCCTGTGGAACACCGGCAGAGAGATCACACCACGACGAATAGTCGTCATCAACTCGAATGCGCTGCCGGCGTCCATACAGGTAACTATGAAACCAGTCGATAACTTCAGGAGATATGTTAATAGAGCGTAGGATGCTGTGTAACACTTCAAAGTCAACATTATTAAAAGCACTACTGAAATCGAGCAGCGATAGCACAGTTAGCAAACCATTGTCCATGCCATGCCGGATGTCATCTGTAATTTTAATGAGGGCTGTGGTGGTGCTGTTTTAATGTTATGAATAATTTAAAAGAGTGCCAAAAGTCTATGGATTTTTATACTTAATCTACATTTCTGTATAAAATTCAATAAAGATGATAAATCTTAATAATTATTACTAAAATTGAATATAAATCAATAGTAATGGTTATCGGTATCGTAATTAATGTATTTGTCTATGAAACAGTCATTTTGCATAATTACTATTAATAAAGCTAATAAATAAATAAATATAATCATATATTCTTATCTTTCGTGCTGTTGAGCTGCGAACCGGTCAAATTGATAACTGTACTACGTAAGCGATATTGTTTCTTAAGAATTGCTCATACTATTATCAGACTTTTTTATCCCATCCCAAAGCTATTCTCTTTATATCATCCCTCCTATCCTATCCCCTCTATCTCATTCTAAAGCCTATTAAGGCATTGTCTTCACCCCTGGACCATTTAAGACTCATAGAAAGGATAAATCCCTTTTAGTGGACCCTGACGATCGGCATCATACAACAATAATAATAAAAATATTTCGAATCGTGGTCCATAATTATATAGTTGTGTGTTAGTTATTACTGTCTTACAAATTAAAGTGAGTATACCCTTTCTAAACATTTACTTTACTTTTGACAGCTCGATAAGGTATCAATTACTAATGTCCTAACGCGTTACCTACCCGATTCGTTAAAAAAATTGACTTCATTTATAAATCGTGTAATAAATATACCCACATTTCAATGAACATATTTTACACACATTAAAAAAGACATTTTATAAGCACTTATAATAATTGCAGTATTATTTTAGTTTAGGGTAGAATATTTTTTATTTTAAAATCGATTACTTTCGAAATTTACGTATTTAGTTTCGATGGCTTAATAGTCTGTGCGTTACATGACTCACAGTACATCACTATTACCGTTACCCACAACAACAAAGTACGACAATTATGTCGTTTGGTTCATGTGGGCTTTACTGTCAAGAAATATGTAACTTGATAGACGTGCAAACGTCAAAAGTAAAATAAACGCTTAGAAGCAGTATTGTGTTAGTAATTAATTATATTTAACAGAAACTATTGATCTAAAACAACTCATTTTATTCCAATAACTAACCGGAACCGCTATAGGCTATAAAAACATAATGTTTTTATTTATTTGGTCGGTTCTATTCGCAAATGAGGCAAGCAACTTTTAAAAATCTTTGAATGCAGTTTTACTTGCTTTCAAAAATAAAATAATGCTTCCATTAAGCAAAATATAATATATATAATCTTTAAAGTACTTCTCCTCTAGATGGCGCAGCTTTGGGACACCCTGTGTATAAATAATTTGAAAACAATGGCTCTATGCGAGTCCAACTTGCTCACGGTGTGGCAGTGATCTGGCGTCATTTGAAACGTGATTCTACCACGACTCATGTTACCATTAATGAAAAATCTACAAAACACTTACCGCCATGGCGAAAACTAACTGTTGATCATTAAGTATATCGTTGCTCGATGGGTTCCCGTGCAGAACGTCAGCGTTCGCAACAAAGCATAGTAACAAGAAGTATAGGAACATTGTTCTGAAACAAATCAAAAATAATAAATTATATTGAACTGGAAAATGTTGCAAATTGTATTAATTTTTCCGGAAAAACAGACGACAGTAAAGAGTTCCATACTTCACCGGTGCGTATTATAAAAGTGGAAGCATAGCGTTTCGTTCGATTTGTTGGCATTTCCACCACATGTCGGTGGTGTGAGCTCGTAAGTCTATTTGTCCGGTGGTAAAATCGTGAGGGAGGAATTAATTCATGTAATTCCGTGGCACACTTGCTGAAGTGTATCCTATTAAGTACCGACAAACAAGCGACTTTACTTTGATAATTAAGGCTCTGAAGCCTCTCGTCGAAAAGTCGGTTATTGCCTATCAGTTTCCTAGCTCTTTTCTCTAGTGACTCGAGTGTCTCGACCTGGTATTTAGCCGAGCCATCCCAAAGATGAGAGTAGTATTCAATCTTTGCAGACAAATACATAACTTTGACCACCGAGACCTTCAGTACTTATCTTACATTTTATTTCACACCCTATCCTGTGCTATCTAAATTAAAATAAATGTCCTACGCCTCCACGTATGTATAGTATAATTGTTAAAAACAGAAAAAGCAGTGCTAGACCGATCATTGGCGTTCTTTAACGGAGGCTATGTCCATCATTGGACGTCTGATGGCTGAAATGATGATGATGATGATTGAGGTAAAAATATACACAATCGAAGGCGGCATTTCTTAGTTTTTGCCCCCCTCGAAGAGATTCAAGATCTAACGATAAATTAGCTCTGTGCATTTCATTTAAACACTTTGGGAAGTTTTATGTGATGCTCTAACTTACAAAGAGAGAATAATTCGAAGTTTCATTTTCAAAATCTGCTACTCCCAATTTCCTCATTTTTGAATTCATTTGACAAATTCGGCAACTCCGTTTTATGTTATAAGTATGTACTACTATAGATAGTTTATCTAAAGATAGATCTTTATTGGGAACCAATTGTTGCATATATTATAGGTCTTATAGCTGAAAGAATGTAGTACACTTCTAGAGCATCGCAATGTCATTTTAGTTTATCTACATACTATACAATATTGTTAGGAGTTACGCAGGACTCGAATTAAAATGCCGTTGGAGTTACTATAGAGTTTATTAGAACTGTACAAACACGTATAAAACAGGCAAAAATATGACTGGACACAGCCAGTACAAACTGTACGATTCAATAACACGCATAAAGTTCGTGACTATATCGCTCATCGAATGTACATCTTACTCGTATCGTAGTCGTCGCTTGACTGCACCACCGCTCCGTTTGGGCATTGTTTTATACTAAACTGTACAATACATCAAAGGACCGCGTTCACTGAGTTAAAACACACCTGGCAAACTTCGACGCAATGCAATAACAACAAGGATTAGTTCGACACTAATGACGGCCATAATACAATAAGTACGATAACAATAGGATGTTTTTCTTAATTGCAAATTTTAAACACGAAGTAAACAAAAGAACTCCGAATGCAAGAAAGGTAATAATCTGCGATTTTACGACAGGCAGGTGTGCTCATTTCTTTGACGGCATGTAACAATTTAATATAATATTAAACAATAGGCGGCCTTATCGCTAAGAGTGATCTCTTCCAGACAACCTTACATGAATATAAATCACTATCAAAAAACAATACATTGTCTATACATATAAATAAAATTGGAGTGTCTGTTTGTAATATTGAAATAACCGCTTTTTACTACATGCATATGAATTATATACGGTACATACACCAAAATACCATTTTTTACTATTTTTTTCTGTCTGTCTGTTTGTTCCGGCTAATCTCTGATATGGCTGGACTGATTTTGACGGGACTTTTATTGGCAGGTAGCTGGTGTAATAAGGAGTCACTTAGGCTACTTTTATTTTAGAAAAAATCTTTTATTTTGGAATTATGACGATTTCCAATCACCACTCGGGAGAGACCGCGGGGCGCAGCTAGTTTGAAAATAAAATAAGACGGAGAGAAATCACCTTTCAAATACCCATCAATGATTTCAATTCTAAAATCAATATGTCGTTGTTCGTCCTTTACTCCTTATTACCATCGTTTTCCATACATGTCCTCTCTCTTTCTCTCTTCTTCTACATTTAAGTTTTTATCAAAAACTGCATAATATAAAAAAAAAAACTTATTCTACTTAACCTAAATCCGTTAAACCACTTGCATCGCCCGAATTTTAATTAAAACTACGTTTCAACTATACGGTTAGATACGGTTTTTGCTCGTAGGCAAACTGGCAAACGGGTCGCTTGGTGATAAGCGGTTACCGTCCCCCACGGGTATTTGCAACTCCAAGAGAGCAGCGCGGTTTTAAGATAATTTTTCTTTTTTCTTTTGCCAATGAGAAGTAAATGAAATGGTATTGGTACGTTGGTATAGAATTTATTAGAACTATACAAACACATATAACACAGGTACAAATATAACTGAAAACAACTAGTACAAACGTAATGCACGTTTCAATAACACGCGCAAAGTCCGACACTATATAGATTATCGAATGTACACACATCTTGCTACGCTTGCGGATATCGCTTGATGGCTAATCTCTCACTTGGAGCCTTGCTTTATACTACACAATTACAATATGCCTCTCGGCCGCGCAGACTGGATTTCTTAAAATCGCACCTGGCAAACGACTACTATAAAAGATTACAATACACAATAGGCTGTTTTCTAATTACAATTTTTAAACACAAAGTAAACAAAAGAAGTCTAAATGCCGAAAAGATAATAAACGGCAGGTGTGAATTGGTCTTTGTCGGTCATAACAGTATGTATTTTAGACAACTTATTAGCGTTGCCATTTAGCGTGGAAATGCGGCTAGTATTTTGAGAACGCTCCTCACCTACAGCGACCGGGAATACATTGTTATTTGTAAATATGTATAGAATCGTTTCAATTTTGACTTGTATAGAAGACTTTTTTTGTCACTTCTTATTTGGGGGCACGCTAATTCTCGAAAGTTAATTCTTTGTTTGTAGCTCCACTCCAAAAAATGACAGTTTATTTACCGCTTCCATAGCCTTTTCATAGTACGTACCAGGTTCAGTTATTATTCGTCCAGATATTTGACCACATGTTCAATTTTTGATTAGCACTCATTAGGCTTGTATCAGGATTTTGCAAATCTAAACTCAGCTCACTTAACTGTTGAAGAGCATCGCACATTCCGTATGAGGCGAGGCGGTACTTGTTAAGGAAAGATAGATTAGATTTTGTATTTGGATAACTTTTACCTATTAAAAAAAATCTTTCATTTTTCAGTTTTATGGCAATTTTTCGATATTTTCGAAATTTCCTTTACGGGCACTGGGTGCCCCCAAAGTGGCCCTGCTTGTGTATATGTACATAAAAATGTGTGTACATATATATAATTATATATACACTAGGATATGCATCCTCGCGACTTCGTCCACGCTTGACTTAAGCCACAGAATTATATCATCCTCTTTAATACTGTGTAATTACTACCAAACCAATAATTATTTTAATCGCAAGCATCAAATGGACCTACTTATGCAAAATGGAACGAACCCACATACTGACAGTTTTGAGAAAAAGCCGTTTTTATTACAATTTTGCATGATTAAAAATAACATAAAAAGTGATTATAGGTATTATGGGTTTTTTTTTGTTGAATATTGTATATTATATTTTGTCTTATATATTCAAGTAAACTTTTTAAGTTTTTGAATTACCATGGGTCATGGATCTTGTTAGTTTATTATACTCTTGGTGTTTTGTGAGAAAAATGTTTTATTCTGTAAATGTTGTCAGATCTTGTTATGATTCTTATTGAGTCGATAGAAGGTGCATTTGAATAGCCTTCTGCATCCTTAACCCAATTTTGGGATGTTTGTGGATTGGGTCTGTTTTGCATAAGTAGGTCCAAATGTTGTTAGCAATACAAGTATTTTACCTATAACAAAAAATTAACATAGCTATTAATAAACAAATTAGGATTTTACATAATGTCACAATGACCTTATAAAAATAAAAAATTATACACCTTTCACGGTTTTGCTTCGACGCGTCATTTGAAAACAATCTCTAAGTCATTAGTGTTTAAAGATAAAATTACAGAAACGGGTTAAAAGGTTAGCATTTGATATTTCAAACGTTATCTAAATTGTATTAAAAATTAAAAACATATTATTATTGTTTTAATGAATATGAAGATGATGTCGGGCTGGACTTCATAGGCCTTTACACAAAATGTGATAAAAAAAAACAAACAGGCAGAGATATTTTTTGATCTCCTGTTCCACCTGCTTTAATGTTTTGTATGACCGTGCCCTAATTCCTCTTATTTATTGCGTTAAAATAACGGGTTAACGATTGTCTTTATGAGTGAAGTTCGTTACTACTACCAATTTATGACTTTTTTAAACTGAATAGGTTCGCGTTTGACCGACATTGCGTCTGATGTCAGTTAGAAATGCAGTCTACGGTGGAGCACGTTTACATAGAAGATACCTGTTCACGCGAGACTTGAATACACCTAGATTGTATTGTTGCAAGCAGACACTAATCTGTTGCAGGGGTAATAAACCCCTTTGAACTTATGTGATCTATAGTTAGACGCCATAAAACCTTCTTTCTTCTGATGGTATTTTATGCGAATTCTTGGAAGCTGACCATTTAATGATTTCAAAAACCAGCAGGCGGCATGTGGCAATGAGGCCAAGTCTAATTTACAAATGGATGAGGGTAACGGTCAGTCGGGAAATGCGTCAATCGTGATCTGACTGCAAACGAAGCGTTACCTAGTGAACTTTCCCTACAAACTTGTAACAGTATGTATCAGGAAAAACAGACTACGGTAAAGAGTTCCACTCTGCAGAGGTACGTATGATAAAAGTGGAAGCATAGCATTTTGTCCGCTTTGTTGCTATTTCCACCACATATAGGTGTCATGAGCTCGTCAATCAATTCGTGCAATTCCGTAGCACACTCCCCGAAGTGTATCCTACAGAATATCGATAAAGTTTGCATCGATGATCTAGGTTCTGAATCCTCTCGTCAAATAGTCGGTCATTGCCTATCAGCTTCCTAGCTCTTTTCTCAATTGACTCGAGTGTCTCGAGCTGGTATTTGGCTGAGCCATCCCAAAGATGAGAGCAGTATTCCTGTGCTTGGTAAAGATTCAGCAACTGAAGTGGTGTGAAGTACTGCCTCGCCTTTGATAGAACCCCTAGCTTTTTGCCAGCCAGCTGAGGAACAGACTCTATATGGGAGACAAACATTTAGAGTTTGTGTAAGGAAGATTTCAAGCCTTAAGTGTCATCAGAAAAAACCAACGCCAAAACGAGTCCAGATCCATTAGACTGACAGGTGGTCGAATATCCGTACTCTCTAAATTTCACATTGAATTAGTCTTGGCCAGATCAAGATTGATGAAATATTGATTCGAGATGATTAACAGATGAGGGTACCAAAACCATCAAAGTTACGATTCCAATTGCCAATTTGAGTCACAGACTCGGGGCTCAGGCCCTGTTAAAAATCAATGCACGTTTTTGGAAGACGTGCTACTTAATTTGTTTAATTATTCTCAAATAATTTTATATATTGTCGCAAAATATGACTTAAAAACCTGAGACAGAGAGATATAAAAATATTATTTTTATTTACACGCGATGACACGTTTCGAAGCGGTGTACATAGAATAAGTAGATTTAAACTTTAACTTATACAACTTATAACCTTTAAAAAATGTTCTCCAGTTGAACTTATTGTGAATAAAAACTGACTTCGAAACTGAATTTGAATATGTAACTAGTCTTCAGTTGACTTCAAAATCAAAGTAATCAATCTGAATTTTATCTACAACGTAATGATTATACACGTGGAGAGTGTTTGTATGTGTTTACTTCAAACAAGGTAAGTCATTTGTTTCAGACAAGGTAAGTCATTTGTTTCAGGCTAGGTAAGTCACTTGTTTCAGGCATGGTAAGTCATTTGTTTCGGGGAATAAATAACCACGATCTATATCACGCGAGGAAGGAGGTGTGATCTCTCAATTATGCCGAACACGTTTTATCCTCATGTATAGTCATCGAATGAAGGAAATGACCCGTTTCTCGTATCTCGAACTGAACTTTACTCCCCGTCTCGTACGTTTTTACTCTAACTAATAAAAAAAACAAGATAGCACGTGTCGAAATGAGATAAACAGATAACAATTTGCGAACATAAGAGCGGATTTTTTTGTTTTTATCCCCTCTTCCCCTCGGTCCAACTAATCATTTTGTCGGAACTTTTGTATGTCTTTATATGTATATATTTTCTTAAATTTGTATTTGTGTTCTTTTTTGCTTGTAGGGTATTTCTAGAGTAATGTAAATGTAACTGACTCTATCCATCTCTTTAATTTACAATGTTGACTTTATTTTACGTCTTTGTTCTTACATTTATATTTATTTTCTATCTTAATTTTACAGCTGCCAACGTGTATATCTATACGAATATTATAAAGAGGTATAGTTTGTGACGTTGTAGGGGACAATCTCTGGATCTATTAAACCGATTTTAAACATTCTTTTACTGTTGGAAAGCTATGTTAACAGGGAGTGTCATTGGCTATATAACATGACGCTATATACCACGGGAGCAGGTCAGAGCGCGGGTGATACCGCACGGGGCCGCTAGTGCTTACTATATATACCATTGATATATAATGCAGTTTGTTTTTAAGTTTATTTATCAGATGACTAATATGAATACATATTTTTTATTGCGTGAGTTCAGCAGACAGGCAGACGGCCCACCTAATGGAAAGCTGTCCCATCGGTTATAGACATTTGCAAAACTAAAAGTGCTATAAATCCGATGCTACTTTCTAAAGGGAGATTGGAGCCTGGCCAGTAACGCCGGAATACAACTCAAGGTTGTTATCAACTCTAGTATACCCTACCCTAAGACCTGACTGTGGGTTCTTTTGTCGCCTCTTAAAGGCCGCCCGGTTGCAGGAAATTATATTATATCTCCATTCCTGCAAGGAAAAACGGATATTTTCCGGGTTCAAATAAAGGTATATGTCCTCCTCAAAGTATTAAGCTCTTGTTCATGGATCTGGCACTCAAATAGGGTATGGAACTCTTACATAACTGGATTAGATAGGCTAGGATAGCAGTATCTGTTTATTAGCTGTTGTTCGCGACGTATGCTACATTTTTTTTTAATTTGCTAGTAAAATAATACAAGTAGTGGTACAGTATTACACAAATCATAGTTCCCATGGGCAGTTTTCGTTTGCGCAGATAAGGCGGATTCGTCTCCGACATGTAAGTGATCTATATTGAACTTTATTCGCAAGAGTATAAGGCAGATTGTTGCTTGCTATGAATTCTTAGCTCTGTCCCGTCCCGCGTACACTGTCGCGTGTATTATAATTGGTTGATCAGATTGAGTAAATGGTGCAGATGTAGACGAAACTGCGGCTGTCTGGCCTGTGCTTTAGAAAGGCAGGATCGATTGCTAACAAGCCAGCGTTCTTATTATTACACAAAAGGCTTTATTGCAGACTAGGTATATTATGCAAATTAGAATGTAATCTAAAACATCGTCGGTTGCACTGATGACATTTGACACGTTATGCAATTCATTCAAATAATATTGATGACATTTCGAATTACTTCCGCGGCTATAAAAATCTAGGGCTTTCTATGATTAGAGTTGCAGCGTCAGTTTTTATAAAAATAAATATTGCCGGAGTACGGCACACAGGCTGATGACCCAACTGTGATGGAAAGTGGTTACCGTGGACATTTAGAAGACCAAACTACCAATGTGTTGGGGGAGTCGAAGGTGAGACGAACCTAGCCACTGATGCCGGTACAAAACTCAAAGTTGTTACAGCGGCATACTCTAGACTAGAGGTGGTAGCCATCTGGCTGTTGGTTGCTTTGTCACCTCTTACGACTTACTCCGTTCCTGCATTGCACTGAAACTCATATTCATCTTATACTACTAAACTACCTAACTATATAAGTTCAGCACGCAATAACAATTTACGAAGAAATAAATAATTTATTCAAAACCATTAACAAATCGTACAGGATCAATTTGGTATCGCAAAGAACTGCTGTAGTATAATACTATATTGCAGTTGTTAGCGTCAGTTCAGTAGTTTGACTTGTTTGTTATACAATTTAAAATAAAAAAATATATATTTTAAAGTCTATACATTTGGAAATTATTTTGTGTTAATACTTGCAATGTATGTGTGTGTGAATGTGTGTATTATATTATGTAAATGTATGTATGTACTGTCTATGTGTATGGTGTGTGAACGAGGGAGTGTATGGTTACAGACTTATTAGATTAGTGTAGTCAGTTTAGTTAGTTCATTGAAAGCTTTATGCACAGAATAGGAAGTAGACCAAGGGCCGCTTGCATAACGATCGCCTTTAAATAAATAAAATTAGTTAATCATATTAAACTGCCTAAATACGTTTTACACAAAACGTATTGACAGGACTATAAACATATTTAGCGGCAAATTTAGCGCTGTGCAAGACGCTAATTGTATTTAAGGGTGTTAAATACGTTTTGTGTTTCTTAAATAAATTTAAGCATACTTATGCAAGCGACCCTTAATGTTAACTTATGTGTATGACACTTGGAAATTCTTTTCAGGGGAATTTACTTTGATTTAAAATTTGAATGGAATATGGTGCGAGCTATATTGAGTGTTTCTCTTATGTATAGAATTAGGAATGAGGATATTGGTAAGATAACGTCTGTCGCAGGACCGACGGCCGATGGAGCAGAAGAATTCTGGAGTGCAGACAGCGCCTCGGTAAACTAGTGTCGGACGCTCTGCAGCCCGATGCACTGACGACCTGCGCAAGGTCGTAAGCGCTGGATGAGGAAGACAGAAAACTGTGATGAGTGGCGCCGACTTGGGGAGGCCTACGTTCAACAGTGGACTGTATGCTGAAGGCGAAAAAATTGGAATTTGAACGTAAAAAAGTTCGTGTGAATGAAATTTCTTACACACACATTTTTGTATTAATTAGGTTATTGTAAATAGGTTGTATGGATTATCCTCCTATGACAATACATGCAAAGTTTGACGTCACAGAGTATCGAATTCAATAGCTGATACTCGACGTGTTATTGCTTATCTGATTGTGTTATAATAAGGGCAATGACATATTTATACGCCTTAAATATTTATTTCAGAACAGAATCTTATAAGGTCTCATCGTAATAACTCGTAACTTTTAAAGGCACGATCATCACTTACACCCACTGAAAATTGTTCAACAACAATTCCCAATCGACACATTGTCACAATTAAACAATAATTTATAACACCACACAAAGACACAAACACACAACCAATAACAAAACTTACACACATATTCTCACCAACGCGCACTACACACAAAGAGCCTAAATTTAATAACCCAGGCACCGAAACGAAAAAACAACACACGGCACTAGTTAGGTTGATATATATGTGTATAGATAGACATAAGGCACACACTGCACATGCACTTCCTTACAACACCAGTGTGTAACAGATACACTCTAAATTCGTATAAGTTTAGTAATGAAATTCGAATAAATTAATAAGTATAATAAGTTATTCGTAAGGTACACCACAACACAAACATTATTCAATAAATGTCACAAACAATAATAAAAATAACAAAAAAACGTGTATAAATTCTTAAAAAAGATGGATACAAATGTAGAGGTAGACCAAAAAAAGATGGATGGATTGTGTGAAGGATGATATGATGATATGTGGTGTGACAAAAGATGTATGTCAATAGAGGAGTGTAGAAGGAAAATACATATTGTGCCGACCCCAAGTGATTATTAGTATTTAAGTTTAATAATTAAGTTGTAAAAAAGGTTACGGAACTCGAGTCCGTAGAGTTGTTATAAAAAAAGACACGATCTTAAAATATGATCAATAGTAAAATTTACCCATAAAATCGAGCTTTGTTTGAATGTTTGTTTCTTTTTTATAGGATTTTTATAAAATCTATGTTGTATACAAAATGAATCGTAGAAATGTATAATAATAACTTGTACGACTTTACGAATTCTGATGAATTTTTTGTTTATGTTTCAGATTTAGTTTCACAATTGGAACCGGTAGAGGGCGTTGGGATCGGGTTCTAGATTTTATTTTTTTCAGAACAGGACAACGTCTGCCGGATCTCTAGTTTAGTATAAAAGTACCGTTAAAGACGAGCTCAGCATAGATCCAGTTAGTTTGCTAAAAGATGAGACTTTTAGTAAACTTTCCGAATAAACAGCGCGAAAAGATTCTTTCTTATATACGTAACTAGATTCTGACCGCGGCTTCATCCGCGTAGAATAGTTAAAAAAATTAGTAAGTTAAAAAAACCAGCAGATTTTGAAACTTTTTTCATTGGTGCTCCGCTCCCATTGGTATTAGCGTGATGATATATAGCCTTCCTCGATAAATGGGCTATCTAACACTGAAAGAGTTTTTCAAATCAGACCGTAGTAGTTCCTGATAGTAGCGCGTTCAAGCAAACAAACTCTTCAGCTTTATATATTAGTATAAGATAAATAAGTTTTTTTTTTAAGCTTTCCATATAAATGTAACACAATCTCCACAAGCTCGTTGAATGAAACTATGAAGCCAGTGAAAAGCCCGCGAAGACCAGCGAACGCTGCAGCTTGCCATGCGGGGGAGACTCCAGCAGCTCCAAACCCAATTACCGGTGGGTAGTTGCCTACTGAGTTGCAGCCGGGGTAAAGAGGCAAAACCTCGAGGCCCGAACCTCCTCATAAAAAATAACGAGGAAGAAGATCCTTTATCGAAGCAGGCATAAATCTGCGACTTTATATGAATCACCTTTATCGTATGTTTATTTTATAGAATTCTCGTCTTGATGTCAGTCGGTCAGTGATTGCATAATGATATTGCAAAAACAAATGCATAACTCTGATATAAGGTCTATCTCCAATATTATGGATACACACAATTCATGACACAACACATTTGAGATCTGGTTTTAAATTGGTAATTACAAGGTTATGTTATGAAGACTATTGTTCCAAGAACATCACTCTATGGTATTCTATTAAATGTAGTTTTTTGCATAGTTGTTCTTGTCATGTTTATTTTTAAGGTGATTTTTTTTATGTACTCTCTTATTCTTAAGTGATAAAACTGGCCATTTTCATAATTGAATAATAATTTTGTTATACAGTGAAACTTGGTTAAGTGGGACCTGGGTAAGTGAGAACCTCCATAACTGGAACTCATGCTGAGGTCCCAACACTTTGGCACTGAATTACCGCTGTTAGTGGGACGAAGCAATCCTCTATATCTGGTATTCGTTCTTTCGATTTATCATCATAGCTACCGCTATAACTGAGGTAGCGAGTGAATTTCGTATGTATAGACCTCTGTAACTGAGATAACATCGTTTTGTTTGTTTGCTTACTTATTCTTATTCTACACGCAAATTTGGAGCCTCAATGACCTCCAGTTTTAGTTTTGCTTTACTATCTACAAAGCTACAACCTTAATTAATTTTTTTTAAACTCATTTATAACGATTACATAACATGTAATACTTAATAATTACATAACTATAAAATAATTTAATAATCGCACCTCTATAACTGAAGTAACCTGTATTCTGACCTCTATAAATGGAATACCTCTATAAGTGAAACCACATTGCAGGTCTCTTGATGTGTCACTTAACCAGGTTTCACTGTATTTTTATTTACAAATGCATGGAGCGATGTCGATTTGTAAGATGATAAGGCGTCGTACAGACGAGCAGCACTTTGCTGTCGACAGAGGCAACTGCAGCTGTCGGCGTTTGCTGTCGACACGTGGCCAGCAAACGCCGACCAATGGCGGCAGCTGCAGTATGAGCGCAGCGCGCGCTGCCTTGTCAGTCGACTTCAAATAGACCGAGCGATCACACGCGTAAAAATGACGAAAAAATTCTATATAAAAAATATAAAATCGAAATTAATTTTGTTACTGTCTGTGTCTGTCTCCCTACTACAATAACGTTCACGGCGCACTACAACAATGCTGTCGACACGGTGGGCAGCAGTCGGCGTGTCGAATACTGCAGCAGTTGCTTCTGTCGACAGTAGCAGTTGCTTTTTTCGACAGCTGAAGTTGGTTCTGTTGACAGCAAAGTGCTGCTCGTCTGTACGACGCCTAAAGTGTCAATGTCAGTTCATTAAGTCTCCTACCTTATTGCCAAAGAAAATTGAGATAAGTATATTTTTTTCACCTTGGCGTTTTTATTAAAACAGAACAATGACATCCTTCTTGGTATATGAACCTTATCTGTTATTAAATATTTAATTAATGTTTAAGTCATTAGGCTGGGGCTTCACCTGCGTTAGTGTTAAAAATTTACGGTCTTATTCATATTGAGCTACAGTAAGTTTGTATGCTTCTTTTAGAACCTTAAACAAGCCTACAAACTTACTCTAACTTAATACGTCCAAGACCGTTAATCTTGTTCATTAATATTATGATTGTATTAGGATTATTTAAATTGTATTAGTATTAAGTTTTTGAGTAAGAAAAAAACGAAAAGATATAAAAATAAAGATACTCCTTATCCATGTGTTGTGTTCAAAAAGAAAAACATAGAAAATAAACACTCTTTCAAAACTTAACAAGGAGCACGGCGAGAAGATTAAATAGATATTTTGAAGAAAGAGAGAGAAAGAGAGATCTATAGTCTCTGCCCACAACCATGGGAAACAGGCGTAATAAAATGTATGTCCACGATCTGCTAGAGTAGGGTTGCCAACCCCAAATTAAAAAAAAATGGATTTGAAGGTGGGAAAACCAGGAAAATTCAGTTTAAGAACAGGACGCAGTAATACGAGGTATATATAGGTAGAGTTGTAATATTTAAATTAATATGTAGTGAGAATAAGTTAAATGAAATTCAAGTTATGATAATAATTATATTTTTTAATAATAAAAGTTTTTGAATAAAATTATACGAGTTGAAAACGAGTTATTAAAGTATAAAACGGATGGCAGTGCGAACACTCGCGAGCCGTGAGGCTGCCTGTAACGTAAGAATTGTAAAAGTGGCGCGTGATTTCTAAATATCTTATCAGGGAGCCTTAGTAACACAGGACGCTGCTTAAACACTATCCAGGACCTCCCAGGACACTACATTAACTAGGACATTTCCTGGGAAAATAGGACGATTGGCAACTCTTTTCTAAGGATAGCTAGATAGCACTTTCTTTTACACTAGTAAAAAAAAAGAACTTATAGACTACAACTGTATCTATAATGAAACTACGTTTTAACGGTTTTAAGCGCGGTAATTTATTTGATTTTTGTTATTCCGACGTTTCGGCCACTTTACAGTGGCCGTGATCACGACCACTGAAAATTATTATACAAGTAAATTATGCATACAAGTCGTGAAAACTTAAGAATATATTAACTGTATCTAATTATGCAGAAAGAGCTGTCTTATCGTTAAAAAGTGATTTCTTCAAGACAAACCCAAGGGTAAACAGTGTATATATACTGTTACGAGTTTAGCGGGACTTGAATTAAAATGCCGTTGGAATTACTATAGAGTTTATTAGAACTATACAAACACGTATAACACAGGTACAAATATAACCGAACATAACAAGTCCAAACGTAATGCAGAAGGTCGTAATTCAATAAAATGCTCAAAGTCCATCACTAATAGTTTACTGAATGTACACAAGTCTCGCCTTGATCGTGGTTCTCGCTTGACCCCCCTCCACCAGGTCATTGTTTTATACTGCACAAATGCAATGTCCCCTTATCTAAGTCGATTTAATCCGCCACACCTGGCCAATGACTTCCATAAATAGTACAATAAAACAATGAACTGTTTTCTAATCACAATTTTTAAACACAAAGTAAACAAAAGAAGACGATCATAAAAGAGTTACAACTAGCTTAAATGCCGGCAGGTAATAAAATGTGTTTTGTTTCAGATATGCAGGTGGATTTTGTTTTTGTCGGGACCCGAGTTTTAACAATACATACATTAACAATGTCATATCTCAAACGCATTAAATCCATCGCCATATCTGCTTCAACGGCCTAAATCTTTAACACTAACGCAGATGAAGCCCCCTCCTCTGAACACTGGGTATAAAAACATCTGAATATTTGATTAAAAACAAAAACATTTTAATAGGTGTCAATCACCTGTATTTTATGGCAATTAGGCATAAAAAAAACAAGATGATTTGATTTTGAATCTTGGGGTATCGTGAGTTTATCGCAGTAATATTAGATTGCGCAGTTCAAGGGCGTAGTATTAGAAAATGGCGTCTTGGGCACGCATCGTATAATAATTTGGTAATGCGTGAAGTTATCGTGAAAGGAGAATGCTTGCGAAATTGAAGAGGACCTCATTAAATTGACTTTATATACTTCTATTATCACAGATTCCGCCCAGACTACACTGCTTATTTAACTTGAACATTAAACAAAGGAGTATATATGGGTGTGTGTGTCAAATACATGGTAGTATATGTAATGTTTAAAAAAAAATTGAATTAATGTATTTTTTATGCATAATTAAATTTTTTTATTAACATTCTGCATTCCTTCTCTATATAGACTATAAATGTGATAAATTTCATTCTTCTCTGTCCGTGCAATTTGAATTTAAATAAATCATGTACTGAACCTATTATTATTTCTTATGCACTATCTTTCATTGGATGTTCGTAATTAAACATTTAATTAGTTGCTTCAACAATTATTAGCTGAACAAAAAAATTGTTTGACCTTCAGTTAAACGTGTTTACGGAAACGTAATATCTTCAAGGTTCTTTACTGAAGAAATGGTAATATTTTGAATCATAATGACTTCAGACTTCAGAGGACTGCGCTTTTGGGAGGTACGTGAAGGGTGAAGTTATGATGTGCAATTTTATCAAAAATAATATAATATTGGTTAAAACTGAGTAACAAACAAAATAAAGAATTATGTATGTATTGAAATAGAAATATATTGTATTAGTAAAATTCATCTTTTGGAGCTCCCACAAGAGCTGCCCCATTTGGCGTCAGTTAAATTAAAGCCTTCCTATTTGGCTGAGCCATTAATTGAAGATTATTTAGTAGAAAATTTGAATATTTATTCATGAATATTTGAGACTGTCTACAACAATTAACATTTTATATGTCTTTAAACATTTAAAAAAATGGCTGATTTTAAGTTTTTGGACATTTAGAGTTTATAAAACTATAGTGGCGTGGATTTCATACAACTCGATTCCTCATAGCCCTTTGTTTTTGTTGTTGCCCTTAAAAAGCTAGCGGTTAGCGACGAAATGGTCGAAATCGCCATGCATTTATTGGCGCTTACGTTTTCTATTCGTGCGTATATTATTACTCTATTGCTATCTCTTACGCTCAGCGGCTTTCACACGTATGGAATGAAATAGCAACTCATAACCCGACAGTGCACCGGCTTTGGTTACAAAATATGCAGTAGGATAGCAAAATAAAATACAAATTGCAATAAGAAGATACAACGCAAGTGAGACGTTTTTTCAACGGCGGTGTAGTCGGTGTTTGCATCTGACAGTATGTTTTTTGAACCGGCTTACCCTAGCTGAATTTCCACTCTGTGCCACTGTAAGCCTCCTGTACGTTTGTCTAAGGCAGATTGACGTGTTACATAGCTACATCAGTCACGGAGATATGCATGTTTCATTACTACGTTGTCACTGTCAATAATTGGTAATAATATGCACATTTGGTTAGAAAACTGCCAAAGTGGTGCATGATTCATGACCAGTATTACCAGTATACCAGTTGAACCTATGCCATTTGAAACGCGGGTGTGCTGGCCATAGAGCTATCAGAGCTTTTTAAAAGTTATATTTTTGAAATTTTTTAGTCCAAAATAGTGCACGCAATTTTTTGTCTTTTTTAAATTCACTGTAAAAACTCTACCCCTCTTTAGATTTATTTTGTTACAAATTTATGTCGTAAGAAAAATCAAACTATACTTTTTTAAATTTATTATCCAATATACATTCTTGTAAATTAGAAATTTGAACTGTAGCACAGAAACCCCACGGGTTTATTCGTGTCGTGGGGATTCGTGTACACAATATTGTTACATGCCGATAAAGGCGAATGCACATCTTCCTGTCATAAAGCGTAGTTTATTTATTTTCCCGCATTTGGACTTCTTTTGTTCACTTTGTGTTTAAAATTTGTAAAAAAGAAAAATTATCTTGTTATTGTACTTGTTTTATGGCAGTCATTAGACAGGCGTGTCGAACTGATTCTAAGAAATGCGATCTATGCG
Organism: Dendrolimus pini; assembly: GCA_949752895.1. Taxonomy (NCBI): domain Eukaryota; kingdom Metazoa; phylum Arthropoda; class Insecta; order Lepidoptera; family Lasiocampidae; genus Dendrolimus; species Dendrolimus pini. The sequence goes on along the minus strand of OX457144.1, from coordinate 16,426,860 downwards.
GGCTGGCAGCCATATTGTATCGGTGCCGCAATGGCCCAATGGAGACATCGGCAGTCTAGCGAGAACCACGATCAAAGCAAGACGTGTACATTCGACGAGCTACATAGTGACGGACTTTGCGAGTATTATTGAATCGTGTAGTTTGTACTGGTTGCGTCCAGTTATATTTGTTGTGTTATATGTGTTTGTATAGTTCTAATAAATTCCATAGTAATTCTAACGGCATTTTAATTCGAGTCCTGTAGCTCGTAACAGTATTGTTATATCAAAAAATAGGAGCAGAGGCGAGTAATTGTTATCGTCATTCTAGTGTTTAGTTCTGATTTGATAATATTAGCGGGGTATCATCATTCTAGTATATGGTTCTCATTCTAGTTCATGCAGCAGTGAACTGCGGCAGGCTGGCGGCGACGTACAATGTAGTTTTTTTAAATCAAATAGACGATTTACTTTACGTCATTACAAAGTAGTTAGAGAACAAAGTAAAGTTTTATTATTATCCGTGCTAGTGTATATTGTTATAATTACGTGCATATGTCAGAAAACGTGAGGAACCTGCACGTAGATATTGCCATCATGTGCAAGTCGGTATTCTAATTTGCACAGTTACACTTTATTTTCCTTCTTCTGTAGCTAAAACTATATCCAGAACATCGACTTCAAATAGTTTCGCTCAGTTAACTTGGATAACAACAGATACGTGTGATTATTTGTATATAATCATGCTATTATATTTAATATAATATAATAAATATGAATTTTGAATAAATAATACATATATGACTCTGCACGTATATACGTATATATATGTATATAACACTTAATAAAACATTTCAAGAATATTACGTGTGATAGATAGATAACTCTTCATTATACACCAAAACATAGACAGACAGAAGTAGAAAAAAATAGCAATAAAAAAAACATCAGTCCAGCCATTCATTTGTTATGATCTTTCCCGACCAATTTCGACAATGCTGACTGCATTTGAACTCATTTTCATTTGTCTGATTTAGGTGAATTATTTTTGTGTATGTTCAAGTGGATCCCGGGATGGTTAGAATCACTATTGGACCCGCTACATAATGCCGCTGAACACATCTTTAACGCTGAACACATTTTTTGTGTTTTTTCAAGTTGATTCGGGAATAGTTTAGATTAAAAATTGGCAAACTGTTAACTAATGTAGATATATTTATTTACATTATTTTGCATATACGTATATGTATTACTATTATATTTATATATATTAAATTTATAAAATAGTGTAAGTATTTAAATTGTACAGTCCTATAATTATTCTCCACCTACATCGCCAGATTAGTTAAGATTTTCTTTTAAACTGGGTTGCCTGGAAGAGATCGCTTTTAGCGATAAGGCCGCCTGTTGTTTTGCCAAGAAGTATTGTAATTATGCATTTTATATTTGTTTGTTTTGTAAAAGTGTTATCTATCTATCTAAAAATTGGTTGCAGTTGACGGCACTGTAATCGGTTTCTAGATTTTTATTTTTTAAGGGCAAGACAACATCTGCCGGGTACAGCTAGTAAAATATCCTATATTCTACAAATTTATTTTCCTTTTTGAAGTTACACTTCTTTAGGCGCGTTAGGGAAAAATGATGAGAGTAAATTTTTACGATGCGCGCGCACACCGTCACACGAAAAACCTACACCCTGAAGTTAGCTATAGTCAACCGACACCCTGAAGTTAGCTATAATCAACCGACACCTTGAAGTTAGCTATAGTCAACATTTTAGTTTTTCTATTGTTAGTGTCGTTTTTTATCTTAGGCCAAAGAAGTATAACTTCTAACGCGTGTATAAGTACACACACATTTTTTAATGTAATATTTGGCACTGACCTCAAGATGTTGTGGAAAATATTGATTTATTGCTTTTTACTTACTCTTATAGTCTTAGTCTCTTATAGATTTTCCTTACTTTTTATTTCAAGTTATGTATATATAATATGAAGCTATCGAGAAGCTGTACTGAATAAAATGCAAAAAGTATGATCAAAATCGGTTCAAAACAAAAACAGGTTATGACTGAACACAAATAGGAAGATATTTACACACTGTATTGAAAACCTCTTTTTCAAGTCGGTTAAAAAGACACAAGTACAACGGGCGGCCTTACAAAGATAGTACAAAAAGCGATCTTAAAGGCAACCCTAAGCAGGGATTAATTGATTTTTAATACTGTCAGTAATGCGATGTATTATTTTATCCAGCAACAAATATGTATTAGTACATGTCGCACCCTTAAAATATAAGAGATAAGGTATAAAATTGAAGAACTTTATATTTCTAATTAGGTCTCTACAACTCTAAGGGTGCAATGTATATAACATTACTCCTGTAGAAAGAACTGATAAAAATAGTATTTTAAAACATAATATTATTATCAATTAATTAACGCGAAGTTGTTTATAACTGTAATGAGTGATGTTTCATTCATAATTAAAAAAATAATCGAACTAAATACAAAAACGAAATAATTGAAGTGTCATTAATGCTACTGCCATTATTAATTCTTTCGTGTAATATTTTGTCCTTTAAATAAAACTTATCTAGTGAGTGCAAGCTATAAACTAGTGTATAAAAAATACTCACGTGTTTGACTGGATTTAACTTAAAACTAAATTATCTACTACACTAGTAATTATATTACTAAACAAGTTTATGTGTTAACAAGACGCTGCTCGCGTCTGGACTGGCACAATCGCGAGCGGCGCGTGCGCAGCCTGTCCTCTACGATTCATTATACTAGTTTCAGTCTTGCCGGGTACATATTATATAGTAGACAAATGGTATTTCCAACAGGAAAATGGGTTTTTAGTATAAAAATAATAATATATGGGTCCGGGAAATTCTTGTATAAACCCAGGATAAGTAATGTTAGTATTTGGGTGTTTGCACGTCTACCAAGTTAAATATTTCTTGACAGTAAATCCCATAAGAAACAAATGTCATAGTTGTCGTACTTTATTGTGTTTAGTTTTTAGTGACGTATAATAATAGTAATGTTTTGTGAGTTGTGTAACGCACAGATTATTAAAAACCATCGACACTATACGTAAATAAATCGAAAGCAGAGAGAGAAAGAGAGAGAGAAAGAGAGAGAGAGATAATACTTTATTGTATACCATGACAGAAAACATAGAAAAACTTGTAGCCTAAAAATATTCTAAATGTGCACAATGGGCGGTCTTATAGCTAAGAAGCGATCTCTTCCAGAAAACACGTGGCAGGAATAGAACAGATTCAAGTTGTCAAAGGTAGTATACGTACGAGTACATGTTATACAGTTACTTACATTATATTTTAATTAATAATAAACATATAAGTCTGTAAGATATTATATAAGTAAGAATTATACTTAATAGACATATATAAATATACCGATTAATATTACATACATTAATACACATACACACAGACACAGACACACACACGCACACACACACACACACACACACACACACACACACACACACACACATATATATATATATATATACACATAAATATATGTAAAAATATCTAAGAAAGTAATCGATTTGATAATAAAAAATGTTCTACTTAAAAATAACTAATATCGCAGTGCCGTATTATTTGCTTATTTAATATATGCAAAACAGGTTCATTGAAATGTAGGTATACTTATTATACGATATAGTATTTTTATTATTTAAAATATATAGATAAGTTAAAAGGATTACAAATTATTTATAAATAAAATTGATTTTTATTTCGGATCGAATAAGTAAAGGATTAGTTCATTACTAATAATAATTGACCATCATGGAGCTGTCAAAAGTGAAATAAATGCTTGGAAAGGGTATAAAGGCAACATAACTCTTCCACTAAAGAATACATCTTTAGTAGAAGATTTATGTTAAGTGTTAATGTCACTTTTCAATTGACATTTTATAAATTAGACATAATGCATGATGTGACCTATAATAGGGTACATTTAGCATGAGCAAGAGTCACATAGCCAATGTTCATGCTATTTTTTATTACTATATGTATAGGATAATGATTCTTTTATTCTGTGTGCGCTGTTTGTCTTATGTTTTTATGTTTCATATACTGTGTTACTGCCTTATTACATTTACTGTGGTGATGGTTAAGTAATGATCAATGAGGCGGGGCCGACACTGAAAATCTGCGCTGTGCTGGAGGAAACTCAAACACAGCATGAAGCTGAGTTGCCGACCTCATTTGTAGGAAATGCGGTGTAAAATATATATAATGTCATTAAAAAAATGTATGTATAAATATTTCTGTATAATGATGAGTATCGCTTTCCTAGAAAATAAATTATTTCTTTCTTTCTTTCTATTTTAGCCCTGTGATCGATTTTCAGGAACAAATCCGGGATCTCCGGGATATAACGTATCACAGAATTAAAAAAGGAACGTTAGTCATCGTTCTTAGAACTTTTTATGCAAACTTACCAGTTTGAACCGCTCCTGGGAAAAATCCCGGGGAATATCTGGGATATAAATTATATTAGATTTTAAGTCACAGAATTTACTATCGATCCATGAAAGAAATTAGAAAATAACCACCGCTCCTGGAAAAAAACCCGCGGGGCTTCCCGGATTTTAAAACTTACATTTGCTATTGATCAGCGACAACCGTACCGAAATCAGCCCATTAGTTTTTACGTGAATAAACAGACAAACGGACAAGAAATTAAAAACATTTGCATCGTGTTATCCATTGTTCATGTGGTGTGTCCCAGTTGTTATTATTTTAATAGTTTCAACGTTCACACATGACATTTTTACAATATTATAATATTATGGATAGATGATGCAATTTTAACAAAACCTGTTTATAATACTATTGAATATAATGTGTTTTGCGTTCAATTTAAACTTGAAATAACATTTATTTTTAATGGAGGAAAAGTGGTTTCTGTTTTGAACGCTGTGAACCGCACTTTTTTCATAAACAATATATTACTTCTGAATAAGGCGGTTTCTTTTTATGGTATCCTAAATACCTCTTTCCATCAAGTGGGCCATCTGCCTGTCTGCTGAACTCCCGCAATAAAATAAAAAAATGGTATAAATAATATGGTAGTAAAATTAATTTTCAAGTGGGTTTGGCCATAGATGGCCAAATTACAAAATAAAAAAATAAAGCAGCGTCATTCGATTTTTAAACTCTCTTAACATTTATATTTTGTAAATTCATTTCCACATTGTTACTAAGTATCATAACTTCATGTATTTTACATCACTCTCTGCAGCACGAATAAACCCACGAGGTTTCTGTGTCACACTCCAATATGTTTTTACGTATATGAATGAATGTAAGCACATTGGAAAGTAAATTAAAATAAACTTATCCTGGCGAGGAATCCCTGATTATGTCTTCAAATGGTTATTTTAGCAAATAGTGTCAGCTTTTGGTTAGCCACAATTGCAGTACAATAGTACATTATGGTACTAGTGTGTAACATTGGTAATTACCGCCGAGGCGCCATTGAGACTCGAGCCGTAGGCGAGGGTCTTAAGAGAGCCGAGGACGGTAATCATCAATACACACGTGTACCATACGACGTTTTTCAACACACTTGTGAATAAAATAACAACAAAAACTCATTTTATTTAGTAGATAACAGTTTTCCTATGCGCGCGCATTGCGATCGGCCACAGACTAAAGGGATGAGGTTACTTTTTTTATTTTCCGCGCATAGGGTTTGCGCCTATTCTGCCACGTACAAAATGGGGAATTTAAATTTCTCTTTTATTACAGAGAAAAAAAAAGTTATATATGAGTGAAAGTTTTATTTATTAAACACGTACGAGTCAAAATTATCTATTTAAATAAGAAGTTGCATGAAATGAGCAAGCAATAGGAACATTAATTTATTTGTTCTATAGAACACGATTTTTTTTTTAATAAAAACTTTTTTAAGAACAAAGCAACTCAACCAATAAAATTTAAAAAAAATCTATAAATCACTAGTGAGTTATATTTTTTTTAGTCACAGTTTGATTATGGGTGTCATTCTGTGCCTAATTGCGGTGACCATAGAGCCACTTTATGAGCAAGTGTGTTGAAAACCATTTTATTTTATTTCCATTGCAGGAGTTCAGAAGACAGGCAAACGACCCACGGTAATCGCCTTCCATCAAATAAGGCGATTAGGGTGAATATTTGAAGATATGGTGAATATTTGAAGAACGAAGCTATGGTTACATATTCGTAAAATAGGATATTTTAAGATTGTTTTAAATTCTAAACAATTACCCAAAGAACATAATTTAATTAAGTTAGGGTACTTTGAAAAATGTCCTTATGCTTTTCCCAACTTACCGTTCGTGAACATGGCCACAATGATTTCTGTGTTTTTAAATATTATAACAGCGCGATCAGACATAATAAATGTACAGTCAGTCGTCGCTCACTCGTCGACCGTACGATTTTGTCGAAGAGTGTTGCATTCTGGCTAAATTGAAGATTATCCTTCGCCGCGAGCGTTTTGGTTCAAAATATTTCTCACTACAGTTTATGAGCTTTTGATGTAGGTATCATATTTTTTTTATAAAATCTAGGGCAGTAGATTCCGTTTAAAGGACTATTTTTTAATATTTATTTTAAAAATTGCATAATCTTACTAAATACTGAAATTTTCCAACAATTATTAGAAATTCTAACTCTAACCATTTACCTAATTACCATTTTTACCGTTCGTATTAATAAAATGCTAATGAGTTCATTTGAATGGTAATAAGAAATTATTATATTAATTACTATTATATATTGTTCATGGGGGTATGCAACTCAGATTACCTGATCAAATGTTTGTAAGTTCGATTATCGGAAGACAAAAGTAATTGATCCACAAGATTTGTTCCAATTAAATTCTGTTAATGACAATTGTCAACACAGTATTGTCATCTTTGTGTTTCGTGATCACGACCACTGAAAAGTGGCCGAAAAGTCGGAATAAATAAAATAAAATAAATTACCGCGTTTAAAACGTTAAAACATAGTTTATTATGTATACAAGTCGCGAACACTCAAGAAAATATTAAATTTCCTTTTATTTCTAATTTCTGTTTCATTTTACTAATTATCATTTTATTATTTATCATTATCATTTTGCCAAAAAATATATTTTCCTACAATGTCTACTTTAACAGCTTTATCGCTGGCCAATTAAAATATATGGAAATAAAACATAAGAAACTACCTTAAAAATCCATAAAGAACAGTTTTTAAACTCATTTTTGTAGTGTTCTTTGAAATGGCCGAATATGCACATCTTCAAATATTCACCCAATTGCATTTTGATTACTGGACTAATAACTTGTTGAATTCTGGGAAAAGCGACACTGATGGTAATTAGATTTTGAAGAGATATCATTAAATTTTCAGTATTTCAATTTAATATACGTATACAATATATTTTGCACTTTGTAGAAAACATTTAGATCGGTCTATGAACAAGCATAAGTTCACCAATAGTGGTAATTAAGTATGTTATTTGTTAAGGGCCGTGCGATTTGCACATTTTGAAAGAATCACCCATTACCATCGCCTATGGACATTTGCAACACCAAAAGTACTACAAATGCGCTGCTGTCCTCTAAAGGAGACTGGAACCTAGTCACTAATGGCGGAACACAACTTAAGGTTGTTATGGCGCCATATATTAGACTAGGGGTGGTAGCCATCCAGTCGGGCAAATGCCCTACCAACTGGCTGTGGGTTGCTTTGTGTTTAAAATTGCATTATAAAAAAATATTTTTATTTTAGGAATTGGCTGGAGGAGCCAGTTTCAAATGGAATGCAATTATGAACTAGATCAGCACTGTAGGCTAGTTTTAATCCATTGTTATCGTGAAAAAGTCTAAAATATTTTAAAGTTTCATATACTTTTATGAATTATTTTGCTTTGCTATTCCACCATTTTTGCCAAAATGTACATCCATTGAGATAGATAATGCCTGTTCATTGACATAAATAATCGATACGTTCGGATAGTCAAAGCATTCACTTGTTATTAACATTCTAGTTGTATTAGATTACATGTTCAAAATCATAACAGAATATAAGCAGATTGAGCTGGCTTATATCTGAAACTAGCTGTGCCCGTGACGTCGTCCGCGTGGATTTTGTTCTCAAAACCCCCCGATTTTAGAACATTCTTCATTGGTGAAGTGGTGCTCCGCTCCTATAGGTCTTAGGGTGATAAAATATATAGCTTACAGCCTTCCTTGATATATGGACTATATAACACTAAAATATTTTTTCAAATCAGACCAATAGTTTCCGATATTAGCGCGTTCAATCAAACAAACAAACTCTTCGGCTTTATACATCCCGGCAGACGTTGTCCTGTCCTGAAGAAGTAAAATTTAGAACCCGATTGCAGCGCCATCTACAGGGTCCAATTATGAATCTAAACCATCCTCGAATCCACTTGAATACACACAAAAAAAATCATTCAAATCGGTCCATCTGTTTACAAGGAGTTCACTGTCAACACACGTACAGAAGAATTATATAATTATAAATATTAGGAAATATGTTATTCCTCAATACATAAACCATAATGGAAGAATTCACAATTAACACCAGTGGCGTAGTTTGCCTTAGATGGGCCCAGTATCAAAATGTGTTGGGGGCCCAAAGGAAGGATAAAGTTTTATAAAAGTAACAAAAAATGCTCAAATTAAATTTAAATAACTATATTTTAATTATAAGTTATTACTTAATGCTCATAGAAGCTAAGTTAGACAACCATACATAGATAGATCATCAAAAAGTCAAAGATACACTTTTCCCGCCTGTTTTCGGCAAGCTTATTTATCAAATCACCGATAGCTGAAAACGACTTCAGTTTTTTTAGATTTTCTGCCAAGTCTGCCTAACAAGTCTAATAGCCGTTCTTGTTGGACCATCAGTTATTTTCAACAATGTTAATCTATAAAAGATTGTGGATAACATTTTAGGAATATTCGCTTAGACCCTGTAGCATGGGGCCCCCGTATCAATGATAAGGCTGATACTGCGGTAGCTACGCCTCTGACTAACACATTACTGCCGTTAACATAATCAAAAAAGTGATCGTAATCATCAATTACTTTAGATCAACAAAAGAGTTAGGAGAAGTGGAAGAAGAAGAAAAGAGTAACCAACAGCAAACACATAAATACGTGCGCACTCGTCGTATAAATTTTATATTCACATTCTTCGCCGTCATCAATATACCATTCATCGAATAACGTGTTCTACTTCACAACGTATAACTATCACGGTATAGCGAGGTAAAAACCATTAGATCCGAATGAAGTTCACCGATTGGTGTTAAAGCATACGTCTGTTTAGTGCCATGTTGTTGTAAGAACTGCGAAAAATGCAGAATCAAGCATTTTATTCGTACCTTATCTACTAATGAAAACGCTTTTCACTTACGAGTCCTTAGTAAATAGAAATCTTCTGCATCACGCACGTGGCCTCCATCCACAAATGAGAAGATTTCCGCACCCAGACCTTTTGGCATAAGGACACTTTTTTTTACCCAGAGGAAATCCGTTTGAGGACTAAGCCGCGACAAGGGCAGAACCTTGGGGGGATAATTCGCGACCCGTGTGTGGAATTCGCCAGATCGGGGGTGGCACTAGCATGCCCAGTCAGAACTGGTGCCATGTTGTTGCCACTGCCGGTTGGGGATACCCGCTAAAACCTCTGGGTGTTCCGTCCTGCGCCTTATGCCAGGGCTACGGGTATATGACCTAGCCTTTCAGCAACCCTGGCAGGCGTGGGCCTCACAAGGCCACTTCCACCGCCGAGGGACTTCCTGACATAAGGACACAGACTAACATCTTCCAACTTAGACCAATGAAAATGATAGTTTTTGAGGAGAAGCATTATCAAGAAGTCAACGTTCGTCATTTGAATACCTACGCATAGAAGCGAATGACTTTGGGTGAGACTAAGAATTTATCTTCAAAGTCATCCCGAATTGCCGCAAATTAATATATTAATATGGATAAATTATGTTAATTATATAAATGCCAAATATGAGTACCTACATACGTTTCATGTGCTAAAATCAGATATCAGGATAGTTGGCACTATTCGAATATTCACGGATGAATAATTCACACCCTTAAAATCCGGATAGCACAAATATCATTGGCGTTGAGTTATAATATCTGGATGAGGTATTTTATGTCTTCTTTGTTAGGGTGTCCATTGATGCAAAGATCTTATTTGCGTAATATTTTTTGCTGATCATCTTTGATAACCTATTCCTCAATAGCGATTTTGGGTAAGTCATCTTGTCGGCTTAACGGAATGACAGCCGCTCTATACTGGATCTGCCGAGACGCGGTGTCTACTTCTGAACTCGTCTGCTCCATTGATCCTACAACAATTGTGACCGGACCACACAATTTCGTAAAATTGTATGGTTCGCTATATTGGTAACCACAATTCGCTTATTTTATTCATAAGAGATACACCATATATGCTCGTTTCATAGCCCGCTGAGCGACCTTCTATGTCTGTAATACTGATTCTTTGTGATACAAAATTTGTTTAAGCAAAGTTGCGAAAAACTCGAGTTGTTCTATGACTTTTAAGAATTTATATAAATACCTCTGAATCGCGTAAAAAATATCCATGAGTACTCACTTCGTAACTTGATGGTGCTCGCTCTTCGTATCGAGTATACGGTATTGTTTCGTGGCGTGAACGCACCAGCGCCTCGTACTGTTGTCACTCGATGATTTTATGAAGGTTCCTTAGGCTCATATTCCAGAAGAACACATAATGATATTCCTATAATAGAGGGTCTAGTAAGCATTTTAGCAAAAAACTGATTTTCGAGATAGTCCTGTTCTTGTACCTTGTACAACTTGCTTTAGCCAGGAATATGCGCTCACCCTTTGGACTAATCAAAACCTCACAGTTATAGGTAATATAACAATAAGAGAATGAGCTCATATTTGTCACGCCTGGCATCTAGCTTTTTTTGGATGTTTGAGTGCCTGTGTTTCCCGTGTAGGAACGGAGAAAGAATATAAATTTTTGCGGCGGGATGGAGTATCGTAAGAGGCGACAAAATAACCCACATCCTGCCAGAGGTAAGGCCTTTACCAGATTGGACTGGCACTACCCCTGGCCTACGGTCTGCTGCCATACCAACCTTCAGTTGTGTTCCGGTATCAGTGGCTTATTCGAAGCCGGTTGATAGCTTCTTTGGTATTGCAAAAGTTCATGGGCGACAATAATCACTCTCCATCAGATAGGCTGTCAGTGTATCTGTTGTACTCCAGCGATAAAAAAGCTCTTTTATTCGCTTCCATTCAGTTTTAGATTTTTGTTTTATTAGGCGCCTCAACTCTTTATTGATGATTCCTCAATCATCATTCATTATCTTAGGATCAATCCCGGTTGTGTTCGAAGAGTCCACTTCGAAGCTCGAGGTCCGATTTCCTATTTTATTCTTCTCCTTTTTCATTCTCTATTTCGCGGGGCATTTCTATTGTGAAATTCACAGAACAGTAATCAAACTGCTATCTTTTCACTTAAACCCTGTAAGACTTGCGTTTAACATTTACTTAAAACTTCTCGCCGTAACTGGAGTGCGTCTTTAATACAAATTGGAAAACAAAGAAGCTTGGAATAATGGCTTTAAGTTAGTTACAAGCGGTAGCGATTTTATAAAAAAATGTTACTACAATTCGTGCTTGCATTTTTTATGTGCACAATAGAATAAAGTTATGTTATTAAATCAAATTAAATTATTGAAAGGAATTATCGTACTTATTCTTGGTGTAACATAATTTACTTGAAGATACATAAAAATATCCATCCTTAAAAATTTCCATGTTATTTCCATACATTTATGTCTCAGCTATATAACTTAAAAGCTAAAATTTAATAGAATAGTGCATTCTATAGTTGCTATGCAATGGAGTAGACAAATTACAAAAGTAACAACGCTGATGTTGCAAATGTCTATAAAAGACGGTTACCACTCTCCATTATGTTAACCTGTCTGATCTATTCAAGTAATATAAGAATTGATATTGGATTTACAGTTATAACTGTGTGGAGTAGGCTATTCTTAGATAATCTTTAAAATTATAACGATGTTTATCATCATCAAGCAAAAGTCAGCGTTGTGTCGGATAAATCTGCGGCATGCATGATCCCAAAACTTGTTTCTTTCTTTTTATTATAATTTGTAATTAGAGTACGTCGCTTTTTCTTGAAATAAAATCTTTTTCTTTCTTTCTCAGTGATTTTTGGTTGAAGACATATGCTTTTAATTCCAAAGTTGTTTAGTGTCCCCACCTTTAACTTTTAAACTAGGTAGTGGAAAATTCCAAAAAGAAATTGAAGATACCAGAGCTAAAGAATACTTCCAAGAAAAATAATTTGAACAAGATCAGTTCAGTAGTTTTTGAGATATGAGGTACTGTCGATTAAATGCTTCTAAAAAAGTTCTGTAGCCAAATAACAAATGTGTATAGTATGACACAGTGTGATAAAGGAACGTTATGGACTGAAAGAGGATGTAGTGACAAGACTTGAAAAAGAAATATTAAGGTGGTTTGGGCATGAGAGAGAATGAATGAAAACAGAATCACAAAACAAGTATATGAAAGCAATGTGACTGGTAAAGTCAATGCTGGTAGACGGCAACGTACTCACCATGATTAAATTGAAGATATTTTGATAAAAGCTCAGGTCAAAAACACTTTAAGTATACATAAAGAGATTAATGAAAATCGATGAAGCAAAAAGTGTTTGTCACGATAGTAGCAGGTGCAGATCTACCGTCTCTGCACATGCAACACCAAATGGGAAATAGATGTGACAATATGTATGTATGTAAAATGGAAGTCCAATAAATCCGCTCTTTTATTCTCCGCTAAGTTTAACGTAGTATATCATATATCTTATAACCGGATTGTTTGTACATGCCCAGAGAACAGGTTGCACAAATACGAGAAAACCAGGAAATGGTTTGCTTTCAGCTCTTGTAGGGGAAACTTTTAAACGCATTTGCTTTGCACTGTTATAAGATTTGAATTAATTTCACTAAATACAACTATCGGGAAAGGCTCTATTCTAGCCGATACTACTGGCTCCGGATCTTGTTTTTTTTCGAGGAGGGCAAAAACTGAAAAATGCCGCCTCAGCTTGCCTCTATTTTTACCTCAATCATCATCATCATTCCGGCCATCAGACGCCCATTGGTTACGCGTGCATTTGTGGTCTTTAACCTATGCGTATGTGCCCCGCGAAACGTAATTTATGTGCTTAAAGAACTGGATGTCTCAGGGGTCAAAGTTGCTTTAATGATGAGTAGTGTACTTGTCTGCGAAGTTTGAATTTGCCGCTCTCTGAGACGGCCGCTAAGGGAATGGGTATTACTAGAAGCGCAGCTTAGTTTTTGGGGTCTTTATGAACTAATTAGAACTTCTAAACTGACTATTCCAGGAACTATTAAGGCTATGGATTTTCAGACTGCGGCCAGACGGCGTTTTTTGAGTAGCAACAAAATAATCCACAGACTGGTAGTAGGATATTTGGTCGCCTGGATGACTACCACCTCTGATATACAGTATGCCGCCGTAACAACCTTGAATAGTCTTCCGGCATTAGTGGGTATTTTCCCATCCACATTTTTGAGTCTGGCAGTACATTTATAGTAGTACTTTTGGTGCTTCAAATGTTTTTTAATGGAGCTTTAGGTAAACTTCTAGGCGCTAAGAACCTCAGCCAGAAGGCCCCGCTTGCCATACACAACGCGGTGCTGGTACCTACGCTCACGTATGGAAGCCAGAGTTGGGTATGGAAGAGAGAGCATGAAAGTAGAGTGAACGCGGTCGAGATGCGAGCACTACGCAAAATCTGCGGAGTGACGCTCGCGGACCGCGTTCGTAATACCGAAGTAAGAAAGAGAATTGGTCTGAAAGAGAGTGTCGGGGTGAAGGTAAGGAAAGGAATGCTCCCGTGGTTTGGGCATGTGGAAAGAATGTATGATGAAAGAATGACTAAACAGATATACAATGCAAAAGTGGATGGATGCAGAAGTCGCGAAAGGCCACGACAGACCTTCCATGATCAAATTGATCGTGTAGTGTCAAAGAAGCAAGTGAGGTGTGTAAGAGTAAGCCTGAATGGCGCTCTGTTGTTCGTGCCTACCCCGCAAGGGACCTGCCGTGAAGTTATGTATGTTTCTATGTATGATAGTAACTATATTTCATCAGGTGATCTGTAGGACTGTCTGCCTGGAATAAATGAATGATCTTGAGAGAACTTAGCGTCAAGGTTTTAGCCCTGCGTTACATGGGCTGGCTAAAGAAATGTTGCGTATAATTTCTTCGATGGCGACAACGCGTTGGCCACGAACCTAGTGTTGCAAACGTCTGTAGGCGACGCCAAGCACTTTTAGGTTATGTGGACCGTCAACTTGTTTACCTGCTTTAGGAGATAAATAAAAACAAAAGATGCCAAGTCGTATCACAGAAGATTAGGTGGGTGCAGCTATAAAGCCTTAATTTTCTTACATGTTGAAGTTTCTAAGAGATTCTAGTAAAAAGTAAACATACTAAAAGCTATATTTTAGATAAGAAATGAAAACACCGATTATACGCAAAAGAAACCTGTTTTACAAGGGAACAAAGGGCTATTGTGCCCACAATTTTCTATTGAAAATAAGACGGGAAACTGAGCAGAGCTTATTTAGTGGAAAATATATTTTTGTATCTATATTTTGGTAAAGGTATAGAGTGGGCAGGGCACTTACATAATGCGTTCGGGGTGTCTGCCTCGAAACCTGGGGCCTGCTATCCTACTTTTTCTAGTCCACTTTCTCTCTCCACTCTTTTTTTATTTTTGTTTGCAATTTACCTATTTTTCTAAATCATTATTTTCAAATTTAAATAATTATTTCATAACATATTATGTACGTATATTAAATTATTCAAAATATGTCTATTCTTTGTTTTCATAGTGGTCTAATTATAAATAATATTAAAATATTAATTGTTCATTTGTTATTTTGTTATATTTTACTTCTGTGAAGATGACGTTACTGCTTGGCACTAACGGAAGACCAGCGTTGGTTGTTATCAACCAGCATTTGCTGAGTTAGGGCCTGTTTAGAGTTAGTTAAGTTTTTGGTTTTTATTAAACTGTTTATGTGTATTGTAATCATTTTCAATAACTCTAAATAAACATTATTTTCTTTCTTTCTTTCACTTCGTGCGGTCTTCGTCATCCCTATTTCTGAGTGGTACGCATGTCATACTTTAAGATCTAAGCCATCATTTCTTGCATCTTCTCTCTTCTTTCCAACTCTTTGATCGGTACCTGGAGGCACCATGGCTAGACATTTGTTCCCTACGTAAATAGACGGTATCCGTAACACGTGGCCGTACCTGTATAGACAACACTCTTGCAGCTTCGCCACTATGTCACGGATACAGAGGCTGCCGCGAATGCGAGAGTTTCTAACGAAGCCCTTCCGCGTGACTCCACCCATTCACCGCAGCATGTCTATAATATTATACATTTTGAAACATGCCGTGTCAGTACATTGAAGCTATTTAAAAAAAAAAACGTTGGAGAACACGTTATATTTCTTTTAGGATTTCTTGTCTGTTTGTTCGGGATTTACGTATAAGAACTACTGGGCTGATTTCGATGCAGTTTTCGTTGATCGACCGCTAATTCTTAGAATTAAATTACGTGCTTTTATGTTTGGAATTCCAGCGGAATATTCTGGGGATGATTTAAAATGGAAACATTTAATAAAAAAATCGAATTCTAACGTGATTTTTTTACTGATCAACAGCTAGTTTAATGTAATAAAATGTGTGATATTTTTAATCCCGGGAGCGGTTTTTAGTTTTTGAGATATAAAACATTTTGCATCAAACATTTTTTTGGGATTAGGTAGCTAAATAACAAAAACAGTAAACATTCATACCCTGTACGGAACTCTTAAAAATGTGTTATACAACACGCACTTACCTGAAGCAGGCAAATAGGCAGACAGCCCTACTGATGGTAAGTAGTTATCGTCGCCTGTATATTGTAGACTTGGCAAAAACGGCTTCGAGCGGTAGACTGAGAACCTAGCCACCAATGCCAGAACACAACGTTGTCATGGCGGTGATGGCTCGCTAAGGCTACATTTACACAATGACAAGAATTAATAAACAGGAAGATTATTATAGATTAAAATTCTATGTGATACTTTTCATGAAGACTTCTCTCTGTGGATGTGACTTACTTACTTACTCCGTTGGCTCAGCGCCAATACCAACAATGGGTCTTGGCCTCCGAAACGAAAGCATGCCGCTTTTCTCTGCCCTGTCTTGCTAATTGCTGGGTCGTAGCTCCAACAGGTCAGCCTCCACTCTGTCCTTCCAGCGATATTTGGCACGGCCGACCGGACCCAAATATGCTTTCGCTCACGTTGCGATTCTCTCCCATCTGTTCTACGTGAGCGAGCTAGTGGACCCGATGAGCTTTTATTTCTCCTACTATGTTAGGTTCGGCCATGAGATGGAGAGGTTTATTTCGCCACACCGGCATACTCTAGATGACAGGTGTAGGTTCATCCAGTCGGTTACATACCCTACTCTATATTGTATGGGTAGAATATGTTGGCACTGTTGCGACAGGCAACCTGGCTGGCCGGGGATAAAAATATTCCCTCTGCAGCGGATGAGGCCTGTGTGTGAGTCCTCGCCTGCTAGGGCACACGGAGTTGGGACCGTATTCCCGTTTTCCCGTAGCCCTAGTATTAGGCGCAGGACGGGACACTCAGGGATTTAAGTGGATGTCCCATGCTATTGCCATTCCCGATCTGGCGATTCCCATTGACGGGTCGCGAGCTATCCACCCAAGCTTCTGTGCTTGTCGTAGCTTAAAGTCCTCCAGTCCTCGTATTTCCCCTGGATAACAAAAAGTGTGTGTGTACTTATGTACACGCGTTAGGAGTTATACTTCTTTGGAGTAACAATATAAAAATCTTTTCAAAAATTTTATCTTTCGCCTTATTCTACGTTTTTAGAAAAAACGACACAATAGATAAACTAAAATGTTCACTATAGCTAACTTCAGGGTGTACGGTTTTTCGTGACGTTGTGCGCGCGCATCGTAAATATTTACTCTCATCATTTTTCCCTAACGCGCCAAAGAAGTATAACTTCAAAAAGACAACCTGGTTGCAGAAATTAGTATTCTTTCTTCGTTCCTGAACGGCCAAATAAACGAATCAAATGACATTTATTTTTCTGGCCTTAGGTACTGGAACCGTAATACAGATCTGAAAAGGTACACAAACATTTGCATTAGAAAAAAAACTACCGGATGAAATATCAATAACACCAACATTGGATAGCGAACTAATCAAACTTTCCGACGAAACAACAGGTTTTTGTCGGCTACATCGTCTTTCTGAAGGGAATGAACGTCTAAAATGCTGATTGTTTCCAAACTTTTGACGGTAGTTTAACAAAATGGGCAGGATTTGTGTTTCGACGCGTGAATAGATATGTTTCAGCCTTCTTAACGATAAATCTTATAAAGGCGCAGTCTTAGTTCTAATAATAAATAATATTTTCTTAAGTTTTCGCGACTTGTATACATAATAAAACTACGTTTTAACGGTTTTAAGCGCGGTAATTTATTTGATTTTGGTTTATCCGACGTTTCGGCCGCTTTTCAGTGGCCGTGGTGACGGACGACAAAGATGACATTTGTCTAACGTGTATTGTCAAAGTTTTATTTAGCTTACCGCCAACTTGTTCATTTTAATTATTTGGTTTTAATTTTGTTTATGGATATTATTTACTCTATGTAGCCTAATCTAATTTACCACCGCTTCACAACATGTTGTGGCTTGAAGAGAAGAAGCGGCGCAAGAAACTCTTCAGCAAACATGCCTAGTTCTAAAAATTTATATAATATTAAAATGGGTGGAAGGAAAAATAAAAGAAATTATCAGTCAAGTTGGTTTGTGTTTCGTTGCACGCAGAAAGAGCTCACAGTGTCTTGAGGTCTGGCAGTTGGTTTTTGCTGGGTTTGGGTCTTAATAGTTTTGATGATCGGTACCACCTGTTTGGGATCCGAACAAGTTGGCGGTAGGCTAAATAAAACTTTGACAATACACGTTACACAACTGTCATCTTTGTCGTCCGTGACCACGGCCAATGAAAAGCGGCCGAAACGTCGGATAAACCAAAATCAAATAAATTACCGCGCTTAAAACCGTTAAAACGTAGTTTTTATGATTTTCTAATAATAATTTTTCCTGAGTTATCTATGCAAATAAAGAGCAGCTGAGGTGACTGGATCTTATAATCCTTGATGGTCCTTATGATTTCTTTCTACTTCTTTCATGAAAGAAGTAGAAAGAAAAAGATATATCAACATGAATATGCCACATTTTGCGCCAAAACATTGTACTGCTATTTTTCTACTTTACATACTATTTCATGCCCTAGTTTATTTAGAGAACAAGCATTTACAAAGGTTACATTGCATTAAATTTTTATCTTATTTAACAATATTCATTGACACTTGAGATCTTTGTCTTCCCTGATCACGGCTACTGAAAAGTGGCCGTGATCAGTTTTCTGACCTAATGCGCATATTGTTACAATTACGACGTGCTAACAACGGTGAAAGAAAAAATCGTGATGCAACCTGCACATCAAGATGACCGATATGTCAAACCTGCCAAGCCGCCTTGGACAAGCGTGGTGGGTATACCGTCCATTCCCCTACCGTGGGAGGCCCGAGCCCAGCAGTGGGACAGTTATGGGGTGTTATTATTATAATATTTATGACTAGCCGTCCCGGTAGACTTCCTGTCCTGGCTTGAAAATTTAGAACCTGATTACTTAAATTAAATATAGCTTATGTTACCCAGGGATAATGTAGCAATCTAATGGTGAAAGAATTTTTGAAATCGGTTCGGTTATTTTTGAATTTATTCTTTACAAACATACAAAAATAAAAATCTTTAAATGAATTAGGTCTTGCTCTATGTAAACAATTTTTCACTCCTCATATTATAAAGAACGCTTGGAGTTGCCTGATCACAGGGATGTGAACAGTACTTTTCGTCCCTGGGAAACGATTTTCTCTGCTGTCATAAAATTAAAAAAACTATGTAAACCATGGATAATACATGCGACTCATGTCATTCGAACTATTAGCTTAACTATCTCATGCCTAATTAGGTCACTTTCACCTGTGTAACAATCTACTATAGCAGGGCTCATTTTGACCAGATTTGGGAAAAGGTACTATTAAATATGCAAGGAACTCACTCACGCATACCACGAAGGAACAAATATAGGAAGAAACATCTGCAAAGTGATTTAAATTAATTCAGGGGAAAATGTCCATGTTAAAAATTCAATATTAAGATATTCCCACTGGAGTTTTGTGAATTTCTCATTCAAATGAAATGTGCCGCCGTAACACTTTGGGGGCGATGAAAGCGACACCTTACTCCCCACGTATGAAGATATATTTTGCTTCAATATACTCGTATTACCTTGGCCCGATTCCCCGAAGTTCGTTACAGGGATGGGATTGTGACACTGTCGATATCGATGGATCAAAATTTGTACGAAGCAAGTACGTACATATTTCCGACTCAGCATTTAGGTCAGTACGCGTGAATTTACCACCAGTCCGAATGTCGCTCATCAAGGTAGCGCACGCGTGTGATTACCGGTGCATATCAAGGCATCTGCATCCATATCAAGGGATGAATGAAAATGAATCACATAAACAAAGTGTGTAGTTTCAATCAAGGAACCTACTACAAAATTATTGGAACAAAGTCCCTTGTCGCATATTACTTGACGGATGGGAGCTAAACAAAAAATAAGCCCTTTAAAAAGGTTTTTAAATACAAACTTTTAAGATCCTTAATATCATGTAGCAGAAGAGTGCTAGCCAAGACAAGTAAAACGAGCCCAAACACGACGGGTTTATCTTGTTTAGTACAGGAGTTCCTATGGCCACCTCCCGACTTTATCATCAGATCAGCTCCATGGTACCATATACATGCGATATACATATACTTGCAAAATTTCAGCTCAATCGAAAACCGCGAAGTTGGTCAAATTTAACTTGCAAGATTCCACCCGAACTTACATACACAGGTACATCCATTGCAAGTGAAATAAAAGCTTGTAAAAAGTGTAACCGAAACGAAAATTCTGACCGTCTTATATTATTATACAATTTTGAACTTTAATACAAGTGCATAAGATCTAAAATAAAATAATATCCATCAGTGTATTATACGATGTTTTGGAATTAGAAGGTCTTGTACTTCGGAGAGACTTTATGTCTCTCTGTGCATTGTACCCACTATATAACGGAGAGTGTTTCGAGCAACTGTTCAGAATGGTGACTTTGTCTTCTTTTTACTACCGCATCGCACGCCATCGACTGGGCTTTCATCCCCACTTACTTGAGTCGCTTCGCTCTTGTACGCAATGGTTCTCTAGAACGTTTCTCTTGCGTACCGTGGGGATTTGGAATAAGCTCCCAGCCGTGGTTTTCTCACAGCGCTAAAATATGGGGTATTTTAAAAAGGGTGTCATAATATTTCTTCGAGGCCGGCAACGCATTAGTGACACCTCTGATGTTGCAAGCGTCCATAGGCGACCGTTACCGCTTTCCATCAGGTGGGCCGTCTGCCTGTCTGCTGTACTCTAGCGATAAAAAAATGCCCTTATTACGTACAATGCAATTTCTTTAATGGTCTTACGTTTCGTTCCAACCAGGTGCTCCACAGACGCCTTGTGTATTTATTTTACTCAACCATATTATTTTTCAAAGTGCCTGTCGGTTTACAGGCACAGTTGTGTGGTTGGTCGTAATAATGATTATTTATTTATTAAAAGACAAAACAGTCCAAAATTGTTGCAGTTTTAATGAAACAAGCTTGCTCAATGAAATAACTTTTTTTTTGTATTTTATAGAATTACAATGGCAGAATACTTTTTCCTAATGAGTAATAGCGAGATAATAAGTGTTACCAACGGTTAGTCGAACAAAAAACGAATGACACGTAGAACAACTTCCAAAGAAATATTTTCCATTAAACTGAACATTGTTTAATATATTAGCCAAAAAATTTATCGATAAAAACCCCACGTCTCTTCATTCTTTGTAAGGCAATCTCAGTATTTACGAGCGTGCAGCAATGCAAGTTCTATTAGATAGACGCGACCCGTGTCGCTGGAATTAATATCGATTATCGATTATGTCTACAGTACATCACTACTCTGTTAGGGATCGCATGGCTGGCTTAATTGTATGTTAAGTAGAAGGGGATCGAATTGAGATTGGTTCTAGAATAAGATTTAGGTAATTTTGATTATTAGGATGGCGAATATATTGCCTGAAGTTTCGTGTGTTTAATTTTACCACAAACTGTCAAAGTATGTTGCTAAAAAAGGGACATTATTGAAGAATACTTAAATGATAAAGCTTCATTTATATAGCAGCTCGCTCCAGCCTTATACTATATTGTTACGAGTTTACGGGACTCGAATTAAATTGCCGTTAGAATTATTATAGTTTATTAGAACTATACAAACACGTATGACACAGGTACAAATATAACCGAAAACAACTAATCCAAACGTAATGCAGAAGGTCGTAATTCAATAAAACGCGCAAAGTCCGTCACTATTAGATTCCCGAATGTATACACGTCACGACTAGATCGTAGTTGTAGCTCAACTGACTCCATCTCTCAGTCAGACCATCGTTTTATACTTCACAAATGAAAATGTGCCCGCCCGGCAACTTCGAAGTAATTTCCTAGAATTAGCTTGTACTTATAATCCGCAACACATGGCTGATACTCCTGAGCGGCCGTAAACGAGTATAATAGGACAATAGACTGTGCACCAATAACTAGAAACGTATGCTAACAAATAAGTGAACAAAAGAAGACGATCATAAAAGGATTATAATTAGTTCAAATGCCGACTGGTAATAAAATGTGCATTTACAGATCTGTACGTGGAATTTATCTTTGTCGGAGCCTAAGTTGTAACAATATTTTGTATAACCCTTTGAAATTGCCAAGCATGTAAGGAATTATGGAGACATGTTGCAGTATACAATTTTAGTACGTCACGTCATTATTACTTTAACAATATTTTTCTTTCCTTTTATTGTGTCTTTGTCTTACTGAGTATATAGCCTTGGCTATAACTCCTTTAATATCTGTTTTCAAGGAAAATAAGTAGTAATAATATATTCTAATATCTTTTTTTTGTGGTTAGTTTACAGGACTGTTTGTTTGCCTATAAGCCTTACTAAATTAAAGAAATAAATAAATTATCTATTATGTATGACATTTTAGACATATATTAATTAATTAAATTACAATAATATTGATTAGGGTTTTTATGAATATTATTACATACTGACTGTTATCCACGACTTTATACGCATTTATTCTTCTTATGTAGAAAAATAAAAAAAACTTCGTTTAAAAAACCGACTTCAAAAACTAAAAAGTATAATATAACTAAAGCTATTTTTAATTTATTGTCTTATTTTTAATATATATTATCTTAAACATCTTAAAGTCGGTGCTTAGTAATTTTCAAAATATAGTAATTTTTATGATTTACTTTGCACCGACTTCAAGCTGTTTTAGATAATATCTATTAAAAATAAGACAATAAATTAAAAATAGCTTTAGAAATAAGTTATTTTATACTTTATAGTTTTTGAAGTTGGTTTTTTTGTTTTATTTGTTACTTTTTAGTGTCTAGCTATGTATGGGTAGACCTACGAAAGGTGCCGCGCTCCTTAAAAAATATAGGTCCCAAGAAACAGGAAGAAAAAAATGATCGTAAAATGAAAACTACTTCGCCAAACTATGTTAAATTTTTAGGGGACCAAATGGCAACTATTCCGCATCGAACTAAACAAGAATCACGTAAATCGGATCATAAATCTCAGCGTAATCGGTGTACATATGGAACGGAATGGAATTTTTTTTTATCATAAAAAATGTTTATAAAATGAAAACTACGTGGCCAAAGTACGTTAAATTTTTAGGGGACCAAATGGCAAGTATTCCACGTCGAACTAAAAAATAATCACGTAAATCGGATCATAAATCTCAGAGTAATCGGTGAACATGCATAAAAAAAATATTCCGACGAATTGAGAACCTCCTCCTTTTTTGAAGTCGGTTAATAAATGAAAGTAAAAAATATTTTGTTTATTACAAAAAAAAATACAAAGAACAGGACATAGATGACGTGCAGAAGGACTGGCGAATAAATGGATGTGTTGATTTTTTGAAGGTTTTGTTTTTGGCCAAAATAGATAACCTTAAAATTAAATTAAATCATAATGTTGTTTCGGACTACGGTATTTCAATACCATTTATTTTTGTTAAGTTATTTAATTATTGTCATATTCGCCGCTTTTCCAGAGACGAGCAACTTGTTCTTATTAAAAAAAAAATGTATGGCGTGATTTAGAGCGTTTTTTAGCAATGTTATTAAAATTTGTGAATGGTTTAATTAATGTTATATCTTGTACTTATATATAAAGCTGAACAGTTTGTTTGTTTGTTTAAACGCGCTAATCTAAGGAACTACTGGTCTGATTTGAAAAATTCTTTCAGTGTTGGATAGCCCATTTAACGCGAAGGCTATATATAGGCTATAGCGGAGCAGCAATGAAAAATGTTTCAAAATCTTGCATATATATTAAGATTAGTAGTTTATAAAAGCCACTGATATTTTATTGCCACATACAGAGACACAAACTTCTTAGAATGTATGTTATTACATGTGTATTATATGTTACAATTGAATGTTAGATGTTTTTACATTGAAGAAGAGGACACTAGCTCCCACAATACAGTGCAAATTAGGTTAGAGGCTAGTAGAAGCAATAAATTACTGTCTAATAAATGTATGAGTTTGAAATAATTAGATAAATGAGTATTGATTATTATGTAATTTGGAACTGTATGTAATTTTCTTGTATCTTCGGATTCTATTTCTGCCCTGGTAACTGTCGTAAACCAACTTTCTGTTATAAACTATGGTTTGAGTGTCTAGGATCGATCCCAATTTAGTGCAATATATATTACTTAACGTAGCAATCGTAAGTTGCTTGGCTTGGAGTTATACATTATTGTTATATTGGTAGTATAATCTCCACTGACGCAGATCACGTGGAAGGTGCAGCGTATTTTCAAACCATAATCCACAGCATTGTATCCACGTTATTCATAAATAAGCCACTTAATAACCTTCAATTTAAACTTTAATTTCGAATCAGTTATTAGCGAATAATTTAAGTGTTAGTACTTTTACTTGTTATAATGTAGTAAATATAATATAAAATTAATTATTAAAATTGTTTATTTAGTCCTCTTGCAACGGTAAGCGTAATTATGAACATATACATGTTTGTTAATTATATATTCGTATTTATTATTTTAGATAGGTATATAATGTCCCTAAAAAAATGATCTTGTAAAATTGAACATAATCGATGATATAGGCATTTGTACGTAAGTGAAACTCTAGTAACAAATACAGGGATGATATTTGGATTATACTAAATAATAAAAATTACTAATTGTATATATATATATATATATATATATTTTTAATCTGGTCATAAGTTGACTTAATAATATTGTAACATACACCCATGAGAACCCAAAACTAACCCCTAAGACTCAGGTGCACCTAGTTTGGGGGTTAGAGAATTAACACGTGAACATACATACTTAGATTTAAATCAACTTATCATTATTTATCATATTATCTGGTTTTTATTACAAATAAATTATTATTATACTACATATGTAGCAAATGTACTGAAGATGTATTCAAATAATTGCGATATAACGTCACCTACGTGAAACCGGAATTTAGTATATCTTACTAATCGTTCATTTGCTTTAATATCGGTTAAAATTTGACATAAGCTCCATTCATGTAAATTTAATCGATAATAAGGCAACTGAATGAATACTAAGATAAAGATATAAGAACCGCCTATAAAACAACTCTCACTCACACCACACCCTAATATCCGTTGACCCCTATATTAAAACATCCGACAAATCTCAATTTCAGCGATTATTTCGAAAAGTTCTGATCTACTTTAAAAGTGTCTGCGCCCATAAATTGGCGGGAATGGGCCCAAGTTTCGGATAATCGCCCGGAACCCCCCGAAAGTCTCGAAACGCGCTTCGTAATTTCAACTAGCAATTTCGGAAAGGGATAGCGATATTTGAAGGGCGATGCTGCGTTTGAATAGGAATTGGACTTGCCTATTTACTGGACGTGCTAAACGTGCGAGTTTTGTTTGTCACGAAAAGTAAGCGAACTTTCAGCAGCGATGAAAGTCGTCGAGCAGTAAATGCGCATACTCGCCCGTACATTTATCAGACAGTCCAAACACGCAATTTTGAGCAAGAACTCAAAGTAGTTATTCAAGAACTTAAATATTGTACAAAATAATTGAGGGGTCAATCATCAATGTTTTCAAACAAGAAATGGGCGTTTGTATTAAAAATCTGAACAATTTATCGTAATATTACTTTTTGATATGCCCATTGTGTAGCGTCTACCAAAGACCTACAATTTGGCTGCAGTTATAGAGGGAGATACGAGGTAGCCTATTACTGGGTGCCTGGTTTTTCGACGATTGTTTTAAAATTGGATTCGTCAATGAGTAAATGAGAAAGCCAATGGTATCTACGTACTGTCACTGTATCATATTCCAGCTTTGAGTTTGGTAGTTCGTGCAAAGAATAGTGACAAACATTTTAAAGTAAGTTTCAAGGCTTGATTTTTTCAATTAAGAATCTGGTTAACGGTTAGACAGACAGCTCATCAAACGAAAAGTATTTACCGTGGCCAATATATATAAACTGTATATAAACATTTGCAAACACAAGATGTGAAGCTTTTATAAATACAATGAAATAGAGGGGATTTCTTCACCTAGTATTATCAGCAAGTCGACTTGTGCTTTCAAACGAAGCATCATGTAAATATTACAGGCAAGTTAAGTGCGTGACTAACCCATACAAACTAAGAAACTGTTCGAACAATTTGGGATCATTAATTTGTATTACAAAAGTGCTTGTTATTAACTCATATTGTAATAAATGTTTGTTTACGGTAACTACGTAATAAGAGCTTACTTTTACTGTTTAATTCTAGAGGAGTGCAAATAAACTTGTGGTCACAAAGTTTCTGAATATACCGGTTAGGTTTTATTTATACCTATAAAAAAACAAATATAGATTGCTTTTACGTACGTATTTACTACACTATAGTTACATATAAACATAATATTATAAAAATATCACATATTTTATTATACAGAGTTAACTCTATATAACGACACTGAAAGTCTGCACATTTTATGGCGTTATAGAGAGTTATCGTTAAATGGAGTGAAGTATGTAATTTTTGTAAGTATGTTTTTTGCTGCACCAGTAATTTTGTTGTATTGTTGTCGTTATTGAGAGTAGGTGTAATGCTATATAGAGTATATCATTCTGTGGAAGACAAGCTAAACAAACCAAATCCAAGTGATTTCGACGCTTGAAGGAGTTTGTCGTTAAATCGAGTAGCGTTACATGGAGCTTACACTGTATGTCATTTTCTATTGATACCATAATGACCACGAGGTCGTGAAAACCTTGCAATGTCTAAGTCGAGAAATTATTTCAGTCACAATAGCCTATCACACATATACTTCAGATTTCTAATTTTACTAAAGCAAGAATTTAATTTTATAAACCTTAATTAATTTAAATTTTAGAAATTTTTTTATTGCATGAGTTCAGCAGACAGGCAGACGGCCTACCTGATGGAAAGCGGCTACCATCGCCTATTTGTAACTCTGAAGGTGCTACCAATGCTCTGCCGCTTTAAAGGGAGATGGCCACTAATTCCAAAACACGACTCAATTTTGTTATGGCGGCATATTTAAGACCAGGGGTGGTAGCTATTCAGACGGGTAAATAACCTGTCACCTAGCTATGGGTTGTTTTGTCGTCTCTTACGACAGTCCGCACGGCTGCAGGAAATTGTATTCTTTCTCTAATACATAGATTAGCGTTAAGGGGTTACTAGTGACATCTTCAATGTTATGATGGAAATCATTTATATAAATCGTACAATAGGTGGAGTTAGTTGTAAGATAATTGAGTAAAATAATTATTGTTTTCCATTTATTAGAGACTCAGTTTTGTTAACGTTTTCGCTACTTTTCAACGAATTCAAGCGGGTGTTTTAAATCGTATGATTTCTGTTACGTAATCTATACACAAAGAACTGTGTGATAAGGGAACGTTGTGGATTGAAACATGTAATAACAAGAGTTAAAAAAGAGTATTAAGGTGGTTTGGACATGTAGAGAGAATATCGCACCATTCGTAGAAAAAGGACGCAAGTGAAAAACATGAACTTTACAGGAACGTAAAACATCTGTTTTGTGGAGAAATGGTAAACCATAGATAAATGTGTTCTAAGGAGAATTCATAGACAAAATTAATCTAGAGATACCTGTCTATTTGATTTAAAGTAATATTGAGTAGCTTGCGAGTTAATTTAAAATTAATGCGTTACGTCTTTAACCCCCGTCATGGTATTATGGCTTTTAAGAATAAGTAAAGTAACCACTTTGTTGCTACGGTCTTCACACGGATCACAGCATCGTAATTTTACTCACATATTCTTGCCGACCAGATTAATTAATTAAGTAACCACATAATTGTGTTTACTTAAAGAAATAAAGATAAAAACTTCGTAGAAGAAATACTTAAGTAGACTTGCGCGTTTATCTATTTAACAAATATCGTGACAAAAGTAAGTTAGTTTATGCACGTATATTTCAATTCTATGGCGTATAAGTACGTAAGTAAAGTAAGTAATAATAAGCGTTTATTGACAGCGAAAATTTCATAAATGACCTAGTATAAACAAAACTTACGTAATTTATACAGTGAATATAAAAAAATCTTAGCATTTCGCTAAATTTGCGATATCTCCGTCATTTATTGGAATATTTTTTTCAAACTTGTTGAGCATATGTGTCATAATGTCCTTTATCGAATAGTGAAATAATAAAAAAATTGAAGTAATTTCACTTGCGACTTTCTTCTACCAACGGTGCGATATATAAAAGGGACCCACAAAAAGGTTTATGACAGTGGTGCGGCGGCAATGGACTGTAACTGGGCGGCAAACGTCTTTAGGAAATGAAAGTCTAGGTTACCTGGACTCGACAGCTGCTGTAGGCTTCCTGGCCGGCCGGCTGTGGTCTGATCACCCTTAATGTTGCAACAACTATCACTTCTCACACGCGTGCGTTCGTTGCGGGATCGATTTTTACACTCGTAGGTGCCAGCGAGTATAGCAAGCGGCGTATGCGCGCGGGGAGTGAGGTAGGATTGAGGGAGGATGACGCTTTACCGCCAGGTGGCGTTACCATTTCCCCCGGCCTTAAAGGGTACCTTTAAAAAAAGGAAGAGTGGAATCGCGAATGCGAGAAAAATAGAGAGAAAATGCTAAGTTGCGAAGTTAAAGAAGTTATAAGTCACAGATACATTATACGCTAGCTAATTATACATGTGTAAATTAATATATACTTTAACTAGTAAAAGTAGCGAGTAACGAGTAAAAGGAGTGTAAAAGTATAAAATGGTAAGATGATGTTATATTCTAGCGGATTATATATACAAATATTCTAAACTTAACTATATGTAAATAAGAGAGGAAGAATAATAGGGACGTGATCATTGAGTTGGCAACGGACAGAGTTTCACTACAGGTCGAGTGAAAACGCTTTTAGAAGTTTTTACGGAAACAACGCGGATTTTGCCATCTTTAGATGGGTGAATTTTATTCACCACACCAAGAGGCCACGATAATGTGGGTGCGTTCTCGTTCATAATAATGACAACGGTCCCTATCTTGATAGGATCAGTAGTTAAATTCCACTTCTGTCTAGTCTGCAGTTGGTGCAGATATTCTGCTCTCCAACGTTTCCAAAACGATTGAACGATTTTATCGAGCATGGAATGTCTCTGTAATAAATGACATGCCGTAGAGCCCACGTCTGAAGCAGGAATTGAAAGAAGTGGTGATGTATGCAAAAAGTGTGACGGCGTCAAAGCAGTAGGCTCTGAAGGGTCAGCGCTAAGAACAGTCAATGGGCGCGAATTTAAAACGCATTCTATTTGCGCTATGACTGTAATAAGCTCCTCGTAAGAGAGGATTTGTTGGCCTATAACCTTGTAGAGATGAGTCTTAACGGCCTTCACCATGGTCTCCCAGCAGCCTCCGAAATGTGGCGAGGCTGGTGGTAAGAATTTCCATTCGATGCGATTTTCCGCAAGTGCTTCTTCGAATCGAGGACTGTATTCGATACTCAAGAAGTTATACAAATCTTTTAAATATGACCAAGTTCCGCGAAAATTTGTACCATTATCAGAATACATGCAATGCACTGGCCCGCGACGCGATAAGAATCGTTTTAGGGCGGCGAGAAAATTTACCGTACTAAGGTCAGTTGCCATTTCAATGTGAATGGCTCGCGTTGTTAAGCAAGTAAATATACACAAGTAGCCCTTGCGGCTTCTTACACCCCTGCCACGAATAGGCGTGTAGAGTATTGGTCCCATGTAATCACATCCAGTATGCGTGAATGCTTTATCGACTTGTCTTACACGCGATTCTGGAAGATCGCTCATCACAGGTATGAAACCTTGGCGGGGTTTTAATTTGAAACATGTATTACATTTATGTATACGAAAACGAATAGTATTGCGTGCGGATAGTATCCAGTATTTATTACGTAAAATCGACATTAACAATTCAGGCCCCGCATGTAAATATTTTAAATGATAATGATCTATGATTCGATCGACAAGTAAATCACGACGCGGTAACACTATAGGATGTTTTTTCTCATAGGCCTCATTTGAATAATTTAAGCGACCTCCTACGCGGATCAAATCGTTATCTACGAAAGGTTTTAATTTTTGCAAAATAGTGCAGTCTTTGTTTAAATTCAATTTATTCAAGTCATCAAAAAAATGCCTACGTTGTACATCCCGTATTAAAACATTCTCAGCGAACTGCAGATCACTTGTAGTGATCGTAAAATCCTTACGAAGTGGTAATTTTTTGATAAAACGGTAAACTAAAACTGTGACTCGAAGTAGTTTTGACCAAGAAGAGATACGAGCCACAAGCTCGCTAAGTATGGAGTCCTTTTCTGTGTTATTCAGACATACGCATGAATCTAGCTTCTCTTCGGGTAGAATATCTAAAGAGATGTCATCGATCTTATTGATCGGCCAATTCTCACAAGGTAACTTTGCCCATGGTGGCCCATGGAACCAGAGGGGATGGTCTACAAATTTACTTGGAGTTAAGCCACGTGAAAGACAATCCGCGGGATTGTCAGTACCCGAAACATGGTAAAAATGCTTAGATGGCAAGTTATCTATCGTTTTAACGACACGATTGGCAACGAATGTCTGCCATCGATGTGGTGATGCTTTAAGCCAGCACAGAGTTACCATAGAGTCCGTGAAGGCGAGTATGTCGGTGATTTGATAACGCGAATTATAGGTATCATGAACTCGGCGGATTAATTTGGCTAAAAGCTCTACGGCGCAAAGCTCGATTGACATTCTGAAGTTTTATGTTTTACGCTTAAACAGTTAATACAAGCATTATGCTCTTTTGCGGATATAAATCGGTCATTTGAAGTTAGGTTTGAAAAGGCGGGACATTTAAATAAATGCTCGTGAACAATGTTGTCACAGAGACATTTAGATGTATTACCAATAGCGAGGTATGAGTGCGGTTGCGGTGGTTTAAAGGTTTTCTCATTTCTGGAACGAGACGCGGGTCCTTTAGTGGGAATATTATTTTGCGACGAAGATGAATTTATTTCTGTGCTTTCAAATATGCGCGATTGATCCCTAATAAAATCCGCAAGACTATTAAAAGTTGGAATTTTATTATGCCTCGAAAACATTTCAAACGAACGAATGGTTTCAGTGTCGAGTTTTTTAAGTGATAAATGTAATAACATAAAATCAGCAAGATTATCAATTTTAAGGTTTTTCAAAGCGTTAGCGGCTGTGACAAGTGTGTCAGAAAATTGTTCGAAGCCTAGTGCAGAAGCGATAGAAATGGGTTTAAATTCTAAAATTTGATTTAAATAGGAAGATCCTAGTATGCGTTTATTTTGAAATTTGTCAAGAAGTGTCTGTAAAATAAGCGAATAATTTTCACCTGATGGTGTAATGCCAGCAAATGTGGACTGAGCCTTAGGTGAAAGTTTTCCTAAAAGATAATATAGTTTATCCGTATCGGTAAGCGAAGCATTGTCATGAACAATATTCTTAAAACTCGAATAAAAGGTTGGCCAATTATGTAAATTGCCATCAAACGACATTAGTTCAATACGCGGTAATTTTGGATATTGTTTTTCAGTATGCGAAATTAAATTGTTTTGTTGTTCAAGCGATGAAACTTTATCATAAATGTACTTAACTCGGCAATATAGATCCTCAAAAGAAGCCCAAGTTTGGTCATCTAATTTTGCTTTAGGATTTAATTTTAATCTACATTTATTGAAAGTATTATTAGCGATTTGAAACTCTTGACGAATATTCTCTAAGTTAATACAAGAAGAAAGAAAATAATCTTTAGCTTCGTCGTCTTCTTGCCATTGTTTAGACAAGTTAAATAAGGTTTGTAGGCGAGCATAAAGCGTATTTCGACTATTTAAAGCTAAATCATGATCGATGCTTTCATATGAAACTTCTGATTCTTTCTTTGACATTTTATTATACTACGAAGCGACAGTTAAATACGAATAAAAATGAGCAATGTGAATATAGCTGTATAGCGGGCGAAATGTATTGAAAACAAGTACTTAGTATCAATTTAAACAAAAAGGTAGTTTGAAGTAAAGCGATATAGTTGCGGGTTGCGAATAGCGCGATGCGAAGCGTTGCCACTCCGTGCAGCGTGCACGAGCGAGGCAGAGATAATGAGTATGTAAACCGATGGATTATGAAAGAATAAGCAATATCAACGAGGACCAATGAGGTACGTGATACGTATTGCGATAAGCGAGACAGCGAATATGAAAATGGTTGAACGACGCGATTATAAGACGAATATATTAAAGATGTAATGAATAAATAAGTTTAGAAATGTTTAGAAGCGAAATATGTATTTGCGATGTAAAATACGACTCTTATTCCTTGCAATGCCAACTCAATCATGTAATATTAATGTAATAAACTATGATCAAGTGAATGTATAAGGGAATAAGTAGCGTATAGAAAATGGCGGAATGATTATTAGTTACGTAGGTTAGGTATCCTAACGTAACCAAATGTGATGTGATTTAATTGGTAAATGACCAAATTAAATATAAAAAATTATGCGGGAATTAACTAAAGAGTCTTTCAAATAGAAAACGGTCCGGAGACCCGGTTAGAAGAGACCAAAATATGGTGCGGCGGCAATGGACTGTAACTGGGCGGCAAACGTCTTTAGGAAATGAAAGTCTAGGTTACCTGGACTCGACAGCTGCTGTAGGCTTCCTGGCCGGCCGGCTGTGGTCTGATCACCCTTAATGTTGCAACAACTATCACTTCTCACACGCGTGCGTTCGTTGCGGGATCGATTTTTACACTCGTAGGTGCCAGCGAGTATAGCAAGCGGCGTATGCGCGCGGGGAGTGAGGTAGGATTGAGGGAGGATGACGTTTTACCGCCAGGTGGCGTTACCAGACAGTATTGTGAATGGTAGACGGCCCACCGCATGGAAAGCGGATACCATCTTCTCCGTAAAGGATCGGAAAAGGAATATTAATTCCTGCGGCCGGGCCTGTCTTAAAAGGCGACAAAATAACCCATATCTAGGTGGTAGGGTATTTGCCTGCCTGGATGGCTGCCACCCTTGCTCTAAAGTATGGCGCAGGTCAGGTCAGTGGTCAGGTTCCAGATGTACAGACAGGCAAACACAGCGACTTTGTTTTATACTATGCATAACCGTCTTAACTATATTGGGCGCCGGGGTACAAAAATTAGCCCCCTTTCCCCCTTTCCAGTAACAAAAAAAACAAGTGTAGTGGAACACTTACAAGCCAAAAGATGGCGCTGTACAGTAATTGAGATCGCAAACGATTCCCGAAACGTACAAAGAATATACAAATTTCTAACAGCCTAGACATACGAGGAACAAAATACCCTCGCTGGGAGATCCTCTTTTGAGACGGAGGAGCTCTTAATCTCGCTGCTCCACACCCTATACTGGGCACTCACTTTATAATTAAATAAGATAAGATTATATTGAGTAAATTCCAATTTTCCAATAGGCGATTCATTAGAAAGAAAGAGAATAATGTTTATTTAGAGTTATTTAAAATTATAAAAGTATAACTTACATAAGCAGTTTAATAAAAGTTAACTAACTCTAAACAGGCCCTAACTCAGCAAATGTTGGATGATAACAACCAACGCTGGTGTTCCGTTAGTGACAGGCAGTAACTTCACCTTCACAGAAGAAAAAAATAACTAATGAACATTTAATATTTTAATATTATTTATAATTAGAACAAGATGAAACAAAGAATAGACATATTTTGAATAATTGAATATAAGTACATAATATATTATGAAATAATGATTGAAATTTGAAAATAATGATTTTGAAACATAATAATAGGTCTGTTACTAACAAAAAGAAAGAAATGAAATTAATGAAATTAATGAAGTTTTCAGTGAGCAAGTTGAGACGATGTTCGTAATTTTCAAAACTAGCAAATAACACATGGTAAGTGTGTACAGGGCATCGATTCGCACCCTCTAAGTCTCTACGCTCGGGTGGAACGCACCCCTTGCACCCCCTAAGTGAGAAGATTACATTCTGAGTGTCATCTTTCTCAAAAAATATTGCTCGTAAAACTAATCATTCTTTAAGAACTCTGGGAACGGCAGTTACATAGAAACTTATGAAAACAATAAACTTAATAAAACATATTTATGGTCACTTAACTGTCAGAGACCTTACCATAAATGTAATGTAGGAGTATATACCATTCCGACCATTTCCTTACAGATTTAATGGTGGTTATAAATCAAATGTGGGTTGGGAAGTACCCGCAAAAATTATTTATTGTTCCAACTTAGCAAAGGGAGGGTTGACAGCCGCTGAGAGTGTTAATGGAAACTAGTAGTTTAGTGGGTGATGTACATTTGTATCGTATGAAAGACGACTCATTTATTCGACTCCCTTCCAGATTTATTCAATTTCATAAAGTATTTAAATCAAATTACCAAACCGACCGAAAGAATACATATTACCAAACCGACTATAACACTAGGGGCACACACACCAAAGACACACACACACACACACATGCAGGAAATGCACGCACTCATTTTACATACTTATAGCATCACGCATAACCAACCACACACGCACGTAAGCATATAGATTACTTATAATTATTTAAGAGCTATGTTGTATATGTTTGGTCACTACAATTTGCCTGACTAATGAAATATATATAACCTTGTAAGAGAGAGAGAGAGAGAGAACACTTTATTGCACACAGGTTTTTAAATTGGACAAGTACATTAACAATCTGCCCGTAACACTTCAAGTTGAAATTTTGTTACGATTCATTTTGTCACTTTTCAGTTGAAGATTTTCGACTTGTCCGTTGCGATGTGTTTTCCCACTTGTCCGTTGCGATTCGTTTTTCCACTTGTCCGTTGCGATTCGTTTTCCCACTTATCCGACTTATCCGTTGCAATTCGTTTTCCACTTGTCCGTTGCGATTCTTTTTTCCACTTGTCCGTTGAAGTTTTTTTTATTGCGTGAAGCAGGTAAACAAGCGGATGGCCCAGGAAGGTGGTAGCCGTGGCCTACGGACGTTTCGAACACCAGGGGTGTTACCAGCCACCAAGAAGGCTTTCGCCTGGTGGTCGGGTATTTGCCCGACTGGATGGTTACCACCCCTGGTCTAGAGTATGCCGCCATAACAACCTTGAGTTGTGTTCCAGTATCAGTGACCAGGTTCCAGTTCAGCGAGCAGCAGCGCATTTGTAGCACCTTTAGAGTTACAAATTTCTATAGGCGATGGTAACCGCTTTCCATAAACCGGGCCGTCTGCCTATGTGCTGAACTCCTGCAATAAAAAATAAAAAAATAAATGTAATAACGCCCTTTTTAAACGACCCCATGTCGTAGCGCAGAGGGATAGCCTCGGCGGGAAGCTCTCTCCAGATCATTGTTGTACGCGGTATAAATGTTCAAGAGAACCGTTGCATAGTTTGAGCTTGGGAGCTCCAAGAAATGGGAGTGTACATCCTGTCGATGGCAAGCAATACGGTTGTAAAAGTGAAGCGTTGGCACCAGATCAAACAGTTCTTCGAAACACTCTCCGTTATACAGGCGGTAGAATACGCAGAGGGACGCTGTTTGCTTCCATTATTCGGAAGCTTGGCTTAGCGATTAAATAGATATATGTGGGTTTTAGGTTGTTAGAGAAATTGTCTACACGGATGCCTGTTCAAGAAGACTTTATTTTATTTCGTGTAACCACTCTTACAAATACAATTCTTGTGACCTTTTTGGTATTACCAGTCTAAGGAATATATTGTTCGAGTTGCAGGATTCGAATTAAAATGCCGTTAGAATTACCATAGAATTTATTAGAACTGTACAAACACGTATAACACAGATACAAATATAACTGAACACAATCAGTCCAAACGTAATGCACGATTCAATAACACGCGCAAAGTTCGTCACTAAATAGGTTATAGAATGTACACGAGTTTTGCCTAGCGGCTGGTTATCGCTTGACTGCTTCATCTCTTAGTTGGGGCATTGCTTTATACTGTCCAAATCCAATATTTCTGCTCGACCGCGTGGACTGAATTTTCCAACAATCACACCTAGCTAATGACTACCATAACGATTACAATACACAAGAGGCTGTTTTTTTCCAATCACAAAAGAGTTTTAATGTTATTAGCTCAATCGCCGCCGGGTAATAAATGTGCTTTGTTAACAGGTATTCAGGTGGCGCAAATTGAAACAATATATTGTGCAACCTTTTAGTGTTGCCATTTAAATAATGATTTTGTGCCATCTCGCGACACCTTGTCGTAGGCGTGAATTACACAGAAACGGCGTAAGGTGAAGACGCGGTGCAGGCGTGTACCTCTTCAAAACGTTTTCATACAAATTGTACGAAGGCGACATGTGTGAATTACACTCGAGCGGCGCGGTGCAGGCACGCCTCTTTGTCGCCTGTGCCGCGTCGCTAGCAGTCGCGACTGGAGCGCTGCGCAAGGATCATGTCGCTTGTTATACAGTACATATGTGCAGTATTTACCGACACAAAAAATGCGTAACGATATTGAATATAATTAATGTTATCAATAGTCTTTCTTCAGGACAGACTGCTTCTCTCCAATTTATATGCTGCTTCTGAAGACCGTTGTAGGATTCGATTGCCCTGCGAAGGCGATCGGATACTACTCTGGGTCAATTTCAGATTGATTCGAGGCTCAAGGTCCTAGATCCAGCAGCAACGATATAAGCACTGTACTCACCTGAGTCTGCAGCTAGCACCTTTTCTACTCGATGGCGAGATTTTGGATGAAATTCACTCAAGTTTATGCGCGCGTTTTTGGTCGTGCGTATAGGTCGGGTGTCGTTATTGCACTGGTGTTGCCACTCTCCGCTTTGATCAGTTCGTTAGTGCTGACAGTAAAAAAATTGATGTCTCGATATTGCTAGAGAGCCACAACACATGAGCATCGATACAACCAAAAATTGTTACATTATGGCGACGATACAACCCTGTTTTAGGTACCTTCAACAGCATAATATGGAAGCATTCTTGGAACATTTTATATACTACAGGAAAACGATCAGGATATTCGAGTATTTTTTCCATTATTTTAAAATATCTATGCTCTTGTGACAATTTCCGCACACCCAATATCTTCTGTGCGTCTGCAAATTAATGAGTTGCAGCAAAGCAAACGCGTCTACGTCTTCTGAAAAGGAATACATGCTATCGCAACAGCCTGTATAATGACGCATCGTAACATTTCTTCGCCTCTTCTATATAATTTTAATCGCGTCCGCGCCTTATCCGTTACACGCCTGCGCTGCAACTGCGCCGCGCCTTCACCTTACGCTGTTTCTTTATCATTCACGCCGTAGGCAGACGCAAACACAAATATAATAATATATAGATAATAAATATTTAATTATTATTGACAAGGCGCTTTTAAACAACACCCTCCATTGATCGCGTCGTGGTATTGACATCGCTTATTAATTTGATGGATGATGCCGCAATGTCTGCTGCTGACGGGAAATGTTTACACGATGGCGGGAGGGTTCTTTAATAACGTAAACAAGGAACTTTCAGGTCTTGATATTTGGGAACAAACAGCCGTTACGAAGTTAACTACGTTAATTAAACTAATTGTTAACGTAAGATATTATGTGTATCTTGAAATAAGGAAACAAACATATTGCCTTACGTTTATATAAAATACGGCACGGCAGACGTGGTCCTGGTCTGAAGAAATAAAAAATCTAGAACCCACTTTCGAAGAAAATATGGTGGTACGAAGTTCGCCGGATCAGTTAGTCTATACATATAAATAAAATTGGAGTGTCTGTTTGTAATATTGAAATAACCGCTTTTTACTACAATATATATAATATATACGGTACATACAACAAAATAACATTTTTTCAATTTTTGTCTGTCTGTTTGTTCCGGCTAATCTCTGAAATGGCTAGACCGATTTTGACGGGACTTTTATTGGCAGATAGCTGATGTAATAAGGAGTAACTTAGGCTACCTTAATTTTAGAAAAACAAAATATTTTGGGATTATGAAGATTTTCAATCACCACGTGAGAGAGACCGCAGGGCGCAGCCAATTTTATATATTGACACAACATGAGGAGAATAGTGTGATGACTGATACCTAAGACCTACCTAAGTATTTTTTATCTTTTAGTTGATTATCTACATTATTAATATCTTTCTTGCCAATAAAATTGTTTATCATATAATTTTTTTTATTGCATGAGTTCAGCAGACAATCAGCCGGCCTACCTGATGGTAAGCGGTTACCATCGCCCACGGACTTATAACACCAAAGGTGCTCCCAATTTGCTGCCCCTCTCTTAAGGGAGACTGGAACCTGGCCACTAATGCCGGAAAACAACCCAAGGTTATTATGGTGGCATACTCTAGACCAGGGGTTGTAGACATCCTGATGGTCAAATACCCGACCACCTGGCTGTAGGTTTGTATGTGGAAATTCTATGCCTTCTCTGTTCCTACACGGATAATTACTCATTAATCTTATTTTTTAGAATGGAAGTAGATGGTAATTATTAAATTACGATGTGCTAACTAAATATGGCACAAGGACTATGTAAAATGCCATCCAGACGGGAAAAAACCCTACCGCTTGCTTGTGGATTGTTTTGTCGCTTCTTACGATAGGCCACCCGGCCGCAGGAAATTGTATTCTTTTTCCGTCTGATATAAAACGATTTTTTTTGCTTTCTGCTTACTCATGAAGTCGGTTTATTTCTCAGTATGTGTAGATTAGTTAAATAGAGGATTGTTATTAGTGGTAATAGGTGAGTGTTGTTTGTCTAAAACCGGATTACCAAATAGAGCTTTAGGGGCCCGTGTGCACTTCTGCCAATGAATGAGTTGTGGTTCCGCAGCTCTGGGCACACAGTCCCTGTGGTTGGATTTGTCCAATACGGGCGTTTTGAGTTTGAACGAAATATGTATATTGAGTTGATAATACCTCCTGTTGGAGTTGCATGAAATTAACTTCTAGATTTACACTTTCTATTTTATTTGTTTCTGTGTCTGTGCATGTCACTTTAATGGACCTAGTGGAAGATCAGCGCTGGTTAACCCAACCAGTAAACCAGTATTCTCATTTGTGTTGTAGTTCTAAATAAATCGTCTTTCTATCTCCTTTCTTACACAATGTATGTATTTTAAATGCTTTTCAAAGAGGTATTTGTTGAAAATATTTTAGTAGTAAAACCCAACCTGCTAGAAAGAGTGCAGGAGGAAGCAATAACATTCTAAAACACAGGCGTATATTGTCGCCTTGGTTTAGTAATTATCTGCGACATTTTTTATCCCAGGTAGTTATGCTTTATCTATATCCCTCTATACGGGGACTAACAGTGAGATAATAAACTTATCATGGTAGATCGCCAAATATAAAAAGTTGATTGCCCACGTTACTGACCAATATGAAATGTCCACAAACTCAATTCTATATCGTGTTCAAAATTGATCTCTGTGAAGAAAAGCAATACTCAGTACTGAGGGGACAAATTAGAACAGAAATCTGTACCGGTGTTTCTCCAAACCAGCGAACAAGGGTCTCAGTATAGTAGTAAAGCAGATATTGTGACCTCAGTAGGTATTAGGCCACGGTTAATCACGATCCAGGTTAACGTCTTTACTAAATATAGACTTTGATTATAGAAGCTTATATTTTGATTTTAGAAGTGCGTTTTTTACTATTTCAGGTTGTTAAAGAAGTGATTTCAGTTTCCTAAATATTTATTTGATATGTATTTAGAGATCTTTTTTTAGAAATAACACTTCGCAATATGTTTAGGTCCGTATATAACTTCCAGAATTCGTCTAGAAACCATTCTCAAAACTACATGAATCATATTTTATGATGCAACAACTCTCTCTTATCTTTTCTATCACCCCATGCCAATTATTTAAGATCAGCTCAATATGTCTTTTCCTTCCATACTTCTCTATTTTGGCATACGTCCTCTGTCATAAATTATCATGTCATCCTCCACAAAATCCATTTATCTCTTATTTGGTCTACGTTACATTTGTACCCATAAATCTTCCAGAATAATATTACTTTTGTCACGTGAATTTCATTTTTATTCATATACATTCATTTAATTTAAATAAAATTAATTTCTAGTCCGTGCAAGTAATTATTTAAATATCGACTGGTTTGTGAACGGTATCTCAAAAGCCACGCGGTGTCTAAATTTAAAGGTTTTTAACAGTCACTAAGTATCTCGTTGCATTTCTTACGTCTGCACGTAACTTGTATTCTTGAATACATGTCATTGCCTTTCTGTAGTTAATTGTAATTATCATGATACATCATGTATAACAAGATATGATATATCACTGGAGTCGCGGATGTATATATGTAACTAAGTTCGGGTGGAATCTTGCAAGTTAAATTTGACCAACTGCCCGGATTCCGATTGAGCTGAAATTTTGCACACGTGTATATCGCGTGACAATGCAATAATATGGTACCATAGAGCTGATCTGATGATGGAGTCGGAAGGTGGCCATAGGCACTCCTATACTAAACAAGATAGACCCGTCGTGTTTGGGCTCGTTTTACTTGTCTTGGCTAGTACTCTGCTGCTACATGATATCCAGAATCTCAAAAGCTTGTGTTTACCTTTTTTCTATAAAATGTTGTGCGGACCGCAATGGTCATTTCATTACTTAAAACGGACCCCAAGTGAAACTAATTGGTGACCCCTGATATATCAATTAAA
This sequence comes from Dendrolimus pini, assembly GCA_949752895.1. Lineage (NCBI taxonomy): Eukaryota > Metazoa > Arthropoda > Insecta > Lepidoptera > Lasiocampidae > Dendrolimus > Dendrolimus pini. The sequence goes on along the minus strand of OX457144.1, from coordinate 16,386,119 downwards.
TAGGTGGTATTATCACCTATCAGTGATTCGTCGCAATCGCCTAAGCGTACATGGGTGCACTAAAGCCGTGTTAGGCCCAAACGCAATTATGGGAGCACAGCGGACGCGATTGGCGGAACCGTTGTCTGCAGTTAAGCTCATGCGCTGATTAAATCATTTACCCAATTTCCATGCCTTCAAAAAAGAAAAATGTAAGTTAGGTTACATATTTGTATCTTATACACGTACAAAAAGTAGGAAGAAAACGTAGGGCCGCTTGCATAACGTTGCTTAAATTTATTTAAGAAACACTAACCGCATTTAGTACCTTAAATACAATTAGCGTCTTGCAGAATGCAAAATATTGTTAAGAGCTACAGGACTCCAATTAAAATGCTGTGGGAATTGCTATATAAATTATAAGAACTATACAAACACGCATAACACAGGTACAGATATAACTGGACGCAGCCAGTACAAACTGCACGACTCAATAACACGCGCAAAGTCCGTCACTATATAGCTTATCGAATGTACACGTCTTGCTTTGATCGTGGTTCCCGCTAGAATGCCGATCTCTCCAATGGGCCATTGCTGCACCTATACAATATGGCTGCCAGCCCGCATAGATCGGATTTCTTAGAATCAGTTCGACACACCTGCCCTCCCTAATGACTGCCATAAAAGATTGCAAGATACACAATGGACTGTTTTTCCTAATTAAGAATTTTACAAACACAAAGTAAAGAAAAGAAGGCCAAATGCGGGAAGGTAATAAACTGCGCTTTATGACAGCCAGGTGTGCATTCAACTTTGTCGTCATGTAACAATAATTATGTTAGGAACAGTCAATACGTTTTTTGTAAAACATATTTAGGCAGTTTAATGTGATTAACTAATTTTATTTAAAGGCGATCATTATGCAAGCGGCCCTTAATATATATATACTTCGGTCATTTGCTAATTGAATCTTATTGAGTGTTTATAGGATTTACTATTTAAGCGTTGAATTTCAATGCCCGTTCACAATAAAAAATATTCACAATTGGGACAGTACATTTTTATAACATACGCAAGTTTTACGTTATATATATTGTTACATACCGACAAAGAAATGCGCACACCCGCCCGTCGTAAAACGCAGTTTATTGCTTTCTTTGATTCAGGAATTATTTTGTTTACTTTGTGTTTAGAATTTGTAATTCAGAAAAACATGCTATTGTTATTGAACTTGTTTTATGGCCGTCATTAGTGTCGAACTAATCCTTGTTGTTATTGCATTGCGTCGAAGCCTGCCAGGTATGCGGATTAACTCGGTGAACGCGGTCCTTTGTTCTATTATACAGTTTAGTATAAAACAATGCCCGAACGGAGATGTGCGGCAGAGTAAGAAGTACATTCGATGAGCGATATAGTGACGGACTTTGCGCGTGTTATTGAATCGTGCAGTTTTTTACTGGCTGTTCCCAGTCATATTTGTGCCTGTTTTAACGTGTTTGTACAGTTCTAATAAGCTCTATAGTAATTCCAACGGCATTTTAATTCGAGTCCTGTGTAGCTCGTAACAATATTTTAAATTTCATATTTCGAGTCTTATATATTTAAGTTTTAAATAATTAAAATACTTAGAAAAAGTAAAAACGACCATATTACGCAACTACGAACAGAACAACAAATGAAAACAAAATATTCAGAATTTAATTTTTGTTGTTGCCAACACTGACTTAAATCAACTGTGTTATACAGACATACACAAAAGTAATAAAATTAGGGTTTCCTATTGTCTCTAGGAACTTTAAAATAAATATAGTATATCAATCGTTATAATATTTATTTTTTGTTTCGTTTAAACATAGACGTTCTAATAAACGAAATCCCTTTATACAACACCTTTTATATCTTGGTCGTAGACGCGTAAGCGGTAGTGATGTCTACGTAGAAAATTCAGCTTAGACTTGTCGAAGCCGAACAAGAACTGTAACCGAAATACTTTACAACATTCTATAGTAGAATCAGCAAGTGGACGATATTATAAGTAATCACTGGTTTGCATGACTAAGTACTAGCTTCTGCCCGCTACTGCGCCCGCGTGGAATAGTTAAACAAAAGTAAATTAAACACCCCCGATTTTGAAAAATTCTTCATTGGTGCTCCGCTCCTATAAGTCTCAGCGTGATGATATATAAGCCTATAGCCTTTCTCGATAAATGGGCTATCTAACACTGAAAGAATTTTTCAAATCAGACCAGTTGTTCCTGAGATTAGCGCATTCAATCAATCAAACAAACCCTTCAGCTTTATACATTAGTATATATATAAGATGTAAGTAAATAATGTATAGACTAAATTATAGTAAACTATCACATACATAATATTTCCTGACTGAATGCTTAGATATGGCAAAGGATTTAGCTTTTCTGACGTCAGGCGGCAAAGAGTTCCAAAGGAAGACAAGGCCTACATAGCGAAGGAGTTGGAATAAAATGTTTAAGAGTGCGCAGGTGCAATTAATAGGATATTTAGTGTCATTTGAATCGCTAATAGCGATAAGACTGCCTATTGTATTGTAGAATTTAAGTCCTGTTAACTGTCGCTTTTAACACGCTATAAAACACATTCCTTCAAAGCTTTTTTCACCTTGGGCCGAAAGTTGTACTTAGAACCGAATAATCGGTTTCGGCTGAACTGATCTTATGCAAACACTATCAAGAAGTTATTTCACAAAGAAAACCGTCTGTCTGTAACCACAAAGCAACTAGCGCCCTCTAGTGCTCGCAAGGGAGCGGACAGCGGCAATCCTTCAGTTTTCTTTGATGTTGACTGAATTGTACACACAAAGGGTTAGTTATGCCATTTTTATCAAGTCATTGACGGAGCCAAAGTCTAATTGCAATTCTTGTATATCTTATACTAATATATAAAATTGAAGAGTTTGTTTGCTTGAACGCTCTAATCTCAGGAACTACCGGTCTGATTTGAAAAATTCTTTCAGTGTTTGATAGCCCATTTATCGAGGAAGGCTATAGGCTATATATATCATCACGCTAAGATCAATAGCACTAATGAAGAATGTTTCAAAATTGGTGGTTTTGTTTTTAACTAACTTTTTTTAAAAAAAAAACTAACTTCTGCCCGCGACTTCGTCCGCGTCCTATATATACAGAAACCTAATCGCTTACGTGATGTGTGTGTATTCTAATGAATATTAAATATATTTACACGTTTATGAGATTGGACATTTTTGATGATTTAGACAAATGCCCAATCTCATCGACAGTACTAACAGCGATATCATCTATTTGTATTTACGTAGAATCACGTTAATGTATTGACCATAGTCTTTTACTGTGCTAAAGTATACATCAATAAATTGGTGGATGAAACCTGATTCAACAAGATCCATCGTTAATTATTTGAAAATATCGTTAAATTCTTTGCTGTACATGGTCCCCACTGTGCTGAAGCATTATTCGCGCTTTCTAATACATTAATCATTAAAACACGGGTAAAAGAACACATTGCTGACATGAAACACACAAGGTCTACGAGGTCTTCGATCAGTGAACACACGCTGGATAAACCCAACCATTACATCAGATTCGATACTCCACAAATCCTCGCGAAAGAGAATCGTTTTGTACCTAGAATGATGCGTGAGGCTATTGAAATCAGAAAACACCCAAATTTCAATAGAGAAGATGGTTGGCAAGTACCACCTGTTTGGGATCCGATCATCAAAACTATTAAGACCCAAACCCAGCAAAAACCAACTGACAGACCTCAAGACACTGTGAGCTCTTTCTGCGTCCAACGGAACACAAACCAACTTGACTGATAATTTCTTTTATTTTTCCTTCCACCCATTTTAATATTATATTTTTTTTTTAGAACTAGGCATGTTTGCTGAAGAGTTTCTTGCGCCGCTTCTTCTCTTCAAGCCACAACATGTTGTGAAGCGGTGGTAATTTAGATTAGGCTCCCATAGTCAATAATAACCATAAACAAAATTAAAACTAAATAATTAAAATGAACAAGTTGGCGGTAGGCTAAATAAAACTTTAACAATACTCTTTGGACAAATGTCACCTTTGTCGTCTGTGACCACGGCCGCTAAAAGCGGCCGAAACGTCGGACGAACCAAAACCTAATAAATTACCGCGCTTAAAACCGTTAAAACGTAGTTTTATTACATTTTCATTTTTTCATTCATTTTTTAAGAAAAAATAAGCACGTCCTCATATAACAGCCATTTGGATCCAAATTGACTTTTATATTTTTTTCTCTTAATACGTCACTTCTAATAAAAAGTCCGTAACATGTTTGACCTCAAAAAATGACACGATGGCCTCGTTTTCCGTGACCACTGCAACACCTACGTTATGGGGATGTATATCGGGGTAATTTGTCAAAGTCTGTCATTTTTCACATGAAGATAATTAGCATCGTTTCGCGTAACTTTGTACTGGACTAGGGTTTTATTCGTGGATATTTCTACTCAAACTTCAGTTTTGTATCTTGTAGAAATTCTAGCGTTTTCTGGGATAGAAATATGTTGTGTACTATCTATAATAAGCAAACGTCATATACATATATTCCCAAACTAAGTTACGTTAGTAAATACAGAAATTTAAGCTAACTTAAAAAGATACAATTTTTGTAATTACACTGGTCGGCAACCAAATCCTCCTTTAAATAAAAATTCTATAAGTATATAGAATTTGACGTGATTAATTTAGACCTGGTTTTAGTTTCTTGCTATCACGTATATTTTTTTCATATTTTGCTCCTAACTGAATATTTTTTTGTGCAAAATGTTTTCTTATCATGTCAGTAGATTTAATTTTCTTTTCCACAAATCTTTAAGCAATATAATATTGTTACGACCTGAATGCGGACAAAAGACAAATTCACACTTGCGTCTGTAGAAACACATTTTATTACCCTTTTGGCACATATAGAGAAACGATACGAATGGCAAATACTCAGAATTATATGTTACTTCATTTGCCACAAAATTACAATAGAATACATATAAATGGAGAAAACTACTAACTGGAATGAGTTTATTAATTAATTAGACATATAATTTTGATGATTTGAAATGTTTTCGAAGGAAGAAGAGATATTGTCATAATAATTAAGTGTGAATTTTGTATGTAAAGCAAAAAAAGCGCTTAATTTAAAACATCAATTACCACAGAAATTGACGTGGTACAAAGCTTTTAATACTATATTTATATTACGACACTTATCGAAATTATAAAAAAAAATACAATAGTTACAAGGAGTGAATTTCCATATTTTTTTGCCGACCAGTGTTATTTATTTATTGAGCAATAAAAATGTTCTCTACCCTACTGTACCTACTTAAAATATGTGCCAACACATTGTCTTCCCCTTAACAGAAACAAAAAGAGACATTGGTTAAGCGTCTTATGCCTTATATTACCTACCTTTCCACTCCTTCCAGCAAATCCGCACGCTGGATAGAGACAGGCGGTGCCACCTATCGGTCAACCATGATTCGTGCCGGTGGGCGGCCCAGTACGTCGACGGCCTTGCGAACACCGCACGCGCATAAGTGATTTGCATAGAACGCTTTTACCAATAAACCCGCTCCTGTTGTTGGTGTGAATATCCGCTAATTCTGAAGACATGCTTTACGACGAGGATTGGGGATCCGCAGGTGAGTGCCGCTTATATTCTACCCGGCTGTGGATTTTACCTCCTTCAACCACCAACAAATTCTACCTTTGTCACCCGCACCACCAGACATTGCTGGACACATTTTTAGTATAACTGATTATACTATTATCTAGTAAATGCGGTTATTTTTTTTATTGCATAAATCCAGCAGATAGGCAGACAGCCCACCTGATGTAAAGTGGTTATCATCGCCTATGGACATTTGTAACACCGAAGGCTCGACCAATGTGCTGCTCTGTAAAGGGGCGCTGGAACCTGACCACTAATGCTGGAACACAACTCAAGGTTGTTATGGCTGTACATATTCTAGATTGTATAGTCTAGACCAGAGGTGGTAGTAATCCCGACGGCCAAATAACCTGCCACCTGGCTGTGGGTCGCTGGGTGGAAAATGTATTTATTTCTTCTCCGTTCCTGCATGGATAATTACTCATTAATCATATTTCATAGACTAGAAGTAGATTGTAATTGTTAAATTAGGATCTACTAACTAAATATGGCACAAGGACTATGTAAAAGGTTTTCAAAACATAAAAAAATAGCCAAACAAAAATCTTATGATTCCACTTGAAAAAACTGGAAACGAATCCCGAAATCATTTTTAATTAAATTATATTTTAAATCTGTCCAGAAATATAGACGAGTCCATTCAATTTGTGAGGCAAAAGCGCGTCTTTATTGTGATGGAATTCCACAGTCGGGGGTGAAGAGGGGGCAGAAAAACGCCCCCAGGGTGCATGTAAATTATTGTTCCCATCGGATTGGGTCAAATGCCGAACGCTCTTTCACGCAGAGACTAGGGATGGGAAACCAAAATGTAGTTATATCGATTAACGATGGGTTTTTATATTATAATATAAATTCATTTGCATTACTACTATTTAAATTTGACATAAAATACTTTAACATATAAATCTCTCTCTCTGTCTCTTATGCCATTGCTGAAAGTCTATAAGCTAGAACTATATTTGCATATAAATTTTCCCACGTGCTGATCTTAATTACACCATAGTCTATGTGTTTACGCTTTGGTTCAATTTTAATAACAAAATTTTGAGCACAATTAGTGTATCGAAATTAGGACACAAAGGGAACTCACTGAATCTCCTTCAAATGGTTATACGGCACAGTTCTTCTATGTTATTATATCTTATGTCTACTATTATTAAGTCTGATAAATATTTAGAGTATTTGTATTACTACACAATTTTACTTGAAGTTGTTATAATTATTTCACTTTATTTCGAGTTACGCACAGAGCACAATTGGACTACCTCCTTTCTTTCCGTCGATTTCTTCTCAACAGTGGGCAATGTATATTTGGCTCAAAAACAGGGAATTATGTAGGAAAGAAAGGAATGGACAATTCTACGTCATGCACTCAAGTGATGTTATTTTAATTAAATAATGAGGCGAAGGTTTATTTACTGCACTACTACTCGTACAATTCGGTAGTTGTCAATTTTTGAGAAACAGGTTTATTTTGAGCCTTATGGTCTATTTTAGCCAAAATATGAATATTTCAGCAAAAAAACAACATTAACATATTTAATTTAGCAATTTTTTAAATGTTTTGACATTTCGTCACAAAAACGCATCAAGCTGTCATGGCGTCTCGCATAACGTCACAGTGTGTAAAACAAACATCTGTTTCGTTGAAGTGTTTTCTGGGAAGTCATTGATAACTTCTTGTGTTTTGCACACTATGACGTCATGCGCTTTGATCGGCGTTCATTGTTACGTTCTCAACATACTTAATTATTCTTGATTATATACGAAGCATTGACATTGTCTTTTTTTGCGATTTGTAAGTTATCAAGTATCGATAACATTGAAAACCTAGTTTAAAAATAATATATGTCATTATTTAAAGCTTTTTTAGTCGATTAAATATGTTGTAATAAAAAATCTGTTTTCGCACTATCGTTAAGGGAGTGTTGATTTTAAATATTTTTTTAAATAATTTTTTTTTTTCCCTCTGCCATTTCTACTGTCGGACTGGGTGTTCATGCATATAAGACAAAGGGGTATTTGGTTCTTATATTTTGTTCACCTGAACAAAATATAAGAACCTAAGATCTGCGTGTTACTGTTTGCCGCTCCAAGTTTAATATATCGTATTATTTTATAATACAGGAGCAAGTAAAGTATAGTAGAATAAGTATAGGAATATAATTTGTATGTTGGATTTGCTATAATTGTAAAAATTAACTATCGTCATCGTAAAATATGTTTTGAACCGGCATCCCTATAAAAGTCAACATGGTTAATCGGTGACTACGCTACATTCATTTTACAATTTTTTCCTCCGTTTCAACGAAATTTAAAATGTATACGACTTTTAGGTTCAATACTACAACTGAATTTTTATTGCTTTATTTGAATAGTTTATCCATATACATACAAAAATACATTTAGGGTATTTTGTGGATACATTTTTGGGTTACTATGCTTTTACTGATCAAATTATTGACTGCATATAAACTATCTTCTTGTGTGTAATAAAGATAATACGATAGATGGCAGTCAAATACTACAAAACTAGAAAACGTGTAAGACTTTGATTTACATTTTGTACGAACGTTGCAAGTTATGACGTAATCTCTAAGTTCTATGTAAGTTTTCTGTAATGCTGTAGAATAAAGTGTTATCTATCTATCTATCTCTATAACCAGTGTTACAGTTATTTAGTAGCTTATTTGTTCTTGTCATGTATCGTTTTAAAGTTATTCATTTTGTTATGTACCCTCTTATTTCTAAACGATGCAATCGACCATTTCCTTAAATGAATAATAATGTTATATTTTTATTTATTCGGTGATTAGCGCTTGTTTTGTATAGAGTAAGTAGTTCTCTATAATTTAACATAATTAATTGTTTGTGGCAATGTTTATATCTAATATGTCGTGATTGTGTAGAGATTATTTCAAAATCTCTCAATTGTATAGACGGTATTCACTACATTTGGTTTTCATGTTGGCAGACGCGATAGATTAAGTGTAATATTTTATACAATATCTTATATAAAATATTATCTAAAATTTTAAAACCCTTTAATTAAAATAGTTTATCAATGACTTGAATCCACTATCGCTTGTGCCAATTTGCTAAATTTGTTAGACTGTAAAATTGTTGCAGAGATGACGAGCCGTTTTAAAATGCTTGCAGAGTGTAAAAAGTTAGTGTAATATATGTGTCAAACCGTAAGTAAGTAAGTAAATTTTAATTAAGATCCTTGACCACCCAAAGGTTGCCTGGAAGAGATTGCTTTAAGCTATAAAGCCGCCCATTGTACTATTACCTACTAATAATTTTCATATATGTTAATGTGTTACTGTTTTAAGTTGGTGTACAATAAAGAGTATTGTTTTTGTAAATAGCATATTAATCAGCGTTTAATCAGTAAAATTATTTTTATAGTCATATTGCAAAAAAAAAGTAGTATGATATTATAGTGGTTTAGACACCACTTTTTAAATTTGTAAACTTGTAAACTTGTTAAAGCCTTCCACGCTTTGTTGTGCTTATTCTGACACTTATAATATAGCGCAAAGAGACATTTTGAGTCTTGTACATATAAATATGATTTTAAAATTTATCAACTGTATATCGTCTAATTCTAAAAATTAAATAATAAATTCTATTCTATGTCTAAGTATGCAACGACAATGCGAAGAACACTTGAAAATGTCTGGAAGAATACGAATTTAGCCCACTCTCCTCTATTTCCTCGAGGATTGTTGCACAATCCAATCCGGGGTCCAAAGCGACGCCGGAACCCACCATCAGCGGTTCTGTACGACGCCATTATCGTACCGGAAACACTGCCATTTTTCCAACTCACACTTCCTGTGAGTCACTTGTGAATGTTGTGTGGTACAAGTAATGAGCTGACTCATAATGTAAATACTATAATAGTGAGCCTGGCAGACGTTGTCTTGCTCTGATAAATAAAAACCTATGTGGGGATTACAACGCCATCTATTGGATCCAATTTAAACCCGGGGAACGGACAGTATACCCGCCAAGTTGGTCCAAAACGGCTTGGCAGGTTTAAAACTTCGGTTATCTTAATGTGTAGGTTGCATTACAATGTTTTCCTTCACCGTTATTAACACGTGGTACATTCATACATACATAACTTACGCCAGATCCCTTGCGGGGTAGGCACGAACAACAGAGCGTCATTTAGGCTTATTCTTACACACCTCACTTGCTTCTTTGACATTCATAGCCCTTGTCATGCACGCTCGTCTGTTCTTAAGGCTCCTGACATCACCTTCTGCTAGTACATGATCAATAACACGTGGTAATTGTAACAATATACACATTAGGTCAGTAAACTGCCTAAGTGGTGCGTGCGTTACGGCCTGGATCAAACCCGTGACCTTTGAGTCTGGGACGCGTACGTTAGCCATTATGATACCACGACTTGCCTTAAATTAATACAAAAATAAATTTGTCAAAATCCAGACACCCGATTCTAGCGTCAGTTACCAGGTCTAATTGTTAATTTAAATCATACCAGGACCCACTGTAAAAGACAAAAAAATCAACAATATCATTCCAACTGTCCAGGAGGAATTCAGTGACACAAGAATTGTATATATAAAAATTATCTTTCCTCCGAAGGACTGACTCCATTGTAGAACGAGATTGAAGACCACCAGAGAATATAAGTAGTATGCCGATAGCATATACTGTTAAGTACTTTAGCCACATAGCCCGAAAGAACACAAACAGTATGGAGAAATTTGGGGTCTCTGGGAAAGTTGAAGATAAGACACCTCGCGGCAGATCTCCCAATAGGTAGATTGCTCAAGTTGCTGACTATCTGGAAATGTCTATAAACTCCACCGCCTACCGTTTTCAAAAGTTATCTCGGTGGAATAGAGAAATTGTTCACTGCCATAAAAGTCACAATTCTCAGCAATGAGGGAAGGACATAGAAGCGAAAGATTGTCTTCCGGCCTTCTACTTTTAGAAGAGCGAATATTAGAACGCAGATTGGGTAGGTCCTACGCTAGACAGGGTCGCAGCACCCTATTACCGTGGACTTAGGTTCTAGTGACAAGAAGAGCACCGATAAAAAAGGTGTACTGAACCAAGTTCAGGTCTGCGACGTGATAGAGCGCTTACGGATGAATCGTTGCCATGATAAGCTTGAGTTGTGTTCTGGCACCAGTGGTCAGGATCCAGTCCCCCTTTCCAGGCAGGCAGCATATTGGCAGATAGATGGTTCGACAAGGCTGTTATAATGCCGGAACACAACTCAAGGTTGGTTGTTATGGCAGCATAGTCCAGACTCTAGACCAAGAGTTGGTGGTTAACCAAGCGTGTAAAAGATTTACCACCTGGCTATAGGTTGAATTGTCTCCTCTTACGACAGGCTGTTTGGCCGCAGGAATTAGTATTCTGTCTTCTTCCTACGCGGTTAAAAGTCCACATGTTGAAGGACCAAAAATCACTCTGAATCAAATCAAATCAAATCATATTTATTTTGCATTAGACACGGTTACAAGATGTTACAATACATATATATGCATGGTGATAGTTTCACGTGTGCTAGCTATATTGGCGTGCAAAATTATTCTTAATGTACAATTTTATTATTCTGATTATCTTAATATATTACAATTAAATTATAAATGTCAATAAAAATATTAGTCAATATTGTATTTATCTCATATAATCCTGAATTGAATAGAAACATTTATCCACCAGCCAGTTAAAAAGCTTTATATTAAATAAGTACCTTTATATTTTTTGATAATTGGAGGTATTTTGTTATAGATTTTTATAATCATAATATGGCTATTTCTACTATAGAGATGGCTGTTCACCGGGGGGTGTGCTAAACGATTATGACTTACTATTAGTTTATTACTTACTATTTAATGACTGAATAAAACGCTAACTGCTGTAACTTAAGACGACGCCATTAAAAGGATCTAAGGATTTCCTTTAGGAAAACACCACTAGTTTTCACACTACTACCAATGCTTCATAATACAAAGTTTTATTTAAATATCCTAGTGCTTGCGTATTTGTCCACGTTTAACTTGAAATTCCCTCGGGATGTCCGAAATACAAAGTACATCAGCATTTAAAATAACTTAAACTATTGTTTTAGTGAAACTGTGTCCAAATAAGCTAATTTTTATGCACATTTTATGAATAAATATAAACCGCTCCCGGGATTTTTCCCGCGAGATTCCCGAGATAAAAATATCAGAATATATTGTATAAAATATTTATTCATTGCTTTTTCTTTTAAAATGGGTTTTGATTAATTGGGGTCGGCACAATACGTCTTTTCCTTCCACGCTCCTCTATTCTGACTTACATCTTCTGTCACACCACAAATCATCATAGTGTTACGACCGACAAAGAACAATGCACATCTGCAGTTTATTACCTTCCATCATATGGACTTCTTTTGTTTACTTTGTGTTTAAAATTTGTATAGTATAAAACAATGTAATACGTGTTTGTATAGTTCTAATAAATTCTATAGTAATTCCAACGGCATTTTAATTCGAGTCCCGCATTCGTAATAATATCATTCTTCACACAATCTATCCATCTCTTTTTGGTCCTTTACATTCGTACCTATCTTGTAGTTTAACATTCTTTTTATCACGTGACTTTGATCCGTCTTTATTACTGCCCATACCACCTTAATCAACTTCCTCTCAAGTTTTCAGTCGCATGTGCAAGTTTTAAAGATCCTCTTATGTAATCATTTCTCACCTTATCCATCCTTGTATCACACATTCATATCAATATTTACAGGTTAATATTTTCTTAAGTTTGACGTATGACGGCTTCTGTGGTTGAGCGGGCTAAGCCTTTGACGGTCTACCTCACCGCAAACCAGAGGTTCCGGGTTCGATTCCCGGTATAGTAAATTTCGGAACCGTATTTTCTCCGTTATTTACCATGGTCTGGGTGTCTAGGATCGGCCCCAGAGTGGTGCGTTGTATATTACCCATAACACAAGCGTAACTTGCTTAATTTGGGGATATACAATGTGTGTGTTTGTCTGCCGATTATTATTATTATTTATTATAGTTTTTGCGACATATATACATAATAAAACTACGTTTGAACGGTTTTAAGCGCGGTAATTTATTTGATTTTTATTATACGACGTTTTAGCCAAGTTTAATTCTAATTCGATTTTCGAGATCGAATTTTATATCGTGCAGCAACGGAGAAAGAATACAATTTCCTGCGGCCGGGCGGCCTGTCGTAAGAGGTGACAGAACGACCCACAGCCAGGTAATAGGGCATTTGCCTGTCTGGATGGCTACCACCCTGGTCTCAAGTATGTCGCCATAACAACCTAGAGTTGTGTTCCGGCATTAGTGACCAGGTTCCAGTCTCCCTTAAGAGAGCAGCAGCGCATTTGTAGCACCTTTGGTGTTGCAAATGTCCATAGGCGATGGTAACCGCTTTCCATCAAGTGGGCCGTCTGCCTGTCTGCTGAACCCCTGCGATAAAAAAAAACAATTCTCATGTTGTTAAAAAAACAGTATCGAGAGTAAATATTAAAAAAACAGACGGTGTGCGTCTCGGGACGCCCGACAGAAGTGATAACTGAAACCAATTTAAATTGAACTATTTAATATTGAAATTGAAATACTAGCGCTGTGGGTTAGAGTGAGAGAGGAGGAGCCCGCCTACAGCTACCGTATGCTTGAGAGAAAGGGAAGCCAGTCTGACTGGCGCCGTAACGCGTTATGTAACGAAGCGGTTTACCCTCCCATAATCACTTCCAAAATAATATCTTGAATATTTTTAGCATATACTGGCATATAATATAATGACTGTCTTATTCTTATTTTCTTAAGTTTCCGCGACTATATATATTGGAGTTGAAACATTAGGTCCGTGGGGTCCATCAGCAAAGAGTTTCTTCAAAGAAATTAGCAAGAAATTTTTCGATGCCACCCGTGATTATATTTCGCCCAACAAATAAGCATCGCCATACGGCGCGGTAATGCAGCCAGCCTTCTGGGTACGCTCCCATCTGGCAGCGATTTGTTACAGTCTACAATCGCTTGTACTATAACTATATATAACTTGGTTTATTTTTAGTTTTTATATAAAATATGCGGATCGGAACTATTCTGTATACTTAACTCGATTTTGCCAACTTGTGGGTTCGGTAACCTCCAAGTAAGTTTATGTTAGTATAGAATCAGATCAAATAGTTCCTCAGAATATTCCTCGTACTTAAATTACTGATTATCTAATTGAATTTGTGTCCTAATGGTTTAATAGTTTCCTAGAATGCAGATTTTACATTTTTTTATATTTTATAGCATTAGTTCAGCAGACAGTCAGACGGTCCACTTAATGGAAACCGGGTACCATCGTCTATGGATATTTGCAATACCAAAGATACTACAAATCCGCTACCTGGCCACTAATACCGGAACACAACTCACAGTTGTTATGGTGGCATACTCTGGGCTAGGGTTGGTAGCCATACAGTTGGGCTAATACCCTACCTCCTGGCTGTGGGTTGTTTTGTCGCCTCTTACGACAGGCCGCCCGGCCGAAGAAAACTGTATTATTTCTCCGTTACCGCACGGATAAAATAACGGAAAATTTATAATAATTATATAATTATAGATGGATAAATAAATGTCACATTTGTATAGAAAAGGCAAAGAAGTATTGTTTCCACCTCATCGGCTTAAAACACGACAAGATTCAAAACATGTTTTGTGCTTCGAAGTTTAATACGGGTTGTTCACAGTGGCCTGTTAAATATGGGTAGTTACAAAGTGGAACAAAGAAGCAACTTTATATGGCGACGTCTAGCCGTAACTATTACGGAAGTTCTCCCATAAATTTTAATACTAATGTATCTTTGTAAGGTAGAGGTACGGGTTTTGTATGAACGGACCGCCATACACACCGAAGTTGTCAAAAATATTACGAAATCAAATTCGCGTTTCGTATGTTGAGTGAGGCCTACGTCCAGCAGTGGACTGAAATTGGCTGAAGAAGAAGAAGATATCGAGTGAGAGTTCCGATGCCGCACCGACCCCTCCCTCCCCTAATACATGCCCATTATTCCGTTCTTTATATATCATCATAGTTTTTTTATGTTTGCTTATAGGCAAACTGGCAGTCGGATCCATTTGATGGCAAGAGGCTACCGTGCCCATGGACATCTGCACCACTAAGGGAGCCGATGCGCTGCCTACCTCGTTGAGACTTTAAATATCTCTTTACGCCCTATTTGAAGAACCCCATATTGTAGCGCTCTGGGAAAACCACGGGAGGCTCATTCCACAGCTTGCTCACGTAGGGTATAAAGGAGCGAGCGCCACGTACATTAGATAACTACCAGGTGTCAAGGAAGTGTGGATGAATTCATAGTCGCTGGCGAGCAGTGTGGTGGTAAAATGGCGGCGCAGGTACCAAACCAAACAGTTCCCCAGAAGACTCCCCATTTTACAGAGGGCAGAACGCGTTCAGAGCGTTAATGTCTCTTCTGAGAATTAAAGGTTCTAAATCCGTCTGTAAATTCGGGATCGTTGACACTCCGAACCGCTCGGCGCTGCAAGAAGTCAAGTGGAAGCAGCTGGTACTGAGGAGCCCCAACCCAGAGATGGGAGCAGTACTCTACATTGGGACGGACTTTTCAATATTTGATAAATTTATTTCCAAATTAGATTTTGAATAAATATAATTGGAACTCAATTTTTTAATGAATACAGTATTTTATCATAGCTAATAAAGGGCAAAATTAAGGAATATAACATGGCAACATCTGTTTGCCTGCACTGCCGCGACTACAGCGCCACTTTTTTATATTTTCGTCCTATTTTATTGTGCTTAGGTTGCCTAAAGCTAGTTCTTATTTTTGAATCGACACCAGCCCAGAGCTCAGTTTACTGTGAATTTTCAATGTGGTGTAAACTCCGCACTTATATAGTGTAAGTGTTATTCAAAGGAAAAACTGTAAGTAAATCTATATATTTCTGTATTTTCCACTAAATTTGTGTCGGCACGTTTTCGTGGTCGTATATTTTTATCTTAATTAACATAAATATATTTGTCTAGTAATTAAAAATATTCTTCCTTATTTTTTTATAGATATGCTAAATATATAAGGCTTAATACGTGCTCTTAATTTTTATATTATCAATATGATATTATATTATCTATGTTCTATTTATTCATTATAGCTCTCCACTTATATAGTTCTAATACATTTCTCAATCCCATCCGATCCTAAAGGCTGGCGACGTGTTGGCATCGTCTCTGGTATTATAATCTCGGTAGGTGACAGTTACCAGTGTACGTTAGATGGGCCATATGTCTGTTTGCCCGCTTACGGCATTAAAAAACAAAATAACAAAAATGTCGAAAATGGCAAATCACAAAAAACCTGTCCTACATTCTGGGATAAGCTTTCCATAAATTTATCCCAAGAGCTGTCCCATTATCCGGGATGAAAGTATCCGTTGTCGACCCTAAGTATTAAAATTACATATATACCGAATATCAGCCAAATCGGTCCAATGGTTTTTCCGTAAAGGCATAACAGACAGACGGAGTTACTTTCGCACTTATAATATATAGACTAGTAAACAAGTGCCTTTTGGACCAACTTTTTTCAGCAGTCTCCGAAAATTATAAATGAGAAAAATATCAATAAAAAAATGAAAAATAAACATTTTCTAATTTTTCCAACGGGATTCTATTCTAAAGCCTTTCAAAAATTGCTCCAAGAAAGGAAAAAAATCTTAAATGTATAGTTTAACAATTATCACACTTGCAAAGTTCATGTTCAAGCAAAAAAAAATAATTAATTAACTATTGAATAACTAAATGAAAAATTATTATAAAAAAAAATTTCAAGCAGATTATTGTTCATTCATCTATTCAGTTAGTGCCTGATTTTTTTCATTTTTTTATTTTCATATTTAGTATGTTTAAATAATATTTATTCATTAAAGGGCCGATGTGGGTGTGGCTTGCGTAAGCCAGAGTACCCGTTTTCGGCCGTATTTTCATCCCTCTGGGAAAAGTATAAATATTGATCTTACAGTTTCGGGAGTCAAGACTTTTTTTTGGAAACTTTCTTTTCGAATCATTTATCAAATTTGAAAAATCTTTATTACTTTTTGAGATATTTGCAAAAAACTAAACCCCCCCTTTTTTAAGTTAATTGTTAATAACTTTTACAATTTTTGCAAGCGGAACTTCATTTTTTCAAAAATCATCTAGATGCCGTTCCGAATCGAATGACACCTCATTTATAATTTTCTGAGACTGCTGAAAAAAGTTGGTCCAAAAGGCACTTGTTTCCTAGTGTAATAATAACTAATAGGACTAAGCCTTAGTCCAGGCTCGTATCTCTTTTTAGTGTCGCTTTTTTTTCATCGAGTTTCAAATCACGACGATTCTAAAGAAGTTTCACTTCAAAAATTGTACTTCGTAACCTTATCAGTCGATGTAGCTAGCATGTCTATGATAGTCTTCGGAATTAAATAATTATGAAACGCATTTTAGGAACGCTCCAGGCTGATAGCGACTTTTTGTTATTGCCTAAGTTCAGCAGTCAGACAGACTACAGGTAGGCCTGTTGGAAAGCTGCTCTCTTTAAGGAGACTGGAACCTGTTATAGCGCCATGCTTTAGACCAGGGGTAGAATTGAATAGAATATACTTTATTGCATAACATTCAGATACAATTTAAGAAGTTTAAGTACAGAAGACAATAGGCGGTCTTATCACTAAAAGCAATTTCTTCCAGACAAGCTTAGGATGGATTAGAGAAAATTGTGTAACATGTGGGTTTTGCAACATAAATAGAATGAAAAAGTATATATATAAGATTCTGAAATGGTAAGTATAAATAGACATGGAAATAAGACAAAAATATACATATATTGATACACATAAATAAATAATAATCATAGTAATAATGTATAGAACTACGTAAGTAAATATGGGAGAGATGAAGATGTTATTATAGACTAGACTATTAGAGCCCGAGGCAATGATCCTTCACGAGTCCGTTGAACGCCTGAAGAGACTGAGCACGCCTGATTTTCACAGGTAGCGCATTCCACAGGCACACTGCATGAACTGTAAAAGATTTATTGTAAACTCGCGAGTGATTTACAGGTGTTTCCAGATGTATGTTTTCCGATGACCTGAGGTAATGAGTATGGCTAAGGTGTAAATATTTAAAACGCTCCTTGAGATAAGAGGGTGCTGTTGGATTAAATAGTACGTTATATAGAAGGGACAGAATATGAGAACGAAATTCTGAGACATGATCATACTTACGCAAACCAAATATGAATCGGATACAAAAGTTATGGAGTCGCTCAAGTTTATTAAGTTGGCTTTCGGTGAGGTCAAGATAGCTCACATCGGCGTAATCTAAGATGGGGAGTAGGAGGGCTTGTACAAGTTCAATTTTAGTAGTGTGAGGTAGGAATTTTCGCAACCTCCTTAGTGAAGCCGCTGACGCAAATAACTTTCGGCTGACTTCTTTTAGTTGGGGACCCCAGGATAAAGTTGTCAATGTAAATTCCCAGGTCTTCCAGGGTAATAGCCATCCAGTTGGGAAAATATCCTACTATCTAGTTGTGGGTTGTTCTGCCGTCTTTTACGATAGGTCGCTCGACTGCAGGAAAATGTACTTTCTCCGTTCCTGCACGGTTAAGTCATGATAGCGTAATGGCTAGCGCACGCGTCCCAAACTCAAAAGGCGCCGAATGCGTGCACCTCTTTGACAGTTTAGTGACCTAATGTGCATATTGTTACAATTACCACGTGCTAACAACGGTGAACAAAAACATTTTGATGCAACCTTCATATCGTGATAACAGATGTGTCAAATCTGCCCAGCCCCCTTGGACAAGCGGGTATAATGTCCGTTCCCTAATGATGGGAGGCCCGGCCTAGCAATGGGACATTTATAGGCTGTTATATTACTGCACGGATAGCGATTCAAATTTTTTATTTATTTACAGTTTTCTAAATATATTAATTTAAAAGTTTAGCTTGATTTATTTATAAAATTTCATTTGTCGTTTAGTTTTATCTTACACTAATATATAAAGGTGAAGAGTTTGTTTGTTCGCTTGAACGCGCTAATCTCGGAAACTGCTGGTCTGCTTTGAAAATTCTTTCAGTGTTAGGTAGCCCATTTATTGAGGAAGGCTTTAGATTATATATCATCACGCTGAGACCAATAGGAGCGGAGCACCAATGAAGAATGTTTCAAAATCAAGGGGTTTTTTGCCTTACGTTTTTAAAAATTATACCACGCGGAAGAAGTCGCGGGCAGAAGCTAGTTTTAGATAAGTCCATTTTCAATTGCTGAGATTTTTGTACTTAAAATGTTAATACGAAACTAATAATAAAAAAAGGAAAATATCATACCGTGCATTCGCTACGGTGTCATTAGAGGACGGTCGAGTGCACTAAAATAGTTTTCTTCGGAACTTGACCGCCTTAAGCGATTAATATAGTATTTTTTATGAAACAATGGGCGCTGAAAAGTCAACAAATTTTTGTTAATTTAATTTTTACTTTGTAAGCGATGTTGCAATTTTAATAATTCGGATACATTGTTCGTGTTACTGGCTGACTACAATGTGATTTCAGTGTTTCTATTCTTTACTAGGTTTCGTCCGTGATTTTGCTCGTGTTGATATTATCCCACAGGATCCGTACATTTTTCTGGAGTAAAAAGTAGCCTTTGTGCTATTCCAAACTATAAATCTATCTCTGGACCAAATTTCACCGATAAGTTTAGCTAGGCGGGCATTATTGAGTCAACCAAAAATCCATCCAAACTCGCATTTGTATTATTTATTTAATTTGTTTGGGAAACGTACAATATAATTGAAATAAGTTAAATAAATAACAATACAAATAAGTTAAGTTTTCTTACATTGTATTCAATAGTATGTAATTTATAATATATATTAAGTATCAATTTCTGTGAAGGCATATCAAACTGCAAAGCAAGGGAAAAATATAATTGAAATCCACGTATATAATGGCTCATCACGATATCTCAGGAACTATATAAAACCTATTGGTTTGAAATTTAGCATAGACTTTCGCCAAGTAGTAGAGGTCATGTAAGATGTTTTATTTTTTCGGATTTTATAGCACGCGAACCGTATGTGTATCAGCTAGTTATTATATATTAGCATAGAAGTACCTATAGACTGTTAAATGAAAAAAAAAGATTCAAATTTCGCTTTTATTTTATTTCAAAACAAAAATAAATCTTGACAGTTTGTTGCCTCAGGAAAGCTCTGTGTGTTTTTTTCAATAATATCTTTTTATTCAGTTAAAAGAAATATTTGATAAACAAAAAAGGTAATTTGAACTTCTTAAAAGATGTATGGGGTAAGATTTTTTCGTTTTCTGACCCTTTTAGTATTCCAACGACAGTTGGTCCCATACAAGTTTTTGATCAGGATTAGAAACAGGATCGATTGATAACAAAAACAGAATATGTGTAAAATTGCTATTTTCTTGTTAACTGTCCATTTTTTTGAAAGCCTGTGAATGGGGATGAAAATTTCACGAAAATTATCGATTTTCATGTAGTTGAAGCAGTTAAGGCACTTCACCTTACTGCCCCGCTGAAAGTTTGCATGCCTGTATTTACATACATCTACAATATTGTTGCGAGTTAGCTGGAATCGAATTAAAATGCCGTTAGAATTATTATAGAGTTTATTAGAACTATTCAAACACGTATAACACAGGTACAAATATAACCGAACACAACTGCATAATGCAGAAGATCGTAATTCAATAAAACGCGCAAAGTTCGTCACTATTAGATTCCCGAATGTACACACTTCACGCCCGTATCGTAGTCGAAACTCAACTGCCCCCTCTCTCAATCAGACCGTCGTTTTATACTTCACAAATGCAAAAGCATCCGCAACACCTGACTAATGATGCTAACGAGCGAGGACAATAGGCTATTCACCACAATAATTAGAAACGTATGTCAATAAATAAGTGAATAAAAGATGATCATAAAAGGATTACAATTAGTTCAAATGCCGAAAGGTAATAAAATGTGCTTCTACAGATCTTTATGTGGAATTTGTCTTTGTCGGCCCCTAGGTTGTAACAATATTATAAATTTCTAATCATGCCGTGCGAGTACATGGACGATATTAAAAAAACCAACTAGAATAGACTGTATAAACCATGGAATATTGTAAAGATTCTTGTCTCTTTTTTAACCGACTTCAAAAAAAGGAATAGGCAGTGTAGGACTATTGCGGGAATGAGGACAAAATTACCGGCTAGTGGTAGGGGTCTGGGAATATGGGGACTATGGCGTCTGCACGTCGCAATGTTCGAGGAACATGGAAAAAAGGGCAGACGGTGACTCGCCACTCCTTGCACAGGCCCCAAAAGATGCAATAGAAGACAGGGGCAACATGGGTGTGAGGGGCTAAGGGGTGTAGAGAGGTGGGCTGCAGGTTCACCGAAGCTACTTCTGACGTGATGCCATTTATCACTTATTATTATTTTTATATAAAGTTAATTAGGACAGATAATGTCATATACGTGCAAAGATAAGGATAAAGGTCAATTATCTTTGGGAAAATAGCAATTATGACTTAGTTGTTAATATTGATGGATCGATTTTGATAATATGCGATAAACGAAACCGAATTAAGTTATTGGATTAATTAATTACTTCAATTGTAACCTGTGACCGGTTGTGTGCAGACATGTTTCGGTATTTATGTCTGTTTGTTTGTATCGTATTAGTTACCGCTAAACATGAAATTTACGATGGGTAATTATTTTATTTTATTTTATGATTCAATGGACAGGCAGTCGGCCCTGATGAAAAGCGGTTGACATTACTGCCGTTATTTAAAGGGAGACTGGAACCTGGCCACTAATAATAAAACTACTTTTTAACTGTTTTAAGTTTTATTTTTTATAGCGTACCGCCAATTCATTTTTATTAAAATGAACAAGTTGGCGGTAGGCTAAATAAAACTTTGTCAATACTCGTTGACGCTTGACATCTTTGTCTTCCGTGATCACGGCCACTGAAAAGTGGCCGAAACGTAGGTTTAACAAAAGTCGCGAAAACTTAAGAAAATATTACTGTCCACTAGTGCCGGAACAGAAGTCAAGACTGTTATGGCGTCATACACTAGAGAAAGAGTGGTAGCCATACAGACAGGCAAATCCCTACCCTATCAGCTGGTTGTGGGTTGTTTTGTCGCCTATTACGACAGGCCGCCCGGCCGCAGGAATTTGTATTCTTTCGCCGTTTCTGCACAGAGCGAGATAATATCTTTATCTATAAAAGTAAAATCTGCCCGCGAATTATTCACCCTTGACTTGAAATTCCCGCGGGATTCCCAGGATATAAAATATCACACATTTCATTACATATTTTTTTTCTATCGATGAGCGAAAAAGTCATATTGGAATTCGATTTTTTAAAATCTGATTTGCAGCCTAAAAAGTAGCAAAGATTTAAGTCAGAATTTGCTGTCGATCATCGAAATCGGCGCATCAATTTTTACGTGAACTACGAACAAACAGACAAGAAATCTAAAAATGCATCATGTTATCCATTGTTTATATAGCATATTGCATTGTTTTTTTTATATAGCTTCAGTGTACTGCCACGGCATGTTTAGAATGTTATTACATTAAAGAATCTATAGATTTATTATTTTAGATATTAAATTATAGAATCTTTAGAATTTTATTACATTATACAATCTATAGATTTATTATTTTAGATATTAAATTATAGAATGTTTAGAATTTTATTACATTATAGAATCTATATATTTATTATTTTAGATATTAAATTATAGAATCTTTAAAATTTTATTACGTTATAGAATCTATAGATTCAATCATTTAGATATTAAATTACAATATCCTTATAATGTAATAAACATTATAGAATCTATAATGAAATAAAAATCTAAACATACCGTCCAAAAATTAAAATCTACATACATACATACATAACTTCACGCCAGGTCCCTTGCGGGGTAGGCACGAACAACAGAGCGCCATACAGGCTTATTCTTACACACCTCACTTGCTTCTTTGACATTCATAGCTCTTGTCATGCACGCTCGTCTGTTCTTAAGGCTCCTGACATCACCTTCTGCTAATACACGATCAATTTGATCATGGAAGGTGTGTCGTGGCCTTCCGCGACTTCGGCATCCATCCACTTTTGCATTGTATATCTGTTTAGTCATTCTTTCATCATACATTCTTTCCACATGCCCGAACCACCGGAGCATTCCTTTCCTTACCTTCACCCCGACACTCTCTTTCAGACCAACTCTCTTTCTTACTTCGGTATTACGAACGCGGTCCGCGAGCGTCACTCGGCAGATTTTGCGCAGTGCTCGCATCTCGACCGCGTTTACTCTACTTTCATGCTCTCTGTTCCATACCCAACTCTCGCTTCCATACGTGAGCGTAGGTACCAGCAAATTAAAATCTATAATATAAATTATAATGAATTTAGGAAATCCAGTGCCAAACGTTCCTGCAAGGGTCCTGAAGGACTAACTACATTCTCTCTTTAAATGGCAACGCTAATGCTTTACCTCACACATAGACCTTTGCTCGTTAGTTGTTTAAATTGGAGAATGTATAACAATTTCGCGGGAACGTCACTACTTTATCAATAGATGACTTAAAGATTTTCATCATTACGGAAATTCTCAATGAACTTTATTTCAGACATGCCTTATATGAAGTAACAGTACACGGCGCAGACCAAGTTACGTTGGTCAATGATATTGAAATTCAATTGGACCTGGATGTATGGTCAGATGCCATACCAGGGAGACCAGGATTCGTTCTAGTGCCTGAAGATAAAAAGGATGCATTCGAAAATATACTTTCTGACAACGGGATACAGTTTACAATTGAAGCAGAAAACATAAAAGAGTAAGAAAAATTATATTACTTCGATAATAAATATCAATTGTATAACAGCTGGAATTGAAAATCAGCGCTGCGTTAGGCCTTGTCGCAGCATAATGCTGAGTTCCAGCCTCATTGGCGTGAATGTTATGTATTTTTGTGTGTTTGATTAACCCCAATGGTATATTTTTGATTTATATGTACATACAACGTCTTATTACGCGTATACTGTTTTCTGTGTTATGTCCATTTACGACAATAAATCTTTCTTTCAATATATTATGTAAAATTTTGTATGTATTTGAATTACTAAGTAGTGGAAATGAAAATGAATATATTTATTTCAAAATGGAATCTTACAGATTTCTTATTCAAAGAAATGAGTCTCCATATAGAACGTTTTCAAGTCATTAGCATCCGAGCGTTAAAGACCCGGTTGAGTTCGGAGCGATCACTGCGACGCCCAGGGTCCGCTTTCCTACTTTTCTTATCCATTTCACGTGATCTTCTGTATCCCTTGAGACCGTTGGTACGCATGTCATGCCTCACGACGTCAAGCCAGCATTTCTTGGGCCTACCCCTTCGACCGGGACCTGGCGGAGGCGGCATGGCTAGACATTTGTTCCTCACGTAACTAGCTGGTTTCCGAAAACGTGGTTAGAACGTTTTCAAGTGTATTCTGTAAAGCCACTATTTAAATATGTGTATTTATGAAATGTCCTGTTTAATACACTGCATATATGTATATATAAATATGTATGTTTTTAATTTATAAAGTAATTTAATTATCAGTATTTAATTGATAAATTATGTAGTTTAAGTATGTTTATTTATGGTGATGATTATCTGCACCACCTACATCGCCAGATTAGGTTAAATTATTCCTTAAGTTAGGTTGCCTGCAAGAGATTGCTTTAGGCGATAAGGCCGCCTATTGTTTCTACCATGACAATATTGTAATCGTGTTTTTTGAAATTATAGATTTGGTGAGCAATAAAGTGTTATCTATCTATCTATCTATCTGCACTCCATACAATTCCCGACTAGTTAAGACTATTCTTTAAGTTGGTTGCCTGGAAGAGATTTCTCTCAGTGACAAGGCCATCTGTTATTATTATTGCCAACACAATATACTATTCTTACATTTTTGTGATTGTTAATTTGGTGTGCAATAAAGTAGTAAGAAAGATTTGCTAAGAAAGCGACAATACATGGGTGGAGAAATTAGTTATACATACATTGTTATGATTAAATTCGATATGTTGTACACCGAATTTCGTACAAATGAAGTCGGCAACTCGGCATAAAGCTGTGTTGGGATTTCAAGAAATTTCCAGCACGGCGGTGATTTTCAGTGCCGGCCCCGCCTCATTGATTAAAATTTGTCCTATTACCAAAGTAAATGTAATAAGACACAGTATATGAAACATACAACAGATATGACAATCACGCGTACATAAATTAAAAGAATTATTATCCTATATAATAAAAAGAAAATATATACGTAAACTGAACAACAATAACTGCTATACCAACCAGTATCTATTTGCAGGTTACTCGAGTTAGAAGAACAACTGCTTGAAGAGGCTTCGAAAAATAAGAGCAATTCTACGAGATTTGAACTGCCTTTTAACCAAATATATACTTACCATCAGGTAGGAAATATTATAGAAGAATCAGGGTTTTCAGCTTAAAAATTGTTATGGTATTTCACGGGAAATGTTTTTAAATCAAAAGTACTAACAAAGCTCTAAACTACTTATTCGAAGCAGTAGAAGAGAGAAGTAACTAATTAACATTAAAATAAAGTCACTATAATAATTGTATTACTTTCCTCTATATTTTGACATTGTGTAATGCATTTACGATGTACGAAATAACTTTATGAATTAATCATATTAGCAAAAATTAACAATGTATACATAATACATTAAAAAATTTGGTCATTTAAGAATAAAAAGGATTAAAAATTTGTATGTCTTTGTAAGGTGAAATATGTACCACGTAGAGCTCATGTGAACATCTGGTAGTACAACATCCATGTTCCTAAGAAATAAACGATTTCGACTAATAACAACCCATAAACTTCTCCTTCTGGGTTTGGGCCTTTCATTTATAGGGAGATGAAGAGAGAAATTTGCTATATTCAACATAGTTTAAAAATAATATTTTACTATAAAAGTCATGACCTCACGAAAAATGATTAAGACTAACTCCTTGACATCACAATCCTATAAATAAAGAAAGAAAAGAAGAAAGAAAGACAGACTTTATTTGAAGAAATAACGACGTTATTACATTCCTTATAAATGCTTATACACAGAGCATATTTTAAGATTTTGTACGCCACATTTTTAGCAAACAAGGTTTGCACTCAGCATATTACTGTTCCGGAATTATATTCGACACAACGCTGATTTTTAGTGCAAACCTTCCTTTTGGTGTAAGACCAAAACGACGTAAATATTAGAACTAAGCAAATATTTCCATTTTATTCCTGTAAACGATTAAACTCTGAGCCTCAAGAGTTAGAAAGCTTAGTAGTCTACACTCTAATTACTAGAGTATGAAGGTGTTGAATCTTGTAGCCACAGTAAAAAAATCACTGTTTGCAGGTTGATGAGTTTCTGGAACAACTAGCAGCAGCATATCCCCAGGTTGTTACTCTGGTAAATGCTGGAAAGAGTTTTGAAGGGAGAGATATAAAGTATGTGAAGATATCAAGCACTAACTTCCAAGTAAGTAAAAAATGTAACAAACTAGGATGACTGACCCACGTTTGACTGGGAATTCCGACGCGATTCCCAAGACACAACACCGCAGCATTAAAAAAGTTATGTTAGTTATCATTTTAGTGAAATCTGTGTCGGAGTAAGCTAATTTTCATGCACTCGGATCACTAACAATCGCTGCCAGGAAAATTTCCGATATAATAAATATCACAAATCTTATTAAACGCAAACAAACTAGTGCTAGTGCTACTCCAAGTAGGCGATTCCCACCGCATTTGCGTGTTTGCCCCTCGGTTGGCAGTACTCAAGAAGATTTCCCTTGTAGGAAAGGGTCTATTTGAACCAGAAAATGTTTACTGTTTCGAAAGATAGCAGATGAGAAGATGAGCAGAGCTGATAGTGTCCGTTAATTATTGTTTTATGTTGAATGCGGGGGTTTAAACAAGTGTGTGGTGCGTCGATGATAGTTACCCCGTTGGATACGATGACGCACCAGTGGCGAGAGCTTATGGCTCAATCGCTCGAGAGGGGAATACAAAATAAGACGACGAGTTGTATGTTGTTGTTGTGCTTATGACTCTTGCAGTATATAAATTTCCTATCTGTTCCTAATTTAAGTGATAACTTCTTATGGGAGGGTAAACCGCTTCGTTTCGCAACGCGTTACGGTGCCAGTCTGTCTGGCTTCCCTTTCTTTCACGCATATGACAGCGGTAGGCAGGTTAAGTAATAACTTCTGTCGGGCCTCCCGAGACCGATATGTTTTTTACCTTAGACTATATATACAGAAACCTTATCTTTTACGTGGTGTGCACACTATTATTCTAATCAACGTTACATATTATATTTACAGGTATATGAGATTGGACATTCTTGATGATTTAGACAAATTTCCAATCTTATCGGCAGCTCTAGCACCGACATCTATTATATATAGTATAGCATCACGTTCATATATTTGCCATGGTCTTTAATTGTTCTAAATTATTCATCAATAAATTGGTCGTTGACAGTGACTCAGCATTGAACATTTTTTTATTCTATCAGGATTCCTCTAAGCCAGTGGTGTTCTTGGAATCTCTTCTACATGCTCGTGAGTGGGTAACTCTACCAGCGACATTGTATGCCATTCACAAACTGGTAATTGATGTCACAGAACAAGATCTGATCCAAGATATCGACTGGATCATCCTACCTATTGCTAATCCTGACGGTTACGTACATTCTCATGTTGAGGTAAGTTTTATCACCGGTGTTTTACACGACAATTTCTGGGAATGTAAATATAAGTTGTTAGTATATTATGTTTAATTATTAAATCAATTACTGTTCTGGAAATTAAATATTGAATTGCTAACTTGTTAGTTCTCTTGTTAATGTCCTACGCATGTACTGGTTTTAATAAGATTTTATGTAGATTTTGGCGTAATTTTTAACGATAGACCGTCTTCTTGTTTATCGGCCTCACAATAAAATAAATATACTATAGGCAAAACGGTATCGGCGGTAATATAGAGGTAAAAAATTATTATTATTCTAGTCGTTGTGTTTAGATCGCAGAAGTAAAACTGCACACGCTCTACAAGAAACCGTACCTATTACTTCTGAGTCTTTTAGGAATTTATAACCTGCATAGAATGATCTATGGTTCTAATAGTATGCAGATATACTCTACTGCAATAGAATTACTTATTTTTGAGTTCTTTTTCTCCCTTACTTATCTATAATACCTGTTCTACTTATCTTTAATAGTGTTACAACTGAAGTTCCAAGAATACGAAATCTACATAATCCTTATATGGTTGCATTAATTATTTACAGTCTTTGTTCGCGTTAATCCCTTTAGGGGGCCGTGTATATTTTACGAATACATAAGGTCAGCCCAATTAAGTAATTAAATTATTTATTTTAATTTACAGGCTAGATTCTGGAGAAAGAACCGAGCAACTGGTTACATGATTGGTAATATATGCCTTGGAGTCGACTTGAATCGCAACTTTGACATATCTTGGTCTGAAGCTTCTAGTAGTTCAGTCTGCAGTGAAATATTCCATGGCAGTGGGCCATTTTCTGAGCCAGAAACTGCTGTCATCAGAGACATTTTCCTAGAACATCAAGGCAGGATAGAGCTGTTCTTAGATATACATAGTTTTGGAAGTATGATATTATTCGGATATGGAACAGGTCAGCTTCCAGCCAATGCTCTTTGGGTGAACTTAGTTGGAGTACAAATGGCTCAAGCGATAGATGCAGTAAAGACCAGCTGGAATCCCAACTATATAGTAGGCAATGTTGCTCATGTTCTTTACCAAGCTTCTGGAAGTGCTATGGACTATGCCAAAGTCGCTGGAGCTCCGTTTGCATATACATTTGAATTACCAGGTTATAGATTCGGTTTGGGAGCATTGGGTTTCTTGGTAGATCCTAATTTCATTGAACAAGCTGGTTTTGAAACTTGGGAAGGTATTAAAGTTGGTGCTCGCTATATGAGGAATAATAGAAGGAATCGTGGTGTTTAATGTGTGATAAATTACAGTTTCCATTTTAATCTAAAATAATGTTTTATTTACTCGTAGTATTCGTTTTTGCCATACTTTTGCTCGCGTTGAGCTAGATTTTATGATCATGTACTATTACAACTATCTACAGGTTACATTTCTATTCCTCAAGAACAGCACTTGTTTTCTGGAGGAATATTTTTTTTATTACTGTGTTTATCTGACAAGCAGACCTGATGGAAAGCGGTTACCATCGCCTATAGACATTTGCAACACCAAAGGTGACACAAATGCGCTGCTGCTCTCCTAAGGGAGACTGAAACCTGGCGGGATATTTTAGACCAGGGATAGTAACATCTACCTACATCACCTGGCTGTGGGTTGTTTTGTTGCCTCTTACGACAGACCGCCCAGCCTCAGGGAATTGTATTCTTTCTCCGTTCCTGCACCAAAGAAATATATAAGCTTTTCTGTGCCCCTGACAACCTGTTTAAATTAATATTGTGACGACCGAGGGTGGAACTGCCCAGCAGCGTAAATCAGTTTTAGAACTTTTAGAAAATACTAGACATTTCTGGAAGGAAAAGACAAGGACGGATAGATGTTAGAAAGGGATAGACGATAAACGAAAGAAAGAGATAGATAGATGTTAGAAAGAGATGGACAATGAACGAAAGAAAGAGATAGATAGATGTTAGAAAGGGATAGATGTATAAACGAAAGTTCCCGAACAGAAGGTTCGGGAAAGAAGAGACAGAGATAGATATATGGTTTCTAGAAAATTCTTCCGGGTATATAAACAGCGTAAGGCGCGCCTACCGGGCAGTTTAGAGTTGAAAGTTTAAGAGTTAAAAGTTGAGTCAGTCCAAGACGGTGAAGCAACAAGTGCGATACTAAAGAGTTGTTAGAGTACAGAGACGAATCAAGTGGTGAATTTAGTGGCAAGTTTGGTGGATAGATACGTGAAGGAAGTGTGTAGCGTAGTTCGAGAGAGGAACCAGAGGCGAGCTACACGCGATAATATCGGAGGTGGTCTACGCAATATCGGCGACGGTATTGAGGGTGTGACAACTTATCGTCGGGACTGTGCATCGTTGGTCGTGTGTTTAAGGACAGCAACTCTACAGGGAGGTACTGTGCGCGGCTGAGTAAGTCAATAAAAGCTTTTAAATTAAAAACTGGTGTTTTCTTCCAATCCACAAGTGCGTACCCCCGCTCGTACGTAACAATATACTACAACTGTTTGTGCAACGACCATCTAAACGTTATATTATAGAGATTTTAAAGACCAAATAAACATTTTTTCTTTCTTTCTTTTATATTTCTATCCCTTGGGAACATTACTTTTTATGGACGAAATATGATCTATATCCTTTTCTTTCCGTACCACTGAGAAGATGTATTCAAAATTTCATGGTGGTCGGCTTAGTAGCTAAGGCGTGAGAACATAACAATCTCACATTCGCACTTATAATATTAAGGGCCGCTTGCATAAGGATCGCCTTAAAATAAAATAAGTTAATTATATTAAACTGCCTGAATACATTTTACACAAAACGTATTGACAGTTCTTTCAACATATTTAGCGGCAAATTTTGCGTTGTGCCAGACGCTCATCGTATTTAAGGGTGTTAAATGTGTTTAGTGTTACTTAAATAAATTTAAGGAACGTTATGCTAGCGGTCCTAAAAGTATGATTTTCAACCGTGTCATTTCTTTAACAAAATACTAAACTCACGTTTCATCCACCAATTTATTGAAGTATGATTTAGCACAGTTAAAGACAATGCTTTATTAATACATGAACATGATGCTTTGTAAATACAGATAGATGATATCGGTGTTAGACCTGGTGATAAGATTGGGCATCAATAATGTTCAATCTCATAAACATGTAAATAATTAATTATGAGTAGAATATTGATATGCACATCACGTAAACGATAAGGACTGTATATATAGTGGAGACGCAATCAGGCAATCTCCGCGGGTTGGGGGGTTATGTGCTCAATAGATCCTTTACTCCCCAATTAAAAACTGGCCCGGAGAATACAGAATCAGACACCAGAGCACGACAGCGCTGGTTCAGGGAATCTTCCGCTGCTAACTAATCACGTGGTGAGACAGAAAAGGTGACAAGGTCCTTCTACGCGAGTGCCGGGGCGCAAGCCACACATATACATCAACCACTTAAGTTTATACATCAGATGACGCGAATGTCGCAGTAACTATCTGGACGCAGAAATGTTCGAGAGCTTAATTATGTGTGGTTATGAAGGCGGGTGCGTCGCGGTAGCGTGGCGTTTGGCAACGTACTAACTTATGTTTAGATCGGGTGGCGGCAACGTACGGGGGTTGTAAGACGCTACAAACACAAGGCACAATTGCTAATGGGGAAATAAATAACACATGGCACCACAACATATAGTCTAAGTTAAATTAAGAACAATTAATCAATAATGACTTAAGTGGCTTCCTATTCATTTTCGCCTGAATACTTATATTCTAACTTTCCTTTATTATTTACTCCTAATAATTCCCAGTACCTTAAGGAACGTTTTAAATTCCTTCGCCTATCCACTGCCTACTACAATTTGCGCCATGATACGTACCGAAAACTTATGACGCCTGCACACACTGCATCCTATTATGATAATTCCTTTACGTTACAGGCTGTTAACTTTGGAATATGCTGCCTCTTACTGTTAGAGAGGCCAAATCCTTACCAACATTTACAAATTTGCTCAGAAAACACTATTTATCCACAAAAACGATGTCTGATTTACATAATATAATCATGCTAATACATATATTATAATAACTTATTGTATATATATATATATGACTATGTATATATATATGACTATGTATATATATATATATATATTATTGTATATATATATATATATATATATATATATATATATATATATATATATATATATATATATATATATATATGAAAGAAATAAAAAAAGAAAAGAAAGAAAAATGTTTTATTTAGAACTATACTTAGTTAATATAAATAGAGAAAAAAACAAAATAAGTCCTAAATTGGACCCAGTCTTAGCCAACAAGGACTAGCGTTGTTCTTCCGTCTAGGATATAACAACACATAACAACAACAAAGTTTGAGCATTTATGTGTCTATTGCCTTTTTCCTGCACCACCTATTTCGCCTGATTCAATTTATTTAATTAAGTTGCCTGGAAGAGATCGCTTTGAGCGATAAGGTCGCCTATTGTATTGCCTAGAAAATATTGTAAATATGGTCTGTTTTTGTAATTGTATATTTATATTATTTACTAGAGTTTGCCCCGGGTCAAACTCTAGTGCGTAGGTACCTCTTGTTTAAACAGTCGGCGTTAAAACAGGTTAAATTGTTTTATTTTTTTATATTGGTGCTAATTAAAGATTTACTTTTTTTATTTATTTATATCGCAAACTATCCCATTTTGCGGGATGAAAAGTATCTATGTCCATTTTCGGTATTCAGACAGACAGATCGAGTTACTATCGCACTTTTTTCTATAGATTATGATTTTTTATATCTATAAACTTGAGAAACGATTAGTCTCTCACTCAAACTTTCATCTATTTTAGTTTTATTTTTGCGATAAAAAGTATGACCAAAATTGTCAAAATGACCGAATTGGCCAAAATGACCGACATGGCCAAAATGACCAAAAAGGCCAAAATTACTGAAATAGTAAAAATCACCAAAAAGGCCAAAATGATCAAAATGGTCAAAATGACCAAAAAGGCCGGAATGACCGACATGGCCAAAATGACCAAAAAGGCCACAGTGACCGACATGGCCAAAATGACGGAATAGACAAAAACGACCAAAAAGGCCAATGAGGACAAAATGATCAAAATGACCAAAAAGGCCAAAATGACCGACATGGCTAAAATGACCAAAAAGGCCACAGTTACCGACGTGGCCAAAATGACGGAATAGGCAAAAACTACCAAAAAGGCCAAAATAATCAAAATGGTCGAAATGACCAAAAAGGCCAAAATGACCGACATGGCCAAAATGACCAAAAAAGCCACAGTGATCGACATGGCCAAAATGACGGAATAGGCAAAAACGACCAAAAAGGCCAAAATGACCGACATGGCCAAAATTAGTAAAAAGGCTAAAATAGCCAAAATGACCAAAAAGGCCAAAATTACCGAAAAGGTTTTTCATTTTTGAAAAGTATCCCTTGTCCACCCTCGGTATTTAATTTACATACGTACCGAATTTCAGCCAAATCGGCCCATTAGCTCTTCCGTAAAAGCATAACAAACAGAAAGACAAATATATTTTTATCCCGGAAACTATCTATATATAATATATATATATATATATATATATATATATATATATATACTGAGTTTAAGACAAATCGGTCCAGTAGTTTTTACGTGAAAACGGAACAGACAGACAGAGTTACTTTCGCATTTATAATATTAATAGGGATTTATATTTTGCTCTGCAATAAAGTGTTCTCTCTCTTTTTCTCTAATTACATCTAGAATAAAACACTCGTCGTCTTATTTTGTACTTTCCTTTCAAGCGGTCGAGCCTAGCTCTCGCATGGCAATAGAGCCGTGCCTCTTGCCAGTGGTGCCTTACCCTATACAACGGGGTATCTAGCATCGATGCACCACTCAATATATTTCTACCCCTACACTTGTCCACGGAGGATTGGCGAATTTCACAACAAAATTTTTACTTGAAGTTTTACGGGCAGTTTTTCAAATTGAACAAGTACATTAACAATCTGCCCGTAAAACTTGAGTTAAAATTTTGTTGCGATTCATTTTGTCACTTGTCAGTTGAAGTTTTTCCACTTGTACGTTGCTATTCGTTTTTCCACTTGTCCGTTGCGATTCATTTTTCCACTTATCCGTTGCCATTCGTTTTTTTACACAGTATAACATATTGTTACAACTTAGGCCCTGACAAAGACAAATTCCACGTACATATCTGTAAAAGCACATTTTGTTACCTGTCGGAATTTTAATCCTTTTATGAACGTCTTCACTTATTTATTGGCATACGTTTCTAGTTATTGTAGAGAACAGCCTATTGTCCTATTGTACTCGCTCAGGGGCATCATTAGCCATGTGTTGCGGATTACAAGTACAAGCTAATACTAGCAAATTGTGTCGACGCTGCCGGCGGGCACATTTGCATTTGTGAAGTATAAAACGACGGCCTGATTGAGAGAGGAGGCAGTTGAGCTACAACTACTACTAATCTATTAGTGACGGACTTTGCGCGTTTTATGGAATTATTACCTTATTGCATTACGTTTGGATTTGTTGCGTTCGGTTATATTTGTACCTGCGTTATACGTGTATGTGTAGCTCTAATAAACTTTATGATAATTCTAACGGCATATTAATTCGACTCTCGCAAACTCGTAACAATATTAAGTACTCTGTATGTAAATTTGATAAAATGTAAATATTAAGTAATAAATGAAATGCACTTATCGCATGTATGGATTTACTAATTACAGATAAGATAATTATATATTATGTATATTAATTCCGAACAATTAATCCAGTTGACTTTAATTTGAATGAGAAGTGTGATTATTAAAATGCATAGAAATATTTACTTAATATTAATATTTGGTATAGTGTTTGGTAAACACGAAGAGTACAAAGGGTGAGTTATAAATTTGATCCTGTAACATACATATTATTATATCACGCCTGTTTCCCATAGACGTAGGCAGAGAATAGATTTCCACTTGCACACATCTAGACGCAGATGATTGTTTTTCATCTAATTATTTTATTGCATGAGCTCAGCAGACAGGCAGACGACATAGATGATGGAAAGTCGTTACCATCGCCCAAAGACATTTGCAACTCTCAGGGCGTTACAAATGCGCTGCTGATGGAATCTGGCCATTAATATCCGAACAGAACTTACATACTTGAAACAACTGAGAAGGGTTTATGATAATAAAAGAACAGCAACTGGTCACATATTTATAATAATCAGAGAACCTTACAGTTTTAACATATTACAGAAACTTACTTTGAACACTCCACAAGGCTTTTTAGAACACCACGCAATCCCTCCAACAATTGTACAGTCTAACAAAACTTAGCGAATTGACACAACCGATAGCGGATTGAAGTCATTGATAAACTATTTTAATTAAAGGGTTATAAATGAAACGAATCTAATACATCATTGTTTGGAAATTCTAGACAACATTTTATACAAGATATTGTATAAAATTTTATACACAAAATTTTACATGTAATAAAACAAACCGAACATAGTATAAATCTATCGCGTCTGCCAACATGAAAATAACATGTAGTGAATACCGTCTATATACAATTGAGAGACCTTGAATTATAACCTACACAATTGAAGAATGAGTGGATGAAGGTGATAAGTCGCATAATTCCAATTCTGAGTAAATCGAGATAAGTTTTTTTTTTGATGTGATAATTATTATCACATCATATTATTGTTATATAAAATGGAGGTAAATTATGGAGCACTACTCTATACAAAACAGGCGCTAATCACAGAATAAATATAAATATAAAAATATGATTCAATTCAGGAAATAGCCGATTGTATCGTTTAGAAATAAGAGGGTACATAACAAAATTAATTATGAACTTTAAAAAAACAAGAACAACTATGCTACTTAATAACTGTAACACAACACAACTCAAAGTTGTTATGGCGGCATACTCTAGACCAGAGATCGTAGCCACCTAGACGGGCGAATACCTCACCACCTGGCTATAGGCTGTTTTGTTGCCTCTTTCGAAAGGCTGCCCGGCCGCAGGAAATTATATTATATAAGGCACAATATCATTTGTTTACATTATAATCACTTCTAAAATTCTTAATGTAATTTAATTAGATTTGTTAATGTTTCTATAACTTCAAGATCGTTCTAACCTAATAAAAGTTATGAATATTGTAATTTAATAAACGACCAATAAGAGCAGAGCATATGGCGGAGCGGGGTCGGCGCCCTCTATACTTTGAGTAATATCTACTTGGGTAGACTGAGGAGTTTTTGTGGCACATTGAGTTGATGGCAGCAGGTCGAGTTGGACCTTAGAGTATTTTAAAGAAAGTGTTTTAAGTTAGAAGTATGAGCGGGTGCCCTGAACCCGCTGCTCGGTCTAAACTATGTCATAATGTTGATCAAATCTAAATTAAAAGTGTATAAACCGTGGCTATTGTGTTTTATGCTCTCATTTCATCCTGATGACGCCCACTAAACCTGAAATAACTAAAGAAGATGTCGTGAGAACGAGGCCGTTCTGCGACATATATATATATATATATATATATATATATACACACACACACTACTTTTGTTAATCTCTTCATATACGCATTCTTTTTGAGGTTCTTTTGATCTATCATTTTATCAAAATATTTTCGAATTGGTTCTTCTTATAATGCGCCTCTCCTCTCGTTTGTCAGGAAAGAGAGTTACACAATTTACACTCTTTTTTACTATTTCTGACGATATAGAATAAAGTTTGTTTATTTATTCTCTTTTCTTTTATATATTTTTTGCAAAAATACTTATATAATAAAGTTTTGTTATACTATTTTGTTATTATCTAGTAGTTTGCACTTAAGTGCGATATGTATGTATAATGTACTGTAACCGTTAAAGCGTAGTTTTATTATGGATACATTGATGTTACTACTAATATAGTGTTGAGGTACTTATATTAACCTATAGATACTGTATTATTTCAGGTACAAAGTATACAACCTTCATCTCAAAACACAGTCACAGCAAGATAACTTCGACGAATTAAAGAGTGATGTAGTAGACTTTTGGAGGAAACCATCGTTGAAATACAATGTAACCGGCAAAGCGATGGTACCGCCGTCGCATTTCGAAATTTTCGAAAGCAAACTAGAAAAATTAGATCTACCATGGGACGTATATATTGAAGATGTCTATAAGTATGTATTAATAATAATTAGTCTTTTAGAGTTACAAAATATGTACCTAATTGTACTTACTGACCACTGTGGTTGAGCGGGCTAAGTCTTAGCCGGACGAACTTGCTGGAACCCAGAGGTTCCCTCGTTTCGATCCTGGCATGGTAAATTTTGGAAACGAAGTTTCTGTTAATTACTATGGTCTGGGTGTTTGGGATCGGGTCCAGAGTGGTGCTTTGTATGTTACCCATAACACAAGAGTAACTTGCTTAGCTTGGGGATATAGAATGTGTGTGTTTGTCTGCCGATTATTATTATTATATATTTGTATGTCTCTGCAGACCGCGGGCCATAAAAATGGCCCGAACTTTTAAAGGCCTTGCGTGGGGCCATGGGAAGGCCAACACGTAGAGGCCCCTTGATAGATTAACCTAAATGTGGCGTGACACTGACCGCCGATTATCCCTGTCTATACCATATAATAATGCACCCAAAAACAAGCCCCGGCCAGTGTAGGACTATTGTGCGAAATGAGAACAAAAAGTACCGGGCTATTGAAGTGAACATGGGAATATGGGAACTACGGCCTCTGTCCGTCGCAATGTTCGGGGAACATGGAAAAATGGGCAGACGATGACTCGCCACTCCTTGCATGGGCCCCAAAAAATGCCATAGACAGAGACAAAATGGTGTGGGTGGCTAAGGTGTGTAGAGAGGTGGACTGCAGGTTCACTGAAGCTACTTCTGACGTGATGCCATTTATCACTTCCACCCCTGGAGCTTGAGTCTTAGCTCTAGCGATCCCCACTCCGTATCGGCTGGCAAGCCCGGAGGCGGGAGCCTTGGCTTAGCCTCCGGAGTCAGGTACGAGGTGTCGCTACTCACCCAAGGCTTCGCCACAAAGCCCCCCTGCTGGTTTATTATTATTATTATTGTCGCAATAGGCTAGAACACTTTCATGTGGTATTTTAGTTTTAAAATTTGATCGATCGTTTAAGAAGAGATAGATAGATAAACTTATTCATTATTTCATGTCTAAAGCATGACGGGGTGTTTTAGAGATTCATCCGGTTAGCGGACGACTCGACACTTCGATATTTTAATTGTATTTATTGTTTGTAGTTTTAAGTAGTCTGCAGAATTCATAGGACTTAAGTCCAGTGCGAAATTAATTATCTGGCGAACGGGCCTCTATGGAATTATCATAGGTTACAGATTTAGCGGGAAAAAATCCTCTAAATCTAGCTCAGAATCAATTCCGTAAAGCGTGCGCTTCTATGGAGTGTCAAATATTTTGCAGAAAATATTATACTAAAATATTCATAGTGCGCACACCACCTTATAATTTTTCTCGTGTGTGTCAGTGTGTTCACTCGCTTACTATTAATACTATGTAATGTTATGGGCTCAGCGGAAGATCAGCGCTGGTTTTAAAAGACCAGCATTATGCTGAGTCTGATGCCCCTTTCAGGACAAGATTATGTTGTTAGTTTTAAATTTTTTAACAATTATACCTACACTACACCAATGTAATTTGGCCTGAATAAAATTATTTTCTTTTCTTCTTCTAAATGATGGAAGGTGTTTTTTTATATGTATACTATGCAATGCAATGTTATGCCAACGTTAAAAAAACCAGAATTTGAATTATAAAATATATTAAAAAATAAATAATTATCTTTTTAATGCTATGGCCGTCAAAAAGACATAAAAAATATAGGTACAATTGTACAAACATACCACCAAAAGTAATTCTAAATATTCTTTGTATTTTATGAACCCTGTATTGTTTACAAGACAATAAATTTTCATTTCAATTGTAGATGTTAGTTGGAGTATATTGATCTAGAAATGAAATAATTTTATTTTCAGTTACCTAAACGAAAAAGAGCGGGAGTTTGAAAGTGGGTCCAGAAACATTGACGACAGATATCTCAATAGGTACTATAGATATGATGAGGTGAATATATATACATACACATATACAATAATATTTATATTGTATTCTACCCATAGTCTCTCAAGCCCTCTAATCCTCAGGCCTCAGAAAACGGTCCAAGCGTTTCAACAGCAAATGGCACAAATATATAATTCTCAATGAGGGTCGCTTATTTGCCCCGCTTGAGTGATTTAATTGTGAATATATAAGTTCACTTTTCATCTTTCACTGCGTTCCTATTTTGCTTGCCTGCGTAGGATAATCTTAGTGTTAGTAACTGTGTTCTGCAGATATAGCCAAGGGCTTAATGCGTTATTTGAGATCCGACATTGTTAACAACGTTAAACATTGATAGATAACTTATATATATACACCAGTATAGCTATTCGTTAAGGCGTTATTTTTAACACTATAACTAAGTCACCCTTGATCACAGATACTAACACTAATGCAGATGGAGCAAGAGTGTTAGACAGACTTGAGACATTCAAGTCTCTTGTTATATTCAATAACGTTTTAATAATATTGATATGTCGAAAAATCTGTCTACATTCTACCAGCATTATAATATGTACTTTGTACGTGTAACAGGACTAGACAGCCAAAGGAATTCATGTGATTTCATGGTGTTAATTTGTACGTGTGATTATTTTACAGATTCTAAATCACCTCCGAACAATAAATGAAACATATATAGGTACAAATCAACAATTAGAACTTGTAGAATACGGTGTGACAGATGGAAATAGATCATTAGTATATCTTAAAATTACTAATATAGAAACGAAGCCTGTGATTGTTGTAGAAGCTGGTATAAATCCTAGAGAATGGATAACTATACCTTCTGCTTTGTACATTTTGGATAAATTGTTGGAAGTAAACAATGTTAATCTATTGAATGAATATGACTGGATTATCATACCGGTTTTGAATCCTGATGGATATGAATATACTCACACTAATGTAAGTAACAAAAAAGACTACCCACCATTTACCAATTATAAAGAAATGTATTTAATATAGTAATAGCTTCATGGTTTTGCAATAGTATTTTGTAAAATGGAATCTTTCTGCAAGGATAATAATAACTTGATGGTTAAAAAGGTGCTATGGAGATGGCAGTAAACGTTGCACTTAAGAGTTCTAATGTGTTATCGTGTGATCCAAGAGCAGTGATTCTTGTATTAGCTTCTCAAAAAATGAGTCGAACTTAGAAGGTGTCCTAATATTTGAATAATAAGTTTTTTATATTTTCTTTCTTGTAACTAAATATTATGATTCTTTATACATACATGCTTATATTTTATAATATTATTTGGCCTTTTGTTATGAGAATTGTTGCCATTATTTTATATTATTTTTAGTTACGCCTGTGGTCGAAAACTCTCAGCACACGTAGCCACCTGGGCTTCATCTGTCCAGGTGTAAACCTAGATAGGAATTTCGATTTGGATTGGCTTCATTTTGACTCTAGCTCCAGTCCCTGTAGCGACTTATATGCTGGAATAGAACCATTCTCAGAGATTGAAACCCAAATGGTTCGACATTTATTAGAAGAATTTGGGTCAAGAATCCGACTATATGTATCTCTACAGAATGCTGGAGGTTTCATAACTTATCCATGGAGTTACGAACGGGCTGCTAGTGGTATGTTCAGGGAAAACCATCTTCTAGCTATAGACATGGTTGCAAGTATGCGAGAAAACTACGGAATCGATGCTGGTTCATTAGTTTTTGACAGATCATCTGGTACATCAACGGATTACGCTAGAGAAAAGGGAGCTCTATATACTTATGCTATTGGTATTGTCGAAAGAGATGGTGTATTAATTCCAGAAAGCGATATTAATGGTATTGCAGAAGATGTATGGGCTGCAGTTGAAACAGCAGCATGGAGCTTAGTAGGAATAAATTATTGAATTACATTTTTATGTTTGATTTTACCTTTAATTCTCATAAATATTGTGAATGCAAAAGTCTGTTTGTTAGATTAAAGCTCTAGTCTGGTTGTATTTGTGATAACGATGATATGCTTAAGATACCAGAATATAGTAATTTTATGGAAAGAAATGCAACAGTATGCTCAGGGTCTGGAGAAGTTGTTAGGTAATCTATCATTTGGGTATTGGCAAAACTAAAGGCGCGTTTTCATTCTTTTTCTTTTATTATTCAAATAATAAAGGAATTTTGTGTCCTATATACTATAATAAATCTTATAAATGGTTCGATTTTTGTACAATCCCATTAAATATATGGAAAAAAATAAAGACGGATAATTCGGACCAGGAGATTCCGAAATTGCAACTTTTAGAATTTTAGTCTGTCTGTAAGAGCATCGCCTGAAACTATTGAACGGATTTAAATGAAAATCAACATAGAGCTAGCTTAAATCCCGGGGCGTAGCTTAGAAAACTTTGTATCCTTATAAATAACGTCGTTTCCAGGATAGAAGAAAATAATAAAAAAGATGGCGCTACTGTCGCATCATTATTGGAATCTACTGAACATATATGATTGAAACTCGACACAGAGCTGACTTATAAACCGAGTCAACACTTGAGATACTTTTGACCTCGATAAAACAAGGCAT
The DNA here is from genome assembly GCA_949752895.1 of Dendrolimus pini. Taxonomy (NCBI): domain Eukaryota; kingdom Metazoa; phylum Arthropoda; class Insecta; order Lepidoptera; family Lasiocampidae; genus Dendrolimus; species Dendrolimus pini. Next base: position 16,344,767 of record OX457144.1, on the reverse strand, counting down.
TTCCGTGAAATATACGGATTAGTAAAAAAGATGATGCTACAATTGCGATGTGGGCAATAATCGCTGTAATTCAATTACAAATACGTTGTCATGTTGCTCATATGTCATTCATTACGTATCAGGTACTTCAGATCAGGTTTGCTGTGACTATTCCTTATGTTTTGCTGTGAAGTTGTCTACAGTATATTTAGTTTCTTTGTAATTGTAGTGATGAACAAGAAACTTTAGTATTGAAGGTTTATATATTTTTTTATTGCCTGAAGCAGGCAAACAAGCAGACGGCCCACTTCATAGAAGGTGGTTACCGTCACCTATGGACGATTGCAAAACCAGGGGCGTTGCCAATGCGTAACCGGGCTCTAAAAAAATTTATAACGCCCTTCTTAACCGACCCCATGTCACAGCGCAGAGGGAAAACCACGACGGGAAGTTCCCTCACATAAAAAGGGGGGAAGATAGAAAAATTAGCGCAACGATGTTTTACTCATCCTATACTAGGCAAAGGTTGAACATATTTTTATATAATATATAAAAATAAAATTATTCTGTTCGTATGTGTGTCACAGAACTCCTCCACAGCGGTTGGATCGATTTTGATGATGTTTTGTGTTTGTATTCAAGTGGATTTTAGAGCGGTTTTATTACACAATTGGACATGGTAGATGACGCTGGAATCGCGTTATAGATTTTTTTTCCAAGGCAGGCAATGTCTACTGGGTCCGCTACTTAAATAATAAATTTTAATTGTCCTTTAATTTCCATTAAGTTCTCTGAGTCCAGCAGTATATATCCGTCCAACTTTGCAATCAGACGGCAGTAACTTGTACCTCAACCTTAAAATTGATTAAAATAATTCACGAAACCGAATCGTGTCTTCGAAATCTCATTGTGAGTTTCAAAAGATACCCACCCAATTTTATTGAGGCATTATTAAATTTTGGCAACTACCCCCGGTCTGCCAACTTCGGGTTTAAAATGAAATCTTGTTTATAAGCCCACCTGGATCTATCAGAGATTTGCTGAAATCGAGTAGGTACGAGTTTAGCGAGTTTTTTTAGAGAGATAACGACATTAATATATATTTTTATTTCAACTGAAGAGTATAATTTTAAATACTTGAAGGTTCCATAGCTGTTTTGACAAAAATGGAACTTTTAATGAAATCAGCCGTTTGTAAATAGTAAACTAAAGAGCTTTGTAGCTCCGAGTCTTCGACACTGCCTCGCGGACAGACCCATCTATATGGCCTGACTCGATCCTTGGAACATGTGACGGCTCGAACGTGTCAACACAAGTAGTAGTTCGTCAATTCCTAAATAATGATTTCTTTGTAAGGTATCTAACTATTTACTCTATTATACTACCCCTTAAACGTCCCACTGCTGGACTTGGGCTTTCCATTTATGGCAACGGATAGTACAACCGCTACGCTTCCACATGGTAGATTGGCTGATTTGACGCATCAGCTATCTCAAATGCAGGTTTTACCATGACGTGTATCTTCAACATTAGCACGTGGTAATTGTAACAATATCCACATTGGATCAGAAAACTGCCTAAGTGCTGTATGTTCTACTCAAGATTCAAATCTGCGCCCTTTCAATCTAAGACACGTACGCTAACCACTAAGCTACCACGGCTTCGGTCGTTTATGTAAATGAAATTTAGTAGAGCCTGATTTACATTTGCATTTGTTGAGTTGTTAGTTAATTTGCGATATTGGCAAGTAAGTCTTTGTCGGCCTTTGGGTAGAAGAATTTGAACCAAGTTGTTTATAAGGTTATTTTTTGTCCAAAGTACTGTTATAAATTGCGCCACCTGCATGCCTATTATTACATACCGGCAAAGAAATGCCGCGCACCGTGTTTATTGCCCCTTTCGCATTTAGAAATCTTTTTGTTTACTTGGTATTTAAAATTTGCAATTAGACAATAGCCATTGTAATTGTTTTTGACTTTGTTAGCCGTTCGCAGGAATGGATAACCAGGTGTGCAAATTACTTTTTCTCGGAAACTCCAGTGCACGCGGTCGATTTTTTTGGTACTATATAGTTGGTATAAACCCGAACGGAGGGGTGGGCAGTCAATCGACGACTACGATACGAGACGTGTAGTACTTTCGATTAGCGACATAGTGACGGACTTTGTGCGTTTTATATTGCATTGAATCGTACAGTGTGAACTGGTTGCATCCAGTTTCATTTTGTACTTGTTTTATACATGTTTATACAGTTCTAATAAACTCTATAGTAATTCTAACGGCATTTATTTTAATTCGAGTCCTGTAGCTCGTAACAGTACGATAAAGACTTATTCATAAGTAAACTAATGCAAATGTGTAACTGGCTTATATAAGTACAGTAATGTTTCTCGTATATTTTTAGAGCATTTCGATATTTATTTTATTATAATACTTGGACATTCTAGTTTACAAAAGGGATCATGGATTGAAAGGGTTTTATTGATAGAGAGAAATTCTCTATTGTATTTTTATCAGTTGGTTTCTTATGCATATGACTTTCAACAATGCCAAAACAGATTTCTTTGTGTTTTATTTTGTGTATTAAAACTTTGCCTTTTAAAAACATATCTTTATTTTATTTTGTGTATTGTTTAAATTGAAAATAAACCAAATTTTATTAATATTGATTCAAGGTAACCTCGGACAGGACGAAATACATGCTCTATACTATAAAAAATAAAACTCAAGAAATTAAAGAGTTTTTGGCGGGAACTGAAAGGAGATGTTGTGCTGTGCAGTTTTATGTTCTAAAAATGTGTAAATTAGCCTAAAATGAACAATAGTTGTAGGATATTGATAGTTTTTGAGTAGTAATTATGTGTTTTGTGAGAAATGTGGACTGTATAGTCAAATGTGGCCTTTTGAGTTGTCACAAGAACTCCGTTGACTGGAGCCAGCTGATAACCTACAGTTCAGCTGTGCTGCACGTGGACTTAAGAAAATGATGAAACTATATTGTAAACTAAGATCTGGCTTAAAGGCCTAGTTGCCAAGACATAATCCTAAATAAAATAACTAACTCAAGAAATTTCTAAATGCTCTTCTCTCTCTCTTTCTCATCTCTCTAGTGCTTCTTCCCAGAGGGAAGAACAGCGCTAGTCCTTGTTGGCTAGCATTATGCTGAGACTGTGGGTCCAATTTAGGACTTATTATGTTTCTATTTCTATTTAAATTAACTTATTTTTTGACCTTAATAAAATATTTTTCTTCCTTTCTTTCTAAATAAGAAACATGTTCTGTTATTCTCCAGCATCAGATGTTTCTCTTATTATGTATTTTTTCAACAAAAACAAAACCGACTCCAAACTAAAATGCAAAAATTAATATTATCTTCAACATCTTAAAATCTGTGCATTTTGCAATTTCTTGTTATGTTTCACATTATTGTTGTGTTGTGTTTTACTTGTTACTTGTTATGTGTGGTAACCCTACGGTTTTCCACACGTACGAGGCAACCCTGTTACTTCTCATACAACAGCTTTACAAACTTCAAAGAAAATATCTCATACAAGCCACCCGTGGGTGACTCATGGTTGCGCGTGAGAACATGCTGAGTGGAGACTTTCCTGGGAAGCCTCGGAGCCACCCTGCCGACCAATGGACGGAGGAGACTGGCTCGCCAGGTCATCGTAATCGTAAATTAATTTTAAGTACTTATTGTAATAATTGTTTTGATTACACTTTGACTTATTAGTTAAGTTTTTTAAAATTTCCTCTTTAACTTTTTTTTCTATTATTATTGAATATTTTCTACAATATCTTAAAGTAATAACTTTAAAATATTGTAGAAAATATTCAATTTTTGCTCTTTACTTTGAAGCTGCTCTTGATTCTGTTAAAATACTTTTAACTTTTTAGTAGCTTGAATGGCTTTAGAAATAATATTTTTAGCGCCTGTAGAAATTGTATAACTGGCATGCATATACGAGATTTGCCTTGCATAGAGTGTAGATGATCGGCGCTCTTCAACAAGGGTCGCTCTCTATTTACGTGGGATCTACTTAGCACATCCTAACTCGGGGACAATTCGAGGTATCTCCAGGTTCTAGTCTACCTTAAGAGAGCAGTAGTGCATTTATAGCATCTTTGGTGTTGCAAATGTCCATAGGCGATGGTAACCTCTTTCCATCACGATCAAGTGGGCCGTCTGCCTGTCTGCTGAACTCCCGCAATAAAAAAAACATTCGAATAAATAAAGTATAAGAATCGGTCCATAATTGACAAAGTAATGGCGTATTCAAGAATATACAGTTGAATGGAGTCGGTTAAAAATACGAAGTAAGAATATCCGTAATTATATAGTTCACAAAATTGGTTAACTCAAGCATGATGATTCTTTCCTCATAGCACAATTCTTCCTTCGTGGTAAGTTTTTTCTCGTAGAGTCTGTTCTTCTTTGGAACTTTCTTCTCTTGACAATCAAAAAAGTTAAATACATTTTTTATAAAAGTGACATTATTACGTTTATTTTCAGGACGAACATACACAAATGAAACAAACACGTTTAAAGTAAATAATACATGACAAAATCATGTATATTTCTTAATAAATGGATCAAACTCAGCAAAAATGAGCAATGACACGGCAACCTATACGTTTTCATATCATCATAGTATTTAAGAGCTTTAACCTCTTGGTCGACGGTGTCTCCTCCAATCGTCTCCTTTCTCGGCTACCTGTTTCACTTCTTTATACAATAGGACACCTATCCTTTCCTTTAACGGGTCGATAAACCTAGATCTTCCCTTTTTCTTCTACCTTCTACTTTGCCTTCTATTATCTAACACAGAGAGAGTGTCATGTCGTAGTAAATGTTCAAACATTATTCCTGACCTTTCCACTACGGTTTTTATAACTGAATGCCTTTCTTCGACTATAGTCAACACTTCATCACTGGTCTCTTCTCCTTCCAGTTTATTATTTTCATACGCCTCCAACACCACATTTTGAATGAATTTAACATTTCTCGAACATTTTTTGCCATCGTCTATGTTTCGTATCCCTACAAAGCTATATGTTTCTAATATTTTCCTTACAGATAGTGATATTTTCGAACAACATAGGTAATTTTTACTAATAAAAGTCCTTTTTACAATTGTTTTTCGAACTATTATATCTGCTGTTCGTCAAGAATCTGATGTGATGACTGTCTAAATATCTAAATTTCTCTACTTGGTCAACATTGTCCTTTAAAATTGATCGTGTCGGATGTTTGTGTCTTTCTGGATATTAATATTGTTTTAGTTTTTTCTACGTTTATTGATACCTATTTCATCAAAGAAGAATCCAGTCCATATCAGTATTTTTATTCAGATTTTGTGTGTGTGTATACATTTTATTAATTATTTGTCACTATTGACAAATAATTAAGAACAAAATCAAATAAATTACCGCGCTTAGAACCGTTAAAACGTAGTTTTATTTTGTACACAAGTCGCGAAAACTTAAGAAAAATATGAAATAATTAAAACAAAATACAAACAACTATACTTACGTTAACTGACTGAAATACTGAAGTTAACTGACTACAGTACTGACGTTAAATCGTCTTGGGTTTTTAGTGTATTATAATGTTTTCCAGCTGATGATTTGCTTTTTATACTATACAACAAGATATCAAGCTCTTCAAATTCCTGCCTAAAATTCTCTTACTTTATTGTTTTCAAATAGATTTTGATATTCTATATATTGGCTAATCTTTGATTCAATGGTACAAACATAAAGTATTTCCTGCTTTTCCAACCTGTCACATATTTTCTCTGAGTGAAATGCCGTGTCCCCACTATACAACCCAACTAGAAAGAGTGTAGTGTTGTGTATTGTTTAACATCGATACATCCATCGATACCTTAGTTTTGTGACGTGAACATGTTTTGTTATACATGTTTATTTTCAAATTAATTACTTTTACATACATACATACATAACTTCACGCCAGGTCCCTTGCGGGGTAGGCACGAACAACAGAGCGCCATACAGGCTTATTCATATTATTATTTTCATTATTTTTAGGCAAGCATTATTTGTTTATATCGGAAATTTCAACTATTTTGTTAATAGTGACTTTTCGAGTCATAAGAATGATGTAATTCTGCGCGAGTCAAAGACTTCCGATTAGCGATTGACGCGTCTATCATTTTCAAAATGAAAACTGTATATTTAAGTAATAACTTTAATTTTAAGGAAACAGGTATTTGTCCCCATTTGTCTAAGTCAAATTGTAAGTTTGGACAATTGGTTTTCTAGATATGATTGTCTCATTACCAGGGCCGGATTTACCTTAGGTACCGCCCTAGGGCACCGCAAAAAATACTGCCCTTTCATCTATATCCTGCACAATTTTAGTAAAAGACCGAAAAAAAATCACTGTAACTAGACTACAAAACGTAAATATCCAATGAGAACTCGATTTATAAGATTTGAAATGAAACCAAAAACTTTTCAATTTTTGAAAATCATTGCTTTTATAGCAGAAAGTTGTTTTTTTGCTGATACTCCACATTTTGTCGCCCTTGAAAATTAGAGGCACTAGCCTGTAGTGCACCTAGTGTTCTCGTCACGAAATTTCCCTTTGACACCATCATGTGTTATTTCTACCAATATGCATATCTATATATATATATATATAAATATATATAAAAGAAAGTCGTGTTAGTTACACTATTTATAACTTAAGAACGGCTGTACCGATTTGGTTGCAAATTAGTGGGAATGTAGCTTAGAACCAGAGGACGGACATAGGATACTTTTTATCCCGTTGGAACCAGTAGGTTCTGCTGAGATTGGATTCTCGAATCTTTTTAATCACGTGGAGCAATTTTGGTGATTTTGTTTTTGTGCTTTTGAGTGGGTTCCCGGATGGTTTAGATTCGCAATTAGAACCGGTATGTGGCGCTGAGATCGGGCTCTAGAATCCTCCTAATCACCTGGACCTATTTTTTTTTGTGGTTGAGTGGGTTCCCGGATGGTTTAAATCCACAATTGGAACCAATAGGTGGCGCTGGGATCGGGTCCTAGATTTTTATTTTTTCAGAGCAGGACAGAGTCTGCCGGGGTCGCTAGTTGTTTATAAAAACGCCTGAGGTGCAGTCTTACTTACCAAAATACGAACCCACGTTATCTGTAATGCGAATTCGTTAATCACTAAGCTACCACGACTCATATTTCAATTATTACTAGCGACCTCCACGAAACGCTTCAAATCGTATTTGTACGCACACTTGTTAATTTTTTTATCGATAATTTAGTTAACATAACTATTGTCCACTCGTCGCCGTGTCACGTCTCTCCTTGGGGCAATATTTTCTAGACTCCCCCCTCCTCCTACAAGTAGGAGGTAGTCTGGAAGACGTGGAGGCATCCGAAGCGAATTCCCCTCTATTATTGCCCACCTGCATTGAAAAACAATGCGGGGATTCTTCCTTGGGCAATTGATGTTTGTTTTCCTTTTGGCGGTGAATGTGCGCGGGGGAATATTTTATGAAGGGACTGCGGGGCTTAAGGTCTAAGGGTGTGTTGATATGTGATGATAATTTATAGTCTAAGAGACGCTGAAGATCGACCTTCAGTCATCTGATAACCAAACAACAACAGAGAATTATATTTAACTATTTTTGACAATGAAGTTTAAAATTACTGAGATCAAAGTTGTTTGATTTCTATCTTGTCTAAGAAGACTTTTTAGGCATGTAAAAACCTTTTTATTGGTTTTAATATTTATGTTAGGCGAAGTGTTTATACCCTCTTTGTTTTTTATTGTTGATCTCAGCGTGTGTCATTGTCAACATATCTTCTTTATATATAAAAATGAATATTTGTCTGTATGACCTTTATAGAATCGTTAACTATACATTTGATCATGTGATAAACTTTAGCAAAGTTATTGTGCATGAACCAAAGGAAGTTTCTGAGTTGGTTCACAATTGGACGCGGTAGGTGGCGCTGCTGTCGGCATATCGATTGATCTTTTCCGGGCAGGACGACGTCTGCCAGGACAGCTAGTATTTTATAAACGTAACATTTATTAATATGTTGGGAATATTCTTTCTTTTACTCGTGCAAGCGAAAGTAGACTTTAAGGTAACGAATATTTTCATTCCGCGACTGTACAGAGGTGAACTTAACCCCTAAAGAGTTTTCTTCCAGCAAACCTATGAATCTAGCGAGAAACAGAGAAGCATGAGGCAGTGTTGTGTAGACAATAATATTTTATGATTAACTATATTATAGAAAAACACACAAACACACGTATATATTGTTACAACTTAGGCGCCGACAAAGACAAATTCCACGTACAGATTTTTACAAGCAAATTTATTACCCGTCGACATTTGAAATAATAATTAATAACATGGAAATTATTGTAATCGCTTTTATGATCGTCTTCTTTTGTTCACTTGTTTATTGGTTACATACGTATATATACGTTTCTATAAAATAGCCCATTGTATCTTTTATGGCCGTTTGCGGCTGAGTCATTAGCCAGGTGTGGCGGATTAAGTCGACTACAATACGGGCGCATTGCATTTGTGCAGTATAAAACGATGAGCTGATTGAGGGAGGGGCAATCAAGCGAGAACCATGATCAAGGCGAGACGTGTGTACAGTCGGTAATCGATTAGTGACGGACTTTGCGAGTTTTATTGAATTACGACCTTCTGCATTACGTTTGGATTTGTTGTTTGGTTATATTTGTACCTGTATTATACGTGTTTTTAACGGGACTCGAATTAAAATGCCGTTAGAATAATATTATATAATTAAATATAATTTGAGACAGATAGTGCTCTTAACTTTTTCTTTAAAGCTGCTCTCCGATGAACTGTCTCTCTCGCTCTTTTTATAGTTATGTAATAAAATAAGTAAGTCAGTGGATGTGTGTGGTCTGTATTACCCTTCCAAGTCGTAGACTGCCACGCATTTGCCATTTTTTTTACAAGCTTTTATTTAACTTGCAATGCATATATATATATATATATGTAAGTAAGTTCGGATGGAATCTTGCAAACTAAATTTGACCAACTTCCCGGGTTCCAATTGAGCTGAAATTTTGCACGCATGTGTATACCCCGTGACAATGCAATAATATGGTACCATGGAGCTGATCTGATGATGGAGTCGGAAGCTGGCCATAGGAACTCTTGTACTAAACAAGATAGACTCGTCGTGTTTGGGCTCGTTTTACTTACCTTGGCTAGATCTCTGCTGCTACATGATATCCAGGATCTCAAAAGCTTGTACTTAAAAACCTTTTTAAAAAAGCTTATTCGATATCAAGTCGCGTCATCTCGTCTGTTCTCGGCTTAATGTTCAAATGGTCTATGGGAGTTGAGGTGATATCATGAATAAGACTGAATCAATAAATGCTGACTTGGCCAATTGTTAGTGCCACTAGCTTTTTACGTGTGGTGTGCTTTTTATTAGATTATACTGGCAATAGTTTGGGGTATTTGACTGCGTTATGGAGTAAAGCTTTTTGCTTCGATTTTGTTGTTTGATAAATATGCTATATACAGAAGCTTTTAGCAGGATTTAAATTTAAAATGTATAATGAGTTTTTCTTTGCAATTTTATTTTATATCATTTTGCCAAGTGCGTGGTGAGCCAAGATCACCAAACCGCAAAATATATACCGCTCTTACCATGTGTCTATAGAACATGAATTTTTTTTATGGTAATGTAGAGTACATCACTTGTCGTCTTATTTTGTACTACCCTCTAGGGCGATTGAGGCATTTTTCTCCCTCAGTGGTGCTTCACCAACATGCACCAAGGACATCCATCAATGAAGCACCCAAAGAGGTGACCCCGACTTGATAATATTTAAAACCTAAACATGTTCGTAACGTGTATTCTTTAAACTGTTTATATAATACATTTCAACAATTTAGAGAATACATCGCGGATGGCAAGTTGTAAATTCGATTAACAGACAAAGAGGGGTTATGCAAAGATAGCTGCAGCGTTGCTAAATTCATCGACAAGTTCTAGAGGTTTGGATTACACCACATTACCATTCGGGGTTGGGGAAAACTTCTAAAGGATTAAGGATGGGCAGGGAGAAATCTCATATATCGATATAAATGTATTAAACTGTTTTTCCTCTTTTTTCATTTTGAGCATATTGTTACATGCCGACAAAGGTGAATGCACTCCTGCCTGTCATAACTGACTGACTGTCTGCGCAGTTTATTACCTTCCCGCATTCGGACTTCTTTCTTTTACTTTGTGTTTGTAAAATTCGTAATTAGAAAAACAGTCCATTGTGTATTGCCATCTTTTATGGCAGTCATTAGGTAGGTGTGTTGAACTGATTCTTAGAAATCAGATCTACAAGGGGTTGGCAGCCATATTGTATCGGTGCAGCAATGGACCAATGGAGAGATTTGCAGTCTAGCGTGAACCACGATCAAAGCAAAACGTGTACATTCGATAAGCTATATAGTGACGGACTTTGCGCGTGTTACAGAATCGTGCAGTTTGTACTGGTCCAGTTATATTTGTACCCGTGTTATACGTGTTCGTATAGTTCTAATAATTTCTATAGTAATTCTAACGGCATTTTAATTCGAGTCCCACACTCGTAACAATATTAATATTAAAAAATTTAATTATTATATTATGTAAAGTCTATTGTCTCTTTTCTTCTCTTTATTATATTATTATAACATCGTTGTTCATTTTTGAGTTCCGACCAAATAATGTCAAATTCGTTAATGTCACTCACATTGCGAACGGCAAAGAAATAACAGATAATCATACAAATTCACTTTAAGTTTGTGTTCAAAAATAGTTTATAATTTTAAATTGATTAGTTATAAATAAACAATTTCGATAAAAAAGAACTGTGTAGCCAAGTATAATTTCGAACGGCGAAGAAATAACAGATAAACATACAAATTCACTTTAATTCTGTGTTCAAAAATGGTTTATAATTTTAAATTGATTAATTATAAATAAACAATTTCGACAAAAAAGAACTGTGTAGCCAAGTATAATTTCGAACGGCGAAGAAATAACAGATAAACATACAAATTCATTTTAATTTTGTGTACAAAAATGGTTTATAGTTTTGAATTGATTAGTGATAAATAAAAAAATTCAATAACAAGAACTGTGTACCCATATATAGCTTTTTTTAGATTGTTAATAATTTCAAAGTTAACTCCTAGCCATAGCCTTACGTCTTTTGAAATTTTGCGCGGCAAACCTAGCTCCAATTTTAATAGCTTCCCAAGTCTCAAAACCAGCTTGTTCGATAAAATTGGGATCTACTAAGAAACCTTGTAGGACTCCTTCTAAGTTTCTATACGCTGGCAACTCAAAAGTGTACGAGAATGGGATTCCACTATTTTGAACATAATCACTAGCACCTCCCGTGACTTGGTAAAGAATGAAGGCAATATTGCCAACAATATAGTTTCTGTTTGACGGCCATTTCACAGCATCAATAGCTTGAGCCATATTCACTCCGAGCCAATTGAGCATTAATGCATTAGCTGGCAGCTGCCCATTGCCAAAGCCGAACAGAATCATGCTTCCAAAGCTATGAATATCGAGGTAAAGTTCAACTCTATTGCCGTGTTCTCTTAAAATGTCTCTAATGATGGCAGTTTCTGGTTCGGAAAATGGACCGCTTCCATGAAAGTCGTCCATGCAGGGACTGTCACTTGAGCCCATGAGGCTCCACATGAAATCGAAGTTCCTGTTGAGATCAACACCCATACATAAATTGGCAACTACGTAACCACCAGCGCGGTTCTTTCGCCAGTAACGAGACTGAAACAAAACATAATATTACTTAGTAATAGCATCATTGTCAGATAGTTAGTTCTCCAAATTATTTTATTTCATTAAAATTTTGAACCACTAGTATTAGCATACAACTGGCTGGCTTCGTAGTTAGAGCGCACCGTTTTGAAATCATGTCTGCCACATTTTTTATTGTATTTGGATAAGTAAGATTAAGATAGATCTATACTAAGATTTATATAATGTTTCATTGTAATTTCTTTACCTAGGTTAATGAATGAAAATATAATCTTTTCTAATATTGTAAACATAGTACTATATTATGTACAATATAGGGGGCCCCTCCACTAGGTATTTAAATAGGATGTAAAAAATTTGAATCAAAAATCAATGTGAACTTAAAAAAATACTTAGAAAGAAGAGTTCAGCAATACCCGTTGAATAGTTTCTGAGATTTAGGTAAATTTAGATTAAATACTTCCTTTATGTTTCCGTAACAAAATGATGAAAACAGTCAACGTTTGTCACATCTACGGAACCCTGTATCGTTCAAAAATGTCAAGTACCCATTTTTACGAATAAACAAGATTGATTGCAAAAATAAAGACGGAACCTTCTGATAAATACTTTAAAGTCTTTGTATAATGTGAAAAACACTTACACTAGTATGAGAATGTTCATATCCGTCCGGATTGGCAATTGGTAAGATAATCCAGTCGATATCTCTCACCAAATCCTGATCAGTAATATCAATAACTAACTTGTGAATGGCGTATAAAGTCGCTGGCAATGTTACCCATTCACGAGCATGAAGCAAAGATTGTATCATCACGATGGGTTTGTTTCTATTCTGAAAAATAAAAAGAGATGATAGATGACTTTTCAATTAAAGGTAGACAAAGTTATATTGTTTAAATACAAAAGAGAAAAATTTTGTTGTCAAAAGAAAGAACTAGCGCACTTAGTTTACACATTGGATTAGGTAGCACCGGACCAGAGCGCTTAACGACTTGCGGTTGTTAAAAACATTAAATTCATAAAAATAAAGCTTAAAGTTTGAATCGAAAAGCTTATTGCTGTCCACACATTTAATTTATATGAAAATGCCTTAAGTGAGTTGATACTAATAGAGAAATATGGTCATATTATGATCATTTGATAAGTCGTTTCCAATTATATTTGAATCGGCTACCTGGAAATTGGTGCTAGATATTCTCAAATATTTGATATCTCTGCCTTGGAAACTTCTGCCTGCAGAAACGACGCTTACAGTCTGTGGGTATCTGTTGGCTAGGTTGACTAAGTATCGATCTACCTGGAAAAATTAAAGCATAATTATTTAGACAATTTGAAATAATTTATTAATTGTTCTAATTATAGGCCATCAAGACTTTATATGTCAAATACTGAATCTAAATCACCATCTTTTACGTGTAGGGTCTCGTTATGTTACCTCGTTGGATAGCCAAACTGATCCGTTTACAATGTCTCACCAGCACCAACTCTCTGGTTCCCTGAAGGATCAATTACGAGTAAACCTTTCGAGAGCTTTGATAGAGGTTCATAGTTCCCGACGACCACAGACCTAGCGTATCAAGTCAACAGCAAACGACACAAACAAATAACTCTCACTACGGTTTGCATATTTTACACCATTCGAGTGATTTAGAAGAAACTAAAATTATTCTAAACGATATAGAAAATGAATACTTACAACAGCATATCTGTGAATAACGTCAAACGACAGTCCATCTCTTGTGACATTCCTACTTGCACTTTTTGTAGCTGCTGCTTCAAGTAGCTGATCTTCCAATTCTAAGGCTCTAAAATATACATAAATTAAGTCAGAATGTCTTTAATATAATGTACATGTTGGTGATAAAATGACTAATAAGGCATATAAGGTAATAGGTTAATTGTATTCTATTCCAAATTATGTTATTATAATCAATAAACTTGTGTGAGTATCAGGCCTGTATTTGGCAGAAAGTAGCGGTAGACAAAAAGGAGTAGCGATTCCTGGTTTCAGAGGCCTAGATTCATTTTGGGTAGTTAAACCGTAGCAGATAGTTTTATTTAGTTTGAATCATGATTTCTTCATGATTCAAACATAGATATCATTCAATAAATTCATTTTAAAAATGCAACTCTCTTAATAAGCCTAATTGATTATTTGGTGATTAGAAGAGTGTCGTCTACTACGGAAAACGGTTCAAATGGCGATGACATGACAATATGCCCATTCAAGGACCGATTTGAAAATTATGCCTGTTTTAAAAACAGGCTCCCAAAATGTATACCAAATTTTAATCATTATCTTAGAGATTACTAAATGTGATTTTTTTGTGTACGGCCTAATTCAATATCTTGCAGAGTGTAGAAGATATTAATATATAAAATATTGTTACATATCGACAAAGAAACGCGCACTTGGTTCATTGCCCCTCCCGCATTCGGAGTTCTTTGGTTTATTTCGTATTTAAAATTTCCAATTAGACTATAGCCTATTATTATCGTTTGCGTTTTTGGCCGTTTGCAGGAATAATTAACCAGCTGTGCAGATTGCGTTTTACGAAAAACTCAGTCCACGCAATCGATTGTTCTATTATAAAGTTTACAATAAAATAATGCCCGAACGGAGAGGTGAGGCAGTCAAGCGACGATACGAGCAAGACGTACATTCGATGAGCGATATAGTGACTGACTTTGCGCGTGTTATTTAATCGTGCAGTTTGTACTAATAGTGTCTAGTTATATTTGTATTTATGTTATACATGTTTGTATAGGTCTAATATATTCTATAGTATTTAATTTATGTGTATATTAATTCGAGTCCTGCGTAACTCGTAAAACCACTTAAGAATGTTCTATGGATAAATTTTAATATAATGCAAGCACCAGCCTGTTATTTAAGGCTTATTTTGTATTTGAAATAAGATCTAAAAAGTTTTCATTCAGTTGTCACGTTTCCTAAAATCCAACATATTTATCAAAACATATTAATATCTTGACGCGTTGTATATTTTCCTCATACTAAATCTACAAAACGTAATTAATTATATTGATAACATTATCATCATAAAGGTTAGCTGATATTAACTGTATACTAAGGTAATTAACGTTCAGTGTCCCTTATGTAAGTATGTATAATTAAACCCCATAATCAATACTAATTCCCTGAAGTGCATTATTACCATGAAAAGCTGTCGTACATACATATTATAGACAAAGACAACACTTTATTGATCACCAAAACAAAAATTACAAAAAATGCACAGCAAGATAATAGTTACTTGATAAAACAAAAGGCGCCCTTATCGCTAAAAGCGATCTCTTCCAGGCAACTTGACTTAAATAAAATTCCTAAATTATATATAATTATGATTATAATGCAACAAAGGCAAAAATAAATAAAAATGACACATGTACATCAGATTACAGTCAAATGTATTATAGACTAGCACATGCATTATTGCGTAAGACTAACATAACGATTCCTAAGTGAATTTTTAAATAATATGGCAAAAGATTTAGCCTTTCTGACGTCAGTGGGCAAAGAGTTCCAACGTAAGAAGCCTGCATGGCGAAGGAGTTGGAATAGAATGTTAAAGAGTGTGCAGGTACCATTAACAGGAGAATATTATCACCCCTATTTACCACAAGGGTAGGCAGAGACGAATTCCACTTGCTACGATCTTGACATGCATCTTTTCTTCATCTATTTTTATTCATCTCTTCATACTTCGGATTGCTGTCCCAAAAACCGGATTTCAATCCGTAGTATGGTAATCCGGATCCGGTAATCCGGCGGATCCGGCATCAATGTATACTTACCGGATCCGGTAGAAATAGATTCGGTGACCGGGTCCGATAATTCTATATTTTGACAAAATATTTGCGCGTCGAATGAATCGGTACTTTAAACTCGTGGTGCTTCCGTGCGCGAGTCGTTTAACGCTACCATTATTGTGATTATTCTGCTATTCATTGGATAGATTCGGTAGTCTATCATATATAAGAATATAACTGAATAGTATTCTTAAATAGGGATGACCCTAATAGTTGGAGGAGCGAGAGGGAATGCTCATCCGTCTCAAAGGAAGATCTTCCAGTGGGCTATTGTTATGCCTCGCAGGCCAGTACAGTTCTAATAAATTCTATAGTAATTCCAACGGCATTTTAATTCGAGTCCTGTAGCTCGTAACAATACGAATATACCCAATCGAAAAATTCACTTCTGTGTATGCTAATTTCTATATACTTACTCTCTAATATTTTGAACATTGATTTTAAACTCTATTCCAGCAGTATTGAGTGCATTTTGGAATTCCTCTTTCTTATCTGCTGGAACTAGAATCAGTCCAGCATTACCAGGAATAGCATGAGACCAAATGTCTAAGTATAGTTGGTGTTCCAGCTCCTTGATGACCTGAATATCCTCGATTTGCTTGACGTTTATTTCATAGAGTGAATACCTGTGTGCATAAAATTAGCAATCAGCCAAATTCGTCTGACGTTTACACGCATAATAATGGGTTTGGTAGATGAAGGTAGAAGTTTTACATGTCATGTTTTTATACATGTCATTGAAGACCACTGGTCATAAAATGGCCTGGACCTTTGGAGAGCTTGCGTGGGGCCACGGGAAGGCCAACTCGTAGACACACTTTTCAAAATTTGATGTAAATGTGGCGTGACACTGACCGGCTATTATCCCTATCTACACCATATAGTAATGCATTCAAGGACAAGCTTGTAGCAAAAGGGAACAAAAGGTATCGGGCTATTGGTGTGAACAGTTAATGGAACTAGGGATCTGAGACTATGAGGGCTATGGCGTCTGCCCGTCGCAATGTTCAAGGGACATGGACAAAGTGGGCAGCCGTTGACTCTCCACTTACTGCATGAACCTCAAAAAATGCCAAGATTGGCGAGGAGAAACATGAGTGTGGGTGGCTCACTCCGTGCCGACTGGTTAAGGCAAGCATGGAGGCGGGGGGCCTTGTCTTAGTCCCCGGAGTCATGTCCGAGGTTTTTAATTCGATTATAAACAACATTTTTTTGTACTTTTTAACGAGTCTATAAACCTAGTATAACCAATGAATAAGGATGTTAGTAAAGACATTTAGTATTAATAAATTATTTGAGATGACAGAACTCACCCTTCGTACATCTCATGTTTGCCCACCACCATACAAACAGACAGACTCAAAAAAATTATATGTCTAAACATCATGGCTAGTAATTTGTGGCCAATGAAAAAAATGAAAATTGTTATAAAATGGGATTAAACACGAGTTTTATTGGAGATTAATTTGATAAGAGTTTGAATTTATGTGATAATCGGATAATATTAACAATGTTAATTATAACACTGTCAAAATCTTATACTAATATATAAAGCTGAAGAGTTTGTTTGTTTGCTTGAACGCGCTAATCTCAGGAATTACTGGTCTGATTTGAAAAATTCTTTCAATGTTCGGTAGCCCATTTATCGAGGAAGGCTATATATATATATATATATATATATATATATATATATATATATATATATATATATATATATATATCTTTACGCTAAGACCATTAGGAGCGGAGCATCAATGAAGAACGTTTCAAAATCGGGGTTTTTTTTAACTTACTTTTTTATTATTATTATTCCACGAGGACGAAGTCGCGGGCAGAAGCTAGTTTTTAGATAAAACGATTAAGTATCATTATAACTAATCGTTTTAGATTCCCTTAAGTCTGTGAACACGTCAAAATACTTTATAACAAACTTTTAAAATTTTCCCAAAAAACTATCGTAAGGAACTCTTTGGGCATCTTTGTCTATTTCAGGGAAACAACGTAATTTATCGCGATAAAGACAAAACATTTTTTTTATATAGTTAATATGACATAATTATTATAATAGATCGGTTGCTAAGGAACGTCCATACACCGGATATAAGATGTCGTAGATATACCACAGAAAGTATCTTAAGTTTACCCGAGATTTAACTTGTGTCGAGTTTCATGTAATTCTGTTCAGTAGTTTTCACGTTAAGCTCTAATAGACAGACGAAAATTTTGAAAAATGCATTTTTGAATTCTACTCATGCGTCTTAGCCCTGATTTTAGATATACAAAAGATTAGGATTATATCAAATCTTTAAAAAAATAAATTCTTAAAAGATTTTTGGTTCGAAATTTTATATAAAATATATGTTCTGAACAAGAAAATGCTTAAAATCGCAATAAGAATGCCCTGAGTCTCAATATAAGACTGACTTACTGAAAAACTTTTTAGATTATTTTTCCAGGGTCAAGAGTGTTCCTTGATTCAAGCATTGCTTAATAATTAATAAGTACTTAAGCACATAAAATAATTAAGAGGGTATTGTACTGATATATAAGTAGAAAAATAAAATCAATCATGATTTACTTTAATTAATTAGTATAATTAAGCACCTAAATGTAATTAATACAAGGAAGATAAAATTATAGACAATATGCTGTAAAGTGCCTGATAAATAATTAATAGCAAATGTTTATTCAATCAACATTGCGTTCAGAATATAATATGAAAGCTTTCAAGAAACCGGCAGGTTTTTTTTAATGCGTACAGGAACGGAGAAAGAATACAATTTCCTGCGTTGGGGCGGCCTGTCGTAAGAGGCGACAAAACAACCCACAGCCAGATGGTAGGGCGTTTGCCCGACTGGATGGCTACCACCCCTGGTCTAACGTATGTCGCCATAACAATCTTGAGTTGTGTTCCGCGGCATTAGTGACCAGGTTCCAGCTCCCTAAAGAGAGCAGCAGCGCATTTGTAGCATCTTTGGTGTTGCAAAAATGAAATGCAAAATTAATCTTACTTATTTCTCTGTGTAGAATACAATACAATACTCTTTATTGTGTACCAACATTATACACAAAAAACTTACTTACTAAAAAGTAGTACAATGGGCCTTATTGCTAAAACCAATCTCTTCCAGACATCCTTTGGATGGACAAGATCTTATTACATATATAACGTTGGCGTGCAGTTGAAATATATATTAATAAATAAAATAATTATAATACATATGTTATACATAGATATAAAAATATATACGTACATAAACATACGAAACAAACAATAAACACAGACCTGTGAAGGAGCACTGTTTAACTGTATTACACAGTTAAATAGTGCTCCTTCACAAGTCTGTTAAATGAATGGATAGATTTAGAAGAGTGGACAACTGCCGGCAAAGCCTTCCAGAGATGCACAGCCTGGACAGAGAACGAGAATCTTGCATAAATCTCCGTAGTGTATGTATCGGTGTTCTAAGTCGCAACCTCTCTGACGTTCTCAAAGACTTCGAATTACTGTGATAAAACTGAAAACGTTCTTTAAGATAAGAAAGGTTCTTAGGATCAAACAGTACGTTATAAAGAAGAGACAAAACATGAGCATTACGGTGAAGTCGAATAGGCAACCATTTGAGCTTTGTGCGTAATTCAGATATGTGATCATATTTGAGTAAGGCAAATATGAATCGTATACAGAAATTTTGAACTCGCTCAAGTTTATCATCTAATTGGTTCTGGTTACGAAAATAAAGAATACTTTTACCTATTCATTATTTTTATATAATAAATATATACTTTTAAACTGCCTATGAATGAAAATAATAATAAGCAGCTTCTTAACAGTAGCTGGTATTTTGATAAGCAATAATCATACAAAACGCTAATTCGAAATCCTAGTGATTAACACTAATCGTACTTAACATAGCATGCAATAATCCCAAATAATATATGTCTAGAGTTAGTATTACAAGTAAATGATAATATATCAATGGATGTAGAAATAGAATAACACGAATGTGTTACAGCTAAGGAAGAAACATTACTCGATAAAAACTTTTTGCCTAAGGGCCCTGGTATATGCTAAGAAATTGGTGGATCTAGTCACCAAAAATTGTCGTGTGTGGTTCAGACAAGGTAATGGAAACGTGTAAATTACTGTAAACGAAGAGATTGTTTTCGGGCAGTCGTGCGTAGGGTCCACTCATACATCTCACCTACTCCGCCCCTTTCCCATACCACAATAATACATAACACGTTGTGTGTAGCGCAGACAAGATTTTTTTGATTAGCGCCGGTGCAAAGTACACAGTTCGTGTGTAGAAACGACACAAATTCTTGTGTCTTGTCTTCTTGATCCAGAACTTTCTTAAGGTGTTCTTTTGTTATTTTTTCTATATTGCACGAGATCAGCAGACAGGCAGACGGCACTCTTGATAGCAAACACTTACCATCGCCTATGGACAGTTGAAACACCAAATTGCTACAAATGCGCTCCTGCTCTCTAGAAGGAGACTGGTATCTGGCCACTAATGTCGGAAAATAACTCAGGGTTATTAAAGTAGCAAACTCTAGACTAAGAGTGGTAGCCACTTAGACGGGAAAATATCTTATTATCTGGCTGTCTGGTGAGCGTGTGAGCAAGGTATCATATCCATCGACCGGCCCCTAGAGCTGTAATTGAGGCAACAAATCTAGCATGACTTTACCACGTTAATGCTTCTTAACTTCATACTAATACAACAATATCAGCCCATATAATTCTACTGCTGGGCTAGTCGTACCCCATTATTAGAAGAAAACGAAGAGCTTACCCACTACGCTTTTTTAAAGTAGATTCTCAGTTTCAAACATCGGTTATCTGAACGTACAAGTTTATATGTTACCGTCAGTAGGTAATTCTAACTGCTAACCAGCTGCTAACTAACCTGCTTAAGTGTTGCATGTTTCCCGCTGCTGTGATTCGAGCTTATTGGTCTAAATTAATATTAGTAAAATAGTTACTTAAATTTCGAATAAGTCAATGTCGTCATTCGAAAAACTAATAGACAAGTTATTACTTAACTGCTTCTTCCCCAATATAATCAGCTGACGATCAATGACTACTGATGCTATGCCTCCACCTTTATCCGTAACATTGCACCTACGGTCACCAGAGCTCTTAAGACGCCCTCCGGTTGTCCATTGGAATGTTTCATACGCATTATTACACGCGCATTGCTAGTATTAGTTTCAATCTTAACGCGATAATGGTTATCAGTATGAGGTTATAAAAATAGCGCTTTGCGGAGTTCCCAAATTCAGTGGCATCATGAGGGTTTGGCTGGTACTCGGATTGCTGGCAGCAGCTTACGCCAAACATGAAGAATATATAGGGTAAGCTTGAAAGAATAGAGTAGTTGACAGCAATGTCTCCAGATTGAGTTTTGATAATTCCCCCAATCATCAATTGACACCCAGACCTTTGTCATTATGGTACATATTACTGGCCACTACATACGTGCGACTCGTGCGCTTCCCTTTGTTATTTGTTATACCCGACCGCGCCCCGCTCGCAGGATCGTGGCTCTGTGCGAGTCGCGATCAAGGGTGAGTCGCTTTTAAGGGCGATTGCGCCCACAAGTATCTTGGGCCGCTTCTTCTCTTCAAGCCACAAGATGCTGCGAAGCGAAGGTAAATTAGATTAGGCTACCATTAAGTAAATAATAACTATAAACAAAATTAAAACTAAGTAATTAAAATGAACAAGTTGGCTGAAGGCTAAACAAAAACTATAACAATACTCATTGACACTTGACGTCTTTGTCTTGCGTGATCATGGCTACTGAAAAGTGGCTAAAAACCGTTAAAACGTAGTTTTAATATGTATGCTATTTGCGAAAACTTAAGAAAATACTGTCTGAATTTATCAATCTAAAATTCCGACCAAGTTCTCCAAGGCAATTTATAATTCAAAGAAAATTAGAGGTTCAATGACAATGGAGATTATTTGGAAGATAATTCTCGCCTATACAGGCGCGATCTAAGATAATTTGTTATCTGTTCTGTAAATCATTCTGGATTCCCTAATCTGTTATCAATAGAGAATCTATTTCATAACAAAAAAATTGACCTGAATTTTCGTCGAATGGCAGAGTCGCCGAAGACATGCTAGAACGAGTCAATTCCGACCCAACATTTATGGAACGCATTGTTACTGGTAGCCAGACGTGGGTTTACGCTTTTGACATGCAAATTAGTCAACAAGCGTCGGAATGGCATCTTCCAAACCGAAAAAACCACGCCAAAGCCGATCAAAAGTCAAAGTCATACTGATTGTTTTCTTTGACTATCGCGGTATTGTGTACTCGCAATTCTTTCCGGAAGGTCAAACGGTTAAAGGAATATATTTATATTATTTGAACGTTATGCGGCGTTCAAGAGAGCAAATTCGACGAAAAAGTCCAAATTTGTGGAAAGGGATTTTGGATTGTGAACAAAGTTTTGACCAACAATAACAAATACTACAAGCAACCACCCTATTCAACAGATATGGCGTCAGCTTTCTTTTTCCTAAACTCAAATTGCACCCGTTTTCATTTGATAGAAGACATAAAAGAGAATTCGGGTTGAGAACTGAACTCAATTCCAGAAAAAGCGTTTTAAAAATGTTTTGATGATTCAATTATCCGTTGGTTTTAATGTATCGTTTTTGAAAGAGCACACTTTGAAGGTGTTGAAATAATTTTTGTGTTTTATTGATCTTTTCCCTGTACTTTTTTGACAAAGTAGTATGATAGAGAATACATGCATGCATTTTTTTATTGTTTCTTGTCTGTTTGTTCGGGACTCACGTAAAATTTTTTTTGGTTGATTTTGATGCGGTTTCCGCTGATCGACAGCAAATTGTTAGATTTACTGTCTGCGCCAGTTTTTATCTTGAAAATCCTGGGGGAATTCTTTGGTAATGATTTAAAATGGCCAAATTAGAAAACAACGAATTTCAATGTGATTTTTCCATTGATCAATAGCAAATTTTTATGTAATAAAATCTGTAATGTTTTTATCCCGGCAATCCTGCGGGCATTTCCTAGGAGTGGTTGGTGGTTGTTCGAGTGCATAAAAAACTTTCCGACACAATTTTCACTAAAACGATAGCTTAGATTCTTTCTTTAATGCTGTAGTACTTTGTGTCTCGGGAATCTCGCGGGAATCAAGCGTGGATGAAGTCGCAGGAATAGTGATTTATAAATTTATCTAATTTCATTATTATACAGATGGAAGTCTTACTATATCGGAGTTACCTCCCTGGAGCAGCTCGTGACCTTCAGATCTTTGGCGAATCAGTATGATGTCGATGTACTCAGCCCCCCAATCACTCAGCGGGAAGGTGTTGTCCTCGTTAAGCCAGAGTACCAGGAAGGTTTCACTAAAGCCTTAGAGACTCTTGGAGTTACTTACAGGATTCATGCTGATGACATTAAGGCGTAAGTAGACTTTTGGATTATTTCTTTAAATTAGTACGGTTAATGATAATCTCATGATGGGATTAAATCTTGGTTAGCTAGGTCTTCAGAAATTTTGAATCTAGTAGATCCATGTTGGAATTATTATCTTGATTCGAGCACTTAGGGCCGCCTTGACTAGTTTTATGCCACTTCCTCACAGATAACCGACGTGAAATGTTTAACTTTAATCTAAACATTTTTATAATTGAGCTAGATTTGTTCGGAATAATTCAGAATTGTTTATAAAGCCAAGGAAATATATCCCAGAAACACAAGAAACCCAGATAGAATAGTTTTAAAAAGGGCACCTAAAATTGCAATGTTACAAAAACAATCTCACTACATGTGTGGCAAAATATATAACAAAATACCGCAAATAATCAAAGACATGAATATAAATTCATTTAAACATAAATTATATGACTGGCTAGTAAACAACATATTGTACAGTATCAACGAATTTTTTGATTATAAAATAAATTGAAACACTTGGTAATAATAATAAAAATGACTATTTCAAAATCTTATTGTGACCTAGATTTGTTGACAAAATACTACCTGAGCACAAATGTGATATAATTGACTTTTATTTAATAATATTAATTTAATTTATACGCATTGAGATGACATGTAGATTTAGCTGATTGACATAGTACATATAATTTACAAATAGATTATAGGTGATATATATACATCTAAAGGAATAATAATAGTGAACATAATTACATTTTAATAAATAATTTCGTTAAGCAATTGTAAAAATAGTTGTGTTAAGGAAGACGGATTTTTTGAAATAATATAAATGAGAAATATTAAATTAATTTACAATTATTATAATTATTTTTTGCACACCATGAAAATGGTAGCATGTATAGGACTCAACTTATCATTGTAACAACTTTTGTACTACATTCTGGCAGTTCTGGTGGTCCATTTTCCCCTCCCCTCAATCCATCAACTTCCAATCTACCAATTCAACCTCTTCAAACCATCTTATTTTCATCCTCTTTCCCCAATCGAAACGCTGGCAATGCGTCGGCATGACCCACGCTGTTGCAAATGTCCATAGGGGACGGTAACTATAGTTTCCATCAAGTGGACCTTACTTCCCTGTACTTTAATCATATCCCTCTTGGAGTATTTGAATTATTGCTCTCATTTATTCCCTTAACATGGATGATATAGATGTGGCTGAAAATAGCAGTACAACAAGTAGCTTCCGTTTACTTGTGACTACACGCAGGTCGCAGGTCTTCCAAAAGTTCAGGTTAATATGTATATATAATATTCTCAAATAAAATAACTTATACTCGGAGGCCCTTACTACAAATTTTTGGTACAGCCTATGAAATTCACTGACAAACAGGTCATAGTCCCATCGAATGACGTTTCGCTGCCAAATGCTAGTAATACCTAAAAAGGAATTTTCCAACTGCGCAAACATCTGACGTAAAAGATCCAGATTATACCAATTAAAAACTTATAGACATTGGCTGGAAATCCCCAATTTTGATTAATGTAGTTGATAGAATAAATAATTTACTGCTTAATAGCTTCTTAGATAATCTTAATCCCGATAAGACAAATATAATTCACTGTAATCTTCATAAGACTTTGTGAATATTAAGTAACGAAAAATGATATATAGCAGTTGTCGTAAACGAATAAGTCAACATTATCGATACCAATATGTAGGTAGGTTTTTCGGTTCGGATTCATCAACTTGACTGTAACATATATATGTTACGGTCAATTTGATGAATCCGGTCAATATAAATAATGACCGGTCTGTATACACAATGCCCGTATCAAGTGGGCAATATAAATAAAACTGCATTATTAATCACTTTTCCCGGTTAGTATGAATAATGACAACCTTATCTTGGGCAATATAATGAAACAGACGAACTGTCGTTTTTATTTTAAAATGAGGTTAGGGTATAGTTATATCGCACTTTTATTTACCATTTGAGATATGATGTAAATTTTGGGTGGTTATAAAGAAAATAACCATAAAGATTATGGCAGGAGCTCCACTTCGCTTCGGTCCCGCCTTACCCTTCTAACTTATATTAAAAAAATCGGATCTGCTTATAATACATAAAAATGCCATGTAACTATATCCCACCCTTAAACGAATTAAACTTAAATTATTCTTATGGAAAGGTAGGTTTCAACTGAATTTATCACAATTTACGGTTAAAAGTAGGTAAGTATTCGTACTGCCCGGTCCAAGTGATAAATTCAAGTTATTTCAAACCATGATTTTTTAAATGGACCACGGGCCGTCGGGCATAATTCATCTTGGCCAGCCAAAGTAATTGATTTCTCAAATTGACCGACGCTCTTGGTCATTATTCATAATGATCGGTCCATATTAATAATGCCCGATTAATCAAATTGCCCGTAACATGTATATTGGTGGCAGTTGCTTCTTTTTTGAAAATGAAACTCGATATAATCGACTGTATGATTATTATTATTGAACTATTAAAAAAAATGAATTATGCATAGAATGTGCGAGAGAGTCGAGTGATAATGGTGTAAGAGTGGTGAGTCGCAAGTAGCAAGTAAGTTCTTCGGCCTCCAAAGCCGCTCCCATATACCACATTCCGTTCGACGCCCAGCTGCTAATTGCGCGAGCTATTAGCGTCAGCGGTATGCGGGGCGCGGAGAATAGCTGTGCTCCGACGGGCGGGCCAGAGGGGTATATATATATATATATATATATATATATATATATATATATATATATGTGTCGGAGGGAAGCTATGACTATGACGATATGACTATGTATTGTTGACTGGATGTATAACGCACAATATCATTTGTTTACATTTTAATTACTTCTAAAATTCTTAATGTAATTTAATTCGATTTGTTAATGTTTCTATAACTTAAAGATCGTTCTAATCTAATAAAAGTTATGAATATCGTAATTTAATAAACGACCAATGAGAGCAGAGCATGTCTTGAGCGGGGTCAGACGCCCTCTATACTTTGGTAGTATCTACTTCGGTAGACGGAGGTGTTTTTGTGACACATTGAGTTGATGGCAGCAGGTCGAGTTGGACCTTAGAGTATTTTAAAGAAAGCGTTTTAAGTTAGAAGTATGAGCGGGTGCCCTGAACCCGCTGCTCGGTCTAAACTATGTCATAATGTTGATCAAATCTAAATTAAAAGTGTATAAACCGTGGCTATTGTGTTTTATGCTCGCATTTCATCCTGATGACGCCCACTAAACCTGAAATAACTAAAGATGTCGTGAGAACGAGGCCGTTCTGCGACATATATATATATATATATAAAGTTAAATTGTCTTTAATTTAAAAAATAAATGACAAAATGTAAAATGTTGCTATTTTTTTATTCTTGGATTACAACAGACCAGCTGACAGCCCACCTGGTAGAAGATAGCTAATGCCACCAATAGACGTCTGCAATACTAGGGGCAAAATAAACGCCTTGCTAGCCTTTAGGGTGGATTTGATGAACACAGTATCCTTTTCATCACTAATAAATAATAGGATTAATCGATTAACATTTAATTGACGAAAGCATGAAACACTTGGGCAATGTTCTGAACTAATAAATGAATGGCCATATTGTTACAATTACTATATGTTAACAACGGTCAAGGAAAACGTTGTGAAGAAACCTACATATCGAGATAACCGATATGACATATCCGCCAATTCTATTGGAGAAGCTTGGTTGGTATTGTTGGTTCCTCTTTAGGTAAAAGGGGAAGCCTGCACACAGTAGTGACACATTTATAGGCTGCTATTATTCAATTAGTTAATAAAATTTGTTTTGATTTCAGGAGACTCGACTACGATGATATGCTCATCGAGGCAAGAAACAACGAGACCATGGCGAGAAATGGAGCTAGAATGCCGTACGACAATTATCAAGAGTGGGACGTTGTAAGTATTTTTTATACTAAATATTGTGTCTGACTGCGATTTCGAAATATAAGCATAAATTTATAAAGAAAAGAAAGAAAGTGTTACCCAGCAACGTACCTGTTACGTCACGTAAAAGGAAT
Organism: Dendrolimus pini; assembly: GCA_949752895.1. Taxonomy (NCBI): domain Eukaryota; kingdom Metazoa; phylum Arthropoda; class Insecta; order Lepidoptera; family Lasiocampidae; genus Dendrolimus; species Dendrolimus pini. The sequence continues at coordinate 16,317,623 of OX457144.1, read as the reverse complement.
AATCTATCCATATAATAAAACTATGAGGTTGAATTTCTGTACAATGTTTTTTTTTGCTAAAAACCGAGTCAGGCGGGTGGGTGTAAGTGAAGTGAAATAGAACTAATTTAGATTTTTTCAAATTTCATCTTGGTTTATCTGTCTGTTTATACGGGCTAATCTCCGAAACGACTGGACCGATTTAAATGAAATTTTGTATGGTGGCAGCTTATATGCCTGCTCAACATATACTTTTGATCTCGAAAAATTTAAGAGTTCGTGTGGGATAGTTAGAAAAACTTTAATTACTTAAACAGCTTATAACAGACTGAAAGTAACTTCTCTGCAACGTAACATAATAGAAGCGGAGATTTCGACAGGGTGTGGTGTCGGTGAGAGAGTTTTATCGTATACTAATATATAAATCTGAAGAGTTTGTTTGTTTGCTTGAACACGCTTATCTCGGGAACTACTGGTCTGATTTAAACATTCTTCAGTGTTAGATAGCCCATTTATCGAAGAAGGCTAAAGGTTATATATCATCACGCTAAGACCAATAGGAGCGGAGCACCAATGAAGAATGTTTCAAAATCGCGGGGTTTTTAACTTACTTTTTTAAAACTATTCCATACGAACGAAGTCGCGGGCAGAAGCTAGTTTATGCATAAAAATATCAATTAGTAAATATTACCCGTGAAATATGTTTAACTTTCAGATCGATGCCTATATTGATGACATAGCTGCACGCTACCCAAGCACAGTGACTCTCGTCGTTGGTGGTACTTCGTTTGAAGGACGCCCCATCAAATACCTAAAAATTTCCACCACCAATTTCGAAGACACCAGCAAACCAGTAATCTTCATCGAAGGTGGTATTCATGCTAGGGAATGGATCAGTCCCCCCACTGTCACATGGGCTATTAGGAAATTGACTGAGGACCTCACTGAGCCAGATCTGTTGGAGAGATTTGACTGGATTCTTCTTCCTGTATCCAATCCTGATGGATACATTCACACTACCACTGTAAGTTTATCAAATCAAATCAAGGAGAGAAGTTGTACTAAAAAGAGCAGGATATTAGCTAAGACTTTTCATTTATGCAAATCAGACATGTGAACTAAAAGCAACAGCTCTTTCACAGAGTGTACTTCTTCACCGCACATGTGCTTAAAATATATTGTTACGATTTGCGAGACTCGAATTAAAATGCCGTTGGAATTCTTATAGAGGTATAACCGAACATAACAAGTCCAAACGTAATGCAGAAGGTCGTAATTCAATAAAACGCGCAGTCTGTCACTAATAGGTTCCCGAATCTACACACGTCACGCCTTGATGATGTTTCTCGCTCGACTGCCCCCTCTCCCCAGCAGGCCGTCGTTTTATACCTCACAAATACAAATGTGCCCGTATCGTAGTCGACGTAATCTGTAACACCTAGCTAATTATTTGGCTGTGGCCATAGACGAGTACAATAAATCAATGGGCTGTTCTATAGAAACGTATTCCAATAATAAGGAAACAAAACAAGACGACCATAAAAGAATTACAATCAGTTTAAATGCCGAGGGGTAATAAAATGTGTTTTTACAGATATGCAAGTGGAATTTGTTTTTGTCGGGGGGCTAAGTTGTAACAATATTTTCTCTTTTTCCCCTTTCCGATTGAATGACGTCCTGCGAAGCAACTCTTCGAGTATCTGTGTAGATGACAATCTCCTATTGGTCATTTACAATGTATTTCCTTTGCTCTATATACCTCTCTGTTTTATTGGAAACCTGGCTTAAGTGTATGTTACTTTAAAATATGCATTGCTATTTTTTCAGGCCCGTTTCTGGCGCAAAACTCGCTCCACTGACCACACCCTTGGCTCCTTGTGCCCAGGAGTTGATGGAAACCGTAACTACGATTTCTACTGGAACACAGTCGGTGTTAGCAGTAATCCTTGCGCCGACAATTACCCTGGTACTAGAGCATTCTCCGAGCCCGAAACGAGAGTCGTCAGGGATGTGATAGATGCTTATTTGAACCGCATGGCCTTGTTCCTTACCATGCACAGCTATGGCAGCATGATCCTCTACCCATGGGGACATGACGGCACTCTCTCTAACAACGCTTTAGCTCTTCAAATCGTTGGTGTCGCTATGGCTGAAACTATTACCAGTCAACAAATCTCCTACTTCCCAAGATACGTTGTTGGAAACTCTGTCTTGGTTATCGGTTATGCTGCATCAGGAGCTGCAGAGGACTATGCACATTCTGTTGGTGTTCCTTTGTCTTACACTTATGAACTTCCTGGTTTGCAAGGTGGTTTTCAAGGATTCCATTTGAATCCAAGATACATTGAGCAAGTATGCAGAGAAACGTGGGCAGGTATTGCAGTTGGAGTAAGAAGAGCTGGCGATATATTAAGTAAATGATTTCATTATAAGGATTGTGACTGATAAGCATTTGAGTTTTATTTTTAACTAGTTGTGCCCGCGACTTCGTCCGCTTGGGTTTTTTCGCGGAATCCTAAAATTAAGTAGCCTAAGTTACTACTTATAACATCAGCTGTCTGCGGCTGAAAGTCCCATCAATTTCGGTCCAACCGAACAAAGACAGACATGACCAAAGTCTAAAAATCGTATTTTGGGAGTTTCCTGGTCCGATTTATCCCCTGATTTTTTTCATATTTTTATTTTGATATTACAAACAGACACTTCAATTTTTTTCATCTGTATATATTTTAGTGTAATTAACTTTTAACAGTCGAAATATATGAAGGAATGAATGGTGAAGAGGTCTAAATATTATTTCATTAAAACCTCGAAGCCAAGATTCGTGATAACGCTCTCGATCAAGCTGTACAATGATCAAATGTGAACGATGAAGAAAAACACCGTGATTAAATCTGCACATCGAGATAACCGTATCAAACTTACTAACAAAATAAAGAAAGAAAATAATGTTTATTTAGAGTTATTTAAAATTATACGTAAGCAGTTTAATTAAAGCCAAAAGTCAGCTAACTCTAAACAGGCCCTAACTCAGCAAATGGTGGTTGATAACAACCAACGCTGGTATTCCGTTAGTGCCAAGCAGAAGCCACCTTCACAGAAGAAAAAAATAACTAATGAACATTTAATATCTAATATTCTTCTATAATATTATTTATAATAAGAACAACATGAACCAAGAATAGACAAAACATACATATTGTGAACAATTTAATATAAGTAGTTATCAAATAATGATTGAAATGTGAAAATAATGATGAAAAATAATAATAGTAAGTTACGTACAAGAAGAAATGAAAGAAATAAATTGATTTATTGACTTCATAATACATTGACAACTTTTTTACACAAAAACATAAATAATAAATTAAAAAAATGTGTGCATATACTAGTGTACACGTAAGAAGTGAATCTTCTTTAAATTAGTTAAATAAATAAAGCCTTTATTTATTTAACCGACCGTTTTGAAAAATACAATCAAAAACTGAGGTTAACTTTAAATAACTTATAAAAATAAATACCACAATCACACCCAAGTATTAGAAAAAGGGATATAACTACTTACTTTTTTTTAAAAATCCACTGGAATTAGAATTAAAATAAATCCTTTAAAAAAATGTTATCATAATTATGCCAAATCAAAAATCACGCCAGAACCTTCAAGTTGGAGATGTATAGAGGGGTAGCCAAATTCAAATACCTGGGCTGCACAGTCACGGACGCAAACACCAGAGAGGATGAAATACTTATACGTATACAAAACGCCCTGAGGTGTTGTGTAGCCCTGCATAAGGTACTGGTGTCCAGGCTTCTAAACAGAAAAACCAAAATCAGGATCTATAAAATTGTCATAAGGCCCATCCTGATGCATGGGTGCGAAGCTTGGACACTTACCTTTAAGGAGGAGAAACAGCTTTTAGTAGCGGAAAGGAAGGTTTTCCGTAAGATTCTGGGTCCAACAAAGAGAGAGGATGTTAGCTGGACTGTCCGAACCAACCTCGAAATTGAGAATCTCGTGGCCGAGCCTAGCATAATAGGAGAAATAAAAGCACCGCTCCCGGTGGCTTGGTCACGTAGAACGGATGAGAGAAGATCGCAGCGTGAGGAAAGCATATTTTGGGACAGCCAGTAGGTCCTGTTGGAGCTACGAGCCAATAATTTGCAAAAAAAAACTGCGCAGGACAGTGAAAACTGGCATGCTCTCGCTTCGGAGACCCACTTTGGGTCGCTGTGCTAACGGAGTATGCAAGTATAATTATGCCAAAAGATAAAATAATTTAATGAATCGATATTTACCCCTTTGTTTTACTCATCCCTACGTATCAGTTCGGACGCGTACACAACACTCTGAATTGAAAATTGATCCCGCAATGCGCTAAGAACTTTCGCCGGGGAGCTGTGAGAAAATTCCAATTAAAAGCAAAAGTTTGCTCGCATGCCTCAAGCGTCTTCGGGGAGCGAACTTGGGCTGATTGCAGGCGTACTCATGTTTATTAATATCTGTATGGTAATATTGAGCAGCTTGAAGCGAAAAGTAAGACGATATCTTGGTTTAATCGACATCCATACCAATATTATATATATTATAGTAGGGGAGGGAAAAGCGGGGATTTTGGAATTTACTCGAGCGTGGCAGAATAACATAAGGGGAGAAACCTTGCACCCTATTATGTAGCCCCACCATATATTAACCCTTCATAAAGATATAACATTGATTGCCCTCAATTGTTAAGCCAATTTCGCTTTAGAGTCCCTTCGAAACCCCCTCGACAACCTATAACCCCCCTCTTTCCCCCATTAAGAACTACAGTACTAGGTGCTAACTCCCCTATCTCTAGAATGTGTAGAATTCTCAACAGCATCAGTGATCTTACTGACATTCACTTTGACTCCAAAAATTCATTTTATAAAAAGATTCGTTTAGTCCAACAGGACACTCATTAGACAGACTGACGGACAGACTAATTTCAAAACCCTACACATTTTTGTTACATTTATTATTATAATAAGTAAATAGGTAAATAACAGTGAAGAAATTATACTGCAAGTTGTGTTCACCTATAATTAGTTTTTACATTGCATTGTAAACCTTAGTCATAAGTCTAGTAACTGATTAAATGTAAAAAACTGTTGGTGATCCTTATTAAAATAAATAAATAAAGGGTGGTGGTATTTTTCATGCTTCAAATCATTTTTCAAACCGTCAGATTAAGGAAATTCCTCCACATAATTGTCAGATTATGGGTCAGCACGACCAGGACAACAAGCTGAATCGTCTGTACAGTAATCTGACGCGCTTGAGTACTTCACTGTAACTTTTGGATTTTCAATCATCGGCCATGGCTTTTGGCCGCGTCCAAATCGTCAGTCTTCTGAATAGGAGTTCCTTTACGGTTTATTTAACATCCCATTTGAATATCTGACGCGCTTGAGTATTTCTGTGCTATTCTTTTTTTTAAATAACCTGTACACGCTCCCCCCACCAGTGAAAGGGTTATCATATAACATTTTTTTCTTTTTAGCATCTGATCTTCACAATCCAACAGGTCGCCGCGATGCTCGAGTAACTCCACATTTAGCATCTTGGGCTCCCCTATTATTAATAAATAACAATATTTAATCAATTACCAATCATTTAATTAATATTAGCGGGCTACCATTTAAACGGTTTAAACCCTATATGACAACTTTTTTACTTAATAGATTATACTAGAGCGTACACAAATATATTAATGACAATACAATAAAATAACATTGACATTTTTAAATTAAATGCATTTTTTTTAAATAAAAAATTTAACAAATCATTTTTATTTTTTTGAAATGTATATTTAATTTAAAAAAAATTGAAATATTAGTGTAGGGTTATGTGAGTGTAAGTAATTGTACGTCTTATAAATGACAAAACATACTGGAAACTTTATATTATGTTATACATATTCATGTTTTTGCAAATAAAGATTGATTGATTGATATTATAAATGCTAATATGAGTTTGTTTGTTACACTTTCAAGCTTTAACTACTCAACCGATCGTCATGAAATTTTGCATACATATTGACAGTGGCATAGAAGAGAATATAGGTATGTTTCATCTAGAAAAAGTGATGCTCCTGAAGGACAAAAAACCTTAAAACAGACGTTGTACAAATAATTGTAATATAGCACTTTTTATCTAGAGAAAAGTACTGTTACTGGTATCGCCAAGTAACCCATCGTCCTAATCAAGCTTCTCTTCAATTAACTGATTTTGATTGATAAAATTGATCGTGCAAATCTGCCCCTATATTCCCCCTACTAATGTTCGCTCTAGGAAATTATTACTCACACCATTGACGCGCCCAGTTCACGACGTAATTCGTTCTGTATCAGAATAGCAAATTAATTAAATAAGGTAAGTAAATTGAACGAGATAGACTTGACTTATTTGCTCATAGCGTAGCATTGTTAAGCGAAAAGTTGGTTAAGTTCTATTCAATCTCGGATTTATCAATTTAAGTACCTAAGATATACACACCAATATAAAGGCCCAAACAGTACATAATCCAGCAATGATGGAACGATCTAGTTGGTTTAATGTACAAGATTCTGAAAGAAAATGACAAAGACAGATATATTTTAGAAAGAGATAGATGAACAAAAGAATAACGAAATGAAGATCAAAATCCTAGAATAGAAGGTCAGGAAGGAAATGACAGAGATAGATAGATGTTTAGAAAGGGATAGACAGTAAATAAAAGAATAACGAAAGGAAGATCGAAATTATGGGTTCCAGAAGATTATTCCGGGTAATATAAGCAGCGTAATGCACGCCTACCGTAGTTCAGTTGAAGACAGAGGACAGCGAAGCGACAACTGCGATACCATAAGGTTGGAAGAGAAGTTTAATAACATATTGGGACGAGTTTAGTAGAGAGTTTAGTGAAGAGTTTAGTGGGCAGTTCAGTGAAGGAGGAGTTAAGTGTAGTTTGAGAGGAGATCCAGAAGCGCGCGGTAAATTCGGAGGTGAGAACCGCAGTAGTAGGGGTGGTCTACGAAATATCTGTGACGGTATTATGAGTAAACCTCCCATCATCGGGGCAGTGTGTCGTTAGTTGTGCGTGTGCCCTTTCAGGGCAACCTTGCTGGAGAGAATCACGTACGGCGTATAAGACAGTAAAAGCGTAAGTTGAAAAATAAAAGTAATATTTTCTTCCAATCGTAAGTGCGTACTCCAGCTCGCACGTAACAATAATAAGGGGAAAAAATTACAGCCGAGGTAATAATGATAAGACGTACTAAAAATATTCACTCAATAACTTGTTTTTAGAAACGGTTTTTAAATACAAGCTTTGAGATCCTGGATATCATGTAGCAGTAGAGTGCTAGCCAAGACCAGTTAAACGAGCCTAAACACGACGGGTCTATCTTGTTTAGTATAGGAGTTCCTATGGGCACCTTCCGACTCCATCGTCAGATCCTCCATCCAGCTCCATGGTACCATATTATTGCATTGTCACGCGATATATATATGCGTGTGTTAGAATCGTATTTGTTATCGTAAAGTAACCATATGACGGAAGTAGTCAATAACCGGATAGAGTATTCATTAATGTAGTAATCGGAAGTCGTATAACCGGATGTCAACCTAGAAGCTTTTATTATCAAACCAACGGATATCGAAAATGGAGTAACCGGAAGTTGGAAGTTATACGGATGGCGGAAGTTGGTGTTATGACGGAAGTGAAGTGGCGCCAAAGTATTACAGGATGGTGTCACTGCAGACGCATTATGAGGATCTTATAAATACTCTGTGTTCCGGCAGAGGGGTCCTAGTCTACAACTGACAGACTATAACCAGCAATCTACACGACAGTCTATAACCTAGTCAACAACTGAAAGTCTTGGCCAGGAATCGCATATTGTGGTCGATAATTACTGTTCGATGATCGCAGTATTCTTTAAGGGCAAATTGCTGCTCGACATCTGACAAGCGTGGAGGCAACTCTTGGAGTTGTCCTAATATTTCTGTGTATTATTGTGCTGTATTTAATATTTGTATTAATTCTAGTGTAATAAACTTTAATTATAATATTTCAGATACTGTATGTCTTTCAAGACCACGGGCCATAAAAATGGCCCGGACTTTTGGAGGGCTTGCGCGGGGCCATGGAAAGGCCAACACGTAGAGGCCCTATGACAAATTTAATGTAAATGTGGCGTGACACTGACCGGCGATTATCCCTGCCTACACCATATAATAATAATGCACCCAAGGACAATCCCCGGCCAGTGTAGGACTATTGTGGAAAATGAGGACAAAAAGTACCGGGCTATTGGGATGAACTGCTAGTGGTACTGGGGGTCTGGGAATATGGGGACTATGTCGTCTGCCCGTCGCAATGTTCGGGGAACATGGAAAAATGGGCAGACGGTGACTCGCCACTCCCTGCATGGGCCCCAAAAAATGCCATAAAAGGCAGGGGCAACATGGGTGTGAGTGGCTAAGAGGTGTAGAGAGGTGGGCTGCAGGTTCACCGAAGCTACTTCCGACGTTAGGCCATTTATCACTTCCACCCCTGGAGCTTGAGTTTTAGCTCTAGCTATCTCCACTCCGTGCCGGCTGGTTAAGGCAAGCACGGAGGCGGGGGCCTTGCCTTGGCCCCCGGAGTCGGGTACGAGGTGTCGCTACTCACCTAAGGCTTCGCCACAAAGCCCCCCTGCGGGAATATTTCAGATTATTATTATTTTGCTAACACGTGCAAAATTTCAGCTTAATCGGACACCGGGAAGTTGGTCAAATTTAACATGCAAGATTACACCCGAAATTATATACGTACATAGGTACATCCATTGCAAGTTAAATAAAAGCTTGTAAAAATACTCGATAGCTCAAAAGTTTCAATGCCCGTTAAATAATTATGATACAAAAACTTACCTATGACTAGCCATCCAATAAAGAAAGCAATACGATATAAATCAAAACTTAGAAACTTAAACGAAAAGCAGATATAAGAACACTATTTTCAATATAACTTTGGCTTTTAACAGTCCGATAACTTTCAAGTGTCCCCCACAATACTTATTCCGAGAACTGACTACTTTGATAGAAGTTTTATTAAAATTGTACCAATAACCAGTTTTCTTTTCCAACTTTTCTCGATTTTTCGATTAACTTAACTCCTTTGTGGAATAATTGAAGAGGGCTGTCAGCTTACTTTAAATTTAATAAATAGATTCTTGGAAATCAGTGCTCTACTGGACTGCGGTATTACGTGGTCAGCCATGTTGGAATCATTATTTTTACATGCCGTCAAAGATAAACACACAACTGCCTGTCGTAAAGCGCAGTTTACTGCCTTCCCATATTTAGGAATTCGTTTGTTTACTTTGTGGCTAGAATTTGTAATTCAGAAAACATGCTATTGTTGTTCTACTTGTTTTATAGCCGTCATTAGTGTCTAATCCTTATTGTTATTGTTTTCAACTTGGTTGGCCGTTCGCAGGTGTGCAAATTACATTTTCTTGGAAGAACCCAGCACACACCCAACACAGCGCACTTTACTATAAAACAATGCCCGAACGGAGGGGTTGGGCAGTCGAGCGAGGATTACGATACGAGTGAGACGTATATTCGATAAGTGATATAGTGACGGACTTTGCGCGTGTTATTGAATCGTGCAGTTTTGTAATGGCTGTGTCCAGTTACATTTGTACCTGTTTTATACGTGTTTGTACAGTTCTAATAAATTATATAGTAGTACCAACGGCATTTTTAATTCGAGTCCTGTAGCTCGTAACATTATCTTATTTTGAGCTCGTACTACTGGCTTGAACGGTATAATACCAAGCATAGACACATTGGCGCATGTTGTCACTATCAATGTATGATAAGTGTAAAGCTATATTGAATTATGTTACCTACATTGAAACGTCATGTTTGTTTGTGTTTTTTTTTTATTTACCATCCTCCGCCATATGCCAGGATAGAGCTCTTTTTTATTCTTTTAATTTTCTTTCTTTTCTTTTATTGTTTTCTATCTTAATCCTTATCCGTACAGGAACGGAGAAAGAAAACAATTCCCTGCGGTCGGGCGGCCTGTCTTAAGAGGCGACTAAACAACCCACAGTCAGGTGGTAGGGCATTTGCCCGACTGGATGGCTGTCTGGTCTAAAGTATGTCGCCATAACAACCTTGAGTTGTGTTCCGACATAAGTGATCAGGTTCCAGTCTCCCTTAAGAGAGCAGCAGCGCATGTGTAACACCTTTGGTGTTGCAAATGTCCATAGGCGATGGACTGACGACCTGCACAAGACCGCCGTCAGTGGCTGGATGAGGAAGAGAGGAGACCGGGATATGTGGCGCGTACTTGGGGAGGCCTACGTACAGCAGTGGACTGAGATTGGTTGAACAAAAAGTATACTTATCATCATAAAAAAAAATACAATCTATGACGATTGTATATGTGATATTAATGTACACTTTGGTTCTTATGACCACTGTAGTGGACATCTTGCAACACAATTAAATAAGAAGCTTTTATAAATTAATTCATCAATCCCTTTGAGAGGAAAATTAAAATTTTAATATCCACGCCAGATCATTTCACTAGGTGGGATGGAAAGAAAATCCAATATCGATCCCGACTTTCATAACAATGCCTTAAAAATGGCTGATCAAGGAGTGTTTCTTTATGTACCGTAGATGAAATCATCTGTAAAGAAATCCATACAGGTAATATGGAAAATCTTAGTGATCTATTTGTTATTTTTTCTTTTGGCATTAATTTCTTATTTATTACCAAAGACATTGTCATTTCTGTAAATTACAATATTTAAATGTAAATTTAATTTTAATTTTTAATTCATTTTGTACACCACTATGTGGTAGAATGGTGCATCTACAACTGTATAACACCTGTATAAACTACATTCTTGCAAATAAAGATATTGATTGATTGATTGAAGAGAGTCTGTGCTATATATGCTTCCTATGATCATAGATATACTAAAACACAAAGGTATATAAGATTAGGTAGATGAAATAATTCCCCATTTTTTCGTGCTAAATTCAATTCCTCAAATATCTCCATATATTCAATGTACTCTGTGATAAAAATCATGTGCCAAAAAAGCGCCGATTGACATCGTCATTTATATCGTATTTGGCGATTGATGTATATGGAAATAGTCTGGTCTGCTCTAACGTGTGTTTAATTAGTATAGTTGTTTCAACTCCCTGAAGTTAGAATTGCCTCCACCAATCAAATGATCGTATTGTAATTCATCAGTTAAATATGAATTGATAAATCCATAGCCATCTATTGGACAGATAAATAGTCCGATAACTTTATTCCTTAGGGAGTTATTAAATTATTTATCTGACTATTGAAAAATCGGCCCTTTATCATACAATTATAGACATGTCACTCAAGAACTAAAATCAATTTGATAAGCGCCAAATGTGGCGCTAAAACCGCTCCCAACTATAAGATTAATAAGCAAAGTTAAAGCATTACTTAACTAAGAAATTTAATATACGTTATCTTTATTAAATTATATTATAATAATCTATTAACTCGACCGCTCTGAGTGGGATGAATAATAATGCCCATTAAAACCTCTGGAGGTAATTATTATTCGCACCACGGTTGATTTACAAAAAGGCAAAAGAGGTCGTGTTTTATCGTAGTACTAGATGAGGCAATATTTATTGATTTCGCTTCGAAAGATTTAAACTGTGGGCGAATGCATAATAAAACTACGTTTTAACGGTTTTAAGCGCGGTAATTTATTTGATTTTGGTTTATCCGACGTTTCGGCCGCTTTTCAGTGGCCGTGGTCACGAATGACAAACGGACGGTTTTGTTGTAAAAAATAAATAAACTACCGCGCTTAAAACCGTTAAAACGTAGTTTTATTACGTAGTATACAAGTCGCGAAAACTTAAGAAAATATTATGTTGCCGAATGCGTGTTGTTATAGTTATTTAGTAGCATAGTTGTTCTTTAAATGTTTCTTTTTAAAGTTCATAATTAATTTTGTTATATACCCTCTTATTTCTAAACGATACAATCGGCCATTTCCTTAACTGAATAATAATGTTATATTTTTATTTATTCTGTGATTCGCCTCTTTTGGTATAGAGTAGTTCTTCAGGATTTACCTCCATTAATGTAACAATAATATACTGTGGCGATTGTGTACAGAATATAATTCAAAATATCTCAATTTTATTATAACCGATATTCGCTACATTTTGTTTTCATGTTGGCAGATGCGATAGACTTGTACTGTGTTCAGTTTATTTTATTACATGTAAAACTCTAAGTATAATGTTTTATATGATATTTTAAATTCTTTCAGCTCCACGTGATGAGTGCACGCGCACTGGGCACTATACATACGGCCGCACTGTCGACACTCAATCATTATTTCTCGAGCCACCGAACGGGATGGACTTTTCTGAGAAGTCGTAACGCTCTTGGAATAAACGACACCGAGTACTCTTGAAATTCTATTTCGAGGACTCAAATATGGGTCGACACCAAGAAGCCAATAATCTTTTATAAACACTACGGAGGGTCCTTCTCCGTCATATATTTATTCTATTTTATACTAGCGGTGCGGAGCGGGTTATAACACTATAATTATATGGTGTGTGTAATAAAAAATAAATTTTCTTTCACTATTTACTTTTTTTTTAAATATTGAATACATTCGCGCTTGACTGCCATTGCGCCCGATGTCAATGCAGACTGGTGGAAATGCAGTCTAAGGTGGAGTACGCTTACCTAGAGTGACCTAGACGATACCTGTTCACATGAGACTTGAAGACAGCTAGATTGTATTCTTCATGAAAAACAGACAACGGTAAAGAGTTCCAGTCTTAAGCGGTACGTATGATAAAAGTGGAAGCATAGCGTTTCGTCCTCTTTGTTGGTATTTCCACCATATATTGGTTGGTTAGTGTTGGTGGCGTGAGCTCGTGCGTCTGCTTGTCTGATGGTGAGGGAGGAATTAATTCATGCAAGTGCGTGGCACACTTGTTAAAATGTATCCTATAGTATTCTATAGTTCCTATTTGTGTGTTTAACATACAGTAGATGAAAAGTAACCAGATGCAAAACAAACAAACAGTCTAGGTGTACCTTTTAATGTTCTAGGAAGCTTACGCAAAGGACTGTTTGAGTTCTCTTTGAGAGCAACTTACAAGATGGGGTTTAATTTTACAAATGGATTCTTTAATGTCATATAATGCAGCTAGATGTTTCAGACTGATGAATAGTGTTATGTATGTCCTACATGTGTTTTAGCAACCAAGAAATCCTCTATTGCCAAATCTGAAATTAAACGTACCAGTGGTGTGAGGTGGAAATTCGGCTAGGGTACGCCATCTTATTATTATTGAACATTTCACGCAGATCTATGGATAATTTTAATTATAGTATATTGGCAAAACATTTTATCGATTTCACAAGTTTGAAAGATATTTCATACATATTCTAATTTAAGCTAGATATTTCTTTGAAAGCAAGTTAAATCTACAACGCCGTAATTATATTATTTATTTCATAGTACATAAAAACTTTTATGCTAAAAATTAACATTTTATATATTATACATGACCTTCGTACTATTATCTAGTACCAGCAGTCACTGCTTGTTTATATTGATACGAGCTTTCGCTCTGTTCAACGGACAAACGTAGAATGTTCCGTATTAGGCGATATCACCTCCTTTTATATTGTCAAACAAACAATACAGTGTTCACATTTTAGCAATCTTGAAATCTAAAACTTATTACAAAGGTTATTAGCAACCCTAAAAACATTTATAAAATACTCTACAATATAAAACTTACCATATAAATACAACCCAGTTTATTAGGCTAAAACACTCTACTTACTCAATAAATCAAGTGGAGGTATTAAAAAAATCATAAGTGCCCTCAATTTAAAGTAACATTGTGCCTTAACACGGCAAATTCTTCATTTATTAAATACCTCCACATTACCTATTACACGCGTAGTATTGGGCAGTATATGATTTTAAAATGAGTTTGTAAGAGTAACATGACATTTTGTACCGAACCAGTACATAAATGTACCACTTCAAGCGAGGCGAGGACATTTGTATTGTTTGTAGTGCGGCAGTACATTTGAAGCGATAAGGCCGGTGAGGCGGTGAGCGTCCATCTTTTGTTCCGTTCAAAACTAGTTCGGAAATGTTCGTTAAGAATCGGATGTTCTCGGCCTGGGTCACCTCATTTGACTATTTTTTTTATTTTTATTATTTTTTTATTATTATTTTAAGAGTTCAGCACAGACAGGCAGACATGGCAGGCCCACTTGATGGAAAGCGGTTACCATCGCCTATGGACATTTGCAATAACAAAGGTGCTACAAATGCGCTGCTGCTCTCTTAAGGGAGACTGGAACCTGGTCACTAATACCGAAACACAACTCGAGGTTGCTATGACGGCATACTCTAGACCAGGTGTGGTAGCCATCCAGTCGGGCAAATGCCCTACCACCTGGCTGTGGGTTGTTTAGTCGCCTCTTAAGACAGGCTACCCGGCCGCAGGAATTTGTATTATTTCTCCGTTCCTGCACAGATAAAAACTAAAAGTCGGCATTGTCATGTTATCTCTCTTTGTCATGGCAATATACATAATATAATGGCGTTATTGTACTGTTGTAGCATAAGCCTCGTTCCGTCCTTCCTCTTACTTTTGAATAGTAGCGCGACAAAATGTAGAAGTGGTACTACATTTCAAATTTTGAGCCATATCAGTACAAATGTATTTTGTACGGGACAAATGTACTGGCTCACACGTGTACTGCTCATCGCTACACGGTACTTCTGCGCGCTCCTATCACCAACTATATACAATCCAACTACATAATTAACACATTTCGGATGTCTGCAGATTTTTTTATAAAATTTGGGGGAAATATTTTTTTAATTCCCACGACACGCTACGTCACGGCTCATTAGCACTTAGTGATAACTTGGGTACAACTTTCCTGTGCTCACACGATTCGAAAGTTGGCAAGTTGTTGTTAATCTTACTAACTTAGTTTTCGGGAATTTTACAAGTTAGCTGATACGGCTGTTCTAAATATATTTTAATTTAGTTTCCTATACCTTAGACTATATTCTAAGCTATCGTAAGCAAAGACTTATGTTAATTTAGTGAATTTTAAGTTACTATGGCATATTCAAAGGAAAAAGAATACTAATACCTACGGCCGAGCGGCCTGTCGTAAGAGGCGACAAAACATCCCACAGCCAGGTGGTAGGGTATTGGCCCGATTGGATGGCTACCACCCATCTAGAGTATGCCGCCATAACATCCTTGAGTTTTGTTCCGGCATCAGTGGCCAGATTCCAGTCTCTCCTTCAAGGCCGGCAGCACATTGGCAGGACGTCTGGTATTGCTATATGGTATGTCCATAGGCGATGGCAACCACATTTCATCACAGTTGGGCTGTTAGCCGGTCTGCTGTGCTTCAGCAATAAATAAATAAATAAATATATATATACTAGCTGTACCCGGCAGAGGTTGTCCTGCCTTTAAAAAATAACCTTCAAAAAACACAGAAACTTTGGCTTTTTCATGTTTAAATTTCTATAGCTCAGTGGCATTTCATAGCATCGCTTTGACTATGGACGGGTTTTTTTTAGAATTGAATGCTCTACAAAAGTGTCCATCCATCCATCGCGCGTGCGTGCGTGCGTGCGTGCGTGCGTGTGTGTGTGTGTGTGTGTGTGAGAGAGAGAGAGAGAGTGTATGTGTGTATATATATTCCTTTATTATCATGTTTTTTACCTTTTTTTTAAATAATACTAAATAAATTTTTTTTGGAAACGTTCCCATCGAACAATGATTTGAAATCTTAATTAAATACTTAATTTATATATTTTATGACTTTGTATAAATAAAAATACTATATCTAAATTACAACATACATTAAAAATATATAAAATCTTTGCCATAGTTTGCCAGGAGCAGGGCCTGGAGTATACCCCAGCGTATAAGCTACTGGTGAATAGGGCTCCAGAGACAAAAAACTCACAATTCGTGCTGTGTTCAAGAGAGCTGTCTTCTGTATCTTGTTCATTCATCCAGTATCCTAACGACAACCCCTCTAGATGACGATCGAGGCTGTTCACTAAAAGTCATATCTCTTGTTATTATGATTAGAAAAAGCAAACAATATTTATCTACAACGAATGAATGCAGAACTGAACATGAAATGAATAGTTTGTACGGAGTAAGAAGTGCAAGCAATAAATACGATCTTAGAATTTCAATTACCTCTTCTCTCTTTATACGAAGATGTGGAAATGTATGATTCATATTGGTCTCAAATATTTGCAAGTGATAAGACTAAAGCGTTTATTAATACGATGATATTGAATGAAAAGAAAAGAAAAAAACATTGCGCCAGCTCGATTTGACATCGGGGGTTTGTGGCGCTCCCAGAGACCGGCTCTGCATATACCTAAGATACTGTTACAACTTAGGCCCCGACAACGACAAATTCCACGTACAGATCTGTAAAAGCACATTTTATTACCTGTCGGTATTTGAACAAGTTATAATCCTTTTATGGTCGTCTTCTTCTGTTCACTTATTTATTGACGTATACGTTTCTAGTTATTGTGGCCTATTGTCCTATTTTAGTCGACCAAGAGCATCATTAGCCATGTGTTGCGGATTATAAGTACAAGCTAATTCTAGGAAATTATGTAGATGTTGCCGGTCGGGAACATTTGCATTTCTGAAGTATAAAACAGCACCCTGATTGAGAGAGGTGGTCAGTTGAGTTACAACTACGATCTAGGTGTGACGTGTGTACATTCGGGAATCTAATAGTGACGGACTTTGCGCGTTTTATTGAATAACGACCTTCTGCATTACGTTTGGATTTGTTGCGTTCGGTTATATTTGTACCTGTGTTATACATGTTTGTATAGTTCTAATAAACTCTATAATAATTCTAACGGCATTTTAATTCAAGTCCCGTAAACTCGTAACAATACATATACACACTGAAGGTGAAGTTGTGAGATGCAGGCCAAAGGACTACCCACAATATCTTCCACCGTCCATTCGCGTATCTATGAGTCGCAGCGGGATATACCGTAAGCAAATCACTTACAACGCCTCACTGCAGTCATTCATACCTAGAGTGTCACTAAGACCAGGACACTTCACTTCGTGAGCGTGGCTCGCCGGGGAGGTCCAAGACCTCGACCTGGTCTCACGACTTCACGGGGAGACAATGAGCGTAGCGATGCCTCCGACCCCTATTAGTCGCCGTCTACAACGGGAGTGTGCTACTTTATCCCCTTCACCGATCCCGATTCTTCCCTGTCCTCATCCAGCTCCCACCTTCGCGTAACCTGAGGGCGTCCTTTTGTCGAAACGCATTCTCCTCTCCAGGACACATTTGCTGCATCCGCCATCAGTCCTACGACATACGTGGACCACTGCACTTTCAACTTGTTAATTTTGCGAACTATGCCAGTATCCTTGGTGCTCTTACGGATATCCTTGTTTGTCATCTCGGGTATAGCGTCCGTTCCCCTATCAATCGGAGACCCGAGCCCAGTAGTGGGACAGCGGGATAAGAGTTAGTTGTTTAGTTCTTTCAAGTTATAGAATAGAATAGAAACACTTTATTTTTTATAAAAATAAACAATTACAGAATATATAATTACAATAATTTAGCGGCAAAACAAAAGGCGGCCCCGGCCCTATCGCTTAAAGCGATCTCTTCCAGGCGACCTGACTGAGGGGATACTTTTAACAACTCATATCTAGGTATAATTAAATAAAAAAACAAGTAAAATACAAAAGGAAGAACAGTACAATGTGGACAGTAAACACCTAAGTTAAGAAAGAAGAATAGAAAAACTATTATTTTCCTTATCCGCTCAGCACTTACACTTTGTACTAATCCAAATAAATTATGAAAGAATTGGAATGAGTCGTGTTCAAATCTGATTCACTCTGGATCCCACGGAATCCTTTTCACAAATGAAAAGGTGAGGAATTGGGTCATTGGAGTCAATCGACCGATTTTAGGAGGCGTTCCAACAAATAGGTATTCATTTTAGTATTCAGCTGGAGCGCGTATTCGATCTTTCAATGAAGAAATATTATCTGATTGAAAATTTTGTATATTATTACAAACGTGCAGGAACGGAGAAAGAATCTATATACGTGAAGCAAAAACTTTGTACCCGTTTTTACGAAAATTGCGCGGTCGGAGGAGTATGAAATATCGCACACTTATAGTTTAAATTGTGCATAAAAAATACCTTAAATCAATGAAAAAATCATAATTTTATCTTTAGTTATAGTCATAGACAGATAATATAGACTATACTAATTGTCGACCGTGGTCGAAATTCGACCCTAGTGTTCTGTTGGCAAAGACTATACTTCTATAATCACAGATTTCGCTAAGGCAAAATTCGCTACACTGTTAATTTGACTTTAACGATAAACAAGAGTATTTATACGTGCGTGTGTCAAATACATGGTAGTGTGTGTAAAGTTTTTTTAAATGATTTAATGTATTTTTTATGCATAATTTTAAATAAAATATTAGTATTCCGAACTTCTTCTTTATATAAACATAAGTGTCATACTCCTCCGTTCGCGCAATTTGCGTAAAAATGGGTACAAAGTTTTTCGTCACCTTGACTGTATAGATCATAGATAGATAACACTTTATTGTACACCATTACAGAACACAGAAAAGAACTTATAGCCTAAGAATATTCTAAATGTGCACAATGGGCGGTCTTATCGCTATTAAGCGATCTCTTCCAGACAACCCGTGGCAGGAATAAAACATATTATATTCGTATACATAAATATTAGAGGATATGCAGGTACTTACATATATATTGTATACTTAAAAGACATATATAAATACTCCTATTGATATTACATACATAAATATACCTACGTAGAAATATCAAACATCATTATGTTGCAGGTAGTGCTTTCTTGTCATGTTCTTAAATATTGTTAGTGATTTCGCTTGTCTAACAGTAGCCGGTAACTCATTCTTGAGTCGAATAGCCTGTACAGTAAAAGAATTATTGAAAAAAGATTAATAATGTTTGGGAGTTTTAAGTCGTATCTACGTAGAAGTTCGTAAATAATGAGAGGAAGAGATGAATTCAAAGCGTTCTTTGAGATAATACGGGGTTGTGGGGATAAACAAGACACTGTAAAGCAGTGAAAGAATAATAAGAATATATATAGTTGGTCAGTAGGATCGGTATCGAAAGCGCACATTTTAAAATATAAATACAGTATTAATGATTATTGAAATTCCATGGGCGTAAATACCAATTTTAACTTTGCCCTTAAAAAAGGAAAGAAAAACCTTAATCCGGTTTAATTAAACGCACCTGCTTAATTAGGAAGTGTAAAAAAAGGGAAAATGAAAAGTGAAACAGTGAAAGAAAATGTTAAATAGATACTTAACTAAGTTTCAAAACCTCTCTTAAGTTAAATAGATTTTATATAAAAACTGAAAGGGCAAAGTTAAACACTAAGGATGCTTTTATATTTATAAGAAAAGGGTGTTTTGTTAACTTTTAGACTTCACTGTTAATTGTTTTAGATACTTAGGTACCTTTCGCTAGTGTTGCGTTTCTGTGATTTTTAATTTTTAATTATCTAATTTATTTAGGTGTTCTATATTTGTCAAAACGACTCATTGACTCGTCAGGTGATCAGAAGGCTGGTGCTTACCTCGGGCAACAGATCAGTATGGTGATTCAGCGACGAAGCGTAGCCAGTCTTCTGGGCACCTTACCCATAGAAGACGTTGACCTGGGCTTAGTATTCTACTCATAGTCCTGAGTGACTATGGGTAGAATACAATACAAATAAGTTAAGTTTTATTACATTGTATTCGATTATATGTAATTTTATAATTGTTCTGTGAATACCACATAGGCCTTTAAATCTATTCGAATACAAAGTGAATATTTTGTAGGGGTTGGATACCCAAAACGGCTAGAAAGGTTAACTCTTTGAATCGCCCATGTTAATTCTTTGAGCAAATCGCCTACTAGTTCTCAATCATGTAACGATTCGAGGCGCTTTGAAAGCGAAATACTCCAGGCTTCATTCATGTATTATCGCAAAGTGCAAGGTTAAAAAATTCAGCATTTTCACACAACGGAAATTAAGGCTGTATATAGAATGATTTTCCGATATTGAACACGTCTCTAGCAGCCTTTAAGGTTTTAGGGCGAATATATTATTATAAATTGAACGCTTTATCAATGTTCGTGGAACGGCTAACAAAGATTTATGCTTATGTGGAGCATATCTAAACTGTTTTCAATCTGTAGAAGTTTCTTAAGATGGTCCTTGGGTTTTATGGATCTGACACCTAAGGCTTGTCACAGACAGGCTACGTGCAAAAGCCATAATGTTCGCGCCAAGCGAGACGTAAATCCGCACAACACTACTGGTCATGTCACATCACTACCAGCCCCCGCGCGTCCCCGTCAGTCTCAGTGCGCACACGCCGGTTACGGTACAATTAAATAAATCCAGTGAAGTGTAACATATCAGCTCTCATCGTCACCATCAGAACTTCAGAACACCAGCATCAATCAATAAGTCCCTCCTATTATATTCTTAGTAAAACCACTTAATATATAGCCTCTGAGCTGCATTGTGTTGAGTACGATATGTATGAGAAATTACATTTGTCCGTTACAAAACACAAATGTACTGTGAGATATCAAATATTTGTCAAGTCACAAATCGTTCCGCAAATAATATTGTTACATACCGATAAAGGTAAACGCGCACCTGCCATCGTAAAGCGCAGTTTATTACCTCCCCGCAGGAATTCTTTTGTTTACTTTGTGTTTAGAATTTGTAATAAAGAAAAACATTCTATTGTTATTGAACTTGTTTTGTGGCCGTCATTAGTGTCGAAGTAATCTTGGTTCTTATTGTATTGCGTCGAAGCTTGCTAGGTATAGATCGGTGCATTATAAAGCAATGGCCCAAGGCGGAGAGAGGCAGTCAAGCGAGGATTACGATACGAGTAAGACCTACATTCGATGAGCGATATAGTGACGGACTTTGCGCGTGTTATAGAATCGTGCTGTGTGAACTGGTTGTATGCAGTTATATTTGTACCTGTTTATACTATTTTTATTTATGTTTGTACAGTTCTAATAAACTCTATAGTAATTCCAACGGCTTTTTAATTTCGAATCCTGTTTAGCATGTTATGTAACAATATGAAACGTAAAAGCAAAACGAAACGAATATTATGCCACAACAATACATTAGAATAGAATAGAATACACTTTATTGTTCACCACATATACATGAAATAAACAATTTACAGTAGTCACATTAAACAGTAAAAGTAGAAACAATAGGCGGCCTTGTCGCTTTAGAGCGATCTCTTCCAGACAACCCGAGCTATTATGAATTTTGTGAACGGGAAATTCACAAGTAAACAGGGGTACAAAGTTTTGCTTCACGTATTAATATAATGATACTAGTTCGTAAGTTTTCTGTAATGGTGTACATTAAAGTGTTATATATCTATCTATCTAAAAAAAGTCTCTTCAGATATCAGTTATAGAGATTTCACTGTATACTATTAAAACCTTTCAAATCCTGAAACCAGTCTTGCATAAAAATGTAGCGTGAAAATTCAGCTTGAATGGTTTTTCCGGCTTTATAATGTGTTGTGCTGAGGAAGTTTCGATCAGCCGACAGCCGGATGCGGTCGGATTAATATCGAAAATTCTAAAAGGTTTAACCCATTTTAACTTTAAAGTGGTTAAACTTTAGTTATGGGTAAATGAAAGATCCTTGAAGATAATTGAAAATTAGGAAAATAAATTATCGTGGGTAGAATCAAGCCATATATTAAGGTCACGGCAGATGGTTCATCCTCGTCTTTCAGTATGGGTCAATCAATCAAATTCATATACACTATCCGTCCAGGAACGGAGAAAGAATACAATTTCCTGCTGTCGTACGAGGCGACAAAACAACCCACAGCCTGGTGGTAGGGTATGTACCCGACTGGTTGGCTACCACCCCTGGTCTCACGTATGCCACCATAACAACCTTAAGCCGTGTTCCGGTATTAGTGACCAGGTTGTTAATTAGATTAGGCTCCCATAGAGTAAATAATAAAAATAAACAAAATTAAAACTAAATAATTAAAATGAACAAGTTGGCAGTAGGCTAAATAAAACTTCTTCCGTGATCACGGCTACTGAAAAGTGGCCGAAACGTCGGAATAATAAAAATCAAATAAATTACCGTGCTTAAAACCGTTAAAACGTATTTTGATTAATAATCCTGTAATATTGAGAACCACTCCAGAAGAAAATTCTCACCCTATGGGATAGTTGCAGTTTTGCATAACTAAATTCATTTTTCTGATGATTTATTTACAGTGGGCTCCGGAAATTACATTAATCCCACTACTTTATATGCATTCATGTGGCAAATGGCAATCCACTGTATTTTAATTTCGCCGATTGCGGACGGAACTGGCAGTTTTATTACTTCCCTGACTGATATATTGCATGTCTGACTGTCCATTAAAACTCAGATACTGACAAAAACTTTTCCATTGTTTTCATATAGTTTTTCGATAGGGCTTCCGGAATCCGTGCAGGAACGCAGGAAGAATACAATTTCCTGCTGCCAGGCGAGAAAACAACCCACTTTCCTACGACCAGGCGGCCTATCGTAAGAGGCTACCAAACAACCCATAGTCAGGTGGTAGGTATATTTGCGCGACTGGATGGCCACTAGCCCTGGTCTAGAGTATGCCGCCATAACAACGTTCAGTTGTGTTTCGGAATTAGTGACCAAATTCTAGTATCCCTTAAGAGAGCAGCAGCGCATTTGTAGCACCTTTGGTGTTGCAAATGTCCATAGACGATGGTAACCGCTTTCGGTCAAGTGGGCCGTCTTCCTGTCTGTTGCACTCCTCCAATTATAGAAAAAAACGTAAAAACAAAAAAGCTTTGAATATAATGTGCAAAAGGCGTGTTTCAAGATGTTTTGAAAATGTGTCAGTACAAGTGGTAAAAGTTTCAAATTAGAGAAAAAAATGACTCTAATATTAAAAGGTCCTGAAATAAGAAGCAGCATTTCAATCCATAAATCACGTTAATGTAATTATTCTTCCGATTTACACATAACACTTGCACAGAACTTATCGTTCTCACACTTGACTGTCACAGAATTAAAATTCCTTGTGTGCCCCTCCCGCCAGGTTTTATACTTTAAGAACGAGAAAAAAAACAAGTAATGGAAGTAGTTAGTAAATAAGAAATAAATAGAAAAATAATAGAAGTAAATAGTAAATTTTAATTTCTACGAAAGGAAGTGACGCAGGAACTGGTTTACCGGAAGTACCGCACACATCAGCATTTCATTAATTAAATTATTTACACTACTTGTAAAAATCACACAATCATTTTTACTAGCGGTTGCCCAGTGGTCGAAATTCGACCATAATATATAAATATAAACTATAAGTTTAAACATTATTAAGGTTATGTTGTCAAAGACTAAACTTATATAATCTCAGATTTCACCAAGGCTACACTATTAATTTGACTTTAACAATAAACAAAAGTATATATGTGTGTGTGTGTGTGTGTGTGTGTGTCAAATACATGGTAGTGTGTGTAATGTTTTTTTAATTAGTTTAATGTATTTTTTATGCATAATAAACTGCCAATTTTCGTAAAAAGGGAAACAAAATTTTTGCTGTGTTTTTGCTTCACGTATTAATATAATGATTAAATACATTTTAACAACAGTAAATTGTAGACGAAATTACTGAGTGTTTAATTGACTTTTATCAAGAGTTATAGAAGTTCTTACAATATGAAAAGGCTCACTGTTCATCCCCCATCCTAGCTGTAGCATTTTGGATCTCAAATTACACCAGTCATTTTACTCCTGTGCTAGTCAATATTGTCTACTTATCATTCAGTTTCCAGCTGGTATATCTGCCACGCTCCGAAGGTAAACGGTTCGTTGCTCATAATCTCTGGGTCTTAAGCTAAATCGCTACGGTTTTGATTCCTGCGGTTGTCACAAATGGCTGTAAAAAACGTTCAATTCAAGATAGTGCGCAATTCAAACTAGTAAAGAGAGAAAGAAGGAAAAAATATTTGAAGAAATAACTACTTAGTTACATTGCTGACATGTATCTTAAAAATAAAAACATATTTTGAGAATCATTTACATAACTAAAATTATTTACAACACAGGACAAAAAAATCACTATAAGTTTTGGAAATGTAGAGTCAATTTACCTAAAGTTGGTCGCAAAATACAACACAGAAAAGCATATTGTTACGAGCTACAGGACTCGAATTAAAATGCCGTTGGAATGAATATAGAGTTTATTAGAACTATATAAACACGTATGACAGAGGTACAAATATAACTGGACGCAAGCAGTAGCAACTGCACGATTCAAAATCAAAATCAATTCAAAATCCGTCACTATATCGCTTATCGAATGTACGTCTTGTGCGTATCGTAATCCTCGCTTGGCTGCCTCACCCCTTCCAATCGGGCATCGTTTTATACTAAACTGTACAATACAACAAAGGACCGCGTGGACTGAAGTTTCCGAGAAACCGTAATCTGCACACCTGCGACGGGTAAACAAGTACAATAACAATAGGCTATTGTCTAATTTCAAATTTTAAACACGAAGTATACAAAAGCACTCCGAATGCGACAAAGGTAATAAACTACGTTTTATGACAGGCAGGTGTGCCTTCAGCTTTGCCGGCATGAAACAATATGCATACATTTGATTAGTTGTTTCTACGATTCATGAAAACATCAAAGGTCTGTTTTATAAAAATATCATCAACAAAATAATCAGTTTATGGTCACATAAGTAGTCAATTGTATAATAAATATTACGTTGTTACATATAGTGTTAAATAATTTGTAGGTAGAATGGATAATATAACAAATATTAATTATAAATTTTATTTTAATATAAATGCATATTTGTGGCGTTTGGTGTCAAAACACTTGGGCCATGGGTTCCCGAAGCTTATCGATCGAGATATATGCTATATCCTCGTTTGATGGAGGTCTCACAAGACCAAAAGCCTGATCTGTATTTGGGGCAACGCATCGGCATTGCCATCCCGCGCGGAAATGCGGTCAGCGTTTTGGGTACGTTTCCAACCGACAGTGATCTGAGACTAACGTATTATTTGTAATTTTTGAAGTGAAGCTCCTTTAGAATCGTTGTGTCTTGTAACGAAAAAGTGACACTAAAAAGAGATAAACACATAAATCTATAGGACTAAGCCTGCAAGAGAATGGCAACGCATACACCTGTACCTTTAAATGTTAGTAATTAATTACAGAATAAAAGTGAATGCGTAACATTTGATGGTTTAATTCGAATTCAAAAGTGAAGATGACTATAAAAATTACATAATTATTTATGTTTTCTTTGATCGAGGCTCTCGCCTTGATTTTAGATGGTGACTATAATTGTGTCTATTTGATTATTACAAATTAATTTTTAATCACTTTAAGTTTTTTAACTGTTTTTATTATATCTAAGTATATATATTATTAATATATTAAAATAACTACACTATACTAAACTATAATAAATACTATACTAAATATATTATATAAAAAATTATCCTTCTTTAATTTATTTATTTCCTCTTATCATCGAACTACGCACAGTAATTTAGCGTGTGTACTCTAGAAGCCGTCACTAAGCGTTGCGGTTAGGTGTCTCCGTTTGATAACGAGATCAGTTTGTAAACTACCGGGTGTGCTGTTGTGATTGAAATATGCATATCATTTAGGATTGTATGCCGAATATAGACGTTTCATTTTTGTGTTACAATAAAAAATTTATAGAAATGAAACATAAAAAACGATCTTAATTGATAACAAGTCGAAGGGGTTATCATCGACAAACCTTCTGTGCACGACTTATATTTTATTAGTTTAATTGAAATACCCATAATCTACTCGTATACATATAATAAAATTGTGGAGGTCGAATTTCTGTATAATGAAAAAAAAACTAAAAAGCAAGTCAGGGGGGGGGGATATAAAAAGTGAAATAGAACTAATTTAGTATTTTTTTTTCTTTCTCTTTCTTTGTCTGTCTGTTTGTACGGGGTAATCTCCGAAACGACTGGGTCAATTTACATGAAATTTTGTATGGTGGTAGCTTATATCCCTGGTCAACATATAGGATACTTTTGATCCCGAAAACTTAATAATTTCCCGTGGCATAATTTAAAAAACTTATGCACCTTTTGCCATACAGCGTGGCAATGCAGCCAGCCTTCTGGGCACGCTACCCTCTGGCAGTGATTTGTTACATACTTTATATTAGTTTATTTTTTGCACCTAATTAAGTATTGATATTGCCGGTATCATCATCATAAAATAAAACAATTTCTACATTTAAAAGACGAGATTCCGTGAAAAAGTAAAACCTTACAAAACCAGTGTCTAGCATAGCTTATTTCATCATCATATTTCGGACAAAGTCGCGGGCATCAGCTTGTAATAAATAATGCAAAAAAATCGACATATCCACCTGCCTTTGTTTCCTTGTTTCAGACTCATGTTCCATAGAAACTTGCATATTCAGAATTGAACGGTCCTAAATAAAAAAAAATCAAACTTTCGTATAATTTTAGAGATAGCTAAACTTTAATATTACTTTATATGTTATTATGAATATTAATTGGAAATTTATACCATTTTCAATATTATTGCATAATTTTATACCATATTGCGCAATCTTGCGTCACATTTCGAAATATAGTGGAATACGATGGAAAAAGGACGTATTGCGCAAAATTTTTAGGTTTCCCAACGTTGGACATCATTGCATTATATTGTGTAGGTAATATTTCACAATAATGCGTTTTGAATATGAAATGCTATTTTTTAGAAGCTTTTATTTAGCTTGCAATGAATGTATGTATGTATGTAAGTTCGGGTAGAATCTTGTAAGTTAAATTTGACCAACTTACCGGTTTCCGATTGAGCTGAAATTTTGCACATGTACATCGCGTGACAATGCAACAATATGGTACTAGCTAATCTGATGATGGAGTTGGAAGGACCATGCAGCTTATCTGATGATGGAGTTGGAATAGGAACTCCTGTACTTAACAAGATAAACCTGTTCCTTGCAGACCTAGGTGCGTTCTTGTTGATGGAAATTTGATCATATATATTCTTTGAACTTTTCGGGAATCGTTTGCGATCTCAATAACTCAATTATTCGTCTATACTATAAGAATGAGGCATAATTACTTAAGAACTTGTTTTAAAAAAAGTTATTGAATACAAGCTTTTGCAATCATGTAGCAGTAGAGTGCTAGCCAAGACAAGTAAAACGAGCCCAAACACGACGGGTCTATCTTGTTTAGTACAGGAGTTCCTATGGCTACCTTCAGACTCCATCATCAGATCATCTCCATGGTACCATATTATTGCGTTGTCACGCGATATACATATACGTGCAAAATTTCAGCTGAATCGGAAACCGGGAAGTTGGTCAAATTTAACTTGCAAGATTCCAACCGAACTTACATACATACATTAGGCACATTCATTGGAAGTTAAATAAAAACTTGTAAAAAGTTGTGTTTTGGCCAAGATTGATGGCGTAATGATCATAATATTAAAGTTATTTGACTTCCATTTGTGTACGACAGAAAAATTCACGTCAGAATTAATTCCAAATATAGTTAGAAATAGTTTTTCCGAATTTCCGCCTAAACTGTTGTTAGGGATAATTTAAACACCATTACCGCGAAAAAACATGTACATATTCTATAGAAACAAAAACAATTCATTGATTGTGTGACTCATCGTTTGTGTTAAACGAAACGCGAATACATACAGGTTGATACAAAAAGTTGTTTTAATTTTATTTGTCATTAAATTTTTTTGTTTAGTTTTCGCGACTAGTATATATAATAAAACTATGAGTTGACTATTTTAAGCGCGGTATTTATTTGATTTTTACAAGTTTTTATTTAACTCGCAATGGATGTATGTATGTAAGTTCGGGTGGAATCTTGTAAGTTAAATTTGACCAACTGCCCGGTTTCCGATTGAGCTGAAATTTTGCACACATATGTATATCGTGTGACAATGCAATAATATGGTACCAAATGGGCTGATCTAATGGAGTTGGAACTCCTGTACTAAACAAGATAGACCCATCGTGTTTGGGCTCGTTTTACTTGTCTTGGCTACATGCTTTGCTGCTACATGATATCCAGGATCTCAAAAGCTTGTATTTAAAAATCCTTTAAAAACAAGTTATTATTATTCCGACGTTTCGACCACTTTTCAATAGCTGTGATCATGAAAGACAAATATGTTAAGTGTCAATGAGTATTGTTAGTTAGCTCTAACAATTTTGTATAATACTAAGATATTCCCACGATTTTGTCCACGCTTGACTTGAAATTTCCGCGGGATTTCCGGGACATAAAGTACCACAGCATTTAAAAAGAATGTAAGCTATGTGAAAACTGTGTCGGGTAAGCTAATTTTTATGCACGCACACATGCATTTTTATTTTATTGTATTGTCATTAACGAATATATTAATGACAATACAATAAAATAAGATGGTAATATTGACATTTTTAATTTAATATTTTAACTTATTTTTTAAAATGTTTAACAATTCATTTTTATTTTTTTGACATGTATAATTAATTAAATTAATTTGGAAACATTAGTGTGTAGGGTTATGTGAGTGTAAGTATTCACGTCATGTAAATGACAAAACATACTGGAAACTTTATATTATGTAACACCTATTCATGTACCTATGTTTTTGCAAATAAAGACTGATTGATTGATTGATTGCACTTGAACAACTTCAAACCGCACCTGGGAAAATTCCCGCGGGACACCTGGTATAAAAAAATATCACACATTTTATTACATAAAATTTGCTGTCGACCAGTGAAACAACCCACATTAGATTTCGATTTTTTAAATCTCGTCATTTAAAATCTCTCAGAGAAATATCCCCGCCGAATTTCAGGGATAAAAAGTATCGTAGATTTTAAGCCTAAAAATTTTCTGCCGAACAGTGAAGTCTGTATCGAAATCGGCCCTGTAGTTTTTATGTGAATACTGAACAAACAGCCAAGACAATAAAAAAAATATCGTGTTGTCCGTCATTTATAGTCTGTTGCAGTTGTTTTATTTAAATAGCTTCAATGTACTGATACGGTATGTTTAGAATTGGATTATATAGTAGATTAAAATGAATAAGAGGTAAAATAATAAAGAAGAATTTGTCAATTAAATTGGTCTCTGGCTTTAAGATACAGAGAAGTGATCACGGCTACTGTAAAATGGCCGAAACGTCGGAATAATAAAAATCAAATAATTTACCGCGCTTCAAACTGTTAAAACGTAGTTTCAAGTATTTTTTCATTTGTTACACAAATATTTACTAATACAAAATTCTCTTCACTTGTTTTTTTACATTTATTTTCGTATCTTTACCTATTTTTTTCTAAACTACCCACCATAGCTGCATACTATTGGTAAGTTAAGATTTTTTTATTTTATTTCTTTCTTATATGTTAATTAATTATGCAAAAAATTAAAGACTTATATAATGTTTGTAATAATTTATGTAAGTAATTATTATTACATGTTATAGAGCTTAAATTATTTACATATCTTGTCTGTGTCATGTTTGTGTTGTGATATGACATTGTTGTGTTTATGTGTTTATAATATATGTGTTGTTGTGTGTCGATATGCATGTATTATTACTTCATGTACTACATACAAGAAAGACCCGTAGACCTGAAGTACAAATATGAATAATTGGAGTGTTTCACTCTGTTCCGTCCTTGTCTATAATAAGTAGGTAAAACATCGCTCTGCTGATTTTGTTGACTACCCTTTTTGCTGTGCATTGGCCGTCGCCTCACAGCAATTGGCAAATTTTTAAATTGGTGTAAATGACAAATTATCTAGGAAATTCAATAATTATTCTACAATATATATAATAATACATTTATTTAAGTAAAGTAAATTACAATATACAATATTTTTATGCTAGGTACAGTTCTTGAGACTATTAACTTGTCGGTTTGCCCCCAAACTAGGATAAGCCTGTATTTTGGGAGTCATATTCGGCCATGATATGTTCTCGTATATATATGAAAGTCTGATGAAAATAACAATTTCCCTTTCCTACAATTTCTGCTCCAAAACATTTTTGGGCTCAGACCTCCTCATTTATGAGAAGAATTTATGATATTTCACCTTCTTGTGCAAACACGGCTAGAGTATGAGTCATAATTAATTCAAAGAATTCACTCAATTTACAACACAAATAAAAACGTGTCACACCCTATATAAGATTTCACAACGTTGTGTCGTAGTTTGTGTATAAATGCACTAGATTAAAATAGAGCCGCTAGTATATCTTCTGCATTCATACAAAGTGTTTGTTTGTATACAACATTTAAACGAATATACATACGATCTTCACGAAAACAACGGTAAACTTTCGAATCGAATTTCGAACACTGTATTTGAATATCGAATCAATAAAATCGACATCGACATCAACATCGGTTTTCAACATGAGGGGACATGTTCTCTGTGAGATGAATGTTCCATTCGGATATCGGTTTGGTTCGGGCCGTCATGGACCATTTGGACCATCACATTTTAACTTTGGAAGACCTTACGTTTTCGAAGCCATTGGCTTTGGTTTTGGACCTCACTTTGGAAGACATGAACATAGACGGCATGGACATCGAAGCTGCTGTGAGGATAGCAGTCCTGAGAGAGGGTGTGGAAGAGGTCGTCCTGAATGTGGCTCTCCTGGACGCCACGAACGTGGTTTTGAAGGGCCTCGCCATGGACATGGACATCATAGAGGACCTCATAGGGAAGGTCCACCTAGAGGACCACGCGGCCCCTCTGGACCGCATGGGCCTCCTGGTTGGCATGGACCTGGACATTATGGTGGACCGCATTGGGGCGGATGGAGTTCAGCTCGAGGTCCCCACGGTTCTAGTCAGCCTGGACCATACGGACCTAGCCGTGGTCCCCCACCATGTTTTGGTGATTGGTGCCCGCCATTTGACCCACAGTCCTCTCGCCAAGAACATTCTGAAGGTCACCAATGTCACAATAAAAGACCATGCTGCAGCCAAGGCAGAGGTCCCAATGAAGAGTCTGCAGGAGAATCTTGCCGCAGGCGATGCCGTAGGGTTCGTCCACGTGGAGAATGTTGCAGAAACTCTGACAGCAGTCCTGAAAGGCATGGTCGGCATGGACCTCATCGCCGATGCAGGAGCAAGCCTCACTTCGGCCCTTCTAGATGTGATAGATGCGAAAATAGACTTAGCGACAACAGCAACAGACATCAAAATGCTACCAATGAGTGTGTGACCAGGGATGATAGAGCTGATGATATAGAGGAACATGGTGAAAACCATGCTCCTGGAATTCTAGTCCAAAATATTGTGGTCGATAATAACCCAGGATCTAATTCTGTATGAAGCTTAAAAGCAAGTATTTATTATTTATATTTTTCTATTATTTCTACTAATTTTCTGTATATCACTTTGTCTTATCTATTTATATAATACGTTCTTAATATTCTTGATAGTATAATTTTTAATATTTAATTCAGAATTATAGTCCATACCTAGTAATTAATTCAGCATTATAGCTTTTATTTAGCATATAAATTTGTGTCTTAGTTTATTAGCATGTTTTATTATAATGTTTATAAAAATCTAAATACTATAAGTTACTATATAGTAGTTACTATAAGTTAGTACCTATTAAAATAAAAAAATATTATTTACTCGTATATTCATTTATTTTATATATTAATTATGTTTTAGCTAAAATTAATGGTTTTAAATAGAATTTGTCTTTCTGGTTGAGACCAGTGATATTGATGATACAGCAAAAAACACTTAACGAAGATCACAGATGCTAAATGTATCAAAGATGAAAAAAACGTAAAGCAATGAATCTTAAGGTGAGACTGCCAAAGATCAAGAGCATTTGTGTCAACATTATACTACTTCACAATAATACAAAGCCACTGTTCTCACAGTAGATTGATAAACGTTAAACTACAACGAAAAACTATTCTGGGAATCAACACAGATATTCAAACAGAACAATCAAAGACTGAGAAATCGGATGCAAGGATTTAGAAGTAACCATTATCATTTAAAACAAATACGATAGGTTTAATGACAATGCCCAAAAGTATTTCAGAAATGAAGACGAAGCATATATGCAAAATATAGAACTAAAAATGGGAATATTCTTAAAGACTGGACACAACTAATGATAGTGACACTGAGAAGAAATCTTCAATTGTATTTACAGGTCTAAACTTAGCACTAATGACGTCGTTTGTAGAAGAAGTAATTAACAATGTAATTCAATAAAAATATTTAATAAGGAAATGAATATATGCCTTAAAATGAATTAAAGGTGAATGAAGAAACAAATAGTACGATTGATAAACGATGGTGATACTACAACGATGATAATAGCAAGATATCAGTTATAGCACCGATGATAAAACTACACGGAACATTGATAAAGATGATACCAAAATCATTGTATTGTCAAGAGAATGTATTCGATACTTAGAAGATAATCTTCATATTATTTTATTACTTTGCTAGTTTTCAAATATAATAAATGCCTTATCTTTTAAAATGGTTGTTTTATTGATCGATCCTGCTTTCATATTAAATTTTGGTTTGGTATCATATTGTTACATGCCGCGAAAAGAGAAGGTACACCTGCCTGTCATAAAACGCAGTGTATCACTTTTGTCACATTTGGACTTCTTTTGCTTACTTGTATTTAAAATTTTCAATTAGACAATAGATTATAGTTGTCGTTTGAGTTTATGGCCGTTCGCAGGAATAATTAACCAGGTGTGCAGATCACGTTTTCTTGAAAAAAAACAGTCCGCGCAGTCGATTGTTGTATTATAAAGTTTACTATAAAATAATGTCCGAACGGAGAGGTGAGGCAGTCAAGCGACAATACGAGCAAGACGTACATTCGATGAGCGATATAGTGACTGACTTTTGCGCGTGTTATTGAAACGTACAGTGTGTACTAGAAATGTCTAGTTATATTTGTACCTATGTTATATTAGAACTATACAAACAGTATATTTCTAATAAATTTTAATTCGAGTCCTGCGTAACTCGTAACAATATAATTCTTAAATAAATGCTGGCTGCTTTTATAGTCTAGTAGATTTTTTAGTTTGGTGGATTAAGCCTTAGTTCAATACAGAGGGCCCCAGGTTTGATTTCCAACAGTGAATTTCCTAAAGAACCTTTATGTTATGTACTCTGGTTTGAGTGTCTGGAGTCAGCTTCGAAGTCATCTGCTGTGTATTACCCATAACATAAGCATAACATCTGATGAATGTACTAGTATAATAATTAAGTCTAATTATTCTTTGCGCACTGTAAAGCGTTTGTTTAATGAAATACGTGTTGTTAGTAGAAGGTTTATTTTCTTACTGACTTGACACAAGTTTGACAATAATGACAACAGACAAAACACTACTACAGATTCAATTAATACCAAAGATGCCACCTACTAAAAGCACTTTAAGTTCCTTTTCAAAAATATTACATTTTAATAAAAATAGTAAAGCATATTTTACTCTCATTCTAATGAACTGATGATCACTAAACAATGTAAAATAATTGCAAATGGTATCAAACGAACAATATAAGTTATTTTGATACTTTATAGTATCTCTAGCTAGTGCACATAACTTGGTTACAGTTCTTTACACTATAGTTAAATCATCTTTCCAGGCTGTTTATCAGTTTAGAAATGAAATGAAAATGAAAAGAAAATTAATCGACATATTAATATTTTATAAATTAAATACACAAACTTAAATTACCCTTAAGTATGTTTTCTGAGTGCGTGCTTCAATATAGACGGATGTTTTGGCCAGGATTTCGTAATATTATTTGTTTAAAGTTATTTGGCTTCCATTTGTGTACGCGTTCCGACAATCTGTATAAATCTAACAGGAAGAGTGACGTCAAACTTAATTCGCAATAGAAGTAGTTTGTGTCATTTTTATTTGAATAAATTTGATTTTGCGCGAACGCGAAACGCGAATATACAGGTTGATACAAAAAATAGTTTTAATTTTTTTCATGAATTTTTTTTGTTTAGTTTTTGCGACTGGTATATATAATAAAACTATGTTCTTACTGTATGAAGCGCGGTAATTTATTTGATTTTTATTATTCCGACGTTTCGACCATATTCAATAGCCGTGATCACGAAAGACAAGATGTTAAGCGTCTAATGAGTGTTTTATCTAGCATACAGACAACTTGATCATTTTAATTATTTAGTTTAATTTTTTTATGGTTATTTTTAAATTTTGGGAGCCTAATCTAATTTACCACCGCTCCGCGAGATGTTGTGGCTCAAGAGAAGAAGCGACGCAA
This sequence comes from Dendrolimus pini, assembly GCA_949752895.1. NCBI lineage: Eukaryota > Metazoa > Arthropoda > Insecta > Lepidoptera > Lasiocampidae > Dendrolimus > Dendrolimus pini. The sequence goes on along the minus strand of OX457144.1, from coordinate 16,283,052 downwards.
GAAACTCTTCAGCAACATTCCTAACTCTTATAATTTTATGTAATACCTATAACTTTTTCCACGCTTGACTTGAAATTCCCGCAGGATTCGCGGGACATAAAGTGCTTTAGTATTTGAAAAAGACTGTAAACTAAGTCGTAAGCCCCCGGATAAGCTAATTTTTATGCTCCCGAACAATTTCAAATTTAAAAAAACTACATCGTGTTTTCCGTCTTTTATATAGTCAATACAGATACGGTATGTTTAGAATTTTATAATGTTATATATTTAAGTGGGTGGAAGGTAAAAACAAAAAGAAGAATTTGTCAAACAAGTTGGTTTGTGTCTTGAAGAGAGAGAGAGAGGGAGACAAGGAGAGAGAGGGAGAGAAGGAGAGAGATATAAATGATTACGGCTATTGAAAAGTGGCCGAAACGTCGGAATAATAAAATAAATTCCCGCGCTGAAATTCGTTAAAACGTAGTAATATGACTTCTACATAGTGTTTGTAATAATTTCTACTTAATTTGTGTTAGTAATTATTATTACACGTACGTACGTACGTAGTGCTCAATTATTTACGTATCTTGTGTGTGTTATGTTTATGTTGTGTTATGACGTTTTTTGGTGTTTCTATGCGTTGTTGTGTGTCTTATTACTTCATATACATACAAGAAAGAGATACATGAAAGACCTCAGTACCAATGTTAATAATTGAAGTGTTTCACTCAAATTCGCTTTAGAAAATTGTGGATCTCGTATCCCATTAGAACTAACTGAACCTTTTTATGGAATAATAAGAATCTGTGTTAATCATTACCGTTATAGAATTTATATAAATATACGTAAAATAATACACACTTTATTATTACCAAATTTCACTAATGTACTAGTATACTGAAAACTTAAGTTCCGAGAAAAGTGTTATATTTTCCAGGATAAAAAATATGTCGTTATCAATCCTATTGTCAATAGCAAATATTCAAATTTCATAGCCATCGATTCATGCCCATGCTCTTGAAGACAAATTCACAAGTAACCAAGGAAGTAATTGGCAAATTTATCTAGGAAATTCAATAAATTAAATATACTCTGTAAAATATGATAGTGTGATAAAAATAAAAATTTCTTTTTCCTACAATTTCTACCCAAAACATTGTTGGGTTCAGCCCTTCCCTTACGAAGAATTTATGATATTTCACCTTCTTGTGTAAACACTGCTGGAGTATGAGTCATAATTAATACAAAGAATTCATTCTATATATAACAAAAATAAAAACATGTCACATCCTATATACGATTTTACAACGCTGTGACGTGGTGTGTGTATAAAACCATTAGATTAAAATAGAGTCAGTAGTATTGATTCTGTATTCATACAACGCGTTTGTGTTTCCTTATACAACATTTGGGCGAATATACGATCTTCACGAAAACAACGGTAAAATTGTATTTGGATATCGAATCAATAAAATCGACATCGACATCGTTTTCCAACATGAAGGGATATGTTCTCTGTGAGATGAATGTTCCATTCAGACATCGGTTTGGTTCGGGCCGTCGTGGATCATTTGAACTATTGCAATTTAACTTTGGAAGACCTTGCTCTTTCGAAACCGTTGACTTTGGTTTTGAACCACACTTTGGAAGACCTGAATATAGACGACATGGACATCGAAGCTGCTGTGAGGAAAGTAGTCCTGAGAGAGAATGTGGAAGAGGACGTCGTGGATATCGCTTGCCTGGACGCCACGAACGTGGTTTTGAAGGGCCTCGCCATGGACATGAACATCATAGAGGTCCTCATAGGGAAGGTCCACCTAGAGGACCACGCGGCCCCTCTGGCTCTCCTGAACCTCCTGAACCACATGGATATTATGGAGGAGACTTCTGTCGCCCACCGCCTGGACTGCACGGCTCTCCTGGCTGGCATGGGCCAGGACATTATGGTGGACCGCATTGGGGCGGATGGAGTTCAGCTCGAGGTCCCCATGGTCCTAATCAACCTGGACCATACGGACGTCCTAGCTGTCCCAGGCATCATTGTGGAACTCATAGCCGTGGTCCTCCACCATGTTTTGGTGATTGGTGCCCACCATTTGGCCCACAGTGTTGTCCCCAAGAACATTCCGAAGGTCACCAAGGTCATAATAAAAGACCATGGTGCAGTCAAGGCAGAAAACCGAGAGGACCCAACGAAGAGTCTTCTGGAGAACCTTGCCGCAGGCGAAGCGGTAGGGCTAGTCCACGTGGAGAATGTTCTAGAGACTCTAATCGCAGTCCTGAAAGAAATGGTCGGCAGGAAACTCATCGCCAATCCAGGAGTAATTCTCACTTGAGGCCTTATCAATTTGCGTTTGAGGAAACCGGAACTAACGAGGTAGAGGAACTTAATGGAAACAATGCTCTTGCAATTATAGACGACAATATTCAGGTCGATAATAACCCAGGATTGAATTCTGTGATTGAAGCATAAAAGTATGTATTTAGTATTTATATTTTTTTATTATTTCTATTAATTTTCTATATATATTCTTGTATTATCTTTTTATATAATACGTTCCTAATATTTTTAATAGTTTCATTTTATATATTTAATTCATAATTATAGTCCATACCTAGTAATTAATTCAGCATTATAGCTTTTGGCATGTTTTATTTAAATGTCTTTAAAAAGCTAGATTTTAAAAAGTTTGCATAAATACAAATTTATACTATAGGTTACTATTAAAATAAAATAAAAAATAATTTACTCGTATATTCATTTATTTTTTATAATAATTATGTTTTAGCTGAAATTAATGGTTTTAAATAGAATTTGTCTTAATGGTTTGAGACCAGTGATATTGATGATATATCAAAACTGTTAAAGAAGACGATAGGCTGCTTAATGTATCAAGGATGAGAACAAAAACCTAAAGCAATGAGTCTTAAAGTGAGACTGCAAAAGATCCGAAAATTCTAGTGCTTTTGTCTCAATGTAACACTACTTCACAATAACACAAAGTAATAATTCTCACAGTAGACTGAGAAGCGTTAAAGCACAACGAAAATCTATCCTAGGAAGCTACAGTCAAAGACTGAGAAGTCGGATGCAAGGATTTAGAAGTAACCATAATAATTCAAAATAAAAACGATAGGTTTGATGACAGTGCCGAAAATTGTTTCAGAAATGAACTCGAAGCATATATGCAATACAACAATGGACCACAACTAACGATACTGACACTGAGAACAAATCTTCGATTGTACTTACAGGTGTAATCTTAGCACTAATGACGTCGCTTGTAGAAGAAGTAATAAACAATGTAATTCAATAAAAATATTTACGAAAGAAATGAATATATGCCTTTAAATGAATTAAAGCGAATGGAAAAACAAATAATACGATTGATAAACGATGGTGATACTAAAACGATGATAGTAGCAAGATATCATTTATAGCACCGATGATAAAACTACACGGATCATTGGTAAAGATGATACCAAAATCGTTATATTGTCAAGAGAATGTATTCGATACTTAGAAGATAATCTTCATATTATTTTATTACTTTGCTAGTTTCAAATATAATAAATGTCTTATGTTTAAAATGGTTGTTTTATTGATCTATCCTGCTTTCATATTAAAATTTAGTTTTGTATCATATAATTCCTAAATACAAATGCTGATCAAGCCTATGTGATGTCAGCTGTTTCTGCTACAACAATTACTAGACAAGTATGACCACATATTATCGATTTAGATTTAACAGACCCCTCTTTCTTAAATTCAGGGTCAATAAACTTGCTTCTGGGTGTCAAGAAGTATATTCGAATATTAGAGCAGGGTCTTATTAAAGGCCCTCCCGTCACACCTTGTGCACAAAAAACTCGGCTTAGCTGGATTCTCTTCGGGGAGATCTGCGGGAAATCAGAAGAAGACACTTACCCGGTCGTGTATCCTCATATCGACGTTGATAAAATTTTTTGGTCGATCTGGGAAATAGAGACTGATTTAAGTAGATAGTTAACCAAAGCAGAGAAGTTTTTACAAAACTTCTACCATTGCTGTTGCTAATAGTGCTTTGCCCTGATGTGTTCACTTGAACTTCTTCTTCTACTACATGTTGTGAAACAAATGGCTAGGAGGTGCTAGTCGAAGCCACAAGTTCTCTATTCTTGGTCTCATGTAGTAGCGAATGATGACGTCTTTTTCATATTTGACATGATATTGGTAGTATGCATCTATATACGGAATGTACTGGCTATAGACAGTTGAAACATAAGTGTTTATTATTTACATATTCGCTGCTCTCCTTCGGTTCCATCCTAATAAAATGCTGGTAATTAAATAAAGTGTGATTATCATTGCACATAAAACAAAATAAATTCTTTGTTTCTGGAACAGCCACATGAAAAGAACGTTCTTTTACATGCCTAACTCCTCTTACGTTTCCCGTTACAAGTTCAAGAGTGCGGAACTTGTCGAACCAAGTAGGCAAATTTTCAGACTCGTCTCAATAGGCGGACTTCTTCCAGCATTTATGCGTCTCTGGGTCCAACTTCTGTACTAGAATATAAATAATTATCAGATTCCAAGAGCTGGTAGATATTTCTTAATTTTCTAGATTATTTAAGCATTCGGAAGCTGTATCCAATCAATTCTTTAAGTGTACGGGTGATTGGATAGTCACTTTCTTTTGGTTAAATAATCTTTTCATTGTAAAATTTCAAAGTAGGCGTTTGCCATACCTTTTCTTCAAAATATCCAAAGCAATTAAATAGTTAGTGGAAGTGACCTGGATATTAAGTAATGACTCTGCTTCTCCTGCAAGATTTGTCTTCAAATAAAGTATTTTTTGCACGTCACCAAGGGCGGCGTTTTCATGTACCAAAGATGTAAATACATTTTTGATCGCCGGCCAAGCTTCATTATCACCATGGAATGTACGTATTTGTATTCTCGGTAAATGAATTGTTTCACTTTGCTACCTACTATTTAGAATTGAATTCATAGATTTCACTTCTACATGTGCTTCCACCATCGGCGATACCATTTTTTAAATCTCCTTGCATGACTTTGTAAAAATCTTCATAAACTAAAAACTTTTCATTTAAAAATTACGACAACGTTTCCTTTAATTCTTTAGGTCTTATCTTTACTAGTTGTTGATGTGTATCCTCGAAAGTTTACCAATAAACGTATGTACACCTTTGCAAGCCTTGATTTGGGGCCCTTTTTAAGATTAACTTCTGTTTTTTGTGATAAAGTAGAGGTGTCTTCCAAGAACAGAAGTTGTTGTTATTCTTTAGTAGTCGCCATGTTATTATTTAACGCACATGTATGATAGTAACCTTCCCTTGCTATAAATAGCCGCTTGTTATTGTTCCCACTTCACTCGGGCTCGGCGCGTTGAGTCACGCACTGGTTATGGGTATAGTCCGACTCGATATACCATACGATGAAAGTAATTTAGTCCCTTAGTTTTTGCGCACTTTAAAATTAAATTAAATTAAATTGTGGCCATACCAGGTTAATAATTGATTGCAATTCATCTGCTGTCACAGACATGAAGGCTAACACAGATATGGGAGTTTCTGACGCCTCGCCGTCTTCGCCGTCACCGCAGCATATTAATTTCCGTGACACGCAGCTGTTCCTTGTACCAGTCATGCGTTATTCGCTTATCCATTAATTGTTAATTATTATAGGAACAAATCAAAATAATACACGTATCAATATGTTACATTTACCGTTTTGTAGTTGTTTGCAATTTATTATGCTAATGAATTTACCTTATAATACTATGTAGTATACGCAATAACACATGATACACACAGATCTTAAGTAAGACAAGCTAAACTTTTCATTTATTCCGCAAATTTTACATCAAATTCAAAAGTTTTTATTCAAAATAAGTTCCACTGGAGAACACTTTTTGAAGGTAATACATATAGGTTAAAATTGAATTTTACTTCCTAGTCTATGTACACCGCTTCGCAACGTGTTATTGCTGTTAAGGAGAAGAAGCGGCAAGAAACTCCCCAGCAACACGTCTAGCTAAAAACTGTTTTTCTTTATATTTGTTGTTCTATTTATATTTAAGTACTTTTTTTAAGATTTTGTACAGAATTATGTTACAGAATGACTTTTGAAGAATTAATGGAGTTGTAGCAAACATCTAAACTCTATTAGTCAATTAAATTACACCCAGGTCAAATTATCTAGAGGAAAGTTAGTTTGCGAAATATATCTTACAAGAAAATGATTAGGTACTTATTGATTTTGAATGTATTATGAAGTTTTTATTCCCTCTTTACCTTTGTTTACCTTCTCCCAATCATTTGTTGTTGGCACAGTATTTCCTTCTTGAATTTTTAGAAATTGGTTGCTTGATGTTGTTCAGAGTTCTGCCATTTAGCTAAGGTTTTTGTAAGTATTAAATGGGACTGGCTTTTGTTTTTCACTTTATTCTAATTAATAATTCTCTAATCATAATGTTCATACTTATTTAATACTGCCTTAAATAGAAAAATATTTTTTAAAATGACATACTCATCTATTAAAAAAATATTTTTAAGTAAACTCAAAGTTATAATAAAACTACGTTTTAACGGTTTTAAGTGCGGTAATTTATTTGATTTTGGTTTATCCGACGTTTCGGCCGCTTTTCAGTGGCCGTGGTCACGGAAGACAAAGATGACATTTGTCAAACGTGTATTTTCAAAGTTTTTATTCAGCCTACCGCCAACTTGTTCATTTTAATTATTTAGTTTTAAATTTTGTTTATAGATATTATTTACTCTATGGGAGCCTAATCTAATTTACCACCGCTTCACAACATGTTGTGGCTTGAAGAGAAGAAGCGGCGCAAGAAACTCTTCAGCAAACATGCCTAGTTCAAATTTTTTTTTTTATAATATTAAAATGAGTGGAAGGAAAAAATAAAAGAAATTATCAGTCAAGTTGGTTTGTTTCGTTGCACGCAGAAAGAGCTCACAGTGTCTTGAGGTCTGGCAGTTGGTTTTTGCTGGGTTTGGGTCTTAATAGCTTTGATGATTGGATCCCAAACAACAGCAAAGTACCTGCCAACCATCTTCTCTATTGAAATTTGGGTGTTTTTTGATTTCAATAGCCTCACGCATCTTATTCTTGGTATGAAACGATTCTCTTTCGCGAGGATTTGTGGGTTATCGAATCTGATGTAATGGTTGGGTTTATCCAGCGTGTGTTCACTGATCGCAGACTTCGTAGACCTTGTGTGTTTCATGTCAGCAATGTGTTCTTTTACTCGTGTTTTTATGCTCCTCTTTGTTTGCCCAATGTATGATAATCCACATTCACAATCGAGCTTGTAAACACCTGCATCCTGGAGTGGGATAATGCATTTCACAGGTCTCAAAAATTGGGTTATCTTTTTATGCGGCTTGAAATATGTTTTGATTGAAGCTCGCCTGAGGATGTGACCAATTCTGTCTGTGACACCCTTGATGTAGAGTAGGGTAACAGGGCACCGCTCAACTGAAGGTGGTTTGGGGCCTTTGTGACGTTGGTGTGGAGTCTTTAGCTGATTGCGTTGTAAGACTTGCTTGACGTGCTGAAGCTCTCTGAAGCCACGTGGTTCCCGTCACAGATTTTATGTGCTCTCTGAAACAAAGATTTGCCCACGGTAGCTAACTGACTAGGATGGTTATGAGACGAACCATTAAGGTATTTATCTGTATGGGTAGGTTTCCTATACACCGTATGGCCAAGAGTATTGTCAGAATTCCTTAGGATGAGCACATCAAGAAAAGCTAATTTATGGTTTGCCTCTAGTTCCATAGTAAATTTGATATTACAGTTAATAAAATTAAGATGATCTAGAAATGCAGAGACTTTATCGTTTGGGAGGACGGCAAAAGTATCGTCTACGTACCTTTTATACATCTTCGGCTTAGCCGGAGCAGTATCCAGTGCCTTCCGTTCGAAGTCTTCCATAAAAATTATAATATTTTCTTTTATTTTTTCCTTCCACTCATTTTAATATTATATTTAAAAAAATTAGAACTAGGGATGTTTGCTGAAGAGTTTCTTGCGCCGCTTCTTCTCTTCAAGCCACAACATGTTGTGAAGCGGTGGTAAATTAGATTAGGCTCCCATAGAGTAAATAATATCCATAAAAAAACAATAATTAAAATGAACAAGTTGGCGGTAGGCTGAATAAAAACTTTGACAATACACGTTTGACAAATGTCATCTTTGTCTTCCGTGACCACGGCCACTGAAAAGCAGCCGAAAGGTTGAATAAACCAAAATCAAATAAATTATCGCGCTTAAAACCGTTAAAATGTAGTTATATTATGTGTACAAGTCGCGAAAACTTAAGAAAATATTATGTAAACTCAAAGTTATTTAATTAACAGTCGAGTGAGCTACAAAAGTGTAAAAGTATAAAGTTTAAAAAATAAACAACTGCTATTAAAGCAATAAACTTACATTAAAACTATATAACGCTCAAAGAAGATTATATAGCACTACACCAGTGTTAAGAATTTCAATTTACTACCTAGTAATGATATTTGAACCTCATTGAAAGTGATGTAAAAAAAATATATGGGAAATAAAGTTATGGGAAAAAAACCTAACCTAACCAATTTTATTAACTACTCTACTACGGACTTGAGTTCCGTACTCTTTTTTACAACTCAATTTCTAAAAAAGTTTTTAGAGTTTATACACGCTTATTGGTTATATTTGTTATTGTGTGTGACATTAATTTCAGTGATTTTTGTGTTGTGGTGTACTTTACGAATAACTTACTAAACCAATATGTTTGGTGCGCGTATGTCCCGTATGTCGCCAATATAATGGCATGTTTACCATCGTTATCTGTTGTGAACACACGTAGAGCTACGATGCCGCCCCTTACATGCATGACGTCATCACCATAATGATGACGTGTCGATTTGACTTATGGGTTGGTTGGTAGTTATTTGGGGGTTGGTCAAGTGGATTATTTAATTTGAAATTTTGTACGTAATTTTGTACGTTTTCTATTCTATTCTATTATAGACCAAGCAGATAGTATAGGCTGAATTTTATATATATTATAATATTGTTACAAATTACGCAGGACTCGAATTAAAATGCCGTTGGATAGTTCTAATAAATTCTATAGTATAGAATTTATTAGAACTATGCAAACACGTATAACATAAGTACAAATATAACTAGACACTATTAGTACAAACTGCTCGATTCAATAACACGCGCAAAGTCCGTCACTATATCGCTCATCGAATGTACGTCTTACTCGTATTGTAATCCTCGCTTGACTGCCCCTCTCCGCATTGGGACATTGCTTTATAATGCACCGATGCCATATCTGGTAAGCTTTGACGCAGTACAATAACAACAATAATTAGTTCGACACACCTGCCTAATGACGGCCATAAAACAAGTACAATAACAATGTAATGTTTTTCTTAATTACAAATTCTAAACATAGAGTAAACAAAACAATTCCTAAATGCGGGAAGGTAATAAACTGCGCTTTATGACAGGCAGATGTGCGTTTACCTTTGTCGGCAAGAAACAATATTATATAAAATTCAGCCTTCCTAAAATGACGTAAGTTCCCACATGTTTTAAAGTGTCTGTCAACAGTTATGGTCCACAGGAAGTGTCTGGGAACTATATATCTTTGTATATAACAATATCACATATGACATTTGTAAAAACTGGCCTTGCTACTTTGACGTAAGTCAGCATGGTTTTTTTCCACCTTGGCTACTTGAAAAACGGAGCCGCTTTTAGATTAGCCAGTATTCATTCCTTTCTAAGTTTATGTTAAAGTAGCGGTTCCTAAAAAAAAAATATTTCCTAAAATCATGTAAGTCTGGGGTGACTGGGATCTCTATCTATTATATCTGGCTACGCGAATTGGTAATTGTTACCTATATTTATTCCCCTTTGTTGTAAAAGCACAATGATGGAAATGTAGCTGCACAGAACACAGGGAAATAGAGGCAGTTATATAAAGGAAGGATGGCAGTACCTTTGCGTAGTGAAGCGATGGTTTTCTCCGTGATTCTTAAAGTTAGCACGACACGCACAATTTCACGAATCCAACTAGTTTGGTGGTATTTCAAGTATATGGACGAAAATTGTTTATAATATTCAAATCGATGCGTATGCTTGGCAGTTCGTAAGCGGAAGTGAATTCTATACGATGACCACTATAGCGATGCAGTTGACGTCTCATGCCATCTCCTTTCTTCTGCTTGCTAAAGTATGTACAGGAGAGAAAAAAATGATAGGAGGCGGTTTTACATGATTTGAAGTATTACGATTCGTTTCATTACTTTAAGAATTTTCAATATAAATACTGAATTATAAAGAGGACAGATTTGTATTTTTGTATGTTTGTATCGAATAAACTCAAAAACTACTAGACCGATTTCAAAAATCAAAATCGAATGCTACATTATAAAATTCAACACTTCAATAATGTAACTCATCAATTTAAACAAAATGCTTGACGCTATCGGGTTCTACGATTTTTTTGAAATTTTATTTGTCTTTGAGTAGGTCCCGGGGTTGTTTAGATTCTCAATTAGACCCGGTAGGTGGCGCTGGGATCGGGTTCTACAGTTATATTTCTTCAGGGCAGGACAACATCTGCTGAGATCGCTAGTATCTATTATATACCGAAAGGAACTTGGTTCTCACCAGGTGTCTAGAAGACACCTCATGCTTTTTTCAGTGAAACTCAGGTCTTAGAATTTTTATGTCAGCAAAAGCGTTCGACCGTGTGGAGGAGCGGCATAAATTTAGATTAGACGTGGTGAGAGACGACACCATTTTAGAGTAGACTTGGACGCGTCTTTTGGTTCCGGATCGAACTCAGTTTTTTCTTTGATAAAATAAAATATGTTTAAATAAAAAATGCATTCATTAAAATGTACCTAACCTAATCAAATCGAATCGAAATGTGAGCTGCGCCACAAAGTAGAAGTGAAACGTCAACGGAAAAGTGGAAAAACGAATGGCAACTTTTAAAATTTTAACTTGAAGTTACGGGCAGGTTTTTTTTTATGAATTATTTTTATATGTGTGTAGCAACATGCTATGGATGTAATCTAGCAACAGGATGTAATGTAGCAACACTACCAGTAAACCCGTACAGATCAAATACATTTTCAATTTTTTTATTGCAGGAGTTGAGCGGACAGGCAGACAGCCCACTTGGTGGAAAGCGGTTACCATCGGATATGAGCCTTAGCAACACTAAATATGCTAAAAAGCGCTGCTGCTCTTTTAAGAGACCTTACTTATACCGAAACACGACTCAAGGTTGTTATGGCGGCATACTCTACACCTGGTACCCATCCAGCCGGGCAAATGCCCTACCCGCTGGTTGTGGGTTGTTTTGTCGCTTCTTACGACAGGCCGACCGTCTGCAGGAAATTGTATTCATTCTTCGTTCCTGCACGGATAGTACATACATATTGTTACAACCTAGTCATCGGCAAAAACAAATTCCACGTACAGACTGTAAAAGCACATTTTATTACCTGTCGGCATTTGAACTAATTGTAATCCTTTTGTGATCGTCTTCTATTGTTCATTTATTTATTGGCATACGTTCCTAATTATTGTGGAGAATAGCATATTGTTCTATTGTATTCGCTCATTAGCATCATTAGCCAGGTGTTGTTGATTATTTTGCATTTGTGTAATATAAAACGACGGCCTATTGAAGAGAGGCGGCAGTTCAGCGAGAACCACGACCTTGGCGAGGCGTTTGTACCTTCGAGAATGTAATATTGACGGACTTTACGCGTTTTATTGAATTACGACCTTCTGCATTGCGTTTGGATTTGTTGTGTTCGGTTATATTTGTACCTGTGCTATACGTGGTTGTATAGTTCTAATAAACTCACAACGTCTCAAAGTCTCGCAACTCGTAACAATATATACCTACATACTTTGTGGGCCACTGGGTGGTGCCATGGGTCGGTTTCACCACGTAATTGGCCTCGTGTAGATTAGCCCCACTTAATGGGATGGGCACACCAAACAGAATAGTTTATCAAAGACTAATAATATGTTGAGTTGGTTTTGGTGCGCCGAGTGCTAAGCTAAACTACGTTAATCGCTTTGTCCGCCTTGTATAAATGCAAGGATTATATATATTGGGAAAAATACTCAACGATACAGTCACAGAGTGCATTAATAAAAAAACTCAAGTGGCTGCCAATCTCACTTCGCCGGAATGCTCATCTTCTACATTTATTATATTGTTACGAGTTACGCAGGAATCGAATTAAAATGCCATTGGAATTACTATAGAATTTATTAGAACTTTACAAACACGTATAACATGGGTACAAATATAACTAGACACCACTAGAACAAACTGCACGATTCAATAACACGCGCAAAGTCCATTACTATATCGAATGTACTCGTCTTGCTTTGATCGTGGTTCTTGCTAGACTGCCCATCTCCGCATTGGGCCATTGCTTTATAATGCACCGACGTAATTTCCCAGAAAGCACAATGCGCAGATATGATTTTTTCTTAGTTACAATTTTTTAACACAAAGTAAACAAAAGAAGTCCAAATGCGACAGAGGTAATAAACTGCGCTTTATGACAGGCAGGTGTGCCTTCACCTTTGTCGGCATGTAACAATATCGTACACTACTTATACCCTATACTCCTCCTTACCTTAAGGAATGTTTCAACTTCCTTCATACATACACACCTTCGATTTGCGCTCCTCTAATAACCTCCTGTTAAAGGCATCTGTACATTCTTTAACATTTTACTCCAAATCCTTTGCTGTGCAGGCTGTCTGCCTGCCTTTGGAACTCTTTACCCGTAGATGTCAGAAATTCTAAATCACTTGCCATATTTAAAAACTCTGTCAAAAATCATTACCTTAATTTATAATAAAATATACATTTTTCTGTTCTTCTTTCTTATCTTAGCTGATATCTGTCCACATTATACTGTTCTTCCTTTTTTTATTTTACTTCTTTTTCATTTAATTATACTCAGATATAAGTTGTTAAAAGTATCCTCTCAGTCAGGTTGCCTGGAAGAGATCGCTTTAAGCGATAAGGCCGCCTTTTGTTTTGCCGTTAAATTATTGTAACGTTACATACCAAGAAAGACCCCACATCTGCATGTTGTTAAAACGAATTCTTTGAATTTACTTCGTGTTTAAACTTTAAAAACATCTATTGTCATAGTACTTATTATATGGCTGTAATTAGTGTCGAACAACTTAGTCCTTGTTTTTGTTGCCTTCCCAGATGTTTAGTATAATACAATGCTCGAATGGGGGGGTGAGGCAGTCATTCGACGCCCACGATACGATTAAGACGTGTAGTACTTTCGATTAGCGACATAGTGACGGACTTTGCGCGTGTTAATTTGCACTGAATCGTGCAGTGTGAACTGGTTGCATCCAGTTTTATTTTGCACTTGTTTTATACGTGTTTGTACAGTTCTAATAATAAACTCTATAGTCTATATCGTAACAGTAACTATTTATTCTGTAATTGTTTATTTGGTGAACAATAAAGTGTTTTCTATTCTATTTTAAGAAGACTGGCAATAGTTTGTAGACTAGATGGCGCCACACGTTCTCTGGTTTCTAGTCGTTTATTTAGTTTTTGGTTCCCAACGTCCTGACATAGAGCGTCGAGATGGACTAAAGAGGTGGTTTAGTAAGCGGGCGTCGCGGGGGGGGGGGCTCTCGGAGTATAGAGGTTCTCACTCACCTGCACATGCCGACGAGATGGGGGAGCGACTTTTCCGCGCGCGCTCACCTCTCTTCCCGTGGGGTGGACACACCACCCCACGCCTAGAGAGATTGAAGATGCCGGGGGAAAAATATAGTCCCCCGACAGTGGAAGAGGCCTCGCGAGGCCCACGCCTACCAGGGCTGCAGAGAGTCTAGATCATATATCCGTAGCCCTGGTATAGGGCGAAGCACGAAACACCCAGGGGTTTTAGTGGGTATTCCTAAGTGGGGGGTGGCAGTAGCATGGCACCAGTTCTGACTGGTCATGTTAGTGCCACACCCGATGTGGCGAATCCCACACTAGGTCGTGAATTATATTGTTACGAGTTAAAGGACTCGAATTAAAATGCCGTTAGAGTTACTTTAGAATTTATTAGAACTATACAAACCCGTATAACACAGTTACAAATATAACACGCGCAAAGTTCGTCACTAAAAAGATTGCCGAATGTAGTATACACGTTTTGCTTCGCTCGTGCTTATCGCTCGACTGCCTCACCCCTCTGTTAGGATATTGCTTTATACTGTATAAATACAATATATCTGTAGACTGAATTTCTAAGAATCACACCTGGCTAATGACTACCATAAAGATTGCAATACACAATCGGCTATTTTTCCAACCACAAATTTTAAACACAAAGTAAGCAATGAAGACGGTCATAAAAGCGCTTCAATGTTATTAGCTCAAACACCGACGGGTAATAAATGTGCTTTGTTTACAAATATGCAGGTGGCCCAAATTGTAACAATATATTAAGGAGTGATACCCATCTAGTAGACAAATAGCCTACCTGTGGGTTGTTTTGTCGCCTCTGTCCAGGAAATTGTATAGATAAAATGTTTTATGTAGAATGTTTTATATCAAATGTGTTTTTTTTTTTTTTTTTTTCAATGTCATATACCCACTTATAATTTTACTATATACATATTAAAATTGTCCAAATGTGTGTGTCTCAAGAACTCGTTTAATAGGTATCGTAAATTATGACATGTCGGCCAAATGAAGCGATTAGGCGCAAGGGATTTCGCGTTCCATACTGCATACCACTCAGGAGTGACAGACAGGCTTTGATACTTGAATCTGCTTTGTATCGTACAGTAAACAAATAGATTTTTTTTAAAGGAGTATAGGTTTGCGTTTGACCACTGTCTCACCTGATGTTGAGTGATGACGCAGTCTAGGATGAAGCACGCTTACCTAGAAGATAGCTATTCACTCGTGAATTGAAGACTTCAAGATTGTATTTGTCAGGAAAAACCAACTCCGGCAAATTATTCCACTCTTCGGCAGTCCGCATTAGAAAAAATGAAGCGAAACGCTTGTTTCTGACTGGTGGTGTTTCAACCATGTGATGATGATGATGATGTGGTGGCGCAAACCGGTGCGTCTGGTTGTCCGATGGTAAAAAGCGGATGGAGGAATCAGCTCGTACAATTCTAAGGAACACTCCCGAAATGTATCCGATAGAAGACAGTCAGCCCCGCGACCTTGCGTCTATGCTCTAGACTCTAAAGTCGAGCATAAAAAAGACGATCATTGCCGACCAGCATCCTCGTTCTTTTCTCAATTGATTAGATTATATTGAATTGATTGATCCGTTTACGGCACGAGATATTTAGTACCACGATTTTTAGATAGATAGATAAATAACGCTTTATTGTACACCAAAGCATAGACAAACAGTAGTAAAAACGAGCGGCTTTATCGCTCTAAAAACACTTGGATTTTTATTTAATAATCAACAAATATTTAATCATTCAGTGTATTGAATAACTCTGGATATGTGATTGTTGATTTGGTAAACACGAGTTATTTTTCCTTGTGGCTATGGATATAAACCAATTTTAACACAATGACTTTAAAGTCCAAACAGTGGCTATAGTATTATATTTCTACTCAAATAAATCATGTACCATGTGATATAGAACAAAAGATTACCTAAACAAGACCGCCGCGGAAGGAATTACATTTTATGTATTGATAATGACTATATAATCTTCCTGTGGTAATTTCTAAGTACTTGGGGATTAAACATTTTCATTTATCATCTACAGCATAATTCACACAAAAAAGTGATCTTACTCGGTGCATTAAATAAACTACATTTAAAACTTAGTTTCAGGATTACTTTTCATGTATGGAAAATAATACTTCATATATACATTAATTTACTTACAGAGCACCGACAACATATGTCACAGTAAAAGACATAAATAGTTACTCTTTTACATATAGTTGGCAGTTATAGATACTGCTGATACAAGTGAAAACTTAGAACTTTTAGTATTAAAATTTGAAATTTCATAATGTTTGAATTAAAAAACTATTTCTACAATGCATAGTATACGAGTATACACATTGAACTTTTCACTAAATCCATTCAATCTCACTTATAAAATATACACAGCACTAATGTTGCATAATATGTCAGCTGTATAGCTACATTTATACTGCTACGTGCATGTGGGTGACGTGAATGCACAAGATTTCACCCATACAAAAAGCGTCTAACGCGCACAGCACACGGTCGCTGCGCATGAGCCAATCATGAGCATGTCGGTGACGTGAACCCATAAGATTTTCCCTTACCAAGAAGTGCCCAACGCGGCTAAAGAAGTTTTCACTTCAAAAATCTTATTTGAGATAGTGAGGAAAAGAACTAAGCCTCATGTTTAGGTTTCTTGTATAGAAAATCACACTACACGTAAATATTAATTGTGTATAATAATTCGCCAAAGTATCAAATAGGTTTGTTGACTAATACTGTATGCTAAATACTCGCTGCATTTGGCGTACAATGACACAAACGTCCTTCTGGTATTAAATACGATGTATTGTCTTGAATACCAGCTGGTTGCTGCGACACAGTAGCCACTGATACTTTACATCAGTGTTTTTCAACCTTTTTCATGACACGGCCCCTTTAGTATGAAGAAATATCTCGCGACCCCCCTGTTGCTTTTTTCATGTATTTTTTTGCGACAAATATTCAATCCAACATATTTATTAATTTTCATAATTAGGGTTCGTATAAATTCATGATTAAATACGTTTTTTTTTTACATCGAATACATTGCCAATAGATAACGCGATTTACCCGCATACGTACGATCACGGCTGGTGCCGGCTACCCCGCCCCGCGTAAATGAAAAAGCGTTGCTGGCTAGCTATCGAGTAGCTCTTCGTGTGGTTAAAGTAGGAAAACCTCATAATATTACCGAGATTTGGTTTTACCAGTAGCTTTAGATAAGGCGGAGACTAAGTTTGGCAAACAAGAGGTCGAAAAACTCAAAAATATACCTCTCTCTGACAATACCATTCAACGCAGGATAAGCGATATGGCGACTGATATTCGGTATTAAGTCATAGAAAAATAACAAGAAAGTACTTTTGTGTCCTTGTAATTTGATTAATCTACGGATATTGCAGATTTAACTGCAGTAGCTTTCCCAACCTTGTGCAACTCCGCTATAGAAGCTTCGCGACCCCCTAGGGGGTCGCGACCCACACGTTGAAAAACACTGCTTTACATCATCTTAATGATACATATTGTTACAAGCTACATGACTCGAATTAAAATAAATGCCATTGGAATGGCTATAGAGTTTATTAGAATTGTACAAACACGTATAAAACAAGTACAAAATAAAACTGGATGCAACCAGTTCACACTGCACGATTCAATGCAATTCAACACGCGCAAAGTCCGTCACTATGCCGCTAATCGAAAGTAATGCACGTCTTAATCGTATCGTAGTCGTCGACTGACTGCCTCACCCCTACGTGCGGGTATTGTTTTATACTAACTAGACAGTACAAAAAAAATCGACCGCGTGCCAGTGCACCGATCGGCACTCGGAAACACCAGTGAATTTCCGAGAAATAGTAATTTGAACATCTGGCAAGCTTCGGGGCAATGCAATAGAAAAAAGGATTAAGTCGCTCGACACTAGTTACAGCCAAAACATTAGTACGATAACAATAGATGTTTTTAAGTTTAAACACGAAGTAAATAAAAGAATTCGTTTTTACAACATGCCAGATGTACGGTCTTATTGGTATGTAACAATATGGTTGATTTTACGATGACCTCATTGAGAGAACTTCAATAAATGATTTATTAATCAAAACTAGTGTAATCTAAAGGTTATTTCCTTCCATTTTCAACTTGTTTTTTTTAATTTCAATTATTTCGTTTATAGTGGTATTTTACTTTATGGCAGCTTAGTCTAATTTAATTATTGACCGATTTTGAAGCATTTGATGAACACGGCTATGGAACAGTAGTCAAAATAACCGATTAAATTTAAAAAAAAAACGTGTGCGTCTTGGGACGCCCGAAAGAAGTGAAAACTTAAACTAATCTAAGTTGAACTATTTAATATTGAAATTGTTTAACTTAAGAACGTTTAGGTTATTACTTAAATTTTAAGTACCTATATTAATATAATAATGTAAGGAAAGGTTATTTATTAATAAAATCTTTTATTGAATATAATAATAGCTATGTCTGATTAACAGAATATAATCATGCTAATACATTTATTATAATAACTTATATATTATATATGTATGTATATTTTGGTGTGCAATAAAGTGTTATCTATTTATCTATCTAAAATATATTTTAGTCTTAGTTACAATTCTTGAATATGTACATTATAATTTTGTGTATGTAAATTATTAGTATCATTATTTAATATAATTACCGAAATACGGCTAACGCTGTGAGTTAGAGTGAAGAAGAAGAAGCCAGACAGACTGGCGCCATAACGCGTTACGTAACTAAGCGGTTTACCCTCCCATAAGAACTTATCACTTCAAAAAACCAAATTAAACCTACACATAGATATTATTAAAAACTAACATTCAACTATTCTAAAGTTGTCTGAGATTTAATGAACTGACATTATATCCAGTTCATTAAAGCTGCACATTCACTATAAAACCCAAAACACAAGTATCAATGCATTAAGTCGCACTGTCATCCACAAGCTGGCCGCAGACGTCACGACATGTTGCAGAACGCGCTTATGGTATTAATTACGGTTTATTGTAAGAACGAATATATAATATAATGGTTTGTTTACATGTATTAAGTGCAAAAATATATTGTTACGAGTGCGAATTACTATAGAATTTATTAGAACTATACAAACACGTATAACACAGGTACAAATATACATGGACACAACCAGTACAAACTGCACGATTCAATGAAACGCGTAAAATCCGTAACTATATAGCTTATTGAATGTACACGTCTTGCTTGTATCGTAGTCCTCGCTTGACACCTGACCCCTCCGTTCGGGCATTCTTTTTATCCTGTACAAATACAAATACAAATGTCTCAACGCATAACAATAATTTCCAAGAATTAGTTCGATACACCTGTCTAATGTTTGCCATAAAAGATTACAATACACAATAGACTGTTTTTCTTAATTACACATTTTAAACACAAAGTAAACAAAAGAAGTCCAAATGCGGGAACGTAATAAACTGTTTTTTTATGGCAGTCAGGTTTGCATTTGCTTTTGTCGGCATGTAATATAAATAAAATGAGATAACAGTTTATTGCACCCCTAAATATACCATTACAAGAACAGATCATATTTACAACTTTTTCTAGGCAAAACAATAGGCGGCCTTATCGCTCAAAGCGACCTCTTCCAGGCAACATGTGGTGGTGATGTAAGTGGTGCAGGAAAAAGGCAATAGATACATACATACTCAAACTAATTTAATAAACAAATATACAAATACATACATATATACATGTCATAAATATACCTACACGTATACAATCATATATTTCAACATACACAAGTTATTATAACAAATGTGTTATGCATGATTATATTGTGTTAATCAGACAGCTATTTATGGACAAACACTCGTAGTGTTTTCTGAGTAAATTTTGAAATGTTGGTAATGATTTGGCCTCTCTGACAGAAAGAGTATTATATTATATAGATATGTAAATTTTAACTTCTTTTTAAATATTAATAATGTATTACTAAAAATCAATGTAAACGATCAGTCATGTAATAAGTTACTTAGAATATCGTTTAAATTTTTTCCTAGTTAATACGTGTGCATCAACCGTTAAGGCTGGTTTCACGTACTAAGTACAAAGTAAATTTAAAGTAAAACTTCTTTAAAGTCACTTAAGATTTAGTTGAATTTTATTATACTATATACGTCTGAACCAGCCATTAGGACCAAGATATTGGTTCATTGACCTATCTAGGATTATTAATTCGATTAAGATATTGAATCAAATACCAAGAACATTGTTTGAGTCGCTTTGAATACATTTTATTGTACATACGTCAGATATTCACGGATTTAACAAAAGCAGTGGTCGAAATTAGACCGTAATTAATATAAATTATAAGTTTAAACATTATTAAGGTTCTGTTGTCAAAGACTATACTTCTATAATCACAGATTCCGCCAAGGCTACAACTATTAATTTGATATTAACAATAAACAAAAGAGTATATATGCACGTGTGTGTCACATACATGGTGTATGTAATGTATTTTTTATGCATAATTTTAAAAAGACATTAGCATTCTGCACTCCTCCATATAAACTATAAGTGTGCAAAATTTCAAACTCCTCCGTCCGCGCAATTTTCGTAAAAAGAGGCACAATATGTTTGCTTCACGTATTAATATTCTTACGACCGCGGGACTCGAATTAAAATGCCGTTGGAATTACTATAGAATTAGAACTATACAAACACGTATAACACATGTGCAAATATAACTGGACACAACCAGCACAAACTGCACGATTCAATAACACGCGCAAAATCCGTCACTATATAGCTTATCGAATGTGCGTCTTACTCGTATCGTAGTCGTCGCTTGACTACACCACCTCTCCGTTCGGGCATTCCTTTTATTCTGTACAAATAAAATATACCTCGACGCAAAACAATAACAACAATAATTAGTTCGACACACCTGCCTAATGACTGCCATAAAAATAGTACCATAACAATATGTTTTTCTTAATCACAAAGTAAAGAAAAGAAGTCCAAATGCGGGAAAGGTAATAAACCGGGTTTGTGGTAGGCAGGTGAGCATTCACTTTTTGTCGGCATGTAACAATATAACGATGAACGTAACGTAACACTAATGGCTGGATTACGACTTTTACAACTAATTCATAAACCTTTTATAATTGTAGCGAATTCATTCTCTTGGTGATAAAATACTAAAATATTAAGCGACATGAAAAATACGAAGTCATTGGAAAAATTGGATTTTACTAAGTGTTATATTCATCTCAACTTAATTATTTATGAAATTCCAAACTATTAAACACACAGACAACTCAAGTGATTTAACACAAATAAAATTCTTGACAAGGATAACTTTATATGTTGTTGTATAGGTTCTGTACAGAGAGAATTTTTTTTTTAATAATATTGTTACAACTCAGGTCCCGACCTAAATTTATTACCTTCCGGCATTTAAACTATAGTAGAATTATTTTCTCCGTGCAGTTTGGGTCATAAATAATCGGAGCAGTGAAGCGAGTATTTCGCTCGCTCTTCCACTCACGGGCCTTATGGGCAGGCATAGGCATGTACTATTGTTGTCGATAAGCGTTATCGATAGTGTATTTAGTTTTGTCATTTTGTGGGCTAGTGATATAAATGAAAGAAAAAAACAGATAAAACAACGTAATTATTAAAATAAGATAGATAGATAGATAGATAACTCTTTATTGCACACCAAAACATACAATTACAAAACAGACAATATTTACAATATTTTCTAGGCGATACAATAGGCGGCCTTATCGCTCAAAGCGATCTCTTCCAGGCAACCTAAATGAAAAACAAATTTGAATCAGGCGATGTAGGTGGTGCAGGAAAAAGGCAATGGACACATAAATACTCAAACTAATTTAACAAATAAATATACAAATACATACATATATACATAGTTATAAATATAATATACAATAATATACGTATACAATAATATATTACAAAACACATATGTTATTATAATAAATGTATTAGCATGATTATATTGTGTTAATCAGACATAGCTATTTATGGATAAATAGTGTTTTCTGAGTAAATTTCTAAATGTTGGTAAGGATTTGGCCTCTCTGACAGTAAGAGGCAGCATATTCCAAAGTTTGACAGCCTGCACTGTAAAAGAATTATCATAATAGGATGAAGTGTGTGCAGGTGTCATAAGTTTTCGATACGTATCAGAGTGCAAATTGTGGGCAGTGGATAGGCGAAGGAATTTAAAACGTTCCTTAAGGTACTGGGGACTATTAGGAGTAAATAATATATTATACAGGAGAGTGAGAATGTGAGTATTCCAGCGAAAATGAATAGGAAGCCACTTGAGTCTTTTACGATATTCGGAAACATGGTCATATTTTCGCTAGCCAAATATGAACCTGATACAAAAGTTCTGAAGCCGCTCAAGCTTATTCAGCTGTTCTTGGGTTAAATCCAGATAGCAGGCGTCAGCGTAATCAAGTATGGGAAGTAAGAGAGACTCAGCAAGCGTAATCTTGGTAGCAGTAGGCAAGAAGTTTCTTAATCTTCTGAGGGATCTAGAAGATAAGAAGACTCTGCGACTTAAATCAGTGATGTGAGGCCGCCAAGACAGCTCCCTATCGATGATTATGCCAAGATTTTTGACAGTGTCGCTAAGAGGTATATGTGTGCCGTCAAAAAGAACCTGTGGTAAGGAGGACCAGTTAACTTTAGCAATCATTCTAGGGCTACCGACGATTATCAATTGAGTTTTCTGAGGATTTACGGCAAGACCAAACTTTTTGCTCCATCTTAGTATGTGATCCAGGTCAGAGTTGATTTTGTTAATTGCAATATGTAGTGCATCAGTTTCACTTTGTGTGTAAATTTGTAAATCGTCTGCATATAGGTGGTAGGAAGAAGTCAATTTGTCGGAGATAGAATTTATAAAAACAGCAAATAAAAGAGGAGATAAAACGCCGCCCTGAGGAACACCGGCAGTTAAATCACACAAGGATGAGTGTGCCTCATCAATACGAATTCTCTGCCGGCGCCCATGCAGGTAACTGTGAAACCAGTCGATTACTGATGGAGATATGTTAAGAGTGCGAAGAATACCCAGCAATAAGTCGTAATCAACATTATTGAAGGCGCTGCTAAAGTCCAACAGTGATAGTACAGTCAACAGACCATTCTCCATCCCATACCTAATGTCATCCGTGATCTTGACCAGTGCTGTGACTGTACTGTGGCCTGGACGAAACCCGGATTGGAAGGGATTCATTAATGAATTTTGAGAAAGGAAAGTGCTAAATTGTTTGTGGACTAATCGTTCTAATACTTTGGAAAGAAAAGGAAGAATGGAAATTGGACGGAATTCAGAAAAAGACGAAGGATTTGGCTTTTTGGGAAGAGGAATAACGTGTGCTTCTTTCCAAGCAACTGGAAAGGTACAAGAAGCAATGGACGAATTAAGGATGTGTGTTATAATAGGGTTTATGACATCAAGAATGGGCACGATCATTCCGCGACTAATACCATCACTGCCGACTGCATTTGAAGAAATAGATTTAATAGCAATCTTAACATCACATTCAGATAACGGACTAAGAATAAAACTTGGATGTAAATAATGTAAAATAAGAATAATAATGATTTAAAATAAATTATTAATTAGATATTAAAAAACTATAAGTACAAAAGTTTAGAATGTATCAAGTTATATTAAAAATAAATATAAATACTTATCTAAGTTTAAAATTAACAGCGAAAATTCATTCTTATAAAAATCATTATAAGATAATAATGATTTTTATAAGAATGATAATCTTTCTTTGATAACAATGAATTTTAATCGCTAAAGGCGTTGCGCCCGCGCAACATTCTCACCGCCCTAGCCGGGCTGAGGCCGTGTTTGATTTATGACCCAAACTGATCTGATGATGGAGTCGGAAGGTAGCCATAGGAACTCCTGTACAAGATCGACCTATCGTATTTGGGCTCGTTTTACTTGTCTTGGTTAGCACTCTACTGTTGCATGATATCCAGGATCTCAAAAGCTTGTATTTAAAAACCTTTTTAAAAAGCTCATTTAATTTCAGTCGATAAAGATTTACCTTCAAATTGGCACTACCAGTACTTTAATATAATACGTACGCCTTACGTCTTACCCTGTTGAACTCTGAGACACCGGGAAGAAAAATTGAAAAACAATTCAGCTAACGCGCAAAAAGTTTTCCCAGCTTAATTATGTTAAGAAAAAATTCGACCCGCCAGAGAGCTTCGTCATTTTAGAGGGGTGTAATTGGATAAATGAGCTCATCGTGGGGAGGAAATGAAGGGCGATCGGCCAAACGATCAGGCATTAAATAAGTGTCGGTTTGGTCTTAAAGACCTTCGAAGATTTTCGATTAGGATATATTCACAATGTGGTTTTGATTGAGGTTAAATTGTTTTATTTTTATATTTGGTAGAGCTATGCTAGAATCATTACTTGATTACAGCTTAGGCTGCCTGTCCAGTGAAGCGGAGCGAAGAAACGGAGAGCTAGTATATAGCAATAGAATATCATAAAAATTGCGTCAATGGCCAGGTAGCCAATCCTCTGTCTTTTATTTCACCATATCCCAATTATATGTTCGTCACAATCTCTTTTCCTTCCACATTCCTCTACTCTGACATAAATCCTCTTCACACCACAAATCATTATATCATCCTTCACACAATCCATCCATCCTTTTTTGGTCTATCTTTACAATTGTACCCATATATATTGTAGTTTAACATTATTTTTGTCACGTGACTTTCATCCCTCATCATTATATGCATACAAACTTAATCTTCGTCCTCTCAATTGTTCAGTGACGGGTGCAACTTTCAAAGATCTTTTCATATACTCATTCCTCACCTTATCTATTCTCATAACATCACACATCCATCTCAACATTCTCATCTCAGCTGAGTGGAGACGTTTGTGGTTTATCACTTTAGAGGCCCAACATTCCTACCCGTATAGCATGACTTATCGTATGACAAATTTATATATTTTGCCTTTTAGTTTCAGTGGCATAAGTTTGTAGCACGTCACCTGGTTATCTGTTGGCACTTTATGCTGTATTTATTCTTCTCCTTACATCCCCCTCTATATCACAATTACTCTTCAGTAGTAAACCAAGAGACTCAACCAGACAGCCAATCCTATTGGTTAATATTTATCCGTTTTTCCGCTCCACAGTCTCACTCCTCTTTAATGGACAGGCTGCCATAGGGTCGGCTCGATCGGTGTAATGTCACACTCTAATAGAATATCAGTAATAAAACAATGAATTAGTTTTGATGTGAAGTCCCTCCTCCTTCTATTTCACAAACATTCACTCTGTGGCGAGGCAAATACAGTCGGCGTACGCTCGGGAATGTTCGTTTGTTCTCGTAGCATCGAACTCCGACGCACCTGAGGACACCGCCCGTAGCTGAGTTCAGGAGCTCGGGGGCAGTCTTTGTTATTCTGATAAGCCGTAAGGCCACGCTCATTTGCTCCAATGGCACGCGCCAGGGAAGCTTCAATGTAAGACAAAACAGCGCGACATTGTCTAAGTGTATAACTAATCTGTCTGAATCGATCTGAATCTTGCACTAGCAAATCAGAAGCTCCACCAAACTTGAGATCCGATGGCTAATGGTCTCCTTGTTCAGGTTGCACACAAGAACAACGCACCATAGTTTCACGTTAGATTTAACATTTTATACAAGTTTTAAGTATAACAAAAGTTTTTGGCACTGCCAGTGATTACAATGATTTGATGACTAATTTATATGAAAAGACGGAGCGGCGATGTGTTTCTCACGTCAAATGACTACTCTTACTATGCTGTGCATTGGCCGTCGCTTCACAGAAAGAGGGTAGACAGTAAAATTGTTGCAACGATGTTCTACCTATTTTATACTTGGCAAGGACTGAACAGCCAGGATCGTCGCAAATGGTGATCCACTGTGTCTTCCTGCCACCTTAGTGACAGTAAGGGGCCTATTATTTGATTTAAACACCCCTGTAGTGGAACACTTACAAGCCAATAGATGGCGTTGTGCAATAATTGAAACGATTCCCGAAACGTACAAACAATATTTTTACATGCCGACAAAGGTGAATGCACACCTGCCTGTCATAAAGCGCAGTTTATTACCTTTCCCGCATTTGGACCTCTTTTGTTTACATTGTGTTTTAAATTTGCAATTAGACAATAGCCTACTGTTATTGTACTCGTTTCTGGCCGCACGTGTGCAGATTTTGTTTTGTGGGAAACAAGCATCGGCGCATTATAAATCAATGGCCCAATGTAGATGGTCAGTCAAGCCAGGATTCCGATACGAGCAAGACGTACATTCGATAAGCGATATAGTGACGGACTTTGCGCGTGTTATTGAATTGTGCAGTTTGTACTGGTTGTATCCAGTTATATTTGTACTTGTTTTATACGTGTTTGTACAGTTCTAATAAATTCTATACTAATTCCAATGGCATTTTAATTCGAGCCCTGTAGCTGGTAACAATATATACAAATTTTCAACTAAAATACAGGAGCCTAGGCTTGAGAGGTATAGCAATGGTTTCACTGGAAGATCTTCCTTTGAGACGGAGGATCTCCTAGTCAGGAGATCCCTAAGCGTCGGGATATCCTTAAGCCCTAATTAAAGGTGGGCGATTATACTTATTTATATAATTGAATTACTAATCTTGATAATCGATTATGAAATTAGTTACTAATTTGTTTTCATAATTGAATGATATTACAAATATTAGTACTACTAAAGGAATCGTTGAAAAAAATCGAAAGTCGAGCGAGACATTGTAATGTTGGTATTATAGTAACATCCAATACCAACATTTCAATGTCTCAACTTTTTTCAACGATTTGATTAGTAGTCCTAATATTAGTTGTAATATCATTCGACACTATTAGTAACATTCCAACTACAGTCGTCGTCGTCGTTTTCGGTGGTGCGAGTGGCTAGCGTATTTGTTTTTGGTGGAGTTTTATAACCGTAAGTTTACATGTATGTGTATGTAATGTTCTAGAACACTTATCTATTAACAAAAAGAAAAGTCTCACAACTAATTTAGTAACGACTTATCTGTCATAATCGAGATATCTCGAGATATCTTCATAATCGAATAATTTCATTAGCATATCTCACAATCGCACACCGCTAGCCCTAATGATAAACTGTCTAAATAAATATTTTTTTGGAATACAAACAATGTACATATACCTTTAAAATATATTACGGTAAGAGATAGGAATGGTTCTGAATACCTCTTTTGTTTTAAGTGGTTCTAAGTAAAATTGGTTTAAAACAATGGGTGATGATTAATCTTAATGCTTAGTTTGCTCTCGGGTTGGTTCCCTGATGGATTGTTTATGACCGTTGAGTGTTAACCTCGTCCGCTCCTTATCATTAAGCCCCCCCCGCTCAGAGACATTAAGTAACAATTAACTTAAAGGACAATTAAATTTATAATCGTTTTGTTTCCTGTGTTGTTGCCAATTTCAACATTGCCAATGATAAATTATCTATACTAATATTATATAGAGGTAAAGTTTTTGAGTTTTTGACGTTGTAGGGGGTAATCGCTGGACCTACTAAGCCGATTTTAAAAATTATTTTACTGTTCGGAAGCTACGTTAACAGGGAGTGTCATAGGCTATATAATATGACGCTATATACCACGGGAGCGGGAAAGAGCGCGGGTGAAACCGCGCCGGGCCGCTAGTATAAAACAAAGTCGGACTAGTTACACCATTTATAATTCAAGAAAGACAGGCCGTTTTCAGACATTAAAAAGTGGTCTGTCCTCTTTTAAAAATCTATCTCTATCTTTTCCTATTCTAGAATTTAGATCTTCATTTCGTTATTATTTTGCTCATTGTCTGTCCCTTTCTAAAATATATTTATCCTTGTCGTTTTCTTCTGGAATCTTCTAAATTTTTACTTAAATATAGCGAAAGTGTCCCTAGATCAGCGTAATGGAGGTATATCCCTACCTATACGTACTACCACCACATCTTGTTGGCAGGAGCTTTATATAGTTCAAAACATTGACAGTCCCGGCTAGTCATGTTGGCGATATGAAGAGAAAGTTATTCAACTTTCATGGACCTTTTGTAGACGTATTACGGTTTATTTTAGCTCATGTGTATGTAGTCTTGAGAAAGAGGCATTTGAGAAATAGAGTAGAGCGTCACAGAAAGCGGGTTCAATATTTTATATGTTTTTTTTATTGCGTATAAAGTTTTTCTTTCGCTTGCATTTGCGCACCATTTTATACTTAGATAAAAAAACATTGTTTATATTTAATTAGCTGCAAACTGTCTTATCCGTACACGAACGGAGAAATAATAAAATTTCCTGCGGCCGGGCTGCCTGTCGTAAGAGACGACAAAACAACCCATAGCCAGGTGGTAGGGTATTTGCCCGACTAGATGGCTACCACCAGGTGTACTGACTAGACCAGGTCTAGAGTATGCTGCCATAACAACTATAAATTGTGTTCTATCATTAGTGACTAGATTTTAGTCTCCCTTAAGAGTTGCAAATATCCATAGGCCAGTGTTCGGCAAAGTATGTACCGCGGCACACTGGTGTACCGTGGTCATTAATTGGTGTGCCTTGGAAAAATAAGGTTATGCTGCAATTTAAACTTTAGGTTTGTTGATTAATAACAAATATAGTTTGGATAATTAATAAATAAATGTTGATTAATACTACTTAAAAAATGAAATATTTTTTTGGTGTACCTCCAAAAATTTTCGTTTTCCAGATATACCTTGAACACAAAAAGTTTTTGGAACACTGCCATAGGCGATTATAACATCCTTCCATCCAGTGGGCCGCTTGCCTGTCTGCTGAACTCCTGCTAAAAAACGCGGACGAAGTTTTTCAGTTATATGCTACTGAATAAAAATCGCTACAAGTCGACCCATACCCGCAACCGTTCAAGGAGTAAATGACGCAATCTCACTCCGGAAATTATCAGCTATGCGGCGAATGTGCTGTCGATACCCCTTATCTTGGTGCAGACGTATTGCCCGGAATGGGTTCGCTCTCATACGAGGAGCATAAGTCGGGTATTGCTATGTACTGCATATGGCCTCGCTTATCGGGTGTTGTCATCAAAGGATCTCTTTTCTGAGTTTGTCTTGTAACTGACTACAACACGGTGAAAGTGTTACGTAGAGTGAGAATTAAATAGAGAAGTAAATATATTTGGTCCTCTCAGGTATAATAGTGCTGCTTATTCTGTATGTATTATGATACGTACTGTGTTTATATAGTATATGATAAAGATTTTTTATTTATTTATTGAAGAGATAACTTTTTATGGGAGGCTAAACCGCTTCGTTACGTAACGCGTTACGGCGCCAGTCTGACTTCCCTGTCTCTCACGTTAGATAAGTTTAAGTTATCTCTTCTGTCGGGCGTCCTGAGACGCACACCATCTTTTTGTATATAAAATATTTATGTTTTACGTATAAGCCCTGTTTTTTAAAAATTTAATTCATTTTAAAAACTCTTAGTTTAATGTGAATTCATTTTCGATAATAGATATTTTCTTTTTTTCTTTCTAGAATCAATTTGCATAGATATGAATTTATGAACTAGCGCAACGAAGAAAACTTAGTAGTATTATTAGACTCCATAGGTGAGTTCCTCAAAAGCTATACCTCGCTAGACCGCGCTCTGTTATCCGAAGTAGGAACCAGCCTTCTAATCAATTAAAGAGACAATTACTCGTTTTAAGAAGCTCATGACTCCAGTATAAGCCTACCAACAAAAGACGGCACAAACATATAACTATCACTGAGGTTGAGTGATTCAACTATTGGTATCGCCAAGTAACCTTCTTGCGGCATAATATACAAACTTTTATTTTATTAAATTAAATTCTTCCTTCAAATTTGACGGCGCGTTCTTATTTCGCACGTCACGTCATCCTTCATTGTCATAAAATAAATTAAATTATTCGCTCCGCACTTTGTAATAAAATAAAATATACCGCGCCCACAACACATAAATGTATATATTATATAAATAACCCGCTCCGCACTATAACTATAAATATAATATAAAATACTACAAATACATACACATAAAATTAAATACGTTAAACCATATTATAACAAACAATGTGAAGTGGACTGAGGAGCAGAGGAGCAGCTGCATTTCATTCCCATTAATCAGGTATGTGCGTGCTCATTCTCAAATGCCTATCCAAATTGTCCCAAACTACTTTTCCTGTAAAATTGACAAAATTCGCTTAACACAAATCCGGCGCCGCCGCAACAACTATTTCCGTCGCTGAATCGGTTGATTTGCGTGTGACTAATAAATATGGAGAATAAAATAGCTCACTATGTTTATAAATGTAATCTAATAAATTATACAAATTGTTTGCGAATCAAACTATGCGAAAAAGCTTTATTATTTATATGATACACCATTACGTATGAACAAATACCATCCGTAGTAATACACAGTATGACACATAGTATGTTTCGGCTTATCACTAGTAGTAATATCTAATAAAGAGCCTAGCCTATCCTTTATTCAAAGACGTTAGAAGACTCAAAGAAACAGAGTATTTAACCAATTTCTCATCCGTGCAGGAACGGAGAAAGAATACAATTTCCTGCGGCCGGGCGGCCTGTCGTAAGAGGCGACAAAACAACCCACAGCCAGGTGGTAGGGCATTTGCCCGACTGGATGGCTACCACCCCTGGTCTAAAGTATTTCGCCATAACAACCAGGTTCCAGTCTCCCTTAAGAGAGCAGCAGCGCATTTGTAGTACATTTGGTGTTGCATATGTCCATAGGCGATGGTAACCGCTTTCCATCTAGTGGGTCGTCTGCCTGTCTGCTGAACTACTGCAATAAAAATATATATATAAAAAAACCAAGGGCCGCTGAGCGTTTTCCTACAATCGTGTAGGGAACAACAGATTGCCTTACCAGTACCACATCTGTAATGACGGCAATAACCTCGATTATTCTATATTTAGTCGTCAAGCTTATAACTAGTACGACATTATAAATATGTAAAAAGTGTCCCATATTAATTATGACACTTGTCTTCTGTGTTAACAATTTTTCTTACCTATACCATTTCTATATAATATTCTCTCTACGGTTTGTTAAAACAGATGCTTCCATCTTTTTCTTTTATACTATGTATAAATCGGGGATTAAACTTAAGTCGTTTACATAGACGACTTGACTTAAATAAAGACTGATTAATAATCTTCAAAAAAAAATAGGAAGGCAAAACTTATATACCAAACAGAAATCGCCATAAAAGGAAAAAGTGTGATAATCTGTAACAAACGCGTTAATATGTTTAATTGCTTCTTATATTTTAAATAACTATTAACATTATATTTTACAATCACAACTTTTCGAAGTAAAATACATAAAACTACAATAAATATAAATTTTAAAACAAACTATAGTTTAAACTATATAAAAACTAAAATGAAAGATAAAAGGGAAAATACCTAAAGATAATAAAACTACGTTTTAACGGTTTTAAGCGCGGTAATTGTATGTATCTTACGAATAACAATACATACACCTCAACACAAAAATCACTAAATTAATGTCACACACAAGAACAATAATAACTATAAGCGTGTTAAATTCTAAAAATTAAATCTAGAAATTAAGTTGTAAAAAAACTTCGTTTAAAAAAACCGACTTCAAAAACTAAAAAACTAAAATGTATAAAATAACTTATTTCTAAAGCTATTATTATTAATATATATTATCTAAAACATCTTAAGTTGGTGCTTAGTAATTTTCAAAATATAGTAATTTTTATGTTTAATTTTGCACCGACTGGGCCGTCCGCTAGGTGGCGCGGCATCTTTAATTGGCGAGTTATGGGATAAGGAGAGGGTTATTAGGAGCTGTAAAGGTGTGAAGGAAAGGCACATAGAAGGCACTAATATCATTACGTGATCTAACTCTTTAACTTATGGCCAATACAATAGTACTCTTGTTAAAGTGAGGGAAAAAATGCACATATGCGGCGTTTCGGGTGGAAACTCTGGGTCCGTGGGGTCGTGACGCTCTAAAACTTTATCGAGATGTCGCGTAGCGTTTAGTAGATCTCTCACGCGTCCAAAAGACTGGTCTATTTATCTCAAAGCTTTTGGGAACGTTCCCGGTAAGTGATAGTGGCTTGGAACCAATATTTTATCTATAATTATACCCTCTTTTTATTTAGTTTTAGTATTTAATTTTAGGTTTCTTCTTTATAATGTAGTTTAATTTTGATGATAGTATAGAATATCAAAATTTGTTTATTATACGAAAATAAAAGGCAAATATATTCTATAATTAAATTTTATTTTAATTTTTAAATACATTGTTCTTTTTGGTAAAAATTTAACTTATATAAGTGTGAGTTTTGTATTTTAATATTATAAGAGTATTAATTATTACCAGTGCCTATATCTTACTATTTGTTCAATTGCCCTATCAACGGTTGAACATTGACATTACTTGTATGGAGCTTAGGTCAAAATGGTCCGTAGACTATAGAAACCTGGCATTAATAAACGCAAAATACGATACAAAGTGAAGGCTGTATAGGGGATGTAAACAAAATTTACCAATCAAGCTACTTAATTATTGTTGCGGACAGAGAGCACCCCCCTGACGCGTCCGCCGGAGCACACCTACTCTCCGCGCTCCGCATACCGCCGACGCCTATAGCTCGTGCAATTAGCAGCTAGGCGTCGGGCGGTGCGCGGGATATAGGAGCGCCCTTGGAGGCAAAAATGGTTAATTCTTCATATGTAATACTGACGACTTACCACTCTCTCGACTCTCTCGCATAATTTGTCATTTCGATACATACTTCTTTAAATATATTTCTAATTTATGTTATAGTTTAATAATGACAATCTTACAGTCCATTATATCGAGTTTAATTTCCAAAAAAGAAGCAAATGCTACCAATAATTATAATATGTATATCGAAGTGGGACACCGCTCACTTTGAACACCTATGGCTATCCAGACCCTTACAAAAAGTGGTATTACACAAATCAGCGGGTGTTGTTTCATGGTTCCCCCGGGCGTAGAGGCTATTAACGCTGTTTGCTTAGGCCGGCAACTGATTATGCTGAGATTTGAACAAACTTCCAAGAAAATTGTATAAGGGACTATGTATACAGGCTAACAAAACCCATTTTTTCGTGGGATGGGATGCAGTAGCATATTTACTTGAATTGCACATCTACAACACAAAATTTTGTGATATTGACTTTTTTCGTTACTTTAAGCCTGTATTCAAGAGTTTAACCTTCAAAACAATTGTTGGAACAGATACCACCATATCATATGAAAAATAACAATATATTTAAGTAATTTGTTTCCAGGTGGTAGGGCATTTGCCCGACTGGATGGCTACCACCCCTGGCCTCAAGTATATCGCCATAACAACCTTAAGTTGTGTTCCGGCATTAGTCATCAGGTTCCAGTATCCCTTAAGGAAGCAGCAGCGCATTTGTAGCATCTGTGGCGCTGCAAATGTCTATAGGTGACAGTAACCGCTTTTCATCAAGTGGGCCATTTGCCTGTCTGCTGAACTCCTGTAATAAAAAATTAAAAAGTTAATATCAATATGTTTTTATTATATTTAAATGTAATTGTATTATATATAATATAAAACTATCAATATCCTACAACTACTGTTCATTTTAGAGTAATTTGACACATTTTTAGAAAATATGCACAGCATAACATCTGCTTTCATTTCCCATCAAAAACTCCGCCACCCTATAATAATAATATGTAGAGTCCGTGCCACGAAAGAAGCCCTACGGCAAATAAAGTGGCAGCTCCGCTATTTGCTATAATTTTATTCGTAAAATAGCCAAGAAATAAATAGACTTTACAACTTTAATTATGAAATATTTTGTATTTATTATTCAGTGATTACATACATCGGTTTACGGATTAGCAAAATATAATTACTGTTGCAGGTTTAATACCGGCGATTGCAGCGCCGCTTCTGTTATGTACCGCCTACTAGTGCTGCCTCTGGCGGAAATTATTTAAATCTTCAGAGGAATGTCAGCTTACCTGATTTAGTAAGTCAGCTATTTAAGATGTTTACTTTCAACTCACTCAACATCTCCCGTATGGTCTAGTGGCTAGGATACCTGGCTTTCACCCAGGAGGCTCGGGTTCGATTCCCGGTACGGGAAACCTTTTTGTTGGTTTTCTATAATATAATCTTTTTCATTTGTGATAATTTTAATT
This sequence comes from Dendrolimus pini, assembly GCA_949752895.1. Classification (NCBI taxonomy): domain Eukaryota; kingdom Metazoa; phylum Arthropoda; class Insecta; order Lepidoptera; family Lasiocampidae; genus Dendrolimus; species Dendrolimus pini. The sequence goes on along the minus strand of OX457144.1, from coordinate 16,248,939 downwards.
TATGCTGTTTTCATATAAATTTATATAAATATATTTAAGTGTTAAAATATTTAAAGAATTATTATGTTTATTTGAGATAATCTTAATTTAATTTTATTACAGTCAAGTGGGTGACTGGTGACCCAGAAATGACCAATGATTTCATGGGATATAAGGGCAGGGTTGCCATACGGAATTTATGTCCTGTTGTACCTATATAAGTTTAGAAATAATTGTATTGTACCATGTTTTAAGCAAATACATGAATTTGATTTATGCTGAACCGGCAAAAACATGTGGTCATTGTAAAATAATAACACTTATTTGTTTAACTACCATATTTTTATGTAATAAATTATAATCTCAAACGGTTCAAATATGAAACCCTTGGAACACAGGTTACATATTTAAGGCGTTTGGGGTGGAGACTTTGGGCACATAGGCTTGGGGCCAAGTGCCCACAAATTAATTCAAAAGATTAAAAAACGTCTGGTCGAAATAACTGGAGACGGGAAGGCTGCATCCAGCGAGGTAATGCTGCCAGACTTTTAGGTTCAATGTCCAGCGACAGTGGTCTGGTGGGGCTGGACGGGCTTTACTATAGGTTTTCATCTTTATTTTAGTTTTTTACTATTATGAATAAATTAATTACCTAGATTGTAATTATGGAGACGCAAGTGAATTTTAATATAAAATATAAATACATGAATAAAAAATAAATTATTTGAATTGATTTATAATAGTAATGTAATTAATTTTTAGCGCCTGTATGTTTTGTCATAAGAATATAACTAATTGTGTTAATTGCCGCTCTGATACTGTAAGGCGCAATTGACTAATTAACTTCACTGCCATTTCCTGTTTCTGGTATCCCTTCGTAACTTAATAACGTTTATTAATTATAATTGTACTTAAACAACATTGTTTGAGAGTATTTTGAGTAATTAATATATTTCATTTGGACAGTTACATTTAAAGTAAACTGTATACATCGTAAATTCTCAACGAAATTAATGATTCAGACGACAAACACACAATTTATCAACAATGTATCCGTGCACGAACGGAGAAAGAATACAAGGCAGAAAAACAACCCAATCCAGGATGTATGGCATTTGCCCGACTGAATGGCTACCACCCCTGGTCTAGAGTATGTCACCATAACAAGCTTGAGTTGTGTTCCGGCATTAGCAACCAGGTTTCAGTCTCCCCTAAGAGAGCAGCAGCGCATTTGTAGCACTTTTGGTGTTGCAAATGTTCATAGGCGATGGTAACCGCTTTCCATCAAGTGGGCCGTCTGCCTGTCTGCTGAGCTCGTGCAATAACATGAAAAAAGCAATAAAAGGAAAGAAAAATATGATAGTCATAGTAATAAGAATGACATAACGTACTAAAAACGTATATTGCAATATATCTCCATAAATTTCTTACAAGCTTAGCAAGATAAAAACGTTTTACAAAAGATAGTATAAGAGGCTGGAGAGAGCTACTATGTTAATGAAGTATTTAAAATATTACCTGAAGAGTATCTCACATCACATTCACAGTTGTAGCCACGCTTATCACACTGGTCCAAGGCAGATTGGCGGGTTTAATAAATCTACAATGTCGATGTGCATCCATCGCGATGTTTCCTTCACCGTTAGCAAGTGGCAATTATAACAACTAGTGGTCGCTCAGTGGTCAAAATTCGACCATAATTAGTTTAAATTATAAGTTTTAACATTATTAAGGTTCTAATGTCAAAGACTATATTTGTATAACCACAGATTTCGCTAAGGTAACACTTAGGTAATTTGACTTTAACAATAAACAAAAGAATATATGCGTGTGCTTTCAAATACATGGTGTTGTGTGTAATGTTTTTTTTATTGATTAAAGGCCGCTTGCATAACGATCACCTTTAAATAAAATAAGTTAATAATATTAAACTGCCTAAACACGTTTTACACGAAATGTATTGAAAGTTCTTTTAACATATTGAGCGACAAATTTGCGTTTTGCAAAACACTAATCGTTTTTAAGGGTGTTAAATGCGTTAAGTGTTTCTTAAATAAATTTAAGGGGCCCTAAATGTATTTTTATACATAATTTAAAAAAAATATTAGCATTCTGCACTCCTTCTCTATATAAAGTATATGTGTGCAAAGTTTAATAATTTCCGCGGAATTTTCGTAAAAAGGGGTAAAAGTTTTTGCTTCACGTATTAATATATAGATATGCACATTATTAAGTCAGAAAATTGTCTAAGTGAAGCATAATTTCCGGGCAGCATCCGAATGCGCGCCTTTTGAATTGGGGACGCGATTAGTTTAACTACATAGCTACCACGGTTTGGACTTTCGTCTTTTTAATATCTAGTTGCATTGTAAAAATAGGAATACCTATAATCTACTCATTTCCGTAAAATATTGTTTTTAAAGATAAAACCTACCTTTTTTATAATTAAATTTTAACTACGCCGGCATCGTTGGTTTATAAAGCCGATCACCGAGCCTGTTTACTAGGGTTCCTTGTACAACACTTAATACAGAAATCCTTGCTAAATAGACGTCGAAATATTTTACCAAATTATGTCAAATTACGTAATTAGAGATATAAACATCATGATTCTAAGAATATTAATAGAACTAGTGGTCGCCTAGTGGTTGAAATTCAAACCATAATTAATTTAAATTATAATTTTGAACATTATTAAGGTTCTGTTGTCAAAGACTACTTCTAGAATCACAGATTTTGCCAAGGCCACACTGTTAATTTAACTTTAACAATAAACAAAAGAGTATATACGCGTGTGTGTGTGTCAAATACATGATAATGTGTGTAATGTTTTTAATGTATTTTTATGCATAATTAAAAAAAATAGCATTCTGCACTGCTTTTCTATATAAACTATAAGTGAGTGAGATTTCATACTCCTCCGTCCGCCTTATCTTCGTAAAAAAGGGTACAAACTTTTTGCTTCACGTATTGATATAATGATACCAATATATACATATATATATATATATATATATATATGTATATATATATATATATATATATATATATATATATATATTACATAATCTAAATAAATAGTACAAAAATAATGTAATACAATAAAATAAAATTTATTTATAATGTATTTTACTCATATTCCCTCAAGATTATAAGTAGAATACTGAGCCCAGATCACCGTCTTCTATGGGTAAGGTGCCCAAAAGGCTGGCTACGTTTAATTAAGTTTTAAGTTCATTATATTTTTTTGCAGTGCAATAAACTGTTTGACATCATGTAAACATTTGTGTTTATTTAGATCAGTGCTTTTCAATCTTTTTGAATTGGCGACCCCTTCGGGCCACAGACAGACAAAAGTTAGTAATTTAAATGACTACATTTATGTCTTTCTCTATTTTGTTACCTTGTTACGTAGAAAATACACTCCCTATAGTGTTTCGAAAACAGGTACTGCCATCTGTTGCGTGTTGGCGTATTTCTAGCCACCTCTCGTTCGATAGTCATATCGTCTTATAAGAAATGCAACCACAATCTGCATTAGTGTGTCGTCAGATGTCGTTGTTTTTAAGCTTTTGCATTTACATTTTAAAATCAAATCCGAATCGGATCTATACTTCAATAGTACCCAATTTGTAGACGTGGGTAGAGGTTCCAGGCTGGATACCTTAGAGAAGTGCAAGCCCGGTCTAAGGGTAAACGGAAGTATAGCAACGACATCTGACGGTCACAAGACGCTGAAATAGATCGCCATTTTAGAGCTTCTAGAATGCAAAACGCGGAGGACGTGACGACACCAATGGCAGCTAGTCAAAGTGAATGGCAATTGAATAGACCGGAGAATTCGATCGGCGTCGTGTCATTCCTTCTCTCGAGTTGTTACCAGACGGTCGAATACGAATTGGTTTTTTTATAGTGGTGCATAGTCGCATCTTTTCAAATCAGTGAATCTTTATTCAAAAAGAATGGAGTACCAACGTAGAAACGCGTGGTTCTCGTGCAGGGCACTCTTCGGAAACCTAGGCGATCCTAACGTCTTCGTTTAAGTTCCCTATAGGTTAGTAATGTTGCACTTTCATATTAGTTTCCAATATTTAAAATAGTAAAGTTTAGATTGTTCCAATGTATCACGCAAGTTGAACGTGACACGAGTACTATGCTCGTGGATGACAAACCAGGGCGACTGGGAAAGCGGACCCTGGTTTGCACTCTTCCATCAGGTCACCTGGAGACGAGCTTTGACTCGCCTTGGCATAGCCACCCGTCGCCGACCGTCTAGTGTTCTAGTACGCGTTAATTACAAAGCTACTTATCGCACGTTCCAGTGAAGCTACGTAAGGGGCCAAAAGTTACGCCGGTACTCCGCATGGTAGGCGACCCCGCTACGAGTCTCCAGACGTGATATACCCTGGCTGGACTGGTTGCCGGCCCATCTTTCTACAACCAGTGGCGCTCAAACATTTAATTACCAACCATATAATTAAAGGCAGTTCTGAAGGTATTGTCTCTTAAAGTAATCACAAGCAAATCCATACGTTGATGGTCTTAGACCGAATTCCATGCCTGAGATACTTAGTATAAATTAGTTTTAGTGATAGAAAAGTTTTGGAACGTCATCCGGAAGGTTTTATTTTAGTTATAATATTGTAACTATTTCTTTGTAATAGTTTTAAAGGAGATTTTGTACTCCAGATATTGGGGGTGTGCCATAAGGAGATTGAAATAAAGAAAACGTAACTGGCTCTTTAATGGTTTTATTGAATAACATCCTTTAAATCAACTATCGCTATTTTACCATCTATTTCATAAGCCCACATTTTAAAAAATACAACAACCTATATTCATTATTACGACCTATATATACTGTGCAAAAATCTGCAAGCTTAGAATGTACCTAAGTATGAGACATAAACATAAATTGCTTTCTCCCTTTTGCCGGCGACCCCCCGAGCAAGGCTCTGCGACCTCCCTGGGGGTCACGACCCACAGGTTGAAAAACACTGCTTTAGATCAATAAAGAGAATGCTTTAAGCGATAAGACCGCTTTTTTTACCAAGACAATATTGTCATCGTGCATTATTGTAATTGTATAGTTGGTGAAAAGTAAAGTATTATCTTTTCTATTATATATCGGCTTAGATTAAAAATGTTATGTATATTGAATTGAAAATTATTATAGACTAGCTGCGCCCTGCGGTCTCTCCCGCGTGGTGATTTGAAAATCGTCATAATTCCAAAATGAAATTTAATGAAATATTTATTCTTGCATAAATGTAGTTGTATACAGATGTCATTCTTAGAAATACATGGTTGAGTACATTTTACCAGTTTCACTGGTGTGCAAGTAGGCACTTCTAATCTCTTCTTAATCGTTATTATTTAATTGGTTTGTTATTTATTTTATTAAATCTTTACTTTTATCCCATTGAGTCGTATTAATTACATTTATTTATTAATTAATAATATTTATTACCTGTATTCATTACATGGTAGTCTGTTTTTTTTAAAATTTATTATTCCTATCTCTTTGTCAATTATTTAATGTCATTAATTAAAATATTATTATTTATTATGTATAGATATTTGTTTCAAATTTGTCGTTTAGGAATTCATTTGTGGAATAATAGGATTTATCTAGTAATAATTTCTTCAGTCTTGTTTTAAAAATATTAATTGGTAATGTATTCAACGGTTTTGGTAGTTTATTAAATATTGCAGGTGCCATTTCGTACACGCTCTTATCCAACAGTGCCGTATTATATCTATTGATACAAAGTATATTTAAAATAAAACATTTTTTCTAAAATAAAAGTAGCCTAATTTACTCCTTATTACATCAGCTACCTGCCAATAAAAGTCCCGTCAAAATCGCTCCAGCCATTTCAGAGATTAGCCGGAACAAACTGACAGACAAAAATTGTAAAAAATGTTATATAATTATATTCATATGCATGTAGTAAAAAGCGGTTATTTCAATATTACAAACAGACACTCTTATTTTATTTATATGTATAGATTATACGGAACCTTTAGCTGTTGTATGTACTCGCCCTTATCTGTTGTTTATAAATGAATTTGTGGGAATATAAAGCAATCCGCTACTAATTGCATTGCACTGTTCCTGTAACACTTTTTAATCATCCCGTTGTGCGAAAGAGTTTTCTTTTATTTCTTTTTTGTGTATTGTTTTAATATTGTTACAATCTAGGCCCCGACAAAGACAAATTCCACGTACAGACCTGTAAAAGCACATTTTATTACCTGTCGGCATTTGAACTAATTGTAATTCTTTTTATGATCGTATTCGTTTGTTCACTTATTTATTGACATACGTTTCTAGTCATTGTAGAAAACAGCCTATTGTTCTATTGTAATCGTTTACGGCCGCTTGCAGGCTGCATCATTAGTCAGGTGTTGCGGATTACGATTACAAGCTGATTGTGTCGGCGTTGCCAGGCGGCCACATTTGCATTTGTGAAGTATAAAACAACGGTCTGATGGAGAGAGGGGTCAGTTAAGCTACGACTACGATACGGGCGCGGCGTGTGTACATTTAGGAATGACTAGTGACGGACTTTGCGCTTTTTATTGAATTACGGCCTTCTGCATTACGGTTGGATTGGTTGTGTTCGGTTATATTTGAACCTATGTTATACGTGTTTGTATAGTTCTAATAAACTCTATAGTAAGTTTAACTCGTTACAATATCATTTATATGTTACTGGCGGTCTCGGCAGACGTTGTTATGCCCTGGAAAAAATAGAAAATTACCTAATGTAGAACTCGATTCCAGCGCCACGTATCGGGTCTAATTGTGAATCTAAACCACCTCGGCCCACTCAAACACAGATAAAATTTCATCAAAATCGTAGACCCCGATTTCACCGCCAAGTAATTTGTTTATAAAATATTGATGGTTTACAATATTAGTAGTTTTTGAGTCTGTTGTTATGAAAATGCAAATCTTTCGTCTTTAAAATATTAGTATAGCGGTCGTCGGTTATGAATAGTATGATGGTGCCACACTTGCGGTTATGTTAGAAATTTTAGCCGTTTCATACAGATGTGGGATGGATGCTATGCATGATTTGTGATGTGATATTAAAAAAAATATTATAATTAGAATAATAAAATTTAGTAGATTAAATAACATGTCATGTCAACAAATTAATTATTGTATTTTGTTTTTAAATTGCATCTCTTCTTTCTTATTATTTATGATAAGGGGATTGTAGGTTGTTCAATTCAATTCAATATAATGTAAATGAGGGTAGAATCAAATAAATGGATTATGGCGTACACGCTGGTTTCATTGTTAAGTCTCTGTAAAAACAATAAGTTTTACAGTATTGTTTATAATTCGTCATGAATATAATAGAATATTGTTATGTATTGCATTTATTGTGCAAAGTGTCACAATCATAAAATTATAAAGTTGTTGGAGTTTTTTGTTGGAACGACTAGTGTTTGTGCTTTCGGACGTACAACACAGGCGATTGTAATGGTGCCTGGCCATAATTACATTATTTAATCAATTAACAAATTTTTGAATTTATATAAAACTTTATCTTTATAGAAGCATAAAACAATGTAACATTACTATAAATTACATTTTATCGTCAGTTAATCAATTTCACACTTATACTGTTATACATTATGTAAGTCGTCATTAATTATAATATAGTTATTTATGTTCAAGATATATTGCCGTTATATATTGACATATAACGTATGTATAAAATTACTCTATTTTGCAAAATTGTTTTTTGCAGAAAGAGGTCGGATAAATATATTTTTTGTTGTTGTTTAGTTTGAAGGTGTTTTTGTTAAAAAAAATTGATTAGCCGATTTGATTCCTAGTAGGTAACTGATATTAAAAAAAATATAATGATACCGCTTTAGTTTTCATAAAAATTGGCTCCGAGATTTCTTTCAGTATTTTTGTTATATCTTTTGGATTTAGAAAATATACTACTTAAGAAATATACCTGTATGTCGATTTCTGTTCGGTCCTTTCCTAGTGAATTAGGTAGAACATAGTCTTCATCCATTTGCAGTTCATTATCATCATCAACTGCTGGACGTAGGTCTCCCCAAGACAGCGCCACTCATCCCTGTCCTCCGATTTTCTCATCCAACGCCTACCGGCGACCTTGCATGGGTCGTCGGTCCATCGGGCTGGAGGGCGTCCTACACTACGTTTACCGAGACGCCGACTCCACTCCAGGACTCGCTTGCTCCATCGGCCATCGGTCCTGCGACAGGCATGACGGCCCACTGCTACTTCGACTTGCTAATTTTGCGAGCTATGTCGGCTACCTTGGTTCTCTACAGATATCCTCATTTCTGGTTTTATCCATAAAAGAAACACCCAACATAGCTCGCTCCATAGCCCGTTGAGCGACTTGGAACTTGTGGACCAATCTTGCCATCAGTGTCCATGTCTCGGACCCGTGGGTCAGGACGGGGAGGTAAAACATCGCACCATGAATTTTGCTGTCTACCTTCTTTCTGTGTAAGATAACGGCCAAGGCACAGCAGCGTAGGAGCAGCCATCTTGGAAACTCATAGTCAACGTTTGACGAGAATCACACCGCGCGTGCGCTGATACTTTTTCTAAAACTTATCAACTTGTTGTGATTGGTGGCCGTGCCAAGTACATTTGCTATCCTTAAAACTTATTACAAGTGTAAGTTCCAAAGTGGAATTTAGTGCCGCGTGCTGTTCCTGTGTGCATTGTTGGAGCTTCTAGTATTCTAGTGCAAGAATCTAGGTCATGTATCTCTCATACAGTCCATCGCAAATTGAACCAGCTTATTATCAGTGGGCTACAGCGTCCCACAATTTCTAAAGAAAGAAAGATTTTATTTGAAGAAATTTTCTAATTTCTTTTTCTTTGTTCTATTAATTCACTCTAATTTCATAATATAAAACATCCTTATAATCAGGCTTAACCCTCGAAATTGGTTTAGCGAAAAATTAAAACAGACTGCGTTGAATATATTAATGCATCTAATTCTCGCTGTAACGTGGGCATTGTAATTAATTTTCATTAAAACCAGTTTTGTATCGTCAGCAGAAAAGTTTCCAAACATAGAAATATTTTTGTCTTATTTCTATGTATATTATACATGCCATTTCAAAATAATTACAATTGAAGTATTTTTTATTGATTTTTCTATGGGCCGCTATGTTAAAACCGAATCTATAAGAAATAACGAAAAATACTCAAAGACATCGAGGCGGATTTTGATGATGTCGTCAATAGATTTTTGAAAAAATAACTATCTATATAAGGGATAGAATACGCTAATTTTGAAAAAGAACATAATATACAGAATTACAGCACCAACCCATAATGTAACTTGTGTAGATCGGTTTCTGTGAATAAATGTCAAACTTAAAACTTAGCGTGGTAAATCGTGTCCCCTCATGATTTTGGTGTTGCTATACCTACATTATATGTTTTTTGTCAAAATTTTCGTATTTTATTTCCTGATTAGGATAATTATTCTTTCAAAAATTTATTGATGACGTTTTAGCTTCATCAAAATCGACTCCGATCTTTGAGTTTTTTTCGTTATTTCTTATAGATTTAACCATAGAGGCCCAGTTAAAATATTCATAAATAAGACTTCAATTGTTATTTTATTGAAAATTGAATAAAAAATATAGTAATTCAAATTATTTTTTTTTTATTCAAAATAAGTTCCACTGGAGAACACTTTTTCAAGGTCACATGGAAGTCAAAATTTTAATCTATTTCTTATTCTATCTATGTACACCGCTTTGCAACGTGTTATCACTGTTTAAAGAGGAAGCAGCGGCAAGAAACTCCCCAGCAACAACGTCTGGTTAAAAAAATTTTTTTCATCATAGTTATTTATATATTATATCAGGCTCTACTGTTTTAAATAAATATAGAAGAGATTATTTTTTAAATAGATATTACAATTACTTCTTAAAGAATGTGAGTAAGTTGTAACGAACAAAAAATATTGTTACCGTCGCAATAATGACATATTAAGAATACCAAGACGTTTCCTAATGGCTGTTTTAGTTTAGTCTCTCCATATATTCAATATACTCTTTGGTTTAGTCAATGGGTGAGGACAGATGTTAGCTTTTAAAGACGTAAAAAGTAAATACCTGCCATTAACTCTTTAATTATGAAATGGTAAATTATGTAAAATTTACCTGGTAGAGCTTAACAATACAAGAAAAATAATTAAAAGGATATTTATTCAGCAGTTTTTGAGATATCCTGTATTTTCGATTGAATTCCTAATAGGATCCTAACTTCCATCTCTATACGGCAAAGACTATATATTTGGGACTCATGTATTATATGATTTTTTTGTGTTTAATTTAAATTTGTATGTATAGTTTATTTTTAGTGAAATGATAGGTAATGATGTATTACATTATATTTGATAAGATGGTAATTTAATTAACATAGACATAGACAACAAATAAATTTAAATATAGCAATAGTTGACGTTTATTATCTTTATAGGCACCCTTAATTTTGTAATACGGTTGTAATATTACAAATTTATTGAATGTAATATTATAAACTGCGCAGCACATCACGAAGATTCAGATTTAATTATATCAAACTCTGGGCTTAATCTGCAAATCAATGTAACTAACTAGACCCAGTTTTAGTTATCAAAATACCCAATGTTATTTTAATGTCGTAATAATTGTACTACATATAGTTGAAATTTCGTTTCATCACCACACACACGTGATTCAATTGACTACTTTTTAGTAACCAAATTATTGTTTATATCTGATGAATATTTTTTATATCTGAAAATAAATAGACACCTTCCAATAAAATATTTAAGTATATAAATTGCTCAAAGCGTTGGCATAATTTAAATTAATTCACGTGTAATTGTCACTTAATATTTTACAGCTGAAACGATGAAATTTTTCGTATTTCAGCCCCTAGTAACTTTTTATATTTTTTACTAACTCAAATACTCAAACGGGACTGAGACTGGTTTTTAAATTTTTTTTTCTATATAATAACTAGGATATACTCGCGACTTCGTCCACGCATCACTTGATATTTTCGCAGGATTTTAACCTATCATTTTAGTAAAAATGTATCCACACAGCAGCTGCAAAGCGCTCCGGGGAAAATTTCCTAGGGATTCCTGTTATAACAAAATCATACATTTTGCTATCGATCAGTGAAAAAATCATATTGGAAAATGATTTTTTTATCTGGCCATTTTCAATATGTCCCAGAAAAATTCCCTCAGGATTCCCAGGATAAAAATTAGCGCAGATTTTATGTCTAAGAATTTGAGAAATCGGCCCAGTCGTTTTTAATATGTAAAAACTACTGGTGTATCCTGAACAAACAGATAAACCGACAAATAGGCAAGAAATATAAAAAAAATATGCAATTTCTCTATCATGTATGAAGTGTATTTCAGCTGTTTTTTTAATAGCTTTAATGAACAAACACGGTATATTCAGAATTTAATAAAATAATTAAGATACTATAGTTGAATCGAATACTTTTTTGCTGACCATATGAAGTGAGTAATCCTCAGTACATATCCACTTTCAGCGTTTACAGTGAATCATGATCCGCTCTCTGAGGACTTATTACGAAATAAAATCTAATTAAGCTATGTACAATTAACGCAAATTCCGGTATTTTCGTCAATTTTTGTTTGTTCTGGAGCTTTTAGAACGTATAAAGCGTTGTTGGTTTGCCTAAAAGCTATTTTTAGACGAAAATTGAAAAAGATTTAAATTGTGAATTGTGTATTTTTTTATTTGGCATTTTTTTCGCAATAAGTAAAAAATGTAACATCTAGGTGTGGAAGAAGAATACTATTGTTAGGTGTGAGCGGGGTACCTACTTGGGATTAGAAGGCAACATCCATACATCATTCATCCGTGCAGGAACGGAAAAAGCATTCAATTTTCTGGGGTGGCCTGTCGTAAGAGGCGACAAAATAGCCCGACTGGATGGCTACCATACCTGGTCTACAGTATGCTGTCATAACAAACTTGAGTTGTGTTCATCAGTGGCCAGGTTCCAGTTTCCCTTAAGAAAGCAGCAGCGCAATTGTAGCACATTTGGTGTTACAAATGTCTATAGACGATGGTGACTTTCCATCAGGTGGGCCGTCAGTCTGACTGCTGAACTCTGAAATATAAAAAAACACCAGGTTTTTAACTAAACGCATTTATTAACTTACACAGCCGAACATGATTCTTCTGCGTAGGATCGCACCTACATGCACAACTAACGTCGCACTGTCCCGATGATGAGATACCTCACTCACAATACCGTCGCCGATATTCTATAGATCAACTCCTGCTACTGCAGTGCTCATCTCCGAATCTTCCGTACGAAGCTCGCTTCTGGATCTCCTCTTAAACTACGCTAAACTCCTCTTTCACTGAACTGCCCATGCAAGCGCTACTTCCAACTCTCTCGTATCGCACTTGTCGCTTCGCTATCTTCAACTGAACTCCCCGATAGGCGCGCCTTACGTTGCTTGTACACCCGGAAGAATCTTCTGGAACCCATAATTTTGATCTTATTTTTGTTATTCTTTTATTTACTATCTATCCCTTCCTATCTATCTACCTCAGTCTTTTCCTTCCAGAATCTTCTACGTTTTTCTAAAAGTTTTACATCGCAGTTTTATGATATGAAAGAAGTTACTCAAAGGTCCTTATTTATGTATCTAGCGGTCCTGGCAGACGTTGTCATGCCTTGAATAATAAAAAATTTGGACCTATTTTATTTAGGTTGACATTTTTAAATTCGTAATATCTTTTGAATGGAAAGCCTGATTTCAAAAATTCTAAAAGAAATCTACAGGTATTGAAACAGTCTTGGAAACGAAATGATTTATTTGGATAGTGAATAGAATAAAGGTATGGATGACATGGTCTGACAGGTACAACATTTCGGTCAACACTTTTTTTTTGCACCAGTTCAGTAGACAGGCAAACACTTGATGGAAAGCGGTTACCATCGCCTATTGACGCTTGAAACACCAAAGGTGCTACAAATGCGCTGCTGCACTCTTGAGGGAGACTGGAACCTGGACACCAATGCTGGAACACATCTCAAGGTTGTTATGGCGACATACTTTAGACCAGAGGTGGTAGCCATCCAGTTGAGCAAATGCCCTACTACCGTAATCATCGCTTGACTGCCCCACCCCTCCGTTCGGGCATTGTTTTATACTAAACTGTATAATATCGACAAAGAGGCCGCGCACGTCTGGCAAGCTTCAACGCAATGCAATAAAAAAAGGGATTAGTTCGACTCTAATGACAGCCGTAAAATAAATACGATAAGAATAGGATGTTTTTAAACTTCAAACACGAAGTAAGCAAAAGAACTCCGAATGCAGGAAAGGCAATAAACTGCGTTTTACGATAGCCAGGTGTGCGTTCTTTCTCGGTATGTAACAATATTTCCAGCATGACTCTACCACATCGTAAAGGTACAACAAAACTATTAAGCACATACGCAACGCTCGATTGCGAACTTTCTGGAGATGAATCGAGTGGAGACTTGGCGAATCCAATTTGAAATGGTTATCTGCGCGAAGTATCAAATAACGGTTATCGGATATTAATGAAATATTGCTCACAGTTTCAAGTTTTGGATTCGAGTTCCAATTGGGGTTAGGTTGGAATGTATCTAAGTGACGACAAGTAGCGGTTTGTCCTATGAATATTTATGTAGTGGAACACGTATAAGTCAATAGACGGCGCTATGCAATAATTGAAGCAAATGTTTCCCGAAATGTACAAAGAATATATACAATTTTTTAACCAGAGTAATATGTAGGTAAAATATAATAGCATAAGCTTCCTCTGAGACGGTGGAGCATTTCTTCTCGCTCCTTCATTGAATCAAACAATCTTAAATTGTGATCGAGAAAGTTTGTGTATGTTTATTACTCTTTCACACAAAAACAACCGAATAGGTTATGATATTTTTTTAAATTGTATGAGTTCAGCAGACAGGTAGAGGGCCCATCTGATGGAAAGCAGTTACCGTTGCCTATGGACATTAGTAACACCAGAGATGCCATCTGCCGTTCTCTAAGAGGGGACTGGACGCTGGCCAATAATGCCGGAGCACAACATAAGATTGTTATGGTGGCATACTTACTTGGATCAAGTGCCAGCCAGCCGTAACACCTAGCTGTGGGCTGTTTTTTCGCCTCTTAGAACTGGCCGCCCAGAGGCAAGAAATATCATTTTTGCTCCGTTCCATTCCATCCGTGAAATGGATAGGATTCTTGTCGGTCTAATCTAGATATTCTGGCTAATCTTTGAAATGGAGGCTTTCACTGGCAGATAGCTGATGTTATAAGGAGTTGACTACTTTTATTTTAGGGTTCCACGAAAAAAAATCCACGCGGAAGAACTCACGGACACAGCTACTCCTCAATATAATAATTTGGAAAGTTATGTTTATTTTCTTGGTTGTATGATGGATACGCTCATTTCGGATTGTAACCATTTGAGTGACTGAGTATAGCTGGCTTGAAAGCTTGTTGAGCGACTTAGGATTTATGAAATAATTAAACAGGTGTCGTTATATCAGAATAAAATATACGTATTTTGTGAATTAAAGAAATAGCGGGCAAAAAATGAGTCGAAGGTTACTCGCTTGATATCAGATATAGTGTAAATTCCATGTAACGTCACTCGATTTAACGACAAACTCCTTTAAGCGTCGAAATCACTTGACTTTGGTTGATTTAGCATACAATGATACACTCTACATAGCATTATGCCCACTCTCAATAACAACAACAATTCATTTGTCAAAATTAATAAAAGCTGCGCATCTGTGTACGTTCTTTTATCGCTTTATTTATGCTAGAATACTAGCATACATACCTATAATAAACTTATTTGTCGGCAACATGCATAACGAAATTTCCAAGTACTTCGTTTATCACCAAGTTGCCTCAATATCACAAGATATGGATAAAATAAGTAAAAAAATACAACAAAATTAAGCACCAAAAAACGTCAGATAAAAATAACAGACTTCTTTCCATTTGACAACAACTCTCTATATCGCCACAAATTTACACTCCCTTCAGTATCGTTATATACACTGTTTTCATAACCATTAGAAGTGTTAAGGAGTTTGCGATCTTGAATTAATTATTTTATGTCAAATTTTCAACGCTAGTATAGATCTACTACTGGTAACGATCGCCCATTGTTTATGACTTACACCAATGACCTTGCAGGATTAAAGTTTGCGAAGCTTAGTAATTACAATATATATCTGTTCGAAGTATAAATTGTCTTTGGATCAGTCTTTAAACTATACTAATACTATAACTGATCTTAATGTACTTAATATCAGTTATTAACGATTTGGAAATTCTTGGTCGATTGAAACTATCCTCTGAAGTAGGTATTTCATTATAGAGATTGTTTTATTAATACACTTCAATTTAACAAGTTTATTTTATTTCTTTAAAACAACAAAGGAGCGTTATACTATACAAAAGGAACATAAGTATGAATCAGTATCATAGATCTCTTGCTGTTGAAACAATTATTTCTTTTAATGCTTTTTAACACTGGTCCTATCTATTTAGTGAACTGGTATTCCTCATATATAATAAAATCGGAAAAGCTTGTTTTCTGATTTTTTTATTGCTGGATTACAGGTGCTCATCTGATGGAAATGGGTTACCTTCGCCTTTGGTTATTTGGGTTGGGTTTACATATATATCCCCGGATGATTTTTACTGGATTATTTTAATGGTTAATGTGTGTAGGAATATATTTAAGACTTATTTATAACAACTGAAATTGGTTTTGAGTGGAAAAAATATATATTCAATTAATTATCGAAGTTTAAAATTCACGACAATGATCTGTTAATTTTGACAATTATAAAGTGTGTATTGACTTTAGAAATATACTCACGTATGGTATGGTGCCGCGGCAGCGGCCGGCGAGTGCCAGAACCGATTGTAACCATTCACTATTTATCTTATATACACACAGTCGGTTAGGTTAGGTGTAAACTACATAAACAACCAAAACTACTTTAACTATCACAACTGCTTTTGTTGTTTTATTTCATTTTTAACAATTTTATGTTGTCTTTTCGGACTATTGTGAATCCTTTTATGTTAAATATTCGATTTTCATTGGATTTTGCAACTTTGGACCTATGATATAAGTGAAATATTAGTGAAAAACAGCAGTGAGGTTAGATTGACAAAAACATTAATAACTCAGGAACTATACATTTCTGCCACATAGGAGTTGCACAAGGGGTAAGTTTTCCTCCCCTCCCCCTCCTCCCCCTCATTACTTATGATTCCGGAGACATATATGTAAATCACACCCGGTTATTTATAACACCAAATGTACTAATGATGTGCTGTTGGCTTCAAACGAAGGGTCGGAACCTGGTCACTGAAGCTGGAACACAATTTAAGGTTCCTATGGCGAAATATTCTAGTCTGAGAATGGCCTATTACGACCGGCTACCAACTGCCGGACTTAGTATTCATTTTACGTTCCCAGTTTTAGGATAGATTATGAATTATTATTTAACAAGTAGTTTAATGTAAGCAGAAGGTCGTAATTCCATAAAACGCGCAAAGTCCGTCACTAAAAGATTCCCGATTGTAGTACACACGTCTTGCTTCGCTCGTGGTTATCGCTCGACTGCTCTACCTTCAATTGGGGCATTGCTTCATACTGCACAGTTGAAATATGTCTACCCGGCCGCGTGGAACGAATTTACTAGAATCAGTTTGTAGTTTAAATCCGAGACACCTGGCTAATGACTGCCATAAAAGATTACAATACAACAATGGACTGTTCTATAGAATAATTAGTAAATGCATGCCAATAAATAAGTAAGCAAACGAAGTAAAAATGCCGAAAGGTAATAAAATGTGTTTTGACAGGTATGCAGGTGTTAATTTGTTTTTGTCGGCGTCTAGGTCGTAACACTATAATCACATTATGAACTATGATGAATAAGTAATAATAGCTTTTATATAATATGGTACTTTAGGTACCTATAAAAATTGACATAACACGCAAAATGATTACACACTCGTAGTGTTGATTGTTAAAATATTCAGTTATACATCTTTGAAGTAGATATAGACGAATTAACCGCGTTATATTTTTAAGTCGTTTATAATATATGTAAATTTTAATCTGTTCTAGCAATAATTATATTTCACAATATGGTTTCTTTATGTCCTGTCGGATGCATCACATTAATCACCGGCAGCTGTGTCGGACTGGACTGCCAGTCTGTCAAGTTGCATGATATGCAAATTAAGGGGCTACTGGGCTAAAACCAACAGATTTAGCACAGAATGATTATTATAGTTAGGGCGTTCTATAGAGCCACGTTTGACATTTGTCAAACTGATTTGAGTAGTTACGTGAACTTCCGATAATTATGTTATTTTTACTAACATAATGTTAAGAATTTGCGGGACTCCAATCAAAATGCCGTCAGAATTATTATAGAGTTTATTATAAATAATAAAAAATATAACCGTACGCAACAAATGCAAACGTAATGCAGAAGGTCGTAATTCAATAAAACGTGCAAAGTCCGTCACTATTAGATTCCCGAAAGTACACACGTCACGCCTGTATCGTAGTTGTAGGTCAACTGACCCCTTCTCTCCATCAGGCCGTCGTTTTATACTTCACAAATGCAAATGTGCCCGCCTGGCAACGTCGGCACAATTTCCTAGAATTAGTTTGTATTTGTAATCCGCAACACATGGCTAATGAATACAATAGGCTGTTCTCCACAATAACTAGAAACGTATGCAAATAAATAAGTGAACAAAAGAAGACGATCATAAAATGATTACAATTAGTTCAAATGGCCATAGGTAATAAAATGTGCTTTTAGAGATCTGTACGTGGCAATTTTCTTTGTCGGGGCCTAAGTTGTAACAATAATTTATAACAGGATTTACTAAATAATTAAAAAATACAATTATAAACTGAACATAAACAAAGTTATAAATAGTATAAGCGATTATAGACTGTGTAACAAATCGCTGCCAGATGGGAGCCTGCCCAGAAGGCTGGCTGCATTGTCGCGCTGTATGGCGATGCTTGTTGGGCGAAATATGAGCCAGCCTTCTAATCACGGGTGGCATGAAAGAGTTTCTTACAAATCTATTTGCCGATAGACCCCACGGACCAAATGTTTCAAACGGCACAAATATGTAACCCCTTTCTAAGGTTCCATATTTGCGCCGTTTGAGAGCTTCAGCTTTTGAAGCTGCGTTGGCAGCCTCTAACTCAGTCATTGGAAGATGTGACGACGCTAGTGTCTACACATGTCGCGTCCCAAACAAACCGCCCATCTTACAAGGAATAAGTGACATACCATCATGCCATCGTCGCGTACCAGGTAAACGTATAATCGATTAGGATACAATTAGATATTGGAATCGATATGGGAAGTCATATATTGCCGAGTCGTTTAAATAAAACTATTTATTTCATAGCCTTTTTTATCTTTAAAACTAGCTGACCTGGCGAAATTTGTACCGCCTTTTTATGAATTCCTAAAAGACCAAAACTGGTCCAGGTGATTAGGAGGATTCTAGAACCCGATCTCAGCGCCACCGACCGGTTCTAACTGTGAATCTAAACCATCCGGGGACCCACTCAAACACACACAACAAATCTCATCAAAATCGGATATATAATAGTTTACGATTCTATAAAGGACATACTGATTTAAATAATACTTTAATTTTTGTTTGTTTATTATTAATTAAGCAATCAAAAATTTGTATCTGTGTGGGAACGGAGAAAGAACATAATTTCCTGCGTTGGGGCGGCCTGTCGTAAGAGGCGACAAAACAACCCACAGCCAGGTGGTAGGGCATTTGCCCGACTGGTTGGCTACCACGCCTAGTCTAAAGCATGTCGCCATAACAACCTTGAGTTGTGTTCCGGCATTGGTGACCAGGTTCCAGTCTCCCTTACGAGAGCAGCTGTGCGTTTGTCGCACCTTCGGTGTTGCAAATTTCTATAGGCGATGGTAACCACTTTCTATCACAGTTGGTCCGTCAGCCTGTCTGCTGAACTCCTGCAATAAAAAATAAAAAAGTACAATTTTTCTTTTATACATGAATGTCCATTTTATTGCATTCATTATTCAAAATAAACGTTGAATTATATCTAATAATCAATAGTTAATGCAAATGATCAACAATGAATCTAATATAATCTTCTCCACTCTAAGTCAGCTCGCTTTAAAATAATTTGACAGATTTAAAACTTTCGCGACTCGATTCGATGTACCTTTTGGTTGGCTGTCGGCCAATAAATTACTTTAAAGTCAAATAAATTTGAAAGTAAATGAAAATGTCTAGTAAATGTGTCTTAGAAACAGTTTCAATTAAGAACTTTTAAATTTGATTTTAAGTAGCCATTTTAAAATCATTATAAAGGTTTTTTACTTATATTAACTAACCCGCGTTAAATTTTAACCTAATTTTTAAGCGACTACAAAAAGATGAAAGTCGTCTATTCGATTGTGTTGTCGACTATTCTTGAGAGTATAATCCACACACACACACTCAGTGACACACACCTACACACACACAATACATTGTTTATTTCTGTTGCAAAAGCACATACAAATGATTTGGGGTTGGGATCTTTTTATTTTTTTTATTGAAAAAAAGCAACAGCGCATATTAATGTTACAAGCTACAGGACTCGATTTAAAATGCCGTTGCAATTACTATAGAGTTTATTAAAACTATACCAACACGTATGACTTAGGTACAAATATAACTAGACGCAATAAGTCCCAATGTAATGCACAATTCAATAACACGTAAAGTCCTCCACTTAAATGTACACACGTCTTGCCTCGCTTTTGTTATCGCTTTGACTGCCCCACCCCTCCGTTTGGGCATTGTTTTGTACTAAACTTCGACGCAAATGCAATTACAACAAGGATTAATTCGACACTAATGACAGCCATAAAACAAGTTCAATAAGTTATAAGTTTTCGGAATAACAATTTAAAAAAAAAGAAAACAAAAGAATTTCTAAATCAAGGAAGGCAATAAACTGGGTTTTACGACGGGCAGGTGTGCGAATTTCTTTGTCGGTATGTAACATTAACAACGAGCGAACTAAAGTTTAAAATGCGATACATTACATATATACATTAGTGAAATAATGATATAGTTACACACATGCATACATACATAATAATAAATAATTAAAATAAATCTAAATAAAATACATTGATGGACACATGTAAAGACATATACCTATATATAGGTATTATACAATAACATTTAAATATACTAAAAACATATTGATATTAACTAAACATATTACTTAGATATATTGTTATTTTTCATATGATGTGGTGGTAATACAGGCTTAGAGTAACGAAACAAGTTAATTGATTTAGTGTTGTAAGTCTTAGCAATTCAAGTAAATATGCTATTGCTGGTATAATTCTTTCCATGAGAAGCTTCTTCTTCTACTAAGTTTTAATATATAAGTATACCTGTGTCAGAAGGACCCGCTCTCAATTAAGTTATGCAATAAGAGATACATGTTATTACAATAATTCTTATACAAATCATTTTTATGTACTGTCGCGGAATGAAAATGTTAATCAAGTTAAAGTCGACCTTTACTTGCCAAGTACAAGAAACAGTACAGCCAACTTTTAAATAAATGTTACAGTAATAGAATACAGAAACCTGAAAAAAGAAACTTGTAATGCTTTCAATGTCAGACACTGAGATTAAGAATAATAATCAAAGAGGATATAATCACTATGCTTAACATTAATGTGGGGATGGTGGCTCGCAAGAAAAACAACACTTTGCGACTTGGTTTTACAATTTGCAGCAATGCCCGTGCGTTATTTTTAGCTTTTCGCAATTGTAATATTAACACCATAGATACAATATTTTAAATAAAACTCAGTGCGTCTTTAGACGTCGTGCGTACGTCGTCTATTCGTTATCTATTGTCTCCTTTCACTTGTCATCTCTTTCACACTATGGACTCATTTAGAAATATCGTCTTACATTCATCGCATCATGCGTTCAAGATACATTATTCCCACATAAATAACAAAACCAATTAAAGGTTTTACAATTCTAAACATCTTAGACAAGTTTGATCGACATAATTTTAAACTTTTTGTCAAACAGTTAAACATATTTTTCAGTGGAACATTCTGTTCTGTGACTTGAAAAGGTAACATGTGCTCGCGGAACGTTAAATGAACAATTTGAAAACTGGCGAACATTTTCATTCCACGACTATATACATATAGTTTTGACCTTTGTATTTGACAATAAATTAACCATGGACGTGACAATGATAGATAAAGACTATCATCGAATAATTATTTCATGCGAACAAATTATCTCTTTTGCGAGTTCGAGTAAATCTTCTCCAACGAGCTGTTTATGGGGAGTTCTCCGGATAAGCTTCCATAGATTATCCGGGACAGTTACAATTTTACTGTTCCACGCGCGCTTTCCCCCGGTCACTGGGTTACCAGCTTTCTTAAAATCACAATAGTTGTAGGATATTCACGATTCATTTTTGTAGAGGTAATTATAACTACTAGTGCTCGCCCGTGGTCGAAACACGACCATGTGGTGGATGGTTGCCGGTTTGTGGAATGAAAGTTAGTTTTTGTAGCACATTTTATATTAAAAAAGGTGTACAATACAAAACATTAATACTGCGCGTAAACATTCTCGGGCGTTCATAGTAACCGCGGCAAGACTGCACCCGCGCGCTGACCGAAACAGACTGTGTACAGCGTTTAGCTGTCTGAACAAGAGGGGCGCGGTAAGGGCGACGCGGGCGGCGAATAACGTAAAAGCGGCTTGCCACGTTTATGTCGCTTAGGCAGCCTGCTGGCCGCTACAACCATAATAATTTGTTGTCAGACTACATATACCTGTATAATCACAGATTTCGCCAAGGTACAATATGCGTGTGTGTGTCAAATACACGGTACTTGTACACATGGGCGTGGTTGTACACATGGGCGGGACTACCATCACCTTGGTAAGCGAGATAAAGTTGTTAGGCCTTACAATAGACAAAAAGCTGACTTTCAATCAACACGTTAGAACTGTTTGTCGTAAGGCCTCAAATATATATAAAAAGCTCGCCGCTGCTGCCAAACTTGAGTGGGATTAAGCCCCGATATAATTAGAACAATTTACATCGCAGTAATTGAGCCAGTAATTATGTATGCCTCCAACGTCTGGGCTCCAGCCGCTGAGAAGATCTCTGTGCAAAGACAACTCAACACCATCCAGAGGGCTTTTGCACAGAAAATCACCAAGTCATATCGTACGGTTTCGCTCAATGCCGCACTTGTATTAGCCGGCCTACTCCCGCTGGACCTTCGGATCAAGGAGGCGGCCCAGCTGTACAATAGTAAAAGAGAGAGGTCAATGCTCGGACAGGATATAGGACAGCTGGAGGAGCGTGTCAGATTTACGCAGACCCCACACCCCGCCACTGAAATGGACGTCTTTTATGAACATCTTGAAGACATGCACTCTAAATCGATGACTAAAAATCTGTTACCGGACGACCAGATTTACACAGATGGTAGTAAAACTGGTGGTTTGGTAGGGGCAGCATATACGCACTGGCGGGGGGGAGTTGAGATCCAGACCAGGGGGTTGAAACTGGAGTCATACTGCACGGTCTTTCAGGCCGAGCTGCTCGCAATATATCAGGCAACTGAATATATATTGGGAAGCAGCTTGGGGCGGGCGGCTGTGTTGAGTGATTCGAGGTCTTCCCTAGACTTGGTCTGCAATCCGGACACGCTCCACCCCCTCGGATTCGCTATTCGAAAGAATTTAGTGAAGCTGAAGGGGAAAGGGTGTGTCACCCAGCTGTATTGGGTCCGAGCTCACGTAGGTATACCTGGCAACGAGCGGGCCGACGAGCTAGTGTAACGAACCCCCTTTTGAGTCTAATGACTATGGAATGACATACTCAAGCCGAAGCATAGAGTGAGAAATAATGAATTTATAAAATAGAAATTAATAAAATTTATTCATAGAATAAATCATGTAATATTGGCCATAAATCGTAATCATCTAGTAGCAGGAACCCTCGTCGCAATACCGTTAACCCTATGTTCACAAGGTAGGTTATATAGGAGTGTCGATCAGAGGACAGGAAGACTCTCAGAGGTTGATGTAAAATATATATATATAATATTGTAGTAATATGTTGTAAGTGTAAAATGCTATGCATTTTTTTATGAGTTATGATAAATGTATTACTCATGATATAAGCTCATCACCTGAGTACGCCCGTGCCTTTATTTTGCCAAAAGATATTCTAATGTAGATTCATAACAAATTATATATTTTTGTGTAAGGCACCCCTCCTAACCACCTCTCTGTTATGCCACCGCATTAGCTATCAGTAAAAGAGCTCATATCGAGATAAAAGAAGAACCTCCAATTTTTAAATTAATATTTATTGAATCAATTATAAACATTATCTAAAACTAGCGTCGGTTCACAACGTACTATTGCTGGCGAGAAGAGCCGACAAGAAACTCCCAGCAGTACGATCTATCCATTTAAAAGAAACCCGTTTGGAGTGCCTTGTGTGTAAAATGAGTTGGAAAAGCCAAAAGACTTAAGCGAACATTTCATCTTAAAGTCACCTTTCCAAAATATCAAATAATATTGTCAATATGAGGAACGTCACCTCAGAGGCCTCCCCTGATGCAGTAATAAGAATATCACAGTAAATTAAAGATAAAGGTTAATTGAAGTTTAAATAGTGATACTCTCTACATCTCGTAAGATTCCCATCCCTAAATTGTCAGAGTAAGAGTTTCAGAATGTCTCTCTATGAATTGTTAGTAAATTTTAAATTAAAGTTTGGCGAGAGACAACTTCACTCATATTATAGATTCCCTTGTCAAAGACAGGTTTCAGGTTTGCCGTGAAAGTTAAAATGAAATTGAAAGTTAAAGTAAATTGGCAAAACCCTACATCCGTCTAATGACCCTAGCACCCAAGAGATGAGAGCATAGTACTGTGACGCACCCAGGGCTAGAGCTCGGTACGGATCTTCTAGGATCTTCTAAATCAAAGACTGGTTCAAGGAATATTTTCATATATTTCTCCACCAAGAAGCTGGTACATCTATTCAGTCCGCGACCCGATACAATTATGATTTTCTTTGTTTTGCGAGGCGTTCGATGTAATTCGAATTTAAAATTTACTTTTTTAATCCAAACGACGACTAAAAAGGTTTTAGTCGTTACATCCCGCGGGCCTCCGAGGAAATTTTCGTCACGGTGAAGTGAGGAAAATTTCCCCTAAACAAAACCCTAAGCTAGCCCCTACCTAAGGCGGGAAAAGTTACAATGTACAAGATGACACTTACTAAGTGCCCAACCAGGACAGTAGTTCCATACGTCCTGACTCCGGCTGACAAAACCCGTCAAAAAGTCAGTCGATCTTGTCAAGTGAGCCCAATGAACAATATTTAAAATTTTGGAAAAGCTAAACTCCTAGCTAAAAATTGACAAACGACCAATAATCAAGCATCGGCACAACTGTTCAATCTGGGAGCTTTAAATTAAAACAAACAATTCCCATAACTGAAAAGAACTCAAAACAAACTTTTTGCATCCTACGCGGACACCCGGAAGCTATGACAGCCTTATGACCGGTTTGCAAGATTGTCGTAAATTCATAACAGCTTGATACAGTGTTCCACAAGATTATAAGCTATTTCCCAATTTGCCCTAACAATTGGCAAAAAAAAATCTTTAAGCCGTTTATCTTGCTCCCATTGCTCCCTTATTGCAGCCGATGTTGACTCGTTGGTCTAGTAGTGGCTCAGCAAGTTGTAGACATGAAACAAAAATAACCATTAAGTACATCTATACACAACAATGTTATAACAAACCTATGTCCCTAACTTCCTATCCAATATTTAATTAATGCAAAGACATATCCACTAATAATAATAACAAAGAGCACATAAGTATTTAATCGAATAAAATTTCACTTAATAGGGACTCTTATAAAAATGTTCCGATTTTGATGAAATTGTAGATCTTTTCCTAGGTGAATGAAATGACCCCCGATAACCTTTTTCAAACGTTTTCCACATTGTTCCTATACCACACTCACAATTTTCTTTCGCCTCATTACCCTTATAAACACTATACTTCGACAAACACGCCCTACACTCGTTTCCAACCAAACCCTTCGTCTGCTTGTTACAAAACCTACACAATCTCACGACCTCTTCTTTCTTCCTTTCGCGAAAAACCATACAACTTCGGCCATACCTTTCAAATCCTTTCTCTTCTCTCTTCACTTCTAATCGTCTATTAAACTTCACTGCGGATTCCTTCACCCGCAAACCTGCTTGCATCTCAGCCTTCTTATACTGCTTGTTCTCCGAAACATCAACATCCCTGTATAACTGCTCACCACAATTCACCATATTATCCTTATTTCGCTGAGCATCCATACGAACAACGTCCTCAATACATACAGAACCCTCATTTCCATTTTTATTATTCTCACAGACCGACGACTGTGATCCCATCAGCTCATTTTCGCTGATCATATCAGTACTAATAATATATGGTTGTTTTTCCCCATCACAACCTACGACAATGTTTGACATATTTCTTATATTCTCTTTGTTACCTGAGAATAACAACATTTCTTTATTTTCAAACAAATTATTCGAATAAACGTATTCATTATTCGACGGTTTACAATCTATATTTTTATCTAACATTAATGAATTTGATGAATAAAAATCAGTATTAACAACCTCTTTCGTAATAAAATTAGCTTTGGCCTTTCCTATTTTGATAAAGCTTAATTCAAAGTCAATGACAGCGTAATTGGAAAATAAAAAGTCTTGTCCTAAAATACAATTTGGACGTAAATTATTTACAACAATAAAATCACATTTAAATAAAACCCTATCTATAGAAAAGTAAAGTGGAATTTTCCCCAAGATTTTCAGTGTGGATCCTTCAACACCATGTAACGTTATACCAGACGAAATTGGCTCAATTTTGTCCTCTTTACGCAACTTGCTAATAACTCGGGAGGAAATAACAGACACGGACGACCCTGTATCCACTAATACTTGAAACTGCTGATCAGCACATTCGACCAAAATAACCGGAGATGAAGAATTTAACTTCAAACCATCTACTGCATATGTCGACCCTTCTGTGCGTTTGTTGGAGTTCAACTGTTGTGAAGGCTTTTGATCACAACGACGTGAAAAATATGAACTTCTAGGCCAATGCCGCTCCTGCCTTGGGTTCGCAGAATAACCAACCCTCGGTGACCAACTGTCTTGTATTCTAATTTGTCCAACGGACTCTATTGTGACAGGCAAACTAATATTTGTGTCGTGTTTTTTATAAATATTATTGTGCTGTATGATTGTTTGTTTTAGTTCATTAATTGATTGAAAACGTTGCAACGACAACATTCTCTTAAATGGCTCGTTACATTTAGCAATAAACTGTGAAATTATTTTGTTCTCATCGGTTATTTTAGCTTTATACGCCAATTATTCTACTTCATATAAAAACTCTAAAATATTTTGGTTGTAGTCATGCCTTACATTATAAAAATCGGCGGCATGATCCCTCTCATGACTGAATTCATTCTTAAATTTCGATACCAAATCTGGAAAGGTCAGCTCGTCCTCGTATATTCTCTTATAAAAAGACAAGGCCGCGCCTTCTAAGTAAGCTGAGAATATAAGAGCTTTACTACCATCGTCCCACTTATTTATGGCGGCGATGATATTGAATTGCGTAAGAAATTCTCCAAAATCACCGTTGATCCCTGAGAATTTTTGCGACATGTTTTAAACAACCAAATAAATATCACCAGATATAGAGAGATCCTGAAGCTCGAAGTGACGAGAAGCTCGTCGCTGCTTCTTCTTCTTCGTCCTCTGCTTGGCTTAGATGTGGCTCGTACACCACTATTGACAGAAATTAATCGTTTTAACTAGTGAATCACTGTTGAAGTAGCACTTCCACCACGATGTGCTATTTCCCGTTTGATACTGCAGTAACCGGTCTTCTCTTCTCAACTTGGAGGGTCAGGCGCCAATCCACCATGTGACGCACCCAGGGCTAGAGCTCGGTACGGATCTTCTAGGATCTTCTAAATCAAAGACTGGTTCAAGGAATATTTTCATATATTTCTCCACCAAGAAGCTGGTACATCTATTCAGTCCGCGACCCGATACAATTATGATTTTCTTTGTTTTGCGAGGCGTTCTATGTAATTCGAATTTAAAATTTACTTTTTTAATCCAAACGACGACTAAAAAGGTTTTAGTCGTTACAGTACTGTAAAAGTAAGTTTTTTATTGAAATTCCCTTGTCAAAGACAGGTTTCAGGTTTGCTGTGAAAGTTAAAATGAAATTGAAAGTTAAAGTAAATTAGCAAAACCTTACATCCGTCTAATGACCCTAGCACCCAAGAGATGAGAGCATAGCACCGTAAAAGTAAAGTTTAAGTTGAATTTAACGTAAAATGGTGATACTCTGCATCAAAGATGCCTTCCTTGGTAACAATACTCAAATGTAAGTATTTTTTTAATCATCCTTTCCAATTCAGTCAAATCCACTTGGCCTAACTACATCTAAGACTCTTATGAAGTCACATATCGTGAAAGAAAATAAATTTTGATACGATTGATCCTCCTGCAACACGGTAGCTCATCCCCCTAACCAGCTAGGGCGTCATCGAGGTGCCCACGCGCCTCCAGGCTGATCCGCGACTTAACTAGTTCCAAACCTTCAATTACCAATTCAGTTAATCTTAATATGTGAAACCATTTTTAGTCTCGTGAATACACATATTATAAAACAAACTAAATTTGCTTAAAAGCTGTACGCGCGGTAATCCTGGATAATTGTCGAATAACCATCCTAGGGTAATTTGTCCCGGTAAGTAAGAAGGTCGTGAATCTCCTTACCCAGAGTTACAAAGACCATAAACCCGGATCCTAGTCAAAACTAACATGGAAACGTTCAATATGTGCTTTCACCCATCTCGTCACTTCAGTTTGTAATAATATTTAAATGCCTATTTTATACACATTTGGTAACAGTAGAGCTGCTTGTTTAAGAAAATATAATTAATCAAAAGAAACCTTTAATAAAAATTTAAATTGTAATCAACAACTCCTTTGCACCAAACAAAGCCAAATGCCAAAGTAGACTCTCTCAACAAGAAAGTATTTAAAATATTAAAATTCAATAAAACTAAATAAACTTTAAATTTTCTAAAGTCAATTAGCCTTCCCATATGGAATGCATGATTGTTGTATAGTGTAATGTTATAGTGTAGTGTTATAAAACCATATATAAATATATACACATATAAAATAGACTAATTAATAAATTATAAATGAAGACTCCGACTTCACAGCCATAGGTCAATAATAATCCCTCGATATCAGAACCAATGAAAACTCATTACGCAGGCTGACTCCAAGCTCACTGAAACAGAAATAATCGGACAATAACAATCAACGCTCCAGCTCTAATCAGCAAACACAACAAGTAAGAACCCATAATCAGGTTCAACAACGTGTGTGCAACAGCAAGACAAGAACTCCTATAAGTCTCCATTGACATATAATTAATCTCCCATAGCAAAGTAACTAATAATCATATTACTTGAAAGAATCATCAAAATCTCCCAATAGTTCCCGGCTATGAAGAAGTAATATTATTTAATTAAGTTTCCTAAGACAATATTATATTTAAGGATCCTTAAATGAAATTAGATTAATACATTTTTATCCGCAAGAGACTATGTATCATAACTCCTAAGTAACGTATTAGCACACAGAGGCTTTATAAATAACCCTTAATCATTTTGTTAACTATGAAACTAAAACAATGTACAAACAATTCTTATCTGTTAATAACGCACAAGTCAATTAAGACATACTTTAAATTAATTCACCCTTATATAGCTCGTTCTCCATACAATATATAAATTAAGGACAGTAATTAATTAAGTTCAAAAATATATAGGACAGTAGATAGTAAACGAGCCTTCCTATCTTTACATAAGATTATGTAAGATTTCATATTAAAGGCTTATGTATTTCTATAACATTTATGCCTAGACAAATTATAGAAACGTTCCTATAATATTATAGTTTTGAAGAAACGGATCTAAGGAACCCTAATTCGTCTAAAGACTACCAGCTAAGTGTAACAAAATCAATGTTACTTATAATATGTACTACTAAGAATAGAAGTTATTTGTAACTACACATTACTAATCAGGCTTTTAAGATTAATTCAAATCGTATGCATACGAACAATTATTATTAAACTACTAATACATTACAAAAGACAAGAATGCGTGGTCACGTTAGAAGAACGTCTGAAAACATAACAAGCAAGATATCAGGTAAGTCTACATGGTTAGTAAAACTATTAATGTATCAAATAAAACATGAAAACTTAGCTTGGTTCTTTGGCGAAATTTATAACATTCGTTTCCGAAATTTACATTGATATTATGATTGATTTATTTTTAACAGCGATTAGTTTATCCATTTAATTCTCAATTAGATTTTCTCCATCTGAAAATATATAAAACACAAATTTTTCCGAGAATTCTTTTCATTGTCTTCCTCTGTCAAAAATCAATATTCAAGTCCTTTCTTTTCTCTGTCAAATTTTTTGAACAAAGAAAAATTCGATTATATCATACAAAGAGATTAGCAGTAAATACATATATTACGCGAAATAAGGAAGGGAATACATTATATGGAGAACAGCCATTCCTTTATAAATAAATAAAAATTAATAGGTGAGAAAATAATAAATACATGATGATGCGTACCGTCACACTAGCAAAGGAGGCAGCAGCTCAGGTGAATACCGCGCCTCAATACGATTGTTGCCCGATTTCTCACTGTAAGAAACAAATAAGGGTGAAAGCGGTGGAGCAGTGGAACGGGAGATATGTCGGAGGGACCACAGCGGGAGTAACAAAGCTTTTTCTACCCACCGTCCAGAGCGCTTTTAAAACCGTTAGGAAGATAACACTTACCCCCATCTGGACACAAATACTGACCGGACACGGCGGGTTCTCAGCATATCTACACAGATTCAAAATAAAAGACAGTCCAGCCTGTTTGTGTGGGCCCGGGGCGGACGAGACGATTCAACACCTGATGCTCGAATGCCCAATAAATGAGGCGCATAGGTGCGACCTGGAAATAGCTACAAAAACAAGGCTGACAGAGGACACAATAAAAGAACTAATTGCAGAAAAGAAATCCAGGCCGCACTTTGAGCGCTTCTGTATGGAAATCGCAAAACCAGCGATAAAAAGGAACAGCACCAGGGGGACGTCGTCTCGCCCTCCTCGGAACCAATAGACAGCCGACGCTCGTCGGCTATATATTAGTGTGCAAACCTATGGAATAATGTATATATATATGTGAGTATGCATGTATGTATATATGTATGCATGTATATGTATGTGTGTATATATATGTGTATGTGTGTGTGTGTAAAATTGTATATATATAATAAGTACAAGTATAGAATTAATAAATATTATTGACTAATTATACATAATTTAAGAAAACAAGGTCCCTGACTATGTTAGGGGTAAACGGGAGCCAGATAGCTCTATAAAAAAAAAAAAAAAAAAAAAATACACGGTACTGTGTGTTATGTTTCTTTTATTGATTTTATGTATTTTATGCATAGTTAAAAATAAATAAGCATTCGTCGCTTCTTCTCCATATATACTTTATGTGTGCGAAATTTCATATTCATCCGTCCGCGCAATTTTCGTAAAAAGGGGTAAGTTTTTGCTTCACGTATTAATATATAAATATATTTTTGGTACTTTGAATGTATGAATGAATATTTATTTGTAGAAATACAGCTGATACTTCTACATAAGATGGTAACAAATTCAATCGAATTCATTCATCAATTTTGATATGGTAATACAAATATTTAGGTACATGACAATCTAAAAAATCATAACGACTCTAAATTCATAAACACAATTGGATTGGTTAAATATTAAATTTAGAATTAAAACAGTGTCAACAAATCAGACAGACTTAGGATACTTTTTATCTCGTTGTAACCGGAAAGTGGCGCTGAGATCGGGTTCTAGAATCCTCCTAATCACCTAGACCGATTTTGGTGATTTTGTTTTTTGAGTGAGTTCCCGGGTGGTTTAGATTCACTATTAGAACCGGTAGGTGGCGCTGGGATCGGGTCCTAGATTTTTATTTTTTCAGATCAGGACAACGTCTACTGGAGCCGCTAGTACTATTATAAAAAAAGAGAAGAAGAATGTGTATTGTGGTTTGAACAAGAGATGGCGATACCATGACTAGACTAAAATAATAAACAGAATAAGCATTCAGTTAATCGTCTCATGTAATTCATGACAGTATTCTGTGAGAGTAAACTATCACACTGATCAAGATAATAGTTGCCTCTACGACGTTAAAAAGATATAAGATTTAGGATTCTTGTTTTTAGCAGCCTGGCATCCCTGACCGGATAAGCAGTATTCCCAAATGTACTGATCGACCATTAACTTTACGAGGTGAGGACTTGATTATTCTTAATTTAAAATAAACACCGCTATTAGGCAATGCTATTATACTACAAACTTTTTTACAAACCTTATAAAAGTAGCGAGTTCAGTACTTGGAACCTTAAAAGTAAGAAAATGTTTCTTTTCAAGGTAAGAGCTTAGTCGCTCTTAATCAATTCAAGTTACCGAAGATCGCGTTGGGTTGAGAAAAAAATGTAGAACACGGCCTAAACAAACAAAAAAACAGTCTGATATTAAAATTAAGGAAGCCACTCTTATCGACTACTTTTCGAGTTTTGCAAACACAAACATATGGAGCAAAATTAAAAAAGCAGAACCCGATTGCAAAGCTACCTGGTTCAGTTGTGAATCTAAACCTTTCACACACTTAAACGCTCAAACGCCAAATTTCATCAAAATTGATCCAGCTGCTTAGGTGATTCAGTGACCTCTATGATATTGTTACGACCTGAACGCCGACAAAAGACAAATTCACACCTGTATACATTTTATTACCTTTTCGGCATTTGGACTTCTTTCGTTTACTTTGAGATTAGAAAAACAGCCCATTGTGTATTCTAATCTTTTATGGTAGTCATTAGCCAGGTGTGGTTCTAGGAAATTCAGACCACGCGGCCGAATAGACATATTGTATTTGTACAGTATAACGCAATGCCCAATTGAGAGATGAGGCACTCAAGCGATAACCACGAGTGGAGCAAGACTTGTGTACATTCGGTAATCTTTTTAGTGACGGACTTTGTGTGTGTTATTGAATCGTGCATTACGTTTGGACCGGTTGTGTTCAGTTATATTTGTACCTGTGTTATACATGTTTGTATAGTTCTAATAAAATATAGTAATTCTAACGGCATTTTAATTCGAGTACTACAACTCGTAACAATATAAAAATTATATAGATGTGTCCTTATGTAAACTCCTGTGGGATAGGTAATCAAAAATTAAGTAAATCTGTGATTACATAAAAGAGAATCTATCCATGTAGGAACGGAGAAAGAATAGAATTTCCTGCGGCCGAGCGGCCTGTCATAAGATGCGACAAAACAACAGACAGTCAGGTGGTAGGGTATTTGCCCGACTGGATGGCAACCTAGGCAAGGCTACCACCCCTGGTTTAAAGTATGTCGCCATAACAACCTTGAGTTGTGTTCCGGCATTAGTAGCCAGGTTCCAGTATCCCTTAAGAGAGCAGCAGCGCATTTGTAGCACCTTTGGTGTTGCAAATGTCCATAGGCGATGTAACCACTTTTCATCAAGTGGGCTGTCTGCCCGTCAGCTGAACTCATGCAATAAAAAATCATTGCCCTTTTGATATTATTATAATTTATAAATATAAACTTCTCGTAACAATTTTCGTAAAGTACGTAATATAACACCGAAAGCTGGTTTGTTTTCTTTCGTCTCTGAAAGGAAAAAAGGACAGTACTTGCGGAGATGCTAATAGCAGTATCGAATTTGGTGCCCGAGGCTTGCTTGATGACCGTAGTGATGGGAATATACTCATAGGTTTATTTGTCGATATTTCAGTTATCTTCTTCTATGTCATTCCTTCAGTGCCGAGGATCGTGACTTTAATAGCAGTGAATAAGTTCTCCTCCACTGAGATCGGTTTTGAGCACGGTGAAGGTGACTTATTGATATGTCCAGCTGGTCAGCAACCTGATCAATGCAGCTATTTGGAGATCTTCCACGAGGTATTGTGCCTTCAACTTTCCCTGTGACCACAAGGCTCTCCATGTCATGTTATCTGGGTTCTTGCGGACTATGAGACCAAAGTATTTCAGTGTCCGTTGTCGGCATACTGCTGATAACCTCTGGTGATCTCCAAGCTCTTCCAGTATGGAGGCATTCGTCTGGCGAGCTGTCCACGGAATTTTTAGCCTTCGACGCCAACACCACATTTCAGTTATAGTAATAAATTATGTAATTCATGTGATTCCCTACAATTTTCGAAGTAGTATAAATAAGTTCCAATTAAGTATTTTTAATTATCCATAATCAACAACACTAGTCACAATGATGAAAGATGACTGTCAGGCGAGTCTTACATTTGAATGCGAAAAAAACAAAGGTTATGGTGTTTGAAAGAGAAGAAACTAGAACGAATGCAAGGATAATGGTCGATGATGTTATGCTGGAACAAGTGAATGAGTTTGTATATCTTGGATGTGCTTTTTGCAGGGAGTGAAGGTACACCGCTGATATAAAAAGAAGAGTGAATTTGGGGAATAGTGTGAATGGAGCGTTAAGTAAACTTATAGGCGCTACGAACCTCAGCCAGAAGGCCCAGCTTGCCATACACAGCGCGGTGCTGGTACCTACGCTCACGTATGGAGGCGAGAATTGGGTATGGAAGAGAGAGCATGAAAGTAGAGTAAACGCGGGCGAGATGCGAGCACTGCGCAAAATCTGCGGAGTGACGCTCGCGGACCGCGTTCGTAATACCGAAGTAAGAAAGAGAGTTGGTCTGAAAGAGAGTGTCGGGGTGAAGGTAAGGAAAGGAATGCTCCGGTGGTTCGGGCATGTGGAAAGAATGTATGATGAAAGATAACTAAACAGATATACAATGCAAAAGTGGATGGATGCAGAAGTTGCGAAAGGCCACGACACACCTTCCATGATCAAATTGATCGTGTACTAGCAGAATGTGATGTCAGGAGCCTTAAGGACAGGCGAGCGTGCATGACAAGAGCTATGAATGTCAAAAAAGCAAGTGAGGTGTGTAAGAATAAGCCTGAATGGCGCTCTGTTGTTCGCGCCTACCCCACAAGGGACCTGGCGTGAAGTTATGTATGTATGTATGCATAACCAACTTGTATCTTTTTATTATTGCAAAGCATGTAAACAAGCAGATGGCCCACCTAATCAAATTATTATGGTTACCGTCGCCTATAGACTTTTGCTAAGGTTATATCTAGTAATATAAATAAACCAGACGAGAAATAGTATCATGTACGATAGGCATATGATAAGTAGCAAGTAAGTAAGGCATTAAACAACAACCCACAGCCAGATGGTAGGGTACTTGCCCGTCTGGGTGGCTACCATCCCTGGTCTAGAGCATGCGGCCATAACAACCTTGAGTTGTTGTACCGGCATTAGTTCCAGTCCCATTTACGAGTGCGGCAGCACATTTGTTGGACCTTTGCTCTTGCAAATGTCCATAGGCGATGGTAACGGCTTTCCATCGGGTGGACTATCTGCCTGTGTGCTGAACATAATAAACAAAAAATAAAAAAGTGCGAATTACCAGGTGTCTCTGGAGCCCTCCAAAAGTGTACCAATATTTTATAATCGTTTTTTTTTTATAATGGCCCGTGTGGCCACGCGTCCCCCTAACGTAGTCAAGGTCTTTGTTTAACTTTTTTGTTTATGATTATTATTATGTAGTCAGACCTTAGCTTATTATAAATTTTAATTTAAAACTAATATCTTGTATAAGATATATATATATATATATATATATATATATATATATATACACACACACATATATATATACATATATATATACATATTATTATATATATTGTGCGGTGTTCTCCAACAAGGACGATAAAACTACCCATCACCTCGTCTTATTGCGTTCTATGGCCTCCTCTACCAGCCGCATGCAGAACCTCTCCAGGTATGGCCTCGAGTCCTTGCCCGAGATCAAATCAAAAATAGTCTCCTCGGTGATCTTAATACGTGTGGCCGTCTCGAGGCCACACCTGAGTTGATCATACATGGGGCACTCGAGCATGAGGTGTTGGATAGTCTCATCGCCCCCACTGTCACATACGCATGCCGGGCTATTTTTTAATTTAAATCGGTGTAAGTAGGCCACGAACCCTCCATGTCCGGTGAATGCTTGGCACCAATATGGCGTTAATTTAACGTCCTTGAGTATGCGGCGTGCCGCGTAAACAGAGGGGAAGAACAACTTCGTGACGCTCGCCGTCTGACCGCCCACGTATTTTCGATCCCACTGCTGGACCGACTCCATCCTAATGGACCGTTTCTGGTAGGAAACGGGACATTTGCTGTACAGAGGGGCCGCATCGAGCTGCGTCGCCGCTTGCCTAGCGAGTTCGTCTGCCCGCTCATTGCCGGGGATGCCGACATGAGCCCGAACCCATAACAGCCGAGCGTTGCACCCTTTCCCTATCAGCTTCGCTAAATTCTGACGAATAGCGAAGCCGAGGGGGTGGAGCGTATCCGGATTACAGACCAAGTCGAGCGAGGACTTGGAATCGTTAATAATCGTTTAACTAGTATTTATTTTGTGTGTGTATGTGTGTGTGTGTGTTTTATTTAATAACAGAATGCCATAATAAAATTATTCGTAATTCAATAAATACAACATATAATATCATTATGAAATAGAATTTAAATATAAACGTATCGATATTTCATAGCATAACATTCCCAGCCCTATTGCTTTCACACGGAAAAAATGTAATATTTTTTCATCCGTTGTCTAATAACGTTTCTAAAATTAGGGATGTCATTCTTTTCATAAAATACAAAGCCGTATTCATCTCTCTGCAGATTTTGAATTGATAAATTGTAATTCATTTCGAAAAGAAAAATATGATGCTTAACATTATTAATCAACGTCCTAAAAGCCTTGTTTCAGAATAATAACTAAAGATATGGAAAAATGAAATAACCACAAAATAACATAGTGTTACGATTTGCAGGACTCGAGTTAAAATGCCGTTGGAATTATTATAGAGTTTATTAGAACTATACCAACACGTACAACACAGATACAAATATATCTGAACACAATTAGTCCAAACGTAATGCACAAATCA
Organism: Dendrolimus pini; assembly: GCA_949752895.1. Lineage (NCBI taxonomy): Eukaryota > Metazoa > Arthropoda > Insecta > Lepidoptera > Lasiocampidae > Dendrolimus > Dendrolimus pini. Next base: position 16,212,437 of record OX457144.1, on the reverse strand, counting down.
ATAACACGCGCAAATTCCATCACTAAATAGATTGCCAAATGTACACAAGTCTTGCTTCGCTTATGTTTATCGCTTGACTGCCACATTTCTCAACTGGAGCATTGCTTTATATTGTACAAATGCAATATGTCTCCTCGGCTGCGTGGACCGAATTTCCTACAATCACACCTGGTTAATGACTACCATAAAATATTACAATACACAATGGGCTGTTTTTCTAATCACAAATTTTAAACACGAAATAAACAAAAGAAGTCTAAATGCCGAAAAGGTATTAAAATGTGTTTCTACAGGGCTGCAGGTGTGAATTTCTCTTTGGTGCCGTCGCTAGGTGCTAACAATAGAAACTATATACTTACCCTTATGGCGTTGCGAGTGCGTTAGAAAGGGATGAATTTATAATCGCAATTGTTATTTACAATGCTTAAAGGCAGGTGATATATCGCTGTTTCGCTTATGTTGCGGCTTCATCTGCATTACTGTGGCCGAATGCGTCTTATTTAAATTGGTAAAAAATAATACCGTTAACGAATATCTTATACTAATATATGAGGCTGAAGAATTTGTTTGCTTGAACACGCTAACCTCAGGAACTACTGGTCTGATTTGAAAAATTCTTTCAGTGTTAGATGTCCTATTTATTGAGGAAGGCTATACGCTATATATCATCACGCTAAGACCAATGGGAGGGGAGCACGAATGAAGAATCTTTCAAAATCGGGGCTTTTTTAACTTACTTATTTTTAACTATTCCACGCGTACAAAGTCGCGGGCAGAAGCTAGTTAGTGTATATACTTTTTAATTTGACGTCATTAATAATGTGTCATTTCAATAACGTCTTAAAAGTTTAACGATAAGTATCGTTACGTTATAAAATATCTGCGTGAAAGGGTCTTCTATATCAGCAACGATATTGCTGTGAATCTGGAAGCCTTTAAAACTAGCCATAACCATTAAGTTAGTCTTACTTTAAGCCTGATTTGCATTAGTTAAGTAGTAGTTAACTTGCAGATAAGACCTTATCATCGTTTGGACAGACATTTGCTTAATCGAGAACTTATTACTTAACCGGGAAAATAACTATTGAAAGGATTATAAGTACTTTATTTGACAGATTCTCATTTTAACCAACCACTTAACTTGACGGCCTCTGTGGTTGAGCGGGCTAAGCCTTTGCCGGCCTACCTCACTTTAACGAGGCAGAGGTTCCGGGCTCGATTCCTGGTATAGTAAATTTCGGAAACGTATTTTCTCCGTTATTTACTATGATCTGGGTGTCTGGGATCGGCCCCAGAGTAGTCCGTTGTATATTACCCTTAACACAAGCCTAACTTGCTTAATTTGGGAATATAAAATATGTGTGTTTATCTGCCGATAAAAAAAAAAAAAACTTAACTAATGCAATGTAAATCAGGCTTTAGAAATGGACAGTGCCAATTTTAAATACAGTAGTAGTAGTATTAGAATCAAATTATGAATTATGTGGGGATTTATTTATGTTGTGTGGTGTATCTATTATGGTTTCCCCGTTGGAAACCATTAGGCACCACTGGCGAGAGCCCGTGGCTCATTCGCCGTGAGGGTAGTACAAAATATGACCACGAGTTGTTATACTCTTGCAGTATACTAATTTCTTAATTGTTCCTAATTTAACTTGTATATATACAGAAAGAAACCTTATCGTTTGCGTGATGTGCACAACAGTATTCTAATCAATATTAAATATTATATTTATACGTTTATGAGATTGGGCATTTTTGTTGATTTTTAGACAAATGAAAAAGTTATGCCAATCTTATCGCCAACTCTAACACCGATATCATCTTTCTGTATTTACAAAGCATCGCGTTCATGTAATAACCATAGTCTTTAGCTGTGCTAAATTATACATCAATAAATTGGTGGATGAAACGTGACGCAACAAATTACAACCACATGTCTAGTTGACTTCTCACTCATCTGAAACAATACATATCTACTCGTAAGACTTCTTATTTCACTTTCACTCAGGTATACTGCAGTTGTTCTACTATATATTAATTAAAGAGCTTACTCAATTAGCTTACTTACTCGGTTCACTCACTCGGCTCCTCAGTCGGCTCACTCATTTAGTTCACTGACCCAGTTACTCAGCTTACTTACGTGTGTTTGTCTGCCGATTATTATTATTATTCACATATATATTTATTATCCAAATCTTTTACATTTTTTTTATAAATATCTTATAAAATATATATATATACATTTATTTATAAAAAAAATATAAAAAACTGATCTTCGCCGGCAGTGGGGCCTCGGGTCCAGACTACCGGTGGTTAAGGCTCCAGACACAGGAATCTCCTCACAATACGGGCCGTGTCCAACAAAGCTGCCTTTTGCATCCGACCCTTCAACCAGATACCAAGCGAGAGCCTTTCAAGGTGGCGGTCAAGGCTCTTCGCTATTAATTATTATTATTCACTTCCTCAGCTTTTATTTTACCACGATGTGTATAGATTTAGTTATTGTTCTAACTGTTGTAGGTAACTGTGTGCGGTTAAAATCCTCTTAGCCTGTGGTCTTACCTGTGTCATCGTAATAAGACCCAGTCATGCTAAAATTCACCAATTATATTAAATTGATTTCTCACTCGCCGGCGATTAAGGGTTCCCTCCCTCACACTTCTTCGACGTTTGTAAGTGGACCACTATACATAGCGGCATAAAAGAAGGATGCCACATGTATGCAAGATGTAAAACGAACTCCTTCCTTTAATGAGGAGGATACTCCCAGAGCGCCACAATGTGGCACTCGTCAAAAAGGTTTTAAACGAATATTTGAAATGTTAAATTTGTAGGCAACGTATCCCTGAGTGTTGCCAATATCCATGAACAACAAACTGGTTACACGCAGATGGATTGGTTATGAATTTGCCCACAAGCAGACATAAAAAAGGGAATATTAGATTTAAAATTTTAGTTTTAATAAGTAGTAAAAGTTTGTTCCCCCAACTCCAGAGCTACCAGACACGCTAGGGAAATTCATTATCCCCGATAAAAATTTAATATACATAGTATATTAATATGTCACATTATGTGTGTAACGGGGACTGTTCCGAAGAACTGTTTAGAATGGTGCCTTCGTCCTCTTTCTACCATCGCACCGCTCACCATCGGTTGATAGTTCACCTCCACTTCCTTGAGCCGCTTCGCTCATGTACGCAACGGTTCTGTAGAAAGTTTTTTCTAAATTAAATTCTAAACTAAATTTCTTCGAATCCGGCAGCGCGTTGTTGACATATCTGATGTTGCAAACGTCCCTAGGTAACCGCTTTCCACCAGGTGGGCCATCAGCGTGTTTACTGAACTCCATCTATAAAAAAAAACATTCCAGACATTATGGAGTGAATGACTCATTCGTCAAAACTCGGCCTCTACTCCAGAATCATTTGCTCATAATTAACTATAACAGCAAATAAAGGATATTCCATATAATGAGTAAATTATTGTTGTTACATTCATATCAAGAAACGTGAAATTGTATGTTAAATTTGGTGGGAAAAAATTAAAGACTCCGTACCGTTGGGTTCGTGGTCTAAAGTAAAATCGCTATAATATGTTTTTAATATTACTTGCAATACCCGAAAATCTACAATGCGCCTTCATGAATGTTAGTTCGCGTGAGTCCCGCTTATTACATCTGAATGAGATGGCATGCGAATTTGGATAGCAGCCGAGTGATAGCGCAATACTTCTCTCAGCTCTGCACGTATAATTATTTCCCCGCAATAGAATAGAATGGACGCGTACGAACTTCATGGATGCATTTATAATTTATTCGACATCATATTATGTTATTTATTTATTTACTATTATTGTGTGTGTTAGTCACGTGTTGCTTAGTAGCACTTTTTTGTCCTGCGCTTCTTATGTTAAAAATTGGATTTGTTCTTTTTATTTTCGCTTTTTAAAAACTATTTAAAAGAATACTGATATGTTAATCCAGTTAAAATGAATACTAACACATAAAAATTAAAATATGATGAGAGTCATTTTTTACCTAATAATATGAAAATAGGTAGATGTTTTCTCTTGGACAGTGTCAATTATATACGTGATCATTCATGCATGCTCTTTGCCGACCAGGCAAACGGATGCTATATGCAGTATGCGACTCATGGCCGGTTCCTAGATTTTACTATTGAATCACTTATACCATCGGTTGAATTTTGTCTTTACTTGTATGGAGCTTATGTAAAAAACTTAATCGCTTTTAAGGCAAATGAACGTTTGATAAGATAACAAATACTATAAATGGTAACGGGCTATTATTGTGCGATCGTTTTCTCAACCGTGTGTTGCGGTAGTGATTCCAGATGTTATAATCTGGCTAGCGGCATATTGCACTGCATACTGTAGTAGGCCGGACTTTCTTTTTGTTAACGCAGTGAAACGTTTTTTCTTGCAACACACAATCGGGCCCAGAATACGGGAGGAGGCCAAACGCAATGCCTAGTGCCGCCTGCACGAGTGCGTCTGGGATTCTTATACCTGACGGCACCGGTACCTCTTCCAATAAATGAAGAAGCCAATGAACTACTCACTACTAAAACTACCTGCATCCCGAAGATAAATCACATAGTTACGAACGTTAGAACGCCACAGGATATAGGATAGAGTCATTGCACTGTGACGTTCTAGTGTGCCAGATTGGTACAAACCCAGGGAAGCAGGGCTGTATTAAAGTACTACGCAAAACAGAAGTGAAGTTTCAATAATACCCCCGTAAACAGTGGCCTCTACCACGGAATCGTGGAAGTTCAGTATAAAACGGCGTCTTAGAGCCCCCGTCTGTGGACGGCGGACGAAGGTCGTATGCATTGTTCTCTCCCCTCTCCATCTCGGCGGCCTTCTTTTGAGTCACTACTAACTCACACGGCTAGACAACTGTTCTTTTTTTATAATGAATAGGTTCGCGTTTGACTGCGCATGACAATGCAGCTGATGTCAGGTGGTAATGCAGTCTAAGGTGGAGCACGCTTACCTAAAAGATACCTGTTCACGCGAGACTTGAAGACGCCTAGATTGTTCGGACTGCAACTAACCGTATAGGTATTGCATATGAGTTCTAAGGATCTTTTTCATCAAAAATACATAATAAAATACAAGGAGCTATAATCGCTCATATCTCGTACTCTATACTAAACAACGTACGTATTCGCAGGAACAGAAACGGAATTTCTCTCAGCAGACAGGTTGTCACATAAATTCAATTTCGTACGGGGGGCCTAAATGAAGAGACGTTATTTCAAATTGGTGTTGTTACAAAAACCCCCATCTGATAGATATTGCTGACAATCTCATTTCGGATGCGAAACTATCGGTCCGGGATAGCTTTGATTTTGTACGTCAAAAAGCGCACGTACCGTAAAACAATTACTTAAACCACTGTAAGTTAGCGGAGTGTAAATATTTTATTGATGAAACTAGATGTGCGAAATATAAATTATATGACTATCTATACTACAATATTATAAATTTGGATGATTGTATAGTAGGGTAATCCAAATGGGGTGAAGGCTTGGAGGAGCGAGAGAGATGGAATGCTAGTCCGTCAAATTCAAAAGTTTTTATTCAAAATAAGTTCCACTGGAGAACACTTCTTGAAGGTCATACATATAGGTTAAAATCTAATTTTACTTCCTAATAGAAGTGCACGATATATATCGATATTAAATAAAATATCGATATATGTACACGATATATCGATTCTACCCGATATTATCGAATAATCTAGTATCGATATGTACAATCGATACATTTTATCCGATACATCAAATATCGGTAGAAATTATAGAATAAAGTTTTACTTTTTTAAACTGATTTATGGTTGGTAACTTGAGTAAAAATAAAACGTAAAACCCTGAATTATTGAATAACTAGCCTTCCCAGTAACGAAAGTTTCGTTGTTAACAAAATACTCTAAATGACTTCAAATTAAACTCCACTACATATCTAACCTACAATGTATATTCGTCTCAACAGCTAAGGAGCGATTTCTGAGTTTCTCCAATAAACTCTCAGTTTTATTTTTTTGTATATTTTCAGCGCTGGTCGATTATGAGATATACTAATGAAATGATTCGATTATAAAATAAGTAAGCTACTAATTTCATAATCAATTTTCAATATAAATATTCGAAAATAATTCGATTATGACATTAGTCATAATCGCCCCCCGCTAAACAACATACTACTCCTACTCTTAGTAAGGGCAGCACTAGTATTAAAAATGGTATAATCTGTGTCTGTGGGTACTCGTTTCGGTCTCAGTACAAAATAACTTACAAATAAAAGCTATCTGTTTTGATTGTTTTGTTTGATACATTTTACGAAATGTAAATACAGTTATATAAAAACTAACTAATAAAAATAAATAGCACAATATATAAAAGCGGCTACAATTCAATTGTATAGAAGAAGCAAGCTGTGGCAATAAATTGATTACCTGTTTTATATATTACATTTTAATTTAAATTTTGTTTAAGCAAGGTCTCGACAAAAAGTATTGGGAATTATAAATAATTAAACTTGATTTGTTTCTTATTCCCAGCTATTTTTACTTATATCAACCTGATCCCTATCAAATACTTAATATTAAAAACTAACTAAGTAAAAAAAATTACATTTTGTTACGATATATCGAAGATATCGATATATTTCTACGATATATCGCAAAGTATCGATACAACATTACGATATATTATATCGAAAATAATATCGATATTTTTTTTGTATGAACATCCCTACTTCCTAATTACTACTTACTTCGTCTCAAAGGAAGATCTTCGATACTGTTATTATGCCTCGTAATCTTAAGCTCAACTACTATTGTTAGAAATTTGTATATATTCAAAGTACGTTGTCAGGAATCTTTTGCGACTTCAATTATTGCACAGCGCCATCTATTGGCTTGTAAGTGTTACACTACAGTTGTTTGTTGCGTAATCACATAAGAACGGCTGAACGGATCTGCATGAATTTGGCACATAGATAGATTTTAGCTCGATTATAGTTATAATGAGCATATTATTACAATTACCACGTGCTAACGGTGAAGGAAAATATCGCGATGAAACCTGTAGATTGAAATAACCGATGTGTCAAACTCACCAAGCGTGGCGGGATATACTGTCCGTTCTCTTACAAAGTAGGTTCGAGCCCAACAGTGGGACTTTTATCAGCTGTTGTTACCATTATAAGTCATATCAAACGGTGGCACTTCACTTAGCCGGTATTTGATTAGTTCGCTCAAAAAGAGCCATGTGCAGGGGAGAATATTCGCTGTATTTGCTTTGTTTGTACAAATAAGGCAAATAACGCTAATAGCAAAAAACGCGTTTCCATCGACAGTCGTTTTTAATAACACAACAAAGGACTCAAATTAGCCGAATATTTGCCGCGATCGTCTCCACTTGGTTTGCTCACTAGCGTCATTGCAGCCGTCGCGTTTAAATGTGTTCTTTATAAAACTTTTAAAACTAACACTTTGAAAGAAATGATCCTGTTGCGGACTGACTCGCCCGCCGGAGCACACTTTCTCTCCAAGTCCCGCATACCGCCGACGCCTATAGCTGGCACAGTTAGCAGCTAGGCGTTGGACGGAACGTGGGATATAGAAACGGCCCTGGAGCAGTGTTGCCACTTTAGCCACTTTATAGCTAGATCTAGCCACATTATCGAAATAGTTAGCTACAAAGAAAAAAATTTGGTAGCTAAATTTTTTAGCCACCATTTCTAGCTACTTTTATACAAGTACCTATTGAACGTAACACTAATTGAATCAATTTGTAATGTAATAAAATGTTCGTAGGCGCATTCAGACTGTTAACTTTAATGAAAGTTTTTGGTAAGTTTTTCAGTTACGAGAAAATATCCCCAAAATTGTCGATGTGTAATCTTGTCAGATTTGGGGATTCCTTTCAATTCAAGGGGCAACTCCCAGGGGCCTCGAATTAAAATGTAGGTTGGTTCGTTGCGTGTGGTACAACAGCATTGAGTGCATTGCGCATTGAGCTACTTTGCGATTTTCGTTTACTTAGATTTGTTATGTAGCGTGAATTTTGTGTTTGCATCATGGAAATGCCTTTTAATTACATTGTCTTTAGAACAAAACGTGTATTCCAAATTTAAGCTCAATCGGACACTGAGAAGTGGGTTAAATTTAGCTTGCAAGATTTGACCCACACTAACTAAAACAGCAAGTTAAACAAAAGCTTGTAATAAAAGGAAAATAGTAAAATTATCCTACGTTTTTTTTTCGTTTAGCCACTTTTGGCATCAATTTCTTCCAATCTAGCAACATTCTGTCTTAAATTTAGCAACTTTTTCTTTGGGCAAGGTGGCAACACTGCCCTGGAGGCCAGAAATACTGACATGCTCACATACGACACTCAATCGGACTCTCTACTCTCTTTCATCATTATATTATCTGTAACTCGCTATGTAGTTTTAATTTATTTGTAAAAAACGAAATAATAAGTCATACAGTCCACATGGAGTTTTATTTGGAAAAAGCAACTGCCATCAAAAGATTATTTTCCATTCTTTTTAACACTATATAATAATTTGTCTGTATTTCAATTAAAAAACCAAGGTCTTTTACATTTGTTTAGATACAGTACAGAAAGCGAAACACATAAAATCCTATTCTCGTAACAAACATGAGTTTACGAGCTACTTTCGCTAATGGAAAAGTATTCGTTTTCAGTTTAAAAATTAAGATTTCCATTTATGTATTGAATTAAAACTTGTTAGAACATTTTTAAACTGGCACTCAGAGTACTTTATAGATGTTTAATTTATGAAGAGAATATTTGGCAGGAATTGTATAGGTAATGTTTTGATTTGAGTGTCTGAAAGTTTATATCGAAATATTATTTTTTGCAAAAAAGAAAATTCCAAGAGTAACTTAAGAGCACAATTTTTATTTATTTTTATTATTTTTATCTTGAAATCGAAGTATAACATAAACATTCTTAATATTGGTAGCAGTTGCTTCTTCCAAATTTAATAGTATTCTTGAATTTCATCTCTCCTCATTACATTCAAAGCTACTTGAATTCTTTATATATAAAAATTAATGTTTGTCTGTATGTCCTTTATGGAATCGTAAACTATACATTTGATCATGTGCTGTTCTTTAGCAAAGTTGTTGTGCATGAGCCAGAGAAGGTATCTGAGTTGGTCACAATTGAACCCGGTAGGTGGCGCTGCTGTCGGCATATTGATTGAAACTTTTCCGGATAGAACGACGTCTGCCGGGACAGCTAGTTATATATATATATATATATATATATATATATATATATATATGTGTGTGTGTGTGTGTGTATGTATATATATATATATATAATCCGTGCATAAACGAAGAAATAACACAATTTCCTGCGGCTGGGTGGCCTGTCGTAAGAGGCGACAAAACAACCATCAGCAGGTGTTAGGGCGTTAGTCCGTCTGAATACCACTTCTGGTCTAGAGTATGTCGCCATAACAACCTTGAGTATCGGTATTAGTAGCCCGGCTCCAGTCTCCTTTTAGAGAGAACCAGCACTTTTGTTGCACCTTTACTGTTGCAAAAGTTTATAGGCAAACAAACATCCCAAACAAACTTACTGCCATTTTATACTTATACGTATAGAACACCCGACCTCAAAGCGACATAATCGTTTAGAAAAACAACCGTAAATACTGCCCATATAAACAAAGCGAAATACCGGTCTTTTTCGTTTAAAGAGCCCCAATTCAAGATAAAACGCTCTCAAGTTATGATGGAGGGAACTGTTTATCTATTTTTTTATAGACCCTTAAAATAATTCTATTTTTATGGGCGTAGGTTTAATTATCTTGAAAGTTATTGCCTTCTTTATCTCAAACTGACATTTTAATGGCCACAAAACCTTATTATATTCGGCCATTGAAACTGCTCATAAGTAATTGGGATTGTTCACTTTTTTCAATCTAGTCAAAAACCATTTCGAGGAATAGTGTCCCTAATCATTTCTGTCTAATTAAAATTCCAAAAAACGTACGATCTTCTTGTATTTTGTAAGAAATGTGTTTGACCTTTATTTGACCTTACTATATCCAATCAGGTGGGCCGTCGTTTGCCTGCTTCAGGTGTAAAAAAAATCTAGCTGTACATTATTTGATTTAAGTTCTGTAGCATGGATTTTTCCCTAAAGACCACTTTAAAAAATTTAACGATAACTATAGAAAATAATAATGGTTGAACACGAAAAATTATAAGCCTAGCGACAAAAAACACTAAAATGATCACGATACGTAATGAGTAATGACAGTGACATTTAAATAGTAGTAGCACAGATACTATGATTAGTAAGTTTTATTATTTTTGTTTTCTAGGCAAAGAAATCAATGTAAACTTGTCCCTTATGACGTCATCGGAGAAATAACTTTAAAATCGAATTATAAAAAACTAACGCTTAAAATACAAAAATATTCAAATTAGTATCTTAAAATACCCTATTTTACGTAATAAAAATATAAAATCAGAGGGTAATTTTTTGTGAACAATCCCCATTGGCATCATCCAAAAGAAAACAAAAATTAATAAGGGTATCTGTAAAAGAACAAAGGTATTCGACATACCTCGCAAAAGTAGCAAGATGTAGTGGCAATTGATTGATTATGTATATCGGATAGATGGCCGATGGAGCAAATTAACTAAATATTAAAAAAAAGTCTCTTGCTAAAAAAAGGATACTACAGATTTGAAGAATACTTAAATGACAAAACTTCATTTACATAGCAGCTCGCTCCAACCTCTATAAACAATACAAATTACATTTCTCTTGGATAAAAAAGACCATGGAAACCAATTTCATTAGGTTTCCTTCTTTGCCAGTTTTGGGGCATTAAAAAACAAACGTGTGCGTCTCGGGACGCTCGAAAGGAGTGATAACTTAATCTAATCTAAGTTGAACTATTTAATATTGAAATGGTTTAACTTGAGAAAAGCTTAGGTTAATACTGAAATTTTATATATATTAATATGATAATGTAAGGAATGATTGTTTATTAATAAAAACTTTTATTGATCATAAAATATATTTTATTCTTAGTTACAATTCTTGAATATGTACATTATTAGTATCATTATTTAATCTTATTACCGAAATACGGCTGGCGCTGTGGGTTAGAATGAGAGAGGAGGAACCTGCCTACTGCTACCGTAGAGAGAAAGAGAAACCAGACATACTGGCTCGGTAACGCGTTACGTAACAAAGGGGTTTGCCCTCCCTTAAGAAGTTATTCGACCCCTCTGCGGTTGAGCGGACTAAGCCGGCCTACCTCACTGCAACGTAGAGGCTCTGGGTTCGATTTCTGGTATAGTAAATTTCGGAAACGCGTTTTCTCCGTTATTTACGATGGTCTGGGTGTCTGGGATCGGCCCCAGAGTGGTCCGTTGTGTATTACCCATAACACAAGCGTAACTTGCTTAATTTGGGGATATACAATATGTGTGTTTGTCTGCCGATTATTATTATTAAGTTATCACTTCAAAATCAGAATATAATGAATAAACATAGACAAAGTCACGGGTGTTAGTATGTTGATAAACTGGAAAAAGCATTACCTTAATTAGCATTAAGACGCGCCCTTGTCGTCTTTAATATCACGTCGGACCAATAAGCAAAATCTCATTTGTGTACAACAAAATACGTAATAAGAATTTGCTTTATGAATTGTGACAAAGAATGAGCAATTTTCTTTATTACATGAGATGGTATATTTCCTTCTTATATTAATACTGTTTCGAGTGCTTAACTCGAATTAAAATGCCGTTGGAATTACTAAAGATTTTGTAGGAACTGTACAAACAAACAAGTATGACAGTAGTACAAATATAACTGAGCACAATGTAGCTTACGTAATACAGAAGGTCGTGATTCAATAAAACGCGCAAAGTCCGTCACTATTACATTCCCGATTGTACACACGTCACGCCTTGATCGTCGTTGTCGCTCAACTGCCCCCCTCTCTCCATCAGGCCGTCGTTTTAGATTTCACAAATGCAACAATCCGCAACACCTGGCTAATGATGCTAATGAGCAAGTACAAAAGGACAATAGGCTATTCTCCACAATAATTAGAAACGTATGCCAATAAATAAGTGAACAAAAGAAGACGATCATAAAATAATTACAACTATAGTACAATTATTTTCTCCGTGCAGTTTGGATCATAAATAATCGGAGCGGTGAAGCGAGTATTTCGCTCTCTCTTCCACTCACGGGCCTTATGGGCGGGCATAGTGATGCGCATTATTGTTGTCGATAAGCGTTATCGATAATGTATTTAGTTTTGTCATTTTGTGGGTTAGTAATAGAATGAAAAAGAAAAATAGATAAAACAACGTATTTATTAAAATAAGATTAATAATGATTTAAAATAAATTATTAATTAGGTATCTATGTATTAAAAAACTATAAGTACAAAAGTTTAGAATGTAACACGTTATATTAAAAATAAATATAATTACTTATATCTAAGTTTAAAATTAACAGCAAAAAAGATAATAATGATTTTTATAAGAATGATAATCTTTCTTTGATAAGAATGAGTTTTTATCGATAATGGCGTTGCGCCCGCGCAACATGCTCACCGCCTCAGCCGGGGTGAGGCCAAGCTTTGATTTATGACCCAAATTGCACGGAGAAAATAATTCTACTATAGTTCAAATGCCGACAGGTAATAAAATATGCTTTTACAGATCTGTACGTGGAATTTGTTTTTGTCGGCGCCTAGGTTGTAACAATATATTGTGCCGAAACCAAATAAATGGGTGGAAGTAAATGAAAAGAGAGATAAACGCCCTCAAATATCCAAAAATTAATTTCAAGTATAACGTAGTCTTAAACTGTTTGTTACTTACTGTTGAGATTATTTATCATGCCGCGATTTGTCGCTGACAGCCGCCGGACTACGCTAAGTAGATTTATTAAACTCTCTGTAATTAATTTTCTTAATTTAAGTACTCTATATTTAAATACAAAAAGATTAATTTATGTCATACACAGTGATAAGGTATTCGTAATTACGTCGCTCTACAATTTCTTTATGCTTTCTGTTGGCAGCAATTGCAGCAATCTCTATCTGTATTATAATAAATATGTAAATGGATCGAGTTTGTACAGTGTGTTTAAAAGTGTTTTTTTTAAACGTGAATGGAAAAAGAGTACTGTTACAACCTTGGCGCCGACAAAGACAAATTCCACGTACAGATTTGAAGAAACAAATTTATTACTCATTGATTGATTTGTAGAAATCATTATTCAGGCGTTACGGATTACGTCGACTACGATAAGGGCACATTTGTATTTGTGAGGTATAAAACGACGGCCTGGTGGGGGAATGGGGCATTGGAGCGACAACCACGGCCAAGGCGAGACGTGTGTACATTCGGGAATCTTATAGTGACGGACTTCAAAATACGACCTTCTGCATTACGTCTGGACTTGTTGTGTTCTGTTATATTTGTACCTGCGTTAAACGTTTGTATTACGTTTGTATAGTTCTAATAAACTCTATAGCAATTCTAACGGAATTTTAATTATAGTCCCGCTACACTTGTAACAATACAAAAGATTATAAATTAAACTGAAAATCGCGCAATGGACCGAAGACTGTAATATTCCTATACAATTTATTATAACGTGTTTCTCTCAAGACTATTATATTAAATTAGGCTATATATGGGAATTGTAGAATCAACAGTTTCATAGTCTCACAGTGTGTCTTGCCTATGTTCGCAAATTTCGAAGCACTGTTAAGGATTAACTATATATATTGGTTAAATATCAATAAAAATTGTTTTCTTCCAGGATCTGATAACAATACTTTTCCGTGTGAAAGGGTACCTTATATATCAGCTTTTACAAACACTTCGTTATGGCAACATGAGTACGGGTTTCGTTCGACTAAAAGCCTTTGAAAATGGTAAAATGTGAAAAAAAAATATAGTAGAATGAAACCCATTGGAAAAGGAAGATAATATAAAATAATATTGAAATCCCTAAGCTTTTCTCAAGTTAAATAGAAAAGCTAAGGTGATTACTTAAATTTTATGTATATTAATATTATACATAATCCAAGAAGTTATTTATTAATAAAATCTTTTATTGATTATAAAATATATTTTATTCTTAGTTACAATTCTTGAATAGAATGTTAGATGAAGATGAAGATGAAGAATAGAATACACAACATTAGAATGTTGTGTATATACATTATTAGTATCATTATTTAATCTAATTACCGAAATATGGCTAGCGCTGTGAGTTAGAATGCCGTAAGCGTGAGAGAAAGGGAAGCCAGACAGACTAGCACTGTAACGCGTTACGTAACGAAGCGATTTACCCTTCCATAAGACGTAAAAATAAAAGGAAAAATAATTTACGGGCAATCTTAAATGAGTGAGTTTTTAAGGGTAAAAAATGGTTTATCTTGTTTTCTGGCAAGGCCTATGGAAAAAATTGAATAAAAACTCTTTGTGGCACTCGGGGACTGCCGCGGTAAAGCTATTGTATAGCATTTTTTATCAACTTATGCAATTATAATTATTTATTTATTGAAGTGAAACTTCTATATAGAGGGGGTCTTACGATTTTTCGCTCACGAAAAGATGTCACGGTCACGTGGTCACCGTCACTAATTCTTACATTTTTAAACTCGTGATATCTTTCGAATGGAATGTCCAAATTGAATAATTCAAAAAGTTATATAAAAGTATTGAAGCAGTCTTGAATATGAAGTAATTTATTTTGATAAGGATTAATACCAAGAAACAAATAAAGGGCATTTTCTAGCGGCGGCATTTTAATTAAAATTTTAAAATAAAAGAACACTTATTGTGGCATAATTATAATAGTTAGATATATGATGTCGCGACATTTTTTGTAAATAATGATGTGTTCTACAAACGTAGTACGTTATTTTATTCTATCATCAATAGTTTTCGCAGCGCAAGCGATTTAAGGAAAAAATAATCACCTTGGGTATAATTATTGGAGTTTTAGTAAGGATCCCATTTTTTTTTTGTAAATATAATATAGCCTATGCCACCCAGGAATAGCGTAGCTTGCCAACAGTGAAAATATTTTTCAAATCGGTTCAGTAGTTTCGGAGCCTCTTCATCAAAACTGAGCAAACGAAATATATTTGAATGATTTTTTTGGAAATATTTTTCTGTTAACATAATTTGAGGTTCGAATGAAGATTGATGCCGAAACATGCGCATTTGTTAAGAGCCTGTATATTACTATATTAATTCAAATCGGTGTTTCACTTTTTTTTTTTTTGAGGCGAGAGAAAATGCTTAACCGATTTACGCACTCTCTGGGCCGTCACTAGGAAACGGCACGCATCCATCGGGGGCGATAACACTAGCAATTGTATGCTTTGTTTGTGCTTCGTCCGCGATGGATTACACAGAGGAGTGTGGAAGACTCAGAGCGATGCCGCACGGGCGAGCAACCTCAATACCCACTAAAAACCCCCTCCTCCCTGTTGACCCTGCGCTTTTGTTTGTGTTGGAAAGTCTGAGATGTAGAACATAGTTACTCAACAGTCGATCCAGCGCCATAAAGTGCCTGGAGTGTGCCCTGGGAGAACACACCCCACTTCGAGACGGGGGCAGATGAATCCCTTGCGTTACCTAGTAGCTAAGGGCCTCCCGTACCGGAACCTAACTCAGGGAGGGAAGTAATGCGCGTACCTGCCTCTCCGGGTGCCAGATGAAGGCCGGCGTCCTCGAGTAGAGACGTTAGCACACGCTGCAGGACTTCGCTACCTGTCCCTTTCTGCGGCCTCTTTGAGAGACATTACTGCCTCACAGAAAGTAACCGCAGACTCCCAGCGGTCGTCGCTGTGCAACATGGCCGTTACCAAGTCGCCGACCGCCGACAAGCGATCCGACGGCTCCTACGTGCATCTCGAGCTCGAAACGCTGCGGCGTCCATGCAGCGCACTCGACAAGAGTGTGAAACGCCGTATCGGGTGCGCCGCACTGGCGGCAGTCCGGAGAAGGCAAGCAGCCCACAATGCGAAACAGATACTGGTGGAAACAACCGTGTCCGGTCAGTATCTGTGTCGTCCTGAAGGTCAGGGTTCCGCTGGTGCGGGTGACCCATCTCTCCAGCTGTGGCCTGATTGCATCCACCGTAAAGCCGCCGGTCGCAGGGTGTTCGAGGTCACGAGACCAATCGACGAGGCAGCAAGCGGTTTCCCGCTTTCTGACCGTCTCTAATTCGACTTGAAAAATCGGTGTTTCACATAGTTTACCCCCGCGCAGCCTATGTTGATTTCGATGGGACAGCGCCAGTTTAAAGCGTGTGTGCGTGTGGTAAAATATTGTATATCACCGAACATACGCTACGTAAATCACACTATTCATGCGGCTGAGAACAAGAGGAAGCGAGACAAAACATCCTAAAGTGAGAGGAGTTCACATGGATAATACCTATTGGAAATTCGACAAGTAGTACCTTACATGTTTAGCCTAGTGGCTTTCTAATGCTATGGTAGTGAGAAGGTAGAGGACTCGATTCCCATACTAATGGTTCTTTTTTTTCACTTTTTCTAACTAAATTTGATACAGTTTAACTTTATTCTAATTATATTAGTTTTTAGATAGGTAAATTTTATTAAAATTATTTCATCATAATACTATGGAACAACAATGAATTCATATTATCCCT
Organism: Dendrolimus pini; assembly: GCA_949752895.1. Taxonomy (NCBI): domain Eukaryota; kingdom Metazoa; phylum Arthropoda; class Insecta; order Lepidoptera; family Lasiocampidae; genus Dendrolimus; species Dendrolimus pini. The sequence goes on along the minus strand of OX457144.1, from coordinate 16,195,677 downwards.
TCCCTATTATCCCTACTAATATTATAAATGCGAAAGTAACTGTCTGTCTGTCTGTTTGTTCCATTTTCGCGGAAAAACTACTGGACCGATTTGGCTGAAATTCATTATATATATATTTTCGATTCTGAGAATGAACATAGGATGCTTTTATCCCGAAATATGGAATAGTTTCCGGGATAAAAATATATTTGTCTTTTTGTTTGTTATTGATAAATAACTACAGAGCGGGCGCGTGCGAGTCAAACACGAGGTTGTAATGTACTGGTTTATTTTTTAGAATACTCTTAGCCTAATCCTTTTACGGAAAAACTACCGAACCGATTTAGTTGAAATTCGGTATACATGTAACTTTAATACCGAGGGTGGACAAGGGATACCTTTTAGCCCGGATAATGGGATTGATTTATGTAAAGGTTATCCCAAAAAGTGGGATAGGTTTTTTGTGATTTTCACATTTTGGTCATTTCGGCCATTCGGGCTATTTCAGCCAAATCAGTCATTTCGGCCATTTGGCCCATTTCAGTCATTTCAGCCATTTCGGTCATTTCAGCCATTTCAGTCATTTCGGCCCTTTCGGCCATTTCGGCCATTTGGGCCATTTCAGCCATTTCGGCCATTTGGGCCATTTGGGCCATTTGGGCCATTTCAGTCATTTCGGCTATTTGGGCCATTTCAGTCATTTGGGCCATATCAGCCATTTGGGTCATTTCGATCATTTCAGCCATTTCAGTCATTTTGGCCATTTGGGCCATTTCAGCCATTTTAGTCATTTCGGCTATTTGGGCCATTTCAGTCATTTGGGCCATATCAGTCATTTGGGTCATTTCGGTCATTTCAGCCATTTCAGTCATTTTGGCCATTTCGGTCATTTCCGCCATTGGGGCCATTGGGGCCATTGGGGCCATTTGGGCCATTTCAGCCATTTCAGTAAATTCAGCTATTTCGGCCATTTGGGCCATTTCAGCCATTTGGGCCATTTCAGCCATTTCAGCCATTTCAGTCATTACGGTCAATTCGACCATTTGGGCCATTCAGCCGTTTGATCATTTAGGCCCGTTCGGCCAAATATATTTTCATCTCGGAAACTATCTCATTTTTCAGGATGAAAAGTAGTTCTTGGCCACCCTCGGTATTAAAATAACATATGTACCCAGTGTTGGCTGACACTGGGTACATATGTTAGTTTAATCGGTTCAATAGTCTTTCCATAAAAGTATAACAAACAGAGAGACAAATATATTTTTGGATTTTTTTTCGCGGAACCCTAAAAACGTAGCCTAAGTTACTTCTTATAACATCAGCTATCTACCAATGAAAATTACGTCAAAATCGATCCAGCTATGTCGGAGATTAGCTGGAACATCCAGACACACAGACAGACACACAAAAAATCTATAAATAGCATTTTCGGAATCTCCTTTCGGTCCGGTTTTTTAGATTTTATTTTGAGATTTCAAATAGGCACTTCGCTTTTATTTATCTGTATAACTATAAAATAAATTTTTATAGATAAAACATAATAGGGCTAAATAAAAAAAATAGTTAAAAAAGGAAAATGGAGCGAGCAATCAACTTGAAAATGAACTCTGATCTTCATATTTCTAACTATCCATGTGTCTACATCATTTCTATTGAGAAACATAGATGGCGCTTTCGAATTTTAATGTTAACGGTAAGATTGGTTTAAATACATTTTATTGTCAATAGTATAAAAGTCCAGATGAAATGAAATATAAACATTTAGAAAAGTATTTTTATTGCATTTTATAAAATTATTTAGGAAGAGAAAAAGAGCATTTTATCAACTTTCATATAAAAATAAAAAAATCTTCTAGATCAAGTGAAACTAGTAGGGTTCGAACACACACAGCCTGTGATTTAGACCAGACCTCTACCGTATACGCCAAATAAGTATAGCGCGACCGCTTCAAAATTCTCGTTATTATTGCTCCTTCATTTATTTAAAATTATTTTTCCATGGCGGTCGTGCAGCAGAGCCAAGAGAAGGCCTCAGCCGATCTGATAAATTCCATACATTGGGACCGGCAGGCGTGATTTTTGCAGTCATTTTTAATAAAATAATTAATTACTTCCAAATTCGCTAAGTAACCGAATAAAAGATCTATAATTGTATTTGTTATAATATGATATGTTACTGTTATTTATTTTAGCGATGTACGATTAACAGTATTAACAATAACCAAGATTGAATAACACGTTTAGAGGTTACTTTGCAATTATTTACTATCGAGAATTTTTTCCGTAAATGCGTTTGAGTTCAGGGGTTACGTCAGAAATATGATCAAGATTGACATATTTTTTTTTCACCGCAATAAATTTTGTATAATTACTCTAACAACGGCTGAGCAATCGATCTATAAACGCTTTTTGTCTCTTATAACGCTGTTAATGTTCCGTTGTATGTGGTATAATTTTAGAGTAGACTATGGATTAATTTTTTGGTTTCGGATCGAATTCAGTTTTTTGTTTGATAAAATAAAATATGTTTAAATTAAAACTGCATTCATTAAAATGTACCTAACCTAACCAAATCATAATTTGCAGTAAACCTGCAAAAAATCGAAATGTGTGCTGGGACACATATTAGAAGTGAAATTTCAACGGAAAAGTTGAAAAACGAATCGCAACGGACAAGTGGAAAAACGAATGGCAACGGATAAGCGGAAAAATGAATCGCAACGGACAAGTGGAAAAACGAATCGCAACGTACAAGTGGAAAAACTTCAACTGACAAGTGACAAAATGAATCACAACAAAATTTTAAATTGAAGTTTTACGGGTAGATTGTTAATGTACTTGTCCAATTTAAAAACCTGCCCGTAAAACTTCAATTTAAAATATTGTTGCGATTCATTTTGTCACTTGTCAGTTGAAGTTTTTCCACTTGTACGTTGCGATTCGTTTTTCCACTTGTCTGTTGTGATTCATTTTTCCGCTTATCCGTTGCCATTCGTTTTTCCACTTGTCCGTTGCGATTTTTTTATTTATGCATTATCTTTTTTTCTTTGATAATTCAAGTTACACTTTTTGAGCGTGGTGACCGATAAGAAAACAAATCACCTATCTATACATAAATGTAAGTATATATACCTACATGTATACTTACGGGGCGCACATGCGGTGAGTGTGGCATTATAAAGATATGATAGATACCTATACACCTATATACTTTCTCACAAACAGCTGCTTACGTATTCGTCCGATTTCGGAGCAGCTCGTCTCAATCCGTGCGAACTTCGTACAGTCGTACCATATACATACGTTAAGCGAACGCTCGACCGAACTACATGGTAGGCGGAGTGGAAGATTTTAGGTTTATTTTCGTTACGGAATTTCTTGATTAGGTCGCCGCGCTCAAAGCACGCGATAAAAACTATGCAATAGCTTAAAAATGTTATACTTCAAGCGTAGGAATGCAGTCGAGCCTTAAATCGGCTTAGAGATACACTACAGCGCGTAAACATCGGGCGGAACGTGAATCCGCATAACTCCGGAACTTTAGTGGCGATTAACGAAAAATTAAATTGCTTATATTTAGATTGTCGCAGCGAACGCGCCGCGCTCATTTACGGAATACTAATTAAATAACTTTGGGTTCCTACTCTCCACTTGTTACAGTACCAGGATGTTGGAATTTATTCCATTTATTCCATAGGTAAATAGGATATGTCCACGACTTCATCCGAGTTTATTTTTTAATTATTTTTTTATTGCAAGAGTTCAGCAGACAGGCAGATGGTCCAGTTGATGGAAAGCGGTTACCATCGCCTATGGACATTTGCAACACCAAAGGAGCTACAAATGCGCTGCTGCTCTCTTAAGGGAGACTGGCATTTTTTGCCAGGTGGTATTAAGGTGGTAAAATATTTAGTGTTTAAGTAATTTTGTATATCACTATGGGGTAAAATGTACTGAACATCTACAATTGTATAACACCTGTCATAACTAAATTATCCGAGCAGGAACGGAGAAAACAATTTTCTGCGGCCGGGAGGCCTGTCGTAAGAGGCGACAAAACAACCCACAGCCAGGTGGTAGGGTATGTGCCCGGCTGCATGGATGCCACCCCTGCTCTGAATTATGTCGCTAGAACAACCTTGAGTTGTGTTCCGGCATTAGTGACCAAGTTCCAATCTCCCCTAAGAGAGCAGTAGCGCATTTGTAGCACCTTTGCAAATGTCCATAGGCGATGGTAACCGCTTTCCATCAAGCGGGCTGTCTGCGTGTCTGCTGAACTTCTGCAATAAAAAAAATACAAATAAATATATTATTGATTGATTGCTGCCAGACTCGTCGATGGCTGGAACCTGGCCACTAACTCCGGAACATTACTTAAGGTTGTTATGGCGTCTTGCTCTAGACCAGGGTTGGTAGCCAGACGGGAAAATGCCCTACCACCTGACTATGGGTTGTTTTGTCGCCTCTTAGAATTAGCCTAGCTAATCGTGTTTCGTTACAGTTCCAATAATCCATTCCATCCCTTTTATCCCATCCTGACTGATCCCATCATCCCGGATTGGAGATTATAACTACCCCGGACTATAACTGGGGTACATCTAGCCGCATAGTATAAGCCCTAAGAGAATCAACATTGAAAATCTTGAAGGAGTAAATAATGTTGGCATATCCATAAAATAGTGGCTTAATGTGGAATGGCACGAAACTCAAGGCGAGATAACAACGAATTATCCCTTCCAAACTCAGCAGCTAAAGTCCTGAGTAATTAAATCTTACAGTGTAAACATTGTCCGCTTTTATTTTTTAAATTAAATAGTTGCAAGAATCAAATGAACAAAATATTGCCATAGAGGAAAAATCTGGCCTACTACGCACAATGATGAATTCCTTACCTTCCTGAGCTAGGACTAATTTAAAATTTCGTTTCTTATTCTTTATTGTACACAAAGAGATACCTAAAAAATAATAAAATAGTGATTATGTGCAAAGGCGAGCTTAATTCTAAAAGAGTTTTCTTTCAGCAAACCTATAAATCTAGCGAGAAGGAAAGAAAAAAAGGCAATGTACACTAATAGTAAATTGTTACACGAGAGGTGAAAGTGACCTATTTAGGCACGTGAAAAGGGGTACAGAGTTTTGGCTTCATGTATTAATATATAGATACTATTTTATATATGTCTGACGCCCCTTTTGGGACAATATTATACTATTTTCGTTTTAATTTTTAAGTAATTATACTGTGTGTGTTATAATTTGTCCTAAATAAAATTATTTTCTTTCTTTCTTTCTTTCTATATAGTATGTAATATTAAATTTAAAATATTCTATATAGGTATCAAAAAAACTACTTAATAATCCTTTTTCAATTCAATTTTCGTCAAAAATATTTCTAAAACTTCGAAGTTTGATTCTTTTCAGAATTATTGTTCACTTAAAAGTATAATTGTTAAAGAGTAAGGAAGGAGGAAACCATGCTACAACCTACAACAAACGAATCCTAATATACGATATAACGAGTAGATATTCGCTTCAAATACGTTCCTTAACCTCTACATACACCTATTGGAAATTTTTAGCTACATATATCTATACTGTTCACGCCATGCCACAGATACATACATACATACATACATAACTTCACGCCAGGTCCCTTGCGGGGTAGGCACGAACAACAGAGCGCCATACAGGCTTATTCTTACACACCTCACTTGCTTCTTTGACATTCATAGCTCTTGTCATGCACGCTCGTCTGTTCTTAAGGCTCCTAACATCACCTTCTGCTAATACACGATCAATTTGATCATGGAAGGTGTGTCGTGGCCTTCCGCGACTTCTGCATCCATCCACTTTTGCATTGTATATCTGTTTAGTCATTCTTTCATCATACATTCTTTCCACATGCCCGAACCACCGGAGCATTCCTTTCCTTACCTTCACCCCGACACTCTCTTTCAGACCAACTCTCTTTCTTACTTCGGTATTACGAACGCGGTCCGCGAGCGTCACTCCGCAGATTTTGCGCAGTGCTCGCATCTCGACCGCGTTTACTCTACTTTCATGCTCTCTGTTCCATACCCAACTCTCGCTTCCATACGTGAGCGTAGGTACCAGCACCGCGTTGTGTATGGCAAGCTGGGCTTTCTGGCTGAGGTTCTTAGCGCCTAGAAGTTTACCTAACGCTCCATTCACACTATTCCCCAAATTTACTCTTCTTTCTATATCAGCGGTGTACCTTCCATCCCTGCTAAAAGCACATCCAAGATATACAAACTCATTCACTTGTTCCAGCATAACATCATCGACCATTATCCTTGCATTGGTTCTGGTTTCTTCTCTTTCAAACACCATAACCTTTGTTTTCTTCGAGTTCAAATGTAAGCCTCTCGCCTGACAGTCATCTTTCATCATCGTGACTAGTGTTTGCAGTTCTGATGGCGATTCGGCTAAAAGCACGGCATCATCCGCATAAAGCAAAGTGCTAACAACTAGATCACCCATCCGCACCCCAACATCCATCAATCTTAATCTCTGGAGACAGTTGTCCAGATATAGGATGAACAGCAAAGCCGACAGCACGCAGCCCTGCCGGACGCCAATATTGACGTCAAACCAGGGCGACAGGCTGCCGTCCACCCGCACGCATGCCATACAGTCCTCGTAAGTTGACTGCACAGCACGCAGCAATTGGCCATTGATCCCATATCCGGGCAATATGTCCCAGAGGTCCTTCCGCACAACCCTGTCAAATGCTTTCTCTAGATCCACAAAACCGCAGAAAACCTTCCGGCTAATAGCCAGCTGCTTCTCCACGATATTGCGGAGCGAGAAAACTTGATCCATACATCCCCTTTCATTTCTGAAGCCCCCTTGTGCATCCCACAGTAATCCATCGGATACCACTCTCATTCTCCTTTCAATAATCTTCGCATACACTTTAGATGCTGTGCTGATCAAACTGATGGCCCTGTAGCTGGCGCACTCCATACGTGACCCCTTGCCTTTATACAAGGGCACGATGACAGCGCGCCTCCAGTCCTTGGGAACCTTTCCCGTCCTCCAGCACAAGTTGCATAAGGACAGGAAAGCGTCCCGGACGCAGGTTCCACCATATTTGATCATCTCAGCAGACACACTATCGATTCCTGCTGCCTTTCCATTTTTCAGACTTCTTATCGACCATTCGATCTCTTCCAAAGTGATCTCGGATGCTGACTCCTCGAAGTCGGTCACAGACTCAGTCGTTGTGCCAGCATCCGAGATATTATCATACATTTCTCTAAAATATTCACTCCATCGCGCTAAAACCTCTTGTGGGTTAGCAAGAATGTCCCCTGCTTTAGATTTTATTCTTTCCATTCTGGAAGCTGACGAACAACCTCGAGACTTCTTAACCTCTCTCCAAAAGAGTTTGGTATTCGCCTCGAAGTTCTCCGTCAGCTTCTCTTCTTCTTTCAATTTTATTCTTTCACGCTTCTCTTTCACTAAAGCTTTGGTTTCATTCTTGCAGAGGCGATAAATTTCTTTCTTCATCTCTTTCATACTGTCATTCTGATGCAAAGATGCAATATAATCCAGCCAGGCTTTTCTCTTTCTCTCTATGCTAGATTTAACATCTGCGTCCCACCATTCGTCACCTTTCGTTGTTATATGCCTCTTTGCGGATCCACATGCTTCTTTTGCGCTTTCCACTATACTTTCTTTCATACTATCCCAGTCATTATCCACATCTAAGTCGGAGAAGTCCGCCTTTGCAAGCCTTTCTTCGACTAGGCGCGCATACATACTCCTTATACTAACATCTTCCAATTTTTCACATTTTATTCTTTCAAGCTCCCCGAAATTGGTACGCTCTCGCCAGTGCCTCCACTTCTTGAAAAGGCCCACAAACCGGCTTATCACCAGGTAGTGGTCCGTTCCAAGAGTGGGGCCTCTGTAGGCTCTTGTATCCGTTATTGTGTTTCGGAGGCGACTATCTATTAAAATCAGATCAATCATACTTTTCTGTTCGTTCATTCTCCATGTATACGTGTGAATATCCTTATGATGGAATAAGGTGTTCGACACAAGCAAGTTTCTTTCCATGCATACGTCTATGATTGGCTTACCAGCCTCGTTCGCTCTCTTGTCGCCATAGGGTCCAAGGACAGCCTCAAAGCCGTCTCGTTTGGTCCCCACCCAGCCATTAAGATCACCACACATAATTAGTCTTTCGTTCCCTTCAGCCAGATCCAGAATTTCTCTCACAGACTCCCAAAACTTCTCGAGTTCTTGGGGATCCGCTGAGCTTACGGGAGCATAAGCTGCGACCAGAAAAACTCGCGTGATCCCCAGCTTTAGACGGACCCAAAGAAGTCTCGGGTTCACCAGACAATAGTCTTTCACTCCAGACACAAAGCGGGATGAGAGTACGACGCCTACCCCCCCACTTGCACGCTCGTCCAGGTCCACGCCGGACCACAGAGCAAGCATGCCACCGGGGAGGTCATCAACGTGACACCCCTTCCGCTTTGTCTCTGTCAGACATAAGGCATCCAGGCCTCTCTCATTCATTATATCAATCATTTCGTCCATCTTATCTTTCATTCCACCTCTCACATTCCACGTGCCTATACGGCACTCTGCTCCTCTCGACCCGCCAGGTTTGGCGCTGCGTGAAGGGTGGCGGCCCCCTTCGCCGCTTGCGCGAGAGTTCACACCGACGGGGGCGCATCGGTGAGCGTCGCCTGCGGGGGACGCCCTATCATGCACTGCACTCGGGTGAATCTCGGTCAGAATTGTGGCCCTCTGGGCCAGCGGGGATCGCGACGTGCACGCTTCTGACATGACCATGCCACAGATGATGGCAACAAATGTTTTCGCTACGGCCGATTTCCCTTTTAAGAACAATAGAATAGCGGGGAAGGATCGGCCGCCATCCCAAGACGGCGTAGGCATGCCACCCCATTCATCATAATGTTCACGCCATGACACAGATAGTGGCCACAAAGGTTTCGGCTACGGCCGATTTCTCTTTTAAGAACAATAGAATAGCGGGGAAGGATCGGCCGCCATCCCAAGACGGCGTAGGCATGCCACCCCATTCAGCATAATGTTCACGCCATGCCACAGATAGTGGCCACAAAGGTTTCGGCTACGGCCGATTTCTCTTTTAAGAACAATAGAATAGCGGGGAAGGATCGGCCGCCATCCCAAGACGGCGTAGGCATGCCACCCCATTCATCATAATATTCACGTCATGACACAGATAGTGGCCACAAAGGTTTCGGCTACGGCCGATTTCTCTTTTAAGAACAATAGAATAGCGGGGAAGGATCGGCCGCCATCCCAAGACGGCGTAGGCATGCCACCCCATTCATCATAATGTTCACGCCATGCCACAGATAGTGGCCACAAAGGTTTCGGCTACGGCCGATTTCTCTTTTAAGAACAATAGAATAGCGGGGAAGGATCGGCCGCCATCCCAAGACGGCGTAGGCATGCCACCCCATTCATCATAATGTTCACGCCATGACACAGATAGTGGCCACAAAGGTTTCGGCTACGGCCGATTTCTCTTTTAAGAACAATAGAATAGCGGGGAAGGATCGGCCGCCATCCCAAGACGGCGTAGGCATTCCACCCCATTCATCATAATATTCACGCCATGACACAGATAGTGGCCACAAAGGTTTCGGCTACGGCCGATTTCTCTTTTAAGAACAATAGAATAGCGGGGAAGGATCGGCCGCCATCCCAAGACGGCGTAGGCATGCCACCCCATTCATCATAATGTTCACGCCATGCCACAGATAGTGGCCACAAAGGTTTCGGCTACGGCCGATTTCTCTTTTAAGAACAATAGAATAGCGGGGAAGGATCGGCCGCCATCCCAAGACGGCGTAGGCATGCCACCCCATTCATCATAATGTTCACGCCATGCCACAGATAGTGGCCACAAAGGTTTCGGCTACGGCCGATTTCTCTTTTAAGAACAATAGAATAGCGGGGAAGGATCGGCCGCCATCCCAAGACGGCGTAGGCATGCCACCCCATTCATCATAATGTTCACGCCATGACACAGATAGTGGCCACAAAGGTTTCGGCTACGGCCGATTTCTCTTTTAAGAACAATAGAATAGCGGGGAAGGATCGGCCGCCATCCCAAGACGGCGTAGGCATGCCACCCCATTCATCATAATATTCACGCCATGACACAGATAGTGGCCACAAAGGTTTCGGCTACGGCCGATTTCTCTTTTAAGAACAATAGAATAGCGGGGAAGAATCGGCCGCCATCCCAAGACGGCGTAGGCATGCCACCCCATTCATCATAATGTTCACGCCATGACACAGATAGTGGCCACAAAGGTTTCGGCTACGGCCGATTTCTCTTTTAAGAACAATAGAATAGCGGGGAAGGATCGGCCGCCATCCCAAGACGGCGTGGGCATGCCACCCCATTCATCATAATGTTCACGCCATGCCACAGATAGTGGCCACAAAGGTTTCGGCTACGGCCGATTTCTCTTTTAAGAACAATAGAATAGCGGTAAGGATGGGCCGCCATCCCAAGACGGCGTAGGCATGCCACCCCATTCGTCATAATGTTCACGCCATGCCACAGATAGTGGCCACAAAGGTTTCGGCTACGGCCGATTTCTCTTTTAAGAACAATAGAATAGCGGGGAAGGATGGGCCGCCATCCCAAGACGGCGTAGGCATGCCACCCCATTCATCATAATGTTCACGCCATGCCACAGATAGTGGCCACAAAGGTTTCGGCTACGGCCGATTTCTCTTTTAAGAACAATAGAATAGCGGGGAAGGATGGGCCGCCATCCCAAGACGGCGTGGGCATGTCACCCCATTCATCATTTCTTTTTTTTTTCTTTGACCAATCAATGTCTACACACGCCACAAGCCAAGTGGCGCTATTTTATATCAAAAGCTAATGGTAATTATATAAATTAAGTATAAATATTGTACACATTTCAAAGTTTGTTTATATGTTCCACCCGTATATATAGTTATACTCGTACTATGCACTATAGCTTATCTCCTATCGCTTTCGCGTCATTTGACCTTAAACTTAGCTAATCCGGAGCGATTTAGATTAGTAAGGCGTGGGTCAACTTGTTAGTTTAGGGTCCAAATGAACATTTAACGACCTCTTATGTAACGCTCGTCAGTGTTACGCTTTACGGCGTTGCCGTCAAGTTAATGTGGCTGTTTGAAATTGGGTGTTTTGTTATATGACTGTTTATGACAGAGTATTTTGGAATATAATTTGCGGTTGTTATAATATTGGATTGGCTTAGACGTTATTATTATACACCTAGTACATAGTTAGACAATTAGTAATTGCCAATTACATATTGTACTTAGAATAGGCATTATAGTCAAGGTGTGGAAATCCATGTAAGGTCATGCACCCCTCGTTATTAACTTTTTTAAACGAAATAATCGCCATTTACAATTCGAAGATCAATGGTGTCTTAGCTTCACCAACCGATTTGTTGTCGTCGTAACTATTCAAACACGGAAATAATGAGAGGTGTATGGAGTTCCCCGCTGACAGTCTTCACCACCTTGACTATACATTTAGATTAATTACTAAAGGATATACTTAGAAACTCACATATTATATACATACATATAAGCAATGTGTAAATAGAATAGTGGAAAAGTGCAGATGAGTGGGATAGGAAACTATGCATGTATTCATATTATAGTAAGTACCTATGTATGATATATGTGTAGTTATTTATGTATGTATTATGTAAGAAATGAACAATTGTAAAATAGACTTAGAAGTAGCATAGAAACTTTATTGTTCACCAAAACAAAAATGCACAAAAATTCAATAGTTATTTGGTAAAACAGAAGGTGGCCTTATCGCTACAAGCGATCTCTTCCGGGCAATCCGACTGAAAGGAAATTCTTAAATAATCTGTAATTAGAATAGAATATAATAGAAAACGCTTTATTATTCACCGCATACATATTAAATCAATAATTCTCGGTAGTCACATTAAATAGTACACGCAGGAACAACGGGCGGTCCTATCGCTTTAGAGCGATCTCTTCCAGACAACCCGGGCTATGGATTTTATGAACAGAATCACAAGTGTATGACGCTGGAGTGCACATTAAAGACATACGTGTCGGCCTCCGTGGTTGAGCGGGCTAAGCCTTGACGACCTATCTCGTAGCAAGGCAGAGGCTCCAGGTTCGACTGTTGACTCCAGGTTGGACAGTAAATTTCGGAAACGTATTTTCTCCGTTATTTACTATGGTATGGGTGTCTGGGATCGGCCCACAGAGTAATCCGTTGTATATTAATCATAACACAAGCGTAACTTGCTTAATTTAGGGATATACAATATGTGTATTTGTTTTCCGATTATGTATGTCTTCCAAGACCAAGGGCTATAAAAATGGCGCGGACATTTAGAGGGCTTGCGCGGGGCCATGGAAAGGCCAACACGTAGAGGTCCCTTGACAAATTTAATGTAAATGTGGCGTAACACTGACCAGCGTGACTGTGGCGTATCCCTGTCTACACCATATAATAATGCACCCAAGGACAAGCCCCCACCAGTGTAGGACAATGTGGGAAATGAGAACAAAAAGTACCGGGCTATGTGGGTGAACTGCTAGTGGTACTAGGGATCTGGGAATCTGGGGACTACAGCGTCTGCCCGTCGCAATGTTCAGGGAACATGGAAAAATGGCAGACGGTGACTTGCCACTCCCTGCATAGGCCCCAAAAAATGTCATAGAAGACATGTGACCAGTTATGTTTGTACCTGTGTTATACGTGTTTGTATAGTTCTAATAAATTCTATAGTAATTCTAACGGCATTTTAATTCGAGTCCTGCAAATCGTAATAATATACATTATTAATATGTGTATAGCAACATCAATAGCTGCTAGTTGTTGTAATTAGTATGTAACAAAGAAAAAATATATAGTTTATACATATAATTAACTTTCTAGGTTTCAAAGAATAACGAGGGATTTAAAAAAATATGGGCTTGGCAACTAAGTAACTACGGATTCAAGTAAAACTTAAATTATTATTTTTTTGTTTAAAAATATAAGTTTTAGATTTCCCTAAGCGATAGGACCCGCCTATTGTTATGCCTAAATATACTGGAATTAATGTATTGCGGCTATTACTTTGGCGTGCAATAGTGTTATCTATCTATATTATTATTAATTATTTATTTAGGTTTATGGCTTGGCAGCTAGGCCTTTAAGCCAGATCTTAGTTTACAATATAGTTTCTTCATAAGTCTATGTGTAGTACAGCTGAACTATAGGTTATCAGCTGGTGCCATTCAACGGAGTTCTTGTGACAACTCAAAAGGCCACATTTGACTATATAGTTCACTTTTCTCACAAAACACATAATTACACTCACTAACTATCAATATCCTACAATTATTGTTTATTTTAGAGTAATTTTACCCAGAATATAAAACAGCACAGCACAACATCTCCTTTCAGTTCCCGCCAAAAACTCCTATCTATCTTTATTTTTATCTGACAAGTAACGTGTTGTGCTATAACGATCTGAATCCATAATGGCTTTGATATGGTACTCATCGAATTTAACTATATGGTTATATCGTCAAGTCCTTTCTTTCTTTCCTTCTTTTTCATTTTTCAGTGAAAAATCACCACAATGAAATCAGGTAAACTAATTTTTACATTGGCAATCTTTCAAGGCTTTATTCCCATATACGGCACATAGCTCCGTACTTTTTGGAAACAATGCAATAAAATATGTCTGATTACTATTACAAATGCGAAAGTAACTCTGTCTGTCTGTAATCCTTTCACAAAAAAAAACCACTGCACTGATTTTGCTGAAATTCGGTACCGACATATATGTATATAATCTCGATGCCGACAATGGACGTACTGTTACATACCAACAAAGACCGCACACCTGCATGTTGTAAAAACGAATTGTTTTATTTACTTCGTGTTTAAACTTTAAAAACATCTATTGTTATCGTACTTATTTTATGGCCGCCATTAGTGTCGGATAATCCTTGTTTTTATTGCATTGCCAGATGTGCGGATTAACTCGGCCCCTTTGTCGGTATTATACAGTTTAGTATAAAACAATGCCCGAACGGAGGGGTGGGGCAGTCAGGCGACGACTACGATACGAGTAAGGCGTTTGTAGTACTCTCGATTAGCGATGTAGTGACGGATTTTCGCCTGTTGAATTGCATTGAATCATGCAATGTGAACTGGTTGCATCCAATTTTTATTTGTATTTGTTTTATACGTGTTTGTACAGTTCTAATATACACTATAGTAATTCCAATGGCATTTATTTTGGTTCGAGTCCTGTAGCTCGTAACAGTACGATACTCTTTATCTCGGAAAATGGGATAATTTATTTATTAGAACAGTCCGAATATTCCGAGAGCGAATAGAGACTAGATTTTGTCCGTGCAGGAATGGAGAAAGAATACAATTTCCTGCGGCCGGGCGGCCTGTCGTAAGAGGCGACAAAACAACCCGCAGCCAGGTGGTAGGGCATTTGCCCGACTGGATGGCTACCACCCCTGGTCTATATCGCTTTCCATGAAGTGGGCCGTCTGCCAGTCTGCTGATTCTGCTATTAAAAAAAAGATAAAAATTTAGTGTAACTTCTGTGAGTGCTATATACTCTATGTAAACTAATGTTTGCATAGTACAAGTTCAACAATATCTTGCAGTTTTTTATAGGTTAGAAAGCTGCTATTAGACGGATCAACTAAATTGAATCAATTTGTTTGACAGGAACAGTTTACATCGGTATTCAGTAACGCTGAACGATCGAAATGTTCATATAAATCATTTTGGTTGATTCATACTGGCTAAAGACATCGTGGTCTTTCGATCCTAATATTTAAATTACAATTTTAATATATTTTAAAGTTCTTATAAACTAATTTAAGAAATTATTAAGTATTAGAATTAAGACATTTGTTTTAAAGTTCAGTAAATTAACTTTTTGCACCTTTATTAAAATACTCGTGCAGTAATGAATTTGAAAAGTTTATTACACCTAAAAGCTTTTAATAAGTAGTTGTAGAAGTTTAATAATCGCTACTTTTATTAATATCGAGTTCGTAATTAGTTTTTATTAACTTTGAACATAATAATACCTGTCTTAAGGCACCGCATTTATTAAGTTCTAGATTGTTAAGGTATGAAAAGTCTAGATAATCTCTTTCTTTTTTATCAACTTCGAAGAGGGCATTAAATTATAACTAGTACAAATAATGAAATTTAACTTAAATTGTATTCTACCCATAATCCCTTAAGAGGAGAATAAATAGGTTACCGAAGTCAATAAATAGGTTCCCGGAACGTAAACACACATTCTGGAGAAAAAGCTGATAGGTACTGTAACGATTAAAACCTTTTTAGTGTCATTTATATTAAGAAATATAACAATTCGAGTTTAGCACATCAAAGGTCTCGCAACACAATGGATATCAGAATTGTATCGTGCGGCGCACGGAACTCATGTAAAAGCCTCTTGATTGATAATAGATGAATGATGGTGGAACCATCTAGTTAGTTTTAGAACTTTTAGAAAAAACTAGAACATTCTATAAGGAAAAGACAAGGACGGATATATTTAGAAAGGGATAGATGATTAACGAAAGACAGAGATAGATTGATGTTAGAAAGGGATAGACGATGAACAACAGAAAGAGATAGATAGATGTTAGAAAGGAATAGACGTATAAACAAAAGTTCCCGAACAGAAGGTTCGGGAAAGAAGAGAAAGAGATAGATAGGTGGGTTCTAGAAAATTCTTCCGAGTATATAAACAGCGTAAGGCGCGCCTACCGGGAAGTTTAGAGTTGAGTTCAGTTCAAGACAGTCAAGCGACAAGTGCGATACGAAGGAGTTGGAAGAAGAGTTTAGTGGTAAATTTAGTGAAAAGTTTAGAGGTCAGTAAGTGAAGGAGAAGTGTAGTGGAGCTCGAGAGACGAACCAGAAGCGAGCTACACGCGACGATATTGGAGGTGAGCACTGCGGAACCAGGAGGTGGTCTAAGCAATATCGGCGACGGTATTGTAAGCGAGAGACCTTGTCGTCGGGACTGTGCATCGTTAGTCGTGCGTATAGGGGCAACCCTGCAGAGAGGTATTGCGTGCGGCTGAGTAAGTCAATAAAAGTTTTTAGACAAAAACTGGTGTTTTCTTCCAATCCATAAGAGCGTACCCCCGCGCGCCGCCACGGAACAGATTTTTAAGAGATTTTCACCATCAGTTATACAATTATTCACTGAAGGTATACGTTTAAACTAAATAAGTTTTAATGTAAATAGAAAAATGGACTATTTGACAACCCAGCCGCCAAAACGCGCCTAGGTAAAAATTTAATCTGTGTACAACTTGCTAGCTACATACACAAGATTATGTAGGAGAAAGCTATAAACTCATCATCACGTTTATTTGAGAGTAACTGTGCCCTCGACTTCAAAGTAGCCTAAATTACTCCTTTTACCATCAGCTATGCGCCAGTGAAAGTCCCGTCAAAATCGATCCAGCCGTTTCAGAGATTAACCGGAACTTTCAGAACGTCAGACCGACTGAAATTTTATAAGTCGCATTTTCAGAATCTTCTGGTCCGAATTATCCCCCTGATTTTTTTCACATTCTTATTTTGTCATTCAAAATCAATCGAAATCAAAAGTCATTTATAAAGTCAAGCATAATTCACAATTTCTGAAACTCAATGGTCCCAAACTAGGTCAAGCTGTAGGTATCTTGGGGACGTCCTTCCTAATTGGTACAATTCGGATTGTGAAATTATTGTTAACAGTTACATTCATTTTTAAAAATTATATACAGGTGCGTGCCAGTGTTTGTGTGTGTGTGTGTGTGTGTGTGTGTCGGTATGTGTGTGTGCGCGCGTATTTACACGTTTGACATTACAAACAGACACTTTAATTTTTATTTATCTATATACCTATATATGCTTTTTACGTCTACGATCTATTTTTAACACTCCTGCTATTTGATCATGGTGTGTACGTCGCGGTCTATCGGCACCAACTCTATATTTCACAACGCTGTCATACGTAACCACCTAAATAAATGTATTAAAACAGGTTTGGCTTTTTACATCACTACAGTGTACTGGCACGTAGTGGAGGCGGGGTGTGTCGACTCGTACGTCGAAAAAATCGAAATGTTGTTTTCATGTTGGACAAGTGCATTAACAATCTGCCCGTAAAACTTGAAGTTAAAATTTTGTTGCGATTCGTTTTTCCACTTGACCGTTGAAGTTTCACATCTACTATGTATCCCAGCACACATTTCTATTTTTCGCAGGTTTACTGCAAATAATGTTTTGGTTAGGTTAGGTACCTAAATTTCAATGAATGCATTTCTTATTTAAACTTATATTATTTTATCAAAAACAAAAACAGCATTCGATCCGGAACCAAAAAAAACGTAGTCTACTCTTACATTAGCTGCCCTCACCACGCGATATACCTTCTAACCTCTCCACGCGGCCGTGAGACTTTTGCGTGACAGAAGAATACCCCCCATCTATATACAAGTTCATTTCAATAACACGTGTCATTGCTGGGTCCAAGTGTGCGAAGGCGGGGCTTAGCTTATTGACAATTTGAGTCCTTACTCCAAATTTTCAGGATAAGCAATGGATGGTCGCTGTATTGGATATTTTATGCCTTAGAGAGACGAACCGGTAAGCCTAATGTTTACCAGCCCATCACAGCTTTTGCTTGCGCAGCTCTCAAACTACTGCACCGAGAGGTTGCAAAATATTTACTATCCGATGAAAATCAATGGATAAAATTAAAATTAGTTATCGTAATAAGGTAATACTTTGTGTTCCCTTTTATTCATAATACAGTGTTTATTGGCTCGTTAACAAAGTGACCTTCATAATCGCATATGATTTATATGATATATATATAACTAGGATATGCTCGCGACTTCATCTGTCTATCAGTAAATAAATCACATTTCATTGGAATAATTCCCAGAAATATTCCACTAGGGGTTCCCAGGATAAGAAGCAGTGCATATTTTAAGTCTAAGAATTTGCTGTCATCAGCAAAAACTGCATAGAAATCGGCTCAGTAGTTTTAACGTGAATCCCCAACAAACAGAAAGAACGACAAACAGACAAGATTTCTAAAAAAAACTTTTTTTTAATGCCGCTAATACTTTGTGATTCGGGAATGCCGCGTGAATTTCAAGTCGAGCGTAGACAAAGTCGCGAGCATTATACAAGAGTTAGAGAGAAGAGAGTTATACAATAATATTCATTAAAAATTCAATATTATTACGATGGAATTACTATAGAATTTATTAGAACTATACAAACACGTATAACACAGGTACAAATAGGACACAACCAGTACAAACTAAGCGATCCAATAACATGCGCAAAGTCCGTCACTATATCGCTTATCGACTGTACTACTACTGGTCTTGCTCGTATCGTAATCGTCGCTTGACTTCCCCCCCCCCCTCAATTCGGGCATTGTTTTATACTAAACTATACAATACAGCAATAGACCGCATGGACTTAAGTTGCCGAGAAACCGTAATCTGCACACATGCGGCCATCAACGAATAACTATAGAGTTATTGTATTCGTTGTAAAATTTGCAATTAGGCCTATGCCTAATTGCAAATTTTAAACACAAAGTAAACAAAAGAAGTACAAATGCGGGAAAGATAATAATCCAGGTGTGCATTCGCTTTGTCAGCATGTAACAATATGAACAAATCACAGTCAAATAAAAACCCGCCAAGCCCAGTGAAGCCTTCCGAAGCCAGGTGAATAGGGCATAAAATAAACACCTAGCTCTAAAGTGACGTCTACATGACCATAAATCCGTGTTAACACACCCATACTATATTTTCATTACATTTTTTGACACTAGACATTTTGTTTTATGACCATTTTCGGGGTATTAACTGCGACGTCGAGGTCATGGTATCTAATAAAGTCTATGACGTATATGTTTCACTTTATTAGGTATGATTTATGTTAGGTATTTAATAAAATTTATAAGCGAGAAAAAATAATGTTGATAGAGAGCTAGCTGTGCTGGCGGTTTCACCCGCGTGGTGATGGAATATCGTTATATTTTGGACATTTCACACTATATCTTTATTAATTATAGCCTATGTGTAATTCTGATGTGTAAGCCAGGTGGAAGGGCATTTGTCCGACTGGATGGCTACCACCACTAGTCTAAAGTATGTCGCCATTACAACCTTGAGTTGTGTTCCGGCATTAGTGACCAGGTTCCAGTCTCCCTTAAGAGTGCAGCAGCGCATTTGTAGCACCTTTGTTGTTGCAAATATCTATAGGCGATGGTAACCGCTTTCCATCAAGTGAGCCGCCTTCTTGTCTGCTGAACTCTTGGAAAAAAAGAAGCCATATTATTGTAAAGTTTCATCAAAATCTATTCAGTTGTTTTTTGCGTGAAAGAAACATACACCCATACATCTATACTTCAAACTTTCGCGTTTATAATATAATATTTTAGAAGATATCTATATATTAATACATGATGCAAAAACTTTGTACCCCTTTTTGAGTTTGAAATTTCGCACACTTATAGTTTATATAGAGAACAAGCTATTAAGGCTAATATTTTTTTTATTAATTATTCATAAAAAACATTACACACACGCGCATATATTACTCTTTTGTGTATTGTTCAAGTCAAATTAACAGTGTAGCTTTGGCAAAATCTGACTAACTTATAACTAAATTTCGATATCTTGAATGCTTTAGAAGATACGAATATAAATTCTAAGCCCCGCACGAAGCAAATGGCATAATAACTATAATAGCGCTTGTAAATCAATTGTAAAACATATTATTTTTTTACTGTAAAGGAATCAAAATATCATATGTCAAATAACCTATTTAAAATGAGCAATAAACTATCCAACCAATTTAGGGTGTAAGTAATTTAGCAGCTAAAGCGCTGAATAGCAGAATGCAATTTTGTCGCGGGACCATGTTTGCTGCCTGCAATATAGGGGCCGCCACTATCTCAGGGAATACGGGTTCTCTAGGGATGGGAGACATTATTATCGATTAAGTTCAATATAATAATGAATTGATACTTATCTAGACTTAAAAATATTTTGAGAAAAGAACAATAGCAGATTTTTGTAAAATGTAGTGCAAACAAATTGCAAATATGTGTATTGTGTACTTTGAATTAGAAACTGAAAACAGAGAAAGAATAAAATTTCCTGCGGCCTGTCGTAAGAGGCGATAAAACAACCCATAGCCAAGTGGTAGGGTATTTGCCCGACTGGGTGGCTACCACCCCTGGGCTAGAGTATCCTGCCATAACAACCTTGAGTTGTGTTCCGGCATTAGTGACCAGGTTCCAGTCTCTCTTAAGAGAGCAGCAGCGCATTTGTAGCACCTTTGGTGTTGTAAATATCCATGTCTGTCTGTCTGCTGAACTCCTGCAATAAAAGAAACTAAATTTAATTTAAGTTATTGTATATAGTAAGTAGGTTTACTTGAAAGTAACAAAAGAGAAAGTATGGGATGTACAAGCAGGCTTACGACAGGGAATGGGATGTGTGGACCAAATCTTTACCTTACGGTGCTAAAAGATAAGTTTTTGGCCGAAGGTCAAAATGTGTATTGTGCATTTATAGATTTGGAGAAAGCTTATAATAGAGTGATAAGGAGTAAACTGTGGTCAGCGCTAGCTAAGTATGGGATAACAGACAACCTGATACGATCACTGAAGTCCCTCTATAGCGATTCCAGTGCTTATGTTAGGGTTAACGGCGCCTACACGAATGGTTTAGCATTGAAAAAGGTGTTAGACAGGGCTGTGTAGCGTCGCCGTGGCTATTCAACTTATTCTTAGACAGTTGCTTGGACGATTTGAAAGAAAGTGAAAGTGGTTTAAGAATGAATGGGTTACTTATCAAATGTCTACTCTACGCCGATGATCAAGTTATACTTGCGTCATCGGAAACGGAGTTACACGAGATGGTAACAATTATGAATGAGTCTTTTGAGAGAAAGGGTATGAAAATTAATGTGAACAAGACGAAAGTTCTGGTGTTTGAAAGAGATGAAAGAATGACAAGTTGTAATATACAGATAGGAAATCAAAAGTTAAAGCAAGTTAGTGAATTTGTTTACTTAGGCTGCATGTTTACCAGAGACGGAAAGCATGAAAGGGATATTGAAAGGAGAGTTATGGCAGGTAATAGGGTGAATGGAGCGCTAAATTCTTTCATGAATAGCCAGAAAGTGTCTGTAAAGGCACGCTTGGGTGTCCATAAAGGAGTGTTGGTGCCGACCCTGATGTATGGTAGTGAAAGTTGGGTATGGCAGAAGAAGCATGAAAGTAGGATAAACGCAGTTGAAATGAGAGCTTTGAGAAGTATATGTGCGGTTAGCTTGAATGATAGGATAAGAAACAGTGTGCTAAGGGAACGTTGTGGTTTGAAAGAAGATGTAATAACAAGAGTTGAAAAAGGAATGTTAAGGTGGTTTGGGCATGTAGAGAGGATGGATGAAAATAGAATCACAAAACAGGTATATGACAGTATTGTCAATGGTAGAGCTGTTGCCGGTAGACCGAGACGAACATACCATGAACAAATATCAGAACTGTTAAAAAAAGGTCAGGTAAAAAGCATTTCAAATAAACGCGCATGTATGAAGAGGTTAATGAAAGTAGGTGAAGCGAAAGTTGTTTGTCAGGATCGTCGCAAGTGGAGATCCATAGTCTCTGCCTACCCACATGGGAAACAGGCGTGATTTTATGTTTTTTTATGTTTTTAAGTAGGTTTACTGCTTGCTTTGTGCCTGACTATTTACACTTTTACAAAAAATTTACCTACACAGCTTACTTCTTCGAAAACTTCAATGTAAAACGACTATTATACGTAGTGATTTCATTTACTATTTAAAAGTGTGAAAAGATTTGGACAAAATTATGTTATAAATAAGATAAGGAGTTCATCGCTTGTTTGTAGAATATTTTTAATCATTCAATAATATTATTAAGTTTAAAGTTATCATACTATAGTGTTATAATTTTTAAATATAACAAATTGATTGATAGCACAATTAATTATATACGTATATTTATCGATAGATTTTGCATATTCACCTCACTAAACCTTCATATACTTCAGCTTCATATCGATATAATGGAGTATGCACTGCCGTGACTAAATAATAGAATCGATTAATATTCTATCAACGCTCATCACTAACTCAGAATAATAATACGTTGGAATACTTTCTTATTTCAAATTGAAGCTTTACGATAAAAGTAAAATTTAAAAAGGCCGCAAGAATCCAATTTGTAACGGTTTTCATATCTTATCTTATACTAATATAAAAAGCTGAAGAGTTAGTTTCTTTGTTTTCTTTAACGCGCTAATCTCAGGAACTACCGGTCTGATTTGAAAAATTCTTTCAGTGTTAGATAGCCCATCTATCGAGGACGGCTATAGGCTAAATACCTCGCGCTAAGACCAAACACTTTTTGTTAACTATTCCACGCGACGAGGTCACGGGCAGAATCTAGTGGATTATATTTAAGACGTCGTTTTAGGGCAATATCTATTTGTAATTAAGTCACTTACTAATAAGTTCAGAATAATAATTAAATTTATAAAAATGGTGACATAATAAAAGCTGATTATCACCTGTTTCATTTATATATAGTATTACAATACACACGAATGTTTGGCCGAAAATAGACGGATCATTTTTGGCTTTCAATTAGAAGTGAGGTATGGGAGCTGCATACGTCTATAGTAGAATTATTTTGTCCGTGCAGTTTGGGTCATAAATAATCGGAGCGGTGAAGCGAGTATTTCGCTCTCTCTTACACTCACGGGCCTTATGGGCGGGTATAGTGATGCGCATTATTGTTGTCGATAAGCTTTATCGATAATGTATTTAGTTAGTGATAAAAATGAAAGAGAAAAATAGATAAAACAACGTATTTATTAAAATAAGAGTAATAATGATTTAAAATAAATTATTCATTAGGTATCTTTGTATTAAAAAACTATAAGTACAAAAGTTTAGAATGTAACAAGTTATATTAAAAATAAATATAAATACTTATATCTCAAGTTTAAAATTATTAGGAAAAAAGATGATAATAATTTTTATAAGAACGATAATCTTTCTTTGATAAGAATGAGTATTTATCGATAATGGCGTTGCGCCCGCGAAACATGCTCACCGCCTTAGCCGGGCTGAGGCCGAGCTATGATTTATAACCCAAACTGCACGGGCAAAATTAATTCTACTATAGTCATCGCAGCGGACAACGAACTAGTAACTATTTTGTTTTTGTTTGACTTGACTTTATGTTGTTGGTCCGTATACCTCACAACTTTACCGGGATTTTCGGGGCGGGCGAAGGTACTTGAGCCCGGGGACAACTTGCTCGAGAGAGTTCACTAGGGAGTTTTGCCTCGGCTGGACTGTTGTCATGAGAGGGGGATGAATCTGATGATGCCCACCATAGGGCGACACAAAGAACTAATTGAGAACGGGCGACGGGTAATATAAAGCCCGAGGGGAAGAAACCCTGCGGACCGGATTCGGCGGTTCGCGGCGGCCTACGCTATCATACTGCCGTTTCGCAACGTGTTATGACTAGGAGAGAAGAAACGGCGAAAGAAACTTCCCAGCAACACGCCTAGTATATCCTGTGGGGGAGCTATGTCTCCTGGCGTCCCCCGCGAGAACGTGGAGAGATCGTGATTGGCGGCGTCTGCATCTGTCTGTCGGTGCCTGCCAGCCTGCCGTCCTAACCACGGGCAGGCTGATCCGGGCCAGCCGTTTTGTAATAACGTCGACTTTGTCCGTGAGGACATTAAGCGGTCGTCGCACGAGAGCCTTTCGCCGAGGCTTGTAATCGGACGCGGATGCGACGAGCGGATTTCGATGGTGCGGCGGGAGGTCGAAATATATACGCGAGAGCGACGTAATGTAGTTAACTACTGACTAGCGCAGCGCGGGAGGGCACATATTAATAGTTGCTCTATCTGTCCCGCTCACACACTGTGCTATACATTGTACTAGCAGTACGACTTGTTAATATTTGTACTTAAGGTTACCGTTTCCAAATTAAATCAGTTCACATCAGCACTCTCTGCCGTCTGAAGTCTTATTCAATCAAATTAAAATCAAAAATCATTTATTGAGTAAAAACATAATTCATAAATTTCAGAAAATCATTGGTCCCCAAACTAGGTCGACCTGTATCTCGGAGACCTCCTTCCTTATGGTACAATTCTGATTGTGAAAATATTGTAGTT
This sequence comes from Dendrolimus pini, assembly GCA_949752895.1. Classification (NCBI taxonomy): domain Eukaryota; kingdom Metazoa; phylum Arthropoda; class Insecta; order Lepidoptera; family Lasiocampidae; genus Dendrolimus; species Dendrolimus pini. The sequence goes on along the minus strand of OX457144.1, from coordinate 16,171,359 downwards.
ACATTCATCTAAAAGAAAAAAGAATGAAATATGTATGAGTGCGTGCGTGTGTGTGTGTGTGTGTGTGTGTGCGTGTTATGTCTGACATGTGATATTGTGAATTTGTGTCTAAACAAATAAAATAGAAATAAAGATAACAATTATCAATTAAATAAAAAACAACATTTTGGGTTGTACATATTAGTTAGTTGTATTATATATTTATTTTTAACAATTGTTCTGTCCCATCATAGTCAAGAGTTAAAAGCCAATTATTTAATTTTAACTTACACTCTTGGTATGTAAAATCATAAACTCGTAAAATTTTGTTAATTTTATTGTATAAAAATATACCTAACTAGCATACCTGGTGTTGAATGTAAGCTGTATGCGAAAGAATATTATTGCAGACTAGGTCTTTTCTCCTTTTTGTTAATGATACGTTATGGGGTATCACTTTATGTTGCCGAAGAACAATATGTAATACGTAAATTTGCCTAACCGAGATTTGCTCACATTCATCGTATAGTTGAAAAGTCGGGTATCTAAATGGTTTAAAAAGCATGACTTTTATGACACATATTAGAGCTCGTTCTACTTGAAGTAAATGGGTTTTGTAAGACCCACCCCAAACGGAAATACAATATCGAATAATCGAGAGACAAAGCCCTATGTCTAATATAAATCTTGATTAGTAATTCTTTGGAGGCAATATATCTTAATTTTCTAAAAACCCATATTAATTTACGAACTCTAGTAGTAATTAGCTCAACGTGTTGTTTCCATTTACAGAGATCATCAAGAATGACACCCAGATATTTAATCTGTCTAGTTTTATTTATATTTAAGCAATCACAATTTTGAGATGTTACATCTCCACAACTGTGTAATCTAAGATTAAAACTGTTTAAAGTATTAGAAGGGTTTGTGATCGAAAAAGTCATAAATTTAGTTTTGTTAAGGTTGAGAGTTCGAAGATTAGCATTCAGCCATTTATAAACTGTTGCAATACCTTGTTCGGCCATAGCACGCACCTCATCCCAAGTCTCGCCATGAAAAATCAACGCCGTGTCATCCGCAAAGCTTACAATAATACCATTTTGTAATACTAGGCTACATAAATCATTAATATAATTCAAGAAAAGACTTGGTCCGAGGATGCTGCCTTGTGGCACTCCAAAAGACATAGTTTGTTTATTACTTAGGTGGCCGTCTAATTTAGTAATTTGGGATCTATTTTCTAGGTAACTTTTTAAAAATATTGAAGGGTAATTCTCGTATACCACATCTATCCATCTTATTTAGAAGTATGGGAACCGATACTGTGTCAAAAGCTTTTTTTAAATCGAGAAAAATACCCAAAACTTTTTTCTTGCTATCCACTAGTGTTGTCACATGACTTATTAAATGGCTGACTGCGTCTTCTGTACACCTATCTTTTCTGAAACCGAATTGAGAGTTTGATATCAAATTATTATTTTCTAGAAATATCCTTAACCGTTTGTTTAGAAGTTTTTCTAATATTTTGGATAAAACGGGGAGCATTGATATTGGGCGGTAGTTATTAATTTCTTTTCTATCCCCATCCTTATTAATAGGATGTATAAGGCTCATTTTGTAAAATATGGAACGATGACAAGCTGGGCTCCCTTAATCACTGAAGTTGGTATACCATCCCAGCCACATGCGCTACTATCTTTTAGACTAAGTATTATGGAATTTATTTCGACTTCGGTAGTGCCAAATAGTGCCATGGATAAAGGGGCGAAAGGAGGAATATTTGGTGAGTTAGATTTGTTAGGAACTAGGTTTCTGCTTCTAAAATAGATTGAGCTAAGTTTTTACCTATAGACGCAAAAAAATCATTAACGTTGTTAACTGCTGCTATTGGGTCCTGGGAAATAGACAATAGTTCAGTTGCAGATGATTTAGTAATAGATATATTTGTAAATGTCTTGATCTTGTTCCACAACAACTTACTATTATTTTCAGCCTTTAACAACTCACTTCTTTCGTAGTTTATCTTTAGTTTCCTTAGGATAGAGTTACAGTAATTTCTATACCTAGTAAAAGTTATTTTTAATACTAAATTATTAGGGTTTTTCTTAGACTGCAAATGTAGTCTATCTCTGTTTTTAATGCATCGTAGTAATCCAGGGGTAATCCATGATTTAATTATATTTTGTCGACGCGGTATTGAAAAACATTTAGAGTTAATTTTAATAGCATCTATTAATGAATTAGTAAGGATATCTGCAGCAATTTGAGGATCATTATCATTGAAATTTTAATTTAAGTCCAATTTGGCGACATAATAATATATTCGAGTTGTATGGGGACATTAGATATGTCAAGTGGATGAATTGGACCACATGAAATAAATAATATGTATATTTTTGTGTGTGTGTGTATAGTATGAGAGTGTATGTGAGTATGAATAAAACAAAATAAAATACAGTTTCATATACAAGTTAACAAAAAAATTGACAGTAGAATAAGAAGAAAGATGTAGTCATAGACTTGATTTCATGCGATCAAGGTCACCTTCTGAGTTAATGCGTATGGCCGATTGTTCATCTCCTCTGTGTATGTATTTATTACCATAAGATGTCCAACAATATTTAAACTCATTTGATTTAACAAAATCACGTGCCAAAGTAAAGAGTCTTTTGTTTTTTGTAGTTAATGTTTCCGAGATAAATACTTTGGTGGATGGGCCTTGAATACCTAACACAGAAGATTCCAGTTGACCATTATTAGTACGTTTTAATTGTTTGATAGCCTCCAGAATTTCTTGTTTCTTTATAACGGAGGTAAACTCAACGATAATAGGCTTATTTTCGGCATTTGATTTAAATCTAAATATCTCCTTGACTTCATATGGTTGTATTGAAACCTTAATTTTCTCTCCAATATTCATGATTAACTCAAGTAGAGTTTTCTTCGTTTCTCCTTCTCTTTGCTTTATATTTCGTAACTCTAGGCCGGTGGCCCGGTAAGTCCTTTCAAGGTCTTCAATTTCCGTTTCCAAAGTTTTTATGTAATGGTATTGGTCTTTTCTTTCACTTTCAATACGAATGAATTCTTTTTTATTCAACCTTTACCTCTCGCTGCTACAGTATGAACGTTCTAGTATGATGCAATTCACGCGGTTTGCATCCGCGCCGATTCCGTTGTATCTGAACGAGCCTTATTCTAAAATAAGTAAAATTGCCAATCAATAATTTCGAGTAATTATTGTTTCATTGAAGAATTTTTGGAGCGTATATAAAGTAATGTAAGTAAGTATATGCTTGTTGTTTCAACCGAATCTTATGAAACTTGTTTATCAGATTACTTTTAACGGGTGAACGCACGGAATTATCAGAATCTCTTAAAAATACCTGTCCTTTGAGTCTTGAATCTGTTTATCCGGGCGCACGCCTACAGCCCGCGAGCCCCCACGCCAAAACTTCGCCAGCGGAAGACAAATTTTACCTCTATACAAACTTTTGCTTTTGTCGACTTACGTTTTGTGCTACGGAATGACACTCTTGAAAATTAAATTCTGTGTTGCATTACAAAATTAAAATACTTCTTTAATACTAAAAACTATATAACAACAGGTGAGTATAGCAGAAGAAACATGAAAGTATAATAGACGCCGTTGAAATGAGAACTTTTTTAAATGTTGTTGCAAATGCAAAGGGCAATGATTTGGCCAATGTCAAAAAATAAATCTAAAAATTTGGTCAGTAATTTATACAGGCTTTCTGCAAACCTGAAATTAAATATATACAGTATATAGTATATATAATACTGTATATAATATAATACCCGCATGTATATACAAACTATTAATCGGACGAAACACATAATTAAATAATGTATGTCTCTAGAGACCACGGGCCATAAAAATAGGCCGGACTTTTGGTGGGCTCGCGTGGGGCCATGGGAAGGCCAACACGTAGATAAATTCACAAATTTACGCATAAATATAGACTCCTTTAATAACCGACTTCGAAAAAAGGAGGAGGTTCTCAATTCGTCGGGACCTTTTTTTTTTTTTGTTGCTTTTTTTTAATGTATGTTCGCCGATTACTCCGTCATTTATGATCCGATTTACGTGAATCTTTTTTTGTTCGACGCGGAATAGCTTCCAATTGGTCCCCTAAAATTTTTACATAGTTTGGCCCAGTAGTTTTCATTTTATGAACATTTTTCATGGAAATAATTTTCACTCCGTTCCATATGTTCGCCGATTACTCCGTCATTTATGATCCGATTTACGTGATTCTTTTTTTGTTCAATGCAGAATAGCTGCCATGTGGTCCCCTAAAAAATTGACATAGTTTGGCCCAGTAGTTTTCATTTTATAAACATTTTTCATGAAAATAATTTTCACTCCGTTCCATATGTACACCGATTACTCTGAGATTTATGGTTCGATTTACGTGATTCTTTTTTTGTTCGACGCGGAATAGCTGCCATGTGGTCCCCTAAAAATTTGACATAGTTTGGCCCAGTAGTTTTCATTTTACGATCATTTTTTTGTTCCCGGTTCTTGGGACCTATATTTTTTAAGAAGCGCGGCACCATTCCGCCATCCAGGTCATTCCAGGTCCACCCATACATAGCTTGACACTAAAAAGTAACAAATAAAATTTAAAAACTTCGTTTAAAAAAACCGACTTCAAAAACTAAAAAACTAAAATGTATAAAATAACTTATTTCTAAAGCTAATAAATATTAATATATATTATCTAAAACATATCTTGAAGTCGGTGCAAAGCAAAACATAAAAATTACTATATTTTGAAAATTACTAAGCACCGACTTTAAGATGTTTTAGATAATATATATTAATATTTATTAGCTTTAGAAATAAGTTATTTTATACATTTTAGTTTTTTAGTTTTTGAAGTCGGTTTTTTTAAACGAATATTTTAAATTTTTTTATTGTTAAAGTCAAATTAACAGTGTAGCCTTGGCAAAATCTGTGATTATAGACGTATAGTCTTTGACAATAGAACCATAATAATGGAAAAAAAAAACTTATAATTAAAATTAATTATGGTCGAATTTCGACCACTGGGCGACCACTAGTATATATTATTACAATAATATATAAAACGTGTCTATTTGAGAGTTGCACGTAGTGTTAACATCCAACGCGGAAATGAGGCCAGCTTGTTTGGCAAGCTCCCTGCTGACAGCGATTTGGAGTCAATATTTTATTTATAGATTTATAATATTGTTACGTACGAGCGGGGTACGCACTTATGGATTGGAAGAAAACACCAGTTTTAAATTTAAAAGCTTTTATTAACTTACACAGCCGCACGTAGTACCTCTCTGCAGGGTTGCCCCTATACGCACGACCAACGATGCACAGTCCCGACGATAAGTTGCTACACCCTCAATACCGTCGCCGATATCGCGCGGACCACCTCCAATATTATCGCGCGTAGCTCGCTTTTGGTTTCCCTCTCGAACTACGCTACACACCTCCTTTGCGTATCTGTCCACCAAACTTCTCACTAAATTCACCACTTAGTTCGTCTCTGTCCTCTATTAACGTTCTCTAATATCGCACTTGTCGTTTCACCGTCTTGGACTGAACTCAACTTTAAACTGCAACTTTCAACTCTAAAACTGCCCGGTAGGCGCGCCTTACGCCGTTTATATACCCGGAAGAATTTTCTAGAACCCATCTATCTATCTCCGTCTCTTCTTTCCCGAACCTTCTGTTCGGGAACTTTCGTTTATACATCTATCCCTTTCTAACATCTATCTATCTCTTTCTTTCGTTCATTGTCCATCTCTTTCTAACATCTATCTATCTCTTTCTTTCGTTTATCGTCTGTCCCTTTCTAACATCTATCCGTCCTTGTCTTTTCCTTCCAGAAATGTCTAGTATTTTCTAAAAGTTCTAAAACTGATTTACGCTGCTGGGCAGTTCCACCCTCGGTCGCCACACTATTATTTTGTAAGTATAGTTTAGTTTATTTAATTTATATATAAAATAGTCTATTGTCAATGTATATTATTTATTATTGTAATATCTGTTCTCTATTTTAAAGCAACAGAAATTCTGAAAAGCATTTCTGGAGTGAATAAAGCAGCTTCTCCGTGCCTTTGTTGGCAACTAAACTTTAATGTGCCAAAATATTTTGTCCAAAATTAATTTAGCGTTAAAGCACGAACATAATAACTGTATGGGGTCTGTTTTGAAGTTTGTTGGTAGGGGCGAGTTCCGTTTTGTCGTCGTTCAAAGTTAAACTTAGTTGCTTGAATGTGATTCCACAAATGAGGTTATAATTTCTAAACTAGAAGCGTGGCTCTAGTATAAGAGAGTATAGAAGTCAAGTTCTATCTCTACTCGATACTTAATAATATAATAAAAACGTGTGCGTCTCGGGACGCCCGACTGAAGTGATAACTTGCGTGAGAGAAAGGGAAGCCAGACAGACTGGCGCCGTAACGCGTTACGTAATCACTTCAAAAACTTTAAGTTTTACGGGCAGGTCTTCAAATTGGACAATTACATTAACAATGTGCCCATAAAACTTGGAGTTGAAATTTTGTTGCGATTCGTTTTGCCACTTGTCCGTTGCCATTCGTTTTCCCACTTTTCCGTTGCCATTCGTTTTTCCACTTATCCATTGCCTTTTTTACCACTTGTCCGTTGCCATTCGTTTTTCCACTTGTTCGTTGCCATTCGTTTTTCCACTTGTTTGTTGCGATTCGGTTTTACACTTGTCCGTTGCGATTCGTATTTCCACTTATCCGTTGCGATTCGTTTTTCCACTTTTCCGTTGCCATTCGTTTTTCCACTTATCCATTGCCTTTTTTTATCAATTATCCGTTGCCATTCCTTTTTCCACTTGTTCGTTGCGATTCGGTTTTCCACTTGTCCGTTGCGATTCGTTTTTCTACTTGTCCGTTGACATTCGTTTTTCCACTTGTTCGTTGCAATTCGGTTTTCCACTTGTCCGTTGCGATTCGTTTTTCCACTTATCCGTTGCGATTCGTTTTTCCTCTTGTCCGTTGAAGTTTCGCTTCTACTATGTGTCCCAGCACACTTTACACAGGTTTACTGCAAGTTATGATTTGGTAAGGTTAGGTACATTTTAATGAATGCATTTTTTATTTAAAAATATTTTATTTTATCATACAAAAAAACTGAGTTCGATCCGGAACCAAAAAATCCATAGTCTACTCTAAACTTATGCCGCTTCTCACCACGTCTACTCTAAAATTATGCGGCCCCTCCACACAGCCGAAACGCTTTTCGTGACAGGAAAATCATAATACCCGCCGTCTATATAGATGTTTCACTTCAAAATGTTTTAAAGGATTCTGTATTCATTCCCTTGATTTGCCGTTTGACATACCTTCATAGAAATTGACCCTTATAAGGTACCTTATAATTTTGTATAATAATATATAGTTTGTTTGTTTTTCAATCAACCTATTCGATTCCTGTCAAAGGTAATTGCTTTTTCAAAAATCTAATGCTTTTGTATAGTTTGTACACGTTCTGGTGGGGTACTGGTGTTTTCTTGTAGTAGCCTGAAGAAAATATACCTTGTTGCTTAAAGAGAGTTATTCTCGTATTAGTAGTTGAGTTTGGATATTGATCCTTAGTTGATAACAACTCGTGGCTGTTTGTAGCAACTCGTAGCGATGCAATAGTAAGACGATCACAAAGCATTTGTGAACGTTATTTATATATATTACAGTATTACAGTATATATATTACAGTAGCTTAACGTCACCACACAGAGTCACAAACACACAACTAACAAAAAAACTTTTACACATATTCACACCAACGCGCACTACCACCGCATTGCATTACACACACACTTCACAAACAAACCAAGACATACAAAGAGCCTAAAAATTAATAACCCAGACACAGAAAGAAAAAAACAACACACATGGCACTAGATAGGATAATATATATAGGTATAGACATAGGGCACACACTGCACAACACCAGCATGTAACAGAAACACTCTACATCAGTATAAGTTTAGTATTAAAATTAGAATAAATTAATATAATAAGTTATTCGTAAGGTACACCACAACACAAATATCATTGAATAAATGTCACAGACAAAAACAAATATTACCAAGAAGCGTGTATAAATACTTCAAACTTTTTTTCGAAATAATTTATAAAAAAGGGCACGGAACTCGTGTCCGTAGAGTTGTTAAAAAAAGTCGCTTAACGTAGGAAGCAGCGTTAGCAAAACGCTGTACGTTGACGATTTCATCGAAATCAGTCTCGACACTCGTTTGAAAGTATTTCGCCATTTCGTACATATATACTATACATAGTTTATGATTTGACCCTGAAGCCCCACTTAAAAAATTCATTCTATGTACATGGTAAATTAATTTCCAGTCCTCAAAATGATGTCCCACTCGTCTAACTTATTACTAAAGTGAATAATTAAAAAAAAATGAGGTTGAATTTTTATGGAGATATGGATATATCCGTGCAGGAACGGAGAATGAATACAAATTCCTGCGGCCAGGCGGCCTATCGTAAGAAGCGACAAAACAACCCACAGCCATGTGGTAGGGGCATTTGCCCCTCTGGATGGCTACCACCCCTGGTCTAAAGTATGCCACCATAAGAACCTTGAGTTGTGTTCCGGCATTAGTGGCCAGGTTCCAGCCCCATCTGAGTCCTGCAGCACAGTAGAATCTAGTTTTAAATTAAAGGAATTTGTATTCCAGTGTTGCAAATGTTTATAGTCGATTGTAACCACTTTCCAACACAGTTGGGCCGTAAGCCTGTCTGTTGTACTCCAGCAATAAAAAGATGGGGTATTTCTGATAAAACATTTTTTTATGGTTCTGTTATAAAATGACCAAAACTGTGAACATTTCTTAGTTTTGCGGAACTCTTCATAGTTCCTAAACTGGTATGCACTTGGCACATTTTTTCGTTATTACTCTATTTGTGTCGTCCCATTTGAAAGCTTTCAACGAGTTAGAGAAAACTTGAGAGGTATATCTAAAAAAAACCGAATTCTCATAAAAGTCATTCAGGTGGCGGTAAAAGTCCATACTTCAATATCCAATACGTCTTCCAGATCTCAGTAAAACCGTGGAGGGTAGTAAACATTTTTCATTGGTGGAAAATAAAATGGTAGTAAGACATAACAATAAATCGTTGAAGGCGTGTCATCATGCCGTCTCATAAGGCTGCCGCGATAAAAGCAGGCTGTAACACGAGCCTGCTGTAGGGCTGCCAGAATAACTTTGGCCACAAACGACGAATATAGCGAGATAAAGCAACAACACTGTCTGATAGAAGTAAGAAAGAAAGAAATATTTTTCTAGAATTAATTAACCTTAGCTACAAACGACGAATGCATACCAGGGATAAAAAAAACTGTTTGATAGATGTAAGAAAAATTAATAATATTTTAGAAATTCAACAGAAACGTAGCTTTTAACAAAAAAATACACAGGTACAGTCTTAAGAATATATATAAATATATAATATAAGAAACAAGAAAGTGTATGTCAGCTCCGACAAACGACGAAGAGTAAGCTCCTTACACTTTAAACATAGGTACAAAAAAATAACATTTCTCACCCACTGGAAGCAAAACTTGTAAGCCGTAGGTAGGCGTATATTTTGTTTTTAAATACATGCCATTCTTTAACTACTAAATTGTGTATAGACTATTGCGTTTAATAAATGCACAGCGCTTTTTATTGTCGAGTAGCAGTTTTAGTGTGTTGCACCGTCTAATATCGGCTTAGGATAGTGAGAATTGTTATTAAAACCTCAAAAAATATTAACAAATCCTTCATTAATATAACACAATTGAAATGAGCGTGTAAGCAATAAATACAAATCGAAACCATGTAATTAACAATATATATGGATCTACAGAGTTCAGTGTCAGAAAAACCAGGGCTGGTTGTGGTGGTGCTAAGGGTAAGTTTTTCTTGAGGTCCTTCCCCACCTATAGCACACCACATAAAATTGCCCTAGCTCCTAGACTGGTGCATAATGTGATATGGTGATGAATAAAACAACTCAAGAGCATTGGACAGCAGGACAATCAGATCCATCGTTGCATCCGATCGAACATAAGGCAAGGAAACCAATCCACTAACCTTAACCTCCCGAAATTGCACCACTTCCAATTCGGCAAGCCTACGGGATACGTATAACAGCTGTTGTCGGGGATCAACTGGTTGCATACAGTCGTATTAACAAATCTTTTTGTCACACACAATAGGGCGGTTAAATGATTAAATATTAGCACCCGCGACTGCGGAACGGGTCGGTTGTCCACTTGCGATGGGGTAGGCGATATTCAACTTAATGTACGTGGCGAAGTGGCGGCGCGGTGGTGTCCCCCCAGTGTCGTCACGGGATGCCACAACGTCGTTGGCCAATGATTCTTATTAGGGCAGGGATTAGAAGATATCAGTGTGACGGATTACATTCCAAGCATACGATAAAACGAATGAACCATTAGAAATAATTGACCTAAACAACTGGTCTTCCACTAGGGCCATTAGAGTGACAAACATAGACGCAAATGTGAATAATACATAATATTAACAGTTAACGTGCCAAGTCGAAACAATTTATATGCACTCGCAACTGTCACAAAGGACACGAGTTTAAAAAACACATGTACCATCTTCTTCGCGCGCTCACGTACATTACACCACACGCTTACTCACTAGACATAAGCACTCTGTTACCGATTTGTATTTTATGTGTTTAAAACTAACTAAATACTAATGTGAGAGGGCACTGATTCCCGAAACACAGGCTTCATGCCTAGCTCGGGAGTTAGGGACTTCTATAAGTTATTGTATCAGATTTTTTTGGCAATAAAGATTTATTATTATCTTGTATGTCTTGGAAGACCACGGGCCATAAAAATGGCCCGGACTTTTGGAGGGCTTGCGTGGTGCCATGGAAAGGCCAACACGTAGAGGCCCTTTGACAAATTTAATGTAAATGTGGCGTGACACTGACCGGCGATTATCCCTGTCTACACCGTATAATAATGCAGACAAGGACAAGCCCCGGCCAGTGTAGGATTATTGTGAGAAATGAGGACAAAAAGTACCGGGCTATTGGGGTGAACTGCTAGTGGTACTGGGGGTCTGGGAATATGGGGACTATGGCGTCTGCCCGTCGCAATGTTCGAGGAACATGGAAAAATGGGCAGACGGTGACTCGCCACTCCCTGCATGGGCCCCAAGAAATGCCATAAAAGGCAGGGGCAACATGAGTATGAGTGGCTAAGGGGTGTAGAGAGGTGGGCTGCAGGTTCACCGAAGCTACTTCCGACGTTAGGCCATTTATCACTTCCACCCCTGGAGCTTGAGTCTTAGCTCTAGCGATCCCCACTCCGTGCCGGCTGGTTAAGGCAAGCACGGAGGCGGAGGCCTTGCCTTGGCCCCCGGAGTCAGGTACGAGGTGTCGCTACTCACCTAAGGCTTCGCCACAAAGCCCGCCGCGGGTTTATTTTTATTATTATTATAATTATCTTAGCAGCTTATCTAAACTAATGTGCATATTGTTACAATTACCATGTGCTAGTAATGACGGAAAACATTGTAATGAACCTCCAGATAACTGGTGCGGCGGCGCTGGGTTTAACGATGAGTGAACTGTGTCAATTTTGCAGAAAAAGTAGTTTGGGACAATTTGGATGGGAATTTGAGAATGAGCACACACATACCTGATTAATTGGAATGAAATGCAGCTGCTCCTCTGCTCCTCAGTCCACTAAAAATAAAGTGATTATTTGTTATAATATGGTTTAACGTATTTAATTTTATGTGTTCGTATTTGTAGTATTTTATATTATATATGTTTATTATATTTTACAATTATAGTGCGGAGTGGTTTATTTATATAATATACATGTGTTGCGAGCGCGGTATATTTTAACATATGTTATTTATTTTATATACAATGTGCGGGATTAATGTTATTATTTTGATGATGACATGACAATGAATGATTAACGTGACGTGCGAAAAGAGAATGTACCGTCAAATTTGACCGAAGAATTTAAATAATAAAAGAAAAGTTTGAATATGCCGACGGCGATACCAATAACCGATGCGTCAAACCCACCAATCCTCTTTGAACAGACGTGGCATGTATATTGTCTAATCTGTCTAATAAAATAGAAAGGCCTAAGTCCGCTACGATACGCTGAAATGAATAAGGACGTGCTTCAAAAATAACTTACAAACAAAAAACCTGCTGACCCTAACCTTGAAGCGTGTATACCAACAACTCTTTTCCCTTTTAATTCGCATCACCCCCCAGGGCACAACCCTGGTTGTTAGCCCAAAATTTACGACGTTGCAATCACACGTAGAACGTAATTTCAACTAATTCTCGTACTATTATGTAGGGATTAGTACTGTCATTGCTTGCTATATCACCAATGTTCCGGACATGTTAAGTTTTGTATCATATAATTAAAAATTTAATTGTTACACGCCGACAAAGTAAATGCACACCTGGTTTATTACCTTTCCACACACTTGGACTTATTTTGTTTAATTTGTGTTTAAAATTTGTAATTAAGTAAAAAAAAACTATTGTTATTTTACTCGTTTATGGCCGCAGGTGTGCAGATTACGTTTTCTTAGTAATTCTTAGAATTTACTGGAACTATACAAATACGTGTAACATGCGTACAAATATAACAAGAAACTACTAGTACAAACTGCACGATTCAATAACACGCGCAATGTCCGTCACTATATCGCTCGTCGAATCTAAGTCTTCCTCGTATCGTAATCCTCGCTTGACTGCCCCACACCTCCATTCGGTTATTGTTTTATACTAACTATACAATACAAAAATCGACTGCGTGGACTGGGGTTTCCGAGAAACCGTAATCTGCACACCTGGTTTATTATTCCTGCGAACGGCCAACAAAGTAGAAAACAATAACAATAGGCCTTTGTTTAATTGCAAATTTTAAACACGAAATAAACAAAATAACACCGAATGCGGGAAGGGTAATAAACCAGGTGCGCATTTCTTTGTCGGTATGTAACAATATTGTAGTTTATAATCAGAATCGTTGGGTTTTAATATATTTGTACACACTAAACCCCCTAATCTTGGAAATGTGTCAATTAAGAGCCAATTTTTCAATCACCAGTAAAAAGTTATTCATTAGATAAGATAACATAATATGGAAAAACTACTTGCATGATTTAAATATCTGAATTATTTCAATTTTAACTTCTATCAAGATATCTTATCTTAATAATATAAAGCTGTAGAGTTTGTTTGCTTGTTTGATTAAACGCGCTAATCTCAGGAACGACTGATAAGATTTGAAAAATTCTTTCAGTGTTAGATAGCCCATTTATCGAGGAAGGCTATAGGCTATCTATCATCACGCTAAGACTAATGGAAGCCGAGTACCAATGAAGAATGTTTCAAAATCGGGGGGTTTTGAAAATAAATTCCACGCAGACGACGTCGCAGGCACAGCTAGTAATTTATATGACTTTAATAACTTTCATCCGATGATTGAAAAATTTACCCTAAAAAGAGTAAAAATACCTACGCAATAAACCCAAAAACTGAGGTTTCATTATATGGCGAAAATGGAAATGCGAACTAAATTGAATAATACGAATCGATTCCCTTATCTGAACGATTTACATTTAAATGGCAGTTATTGGAGATGACGTGACTGCCATAACTCCACCTTCCATCACATTCACTGCTGATATTATCATAGTACTACGGAAAAGTCGCTGAGGAAATTTATTCAGTGAAATTATGTGAGTCTGTACCAATAAAAATGAAATCTGTCTGTTATATCAAAATAAAGGGTAGTTATAATCTATACACATAATAAAATTGTAGAGGTCAAATTTCTGTAGAATGAATTTTTTTGCTAAAAACCGAGTCAGGGGGATGTAAGAAGTGAAATAGAACTAATTTACATTTTTTTCAAATTTTTTGTTTCTCTGTTTATCTGTTTGTCTGTCTGTTTGTACCGGCTAATCTCCGAAACGACTGGACCGATTTACATGAGATTTTGTATGGTGATAGCTTATATCCCTAGTCAACAATGAAAAATGAAAAATTAAAGAGTTCCAGAGGGATAGTTAAAAAAGCTTTAATTACTTAAATAGCTTATAACAGACTGAAAGTAGTTTCTCTACAACGTAACATAATAGAAGTGGAGATTTCGACAGGGTGTGGTGGCGGTGAGAAAGTTTTAAGTATCTTACATATAAATACCGGCTAAGTGTTACCTGTCATAAACGTTTTTGAAAGCTATACCAACTTCATAAAGCTATTAAAACTATAAGGATAGATACCAAGAAGTACTTACGAACAAATGCAATTGCATCTATTAAATTCACAGCTACTCTATCAGAGCAATTCACATGGGACACGTTTCACAGTAACACGAGAAATGTTTAAATAATATATAAAGCTGATAAATTTGTTTCTTTGTTTATTTGCTTGAACGCGCTAATCTCAAGAACTACTCGTCTGATTTGATTTTGTTTCAGTGTTAGATGGCCCATTTATTGAGGAAGGTTATAGGCTATATACCATCACGCTAGCACCAATGCATAATGTTACAAAATAAAGGTTTTTTTTTTACTTACTAACTTAGTCCTCCTTAAGAGAGCAGCAGCGCATTTGTAGCACCTTTGGTGTTGCAAATGTCCATAGGCGATGGTAACCGATTTCCATCAAGTGGGCCGTCAGCCTGTCTGCTGACCTCCTGCAAATAAAAATAAATAAATAAATCTTACGTTTTTTTTTACTATTCCATGCGAACGAAGTCGCGGGCAGAAGCTAGTTTAAAACTAAAAGTTAGTGCAATTTTTATTGTCTTAGATCGGTGACACCGAAATAAAAAGTCTTGTTCAAACGCGTCGGTGTTGGCATTTTTCACCTAAAAATCCGCGTATATCAAATCAATCGCCGAACCAAGCTTATCTAATGAAGCAAACATTCCTCAATCGAATTTCTTCTGGTAAAACAAGCGTCTCTAGGGCCAGGAGATCCAGAAACCTTTACCCAGACCTATCTAAAGACTAAGACTGGCCTATATTTTGGACAACGCATAAGCATTGCCATACAACGTTGTTATGCCGGCAGCATATTAGGAACATTCCGTACGGTGATTTTGGAAGCTATTTATTTACAAAGAAGCTATAAAATTGCGAAAATATTGTGGCGAATGATGGTAGAACCATCTAGTTAGTTTTAGAACTTTTCGAAACATCCAGAACAATCTAGAAGGAAAAGACAAGGACGGATATATTTAGAAAGAGATGGACGATAAACGAAAGAAAGAGATAGATAGATGTTAGAAAGAGATAGACGACAAAAGAGAGAAAGAGATAGATAGATGTTAGAAAGGGATAGATGTATAAACGAAAGTTCCCGAACAGAAGGTTCGGGAAGGGAGAGACAGAGATAGATAGATGGGTTCTAGAAAATTCTTCCGGGTATATAAACAGCGCAAGGCGCGCCTACCGAGCAGTTTAAAGTTGAGTTCAGTTCAAGACGGTGAAACGACAAGTGCGATACTAAAGGGTTATCAGAGAAGGTTAATAGAGTACAGAGACGGATTAAGTGGTGAATTTAGTGACAAGTTTGGTGGACAGATACGCGAAGGAGGTGTTTAGCGTAGTTCGAAGGAGGAACCAGAAGCGAGTTACCCGCGATAATATTGGAGGTGATCCGCGCAATATCGGCGACGGTATTGAGGGTGTGACAACTTATCGTCGGGACTGTGCATCGTTGGTCGTGCGTATAGGGGCAACCCTACAGAGAGGTACTACGTGCGGCTGTGTAAGTCAATAAAAGCTTTTAAATTAAAAACTGGTGTTTTCTTCCAATCCATAAGTGCGTAACCCCGCTCGCACGTAACAATATGACCATGTTTCCGAATATCGTAAGACTCAACTGCCTATTCATTTTGGCCGAAATACTCACGTTCTCACTCTCCTTTATAACATAGTTTTACTCCTAATAGTCCCCAGTACCTTAAGGAACGTTTTAAATTTCTTCGCCTATCCACTGCCCACAATTTGCGCCCTGATACGTACCAAAAACTAATGACGCCTGCACACACTTCATCCTATTATGATAATTCTTTTACGGTGCAGGCTATCAAAGTTTGGAATATGCTGCCTCTTACTCTCAGAGAGGCCAAATCCTTACAAAAATTTAGAAATGTGTTCAGAAAACACTATTTGTCCACAAATAGCTATGTCTGATCAACAGAATATAATCATACTACATTTATTATAATAACTTATGTATTATTTTATATATATGACTATGTATATAATGTATGTATTCGTATAATTATTTCTTGAATTAGTTTAGGTATTTATGTATCTATTGCCATTTTTCTGCACCACTTATATCGCTTGATTAATTTTTTTTGTTCATTTAGGTTGCCTGGAAGAGATCGCTTTGAGCAACAAGACCGCCTGTTGTATTGCCTAGAAAATATTGTAAATATGGTCTGTTTTTGTAATTGTATATTTTGGTGTGCAATAAAGTGTTATCTCTCTCTCTCTCTCTCTTTATTATTTATTTAAGCTGAACTAAAACTAATTACATACAGCAACTAATCCAATAAAGAAAGAAGAAGGAAAGAGATTTTTTATTTTTTTTCTAATAGCGACACACAACACAAAGTAGTAGTAATATAACAAAGTATAGATGAAATTATACAGAAATTGTACACCGCAATTTGGAAATGAGGTTGGCACTTAGCATTTTGTTGTGCCGAAACATAGTCCGACACTGCCGCTCAATTTTAGTGCCCGCCTCCCATGTCACATATGGCTTGCGACCCGTGTTAAACATTAAAAAAGCAAATAATTATTTAAAAAAAACGTATAAGTACCAAAGATTAAAATATAATACAATAAAAGAAAACGTTACTTATTTTTATTGTTATTCTACCAATAGTTTTCCTCACGTGTGTTCTTAGGTATAGTGATTTTGGAGACCCATGGAGAGAATAAGTTGGAAAGAAAAGAAGACCAATGAAGAAGTATTGGATATGGTAAAGGATAAATGCACAATTTTAAAAACTCTAGAGGAAAGAAGGGGAAGGTGTTTGGCCATTTGCTACGACACGACACCTTCTTATGCACGTCATCAAAGGCAAAGTGGAAGCAAGAAGAGAGAAGGGTAGACCAAGGCGAGCATTCATGGATCAAATAGAAGAAGAAGTGGGTGTCGTGTCTTACATAGAAGTAAAGCAACTGGCCCATAATAAAGAAGATTGAAAGAAGCTCCATCGACAAGAGCATTGCTCTTAAATGATTAATGAAATGAAGTTCCTCAAGACTGTAAGTAGAATACTGAGCTTAAGTCACCGTCTTCTACGGGTAAGGTGCCCAGAAGAATGACTCCGTTTCCCTGATGATTATTATTGTTTGTATTTTGTGACGATAAATTTTAAGTGTAAATATGTACAAATAAAAAAATACTTAAAATTATACAAATATCCTGTAGTATTTGTGTAGACATAAATATGTGTAATATGTTTTATTCCTGCCTCGAGATGCCTGAGATAGATTGCTTTCTACCAATAACATCACCCATTGTGCACATTTAGAAGATGTCTCGGCTATAAGATCTATGTAATCGTGTACAATAAAAAATAATCTATCTGAAAGTGCTCCCCGAAATAGCTCCACAGATCTCATCAGAAAAATGCTAAGATATGAAAGAATTTTATTTAATATTATCTTGTACTTTTAGTACTATTTTTACTATTCATTTTTGGCAGCTTGCAGGGTTCCAAAAATACATAAAAGATCAAAAGAAAAAAATACGTATAACACAGGTACTATAACCGAACACAACAAGTCTAAACGTAATGCAGAAGGTCGTAATTCAATAAAACGCGCAAAGTACATCACTAAAAGTTTCCCGATTGTAGTACACACGTCTCGATTTGTTCGTGGTTCTCACTCGACTGCCTGCCCCCTCCATAAGGTCACCTTTTTATACTGCCTAACTGCAATGTACCCGTATCTAAGTCGACTTAATCCGACACACCTGGCTAATGACTGCCATAAAAGATTGTTTTACAACAATGGGCTGTTTTCTAATCACAAGTTTTGAAGACAAAGTAATCTAAAGAAGACGACCATCAATTCAAACGCCGACGGGTAATAAATGTGACTGTTTTCAGATATACAGGTGGATTTTGTTTTTGTCACGACCAGGGTTATAACAATAATATAAAAGAGAGACATAAAAAGAATACTAAATTGTGTTGCTTAATAACGCACAGCAACTCCGCGTATGTTTGTTAAATCAACAACAGCTAGTATATAGGTATATATAAGAGAAGAATATAAGAGAAGATCTAAGCAGCGTTCGAGTTCAGGTCAATGTTAAATTAAAAAGTTTTTATTCAAAATAAGTTCCACTGGAGAACCCTTTTTGAAGGTCATATATAAAAAATATATAAATAATATAATAAAAAAATTAAATTTAATTTTACTTCACAGTCTATGTACATCGCTTCGCAACGTGTTATTGCTGTTAAGGAGAAGAAGCGGCAAGAAACTCCCCAGAAACACGTCTAGCTAAAAATTGTTATTATTCATATTTCTTATTCTATTTATATCTGAGGTTCTTTTATTTAATAAGTTGTATACAGAATTAATGGAGTTGTAGCAAACAGAGCATATTCAATAAGACAGAGACACAATAAAAGGAAAAAAATAATATTATAGCTATAATAAGGACATGACGTACAAAAAAAATTTGCTGCAACATATCTCCATAATAGGTATAAGAGGTTGGAGCGAGCTGCTATGTACATGAAGTTTTGTCATTTAAGTATTTTTCAATACTGTAGTATCCCTTTTTTAGCAAGATACTTTTTAATTTGGTTTTGAATTTAGTGAAGGGCAGATCTAACATTTCACTCATAATCTTATTGAAAACAAAAGTAAACAAACTCCCAAGAAAGAGAACAATACTTGTTGTAATCTAATAGATGGCAATATCAGTCTGTTACAATGCCTGGTGTTGAAACTGTGAACATCCTTATACTGCTTCACTTCACTTCACTGCAGAGTCAGACTTCCCTAATACGTATAATATCTTTAGCGTATGAGACATCCTGTCTAGATTATGTGTAATTTATATCAATATAAACAAACAACAGCTAATGGAAATGAATGTATTTATTTTCAAATATTGTCTCAATGAGCAAAGACCCCTTAAATATGGGCTGTATTTATTATAGGCGCTTGCAATAGCAATAGGTATGATTAGTACTACTATACTAAACGGTGTGTTCAAGTTAATCAACAGAAGTTAACACTAGAACACAAATGTTCCTTTCAACACTGATAGCACTAATTGTATCTATTTCAGCGATCAATACTAGTTGCACTAATCAAATATACTGATATTCACCAATCCACGAAACTCACGCTGAGAGTCCAAATGGCTGTAGTGTCTGCCGCTTGCTTCCTGGTATTCCTGGTCTTACGTTTCTTCTCTTGTGTGTATAACTTGATTCGGAAACTAGTTGTATACTTGACCACTTGACATGACTTTTGATCGTGCATGTGGCTCGCACCGTGCTTGCAAAGTTACTACTTTTAAGTAGACGCTTAGCTACTAATCGAGCGAGCAACATATTTGCGGTAAGTGGGGTATGGGGGTATGAGAGGTTAGGAGGGAGATTTTGTCCGCAACGAGAATCTAACAGATTACTTATTGAAAGTCTTGAGTCTGGCAGGGTTTCGAAAGCAATTTTTGTTATTGTTAAAGGAAAAGAACTGAAAGAACTTGGTAGAGATTGCATTGGTCCCATTCGGTGCAGTCGTCTGGAAAACTTTCATGCGTATTATAAGCTGTCTCGCACAATAGATGCTTCAAGCTGATAATTTAAAGTCATACACTCTCTTCTTTGTATTTCAAATTATTTATCGACGCTAAATATCATTGAAGGCATTGATATAGAAATCGATGCTTATGTGATCATACGACTGGTCGGTCTATGGAAACGTAGTCAAAGTTTAAAGTCATATCAGCTTGTCGACAAGTTATGCTAAGAGAAGTTTCTTTCATTGAGCAACGTAAAATGAGGTGCCATACCAACTATTCATTAAAGAAGCAATAAAATATCTGATAGTGATTACGATATCACCAATGTATTGTTTCAACTCCCTAGCTAGATATATATAATATGTATTAAAATAAACCTTTTAAGAAATTATAGATATCTTCGTCAGCCAGTCACTGTCCACTGTTGGATGTAGGCCTCCACAAGTTTGCGCCACATATCCTGGTCCCCCGTATTCCTGACCCAGCCCCTGCCGGCGACTTTGCGCAGGAAAACATGTTTACCCCATCGGCCGCCAGTCCTGCGACAGACGTGACCGGCCCTTATCTTGGTCCACTTACACATATCCTCACTTCTAATTCAATCCATAAGAGAAACACCTTAGGCCGTTGAGCTACTTTGAATCTGCGGACCAGTCCCACCATCATGCCTCGGCACCGTATGTCATGACAGGTAGGGGGCAATACTTGAAGACTCGTCTTCCCCCTTGATGCTGGGTAGGGTAGCAGGGCACCGCTCAATTGAAGGTGGTTTGGGGCCTTTGTGACGTTGGTTACAAAGGCCGGAATACCAAAAATCAAATAAATTACCGCGCTTGAAACCGTTAAAACGTAGTTTTATTATGCCATATTACATATACAATTAGTATGTGTGCTAGATAAACAGTTAAGAATCTCCCTTTCGTATTGCTTAAAGGCTTCCACACACCTAACTTAAAAACAGTTTAACCGGGATTACTGCCTTAAACTGCTGTTGAACATTTAAAGAATAAAAACACGAAGCACGTGATATGATGAACATGTTATTTTTGTTTGGAATTATTTTTATTAAGTATACCATCTGACTTCTAAAAGTTTCTAGGAGTGAAATTATTTTTAAAATTGGTTCGCTTTTGATCAATCACAGCTAACAGAAGCCAATAAGTGAATGCACACCTGCAGTTTATTACCTTTCCCGCATTTGGTCTTCTTTTGTTTACTTTGTGTTTAAAATTGTAATTAAGAAAACATCATATTGTTATTGTACTAGTTTATGACCGCAGGTGTGCAGATTACTTTTTCTTGGTAAATTCAGTCCACGCGGTCGATTGTTGTATTATATAGTTTAATATAAAACAATGCCCGAACGGAGGGGTGAGGCAGTCAAGCGAAGATTACGATACGAACCAGACGTGTACATTCGATAAGCTTTATAGTGACGGACTTTGCGCGTATTATTGAATCGTGCAGTTTGTACTGGTTGTGTTCAGTTATGTTTGTACCTGTATTATACGTGTTTGTATAGTTCTAGTAAATCAGATAGTAATTCCAACGCCATGTTTAATTAGAGTCCCGCACTCGTAACAGTAATAAATCAGTGAAAGGCTTGCTCACGGAAAGTGGTTACCATCGGCTTATAGACATTTGCGAAACTTGGGGTTGGACTAATTTCCAATGAATGAATAAATAAATAAAAATTAGGGTCTTAATGGGTGGTGAGGCGTTGGCGGAACACCAAATGACACGCACAAATAAGAAGTTGATATTTTATTAGCGAATATCAAGCTGTTATGTAAAAATATTATATTATATTATAACAAACACACGACAAGAATATATACTAATATTATAAATGATCTTGATAACCATCCATATATAATTTATAATCTACTCGCACAGTAAGTGGCGCAGCTAGATATATAAATCAAGTATTAACGAACATTGAAATATGGCCGAGTAATAAATAAGGATTTTAACTAAACAAGAAGCAGTCTGATATACCTAGATGTCCGAGGCACATAAATTATTGTAGTCCCAACTTTGAATTATATTGTATTTTCGCTGTGTTGTGTCCAATCGCTGTCCTATCACATTAGTCGTGTGTGTTACATTTTCGGTTCGCTTTATTTTGTTAGCTTCTGTCGTATGACTGAAAGAAGGAAATAATGAAAATCTTCATTTGAAGAAATCGCGACGTAATTACGTTCGTTATACATTATTATACATAGAGCATAATTTGAGATTTGTGCGCCGCATTTTCGGCAAACAAGGTTTGTACTCAGCATATTGCTGTGCCGGAATTATATCCGACACAACGCTATTTTTCAGTACAAACCATTCTTTTGGCATAAGACCAAAATGATCCAATTTTGTTAATAAATTTTAATAATAAAATTAAATAATAATTATTATGTACCTATTGTAATGTATCTATTTTTTTATATAGAATGAATAAATATATATGTGAAATAATAATTAATAATAGTCTCACGCCACATTTACATTAAATTTGTCAAGGGGCCTCTACGTGTTGGCATTTCCATGGCCCCACGCAAGCCCTCCAAATGTCCAGCCCATTTTTAATTCCCGTGGTTTTGAAAGACATATAGTATAGGATCCCGCTATACAACGACCTTCACCG
Source organism: Dendrolimus pini (assembly GCA_949752895.1). Lineage (NCBI taxonomy): Eukaryota > Metazoa > Arthropoda > Insecta > Lepidoptera > Lasiocampidae > Dendrolimus > Dendrolimus pini. Next base: position 16,148,864 of record OX457144.1, on the reverse strand, counting down.
AAATACTTATTTGATGAAACCTATTTAATATTTAATTTAATTTGTCAATAAATATATTGTATATGGGTTGCCTAAAAAATTTCAGTCCAGTATATGATTAATTAATAATGAAGAAAAAATTATTTTTTTAACATTTCACCGGTTTGTTTATTAAACAAATTCTATACCAATCGAAAGTATGTAGCCCATAGAATATGCAAATGTTAGGTTGCCGATTCTTTTCCGGTCACAACTCTTGGGTAGCCAGGTATAATCCTTTTCATGTTCAAGATCAAATACACGCGCACTCTTTTTCTTTAAATGGACGGACTTCAAATAGCTGCTATGCTGTGTCCTCTTCTATCGCATGGGATATGGTTGGTTGGGACCTTCCAGCCACACATATTCTCTCGCAGCAATATTTCACTTTTCAAAATTCGACAACCGGAATTCGGGACTGATTTTTCGCAGGCAACCCTATACCACCGTGTTCATAATTAAATAATAATATAATAATAATAATTTTAATTTAATTTTAATTCAATAATCAGACCGGTGCAAAATGCTAGTATCGATTTACCTGTTTATACCTGGCTACTGGCTGGCTATGGGCTTCATACTTTCGATTGGTATAGAATTTGTTTAATAAACAAACCGTGAAATGATAAAAAAAAATTTTTTTTTTAAATTATTAATTAATCATATACTGGACTGAATTTTTTTAGGCAACCCATATGCAATATATTTATTGACACCTTTAATTATATATAAAATAGGTTTCATCAAATTAGCACTCGGTGAAGGTCGTTGTATAGCGGGATCTTAGCCTAATACAATATAATCGATAAAACTAATTCTACTTATGAAATATTTAATTAGTAAAACAATAAATAAATTTTAATAAAACCAACAACAAAATACTTTGTTACTTCAAAATTGAAATAAATACTCGTGTAACAACTTGTCTCGAATCATCTATTCGAATACAATTCGATAGAGTGCTTGCTAAGTATTACCACATTTTGTGCCACGTCACTGACATGAGGCAACAATTGACATTTTACTTCATAACCTATAGGTACATATTAAATTTGTTATTTTACTGTAAAGATATGAAGACTGGTTATATTATACGAACCTGAATGTTGGGCCACTAAATTGATAAACCACAAACGTTTCCACACAGCCTAGATGTTGAGATGGAAGTGCGGTGTTACAAGCATACATAATATTGACGACAGAATGCGTTGTTTGAACGGCCCGCTCGGTGTTACCCGTAGAATAAAATACATGATTAAATGTATTTGTCAGGTTCATTGTAAGTGGAGATCCATGGCCTCCGCCTACCCCCACGGGAAATATAAGATTATATACATAAAAAAAACTTTATACCCACTTTCACATGAAACTAGTTCGAGATACATAAATCACATTACAGTTCGGAAATTTGAGAGATACCCATACTCGTTACTCCGTTCCCAAAGGACAAAATTACGCCGAAGGGGTACATTGGGGTGAATTTCGCACAAAGCTCAAATGGTTGCCTATCCGACTTCGCCGTAATGCTCATGTTTTGTCTCTTCTTTATAACGTATTGTTTGATCCTAGGACCCCTTCTTATCTTAAAGAACGTTTTCAGTTCTTTCACAGTGATTCAAGGTCTTTGAGAACGTCAGAGAGGTTGCGACTTAGGACACCGATACATTCTACGGAGATTTACGCAAGATCGTTCTCTGTCCAGGCTGTGCATCTTTGGAATGCTCTGCCGGCAGATGTCCGGTCTGCTAAATCTATCCATTCATTTAACAGACTTGTGAAGGAGCACTATTTAACTGTATAACGTGTTTATTGTTTGTTCCGTATGTTTATGTACGTATATATTTTTATAACTATGTATTATAATTATTTTATTATTACATTTATTTTATATTTATATCTATTTCAACTGCACGCCAACGCCATCTGTGTAATAAGATCTTGTCCATCCAAAGGTTGCCTGGAAGAGATTGCTTTTAGCAATAAGGCCGCCCATTGTACAACCTTTTAGTAAGTTTTTTTGTGTATTTGTATTATTGTTTTCCATTTAATGTTGGTGTACAATAAAGAGTATTGTATTGTATTGTATTGTATGTTAGGTATATACAAAACGAGTGGGTGGACGTATCGTTCGTCCAAATTATTCTTGGACTGTTAAGAGTTCCATTTAGGAATAGGGGCGTTGAAATATCTCTAGGCTAGGAGTATTAGGAACTGTAGAGTATTTTTATTGTAAAGCCGTGTATATAATCCTGGAGGATCACTTAGAATTTCTGTACGTATCTAGCTCTCCCATGATTTACATCCCTCGACTAAATATAGAATAAACAAAAAAACACAAACAAATACCTTTCGGCATTTGAACTTCTTTTGTTTACTTTGTGTTTAAATTTTGTGATTAGAAAACAGCCCACTGTTGTATTGTAATATTTTATGCCAGTTATTAGCCAGGTGTTGGATTAAGATACGGAGACATTGCAGTTACGCAATAAAAACGATGACATGATGGAGGGGGGAGGTAGTCGAGCGATAACCACGAGCGAAGCAAGACGTGTGTACTACAATTGAGAATGTTTTAGTGAAAGACTTTGCGCGTTTTATGGAATTACGACCTTTTGCATTACGTTTGAACTTGTTGTGTTCGGTTATATTGGGACCAGTGTTATTCGTATTTGTATAGTTCTAATGAACTCTATAATAATTCCAACGGCATTTTAATTCGAGTCCCGCGACTCGTAGCAATATTTATTCTGTTGAAAGATAAAAATACATTATACATATAGCTGAAGTTCAACAATGACAGTGCACTGTGTAATTGGTTGTATTAAATCGTACTTCCGTAGCGCTCAGACATGCCTGTACTACGGTGCTACGAGCGGCGTAGCTGGAACGAAAGCGTAGTACGTAACGGGGTGTGTTTGAAAAAACTTGTATTTGATTTGTATGGAGGTTGAAATTGGTTTTAAAATTATTATGTTTTTGAAATGTTGTATATATTGGTGTCAATTGGTAGCAATTTACATTTGAAAATCGATGAAACGATTCTAAAGAATTTGCACGTCAAAAGAAAACATCTTCAAGAAAAACCAATTTTACAAGTTTTATTCCCAGAACAATTATAAAATTACATATAATCGAATACAATGCCAGAAAACTTAACTTATGTGTATTGTATTCTACCCATAATTCCTCAAGACTGAGTAGAATACTGAGTCTTCTATGAGTAAGGTGCCCAGAAGGCTGGCTTCGTTTCCTCGCTGGATCGCCATACTGATCCGTTACCTGAGGTAAGCACCAGCCTTCTGATCACCTCAAGAGTCAATGAGTCATTTTACCTACTATATATAGTCAAGGTAGCGAAATCTGTCAGTGGGGGAACTCCATACACCTCTCATCATTGCCGTGTTTGAATAGTTACGACGACAACAAAACAGTCAGTGAAGCTAAGACGCCATTGAATTTTGTCTTTGAATTAAAGTTGGCGTTAAATTCCGTTTAAAAAAGTTACATAACTTGTCTATTAAAAATGTTTTTAAATACAAGCTTTTGAGATCCTGGACATCATGTCGCAGCATAGTACTAGCCAAGACAAGTAAAACGAGCCCAAACACGACGGGTCTATATTGTTTAGTACAGGAGTTCCAACATGGAATAAGATATATAAGATAGAGATAAGAATAATAATGGCCACCTTCCGACTCTATCATCAGATCAGCTCCATGGTGCCATATTATTGCATTGTGATGCGATATACATATTCGTGAACAATTTCAGCTCAATCGGAAACCGGGAAGTTGGTCAAATTTAACTTGACAGATTCCACACGAACTTACATGCATATATACATAGGTACATCCATTGCAAGTTAAATAAAAGCTTTTAACTTGTAAAAAAGAGCGGTGTATGAATTTCCTCCATTGATGGATTAGCCACCTTGACTATATTTTTTTGAAGTGAAAGTTCTTTATCGGCGTTGGAAAAAAAAATTACTGTCACATTTTTCGGCTACGCGTCACGCCACTTTTTTCACTTTTTCTTTGCTACGCAACGAGTTGTTGATAGATGGATTGTGAGACGAGCATTGTAATATTTCTTTACTTTATTGTGTTTTAATTAATATACAAGTTTGATGATTTATAAATCATTTATTTAGTATCACGATATGTCAGGGTGTTGTCTTTCTTTCCTTCTTGTTATTGTTACGAGTTAAGCGGGACTTGAATTAAAATGCCGTTGAAATTATTATAGAGTTTTTTAGAACTATTACGCTGGTTCATGTCTTACATTTCGAACAGATCCCAAAAAGTTGTGGTAAATGGCTATCAGTCCAATGTTGAGTATGTTAATTCTGGGGTTCCCCAAGGGTCCATATTAGGTCCTTTATTATTTATTAATGATATTAATGAATGTTTTCAGAATACTAATTACCTCCTATATGCAGATGATCTCAAAGTATATAAATCCATAAAAAGTATTGATGATTGCATTCTATTTCAACAAGACCTCAATAGATTAAGTACTTACTGTGATATTAACAGACTCCAACTTAGTTTGCCAAAATGCCAATACATTACTTTCACTAAGAATAAGAACATAATTAACTTTCAATATCACCTTTGTAACATACCACTTATTAAAACGAAGTCACTGCGGGACCCAGGTGTTCTACTAGATAGTGAATTATGTTTAGATATGCATATTGATAGTATTGTTAATAAAGCTTTCAAAATGTTTGGCTTCCTACTCGGAGCTGCAACTGAATTTAAACAAACCAGCACCTATTTATATTTATACAAAACTCTTGTCCGTTCGCAACTCGAATTTGCCGTTCCCATCTGGAATCCTTTTTATAAAACTTATACTGGTGCAATTGAGAAACTGCAACGAAAATTTTTACGAACCATAAATTATAAATTACATAAATCATATCTCCCATACAAAGACTACTATCTAAATATAATCTCCTGAGTCTCTCATCTAGGCGTAAGTACTTAGAAGCCGTGACATTGTACAACATTGTGAATAATAATTTTGATTGTATTGAGTTAGTGAATAAACTATGTTACGTCGTACCTAGAAGTGTCCATCAACGTGAGATCCGATCAAAGAAGCTGTTTGCATTTGGCAAATGTCGCACTAACTCAGGATTACGTTGTCCAGTACGTCGCATGATTGATACATATAATACTATATTTATAAATATTGATATTTTTACATGTTCTCTTGCCAAATTTAAAAGGTCTATTTTGCTTGCATTAACTGACTTTGATGCTAGAATAAATTTTTAATTTATTTTTATTATTCTAACTTTGCTACATCTTTTCTCATTAATGAATAATCTTACATTTTCTGTTTTTTTTTTGTAATATGTTTGTGAATTAATTTTGTATTGTGTTTGTACCTCTTGTGTTTTTGTTAATCTTGTAAATGTTTTCATGTGGACATCGTCGTTTGCTTCAGTATTATTATCACATTGTATTGTAACTTTTTATTTTATTTCATATTTTATATTGTAGCTGTTTGTTGTTCCTTTAAATAAATAAAAAAACAAACTCGTATAATACAGGTACAAATATAACCGAACACAACAAATACAAACGTAATGCAGAAGGATGTAATTCAATAAAAAGTCCAAAGTCCGTCACTAATAGATTACCACACACATCTCGCCTTGATCGTGGTTCTCGCTCGACTTCCTCCTCTCTCCATCGGGTCTTGGTTTTATACCTCACAAATACAATGTGCCCGTATTGTAGTTGACTTAATCTGCCACACATGGCTAATGACCTATGAAAGTAAACAAAAGAAGACGATCATTAAAGAATTACAATTAATTTAAATGCCGACAGGTAATAAAATGTGTTTTGTTTCAGATATACAGGTGGATTTTGTTTTTGTCGGGACCCGAGTCGTACCATTATCATCTTTTTTATTTCTATTTTCTATAATTATTTCTCTTTTTGTTACGTACTGTATTCGCATATAGTGGAGGGAGTGCAAAATAGGCAGTTCCGCACACTTGTGCCGCATGGTCCGACTTAATATCTGTTATTCAGCGCATTACACAGCTTTAACAGTTCTCTGTGGTGGAAGTAGTAAAACCAGAGGATACATATTTCGGATAATATAGTTTACAATTTATTAATTTAAAGGTATCATGTGGGTAGAAAATTTATAATATTATTGATATGAAGTTCATGTAAAATTTTCTTCTTCAGCCTATTTCTGTCCACTGCTGGACGTAGGCTTCCCTAAGTACGCGCCACATATCCCGGTCTCCCGTCTTCCTCATTCAGTCCCCGCCGGCGACTTTGCACAGGTCGTCAGTCCAATGGATTGGCGGGCGTCCTACGCTACGTTTACCGAGACCTGGTCTCCACTCCAGGACTCGTTTGCTCCATCGGCCGTCGGTCCTGCGACAGATGTGACCGGCCCACTGCCACTTCAGCTTGCTAAATTTGCGAGCTATGTGGGTTGTCTTCGTTCTCTTACAAATGTCCTCATTTCTGATTTTGTCCACAAGAGTAACACCTAACATGGCTCACTCCATAACCCGTTGAGCGACTTTGAATTTGTGGACTAATCTCGCTGTTAGTCTCCACGTCTCGGCACCTCTTATAGCGGCATACTCTAGACCAGGGTTGGTAGCCAGCCAGACGTGCAAATACCCTACCACCTGGCTGTGGGTTGTTTTGTCGCCTCTTACGACAAGCCGCCTGTTCGCAGGAATTAGTATTATTTCTCCATTCCTGAACGGATAAACTGACTTCATTTGTCTATATATGATAACTATATCTAACTTTCGTAATAGTTCATAACAACGCAGCATCCTCGTTCGGTAAATGCAAATCGAAGCGAGGGAACCCGCGGGAAATATGCTAATTAGTTTTAATAACTAGGTGCTTAACTAAGATTATCTCTCACAACATAGTTCAGGCAGCTTATGTTTATCAGTATAAATGAATTTGTAGACGAGTCTTTGTCGGAAACTTCTGAACCATTATCATTTAATTAATGGAAAAGTGTTAATGCATGTGCATTAAAATCTTTTCTTATACTAATGTTACGAGTTTGGCGGAACTCTCTTTTTCTCTATTTTAATTAAAAATACCGTTGGAATTATTATAGAGTTTTTAGAACTATACAAACACGTATAACACAGGTACAAATATAAACAACCACAAAAAATCCAAACCATTGTATGCCAGTAAATGGCGAAACATGTTCTCAATATCATAAAACCTTGATTTTCATGTTTCATACAAATAAAGATTTTATTTCATTTCAAACGTAATGCAGAAGGCCGTAATTCAATAAAACGTGCTAAGTCTGTCACTACTAAATTCTCGTTATGTACACATGTCTCGCCTTGATCCTGGTTCTCGCTAAACCGCCCCCTCCCTTAATCAGGCCATTGTTTTATACTGCATAAATGTAATGTACCCGTATCGTAGTCAACGTGATCCGAAACATCTGGTTAATGAGTCGGCTGGTAGCGGCCATTAATGAATACGCGAAAACGGCGGGCTGTTCTCTAGAAACGCATACCAATAAATAAGGAAACAAAAGAAGACAACCATAAAAGAATTACAATTAGTTTAAATACCGACAGGTAATAAAAGTGTTTTTTCAGATATGCAGGTGGATTTTGTTTTTGTCGGGACCTGAGTTGTAACACTAATATATAAAGCTGAAGAGTTTATCTGCTTGAACGCGCTAATCTCAGAAACTACCGGTCTGATTTGAAAAAGTCTTTCAGTATTAGATAGCCCATTTATCGAGAAAGGCTATCTATCACGCTAAGACCGATATGAGCGGAGTACCAATGAAGAATGTTTCAAATTCAAGGTTTTTTTATTTTACTTTTTTTACTATGCCACGCGGACAAAGTCGCGTGTAGAAATTACTTTATTACAAAATTCCGAACCACGTAAAAGAGTGTCGAGTAAATAAATTTAATTAAAAGAATTTCTTCTAAATACTCGTAGAATGTTTTACTCGGTGGACGAATTTTTCATATTATTATTATGGGTTAGTTTGGGATTCACGTAAAAACTACTGGGCCGATTTCGATGCGGTTTTCGCTGGTCGACAGCTAATATTTAAATTTAAAATCTGTGCTACTTTCTATTTAGGCAATTCCGCGGCTATTTTTCTGGGAATAATTTAAAAATACCTGATTAAAAAAGAATCCAATGCTTCCAATCCAAAAATTTCACTGATCAATATCAAAGTTACGTAATAAAATGTGCATATTTTTTGTCCCGGGAGTCTCGCGGGAACTTGCCCGGAAGCGGTTTGCAGTAAGTAGTGCGGGTGCATAAAAATGAGTTTATTTCGAGACAGTTTTCATTAAAACTATACTTTACAATCTTTTACAAATGCTGTGAGAATTTGTGTCGCAAGAATCCCGCGGGAATTTGAAGTCAGGCGTGGACGAACTTGCGAGCATATCCTAGTAGAAAATATAATGTGAAGCTAACATTTACAGTAGTATAACAACCTGCGTTGTAGTGCTGAATTGCGTGTGGGATGTTTTTAAATAATTCATATTATGTTATCCCTAAGGAATATTGTTAATGTCGCAGACGGACGATTTTTTAGCGTATGTTTCCGACAGTATACTAACGTTATAAGTGCGACTGGTTTTACAATTTTAGTATCAAATATATGGTATGTATGTATACGCTATATGGTATGTACCTGGACATACCAGATATACTGGACCTCGTCACTAACATAATTAGTAAAGACGCTGAAGCTCACCAGCAACGCTGGCTTTAAGGCTGTTTTTTGTTATTTATTTACTTTGTTTATAAAATAATCTGTTGTGTATATATCGCAAAATTTATTATAGCGTGGCGATCGAGGGTAGAATTTTTTGGCTGCATAAGACGGCCTCGTCTCAAGACATTTAGAAAAAGGTAGAAGAACTAGAAGTAAAAGACAAAAATTGATACATTTTAGAAAGGGATAGGTGATGAGTGAAAGTTCTAGAATAGAAGATTCGGGAAGGAAAAGACAGAGATATATAGACATGTAGAAAGGGATAGATAGTAAATAAAAGAATAACGGAAAGAAGATCGATATTATCGGTTTCAGAAGATTCTTTCGAGTATATGCAGCATAAGGTGCGCCTACCAGGACTTCAGTTATAGACAGCGAAGCGACAAGTCCGATACGAAAGAGTTGGAAGCGATGTTTAATAGAAGACAGTGACGAGTATAGTGGTGAATGGTTCTTGGGTACATTATTATGGTGTAGACAGGAATAATCAGCGGTCAGTGTCACGCCACATTTATATTTAATTTGTCGAGGGGCCTCTACGTGTTGGTCTTCCCATGGCAAGTCCTCCAAAAGTCCGGGCCATTTTTATGGCCGGTGGTCTTCAAAGACATACATTACAATACTTTATTGTAAAAAGCCGACAAACAGTGACAAACAATTTTAAAATTAATTTACATCTATGTATATATGTTGACAATGTCATTTCCCTAATCCCCAAACTACGTTTGCCCCTGTGTCTTGGCGGTTAGTAATAAAGACGCTCGTCTGCGGAAAACGTAATGTTGCTCAAAGTGAATTCCATACTAGTGTAACCTAGTTCCGACGAGCTGTTTTATAATATTTTTGCTCATTTCAAACGCTAACTGGTTAAAGTGGTTTGCATATAGTTTTAATTCGTTCTTTGTACTATTCATGTCTAAAATAATCATCATTTCTATAATATTATAAAATTCTAAACATCTCGTATCTGTACATTGAAGCTATTTAAAAACTTGTATTTTAAAAAGGTTCTTAAGTACAAGCTTTTGAGATCCTGGATATCATGTAGCAGCAGAGTGCTAGCCAAGACAAGTAAAACGAGCCCAAACACGACGGGTCTATCTTGTTTAGTACAGGAGTTCCTACGTCCACCTTCCGACTCCATCATCAGATCAGCTCCGTGGTACCATATTATTGCATTGTCACGCGATATATATATGCGCGCAAATTTTCAGCTTGGAAATCGGGAAGTTGATCAAATTTAACTTGTAAGATTCCACCCGATATTGCATACGAACGTACATCCATTGCAAGTTAAATAAAAGCTTGTACAAACAAATGGAATATATTATATAAACGACGGAAAACACAATGCAATTATATATATATATATATATATATATATATATATATATATAGATAGATATAGATATAGAGAAAAACTCTCTCTACTCGACCGTTAATTCCTGAACTTAAACTCTGCGGTTTTTTTATCCTGGGAATATAGTGAGAATTTTTCTGGAAAGGATTTAAAATGGCCAGATTAAAAAAAAACTAATTTAATTGTTTTACTGATCGATAGCAAAAATGTAATAAAATGTATGATATTTTATATCCCGGAAACTCCAGGAATTTTCCCGAGACCGGTTTGAAGTTGTCCGGATGCATAAAAACCCGCTGGAATTTCAAGTCAACCGTAGACGCAGTCGCGGCCATATCCTAGTATCAAATAAAACCCTTTTTTCGGGTTCCGTTGTCAAATAATAGTCACACACTCACACTACGTTTACATTACATTTATCAAGGGGCCTCTCCATGTTGGCCTTCCTAAAGCCCCACGCAAGCCCTCCAAAATAGTGGGCCTTTTCAAATCAAATCAAATCATTTATTTGCTTAAAAACACGGTCAGTAAAAATATTAGATGAGAATATATTATTTTGTTTCACATGTTTTTGCCCTTTGAGGCATGCAAATAGTAATTAAGTTGAAAATCAACTAATTAACAATAAACATAGTGTAGTCCACTCAATCCATAGACATTAATTTTACTTTTTTTCTAGAATTATACAGTAATCATAAAATAATGTGTTAAGTGCAGAGTTATTCCATATAAATGTAATGTCAAAAATGTAAAAAATAAAATATTCGAGTAATAAAGTATCTCAAAGTATGTATATAGTTAAATTTAAATTAATGTCGTAATAGCATTTTTCGACTAATATGGCTACTAATATAATTTCTATGGCCCATGGTCTGCAAGGACATATAATAATAATTGGCAGGCCCCCATTTTCTAGAGCTCCAACGCTCAACTGCGCAACGGTTCTCTAGAACATTTATTCCGCGGAGGGAACTTCTCGCCACCGTTTTCCCCTTGCGTTATGATATGGGGCTTTTAAGAAGGGCATTATAAAATTTCTTAGAGATCGGCAACACGATGCCGACACTCCTGGTGTTGCAAACGTCTTTAGGCGACGGTAACCACTTTTCATCAGGTGGGCCGGTCTGCCTGTTTGCCTACTCAGGCAATAAATAAAACACACACATTGTATATCCTCAAGCCAAGCAAGATACGCTTGTATTATGGGTGATATAGAACGAAAAGTTTGTTTCCGAAATTTACTATGCCTGGAACTGAACTCGGAGCCTCTGCGTTCCAAGGAGTAAGACCGGCTAGGAACTAGCCCGCTCAACCACAGAGACCGTGAATAAAGATAGCAAAACCAGTGAAAATTGCCTGACTACGGAACACTTCACTGTACCGACACGCACTTGACCGATTTTTGTATCGTTAGTATCTACCGATATTGCATGTTGTACTACGATCAAATATTTCACGTAGACAAAAACTCAATAATCCTAAATAAAATAAGAAGGAAATGTAGTGAAGAGCGCGCCTTATTCTGAACACGTACTTAGATAGCTTCTATTGTTGTAGGCAAGTGGAACACCACTAAGGCCACTCACATACGTGCTTACATAACATAAGTACTTGTATGTACTTGCGTGGTCTGGGTGTAATTTTTTATTTTCTTATTCTTTATATAGCGTTAGGAGTCGCGAGACTTGATTTAAAATGCCGTTAGAAATACTATAGAGTTTATTAGAACTATACAAACACGTATAACACAGGTACAAATAAAACCGAACACAACAAGTCCAAACGTAAAGCAGAAGGTCGTAATTCCATAAAACGCGCTAAGTCACTAAAAGTTACACCTGCCTAATGACTGCCATAAAACAATAACAATACAATGTATTTTTAAATTACAAATTTTAAACATAAAGTAAACAAAAGAAGTCCAAATACTGGAAAGGTGACCAGGTTTATGCCAGGCAGATGTGCATTCACTTTTTGTCGGTATGTAACAATATTCTTGTATTTTTATGATATTCGCAGTCCTCTAACAAAATAATATTTATAGGCGTGTTTTGCAATACATATTACCAAATAAACACAGATAAAGGCGTGAGCTTGAATGAAATTCCATCAGACGGCCCCATTTCATTTGTAATCACAACAAACAAACAAACAAAACTTCTTTCAACAGTAATACGGTTACTGAATAAATAACCGTTATGTTATGAGTCGTCGTTGTTCGAGGACATTAATAACCACAGTGTTTGCATTCAGAAATTGTTATTTGGTTATATGCCCCCAGTGTTCTTCCCTTATTTGTGTTATTTGTGCTAACTCTTCGATGACATGAATAATTTGGATTTTATGGCTATCCAATTTGTGAAAAAATGTATGCCTTATCCAAAATCACCGAGTATGTCTGTTTGTCTACTTTTCAAGGTTCTGTGGCCGTTTGGATGGAACAATTTCTTTGGCTGCTTGGATGGACCCATTTCTGTGGCCGTTTGGATAGAACCATTTCTGTGGCCATTTGGATGCACCAATTTCTTTGGCTGTTTGGATGGACCAATTACTGTGGCCATTTGGATGGACCAATTTCTGTGGCTGTTTGGATGGAACAATTCCTGTGGCCGTTTGGATGGATCCATTTCTGTGGCAATTTGTGGCCATGTGGAGGTGGTTACTGAAAATGAGTGCTGTGTAGGACTAAATTTCGGCACAACAAAATACTGAGTACTAACATCAATCAATACAGTAGTATAATAATCTAATTAAACATTCAATCAAATGTTTAATTAGGTTACCTTATTAAAAAATTACTACAGCCAAAAGTTTTAACATAATTTTCTGATCTAGAGCCCTCATTCAAAGGGATATTTAAAAATTATTACATCTTGTAAAATTTAAACGATTACTTAAAATACGCTGAAAACAACAAAAAAGTGTAATTAACAAAGTAATATTAATTCGTTCAAATCCCATAAAAGTTTATGAGTGTGATTTAAAAATATAAAAAGCCTCCTTAAATAGTAAAGAGGCTTTTAAGACGACGTACAGATCCTTTTGTTTCCAAATTGAAATAGGTTATTTTTTCTGTGAACTGAAAATTTTGAAGTTCTGTGCTTTATCTTTGGAATATATATTTGTATATATTTGTGAGGTATTTTTATTTGTATGTAATATTAGTTTTATTTTAATTGGTATCTATGGTTTATTTTGGAACTAATATACTACAAAGCTTTGGTCGGTGATTCTGTGTTGGAAACTATACATATTTGACTTAATTGGAAATAACAATAGAGTTTTGAAGGCAGGAGCCGGCTATTTACATTAAATGCTTAAATAACAGTTATAACATATATTATGGCTGGGATAGTACCTGCTCATTTTTAAGGAGAACGGGTGGTATACACCCTTCGCTTGACTAATACTGACTGATGGGTTTAATAGATCAGTTATCTCGATATATATATTTTATTCGTAGTGTATTCCTTTCAGCTACTGTTATAGCGTGGTAATTTTAACAATATGCATATTAGGTCAGAAAATTGCTTTACTTGTTGTTACCGCCATAGTTAGCAAATAACATAAGGATATTAATTAAATAAAAATGCTTGAGTTGCTTTTGACTTTGTGTAATGGTGGCGGACAGCGAAGAGAGGATGGACGTACAAATTAATATATTTAGTAAATTTTATTTGCCCCTGACATAACGCAATAAGTGTTGTTTTAACGAAATTTTTAGTTATAAGTTTTGTAGGCGGCAACACTTGTGAATGGTTCTGGGCCAGAATTCCAACCTGCGTGTCTTTTCGAATGCGAGTTTGAAACTCAAGATTATTACCAAGTAATCTACCACGGTGCGGGCGCATATAGTGTGTCTGTTGTATCTGTAAAAAATTTAGTCTTGACTAATTTATGCCGTAATTTTAGACCATATTAGCAATTGATAAAAAAAAAACACAAATTGTTCGTCGTATATAGAGCCGTGTGTAAATACTTAAAAAGTGTTCCGTCAAGAATGAGTTTTAATTAGGAGTCTCGTCAGAAGCTTTATAAACTTGGGTAAGAGACGATTAAAAAATAATTGCTTTGAAATGCTGACCTGGTTGAAGAGAGTAGGTATCACAGTGGTAATAGTATTTTTCAAATTCTATACACTATAAGATATAAATGAAGAAAGGAAAATAAAAGATAAAAAAGGATCAAAAAAGAAAATGGAACATAAACTCTATAAAAGTAATGTTAATTTTCTACCTTTCTTTAATTTACCTTGTATTGGTCAGGGAAATTAATGGATTAGGTGAAGTATTATTCGCAAGAGTTAACCTGAGACTTGAGCAGAATGCGCGCTCCCCTCCCGACCCCCGCTTTCTTACCGCTCTCGCCATCAACGCGTCAGTACCTCGCGCTTAGGTCATCCGAGCGAAGTCTCAAGTTAACTCTTGCGGGTTGTAAGATACAGAAAACCTCCTGTCCTGTAGGATTTTGAGGTATCTCAGGAGCGTTTTATAATTGAGCGATTATTTCCAGGATTATTTTTCCCTGGTATCCAGGGTAATACTAGTGACATGAATCACGACTTCACAAGATCACGGTGACTTGATGTTTCTACTACGAGAGCCTCATACATCAAGTCACCGCGCCGTACAATGAAGAACTGGACAGTGGCCTCGGTCTTGTTCTCGCATAGTCTGTCCTTTTTTCGAGGTGTAATCCATCATGGACACCCACTGCTCGGGGATAGCAGTAAGTAACGTTGGACTCCAGATAGCATGGTAGGACTAACCAACTATGTATATTACCCATGTGTTCCATATCATCGCAGGACTTCAGGTATCTGAGCTGCACCCGACAATCCTGAAGACGCTGGATCAAAAAGGTCTTCCTACATAAAAGAAGCGTTTATATCCTTGTCATGTCTTCACTTTAGACGCCCGTGCACACAACGCAACTCTTTTGTTAAAGAATAGCTTCTGCCTGCGACTTCGTCCGCGTGTAATAGTTAAAAAAACCGATTTTGAAACATTCTTTATTAGTGCTCCGCTCCTATTGGCCTTAGCATGATTTATAAGCTTATAGCCTTCCTCGATAAATGGGCTATCTAACAATGAAAGAATTCTTCAAATCAGACCAGTAGCTCCTGAGATTAGCGCGTTCAAGCAAGCAAGCAAACAAACTTTTCAGCTTTATATATTAGTATAAGCTGATATAGGTACCCGTGTCATTCTGCATGGCCTACGCTGTTCTTAAGGCAGAAGGAATTTTTGATAGTATTTCCTTCGCATTCTCTGTCCTGCTCTTAGAGCTATGGTTAAAAGCACACTAGTTACTCTATATATAAATATATGTATACATCTGTGAACATTATGAAAATAAAATAATTAATATTATTACTCTCGGCTATCTGAAGTATTATTTTTCTGCAACCAACGTTACTACAATACAATAAATATTTATTTTCTGTCTGACTTTGAACATAGGTTTGTCTACCGTTTTATTAATTAAGTACCCTCCGCACCCTGGAAATATATGAAACACATATTAATTACTTCATTACTACTAGAAAATAACAACAGTCGTAGCTCCACGTAGTTAATTTCGTTGTAATAAATAAGGATGTACCATGGGTGTCCCGGGGAGGCATATCTCACTGACACTGGCCTTGGTTCTTGATCTTATAAATCACGGAACATACTGTTCTACGTGATGGGAGTATGTTCCACTTTAGCGACAATGGTTCGTTATGTTTAAGCGACCTCCAAAAGGAGGAGGTTCTCAATTGGTGTGTGTGTGTTTTTGTTTTGCATGCATATTATGCGATTTCACCCTCAATATTCGACCGATTATCAAATATATTTTCTTATTAGAAAGAGATACTTCCAAGTGGGTTACATGGTCACCAATTCAGGATCCGATGAGTTGTTTTTACTTTATATCCGTGCAGGAACGGAAAAAATACAATTTCCTGCGTTGAGGTGGCCTGTAGTAGGAGGCGACTAAAACCCACAGCCAGGTGGTCATTTTCCTAAAAGCGACACAGGAATACACGAACGGCTTGTAAGGTAGCTTTAATGTGCACAGGATAAAGCCACCGCTGTAATTAAATTGAATTTAGACGGTATTAGTATAGTTTTGATGATTTTGAAACCACAAGACTTCTTCTCGCTTCACAAGATATCTCTACCCTTAAGCTTGATTTAGATTTCAATTAGTTTAGTAGTATAATAGTTAACTTACGAATTACTAATAAGTCCTTATGATCCTCTGGAGTGACATCAACTTAATCAACAACTTATGAGAGCTGCGTACGTCTCTTCATCGCAGCGAACAACGCACTACTGGCTAACGCAGCGTGGGAGCGCACATATTAATAGTTGCTCTATCTCGCTCGCACATCATCCGTCCCGCTCACACACTGTGCTATACATTGTACTAGCAGTACCTACGACTTGTTCATATTTGTACTTAAGGTTACCGTTTCCAAAATAAATGAGTACACTTTAGTTCACATTTGCACTCGACAGTGAATACTACTCTGCCATCTGAAGTATCATTTAACCTCTACCCATCACTGCTACAAACTTTTCTAGAAAATGTCTACCCAAATGATCGTAAGAACTTAACTCGACATATTATAACTACTTTAACTAATGCACATAAAAATCAAGCTTTAGCAATTATTAAAGTAAACAGTTATGCTACGCAGCCAGATATAGACTAGAATACGTTTTAAATATCGAAACCCTAAAAACAACTTTAAGCTTCAGGGCATCTTGTAAATTTGGATTAAATTGACGCGACATTTCAAACATTTCGCAGCCGAATGAATACGTCACTCATTCTCCAACAACGGACCCCTAAAGGCAGGGTTATCGCTAACGACAAGGGACATTTTGCGGCCTCAGTCCGAAAGAATAGGAACAAATTTGGGTCGACGCTAATTTGCTTCGGGTTGGCCCACTCGGTTAGAGAATGGTCGATTGCATCGATTAATCGAGACTGGATGATTTGATGTCGATAAAAATTTAGCTTCAATTAATTTTGAATGGAATATTTATAAACGGAATCAAGATATCGATTCCAAATATTCTCGCGCCTCT
Organism: Dendrolimus pini; assembly: GCA_949752895.1. Lineage (NCBI taxonomy): Eukaryota > Metazoa > Arthropoda > Insecta > Lepidoptera > Lasiocampidae > Dendrolimus > Dendrolimus pini. The sequence continues at coordinate 16,131,620 of OX457144.1, read as the reverse complement.
TAATGCTCAATTCACACTATGATGCCGTTCACAGTTCAATATCGTTCCGGTCTCGATCCGTTCCAGTCCGGTCAAATATTCTTAAACAAGGAAGAATCAGAGAATTCTTATTGCTATATTGCTATGTATTTATTTTTTTAATATTGTTACGACTCCAGTCCCAACAAAAACAAATTCACACCTGCATACCTGTAAAAAGACATTTTATTAACTCTGCAAAATTTCCAGTGTTGCTCTACCGGCTTTTTTTGTCATCGGTTTATATAGCAAGTGATTTGGTATCAAAATTTTTAGAAAAAATCAATTAAGATTATGAAATTCCGTATCTGACCGATGCCAAAAGAGCCTGGACAATGGCCTGCCCTAACTCTACCCTGTCCACTGTTCCGACTTCCCAACGAGCTTGGGACGAGCCGCTCTGCGAACTGACCCGGGAAAGTCTCCTACAAACGTGTTCCAGTTCGCCTTTTGGCCGTTGCTACTTGGGAGTCGGGACAATGGCTGCAGGCACACCCATCCTTCAATACAGGCACAATCTTAGATCAGGCTACTTTTCGTTTAGCTGCGAGCCTTCGCTTGGGGGCCCCATGTTGTGTACCCCATCGTTGCCAGTGTGGGAGTATGGTGGATCCGTATGGACACCACGGATTAGCATGTTTATATAGTGTTGGTCGAAGATCTCGGCCAGCCTCAATGACATCATCCGCCGGGCTCTTGTCAGCGTCGGTGTACCGGCCGTATTAGAACCGAATGGCTTGGTACGCGACGATGGCAAGAGGCCGGATGGTATGTCACTTATTCCTTGGAAGATGGGACGGCCGCTTGTTTGGGACACGACATGTGTAAACACTCTAGCGCCCTCACATCTTTCAATGACTTAGTTAGAGGCTGGCAATGCTGCTTCAAAAGCTGAAGGTCTCAAACGGCGTAAATATGGAACCTTAGGAAGGGGTTACATATTTGTGCCGTTTGGAGTTGAAACATTAGGTCCGTGGGGTCCATCGGCAAAGAGTTTCTTCAAAGAGATTTGCAAGAAACTCTTTGATGCCACCCGTGATCAGAAGGCTGGCTCATATTTTGCCCAACAAATAAGTATCGCCATACAGCGCGGCAATGCAGCCAGCCTTCTGGGCACGCTCCCATCTGGCAGCGATTTGTTACACAATCTATAATAGCTTGTAATATTTATAACTTAGATTATTTTTAGTTTTTAATTGTATTTTATTTTATTACCTTTCGACATTTGGACTTCTTTTGTTTACTTTGTGTTTAAAATTTCTGATTAGAAAACAGCCCATTGTTGTATTATAATATTTTACGGTTTATTGTTGTTATTGTTATATTGTGATCATTAGCCAGATGTTCGGATTTAAAGTACAAACTGATTCTAGGAAATACACTCCACGCGGCCGGACGGACATATTGCGTCTGTGTAGTATAAAGCAATGGGCCAATGGAGGAATGAGGAGTCGAGGGTTAACCAGGAGCGAAGCAAGACTTGTGTACTACAATCGGGTACATAATAAGTGACGGATTTTGCGCGTTTTATGGAATTACGACCTTCTGTATTACGTTTGGACTGTTATGTTCGGTTATATTTGTACCTGTGTTATACGTGTTTGTATAGTTCTAATAAACTCTGTAGTAATTCAAACGATATTTTTAATTCGAGTCTCGCGACTCTTAACAATATTTTATGTTTTATAGAATATGTCTTTATGTTCTAGGTGTGAATGCTGTTAGTTTTACGTTTTTTTTGTTGTTTGATGTACATTTATTCTGGCTAATAAATATAACTTTCTTCTTTTTCCATCTTCTTAATTTTGGTTTTTTATTACATGAGTTTAGCAACAGGCAGACGGCATAGCTGTTGTTTACCGTCTTCTATGGACATTTGTAACACCAAAAGTGCTTCCATTGTGCTTCCGCTCTCCAAAAGGATGCTGGACCCTGCCCACTAAAGCTGGAACGGAACTCAAAGTTGTTATGGCGCATACTTTAGACCATGGTAGCCATCCAGACGGGCACATACCCTACCATCTGACTGTGGGTTGGTTTGTCACCTCTTTCGACAAGCCGCCCGGCTATAGGAAATTGTATTCTTTCTCCGTTCGTGCACGGAAATTATTTTTTCATTTACTCATACTGGAAATGAAGTTAAATTTCAAGTGCATTAATACTTGCATTTTCCATCCAATTTTACATAACATACATAGCAGCGGCGAGGTGTTTATAATGTTCAGAGATTGGGAGAAGAAAAACCACGTTTATACTTGTAAGGTTTTAATCCAACTGAGACTATATCACAAAAACAGAACTACCCTCTTTTATCAGGACTACTAGCTTCTGCGACGTCGTCCACGTAGAGTAGTTACTTTGGGCTAACGTTAACTTTATCCCGCAATTAAGTTTACGTAGAAGGTAAAAATATTTTTAAATCTTAATGACTGCCGCCGGCCCTTCACATCATAAATGAGCGAGAAGTACTCGATTATTATTTTGCTGCGATGTTATTTTATAACAGTGACATCTCCTAAGATATTCATTGAAATCAAATGATGTAAATGGCAATTTTGTTTAAAATAAATACTTCTGATGAATAACTTATTTATTTGGATAAAGATTAATATTATGTTTGTAAAAACACCTTCGCAAGTGATGCATTTTCTTATAATAATTTTTGATTAACATTAAAAAAAAAAGTTTATAGTGAGCCATCCTTAAAAGGTAGACATATGCTGTCGCGGACTTTTTTTTTAGAATGTTTATAGGGGAACAACATGATTTTTGCGGAACTTTAACCGCTTACGCAGCGGAAGCTCTCAAAAGGAATAAAAAAACCCGATTTTGAAACATTCTTCATTGGTGCTCCGCTCCCTCGATATATGGGCTATCTAATACTGAAAGAATTTTTCAAATCAGACCAGTAGTTCCTGCGATTGGCGCGTTCAAGCAAACAAACAAACAAACTCTTCATCTTTATATATTAGTATAAGATATGGATTCGTTAAAAGCAATCGTTTTAACACGAGTATAATTTCATTCAATCAATCCAATTATGTACGTATCTTTGAACAAATAAAAATTTGCATATCGATATTGGTCCCAGATTATCGAATGATTTGATTTGGGAGTATGTACATCACTAGCACTTTATTCCACTGGGATGAGATTAAATTAGAAAATGCTTTTTGTTTCCAAATGTTTGACAATTAATCTGAATATTTCGTTTACATGAGGTTACGACGATCCTTAATAAAATTATTAAAGTAATGAGGACTAAACATGGTTGTTTTTTGGATAATTCTACGAAAAATACTTCTGTAGAATAAGAAAGAAGCAAGATTTTTCTAGAACTACAACACAAATGAGAATAAAATGCAGTGAATAAAAAGAAAACAAGTGTTAGTTCTAAATTAGTCGTTTTTTTTATAACGCACGGGGATTTTTTTTGGACACCATCCTCAGGTCCTTCGGGGGAAGGGCAAAAATGCAGGCATAAGGCCTGCATCGAGGATGTGTGGGACTCTCAGCGACCGGTTCTCCACGCTCGCTTCTAAGACGAACTTGTCGCGAGAAACGGCCACCAAACTACCCACTAAACCTAAACTTGCGCCCCATTATTGCGCTTTTACGCGGCGTCACGGGATCTCGTACATACTACCATAACTACACCATGACGCCCCTACGCTCTGTAACTGGGCCACCCTGGGGGAGCAGAGTGACCCACTTCGTACAGCAGGGGGGGAAGTCCAATGTCACCCCTGTAACAGCGGCCCCTGCTCTAAATTGGTATTAGCTCAGCAAGTTGCTGGTTCGGTTAACCAGCGCTGATCTTCCACTTGGGCTATTAAAGTGACATACACAGACACAGAAGCAAATAAAATAGAATGTGATAAAAAGTATTTAAAAAGAAGAAAGAAGAAAAAGTAGTATATCACAACCATTGTAAAATATTAGATATATCTATATATATCACAATATCTCAGGAACTATAATATCTATAGACTTGAAATTTGGCATGGACCTTCCTTTCGCCAAGTAGAGGTCAGCTAAGTACGGATTTTACGACACGCGAAGCGGGTGGTTATCAGCTAGTGTTTAAGATGTTTTCTATGTTTTTTCATTATTTGTGGTGAAATAGAAATGTTGTGCGTGTACAGTCCACATGTGATATAAAGAGAGAATAAAAATATACGTTTTCAGAGTGAGACGTGCGTGGTTTCAATTAAATAAAAATCCCACAAAAAATAGTTAGAACTTATTGATAAATGTATTAAAACAGTGTCTATCGTGTAAACATAATATTGGTCCAGAACGAGCCGGATGAACGTGAGTTTTATTGTTAAATATGTGTTGTGTTCTTTTGTGAAAATACATTGTCAATCAGTTCCGTGTGTTTGAGTTGAGTTTGAGTAATTGCGTGATTATAAAACTATACTATTTAGATATTGAGTGAGTGAATAGACTAAATTAATTGAGTATCATCTATTCTTCGAGTAATAATCACGTAAAATCTATAATATTAAAGTGCTTGTGTGGGATTTTGCGAGTATAACATTTATTCATTTGTTTTAACAAACCCGTAAATCGAGATGGCCACGATCGAACAGTTAGTACTATTACAAGATGAGTTGCTTGATAATCTGAGGAGAGCTGAGAGTAATTTTCGGAAATCACCAAAAGAGAGAATTAAGGTATCATATTTACAAACTAGATTGGAAATATTAGATCAACAATTTAAGGAGTTTAAAGAAAGTCATAAGAATATAGTTTATTTATCGAAAAATAAAAAAGAGCTGTACTTTACAGAAAACATATACGACAATTTTGAGGAGCTGTATGTAGAGTATAAGAGCTGTTTACGCGAATCTTTGGAGTCACTGTTGCCCAGTTCCCAACCGCCTAAGAGTGAGTCGTCGACATCCAACGTGGTTGTAAATAATAATAATTACGATGTCAAGTTGCCGCGCATTAACTTACCTACATTTAGCGGGAAATATGAGGAGTGGCAAACATTTTTTGACATGTTCAGCTCGTTAATTAATAATAATAAGAATCTTACTTCCGTGCAAAAATTACATTATTTAAAGGGAAATTTAACGGGAGAAGCACTAAATTTATTGAGGAATTATTCAATAACTGATTCTAATTATGACGGAGCGTGGAAACAATTAGTTGATCGTTATGATAACAAGAGATATAACTGTAATGCAATTTTAAAGGTTTTGTTTTCATTGAGAAAGATTAATACAGAGTCATCGCAGTCTATAAAACATTTACTAGATACTACATCATCCTGTTTGCAGTCATTACAGAATATGGGAATTAATACTACAAGTTGGGATGCAATCATAGTTTTTATCGTCGTTTCGAAATTAGATCCTGAGACTATCAAATTGTGGGAACAGCATCTCAATACAGATAGCAAAGATTTACCTACCTGGGATCAATTGAGAGCTTATTTAGAAAATAGATTCAGATCATTGGAGATGGTAGATTCAAATATAGTGCGCTCATCACAAGCTTTTAAACCAATTATTCAAGCAAGATCGTTTCATACGTCCGTGGAGAGTAAGCAGCAAAATAGTGGAATTAAGTGTGCTTTGTGTCATAGTAACCATTATCTTAACCAATGTAAGGAGTTTGAGCGAATGACACCGAGAAATAGAGCAAACTTTGTACAAGAACATCGTTTATGTTTTAACTGTTTGTCACCTACGCATATAGCGTTTAAATGCAAAAAGCCAATGAGATGTAGGAAGTGCCATAAAAAGCATCACACTATGTTGCACTTTGAGAGCGAGTCAAACACTGAGGTAACAAAACAAATGAATGAGTCTGAGTCTTCGGCAATGCCATCGAGTGTAACACAAAACACTGAGAGAGCAAGTGCATCACAAGGTGACACACATATTACTTCTATGTTTTCTAGAGCGATACATTATAATCCTGTGTTAATACCAACAGCTAGAGTTAAGGTACACAATGTTACTTCAGATTGTAAATTAGTTATAAGAGCTTTAATAGACCAGGGGTCACAGGCCTCTTTTATTACTGAGGCTACTGCCCATCATCTAGGACTTATATGTAAGCCGGTAAGTGGTTTTGTGTCAGGTCTGGGAGAAGGTCGTGTAAGTATTAAAAACCAAGTTTCATTTCGTGTAGAGTCATGCCGTAATCCAGATAAGTCAATTTTAATAAATGCTTTTGTTTTACCTTCTTTGACTTCTCTTATTCCAGCCAGTCTTAGTGTGTCTGAGTGGTCAGTTATTAAAAGCCTATTTTTAGCAGATCCTATGTATGAAACACCAAACAAAATTGATTTGTTACTAGGAGCAGATGTGTATAGTGAAATATTGCTAGATGGAGTAATAAAACAGCCTGATGGACATTTGATAGCCCAAAATACAATCTTTGGATGGATATTGTCTGGAAGCATAGTAAAACAATCTGAAGAGGTAGAAAACGTTGTTACAAGTATGCATGTATGTGTGAAAGAAGATGATTTCATGAGTAAATACTCTGAATCTGAAAATAAAACAAAAATATTAGAGTATGAGCAGAGGTTTCATATACAAGCAGAGGAGAAACTAGCGGATTATGCTTCGCGAAGTTTACATCTATGTTATTTACTAATACATTAATTTTGGGGGAAGAAACTACATTCTACACTACAGAATATTATACAGAAGTAAATAACATATATAGAAAATACACAAGAAAAAAATAATTACATGTTCTGAGTGAAAAAAATATAAAAATTAAAAATATACAACTGGATAGATTCCATAATTGTTGTAGCATGGTTGAAAAGTGGAACGTTTATATTTCTTACTTTCATGAGTAATCAAATGTATTCTTAATCAAAAACTTATTTTTAAAGTATTACAGAAATTGTATGACTTATTATATATAGAAAATATAAAAGAAGAGAAGAATATTCAAATTAAATTATTTTGTTTAAAGGTGAAGCTGGTTTTATGTTCTACGTTTTTGTGTTTACATAGATTACTAAGAGTTCTGAGTTTGAGATTACATAAACATACACAAATAACTTTACTTTTCATTTATGAGAAAGAGTGAGAAATTACTATTGTGCCATAAAGAGATACATGACAGTGAATTTAAAACTAAGCTAAAACAAGTTATAAACTAAAAAATATGTACAAAAGAGGAGTAAGTTACCATTACGTGTCTGTTTTGAATTATAATGAAACGTAAACAAAATAATCAGTTTAAATACGAGTAGTTTACAGTGAATTCATGTGGTTTCTTCAATTTGGTTTTCACTTGGAAGAGGAGTCAGATCTGGATCGGTAACAATACTTTAAATTTTAAGATGATGTTAGTCCAAATCGAACTGAGTCTAAATTATCGTTCACATTATTTACTATGTGACGATGTAATGACCCTCTCCCACTAACACTAGGCCACGTATTCATTCGTGAAATTTTCTTTGTATTTAGCAAAAAACTATATAAAATGTTTATTTTCAACTAGATGTATAAATTAACTAAATATTGTGCATTTTAGTTTAAAGAGAATTGCTATGTATTTCAATAACTATCTTTACTTTTGTGTAGCTTTGTCTTTTTGTGTTAATAACTGATGTGAATTTAATGTAGAGCTAAGTTACTAATTTTGTTTCCTATTTGTGTGTACATCAAATTGTTTAAATTTCTTTAGTAAGTATTCTTGTAGTACGGAATTTCTGTGTATCTTGTTTATATAATATGTTGCGGTGGGTGGATAAAATTAATTACTTATATATTAATTAAACATAAGTTTAATATCGACCAGAGTTATAAATTTCAATTCTTATGTGTAGAGCTTTTAATTCTGAGAATTTAATTATTTGTGTTGTTTTAGTCTATCTATGAGTATGTTAATATCTATGTGTATTTTTTTTTTTTTGAGCTGAGTAAAGAACATCGTATGTTCTTGGCGGGCGGTGTGTTTAAGATGTTTTCTATGTTTTTTCATTATTTGTGGTGAAATAGAAATGTTGTGCGTGTACAGTCCACATGTGATATAAAGAGAGAATAAAAATATACGTTTTCAGAGTGAGACGTGCGTGGTTTCAATTAAATAAAAATCCCACAAAAAATAGTTAGAACTTATTGATAAATGTATTAAAACAGTGTCTATCGTGTAAACAGCTAGTATTATTTATATAGTTTAAAATAGTTAATCAATAAGACTGCAAAAAGCAATGCAATATAAAACACACGACACAATACAGACAGGAATGGTCCGGCACATCCTCCAAATGGGCCGCCATTATATAGCACCGGTATCATGTTGATATTGCTAAAGGATTCTGTTGCATATTGTACAATTGTTAAAAATGGTACTGAGTTGGTTTCTACCTGAGACAATAGATCAGTATAGCGATCCAGTGAGGTAACCTAGCCAGCCTTCTGGGAACCTTACCCATAGGTTTAATGACCTAGCCTCAGTATTCTATAATACTTTTAGTCTAAAGGGATTAAAGGTACAGTCTTATACTAATTAATATACAGTGAAATCTGGTTAAGTAAGACATCAAGGGACCTGCAATGTGGTTTCACTTATAGAGGTATTCCACTTACACAGTGTCTCAGATATCCAGCTATATATATATATATATATATATATATATATATATATATATCTGTCTTATTTACAGAAGGTTCCATTAATAGAGGTCAGAATACAGGTTATTTCAGTTATAGAGGTGCGATTATGAAATAAAATAATGTGTTATGTAAACATTATAAATGAGTTTTAATCAAAAAACCTGGAGGTTATTGAGGCTCAAAATTACTTACGTAGTTAAATGCGGAATTTGCGGGTCGAATAAGAATAAGTAAGTAAACAAACAATACGATGTTATCTCAGTTACAAATGTCTATGCATACAAAATTCACTCGCTGTCTCAGTTATAGAGGTAACTATGATGATAAATCGAAAGAACGGATCTATATTAATATTATAAAGCTGAAGAGTTTGTTTGTTTGTTTAAACGCGCTAATCTCAGGAACCGCGGCTCCGATTAGAAAAATTATTTCAGTGTTGGATAGTACATTTATCGAAGAAGGCTATAGGCTATATATTTTATTTTCAAAAAAATTAGGGATCCTTACTAAAAGTCCAATAATGTAGTAAAAAAATTACCCGATAAAATCCTTACACGGCGTGCGCTGCGAAAACTATTGATTATAGAACAAAACAATGTACTACCACTTTGCAGAACATATAATTGTCTACAAAAAATATAGCGTAACCATAGGTCTAACTATTGTAGTTATCTCACAATAAGTGTTTTCTTTTATTTTTTAAATAATTAAAATTCCATCGCTTCAAAAACTTTATTTTGTACCTTGGTATTAATCCTTATCAAATAAATTACTCCATATTCAAGACGAATTCAATACCTTTCTAGAACTTTTTGAATTATTCAATTCGGACGTTTCATTCAAAAGATATCGCGATATTTCAAATGTAAGTGTAAGTGTTGTAGCCAAATAAGTATTAAGTATTGCGCGCGCATGTATGACGGTCATAAGGGGCGATACCAGGAGACGGACATAGGATACTTTTTATCCCGTTGGAAACGGTAGGTGGCGCTGAGATCGGGTACTAGAATCTTCCTAATCACCCGGATCGATTTTGGTGATTTTGCTTTTGTGCGTTTGAGTGGGTCCCCTGGTTCCGGTCCTGGTCCCATGGTTTAAATCCACAATTGAAACCGGTAGGTGGCGCTGCGATCGGGACCTAGATTTTTATTTTTTCATAGCAGGACAACGTCTGCCGGGGCCGCTAGTCCCAGATATAGAGGTTTGCTTCGTCCCACTAACAGGTGAAATTCAGTGCCAGTGTTGGGAACTCTGCATGAGTACTAATTATGGAGGTTTCTCACTTATCCAGGTCCCACTTAATTAATTTTCACTGTATAAAGCTGAAGAGTTTGTTTGTTTGCTTGAACGCGCTAATCTAAGGAACTACTAGTCTGATTTGAAAAATTCTTTAAGTGTTAGATAGCCCATTTATCGAGGAAGGCTATAGGCTATAAATATTATAATATTTTTAAACTATTCCACGCGGATAAAGTCGCGTGCAGAAGCTAGTCTGTATACATAAAACAAAGTCGTGTTAGTTACAGCATTTATGACTCCAGAACGACTGGACCAATTGTTATGATTATTGTGTTTTTGGAATTGGCTTCGTCCAGAATAGGATAATAAGTGTTAAAATATTATATTCATCAATAAAAAAAATATCAGTCATAACATCAGTCTAGGCATTCATTTGTATGGTCTTTCTCGGCCGATTTCGGCAATGGTGACTGCATTTAAACTCATTTTCCTTTGTCTGATTTAGGTGAATTATTTTTGTGCGTGTTCAAGTGGATCTTGGGATGCTTCAGATTTACGATTGGACCCGGTGGGGGTGCGCCGCTGAACCTCTTTAACGGTGAGACCGATTTTGATGAAATTTTTCAAGTAGATTCGTGATTTGTTTAGATTAACAATTGGCCCCGGTTAATGGGGCTGCAATCGGTTTCTAGATTTTATTTTTTAAGAGTAAGAAAATGTTTGCATGGTACAGATAGTGTTAAAATAAAACAAAGATTATTTCAAATGTTTCTTTAATATCTTTCAGTTATACATTTCATTTCTGTCATTTACATACTTTGCTCATTGGTCCATCTATACTACCCGTGCGCAGAAGGTTTGCCGATAGCCTCATGATGTCACGCGTCGATGGTCAGTAGGGTTGACAAAAAAGTTACATGAATAGTTGTTGCAATAAATTTATTATTGTATGTACATTACAGTATATACAATAATAGTAAGTAATACAATAGAATAATAGTAAGTAGTCATCGGCAAACCTTCTGTGCGCGGCTTATATATTCATATACCGACCATTCATTAACTGTAAATATATTCTTAAATGTATTAAATACTACTAGTCATATAATTCATAAAATGTAGCTGTGAATTGATTTTTACAGATACAGATATACAATGCAAAAGTGGATGGATGCAGAAGTCGCGGAAGGCCACGAGACACCTTCCATGATCATATTGATGTATTAGCAGAAGGTGATGTCAGGAGCCTTAAGAACAGACGAGCGTGCATGACAAGAGCTATGAATGTCAAAGAAGCAAGTGAGGTGTGTAAGAATAAGCCTGAATGGCACTCTGTTATTCGTGCCTACCCCGCAAGGGACCTGGCGTGGAGTTATGTATGTAGTTTTTGGTGGATCGCAAATATGCGGTAGTAAATACGACATTTTTGAAACTATATTTGTTGTGTAACTGTGCAGAGACTACAAGCCCCGTGCTTAACAATATTGCACGTTGTTTAAAACCGCATCGGTTTTAACATTAATATCATTTGCTATAAATCATTGATTTATCAGACATTTAAATGTATCCCATCCACGTCCCTAATATTAAATATGCGGAATAAATAAAACTACACCAGTAGTATTCATACTGATTTACTTTTTTTTTAAAGCGCGGGACTTGTAGTCTCTGCACAGATACACAATAATATTACTATGAAACATTTCTTTAAACTGTTATTATGTGAATTTACGTTTGAAATATATAAAAGAAATAATAGAAGATTAATTTTATTCTTTTAAAAATAACTTGTCGCGGCTAAAAAATAAGTCGTATTAAGTTTTATTTAACAATGTAACTTTACTGGCTAAAGCTGTTTTTAATTCATAATAAACGGGCTTTGTCACTTAAGCGACCATGCTGTCCTGGTAAGTACAATTGGAAAGTTTTATTTAAAATAATATTTTTTATCTAAACAATAACTCATTTTAAAATATGACCAATAATATTCTCGATATTTTCAAGCACATTAAGAAGTTTTACACTCCTTTTTAATTATTTAATTAACTTCATTATTTATTTTTTCTTTTTTCTTTCTTAATTAATATGGACTCAATGTCTTTATATAATGCATGATGTGTTCGCACCAAGAAGGCCAGTCAGCTAATATATTATCTGTGTTCTAGTTTTGTTTAAAAGTGGCCAGTTTGCGAACCAAACTATTTTTTTTTATAATTTCTAAACACGGCAGTGTGTGTGCATTGAAGCTATTAAAAACAATCTAGAATAGATTATATAAACGACTGCGAACACGATGCATTTTTTTAGATTTCTGATCTGTGTGTCTGTTTGTTCGGGATGGAAACTTTAAAACTAATTTGCTCTGCTTTTTATCCTGTGAACCCCGCGGGAATTTTTCTGGTAACGATATAAATTAGTTAATAGTAGATAGTTTAAAAAAAAAAACCAATTTCAATGTATTTTTTTTACTGATCGATAGCAAATTTAGTGCAATAACTGTGTGATATTTTGTATCCCGGGAATTCCGCGGGAATTTTCTCGGGAGCTATTTATAGTACTTCGGATGTGTAAAAATTAGCTTATTCCGACTCAGTTTTCACTAAATATAGCTTACATTATTTTTTAAATGCTATGTCCCGGGAACCCTGCGGGAACTTCAAGTCAAGCATGGATGACGTCGCGGGCATATCCTAGTGATAAAATATATTTCAAATGACTATTTTAATAAGATATTATTCGTTATATTTCATGTTTTTGAATATAGATACTATATATAATTATACATTCCTTGAACTAGTTGTTAATATTGTTACATGTCGACAAAGTGAATGTACCTGGCTTATTACCTTTCCCGCATTTAGACTTCTTTTGTTTACTTTGTGTTTAAAATTTGCATTTGGCAATGCTATTTTCTAGCCTATTGTTATTGTATTCGTTTATGGCCGTTCGTACGAATAATTAAGCAAGTGTGCAGATTACGTTTTCTTGGACAAACTCAGTGCACGCGGTCGATTGTTGTATTGTACAGTTTACTATAAAACAATGCCTGAAAGGAGGGGTGGGGCAGTCAAGCGACGATTACGATACAAGCAAGACGTACAGTCGATAAGCGATATAGTGACGGCTTTTTCGCGTGTTATTGAATCGTGCAGTTTGAACTGGTTGCATCCAGTTATATTTGTACCTGTATTATACGTGTTTGTATAGTTCTAATAAACTATATAGTAATTCAAATGGCATTTTAATTCGAGTCCCACGCTCGTAACAATATAAATTACTGACTAGTAGTAGAAATATTCTTTGCACAATATATACTTATGATAATCTATATTTATTTTTAACTTATCTTGTTACAGTTTTATATATGTACATTTATACATCTATAACGTTGTTAAAAAATTTCTAGCCTTCGACCTAATTTACATTATAACCTAATTATTTCATTATATTCTAGAAAAATTATACATATTATTTTATATAGTACTAATTTTAAATATATGCAGATATTTTCAATTACTATATTTTCTTTTGAATTAGTATATATCTTCTCTTAAAAGGACTTTTACAATCTGTAAGTACTATGGAAGATCGTAGTTTACACAATTTTAAAGATATACAAATATTTTAAACAAATTAATATGCTAATATATTATAAGTAACTAAAATATAATATTTGTGTTTAGTTGGTTAAATACGTAATATTTCGAATAAGTCAATATTTATTTGAAGCCAATTTAAGCACACAAAAGCCCTAAATTTTAACTAAATTAAGTTAAATTAACAAATGATACTTTTATTTTTAAACTTTACATTTTTTTTATCATGTATAGGTTCGCGTTTGACCATTATCTCGCTCGATTTGAGGTATGATCTAAGATGGAGCACGCTTACCTAGAAGGTGCCTATTCACACGAGACTTGAAGACTTGAAGACTCTGACTGTGAGTTCCACTCCTTTGCGGTGCGCATAATAAAGGTGGACTCCAAGCGCTTTGTTCGTATAGGTGGTATGTCCACCATAGCGGTGTCGCATGCCAGTGCGTCTGGTTGCCCGATGATGGAAGGGAGACGGTGGGATAAGATTGATTAGCTCTAATACACAATCTCTAAAATATACATATAAAAAGTATCATTTATTAATAGTTGTCTATGAACAGAAGTTTATAGATAAATATGTACCAGAATACTGCCATAGAGAAGTGTGCATAGGGCTAGCAAGTAATGCTCGTTCACCGTATGAGCCGCTAGGTTATAGGTATAACCGGTTTATAATTAACCGTAAAAATAATAAGTTACTTAATATAATAAGTTACTCGTTAGATACATACACTTCAACACAAATTAATTAATGTCACACACAAGAAATAAAATAATAAGCGTGTAAAATGTTAAAAATTAAATCTAGAAATAAAGCTTTAAAAAATGGTACGGAACGAGAGTCCGTAGAGTAGTTAAAAAAAACCGTAAAAATATTTTTATTTAAAAATATTTTACTCGTTGTGTAAGAATTCAAACTAATCTTTTGATATTATATTTTATTAAGTTTTTGCGACTTGTATACATAATAAAACTAAGTTTTAACGGTTTTAAGTGCGGTAATTTATTTATATATTTGTTATTTTTTTGTTATTCCGACGTTTAATTTGCAGTAGCCGTGATCACGGAAAACAAAGATGTCAAGTGTCAACAAGTATTATAAATACGAGTTTATAGTCTATAAGAATTCTAACGGGTATATCAAATAAATTACCGCGCTTAAAACCGTTTAAACTTAGTATTTTTGTAATCTTTTGATCTTTTGCTGATTTGGTTTAAAAAAATATTTTAATTTTATATTTAGTGCACTGAAAATCAGCGTTGTGTCGGATATAATTTCGGCAGCAATATGCTGAGTGCAAACCTTGTTTGCTGAAAATGGGTACAAATTCTCAAATTATGCTCTGTGTATTAAGAATGTAATTTAGTCACTATGTATTTAAATAAAGTTTTTCTTTCTTTCTTTAATTTTAAGTTTGCGGCAGGCGAATTGAAACCGCAACATGCGTTTACTATTAACCGCACACTGAACCGCAGTGCGTATAGCAACCGTCTGACTGACCGGTTATGAAGCCGCAAAACACTGAGCAACCGGACCGGATCACCGGCAGCCGCAACATTATATTTTACCTGCGGCCATTCGGGCGTCCGTAAATGTAGCAAGTCATACAATCATGATTTTACTTATTTGATTTAAAATATAATTTTATATAATCTATAGTCAAAATTAATATTAAAAGAATAATCCGTGACATTTAGGGCCGCTTGCATAACGTTCCTTAATATTATTTAATAAACACTAAACGCATTTAACACCCTTAAATACAATTAGCGTCTTGCGCAACGCAAAATTTGTCGATAAATATGTTTAAAGTAACTGTCAATACATTTTGTGTAAAACGTGTTTAGGCAGTTTAATATGATTAACTAATTTTATTTAAAGGCGATCGTTATGCAAGCGACTCTTAATCATGCAAGACTTAGGCTAGTGTGCATAGATAATTAACCAACGGGTAAAATAAAATAATCGCTGTTTAGGCATATAGTTTTAGCCATTATATTTTAACCATAGTAAAATATGGCACACCAACCATAGATGCTTTTAAAAAAAATCACTAAATAATATTAAATTTTATCCTTTGAAAACAATTAATAGGTTTATTAAATAACTTTGAAACTGAACCTTTTATTTCCTTGATTAATATGCAAAAAAATACATTTATTTATTTATAAAACAATAATATTTATACAACTTTCAAAGTTCCAATGCGTTTATATATTTTTAAAGCACCAGTAGTAAATACTATTAAATACAATTAGCAACTGTAAAACAGTTGATATTCTTTTAAAATTGGACTTAGTTATGAAAATAAGAACCAATTTATAATTTTGGTATAATAAAGGGAAATTATACACAAAACTTTTAAGACTCTTGTTTTGTGTTATCTAAACATATTTAAAAAGTATCTTCAAAATTTATTAGCAATCATAATTATCTAAATAAAGTATAAATACAAATTAAATACAATGAAGGGAACTTAATTTGAATAAATACTGAGCCTAGGTTACCGTCTTGTATGGATAATCACGTTTCACTTATTCAGAAAACTTTTTAACTGCTTCTTCGTTTTTTTTATTGTAAAGTTTCAAATTTGGTTTTATTGACTTTCTATTAGTTATTTACTACACAACAATATTTTATGCATTTTATTATTTTTGGAAATGTCTCATTTCTATCATAGTTAAGAGGCAGAGAGCAACGTCTATTTTCGGAACTAGTTCTAATTTACATAGCTGCAGTGGATAATCAAAAATCCGGATAATTAAATATACGAAGAAAAGCTACTTTTTCCGTATTAATAACTCTAGAAAAATAATTTACTTCGTCCGTGTATACGTGTTTATTCAAAACAACAAAAAACTTATCAATGTTTGTTTTGTGTGTATTTGTTATCCATATTTATAAAGAAGACATCCATTTTCTATATGTTCTTAAATTCTCGCGGTTTTCAATCCGGATCATCGCGACACCGCATTACTGACGTCCGGATATTCGAGTCTCTACTGCAGGTCCAATTTGTGTATCAATTTTATTATATTTAAACATCTTATTCATTTTATATAGACATATTTAATAGATATATTTGTTTAACGTTAATGCAATATTTAATTAACCTATACAATGTAATTTAGGTCCAATATATTGTTTTATACATTATATACAATAAGAAATTTGCATAGGACGATAAGTATAGTGACTTAATGTCAACTCTCTATAAGGACATGAGAAAATGCACAGTCCATTCAATGTCGTTATATAGAGTTTACACTGTATATAGCTACGGAACCCTAAAAATAGAATGCTCACAATTTAGTTAGTCCAATTACTAAGAGACTCAACTAGAAACTAACTTGATTTCAACTTGCAATTCTTGGCTGTAGGCCAGTTGAGTCGAATCAATTAGATCCAACGCCCGAGTCAGGACATTTAAATTCCGGATAAACCGGTTTTTCATTTGAAAATAAAAAGAGGGAGTATCGCTGATCTAAAAATGGTTTAAAATATTGTCGTCAGCCATTCGTAGTCCACTGCTCGACGTAGACCTCCACGAGTCGGCGCCACTCATCCTTATCCTCTGACTTCCTCATCTAGCGCCTAACGGCAACCTTCCATGGGTCGTCGGTCCATCAACCTGGAGGGCTCCAGGACTCGACTGCTCTATCGGCCATCGGTCCTGCGGCAGACGTGTTCGGCCCACTGCCACTTCCTCTTACTAATTTTGCTAGCTATGCTAGCCTCATTTATAATTTCATCCATAAGAGAAACACAGCTCGCTCCATAGCCCATTGAGCGAACTCCGAATAATATTTTATTAACTTAAAAATAGACTTGTTGTATTCATTTCTCAGACAGGCAGAAAAACTTAAAATGACCTTTGAGCACACTGTATGTAATTTACCTTTTTTTAATTAATCTTTTTTAACATCGACCCTAAATAATTCCCTTTGTGTATGTATTGAATTTGTAAATTGGTTTAAGTTTATTTTATATTTAAATTGTTTAACTCCTATCCCATTTTCTGATCCACCAACATCGCCAGATTAGTCAAGAATATCCTTTTAGTTAAGCTGTCTGTGTTAGCAGAGATTATTTTTATCAACGTTCTATAATGTCTTGCTCAAAAAGTATTGTCATGTAATTGATTGTTTTATGAGCAATTAATTATGATTATTGTTCATGCCTACCCCGCAAGGGACCTGGCGTGAAGTAATGTATGTATGTATGTAATTATTATTATATTATCTATTAATCTAATTCGCATTCCGTGACTTTATTATGTATTTGTATGTATTTGTGTGTGTGTGTGTATGTAAGTGTGTGTGTGTGTAAGTGTGCGTGTGTATAGTGAGCATATATTTACATATCAATCTATCAAAAAAATGCGCACTTTTTAATATTTAGGGCCGCTTGTATAAGGTTGCTTAAATTTATTTAAGAAACGCGACGAACCTATTTAACACCCTTAAATACAATTAGCGTCTTGCAAAACGCAAAATTTACCGCTAAATATGTTTAAAGAACTGTCAATGCGTTTTGTGTAAAACGTATTTAGGCAGTCTGTCAGTCAGTAATATGATTAATCAATTTTATTTAAAGGCGATCGTTATGCAAGCAATCCCTTAATATTATATATATCCTTAGTTAAGTTTCAACGCAATTAGTAATATTAATCTTTTAAACCCGTCTGTCTGAGAAATAAATTAGTCATCAAATGGAAACTACTTTTAGACTAAATCTACATATTCATCAGATGGCAACTGCTGAGGAAATCTACGTGATGTGACAGTTGAAAGTGCCAATTGAAAACACTCACTTTTTGTACGTCTAAAGTATCAAGAAAGGTGTTTGGGAACTACTTGCATTTATTGTTGCTTACAGTTGGACTTGATCAATGTGTAACTAAGTGTTTAAAGATACCGATTATATTGTCTAGGAAATATCTGATAAGCTTAATACGACTATTTACACTTCTGTAGCATTTTCACTAGAGTTCATCAAAAACTGTTCTTTCAAATCACATGAACCCCTCTTCTTAGGCTTAGGGGGTGGTTTTGGAGCAGTCCTTTTATTCACTGTACCACTAACTACATTCACATTATATCCTACTCTCGTGTCTTTTGGACTTCTAAGGAAACTTTCGTTATCTGTCAGCATAACCTTTAGATTTCTATGATCAGACATTTTAAAATTCTGGTTAGCCATCGCTTGTAAATTTAGTAGCTGATTATGTATGTTTGGAGAACTCAAACTGCTTCGAGGAATCGTTGCATGGGGAGTCCCTGGTGCTGGTGATGGTGCTGGTTCTACCTCATCTTCAAAATAAGCCATTTTACTAACAGGTCCTAAATCCATTTCGCTCTTATTTAGGCTGTAATAATTGCCTCCATTATGGAACAACTTCATATTAAATGTGTCGTAGTAAGGTATAACTCCGTTTAGAGTGGAAAATACTTGCTGAGGCCTTAGACTATTGTCTGGTATTCTAGGTCTTCTGGGTAAAGTAACGTAACCTTTAGGAGTCATAAAGGAACCTTGTAATGCCGGCGTTTGGATTCTACTATACAATGCAGGATTAGTAGACGTGACTCCGTAACCTGGTGATTTGATAGGACTTGTTATTTTAGTAGAAGTATCAGCTCCTGGAGACAGTTTGGATCCTCGTAGAGGAAATGTTAGCAAGTCTGGTGGGTACGCTTGATGCTCTTGTGCTAGGCGGTCAATGAGCAGAGCTTCTTGGGAGAGTTTTGAAAGTTCTACCTCTGGGTTGTGGCTGCTTTCCTCGTTCATAGCTGCAAACAAAAACTTTAGAATAATCTAAAGAAGATTTTATTGTGCATATAATCAAAACTTATATATACCGCAACTTCGCTTATGGAAACTTCGGATCTATATATCGAGTATTGTCATATCTCTTGTAATAACTTCCTATATTTATTCCCGTTACCTATGATCTAATTGTAAATAAACTAACTTTCATATTTAGACAAATATTTAGTTCTCGTGTTCGACATCCCTTGCAAAATATTAAATTTATTAATGTAAAATTCTGCTTTCACCGCAATGTAATTTAATAATAGATACGTTCCAAATATTAAGAAAGATTTTATAAAGATTCATTGTTCTATTGCTAGATATCTGTTATTGTATCAAAATATGAAGATATATATTCATTAAGGAACATTATTTAACTAAGTATTTATTAAACTGGAGCATGGCACACAAATATAACCATTATTAAGCTTTATCTTAGTTCCCAAATAGCTTGGAAATGTGACGGTTGGTTGAGCATCCTCTCAAAGACATTGCCAATTAACAGTTTGACTGTTGAATCAAACAAATTCCTCGCCTCTTTGATCCACGTCTTTAGAAAGTTGCTATGTACGCAGCTATGCTGTAAGCAAACTTTAATTGTTGAATTGTTGGTTCAAATTATTCCCAAAAGTTAAAGAAGAAGAAGAAATTTATAATAATGGAATGTCTTTTCATATTTATGGTTTTATCTCTTTGATTTATAAACATAAAGTAGATTAGATTTGCTCCTTGCCACAATTACCCTCATAGCTCATTAGAGTCCTTTGGCACCCGACTAGCATTGCTTCGTCATCGGCAGTCACCCGTTATTGACAGGTAGTCCATGTGTAGTTGCCAGATTGCAAACCAAAACCAGTGGACCTCACCTCGCGTGGTCAAAATTTGCCGAGTAGTCTGTCAACGATTGGTACTAGTTGTACTCGTGACTCACTCACGGACAACGCGTAGTTCACTCGCGACTTGCACGTTAGCAATGATGCAAGCCAAAACGAGCGAGCAGAGAGGTACCAGCGAGTGGTTCATTCGGTGTCCAAGCGATGATAGCTTGTAAACAAGGCGTTCCCGTGATTGTACGGAGTTGATAAGTGAGCACATATCCATACAAGTCCATATAAAGAATACTAACCACACGAGCCGAGGCAGAGCTGGTCTGGTGCCGAGTGGCTCTAATGACCTGTATATAAAGTGATGGTCAGTTAATTTCTATTCTGTTTTACAAAGTTTAAAATCTAATGATTTTTGCAACAATTTTATTTATTAATTATTTAAATTTATAAATTAAAGCCCAAATTCTATTCTTAATTTTAATATGTAATATTCCTAAAGTTATATGTTAAACGAAGATACTGGGGACTTTAAGTATTTAATACTAATTTCAAAAACTCAGTGATAAACTTACCTAAAATAGATTCGTTGTCTAACAATGTTTTATTCAGTTCGGACATTTCTGTCCCTTCATTAGTAAACGAAGGTGGAGTATCATATTTTCTAGGCGGCTTACTAACTGGATTCACGTCTGTTTTCATACTTTTTTCTGTTTCAGAAGCCACTGAGCCATCTATTAAAATTTCTCCATTAGAAGAACGAGTGTCATTTTTAATCAGTCTTTTTATATCATTATTTTGTGTCGAAAAATAGCAAACTACTAAAACAGCTCCAAATATTATTATAATAGCTGTAAGACATCCTATTAATATGGCAAAAGAATCTGTATCCATGCCAGCTATTGTGCCAGCACCACCATATCTAGATAGTGCTAGAACTAGACTCTTTTCGTCTCTACCTCCAGGATTCTCTGCTACGCATGTATAATTACCTCTATCACTATATCTAACATTAATTATAGTTAAATTAACCCACTTGATTAAATCCATAGTGTTCTCTGATATACTATACCGGATCTCTCCAAAAGATTTTAATTCTATTACGCGACCATTGAAACGCCAAGCTACGTCAGGTGGAGGGTTCCCAACCACTTTGCAAATCAATGTCACGTTTTCATCATAACTTTTCAAAGTTGTCCCTGGTAATGGTTCCAAAATTGTAGGCCGACATGCGAAATGGGATGAGTCTAACTCAATCCAAAGTTTCCCTTCGATCGATTGTGGCTCAGCACAAGATGTCGGGGCGGTGTATAAATTATGTGTGATGACCCAATCTCGAAAAGCCTGTAAATTGCAATCGCATCTCCAAGGGTTGTTATGAAGGTCGAGACCTGATAAGTTCTTCAAAGCCATTAGAGTTTCCGGCTTCATATGATTCAAGTTGTTACCATCGAACCTTAAAATTTTTAATTGCGGTAAGTTCGCGAAGGCTTTTGTTCCAATCTTTACTATCTGATTATTGCTTGCTTCAACTTTCTGCAAGTACTTTAAGTTTCTGAACAGACCGTCTTCTAGCTTATCGATAAGGTTATTACTTAAATTTATTAATCTTAGTTTTTCTGTCCCTTTAAACGTGTCAGGGTGTAAGCTTTTTATGCGGTTTTTTGACAAGTCCAGTTCTATCATTATGGCTAGCGTTACAAATGCAGTTTTGTGGACGACTTCTATATTGCAGTCTTTTAAGAACAATTTCTTTAGATTACTAAGACCAGCCCTTTTAAAAGCTTCTTGATTAAGCTGCTGAAGGTTATTATTCGAAAGGTCAAGTATTTGAATGTCGTTGCTAAGATTTCCAGGAACAACTTTTAGGCTAGAATTAGAACATATTGCAGCCTTGTTTCCGGACTGCCATCGACAGTCACAGGGCCTTTGGCACTCTGTGGTGAAGTCCGCTGTACTGATGGTAACAAAGAGCGGTATGAAAGCGATTTTAACCCATGCTGTCCTATCTTTAGGAGCCATTTTGCTTTGACAGTTGTCATAGCAGCGTTTGGTCGCATTCCTGGAGTTTTCTCACCCGACGCATTGGTGTTCTGAAACAAAAGAGAATATATATGTATCTCAATAGGGATTTAAAATTAGATATTTCGTTATAGATAAAATCAAATTCGTATTATGATAGATTAAAAAGCTTTTATTTATTAAAAATCTTTGTCCCGATGTTACATAGCCACGAAATGATAACCTTTTAAAATTTCATTGCGATTTTATAAAACTTTCGTATCATACGAGTTACCTAATTTATAAAGAATTTTAAAGAGTCAAAATATTGAAGTGTTTGTTCCTTAGATAAACGTGGAGAAACGTTTGGAAACAGATCAAATTTATTACAGTTGAATTAGATTTTTTCATTAGTCCAAATATTTTTGAAGTCTGCTTGTCAGAGTATTTCATACATATAATACCGTACTCGATTTCTTATTCAGTTTTAACGAAATTAATATTTTATATTTATACAGCGTCAATTCAAAATAGACCGAATTACACGGAATTTTTATATTAAATTTCTGCAAACAAATAATACTGTTAAGAAAGGTAAATAAAAGTGGGCGATCTTAAAATAAGTAATTATTTAGAAAAAACGTTATCCTTCAAAATACGGATTTCGTTGATAGAAGATATAATCGTAGATATAAATATAGTAACTAACTTACAGATGCTAATTTTGGTTTACTTAAGATATATATAAAAGGCGAGCAACGACGAAGAAACATCGTTTCTAAAAGTATGCTGGATAAATATTTGTGATCATTCTAACACACATATAACAAACAAAAGTTTCTATATAACAATAGAGGACAGTAGTTGCTAAATACAGTTAAATTAGTTTAGGGACTAAACTAATAGAATCAATAATGATTTATTTATTATAATAAAAGACCCCTGCGCATAACTCAACTTTCTACAACAATTCTTTTGCCGTTAATGCTATACAGCTGTGGAACGTGCTGCCTGTTGCTATCAGACAAGCAAAATCGCTACCGGTATTTAAAAGTATGAACAAAAAGTACTACTTGTCGTTGGAATATTATATTTGAATTCATCTATAAACATTTAAATATTTTGTAGATATATACTTGTGTGGTATGTATATTAAGTAATAATATATTAAATTTATTATTAAAAAGTAAGTAGTTCGTACTATATGTTACGTACGTACGTTACCGCCATTATCATCTCAATTCATTCCTTGGGTCGTCTGGAAGAGATTGCGATAAGACCGCCCTTTGTAAATAAATTAGATATAATTTGAGTCTTTAAGTTCATTTTTGTACTGGTGTATAATAAAGTGTTATCTATATAATACGATTAATCCAGTGTAAATAGTTTTAATTAAATAAAATGTATCGACTTCATCAAAAACTCATTATCAATCACCGCCTGTACAACGGGGAATGTTCCGAGGAATTGTTTGATCTGGTGCCAACGCTTCATTTTTACAATCGTACCTCTCGGCAACGACGGGACGTTCATCCCCTTTCCTTGAGTTCCCACGTTTAAGAATACAACGGTTCTCTGAAACGTTTATTCCGCGTACCACAATGATCTGGAGGGAACTTCTTGCCGCGGTTTTCCCTGTGCATTTTGATATGGGGTTCTTTAAGAAGGGCGTTATAAAATTTCTTAAAGGCTGGCAACTCATTGGCAAATGTCTATAGGCGATGGTAACCGCTTTGTGTCAGATGCGTCCGTCTGCCTATTTGCCTGCTTCAGGCAATATAAGAAAACAGTTTTTTATTACATGAGATCAAGAGACAGGCAGATGGCCGGCCTGGTGGAAAACGGTTACCATCGCCTATGAACATTTGTGACACCAAAGGTGTTAACAAAGTGCTGCCGCTCTCTAAAGGCGGACTGGAACCCGGCCATTAATGCCGGAACAGAAATCAAGGTTGTTATGGCAGCATACTTTAGACAAGGGGTAGTAGCCATCCAGTTATCGCCTCTTACGACAAGCCGTCCGGCTGCAGGAAATTATATTCTTTCTCCGTTCCTGCACTGAGAAAATAGATGAAAGGTAAATGACTGTTTTGTCTCAATTTTGATGACTAAACGTCACGTGACCACAAATTACCGTGTAATCTGTCAGTGATTGTTACTAGGTTAGGGTTGTCATATTTCCTCAAGACACCGTCGGGACATTTTACTGAGGATAATTTTTGTAGGTGAAATAATGTAAAAAATAGCGAATAATTTAGAAAACACATATTTATTATTGATTAGTGCGCATGAAATACAAATATTCTTTTTTATATTTATTAGATAATTTCACTTGAGACAATAATTGTGGAATGCCTTTTACGAATTCATAAAATGCTTCACAACTCACGTTAAAATCAACTTTATATTGAAAAACAGTACCTTCCACCGTGTCGACTCCTAGGCGATTCTGTTCGTTTGTCTACTGGGAAGACATCAATGAAAATACACGGTAAATATACGGTATCCTATCTCTTCCCTCGCTACAAGCTCCAAATCCCGACTAATAGCTATCAAATTCGTCCACATTGCGATTTGGCATTCTATGTGTTATTTAGGTTGCAAAATCTTATTTGTCGGGACATTTTAGAGTCACCATTGGTAGTAAAGGTGGCATGTTCCAACTTACCGGTACGAATGGCAAGGTGCTATACCTGTAGGTCTATACGTGTACCACTTTGACAAGCGGGTTGTCACAAAGTCGTTATCTTGCCCTCCGAGGCGATCTGGTGCTGGCAGTTGCCACGTAGCTTTAATAAGCCATGACCTTTATGGTTCTTTCA